>CP139748.1:20307500-22852500 GCA_034370585.1 Fragaria x ananassa | reverse complement strand
CCAGGCTGATATCTGGTCTATTTTACTAGGGTTTTCAAAATGCCAAATGGGGTTCGCTGTTGAATCTGAACTGTAGAAATAAAGTGTGCAACTTTTATGATGTTAAAATGCTTTATGTTGCTAAAACCCAATTTAGATTCAACCAGACAATGTATCATCTCTGTTTAGAGTTCATGGTTGTTTTTTTCTCTGTTATAATTATCTATACATTTATGACCTTTTCACAACAACAGAAAGGTTGTCAAGCATGTAATCTCTTATCCACGGCTCTAGAAAGCAAGAAGAAAACACTCGTATTAATGTACTTTTTGGTGACAAATTTCTATCATATTGAAGAAACGGTGCGGAACTTTTGATTGCTTGATTCGGCTTCTTTTTCTTTCTAGTTTTGATATATTGTGTTTGGGCCTATGACTTGTGGCCAGTGAAATTAATCACATAGTTGATTTCTTCATCTGCCCGTCGTAGCAATTCCAAGTGTTCCATGTTGGAAATCTTTTCTGTGTACTATGTTGTTTGGCAATGATAGAGCAGTTACCTATATCTGTTGTTGGAAGATCAACTAAACTTCTCCTCCTGATGCAGTTTTGCAGTTTTACTTGAAATGTAGATAGCATTGCCTTTTGGTGAATTAGCATCCTTGGATGATTGAGATTATTTTCCAGCGGACACCGAACTAGCTCTTGAAATGAAACCAAAAACAACTGGTGTGCCTAGAGCTCAGAAATCGAAACCTTTTCAGGGTGATGGACCTAATTGGGTTCTTATTGCTGGTGGCGCCTTGTTAAGTACATTATCGATGCGTCTTGGCTACAAGCTTAAGCAAGCACTTGACATAAAGCAGCAGGAGAATGCTAGTAATGGTTTGGTACTTAAGTATGCATAAATTCTTTCTCTTTTAATGGCTGTTCCGAATTTTAACTTTGATTTCAATTTCAGGAAGTGGAAAATCCTCTGACAGAAGGATGCCTGCAGGTTGCCACCTGCACTCAAATGTTTATTCCTTCACACAACAAGATGACGGCAGTTGCTTTAATTGCATTTCAGGTCTGAAATCTGTAATTCACATTTGTTTCAGTATGTGTGAGATTTAAAAGTCCAGGATACAGGTTTTGAAAGTAGTGTTGGCTGGTCATTGATTACTTTCCTTCTGGTAATTTTGCTTTGGTTGTTGATGCTTGAGCAATATGTGGTGAGATACAACTGTATTGACTGAAGAACATAACTGACCATGATTAAATTGAAAATAAAGGACAATAATGAGAAAATATGAATTCAGTTTTTGAACACCCCAATTGAACCTGGTACTTTCTTCAAATACAGCGCTTGCCTCTTCTTTAAGGAGTGAGGATCTGAAAGTGCAGTATATTTTAAGATTGGCATGGCCTACAAGATGATCATCTGTAGAAAAAGTATGATGGTGAAACAAAATTTGTTTTGGGATTGGGTCTAGTTGAGTTTGATGTCACGTTTATAATCTTAGTTGCAGTTTTCTCTTATGTCTCCAATCATTAAGCATGATTATATTTCTCTTTACTTTTAGTCTGACATTAGGCATGGGTAGTTGGGGAAAAGGGTGAACCTTCAAGTATAAGAAATAATAATCATTATGTGGAGAAAGGGATAAATTAAACACAAGCATAAGATCTATACACCACTTTTTGACTAGCTCCATTTTTTTATAAATTTCTACAGTTCTACTCTAGTCTAATGTGGGCATTACCATTCTAAGTCTCTTTTATGTTGCTTTGGTTCTCATCATTGCTGAGTTTACTTCTCTTGTGTTTCAACCTGACGTAGCTTGAGAAAGAAAAAAAAAAATTGCTTGTGATAATAACTTGCTGTTTCATGTTTTGAATGGGTTTTGATAGGAACTGAGAGCATGATGGAGATGAAGTGCCTGCCTAATGGCCAGATGCTGACTGAATCTGATGGAGCCTTGCCTTTGGTGACAGTTCCAGCCCCTCAATTTAACAAGGAGAATGGCATCATCTGGGCATCTTCTCCGGATCGCCTTGAGATGCCTCCGAAGCCTTTTCTACACCATTCAAATTGCTCAGATTCTCCATGTGTTTCAGACTCTGGCTCTGACATCTTCAGTAAGCGGGAAGTAATACAAAAACTTAGGCAACAATTGAAGAGAAGAGATGACATGATCCTGGAGATGCAGGATCAGATTGTGGAGTTGCAGAATTCACTGAATGCTCAGCTGGCACATTCTGCCCATTTGCAATCTCAGCTTGATGCAGCAAATAGGGACTTTTTTGATTCTGAAAGAGAAATCCAAAGGCTTAGGAAGGCAATTGCAGATCACTGTGTGGGACATGTGAGCTCCATCGACAAACCTGTCCAGGCCTCTATATGGCAATCTGAAGTAAGAAGTGGTCATGGAAATGGATGTCTTGATGGGGAAAACAATTTTGATGCCTCAGAAAAAGGAAGAGGGGATGGAGAGAGGGTTGAGATGCTGAGGAGGGAAGTAGGAGAATTGAAGGAAGTGATAGATGGAAAGGAGTACTTGCTGCAGAGCTATAAGGAGCAGAAAGCAGAGCTCTCACTGAAAATCAAAGAGTTGCAGCAGAGACTAGATTCTCAACTTCCCAATATTTTGTAGGCACTTATAGTTGTGTATTCTTGCTCTCGTTTTGTTTGGTTTGAGGTCTTCAGCTCAGAAGCTTAATTTTCCTCTCTCTCCTGACCATAGTTTAGCTTAATTCTTTGATGTGCTGTGTATGCAACTTGGTAATGAATGAGAGCGTGGGGTTTGGACAGTCAAAAGCTTGCATGTTGTGGCGGGTTGCTTCTGTGATCTGTTTGATTTCTTTCTTACATTTCGTTCTGTTTGAATACGTGAGACTGAGAGCTTTAGTTATGTCAAAAGCTATTATGATTTTGAACAAAAATATAGAAGCGTCTGTGACTTTGGCTATGGCAAAGACGCGCAAGAGCAAATAACCGGAGTAGAATGTGGAAGTATTTAATAACCATTCTCCGCGCATGGATGGTATCAACTGCTATGTTTCTGTTGGGAACAATAGCTTTTGGTAGAGTTTCTTCCCACTTCCAAACTAGAAGAACAATGGCAAGCATAACTAGGATAAGATGATTCAAACTAAAAGACTGACACGGTTGCAATAATCCTTTACCCTCTGACTGAAATCTTAACAGCAAGTATTTCTCAAATTGTCTTGCTTCACTAAATACACAATTATTCAAAGACAGCTCCAGGCAACTAATTTTTCCAGTGATGTACTTTCATTCGGCTTATCAACACACCCGTCCGTGATGGTGATTATTCTACAAGAGTTGGAATGCTTAACGTGTGTTCAAATCAAATTCACCAACTTGGCGCCAACCATCCTGCATGCCCGGAGATCCATTCTCGGTCTCCTCATCATTTAGAAAATCTTCAGATGGTTCTTTCTCATCTCTCTGCATACTATTTCCCCATCCGTTTATCATCTCTTCTGGGTTAGCCCCATGTTCCTGTATTCTCATATCATGACCAATCGGGACATCATTTCCTTGAGCCCCAAGTGCACTTGCCCTTATTGGGGCCCGAGCCAACATTTCGGCACGTGTCTGTGACTCAACCCGAGCTTGCTCTGCCTGAACAATCGCTGCCATTCAAGCTTTCTCTCTAGAATCAAGCTCTGCTCTTAATTCCAGACATGCTCGTTTTTCTTCTTGACAAAGAGCCTGCTCAATCATAAGTCTCTCTTCAGATCTAAATTCCCCAAAAGCACGCTTGCGGGAGATAATGTTGAAGGCCAGTGCCTGTTTTTCAAACGTCGCCGTAAATTCTGCAACTTTTGCAGAAATGTTGTGATCCCACTGCTGAGAGCGAGACGGCATCATGCCTGTAGTGTCAGAGTCAAGGATTCGATCATCCTCTTCAGCTTCATAATCAGCCACCACATGATATGGTAGTAACCTGCCAAATAAAGAATAGAAATGATATAAGATAGCCTGAAGTGCCACAAGTCAAAAGAAAAGGAAGGAATAATAATAATAATAATGATAATAATAACAATAATAATAATAATAAACGTGCAAGTCAAATAAACAACTCGAGATAAAGATACTACTTCCGAATTTCAATCATCAATGATATAAGTCAAGAGAGAAGGTAAAATGGCATACAAATTTGTCAATATAGAACTTAGGTGTACTCTAAATCACTCCATCTAAATATAATAACTTTAATGCCAAATTGAACAAACTCCAGTTGGAGAACCTATGTTATTAACTTGAGACAAATCAGACGAATATAGACTCAAGACCCCCATACTCTACTATCTAGCAAAAACTACAAACTTCTTATTTCTGGTCGAAATCCAAAACCACTTTGGTTCAGAATCACCAAACAAGTTTTATATATTTGATGAGATTTTCAAATCATGATTTCTCATCACATTTTGAATCCCTGAAATGCTGACTGCTCAGATTTTGCATTACAATATTTATTAAGTATGTCAGTTGGGATCTATATGAGAAAATAGAAATAGGCATATAGTAGCAGGAATAAGTACTCTCACTATGCATATAATATACACGCCTTGTGACCAATTCCAGAGTCCAGATATCATAGAATGTATCAAGAAGAGCTAACTGTCGTCTGGCTAGGAAGCAAATGAACGGGAAAAGTGGCAAGATATTGTTGGGAGTTCGGTTGGTATTGTGAGATCGTAAATCACAGATCTGAGGCTCTAAAGCCAAGTCCACCTGCCAACCTCTTTAGGATCCTTCACGAGGACATGAGCGTCATGTCCAATCTGGAAGCATAGACATGTCCAGTCAGGCTGACAGACTCCTCTTTATCTACCATTTCAAGTAAGCTTGGAACAGACTGATTGCACTGGGTGCTCGGTACTTTCATCAGAGAGGTTGAATAAGCCCTCAAACAGTTAGAACCCTGGCACATAAAACCTTGTGGCAGTATAGGTGGGATGAGGGGACCACTAGCTGACCAAACTCGGGTACTAAATGTAAGCTTCTAGAAGAGAAAAATGTCTGCCTACAATTGAGACAGAACTGACTGTCAGTAATTGTCTAGCATGTGGTTTAGGGTAAAGGCACGTCACACACTCAAACAAAGTCAACTCTCCCCACATCATAAAAATGCAAACAAGAGGTTCCTAGTTAGTAGTTTCTTCTGATTTAGTTAATTGCCTTCACACATTCAAGGTTTCTTATTTCCTGCGAAAACTCTTCTTTGATATTTGGATATTCCCCTTTTGTCTTGGCCATCAGAGGTTATTGGCAGGTAACACAGCGCTAAAGCCCAGGGGTAGCAAGTTTACTTGGATTTTGCAGGGTTCCTGGCCAGGGAGATTGCAGTAAGGGACATGCAAGCTGCTATAGTTACTGAACATTCACATATTCAAAGGTGACTTGTAGTTCGCTATGACACTTTCACCTCAACCTAAAGGTAGGAAAGGAGTTTAAATTCTAATATATTCATACTCACAACCAAACACTTCGACTCCTCAAGGTATTTCATCAATTAACTGTACAGCATGCAAACTACCAAATGGAATCATTGTCCGATGGAACAAGTCATGTATGGTACAGCCATCAAGGGTAATTCCTACACAATAGAGAACCTAGCATGAATAGGTTTATAATTTAATGGGTTAAATGCTTGTGACACCCTATAGTTTACACCTAAAATCAGTTTTGTCCCTCACTTTTTTTTTTAAACTGGTATACCCTTATACTTTGAATTCTCGCCTGATTTGCCCTTGTCGTCAATTGACCGTTAAAGAAGACTGTTAAGTTGCTGAGATGTCCAATATACCCCTGACTACAGTGACTTTTAAAACCAAGAACTCCAATCCACACAGCATAAGCCCTCCCCATTGAAATGACAATTTTACCCCTTGAAATTCTTGTAATTGACCATGCCATCTCCGTCGACGTCGACCTTCGTAATCATCCTGGTGCAGTCCCGCTCGTCCATTATGGACTGGTAAAGCTCCCCGAACTCGTCCATTATGGACTGGTAAAGCTCCCCGAACTCGTCAATGTCGACGCACCCGTCTCCGTCGACGTCGATCTTGTTGATCATGTTGAACAGCTCCTGGTCGGGGATGAAGATTCCCAAGTTCTCGAGCGAATGGCTCAGCTCCTCTTTGCTGATGTGCCCGTCACCGTTCCTGTCGAACATTTGGAACACCCGCTTCAGCTCAGTCGGCTGCATTTCGACCTTGTTGGCCGCACCAGCACTGCTTCAGCTCAGTCGGCTGCAATTCAACTCCGATCCTTTCACAGCGGCCATGGAAGAGACTCGGAGAGATTGTTACAGAGATGAATATGACTACGCAGAAGAAGAGTTTCAGAGCCGACGCGGGAGAGAAAGAATGTCGAGAATGCCTTCAAGACACGTCAACGCTTCAATCCGAAAAGGAACCAGGTCTTTATCTCCGTTGAGGATTCCGGACATCATGTTCGACGACGTTGTATCACCTGCTCCGACTACGAGTCATGCCTCTAACAGCTCGATCAAGCCGGCCACTTCTCCTTTTGTCGACAAAGAAGAGTATGTCGGAAGATGTGAAGAATTCGAGCTTCCGGTCGACGGACAGCGTTGGCTCGGTTAGCTCGAGGAGGAGAGGACCGGTTTCACCTCACGAGCTTCATTACACGGTGAATCGGGCGGTAACGGAGGAGATGAGGAGGAAGACGGTGTTGCCCTACAAACATGGGCTGTTGGGTTGCTTGGGGTTCAACCATGGCTTGCATGAAATTTCCAGGGGTAAAATCGTCATCTCAATATCTTGGTCCCATACATGTGTCAACATGTTAGCCACGTCAGCTACATAACGGGTTCACTTGACGACAAGGGCAAATCAGTCGAGAATTCAAAGTATAGGGGTATACCAGTTTAAAAAAAAAAGTGAGGGACAAAACTGATTTTAGGTGTAAACTATAGGGTGTCACAAGTATTTAACCCTAATTTAATTGTAGACTGTGACAAATTTTATGCCTCCCACATTTAAATGGATCCAAGGTTCAACCCTGTCACAAACTGGAAGGGCCCTGGGTCATAATGGCAGACTAAGGCAGAGAACCGTCAAGGAAAGATATATGCAGAGCATTTTGGGAATCTTATATTGTGTGTGACATCAAATTTAGACACAGTGCCCAACAATCAAAACCCTTTCCACAGTCCCGTCTGAATAGATAGTAGAAGAACTTTGCAGTATTCTTTACTTAGGCATGCTGAATAACTTTTAACATTACTTCTTACTGATCCATGGACGTCACATGACTTCCTCGTCCAATATTTTTAGAAGTTTAGAAGACAAATGGAGCACGGAAACTACAGACGTTTGTTTGCACGTAGCCACACAGCGGTAGTAGATGTCAGATATAATTCATATCAGGAATAGAGAAACATAAAAGATCAAAATACACGTTCAAAGTCTTTTAGTGATGAGATTTGTTACTCTAAGAATCTTGTAAAAGTGACATTCTATCTACACATGATCACGACGGCATTAACAAGAACTGTCATTGAAAAAGCATATATCCATTACTTGGAGTGCTAACATAAAAGACACTTTTTATTTATCGTGTTATCAAGTCCTTCATCACTATAATTATTTGTTCATTCAGAAAACGATATTACATATCTACATTGCATTACGTTTAGTTACTACTGCATACAAGCTCTCGCAATAGATGACAAAGCATGTTATTAAAATTTCTGGTATACATAGACACCCAATTTCATAGGTATGCTCTACACAAACATGGATGTGTGAACCATACAAGATCAACCTAGCAGAGACTAATATGGGATGAGGTTACTCTATCAAAACCAAACAATGTGATTATGGATGTATGTGTTCGTGTAACAACTAGAAGCATTTAATCTGTAGTCTTTTATTTCAATCTTAAGCTCTCTATTGTATCCTTCTGGCTGATCAAGTGTTTCCTAATAAAGTATCGAGCGTCTCAAGGTACTGCAAGAACAGGAACTCTGTTTAGCATTCAAATTCTATATTATTTCTGATTATTCAATTCCACCCATCTCTAGGACATGATAATTTCTTCACCACCATAACACAACAGAAAGATGATGAAGTTGCGGCAGCAGTAGGTTAACTGGTCACATTAAATGCAATCTAAAAGTACAGGATGGATGATGTATGTGAAGTATCATTTCATAAAATTGAGTAGACTGTTGTTAGGCGTTGCCCTAAGCTGGTGAGTAAGCTTAATTCAATCAAGTTGAAATTTACAATGGAATAGAAATGCAAACTGGTTATGTAGAGATGCAGAAAGAGAAAAAGAAGTAAAGCAAGCCGAGACCAAGAGAAATGTAAAGCAACCAGATGAACAAGTGGTTTTTGATTTTCAGGAACTGGAAAGCCAGAGTAGTTAGAGACATAACCTTTCACATGCGTCTTCGAGGGAAGAGAAGGGGCGCTTGAAATCGGGATGGCAGACCCGCCAGGCGTCCTGGTAGGCCATTTGCAGCTCGGCTTGGTTACCCGGACGGATAGCCCTCTGTTGGGGTTGAGGCTGTTGCTGCGGGTTCTCATTCGGATTTTGTTGGAGAACAGAATTGGGGTTAGGGTTAGGGTTGGGGTTGGGGTTGGGGTTGGGATTAGCATTAGGATTGGGGTTGGGATTAGGGTTCGAGATTTGGTTAGGTTGGAGATTGAGGGATCGGAGTGGGCGCAAATGAGCGTCGATGTTGGAAGGAAAACGAGAAATGGCAGCGGCCTGTTGCGCCTGTTGCTGTTGTCTTTGTAATTGCTGTAAAAGCAGTAACTGTTGTTGTTGGTGTTGCTGCTGGTGCTGCTGCTGGTGTTGCTGCTGCTGGTGTTGCTGATGGTGTTGTTGTTGCTGTAACTGTAGTTGCTGCTGCTGCTGATGTTGAGCCATTGCTTTCGCGTCTTCCATCCTTCTCGAGATCTGTCTCTCGCTCAAGAGTCAAGACTCAAAGACTGCTATGTCTGCTGCTCTCTGAGTTACATGTTAAAAGAGACGGAGCTCTTTCCGCTGAGGCAGATCACACAGGTCATCAAGTTTTCTTTATCCTGTATTATACCGCACTGTTGAGACCTTCCTCTCACCCTCGCATATTAGTACGAGCCCAAGACTGAAATAATCTGCAATCGGCCCAACACTTGTATTTTGTCATCTATTTGTTTTTTTATTTTTACGTGAAATCCACACACTCTAAATTGAAAACTATACTTTTTTTTTTTAGTTAACGCATTCACAAAAAAAAAAGTTTAAGTCACTAAAAGACAAAATTTAAGTTACCAAAAAATGAAATAAAGTGTGTGAATTTCAATTTAGGATGTGTGGATTTCACAACTTTTTTTGTTGTCATCTACTTGTTTTGTTCAACGTATTGTCACGTCTGTTCTAGAATATTTACTTTGTGTGTGTTTTGGTCTAATGCTAGTCAAAAAATGAATTCTGATTTTGTAGCGGATTACTCTGAATCTCTCTGCTCCGTAAAACCCTGTTTGTCTAGGGTTTCAAGAATTTGAGTTTCGTCCCTGTCCGACGGCACGTCTCAGAACGATGTCGTCGGACGGGAGCATGGAAGGTGGGCAGTTGGTGCTCTTTCCCTGAAGGCTGGTGGTTATGGTGGAATGTGAGAGGCAGTCTCTCTATGAGAACGGACTAAAGAGTTGTTGACGATTTGGTGTTGCACCGGGTTCCAACAGGGGTTGGCAATCAATCAAGTGTGGCATTTTCGGCCTTGTCGGCTGTAAGGGGGCTGGATCGATGGTGCAGGGTGAAGGGGAGAACGTGGTGGTGTTGGATTACCCAGATCGAGTTCTTGATTCGGGTTTGATCCCCCTGCTACATTTTGGTGTAGATTTTGGAGGGTGGTGCGCGCTGCTCCGTCATTGACAGGGACGGTGAAGTGATCGGACGATGACAACTCTGGTGGCGAGGAGGCGAATCTGTGCCCAAATGCCCTTCTCCTTTTTGGGCCGGGTTCTTGGTGGCTACCTTCTAATTCCAATGGTGTGGGGTGGGCTTGGGCCTTGATGGGCCTGGGTGTGGGTCTTTAGTTTTAGTTTTTTAGTTTGTTTTGTTAGAGTTTAGCGTCCCTCCTCTTTGAGCGAGGGTTTATGGTTTTTTGGTAAGTTGGTGTCGGAGTCATGTTGTTGGGTGTGTCATGGTTATAGTGTCTTGTCTAGGGACTATTTTAATGTCGGTTAGTTCTTGTTGTCAATGTAATGGGGAGGTTACATGTGCATATATGCTTGTAATTTTGGCATATAGTGTTTGAAAGGGTTGTCATCTTGAGATTGACGGTGAGGATGTATCGAGGCTTAGGTTAGGTTACGGTTGAACCATTTTCGGTTCTTATCCACTGTAATCGCTGGTTGTAACGTTGGTTTGAATAAAATTCTTGATATTGCTCTAAAAAAAAATTACCAAATTAGAATATGATTATGTTTCCTCCTACATACATAAGTGAACAAAATTCATAGAGTTACACTATCACACACAATAACGACTTGATTAGCTTCCATATCAAAGGTGTAAAAATAATCGAACATAACAGACTATGCTAGTACAACAACAATAATCCACACCATAAGTCCAAAACAATCAAGATTCAAGGTGTAGTCGGTAGTCGATAAATACCTCCTTGGCCCACGATGCTACCGAAAGCCCAGCATGAGGTAGACGAGCAGGCCTCACCCTAGAGGTCATAGCAGTCTGGGTCAGGCAGGAGACACACCACAGAAGGTCAAATAAACAAACCTTAGTAGCATATCTGTCCCACATCGTATAGCAGACAAAATATAAGTCAACTCAGGGCTATAAGTACAATGCTAAAGTCAATCAAAGAGGTAAGAAATCTCCTAGCATTAAATATTATACCAACCACATAACTAACTTAATCATCGGAGAGAGAAAGACCGGAAAGTCCCAGTCAATCTCCTCTAGCAGGTAGCTAGTCAACGACAAACAAGGGAAGAGATCACGCTAAGGGCTTCTACGAGGTCTACGGGATCTTGCAGAAACACAAGGTGACTTCAATTTCAAAACAAGTAATAATTGATTCATTTTTTGATTAATTTCAGTTTACCCCCATCAACTTAGGTCGATTATCATGTTAGTCCTTCTTCTTTCAATTTCATCAAAAACACCCCTCAACTCCTAATTTTTATCAACCACGCATGTCCAAACCTCCAATCTCCATCTAATTCCTCTGTCAAGTGATGACTTGATATTAAGAAGAAAGAAAAAAGGAAAAATAGACAAATTGCATTCAATCCCACCAAAATCACCAAGGTTAGGGGGTTATGATGGGAATGAAGATGTGTATCAATATGGGGAGAAAATGGTATGAAAGGTAACTTTCAGAACTTGACTTTCTTCGTGATATCAAGTAATCACTTGACAAAAGAATTGGATGGAGATTGGAGGTTTGGACATGAGCGACTGATGAAAATTAGGAGTTGAGGGGTGTTTTTGATGAAATTGAAAGAATAAATACTAACATGATGATTGACATAAAGTTGATGGGGGTAAACTGAAATTAGTCCTTCATTTTTCATATAGAAAATTTCACATAAATCTCATTCTCAACATTTTCTCCTACATAAGTTCATCTTAACAATTTTACCCACACAAGTCCACTTTCGAAAATCATGTCAATCTTCTATTTTCATGTCAAATACTAATATTATGTCGTGTTTTTGTACTTGCATAATTCTTTGCCTTGTAATTGTGGTAGTAGCTTTCGAAAATCATGTGAATTAGGATATTAAGGCCTCTCTTAACTTAGAGATCATTCGGCTAACCAAGAAATATTTGAAATGAAGTTGTGTGCTGATCAAAGATGGCAAAACCACAAAAGTAGCTTTACAGAACTATTGTAGTAGACTTTGTAAACTACAATAGTAGCTTTTTAAAACTATGGAAGTAGCTTTATACATAATTATGTCATTATAGAAGGCTACATAATTTTAGTATTTGTTAATGTCTGTATTAATTAGTATCTTTTCAACAAGATGATAGTATTTTGTATACACAATCATAGTATTTTTTCAATTTCTATGCTAGTATCTTCTCAACCTTTGATAGTAGATTTTGTTTTTCTAGGTAGTAGGTTTTGTTGCCTGTGATAGCAGCTATTGTTCTGCTTGACGGTAATAGTTTTTGTTAGTAGCGGTAGTAGATTTTGTTGCCGGTGATAGTATATTTTGTGACCTCGCATGATATTGTTGGAAATCTCACTATAATAGTTTTTATAGCTAGTGGTAGTAGCTTTTGCGATCTCAGGTAACATTGTTGGAGGTCGGCCGGAAATTTTATCGGATGTCGGCCGGAGACCCGTCGGAGATCTCAAGGTCGGTCAAAAACTTTGTCGAAGAGGAGAGTAGTTGTTGACTTTTTACACTAATGACATTTTCGTAAAGAGAACCTAATTTTGTTGAACTTTAATACCTAATATAAAACCTTATTTTGACTTGGGTGGACTTATGTGAGTAAAAATATTTGGATGAACTTATATAGAAGAAAATATCTCAAAATGAACTTCTATATAATTAGTTCCAATCTCGTATATGAACTTCTATATAATTAGTTCCAATCTCGTATTTGTAGTATCTTATACATTTAACAAATTGTTAACCAACAAAAAATATTATATCAACGAGGTTATGAATTCATCAAGTATTAAATTATCATGTTCTAATGTACAAAGGAATGCACAAAAGCCTAAAATACCAAACAAACATAAGTAGACACACAATCTCCGTTCAGCTATTCCTTCTTGCTGATGGGTTTTCCGTCTACATGATCAGGCTCCAATTCAAGGATAGGGATACATGGTGACCAATACAGTGGCAAGAGTGTGAGAAACGCTTGTATTAGGAGGGCAAGCGGAAGCCTTGAGAAATCATTTCCTGTAACCCCAACATAAGATGCAAGCGCAATACCAAGATATCCGCTAATAATGAATGCAACCGCTATTGCAGACATTACAAATGCCATTAGCGATCCCTCGCATCCCGGTGGGCAGAGTTTGGCTACAAGAATGCTGAAGGGCAGAATCTTAATAAACAAGAGAACCTCCGACAGTCCAGAAAATATAACGACATAAAAAGTGTCTGACAGGCCCATATTTCGGTAAAACCCTTGTGCAAACAAGGCATCAGAAATCATAAATAAAGCCATAGTAACCTGAATGGCTGAAATTAGTTTCCTTGGTGTGACCGATTTCAGGTGACGATTATAGATGACACTCCACATAAGCATCGCTGCCTGGCCAAACACCTTTGAGATTCCCAACACCGACGAGTCAATATTCAAATATTGTGTCTGGTAAAAGAACATCGTGCCTGTCAATGATGGAATGATGGCATATGATGCTGCAAACCATGTAATTGAGTAAGCAATCTCACGTTTTCTTAATGCAATTGAGAGCTCAGAAAGCTTCTCTCGAATTCCAACATCTAATCTTTTTTTGGGAAGGTTCATAGAGCTCTCCTTGACAAGAATGCTTATGAAGAACTGAATACCGAGGAGAAAGCCATAGAATAGGAACATATTTTGGGGAGAGTATCTGTCGATGGCAATACCACCTAGGAGAAATCCAAGAATTCCACCCACCGCTGAAGCCATCCAAACAAAAGACTGGAGCTCGCCCGAGGATGATGCTTGTGGATTTTTGGCGGAAGTATGTTGTTTTCCTGCCTCAGCAACAATGGCATCATTGGCAACCTCAGCAATTGAAGCTCCCAAATTACTAAACAGGAGATATAGGGTCATGGTGCTAATTGAGATCCCTGGTTCGGAGAGGATCGCTATAGCTAACCATGACACTGCTTGTAAGAATGCTGCAACAATGAAGTATGTTAGAAATCAACAACAAAAACAACTACATAGGCTGGATTCATGAACTAAGAACAATGATGGAAACTTCATAGTTCTCATGAAATAGAATAATTACACTAATGAACAACATGAAGGACTGTAACCGATAGGGTGGGGACCTGAACTAACTGATAAGAACTTTAGGCACAGTATCAAAATGATATACAAGGCATCAGCCTGACATTTAAACTTTGAGAGAAGTTAGTGGATGTGTTGGAAACAGCATCATTTACAACAATGATTTGTATGTAATATTTTTATCAGATTTCAGATAGGAAAGGAGATGCGCCGTGACCGGAAAATCTCTTAAATTTTCTTTTTTCTCATCTCAGATACTTTCTTGCTTCTTATTTTGGTACCTTGCTTCTCCACTAAAGCAAAGCAAAAGAAAGCAGAGAAACTGGACTTAAAGCTTATTAGGAGTTTAAAATATACTTTACAGAAAGTAGATTGCAGAAGAAGGAAGGGCTGACCGCAGAGTCCTCTCTTGTTCTCTAAAGGAGTGCAAATATCACAAACCACAAGAGCAGCCAACTTAGTCTGCTTACAATCCACAGCTCTACATCATCCCCTCAATCGGATGTCTTTTGTTCATCTTGTCTGCAGAGCTTAGACTGGTATTCATGTATAAATGCTGGGCTTTGAACACTATGTTCGAATAGTTATCGCATATTACTTTGCATTCTGCGGTGCATGAGGTGTTTAGAGAAGTGCAGATAAAGCTCCTTTCAGAAAGATTGACTCCTTTGGAGAAGATAAAATGAAAAAGTTCAGAACCAACTAAAGCTAACTATCAATTCCCCATGCTGAAATAAAAGATCAATATGGAATTTAAAATTTTAAGGGTTTTTAATTGACAGAACTTGGCAGGATTCATTGTTTGGTTACTTGCACAAAGAATTTATTACTTCTCCTGTTCCAACATATAGTTTGAAAATAACTTTGGACTTTTTAAGTCCTAATTTTAAAGATTGGAGCACAATGTGTTTGGTTCAGCTATCAAATATAAGTATAAAGATGCCTCTTACACAGTCTCTGTGGCTATGTCAGTGCTTTTTTTATGTTATATCAAAGAATAATCACATACCAAGTTTTTTAAGTTGCTAGACAAACAAGTAGAATGCCATTGTCAAAAGCAAAACTAGTCACTCAGCTCAAAACTGCATCAAGTTATCATAGATTCATATCAAAATATCATTGCTATATTCGTTGCAAGGCCAGGGAAGGGAGAACCGACCATTTAATTCTAAACTGGTGGAGATTATTCAAGAAGATTAGTGTAAGTTTATGGTCTGTTAGTAATCAGTCAAATTGTGCTCTGAAGTGGATTGTATGGAAGGAGCGGAAACAGAAAAGCAAGATAATAATGAAGAGTGAGTGAGTGAGAGAAAGGAAGGCGTACGTACCGCCAAGGGCGAGATAGGGAAGACGGTGCTGGCCAGAAATGTAGACGGCGTCGGAAACGAGACCGTAAAGGGGCTTTCCGACCATGGGTAGGTTGGCGGAATTCTGGAGGAGCTGCAGAGTTGAAGAATCCACTTGGAGTCCGTCCTTGAGGAAGAAGTTGACGGCCAACCATGGGAAGCACCTGAAACCCTGCACCCAGAACCCCAATCCCAACACCCACCACGTCGCCGTCGTCCTCGTCCTCACCACCATTCTCAAATCTCCGTCTCTATTTCGCAAACAAGCGCCCTTTTATATACGTACGTAACCAGCGGTGTCAGGACACGTGGAACTGTTAACGTGTCCCTGGCCCTCTTTTCTCATAAGTTTTGGCGATTGAGTCTGTCGGTACCAAATCTATGTACACGTATCACATCCTGTGTTCCACATATATATAGGGTGCGAGCAACGTAACCTTTTTTATGTTACACAAATACTGGTACTGACTACTGACTACTGAGTATCGGTTTCTGATACAATCCGATTGCAAACAAATACAAGTATGAGTATCAGTTTCTGATACAATCTGATGCGGTGACTAGCATTCAGATCCTGATCTAATGCATTTATGTAAGGGTAAAATGCACCAACAGTGTCTGAACTCTTGGAGGACTGTCAATATGGTACCCGAACTTTTAAATGTATCAAAGTGATACCTGGACTTGTATTTTTGTACCAACGTCATTTTCCGTCACAGCTCTGTTAGTTCATGTCACATGTGACGCACGTGACTGAAAAAAAACCCCAAAACCTGCACAAAGACACAACCTTTAACCATTTCCCTTCACTTCCCCAAGAACCCAAAACACCAAAAAAAAAAACCCAGCAACTCAAATTTCCATTACCTTCATCATTCAAACACCAACACAAGCTCAGATTCTGAAACAGCAACCACAAAATTTAATGTCAAGATCCCACTGTACTATACTATCTACAATTCCCATTTCCCGTCTGGTTTTTGTTCATGTAAGATGGGGTATTCATTTTCTCTTCTTATATTTTGGAATATATGGATTTTTGTTTTTTTATTGAATGCTTATTGTGATACCTTTCTTTGCACTTAAATTAGTGAGGGTGAAGGGAAGTTGTACGTATTATTCAAGTACGTTCAACCAGTACTTTCTCGATCGGCTCCTAGATCATCGTTTTTTTTTTCCTGTTTATGGCAACGTCCTTTAATTAGTAGCTCAATATATACAGCAAACCAAACCTAAGCGATTCAATATTATGAACTTGTTCAGTATTTACAGGTTATTGTGTCCTCATGGCTTAGATGCTGAAGGATTCCGCAAAGTTGCTAATCCAAGAATTATTAACCATGTTTATTAATTGCATTTAACACTAGAATTACATGCAACTGGGTCTGAGGACAAGCTTAACTAGCTAAATCTCTCTCTTCCTTGTTCTTTCCCTTGTTTCATTTCTTTCTTGGACTTCATGTAGTCGATTGTTAATCAACCAGCATCAGAATAACATGCATATCTCTATTTACTTGTTGTTCACTTATGTGGCAGCATTTTTCTAAACTTTCCACATGAATTCCTTTTTTAACTTTTGGTTGAAATATTGTTTCAGCTTTCGATTTCAAATTTTTCAGTCCTTAGGAATTGTTTGGTTATTATGGCCACCACAACGTTTGCTTCTTTACTTGGCTGCTATTCCCTATTAAAATGCTGTTTGCACTAAAGATACATCAAAATACGGTGCAGCACAAGCTAGCACATACTGCACTGTACCTACACGTCTTCTGTATCAATTTTAGGATATAAATGATTATGGCTAGTTAGAAAAGTCAGTATTGGAACTCATCGGTCTTATTTCAAAAACTAAAACTGCTATATATAAGCTCTCTAAAGAAAGTAACTAATGCAATACTAGCTGCATGTGTTTTTTTTTTTTTCACTACTACTCTAATTGCTCAAACCAATGCAAAGAACTATAGACTGTAAGTTCAGCATAAAATATTTAAAATGAAAGTAATTAATTGCAGCTAAGAACTATGGATATGCTATTTCCAAGCTAGTATCACAAATCTCATCAGAACGGAGTTGAAATTTTTTATATGTAAATTGTTACCTTGACTTCAGAAGCAGGATTCAAGAGTTGATGATGTTCCTCTTTGAGCTTGTTACAGCGATCAATAACTGATTTCATGCTGATAAATAAAGGAGCTCTAGTTAGTTAATTGTAAACAAAAGCAAATACATAGTGGTACGGTACCCAAAAAATGATTTGCCTGTCTCGAGCTCTCAGGTTATTACTTGTTTCTCTTTCTTCAAACTTTCTCAGTTTTTGATCCCTCGATCAGTTTCTTTACGGTGATTTTGATGAGTGTTGCACATTATGGTCATGATCAAGTCTGGGGATACCTAGCTTTGATCTTTACTCTATCATCTGCTGGCTGCTGCCTTTTCAAAACTCTGGTTTTTAGAGATAAAGTCGTGGTTTTTTTTTGCGGTGGTGCTGTTTTTGGTAACTGGGTTTGCTTTGATTTTGTGAAAGATGAGCGATAAGTGGAGGTTCAATCGGTTTAGAGACCCTTTGGGGGTTTTGGGTGTGGTGGTTGTGTGGTTGCTGTTTCAGAATCTGAGCTTGTGTTGGTGTTTGAATGATGGAAGGTAATGGAAATTTGAGTTGCTGGGTTTTTTTTTTGGTGTTTTGGGTTCTTGGGGAAGTGAAGGGAAATGGTTAAAGGTTGTGTCTTTGTGCAGGTTTTGGGGTTTTTTTTCAGTCACGTGCGTCACATGTGACATGAACTAACAGAGCTGTGACGGAAAATAACGACAGGTACGACGTTGGTACAAAAATACAAGTCCAGGTATCACTTTGATACATTTAAAAGTTCAGGTACCATATTGACAGTCCTTCAAGAGTTCAGACACTGTTGATGCATTTTACCCTTTATGTAAAATTCAAGTTAAAACTTGCAGCTGTCACTTTAAACAAACTTCACGTTGAACTACAAAATTGGCAGCCAATCCTTCCTTTGTTGCTCTTTTACAACTACAACTACAGTGGCGGCAGAAAGAGCTCCCATTCTGATTCAAAAAAGGTATCCTTTTCAGTCTCCATTTTATCAACAACAAAGCGAGGAATGTTCGCTTACAAAAAAAATTTGGATAGTCTAATCTGATAAACCCTAAACATAATAACCACATCATCTATGACTGAAGGTGCTTCTCAACAACAGTGCGTCCAAACTTTTCTTCAATATCCTTGGGAGTTTCAATCTGCAAATGTATAGATGCAGTGAGTGTACATAAAGTCTGCAAATGCATAAAAAAGAAAGATTAATAATCTTATATACCAGCCGGAGGATATCTTACCGCATTAAGGGCTTTGAAAACAGCCTTCACTGTATTATGAGGATTCCTTGAACCAATAACCTGACAGTAGTGTTCAAGTTAGAGAAATAGTCCAAATTGCATACACCATCCTCATGAAACGGATTCAGTTTTATGGTCAATTACCTTAGACTTGACATTATTGAAACCAGCCAAGTTTAGAATGGTTTCTACGGTTCTTCCTGCTTTCATACCAGTCCTAGTGGGTGCAGGCCAGAGATACACCTAACGAGAATTCAACCTTGAAGAGTTAGAGTGAAAGAATAAAAACGACAGACTTTGTATTTACTAATAAACCAAAACAATAGGGCAAAGCAAAAGAAATGATAGAACCAAAAGCAAAACCAATGCAAGATGAGGTTATTACCTTTGTTTTTTTATATGCAGTTTGTATTGCATGCGCAATTGTATGCTCCTCATGTCGTTCCACATAGTGGAGATTCTGAAAGCATTTCTCATATGCCTGTTGTAGCAATATCAATCAGTACCCACCAAAACAGAAATATAAAAAGGCGATCATAACGACAATTCTAGCAAGAATAGAGAGAAAACTTATGGAAAACAATGCTTAAATGAGGACACTGAAGAAACAGACTTTGTTCACATTCAAATAAAAATAGTCTCTTGAATTAAACTCGGACTCCTGACAGGTGAGAGAAAAAAAAACTTGGCACAGTTGGAACAATTCACATACTCTTATACTTTATTCAGGCAATAATTTGCAATAAAGAGTGAAAATCATCACCAACCTGACAAAGCAACAAGGATAAATTTTCGTTTCATATAACTTCGGGTTTTTATTTGCATTTAATCTCCAAATGTATGCCCCTCATATCAAAGTACGCACACTTAGTCATACTCCAGAACAAGTGTTGTTCACTGAACACCATCTTCGCAAAGAAGCTATTCAGCATCAAGATGAGAAAAGTGACCAACCTAATATAAGTGGAAAACCAAAACCAGTCTAATACTCCAGTTTGATATGGTTTTTCTTTCTATTCGTTATAAATTTCAGTCCACATGAATGTTATGCAACGGATTTGTGTGGGCTGTCAACAACTAATGGCGCCATAGTACAGAGACTGCCCCCATCTTAGCCACCTAGATCCCTGCCGAATTTAGCTCAAGATCCTATTCAGGTGTGGGGTTTTATCTCACCAAGGCACGATACTAGTAATAACCCACTTATCTAATTGTTGTATCACCTTTCCTATTCCTATGTGCTTCACACACTTGGTTTGTGCATACCCCTACAACCTTAACAACAACCAAACAGAACAGCCTCCAGAACTTCATGATTTAAGATTTAGCAGTTTAATCTGAAGAGACTATAAATTTAAGGCTAAATGTACCCTAAGCCACATGTTTTCTTCTTCTGTCACCCACATACCTTCTTTTTCCTCTCCCTGGACTCCAGTTTTAAAAGTCAAAACAACCACTTATGGTTCACCCAATACCTGGAGATACTACTCCTCCATAAGTCCATACTGTAACTAAATTCAGACTTGCCACAAAGTCAACTAAACATGGACTTGACCCTTTTTTTAAAAAAATGTACAGTTTGGGAAGTATTCAAATACCCCATACCTGAAATTTACTAAGTAGTCGTGCTTCATTAAGCAACAATGAGGTCACAAATTTTCTTCTCTTTTAGACGGAACACCTTCCACTGATAGTGAAAGGAAAATAACAACAGCTGTGAACAAATTCACAACTGAAGACAAGGAAAAGAATACTCTGCTTACTCCGAAATTAATAATTACTTAGTTACTCTATAGTACATGATGCTTTATCAATCTGCTCAATTGTAATATCTTTCCTCAACAAATTACGACTTCCACAGAATCATTATCCAATTGACATACCAAATACAGTATGGTGCTGTATCTATGTAAACATATGATTCTGCAAAAGACTAAGCACTGAGTACATACCTTCTGGAGGGCGGTAGCCACAGCTGGGCCTTTTGCTTTAGCATAACCAATAACACCATGATAGTTTCCACATACTAATATAGCAGAGTACTTGACCACTTGCCCTCCCTATCATACCAAAAAGGGTGTATATAAAAACGTGAAAGCATCAACCTCTGTTAAGAGAACTCAAAGAAACATGATAAGTAGTACCTTGGTGACTTTACAAGTCCGGTTCACATCAATTAATCTAACATCAAATCCCTGCCACCAATCAATGAACAAAATGGCAGCAGGATGTGAGTATACGCAAACAGAAAAGCAGAAGCTGAAGGAAAAGCTCTAACGTAGATGAAAACAAGACAAGATTCAAGTTCAATCATACTCCAAAAAACAGACTTAATACCGATTGAAGAGAGACAGAAATAAGAACCAACAATATTTCTTCTACCAGTATCATCAAAAACTTGCAAGTCAAAACATAAAAGAGCACAAGTGAAAGATATATTGGAACAAAACACTAGATATAACATAACAGATGAAAAAACTAAATCAAAATTAGTCCCCCCAACAGTTTATCAACCTGTGAATACCAATCGACTTGAATACTAATCAGAGGATACATATACTCACTTTCCTATAGAGAGGTCGTCTCTTCTTCTCTGTCAATTCATTTCTTTCTTCTGCTAGATCTCTGATCTCTTCCTCTAGAACCTTTCCCTTCTTTCCAAAAGTATGATCCAACTCTGCAAGCTTCTCTTCAAGTTTCTTGTCAATAGCATTTAGCTTCTCTAACAGTATGTCATCTTTCTCCTTCATGTCATTGAACTCTTCATCGTCATCGTCATCATCAACTGGTCTAATGATTTTACTTTCTTTTTCAAGTTCAGCGTCTTCTGCAAGATCAAATGAGGGCTCTAGTTTTTCCTGAATGACTCCATAGTTGGCAGGATCATTTGGATCATAGGCTTCCTTCCATTGCACTAATCGCATAGCCCTGTTTAGTTTGTGCTGCAGAATGAATTTATCCTTGCCCTCAGCTACTTTTAGACGGTTCATCAATTCACCAATGACTCTGTACTCGGGACGAAGCCGGAAATGTTTTTGCTCAAACTTGTCAATTTTAGTCATCCATTTAAAAGAATCATCAAGTGTCTCTGTCAGAAAATGTAAAACTATCACCACAATTCATGGAAAAGAAGAAGGAAAAAGAAAAAGAAAAGTACCAGCCTGGGTGAATTTCTTGAGCAGCTCCTCGTGTCGCGTGAACTTCCTCTGGAACTCATCAAAGCGCTTCTTGACGGCGTCGGGAGTGAAGCGCTCGTCGTCGTCGTCGCTATCGGAGTCGGTGGGCTCCTCAAAGGCATCGAGATTACCGGAGGAGGCCTTGAGGTTGGCCTTCTCAAGCTTCTCAATCAAGGGGGTGACACGCATGTAGTCCTCGTCATCTTCTTGGTCAATGTCTTTGGTGTCCAGACCGGCCTTTATCCTCTGCTCTCGCTCTCTCTGCCTGTCTCGCTCCGCCTCCGCAAGAATGTCGCGGACTACTCTGTCATTTACTGCGGCGGCGGAATACCAACGGGTCAAGTTTGCCGGCGGTGGTAAGCTGCGCTGCTGCCTCTTGATTGCTTGATTCAAGATCAGACGCGACCACGACGACACTGCTCGCCATTTGCTCATTCTGCTTCTTTTTTGCCCAGAGTCTGGAAATGAGACAGACCGTCTTAGGGTTTCAGGTAGCAATCCCCTCTTCTGCATCTCACTGGGCCTTTGCAGGCCTCCGTGCTATTTTTATAAATGGGCCTCGGTGCTATTTTTATAAATGGGCCTCGGTGCTATTTTTATGATTTTTTCTTTTCTGGGACTTTAGTTGAATATCATTTACTTTCCCTTCAAGGCTTCAATGCATAACAAATGCTCGAAGTGAGCCATTTCATTATTTCTTGCCAAACAATATATGCATGGTTACACAAGTTTCAGACATCGTGAAGCGGATCTCTGTAACAGGGTTGGAATATGAGTTACTCCTTACATTGCAATTAAACTACAATCTTTCATAACATATTCTACTGTGTGCATATTATTCATGATACCGGCCTGGAAGCAAATCCCTAGCAGCTGTCCTTAAAACAACTGTTGTAATCTGCAATGGCCACAAAGACTGGTTTCTCTGTGGAGAAGAGCTGTTATGTTTCATCCTCGACTTTATGTTATCCGGTTGCTTTTTTAGATCCTTTTGGGCCTAAAGTATTAGCTCAGATTTAAGTTAGGATCCAGAAACCAGCTCTCTTAAAGATGTGAGAGGGGAGCTGTAACCATACACTGCAGCATCTCTCCAAAGAGCCATTCCTGTTGGGAGAAACAAATCAGATTCAAGCATTCAGGAAATAAAACTAAAAAGGCTTAATCAGCAGAAAGCATAAGTGGAGATAATGTTTATAGCAATTTAATATTGTAAATGCTGGTGGGAGGGGAGCATAAAAATGGATAGTACTGGGACAAAATAACAACCTATCCATAAAAACAAACCAGCTGACGCTGCTAAGAAGAATTCCTTGCTGATACTGTTAAACCTGCAGTCACAATAAGATGCCACTTAGGAGAAAATCAATAACACCAAGAAAAAGACACAACTAGAAATAATGCCACCAATGATGAATCATACGTCAGGAACACCATACCAATATAAGGCCACTATATTCCCATATCCATAAAAGAAAGAAGCCCAAGAAGAACCTGTGAACCTGCATTCATTGTTGAGCTAACAATCTTAATAAAACGGAGCTGGCAACTCAATAATTGAACTCTCATAGGTGTCTCTGAGCAATTCACAAAGGCAATGGAAAAGAAAATTACCACATAAAATCACGAATAAAAAGAGCACGAGGGATCATAAGTCCATTTCCAATCATTGCAAGCAACATTGAGACAGCTGATAAGCCTTTGATGTTGTCAGGATTTAGGAAATTTGTCCACTGAAGAGGAAGAACCAATACTCGTCAGATGCACACAAGATTGACATTAAAAAGTCTAAAACAGTACCATTTGGGAAACAGGCATCCACATGAAGAGGAGTGTAGCTGTCCATCCAGATATTGATCCAACAAATTTTATTCCTTCTGAAGAGAGTTTCCCCATTCGAGCCTGTGAATATGAGCAACTTCATTCTTAACAAGTGCAGAATAGAAATACCTGTATTTTTTAAATTAATTTTGTAACAAAAATTTAAATACAAATTAAGAAGGACATACGTCTTCTCAGATGCTAAAAGAAGATCAGTAATACATCAGAAAAAAGGTTAGTTCCAATATAAGTTCCATTTCAGCACTGGATAATGTCCAAAGCAAGGGACTTAAAAAGACTTTGTTTTAAGAGTAAATATACAAGAATTTCAAAGACCTATTATTTGTTGTCAAAGGCCTACTCCTTATGTTGACCTATCTATTTTCCTTAATGAGGGGCAGCAAAAGCTGCATATGGCAATGGTAATTAAAATTCTATTGCAAGTAATCATTTGCTTCCTAAATCTATGTGATCTCTCTAATGGAAGGACACAAAAATTCACATGATGACCAAAAGGTAAAGTATAAATCAAAGTGTGCTTGAGCTTACCATAACTACAGCGGCCACAGCTAGAACAAAAGCCAATGCTCCAGGCACGATGCTGCTGGGTATACACGGAACAAATGTAGACCACATAATCTGCGACCAAATTTTAAACAAGAAAATCAAAACTTAACAAATAGTACATGACTTATATTTGTGTCTTGTGTGTGTGTGAGAGAGAGAGAGAGAGAGAGAGAGAGAGAGAGAGAGAGAGAGAGAGAGAGATTACTTGGGGAAGCATTGACAGCCCACCAACAGTAATAAAATCTTCCCACAAGCGCCAAACTCCAGGATTGAGAAAGTTAAAGTAATTCAAAAAATTCAAAATAAGACCAGTTGCCACAACAATGGAGGTGATCACAAAGTACGGTAGAGGCATTGCTTCTGCCAAGGAGAGCTGTGCAAATACAATATACAAGGACACTACACCCAATGTTTGCACCACAATGGCCTCCTTCTCCCTCTTCTTTGCAAAATATGAAAGTAGCGAAAGGTTTCCAAGCAAACCAGTAAACATTCCCTGCATTTAGAACATTCCCACCCTTAGGTTTCCAAATGCTACTAGCGCAGGAAACAACTTGCTGATTCAAACCTATAACTTCTAGTCACATACAGTTGAAACGGAATAGAGCAGATTATGTTATAAAGACAATCTTTAAACTTGATGTATATTAATACAGAACATAGGATAAAAGCCAGAATTATTCTGAATTCTATTGGAGGAACAAAAATCTTTGAAAAAGGATAGTATAGTAGATAAAAGCCAAGAAAAAGTGAAATGAATAAAAGGTGAAGTAATAAGGTGGTGTACCAGCCAGGGGACTGCCAAAAGAGCAGCTTTGTTCCCAGCCATAAGATTTTGAGCATTGAGGATGATCTGAGGCATTTGCAGCAGCAGAAATGGAATATTGGATGCGCCAGAGAACTTTGCTGTCCATGAATCCCATTGCTCAAAACTCTCACTAGTCTTCAATTTCGCCGATCCCTTTGCGAGAAAACAGGTTAAAGTATTAGATTGTGTGATTCAGATGAAGCGCTGGTACTGAAGGTTTGTGTTTCGGTTCAGCAAGTTAGCGAAAATAAGAGAATATTATGGTCAAGTAGTATTGATACAAAGTGAAAATGTAGGAATTAATAACGAGAATTAAAGAGACAGAGAGAGAAGGGTACCTGGTGAAGAGGGTGAGGAACATCGGAGTCAAGAGCGCTGAGAGTTGGGCGGCGTCGCAAATTGAGGGGAATATAAGAGGTTGAGGAGAAGAGAGAGCCGGCGGCCAAGGGATGGAGCTCAAGTTGTTGCGGAGGTGCCTTCCTGGTGCTGATAGCTCTACGGGGATGGGGATAGGCATAGGCATAGGAATGGGGCACCACTAAGCACTTGGCCATGGATTTTGATAACAGAGAGAGTGATAGAGATAGACAACAGTCGGAAGCGGAACTGAGATCAAGAACTAGTTCCAGTGGAGATTGGGCGGTTTGTCATGTATGCGTATATCTAGACGACACGTGGAAAGCATCTCCGGCCCTTAGATATTTTCCCTTTTGCTTGATGTGCCTCACTGCTGTGCTGCCTCAGGTGGATATTTTAAATTTTTAATGCAAACCGAAATTTCAAGTAATGTCGGTAAAGTGGTTGTAGGAGTCCAAGAACCTGGTAGATCCATTCTCAAAGTGCTCAATCCCTCCGATCCAAAATTTCCGGCCACGCCAAGTGTCTTGATTTCTTTTTCTTTCTTTCTTTTTTAAACGGGGGCGTTATTTCAGTGAGAAGCTAGCTGATGCAATGTGTTGTTTGACAGTAGTGAGCAGTGACTATTAGGACTGGGCTTGGCAGTTGTCCTGATCAATCAAGTTAAAGACTTGGGCGCCAAATGTAACTGAAAAACGGCAAACCTTGTTAAGCAATCAAAGGGTACATGCAAGCTTCCAAGGGAAGGAGGATGATAAAGCTAAGTACAGCGAAGCATAACTGAGAGGGGAGGGGAGTCCCATTATCACATTGGAGGCCTAAAACTAAAAGAGCCCCAAGACAAGAAAGGAAAATAAGAAACTTGGCCATGACAGCTAATTCAGCCTCTTTTTCCAAAACAACTTCATCAAAATCAGCTTTGAAATCCTGGACACCATAACTGTGACAGAAGCAAGAGGAAATGCTTTGCATAGTCCATGGAAAATTATTTGCTTCACCTTATCAGCTCATAACTAAAGATATCCGAGTGGCACTAATGTTTTCTCGGAAAATAAATACAAATAAATATATAACAACAAGCTATGGGCACCGACGAATTCCTAGTGAGTGTTTTCTGGTCTTGTTACAGAACGTTTAGGGTCATGGACCCTATAATCTTCTATACTAAACCTGAAAACAAGCTGAAGATTTGAAGGCACATTTATTGTCCTTTTCTGTATATATACTGTCATTCTTTGGTGTCTAAAATGATGCAGACAAATTAATGTTGGACGAGCATGGCCTCCAACTCTTTTTTCCTCGCACCATGTTTCAGTTTCTCTAGAGCAACCAGTCCGACTTGCCTAACTCTTTCTCTGGACAATCCTATCCTGTATAGTTGACATGATAACATAGTCATTAATCAAATCAAGTGCGTGAAAATATTAGATAAATGCAAGACACAAACTGAATATACTATAGAAGCAGTCGAGCACACATTTTGTTTTTGTTTTTGTTTGTGTGTGTGTGTGTTTTTGATCCATCTTTTAGATGCGTAAGTTTGACACCAACCCAACTTTTGTTTACCATTCAGATACCCCAGGTACTTAACCTCCTTACCCGTACTTTTCAATAGACAGATGGCAGCAATGAGCATGACTGCCATTCAGGCTGTCATCTGATTGTTCTGATTTTAGGACAGTCGGACCTCATTGGTGTTCTAATCGACCAGAAAAACACTGCCAACTTCATTTTACCTTTCTTGTGACTATTCTGTCCATTATCTTAAGCACTTGTTTGGACTTACCGTTTGCTAATGTCCTCCCATGTAAGACATTCATTATCCAGGCCATAGTAAAGCCGTATGATCTCACGCTCCCGCTCCCCAAGCATCAAATTTATGAGCTTGTTTACTTCATCCTGCAAATATATCATCATCGAGAGTGGGAGGTCATGAGTTTGACTCTCACTATCGATTACTAGTTGCATAATTCCAAATACACACACACACATGTATACTGTCATGATACACGAATGATGAGGCAAATTTGTTTTATTTTATATTTATTTTTCTGAAGATCAAACTAATTTGGCTTTTCTTCCAGTAAACTGTTATGTTTGAACCTACTTCCTTGTAATTAGGACAACAGTTCTACACATTAGTTCAGACCAATCCATATATTGCTTACCTTGAGTGCCAACTCATCCAACCCATGCCATGGGATGTTCTCGTGGCGATTATCAGCAATATACTGTAACAAAAATGATAAGGGAAGACATTAATTAAAGATAGAAGATGGCAAGCAAGGTAATAAAATTTAACGGAATTGCAGAGAGTTGAAGTCAGCACTCACACTATGATGAGTTTCTCCTGGAAGGCCATTCAAAGAGGGGAATGCATCTCTATCAAGCGAAAAAACTTTACTGATTGCCTACGCATTATGAAATTGTACGGTGAGTATAAGAGAACAACAGATAAATCGATGAAACAGAAGCAATAAAACATTTAGTACCTCAGTAGCATTTCTAACTTTCTTTTTGGACATATTCAGGCTCTCTGCGATACTCTGAAAAGTGTAATGACAGAAATACATGTCAGGCAAGAATAAAATGACAAATGGATCATATCATTTTGATATGTATATAAATAAAGAAAAATGAGGTTTGTGATTGCTGGTATCAGCATCTCCACATATACTTTAGTGCACAGACTAATTGCTTTCTGATGATAACCGAAAATAAAGAAATAAACTTACATCAATAGATGGAGTTATTCCTTTCTCTTCCAATCTAACTTTTGCATTTCTGATTAACCCTAACCTCTCATGCAAATGTGTAGGCAGTCTTAAGGTTCTGGAATTTTCAACCAGTGCTCTTGAAACACCCTGCAATGTAAGGAAAATGTAAACCAGAGTTAGTCTTGTCAAAAAACCAATCTTTCACCATAGTTGAAATGTATTGCTACTTACTAAGTTGTTAACCAGTTAAATAGATAAGAGTGTTCCAACCTGACGTATCCACCAGTAAACATAAGTAGAAATTTTGAACCCCTTTGATACATCAAATTTTTCAATCCCGCGTAGTAGTCCAATTAAGCCACCCTGTAATGAGCTTCTTCATATTAGATTCGAATAATATTTGCGTCTTAGTTATTGTTTTGTCAGACATAATATTGGCCTCTCATGTTTAAAGTGAACTAAAACAGAATATCACCTGGATAAGGTCAGCCATTTCAGCACCCATGTTATCATATCTTTGAGCAATGGACATGACCAGACGAACATTGCTCATTGTCAGCTTCTCTCTTGCCAAAGAACATTGGATTAACTTTGACTGTAGTTCAGTGCGGGATATCCTCAGTGAAGTTGCGAGTTGTTCAACAGACGGCTCACAACCCAATTTCTCCTTCAATCTGGAAATAAATAATACTAGGATTAGAATTAAGGAATAAGAAGTTCCATAACTGGGAAGTTTATAAGTGTTTTGTGAAACAGTATATTAAAGTGGGAAAGGGTATATAGCTTGACAATTGAATTAATGTTTCAGAAATGTGATCACTCTAAATTTATATCGGACATTGAGCTATTTAAGAGAAAGATATATAACCTTGATTTATGCTCCTCCACTGAAAGCCCGATTTTGATTTTCTTTGATAACCGTACGACCTCAGTGTGAGTCAGCAAATGATCACTCGTAACACCCTTCACATAACCGCTTGTACGATTCTGCAGCAGCGACGGACTAATAGTTGCTCTGCAATACTTATTGGTGCTAGGTTGTAACTCAGAAGTATTTTTGCTGAAAGCTTTCCTCTTAGTACTCATCCTCCTCTGCCGAGCAGAGACACCAGAACAAGTTACAGGTATCTTGTTATCAGTTATTTTTCTAGTCGACAGTTTTTTCTCAAAGGAAAGATTCCACTGCTTTTCCAGCATAGACTTCTGTAGCAGAAGAAGGGCCTCCACTGAATATTCAAGATCGGAGCTTTCCTCTTCCAAGTCGGTGTATTCCTCAAGCAATTGATGTGTGGTTGATGAAGGAGCAGAGGCAGTATCTGCATGCTCTTGCAATGCCCTGATGGACTGTTCATGATGTCTATTAGACGATGGAAATCTGGAATTACTGTATTTGGAAGATGACTTTCTGGCAGTGACAACATTCTTGGTTGAAGACAATTGACAATTTACGAAGCCGTGATCATTGAGATAAAAGAGCTTATCTGTGATATCTGAATAAGACAAGGAAGAACTTAAGAGACGCTTCCCCGTGCTACTAAGCCCAACAACAGCAGCAGCTGTGGCCATCATATGGCGTCTTGTTGAGTGCACTTGACAATAATCATATAGATATATAACACCTTCTGACCCTGAATCTCTTATTTCACCCAAGGTGGGTCACCAACATCTGCCAACCAACAACAAAATTCAGATTTCAATTGCAAAAAGATGAACTACAAGATAGAAGAAGCGGAAATGAAAGTAGTACAAGGAAATTCAAATCCTTCCATCCAAGCAACCGGATTAGAAAGGAAAGTGAGCAGTAACAATCGCAGGCGCCATATGAAACAGTTGAAGGCTCATGAAAAGCATATATACAGAGATAAAAGAACTGGGAAGAAGCCAGGAGTTCAAATTGCTCCCCAACACACATACATGCATACATAAATGGAACTGTGACTCTGGGAAGATGATGAACATCAGAACACGTCAGACTGGTAAGGAGAAGAGTACCTGAAGAAGAATCAGTGGGCGCGCTCTGGGAAGAGGAGAATGTTGTTAGTTGTTACGATTAGTTTAGCAGAACAAGAACAGAATGACGTTGAACACAATGTGTGAGTCAGAGTGGTGCAACCAAATTGAAAATGGGAAAAACGAATGGTTTTTGTTTCTTTTAATTTTTATTTACAATAATATACTTATCATCTTTTTTGGCTCTGATAACTTCATCTTTTTCTTTTTAAATATAAAGGATGAAAATAAAATAAAAATCAGAGATGTATACAAGATATGGAATGAAGTGAAACCATTGGTTGGAAGAGATTGGGTCCAGCTTTGTGTGGCTTCCAAGCCTGTCATTTTTGTCTAGAGACAACTTCTTCTATAATATCACATAGGCAGCTTCCCTTCTTTTCTGTCCTTCACTTGATTTTATTCATCTCCAACACTTTTGTAATTTGCATTTTTTTTTTCTGTTGTATTGGTCTTAATCTGCACATTCTCAATGGAGAAAGAATTTCAAGGGCAGAAATTTTTTTACAAACAGATAATTAAATATACTCTGATTTACAACAATTTTGAAGATTTGGCTGGGGAACACGAATAAGCAAATTCATAAACCTCAGCTCCTTGATAATAAATTATGATAATAATTAAAACCAGTAATATACTACTCAGCATTCAAACTAGATGGTTTGTCAACCTGAATCTCTCTCTCTCTCTCTCTCTCATTATTTTCTAAACAAAAGGAAGAGAAAAGATAATGTACATGGCAAATTCTGAACTCCATTCATCATTTCACACGAACCCAACCATTTCATTTCAGCAGCTGCAATCTTATATCAGTAATCAAGTTAAATTCCTTCAAACACATCTAAAGCAATTTTCAGAATCACCACATCTAATCTAAAATCTGGCATTGGATAAACAGGAAAGGAAAGCCATTCACAAACACAATAATAGTTGCACGCAACATAACAAGAACACGTATTCATTAACCACAAACTATATTTTGCAAGCACATTGTTCTTGCCAACTCTCAGAATCTGAATCTGATCTTTGACAGTGAAAGAACATTGTTCTTGCCAACTCTCAGAATCTGAATCTGATCTTTGACAGTGAAAAAAAAAAAAAAAAAATTCCAACATCAGATAATCCGTCCATAGTCCTTTCTTCCACGTGATGCAGGTGGAACGCTAATGACCGGATGACTGGCTCTACGCCCTACAATAGAGTGCCACAATTAGTTTGATGGATGACAGCCCCCACCCTAATTCAAACCCCAATTTCCTAAAAAGACATTTTATGAAAGTTTTTTTTTTTCTTAATAAAGGGAAATTGAGGTAGCATTTGCTTATGATGTTGGTCAGAGAGTACCCCATGAAGTGCCGTTGCTGAATGAGCTATTTCCTGGAGAATGTGGGCCTCCAGAGTTAATATTGGGAGGAGGGGGCTGCACCTTCATATGATTCCAATCATTACCCCGAGAATTGCTCGGTCTTCCGTGATTGAACCGCTGAGATTGCTGGCCCAAACGGCTTGGAGAATTTTGAGATATATGAGGCATGAAATGAGAAGGATTTGACAAACGCACATAACCAGCCAGTGGTTCACCAGTTGCACGGATACCCACTTCTGCATGTGAGAATGATTGAATTGGGCCACTTTGTCTGAAACAGATCGTACACAACAAAATCAAAATCAGGAGAAAATGGTACACAATGTAATCAAATTCAATTCCAAAAGACAGCAAAGGTGTCAATAATAAGGTTCTGAGAGTAACTCTACGGCAAAGAGTCAAGTACCAAAATCCTCCAATCTTAATTGCAGAAGTACAAACCATAATATTTAGAAAGGGAGCATTTGAGTATATTTGTGCACATACATCCACAAGCTTTTTGAGTTTACCTAAGATTACATTTGCTATCTGCACTGTACTTTCAGACATTATATAGTTGAGGAACAAAAGAATTCTTTTGCAGATTGATTAAGGTGTGGAATATACATGCAAACATATAATTAATTCTCTGTTTAGGAACAGAAGACCTGCTCAGATGATCTCTAAGTTTGATAATGATACAACTTACCTGTGTAAGGAAACACCCGAGCTTGTACTTGACAAGCTGCTGAATTTTCCAACCCCACCTAATGTTTCTGCGGAATTAAGATGCATGCCATTGCTGAACTCAGTAGTAAGACAGTTTGTATCCGAACCATCTTCTTGCAGAAGAAGTTCATCACTGGAATGAGAATAGAAACACAAAAGAATGAGAATGAACATCAGAATTTTAAACAAGCCAAGCTACATTTAACAAGTAAACAAGCTGCTTTGTCGGTGAGCTGTGACTTATTGGTTGGTTAGCCTAACTGACACCGTAGTGGTCATGGGTTCAAATCTCACTGACATATGTAAGAGTAGGGTGGGTTAAGGGATTTTAATTAACAAAAAAAAACAAGTAAACAAGCTGCTTCAGATTGGATCAACCCCAGTCCCCAGGTGAGGAAGTGCATTGAATAGTTGACATGAAATTGGCATGAAACTTAAATATTCTTGAAACATAGTGCGCACCCATGATCATGTTTGATCAGCCAGCTGAGAATGTCTCCAGTTGAGACATAAAGGCTAAAACAATGGTGCCCCACCCTGATGCACGCCTCAACAACTATCTTACTCTCAGACCTTGGAGAAGTGAGAGATATAGCATTGCTTGAGCAATTAAAGGTTGGGGGATTTTATAGGCAACGAGGAAAGGAAAAACAACTGAATTTTCTTTGAAATTTGAAACAATATTTAGAAGCATGCAAACATGATTAATACCTAAATCCTGACTGCAACCATTCATAAATGACGATGAAGTATGTGACACAGTTACATAAAAATTAGCATATATTTTAGTAATTGAAAGGTATTGCCTGATTATACCTATAATTGGGATCCCAATCCCCAGGATCAGGCAACGAAAGCCTAGCTTCTGGATTTTCATGAGCCACTCCTGTGGTCTTTGGGATATTGGAACCAACCTTGAAGGAGCCTGGCATGTTTGGAGTGGCTAAGTAGCCAGCAGAACTTCCACTGCCTCCCCGCTGCTGTTTCCAGCTTCCTGCACTAGAACTTAGAGGCAGATGTGATGGGGAACCACCAATTACTTGAGAATTCCCCTCAGCTTTGCCAGAACTTATGCTATCAGTGGGTTGCCCTTGCCAATGTGAAGACGAACTCTCCTGAGTTTGAGAACCTCCAGGATATCCCCAACTTTTTCTTCTATTGAACTGACTAACTGCAGCCATCTTTCCTAAAGGTGATCCGTGACAACTGCCTCTTGCTGGAGAAGTTGGACCATAATGTCCTGGGGAGCCAGCAGAAACTTGACCGTAGGAACTTGGTGGAGTAAATTGTGAAGGACTAGTGCCTAGGGGCAGCGGAGCAAAACTTCCTGCTGAAGGGCTCATACCAAGTCCATTTCCATGTGAATATGGGATAATCCTCCGTCTTGCATCAGGACTATTTCCAAGCATAGATGCATTGCCTTGAGCATGCATGTTCATCCCAGACGGACCAACAGGTGAATAATAAGCAAACATATTGCCAGTATCTCCATAGCTTCCATAGCTGCTTCCAAGTCCAGTACCATCATTATAACTGCCATGGCTTCCTACGCTACCATAGCTATTAGGATGTGCATATGGCGGCACCACCTGAAAATGTGGGCTGCTATGCATGGAGACCATGTTTCTGCCTGGAATCTGCACAAGGGAAAACATTGCTATAGTAAAAATAGGTTAAAGATGTGCACAACCAAAAAGTTAAAAAATGGCATATTGAGCTGCTTACATTAGGAGAGAGACCAGCAGCAAACCAATGCCCACCACCAGGATGATGATCTACCCTTATGTTTTGAGCAACAGACTAAGAGAAGAGAAGAGCGCAACAAGGGGATAAACCAAGAAGAAGGGAAAAAGAAGATAGACATAGTTAGTATTAACTCCTGCATAATTAAAATGCAGCAATAACCAACTACTATAACCAAGTCCTTGTAACAAGGCATAACAAATGTGTACAAATTAAACTGGATCAACCCTACACACAATTGATGCATCAACTAAAAATATACTGAACACCTATACATTTGATATGTGAATCTGGCTCAAAAACTCTCTCACACTGTTGATTAATTTTGTAATGTTTCCAAAGCTAAAAGTGTAAGCTCATCAGAATATATGCAAGTTCATCCATGGGTCCACTTACCATGCGAGGAGTCTCTGATGGAGGTTGATAAGGGCAAGTAAAAGGTTCCCCCGTAACAAAAGGGTGTTTTGAAGCCTGTAGGTACAAGTATAACTCAGAATCTTTCTATGTAATTATTACAAAATTCATCAAAATTCGAGAAGTGGTGAAAATTTAACAACCTGAAAAGGTGACCAGCGTTTTGAAGGATCAAACTCAACAAGGCCCCTCAAAAAATCAACCAAAGCTAATCGTATCTGACTTTCTGTGACATTTTATACCATACAGCAGCCATTAGCAACTTCATTAAACACAGTCAACAAAACTGTTCGGTTGAATAAATTAATAGCATTGACCAAACCTTTAACCATGTCTTCCTTAGGCAAGTTCTTCCGATATGGATACTTTGTAACAATTTCTTCAAGGTTCATATGTTTAAAATACTCCTTCCCAATTGTTGGTCTTTTCAATTCTCTCTGAACAGAGAAATCAACATAAGACCTAAGCCGAAAACATACAACAAAAAATATTCAACTAATTCAAGTATACAACTAAAACTGTCAATGATTCCAGTCATTCCACCAATTGTAAAATACTAGATCTTTTTTTTTTTTTCAAATATCACATTTTTTCCCCTAATATTCTATAATTTGGCACTTACAGCTTCATATTCTTCCTCTGTTAAAGCTTGATAAGAACTGTTTCCAGTTGCAGAAAATTCTCCATTCTCCATACTGTGCACACTCCGAATGCACTTAAAGAACTTGCTTGTGTTTTTAGCCTCCTTAAGTACAAAATCAGGGGGTTGCCCTCTACAATATTACACAATAAGTTGTTTGAAACAATTAAACAAAAAGCAAAGGACTATCTTCTCAAAATAATTAATCTAAGAATGAAAACTAATGAACAAAAAAAAAGTGCTATATCCACCACAAGTTATCAAATGACATCCACAAACAGCATTTACTCCCCTCCATATATCCAGTTAGGTGGTTACTATAATAATTTAGTTTTCCTATACAGAAAAAAAGGGCATACCCAAGTATTTCAATCATTCTCCTTAAAAGGTCAAATTCTGAAGCTCCTGGAAATAAAGGCAATCCCAGAAACAATTCCGCAACTATGCATCCAAAGGACCACATATCGATTGCAGTAGTATATCTGTACGGGTTAAGGGCCACCTAATAGGATGAAATAAAAGCAAAGGATCTGAATCATAACTTAAATCTGCAGATAAAACCATTATTCATGGCGTTCAAAAGTGCAAACTTTAGAAATTTTTAGTAAAATTGCAGCCCCCAAAACAAAGGCTAGATAGTACTACTGCAGCTCAGATGCTCATATCGTCGTATTTGGCTTTTTATTTGAATAAAAAGCAGTTTATTTCCAGAAAACAAAACAAAACAAAAATAAGAAGAAAAGATACTCGTATCATTTGTAGACAGCAGAGCCGTAGCACCTCCAGAAGTTGTTCAGTGGGGCTAGATAACCACTGATTGCATGCTAATGTGATAGTAACAGGCTTACACTCTTATTTTCTTTAAAAGGCTTGCAGAGTTGCTTCTTTTATAAGAAAAATATCTGCATGCAGATCAACTTTTACTTCAAAACAAAAGTAAACTGAGAATTTCCCAGACCTCAGAAACCATAGCCAAGTTTTTGGTGGTTCGGTTAAAGTATCACCCAATCTGAAGAGCTGTTAGGCCACCTTTTGTTCTGTTGTAAGTCATGTTTTGATTGAGATTTTCTCCTTACTTACCAAAAATGAGAATTAAAGAGGAACACAACCTCGATCTCAAGCGGTAGTATAGTCATTCCAATAATTTCAACCTAAAGTGGGGTCAGAATGATTGAATTCTAACCAAGATAGAAATAATTGAAGGAACCAATAAAAAATTAAAAACAAAAGAGACGATATAGTAAAAAAGTACAAAGCTTTCACTTCAAGGATACTGATATCCAAGCAGGACTTCAGGAGACCTATAGTAACGACTCTGCAGAACAAATGAAAAGTATGCAACTGTAAGACCTTCTTCCGCACATAAAGAATTTAATAGGCATAGGATAAGCATTATGCAATAAAACAAACCTGAATGTAGGAGTAAACAGTTCGATCTTCCATGCATGCAGACCCAAAGTCAATAATTTTAATTTCTGCTGGCTTAACACTGTTGATTTCAAGGGACAATCTTCAATCTCAACTCGATACAATCACTCAGATAGGTAAAGTTTATCAAAAAAATAAGTAACTTGCCTTGTGCATAAAAGAATGTTTTCAGGCTTCAAGTCACAGTGAATTATCCCAGCATCCTTTAACAGGGCTAACCCATGTAGAATCTATTTACATCGTATATTAGAATGAAAAACAGAAGTGTTGAGATATAAAGTCATTATCAACAAACAAAAAGGTCCAAATTCAATTCCAAGAAAGAAGTCTCATACTTGTTTAGAGAACAATTGCACAATGGTCAAGGACAGCCCCCTGAAATGATTTATCTTGATAAGCTCATACCTGTATAAATGCAAAAACGTCAGCCCCAGCAGGGATAAAATAAAACCAACTATGACTAATTAAGGATAAAATGGCAGGAGATAAAAAATAGAGAGCCTAAATCACAATTAAAGAGATGGTGTGACTCACAGATTAGTATCAAGCAGTTCAAAAGAAATGCACAAATGACGATGATATACAAAGTAATCATAAATGCGAACAATGTGATGCTTGTCCTCGGGATCATATTTCTTGTTTAACTGCAAAAGAAATATTAAGTCAAACAGTACACAGACATGCTATACTAAATAATTAATTAAATGCTTAATTAAATAACAACAACAACAAGAATAATAATAATAATGATGATGATGATAGACAGCATTACCGTTGTCAAAATGGATACTTCAACCAGTGCCTGTTGATAGTATGCTGGTTGATTTTTAATAATCTTCACAGCAACAAAACTATTAGTCTCTGGAACCCAGCATTTAGCAACCTGGCCAAATGTCCCATGACCAAGAACATCTTTGACAATGTATCTGCAGAAATAAAGAGAAAGTTGAACGTATTAAAGTTCTAAGCTAAATTGATGGTAGGAAACTGTGGACAAGAACAAAATTATAGCATAGATTTGTAATAAAAATTCATATCTCCGGTATTCTTTTCATAACGTATATATATATTCTCATTTCCAACTTTCCGTTGACGTTTGTGAGACATGAAAAACTTGACAAAGTTACAGGCAAACAGAGTAAATAACGAATTTGATGCAAAGTGAAGTATCACCATGCTAATTTGTGAACTTAAAGCATCCGAAACTTGAGTTAACTAAAAAGGGACTATAAGCTGTATATTGAACATGTTCCACAAAGCGCCTAAAGACATACTATCAAGACAAAATACAGACAATAACAAACCTTTGTTGCGATTCTAAATTGACCAAGACAAAGTTTACAGTCAGAATAAGATCTGAGTTAACATTATCGTGGCCTTCATTGAGTACTCCAATTGATGGGCTGGTCAAATATCTCTTTGGATTGAGTTCCTCTGAATACTTAAACTGTGGATTGCAGATTCGGTATGTTTCAACTATGTCCTTTGTTAATCTTGCCACAAACTGCATAACAGATGCCGTGCATCAGTACAAAATCTGCTTGAATTATTCAACACTACGTCCATGTATAAAGAATGAGATGTAGTGACATAAACACGCTGTATATCGAGTTATGAAATGATATGCTCCAAATTTTCAGTTGAAGAATATTGCACATAAAGTATCAAGCTAGGTAATTGAATGGAAAAAGAATATGAGATGCATCCACAAGGATAATGCATATACTCAGGAAGTAGCAGAATGCAGAGGTTATGCTCATTAAGTTACTGTATAACAGACCTACATAATTATAGAAAGAGTCCAACAAGTAATTGTACACATAAAGCAGCCTGATTTATTCGCAACAACATCACTTGGTGGCTGCACTTACATGAACCCAGAAAATTAAATTTCTCGGAGCAATTTTACCGACAGTTGCAATCAAGAAAAAGTAACGAATGTAATTGAAGAATCAGGAGGGATAAGTTTGAATAAAGCCTGATGCAGTCTCAAGTTGAGTATCAAACTCAAGCAAGGCAAGAATTTGCAAGGTAAGGTCACAAATTCTGCAGCAAAGCATGACATTTGCTACTACTTAATCCTTTGAATGAGACTCGTATAAAAGAGAGATATGAAGAAAGGGGGACTCACCGGTCTTCTGATAAGGCGTGAAGGTTGGAACTTGATGGAGGCAACATCAGGCTGCGTGGAATATGAAGTAAAGAGAAGCTGGCTGGGACGCCAGGAAGAGGAGGCAGAAGAAGAAGAAGAAGAAGGGGGGCTGAGGTCATCCATGGTCCAAAACCCAAAAGCAAGCTAGTCCAATGCCTCCATTAAATTAAATAAAATTAAATTGAAGGAAGAAGAAAGGAGGATGGAGCGAGCTGCTGGATGCTCCAATTAAGCCCAGGAAACCCACCAGCCGATTCCAATCCCATCCTTCATCTCTCAATCCCGCAGCATTACGGCACCTGGATGATTGATTGATTGATTAGTAGTGATCCAGTATGATTGATTAGTAGCAAGCAAGCAGCTCTTATGCTGTGATGATGATCCACCGGAAACGAAAGAAGAAGAGAGAGAGAGAGAGCGAGCGACGAGAAACTGCGATTTGGGGCTTAATACATACAGGGGAGAAGAACCAATTAGGAATTGTGTTATGTGAGGGACAAGCCACGGGTCACCGTCTTTCTTCCTCCGATTGTAGTATTTAATTTTTCTTTTCCCTTTTTTAGTTTCTACTCTCTTCACATAGTAAAACAGTAAAACGGAAATAAAACACATTTCTGTCTTTTTTTGCTACGTGAATTCTGTAATTTAATAAAAACTCACACACCTTATATGACCTTAAAATTATCAGTTAAACACTTTAACTAACCAAGTCATCATATCTCTTCTGTAATTCAATATTTCCTAGAGTCATATGCTCTCTCATACACCGGAGGTATCATGTGAATGAATGAAGCATTACGCCTAAACTAACGCTTGGATCGTACTAGATTCAAGCAACTACAATTACCTTGGTATCACACATATTTCTTGTTTGGAAAAACTTATCTTGTGTAGAATCAGTAAAAAATTTGAAGAACCTGAGTAATTAATTCATAATTACATTTAGTAAGAACCTGAATACATGACCTGGTTGTTCCCAAACTATGTTCCCAAACTATAGAATAATAATTTATCCTCATAACATCAAGGGAACGAGTTTCAACAAGTCGCAAACCAAAAGAGCGCGTCTACCAAACCAAAATTCTATTTACTTGTCAGAGCCCAAAGCCCACTCTCTGCACATAATCACGACGTTTTTTGCTGGGCATTCGAATGAGACCTGTAATCTGTAGTTCTGTGATTGCCCTGCAAAATCTGGCTCTGTGAAGTTAAAGTTAAGGAACTTTAAGCGAAACTCAATAGCCAAAACACAGTCCTTGATGCCCACATAAAGTAACACACAGCAGAGAAAAATTCAAAGCCTACCAATATATGGCCAGAACACACATAATCTCTACAAATATGACACCTTTGGATGCAATATATATTATATTATCATTGCATATAAAGATAATCAGCATTGTGCAGAACAAAAATCAAAAGGATACTGCATGGATGCTTCACTCTTGTTTTCAGATTCCTCCCTTTCCTTTCTTTTCTTAAGTGGGGACTTTTTCAGTTTGCTTGTTCCTTTTCTGTTGTACTGAATGACAATGGTTTTGAAAGACTGGAACCAGTCATGAAGATTGATAAGATCGCCGTGCTCCTGAGCCAGGGTGTACCTAAAAAATATGAGGAACATGATCAACAAGTGCAGCTTGCAGCCTTTGTATCGAGACATTCATTTTATTATAAGGTTGTTAAGTCACATTGGTAACAGAATCGGATTTTGGAAAGGCAATGTCATACTATGTACAGGTAGGCTTTCAACCTATGAATATAATGTTCTTTAAGTACAGTTATCATGAAAGGAAACTTTGTATTTTCTAAAAAAAGAAGGAAAAAAAGAGGGAAGGGGGGGGGGGGGGGGGGGTGTGTGTGTGGACCCAACTTGTTCAAAAAGAATTACCCAGGAGAGATAATAAGTTATAAGAAAATAAAATATATTGCAAGGTACAAACAGAAGAGTAGGGAAAGACTAAAGTTTTACAAAAATTGAGTAACAATACGAAGGCAGTAGACATTTTGATTTTTCATCTGATAATGTAGGACCGCTCAAGACCACAAAATTAGTTGGCTATAAGCATAATGCAATGAAAACTACCATCACTTTTCAGAAAGTACACAGCAAATTTACTTTGCAGCTTATAACCTGCATCAACAGTTGCTGCATCATAGGCTTCATAGCTATAAGCATACTCACATAATCGAGGTGTCAGGCATGGACGACAATGGTATGTTGCCACTTCTCCTGCAGCAACTGCATTGTAGGGTTTTATGAAACTCCAGAAGATCCACTTGAATAATTTTTCGTGAATCTCCAATTAACGCCTGAAATAAGTAAGAAATTAAGTACTGAAAGGAGGTTTTTTCCAGATCTAAGAATTTAATTTTATAAGCGTGCTAAAAATACAAACCTACCAATAGAAACATAATCTAATTTCACTATAACAAGTTAATTATGTAAGATGTACTAGAGAAGAGTAGCCATCAGAATGCTTACTGATTGAAGGTTTTCGACATTTCTATAGCAGACAATTTCATGAAAAGGTGTACACTCAATCGGCTTCATGAAATCCCTGTTAAGAAGGATTTTAAAAAAAAATGGAAACATATTAATCCTGTTCACGGTTGAAATACAAATATTAGAGAAGAAAAACTTGGTTTTCCTTAGATGTTCTGGTCTACCTCAAGTTCCAAAAGTAAGTTCACATACAGTATAGACAGAGCGTAGTAAAATCATGATGACTGAAGACATATAATGGATAAGAAACTCTGTAATGAGTCAACAGTACAAGCAATACCTTGCAAATAGAGTTGAATTAAACCCTTTCTTTTATAATTTTCTTCTAGAGCAGATAACCCTTTAATTACTAAATTTCAAAAAAGACGTGTAGTTACAATAAATACCTGACCATGCAATCCATTAGTATAGCAACTTTTTCGTTCATTGATTGTGATTCACCCATCTTTAAGGCACTCCGAGATGTATGTCTTCTGCCACATGAACGATGCAAAATCATTACTAAAAACAGAAGTCCGACCAACTCTCAAACATATCTGTCATAGGTTTAGTAGAAATCCAAAAGAGGAGAGAGAGAGAGAGAGAGAGAGAGAGAGAGTGAGTGAGAGAGAGAGGTGAGATGATATGATACCTGGATATATCCGTCAAATCTGGTTTAAAACTTCCTTCGTCAAATTTTAATATTGACTGCAGCTCCTTTACCTTGTCATGAATCTATTTAATGCACATGAATGATGATCACTCAAGCAACCACATAAAACTTAGTATGAACATTTATCACAGTTTAAAGCATGTAAGAGCAACAACTAGATGAGAAGATGAGAGCATCAACTAGATGAGAAGATGAAATTAATAAGGTAACAAATCTATTCGAAAGGTTGACTGTTGACAGATTCTGTCACAGGACTTTTATTCCTTCAAAAACCTTCACAACAAGTAGATTTCTTTTGTCCCAAAGGCAAACTTATCAAGCTATTCTCTTAGGTTGTGAAACAAGAGGGACCCAGTTTCAAGATATCTTCTCTACCAATGTAAATATCATCATAACGTCGCAGGTAATTACAGAACTCTATCAAAAGCTCTTACGAAATAGAATCCCATGTCGTAAATTTCTTAGACCCGTGTATTTAGAGAACTATGATAACGAAAGGACCCCTATGAAATTCTCTAACTGAAGTCATTTACCCATATGCTACAGCAGATCTAATACAAGACTAGCAATCATACTCAACTAACAGAAACTAGACTACAAAAATTAAAGGAAAAGAATACAATAAAACTCAAATCAGGAAAAAGAAAAACCCTGAGGCTACTTTTTAGCCTGCATAAAATTTGCAGTCGTACCTCAAGGACATCCACAGTAAGATTTTTCCAACTGTTGAGCAGCCGACAAAGCAATGGTGCCGGAAGATCCCTGATTATTTTAATTTAAAACAGCTTAGACATTAGAGTCCACTGTTAACGCAAAAAAGAAATCTAAACTAAACTATTAAAGTTGGTATTATGAAAATGAATGAAAATCATTTTAAATGACATCTAAAAAAAATGGAACAGCAAAAGTAACACTTATCTAAACTGACTGTAAAGTAGCCTGGTGCTACTGCAAAAATATAAAAACAAAATAAAAATTTCCGAAAGTACATTTTAGGTTTAAATGAAATAAAAAACTGAAACAACTAAACCCAGCATGGACTGTGAGAACCCTCTTTTAACCAGTAACAGCAAGATGATGAAAGTTGAGACTTCGATCCATCTGTGCTCTTAAAATTTCATTACTTACCTCACTCTGCGAAATAATTGGCAGATAAAGCGTTCCTTTCGGTAGCTCAAGTTCTGTTCAAGCATACAGTGATCATTTGACAGAGATTGAACAAAACCTTTTCCAATTCCAGTGTGATTATCAGAAGTCAATGAGTTGTAAGTATCCGGATCAAGTGCCTCACAAAATAAGTCTAACAATTGAGTTTTGTTACACTTCCCAGCTTCATATAAGCACTGCAACACAGATTTGTGTCAAGAAACATACAGACCAATTAGATGGTACGGAAACCAGAATGGTATGCCTTAAGAATTTAAAAAGAAGAGAGAAACAATCATTTGGCTTCTTTCTAATATCAGGCATTAGCTGCAAAATTTGGCATAGCCCACATCCCTAATGACAAATCAAACTATGCTATTAAGCTTGCACGCTTAGAGAATGAATATACTTTGGAATGTTGAAACATGGATAATCAGTAGCATAATAAAAAGAAAAAGGAGTATGAAACTTTACCAGAACAACAGTGCTCCAGAGCTTCTGCAATCTCGTCAACTCTGCCAAACCATGAGCTATATTGACATCAGTTTGTTCAGCCATTTGGTCCCTGGTGATAATTTTCCAACAGAAGTCAGTACGTTATGATTTTGATATTAATTCTTTGCTCATTCATATAAATGATTATAAATAAGGATGTAGTATTGACCTTTTTGGATTACCTTGCTAATGATAAAAGCTCAGAAGCAAGCTTGACAGCTTTCTCACTCTGAACTCCCTACCATTAATTAGTTTAGTAAGAATGATCCACTTGTTCGGATTAGATGGGGGTAGAATAACCATCAAGGATCCATGACTAGGTAAAAATATAAATGAATATGTACCATCACAGTAACTGATGTAGAACATCCTGAACAGGATATCCACATAGACAAAAGATACTTTTCATGTATGCTACCTTACTGTCTTCTTTAACAAGCAACCATCCAAGCAGGAAGCTTAAAGGCTCCGTGGAAAAATGTTGAACACATGCTATCTGTAAAATACTATTGACATCAGCAGGGGCCTAGTCATGCTGACAGGAAAACATGAGATGGAATACAAAATTGTATAGAATACAGTGGTAATGATATCTGAAAACAACTTAACTACTAACCTTCAATGCTCTAACAAAAGATGTCAATGTACCATCATGATTTAAGAAGTAGTTCCGCAGAAAAACAGCCACCTTATGACCAATAGAAAAACCAGAACACTGCCTCACAAGAGCAGCCTCAACAACTGCGTCCATCCTCTCAGCTGGTGATCCCAACATGAAGTTGCAAGGGCACAACTTCTGTAGCACATTTGAAGAAAGTATATTTCTAGGGGCATCCAGAGTTGTTGCAACTCCCATTATTAAGATGACTGGGATCTTCACAACCCATTCACTATTAGAAACGCAAAAGTAAGATACAAGCCCAAGTAAGTGAAACAAGATCTAAAATTACAGCGTACAACAAACAAGTGCGGCTTGAAGTTAGAATACCTCAACATAAGAATGAAATCAGACAAGACAGCGAAACAACATCGTTCCATATCATCTATAATAACAACCACAGGGGAACCATAGTTTCCTTGCTGACTGTACCATGATGCCAGTATGGACATTTCTGCAGCCTGATCAAGGAAGCAAGAATGAGAGTGGGTAACCATATGGATGGAATAAGGAAATAAAAATACCTACATCAAAAGCACGCATGAGAAACTGTCTCAATAAACTCGTGAGACAACCAGAAATCCCATTTTTGGATGAAAAGTCGAAGGAGGAAAGCACAGCGACATGGCATCCATGGGATTTCAAGCAGAGGCCCAGCTCTTGAAATGTAGAAATATCATCAACAAACTCCATATTCTCTGCCAGAAACAATTCCAATTCATCAAGCAAAAAAGAACAAGTGACTACAATTAACCCAGCTCCAATTGGATAAAAGGGAAACGAACATACTGGTGAGAAGGAGGCCAGTGTGGAGCTGCGAACAAGTAGTTTGGCTGAGAATAGGAAAAGGGGCGGGAGAAACGGTGGCAAGTGGTTTGATAGCTTTGAAGGAATGCCATACCCAGCTGCATATGTGATCGAAAACACGAGCGTTGATATTTCGCAGAACGTGGGTGATAGTGAATTCAATTCTGGACCAAACTAACTGAAAAGCTTCGATTCTCAAGAAGCGTTCGTCGGGGGACACATCAATCCTCCTCCGGGCTTTGCCGGTTGAGATTTTATCAGATGCTTTGTGAAGAAGGAAACTATGCTGTTGGGAATTCAACCAAGACATTAATTAGCTGAATTTAGATGCAGAAACGGTGAGTGAAACACAAAAATGAAATGAACACGATGAAGAACCTGGAGGTGGTTTTGGGTGGTATCGGGGCTTGGCGGAGGTGATGAATCTTCCCAACTTGCAGACGAAGGCGCCATTGATGTTTTCTTCTCTTCAGTCTCTTCGCATCTACCCCCATTTTTTAGGGTTTCCTCTTTGGCGGGAAAAGGGAAACAAGTTGGGCCAAACCCACTCCCGTTCGGTCCTTTCTCGTTCTTTTTTTCATAAGGCAGCACAAGACCAATCCGTTGATATAACATGACGAGCAATGTGAGTCATTTTATAATCAAATTTTAGTTAAAATAGTTAAAAAGCCATTTTGATTAGGTATTTTAGAAATATCTATACACCAGTGCTCTTTATTTCAACTAAAATTTGATTCATATTATTGATTAAATAAATAAAAATTAATTTATATGTATTTTAATATTACATAAAAATGACTTAAAATGAATACTTTGAATTAACTTAAATTATAGAGTCATCTCACTAACTACATTTAGATTGTGTAATGGGTAGTCTATAATTGAGTTTTAGTGGTTACGAGTTTTAATCCGTCGGATCAATTCATTAAAGATCTTGTGGCTGTCGTGAAAGAGTCATGTTTTATCCCGTAAAATCTATCCCGCATGTGAACAACCCCTCCTTTGGCTACTTTTGACAGTCTTGTGGTTCGAACCTAGGTCGGGGAGCACAACCAACTAAGTAATAATCATTATACTACATTGCAGTGGTTGATCCACTCACTCTTATGAAAGACATTTAGAGGGGGTAAATTGTCATTTTACTATATTCTTCAAGAAGTGATGGCCACATATTTAGCTTGTATCATACTTTCTCAAATTGAAATTTGTTTAGTTCTTTTGGTTTGAAGTTCGTATATGTTCAGTCCTTGTGGTTTCATTTTAATCTGAATGTTTCTTAAAGTCACAATTTTCTTTATAGATGGTCATTCCGTCAATTTTTTCCGTTAAAATGCTGATGTGGAAAATTGACGGAATGGCTATTTAGAAGGAAAATCGTGACTTTAAAAACCATTCAGATTAGAGCATATTTAGTAATGCTAGCAATTTTTGAGTTAAATTTTAGTCAAATTAGCTAAATTGTCATTTTGGCTAGTCACTTTATAAATACGGCTACATCAATGCTCTCTATTTTAGTTAGCATTACCTCAACATTATTCTTCAAATAAAGATTAAATAGTTCAAATATATTTATATATCACGTAAAATATCTTACAATGAATGTATTAAATTATAGCTAGCCTCATATGAGTCATCTCGTTCTCTATATTTAGCTAGCGAGATAGCTAAAAGTCATAATAGCTAAATTTTGGCTAGTCTGCTGGAGCTCCGAAAATATTAAAAAAAGCTAAACACGCTCTCTACAATAATTAAAAGGTAAAATAGAGAGTATGCTAAAGTTACTTTTAAAATAAAACCAAAATGATTGAAAAATGTCAACTTCAAACCGCAAAAACTATATAATATCTAACCCTCCTTTCTCAGTTCTCAAACACGCATATCGACAAAACTTTTTTCCTAAATGCACTTGAGGTTCAGAACTCAGCATATGCCATAGCAATTAGCTTAATGAAGCTTGGTTGGTTAATAACTAAACTTACCCCAATAATAAGCAAAGTTAATATGCCTACCCCAATAAAGGGAGACCAAAGCTTTGGTCTTGGGGTTCTTCCACACAGACAGACTGCCCCTTTTTCAACACACAACAGAAACGCAGAGGCAGTGAGTCACAGACACAGATAGAGAGAGAGAGATGACTCTGGCTGATCTTATTGGACTTCCCTTGTCTTTCTGTATCGTTGGTAATGTTTGAGAAGGTTCTGGGTGGTGTTACGGAGGAGTTACAGGTAGTGTGGATATAGAGTGTGAGTGAGGAATTAATATTAGTGGCTGCAGTGGGTGTGGGAGTGGTGGAGATGAATAGTACTGGAGGTGGGGGTGGGGTTGGGGTTGGGGGTAACAGTACTGGGAATCTGATGGGGATGGGGATGGGGATGAGGTCACCTTTTACAGTGTCTCAGTGGCAAGAGCTGGAGCATCAGGCCCTGATCTTCAAGTATATGATGGCAGGCATGCCTGTGCCTCCTGATCTCGTGCTTCCTATTCAGAAGAGTTTTGACTCCATCTCTCAGAGATTCTTCCATCCCTCCAGTACGCTTACCTAACTCTCAATTTCTTGATTTTACTTTTCTGATTAAATAGTCTTTTAATTGATTTTCAAGCTGTAGGCTTGATTGATTTGAACAGTCCTGTCCTTGTTATCTGTATTTGTGTAAGACTGTAAGACTGTAAGCTTTCCAGTTCTTCAGATAAGACGTCTTTAGCTTTTGGCTTTTTAAGTTTTATAGATTCTGTTTAGGGGATTTAGAAATCATGTTTCAGGGACAATGAATGAATAGATAATACATTTCCATTATACTTAATGAATGCATTCTACTAATTTTTCTTCTCTTTTTTTGCTGGAACAAGCAAGAATCAGATATATATATATATATATATATATATATATATATATATATATATATTTACTAGTCAATACCGAATCAATAGATATAGAATCACCCTATGAACTCTGAAATTAATTGAACTTTTGTTAGGATTTGTGGAATATGCCCTAATGGATTAATTCAATTTAATTTCAGCTGCAGTGCTTTACTAATGTTTTCTGATACTATGTTTTCCAGTTCCTGCTGTAACCAGTACTTTTCTGAAATCATGAATGATGTCTTTAATGAAATGAATAATTCTTCCTAAGCTTTTATTTTAAGAGTTGTTACATTTGCAAGTTTCTTTTGTGGATAGTTCAATATTCCCATCATATATGTTGCCGTTATCTATACTTGGATCATACCACTGTCAATACACTGGTTTTGTTCTGAATTCTGTAGAGGAAGGTTTACTTACAGTTCGGTTGTGGATAAATTCTGCAGTGGGTTATTGTTCCTTCTATGGGAAGAAGGTGGACCCGGAGCCAGGACGCTGCAGGAGGACTGATGGCAAGAAATGGAGGTGCTCAAAGGATGCATACCCCGACTCCAAGTACTGTGAGCGCCATATGCACCGTGGCCGCAACCGTTCAAGAAAGCCTGTGGAATCACAAACAATGACACAGTCATCGTCAACTGTGACATCCTTGATTGTCTCCGGAACCAGCAGTGGAACTGTGAGCTTCCAGACCCTTCCATTGAATTCCTTTGGGAATACGCAAGGCGCCAGTTCCGGAACCAATCAGTCTCATTATCAAATAGACTCCATTCCCTTTGGAATCCCAAACAAAGATTATAGGTATTTTTTTTAGTGCAAACAATGCTTATAGGTAATGCAATTCATTCAATCTATTTTGAATTTTTGCTTCACTTGGTTGTGCAACAGATGAAAGCCAATAACAGAAACAAAAATTTTGTATCTGTGAACAATTAAACATAAGTTTTGCAACTTGCTAGTCTAACTATAAGTTTACTCAGTTTAGATTTGGTTAGTTGGAAACACCAAGTATTGTCGAGTTTTATGACTATGAAATGAAAATAGGGTACTAACTTTCTTGACGTGGTTGTACATATCTCTTCTGTTAGAACATTTTTGTAGTGTTTAAATATGTGCATTTAAGACTGATATCCACCCAATACTAGTATGAGCCCACGTAAGACTGATATAAACCCAATATCCAGATGGCAGAAGTCCCATTCGCCACATGATTTCAATGATATTGTCCCATGTAACTCTAAGATCATATGCCAATAATAACAGCTATGACTATACTTCGGATTATTTTAGTGCTTTCCTTTGATCCTTTCTGCTGTTAATGCTATCCAATTACTTGTCTCTCAATTTCTGTAATTAGTACAACAGTGGATCTGGACTCACAGCAGTGCACGCTGATGTGGTTCTAGGTTTAGGAAAAGAGATCAGAGACTGAGAGCAATGTTAAGGTAGTGAATTATGTTTTGCATTACATTTGGATGCAAAAGTTTAGTACTGTAGCTGAAGGTACAAAAAATTCTGTTGAATTATTTGAGATTCTATTGGGGCAAATTTGGAAGTAGACATAAATAGTTACACACAATGATATGTTAAAACTTTTTTGACTCATTTTGTTTAAAGCATTCACTGTCATCATCATGAGAGAAGGTGAGAACAGTTTCTAATAGCGATGATTCACACCTTTCTGCTCTCCAGGTATCTTCCAGGACTTAAACCTGATATGGGTGAGCATAGTTTTCTCTCTGATACTTCAGGAAGCAACAGGGGTCTCCACATGGACTCTCCATTGGACGGTACATGGCCTGTGATGCCATCCAGAGTTACCTCATTTCCTACATCAACATCGGGTGATGGCTCTGTATTGCAGAATGATTATCGACAGAATTCATTTTTCAATAATGATTTCCCCTCGGGGGAACCTTTGAAACATGAAGGTCAGCCTCTCCGACCTTTCTTTGATGAGTGGCCTAAAGGCCGAGATTCCTGGTCTGGTCTTGAGGATGAGAGATCCAACCAAACCTCATTCTCCACAACCCAGCTCTCAATATCAATTCCAATGACTTCTTCCGACTTCTCTGCAACAAGTTCTCAATCTCCACATGGTGAGTCAAGAATGCAGGGCATGTTTAATAAAAGCCCATTTCCATTTCTGATTAGTGTGGTTAAATCATTTACAGATAATTGACAGAAGCACGGGAAGGCTAGCAGAAGTTGTAGCATGTGGTACGAGAGACATCGAAGAAAAGCTTGGCATGTGTTCGTCCATCTCAAACTTTGTGGTTTGTGGATTTTCTGGACAACTCTTTTATTAGGTCTGAATAAATCAGAGACCGTGACAAGTATTCAAGATAATGAGATATCATGGTCATGTTATATGATGGAGAAAATTTCTTGTACTTGACGGCTTTGATTTATCAATTATTGGAATAAGATTGTAGTTTTACGAACTCATATCCTCTTACAATTATTCCTTCGACTTGAGGGAAGATGAACCACTATGTATTGTGTCATTTGTGTGTCTCATCGTCTCTCCTCCGTTTTTTACGTTAATTAGATCTTCAAAATTAATACATCTACCTTGTCAACATGGGCGTTGTCTGTGAGACGCCGATACAATGACACAATGACTTAGTCACTTACCATGCGTCTAAGTCTAAGCGCAACCTTTACGCAACCTTCTCGGCAGCCTAGACAAGTTGAAGCTACACGATTGCGTCAACTCATCATTCCATCTCTGGCGGTAGGAAGAAGAAAAACAGAAGGTGAAACTTTGGTGAGCTAGTGGCGCTAAGCTCTAGGCGAGCTCTGTCAACGCCAAACTTTGGTGAGTTCACCATTACATCTCAGTGCTTCTCAAGTTCTCATAGCTAGTTTCTTTATTCAGTCAACGCCAAAAAAAACATAAAAAAAGAGGGAGCGAGGGGATCAAATAGAGTGAAGCCCATCTTAAAGAAAAAAAAAACGCCAGTCGATCACAACACTGCAGCTCCAGTCGATGACGATTGACGACAGCACCAGTCGATCGCGGCAGGGATCAGCACGTGCTCATTGTATCTTCTACTCTTCCTGTTGATCAGATCGCCAAGAGCATCACTCGGGCTTCTTTTTTGTTCGCTCCCACTTGCTAGACTTTGAGGTATTCATCTCCATGTGTGTCTTCACGTTCTCTGGCTTCAGCTTCTGCAATTCCTTGTCCAACACTTTGGAACAATTCAAGGACTCCACCACTCACAAACCCAGTAACCAAAGAGGTACATCTCTGCCTTCCCATTTCGACACTAATTTCTTGCTGGGTTCATCCACGGTTTGTTTTTGTATTGAAATACTAATTGGATATTCTATTTATGGTTTTCTTAGGGTGCTGGATATTGTGATTCAATCAAGTGTTGACAATGCTTCCTCCATTAACATTACACAAGCACCCCATGTGTGCCCAAGTGAGTTTTCAGTCCCCTTTTACTTCGTTCATCTTCTATTTAGTAATTTTTGAACTCTATACTGTTAGTGATCCGTTCTGATTCTGAATTTGATAATCTACATAACTGCCATAAAAATGATAAAATATAACTGGACTAAACTTATACCGATCCAGTTGTAGACTTTGAAACAGTTCTTTTTGTGTTTAAACTGGGGAAATCTAGTGTTGGGTATATTTCCAATTTGAATCCTGAGGCTCCATCCTCACATTCTCTGCTATATTTCCCTTCCTCTCTAATTATCAGATTCTCTGTTTCTTTCCAGTCAATCGAAACCGAAAGTATGAATCTTTATTCACCTAAAACACAGTACTTGGCTATGAGAAATCCTGAAAAAGGTTGTATTTTGATGGGTTTAGGCTCTCTGGTATCCAATCTGTAGTTACTAGTTAGAGCTCAATCATGTTGGTTTTTTATGGGTTTACTTTATATGTTCATATAAGCTAATGTCAAATTTGACTTCTTCAATGAGATGGAGTGGACAACACTGTAAAAGTTATGGTCTTTGGTAGTGTTTAGTATTTTTTTTCTAGCATTGCTTGTTTGGATTTGTAGTAATATCCATGCTTTTGTTAGTCTTCGTTTCCCAGTTACCCTTGAATCTGATTTTTTGATGTTCAGTTTCTGCACTACATGCATTTGTTTATGAATTGTTCTTGCCACATAAGTGATGAACCGATTTTGAGGGATTCGGTTTTGTGGTGCATATGCGATTTGGTTATAATCATTTCCATACTTGTTCCTATTAACTTGGATCAAATTTTCCATCAGGTTAAGTGGGTCTTTAGCAGTAGGAGATTTATGTTTGTTTATGGGGCTCATTCTATATGCAGGAATGGTGATTATGCTGTTAAGAATACGATGGTGGTAATGAATCTTCTATTTGGTCATAGGCTAATCTTCTCTTTCAGAATTTTTATTTTTCTGGTTGCTGTATATATTTCCGGTCGAGTTTGAACTAAAGTTTTATTATAAATAAACAGGTCATATGAATTATAGCAGAACCTAGTAATACAGAGTTCTAGGATGGAGAAAAGCGGTGGTAATAGAGCAAACCAGATGTTTTGGAGCATTGTTAGTTTCTTAAGGAGATGTCTTTTTCTTGTGATTTCTGCTTGTCCTATACCTCATCACATTGTCTTCATCATGGACGGAAATAGAAGGTACGCTAAAAAACAGAAGTTGATGGATGGGACTGGACATAGGGTTGGTTTTGTAGCTCTCATGTCCATGCTCAAGTACTGTTATGAGTTGGGTGTGAGATATGTAACAATATATGCTTTTAGTATCGATAACTTCAAAAGGCAACCTGAAGAAGTTCAATTCTTGATGGACCTGATGCATGAGAAAATTGAAGGGTTAATTAAAGAAGAGAGCATAGTTAATCGATATGGAGTTAAGGTGCACTTTATTGGGAACCTAAAGCTCTTGAGTGAACCTGTCAGGCTGGCTGCAGTGAGGGCTATGGTGGCAACTGCAAATAACTCCAGAGGAGTGCTATCAATATGTGTTGCCTACACTTCTACTGATGAGATTGTGCATGCTGTTCAAGAGTCATGTGAAGAAAAATGGAATGAAATTAGTATATTGAATGCTAGTGGAGCTGGGTATGATCTAGATAAATTTGGAGAGAATGAGAATGAGGAAAGGGAAAGCGTTGTAAAGTTGACAGATATTGAAAGGCATATGTATATGGCAGTTGCTCATGACCCTGATATTTTAATTCGTACTTCTGGAGAGACCCGCTTGAGTAACTTTCTTCTGTGGCAGAGTGCATACTGTTGTTTGTACTCTCCCTCTGTGCTATGGCCTGAGATTGGGTTTCGGCATTTTGTTTGGGCAATCTTGAACTTTCAGTGTAACCGCTTATATCTGGAAAGAAAAAAGAAACAGTCATAACTGTTGAATGATCTCTGCTATTTCCGGACTACCATTCAGTGGAACAAATACAGACTAAATGCAAGCTGGTACAGTTTTTTAGTGCTCTCGCCTGTAGTTCTTACCGGAGATTGTAAAATGACATCTGCTGTATCGTAGAATATTTTGCTGAACACAGTAGAATAGATTTTTGGTCTGTGCTATATTGTTTTGCACTAATGGGAAGGGAACCAGAGAAATTCTTTGGTGCCACCTGTGAAAACTTGGTGAATAAAAGACCTCCTGAGGCACAGCAAACTCTGCCCAAAGAGATTGAAGACACCATCGGTCAGAGCCACCTATTTGAGATAAGAATCAACAAATATGGTGAATGAACAGTGAAACACATCCCCTCTCAGATTAACAAATTTCAAAGTCAGCAACGGAACAACACCCAATCACAGCAACACCAGAGAAAACCTCTGAAAGAAAAAGTGGAATGGATACAAGTGCAAGAGCACTATTCACCTCAGAACCAAAGAAGAAATCGGAAAGGTAAAAGCATTTACTGGAGTAATTCACATTTAGATGATCTTCTGCTGCTGCTTCTGGTTCTTGCTTGTTGAGGACGATGTTAGTTCATTGACTTGCTTCTTTCATTCGATTTAATGTGACAGGCAAGTCAACGAACCAACATCATCCTCAACAAGCAAGAACCAGAAGCAGCAGCAGAAGATCATCTAAATGTGAATTACTCCAGTAAATGCTTTTACCTTTCCAATTTCTTCTTTGGTTCTGAAGTGAATAGTGCTCTTGCACTTGTATCCATTCCTCTTTTTCTTTCAGAGGTTCTCTGGTGTTGCTGTGATTGGATGGTGTTCTGTTGCTGACTTTGGGGTTATGACTGCATTTTTGGCTAACAGCAGATAACACACACATGAGAGCATTTTGTATAATCAAAACTGGAATTAACTTTTTGATCATGCTCCAGACCATGCTCTCTGCTTTCTGCTGCTATGACTAGAACAATTGTAGCACTTAATATTTTGAACTGAACGGCTCCAGTTTTAGTGTAATATATGTGTATTGCTACTTACTGTTATCTATCTTCTGATCTTCAATTTATCTCTGATCCTTCAAGTTTGTTAACAAACATAAACTCCGCGGCAAAGCGCGGGCACCTATTTTAGTACATGAAGCAATGAGAGTTCCTCCAACAACAAAGATCCCTATCACTGAATTCAAGATTTGGTGGAAGGTCAATTCTTAAAGAGTGATGGAACAGGTTCATTCTTAAGGGCATGTTACAAAGCAAATATGTTTGTACTGAAAAGTGCAATATTTGGACTCTCCTCAATCAAAAAAAAAAAAAAATTTTGGACTCTCAAAAATGCATCGAGTGCAGAAGAATTTCTGGGTCTTTTACCTTGTCTTACTTGTAGCTAACTTGCGTAACAAGGAATTGGCCGTTTAGAAAAGAAGAAAAATAAATAATTAAATAAACAGTTCTAGTGTTATTCTTATGTATGTGAAATAGAGAGATCAGAGACCTGCTGGTTGCTATGAGCGAGAAACGAAAGAGTAAACGAGTAAAAGTGTAGAGTAAACGGTGCGAGATCTGCACAAGGAAGAAGAGAGGGAGATGGGTTGGGGTTGGGGAATATGGGAGGGAGTGGTAGCGCTGGGATCTCTGGGGCTGCTGGGTTGGACCGGTCTGTGGTTCTTGAACCGGAGGCTGTACAAAGAGTACGAAGAGAAGAGGGTCTTAGTCCAGATCATTTTCAGCGTCGTCTTCGCCTTCTCTTGTAATCTGCTGCAGCTCGTCCTCTTCGAGATCATCCCCCTTCTCTCCCAGAGGTACACTCTTTTCCTTCATCATTCCTAGTATTCCGGGTAATGGAATCTCCCTCGAATTTTGTTTGTTTGTTTGTTTGTAGGGCCCGATGGCTCAACTGGAAGCTCGATTTGTTTTGCCTCATACTCTTACTGGTTTTCCTGCTGCCTTACTACCACTGTTTTCTCATGCTTCGCAACAATGGTACCCTCTTCTCTCTCTCTGGCCCTTTTGAATATGTAACTATGTGATTCTTAGAATGCTCGTGTTTTCATCTCAGGACTCCGGAAAGAGCGCGCCGCTTTTGGATCCGCCCTGTTCCTCCTGGCTTTCCTCTACGCTTTCTGGCGCATGGGAATTCACTTCCCTATGCCTTCCCCTGACAAAGGCTTCTTCACAATGCCTCAACTCGTCAGTCGCATTGGTGTCATTGGCGTTACCGTCATGGCCGTCTTGTCTGGCTTTGGAGCTGTCAATCTCCCCTACAGTTACTTATCTCTCTTCATCAGAGAGATTGACGATTCCGAGATCAAGTCCTTGGAAAGACAGCTCATGCAATCCATCGAGAGTTGTATTACTAAGAAAAAGAAGATCATTCTTTCTCAGATGGAGATGGAAAGGATTCAAGGATCCCAAGAGGTTACTTACCCTTCACTGTCATATACTTCCTTTCTTTCTTCAAGTATCAACGATTTACATTAATCTGAAACCATAATAATCTTATTGTCTATGTTCAACCTGAAACCATTACACATATGCGGCAATGTACACATAATTATACAAAAATCAAGAGTTCCGGTACTTGCGTCCCTGGTTCAATTTTGGACTAGTTATGCTATTACTTCCTACTCACTGGCATTGTTTATAAACCCAAGCCCCAGTTTTGCCTCATTAAATTTATATGTTGCAGAAATTAAAGTCTAGATCTTTCTTCAAAAGAATTGTTGGCACTGTTGTGCGATCTGTGCAAGAGGATCAGAAGGAGCAAGGTTGGTGTCTTTATATTTTTACTTGGAATAGAACACTGCATATTTTTCTGGTAGAGTTAATCTTTTACCCATGGTTTCTAACTTTTATACTTTTGTAGGTAGGTTATTTGCATGCACCTAAAACCATTAAATACTTTTTAGTTTTATCTCACTGATATGCTCTAAGAATTGTAATGTTATCTCACTGATGCTCTCTCTCTCTCTCTCTCTCTCTCTCTCTCTCTCTCTCAATGAAGATATCAAAGACATGGAAGCAGAAGTGCAATCATTAGAAGAGCTTTCGAAGCAGCTATTCATGGAAATATACGAACTTCATCAAGCAAATGTTTACTTCTATCTGATTTCACACCGACCCCATTGCGGAATTGCTTCTTAGGTGTAAATTTTTCACAGGTTATTTAAAAACAAGTCTACATGCTATTCCTTCTCAAAGAAAAGAAAAAAGTCTACATGCTATTCAAGAGCATACTAAATGATAGAATAAATGTTAGATGTAATGCTTTCCCATGTTAAATCTTCAAGTGCATGCAATATAGAAGTTAAGATTTTTTCTGGATGACCAAATAGTGCTGAAGTATAACTGATTGGAAGTTATGAAAAGAGTCATTATATAAGCCACTGATGACACAATTTTTGTTTTCCAAAGTTATACCTGATTGAAGGCATATAAACATAATTGTTCTCACTGACAGGAGGCTGCAGCTTATTCTCGTACCTGGAGAGGTCATATGCAGAATCTACTTGGCTATGCATGTTCAATCTACTGTGTTTATAAAATGATTAAGGTAGTAACATACTTTTCTCTTACGGGGTTGTATGCAATAATGATACTTCCAATTTTCTGTTCCTTAATGCTAATGGAGAATCTAATATTTACACATGTCCAAGCTTTTCTTTGGATCAAGCAAGGCTTGGACACTTATGTTGTCCAAAACACATCTAAACCTTTTGTAGATTTTAATGGCCTATCCTTATTGTAATACCATTTTGCTAAAAGGTAGAAGCTTAAGATCTATCATATGTCATGAAATGTTATTGGGGAGGCTTATATTGTGAAAAATGAGATCCATTTATACATGTGATATGGGAGTTGATGTGTGGAAATGTGGAATACAATTTATAATTTGTGTTATTTACTTCTGGCGTTTATCTTTGACTTTTGCGCAAACATCTTCTCTCAACTCCCTAATATTGGATTTAAGTTTTGAAGAAGTGCCTGATTCATTTTATTGTTCTTTGCAGTCTCTGCAAAGTGTTGTTTTCAAGGAGGTATTCTTTGCTTTCATCTTTTGCTTAATACATTCGTTTACTTTCTTATATTTGTGTTCTAATTTCAGCACTATTACTTTCCACGATTGAATTGCGTATGTAATGATAAGATTCTTCACAGGCTGGCTCTGTCGATCCTGTAACGATGACGATTAGCATATTTCTGCAGTTTTTTGACATTGGCATCAATGCAGCGTTATTGTCACAGGTTAGGTAGCTTAACAGTTACACCTGCATTCGTATTTAAGTTTTCTAGGCATGGTTTCCTTTTTCCCTTGAGAGAAAAGTTTTAGTTCAATATATCTTGTTAAATTTGGACAGCAACCTTGATTTCATTACTGTTTTTGATGAAGTAAAACATTTTAGACTTTTACTCTACTGATGAGCATAAATTGCAGTTCTGTCTTTTAGTATTTGCTATGTTGTGTGACCTGTAATGACTAGTACCTGCGATTGGGTAGAGTCAAGACTATATCCAAATGAGAGTCTTCCAAACAATTATAACCCTAGCTTAGGGTCTAGTTTTAATATGTGCTAGTTTTCACATGTCATTTATACCGCTACAGAGTGTACATATTCAGTTGTATCTTATGATTAATTGTTCTGATGCTTGATGGATTAAACTACTGAGCACATTGTGACCCTTCTTTTGCTCTCTTTTTTGACAGTATATATCACTCTTGTTCATTGGAATGTTGATTGTCATATCAGTACGGGGATTCTTGACAAATTTGATGAAGGTAACTCTTCTTATGTTCCTTCTTTCATTAGTTTACTTATTTACATTGGTAAACAATAATCACTGTTTGACCTTTTTCCGACATACTTTCATAATGTGGTGCAGTGTGCACTGCTGTGAACTCTGAAAAAAAAAATGCTTTGCTTTTTTGTATGTCTCATTGGGTTGCAACTGCTAGAAATTTTGGCGTAGACATTGGATGAAAGTGAGGAGTAGAAAGACTTGAAGAGATTAGCCATTTGCTATTTTCTCCAGTATGGTTGAGTAGTTGAGTTTGTGCATGCTAGTAATTAATTGGACAGTCCTAGCGACATCACATGACAAGATACAACAAAAATTATAATTTTGAAGAGGAAGTTAAGCAATCTCGATACAATTGAAGTTACATTATGGAAACAAGCTATTCTTTTATTTATATATTTTTATTTGAATGTCCTCAAGCTATTTCTTATTTCTGCATGGTTAAAGATAATCTAATCGAAGCATGAGGAGAGAGCACTTCATTATTCTCTATCCTCTGATATTCTCTGGCCTAACTCTCTGTCTTTGTTGTGCACAGTTCTTTTTTGCAGTTTCCAGAGTTGGAAGTGGATCTTCTAGCAATGTCGTACTGTTTCTGTCAGAAATTATGGGAATGTACTTTGTGTCTTCTATTCTTTTGATCAGAAAAAGCTTGGCAACTGAGTACAGGTATGCTAATTATTAATTCTTTTGACTTCTGTTTTTCACAATTTCTTTCCTAGAGTTCATTGTGTGCAGTCCATCGTTTAGGTACCTGCAAGCTATTGAATGAGTTTCAAATGGATTGTGTTGCCTGAGCTATTTACTGTGGCAGGATGATCATAACAGATGTTTTGGGTGGAGATATTCAGTTCGACTTCTATCACCGTTGGTTTGATGCTATATTTGTGGCCAGTGCTTTCCTTTCTCTGCTGTTGCTTTCTGCACATTATACATCTCGGCAAGCTGACAAACACCCAATCGATTAATGTGATTTAATGCCAAGTATGTAACAACTCTACCTTTTCAATTTTGAACATAATATTGTTGTATAGCAGAATTAGGAGCATTTGATTGATAAAACATAAGAAATGTAATGTGAAAAAAAAAAAAAAAAAACCTGAAATCGTGGTTAGTTTACAGTGGCTATAATTAATTTGCAATGTAAGTACCTCATTCCTTTAGGTACAGGCATTAGCAGTGGTGAACTTCCACGGCGGTTGGTTGCGCTCGTTACCGGAAGACTTCTACAGTGGTATAGAAACACACAGGACAATGCAGCCTTGCTGGCTAACAACACCTGAATTGCTTTTATTATGCATAAATGTTGGAGGTCGAAGACTGGGAGAAATGTGGTGTTAAATCTGCAAACCATAAAATGTGGCTCATCAAGACTCGAGTGTGCGTACAGGAATTAGTAGGTGTATGTGTGTCTAACCAGATATTCCTAAACTTGTAATTTTGACAAAGAAAGAAACCAAAGTACAAGGCAAAAGAGTTTGCTTGCCATGATTCTAAGCCTTTCCATCTCTCAACTCGGAACTCTTCATTGTGAGACTTCCTCTTTCTCTGTATATATCAGTAGTCTATGAATTGCCATAACCAATGTCGTGGTAAATGGTAATAATGAGATAATATTTACCATGATCTGAACGGCACTTTTGTTTCGCAGTCAACAACACACGTGGTGTCAATCTATTTGTCTTACGGAAAAGATAATACGAGAGATTCTTATGGCAGACCTACAAAGTGACGGTATGACCGGCTAATAGGAACACACTAGAAAGATACCCGCGCGATGCTGCGGAATTGTAACGTCTCACGGTTTGATTAACAAAATGTAATTAAACCTACTTACATAAAATGAAATATGTGAGAAATGAATTTGAAGACTAATCAGTCTTTCTCTTAATTACAACAATGATTTTATGCTCACAGCTTGCAAATCAGCTTCATATCTTCTTGGTCTCTTTCTGCACCCAAAAATCAAACATGTTGTAAGACAAAAATAGTGTTAAAGAAAAAGCATAATGTGGGATGTATATGATATAAAGCTGACTTCACCCTTGAAAGTTCTAAATATACTATGATATCAAAAAAGAGAAGCTACTTCCTGGCCTGCAAGTTCCATGTTTATAGAGAGCAAAGCAGAAGGTTAGGTTTAATACTAAAAGGGACATCAGAAACTTAGGTAGAGATAAAATAAAACCTGATCATTCCCATCTACATGTCATTTATTTAAACCTTTATCTTCTCATCCCAGGCAAAACATCCTCTGCATCTTTCTGTAGAAGAAGATCCATCTCTTGAGCCTATGGAGTTCAGAAAAAGAAGCACCAATTTCTTGTGAGAAAATTCAGATTACAGAAGAAATCTGAAAACTACTTCTTTTCAGATTACAGAAGAAATCTGAAAACTCAAATCATCTAAAGTGCGATGTCCTTTCTCATATAATTTTAGTGCAGTAGCTAGACCTGCACCCCATATTTTCTCAGATTAACCGATTGTTTTTAATAATTTATTTTGCCTTCAAAAAGATCATGAGACGCATCTAAACCAACTATTTTGCCTTCACCGCTAAAACCATTGTCCCTGCATCAACCATATATACCTAGAGCAACAAAGACCTTTGAAATCAAGCAAACAGCTACATTTCATAGTCTCACGCTATAATGTTCAATTTTGCTATTGATGCTAAGAAGATTGCACTGTCAAACTCTATTTAATAATTTATTTGATCATACTCACCAGGAGATTTTACTGGTAACTGAGGTTAAATATCGTTTAGACCACAAACAGAAAGAACATATAAACATGCAATCATTAACTTTTCCTGAATTGCATCATTAGTTACCCACTTATTGACTATAAGTTCTACCATGGCCAAGTCTTCTACTCTTTATTACTCACTTTTACACCTTCTGCCAACAAAAGAAATTTAGAAAAAAAAAAGAAGAAAAAAAACGGGAAAAAAGAAGCAAAAATCTGATATTTTCTTCTAGAAGATGTGAACCCTTAATTTCTTTTCTTCAATCCTTACCATCATAGACTTGGCACTGATGGTGATATATCACCCACTATTAAATTCTTCTAAAAGAAACACCAGCTAATTGATTATTGATCTTCCTTAATTCAAACTTTGGTTTAGTGAGCTCTAAACATTAGATATATGATCATGCTCTCTGCTCTCAGTATCTTCACGTCATCATCAGAAGGGAGCTGGAATGGAACATATATAATTAGTCCCCATTAATTCGTATGGAGTCTGAATTATTGCTTAAATACTCTTAGCTACTCACTTTTAGACCTTTCCCCAGCTAAACAGGACTAAAAAGAGAAAATATCTATTGTTTTCTGCACTAAGTTATGAACCCAGAAATTCTTATATGAAATCTTATTCCTATATGGCACTGATGGTGATATATTATCCACTAATGCGTACAAAAAGAACAAAGAAGAGGAAAACCCTCTGATGATACATTATTCATGTTTCTTAATTCAAGGTGGGTTTAGACCAAAAATTAAAGAATTTTGTATGCTAATCTAAGTACAGTGACATGCTAATAATATAAGCTTCAAATTTTAGATCCTTCAAGAACAGGAAAACAGTGTGGATAGTGATACTATTCGAAGGGTTTATTTAGTTCTATTCTATTCTTTAGTTCATGAAGACTAACTCCTACATATAACAATCGGGACATCTATTTCATACTACAAAAAAGAGAAATTAAAAACACAAAAGCATATAAGCAGAAAGTTAATCTTTTGAAGATCATATCTGAGAAACAAAAAGGAACATAATTAAGTAATTAAGCAAGAGAAAAGAATACCTTGTCTCAAACTCCCAAGGATGATTTATCTCAAACTCTCAAAGATGAGAACCTGACATGAAAAGCAACCCAAAGATGAGGAACCAATAAAAAATAAATTCCATAAACAAAAAAAAAAAAAAAAAACTGGAAATTTATCTTCCTCAAAATCCTATATATAATCCCCCACCCCTCCATCCTACTACATCAACCTTCAAAAGCTTTAAGAAAACACAATGTACAGCCATCATTTTCCTTTCTCACAAAACCTTAGTTTTAATCATGGTTCATCAGTTTTCAGTTTTCACAAAAACCGGATCGGACAAAACCCAATTCAGCTCAAATCGAGAGAGAGAGAGAGAGAGAGAGAGAGAGAGAGACTAATCAATCAAATTAGTGGTTAAATAAACAAAGGAAGGTGATGTCAGAGATCGGGTATATAAACATACCAGGTGCTTGTTGTTCTTGACCTTGATCGGCAATAGAAGTTATTTCTGAATATTCAAGAGAGAGTGATCAAACCCATAACCCATAACCCAATTGCACAAATCCATGTATTGTTGTGGAACAGTGGGCGAAGATACTGACCTGAAATTCTTGGAGACCAAATCTGGAAAGGATTTGGATTTGGTTACTGACTGCACAACTCCGATTTATGAAGCGAGAGATAGAGAGAGATCTTGAGAGTGGACTGAGTGTACGGAGAGAGCCGCGGCCAGAGATAGGTGTCGTCGCGGGTGAGCTGCTTGCGGAGGAGGATGACGGACATGGCTCGGGCCTCCTGCACCGGCGAGAATTGGAGGAGGTGAGCGAGTTTGAGTGAGAGGTTGAAGAGGAGCTCGGCCTGGGATCGCTGCTCGTTGGCGGAGGCCATCAGGTGGGAGATTAGGGCTCTACCGACAAAGAAAAATCGGCCCAACATAGAGGCCCAAAGCTGTTAGAACTGAGGGTGGCAAAACTACTGACAAATTGCAGCCCGAGCCCAATACTGTTTTTTTTACTGTAGATGAACAGTGATCAACAAATAGATATATAGTAAATATATAAAAAGAATATCACGGATATAAGTCATATAACATATTCTTAAAAACAATCAAGTTTAGTTTACCCTCTTAAACTTTAATGTTAAAATCAGTTTAGTCATTGATTATTATTTTTTAAATCACATTGGTCTTTTTACTCTCAAACGACATCATATAAGTCTAAAATTTGAATTTTAGTTCAAAATGGCTGAGTTTGGTCCTTAAAAAATGATGTATTTTTATCATTAGAATGTTTATTTGCTCTTTTTATAAGTTAAAAAGCTCAAACGTGGATTCCTATATTAGCTCCAAGTCAATAAATTATGTTATTTTTAGAGCCGTATTAAAATTTTGGACTTAATTGATGATGTTTGAGAGTACAAGGACCAACATGATTAAAACAAAAAGTCATGGACTGAATCTAATCATATTGAAAAAGAGAGTAATTATTTTTTGTACCCAGAACACCATGTGACACTGCCAGGTCATGTTTCTAGCCAATCATATAACTCAATTTCTTATGAGGACCAACAGGGGGGTTGAAAAAAAATAGAGGTAAATAAATAGACCAATCAAAAATAAGATAAAAACACTTAGACCAATAGTATTAGAGGGGACCAAATACCATGTGGTATTCCGGGTACAGTTTATAATTTCCCTGAAAAAGAAAGTGTAACTTTGATATAGACATACAATTACAATTTCTTGTACTTAAACTGATCTATCCTACCGCCATGTGATATGTACATCCATACATAAGAATTCTCATACAAAAAGAACTCCGACACCCTGAACTCAATTGATTGAGGCAGTAGATACAAGCCACCCACGAATAAGTTAACGGTCTCATGATCTATTGTATTTAGATTGCCAAGCATATGGAAATAAAAAATTTGGACACATAAGTCTATATATTGGCATGGTATTAGATAGAGTATTTTATTTCATGCAATATTATTCACTAGCTAGTTGCTTAAGCATGTTCTCTAATAAAACAATGATAGTGTTAAAGAAAACAATATGGGCCTCATTTAGTTTGCATAAATGAAAGTAATTTCTTTTACGAATAGAAAGAAAAGAAAAATGAGATTTTCTAATAACTTTTAATTTTGATATTTGGTGACATAAGAAAAATTTAATTGGAAAGTTGTTAATATTAATCAAAGTAGGGCACCTAGCTAAGCTTATGTGCTCTACCAGTTATCGAAAGATAGATTGTGAGTAACAAAGGATCGGAAGGAGGGAAAGTTATTCCTTAGGATTTTGGAAAGAACCACGTTTCCCCTTTACCCTTCCGTCAAACAATTATTTCATTTTCTTTCACATCCCAAATGTAGGAAATGAACACTTCATGCTTTCTTTCCATGAACCAAAAGAAGGAAGTACTGTTCACATGAAACATTCCCCCGTTTGGCCTTCAAAATTTACATTTTAATATTTGCTGCTACCACTGAGTTCTACACCGACGAGCATCCTACCTGGGATGTGGGCTCACATCCCGGGTTTTGTAGGGTTTTGCAACAACCGTCGCGCTCTCCTACTCATTGGGGACTGAAACTTGTTCTGACGGTCGATCATAGGTGACGTCTTTAAGCACCGTATAATTTCAGGGCTAGTTAAATCGGGTTTATAAACCGTTTTATATGACTTTAGATGTTTACATTTGTTTTAGGAGAAAAGACTAGAATTTAGGAGAAAAGACTAGAATAATGTAAATTAAATGATTGTTTAGCTAATATAGAATAATAAAAAAAAGATAAAAAAGAAAGCAAGTATTTTCGTTTCTTTTTTGGTGTGAAAGAAAAGAAGAAAAGAAGAAAAGAAGAAAAATCAGAGATCCTGTATTGCGTGTAGTATATAGCACATGATGTTCATGTGGTCCTTGCCTGAAAGCTACATTTGATGGGAAAGATAGGGCTTATATATTCAAGTCGATTGAATTTGTGGGATATAGAGAAGCGAGGGATTCCTGCAATTGGACCCCGACGGAGTTTGATTAGATAACTGGGTGGCAGTCGATGAGCTTTGCCGTATGAAACCAGAGGCATGTTTCCCTCTTCTCCCTTTTCCTTTTCCTTTTGTACGATCCAATTCCTCGCTCAATTTTATTTCCTATCGGCTATCGTCTTAATTTTTCATCGCTAGGGTTTTTCTGTCTTACAAGAATTAGCATCTATTTTGCCTTGTGGGTTTGGTTGCTTCACTTTTGACTTTAGATAGAAATAGAGTTTGATGTTAGTTCAGGGCATAATTAGCTACTGGAACTTGAAATTAGTCTATGTTTGATGTCTCCTATAACATCACACTTGAGTTAATCGCATGCAAGAGCCTGTTATATGACCACGATGCCATTTACATTTCAATTTGCCTTGTTTGGTTCACCTCTTCTCCTTTCTCACCCAATACCGCTTTATCAAACTATTTATTTTCAGAATATCCTAATGAAACTTCTGGATTAGGTTGTTTTTGTTAACTATGTGGAAGAATGTTAGGGTTGTTTCTGTGAATGGTAGGAGTTGGCATCTGTCTGGAGAGTAGCCGTGAATCGTATTTGTAAATTACCAATTTGACAACGTTTTCCAATTAACATTTCTTTTCTCCCCACTAGTTCCAATGTTTTTGGTGGACTTCACAAATGTATGCATTTTCATGAAGTCACTGGTTTCATTCCTATTCAATATAGTTGTGGTTTATATATTTTTATGACAACAGTTGAAAACATAGAACTAAAGCTTTCTGGAGTTCTGGATAGATGATAAATGATAGGATTTGAAGACAGTGATATAGTTTCTCTTAGCATATTAAGTAAATTGATTCGTTAGAACCTTGACTGGCAGTAGAAGGGTTGCCTCTTCTGGTAATTCAGGTTCGTGCAGTTTAGCGTTTAGGTCAAAGTTTTTTAGTCTTTGTATGTACAGCTTTTATTGTGGTTAGTTAGAATAAGTTATTCTCCATTGTTATTAATATATCGTACATATCAGGTGCCATCTGTACCTGTTAAAAAAGCATATTCTTCATATGAGAGGTGACTCTGGGGTATACACCTTGTGCTGTTCTTCACTGTGCTTGTTTGCATCTTAGTAGAGCTCTTATGGGGTCAAAGCCTGCTGAAGTATTTGATGAAACCTGTCATGTTAGTGGTGCAAATCATTATTCTGTCAATGTGAGTGATAATTCGTCTTCTTTTAAGAGCAGGGCATGTGAAAGTTTACAGCATACCACCAGTGAGACAAGTAATCTACTTAGTGTCAATTCGAGTTATGATTCTTTGTCTGAAAATGCTGAAAGCAGAGCACCCCTAAGGTTTTCTAATACTTCTGATGATTTAGAAGGTGTTGAGAAACTTCCTAATATATACAACAATTCTAAAGTTGTTGAAGTTCATGAAGATAACATATCATGTGTAAGTAAAGGGAATGATACAAATGCAGCATTCAGTAATCATAACAGGAATGCAGAGAGGAAGAATATTTCTTGTAGTTTAGCTTTAGTTGGTAGTGTAGGCCCTGAAGAATTTGGAAAGCCACCTAATTCAGTTTTCTCAGATATGCCGCCTTCAAAAGATGCAGGCACTGGAAGTGGCATATCTAAGGTTTTAAATGATTCTCCCATCCTCGAATTGCTAACTGTATTTCCTTTAATGCACTTTTACTGATGTAGGAGGTGATCGTTTCGCTTGCAGGAGAGGCTACCAGCTACTAGCCAGAAATTTGGATCTTATAAAGGTTTGGAGGTCTCTACAAAAATGTGTCCAAAGTTTGAATCAGAGACCAGTGATGATGGCCAAGACCCAAAACAGGAAGCTTTGAAATGTTCAGGTCATGGTGAACAGGATATTAAATCTAGCGAGATGGTTGAAACAGCTGCTATGCAGCCTTTGCAATCAGTCAATGGTGATGACAGTGACGAATCAGACATTGTGGAGCATGATGTAAGTTTTTTTTTTGTTCCTGACAGAATCCACATGTATCTTCAGTATGAAACCTTTGTTTTTGTGTCTTATTGGACGCAATTCAACCCCCTCACATCTTTTTCCGGTTCTCAAACTTGGAAATCATAAAATACCTTAACATATGACAGACACACAATTACCACTTTTAGGACTTAATTACTCAAATGAAAACCTACTTTACTCTAACGAGGACCTTATATACCTTAACACGACAATTTCCTAGTTACACATGATTCCCCAATTAGAAATGTTAACGTACCATTGCTTTACCCTCTTGAACTACCTCTATCGTTTCAGCTAGAAACCCAAAGTGCACATCCATACTTTAATGTTAATAGCACTATTTTGAGAAATCTACTATGTAGCTTTTGTTAGTGTATGGAAGCATCCGTCTTAGTGTTTGTTAGCATATAGCATCCCTCTCAGTACTTATTACCTAAAAACTAAATTGTTTTCTCTTTCTTTATCCTAAATAGGTAAAGGTATGTGATATTTGTGGGGACGCCGGTCGTGAAGAACAGCTTGCCACGTGTAGTAGGTGTAGCGATGGTGCAGAACACATGTAAGAGTCTTTTGCGCATTTCTCTGTTATTAGGTTTTATTGGTGATATTTTATGTTGATGTTGTTCCTGTGCTCAAGATTTGTAACATTGTTATTCCTTAAATCAGCTATTGCATGCGAAAAAAGCTTTGGAGAGTTCCTAAAGGTGATTGGTTTTGTGAGGAATGCAAGTTTGCTGAGCAAACTGAAAACCAAAAGCAAGGTAAAACAGATTGAATTTAATTAGCTTTCATGACGTGGATGCCAACTTGCTGTTGTTTGTGAAATATAATGTGTTTTTCTGCATTGGAATTCTGAATGTACAGATATATATGGAAACAGAACGAAGAAAGCCATCTTGAGCACACAGCTCTCTAATAAGAGACGTGCAGACAATACAGATGCGGCTCCTTTTTCGAAGAGGCAGACTCTTGAAACTCGGGTGGGATCACCAAAGCCATCCAGCCCTAAGAGAACAGTTGCATTATCACGTGAGTCTTCATTCAAGAGTATGGATAAGGATAAGTTGAAGTCTGATAAGTCTGCTTATCAGACTTCTACCACCACTAATGATGTATCAGAAACTGTACGCTCTCCAACAACCGGTCCTCGGCTTCAAACAGCCAAGGGTGAGTAGCTTTTGGTTCATGGTGTATGTTCTAGTTTCCGTCCATTTGAATGTATAGTAGTTGCTTGTTTGTCCTTTTAATTTATTTGTTATTTTTCTTTTGAAGTTCAATACTAAAGAGCATTTTGTCACATAATATGTCCTGCTTGTAGGTGCATTATTAAAGTCAAATTCTTTCAACATGTATTCCAAACCAAAGGTTAAGCCTGTAGACAACATTGTTCCTCAGAAGCAGAAGGGGTCTAAAGAGCACATTTCTGTTGATATGAAGGAGAGGACAGCCAGAATGATGGGCAAATCTGTGTCATTTAGATCTCCTGACTCGGGCCGGTCTAGTGTGCCCGAGTCAAAAGTTAAAATGCTGCCGTCAAAATTTAACCCTCTTCAAGATCTAAAGGGAGTGAAACAAGTAAAAGAGAGGAGCACAGTTGAAAGAAAAAATTTGTCTAAACTAGAACGTGCTCTAGTTGGTTTGACCACATCCAGTGCTACTGTTTCAACACCTAAGGTCGACCAAGCATCCCATTTGCTTTCATCTGTGAGCAGCCTTCGAGAGCATAAGGCTTTACCATCTGATGGAAAATTAAGTACATCAAAAGCAATAAGTGGTCTAACTCTTAAAGGTGTTGAAGCTCAAAGTTCTCCAGGTAACTACTTGCCTAGGTGGTGGAAATAAGTTAGTGCAACAGTGCTTATCTTTTATCCCTAAATCCTATTCTTTTTGTTGGCTATTTCTCTATATATGTACCTTAAAATCAAATGGTGTTAAATACTTAAACTTCTCGTCTATGTGTTTGCTATTGCAGGTGGATCTTCTCCTACTAGTGGAATGTGTAGTGCTGCTTCTGAACAAAAGTCAAACCAAATTATCTCTAACAATGAACCTTCTGATGCTGAAGGGAAATCAGAAGATGTTCTTCGATCATGGGAAATGACAAATTAAACTGATAAAACAAGGGAGGGTTCTGTTTGCAGTAGGCTGATTGTTGCTGCCAGTCCAAAAGGTCTTTTCTGTTCAATTTGTAAGGAGATTGGTCATACTGCTGATTCATGCAAAAGCGGAATTTCACAGGATATTGGTACTGATGTTTCTCCTCCAACAAGTTACAGAGAGGAGGTGCCGAGAAGTAGTAGGTTGAAAGATGCAATTCAAGCTGCTTTGCTTCGAAAGCCTGAAATATACAGAAAGAAAACAGTACTAGAACAATGTGCTGAGTTGTCCGTTTCCAACATGGAATCAAGTAATGAAGTAGCTCCTCCAGAGTGTGTATCAAACATGTTGAATAATAACATGTGTACTGAAGGATCGCACGATGGACAAGCGATTCCTGGGATTTCTACCTCTACTTCTGATTTTTACAAGAATACATTACACCCCGCTAATTCTGTGGTTCCTTACAGGGTGGTAGACTCTGGTTCTGTTGTTCCTTTTCTTGGGAAGTCTACAATGAGAAATTTGCAGAGACATGCTTCAATGGGGATGTCGTTTCTTACGAAGACAACAGCCATTCCAGAATATGAACACATCTGGCAGTAGGATTCTCTTGTTGTTTAGTTATTAATTTTGTCTGCTTCATACTCTGCGTCTATCCTTGTCTTTTTGTGATATTTGCCTTTTCTTTTGTATATCTCGTCTTGACATTGTCTTACAATACAGTCTTCACTTATTTTTGTACAGGGGGAGCTTTGAACTGCAAAGAGGTGGAAATATTCTGGATATATGTGGTGGTATTCAAGCTCATTTATCGACTTGTGCATCACCAAAAGTACTTGAAGTAGTGAACAAATTTCCGCACAAAGTTCCTTTGAAGGAAGTACCTCGTTTAAGTGTATGGCCAACGCAATTTCATCAAAGTGGTGTTAAAGAAGATAATATAGCACTCTATTTCTTTGCCAAAGATCTTGAGAGGTAAAGGATACACATGATTCTGTGTTTTTCAAACCATTATAATTACCCTTGCATTATATATTTCTCTTTATTGGTTATTATGTAGGGTCCCTTTTATGTAATTTCTCAAATTTTTTCTTGCAATGCAGTTACGAAAGGAACTACAAGATCCTTATAGATGCAATGATCAAGAATGATTTAGCCCTCAAAGGAAAGTTTGGTGGCGTTGAACTTCTGATACTCCCATCAAATCAGCTTCCTGAGAAATCACAACGTAAGGAATTGTGAACTTGTATTGTGCTATGTATATTGTGGGCCATTATATACATACATACATACATATATATATACATACATACATATATATATATATAGGATTTTTCTCAGCTGCGGACGTCCGCACCAATGGTTTTGGTGCGGACCATTGGTGCGGATTTTCATTTTTGCACCACTTTTCGATCGAATTTCCTCATCTCCACCGTCTAGTATCTAGATAATATTGTGTAGATCATCTCTGCAAAATTTCAGCCAATTTGGTAATCGTTAAGACCCTCAAACTCGAAAAACAAATGGACGGACTGAATTCTGTCAAACATGAACCGTTCATGTTTATAACAGAAAGACGCAATTTTGAGGGCCTTGACGATTACCAAATTGGCTGAAATTTTGCAGAGATCTACATAATATTATCTAGATACTAGACGGTGGAGATGAGGAAATTCGATCGAAAAGTGGTGCAAAAATGAAAATCCGCACCAAAACCATTGGTGCGGACATCCGCAGCCAAGAAGGCCTGATATAGGATTTTTCTCAGCCAAGAAGGCCTGTATATATATATATATATATATATATATATATATTGATGGGATTCTGTGTGCAAGTTGAGGATCACAGTGACATGTAGCTTCAGGCATGATTGAGCATGCTGATGTTCTGATTCCCTACTTATATAGTATATAGAAATAGGCAATAATATTATAAATAATTGCATCTTCTTTTTATTTGTTGGCTGTCATGCTCAGCTTGATAACATGCTCGGTCCTATCCCAAGTGTTTGGGTTTTAGAGTTATATCTCATTCATCTGTTATTGGCAGGTTGGAATATGCTTTATTTCTTATGGGGTGTGTTCAGGGAGACAAGGGTGCATTACATAGACTCTACTAGAAAAGTGGATCTTCCTGATGTCTCATTGGACAATGACATTCCCACTGTCATGACTGTGGCCAAGAACCTGCATGTTCCCGAGCATATAGGTGTAGCTGATGGGTTGTCTGATGCAGCCTCTGCATCCAAGTCCCCAGAATCTCTGGTTTTGATGGTTAGCAAGGATCTTGATAGCAAATATATGTACCCCGAAGAGATGTGTCACGGTTCAAAAGAGAACTCGGTGCTACAGGATAGCAGGGGTGACTGCGAATACACAGCATACAATGCAGATTTGTCTGGTGGAGTTACATGCACCACTCCTTCCCTGGTAAGGTTTATTTTCCCATAATGCATAATGCATAATGCATATCGCTTTGGCAATGTCTGTCTGTGGCCTGAGGAATTCTATGTGATTAATATAGCGTTGTTATCTGTTTTAATGTTCTTTCATGTTCTGCAGCAAGAAGTTTGCATTCGAGAGAGCAGACTAGACACTGCAAGGCATATTGGGAAGGACATAATTGCAGATAGAGAAAACATGATTGGTGTCTCAGGCGGTGACAAGGAGGAGGTGATTCTGGAAAAAGTGAATCACAGGGATGAATTTAAACAAGTGAGGGAACTGAAGAGAGATGATGGATCCAAAGAAACGGAAACAACTTTAGTGACAGACTTGACAACAAGAGTCAACTCTTGTCAGTCTAATTCTAGACATCCACTTATAGATCTGTCAGAGACAGCAGCTTCTTCCGCTACAAATCAAGAAATGCCGTGGAATGTGGTGAATACTATTCAAAGAGATGGACAGAGTGAGAGTAAGAAACCAAAACTAGATTCTAGTGAATTACATGGTTTTAGTACTTCAAAGTCTGTCACTTCTACTTCAGCTGAAGAGAAGAGCTGTACTGAAGAATGTGATGAAAAAGTTATTCCAGAGGACCTGGGAACTACTGAAAGGCATTTTTTTCCCGTGGAATCAAGGAATATCCAGGAATTTCGGATGGATAACTCTCTGCCTTGGAAAAATTTCTCATCAGGGAAAGAGGATAAGTCAGATGGGTTTCCGAGTCTCGAGCTTGCTCTCAGGGCGGAAACAAAATCACCAAGTAAAGGGAATCTGCCATTCTTTGTTGGGTTAGGTGATGGGAGAGATAACCAGGACAGGCATTTAGAAAAAACAGCAGGTGAGAAAGAAGATGATATCTCTGCTTCACTTTCACTCTCTCTTTCTTTCCCCTTCCCAGACGAGGAACAACCTGTGAAACCTGTTACAAAATCTGAGCAACTTGTGCCTGAAAGGCACCATGTGAATACATCGCTGCTTCTGTTTGGGCGCTTCCCAGAAAAATAGAAGGCCGATGAATGTGTGCACCATGTATGTTAGTGTGACCGTGCATGTGGTAATGCACAGGAGCCATGAGAAGCGCCCATTTCCCTTTGTTCATATATCCTATAGGATCCTCACAGTTTTCTCTATTATGCTCCCGTTTCGTTGGTGTTCATCTCTTTGGTTTCTGAGTATGTTATTGTTACGGCTGTTTGTACATACAAGAGAATGAAAGCCGAATGTCACTAGGTTAATCAACGTGATGCCAACTCTCAAGATTCAGAGATCAATTGGTATCCAATTAGAATTTAAATTGTCATGGTGGGAGGTAGGCCTATCGGAGCCTTTTCATATGTTTAGTTTCTTAATAGGGTCAGTTACACATAAGTTCACTTCGACACATTTTTATTATCCCCACTACTGTTGTACGCCTATACCATCTCCATTCACGTCCAATAGCACATCGTTCATTCATCTCATGATATTATTAACTCAAAAAGTCAAAATGGTAAAAATCATGAATGACAATTAACTAGAATGAGAGACGGACTGAATCGTTATGAGAGCAGTTCATTTTCATGAATTAGGGTTTGTCAGAATTCCTGATAAGTAGGGGAAACACATGCTTATTCCATTTTTTTTTAAAGGGAGAAAGGAGTCAAGTTTCGTCCATCAATCAACGATCTTACAAGATCAAGCTTGAAAGTCACGAATGACAAAGTGCTGTTAAACAGCCAGACCTAGCCTAACAACAGATGTCAAACGACACATGAATCAGATTAACAAAAGACAACAAAAAGATAAGAAGAAAAAAACCTACCAGCAAATGTCGAGTGCATTCGCACTATTCACTAACAAAAAAACCTATAGAAAAAAATAGTCAAACTGCTCCGACAACACACAATTTAAGGGCAATCAACAAAGATGTTTGGGTCCTACAGACCTTTATGGTGTACCCTCCACATCTAAGCCAATTAAAGCTCCAAAACCATGCAATGCCATTGCAAACAACCTCATCATTTTGTTGTCATAGGAAGAGGCCCACCAAGTTGAACCCAACAACCCACAATCGTTAAGACAAACCAGGCCCTAGCAACCGACCTAGTTTCACCTGGGTCCAATTCCAGCCCATTAGTAAGGCACATAAACAACCTAACAGCCAACCCATAAATTCCTAGGCCCGACCTACTGTCATCAGTCAGCCCTAGGTTTGACCAAAGGAAGCCTAGCATCGCCGCAGTCTTCCGCCCAGAAGAACGCCAACAAACTAGCCATCAATTTGGCTGTCGTCCGCCGTGTTTCTACCTCTTCCGAGAACACGGGACGGGAGGTCGAATCCTTGGTTCCGAATCCTATAACTGCACAAGTAACAACACGTCAGGAGTCGGGACTGGGATAACCTAGTCTTCGACTCTCCGATGCTTAAGTCAGCGTTCGATTGCTACTTGTATAGTACGGGAGTATGGGAGGAATAGCGGAACTTACCTTTTCTGGGAGTTCGTGCCTGTTTTATAGGCTTGTATTGGGGGTTTTGTGATTAGTCCCCGATGTGGGACTGTTCTGTGGTACTGTTCAGTCTCTTCCTTTTCAGGGGTGTTTAGCTATTACAGAGTGGGTTCGGCATGCATGTTGCTGTTATGCTCCCACTCTTTGGGCATCCGTGGCAGGTTTGTCAGTGATGGCTTGGCCGGAATGGCTTCCGGTATTCCGGTGAGTGGGTAACGATCTTGCATTCTCGGCATGGCCAAGTGTTTTGGCTATGTATTAACAAGTCCCCAGTCCGAGAGAGCTCTTGGGTGGGGAATTATTTTTCAAGTTATGCCGAGAATGTGTCTTACCCGGGAGCTGGAGGCATGGTGCCGAGTCCCCAAGTCCCCACGCGAGGGTCGCAAGGTGGCTGGGGTTACGTTCTGAGATTGCCTTACCTATGAGCTGCGGACAAGGTGCCGAGTCCCCGAGTCGCCACACGAGAGTCGCGAGGTGGCTGGGGTTACGTTCCGAGATTGTCTTACCCGGGAGCTGGGGCAAGGTGCCGAGTCCCCAAGTCGCCATGCGAGGGTCGCGAGGTGGCTAGGGTTACGTTCCGAGATTGTCCTACCCGGGAGCTGGGGGCAAGGTGTCGGGTCCCCGAGTCGCCACGTGAGGGTCGCGAGGTGGCTGGGGTTACGTTCCGAGATCTCGGTACGAACCTTTGCGTCATATCCCTTGTGTGTCATAAATGACCAGTTTATGAGGGACACGCGGTCATTTATGGCGGGTTTTAAGGTCATAACGGTTTAGTTGGTTTGTGTGTCTTTTTTGTTGTTGTTGTTGTTGTTGTAACGTGCGCGTAATTAACGCGTGTGCGTGGGATTGTGGGGCGCGCCCTCTGATCATGGTTGACGTGGCTATGCCCTGACCGTAGAGAGGGAGAGGATCTGGACGATCAAGGTCCCCTTAAATGCTCTATAAATAGACCTAGGAAACAGAAGGAGGGAGTTTGGATTTCAAAAACAGAGGAATTAGGGTTGAATAATGGGTTGCTCGATTTGTGAAGAGGGGCTGTGATGAACTGTGAATCGAACCTTGGGAACATCCAATTTCATCCTCGATCGATTGGGTGTGAGTGCTCGACTGTTTGCAACCAGCTTCATTGCCACTACACAGATCCAATTTTCCCAGGTATGAACTTGTCAATTCCCTTTCTGGGTCTATTTTTGTTTTATTTTGAATCAATCGGGACACTGTGTGTGGGTTTTGCTTCAGTGGTTACCATGCTAGGCTAGATTAGAGGATTGAGTGGTTTGCTATCGGGTTAGCTACTGTTAAGGTAGCGAGAGTCTGACATGTGAGGATGTAGGGTATGACAGATCCGGTGTGGGTGTCCAACGAGGAGATTGTGGTTGTCTCTACCTCGACTGATCTTGATTCGGACACCTTGCACCAGTTGGAGGAGGAAGTAGATTACCTTATGGCGGAGGTTGCACTTGACTTAGGGGAAGGCATTCTTGTTACGGATCCAGGGTCTCACGTATCCTCGTTTGACCCTCTCATGCAGGAGGTAGAAGAGTTTAGCATGACAAGGTCTCGGGAAGATGATGACTTGTTATGGGATCCCCCTGGCGAGAGTACGACGTCGTCAGAATTGAAGGCACTCAGGGAGAATTGGAGTATCCCCGAGGAGGTCTTGTTACGGCCTCTCGGGAGGGGTGTTAATTTTTGGAACCCCCCGGACAACTTTACATTAGTATACGAGTACCAGTTGAAGTGCGGGTTGATGTTTCCGTTACCTACCTTTTTGCAGTACACCTTGGCGTGTCTGCATGTCGCCCCGGGGAAAGTTACCCCAAACATGTTGCGACAAATATTAGGAACATGGGTGCTTTTTCGTTTGCTGGGGCAAGAGTTCCCCAACTGTGAGGAGTTTAACGCCTGTTGGCATATGGCGTACTGTGCGAAGAATGGCAGCTGGGGTTGCGTGACGTTGAAGTCCCAGGGGAAGTTCAAGATCCTAGTAGAGGAGTGAGGGCTGGCGACTGAAGTGTTTCCTTGTCGGGGGGGGGGGGGGGGGCAGTGGCAGGAGTGGCATGGACACCCGTTTCGAGTACCCGAGGCATTTCAAAAAATAGATACCATATTTTGTGTCTCGTGTTTTCTTTTCTGTTTGTACTGTTCTGCCCCTGCTGACTGCTGACTTTGTGTAGTGCCCCAAGAATATAAATTAACCGAGCTAATAGAGCGTCGGACACGCCGGGTGTTGTGGGCATTCAAGTGTAGGAGTTCATACCGGATATGCCACCTCGGCGTGTATAGTTATTTTGGTTACTCCCAGGTCTCGGGTCTGTATTTTGCTTTTGAGTTGGTTGCATAGGTTTTTTTCGTTTTTGTTTTTGCTTGTGTTTTGATCTTTACTTTGTCTGATGCAGTGACGATGACTCGGGACGCTGAGTCGCGGAAGAAGGAAGGGCCTTACAACAAGGTCTCTGATCAAGACGTTCTGGATGGGTTGTTGGCAGAGGCTGCTCACGCGAAGCGGTATGATGTCGACCTGGAGACTGGGGAAGGGAAGGAGGTGGAGTTTGGCGAGGGTGAAGATGATTTTGTGAGGTTGAATTTGGTGGATGACGACTATGCTTACGTGCCTCCCTTGGTGGCGGAAGTAATGGGCTTAGGCGACTAAGGGGTGAGTGACGAGGGTGTAGAAGTCGGGGTTGGTGATCAAGGGGAGGAAGAACAAGTTCCGGTCGGGGAAGAGCATGTCCCGGAGCCCGCTGGGATGGAGGATGCGTCGCTGGGAGATGTAGGGAAAGGCCAGATTGGTGGCGAGGATCTCGTGACGGAGGAGGTGGAACCCCTTGGGCAGGACTTCGAGGAGGTCGTCGTGAACAAGACTCGGAAGAGGAAGGAGAGGGTCGAGTCTTTGCGTGATGGCCAAGGAAAAAGGTCCCTGAAGGAAGGGCGTTCTGGAAGTTCCGGGAGTTTGGCGGAGATCACCTTTGCACTGGAGGGGACCGGGGATGCGCAACCATACTTAGCGCAGATGGCGTATGATATGTGGCACCGCTCCCGCGACATGAATGTCCTGGAGGAGGTTGAGCCCTTAGCTGGTATTGCTCTTGCCAAGGAGAAGTTGACCCGGGTAGGCGTTCAGTTGTGCTTTTCTCCGTTTGTTCTTGTTTTTGTTTTTTTGTTTTTGATGTTGTTGTCTTGCCTATTGGCTACCCTTCTTATGTACACGGCAAGCGAGAGGGCTTGGTCACGCGACGTTTAGAGCAGGTAGAGCAGGACGCTGTTGTTTTTCGTGACCAAGCCGCAACTGTTGGGCAGGAGGTGGATGAGCTGAAGAAGGCCATGGAGGAGAAAGACAAACAGGTGGAAGCTGGAGAATTGGCTGCCGCCAAGGTTGCTTCCCAGGAAGCTGAGGTGGCGAAATTAAATCATGCCTTGGCAGAACAAGAGAGGGCTTGGAAGGTGAAGTGTGCCAGGGCAGCCGGGGCTAGGGAGAGGGTGTTCCGTGAGAGCGACCTCTATAAGCAGCAGCTGAAGAGTGCCTATAACCGGGGTCAGGATGAGCTGAGTAAAATCGGGTGCCAGGCTGGTTGGATTAACGAGGTGGCAATGCGTAAGTTTTATGCCGAGAGGGATGCTGCGAGGAAGGCATAGGAACAGATGACCCCAGAACAAAGGAAGCAAGCCGAGATCTCGCAGACCCTAGCGAAACAGCATGAGACTTGGCGTGCTACTTCCTCTGTTGTGCCGAAGGAAGTTTATGTTGCGGGCGTGCTTCCACCTCTTGCCCTGGCTGCTGCTTCTCCAAGGGTTCCACGTCCCGAGGGATCCCTTTCGACTCAGGTGGCCATTTCTCAGGTTGCGTCTTCTGCTGTTGAGCCACCTAACCTGCGAGTTGTTGGTCTTGTGGCGTCTCCACGGGTTGAAGTGCTAAAGGCTTCTGCGTCCAAGTCCTCTGTTCCGGAAGTGCAACAGGTGAGCTCGTTGGTGCAGCCAAATGTGTTAGTGAGGCCGCCAGCTGTGGCACGTAACCGTTCTAAGCATGTTTATGGGTATAGGGTTTCGGTAAACATTGGCCAAGGCCGCGGGCGGGGTAGCGGGTCGAAGAGTGGCGGGAGTGTCAATAGGTCAAGCGGGGCCTCTTCCGGGGAGAAATAGCTTGGATGGTGTAATTGTTATAGTTAGTTTGTTCTTCCTTTTAGTTTAACTGCTTGTTTGTCCTGGGAACAACGTTTTTTGGTGGCGTGGTTAGCCGTGTGGAACAATTTTGCTATTTTATGAATTGCCTGGGGGTCCAGGTTGTTATGTTAAGGAATATATTTGCTTCTTGTGCATGTGTGGTTGTTGTGTTCTTTTGTTGGAATGTTGAAAAAGATTGAGAAACTAGTTACTTCATATAGGCCGCTAATGGGAAAGGTGTACATTTAAAGTGAGCCACTACTGGGCTAAAGTACACGAGTAACGAAGTACTAACTGCCATGTTGGCGTTGGAGTGTTGAGAAGCTAGACAGGGTAGAGGTGGAGGTGGCGAATGTTCCAGGGGCGAGGTAGGACTCGGCCATCAGTGTCACGAAGGTAGAAGGTAGCTGGTCCCGGGGCGTTGACTATCTTCAATAGGCCTTCCCATTTTGCCTTGAGCCCGGTAGGGTGGGGGATAACCTCTTTCATGACCCAATCCCCTACTTTTAGAGGGCGGGAATAACTTTTTTGTTGTAATGCTTGGCAATTTTTTGTTTGTTGTTGACATTTCTGAGGTGTGCTCTGTCCCGACGCTCATCGAGAAGGTCCATGTTGAGACGCAATCCCGTGGTGTTTGTCTCGGGATCATATGCTGCGACCCGTTCACTCGGGACCTCCATCTCTACGGGGATTACTGCCTCGGTGCCATAGGACAAGAGGTATGGGGATTCTCCTGTGGTTGCTGTGGGGGTAGTACGAAGTGTCCAGAGGACTTCCGGGAGCTTGGCAGCCCATAACCCTTTAGCATCTTCTAGGCGTTTCTTCAGGTTTTGCTTGATGAGCTTGTTTATAGCTTCCACTTGGCCATTGGTCTGGGGGTGTGCCGGGGAGGCATAGAAGATTGTTGTGCCTTGCTTAGAGAGGAATTCTCTGAATGTCTCATTGTTAAATTGTGCCCCATTATCTGTGATGATGGCTTGTGGTACCCCAAACCAGCAGTATAAATTACGCCATAGGAAGTTGATCACTTTTTCTGTTGTGATTGTAGCAAGGGGCTCTGCTTCTATCCATTTGGTGTTATAGTCTACCAGGACGATAGCAAATTTGAGTTGTCCTGGGGCTGGGGGTAGCCGCCCCACGAAGTCGAGTCCCCACTGGCTGAAAGGGACTGGGGAAATGATGACAGAGAATGGAACTGGGGGACGGTGGGCAAAGTCTGCAAATTTGTGGCAGTGAAGGCATGCTTGGACAACTGCCTTTGCATCTTGCTCTAATGTTGGCCAATAGTACCTAGCTCTTAACGCTTTGAACATGAGGTTCTGATCCCCCGCATGGTTTCCACAGGCTCCACTGTGGAGTGATGTTAATACTTTGTGCCCTTCTGCTGTAGGCAAGCACTTTAAAAGGGGACATGACTGGCCACGGCGGTATAGCTTCCCTCTTTTAAGCAAGTAGAGTGAAGCTTTGTGGCGTAACCGTTGTGCTTCTTGTGCATCTATAGGCAGGGTTCCATTGGAAAGGAAGGCCACATATGGGTCCATCCATGAGGGTTGGCTAGATGTTTCTATGGCAATGATTTCTTAATAAGCCTTCGAAATACTAGGTTTGTCCAAGATTTCTATGTGCACATCTGGTGGCGCGGACTCGGGAGGCGCTGTGGCGAGTCTCACGAGAGCATCTGCCTTGGAGTTCTTGGCCCTTGGGATTTGGGTGAGCTTGTAAGATGTGAAGTGTTGTAGGAGGGCGCTAGCTAGACTTTTGTAGGATCCCAGGTTGTTCTGGTTAGCTTTGAAGTCTCCTGCCACTTGATTGACTACAAGCTGAGAATCACTGAATATGTGGATGTGCAGGGCTCCGAGTTTTTGACAGAGCTGAATGTCGGCTATGAGGGCCTCGTATTCAGCTATGTTATTAGACGCTTTGAATTCAAACCGGAGAGCATATTCGTAAGTTTCTTAATTATCCCTGGGTCTGTGATTATTATCCCTGTTCCACTGAGCCTGTTGTTGGAGGATCCATCAACGTGGAGTTCCCAAATTTCGCTCTGGGGGTGGGCGTCCTGGTCGGGATCGTCTGGGTTCATGGGGATGAATTCAGTAATGAAATCCGTGGTAGCTTGTCCTTTTATGGCTATTCTTGGCTTGAAGTGTAGGTCAAATTCTCCCAATTCTATTGCCCATTTTACCATGCGTCCTGAAGTTTCATGTTTTTGGAGTATTTGCCTCAGGGGGTGATTGGTGAGGACATGGATGGTATGTGCTTGGAAGTATTGTCTGAGTTTTCTGGCTGTGGTGATGAGGGCTAGGGCTAATTTCTCAATGTCAGGGTAGCGTGTCTCGGGATCCGTGAACCCTCTACCGCAGTAGTACACCGGGAGCTCGTTGTCATGATCGTGGCGTGTGAGGGCGGCACTAATTGCTGTGGCGGAAACGGCCAGATACAAGTACAGTACCTCTCCCGGGACAGGTTTAGAGAGAAGAGGGACCGTCGCAAGGCAGGCTTTGATATTATTGAAGGCGTCATAATGTTCCGGGCCCCACGCCACATTCTTCTTGTACTGAGTTTTTAGCAATTGAAAGAATGGGTTACATTTGTCTGTGAGGCGGGAGATGAAACGTGCCAAGGCCACCAAACATCCCGTGAGGCACTGGACTTCGTTTCGAGTCTTTGGGACGGTCATGTCAAGTATGGCTTGTACTTTTTCTGGGTTAGCTTCAATACCTCTTTCACTGACCATGAAACCTAAAAATTTTCCACTACTAACAGCCAAAATTTTTGGGAGTGGAAAGGATTGGTGGGTTAGTGGATGGGTGACGTAAATGATCTGGTTGGGGCCTCCCGGGACCGCGGAACTGCTCTGCCCTTGGCTAGGAAACAGGGATGTCATGGTTGCATCGGGGGTAGGGGTGACTCGTGCCGCCCGTTCTAGAGTATCATTATAGTTGTTGCGGTGATCTAGGGTTGCGCGAAGTAGGAATTGTTCTTTCTCTAGTTCGGCGATACGGACCCGGTTCGCATCAGCTTCCGCTTTTTCTTTGGCTGCTTGCTCTTGGAATGCATGGAAGTCTTTTTTCAAAATTTCGAGGGCTGTGGCGGCATCGGGGTGGTTAATGGGAGCCGTGGCAACGGTAGTTTCGTTATGGGATGTGGCCCCGGATTGGAAAAGTTCTTTTTCTATCTGGGTTCCGGGTTCGTTTGAGTCATCCACAATTTCCACCATCTTGCGAAGCTAGGTGGGAGTATCACAAGAGGGGCCTCTCTTTCTAACGCCAATTGTTTCTACCTCTTCCGAGAACACGGGATGAGAGGTCGAATCCTTGGTTTAGAATCCTGTAACTGCACAAGTAACAACACGTCAGGAGTCGGGACTGGGATGACCCAGTCTTTGACTCTCCAATGCTTAAGTCAGCGTTCGATTGCTACTTGTATAGTACGGGAGTATGAGAGGAATATTGGAACTTACCTTTTCTGGGAGTTCGTGCCTGTTTTATAGGCTTGTATTGGGGGTTTTGTGATTAGTCCCCGATGTGGGACTGTTCTGTGGTACTGTTCAGTCTCTTCTTTTTAAGGGGTGTTTAGCTATTGCAGAGTGGGTTCGGCATGCATGTTGCTGTTATGCTCCCACTCTTTGGGCATCCGTGGCAGGTTTGTCAGTGATGGCTTGGCCGGAATGGCTTCCGGCAAGTGGGTAACGATCTTGCATTCTCGACATGGCCAAGTGTTTTGGCTATGTATTAACACGCCGACCCTTCGCCACCAGACTACCCAAGATGTGGTCTGAGAAGTCTCTGGTCTGGAAAAGCACGTCGGCATGCATGCTAACCGAATGAGACTTTGACGTCGACACAATCACCTTGCAACCACCGCCCTCCTCTAGACTAGACCGCCGCACATCTACTCCCGTTCAGATCCGACTTCCATTAAGTCCCATCACTCATCACGATCGACTCCGCTGAGAGCCATGCTGTTGTCAAACTCCAACTCTGAAAACCAGCACCCATAACACGATCGAAGAAGCCACCCAGATGGAGCCTCTCGCCGCCATCACGATCCTATTCAAGAAACCTCCCAACGACGCCACCCACCGAAGCATAATCGCTGCTCAACCCAAGGGAGGAGCACTGCTGCCAGTCGAAACTTAGGTTTTGAAACATAAGAACGCTCTGCAAAGTACAAACTTCTTCCATCTCACCTCTTTGTGTTAAACGCAAAAATTCCCTCATCGTGAGCTACCGCCTTGACCAGCCTTGGGGCCGCCATGACCCGTCTAGGGCGGCCAAGGGGCTGCCTAGGGTCATCAAGGGGCTGCCTAGAACCACCTTAGCCAGCCTTAACCTGCCTTGGCCCGTCTTGGGCCGCCTTGACCCCTCCAAGGGCCGCCAAGAGGCCACCTTGACCCATCTAAGGCCACTAAGGGGGCCGCCTTGACCCTTTGGTGGCCTTGCCCGCCTTGACTTGCCTTAGGTCACCTTGACTTGTCTTGGGCCACCATGACCCACCTTGAGTCACCTTGACTTGCCTTAGGCCACCTTGACCCCCCTTGGGCCACCTTGACCTGCTTAGACCTGCCATGGGCCGCCTTTACCCTCCTAGGCCCGCCTAGGGTAACCAAGGGGCCACCATGACCTGTCTAGTGGCACCAAGAGGCCGCCTTAGTCAGCCATAACCCGCCTTGGCCTGCCATGACCCTCCTTGTCCCGCCATGACCCGCCTTGACTCGCCTTGGTCTGCTTTGCCCGGTCTCGGCCTGCCTTGCCTCGCCATGGGCCGCGTTGACCCTTTTAGGCCTGCCTAGGGCAACCAAGGGGCCGCCAAGACCCGTCTAGGGGAGCCAAGGGATCGCAATGACCCGTTTAGGGCCGCCACGGGCGCGTTGACCCTCATAGGCCAGCCTAGGGCAACCAAGGGACCGCCATGACCCGTCTAAGGGAGCCAAGGGACCGTAATGACCCGTCTAGGGCCGCCATGACCCGCCGTGACCTGCCTAATGTCGTCTTGGGCCGCCTTGAACTGCTAAGGCCGCCTTGACCCTCTTAGGGCAGCTAAGGGGCCGCTATGACCTGCTTTGGACCGCCAATGGGTTGGCTAGGGCCCCCAAAGAGCCGCCTTGACTAGCCTAGAGCCGCCAAGGGGCCGCCTTGACCTGTCTTAACCCATCTTGACCCACTGTGACCACCCTACGACCACCAAGGGGCTGCCATTACCCGCCTAGGGTCTCCAAGGGGCTACCTAGGGCCGCCAAGTGGCCACCTTGACCTTCATAGGGCTGCCTTGACCCTCCTTAGGCCACCAAGGGGCCGCCATGGCTGGCCAATGGGTCTTTATCACCCTCCTAGCCCCGTATAGGGCCGCCAAGGGGCTGCCTTGACCTGTTTATGGCCGCCTTAACCCGCCTTGACCCGTCTTAGCCCTCCTTGACCCTCCTTGGCCCTGCTAGGCCCGCCTAGGGCAGTCAAGGGGCCGCCATGACCCGCTTAGGGCCACCAAGGGGCCGCCTTGAAATGCCTAGACCCGCTAAACGACCACCTTGACCTGCCTAGAGCCACCTTCACCCGTCTAAGAACTAAATAAACTCACGGTCGCCGTGTTTTGTAAAACTGTTGAAATATTACTGTTTTAATTGGAATTGAGTGACTTTCCAAGATTCTGTTCTCTTCAATTCTTGTCATATTGAAACCGGGAACCTTAGTTTTAAAAGAAAATGAGGTATTGTCCCTCATTTCAAGTTTCACCAAATTCAAGCCAAAACCCCTAGCACACGAGTTTCTGTCAAGTTTCACCTTTTTTGGGCCTCTGGTTTTTTACGTTCGGGTGTGCTTACAGACACCTCCTAACATATAGTGAACAATTCTAGCTTCAAAAATCCGTGTCTTTTATCAGTTTACTCGTGATCGTGTCTAAATACACTCACGCGTGCTGTGTTTTGTAAAGCTGTTGAAATTGCTGTTTTAATTGGTATTGAGTGACATTTTAAGATTATGTTCTCTTCAATTCTTCTCATATTTACATCATAACCTTAGTTTCAAAAGAAAATGACGTATTGTCCCTCCTTTCAAGTTTCACCAAATTCGAGCCAAAACCCCGTGCTATAGGACACAAGTTTCTAGCAAGTTTGACTTTTTTTGGGCCTCTGGCTTTTTCTGTTCGGATGTGGTTACAGACACCTCCTAACATATAGACATATAGTGAACCATTCTAGCTTCAAAAATCCGTGTCTTTTATCAATTTACACGCGATCATGCCTAAATAAACTCACGCGTGTCGTGTTTTATAAAGCTATAGAAATTGTTGTTTTAATTGGAATTGAGTGATTTTCTAAGATTCCGTCCTCTTCAATTCTTCTCATATTGACATCGGAAACCTTAGTTTCAAAAGAAAATGAAGTATTGTCCCTCATTTCAAGTTTCACCAAATTCGAGTCAAAACCCATTGTTATAGCAAACGAGTTTGTGGCAAGTTTCACTTTATATGAGCCTCCAGCTTTTTCCGTTCGGGTGTGCTTACAGACACCTCCTAACATATAGTGAACCATTCTAGCTTTAAAAATCCGTGTTTTTTATCAATTTACTCGCGATCGGGCCTAAATAAACTCACGCGTGCCGTGTTTTGTAAAGTTGTTGAAATTGTTGTTTTAATTGGTATTGAGTGACTTTTTAAGATTATGTTCTCTTCAATTCTTCTCATATTGACATCGAAAACCTTAGTTTCAAAAGAAAATGAGGTATTGTCCCTCATTTCAAGTTTCACCAAATTCGAGCCAAAACCCTCTGCTATAACACACGAGTTTCTGACAAGTTTCACTTTTTTTGGGCCTTTAGCTTTTTCCGTTCATGTGTGCTTACAGACACCTCCTAACATATAGTGAACCATTCTAGCTTCAAAAATCCGTGTCTTTTATAAATTTATTCGCGATTGGGCCTAAATAAACTCATGCATGCCGTGTTTTGTAAAGCTGTTGAAATTGTTGTTTTAATTGGTATTGAGTGACTTTTTAAGATTATGTTCTCTTCAATTCTTCTCATATTGACATCGGAAACCTTAGTTTCAAAAGAAAATAAGGTATTGTCCCTCATTTCAAGTTTCACCCAATTCGAGAGAAAACCCTTTGCTATAGCACAAGTTTCTAGCAAGTTTCACTTTTTTTGGGCCTCCGGCTTTTTCCGTTCGGGTGTGCTTACAGACACCTCCTAACATGTGGTGAACCATTCTAGCTTAAAAAATCTGTGTCTTTTATCAATTTACTCGCGATCGAGCCTAAATAAACTCACGCTTGTCGTGTTTTGTAAAGTTATTGAAATTGCTATTTTAATTGGTATTGAGTAACTTTTTAAGATTATGTTCTCTTCAATTCTTCTCATATTGACTTCGGAAACCTTAGTTTCAAAAGAAAATGAGGTATTGTCCCTCATTTCAAGTTTCACCCAATTCGAGAGAAAACCCCTTGCTATAGCACACAAGTTTCTGGCAAATTTCACTTTTTTTAGGCCTCCAGCTTTTTCCGTTCGGGTGTGCTTACAAACACCTCCTAACATATGGTGAATCATTCTAGCTTCAAAAATCTATGTTTTTTATCAATTTACTCGCTATCGGGCTTAAATAAACTCTCGTGTGCCGTGTTTTTTAAAGCTGTTGAAATTACTGTTTTAATTGGTATTGAGTGACTTTTTAAGATTATGTTCTCTTCAATTCTTCTTATATTGACTTCGGAAACTTTAGTTTCAAAAACATCAGTCTGATTGTCATTCCAAGTTAATAAACGTGACATTAGTGTAACTGAGTTCTTAATTTTCCATTTTGTTGATTATTTCAAATAACAATCAGCTGCAGCTTGCAATCAAGAAAATTAATAAGAGCCAACTAGCATGAATGAGTAATGATATATATATTTTTTTTGTTGATTAAAAGGAGGCCAAAAGCCCAAAGAAAACAAACAGAGACTAGATATGGGGTCCAAAGTAGAGTATCGGGCGGAAAAACTTATGGCAGGAGTATTATATACTCTTGGGCTATTACTTCCCCATATTGTCCCTTCATTTCCAGGAGTAGCGAAATAGTTCATATCGCCTACGATTCATCTGCTCTCTCTCTCTCTCTCTCTCTCTAATGGCGATCTGCTCGGCTCCTCTAACCACTTCGTTCTCAGGTACGCCCCCGTCTTTACATTAACTTGTACTTGTTAGGTGTATGAACTGAATTCTGGAATTCGACTTGTATGCTCAATAGAATTGGTATTTTGCATCAGTTGATAGATGAAGATGTGATTTGGTGTATGTTTGCTTTGATTCATATTAGTAGGCAGCGGATCTCAGCTGAAAGCCCGTGAGATTTGGTTGTCCGGGAAGTCAGAATCATCACTCAAACTCACTCCACAGAGCCAGCGCCGCAGAAACTCGCTTCAATTGCGAAACAACCGCAGTTTCTGTGTTCGTGCTGAGTATAGGTAACTATTTCCTTGTTCATGTATGCGACAACCTTTGACTTATAATCAGTTTCCAATTTATAAGCAGTGATGGTAATAGAGGTGGAGGTGCTGATTTTCTTGCTGGTTTCCTCGTCGGAGGTGCTGTGTTTGGAACTTTAGCTTATGTTTTTGCTCCACAGGTGTGATTCTCTATATTACTCTTCCTGGCTTCACTGTTCTAGAACTTTTGCTACTTGTTTTCAACATGCTCATATTGAAAGATCTTACTTTTGAGCTCAATGCATGTACACTTTCCGACATACTCAACACCTAGACACGGCATGATGATCTATTTTCTATTCCTGCTTATGAAAGGATCCTGAGTCTTTATCACTTATTATGTGTGACGTTGTATCTTGCGTTTATTCACTTTCCCACTGTAATACGATTTTCAGGACAAAAAGTAGAAATCGATAAATTTTCATTTTTAATTCCATTTCCTGACCTTTCTATTTGAGCTAAAGTGTAATCCATTTTATCTTTTCTTTTACCTGAGGCTGAGGGCTTTGTAATATACATTTCCATTTGTTCTATCCATTCTATGATATTTATTGCTTGTTATTCTCATCGGATGGTCAGTCTTACTGGATTTCTTTTGTCATTTAACGTTAGACTTTAGATCCTGACACTCACATTGAACTGAGAATGTCACCTGCTCTTTATGGATGAAAACTTGAGTGCTCAGAATAGTCCTTATGTTCTCCTCAATTCTCAAATTACTGTTGCCTGTCTACAGTGCACTTTTCTTTATATTGTCTTAATTTATCGGTCATTTCATTTAAGTTTTGATACTGGCCGATTTCCACTTTTGTCTTATGCAGATCAGAAGATCTCTCCTCAATGAAGATGAATATGGATTTCGTAAGGCCAGGAGACCAATATACTATGACGAAGGTTTAGAGGTAACCACATGTGTGACTGGACGCTTCTCCCACTTTTCGAGATGCAATTATCATTCACTTTTTAGGAAGAAGAATATATGACCTATCAATTTTCTTTTGCTTTTCCCGGTATGCAGAAGACCAGGCAGACCTTGAATGCAAAGATAAGTCAGCTCAATTCAGCCATTGACAATGTCTCTTCCCGCTTGAGAGGTGGGAACAATGCGCCTGCGGCGCCAGTCCAAAGTGATCCTGAAGTAGAAGCAACCATGTGAGATTAGTTTTACTCTCTGGTTGCTAATTATGAACTTGAAATCTTGAAAGGCCACATGTATTTTATATTTGGACATGTAACTGTGTTCTTGCAATAGTATTTTTGTGGATGTTTGTTTCAGTAATTTGGTTTAACAGTGCGGGTTTTGTTAAATCTGTTTATAGTTTTGGACTTTTCGCTTACAAACTGTGGATTAATAAATTATAAATGTGATTTCTACCCTTTCTTGAATTGAATGACAACTAAGGGAATATATGGATGTTACTATTGATCCTTGGGCATAAGTCTTGTTTACATACCCAAGGGCAATCTATTTTATTTATATTTTCGTGAACTCCATCAACTTAGAATTCCTGTTCTTGTTTTTTTTTTTTGGTTTCCTTCAATAAATCGTTGTACTCTTAAATATGCAATTCGATTACATTCTGGAAAATAAGGTATGGTGTACAGATCATGAAGAAGCGGAAAAACGAAGTTATATTATAGGTTACTCCAATTTACTTGAAGTAGAAAATGGTAGGTTTAACATGTTCACGTGGATGAGCATCAGCATCATTCTGGGAAGAAACAATGAAACTCATTTATTCTAACAAAAAAACATAGTCGAACAAACAGTGTCAAATCTTGATGACAATCTTCACACAATCTGGCTGCTTTAAGAGTTCAAATGCGTGGTTGATATCCACGAGAGGAATTTCATGAGTCAAGAGTTCACCCAGTTGCATTTCCTGTATGGAGTAAGACAGCAAGTAGAGTACAGTTACTTTGAGACTTCTTACATAGTCCAAATTTTAAAAAGAAAATCGAAAGATCAAAGTCTAGGAGTAGGAGCAGTAACTAAATCACCTTATTCACGCATTTGTTGATTAGAATGGGAAGGTCGGTTTTGGCTTTGAGCCCTCCAAATATGGACCCTTTCAAGGTTCTGCCGACCATTAAGGACAGAAAATCGATTTGAACGGGTGCTGCTGTACCTGTGGTTCCTAGCAGGACTGCTGTTCCTTTACCCTGCAGATATTGCAAGGACAAGAAAGAAATTTAGATAAGATGAAGTTAATTCCGATGAAATTACAACGGCAATGGGGCGTGTGTGCGTACCATTTTTGTGGCCACAAGGGCTTCATTCATGAAAGGTGCAACGCCAGTGCACTCAATGCAATAGTCTACACCCATTCCATCTGTAGAGTCTTTGATGAGCTCAGAAATCGACTTTTTATGACCTTGATCGTGTTCATTATTGTCAGGGTTTATAAAATCAGTCATTCCAAAAGCAATTCCTTTTTCTCTTTTCATCTCATTTTTGTCGACACCGATTATCCTAGCTGCACCTTGCATTCTAGCCCCCTCAAGTGCCTGCAGCACAAGAACAACGTAACATATTAACATTAACTAGTTTAATTTTGCTGTGCTAGACTGCTAGGTCAGGTAGCAGCATCTCGATCTGTTTGGAAACTAGTACCACTCACCCCTAATCCAACAGCACCAAGACCAATAACAGCAACAGTTGATCCTCTTTCGACCTTAGCTTCCTTCCAAGAAGCCCCAAGTCCAGTAGAGAACCCACAGGAGAGGAAGCTAGCATGGGACAGAGGTGGCTTGGTAGTATCATGAGCACCCCAGTTGTGGAGCTTGACTAGGAAAAGGGCCTCGACAACCATGTACTCGGACCATGTGGAGCAAGTGAAGAGGTGGTACAGCATCTTATGTCCCTTGACAGTTGACATTCTTGAAGTACCATCGAGCATTAGACCGCTGAAGGTCATTGGATATTTGAGGCACAGGTTGGTCTTGCCTGACAAGCAATTCTCGCATTCTTGGCACTCTGTAACAAACGTTGGTATCACAATGTCTCCTTGTTTGAAATCCTCGGCCTTTACTCCCTCTCCGACGCTCTCTACCACACTGCACAGTATAAATCCCATGTATTTATTAATGCATCAGATCATTGATACATGTAATTAGAGCAGATGAATAAAATGATTATCGACCAATTAAGTGATTGATTTCCTTACCCGACGCCCTCATGTCCAAGAACGCGAGGGAAAGCAGGCTGCAGATCGGATGGATAGATGGAGACGAGAATCAATTAGAGAAGATCGATCGATGTATATATATATATATATATATGAAGGATAGAGATCAATTAATGATTGATTGAATCAATAAGGATCGATATATAGATGAATAGATCGATGGATGCATATTAGTGATATTACTGTACATACAAATGGGTATCCTTTGGAGATGATGACGTCAGTGTGACAGAGACTGGCATAGAGCATCTTGACACGAACTTCACCATTTCGTGGTGGTTCTACATGTATCTCTTCCACCTTGCACCCTTCTCCTACTCCCCAACATACCGCCGCTGTTATATTTACATGCATATGTAAGTATAATATCAGATATGAGAATCGGAGATCGATCCCGATCAGTCCGGCCGGGCAGTAGGTTGATTACGTACTGTAAATTATGATACTATACGTGTATGATACAGACATACCTTTGCATGTAATGACTTGCGAGGCGCTGCTGCTGCTAATTTCTGACATAGCTGCGATGAAGTTCAACTTGTAATTCACGTAATCAACTATCAATATATAGAGCTTAAATAATTACTAGCTTGCTAACTGTTTGTTTCTGGATTTTGGTGGCCCTTAATTTCCTTCATATATCTTGTGTAATATTGACTTTATATATGAAATGGGATTGATATATATAGAGCTGCTCATCCATTACGTAGTTCAGATCTGTTTTTACTTTTTAATAATACTAGCTTAGACCATAAATTAATGGTTAATTAAAGGGATAATGAAGTCACCTGCTAGTTTATGCCGGCGCCGCTTGCCATTAATTTCTGCCCGCTTTCATTAATTAGTTACTTGGTGATTTGCTTGCAAAATAGAAAGAGGTGATTTGCTTCCAAGCGTAATCGCCTCCATCCAAGATTGATAATTTATTTCAAACGGATGGCTGTTTGAATCGAATCGAATTAGTCGACTGCGCGCCGGCGCTGCCGTTGGTCGACGTCTCCCCGGCCCTTTGGACTAGTTTGTTTTTTTTGATAGCTTTGGACTAGTTTGCTTTGGACTAGTTTGTTAGATCATCGCGCGCGTCTTCTTTGACTTACTTTGGGAATTTCCATACCAACTACTGTAGACTGATGTAGAGGGTGTGTGACGTAATTCATACTCATCCATGATCGAGGCATCAGGTCCTGCTGTATGATATTTATAATAAGTTCCAATATTTATGCGGACTAACTAACTCGGTGCCCACCTATTCAAGTACCCAACGCATTTCTGATATCCAACTAAAGTCTGGACCAAGTTGTCCATCGATCTGATATGCAAATTCTTTCAATCTCTCTTACTCCTCCAGATATGGGATATGGCGGGGTTATATATTATGGTTTATCGTTTTGTTTCCCCTGTAATTAGCTAATAATAATTACACAGTACTCCTCTTGTTGCCCGGTTCAAGTCGTCATCAAACTCAGCAACAAAGATAGAAGACACAATGAGATGCAAGCAATCCACGCACGTTTGTTTCGTGGAATCAAGGCATAGGGAAAGGAAAATGGTTCATTTCTGGTGTTTGGATATTATAGGAAATTAGCTGGACTGGAACGTGGTTCTTGAGAGCAAAGAAAATAAGTGGAAATTAGTTCCCTCCACTCATCCCATAGAATTACTTTCCCTCCTAATTTCCTACACTTATTAAACTATTTTTTATTAAGTTGTCCCTACTCAAATGATTGTTTCCTAATTTTTAGTCACATGTCTTTCAAAATAGATATGATTTTTTTTCCTCTTCACGAAAGTACCAAACATTTGGAAAGCAAAATGAATAGGAATTACAATTTCCCATGGTAATGGAAAATGCAAAGAAATGATTTCCTATCCTTCCTTTTCCATGAACCAAAAGTTGTTGTGGTGCAGGATTAATGATATATGGACGTGCGTGCTTGGTAATTTAGAGTGCAGCTATGAGATTGAACTGCATTTTCTTCATTCCCGAGTAAGTTAGGAAAGCTACCTCTAATCGATCAGCTGTTGCGATACTCTAAGATTTTATTCGTGTTTCACCAACTAGCTTGAGTTGTGAATCATGAAACATGAAACATGCAAGCCGAAGCGAGCAACACTGTGGGCTTGTAACCGATGGTCCAGTCGAAACAAAAAGGCAAAGCCCAATGGCCCATTAGAATCAGACAACTCTGGGAGGATAGTGTGGCACCACCACCACTACCGCCCAACTCTTTTTCCAGTTTCTATCTTCCACAAATTGATATTATTATTATTATTATTATTATTACTACTACTGCTAGGAATAGAAAGCGGCTCCTTTTGCTTTCCTTGGTCTCTCTCTCTCTCTCTCTCTCTCTCTCTCTCTCTCTCTCTCTCTCTCTCTCTCTAATGAAGCGTTATGTTGCCGTAGATGGAGGCCAGTGGCAGTGGCTGTGGTAGTACCACCCCCGACCAAAACAACAAGGTATATGCTTCTAATCTTCTATCCAATTCAGTTTTCAGTTTTCATCTAGATTCCACTTGTATTCACTTGTCCACATTGAGATCGAATTTGAATTATTGGAGGCATCAAGTAGTGTAGAAATTAGATTAACCTGGAGTTCATGTTCATGTCCCAAGGATTACTACCGAATTTTGGAGGTTGATTATGATGCAACTGATGAGAACATCAGGCTAAATTACCGAAGACTTGCTCTGGTACTAGTCATGTCCTTTTTATTGGGCTTATGCATTACCTGATTGTTCATTAAAATCTCATGTTTCTGCTCGACTTATGTATATATATAGAAGTGGCATCCTGATAAGCACAACGGTGGCGCTCACGTTACAGCAAAGTTTCAAGAGATTAACGAAGCTTACGAAGGTAACTCGGTCCTTTGTGTCATGTTCTCAATGCTTGCCTGTTATTCCCCTTCCTCTTGAGTTCGTTACATTAGCCATAGCCTCCATACTAGTACTGTATTTGCAACCTCAACAGTAAAAATATATAATTTGAAATTGATCTCTTGGCTTTTGAAACAAATACTAATTGGCAACCGTGTGTCAGTTCAAGCTTAAATTTAGTGTGATAACTTTGTAGTATATTGAACTAATCTACATCTGGTGCATGCAATAATAATACTCAACTGTGGTTACGTTGCTAGACCAACTTTCCTTCTTCTGTTCAATCTTCGTAAGCAGCATATACAACCCCTAGCACTTCCAAAATGATGTTTGGGTTGCTTAGTCTTGAATAGTCGATCATTTTGTATAAATCTGTGCTTTATATTATTGGAGTACATTGCAATATTTATATCATCATAGATAATGTCAAATGAAAGCAACTTGCTCATTATCTTGTCATTCATTTCTCGTTTCTTCTGCAGTGTTGAGTGATCCTGCTAAGCGACTTGACTATGATCTAACTGGCATATGTGAGATTGATAAGTATACTTTACCGGTATGAACGTTTGCCAACCTCATTTCTGTCACATTTCTTTCGAGGGTCCTGAATATGGATGATATGTGTTGGTTTTGCTCAACAGGAATATCTTGGCAGATTTAGAGGAATGATACTTACATGCAATGGCCTGGGTATTAGTCATGCATCAACACGGTAATGTATATGCAATTGTCATTGTTTGAATATCCTGGAAAAGGAAAAAAGAGGTGACAATTTATCTATAACAATGCAGGCCACAATTGGTGGAAACCGATGTATTAGCAGAGAAATCAGCCTAATATCTAATAAGGTACAGTATAGTGTACCTATGGATTTATATAAACTTTTCCGCTTCTGATTCATTGTGGAATCTTCTGTGAAATATCACTTATCTGATTAAACCCTATTTGCCTAGGATCATCAAAACTCAAAAGGCTCACATGAATGCAACATATGAACCCTATCAAGTTAGATACCGACAATTGGATGTTGGCTTGATTGGCTACAAACAAAATTTGAAGAAAAAACCTTGAGTTGTAAGTATTAATCTGGTTTGGTTTCTCTCAAGTCTCAATGATTGATGAGGAGTTCTTTGGGGAGCCTATCAAAGTGTCCGCGAGTGGTTCCATCAAACTCGTTTGTCTGAGCCAATGCGTGAGCAGAGACGGTGTCTGGCAGGTTGATGAGAAAGGTGTTGAGAAGGGCATTTGTCTTGCTTGATCCGGTTCTCATCAGTTTCTCCAGAATTAGGTGTGGTTCAAATCCCCCCCTCTAAGGTCCCCTTTGTGAACACCAGGCATTTGCCGCCTTCTGCTTGTGCACCCTGCACCTTCACTGTGAATTATCTTCAAGTGACTTGTGATTGATCAGATTAGTCAAATCTCCTCCAGATCTTGTTTCTGTAATTCTATATGTATATTCTTTTCATTGTTCTCAACTCTCAGCTCTCTTAAAAATAAACCTCCGAGTCAATTAGAGAACGAGATGAACAAACCATTGCTATTGTTGATTGGATTCTGGCATACATGACTATAGAAAATCGCTTCGTTTGCCTCTCCAGGACGCAAGAATAAAACTTTCGACACATTCCTTGAGGAAGGGAGACAATTAGATAAATGGTTCCTGTAATCATGATTGTAATTCAGTATGTAACGCTTCGACTGCATCAATGGACCCCTTGTTCATTTGGCCTCTCTTCTCATATAAAAGCTGCTAGCTGGTGGCATGAAACTGAGGTTCAGAATCAAACCCACCATCCCACAATTCTAAGTGAATAGATTTCAAGAGGCCAAGTAGCCAACAACTTTGGAAAAAGGTCTTGGAAACTTCATTGCTTTACTTCGATTACCAGTCCGCAAAATGTATAATGTACAAAAGTTATGAACAAAGGATATATCTAATAAAAGAATCGGAAATTAACAAATGGTCTGCTTAGAAGCTGGATATATGATCTGACCCAATATCTGACCTAATAGTGGAACTATCAAGATGAAATGTGAATGATTCTGCCAACTCTACCGCATCTTGAACCCTAAGCCGAGTGCCTTGCTGTCCAACCACTGTGGATGCAACCCTAGCTGCTAATGTACCTATTCCTTTTAAATCTGACACTCCTCGTAAAATGCCAAACAAAATTCCCGATGCATATGCATCCCCGGCACCACAAGTGTCCACTGGTACACATGGAGAAGGAGGGATATATACAGCTTCTCCTTTTACACCAATGTAAGAGCCTCTCGGTCCATCAGTAACCGAGGCGAATGGAACAAAATGGCTGAGATACCTTGTAGCCGAAATGGGGCTCTCCTTAGAGGAAAAATGACAGAAGGCTCTTGCTTCGTCACTGTTTGCAAAAACAATGTCTGCATAGTTCCCAACAATTTCCCTGGAAACAAAAAATTAAGAAGGCCACACTTGATGCAAACTTAAATGTCATGTGAAATGAAATAAGTATAATCCAGTGAACAAAGAAATAATACCAGAAATCGTCATAGTGTCTCTCAATGCAGGAAACATCTGATGCTGTAACTGCAACCAGTGCTCCACACCTGTGTGCTTCTTCACAGGCTTTTGTAATTGTTTTGATAGTATCAGGAAGTTCAAACAAATACCCCTCAACTACAAGTATTTTTGTATTGCAAACTGCACTAGCCAAGCATGAATCATAGTTAACAGTCGAAGATGTTCCCTGACACCATTAAAAAGGATACATTAGGCTCATCTGATTTCCCTCATATCCCCATACACATGCATAAACCAAATGGAACTAAAAAACAACATTTCTCAAAATTCTAAGAAACCAATCAATAGCAATTAGCAAGACAAGAAAAGGAAAGCAAGATTTACTCACATGAGTCACATCACAAAGTTTTTAGTGTTAATAATATCTTAAAGCTTTCTACACAGACCTGATACGCCAGCATTGTACGGTGGGCATCTGAGGAAGTGAGGACTATTACTGTCCCTGTTGTTCCATCTTTGATTGGCGGAGAAAGAAAATGCAGATTTGCCCGACGTAACTTGGCTCTGTAGCAAACATTGTGAAAGAATTTTAAATTTTGTCTGATTATTCAAACAAAACATAAACGTCCTATAGAAGCAATTGATTCAAATTGTCAACCATTCTAATTACATAAGACAGATTCTAGTTACATTGATGCAATCTGAACTCTGTGATGAGCGATAGAAAATATTTCATTGATAACTAAAAAGAACAGGTGACAAGATGATTTGATGATGTAATGATTGAACCATCAAAACCAAAAGGCCATGGGGTGGGGGAAGAGACTGACCTGTAGAAGCCACCCAACGGATCACTCCCTACACTCCCTGTCATAGCTACACTTAAGGGAGAGCCTCCAATGGATGTACTGCCAAGCCTAGCCAAGGCCACAAGACTGTTGGAAAGGGAGCCACCAGCAGCAGCCTTATAGCTACAACCATCCATCGCTCTCAAGACTCTACCTCTCTCTTCATGATTGACAAGCTTCCTTGTTCCTTTTTCTAAACCCAGTTTTTCCAGAAACTCATCATCAACCATGCCCGAAAAGTCCACCTAGAAACACATCATCAGCAGTGCAAGAATTAGGAAAGTTCACCAAACCTTACATGCTGAGCTACTTGAGCATCTTTTCCGTTTCTTCTATAAACCATTATTTTAAAAGTAATTAATTGACATTGTTCTCAATACTCTGAAAGGGCTCTGAAAGTAGAAACAACAAGAAAGAATACCATGGCTTGGCCAAGACCCAAAACATCCCATCTCTCAGGCAGAAAAGGGTCGGCATCTAATTCTTCATATTGAATGTCGTCATCTTCATCGTCATCATCAGCGGCAGCACTCCCATTGGTGTGAAAATCAGGACGTCTCGTCATAGAAGGAACAATGCTTGAGGCGTGTTTGAGACGGAGATGAGAAGAGGTGCCTGCTGGGTTTAAAAACAAGGACGGCAGAGTAAAACCAGGAGAATATACTGGTGGAGAGCACCTTCCCCCGATTATGTGGGGCGGAGGAAAGCTAGAGGAGAGAGACATCGCCACTTCTCCTTCCTTTATCTATTCTATCTCTAATTCTCTATCTATCTATGCTTGGAATTCTATTCCAGTCCAGTCTTATTTTTCATTCTTTCTATTTTCTTCTTCTTCTTCTTCAGCTCGACGTGGGTTTTGCTCTCCACCCATTTTCTTTTGGGCCTTCGAGCCCAACCCATTTATATTCCATTTACAGTTGAGCAGCTGTGGCCCTGCCATTAGCCCACGTGGACAGATTAACATAATTGCGGTTGTCCTTCTCTCCCGAGTCCTGACGAAGCCACACACACAGACAGCGAGACAGAGAGAGGTAAAGCCCATCCATGGATCCCGAGTTGGGATGCAATTGCGATTCATTACTCTACAGAAGAATAATGGATGATTTGATCTGAATTGTGGCCAGTTCGAGACTGATCTGTTATCTGCATCTGTAGGTACTCGAATTGGTGAAATTGGCTGGGTGTGATCACAGCAATGGACCATGCTGAGCTCACCACTGAGCAGGTAGGTGGAATGAGAATTGTTTCAGATATTGTGGTTTGAGTGTGATGCTCTGATCGACATGCTGCTGCTTTTGTGTTTGAATCCAGGTCTTGAAAAGAGACATCCCATGGGAGCAATACATGACTACCAAGCTCATCACTGGCACCTGTCTTCAGCTGTTACGCCGTTATGATAAAAGATCCGAGACTTACAGATCACAGCTGCTTGATGATGTATCTCCTCATTCCCCCCCCCCCTTTGTTCTTGTTAGATTCACAATTCTACAAGTGTTGTGCTTCAACACACATTTGAAAAACACATGTACAGTTCTGTTTATCTCGCAATGAAATTGATAAGGTGTTCAATTCTGACAGGATGGCCCTGCTTATGTTCAAGTGTTTGTTGGCATTTTGCGTGATATTTTCAAGGAAGAGACGGTAGAATACGTTCTTGCTTTAATTGATGAGCTGCTTACAGGTAACTGTAAGCTTGTTGCGTTTTTGAGTGAATACTGCTCATTCATTGGACACAAGTAACCTCTTTGTTTTCTTACCAGCCAACCCAAAAAGAGCAAGACTGTTCCATGATACTTCTCTTGTCGATAAAGATGTTTATGAGGCTTTCTTGAGGTCAGTGTGTATATTTGAACTTTCTATGTTTGAGTTCATTTTTCTAGTCAGTGTAAAATTGGATTGAGTTTCTTTTCAGATTGCTTTGGAAGGGTAATTGGTTCATTCAAGAGAAGAGCTGCAAGATTCTTGGTTTAATAGTGAGGTACTTCATACATGATACTTTATATTCAATTATTCTTTTTATAGGTTTCTTATATGATCTCCTACTTAAATTTGTCTTGTTGTTTCTATGTTGATTTAGTGCAAGGACAAAACCCCAAGGAACTGTCGCAAATGGAGAAGCCTCAAATTCAAAGAGTAAAATCACTAGTATTGATGATGTGTTGAAAGGATTGGTAGAATGGCTTTGTGCACAGGTACGGTTCATCTTTAATGCAACTCGATGACCTTTGTCATTTTTTATGCCTGCAAAATTGAATCTGTTACCAGTTGTGGTGGTGGTGGTGGTTAACACCTCGCAACCTAAGTTCATGGGGTATTGACTGGCAACCTTACTCATAACCTTGTGTTTATGTTTAGAGAAATAGCCATTTAGGTCAATGGTTACTGGTGTTTATCTTGCTGTTAACTTTTAAGGATAAAAGATGCATCGATCTTTGAGCCTCGTCTACTATAACCATTCTGTCGCACTTGGGAACTCTGGATTTAAAATACTGCATGGCCACGTTGTTGGGAATCATATACGCTGCTCTTTAGCTGCTATGGGAAGAATATTTATTTCTTTATCAGGTCAATTTGCAAAGAATGTGTAATCAAATAACTTTTTTTTGATATTGTATTGTAGAAAACTTAAAAAAAAACAATAAAAAATAAAGTGTATAAATTTGAAATGAATGTGTAATCTAGTTACTTCATGACTGACTGTTTGACGCTTTCCAATTCAATCAGTTATTCTGATGATATCAGTTATCACTTCATAGTTATAACATTAGATAATATTGGTTATAAACCCATGTTCCTGATGCTTTAGTAATTTGCAGCTGAAGAAGCCCTCCCATCCTAGTCGTGGCATCCCAACTGCCATCAGTTGCCTTGCAACCCTACTAAAGGAACCAGTGGTTAGATCTTCTTTTGTTCAAGCAGATGGGGTGAAGTTACTTGTTCCCTTAATTTCTCCGGCTTCCACCCAACAATCTATGCAGGTAAAGATTTTCATATTTTAGCAGCTGGACAAGGAATAAACCATCTGTTTACACCCAAGTCCTTTTTATTTTTTTGTCATTTTGGCAGGCCAAATAGGCACCTGGTGCATCCTAGCATACCTCTCATGCAAGCTTTGATACTGAGTTATCAATATCTTGCTTCTTGTATCAGTGTCTTCACTTTGTGATCTAATATTGATCATGTATGATACAGCTTCTGTATGAAACATGTCTATGTGTCTGGCTCCTATCCTATTACGAACCTGCAATTGAGTACTTGGCTACTTCCAGAACACTTCCCCGGCTCATAGAAGTTATCAGGAGTTCGACAAAGGAGAAGGTGAGGATATTGCTTTTTGGGATCATAGAATTTTCATATGGATTGTAATTTGTGCATACTCAGTAGTCAGAGGACTGTGTATAGTCATTTTTTTTATTCTTCTGATGTCAAAAAGCTATAGAGAGAAAACATTACCATTCACTGCCATCGCCAATTTTGTGCTTGCTAATTTGAGCAATGTTTGTCTTGTCAGAGGAATACATGTAATATGCATCTCTTAATTATTAATATGGGTTTTGTAACTTCTGGTAGGTTGTCAGAGTTGTTGTTTTGACCCTGAGGAACTTGCTCTCCAAGGGAACATTTGGTGCTCAAATGGTCGACCTTGGGCTGCCTCAAATTGTTCAGAGTTTGAAAGCACAAGCATGGAGTGATGAGGTGAGTTAGAAGGTTGTATGCTTTCTCTGCTGCTGATAGCTTAAATATTTACTTGGTGAGTCCAAGTTAACTGAAGGATTGTTGTTAGCAGCTACTAGTTTTTATATGTCTGCTTCGCATTGATCTACTGCTTATTTATTCATTCTTTTTGCTCTTCTATACATTGATTAATCTTTCTGTGATAAACGGATTTCATCAATCATATTTCTAATCATAGTCGTTTGTAACCTGATCAACGTTTTCTTCTTGTCCTCTTTCCAGTTCCCTCTGTAGCTCTCTCCCTCTTGTCCCTCCTCACCTTTCTTTATCTGTATTACATCAAATTTGCTAATAGAAGTTTCTTATAGGATCTCCTGGAGGGATTAAATCAGCTGGAAGAGGGTTTGAAGGATAACATCAAGAAATTAAGTTCTTTTGATAAATATAAGCAAGAAGTCCTCCTTGGCCATCTTGACTGGTCACCCATGCACAAAGATGCAATATTCTGGCGTGAGAATATTACTAACTTCGAGGAGAACGACTTTCAGGTATCTTCGGCCTCTTTCTCTCATTTGAAAGAAAAATTAGACTCTTTGCTAGCACTTTTGGGTTATCACACAGTCCATTTAGTGGAACATGACATGCCTTTGACATAATGAGTACTGTTATTAGTTTACTGCTAAGGAATGTGACATATCTTTGTCATAACGAGTACTGTTATTAGTTTACTGATAAGCTAAAATTAATTGCAGACTCCTACTGTCTTGAAAAGACTGTTGAAGAGTGGTGGCTTGCTTAATACTACTAACACATGATTTTTGTCTTGCAGATTCTAAGAGTGCTGATTACTATTTTAGACACGTCCAGTGATCCGAGAGCTTTGGCTGTTGCTTGCTTTGATATCTCACAGTTTGTCCAGCACCATCCGGCTGGAAGAATCATAGTAACAGACCTCAAGGCCAAGGAGCGTGTCATGAAACTGATGAATCATGAGAGTGCCGAGGTTACCAAAAATGCTCTGCTATGCATTCAGAGGCTTTTCCTAGGTGCCAAGTATGCTAGTTTTTTGCAGGCTTGAACTATTATGACGAGCGGTTTAAATCCCTATATGTTGAAGGATTAGTGTCAATGGCACAGTAGTGTTTCATATATAATTTGTTGGGGCAATTCATTATCTAAGGCCTTTGGTTATGAGACAGATTTCGGAAATTTAATTTGTTGTTTTAATGTTTATCTTTGGAATGTATTATTATTGAATAAAAATAAATAATGTTGCCCCATTGGGTAAAGTATTTGCTTTGTGAGCCTATCCTTCTGGGTTGTTTGCTAATAGGTTCTATTCTATCCGTCCTTTGATATTGATCAGAGGATGTATCAATGAACTTGATGAGCATACATAATTCCAACAATTACGGTAACATTGGGAAAGGTTCAACGTAATTTTATACATATACTACCCGTAAATAGAATCAAATTTTTGGAAAGTTCTTATGATTCAACTGAAGGAAATATAATTTGTATATTTAGTATATTAAAAAGTAAAGACTCGAATTTGGTGGTTTTTTTATTTCAACATTCTTTCGTAGGGATACAATTCGAAGTTAGAAATTTTAAGAAACTTATTTTCTTCCAATTTAAGTAGATTCAGAATTAAGAAAGGGAGTGACAAATATGAAAATAAGGGCCTCTGTTCGTAAAATTTGTAAAAAATGTTAATTAATACGTAGGCGGGGACGAATTATAGTAATTTGAAGAGGGTGTGCCATGGGCTCCGTGTTTTAGCTTTTCGTTCTTATTTTCAAATGTCGGAAAAAGAAAAAAAGAAAAAAAAAGAAAAAAAGAAAAAAAGAAAAAAAAGGAACTCACACGCTCACCTTACATATGATCTCAAAGTTCTTACATCACCAACAACTCGCCGTCGAACTTGCTTCATCACCCCTAAGTAAGACTTGGGCCTTGGCAAGGTCTAAAGCATGCTGCACAGTTCATTCAAAGCCCAATGAACCAACAAAGCAAAGGCCCAATGGTCAAGTTAAAAGAGATTCTGTCTGGTGTGGTGTCTGCTGGAAACTACTGGTTTCGATTAGGTATGGAAATGGAGAAGACGGGTGAGGGCGAGAATAAGAACAAGGAAAAGATATGCAAGAGATGCCAACAAAGCTATAGTCCATCCGCCAACAACACTTCCTCATGCCGCTTCCATCCTTCTTTCTTCCTCTGTCGCCGTCATGACGACCAGAAAAGGTACCCACCTCCAATTCCATCTCTCAAACTGTAACTGCTGTTGTAGCGTTTCATCGGTATTTCTGATTCATGTGTTTGTATTCAAACCTTTCCAATTTCTGTTACCTCTCGTACTAGTTTCTTTTCCTAATCCCAGATGTTGGTTTTTTCATGTTTACAATTCACGTCGTTGGCTTGATCTCTACTCTGTTTATTAGTTACCGCAGCTACATATTTGTTGTTACTTAACATTTATGAGTTCCATGGGAGCATGAAGCTCAGTTGATATATTTGCAAATGTAATGAATTAGAGGGCGGGAGGTCTGTGATGGGATTAACTGAGTTTCCTTGTGTGACTGTAAAAATTCTAATTTTTGTTCTCTTCTTTATGATCTGATATTTCTATGTAACATATTGTTTCTGCGTAAACCGGGAGGGCTTATGCGGAATCATGGTGGGGTATGAACAGTATGAACACGAGGACATATAGTGGTTCACCATGCCTCGGGGGACATGACTACGTCCACTTAGAATCAAGTATCATTCTCTGAGGTTACAATGGGATCCATCCCGGTGGAACACTATATTCCGGGTCCAGATTATCAGATCCTATATCTAGAGGGGAAGCCTTCCTTTTATAGATAAGGAAGGTTCCCTCTTACATTATGTTTCCGATGTGGGACACTGTACATATTTATACTCTCCTGGTGCCTTCTTGTGGAGCTTGGAGATGCACCTTTCCGATGTCGCATTGATGATATTTCACCATGGCGAGGTAGCCTGGACGTCGGTCTACAAGTTCCATGACTGGTCTATGGGCAGTGGAGGTAGTTTACCGACTACCGACTACAAGTCCCCCCAAGTTCCCGTTCAAGACATGTCTTGAGTGGGGACTTAATATACAAGATGTCCATAGACCAGTTATTTACATACGGGCACCCGGTCCAGTCCCCCCAAGTCCGTACTCAGGGCGTGTGTTGAACGGGTCTTGCTCTTCTTGATTTCTTCAAGGGTGAGCTGAGGAGTCCGCCTAGAAGATAAGAAATGCCCCTCCCGGTTCCCGGCCGCAAAACTTACTCGGCCGGGCGCGGATTGTTGTACCTTCACAATGAACAAATGATTGACACAATTATGGGGCGAGCCAAGTACGAATATGGCATAATAATTATCGAAAAGCAAATTGGTTCATGCATTTGTGTAACTCTCGGTGGAATGCCAATCTTTCAATCCTGGTGGAATGTCAATCTCCCGGTGGATTGCCTGTTTCCCGGTGGAATACCTCACTCTTGGTGGAATGCCAAAAACATGCATGTTGACTTGTAAGTGGAATATTTATGAATTTTCAGACCAATGGACGGGACTTATCTGTGATAATTGCTGCCGAATGGGTGCATCCAGTAGACCGGAAGTGTGAACTGTGAACACTTAGTTAGGGTCCGGAGGGTAGTATCATGTTGCTATAGGTTTCCCTCTTCTTTCTTTCACCCCACTTTTTTTTTTTTTTTTGGAAGGCCTCCGGGATCCGATGAGTAATTATCGGCTGTTCACACTGCTGATGCATATCTCGCTCGTGACCAAGAAATTAAATAGCCCCGGGTGTCCCTCCTTCCGGGTGTCCCTCCTATCTGATAATATGTGCTAATGTGGTCTCCAAATGACTTTACATGTCTTGTAAAAAAATGACTTTACATTTTTTATGAATCATCGTTGCGTAATTGGTTTCTTGTTGGTAATTTCTGTGATCTGTTCAGGCATATATAGGTTGATCAAGTAGTAGCTTCTTGTTCAGCATATTGCATGTGGTTTTCTGTTAGAGGTGAGTCTTGGGGTGGGAACGTCAGGCATACTCCTAACCGCATGCTGTCCCAAACTAATGTTCATGTTATTTAGGATGAGAGGCATGAATTGCTGCAGATAAGATATCAGAATGGTGATGCATCAATAATTTATTCGGGTCTGGGAAGCAAAGGTGGCAGAGTAAAGGGGTACATGATAAATTATGTAATTAAGATGCTTCATTGATACATAATAATACAGTTTATAGTTAAACATCAGCTGACTCAGGACTTGAGTAGTTCATGTTCATAGTAAGGTTCATTTTGTCTTTGTTTTGCAATTTGCATCTCTGGTTTCTGTTTGCTGCATTTTCCGCCCTTTATGGGGGACACTTGCGCAATTAGCTTTGTTTCATTGGAAATTCTACAGTGTACAAACTGGTGTATGAATGGTAGAAGCTGGTCCCTTGATTCATATACATTGTGGATATGCTTTCTGTTTTCCTCTTTTGTAGTTGCACTATTGTATTAGCTGCTAAGATAATGGGCCGCTGTCATCCCGTTGGGTGTTTGATAATTTGTTCCATTTTGTGGCCTAAATATTGTCGGAAACATGTCATGTGGGAGAAGAAGTGTATAATTCACCACATCCACGTCATCCGCTGACCCCGTCCTCGGATTCTGATTCTGATATTTCATATTTGATGTGGTTGCGGCTGAGCTGTGGCCACTAGCCTCGGGGGAGCTATATGCGGATATTATTTCTTATTTATTGATTTTTGATAATTATTACAATTTTCAGGGGGAATGGTTCATCTTCTTCCATTATTTACCTTCCTGAATCACTAAGGACACATACTATGTGCATTTTAGATGCTATTTACCTTTCATTCGAATGTTGCCTCACCTAACTAACATAGTATAATAATAGTTAATATAATACACATGCAATTCCTTAATTTCCAATCAACTTTGATGCACCCACTATCACTACTACCAACAAGAAAACCGAGTGTTAATTTGTTGGTTGCTAGTTAGTCAGCTTCCCACCAGAAGAGAAAGGTGTACGGGTGTTTCTTAACTACGATTTAAGATGGATACATTTCTCTAACTAATTATGGCATGTATACCTGCGTCTGGGAGAAAATGTAGTGTGAGATTTTCATGTCACATAGTACCGGTATTAGCATTTTTTTGTTTGTGAAAAATGTCTTTCTATTATGATTTTTGGGATGAGAGAGTCTTTAATACACGACGTTGGCAACGAAAAGCCTATGTATGTCTCTCATCCACGTTGTCATGACACTCATCCCCGTACCAAATGTTTGTTACTGTTCTCTCATCCTGCTCAGATCCGAGGCTGCATTTGGTGTTATGGGGTCGGAGTATGACCTTTTGGTGTCTTCGAAAACGGGGTTGGAGGTCTTGTAGGCAGGGCTAGGTGTTGCACCGGTCACGGCGTCAGGATTGGGCTGGAAACGTTTGGCACCAGCAAAGGTGGAGCGGCAGCGCACATCAGTATGTTTTGTTCGTCAAGGATGCTTGTGCCTAACTAGAGCGAGGTCGTTTGTTGGATTACACCGGGAGCAAGGAGGATGCCTCTTGTCAGGAAGAGGCAAGGGAACACATAGTTGTGTATGGAAGCAAGATTTCGGGTCTAAATCTTGGCTTAGAGTTGCTTAGGGTTTTGGTTATCTTTTGCTGCAAGCTTTTTATGAGCCTATTTGTAAAACAATATGGCGTCGGTTGTGGTGTTTGTAAGTCTCTGCTTAGTTTATATAGTACTGGCCTTCTATACGTGCAATTTGCATGGTCACAAATTCACCACATTTTATCCATTACTCACGTTTTTCTTTTTTAAATTATCTTTTCAGTTTATTTATTTATTTATTTTACTTTGCAATTTACCGAACAACTATTTTTCTTAAAATATGAATTCTCAACCTAAATCAACTTAATATGGATAATTTTAACAAAACATAATTTGATAATTTAAAGACTGCTCGTTTTACATATAATAGAGATGAACACGACGTACGTGTAAAACGTTATCTAGTGTAGATTTATTAATAATATTTTTAGATTATTCAAATATAAATTGCAATTAGAACTCCGAACAGGAAAGTAAGAAATATCAATACCTTTACCTGAGAAGCAGGGCATATAGCAGTGGAAAAGTTACTATCCTATCGGCAGGTTAAAGAAAGAACCACACTACCACGGGGGTAGGTTAGTCTTTTCAAAGGCGTCTGTCCCTGAAACTGAAAGTGCAAGGACACAGTCACATACTGAGTTAGTGGAGTAGTCTGTGTATGTGTAGTACAACAAAAGAGGAAGTTGAAAGGAGAGACAGGAAAACCAACCTCCAGATCATAATTGCTGTTAAATTCTCTGAATTTGGTTCCTCTCCAATTTGAACTTAGTCTGCCTTCCTTTTCTAGAAGTACAGAAATTACGATAACAATGTTATCTGTCATCTTGTAAACATCTCTCCCTCATGTTTTCACTTGGAATGTCAGCATTTTAGGACCCCATCACCAATCTCCTTCATCCCCCATCTTCCAATCTACTGCTCATAATACTCCAAGTGCTCCACTACCACTACCACTACCACCGCCTCCACTTTGTTCCACCACCATGTCTTCCAAGTCCAAGTAAGCACTCTCCCTCTCTCTCTCTCTCACTCAGGTCAAGATCTGATTTTGAGTTTGTCTTTTACCATGTGTTATCAATTTGGGATTTTGGTACTGACTTCCCCTCTACAAGGGTGGGATCTGCCTTTTCTGATCTTCAATTGGGTTTTTCTGCTTACTTTCCGTTCAACTAAAACTCTAATAATTCCTTCACTTTTCCCTGAATTTGGCGTTTCTTGGGTTTTACTTGTTTTTATGATGCCGGCGTACGTGTGGAATTTTTTGCTTGCTTTTGTTCTGTTGGATCTGTTATCTACAATTTTCAGTATAATTTTCACGTCTCTAGCAGCACAAAGTTTCAATTTTGGTTTAGATCCATCTGCTCTTGAATTCGATTTGATTCTGTTGTGGGTCTCATAATGGGTTGTTGTTTGATCTTGAAACATACAGATCTACTATATCTGAAACTCCTAAAAAGGCAGCATCTGCTGAAACTCCAAAGAAAACAGCAGTATCGACCCCGCGAGTGAGTAAACTGAGCAGAGGACTGGGTGCTAAATCTGAATCCGACTCAGCATCATCTCCTTCTCCTCTGCAAAACTCTTCCCGCCTTTCAATTGATCGCTCCCCGCGCTCTGTCAACTCCATCAAGCCGACAATTGAGCGTCGATCCCCCAAGATCGCCACCCCGCCGCCAACTGAAGTAAGTATTTTTTATTACTTTAGTTCTTTGGACTACGTTTACTTGTATTAAACCTACAACAAAAATCAGCAATGCAGTTGATCGCAAGCTTCTTAAAGAAAAATTAATAGTTTAATTGTATCCAATTATGTTCAGAAGTCAGATATTCATTACTGGAGATGACAATTCTCAGTTTTCTCTTCGTTTCTATTGAAAATGGGCTTTTTTGAATTTTCCATTGCATTTCTTTACCTCTTTGAATGTTTAAGAGGTAGCCAAGATCTCTGCTTTCTCCCTCCCTCCCTCCTCATTTGAAATAAACAGTGATGCGAATGTTGATCTTCATTGTTGACTTGTAATGATTTCCAGAAGCAACCCACCCGAGGCACAAAGGGGTCAGAATTACAGGCTCAGTTGAGTCTTGTTCAGGAGGATCTGAAGAAAGCAAAGGAGCAGATAGAAGTGATTGAAAAGGAGAAGGCAAAAGCAATCGATGATTTGAAAGAAGCCCAGAGAGTGTCTGAGGAGGCAAATGAGAAGCTCAGAGAGGCTTTGGTGGCTCAAAAGCGAGCCCAAGAGGATTCAGAAATCGAGAAGTTTCGTGCTGTTGAGTTGGAGCAGGCAGGAATTGAAGCAGCCCAGAAGAAGGAAGTTGAATGGGAGAAAGAGCTTGAAGCTGTTAGGAATCAACATGCCCTGGATGTGGCTACTTTACTCTCTACTACTCAAGAACTTCAAAGGCTGAGGCAAGAACTGACCATGACCTGTGATGCAAAAAACCAGGCACTGAGCCATGCTGATGATGCAACTAAAATTGCTGAGATTCATGCGGAAAAGGTGGAGATTCTCTCAGCTGAGTTGACCCGGCTGAAGGGCTTACTAGAGTCGAAGCAGGAAACAGAGATTAGTGAAAATAGCAAGATGGTGCTTCAGCTTGAGTCAGAGGTGGAATCTCTCAAGCAACAACTTGAGAAAGCAAAAGTTTATGAGGAGACATTGATGGAGAAAGAGACTTCCCTTGAACAGCTTAACGTTGAGGTTGAGTCAGCCAAGATGGCTGAATCTTATGCTCGTAGTATTGTTGAGGAGTGGAAACTTAGGGTTGAGGAATTAGAGATGCAGGTTGAGGAAGCAAATAAGGCAGAGAAATCTGCATCAGAATCTTTAGATTCAGTCATGAAACAATTAGAGGGAAACCATGACTTATTGCACGATGCAGAATCTGAAATTGCTGCTCTTAAAGAGAAGGTGAGTTTGCTGGAAATGACAATTGTACGACATAGAGGGGATCTTGAGGAATCAGAACGCTGTCTTGGTATGACCAAGGAAGAAAATCATGAAATCACAAAGATGGTTGAGTCACTTAAGTCTGAGCTCGAAACCGTGAAAGAGGAGAAAATGCAGGCTTTAAGCAATGAGAAGCTTGCAGCATCAAGTGTTCAAAGCCTGTTAGAAGAGAAAAACAAACTCATAAATGAGTTGGAACATTCCAGGGATGAAGAAGAGAAGAGCAAAAAAGCAATGGAAAGCTTAGCTTCAGCCCTACATGAAGTCTCCACAGAAGCTAGAGAAGCAAAAGAAAAGCTACTAACTAATCAAGCGGAGCACGATAGTTATGTGTCACAGATAGAAGACCTTAAAATGGTCTTAAAAGCAACCAATGAAAAGTATGAAGCCATAATGGATGATGCAAAACATGAAATTCATCTCCTTACGTGCAATGTAGAACAATGCAAGACTGAGTTACAGGATGCGAAGGCTGACTGGGAGCAAAAAGAACTTCACCTGGTGAATTCTGTAAAGCATTCAGAAGAAGAAAACACTTCTATGGAAAAAGAAATAAACAGGCTGCTAAATTTGCTCAAAAGCACCGAGGAAGAAGCTTGTGCCATGAAGGAAGAAGAAGCGCAGCTGAAAGATGGCATGAAGGAAGTCGAATCTGAAGTTATCTGTTTTCAGGAAGCTCTTGCAGAAGCAAAGGCTGAGAACATGAAACTAAAGGAAAGCATATTGGACAAAGAAAATGAATTCCAGGGTGTTATACATGAAAATGAGGAGCTCCAGAACAGGGAGGCTGCATCTCATAAGAAGGTGGAGGAACTGTCAAAGCTACTTGAAGAAGCTGTGGCCAAGAAGCAAGCCGAGGAAAATGGTGAGCTAACAGACAGTGAAAAAGACTATGATTTGCTTCCTAAGGTAGTTGAATTCTCTGAAGAGAATGGGCATGGAAGAGAAGAGAAACTCAAAGTGGAGCTTTCACCACCTCAATGTGTGGAACCGAAGAGTGAAACTTTATGGCAAGATAATAACGTCTTGAATGGCAAGGCTGACCATGTGGACTCTGCTCAATCTGATACTCTGAATGGGAAATCAGTAGGTGATGAAAGCAAAGAGAAAGAAGATGATTCAGTAGAAGTTGAATATAAAATGTGGGAGAGCTGCAAAATTGAAAAGAAGGAATTCTCGCCAGAGAGGGACCAGGAGCAGGAATCCTTTGAAGAGGAAGTGGACTCAAAGGTGGATGGTGGTGAGAAATTGGATCAGATAAATGGATTAACTTCTACGGAAAGTGCTGATGACAATGCAACTTCTCCATCAAAGCTGCAACAACAGAAGAAGAAGAAGCCTTTACTCCGCAAGTTTGGAAGCCTTCTCAAGAAGAAGGGCACTAGCAACAACAAGTAGAGATACCCAGCTTTCTCTGATCTGTGGCCAATTAGCAGGCAAGTATACTGGATATTGTTTTGCACCTATTTGTGTCCTTTCATATTCTTTCAGTCCTGATTTCTAGTATAGGTTAAAAATGAAGAGGTTTGCGTTATCTTTAGGACTTTTTTTAAGTGATTTCCCATTTGGGCAGTTTCTTGTATGTGATGGAGATTTATATTTTTTCCCTTCATTTTGTTTCTCTTCTTGGCCTGATAAGCTAGATTTCATGAAATGGAGTTGTCATATGAACTTGTATCTTAATGTGATTTCATCTAATGGGTAAAATATGTTATTTGTTTGTGCCAAAACCAAAACAGCTTCCAAGTTTAGTGCTTTATTTTATTATGTTTATCATGAACTTGGTGGCAATTTCATCATGTTGCGTCCTACTGATCTACCAAAGTGTCATTTTGGGAATCTTGTGATCATGTTTGGTGTTCTGTAATGTAAATGTAATGTGCGTAGCTGCTGTGGTTAAACTTGGGGTCTCCTTGGCTTCGACAGCAAGGTAAGAGTGTTTAGAAAGGGAAGTATCATGTCAATGGCATTGAAGAACAGCAACTATATGTATATATCTGAATACATAAAAAATGCATCCGAGTACAGAACATATCCTTGCCTCCAGATGCTGAAACCTCGAAACACAAATAACGGCCAATCCAGTGTGTCTGACTGCACATGCAAATATCTTATTGTCAATTAAGTTCAAATTTTGTACTGTGTATATTTTAACAACTGAGTGTCTGTGAGACTGGAAGTCTTGTTGTCTTTGCTGCCTGTTGGCTGGTGTGAGTTTTGTCTCTTTTGGCAAGATGAGAACTTTTTTGTGCCATGTTCTTATTTTGGTATCAAGATTTGTTCCTCCCAAGAAGTATTTCTTAAACAATTTTGTCGAGCCTTGAGATAGCTTTGGATTATCCTAATCATCAAATAATCTTTGGTACCTGAACGACTATATAAATTGATGGCCAGGATCATTGCAGTCCTCTTATCAAATGGTTTATGTGAAACAGATTTAGGTCGATAATCTGATGAAATCATTTCTTGTGGGTGAAGCAAATTTGGAATTTCCTTGGAAAAGAAAAAGAGATTTAAAAAAAAAAGTGATTATGTGTGTGAAAGATTCTTCATGACAAAAGCACCCCGACCTGCACTTCCACGGTTCCACCTTAAAGCAAGATATTTTCTTTTTCTTTGTTTTGTTTTTCATCCACCTAAAAAACAAAAACCAAGACAACAAAATGGAAATTCTTGTATGTACGACGTGTATTTACACGACACAATTTTAACCGTTCATAATAATTCATATGTTTGACCACCATGATTCTATATATTTCTTCTAATCCTGACCATCCATGTATGTATGTGAAGATACACACCGTGTACTAAAGATACTCTCACAACAAAATTAAATCTGCACTAACAATAACATCACCAAAATTCAGTAGACACCTCGGGGAGAAGGGCAGGTGGTACACAATGACACATTAATCCCTCTTTCAGGACCTTTTAGATACTTGGTCGAAACGAAAACAGAGCAAGTCCACAAGAATTGAATTTGAGGAGGGTTTGAGTCGTCGGCAGTAGCATTATGTGGTTCGAGATCATCTGCGGGCTGGTGATTTACAGTCTGTACAAGTTGTTTTTCTCCGACGGCGACGACCTCTTGGATGTGGAGACCTCTGATTCTACTGCTCTGTTTGCAGTCGCCGACAGGCTCTCCAAGCTCTACGATGGCGCCAAGGTCTACGTCGGCCTCCGCATTCCCGACGCTGATACCTCTTCCCCTCAGCCCATCGATTTGGTTCTCCTCAACAAAGGGTCCGTTTCTTCTCTCTTCTCTCTTTTCTCCAACTTTCCTATTCAATTCTCTCACTAACATCTCTCTATTTTATCAATCAATAATATTACAGGGAGGCAGTGGTGATCGCCGTCAAGAACTTGAAAGGATTCATCTCCGTCAAGCCCGATGGCAGCTGGGTTTCTGAGAGCCTCTCTAAACACAAAGCAGACCACCATCCTGATCCTGTCAGTCCCCTCTCTTCTTGCTTCAACTAGTTGTATTTCTACTTGCTTATGAATTCATCCGATCCATAATTCCTTTTTGTTAACAGTATAACATTAGCGTCGTAAGGGTAGAATAGTCATTGGCTTGAAAAATCTACTGCCTATATAAAGTCAGTTGTACTGCTCTCCTCATCAATCAAGAATTCACGATGTAGTCCAAAAATTCTTCTGCATTTCCTTTACTGCTTTCTTTCGATTTCTGTCTTAGCTTCAATAAACCTTGATTCCTATCATGGTATCAGAGCCTGGTCACGTTCTTGTGGCTGTGTGCTTCTGTATCTCTTTGCTTCCGCTTTTATCCATCTAGTTTTCGATTTCAGTTTTCCCAATTTCCCAATTCCAAAACCCTTCCTCAGATTTCCCCAATTTCTCCATTTCATTCCTTTCTCCTATCTAGTTTGGGCCATCTCCTTTCATCATTCTCTTTGACTGAGGTCGTCGGCCGTGAGCGGGACAGCGAGCCAATATTACCGGATCGGTGGGTCGATAGTCTCAGCGTTGGTGAAGTTTTATTTAGAGCATATCGGTACTTCTATAGTTATGGGTTCTTTCTTGATAGGTGCGTCACATCAGGGGGATGTAGAGAAATTGGTGTTTTAACTGCCTCTCTCCATATTCTCATATGAATGGTATACTCTTTTTAGATTTGGTTGATCCTATCTATCCTTGGAATCATGCTATTGAGGATGTGGTCTTGGTTTGTCTACCTAGTATCATCATTTGTCTATTTTCATTTAGTAGTTGAATTTTGAAGTTTAAGAAGATGAAATTTACTGTTCTTTTTGGACTGGTGATACTGGCTAGATGATCTGGATTTCTGTTTGATTGTGTGGCTCCATTTGCTTGTTGAGAACATCTGTGGGAGTTGATTACCTGCCTTTTGAATTGAAGAATGAGAGTGTGCAAAGATAAATCCTGTAGTTGTGCATCTTTGCAACTTGTGCATATCTCTTCGTACTATGCAGCATCTACATAAAAATTTGGTTAAATCTTTCTTAGTGGGTAGCTTTGTTCTTGTTTCATGGATTCTTGTTATGGTCTTGGTTGTTATGCTCAATATCGTCAGTTTTCCATTTTCTTTTATATCAAAGTTTGTGTCTGCCGTCAACCAAAGAAAAAGAAGGTGACGAAGCAGTTTTTAAGTTTGTTTTCGGACTGGTGATATTTGGCCTAGCAAGATGGATTATAGTTTGGATGTTTGAGATTGAGTGATGGTTCTGCCTATTTGAGAGATGGAATCAAAATTTGGTTTTTCTGTTGTTCTAGAATGAAGTTGGCAGTTGTAGTCTGGTTCTAATGTCAGGAGAGGGTGACAATATTATTTGCTTACTGCTGATATATGTGGCTGTTGGGTTGATGGTAGTATATGAATATTATGAATATGTTGAAGATTAAATGTCAAATTTGGAGAGGAATGATTGAGAATATGTAGCAGAATGGTCAATATGCAGTAGATGCAGCCTTTTAGATTTTCAGTATGCAAAGTCAGATATCAACAAAAAATTTAAGAGATTCAGTATATCAACAAATTTTCCAGAGATTCAGAGTTCAAGGGGAAGAATTGCAGTTTTTCCTCATTTTGTAGTTTGTTTGCTGCACTGCTGTTATTGGTGTCCTCCTCTATGCTGCCTCATTGTTTCGCTGCAACTATCTTGTTCAGTCAACCTACAAGGATGTTAAGGATAAATGTGTAATTTCCATCCCAGGTCTTGGTACATATAGTTGCAGGTCATCTTTTTGTGTGTATCAGATTCTATATTTCTTAATACAAGTTCATTCTCTCCGTTTTCTTTTGCGTTTCTTCATCAGCTTTCATGGTATCAAGTCCCAGGTTCGATCGGGATGGAATCAAAATCCGAATCGATTGTGTTCTTCTTCATCGCCAATTGATTTCAGATAAGTGAATTCTTCGCCAAGTTTTTCACGTTCAAATCGTTGAAATTGAAGGTTGTTTTTCTTCATCGAAGCTTTGGATTTATATGAATTGTGTTCGCAATCAACTTCTGAAGGTCATTGCGTCAGTAAAAAGTTGAAATCTTGATTTGTTGACAAACCCTAGAAATTTGGGATTTTTGTTCAAAGCTTCTCTGTCATGATTTGAGATTCCTCGAATTGGTTGTTGATTGAAGTATGATGTGTATGCTTAACTGATTGTTGACAAAGAAATTACAATATCAGTGAAGGACCTTGATTCGATTGTTGCAATATCTTAGACAATTCTTATTGCACACTGAAACTTTGGGAAAATTTCAAGTACTATTCTGTGTGGCTACTGTGATAATTTCAGTTTTCTTTATTTGGTTCTTGTGAAGAAGTATCTGGTACTAGTATTGGGGTTCTGTGTTTCTTGTTTGGTATGAAAAGTTTGAGAAAAGTTGGGATTTGCACTCAGTGATTGCTTACAACGATACAGATGGCTCCAGTACTACTTGTTAATTCAGATTTGTGAAGTAGATTTCAGTATCTTTCACATTATTGGTAGTTCAAGATTTCAGTATCATTCTAAAGTAGTTTTCAGACTTTTCCACCTTGAATCATGCATCAAAACAGTGAGCTACAAATTTCTCTACTCTCCAACTTCAGCAATTTAATCACAGTTCGCTTGGATGACACCAATTACGTAACTTGGAGATTTATGCTCGAGTCGATGTTGATAGGATGTGATTTAATGGGATATATTGATGGGTCTGTACCTTGTCCTTCACAATACAAGACCACAACAGAGGCTGGTATTACTGAGCTGACAGAAGAGTTTAAGGAATGGAGGAAAAATGACTATGCTTTGATTACTTTACTTGCTGCTACTTTGTCATCTAATGCTCTTTCATTCATCGTTGGGAGTAAAACCTCAAAAGGAGTGTGGTACTTACTTGAAGACAGATATGCTAAACTTTCAACGTTCAAAGCTTTTGAGTTAAAGACCTCCATGCAGAAAATCCAGAAAGGTAATGATAGTGTTGATAAGTATATGGAACGTTTCAAAAGTGTTCGGGATCAACTTTCTGTTGCTGGAATTCATATTCCTGATGAAGATGTAGTGACCTTTATCTTGGATGGCTTACCTGCTGCATTTACAACCTTCAAGATTGTCATCAGAGCTCAAGAGACTCCAATATCTCTAAGCCAGCTTCATACACTTTTGTTGGATTTTGAGTCTGACATCGTTCAAGAATCAAGTTCTCTTGTTTCTACTCTCGTGCCTACATCTGTTGAGAACGAATCTCCTGGTACACATCTTACCACTCAACTTGCTTATGTACCTCAATATACTATTCTGCCTAACAATATGAGTCATGTCTCATCTGCTTGTACTATGAATCCTTCATATGCTGCTAATACCATGGTGCAAAATGGATACTTTGGGTTACCCTCTATGTCAAGTAATGTTCATATGGTGACATCCACTCCTAATGCATCTGTTGGTTCCATTGTTGGGAATGTTGGTTCTATTACTAATCCTCTTGGTTCAAGTGTTGTTCCAACAAGTGAAGCTCTGTGCAATGGCACAATTCCTCAGTCAAACACTAGTTCCCTTAACATTCCTCAGTCAAACAAAGTTATCAGTTGGAAGAGTTTATCAAATGCATATGGAACCAATAGTCATATGCAGAAGTCATCCTATCCCAATAATGAGAAAGATACTAAAGCTAGGGATAATAGAAACTCTCAGACTGTTTATTCTCTTGGTGATATCTGTCAAATATGCTCACAGTTTGGCCACATAGCTCTGTCATGTTCCCAAAGACCATCTCCAAGGCAAGTTTTTGCTATCGGTTGTTCTTTACAATGTCATGTATGTTTGAAGACTGATCACAGTGCAGCAGAATGTTTACATCGGCATCATTATGATTTTCAACCTTCAATTCAGGAAGAGCCTCAAACTATAATAGCTTCCTCCCCCATTCAATCATCGACAAGATCCATTCCTATTGAATCTACTTTGCTGTCCAATAACTCTTCAGCTTCAAAGGATAATGCTCTTTGTTCTGCAACTTCAGTTTCCTCTAAGATATCAGGATGGCAACATAAAATGCTGAAGGAACTAGCAGCTTTATCAATTCAAGACACTTGGCTGCAACAATCAGATCTTCCATGTAGTCCATTGATGAATTGCAGGGAGATCTGTCATGAAAGGGGGATGCTACAATCACAACTTATTCCACCTGGATAAGATTCTTTGTGACTATTGTATACAATTTTTGCTTGTGTTGCAACCTGATGAGTGTCTTCTCCCATCAGGTTGAGGGGGGGTGTTAAGGATAAATGTGTAATTTCCATCCCAGGTCTTGGTACATATAGTTGCAGGTCATCTTTTTGTGTGTATCAGATTCTATATTTCTTAATACAAGTTCATTCTCTCCGTTTTCTTTTGCGTTTCTTCATCAGCTTTCAAAGGATTCGGGTCTTTTGATTTGGGATATCAGTCTTGTAATTGTTTTATTTTTGCAAAATTGGCTATGGTTGTGTAGTTTGTTCCAACCATAATGCTTGTTACCAAGCATATGGTTGAGGGAGGGTGTTAACAGTATAGCATTAATGTCGCAAGGGTAGAATAGTCATTGGCTTGAAAAACCTGCTGCCTATATAAAGGCAGTTGTACTGCTCTCCTCATCAATCAAGAATTCACAATGTAGTCCAAAAATTCTTCTGCGCTTCCTTTACTGCTTTATTTCAATTTCTGTCTTAGCTTCAATAAACCTTAATTCCTATCACTTTTTGCCCTCTATGGGCGGGGAAGGTAGTTCCCAACTACCGACTACACCCTCCCTCTGGGATTTTGGAAATTGAGGGCTTACATGTGTTTCCTTCAATCTTTATACTTTTCAGCTGGCTGAGACTAAAAGACAAGCTTCAATTCTTGAATCCTATCTTGAACAAAGAGGACTTGATTTACAACAAGGATATTTGTCCTGCAAAGTAATACTTTCCAATCCTAAAGTTTGGTATGTGCTCACTCTTGACCCGTATGAATAGGATTTATCTGAACCATACTATACAATAACATTCAAGGGCAATAGAATATGGAATGCAATTTCATTTCAATCTATCTTAATCCGATGCTAATTTTGGATACATTGTTTCTTCTAGTACTATTCAGTCGAGCAGTTTCCCATCAGAAATCATTACTTATGACCAGTGGGTACAAATGAAACCTGAACCAAAAAGTATGCTTTCTGGTTGGATGAAGGGCGCATTCCGTGGTGGAAAGAAAGAGATGCAAGAATATATTCATCAGAAGCTTGATTTTATTCTGAGTCAGCACCAATGTGGGATAGGTTTGTTCTCTCTTCACATTTTGCTGGTTAATATTGTCTGAGGGTTTATGTGTTGGGCTCGCTGAAGCTGATTGAACTTTCATCTGTATGCAATGCAGAATAATGATATATAATGCAATAGTATACCCAAGCAAATAAAAGATGCCATTCGTTTTTTAAAAAACAAAAACTAAAGTGAAACAGATGAGGGAAGTTATCTCATTATCACCTAGCATCACTATGATCATCATAAACGTTAGACTCCGTTGGAGGGAAGTCACTTTGGATGAGGCAATGCTTCAACTATTAGCCATTCCTTTTCATCCAATTTACAATCACATGGAAAAACACTGTATATCTACTGACGCATTTGGTGCATTCATGTATGGGATTTTTCTTGGTTCTGTTGGTGCCACATGAGGAAAATTTTGTTTGATGATTGGACTGCAGGTTGGAGCTTAAAGGTAACAAGTATGTTCTTGGAGAATTTCTGGAATTCAAGGGTAAGCAGGAAGATGTTCAGGCTTTGAGACATATCAAAAGATCAAAAATTAGCCGCCTTGTTGTCCAAAAGACAAGCATGCTTGGATTTGGTAATTTCTCACATTTTTGATTGTTATTTATGCTCAACAATGTGTCTTACGATATTTGTTCACTTAGTTATCCTTTAATTTTGGCAGCCCCTTCAAGGCTCCAAGTTCTGTACGCTCGCCGTGATAATTACCGCAGTGAAGGAACTTCAACTTCTGACTGGAAAGAAGCAAGTGTAAGGTCGAGCAAGGAGGTTGTCTTTTAGCTTAACAATTCTCCAAAAGTCTGCAAGTTTAAGCTCTCATCAATTAGTTCTATGTCTGTGAGTGCTTAACGATTTTGCTGCTGAATATATTCTCATCAGTGCAAATCGCAAATGGCGAGGAAGTCTTTTTTTTTTATTTTTTTATTTTTTTTAAAATAATTCCTTTGTTGACCAATGGGTAGTCTTTTTCTTTGTAACTCTGGTCACTATTATCACTGTTTGTCGTTTAGATTGCGATGATGTACATATGGAAATAAGGGATTAAAATTTAGGATGATTTAGTTATTCCGAATCAAATTAAACTTGTATGGGTGGTGCTATAAGCACACCTGAACGTGAAAAGCCTGAGGTCTAAAAAATTGAAACCGGCCAAAAACTCGTGTATTATAGTAAAAGGTTTTAATTCAAATTTGGTGAAACTTAAAAGGAGGGGCAACACCTCATTTTCTTTAAAAACTAAAGATCCCGATGTCAATATGAGAAGAATTGAAGGGAATAGAATCTTGGAAAGTCACTAAAAGCAATTGAAACAAGAATTTCAACATTTTTACAAAACACGGCACGCGTGAGTTATTTAAGCCCGATCGCGAGTAAATTTATAAAAGATATGGATTTTTGTAGCTAGAATGGTTGAAAATATGTTAGGAGGTGTCTATAAGCACACCTGAACGGAAAAATAGGAGGCCCCAAAAAAATGAAATTGGCTAGAAACTCATGTGCTATAGCAAGGAGTTTTGGCTCAAATTGGGTAAAACTAAAAAAGGAGGGGCAACACCTCATTTTCTTTTAAAACTAAGGTTCCCGATGTCAATATGAGAAGTATTGAAGGGAACATAATCTTGAAAAATCACTCAAAACCAATTAAAACATGAATTTTAACATCTTTACAAAACACGGCACATGTGTTATTTAGGCCCGATCGTGAGTAAATTTATAAAGACATAGATTTTTGAAGCTAGAATATGTGAAAATATGTTGTGAGGTGTCTACAAGCACACCACACTGAACGGATTTTATTATAGTTAAAATTAATTAGCAAATGTAGTTAATCAGGATGCACCAAACTGTTGCAAATTAAGTTGCAGCAATCAGTTTCTGATATAATGTTGTGACCAAAAGGAATGAGATTGTTAATATATAATAGCTAATTACTTTTTTTTTTTGGGTGACAAATTGGTGTCACTACTGAAGATATATTGATGGCCCTGTAGTCCTGTACTTCCATACTCAACATGATTAGCTACATATGTGCATTGATCAGTGCATGCATATTCAGTAAATATGCTGAAATTTCTATTATTTTCATTTTTCATTTTCTCTATATTATAATACATTATAAAGTTACATATCACACCAAAGCTGGAGTACGTATGATCGATATAAATACATTTTCTTGCAAATTCTTTGCTCGGTCATTGACCTAAAGTGGTTCAAAGCACCAAACTGATGAGAAATCATCAACAATAATTGAATTGAAGATGACTAGGAAATGTTAAAGTCTTAGTCTTTGTTTTAATTTAATTAGGAACCTTAAACAACGCTCCTTTCAATCCATCTAGCTGGATGTCTTACATTTCACATATATATATATACACACACACACGTGCCCTTCCAACGAGGGCTCTTTTTTTTGTTCATTTATAGAAATAAATTATTTGACGAACTTTTCGATCACAAAATCAAATTTCTATCGTTCAGTTTGTTAGGCTATATAAGTAGATCATTTCTACAAATTTTTAAAAAATTTGATGATCGTTAAGTTATCTAAATGAGAGATTTATTTTTAATAATCTTGTACGGTGTAGGTTTGACATAAATGTTAAGTTTTTTGTTTTAATCTCAGCCATCCAAACCTATTAAAAAACAAATCTAATGGTGTGGATCTATCCCTAAAAGTAACAAAAAATAGGGATCCCTCATTGGAAAGACCCTCATATATATATATATATATATGCTTTCTCAAGTGCGGATTACGGTGCAGATTTCCACTTACACTCACTTTTCAATCGAATTTTCACATCTTCACCGTCTAATCTTTAGATACTAATGTATAGATCATCTCTGTAAAATTTCAGGCAATTTGGTTATCATTAAGGCACTCAAACTCGATTAAACCAATGGATGAACATAATTCTGTCGAACTTGAACCAGTCAGTTTATAATAGAAAAACGCAGTTTTGAGTGCCTTAATGATAATCAAATTGGCTGAAATTTTGCATAGATGATCTATACATTAGTATCTAAAGACTGGACGGTAGAGATGTGAAAACTCGATTGAAAAGTGAGTGTAAAGTGAAAATCTCCACACTGTAAGAATAAATGCGAACATCCGCACCTGAGAAAGCATATATATATAGGCCGGATGTGAAGCGGACGTCCGCACTCAGCTTAAAGTGCGCACGTCTGTCCGTCCGTTCTCCACCCTCTGGCGCCGGCGACGGCGCGCCTCCACCCCATAAGACTCAAGCAGCGTCCTCAACCACTTTTCCTCCCCGGCGAGTCCGTTCTTTTCCGGTTTTCTGGCGAGATCACCCAAAACTTCAAACAAAGTCGATCTTGCCGAAAATTGGAAAAAAAATGGACTCGCCGGGAAGGGGAAGTGGTCGGGGACGCTGCTGGAGTCTTCTGGGGGGAGGCGCGTCGTCGCCGGCGCTGGAGGGTGGAGAACGGACCGACGTCCGCACTTTAAACCGAGTGCGGACGTCCGCTCTACATCCTCTATATATATATAAATATAAATAGCCTTTCTTAGCTACAGACGTCCGCACCAAAATTTTTGGTGAGGATTTCCATTTTTGCACCACTTCTCGATAGAATTTTCTCAGACTTCCTTCTAGACGTATCCAGATCATCATGTATAGATCATCTCTACAAAATTTCAGCCAATTTGGTGATCGTTAAGGCCCTCAAACTTGCATTTTTCTGTTATATACCTGAACCGGACAAAATTCAGTCTGTCATATTTGTTTTTCGATTTTGAGGGCCTTAACGATCACCAAATTGGCTGAAATTTTGCAGAGATGATCTACACAAGATGATCTAGATATGTCTAGAAGGAAGTTTGAGGAAATTCGATCGAGAAGTGGTGCAAAAATGGAAATCCGCACCAAAACTTTGGTGCGGACGTCCGCACCTGAGAAAATCTGTGTATATATATATCCTCTCTAATTAATCCCTAGCTTAGACCTTTAGACATTGGAGGTTAAGTTAATTAGGAACCTTAAACAACACTCCTCTTCAGAGTCAACCGGCCCTATGTAGATAACAATATAGTATCCTCAACATGTACATGTGTACAATACGTATTTTGATTTTGATATTAGTTTTTGGCTTACGTTGGGGATTCCCGTATGTTGGGGCCTTTTGAGGTATATGTTGTTATAAACCAAATAATAGTATTCATATGATCACCTAGTGACTAAGAAAATCATAGTCAATCACTGTTGGATGTAAATCCAAGGATGGGAAGTATTATTGTAAAGTTAAGTTGTTTTGTTTTCCACCATTGAATTTACATCCAACGATGATTGACCATGATTTTTTTAGTCACTAGGTGACCATGTGAACACCACTGATAAACTAAAATATGGCCACTACATTACCTCATTCTTTAGAAACTAATTTATAATCATCAACCTCTAATTCTATAATTTGGTTGACAATGTCCAGTTGTGATAATTTTTTTTTTCTTTTTGGATAACCCCTTGTGATAGTTTAGTTACCTATTGTGTGTTGATGGAAGACAAGAGAAAATAATGTAATGAGAAAGAACCATACACACTACATTTGCATTTGGTCTAATTGTTATTTCTTCTTTTAGGAGTTAAAGTCATTAGAATTCCAAGCACTCCATATCTCTTGTTGTTACATTTTTCAAGTAGGATTAAATTCAATTTACCCTCTTAAACTTTAGGACTAAAATCAGTTTGGTCCTTGATCTTTTTTTTTAAATCACGTTGGTCCTTGTACTCTCAAATGACATCATCTTAGTCCAAAATTTAAATTTTAGTGCAAAAATGGGTGAGTTTGTTCCTTGAAAAATGACGTTTTTTCATCGTTAGAATGTTTATTTACCTTCTTTGTAGGTTAAAAAGCTCAAATGTGAATCCTCATGTCAGTTTCAAGTCAGCAAATGATATTATTTTTGGAGCCATATTAAAATTTTAGTCTTAGTTAATGATGTATGAGAGTATAAGGACCAACATGATTAAAACAAAATGTCAGTGACCAAACTGATTTTAATCCTAAATTTAATCCTTTTAAGTAAGTGTGTAATAGCCGGAGGCTTTCTATCATCGTGAACTATAACAAATCAACACAAACCCGGCCAGTTAGACTCTGTGTTTGTTTAACAGTATATAATGTTATGTAAATAACACCATAATCGTAAGGAGTTGTCATGATTGATGACTCATGATGTCGTCCTCTTGCTTCGGTCATTGGAGGCTAGGAGCTGATCGAGACTGTAACTCATGGCCAGAGTAGTGCATACTGTGCAAGTGTGCATGGCATAAATAGCTACTGGGCTGCTGCTATTGGCTCCACACTTGGGCTCCTTCAAATCCATGAGTCCAGTCTCAAATATACCCGACTCTGTCTGAATCATGATGACTCATGATGTCGTCCTCTTGCTTCGGTCATTGGAGGCTAGGAGCTGATCGAGACTGTAACTCATGGCCAGAGTAGTGCATACTGTGCAAGTGTGCATGGCATAAATAGCTACTGGGCTGCTGCTATTGGCTCCACACTTGGGCTCCTTCAAATCCATGAGTCCAGTCTCAAATATACCCGACTCTGTCTGAATCACAATCGACCAAATTACCCTTCTCTGGTTAACCTCTGTCACTTTTGGGAGACCTTGTGTACGTGTTGTTGGTTTTTGCACTACGTACGTACTCAAAATCAAAGTATCCAAAAGGAGGTACTTTGTTCTGATTAGGAGCTTGTTAATTACACTTGATCTTTGAAACTAGCTAGATCCATTAATAATACTCAAAAGCTTTGCCTAGGCAGCTAATTAATTACATGCCATCTAGAGCACTAACAGATGAAGGTAACTGATCCGTCATGACCCTACTGATAACCTCCTGCAACTTCTGGCTAGCGCAACTTCTGGTATGAGGGTCAAGGCAGCCCCTTGGCTGGCTTAGACGGGTGAACGTGGCCCCTTGCCCGCCCGAGACGGACCAAGGTAGGTCATGCAGACCCCTTGGCGAGCCATGGCGGCCCTAAGCGAGCCTAAGAGGGTTAAGGCAGCCCTAGCCCGGTCAAGGCGGCCCCATGGTGGCTCTAGATAGGTCAAGGAGGCCTATTGACGGCCCAAGGTGGGTCAAGGGCGGGCCAAGGCACGTCTAGGAGGGTCAAGTGCCGGCCAAGGCTGGTCAGGGCGGTGTAAGGCGGGCTAAGGCAGCCCAATACAGGCCAAGGCAAGTCAAGGCAGGTCAAGGCGGCCCCTTGACGACCCTAGGCGGGTCAAGGCGGCTTCTTGGCGGCCCTAAAAGGGTCAAGGTGGCCCTAAGAGGGTCAATGCGTCCCCTTGGCGGTCCTAGACGGGTCATCGCGTCCCCCTGGCTGCTTATGAAGGACAAAGCGGCCCCTTGGCGGCCCTAGCCAGTCAAGGCGGCTCCTTGGTTGCCCTAGATGGGTCTAGGCGGCCTATTGGCGGTCCTAGAAGGGTCAAGGCAGCCCAAAGCGGGTCAAGGTGTGTCCAGACAGCTCACGGCAGGTCAAGGTGGCCCTACGCAGGTCAAGTCGGCTCTAGACGGATCATGGTGACCCCTTGGCTATGCTAGACAGGTCATGGCGGACCTTTGGCTACTCTATGAGGGTCAAGGTGGCCCATGGTGGGTTAAGGTGTCACCCTGGCTTCTCTAGACGGGTCATGTGGGCCCTTTGGCTACCCTAGACGAGTCATGGCGGCCCCTTGCCTACCCTAGGCGGGCCTAGGAGGGTCATGATAGGAGCACAAAGTGTGACGTTTTTAATATGTTTATACCATTTATTTACCATTTGTTAACTCTTATTTAGTTGTTTTAGCTTTATATTTGTGTTTAGTGTAGAATAATTGCTTAATATAGAAATATGTAGTTTTTAGTATTAGAATACATAGTATTTTCGGATTTGAATAATTTGGTGTTGAAATTGTGCTAAGTATTGGAAACCCTTGTTTACTCAGGATTCCTATCTGGATCAAGATTCAATCTTTCCTTGAAGCCTAGTCCATGAAGGAGAGGTCCAAACCAAGTCCAATATGGAGAAGAAGATCTAAATTCGGCAGAATTTCAAAGAATATCCAAGCCTTTCAAATCTGGATTAAATCGGGAGAATTCATGTGCACGTTTGTCAACTTCAACGGACTCTCCAGGACAGCTCACAATGAATCAGAAAACGTGCCAGATATGGATAGAAATCTACGGGAGTCTAGTTTCCAAATCAATTGGAATCACCTCAATATCTATTTTCTAGAGGAAGTTATGACGAAATCATCAGACGGAGGTCATTCTGCCGAAATTGAGAGGAACTAGGAATCCTAAACCAACTTGGTTTAGGCTTTGTGGCCGACTTCTCTAGGGTTTTTCCTCTATATAAAGCACGACTTCAATGACAGAAGATCATCATCAACCCGTGCAAATAACACCAAATCCTTTGCCAAAACTCCATCAACCTCCAAACACTACAATCCGATCCCACCTCCAGCACTCGTCCAAAGCACGTAGCCTAGGACTCCGCGCACTCAAAGAATAGAACACGTAGGGACATTCTGAGAGTGTATTCATCTTCTACTTTCGGATTAATATGTGTTTGTTCTTGTTTTATGATGTTTTAGGTTTTTGCTTAAGTATGTTTTGATTCTTGTCTATGAGATAGAAACACTTTTGAACTATGTTTTGAATTTAAGTTTTCAGTTTTTAATCTATGATTTTAGGTTTTATGCCGTGAGTTTTATGTCTAAATACTTTAAGATTTTCGGTGCATTCTTATATTATTATGTGTAGTTGATATAAGTAGTTGATATTGCATGTGTTAATCATCCAAAGTTCGACTTTGATACACGTAGTTGATAAGTTGCATTGTCTTTGTTTTTCACCGATTTTCTGCCTATGTTTGATTTAGGACTAGTACTTAAACACATCGATTCTTTATGTGATACGTAATTGCATGATTAGTTTATGTGTGTGACCTATAAGTAGAGCACGTAGCCGAGCTTGTTGTGTTGCGATGTTGAATGAAACCCGTAGTCTAATTCTAAGTTGGTCTATGTCATAGGAACCACGTAGGAACTTATGTGCATATCAAATTTAGGTTGTATATTTGCTCACGGTGTAGACTTAAATGAGATTAGAGATTGTCTTCTTTATTCTTACATGGTTGTTTGGTTGAGTTTGCATGATTGTTGGTTGATCACATGTATATATGTATAGAAGTAATTTAGGATTTATTTTCAATGTCTATTCCAAAATCATTAAAACTTTTAAACCTATGTGCTTATTTTGACACTTATATTAGATTAGATGGATCTACCCTGTAGTTGGATCCCCGGTTTAGAACGATCCCTGTTTGCTTTATACTACGATTGATTTGTTGACAGGGTTAATTGATGCGTGTGCAAATGCGTCTTATCAAATGGCGCCGTTGCCGGGGATCCTTCGGGATCCTCGATCTTTTTAATTGTCGAAATTTGCATTGTATATATGTCTATATGTTTATATTTGTACAGTTAAAACCATAAATTTGTATATGATGTAATTGTGTTTTATTTTTGTTTTTCTACTTTAATACTTGTATGAATAATGTTGTAGGTTGTACCGCACAGGAATAGGTAGGATCCCTTTTGTTAATTCTAGCCTTAACCCTTCTTGTTTACCCTCGGGTTTGCATGAGGTTGTGGGCGGCTTTTATTAACACTTGGAGTCATGTTTGGATCATAAGTTTGTTGCTAGCTGAGTACATTGGTACGCTCCTTCTATTACTCTGGTGCATGGGACCAAAATTGGATCTCAAGAGCCTTGAAAACATACATCTCGGTGATGGAGTTCTCATTGCTCACTAAACGAGTCCTACCATGTTCACTATCTCTGGATTGAGCTATTGGCCTTTAGAAACAACGCTTCAAGCTTGTGATCGAAACATCAATATCCAGGCCGCACATCCACCGTGTCTTACCATCTAGAATCATTATTTATTTAAGTGATTTAGTAGCAACTCGAAAATAAGCTTGTATGACTTTGTAATCTTAAAGATTGGTGCCATGTATGATTTTGTATTTCATTTGTTTTGAAATTTATCTCTTGATTTTTGAATTTCTTTTGTTTTCCTTTGTTTTGTTTTTCTTAGCTTAATCTAGTTTATTGCTTTTGATTTCATTTTATACTCATGCATGCTAGTTCTTCTACTCCTAATTATGATGAAATCTTGAAGTCCCTTGCTCAAGGGCAACAAAACTTAACATCTGCAACTCAAGCTTTAGTGACAGGTCAACAGGCTAATTCTAAAGAAATCACGGAGCTCAAGAAGCAGATGGGACAAGTTATCGATTTCATGGGTAAAATCCATGAAAGTGGTAAGTTGCCAGGCCAAACCTTGCAAAACCCGAATGTCGAACAATTCAAGATCGTTGCAACTAGGAGTGGTCGAGTTTTTGAAGAGCCTATGTTGAAGAAGTCGGAGCCTTCTAAGGAAGGTGAGGCCAAGAGCATATTGCTGCAAAATGACGAAGATATTGAAGAGGTTTATGCCGAGAAGCAACCGGACAAAGAGGCCGTGCCTCAGTCCGAGAGAGAAGCGGCAGTTCCTGCCGAGAAGAAGAAGGTGCAAGAGGCCGTGCCTCTTGCAGTCCCTGCTGATCCGAAATCCACTCAAGCCGTGCTTGAGAAAGGTAAGTCTTCTAGCTCTAATGGTTTAGTTTCTACTAATGTCCATACTCGTGCCCCTTTCCCCAACAGGTTTGCTAAATCAAAGCACGATGAAGCTGATCATGCAATGATTGAGTTATTCAAGAAGGTGGAAATAAATATGCCATTGCTTGAGTGCATTCAACAAAATCCAAAGTATGCAAAATTCTTGAAAGAGTTGTGCACCAACAAGAGGCTGCCACGAGAGAAGGATGTAGCAGTAATGAATGAAACCATCTCTGCGGTTTTTCAAAGGAAACTACCACCTAAGCTCAAGGATCCAGGGAGTTTTTCGATTCCATGCACCATTGGTACTCATAGTTTTGATAAAATCATGTTAGATTTAGGTGCTTCGATAAATGTTATGCCTTGAGATATGTTGAGGATGTTTTATCATTAGAAAAAGGATAACATTATCATTAGATTGGCTGACCGCTCCAACAAGATCCCTTTGGGATATGTTGAGGATGTTTTAGTGCAGGTTGCAAGTTTAACATTTCCTGCAGATTTCTATGTCATTGACATGGAACCGGCGGATGCAGATGACAAAGAAATTCCCATTCTGTTGGGAAGGCCATTCATGAGAACCGCAAGGACCAAAATTGATGTCTTCTCAGGGGAACTAACTTTCGAAATAGATGGAGACATCATTAGTTACAATATTTTTGATGCAATGAGGTATCCACTTCCTGAACTTTTTCGAGATTCCTTTTCTATTGATGTTGTGGATGCTCTTGCAGATGAATATATGGAGACAATAGCTCAAGACACCTTGGAAATCACCTTGGAAAGAGGAATTGGATTTGATGCCATGGGGAACAAAATCACCTTAGCTCAAGATGCGATACCTCTACCCTTGCTTGAAACCGTGCAGTCACTAGAGGTGGCTGCCGAGGTATGCTACTCCTCCCCTAGTCCAATTCTCTTTCCATCTAACAAGTTTCTTCCTTCCATTGTCCAAGCCCCAAAATTAGATCTCAAAGTTCTTCCGGAACATTTGAAGTATGTGTACTTGGGAGAAAATGAAACATTGCCGGTTATCATTTCATCATCATTAGAGAAGGAGCAGGAGGAGAGATTGATCGAAGTTTTGAAGAGACACAAGACGGCCATAGGTTGGATCTTAGCCGACATCAAGGGAATTAGCCCTACAATGTGTGTTCACCGAATTTTGCTTGAAGATGGAGCAAAACCGACCAAGGAGGGTTAACGACGTCTTCATCCACCTATGATGCAAGTTGTGAAGCATGAGGTGACAAAGTTGCTCGATTGTGGAGTCATCTACCCAATTTCGGATTCAAGGTGGATTTCACCGGTTCAAGTTGTGCCAAAGAAGAGCGGAATCACGGTGGTGAACAATGATGAAAACGAGCTTGTGCCGCAAAGGACCGTAACCGGCCACCGAGTGTGTATCGATTATAGGAGGCTCAATGCAACAACAAGGAAGGATCACATGCCATTGCCATTCATTGATCAAATGCTTGAGAGGCTAGCCGGTCATTCCTTCTATTGTTTTCTTGACGGTTATAGTGGTTACAATCAAATAAGTGTTGCGGAGGAGGATCAAGAGAAGACAACGTTCACATGTCCCTTTGGCACTTTTGCCTACCGCCGCATGCCTTTTGGCTTGTGCAATGCTCCAGGATGTGCCCTTCCACTTTGATGCCGAGTGCAAGGAAGCTTTTGAGCGGTTGAAGACCATGTTGACATCGACACCGATCATGGCGCCACTGGATTGGTCCTTGCCCTTCGAGCTGATTGGTGCGTGACTCAAATCCCGTGGCCATCCAAGAATGCTTCCCGGACGAGCAACTCTTCAAGGTAAGCAAGGTAAGTGAGGTAAGTGAGCCTTGGTATGCCGATATTGTGAATTACCTTGTTACAAAGCAATTTCCAAATTCTATGTCCTACCATGCTAGAAATAGACTTAAGGCATTAGCTAGACATTATGTGTGGGATGAACCTTATTTATGGAATCATTGTGTTGATCAAGTTATTAGGAGGTGTGTCCCGGAGAATGAGCATAGGTCTATTCTTAGTTTTTGCCATGATCAAATTTGTGGAGGTCACTTTGGTTCTCGTAGGACTGCTTTGAAAGTTTTAGAATGTGGCTTCTTTTGGCCTACTATTTTTCGAGATGCCTATATGTATTGTGCTTCATGTGATAGATGTCAAAGGACAGGGAATTTAGGACCTAGGGATGAGATGCCTATGCAACCTATTATACCTGTTGAAATATTTGATTGTTGGGGTATTGATTTCATGGGGCCTTTTCCGAATTCTCAGGGATATTTGTACATTCTCGTATGTGTGGATTATGTTTCTAAATGGGTGGAAGAAAAAGCCACCCGGACTAATGATTCTCGAGTTGTTGCAGATTTCCTACGCTCTAATATTTTCTCCAGGTTTGGAATGCCGAAATTTGTCATAAGTGATGGAGGTTCCCACTTTTGCAATCGGACAATTGAAGCTCTAATGAAGAAGTATGGAATCAAGCATAAGGTTGCTACACCTTATCACCCCCAGACAAGTGGACAAGTGGAGCTTAGTAATCGTGAAATCAAGCGGATATTGGAGAAGAGTGTGAAGCCGTCACGTAAGGATTGGAGCCAACGACTTGATGACGCACTATGGGCATATCGAACTGCATTCAAAAATCCCTTGGGGATGTCACCGTTTCATATGGTGTATGGCAAAGCCTGTCACTTGCCAGTGGAGTTGGAACACCGAGCTTGGTGGGCGGTTCAGACTTTTAATATGGATATTGATGAGGCCGGATTACACAGGAAGTTGCAGTTGTGTGAACTTGAAGAAATTAGGAATGAGGCATACGAGTCTGCCGTGATCTATAAAGAGAAGACCAAGGCGTTCCACAACAGGATGATTCGAAAGAAAGATTTCGTTATTGGCCAGAAAGTTCTCTTATTTAATTCTAGACTTAGGTTGTTTCCAGGCAAGCTACGTTCTAGGTGGATAGGACCTTTTGTTATCACTAATATCTTTCCTTCTGGTGCAGTCATGATTAGGAGCTTGGTCAAAGGAGCTGAATTTCAGGTTAATGGTCATCGATTAAAGCCTTACTTGGAGACCATGGTGAACCACACGGTGGAGGAAGTCTCTCTCCTAGATGTTACGGCATGAGCAATGAGGAGATGATAGTCTAGGCTAAAGGACTATAAACACTTAAGCGCTGCATGGGAGACAACCCATCACTACCAGAATAGGCACTTTAGCCGACGAAAAATTTTCGTCGGCCTGTTAAAAAAATTCGTCGGCTAAGACCTTAGCCGACGAGCCTTCGTCGGCTATAGTGTCGTCGGGAAAAGGTCGTCTGTAATGACTTTAGCCGACGAAATTTTTTTTTTCGTCGGCTATAGTCCCATTTTAGCCGACGAGATATTTTTCGTCGGCTATAGTCACAGACTTTAGCCGACGAAATATTCGTCGGCTAAAGTGCGTAATAAATAATTAAAAAAACTATAGCCGACGAAATATAAAATATTTCGTCGGCTAAACCTTATAAAAATAAAATAAAAAAATAACTATAGCCGACGAAATATTAGGTTATTCGTCGGCTAAACCTTATTAAAAAATTAAAAAATAACTATAGCCGACGAAATATTAGGTTATTCGTCGGCTAAACCTTATAAAAAAAATTTAAAAATAACTATAGCCGACGAAATATTAGGTTATTTCGTCGGCTAAACCTTATTAAAAAAATTAAAAATACTATAGCCGACGAATATTGTGTTTGAATATCGTCGGCTAAAGTTTCTGGGTTTTGAAAAAAAAAACTGCAGAAACATTTTTTGGCGGAGGTTGGTCATGTGAGCCACCCAAATGCAAATGGCGGAGGTTGGTCATGTGAGCCACCGAAACCGGCAACACGCCGGTGAGGTTGTTGTTGTAGAGGTCGAGAACACGGAGGTTAGTGAGGTTGGAGAGCTCCGGCGGGAACGTGCGGTTGAAGACGTTGTTGGAGAGGTTGAGGAGGCGGAGAGGAGGGCGCGGTAGGTGGCCATTGGGCGCGTGGGGGTGGAGAGTAGACGGTGTGGTGAGGAGAGAGAGTGGCGGAGGTGGAGGAGGAGGAAGAGGAGGAAGAGGAGGAGGGGACACAATATGTCTAGTGTTGGGTTTATTTGTGGTGGTTGTGTGGAGGAGGAGGAGGAGGAAGAGGAAGAGGAGGAGGGCCGCAATATGTCTAGTGTTGGGTTTATTTGCGGCTATATAAAGAACTTTAGCCGACGAAATTCTTTATTTTCGTCGGCTAAACTCTTTGGTTGACCGCCAAAAAATTTTGGTTGAAAATTTTGAAAATTTTTCGACTTTAGCCGACGAATTTTCATAATTTCGTCGGCTAAAGTCCTTTGAAAATTTTGGTTGCCCGCCAAAAAAATTTGCTTGAAAATTTCGAAAAATTTTCGACTTTAGCCGACGAATACGTTAGGGTATTCGTCGGCTATAGTATGTAATTAAAAAATTAAAAAATAACTATAGCCGACGAAATATTAGGTTATTCGTCGGCAAAAACAATCTTAGCCGACGACTTTTCATATATTTTCGTCGGCTAAAGTCTATAAATTCACGAAAACACTCATATCTCCCCCTATATTACGTAGTTTGGTCAAATCTTCCACACGAAAAACTCTCACGTAGATGAGACGCAACCACCTATATAAAAATTTTGAAACATTTACCTTCCGACGATAGGGCTCCCCATAAGAAATAATAACGGTAAATAGGGTTGACCGCTACTATCGGCTCCGAGACTTTACCCGATTTACGTGATTTTTGAACCATAGCCGTATTTCACCATTTTGAACACATCTTATTTCACGATATTTTTAATAATTTTGCTTCCTATGTAGAGTTGGTTCACAAAGTTGTATAACCGACTAAACAAGTTATACAACATTAGTAGACACGTTGTGATTCCGATGACTAAAATTCACAAACCAAAATTCGACCGTCAGATATGATCATTATGAAGAAATACGTCTATGGTAAAAAATTCAACTGGATCCGACAACGTTAAGGGCTCAATCGAAACGGTCAACCATAATCCATCGTCACTTATCACACGAAAACACTCAGGTCAGTCCGCTATATTACGTAGTTTGGTCAAACCTTCCACATAAAAAACTCTTACGTAGATGAGACACAACTGCCCATATAAAAATTTTGAGACATTTACCTTCCGACGATAGGGCTCCCCATAAACCCGAATAACGGTAAATAGTAGACACGTTGTGATTCCGATGACTAAAATTCACAAACCAAAATTCAACCGTCAGATATGATCATTATGACGAAATATGTCTATGGTAAAAAATTCAACTGGATCCGACAACGTTAAGGGCTCGATCGAAACGGTCAACTATAATCAAAAATAAGAAAACTGCATTTTGAAGCCCTAAACAGACTCGGATGGCCAAAAAAGCCTATAGGTCATAGCATAGCAATGAGTTTGACTCGTAGGGCCGTTATGCTTCCGGAAAGGTATCACAATAGTCAATCGGACACCAAAAACTAAATCTGCAGCATAGTGAATAATAAGGGTAAGTCAACTATCGGCACCGAGACTTTACCGGAATACCGTCATTTTTCAATTGTAGACGTATTTCACCATTCTGGTCATATTTTATTTCACGACTTTTTTGCATTTAAAGGTTCTACATATAATTTTTTTTTCCAGATGAGTTGTTGTCCAAATCTGTAAATATAAAACACTTTAGCCGATGAAATTATATTTTTCGTCGGCTAAACTTTTAAAAATTTCGTCGGCTAAACTCTTAAAATTTCGTCGGCTAAACTTTTGAAAATTTCGTCGGCTAAACTTTTGAAAATTTCGTCGGCTAAAGTTCACAGACTATAGCCGACGAAAAAAATTATTCAGCCGACGAAATATTAATTTCGTCGGCTAAAGTCCACTTTAGCCGGCAAAAATTTTTAATTAGCCGACGAAGGACAATTTCGTCGGCTAAATCCCACTTTAGCCGACGAAAAAAAAATTCGTCGGCCTGGTTTTTTTTTCTTCGTCGGCTAAAGCCTTTCTTCTGGTAGTGCATAGAAGGAGCCATCAACGAGAGTTTGCATATTTCTTTATCCCTCCTCTTTTATTTTCGGCTTGCTTTTAGTTTTCTTACATTGAGGACAATGTTGATTTTAAGTGTGGGGTGGGATGTCATTACTCGTTGATTTGCTATGCTTTGATATGATTTAAGTTTTTTTTCATTTTTAGGATTAATTTTGAATTTTTTATGTTTTCCGATTTTCGATGCACTTTTTAAACATTTTTAGCTTTTTATTTCCTTAGATTCGGATTACACCTTTATTTCTTTATTTTGTGTTTTGTTTTATTTTGTTGAGTCTTAGGTGCCTTCTAACGTGTCTAGGATGAACATATGATCTTTGATTGATTAGTTATTGATGAGCATAATTTCGAATATTTGAGCTTATATGTTATTTGATGGTTAATAGATATGTTGAAATTGTATGAACTTGTAGAGGACTATTGAAACTTAGGTACAGAATGAGCATATTCCTTACTTGTCTGATTTCATGTTACCTTTGTGAGATTTTCGAGCCTTATATATGTGTCTTTTCTTTGGAGAGTTTACTCTATCTATTCTTTGATATATATGACCTCATTATACACTACTTGATCGATTTATATGCCATAGATTTAATGAACTAGAGATTGCTAGAACTTACTTGTGAAACTTTCAAAACTTTTATCATAACTTGCTTTGATTTTGAAAAGGATTGTGGATCTTTCTTAGGACTACCACCACTTTATCTAAATAGCCATGTATCCCTATTTTGAGCCCTGTTTGGGACCCCTTAGTATGAACCCCCTAGAGCCTACGTTATGCCTTTCTTGTTCACCTAAATTATCCCTTGCCTAGTATAGAATTCCTCTACCTTGTCTGGAGCTTGGCAGAGCTATCTTTTTGTGGTGATTTGAGGTGATGATTCAATACAAGTGTGGGGTTGTTCTAAAGAGTTTGTTGCCGAGATACACATGAGAAAAGAAAAAAAAATTGCTCTCGAAATAAAAAAAAAGAGAGCATGAACCGAGAGAAAACGAAAGAAGAGAAAAAGAAAAAGAGTTTCAAATTGTTGAAGGTATCTCGACCTAGATGAAGTTTTTGTGAATTTGGAGTTGCGATTTGTTTGTTGAAGGCTCAATATGTTATACCTTTAGCCTTTGTTCGTTTTCACAATGTTTAAAGTGAAGGATGGGTCCAACATGATGATATTTGGCCCTTGATGGTGTTTGGTGACATAAGGTGGATGTTCTTGCTCTGCTAAGTCTTGAGGATGACCTTTGTGATTCCTATACTTTAAAAATTTTTCCATGCCGAGCCTAGCCAACCTATTTTCTAAAAGATCCGCATGATTCTTAAGATAAGTAAACTTTGATCTGTGGAGTCTGTTTCATGAGTAAGCGTATGGTTGTGGTTCATTTGTGCATATGATTGGTATCTTTTATGAGGTTTTCGAAATCACTATGTCTTTATAACTCTTGTGTGTGAAAAGCTTTTAAGCATATGCCATGTTCTTGAGAGAGAGAAAATTCGGAGTGCATATCCTTTGTGAGTTGAATTTGAACTTGTTTGGAACATGTCGAGCTTAATTTCACCTTTGTTTCTGCCATGTCTTACTTGTTACATCGAAATCTCATGTTTATTAACCATAGAATTCATCTTTCAATTTCGATTCTTGTGCTATTCTTGATGCTATGATTTTGAAGGTCTCTGAGACAATTTTTGTTGAAGGCATTAGATTGAGTCATTGTAGTATTTTCGATATTTGTTTTGTTCTTTTTGTTTTAGTGGTTTGCTAAGGGACTAGCAAAGGTTAAGTGTGGGGTTGTTGATAGAAGCACAAAGTGTGACGTTTTTAATATGTTTATACCCTTTATTTACCCTTTGTTAACTCTTATTTAGTTGTTTTAGCTTTATATTTGTGTTTAGTGTAGAATAATTGCTTAATATAGAAATATGTAGTTTTTAGTATTAGAATACATAGTATTTTCGGATTTGAATAATTTGGTGTTGAAATTGTGCTAAGTATTGGAAACCCTTGTTTACTCAGGATTCCTGTCTGGATCAAGATTCAATCTTTCCTTGAAGCCTAGTCCATGAAGGAGAGGTCCAAACCAAGTCCAATATGGAGAAGAAGATCTAAATTCGGCAGAATTTCAAAGAATATCCAAGCCTTGCAAATCTGGATTAAATCGGGAGAATTCCTGTGCACGTCTGTCAACTTCAACGGACTCTCCAGGACAGCTCACAATGAATCAGAAAACGTGCCAGATATAGATAGAAATCTACGGGAGTCTAGTTTCCAAATCAATTGGAATCACCTCAATATCTATTTTCTAGAGGAAGTTATGACGAAATCATCAGACGGAGGTCATTCTGCCGAAATTGAGAGGAACTAGGAATCCTAAACCAACTTGGTTTAGGCTTTGTGGCCGACTTCTCTAGGGTTTTTCCTCTATATAAAGCACGACTTCAAGGATAGAAGATCATCATCAACCCGTGCAAATAACACCAAAGCCTTTGCCAAAACTCCATCAACCTCCAAACACTACAATCCGATCCCACCTCCAGCACTCGTCCAAAGCACGTAGCCTAGGACTCCACGCACTCAAAGAATAGAACACGTAGGGACATTCTGAGAGTGTATTCATCTTCTACTTTCGGATTAGTATGTGTTTTTTTATGTTTTATGATGTTTTAGGTTTTTGCTTAAGTATGTTTTGATTCTTGTCTATGAGATAGAAACACTTTTGAACTATGTTTTGAATTTAAGTTTTCAGTTTTTAATCTATGATTTTAGGTTTTATGCCGTGAGTTTTATGTCTAAATACTTTAAGATTTTCGGTGCATTCTTATATTATTATGTGTAGTTGATATAAGTAGTTGATATTGCATGTGTTAATCATCCAAAGTTCGACTTTGATACACATAGTTGATAAGTTGCATTGTCTTTGTTTTTCACCGATTTTCTGCCTATGTTTGATTTAGGACTAGTACTTAAACACATCGATTCTTTATGTGATACGTAATTGCATGATTAGTTTATGTGTGTGACCTATAAGTAGAGCACGTAGCCGAGCTTGTTGTGTTGCGATGTTGAATGAAACCCGTAGTCTAATTCTAAGTTGGTCTATGTCATAGGAACCACGTAGGAACTTATGTGCATATCAAATTTAGGTTGTATATTTGCTCACGGTGTAGACTTAAATGAGATTAGAGATTGTCTTCTTTATTCTTACATGGTTGTTTGGTTGAGTTTGCATGATTGTTGGTTGATCACATGTATATATGTATAGAAGTAATTTAGGATTTATTTTCAATGTCTATTCCAAAATCATTAAAACTTTTAAACCTATGTGCTTATTTTGACACTTATATTAGATTAGATGGATCTACCCTGTAGTTGGATCCCCGGTTTAGAACGATCCCTGCTTGCTTTATACTACGATTGATTTGTTGACAGGGTTAATTGATGCGTGTGCAAATACGTCTTATCAGGTCAAGGCGGCCCATAGAGTTCCAAGATGGGTTAAGGCAGGCCAAGACAATTCAAGGCGGCTCCTTGGTGACCCTAGACAGGTCATGGGGGCCCCTTGGCTACGCTAGGCGGGCCTAGAAGGGTCAAAGCGACCCCTTGGCATCTCTAGACTGGTCATGGTGGCCACTTGGCTACCCTAGACCGGTCATGGCGACCTCTTGGCTACCCTAAACGGGTCATGGCGGCCCCTTGACGAGTCTAGGACGGTCAAGGTGGCCCATAGCGGCGCTAGGCAGGTCATGGAGGCCCATGACGGGTCAAGGCGGCCCTTTGGCGACGCTAGGTGGGTCATGGAGGACCATGGCAGGTCAAGGCGGCCCCTTGGCGGCCTTATATGGGTGAACGCGGTCCTTTGGCAGCCCTAGCATGGTCAAGACGGTTCCTTGGTGGCCCTAGACAGGCCAAGACGGGTCAAGGCGGTCTAAGGCGGGCCAAGGCGGTCGAATACGGTCCAAGGAGGGTCAAGGCAGCTCAAGGCGGCCCCTTGGCGGCCTTAGGCATGTTAAGGCAGCCCTAGGAGGATCAAAGAGTCTCAAAGCGGGTCAAGGAGGCCCAAGGCGGATCAAGGTGGCTCAATGCGGCCCCTTGGCCATCCTAGGCTGCCCCTTAGCTGCCCTATGAGGGACAAGGCGGCCCCTTGGCGGACCTAGGAGGGTTAATGTCTCTCAAAGAGGTCAAGGAGGCCAAAGGCGGGTCAATGCGGCCCTAGGCTGCCCTTTGGCTGTCCTATGAGGGACAAGGCGACCCCTTAGCGAGTCAAGGCGGCCCCTTGGTGTCCCTAGATGGGTCAAGGCGGCCCCTTGACAGCTCTAGACGGGTCATGGCGGGTTAAAGCGGTTCAAGGTGTGTCAAAGCGGTTCAAAGCGGCCCTTGGCAGCCCTAGACGGGTCATGGCGGCCCCTGGGCTGCCCTAGGTAGGCCTAGGAAGGCCAAGGAGGGCTTAAGCGGGTCAAGGAGGGCCTAGGCGGCTCCAGGCGGGTCAATGCGGCCCATTGACTGGTCATGGCGGCCCATGGTGGGTCAAGTGGCCCCTTGGCGGCTCTATATGGTTCATGGCGGCCCTTTGGCTACCCTAGGCGGGCATAGGAGGGCCAAGAGGGGTCAAGGCTGCCATGACTGGCCAAGACGGGCCAATGCGGCCCAGACAGTCAATGCCGCCAAGACAGGCTAAGCCGAGTCAAGGCGGGCCAAGGCGGGCCAAGGAGGGTCAAGGCGGCCCCTTGGTGACCCTAGGCAGCCCCTTGGCAGCCCTAGGCGGGTTAAGGCCACCCTAGGAGGATCAAAGAGTCTCAAAGAGGGTGAAGGAGGCCCAAGGTGGATCAAGGCGGGTCACTGCGTCCCCTTGGCAGTCAAGGCGGCCCCTTGGTGCTCCTAGATGGGTCAAGGCTGCCTCTTGGCGGCAGTATATGGGTCAAAGTGGCCTATTGGCGACCCAAAGTGGGTCATGGCAGCTCAAAGCAGGTCAAAGCGGCCCTAGGCTAGTCAAGGTGGCCTCTTGGTGGCTCTATACAGGTCATGGCAACCCCTTGGCTACCTTAGACGGGTCATGGTGGCTCTTAGGCTACCCTAAGCGGGCATAGGCGAGCCTAGGAGGGTCAACGCGGCCTATGGCGTGACAAAGCGGGTCAAGGCGGGCAAAACGGTTTAAGGCGACTCCTTAGTGAAACTAGACGGGTCATGGCAGCCCCTTGGCTACCCTAGGCTAGCCTAGGAGGGTCAAGGCGGCCCTAGAAGGGTCATGGCGGCCTAGATTGGGCCTGGCGGCCCCTTAGCTACCTTAGACTGGTCTTGGCGGCCGCTTGGCTACCCTAGGCGGGCTTAGAATGGTCAAGGTGGCCCATGGCGGGCCAAGGCAGGTCAAGGTGGCCCCATGGTGGCCTAGCCAGATCACGGTAGCCCATAGCGGGTCAAAGCGGCCCTAGGATGTCAAGGTGGCCGCTTAGCAGCCCTAGCCAGGTCAAAGCATCCTCTTAGCGGCACCTTGCTACCCTAGACGGGTCAAGGTGGCCCATGGTTGGTCAAGGTGGGCCAAGGCGGTTCAAGGCGGCCCTAGGTAGCCCTAGACGGGTCATGGCGACCCCTTAGCTACCCTAGGTAGGCCTAAGAGGGTCAACGTAGCCCCTTGGCAGCCTTAGACGGGTGAACGCGGCCCCTTGGCTACGCTAGACTGGGACTAGCGGCCCCTTGGCTATCCTAGACGGGTCATGGCACCCATTTGGCTACCCTAGGAGGGCCTAGGACAGTCAAGGCGTCTTATGACAGGCCAAGGCAGGTCAAGGCGGCCCTAGTCGGGTCACGGCGGCTCATGGCGGGTTAAGGTGGCCCAATGCGGGTCAAGGCGGGTCTAGGCAGGTCAAGGCGTGTTAAGGCGGCTAAAGGTGGGTCAAGGCAGCCTTAGGCGAGTCTAGGAGGGTCAAGGCGGACCCTTAGCGGCCTTAGATGGGTGAACGCGGTCCCTCAGAGGCCCAAGGCGGCCCCTTAGTAGCCTTGGATGGGTCAAGGCGGCTTATTGGCAGCCCAAGCGAGTCAAGGGTGGGCCAAGGGGGGGGTCTAAGAGGGTTAAGGTGGGCCAAAGCGGGTCTAAGGCAGCCCAATACAGGCCAAGGCGGGTCAAGATGACCCAAGGTAGGCAAAGGCAGCCCAAGACAGGTCAAGGCAGATCAAGGCGGCCTTAGACGGGTTAAGGCGGCCCTTTGGCGACCCTAGGAAGCCCCTTGGCGACCCTAGGAGGGTCAAGGCGGCCCAAAGCAGGTAAAGGCTGCGCAAGGCAGGTAATGGCGGGTCATTGCTGGCAACGAGGGTCAAAGAGGGTCAAGGTGGCCTCTTCGCGGCCTTGAACGTTTGAAGGCGGCCCTAAGCAGGTTAAGGCTGGCCTAGAAGGGTCATAGAGACCCCATGGCAAGTCATGGCGGCCCTAAAAGGGCCTAGGCGAGTCATGGAGGGACTAGGCGGGCCTAGGAGGGCCAAGGTAGCCCAAGGCGGGTCAAGTGTCCCCTTCACGGCTCTAGACGGGTCATGGGCCTTGGCTACCTTATACGATTCATGGCGGCCCCTTGGTTACCCTAGGCGGGACTAGGAAGGTCAAGACGGGTTAAGGCAGCCCCTTAGAGGCCTTATACGGGTGAACGCGGTCCCTTGGCGGTCCTAGCCGAGTCAAGGCAGCCCCTTGGTGGCCCTAGACGGCTCAAGGCGGCCTATTGGCGACCCCAAGGCAGGTCTAGGAGGGTGAAAACGGTCATAGACGGGTATAGGAGGATCAAGGTGGGTGAAGGCTGGCCAAGGTGGGTGAAGGCGGCCTCTTAGCGGCTCTAGGCAGGTCAAGGAGGGTCTAAGGGTTAAGGCAGGCCAAGGTGGGTCAAGGCAGCCCAAGACGGGCCAAGGCAGGTTAAGGCAGGTCAAGGCGGCCAAAAGAGGATCAAAGCGGGTCTAAGCAGTCCAAGGCGGGTCTGGGCTATAGCACACGTTTTTCGGCTTAAAAACGGATGTTCTAATTTTTTCACAAAAATTTTCTCACATTTAGGTCTTGATATTTTGGCACTTCTCGAACTGACAGAACTAAAAATTGTCGAGCCCATTTTCTTATATGACTTTTCAAAGTCAATATGAAAATCAAGAATACGACTCAAATATTGACCATATGTAATGAAAAAAAATGTGATTTTTCGCCAAAATCCACTTAGGTTATGAATGTCTAATATAATGGGGGCCTTCTCCTGAATTTTCTCCAACTTTAACTTTTTCGTTAAAAACTCATTTTTCCCCAGAAACTGTGGGCTATAGCACACGTTTTTCGGCTTAAAAACGCTTGTTCTAATTTTTCCACAAACATTTTCTCACATTTAGGTCTTGATGTTTTGGCACTTCTCGAACTGACAGAACTAAAAAATGTCGAGCCAATTTTCTTATATGACTTTTCAAGGTCTATAAGAAAACCGAGAATGCGACTCAAATAATGACCATATGTAACGGAAAAAAAATGTGATTTTTCGCCATAAACCACTTCGGTTATGAAGGTCTAACATAATGGGAGTCTTCTCCTGAATTTTCTCCAACTATAATTTTTTTTGTCAAAAACTCGTTTTTCCCCAGAAACTGTGGGTTATAGCACACGTTTTTCGGCTTAAAAACGTATTTTCTAATTTTTTCACAAAAATTTTCTCACATTTAGGTCTTGATATTTTGGCACTTCTCGAAATGACAGAACTAAAAGATGTCAAGCCAATTTTCTTATACGACTTTTCAAAATCAATATGAAAACCAAAAATGCGACTCAAATATTGACCATAAGTAAGGGAAAAATGTGATTTTTCGCCAAAAACCACTTAGGTTATGAATGTCTAACATAATGGGAGCCTTCTCCTAAATTTTATCCAACTTTAATTTTTTTCGAAACTAGTTTTTCCCCAAAAACTATGGGCTACAACACACTTTTTTCGGCTTAAAAACGCATGTTCTAATTTTTTCAACAAAAATTTCTCACATTTAGGTCTTTATATTTTGGCACTTCTCGAATTGACAGTACTAAAAGATGTCGAGCCGATTTTCTTATATGACTTTTCAAAGTCAGTATGAAAACCGAGTATGCTACTCAAATATTGACCATATGTAATGGAAAAAATGTGATTTTTTGCCAAAAACCACTTAGGTTATGAATGTCTAACATAATGGGAGCCTTCTCCTGAATTTTCTCCAACTTTTTTTTTCAAAAACTCTTTTTCCGAGAAACTGTGGGCTATTATGTCTTGATATTTTGGCACTTCTCGAACTAATAGAACCAAAAAATGTTGAGCCGATTTTCTTATATGACTTTTCAAAGTCAATATGAAAAACGAGAATGCGACTCAAATATTGACCATAGAATATGTAATGGAAAAAAATGTGATTTTTCGCGAATATCCACTTAGGTTATGAATGTCTAACATAATGGGGGCCTTCTCCTGAATTTTCTCCAACTTTATTTTTTTTCGTCAAAAACTCGTTTTCCCCCCAGAAACTATGGCTATAACACACGTTTTTTTGGCTTAAAACGCATGTTCTAATTTTTTCACAAAAATTTTCTCACATTTAGGTCTTGATATTTTGGCACCTCTCAAACTAACAGAAAAAAAAAATGTTGAGCCAATTGTCTTATATGAATTTTCAAGGTCTATAAGAAAACCGAGAATGCGACTCAAATAATGACCATATATAATGGAAAAAATGTGATTTCTCGCCAAAAACCACTTCGGTTATGAAAGTCTAACATAATGGATGTTCAAGGCGGCCCCTTGGCGGCCCTAGATGGGTCAAGGTGGCCTATTGGCGACCCAAGGCGGGTTAAGGCGGGCCAAGGAGTCTAAGAGCGAGGGTCAAGGCGGCCTATTAGCGGGTTAAGGCGGGCCAAGGCGAGTTAAGGTGGGCCAAGGCAGATCTAAGAAGGTCAAGATGGGTGAAGGTGGTCAAAGGTGGGCTAAGGCGGAAAGGTGGCCCCTTAGCGAGTCTAGGCAGGTCAAGGTGACCCCTTGGCGGCCCTAGAAGGGCCTAGGAGGGTCATGGCGACCCCTTGGCGTGACATGGCGGCCCCTTGGCAGGCCTAGCAGGGTCAAGAGGTGGCCCCTAGGCAGGTCATGGCAGCCCCTTCGCTGTCTAAGGCGGGCCTTTCAGAGTCAAGACGAGTTAAGGCAGCCCAAGACAGGTTAAGGCGGCCCAAAACAGATTAAGGCGGCCCTTTGGTGGCCCTAGATGAGCGTAGGAGGGTCATGTAGACCCCTTGGCGAGCCATGACGACACTAGATGGGTCAAGGCGGCCCTAGGAGGGTTAAGGCGGCCCAAAGCGGGTAAAGGCGGCCTATGGCAGGTAAAAGCGGCCCATGGCGGGTCAAGGCATGTCAATGTGGGCAAGGAAGGTCAAGGTGGCCCCTTCGCGGCTTTAGACGTGTGTAGGCGGCCCAAGGCGGATCGAGACGGCCGTATAAAGGCTTTAGGCAGGTCAAAGCGGGTCAAGGCGGCCCCTTAGCGGCTCTAGGCAGGTTAAGGCAGCCCCTTAGTGAGTCATGGCGAGTCATGGTGGCCCCTTGGCGGCCCTAGGCAGCCCCTTGGTTGTTCTAGGTAGGTCAAGATGGCCCTTGGTGGCCCTAGGCTGCCCTTTGGCGCCCTAGGCCGGTCATAGTGTCCCCTTAGCTGCCAAGACAGACCAAGGCGGTCAAGGTGGCCAAGACAGGCCAAGGCGGTCTAAGGCGTGCCAAGACGGGCCGAGGGTCAAGGCGGGCCAAGGCAGGTCAAGGCGGATCAAGGCAGCTCTAAACGGGTTAAGGCGGCCCTTGGCGACCCTAGGCAGCCCCTTGGCGGCCCTGGGCGGGTTAAGGTGGCCCTAGGATGATTAAAGAGTTTCAAAGCGGGTCAAGGAGGCCCAAAAGCCCAAAGCAGGTCAATGCGTCCCCTTGGCGGTCCTAGGTTGCCTCTCGGCAGCCCTAGGCTGCCCTATGAGAGACAAGGTGGCCTCTTAGCGGCCCTAGCCAGGTCAAGGAGGCCCATTGGTGGCCCTAGATGGGTTAAGGTGGCCTCATTGCGGCCGTAGATGGGTAAAGGCGGCTTATTGGCGGTCCAAAGCGGGTCATGGTTGCCCAAGACGGGCCGTGGAGGGTCAAGGCGGGTCAAGACGGCCCAAGGCGACCCTAGGAGGGTCAAGGTGGCATCTTAGCGGCTTTAGACAGGTCATAGCGGCCCCTTGGCTACCCTAGATGGGTCATGACGACCCCTAGGCTACCCTAGGCGGGCATAAGGGGGCCTAGGAGGGTCAAGGCAGGTCAAGGCAGCCCTAGGATGTCAAGGTGGCAGCTTAACGGGTCTAGGCAGGTCAAGGTGGCCTCTTGGAGGCTCCTTGGCTACCATAGACGGGTTATGGAAGCCCCTTTGCTACCATAGGCGGGCCTAGGATGGTCAAGGCCGCCCTTGGAGGGTCAAGGTGGGCCAAGGCCGTTCAAGGCAGCCCTAGACGAGTCATGGCGACACCTTGGCTACCCTAGGTAGGCCTATCAGGGTCAAGGCAGCCCCTTGGCTGCTTTAGACGGGTGAATGCGGCCCCTTAACGGCCCTAGATGGGCTAGGGTTGTCATGCAGACCCCTTGGCGAACCATGACGACTCTTTGGTGGCCCTAGGCGGGCCTAGGAGGGTTAAGGTAGCCCTAGCCTGGTCAAGGTGACCCCATGGTGGCCCTAGATGGGTCAAGAAGTTCAATTGGCGGCTCAAGGTGGGTCAAGGGTGAGCCAAGGTGGGTCTAGGAGGGTCAAGGCGGGCTAAGGCTGCCCAATACGGGGCAAGGGATCCCAAGGCAGGTCAAGGCGGCCCCTTGGCAAACCTAGGCGGCCCTAAGAGGTTCAAGATGGCCCTAGGAGAGTCAAGGAGACCCAAGGCGGGTCAATGCGGCCCAAGGTGGGTCAATACGTCCCTTTAACGGTCCTAGGTTGTCCTTTGGCGGCCCTAGACGGGTCATCACGTCCCGTTGGTTTGCCTATAAAGGATAAAGCGGCCCTTTGGCGACCCTATCCCAGTTAAGGAGATGCCTTAGTGGCCCTAGATGGGTCAAGGCGGCCTCTTGGCTACCGTAGAATGGTGAAGGTAGCCCAAAGCGGGTCAAGGTGTGACAAGACGGCTCACGGCAGGTCAAGACGGCCCTAAGCGGGTCAAGGCGGCTTTAGAAGGGTCATGGAAGCCGCTTGGCTACGCTAGACTGGTCATGGCAGACCTTTGACTACTCTATGAGGGTCAAGGAGGCCCATGGTAGGTTAAGGTGTCCCCCTAGAGGCTCTAGACGGGTCATGGTGGCCCTTTGTTTACCCTAGACGGGTCATGGAGGCCCCTTGCCTACCCTAGGAGGGTCAAGGCAATCCATGGAGTGCCAAGGCTGGTTAAGGCGGACCAAGACGGTTCAAGACGGCTCTTTGGCGACCCAAGACGGGTCATGGTGGCCCCTTGGCTACCCTAGGAGGGTCAAGGCGACCCCTTGGCAGCTCTAGACCGGTCATGGTGGCCCCTTGGCTACCCTATAAAGGTCATGGTGACCCCTTGGCTACCCTAGACGGGTCACGGTGGCCCCTTGGCGAGCCTAGGATGGTCAAGGAAGCCCATGGCGGGCCAAGGCAGTTAAGGCAGCCCCACGGCGTCCTTAGACGGGTCATAGAGGCCCGTGACGGGTCAAGGCTGCTCTTTGGCGATGCTAGGCGGGTCATGGAGGCCCATGGCGGGTCAAGGCGGCCCTTTGACGGCCTTATACGGGAGAACGCGGTCTTTTGGCGGCCCTAGCTTGGTCAAGACGGTCCCTTGGAGGCCCTAGCTTGGTCAAGGAGGGTCAAGGCGGTCATAAGCAGGTCTAGGAGGGGCAAAGCGGGTAAAGGCTAGCCAAGGCTGGTCAAGGCGGCTCCTTAGTGGCTCTAGGCAGGTCAAGGCGGGTCAACGCGGCCCCTTGGCGGCCCTTGACGGGTCTAAGAGGGTCATGGCGGCCCTTGGCTGGCCTAAGAGGGTCAAGGCAGCCAAGACGGCCCCTTGGCGGCCATAAGCAGGTCGTGGTGGCTCCTTGGCGAGCAATGGCGGCGGGCCTAGGAGGGTCAAGGCAGCCACTTGGCGGTTCAAGGAGGCCTTTGGCGGATCATGATGGCCCCTTGGAGGGCCCATGAGGGTCAAGGCAGGTCTAGGAGGGTCAAGGCGGCCCCTTAGAGGCCTTAGACGGGTGAATGCGGTCCCTTGGCAATCCCAGCCGGGACAAGGCGGCCTCTTGGTAGCCCTAGATGGTTCAAGGCGGCCTATTGGTTGCCCAAGGTGGGTCAAGGGCAGGGCAGGGCAAGGCGGGTCTAGGAGGGTCAAGGTGGGTCCAAGGTGGCCTAAGACGGGGCAAGACGGGTTAAGGTGGGCCAAGGCAGGTCAAGGCGGCCCAAGGCAGCTTAAGGCAAGTCCAAGCGGGTCAAGGCGGGTCATTGCGAGACAAGGCAGGTCATGGAGTGTTAAAGTGGGCCAAGGCGGGTTTCGACGGTCTAAGGCGGGTCATTACAGCCCCTTGGCTACCCTAGACGAGCCATGGTGGCCTCTTGGCTACCCTAGTCGGGCCTAAGAGGGCGAAGATTGGCCAAGGCGGCCATGACGGGCTAAGACGGGTCGAGGCGGCCCCTTAATGGCTCTAGGCAAGTCAAGGCTGGTCAACGCGGCCCATAGCGGTCCAAGACGGGCCTAGAAGGGTCAAGGTAGCCATTTGGCGAGTCAAGGCGGCCCATTGGCGAGCCTAAGAGGGTTAATGCAGCCCCTTGGTGGGTCAAAGTGGCCCCTTGGCGGGTCATGGTGGCCCCTTGGCGAGCCTAGGAGGATCACGGTAGCGACTTGACGGGTCAAGGCGGCCCTATGCGGGTCATGGTGGCCCCTTGGTGAGCCATGACAGCCCCTTGGTGAGCCTAGGAGGGTCAAGGCAGCCCTAGGCGGGTCTTGGAGGGTTAAGGCTGCCCCTTTAATGGACTTAGACGGGTGAACGCGGTCCCTTGGCCACCCCAACCAGGACAAGGCGACCTCTTGGTGTCCTTAGATGGGTCAAGGCGGCCTATTGGTTTCCAAAGGTGGGTCAAGGGTGGGCCAAGGCTGGTCTAAGAGGGTCAAGGTGGGTCAAGGCAGCCCAAGGCAGGTCAAGGCGGCCAAAGGAGGATCAAGGCGGGTCCAGGTGGGTCTAGGCGGCCCAAGACGGTCCAAGGCAAGTCAAGATGGGCTAAGGCGGGTCAAGACAGGCCAAAACTGGTCAAGGCGGGCCAAGACAGGACAAGGTGAGGCAAGGCGTGCTACGTCAGGTCATGGCGTACCAAGGCGGCCGTAGGCTGGTCAAAGTGGCCCCTTGGCATCTCTAGACAGGACATTGCGGCCCCTTGGCTACCACAGACGAACCATGGCAGCTCTTTGGCTACCCAAGTCGGGCCTAGGAGGGCCAAGATGGGCAATGGCGACCAAGACGGGCCAAGACGGGTTAAGGAAGGCCAAGGCAGCCCAAGACAGGTTAAGGTCATCTAAGGCGAGCCAAGGCGGCCCAATACGGGTCAAGACAGCCCAAGGCAGGTCAAGGCGGCCTAAGGCGGATCAACGCGGACCCTTGGTTACCCTAGGCGAGCCTAAGAGGTTCAAGGCGGCCCATGGCGGGCAAAGGCGGGTTAAGGTGGCCTCCTAGCGGCTCTATGCGGTCATGATGGCCCCTTGGCTACCCAAGAAGGGTCATGGCGGCCCTTAGGCTACCCTAGGCGGCCCCTTAGCTACCCTAGGAGGGTCAAGGAGAGCCAAGGCAGGCCTTGGTGGGTCATGGCGGTCCATGACGGGTCAAGGCGGGTCATGGCGGTCTATGGCGGGTCAAGGCAGATCAAAGCGGCTCTAGACGAGTTAAGGCGGCCCCTTGGCGACCCTAGGCAGCCCCTTGGCGGGTTAAGGCAGTCTCAAAGTGGGTCAAAGAGGCCCAAGGTGGGTCAATGCGGCCCCTTGGCGGCCTTACGCTGCCCTATGAGAGAAAAGGCGACCTCTTAGCAGCCCTAGCCAGGTCAAGGAGGCCCCTTAGTGGCCCTAGATGGGTCAAGGTGGCCTCTTGGAGGGTCAAGGCAGCCTATTGGCGGCCCAAAGCTGGTCATGGTTGCCCAAGGCGGCTCAAAGCAGGTCAAGGCGTCCCTAGGTGGGTCAAGGTGGCCTCTTGGCGGCTCTAGACAAGTCATTGTGACTCTTAGGCTACCCTAAGCGGGCATAGGCGGGCCTAGGAGGGTCAACGCGGCCTGTGGCATGCCAAAGCGGGTTTAGCCGGGCCAAAACGGTTCAAGGCGGCTCTTTGGCGACTCTAGACGGGTCAAGGCAGCCCCTTGGCTACCCTAGCCTAGCCTAGGAGGGTGGCGGCCCCTTGGATGCTCAAGACAGGTCATGGCAGCTCCTTGGCTACCCTAGGTAGGCCTAGGAGGGTCAACGCAACCCCTTGGCTGCCTTAGACGGGTGAACGTGTCCCCTTGGCGGCCATAGACGGGCCTAGGAGGGTCCAAACGGGCCTAGGCGGGTCAAAGAGGGCCTAGGCGGATCAAGGCAGGCCTAGGCAGGCCCAGACGTGCCTAGTTGGGTCAAGGGGGCCCCTTGGTGGCTCTAGGCGGGTCATGGCGGCCCCTTGGCTACCCTAGGCGGGCCTAGGAGGGTTAAGGCAACCCAAGGCTGGTCAAGACGGTCTTATACTAGTGAACGTTGTCCTTTGGCTGCCTTAGCCGGGTCAAGGCGGCCTTGATGGCCCTAGACGGGTCAAGGCGGGTGAAGGCGATCAAAGGCGAGTCAAGGAGGGTCAAGGTGGGTGAAGGTTGGCCAAGGTGGGTCAAGGCGGCCCCTTAGCGGCTCTAAATAGGTGAAGGCGGGTCAACGTGGCCCTTGGCGGCCCTAGATGAGCCTAGGAGGGTCATGGCGACCCCTTGGCGAGTCATGACGGCCCTTTGGCGGGCCTAGGTGGGTCAAAGCAGCCGCTTGATGGGTCAAGGCGGCCCTTGGCGGCCCAAGGTGGGTCATGGTGGCCCCTTGGCAAGCTATAGCGGCCCCTTGGTGGCCCTAGGAGGGTCAAGGCAGCCGTAGGCGAGTCTAGAAGGGTCAAGGCGGCCCTTTAGCGGCCTTAGACGGGTGAACACGGTCCCTTGGCAACCCCAGCAAGGGCAAGACGGCCTCTTAGTGGCACTAGATGGGCCAAGGCGGCCTATTGGTGACCCAAGGTGGGTCAAGGGCGGGTCTAGGAGGGTCAAGGCGTGTCCAGGCAGTCCAAGGCGGGCCAATATGAGCCAAGGCAGGTCAAGGCGGCCCAAGGCAAATCAAGGTGGGTCTAGAAGTGTCAAGGCGGCCTAAGACGGGCCAAGGCAGGTCAAGGTGGCCCAATGCGGGCCAATAAGGGCCAAGGCGGGTCTAGACAGGTCAAGGCATGCCAAGGCGGATCAAGGCGGCTAAAGCTGGGTCAAGGCGGCCCTAGGCGAGTCTAGGAGGGTCAAGGGGGCCCTAGGCTAGTCTAGGAGGGTCAAGGCGGCCCCTTGGCAACCATAGACGGGTGAACGCGGTACCTTGGCAGCCAAGGCGGCCCCTTAATGGCCTTGAATGGGTCAAGGCGGACTATTGGCGGCCTAAGCGGGTCAAGGCGGGTCTAGGAGGGTCAAGATGAGCCAAAGCGAGTCTAAGGTGGTCTAAGACGGCCCAATACGGGCCAAGGCAACCAAAGACAGGTCAAGGCAGATCAAGGCGGCCTTAGACGGGTTAAGGCGGCCCTTTGGCGGCCCTAGGAGGGTCAAGGCGGCCCAAAGCAGGTAAAGGCGGCCCAAGGCAGGTCATGGCGGGTCATTGCAGGCAACGAGGGTCAAAAAGGGTCAAGGCGGCCCCTTCGCAGCCTTAGACGTTTGAAGGCGGCCCTAAGCGGGTCAAGGCGGCTGCAAAGCGGCTCTGGGCATGTCAAGGCGGGTCAAAGCGGCCCCTTAACGGCTCTAGACAGGTTAAGGTGGCCCCTTGGCAGCCCTAGACGGGCCTAGGAAGGTCATAGAGACCCATTTTCAAGTCATGAGGGCCCTAGGAGGGGCAAGGAGGGCCTAGGCGAGTCATAGAGGGACTAGGCGGGTCAAGGCACGCCTAGGTGGGTCAAGGCAGGTCAAGGCGGGTCAAGTGTCCCCTTCGCTGCTCTAGATGGGTCATGGGCCTTGGCTACCTTAAACGGTTCATGGCGGCCCCTTGGTTACCCTAGGAAGGTCAAGGCGGGTCAAGGCGACCCCTTAGCGGACTTATACGGGTGAACACAGTCCCTTGGAAGCCCTAGCTGGGTCAAGGCGGCCCCTTGGTAGCCCTAGACGGGTTAAGACGGCCTATTGGAGACCCAAGGTGGGTCTAGGAGGGTCAAGGCGGGTGAAAGCGATCATAGGCGGGTATATGAGGGTCAAGGTGGGTGGAGGGTGGCCAAGGTGGGTCAAGGAAGCTCAAGGCGGGTCAACACGACCCATGGCTGTCCTAGACGGGCCTAAGAGGGTCCTGACGACCCCTTAGCGAGTCATGGCGTCCCTTTGGCGGGCCTAGGAGGGTCAAGACAGCCACTTGGCGAGTCAAGCTAGGCGGCCCCTTGGCAGGCCTAAGAGGGTTAAGGTAGCCAAAGTGGCCCCTTCGCAGCCTTAGGAGGGTCATGGTGGCCCCTTGGCGAGCCATGGAGGCCCGTGGCGAGCCTAGGAGAGTCAAGGCAGCAACTTGACAGGTCAAGGTGGCCCTAGGCTGGTAATGGTGGCCCTAGGAGGGTCAAGGCGGGTCTTACAGGGTCAAGGCGGCCCCTTGGCGGTTAAAGGCGGCTTCTTGGTGTCCTTAGATGGGTCAAGGCGGCCTATTGGTTGCCCAAGGTGGGTCAAGGGTGGGCCAAGGCGGGTCTAAGAGGGCCAAGGTGGGTCATGGCGGCCCAAGACAGGCCAAGGCAGGTCAAGGCAGCCCAAGGTAGGTCAAGACGGCTAAAGGAGGATCAAAGCGGGTCCAGGCGATCCAAGGCGGGTCTGGGCTATAGCACACCTTTTTCGGCTTAAAAACAGATGTTCTAATTTTTTCACAAAAATTTTCTCACATTTAGGTCTTGATATTTTGGCACTTCTCGAACTAATAGAACTAAAAAATGTTGAGCCAATTTTCTTATATGACTTTTCAAAGTCAATATGAAAATCGAGAATGCGACTCAAATAATGACCATATGTAACGGAAAAAAAATGTGATTTTTCGCCATAAACCACTTCGGTTACGAAGGTCTAACATAATGGGAGTCTTCTCCTGAATTTTCTCCAACTTTAATTTTTTTCGTCAAAAACTCGTTTTTCCTCATAAACTGTGGGCTATAGCACACGTTTTTCGGCTTAAAAACGCATGTTCTAATTTTTTCACAAAAATTTTCTCACATTTAGAGCTTGATATTTTGGCACTTCTCGAATTGACAAAACTAAAGATATCGAGCCGATTTGCTTATACGACTTTTCAAAGTCAATATGAAAACCGAGAATGCGACTCAAATATTGACCATATGTAATGGAAAAAATGTGATTTTTCGCCAAAAACCACTTAGGTTATGAATGTCTAACATAATGGGAGCCTTCTCCTGAATCTTCTCCAACTTTTTTTTTTCAAAAAATTTTTTCCGAGAAACTGTGGGCTATAGCACACGTTTTTCGGCTTAAAAACGGATGTTCTAATTTTTTCACAAAAATTTACCCACATTTTGGTCTTGATATTTTGACACTTCTCGAACTGACATAACCAAAAAATGTTGAGCCGATTTTCTTATATGACATTTCAAAGTCAATATGAAAAACTAGAATGCGACTCAAATAATGACCATATGTAATGGAAAAAATGTGATTTTTCACCAAAAACCACTTCGGTTATGAAAGTCTAACATAATGGCAGTTCAAGGCGGCCCCTTGGCGGCCCTAGATGGGTCAAGGTGGCCTATTGGCGACCCAAGGCGGGCGAGGGCGAGTCTAAGAGGGTCAATGCAGCCAATTGGCGACCCAAGGCGGCCTATTGGCGGGTTAAGGCGGGCCAAGGCAGATATAAGAGGGACAAGACAGGCGAAGGTGGTCAAAGGCGGGCTAAGACGAGTCAAGGCGGCCCCTTAACGGCTCTAGGCAGGTCAAGGCGACCCCTAAGCGGCCCTAGACGGGTCATGGCAACCCCTTGGCGTGACATGGCGGCCCCTTGGTAGGCCTAACAGGGTCAAGGCAGCCCTTAGGAGGTTCATGGCAGCCCCTTCGCTGCCTAAGGTGGTTCTTGCAGAGTCAAGGCAGCCCAAGACAGGTTAAGACGGTCCTAAACGGGTCAAGGCGACCCCTTGGAGGCCCTAGATGAGCCTAGGAGTGTCATGCAAACTCCTTGACGAGCTATGGTGGCCCCTTGGAGGCCATTGGTGGGCCTAAGAGGGTCAAGGTGGGTTAAGGAGGCCCAAGACGGGTCAAGGCGGCCTCTTGACGGCCCTAAATATGTGAAGGCGGCCATAGGAGGGTCAAGGCAGTCTCTTGGCTTCACTAGATGGGTCAAGGCGGCCCTAGGAGGGTGAAGGCGGCCCATGACAGGTCAAGGTAAGTCAATGTGGGCAAAGAAGGTCAAGGCGGCCCTAGGCGGATTAAGGCGGCTGCATAGCGGCTTTAGGCAAGTCAAGGCGGCCCCTTAGTGGCTCTAGGTAGTCAATGCGGCCCATTGGCTAGTCATGGCGGCCCCTAGACAGGCCTAGAAGGGTCATAGAGACCCCTTGGCGAGTCATGGTGGCCCCTTGGCAGCCCTAGACAGCCCTTTAGCTGCCCAAGACGGGTCAAGACAGCCCTTGGTGGCCCTAGGTAGCCCCTTGACGGCCCTAGGTGGGTCATGGCGTCCTATTGGGGTCCTTAGATGGGTGAACGCGGCCCCTTAGCTGCCCTAGACGGCCCCTTGGCGAGCCATGACGGCCCCTTGGTGGCCTTAGGCAAGCCTAGGAGGGTCAAGGCAGCCCTAGGCGGGTCTATGAAGGTCAAGGCGGCCCTTTGGCAGACTTAGACGGGTGAACGCGATCCCTTGGTTACTGTAGATGGGTCAAGGCGCCCTATTGGTTACCTAAGGTGGGTCAAGGGCAAGTCAAGGCGGGTCCCAACGGTCCAAGGTGGGCCAAGGCATGTCATGGCAGGTCAAAGTGGGTCAAGACAGGTTAAGGCGGGTCAAGGCGGCCTAAGGCTAATCAAGACGGCCCAAGGCTAATCAAGGCGGGCCAAAGCGGGTTAAAACGGGCCAAAGCGGGTCAAGGTGTGCTAAGGCGGGTCCCGACGGTCCAAGGCGGGTCATTGCGGCCCCTTGGCTACCCTAGACGGGCCATGAAGGCCCCTTGGCTACCTTAGCCAGGCCTAGGTGGGCGAAGATGGGCAAAGGCGGCCATGACACGATAAGACGGGTCAAGGCGGCCAAGACAGCCCAATACGTACCAAAGAGGGTCAAGGCGGGCCAAGGCAGTCAAGGCGGAACAAGGTGCTCTAGACGGGTTAAAGCGGCCCCTTGGCGACCCTAGGTAGCCCCTTGGCAGCCCTAGGCGGGTTAAGGCGGCCCTAGGAGGATTAAGAAGTCTCATAGCGGGTCAAAGAGGCTCAAGGCGGGTCAATGCGGCCCCTTGGCGGTCTTAGGCTGCCCCTCGGCGGCCTTAAGTTGCCCTATGAGAGACAAGGCGGCCCCTTAGCGGCCCTAGCCAGGTCAAGGCGGCCCCTTGGTAGCCCTAGATGGGTCGAGCCGGCCTCTGGGTGGCCGTAGATGGGTTAAGGCGGCCCAAAGCGGGTCATGGCTACCCAAGGCAGGCCGTGGAGGGTCAAGGCGGCTCAAAGTAGGTCAATGCGGCCTTAGGCGGGTCAAGGTGGCCTAGGCGGACCTAGGAGGGTTAAGGCAGCCCTAGCCGGGTTAAGACGGCCCCATGGTGACCCTAGATTGGTCAAGGAGGGTCTAGGAGGGTCAAGGTGGGCCAAGGCTGGTCAGGGCGGGCTAACGCGGCCCAATACTGGCCAAGGCAAGTCAAGGCGGCCCCTTGGTGACCCTAGGTGGGTCAAGGCGGCCTCTTGGCGGCCCAATGTTTGTTAATACGTCCCCTTAGCGGTCCTAGGCTGTCCTTTGGAGGTCCTAGACGGGTCATCGATTCCCCCTGGCTGCCTATGAAGGACAAAGCGGCCCCTTGGCGGCCCTAGCCAGGTCAAGGCGACGCCTTGGTTGCCCTATTGGCGATCCTAGGAGGGTCAAGGCAGTCCAAAGCGGGTCAAGGTGTGTCAAGGCGGCTCACAACAGGTCAAGGCGGCCCTAGGCGAGTCAAGGCGGCTCTAGACAGGTCATGGCGGCCCCTTGGCTATGCCAGACGGGTCATGGCAGACCTGTAGCTACTCTATGAGGGTCAAGGCGGCCCATGATGGGTTAAGGTGTCCCCTTGGTGGCTCTAGACGGGTCATGTGGGCCCTTTGGCTACCCTAGACGAGTCATGGCGGCCACTTGCCTTCCCTAGGCGGGCCTATGAAGGTCAAGGCGGCCTATAACGTGCCAAGGCAGGTTAAGGCGGGCCAAGACGGTTCAAAGCGGCTCCTTGGAGACCTTAGACAGGTCATGGAGGCCCCTTGGCTACGCTAGGCTGGCCTAGAAGGGTCAAGGTGACCCCTTGGCAGCTCTAGACCGGTCATGGTGGCCCCTTGGCTACCCTAAACCAGTCATGGCGACCCCTTGGCGGCCCTTGACGGGTCTAGGAGGGTCATGACGACCCCTTGACAAGTCATGGCGGGCCTAAGAGGGTTAAGGCAACCAAGATGGCCCATTGGCGGCCATAAGCGGATCGTGGTGGCCCTTGGCGAGCAATGGCGGCGGACCTAGGAGGGTTAAGGCAGCCACTTAGCGGTTCAAAGAGGCCCATTGGCGGGTCATAGTGGCCCCTTGGCGAGCCAGGGTGGCCCCTTAAAGGCCTTAGACGGGTGAACGTGATCCCTTGGCAGCCCTAGCCGGGACAAGGCGGCTTCTTGGTGGCCCTAGATGGGTCAAGGCGGCCTATTAGTTGCCCAAGGTGGGTCAAGGGCAGGACAAGGCGGCTCTAGGAGGGTCAAGGTGGGTCCAAGGCGGCCTAAGACGGGCCAAGGTAGGTCAAGGTGGCTCAAGACAGCTCAAGGCGGGCCAAGGCAGATCATGGCGGGTCAAGGCGTGCCAAAGCGGGTCATTGCGGGCCAAGGCGGGTGATGGCGGGTCAAGGCATGCCAAGGCGGATTCCGACGGTCCAAGACGGGTCATTGTAACCCCTTGGCTACCCTAGACGGGTCATGAGGCCTCTTGGCTACCCTAGTCGAGCCTAGGAGGGCGAAGATGGGCCAAGATGGGTCATTGCATCCCCTTAGCTACCCTAGATGGGCCATGAGGCCTCCTGTCTACCCTAGTCGGGCCTAGGAGGGCGAAGATGGGCCAATGCGGCCATGACGGGCCAAGACGGGCTAAAGCGGCCAAGGCGGCCAAGACGGGTCAAGGCAGTCTAAGGCGGCCCAATAAGGGACAAGGAGGATCAAGGCTGGCCATGGAAGCCTAAGGCAGGTCAAGGCGGATCAGGACAGCCTCTTGGAGACCCTAGACGGATTAAAATGGCCTCTTGGCGGACCTAGGAGGGTTAATGTCTCTCAAAGCGGGTCAAGGAGGTCTAAGACGGGTCAATGTGGCCCCTTGGCGGTCCTAAGCTGCCCTTTAGCGACCCTAGGCTGCCCTATGATGGACAATACCGCCCCTTGACGAGTCGTAGATGGATCAAGGCGGCCTCTTGGTGGCCGTAGATGGATCAAGGCGGCCTATTGGCGGCCCAAAGCGGGCCCAAAGCCCAATTCAAACCACCATGACTCGCTTCCCTGCTGCTGCCACGAACGAATCGCCGGAACATCTCTTTTGTTCCATCAGTACAGTCGGTCTACCTACTCTTCTCTTCTTCCCGTCATGGGCCTAACTTGGTATCGGGTCAAAACCAAGTTGGGCCCATAAAGATTCGGGCTTTTGTATAAAAGGAGAAAAGAACAGAAGAAGATGAAAATCCGACGAGGAAGAAGAAGAAGAAGGTTGCAGGACAGGCAGCACTAGAGTGGATCTGATTTAACTATCAAAGTGAGTCCTTCATCCTTCAACTTTCTTAACTTGGGGTTAATCAGTTCTCCTTCTATTTGACATTAATCTAGTAAGACTGTTGCTCACATGATATAGGCACCCTTGTAATGGGAAAACCGAGCCAATTTTGTATCTTTTGTCAATGGGAGAAACTTGTGTTGAGTATTTATGGGGCATATGAAAAGCTTTAATCCCATTACCAGCAGTTTTGAAGTTGGTGAGGTGGATGCTAAGTGCAGAGTGGATCTCAATTTTCCCACTTCAACAACAGCGATCTAAGAAGGTCAAGATGGGTGAAGGTGGTCAAAGGTGGGCTAAGGCGGATCAAGGTGGCCCCTTAGCGACTCTAGGCAGGTCAGGGTGACCCCTTGGCGTCCCTAAACGGGCCTAGGAGGGTCATGGCGACCCCTTGGCGTGACATGGCGGCCCCTTGGCAGGTTTTGCAGGGTCAAGAGGTGGCCCCTAGGCAGGTCATGGTAGCCCCTTCGCTGCCTAAGGCGGGCCTTACAGAGTCAAGACGAGTTAAGGCAGCCCAAGACAGGTTAAGGCGGCCCAAAACAGATTAAGGCGGCCCTAGATGATCGTAGGAGGGTCATGCAGACCGCTTCGCGAGCCATGACGGCACTAGATGGGTCAAGGCGGCCCTAGGAGGGTTAAGGCGGCCCAAAGCGGGTAAAGACGGCCTATGGCAGGTAAAAGGGGCCCATGGCGGGTCAAGGCAAGTCAATGTGGGCAAGGAAGGTTAAGGCGGCCCCTTCGCGGCTTTAGACGTGTGTAGGCGGCCCTAGGCGGATCGAGACGGCCGCATAGAGGCTTTATGCAGGTCAAAGCGGGTCAAGGCGGCCCCTTAGCGGTTCTAGGCAGGTTAAGGCAGCCCCTTGGTGAGTCATGGCGAGTCATGGTGGCCCCTTGGCGGCCCTAGGCGGGCCTTAGGCAGCCCCTTGGTTGTTCAAGGCAGGTCAAGACGGCCCTTGGTGGCCCTTGGCTACCCCTTAGCGCCCTAGGCCGGTCATAGTGTCCCCTTAGCTGCCAAGACAAACCAAGGCGGTCAAGGTGGCCAAGACAGGCCAAGGCGGTCTAAGGCGTGCCAAGACGGGCCAAGGAGGGTCAAGGCAGATCAAGGCAGGTCAAGGCAGCTCTAAACGGGTTAAGGCGGCCCCTTGGCGACCCTAGGTAGCCCCTTGGCGGCCCTGGGCGGGTTAAGGTGGCCCTAGGATGATTAAGGAGTTTCAAAGCGGGTCAAGGAGGCCCAAAGGCCCAAAGCAGGTCAATGCGTCCCCTTGGCGATCCTAGGTTGCCTCTCGGCAGCCCTTGGCGGCCCTATGAGAGACAAGGTGGCCTCTTAGCGGCCCTAGCCAGGTCAAGGCGGCCCATTGGTGGCCCTAGATGGGTTAAGGTGGCCTCGTGGCGGCCGTAGATGGGTCAAGGCGGCTTATTGGCGGTCCAAAGCGGGTCATAGCTGCCCAAGACGGGCCGTGGAGGGTCAAGGCGGGTCAAGACAGCCCAAGGCGGCTCAAAGCAGGTCAAGGCGACCCTAGGAGGGTCAAGGTGGCATCTTGGCGGCTTTAGACAGGTCATAGCGGCCCCTTGGCTACCCTAGATGAGTCATGACGACCCCTAGGCTACCCTAGGCTGGCATAAGGGGGCCTAGGAGGGTCAAGGCAGGTCAAGGCGGCCCTAGGATGTCAAGGTGGTAGTTTAACGGGTCTAGGCAGGTCAAGGCGGCCTCTTGGAGGCTCCTTGGCTACCATAGACGGGTTATGGCAGCCCCTTTGCTACCATAGGCGGGCCTAGGATGGTCAAGGCCGCCCTTGGAGGGTCAAGGTGGGCCAAGGCCGTTCAAGGCAGCCCTAGACGAGTCATGGCGACACCTTGGCTACCCTAGGTAGGCCTATGAGGGTCAAGGCAGCCCCTTGGCTGCTTTAGACGGGTGAATGCGGCTCCTTAGCGGCCCTAGACGGGCTAGGGTGGTCATGCAGACCCCTTGGCGAGCCATGACGGCTCTTTGGTGGCCCTAGGAGGGCCTAGGAGGGTTAAGGTAGCCCTAGCCGGGTCAAGGTGACCCCATGGTGGCCCTAGATGGGTCAAGAAGTTCTATTGGCGGCTCAAGGTGGGTCAAGGGTGAGCCAAGGTGGGTCTAGGAGGGTCAAGGCTGGTCAAGGCAGGCTAAGGTTGCCCAATACGGGGCAAGGGATCCCAAGGCAGGTCAAGGCGGCCCCTTGGCAAACCTAGGCAGCCCTAAGCGGCCCTAAGAGGTTCAAGATGGCCCGAGAAGGGTCAAGGAGACCCAAGGCGGGTCAATGCGGCCCAAGGTGGGTCAATACGTCCCTTTAACGGTCCTAGGTTATCCTTTGGCTGCTCTAGACGGGTCATCGCGTCCCGTTGGTTTGCCTATAAAGGACAAAGCGGCCCTTTGGCGACCCTATCCCAGTTAAGGAAATGCCTTGGTGGCCCTAGATGGGTCAAGGCGGCCTCTTGGCTACCGTAGAATGGTGAAGGTAGCCCAAAGCGGGTCAAGGTGTGTCAAGGCGGCTCACGGCAGGTCAAGACGGCCCTAAGCGAGTCAAGGCGGCTCTAGAAGGGTCATGGCAGCCGCTTGGCTACGCTAGACGGGTCATGGCGGACCTTTGGCTACTCTATGAGGGTCAAAGAGGCCCATGGCAGGTTAAGGTGTCCCCCTAGAGGCTCTAGACGGGTCATGGTGGCCCTTTGTTTACCCTAGACGGGTCATGGAGGCCCCTTGCCTACCCTAGGAGGGTCAAGGCAATCCATGGCGTGCCAAGGCTGGTTAAGGCGGACCAAGACGGTTTAAGGCGGCTCTTTGGCGACCCTAGACGGGTCATGGTGGCCCCTTGGCTACCCTAGGAGGGTCAAGGCGACCCCTTGGCACCTCTAGACCAGTCATGGTGGCCCCTTGGCTACCCTATAAAGGTCATGGCGACCCCTTGGCTACCCTAGACGGGTCACGGTGGCCCCTTGGCGAGCCTAGGATGGTCAAGGAAGCCCATGGCGGGCCAAGGCAGTTAAGGCAGCCCCTTGGCGTCCCTAGACGGGTCATGGAGGCTCGTGACGGGTCAAGGCTGCCCTTTGGCGGTGCTAGGCGGGTCATGGAGGCCCATGGCGGGTCAAGGCGGCCCTTTGACGGCCTTATACGGGAGAACGCGGTCTTTTGGCGGCCCTAGCTTGGTCAAGACGGTCCCTTGGAGGCCCTAGCTTGGTCAAGGAGGGTCAAGGCGGTCATAAGCAGGTCTAGGAGGGGCAAAGCGGGTAAAGGCTGGTCAAGGTGGCTCCTTAGTGGCTCTAGGCAGGTCAAGGCGGGTCAACGCGGCCTCTTGGCGGCCCTTGACGGGTCTAAGAGGGTCATGGCGGCCCTTGGCTGGCCTAAGAGGGTCAAGACAGCCAAGAAGGCCCCTTGGCGGCCATAAGCAGGTCGTGGTGGCTCCTTGGCAAGCAATGGCAGCGGGCCTAGGAGGGTCAAGGCAGCCACTTGGCGGTTCAAGGAGGCCTTTGGCGGATCATGATGGCCCCTTGGAGGGCCCATGAGGGACAAGGCAGGTCTAGGAGGGTCAAGGCGGCCCCTTAGAGGCCTTAGATGGGTGAATGCGGTCCCTTGGCAATCCCAGCCGGGACAAGGCGGCCTCTTGGTAGCCCTAGATGGGTCAAGGCGGCCTATTGGTTGCCCAAGGTGGGTCAAGGGCAGGGCAGGGCAAGGCGGGTCTAGGAGGGTTAAGGTGGGTCCAAGGTGGCCTAAGACGGGCCAAGATGGGTTAAGGTGGGCCAAGGCAGGTCAAGGCGGCCCAAGGCAGCTCAAGGCAGGTCCAAGCGGGTCAAGGCGGGTCATTGCGGGCCAAGGCAGGTCATGGAGTGTTAAAGCGTGCCAAGGCGGGTTTCGACGGTCTAAGGGGGGTCATTACAGCCCCTTGGCTACCTTACACGGGCCATGGAGGCCTCTTGGCTACCCTAGTCGGGCCTAAGAGGGCGAAGATGGGCCAAGACGGCCATGACGGGCTAAGACGGGCCAAGACGGGTCAAAGCGGCCCCTTAATGGCTCTAGGCAAGTCAAGGCTGGTCAACGCGGCCCATGGCGGTCCTAGACGGGCCTAGAAGGGTCAAGGTAGCCATTTGGCGAGTCAAGGCGGCCCCTTGGCGAGCCTAAGAGGGTTAATGCAGTCACTTGGTGGGTCAAAGTGGCCACTTGGCGGGTCATGGTGGCCCCTTGGCGAGCCTCGGAATATCAAGGTAGCGACTTGACGGGTCAAGGCGGCCCTATGCGGGTCATGGTGGCCCCTTGGCGAGCCATGACAGCCCCTTGGTGAGCCTAGGAGGGTCAAGGCAGCCCTAGGCGAGTCTTTGAGGGTCAAGGCGGCCCCTTTAATGACCTTAGACGGGTGAACGCGGTCCCTTGGCGAGCCCAACCAGGACAAGGCGACCTCTTGGTGTCCTTAGATGGGTCAAGGCGGCCTTTTGGTTGCCCAAGGTGGGTCAAGGGTGGACCAAGGCTGGTCTAAGAGGGTCAAGGTGGGTCAAGGCAGCCCAAGGCAGGTCAAGGCGGCCAAAGGAGGATCAAGGCGGGTCCAGGTGGTTCTAGGCGGCCCAAGGCGGGCCAAGACGAGTCAAGATGGGCTAAGGCGGGTCAAGACAGGCCAAAACTGGTCAAGGCTGGCCAAGACAGGACAAGGCGAGGCAAGGCGTGCTACGTCAGGTCATGGCATACCAAGGCGGCCGTAGGCTGGTCAAAGTGGCCCCTTGGCGTCTCTAGACAGGACATTGCGGCCCCTTGGCTACCACAGACGAACCATGACAGCTCTTTGGCTACCCAAGTCGGGCCTAGGAGGGCCAAGATGGGCCAAGGCGACCATGACGGGCCAAGACAGGTTAAAGCGGGCCAAGGCAGCCCAAGACAGGTTAAGGTCATCTAAGGCGAGCCAAGGCGGCCCAATACGGGTCAAGACGGCCCAAGGAAGGTCAAGGCGGACCCTTGGCTACCCTAGGCGAGCCTAAGAGGTTCAAGGCGGCCTATGGCGGGCAAAGGCGGGTTAAGGTGGCCTCCTAGCGGCTCTATGCGGTCATGACGGCCCCTTGGCTACCCAAGAAGGGTCATGGCGGCCCCTAGGCTACCCTAGGCGGACCTATGAGGGTCAAGGAGGGCCTAGGCAGGTCAAGGCAGGCCTAGGAGGGCCAAGGCGGGCCTTGGTGGGTCATGGCGGTCCATGACGGGTCAAGACGGGTCATGGCGGTCTGTGGCGGGTCAAGGCAGATCAAAGCGGCTCTAGACGAGTTAAGGCGGCCCTTTGGCGACCCTAGGCAGCCCCTTGGCGGGTTAAGGCGGCTCTAGGAGGATTAAGGAGTCTCAAAGTGGGTCAAAGAGGTCCAAGGTGGGTCAATGCAGCCCCTTGGCGGCCCTACGCTGCCCTATGAGAGACAAGGCGGCCTCTTAGCAGCCCTAGCCAGGTCAAGGAGGCCCCTTGGTGGCCCTAGATGGGTCAAGGTGGCCTCTTGGAGGGTCAAGGCAGCCTATTGGCGGCCCAAAGCTGGTCATGGTTGCCCAAGGCGGCTCAAAGCAGGTCAAGGCGTCCCTAGGTGGGTTAAGGTGGCCTTTTGGCGGCTCTAGACAAGTCATTGCGACTCTTAGGCTACCCTAAGAGGGGCATAGGCGGGCCTAGGAGGGTCAACGCGGCCTATGGCATGCCAAAGCGGGTTTAGCCGGGCCAAAACGGTTCAAGGCGGCTCTTTGGCGACTCTAGACGGGTCAAGGCAGCCCCTTGGCTACCCTAGCCTAGCCTAGCCTAGGAGGGTGGCGGCCCCTTGGGTGCTCTAGACAGGTCATGGCAGCTCCTTGCCTACCCTAGGTAGGCCTAGGAGGGTCAACGCAACCCCTTGGCTGCCTTAGACGGGTGAACGCGTCCCCTTGGCGGCCGTAGACGGGCCTAGGAGGGTCCAAACGGGCCTAGGCGGGTCAAAGAGGGCCTAGGTGGATCAAGGCAGGCCTAGACAGGCCCAGGCGTGCCTAGGTGGGTCAAGGGGGCCCCTTGGTGGTTCTAGGCGGGTCATGGCGGCCCATTGGCTACCCTAAGCGGGCCTAGGAGGGTTAAGGCAACCCAAGGCGGGTCAAGACGATCTTATACTAGTGAACGTTGTCCTTTGGCTGCCCTAGCCGGGTCAAGGCGGCCTTGATGGCCCTAGACGGGTTAAGGCGGTCAAAGGCGAGTCTAGGTGGGTCAAGGCGGCCCCTTAGCGGCTCTAAATAGGTGAAGGCGGGTCAACATGTCCCTTGGCGGCCCTAGATGGGCCTAGGAGGGTCATGGCGACCCCTTGGCGAGTCATGGCGGCCATTTGGCGGGCCTAGGTGGGTCAAAGCAGCCGCTTGATGGGTCAAGGCGGCCCTTGGCGGCCCAAGGTGGGTCATGGTGGCCCCTTGGCAAGCTATAGCGGCCCCTTGGTGGCCCTAGGAGGGTCAAGGCAGCCGTATGCAAGTCTAGAAGGGTCAAGGCGGCCCTTTAGCGGCCTTAGACGGGTGAACACGGTCCCTTGGCAGCCCCGGCAAGGGCAAGACGGCCTCTTAGTGGCACTAGATGGGCCAAGGCGGCCTATTGGTGACCCAAGGTGGGTCAAGGGCGAGTCTAGGAGGGTCAAGGTGTGTCCAGGCGGTCCAAGGCGGGCCAATATGAGCCAAGGTGGGTCAAGGCAGCCCAAGGCGTGCCAAGGCAGGACAAGGCGGCCCAAGGCAAATCAAGGCGGGTCTAGAAGTGTCAAGGCGGCCTAAGACGGGCCAAGGCGGGTCAAAGTGGCCCAATGCGGGACAAGAAGGGCCAAGGAGGGTTTAGGCAGGTCAAGGCATGCCAAGGCTGATCAAGGCGGCTAAAGCTGGGTCAAGGCGGCCCTAGGCGAGTCTATGAGGGTCAAGGGGGCCCTAGGCTAGTCTAGGAGGGTCAAGGCGGCCCTTTGGCGGCCATAGACGGGTGAACGCGGTACCTTAGCAGCCCAAGGCGGCCCCTTAATGGCCCTGAATGGGTCAAGGCGGACTGTTGGCGGCCTAAGCGGGTCAAGGCGGGTCTAGGAGGGTCAAGATGGGCCAAAGCGAGTCTAAGGTTGTCTAAGACGGCCCAATACGGGCCAAGGTGGGTCAAGATGACCCAAGGTGGGCCAAGGCAACCAAAGACAGGTCAAGGCAGATCAAGGCGGCCTTAGACGGGTTAAGGCGGCTCTTTGGCGGCCCTAGGAGGGTCAAGGCGGCCCAAAGCAGGTAAAGGCGGCCCAAGGCAGGTCATGGCGGGTCATTGCAGGCAACGAGGATCAAAAAGGGTCAAGGCGGCCCCTTCGCAGTCTTAGACGTTTGAAGGCGGCCCTAAGCGGGTCAAGGCGGCTGCAAAGCGGCTCTGGGCATGTCAAGGCGGGTCAAAGCGGCCCCTTAACGGCTCTAGACAGGTTAAGGTGGCTCCTTGGCGGCCCTAGACGGGCCTAGCAAGGTCATGGAGACCCCTTTTCAAGTCATGAGGGCCCTAGGAGGGGCAAGGAGGGCCTAGGCGAGTCACAGAGGAACTAGGCGGGTCAAGGCTAGACCTGTAAATGGACCGGATCTGGAGCAGATCTACCTAGATCCGGATCCAGATCCGTAATAGAAATTTTGTATCCGGATCCGACCCGTTACCCGCCGGATCTTTGATAGCTAGATCCAAATCCGGATCCGGCGGGTTAACGGATACCCGACCCGTTAATTCGATCCGTTTATGATTATAAATATTTTCAAGTTTTAAATAATAATTTCTTAATTTTATCATAAATTTTCATAAAACACTAATGAAATAGTATAACAAAATAAATGTTTACATCAAAAGTTCAATTATATGGCCAAAATACTTCTTAACAATAAACTAATATATTCAAAATACGTACTAAACCTCCAATGTATTTAGCAAAGAGCATAAAAAAAACATAGGCATCGTAACCTTCAACTTCAACAAATGATCATACTTTAGACGCAATTTAGACGTTTAGGTTATCCAAATAATTATTATATTATTTAATATTTATCAATAATATTATATTTACAAAAATATTATTTAATTATTTTTAAACGGATCCGGGTCCTTAACGGATCGGATCAACCTCGATCCGTATTCGATCTGTTTAATAAACGGGTAAACGGATCTGGGTCCTTAACGGATCAACGGGTCTAATTTTCTATCCAAACCCGTTTAAAAACCACGGATCCGAAGCGGGTCCGGATTAAGATCCGGTCCATTTACAGGTTTAGTCAAGGCACGCCTAGGTGGGTCAAGGCAGGTCAAGGCGGGTCAAGTGTCCCCTTCGCGGCTCTAGATGGGTCATGGGTCTGCTACCTTAAACGGTTCATGGCGGCCCCTTGGTTACCCTAGGAAGGTCAAGGCGACCCCTTAGCGGACTTATACGGGTGAACACAGTCCCTTGGCAGCCCTAGCTGGGTCAAGGCGGCCCCTTGGTAGCCCTAGACGGGTTAAGACGGCCTATTGGCGAGCCAAGGTGGGTCTAGGAGGGTCAAGGCGGGTGAAAGCGATCATAGGCGGGTCAAGGTGGGTGGAGGGTGGTCAAGGCGGGTCAAGGCGGCCCCTTAGCGGCTCTAGGAAGCTCAAGGCAGCCCAAGACAGGTTAAGACGGTCCTAAACGGGTCAAGGCGACCCCTTGGCGACCCTAGATGAGCCTAGGAGTGTCATGCAAACTCCTTGACGAGCTATGGTGGCCCCTTGGAGGCCATTGGTGGGCCTAAGAGGGTCAAGGTGGGTTAAGGAGGCCCAAGACGGGTCAAGGCGGCCTCTTGACGGCCCTAAATATGTGAAGGCGGCCATAGGAGGGTCAAGGCAGTCTCTTGGCTGCACTAGATGGGTCAAGGCGGCCCTAGGAGGGTGAAGGCGGCCCATGACAGGTCAAGGTAAGTCAATGTGGGCCAAGAAGGTCAAGGCGGCCCTAGGCGGATTAAGGCGGCTGGATAGCGGCTTTAGGCAAGTCAAGGCGGCCCCTTAGTGGCTCTAGGCAGTCAATGCGGCCCTTGGCGAGTCATGGTGGCCCCTTGGCAGCCCTAGACAAGGCGGGTCAAGACATCCCTTGGTGGCCCTAGGTAGCACCTTGACGGCCCTAGGTGGGTCATGGCGTCCTATTGGGGTCCTTAGATGGGTGAACGCGGCCCCTTAGCTGCCCTAGACGGGCGAAGGGGGTCATAGAGACCCCTTGGCAAGCCATGGCGGCCCCTTGGTGGCCTTAGGCGGGCCTACGAGGGTCAAGGCAGCCCTAGGCGGGTCTATGAAGGTCAAGGCGGCCCTTTGGCAGCCTTAGACGGGTGAACGCGGTCCCTTGGTTGCTGTAGATGGGTCAAGGCGCCATATTGGTTACCTAAGATGGGTCAAGGGCAAGTCAAGGCCGGTCTCAACGGTCCAAGGTGGGCCAAGGCAGGTCGTGGCAGGTCAAGGCGGTTAAGGCGGGATAAGGGCGGCCTAAGGCTAATCAAGACGGCCCAAGGCTAATCAAGGCGGGCCAAAGCGGGTTAAAACGAGCCAAAGCGGGTCAAGGTGTGCTAAGGCAGGTCCCGACGGTCCAAGGCAGGTCATGAAGGCCCCTTGGTTACCTTAGTCAGGCCTAGGTGGGCAAAGGCGGCCATGACAGGCGAAGACGGGTCAAGGCGGCCAAGACAGGCCAAGGCGGTCAAGGCGGCCAAGACGGCCCAATACGTACCAAAGAGGGTCAAGGCGGGACAAGACGGCTCTAGACGGGTTAAAGCGGCCCCTTGGCGACCCTAGGCAGCCCCTTGGCGGCCCTAGGCGGGTTAAGGCGGCCCTAGGCGGGTTAAGGCGGCCCTAGGAGGATTAAGGAGTCTCATAGCGGGTCAAAGAGGCCCAAGGTGGGTCAATGCGGCCCCTTAGCGGTCTTAGGCTGCCCCTCGGCGGCCCTAAGCTGCCCTATGAGAGACAAGGCAGCCCTAGCCAGGTCAAGGCGGCCCCTTGGTAGCCCTAGATGGGTTGAGCCAGCCTCTGGGCGGCCGTAGATGGGTTAAGGCGGCCCAAAGCGAGTCATGGCTACCCAAGGCAGGCCGTGGAGGGTCAAGGCGGCTCAAAGTAGGTCAATGCGGCCTTAGGCGGGTCAAGGTGGCCTAGGCGGGCCTAGGAGGGTTAAGGCAGCCCTAGCCGGGTTAAGGCGGCCCCATGGTGACCCTAGATTGGTTAAGGAGGGTCTAGGAGGGTCAAGGTGGGCCAAGGCTGGTCAACGCGGGCTAAGGCGGCCCAATACTGGCCAAGGCAAGTCAAGGCGGCCCCTTGGTGACCCTAGGCGGGTCAAGGCGGCCTCTTGGCGGCCCTAAGAGGGTCAAGTTGACCCTAGGAGGGTCAAGGAGACCCTAGGCGGGTCAAGGCGGCCCAATGCTGGTTAATACGTCCCCTTAGCGGTCCTAGGCTGTCCTTTAGCCGTCCTAGACGGGTCATCGCGTCCCCCTGGCTGCCTATGAAGGACAAAGCGGCCCCTTGGCGGCCCTAGCCAGGTCAAGGCGACGCCTTAGTTGCCCTAGATGGGTCTAGGCGGCCTATTGGCGATCCTAGGAGGGTCAAGGCGGCCCAAAACGGGTCAAGGTGTGTCAAGGCGGCTCACGACAGGTCAAGGCGGCCCTAGGCGAGTCAAGGCTGCTCTAGACAGGTCATGGCGGCCCCTTGGCTACGCCAGACGGGTCATGGCGGACCTTTAGCTACTCTATGAGGGTCAAGGCGGCCCATGACGGGTTAAGGTGTCCCCTTGGCGGCCTCTAGACAGGCCATGTGGGTCCTTTGGCTACCCTAGACGAGTCATGGCGGCCACTTGCCTTCCTTAGGCGGGCCTATGAAGGTCAAGGCGGCCTATAGCGTGCCAAGGCGGGTTAAGGCGGGCCAAGACGGTTCAAAGTGGCTCCTTGGAGAACTTAGACGGGTCGTGGAGGCCCCTTAGCTACGCTAGGCTGGCCTAGAAGGGTCAAGGCGACCCCTTGGCAGCTCTAGACCGGTCATGGTGGCCCCTTGGCTACCCTAAACCAGTCATGGCGACCCCTTAGCGGCCATTGACGGGTCTAGGAGGGTCATGACGACCCCTTGACAAGTCATGGCGGGCCTAAGAGGGTTAAGGCAACCAAGATGGCCCATTGGCGGCCATAAGCGGATCGTGGTGGCCCTTGGCGAGCCATGGCGGCGGACCTAGGAGGGTTAAGGCAGCCACTTAGCGGTTCAAAGAGGCCCATTGGTGGGTCATAGTGGCCCCTTGGCGAGCCAGGGTGGCCCTTTAAAGGCCTTAGACGGGTGAACGTGATCCCTTGGCAGCCCTAGCCGGGACAAGGCGGCTTCTTGGTGGCCCTAGATGGGTCAAGGCGGCCTATTAGTTGCCCAAGGTGGGTCAAGGGCAGGGCAAGGTGGCTCTAGGAGGGTCAAGGTGGGTCCAAGGCGGCCTAAGACGGGCCAAGGTAGGTCAAGGTGGCTCAAGACAGCTCAAGGCGGGCCAAGGCAGATCATGGCTGGTCAAGGCGTGCTAAAGCAGGTCATTGCGGGCCAAGGCGGGTGGCGGGTCAAGGCATGCCAAGGCGGATTCCGACGGTCCAAGACGGGTCATTGTAGCCCCTTGGCTACCCTAGACGGGTCATGAGGCCTCTTGGCTACCCTAGTCGAGCCTAGGAGGGCGAAGATGGGCCAAGACGGGTCATTGCAGCCCTTTGGCTACCCTAGATGGGCCATGAGGCCTCTTGGTTACCCTAGTCGGGCCTAGGAGGGCGAAGATGGGCCAATGCGGCCATGACGGGCCAAGACAGGCTAAAGCGGCCAAGGCGGCCAAGACGGGTCAAGGCAGTCTAAGGCGGCCCAATAAGGGACAAGGAGGATCAAGGCTGGCCAAGGTAGCCTAACGCAGGTCAAGGCGGATCAGGACAGCCTCTTGGAGACCCTAGACGGATTAAGGCGACCTCTTGACGGACCTAGGAGGGTTAATGTCTCTCAAAACGGGTCAAGGAGGCCTAAGACGTGTCAATGTGGCCCCTTGGCGGTCCTAAGCTGCCTTTTAGCGACCCTAGGTTGCCCTATGAGGGACAAGGCGGCCCCTTGACGAGTCGTAGATGGATCAAGGCGGCCTCTTGGTGGCCGTAGATGGATCAAGGCGGCCTATTGGCGGCCCAAAGCGGGCCCAAAGCCCAATTCAAACCACCATGACTCGCTTCCTTGCTGCTGCCATGAACGAATCACCGGAACATCTCTTTTGTTTCATCAGTACGGTCGGTCTACCTACTCTTCTCTTCTTCACGTCATGGGCCTAACTTGGTATCGGGTCAAAACCAAGTTGGGCCCGTAAAGATTCGGGCTTTTGTATAAAAGGAGACAGAACAGAAGACGATGAAAATCCGACGAGGAAGAAGAAGAAGGTTGCAGGACAGGCAGCACTAGAGTGGATCTGATTTAACTATCAAAGTGAGTCCTTCATCCTTCAACTTTCTTCACTTGGGGTTAATCAGTTCTCCTTCTGTTTGACATTAATCTAGTAAGACTGTTGCTCACATGATATAGGCACCCTGGTAATGGGAAAACTGAGCCAATTTTGTATCTTTTGTCAATGGGAGAAACTTGTGTTGAGTATTTATGGGGCATATGAAAAGCTTTAATCCCATTACCAGCAGTTTTGAAGTTGGTGAGGTGGATGCTAAGTGCAGAGTGGATCTCAATTTTCCCACTTCAACAACAGCGATGGACGCCGCCGTTTCAGTTGTAGAGGAGCCTCATGATGCCATGGAGTTTGATTCTCATGAAGCCGCGTATGATTACTACAAAGCGTATGCCAAGTCTGTGGGTTTCGGAACTGCTAAATTGAGCAGTCGTCGATCCAGGGCGTCCAAAGAATTCATTGATGCCAAATTTTCATGCATTAGATATGGAAACAAGCAGCAGTCTGATGATGCCATCAATCCCCGCCCTTCCCCTAAAATTGGCTGCAAGGCAAGCATGCATGTCAAGCGCAGGCAGAATGGGAATTGGTATGTCTATAGTTTCGTAAAGGAGCACAACCATGAGCTTTTACCCGCTCAAGCTCATTTCTTTCGCAGCCACAGAGATGCAGACCCGCATAAGAACAATGATGTTAGAATGCGAAGACGGAAGAATGTAAATTCGGTGTCCAGCTTATTCAGTGCATATCAAAATGTTGATTGTTTGGAGAGTTATTTGAGAAATCAGCATGATAAGGGACGGTCCTTGTCTTTAGAGTCAGGGGATGCTCAACTGCTACTGGAATGCTTTATGCGCATGCAAGAAGAGAATCCGAAATTCTACTATGCAGTTGATCTCAATGAAGAGCACCGGTTGAGAAATGTGTTCTGGGTAGACGCCAAAGGAATGGAAGACTACACCAACTTCAGTGATGTTGTTTTCTTTGACACCACCTACTTCACAAACAAGTACAAATTGCCCTTGGTTCTTTTTATAGGAGTGAACCATCATATTCAACCCACATTAATGGGCTGTGCATTGATTGCGGATGAGACAGTTTATACTTTTGTGTGGTTAATGCAGACATGGTTAATAGCAATGGGGGAACAAGCTCCTCGAGTGATACTCTCCGACCAGAACGACGCCATCAAAGCGGCTATTGGAGCAGTACTTCCAGGCACACGGCATTGCTTTTCTTTGTGGCATATATTAGAGAAAATGCATGGGCAGCTGGAATTTTTGAGCATGTGGCTTGATACTTTTATGGCCAAGTTTAATGAGTGTATTTTTAAGTCCTGGTCAGAAGAACAATTTGAGAAGAGATGGTGGAAACTGATTGATGAGTTTAATCTTAGAGACATTGAATGCATTCAGTCCCTGTACAGAGATCGTACTCATTGGGTGCCCACTTTCATGAGAGATATATCCTTTGCTGGATTGTCTCCAACTTCACGGTCGACAAGTTTGAATTCATCATTTGACAAATATTTCCAAGTGGAAACTTCAGTACCAGAGTTTATGGAAAGGTACAGGGTAATTCTTGAAGATAGGTACGAAGAGGAAGCAAAAGCAAAATTTGATGCTTGGCATGAAACACCTGAGTTGAAGTCTCCATCACCATTTGAGAAGCAACTGGCACTGGTGTACACACAAGAAGTTTTTAAAAACTTCCAAGTGGAGGTTTTGGGAGCCGCTGCTTGTCATCTTAAGAAAGAAAGTGAAGACATGACAACCACTACGTACAGTGTAAAAGACATTGAAGATGAACAGAACTATAAAGTGGAGTGGAACGAGTCAAAGTCGGATATATGTTGTTCATGCCGTTCATTTGAATATAAAGGTTATCTCTGCAGACATGCTATTGTTGTTCTCCAGATGTCTGGTGTTTTCACCATACCTGCCAAATATGTATTGCAGCGGTGGACAAATACTGCCATGAGCAGACATGCCATGGGTGAAAAATTGGATGAGGTACAATTTAAGGTCCGTCGTTATAATGATTTATGTCGACGAGCCATAATATTGGGTGAAGAAGGATCACTATCTCAGGAGAGTTATGATGTAGCATTATGTGCCATAAAAGAAGCTTTGAAGCAATGCACGAGTTGGAACACCTCTGTTGAAAGCAATGCAAAACCTAATGACTCAGCGATAGATGGTGTAGAAGAGAGTCAGTGTGGTATCACATCTGATGACAAGATTTCTGGTCCAAAAGTGAGTACTCCTAACAAGACTCCTACGAGAGCTGGGACTGGGAAGGTGGTGGCAAGGCGTGGGAAAGGAAAGGTAAATAATGATAACATATAAGGTCTACTTGTATATTTTTCCTTGAGAAATATTTAAGATGCATGAATGTGAATGATAAATGCTGCTTAATTTGCATACTGGTACCTCAGCTGGAAGGGACGAGAGTTGGAGCGCAAGACAACTTTCACCAAATGGTACCTCCCATCTTAACTCAATTTTATTTTATTTTTTGAACAAGAACTCAATTTTATTAATGGAAGTTGTCATTTTTTTCTGCTTTGATTTTGATGTTGTAACTTTTGTAGTAATATATGGTTGGGAGATAGTTCATTTTGCCCAAAAGAATAAATTATTATGGCATAGTGGTTGTGATCTGAGCTTGGACCCATGATTTAGTAGTAGCAAACATAATTTTGATCAAATACAGCTAGTATAAGAAGTGAGGATATTCACATGTTCTTCTGGTTTAGGTTTTTCCCTCGCTTTGATAAACTGTATCTGGAGTATTAGATTTCAGTGTAAATGGATCAGGATGTGCTAGGGAGTTTCTAACTTGGTGTCGTAAAGTTTTGAATAAATACCATGTTGTGGACTGGTGGCTAAGGTTGTATTTTGTATGGAACTTTTCTTTTATGAGAAATTGCATTGAGGTTGGTGTGTGCAGTTTGATTATAGCATTAACAGATAGTTGTTCCTTTCTTGTAGCATCAAGTTTCTTGCGACACAAGGCCGCCTATGCTGATGCAGCTACATAATGTGGTTCCTCCACAATTGCATAATATGGTGCCGTCAATGTTTCAAAATGTTGCACCGGCACAGTTCCATAACATGGGTTCTCCGAACCCTGTGCAGGAGAATCGTCTCCCTCAATAACTCGAACTTTTCCTTCTCTGTTTTTAAGAACGAGTGTTGTATACTTATTCATGTACTGTAAAAAGTAGAGGACGAACTGAAATGAAGTGCTCAACTTGACTAGGTTTCAGCGCTCCGCAAGTTAACAGGTGTGTGCTAGTGGTGGCCGGGGAACACTGTTCAAAGTATGCAAGATGGATGTATATGTTTTGACTATTGGTGATAGGAAGAATGGGAGTTTTAGACGATTGTTGCACTTTCTGTCGTGAGGCTTTGTCTCATTTTCTGTGGGGTGTGATTCTGAAAGAGGGAAAGACGGAATCAGGTTCCAGCCATCCCCGCCCCGATCATCGCCAATATGGTATCTCAGAAAATGCAAATGGTTCTTCTTCCTACTTCTTCTTAGTTTAAGAAATTGGGAGATATGGCAATATTGGGGGAATCCAAATGCCGACTTGAATGACCTTTTTGGTTATAATACTGACTCTAGTTTCACTGGGGAATTAGAAAATGTAAAGCGGCGGCATCTAAGCATTAGCATCCGATACAGGTCCCCTCTTTTCAGTGTTCAGTGTTCACACATTCACATACGAGTCGTGTATCTATTAAAATTCATGTCGACCGACATTTCTCTCAGAATAGATGAATAAGAAGAGTACAAGGTTTCCTTGGAGACTAAGCAGGTCCCACCACCCCCAACCAAAAAGATCGCATCCGCATCAATGCATCGTCAGGGCTCCTATTTATAATCCCTCTCTGTGAGTGAGGTCTCATACCAAACTCTTTTCTCATACAAAAATGTCCGACAGAAATGGGCGACGCCACCGCATCGGCTACGCCTTCCCTCCGAAGAAAGAGCAGACCTTCATCCAGCCGTCGCTGATCAGCCATGCCCAGCAGAACGGCATCGATCTGGTCCCCGTGGATCCCGGCAAGCCCTTGACCCAGCAGGGCCCCTTCGACTGCATCATCCACAAGCTCTACCACGACGAATGGAACACCCAGCTCAACGAATTCTCCTCTCTCTACCCCCGCACCGTCATCCTCGACCCGCCCGACTCCATTGCCCGCCTCCACAACCGCGTCTCCATGCTCGACGTCATCAACGCCGCCTTCAAAGCCCCCCGCGTCGAGAATGTCTCCGTCCCCAAGCAGATCCTCATCCACGACGCCGCCGAACTGGAAACCGATTTGGGTTTGAAGTTTCCGGTGATTGCCAAGCCCCTGCTGGCCAATGGCAGCGCCAAGTCGCACCAGATGTCTATGGTGTTCAGCAGCGAGGGGATCAAGAAGGTCGAGACCCCCATTTTGCTGCAGGAGTTTGTCAACCACGGAGGTACCATCTTCAAGGTCTATGTCATCGGGGATTACACCGAGTGCGTCAAGCGCAGGTCGCTGCCCGATATCTCTGACGAGCAGCGCGCAAAACTGGCAGCGCTTGTGTTGCCATTCTCGCAGATTTCGAATGAAGAGGTTGACATTGAGGGTGTGGAGATGCCGCCGCCTGGGTTTGTGGAGGAGCTGGCCAAGGGGATCAGCGACGGCCTCAAGCTCAATTTCTTCAATTTTGATGTCATCAGGGACTCCAATGACAAGCACAGCTATTATGTTATTGACATCAACTACTTCCCTGGCTACGCCAAGCTCCACAACTTCGAGCACCTTTTGACAGACTTTTTCTTGGCTGTGCTTTCCAAGAAGTCTCAGACTCAGCTTGAACAAGGCAAGGAAGCGAAGCCGGAATGAATCGAGGATCCCAGGTTGGTCGTTCTCATCGAGGATTTACTACTTTTTCGAGGCAACTCAGGCTTGGCATCCATCCCTCTTACTGGGGTTTAATTTGCAGTTTAGCTAACATGTATGTCGAATAATAATGCTACTTTCAATAATAACTTTGAGTTTGAAATTTACAAGCTTTTGCGACTGGCTTTAAAATTGCTTCCCTTCCTCTAAATGTATTGAAATCTTATGCGGGAGTGCAAAGTAAAACAAAAAGAACATCATTGGAATCGTTGAAGATGAAAAGTGTACATAACTTGTGCGCTTTCTAAGATTCGGAAGCTACATTTTAAGGTATCGAAACTTTCCAAGGCTGAAAACATGTTTCAATCATCTCATGTGAACACCAGAAATGTTTGTTTTTCCAAAAGAATAAGAAAAATAGTTTGGAAAACTCGCAGATTAATGAAGTTATGCATCGACTCCCTTTTCAAATATTGTCCATTTAGGTGCAAACTAGTGTGGTATATAGTAAGGAGTTCTGGTGAAATTTCACTTTTCCAAGCCTATCAGTTTCTTCATTCGTGAGTGTTTGTATATATAGACGCTACAAAATCATATGAATCTCTATAGCATCAATATTCGACCTTATGTCAAAACTGAGGACCGGGCTCAAAATTAGTTAATTACTAGCTGTTTAATCAATTCAAGTTACTATATTTCAAAGTTATTGAATGAACTTTCAAACGCTAAAATATATTTCAATCATCTTACATGAACAAAAAAAAAAATCATCTTACATGAACATCGGAGAACTCATTTCTCAAACTATCTTGACTAGCGACTAGCCATAGCTACCAAGATGCCAAGCTGCAAATGGAAAAGAGATAATATAGTTAACGGGAGGCTACTAATTAGCTAATTGAGGGGAAACATGCAGTAGTAGTACTCACTCCATGATGTGTTTCCAGTAAGACTGATCATTAGTTGCTTCCTGATGATGATCACCATCCATAACTATAAGATCCCGGCCGTCGCAGGCTACTCCATAATCAATTTGGAAAGTGGCTGTTGAAGTAGTAGTTGTGGATGAATGGATACTGTTAGGAAAATGATGCATCATGAGTTCTTGTGGCGTAATAGCGGTAGTATCATGAGTACTACCGGTGGCGTAGGGCGAGGTGGCTGCTGGAACCAACACAGGCAATTGATGATCATGAGTATCACTCTGACCATGCCCGTACTGCAGCTTATGTTCATCTTCAGTACTGGAAGGAGCTTTCCTATTTGGAATCGAAAACTTGGAGTAGTGATGATCATACTCGTTAGTATTTCTGAAAGAAGTACCTTCGAAACCATTAGATTGACAATTTACCATGGTTGCACTAGTTAGATCAGCATAATCATATCCAATTCCATGCCCAGGATGATATACTGGCTGCTGGTCCAGAAATGAGCTGCTGCTGGATGGTGCTGACCCTAAAACATGTTTATAATAATCAACGGCAGCAGCCTCCATCTCCATACCTGGCATACATGGACGACACTGATCATATGCATCAGAAGCTGTTTTGTTGCTAATTAGAAGTCCTTGCCCTTGTCGTATATTATTTTGCAACACTTGAATTTTGGAGTTCAAGTACTGGAGGAGCGCCCAATCGCATGGATTGAAGCTAGTACTAGTAGCAGCTATGGTGGAGAGGTGATCATGAGTTGTAGTAAGTAGTGGAGTGTGAGTGTGAGTGACGGGGTCGATTCCCATTTGGAGCAGCTTCTTCTTTACATGGGTGTTCCAGAAGTTCTTGATTTCGTTATCAGTCCTTCCCGGAAGGTTGCTTGCTATAGCGGACCATCTGCAAATCCATCAACACTGTCTCAATTGAAGAATGAATTATCATGTAACTGAAGATGAATAATGAACTAATTACTTGTTTCCGAGAAGTTTATGGAGATTGATAATGGTTTCCTCTTCTTGGTGGGAGAAGTTTCCCCTCTTGATATCAGGCCTCAGATAGTTTGTCCATCGTAGCCTGCAGCTCTTTCCACACCGCTTCAAACCAGCAAGCTTCGGCACTTGTCTCCAACTAATTCCGCCACGATGATGATGATGATGATGATGATGATGACTCCCGTCGCCGCCGCACCTCTCCATGTACTCCACCAGCTTTTCATCTTCTTCTGTTGTCCACGGCCCTTTCTTTAACCCACTTTCATCACAACATGCTGATCTCCCCATTGCGACAAGCTAGTAATTCAAACCTCCAAGTTAACAAGTTGATTGGCTAGTCATGATCAGTACTATACTCATTCGCAGTACAGAAGTACAGATAGATAGATATATAGGTATACCATGCATGCACAGAAGTTAATAATTAAGTTGGCTATTCGATCATTTGCAGTACCGAAAAATAGATGCATGAACAGATAAGAGTAGCTAGATTCATATAGGGGATGCAATTTGAACTCAAACCTTAATTTGAGGTTAGGGACTTGGATTATTAAGCCTTCGTTTTTTCAACTGAAAACATGGAACATCAGTTGATAGCCAGAGGTATATAAATAAAGGGCCGGGGGTACAGAGTTGTAGATCATCAATACAAACCGTACGCGTGTGCGCGCGCATTAGATAGATTGGCTAGCTAGTCTAGCATAGTTTTTCATTTCGTGAAGTCATTTGACAAGATAGGCGTAGATATATATGCACAGTGGCTGATCCAGGATCCAATACGTGTCTAGGCTAATTAGAAGTGTAAAAAAAAATTTTGAATTTCTTGATACAATTTTTTTTCATGATGAGGTTTGGAACCAAATGAAATTTCTTTTAAAGAAACATTAAGGGAAGTGTAGGAGTATATGAGAAAACATTTAAAGAAACATTAATGGAAGTGTAAGAGTATATGAGAAAGCATTTAAAAAAAAATTACAACAAAATGCTAATAGAAAAATAGATTATTGCCAAAACAATGGAAAAATAATAATTTAACCAAAGTAGGAAAGTGAAGAAAATGAGAAGGGAAAAGAACATGCAAAGTCAAAGAAATATAGGTTTCATAAGTGTGTGGTTTGTAGGGTCAAAAATGAATAAAGGAAGGAGAAAATATTAGAAAACTAGGTGAAATCATCAAATCTGCTTGTGTGAAAAAAGCATCAGAAGGAGTCGAACCTCTGACCCAAACTGAAGTAAAGTTGGGGGGAGAATGCCCAATTGAGCCAAAGCATCTTTGATTACAAGTGGGTATTCATTTACTACATATAGAGAATTTTGTCTAGGCTACAGCCCAAACAGCCTGCTACATGCATCCGCCCCGGTATATGCATAGAAATTTGACATACAATTATACTTGATGGCACTTGTTCATAGCTTTTTTCCAAATTACTGTTTCACATCCATACATCCATAATCATATTGAGTTACATATATGGCATGGGTTTGTCTGATATACTGATGTGTATAGCATACAAACTGGGGAAAAAAACAAGTATGTATGCCATACAACAGAATTTTCCTACATATGTGTGTGTATGTATGTATGGTATGTGGATTTACTTAAACAGCGCCATACTATTGCGGCACTCTACGATCGATGTAGTTCCTTGTTAAGTAACCGTAACCATAACCATTAACCTTAGCTTGACCACTGCTATTTGTAAGTAAAAAAAATTAAATTCGTTGTCATGATTAGTACGTGATATTTGGAATAACTAATGCGTGGAGTGTGAAACAAATACATAGAGTAGTTAATTAGGCTCGATTACAAGTCACATGAAGTTGCTTCATAATTTTATTATCTGATCATTTTTAGTAACAGATTACCGGCCAGATGTATAGTTTAAAAAGTATGGAGGCTCAAAAACATGCATAAGAAGAGAATTAGCACTATTCTTATTGGATCATCTTAACATTTCACCAAGTAACATTTCATGGTAAGAATGTACGTGTCGTAAACGCCAGACTCTAGCTAGAACGCTAGTTAGCTAGGGCTAAAAAGCTATTTACTCCGGAGGTGCGTGGCAGTAAGAAAGTAACATCTGGGAATCTGGGATCAAGTCACAAAATTCATCCCGGCAAGGTAAGCTTATCTTGCTATATATATCAAGATCGATAGGTAAGTGAGATGATTATTAGTCGCATGCTTATGCCTTAATTAGACTGATATATGGTCAAAACACACAATTAGCTTGTCACATTTTAATCCTTGATTAAGCATGCTAAAACTATTTTTGATCAATCCATTCTGATGATAACATCAGCTTTGTAGTAGGTAATTAAGGAACTAATTAAATGCATACATAGTACACACGGCGTGTATATTCACATACATACATGGATTAAAGAAAATAATATAAAAACATGGTGGTCAAACATATAAATTATTATAAATAATTAAGATTGTATCGTGTAAATACACGTCGTGCATGTAAGAATTTCCAATACATATGTTTTTAATTTTCTTTTATCGATCTTTAATTTTCTTTTATCGATCCGATACTGAAATGATAGTATGTACGTACCACTTACTTGTTTGTGTAGCCCAAGGGCCATTGCACAATAGATGCTTACGGGCCAGTTGCAACTAAGGGCACATTCAAAGGCCCATTGGATAGGATCCATTCATTCCCGGCGTACGTAATCAATTAGCTCATCCATCACATCAAATAAAAGTATAAGAGGCTGCTAGTATATGACGCAGCTGCCTACCTAATGCACTAATTGTTTGTTTATATATATGAACCTGCTGATATGAATTGACATATTGTTTAACAGAGGTTCCATTCTCTAACAATATATTGAATCGGAGCAGCGGCCGGAGCGAGCAGACTAAGATCAATCGAAATGGTTGTTGGGGGGCAAGTTACCCACGAGTTAGAGGTTCAAGTGTCGGCAAGCCAGGCATGGGAGCTGATAAGCACCCTTGAGCTCGCCAAACTCATCCAACAAACTCTTACCGATGTAGTTGAAAAAATTGAAGTCGTACAAGGCGACGGACAGGCCGGCACCATTCTGTAGTGCTAGAAGGCCTTAATAAGGCTTAGGATTTATGGCCTTAATCTTAGGTGGTATGTCAAAACACATGTCCACATCATCAAATAAAAAAAATCATGTTATGTCATTTTTAAGTAAAAATACAATCTTATCTTTTTGATAAAGTAGTCTGGGGTTCACATCCAAAACCAATTGGCAATGGATGGAGTGGCCCAAACCCTTATAAACCACAGGCAAGACCCCATTTTTCCCGATGTGGGATATATCTCAACACGCCCCCGCACGTGTGGCGAATCTTCAAGCCTAACACGTGGACAACATTTGGGGTTGACGTGGAGTTCGTGTGGCCTTTAGGCTTCACACGTGATAAAGTAGTCTGGGGTTCACATCCAAAACCAATTGGCTATGGATGGAGTGGCCCAAACCCTTATAAACCACAGGCAAGATCCCATTTTTCCCGATGTGGGATATATCTCAACACGCCCCCGCACGTGTGGCGAATCTTCAAGCCTAACACGTGGACAACATTTGGGGTTGACGTGGAGTTCGTGTGGCCTTTAGGCTTCACACGTGGACGTGGGTAACCCGCTCTGATACCATGATAAAGTAGTTTGGGGTTCACATCCAAAACTAATTGGCAATGGATGGAGTGGCCCAAACCCTTATAAACCACAGGCAAGATCCCATTTTTCCCGATGTGGGATATATCTCAACACCTTTCATATCCAATGACTCTAGATTATTTTGTTTTTATTTTATAAAAAGATGTTTTTAAGCCATTTTTTTCATTACTCATGCTTAAATTTAAAAAATGTGAAATATATATATTTGTTTTCAAAAAAAAAATATACACATACATAATTTTTTTCAAGGAGAAAATTATACATATATATATATATATATATCTATATATTTGTCCAAAAAACCTTTATATATAGTTCATCCAATATAAATTCGATAGAGATTTTATTTTTTTATTTCATTTTTAAAGTTCGATGGTGAATTATATATATATATATATATAAAAATTAAAAAGAAAAAATAATGGTGATTTATGAAGTCTAAAACTATTTGATTCACAAAGATAATTTTTTTTCTTAATATCGTAATTGTGGCCCTAAATGTAATGAATTATTATAATATTTGACTACATAAAGAAATGCATTTAATTTAGTTCATGTAAGGGTAACAAAATCAACTACATAAAAATGGTAACTAAATCATCTTGATAAAAATAAACAATAATTATTCGAATTGATGCATGAAATATAGGGATTGAATAAGTAAGAAACTATAATGAATCAATGAATTGATGGTGTTTTGGTTTTAGATAAATCGTTATCAATAAATTATGGTATATACTGTATATGCATGTATGTATTAAGTTCATAACAAAAGATTCCATATTAGTAACCATTAATTTCCATATATAATCTGCATCGAAGAGAAAACTCAAACTTGAGAGTTTACATGTATCAACAGAAATAGAGAAAAATAAAAATGAAGAAGACGTAAATAGCGTACCAACTAAAGTGTGGGCAACGTCGACATACAAAATTTTTAAAGGTATGTCATGCGTCTTTTTGTTTTCTCTTACATTTGGGTTTTCTCTTATTGTTGATAATCTTTTTGTTCGTGGTTTTACATTGAACCAGATGGATGGAAATAATACTTCACAAGTACCATATGTGGAGGAAGATGACTTAATTGCATCCAATGAAGTAGACCTAGAATTAGATGATAGAGATATTCCGAAAACAGGAATGATATTCAGTTGCTACGGTGTTATGTATGATTATTGCAAAGATTATGCTATGAAGACAAGTTGGGCAATCAGAGCAAGATCTAACTCAAAAAGAGATGGCGCACTTAAGTATGTCCAGCTTGTATGTTCAAGAGCGTTCAGAGGTAAATCCCTTAAAGAAAATGAGCCCAAATCTTCGCAGATAACTGGGTGTTCTACACGTATTCGAGCGGTGCTCAACTCAGATGGAGAGTACAAATTTACCACAATATGTCTAGAGCACAATCATCATTTGTGCCCAGAAGCAACCAGACGTATAAGACAATATAGGGGGCTGGATCAACATTCAAAACATAGGTTTTATTCTAATCAAGATGCTGGTGTTCGACCTTCCAAAAACATTCATGCTATACTAACCGAAAAAGGTGGATACGCCAATTTGGGATACACCGTGAAAGATGCACGAAACTTCATTAATAAGAGAACAACTTTGAAGCTTCAGAGTGGTGATGCAGATGCCCTTCACAGATACTTTATTATGATGCAAAAGAATAATCCTGAGTTTTTTTATTCTATTGATGTTGATGAGGAAGGTCGACTAAGGAACGTCTTTTGGGCTGACGCTAGGAGTAGAGCAGCTTGTGAAGATTTTGGAGATGTTATGACACCACTTGTTTAACCAACAAATATGATATGCCATTTGCTCCTTTTGTTGGAGTAAATCATCATGGTCAATCTATCTTATTAGGTTGTGGTTTATTATGTGATGAAACTACAATGTCATTTATATATATGGCTATATGAAGAATGGAAAAAAATGCATGAAGGGAAAATCTCCAAATGCTATAATTACTGATTAGTGTGCAGCAATGAAAAACGCTTTAAATATGGTAAAGTTAAACTAACATTAAAAAGATCGATTATGTTTGCAGTAAATAGTCCAAAATCTAAGGATTTTTCATGTATATTGATTTCTTTGGTGTAAATAGGTGAGCTCAGTTGGTAGTACAGTACCAAAGTCATCTATCAGCTATATGGAAGTTCGAGAGCAATGTGGAACTAATGGAACGGTATTTATTACTTCTTCAATTAGATTTAGTTTAAGGATGTTAACATATGGATATAATCTAATAAGCGTTATATTTTTTGTATTACTTTTGTATATTTACGAAGACAACAAGCATGAGTATACTCGAAAGACAAGTACTTGATTACATATTCGATAGGAGTCTACTAAAGCAGAAGAAGGGGCAGGTGGAGGAAACACTTTCTCAAATCGATGGGTTTTCAATAAAACGTGATGAGATTATTGTACTTCAAGATCACAGTTGGTTGGGTGACCAGGTCCTTAACATGTATATTAAGCTGATCAATCTAGACAGAGAGACTAATGATCGTTATGTGTTTCTCACATTCCTAGCGGTCAGTCTTACTTTCGTTCATATACGTACATACAAATATATATATATATATATATATATATCTATAATGTCTATATATATTTAGAGTCGGGGCAAGTATATCAAGGGACCTCCAAGGAGCAGCAATAAACCATCAAAGATGTTGAGTGGCGCGATGAATTTTTTTTCCCAACAATGTCATCCGTCTAGATGTGGCTATAATATATTCAATTGCAAATGGGTATGACCGTATGACTTGCATTATTTTTTCAATTCCCATTGTTTTCTTATTTTAAACTAGGTTTTTTTTTTTTGGGTGTTTTTGTAGTTGATATTTCCTGTATGCTTACACTCGCATTGGGTGGCTTTCGCGATTGATCTAATGAAGCACAAGATTGAGATATTGGATACCTTATATGACAAAATATTGCCAGGACTCGATGAAATCATATCTGGAGTGGTTGGTGCACTAATGTTGAGCATCTTTATCACTTTTTGTAATTTGAAGATAAAAATGATTTGTTACTTAATCATTTCAATTTTATTATATATCTTGCAGTTGATAATATTAGAGGAACTATCTAAAGATTTTGGTGAGGTAATATTCAATCACAAAATGTACTCTACCGACACAATTCCTCTTGCAAAGATTGTAAGACAAGAAAATATGTAAGTTAATTTCATTCATCTTGCTAGACTCATATGTGACATGATTTGTACGTTTAAGCCTAATGTGTTTAAGTTTTATTGATTTTCAGTTGGGATTGTGGAGTACTGTTGATTAAGGTAATGGAGTCATGGTATGGTAAAATTACGACAGAGATCGATAAGGTAATAAAAGTATTATACTTTATACTTCTAAATGATTGCTTATATATTTTGAACCATATATGTTTCTTCTTTTGAGAATCTTATAATATTCTAACTTCAATTTTTGCTCATAAATTGCAGGACATGACTGACAAATATCGGCTTAATATAGCGACTTCAATTGTTTTAAGCCATCACAACGAGCTCAGGAATCAAATCATCGAAAAACCAACAGAAAGATCTACAAATTTATGAATTTCATTAGCAACAAAAAATTTGTTAATTAAATGCATTTCCTTAATAAAGTTTCGGTTTTTTGTTTAATACAATTTTATGACTTTTTTGTTTTGGTTTTTTTGTTTTAATAAAGTTTAAAAATGGCCTAAACTTGCAAAGTAGTTAATACATGAGACTTTAAAATGATGAAATTAATACAGCAGACATTTAATACGTATAAAGTGTTTTGTACCTTTTAATGTGAATATGTCATTAGGGAAAGAACCCGGTGAACTTGTATCAAAAAAAAAATCCTCGGTGAACTTGTACGTACTTAGCTCATTATTAACTACTTAATATATTTAATTTTTAAAGGGTTTAGGGTTTAATATATTTAACCCTAAACCCTTTTTAAACCCTAAATTCTAAACTTTTATCCCTAAACCCTAAATTTTTATCCCTAAACCCCAAACTTATTTATTCCATTTTAGTGTGAATACGACATTGAGCTAGGATACGTCCTTAGTGAACTTGCATGTAGCACATAATTAGCTACTTAATACTTTTTTTATTTAGTGTGAATATTCCACTAAAGAGAGGTTTATAGTGAACTTTAGTAGCTCATTGTCAGCTACTTAGTATTTATTTGTTTAGCTAGTGATCATTACGTACTAGCTCATCATTGGCTATTTATAACTTATGCTTATCACTTTAAATCTAAATGTGAAAAATGACTTCTATTTGAATATTTGAATGTGAACTTCAATGTGTATAATGATCGACTTCTATTTCAATGTGAATATGTCATTATGGAAAGGTTCCAAGTGAAAATTACTAGCTTATTATCTGCTACTTATAACTTATTTGTTATTATAAAACATGTTTAGGACTTTAAATTTCAATGTGAATAACGACTTCAAATTTTAATGTAAATAATGTCTTCTATTTCAATGTGAAGTTCAATGTGAACATACTATTTGGGAAATGTTCCAAGTGAACATTACTAGATTATTATTGGTACTTGTAACTTATTTGTTACTATGTGACATGTTTATGACTTTAAATTTCAATGCGAACAATGACTAATTTTATTTTAATGTGAGTATTCTATTAAGGAAAAATTCTAAGAGAACATTATTAGTTCATTATTTACTACTTAGTACCTTGTTTGTTACTAAGAATACCATGTGCACCGGGTAGGTGATTCGATCGGCATCAATATTCAATACCCTCTTTTCATTTGGGGCTTTTTTTCATGTCTGAAATTAATATAATTATGTGCATGCAGGAGTGCCGGGCCCTGGATGGCAAACGGAGAAGTTCACAGTGGTGGACAATGAAAAGCGGGTGAAAGTAGCGGAGGTGATTGAAAGTGGATATCTGGAACTAGGGTTTACTCTGTTCCGAGTTCGAGCCGAAATCATAGAGTGCCCCTCCTCCAGCTGCATTATCAAATCCAGCCTTGAGTATGAGCTAAAGGAAGAGGCTGCTGCCAACGTTGCGATCGACTCACTCGTGTCTGCGCATCCATTCGCAAAAATTGCAGAGATCGCCAAAAACCATCTCCTCCTCCAAAACGAAAATAATAGAGACTATGATGCATGATCGAGTACGTCTGATGAACACAGCATGCGTGTAAACGCTGTATCTTGTTTTGCCATATATAGATGCCATATGAATAAGCAATTTAAATAAGCATAAAAAAAAAATAAGCAATTTAAATTCTATCAACTCTAGCAAGTATTGATATTGGCGCCTTACTATTTGGTCATGCTACATTGTAGATCAATGCAGTTTATCAATCAGCCAATAGTGCGCACGTTTTGAATATATTGGCACCTTGCTATGGCTATGTTACTCTGTTATTCGAACGATATGATATATAGAATGCCCTGCGTCGTGCAGATCCTAATTGTAATCTCCAATATGCTCGATCAGATCAAAATAAAACTGTATCAATAATAACCATTCCGGGGGTTACGTACTGATCGAATTGCTGGGGAATTAAAGAAGCAAATCGTTTGTGCACGTAGATAGTTGCAGGGATTTGATCGATGTTGCCAAAATTATGGTAGAGCCAAATGAGAATGATGAACCCATCTGTTTTTTTTTTTTTTCTGCTACATGTATGCCAAGTCAATAAAAACACAGCATAGGCCTCCACGTACGCCTGCAGGCGGCTACAATTTTTACCATTTAAGTAGCCTGTCAACGATTGGCAGCGGTATGGTAGTCGACTAGAAGCATCTTAACACTTGTATTCCAGGCCAGTCCTCATTTGTCCTTTTATACAAACTTATCTAGAAGCATCAGCAGTGGTGCTCAAGCTATAGCTATAAATTGAAACTCTCCCACAGAGAAGAGAAACGTGCACACGGATCGTCCCCTTCCCTTAATTAAGGCTACACATACATAGACAGAAATGGTTATAAGCGGGAAAGCTTCGCATGAGTTGGAAGTGGAAGTCCCTGCAAGCCAAGCGTGGGAGCTGTATGGCACTCTTGGGATCGCTAGGCTCGTGGAACAATCTCTCTCCAATGTCATTTCCAAAATTGAAGTCGAACAAGGCGACGGAGAACAAGGCACCATTCTCAAACTAACATTTGCACCAGGTCTGTGTAGCTAGCTAGCTAGCTTCCTCAATTTTAATCTCTTCCTCCTTGATTGTCCAGTCCTCCCTCTTTAGTCTTCATTGCTGCACTACCTACTCTTCCCTGATCGATACAAATAAGAATCCTTCCACAATTTTATTGAAATTAATTAGTCGTTAATTAATGTTCTTGTTAGCTAATTTGTTTTGATTTTGAGTGCCTAGCTCCTATTATATATTGATGAGAATTGTGTGGTTCGCTCTATCTATTCCCTGTGACTCCTTGTTCGTATTGGACATCGATCGATGAATCCATCAGCTAGGTTGTTGTCTTAATTAAAAGTTAAAATCGTATTGATACAGATTATCTATGTTGATTATGTGATTGGAATTAATATTAGGGAAAATGCCCATTTAGTACTAATTCAAACCTCTTATTTCCCATTTCAATGATAATCTTTTGTATTAGCCCATTCCAATATAAGGTAACCATTTTTATGCCCAAATGCACAAATCTTTACTAAAGTCTTAACAAACCATATTATTTCAAGACTATTTTGCCCCCACCTCTTCAACATGAAAAGACTTGGCCTGAACCTCGGACTCCGGTCACCGGCCGCCGGATTCCGGTCACCGGAATTTTCCCCTGTAACCAGTTACTGACCCCCAATAATCAGTTACTGACCAGTTAATGACCCATAATAACCAGTTACTAACCCTCAGTAACCAGTTATTGATTAATTACTGACACCCAGTAACCAGTTACTGACCCCCAGTAACTTTTAGTTTTCAGTTACTGACATCTAGTAATCACTTAGTTTTCAGTTACTGACACTCAGTAATCACTTAGTTTTCAGTTACTGATCCCCAATAATCGGTTACTGACCTCTAATAATCAGTTACTGCCCCTAATAATTGGGTTACTGACCCCTAATAATCAGTTACTGACCCCCAATAATCGGGTTGCTGACCCTAATCACTTGGTTACTGATCCCCATTAATCAGTTACTGACCCCAATAATCAGGTTACTGACCCAATAATGGTTGGCCGGAATAGAAAGAAGGAAGCCAGAAAGCAAGAAGGAGACACTGTTCTCTTGCACCTGAATAATATTCAGGCAAGTGGTGCTTTCTATTGATCTACGCTTTTGGCACTTACCCTACTTAATTTCAATAATTTCATGCGGTTTTGTGTGAATTTTTGCAGAAGATATTTCCTGGACACGGTGGTCGTGGTACTCGGAAGAAAGAAAACCAAGAGAAAGAGGTGGGATGATCAATTATGGCCCAACAGCAGTCTTCGCGTCTCCACCGCTTGCTCACTCTCTTGGACAATATCCTTCAACCTTATTCATACTCTCATCATCATCCATATCAATCACAAATATAAGGGGGCACACCACCGCACAAAACGTAACCTTCTTCATCTCTCGTCGGAGCTTTTGGTCCCCATCGGCGGAAAATCCTTCAAACACTAGACATGTAGATCTAGACCACGACGTAAGAGAACACCAGCCACCGTCTGAGCACGTCTTCCCCGCCGACGGCGTGGTAGAGGCGGCGAAGCCAGGAAGGAACCATGACTCAGGCTTCCAGAGAACCCGATCAGGTGAGAGAGAGAGAGAGAGAGATGAAAATCAGATCGGGAAGAGAGAGAAAGAGAAAGAGAAAGATATGAGATTTGTGTGGCTTTAATTGCACGGGTAATAACGTCTTTTTGTTAAAAATCATTGAAATGAGCATAAGGAAAAAAATATCATTGAAATAGGGTTTGTTTTAGCTGTTTTTGGGTATTTGGACATTTTCCCTTAATATTAATTCATAGACGGCCGGGGTCTCTGCAGGGATACCAGGGCCTGGATGGCATAAGGAGAAGTTCACAATGGTAGACAACGAAAAGCGGGTGAAAGAAGTGGAGGTGGTTGAAGGTGGATATCGTGAGTTGGGATTTACTTTTTACTTAATTCGCTTCGAAATCACTGAAGCCGGCAGTAGTACTCCTTCCTCCTGCATTATCAAAACCACGGTTGAATATGAGCTCAAGGAAGAGGCTGCTGCCATGGTCTCATTTGTCTCTGTCGACCTCTTCGCAAATATTGCCCATATTGCAAAACACCATCTCCTCAAAAAACATACAGAGCAACTAAGTTCACAAGTTCTTGTTTGATCCATCAGTACTTAGGTGTTGTTGTTTTTTTATCAATATTGCCATGTAATAATTGATTTTGTGAACAATGTAGTTTAATAATATTTAATGCATTATATATGCATCTGGAACCAACTTAAATCCAAATCCAATGAGCAAGTTAATAATTCACACAGTGATCTTATCTAGTATGTAACTACTTACTGTATGCTACTCGATCATATGGCTCTTACAAGGGTGTCAACTGTACATTTTTCATTTCTTTTGCTTGTCTATATTTGCATCGATCATATGCCTACGTACTAGCTAGCTATTTTGCTGTACATGTACGTAATATCTTACTCGATCTTTGCTGCTATATATTGGCAGTCTAAAAGCTTCTTGAATTTTTCTATATAGATTTCAATTTGCTTATTTGGGCTAATCCCAAAAGCTTATTTTGCTCTTTATCATTTCATACGTAGAAGATGATAAACCAAACCTAACAGAATTAAGAGATAATGATGATTCCAGTTCAGATAAAAACAGCTAGTTCCCTAGATTCTCTAATCTCTAGATATGCTATGTATATATATCCCATATATCACAAACGATAGAGTTCTGTTTGTATTTGTTGTTATCTCAAGTACATGAGATGTTTATCTTGTAAACAACTAATCTGTATAAATAGAACACAGTGTCAGGCTAGTGTGAAAAGCCTTGACATTTCCCAAAATATTCTTCTCTCTGTTAGTTCGTTTATGGTATCAGAGCCATAGTCTAAACGACAATTTTTTTTTCTCGCTTCCTAACAATGGTATCAAGCTGGACAGAACCAACTGCCCCCTGTGGCTGGCACAGATACAGCCACTCCTGAAGAGTCGAAATTTGATGGGGTACGTTGATGGAACCTTAGGCTGCCCTCCCTGTTTCCAAACAGATGCTGAAGGGAAACTGACAGATGATGTCAATCCTGCGTATCAACAATGGATATCTAATGATCAGATGGTCCTTGGGTGGATCAACAACTCTTTGACGCCTCCAATCTTGGCTACAGTCGCTCGGTCCACTACCTCCTTCTATACATGGAGTTCGTTGGCAAAACGTTTTGCCTCTCAATCCCAGAACCGCATCCTGCAACTCCGCGGAGAGCTACTCAGGACCATGAGGAGTAACATGTCCATCTCCGATTTTCTTGATAAGATCAATTCTATTGCCGATAACTTGGCACTTGCAGGAAGTCCCATCAGTGACAATGATCTCGTATCCATCATCATGAACAATGTTGGACCACTCTATGAGAACACAGTAAGCTCTGCTCAAGCAAGAGACACTCCCATCATATATGAGTCTCCGGAAGCCCTTTTTCTTTCAGCTGAGAGGCTCATCAAAGATCAGTAGCAAGCTGCCCTGGATGTCTCTTCCTTAACCACTGCATTTCATGCTGCACAAATCAGTCCCCGAGGAGGTCGAGGGCGCGGCCGCGGTCCTCCAAATTACTACACTGCTAGAAACCCTACTTCCAACTTCGGTCGAGGTTTTCCTCTCAATAGAGGGCGAGGTGCTTCTGTTCTTGGACCTCATCCATCCTCCAGTTCCTTGTTCAACAATCAAGCTCGTCCAACATGTCAGATTTGTAGCAAGAGTGGTCACACTGCCCTAGACTGCTACAATCGTTTGAACCTGTCTTTTCAAGGAAGGGTGCCCTCTAGGAACCTTAGTGCTATGGCAGCTTCTGGGTCTACTCCAGCTCCTCTAACTTGGCTGCTTGACAGTGGTGCAAACTCTCATATCACCTCTGACTTGGGAAATTTGCAGAATCCAAAAGAGTATCAAGGGAATGATCGTGTTGGAGGCATATGTAATGAAACTCCCCTTTCTATTTCCCACACTAGTTCAACTACACTTTCAACTCCTACTCACACATTCAAATTACATGATATTTTACATTGTCCTTCTGCATCTACAAACCTTCTCTCTATCTATCGTTTTACATCAGATAACAATTGCTTTATGCTAATCTATCCTGATCATTTTATCATTAAGGACATCCAGACGGGGAGGATCCTCTTTAGAGGACCGAGAATGGCCTTTATCCTCTACGTTCTCTTCAACAAGCTGGTTTTGATCTGAAGCATTTTGCGTTTGTAGGAGCAAAGGTCTCTTCTATTTCTTTCTGTCAATCATGTCCCTTAGGAAAAAGTACTAAGTTACATTTTGTACTCTCTGATTCTATTTCCAGTCAACCTTTGGATTTAATTAATTCTGATGTTTGGTCTTGCTCTACTCTATCTGTTCAAGGATTTCAGTATTATGTGTTGTTTGTGGATGATTACTCTCGGTACTCTTGGATTTTTCCAATGAAACACAAAAGTGAGGTTTTCCAACTCTTTATCAAATTCCGTACTTATTTTTAAAAAACAGTTCTCATCTTCTATCAAACAATTTCAGAGTGATGAAGGAGGAGAATATACCTCTCATGCCTTTAGAGATTATCTCATTCTACATGGAATTCACTATCGCTTCTCCTGTCCAAAACACCCTGAGCAAAACGGCCTCGCCGAAAGAAAACACAGGCATATTGTGGATACCGCTCTAACTCTTCTTGTTCATGCTCACATGCCATCCTCATACTGGGTTGAGGCATGCAATGCAGCTGTCTATATTATCAATAGACTCCCCTCACCCATTCTACATCATCAAACTCCCTACTCATCTCTTTATCAAAAAGAACCCAACTACTCCTTTCTTCGAACCTTTGGGTGTGCATGTTACCCATATCTTCGTCCATATACCAACTCTAAACTTCAACCTCGGTCCAAACAATGTGTTTTCTTAGGTTATTCTCTTAATCATCTCGGTTATCGATGTCTTGATTTGGACACACAATTTATCTCTCTCGACATGTATTGTTTGATGAAACTTGTTTTCTTTTTAGTAAGGTCGTTCTCACTTCCCCAACAGGTATGTCTTCTTCCTCCTCATCACTATATTTCTTTTCTGTTCAGGATATGATCTCCAATCCATTACAACTAACTTCATCACAAAACTCACAACACACACATCCTCCATCTTCTAACACGCACACGCCAACTCTTAATACTTCCTCACCTATTGATCTTTCCTCACCAAAGTCACCTCCCTCTGCACAAACTCACTCACAGCCACTCTCTAGCTCCGACTCAACATCTTCTCTTAATACTACTTTGGATAATGTGAATGACTCAAGTCAGGTACGTCCTTCTGCTAACTCTCACTCCATGCAAACTCGACTGAAAGATGGGATCATTAAACCTAATCCTAAATATGCAATGCATGTTTCTCTCATCAATGATGTTGTTGCAGAACCTACGTGTTACAGTAAAGCTGCCAAAGATGCAAACTGGCGCTTAGTAATAATGAAACTTGGGACTTGGTTCCATCTACATCATCCATGAATGTCTTGCCAAACAAGTGGATATTCAAACTCAAAAGGAAAGCAGATGGCAGTATTGAACGCTATAAGGCTCGACTGGTTGCTAATGGTTTTCATCAACAAGAGGGCATTGATTTCTCTGAAACGTTCAGTCCCGTGGTGAAGCACTCAACCATTCGTTTAATTCTTGCTCTTGCTGTTACCAATGGTTGGCATGTTCGACAACTTGATGTGCACAATGCATTTCTACATGGACACTTGACAGAGGAAGTTTACATGAAACAACCTCCTGGCTTTACTGATCTGAACTTTCCCAATCATGTTTGCAGATTAAAACGCTCCCTCTATGGCCTCAAACAGGCACCGAGGGCTTGGTTTCAGTGTTTTGCCGAATACTTGGAAAGCTTTGGGTTCTTGGAGTCTCTCTCCGACTATTCTATGTTTACATATGCACAAAATGGCATTTTTCTTATTCTGCTCATTTATGTGGATGATATATTGATCACCGGCAACAACAGCAGTCACTTATCTCAACTTATATCTGAGCTAGGCAAAATGTTCTCCATGAAAGATCTTGGTCGCATACACTACTTCCTTGGTGTTGAAGCTACTTATGATGGCTCTTCTCACTACTTGACTCAGAAAAAGTATATTGTGGATTTACTTACTTGAACAAAGATGCTTGAAGCCAATCCTTGTGCAACTCCATCTGCAACTGGTCAGAAATTAAGCCTTCACTCTGGAACACCACTCACTGATCCTACTGAGTATCGAAGCGTGGTTGGAGCTCTCCAGTACCTCACACTCACAAGGCCAGATATATCTTACTCAGTCAATCAGGTTTGTAAATTCATGCATTCTCCAACCAATATCCACGTACTGGATTGCTGTTAAACGCACTCTGCGTTATCTCAAGTTCTCAGTCAATTATGGCCTTAAATATCAGCCTGGTTCTTTGTTTATAAGTGCCTACTCCGATGCCGACTATGCTGGAGATCCGGATAATCGTCAATCTACTGGCGGCTATTGTGTGTATCTTGGCTCGAACCTCATTTCATGGAGCTCCAAGACTCATCGTACTGTGTCCCGCTCGAGTGCCGAAGCGGAGTATCCACAACTTGCCTTTACTGCTGCAGAAATTTCTTGGTTAAGGTCCATGTTTTGTGATCTTAATCTATTCTTACAGTGCCCCAAAATTTGGTGTGATAACTTATCAGCTATTGCCATTGCATCCAATCCAGTTTTCCATGCCAGAACGAAGCATGTAGAAGTTGATTATCATTATGTCAGAGAGAAGGTTGTGAATAAAGAGTTGCAAGTTCTTTTCGTTCCTACTGCTGATCAAGTTGCTGACATCTTTACAAAAGGTTTGTCTGCCTCTCGTTTTCATTTTTTGGTCTCCAAGCTTCCTGTTCTTCCCAGACCACTCAGCTTGCGGGGGAATGATAAGCCAAACCTAACAAAATTAAGAGATAATGATGATTCCAGTTCAGATAGGAACAGCTAGTTCCTTAGATTCTCTAATCTCTAGATATGCTATGTATATCCCATGTATCACAAACGATAGAGTTCTGTTTGTATTTGTTGTTATCTCAAGTACATGAGATGTTTATCTTGTAAACAACTAATCTGTATAAATAGAACACAGTGTCAGGCTAGTGTGAAAAGCCTTACATTTCCCAAAATATTCTTCTCTCTGTTAGTTCGTTTAGAAGATGATTGAGCTAGCTAGCTACATCGGGGTCCAGCATGATGATGTTCGTGGATTCCACAGCGCAGGTAGCAAGAACTTCATACCGTTGAGTCCATAAGCATTGAACGCCCCACCGGATTTCCCGTCCAACGCCACCTTCCCGGGATTCCCAGGGGACGCCCCTCTTGCGAACATACCCTCACACATAGTGCTGGCCTCTATGGGCCACGATTTAGGTCCTGGTTTGGAAAATCCGGTCATGAATGGATTGGTGACGGCAGCAGCCAACCCGGCAGCAAAGTTGACTAGAATGGCATCGACGACGGGGTTTCCGTTTGGTGGTTTGAGCGTGATGCCTGGAGGGCCGTAGCTGGACTTAAAGAAGGGCCAGGCACAAGCACCGGGGCACTCGACTTCGGGGTTTCCGACGATGAGATAAGGCTGGTTATCGATGACTCCGTGATCATAGCATCTTCCCCTGCAAAGGGATGCGACCGCACATTCCTTACCGGTGAATATGACGACAAGGCCGGCAGGAGGCTTCCCGGCGGTGGCCGTCTTGACCATCGACTTTATGAAGTCAATGGTGATGACTTTCCCCAGGGAGTAACTTCTATCGGTTATCTGACTCACCACTTTGACGGCGATTTTGGGCGCAGAATGATCGGGGGAAGATATGGATTGGTAGCTCTCGACGGTGTCCCACCAAGATGTCACCCGAGGCTTGGGGGTGCCGCCACCATGATTCAGCGACTTGATGAAAGACCTGACCACACACTTTTGTGTGCGTCCAATTGGACCGTAGAAGAGGATTGAAATGTCGAGTTTGCCAGTCAAGAGAAGCCCTCCGTGGTAACTGAAGGTGTCCGGCGGTCTCAAGTGGCACGAAACCAGGGGTGGACTAGCAATTAACCAAAGTAAGCTGAGAACCAGAGGAGCAAGATGAACTCTCGAGGCCATTTTTTCTTTCTTCAATTCCTTGGATCATTGCATGCATGCATGGATGCGTCTTGTATAAATATATGCCGCCCCTGCTCTCACCATGCACAGACACCACACAAGATATATAGCTAACTTGGGATATCGGTTAGAATTAGCTTAGGACTCGGAATCTAATTTAGATTTATATCGATCAGTAACATATATGGTGATCAATATACGTACGTAGAGTACAGCTAGCTAGATATCTTTCTTTTCTTTTATATCTTATATCTTTCTTCTTTGCCATCTAATTCATGGAAGACATTGAATTCAGATTACAAATATAGTCTCTGTGGTCAGACTAGTTTGTGGTTCAGACAACCGATCGAGAAAGGATTCATATGATTAGTTTGCCTGCTGCTTAATTGATTGGATTAGTCAATAGTACGTTAACGAAAATATATAGAAACTAAGTCCGTACCGTACGTAATAGTCTCTGTAACTGTGATAAAAGGATGCTGTATTTTTTATGATCGATAAAAGATTAACTATTATCTTCTGTATAATAATACTCCTTTCACAAATTATATATAAATTTTAATCGATCAATATTCTAATTTGTTTTTCGAGAAATAAATTTCGTCGCTAATGCTTTTGCCAATTTGGGACACAAGCTCTCTATTTGTAACTAGCTGTTGGGAGGTCAACTTTTTTGTTACAGTTGTTATAGAGGTTCTTATTTATAATTGATTCGTTTTAACATAAAATAAAATTTTAAAAAAAATCTACTATGTTTGGGTACACACTCCACAACGTACGTTAACCATGCAATTTGCGTGCATGTTATAACATGATGCTGCAGGCGCGCAGTACTACTTGCATGCGTTTTTGGAATCTTGGATCAAACTTATAGCTGCAAAGTTTGTGATATATATAACTCACTATTGTGTATATCTTTATTTCGACTAAATAATTAAGCCATAGCATTAGTTAGCCCGATTCATGAAGACACCACGTTCATAGATATATGGTGTATTGTATACAACTATACATGCATATATATGCAGTCGTACATTTACCTCCCTCTCTGTAAGTGTTTATAGCTTGATTAAAGACATCGATGGATATACACACATACGTGCATGCTTGATGATGTAGTTTATATGTACATGTATACATACATATAGATACTTAGAGATCAAGGTGGAGATACTAAGAGATGAAGCTAGGAGCATTTCATTCTCTCAAAGTTCGAAGCTGAAAATTTTGAAGAAACTTAGGTTATTAATTGATTGATTGAGCACGTATGATCGAATCCAATAAAAGACGAGAAAATGCCCTAATACACAGATTTCTTTAAAGTAAAACTCAATTCAATGAAAAAAGTTTTCTATAGCCCATTCCAATGAAACTTAATAAAAAGACGATTATGCCCATAAACTTATAAACACTCTCTCACCCTCGATCACTCTCTCTCGTCCTCTCTCATTCTCATACTCTCTCATCTTTCAAATCTCTCTCTCTCTTCTCCGGCCGAGTCGACTCAACGAGTCACAATGTTCTTCCTCCGAATCCACTCAGTGGACACCAACCACCTTGTCAACCTCGAAGACGCCGAGTTCACCACCATCTCCGCTGCCGTGCAATCAAACTTTAGGTTCCGCGTGTGGCGAGGAATCGCGCATCTGTTCCGAAGAAGAAGAGGAAGCTTGTCGTCGCTGCCGAGCCACGGCGCCAAGTCCTCTCTCCTCTCCATCGTCGTCGTCCCGAACTACTTGCCGTTCAACAACTTTATCTGCTTCTACGAATCCCGCCTGTCGCCGAACTCGTCTTCATCAGGTGGAAGAGCAATCGGGAGCGGTAGCTAGGATCTGAGGAGGAGGAGTCGGCGGAGGAGGACACATGGCTGTCAAGGAGGCGGGGGACCTGAGCGGTGGCGAGGGGGTCGTCGAAGATGTCTTCGCCGACGAGGAGATCGGCCGGGTCGAGGAGGAGGGGGAGGGACAAGGGGAGGGACTCCACCTGGAAGAAGGGCTTGCAAAGACAGCATCACTCTGAAGGCCAGTGAGGAAGACTAGTTCTGAGTTGTAGCGTAAGGTTGGACGTCGGAGTCGACGCCAACGCCGGTCGGGAAGTGTTTGGGCACCTGCTTTGGGTGCCCAGAGCAATTTTTTGGTTTGGGCTTGGGTCCTTGACAACGGGCTGGAGGTTTGGATGCCCTTATGGGCCTCACAGTAATGTTTCAACGTTTTATTAGGGGTTAGTAACTATTATTGGGGTCAATAATTGGATTATGTTCTGGTGTTTCTTCTTTTCTATTACAATAAGCTGAAATAAGTTGATTATTGGGGTCAGTAACTGATTATTAGAGGTTAGTAACACGATTATTAGGGGTCAGTAACTGGTTACTGGGTGTCAGTAACTGAAAACAACATGATTATTGGGTGATTACTGGGTGTCAGTAACTGAAAACAAAGTGATTATTGGGTGTCAGTAACTGAAAACTAAAAGTTATTGGGGGTCAGTAACTGGTTACTGGGTGTCAGTAATTAATCAATAACTGGTTACTGGGGGTTAATAACTGGTTATTATGGGTCATTAACTGGTCAGTAACTGATTATTAGGGATCAGTAACTGGTTACAGGGGAAATCCGGTGACCGAAATCCGGCGGTCGGGGAAATTCCGGTGACCGGAATCCGGCGGTCGGGGAAATTCCGGTGACCGGAATCCGGCGGTCGGGGAAATTCCGGTGACCGGAATCCGGCGGTCGGGGAAATTCCGGTGACCGGAATCCGGCGGCCGGTGACCGGAGTTTGAGGTTCCGGCCAAGTCTTTTCATGTTGAAGAGGTGGGGGAAAAATAGTCTTGAAATAATATGGTTTGTTAAAACTTTAGTAAAGATTTGTGCATTTGGGCATAAAAATGGTTACCTTATATTGGAATGGGCTAATGCAAAAGATTATTATTGGATTGAGAAATAAGAGGTTTGAATTAGTACTAAATGGGCATTTTCCCTTAAAAGACCATGTACGAGAACATTTCATACATAGAGATCAATCAGCAATCCATGCATGAAAGAGATTTCTGAACAATTCAAATATTAATTAGTATGCTTCATTCTCTGAAAATTGGTACAATTAAGGAACAAAAAGGGGAAAATAATTAGTGATATGTATGAATAATCCTGAGTATCACTCTGTCGTACACAAGCTTATATACTTGGTTATTAACAAAATTATGGAGATCGATGCGATTGATTGAGCTAGGATCCAATCGAATCGAAGATCCACAAGTTCGATCGACTCTTGATGATGATATTACATAGGGGCCCAGCATGCGTTCGACGTTGGATCCCATATTGCTGGAAGCACGAACCTGAGATTCTTTTCTCCAACGGCGTTGTAGCCCACGCCGGCTGCGTCAATAGTCAACTTTCCGAAGTTATCCTGGCAGGCGTTGCCAGCCTCGATCGCCCAGGTTTTGGGTCCTGGTTTGGAAAACCCGGCTTTCAATGGGTTAGTGAGTACTGAAGCCAAGCCGGAGGCGAAGTTGACGATGGCAGCATCAACTCCCATGTCGCTGTTTGGTGGTTTCACTACAGGGCCTGGAGGACCGTAGCTGGCCTTTGTGAAGGGCAAGCCACAAGCACCGGGGCACTCGACTTCCGGGTTTGCGACAATGAGATAGGGCAGCTTGCCGTCAAAGGATCCATGGTCGTAGCATTTGCCCCTGCACAGCTTCTGTGTTCCGATATCCTTGTGCACGAAGATGACAGCAATAGAGTTTGGCTTGCCAGGGTAAGCCTTATTCACCAGCATCTTGATGAAGTCTACGTTCAACGCTTTGCCCAAGGAGGCGTTGTCGTCGCTCTGCTGAGTCCCCACTATGAATGTGATGGGTTTCTTGGAGTAGCTTTCGATAATGCCCCTCCATTTGCAAAAGGCAGACCCTGTGATCCCGAACGAGTTGATGAAACTCCTGATCAGGTCCTTGCTTCTGCTCTGCCATTGCCCGTAAAATAAGATGGAGAGGTTGACCTCCCCGGAAAGCAGAGGGCCTCCGTGGTATGTGATACCGGCACCGTTGCCCTTACCGGCGTTACCTCCTGGACCTGCCGGAGCTGCTGTCCCAGCTGGTCGAGGAATGCTTGTGCTCTGTACAATCGTTCTATAAGGGGCCGCTGGTTTTCTGTTGTTTACAACTGGTTTAGGAGGAGGTACTACCACTGGTTTATGTGGTGCCACTGGTTTATGAGTCGGCGCTGGTTTATAAGTTGGTGCTGGTTTGTGATGAGGTGCCGTTGGTTTCTTACCATGGGGTGCTGGTCTTTTCATTGTTTTATAAGGTTTGGCTGGTTTATGAGGAGGTACTACCACTGGTTTATGTGGTGCTACTGGTTTATGAGTTGGCGCTGGTTTATGAGTTGGTGCTGGTTTGTGATGAGGTGCCGTTGGTTTCTTGCCATGGGGTGCTGGTCTTTTCATTGTTTTATAAGGTTTGGCTGGTTTATGAGGAGGTACTACCACTGGTTTATGTGGTGCCACTGGTTTATGTGGTGCCACTGGTTTATGAGTTGGCGCTGGTTTATGAGTTGGTACTGGTTTGTGATGAGGTGTCGTTGGTTTCTTGCCATGGGGTGCTGGTCTTTTCATTGTTTTATAAGGTTTGGCTGGTTTATGAGGAGGTACTACCACTGGTTTATGTGGTGCCACTGGTTTATGAGTTGGCGCTGGTTTATGAGTTGGTGCTGGTTTGTGATGAGGTGCCGTTGGTTTCTTGCCATGGGGTGCTGGTCTTTTCATTGGTTTGTAAGGTTTGGCTGGTTTCTTGTGACGGGCGGCTCCTCCTTTCTTGCCGCCGCCATGGGAGGATCCTGCCAATACGAGGTGAGGCGTAATGACGAGGAGGATGAGGAAGAGAGCCTGAGTTGCTAGGGCAACACGAGCAACCATGTTTTTTTGTTTTTTCTTTGCCAACTATATATTACACGGTTGGCGGATTCCTTGAGGCATTCCAACAGGCATATAAATATGCCCGGCGATCACGATTTTCGTGCTCGATCTTCATGCACCAACGTTCACCGCCCCACAAATCAAGGCCGGGGAATACTGGATCAATTTAGGAAAACGAATTTGTGCGCTAGCTATACTTGGGTGTGAATGGAAAGAAATGGTCAAAAATAGGTCTTGGTGCTTGGGTGTCAATTTGCCACTTTCAGTAAATATAATTCCTGTATCCCTAGACTAATTTTTACAGCTTATGAGAGAAAATTAGTAATGTTTTCTCCACGATATATAATCTCATTTGTAATGTTTTTCAGAGAGAGAAAACAAGACTAACGGTGCAATATGTTTTTGTCTATGGTAGCGGGGGCTGATGATTGGTCCTGCTCAGGTGATCAATTGATGGATTTCCTACTCAGTTGTGCTCAACTCGATCTACTAACACATTTAAATCCGGAGGTGAAAGAAAATAGAACATTCACTATTATATACCCTTTGAATCCAACTGCAGTGTACATTTACCATTGCATGTAGTAAAACAGTTTTCTTCTGTTTTCTGAGGATGGATAAGGAATGAGAGCAACTCATCGATTACTCGAATGAACAAACAGGTGTTATCTTTATATATTGGGTACTGTTAACAGCGTTTATTACATTCAGACGTTATTCCAAGGCAAGGGTATCATTGGTATGGTTGCATCAAATAATGATGTACACGGAGGGAGAACGAGGCAGCAAACAGGAGTTTTACTCCATCTTACATCATCCCAACTTGATTCTCTCTGCAGACCATCTCTTTCTATTTGGTTCTCTCCATGTCTATATCTCTATCTTTGTCTGCTGATACTGATTGGATCCAACCAACGAAATCCTTACCAATATAAACACACAAATCAAACACATTCATACCCCGTACATTCTGCTGTCAGGTTTTTCCTGCTTTGTGTTGTTGTTACAAGGCAATGGCTCTCTTTGCATTTCGACCATTTTGAGACCAACTTCCTATCTTCATTCTTCCGGAGTCTTCCAAACACCGACTTTAAACCATTCCTCATGTGATTCAGTGTCGCTGTAACAAACTCTCTGCAGCATAAAACAACTATAACTCAGTACATAGTCCAGTACTAATTTTATCATTTTAACAGTACTTTCCTGCATATGAATATTCATCTCATTACAATGTAACCTAATCACCAGTAAGTACAAGAAAAGAGTGAGAGACATCATTTTCACAACTAGGTTAATCTGTATCCATGTTGTTGTATGCATCTTAGATTTGAGGTTCTGAGGTTACCGACTCACCACAACTAATTATTTGGTTCTCAGTTTCTTAGCATTACACAAAACATATCTACCTCGTAAGTTCACTACTAAAAGTTATGCTTCTTGAATGAGATGATTATGAATAATTAAATCTACAACCAAGATGAACTGAGTTTACATAATTTTGAGGACTAGGTGGTTTTGAGCTATCTTTGCAAACTAGACGTACTATAGAAGGTTCTCTAATTCATGACTACTGATCAAGGAATGGTTATTTCCGCAATAAGCTTCAGATTAAAGAAAAAAGAAATATCATCATCATCAGACATATCAGAAGCGAATAAACTTAAAGGCTGTTGTACTTACAATGGCGAGCAAGGAGATCTACCGCCGTTTACATAGTAAACAAACAGATAAGAATCATAATGCTGACCATTGATCAAGTAAAAGCCTTGCAATCTTCTTACACACTTGAATGACATTTTCTTGTACAAAAGGATTGCAGGATTATTGTAAGAAATGACATGCAGGTAAACTGCCCTGCAGGTCGGAATACTTGAGGCATATTTTATGACCTCACGAATAAGTGCAGAAGCTGCAAGACAAAGAGCAAATTATAAGTTCTTATACTGAAGGAAGTTTCAAAACTTCATAAAAGAAGAGAAAACTCTTACCTATGCCAAGATTTCTGAAAGATTCTACAACTCCTAGCGTCAGAATGTAGACTAAGGTCTGATCTGGTTTTGACGGGTCGTAATTGAGCAAATCCCCTATCTACAGGGCCAACATTTATGTATCAAATTCTTTGTCTGTTATGATTGAGGGGAGCGGTGGTAGTTCCAAGCCCCTCTTCAAGAAAGAAAAAAAAGATATAATTGCAGATGACTCACCTCACTTTCTTTTACAAGGACAATTCGAGCAGTTACAAATCCAATAAGTTCATCACTTTGACCATTTGGACGACTTCGATCAACAGCTGCCCATGACACAATATCATGTCCATTTACTACATTTTGAAAAAACTCGGACTCATACCTGTGGAGAGAAAAATGAGTTACAAGAATATATGTCATTGTAGAAAGCACATACTGCGTCAAAGAGTGAGATGAGATTATGTACCTGATGGGAAATAAATCAGTATGGATTTGCTCCAAGATCTCAAGGTCAGCTGGTTGTATGGGCCTATAACATATGGTTGAATGATGGGGAGGATTTGGGTTCACCATTGGCATAGTGTGGTCAATCCCCTGCAAATATTGGATATACTTGGAGAATTTGCACATGAACTTCTCCTTCCATTTATGCCACATCAGCCACAAAGGTCATGCAATATCTTCTGGCAAGTGTAAAAGAAATAATGCATTCCAATAATTCTCCATGATTACCCAAAAGTAGTTAAAAACATTGAAATGATATTCACAAGTTTTGGAAACCTAATATGTCCAAGAAGCCCTTTGAAAAATACAAGCATTTGCATTCCACAACAAGATATCCAGAGTTACAGACATCTCAATAGATGGTGAATAAACAAAGCTGCACAACTACCAGCATTCTAATCTCTTCTCTATTTATGTCATCCACCCAGTTGTTGTTTTGAACTTTCACATATCATTAGATTGTTTCAGAACTTAACTTTACGGTTATTAGCCTTAAAGTGTTCTTTCAAAATATTTTCTTCTGGTTAGAATAAGGGCCTGAAGTGAGTGGCTATTCTCTAACATGAAAACATTGACAAAAGAACCTTCTCTGGAATCATTTCGATTCAGCTACTCATCAAAACCGAAATTCGCTTTCTTACTGTCAAATGCTTCACATTCACACAATTGATATAGTTTTCCCAAACTTGATGCAAGAAGGATTAGTTGAATACACAATTTAATATTCAAGGAGGTGACTTCGAAGACATAGTTTGCCAAAATAGAAAGACACTGTATTAGAGGTCTAACATGCTTGTTAAAAGATACGGGAAGAGAGATGAAACTTTTCTATTAGAATTATTACCTTGATTGAAGCTTTCCTTGACTAAAATAACAGATGGGGCTCTTCAGAAGTGGCCTGCAAGAATCAAACAATGAAAGTCATCTAACCAATAAGTCAGGGTTGATCTAGATATCAGAAAAGATTTGGCATTGAAATTCAGTAAAATGTACACAAACATTTGGAATGGAATTAAAGGAAATGATTTGAGTAGGAGAAAAAAGAGAGGCGTTTGGGGTCATAAGCCATGCACCTGAGCTAAGAATAAGAGTTGGAGTAAGAAAGGCTTTCCGAATTCTGGGTATCAGACGAATTGAATCTAAAGAGGCATGACAGAAAGAAAGACAAAGACTAAGGACCAGATCAACAAAGGAGCTTAGAGTGTTGTTCCAAACCGAAGCCAGTAAACAATGAACAAGCGGGCGTCAGAATAAGGAAGCAATGAGAGAGAGAGAGAGACCCAGGTGAGATCTCGGTTAGCTTTACCTTAACAAGAGAAGAGGGATATGTGACGGGATGGGGTGGAATGGATGCCAATCGAAATCCCACTTTGTTCTTTCTGCTCTTGTAAAAGGATGCCTTTATTCTTTGATTCAGGGAATCAATCGACGTTTGTTTGGGTGATGGTGTTAAAATGTGGATTTGGAATCCTTTACGCTGTTTTGGTCTCTTTCTTTCGTTCCACTCGCCTCTCTCTCTCTCTCTTCCCGAGAGAGTAGTCTCATCAGCTCCCAGGTAACATCCAAGACGAAGACTTTTTGCACTCCTTTCTTTCCGTCTGTCTTCGATTAGTATTACCTTTTTCCTTGTATTCGTTTTCGGGCTCATACGTTACCTGTGACGCGTCTCTTCTAGATGTTCAGTTCTTCTTTTGGGCTTAAACGGGCTTACCATACTGAAAACGACCTAGTTTCTCTTGGCCTATACACCAGTTGACTTTATTAACAAGAAATCTAATTTTCAACAATTGGGTTCGGAGTACACAAAGCACCGAACAACAGTTCGACTCTTATCCCAATATCTGTAAATACCATAAGCTTTGATACAATTGGGGAATGAATTTGGTGTATGCTGTAGTTTTTCTTTGAGGGAATGAGGGCTGTAGACACAACTACAAACTGAAGATTATTATAACAAGCATCCTATCTGTATTTACACAAGAGGACACATCCATGTGGGTGAAGCTCAAAATCAAGTTGAAGTTGTTGTACAGCAAGAGCTATTGTAAGGAAACACCACCAAGGGCTCGTATGATCATACACCGAGCATAGAAATGCATTGCTCAAGCAACAACAACTATAATGACAATCATGAGGATTATTCCGAATATCACCAGCAGCAAGCAGGTCTGCACAAGCATCATTATATGGATTACTTCTCAGGTTGGATCAAAGCAAGCAATTAGCAATAATTTCAAATAGAAAAACTAATGATCTCTGAAATAAAGTAATAAACCTACAACAATATTATTAACTAATAAGTGAGCAATTTGCTCGTCCCTCCAAAAAGAAATAAGAATACTCCCAAAATATTGTTAATCACAAATTGGTTATCCCTCAGATGAATCAATCTCACTAAACTAAGTGTAAACATGTTTGTGTTTCTGACAAAGAATCATAACTTCAACAACAATATCACCTTCTAGTAAAATTTTGAATTGCAACTCAATCTTGGACAATGGTCTTGAAATACACACAGCTGATAGAATGATAAAACTATGGAAAACAACAAAATAGGCATCATTAAAAATTACCAGGGACGAATTTGATTTTTGGAGCTTGGATGCTTTCAAAAGTTGGGAAGCTGCTTGTGCAGTTGCAGAATGAGAGTTTTCAATGTTGGAACTAAAATCATCTGAAAAGAAAACATCATGCAAAGTAAGGCACACAAAATCCTATAGATTCGTAGTATACAATAAATTCAATACTAGAGCAACAGGCGCAGGGATTACCAATTAGAGCTCCTTGATCTTGAACTAGGACAGCTAGATCTTTGAAAATCTCATTAACCTCACTGATCTGTTGCTGAATTTCTTGGATCCCTTGCTCCCTTTCCTCAATAATGGCTTCAGTCAATGCAATCTCATTATCTGATAGCAAAACTTCTTGTCTGCACATCAAAGATTTATAACTCAATTATGGATATTGATCTAATACTAAAAGTAGATATGCAGGTGTCCATTACTGGGAACAAGATGCATTCTCTGTCCTCAAGATGTATACAGACATTGGGATAGCTCAACAAAACCCATGCAACAAAATAATGATAAAATTGGATCCTTCAGAATTCTGTAGGTTGGCTTCACTGCCTGCTTAAAATGATTTCGACATATGACATCAATTTCAAGAAACAAACAACTTTTATTTGTTGAAAACCCATCCCCCAACTGGCATTTCGGTAACTGAATGAAAACATCGAAAACAATACACCCATTTTATCTTTGTGCCTGTCTTTGAGAGAAAAGAATGATTGGCAACACTGAGAAAACCACTATACTATTTTGTGAAAGCCTCACCCCACCCACATGCCATAGCAACAAGCTGCAACATATGCAAATAAATTTATTTTCCCCACCTTTCTTCTAGAAGTAGTGCTTGCTGGTTGGGACTCCTGGCTGAACTCATCTCTTGTTCTTGGGGAGAATAACTGCATGACATATCATGAAAGGAATACATTAACACATACGTCAAAAAATATATCGGATTAATTACCAGGAATCATATTCACGAGAGACAGAGAACTACTAGGCAAGACCGTAGGAAGAGATAAACATATTATCATAGTTTTAACTTAGTAGTTAGGCACTCAATACATGCAATTGATGATTAAAGAGTGAGGTTGATTATGTAAAACTTAACTTGGCTAACTTTCACAGAAACTTGATTCTCATACTATCCCATTTCATATGTGGTGTATTTCATTTGGTAAAATGTGGGTTACCTGGAAGGGACATGTTGTTTGGGAACAAAAGGAGCATATGAGGTCTCCCTTTCAGCAGCAAGCCTCTGAGCTTTCTGAAAATCTTTAAGAGCCGCCTGGAAATTCTTTGTCAGCTTAGCATCAGCAATCTTCTTCACAACCTGCAGTTTCAAATTTATATAGAGATGTAAATATAGGAGACAGAACACATAGAATTGAAGTAAATATGAATACACAGAGGGAAACGGTAGATTTACGCTAACTTGGGCGTTGTGATCAATGTCACTAGCTTGCCTAAGTTTAGCATGGATGTCTTTCCCCAACTGCTGAATACGTGTCCTTGTCTTATGCCTGCCCATCCCAAACCCACATTGAGTTTAGAAAACAAAACATACGGAGTTGAAAAAGAATGAATCATGAAAAGAAAGGATAACTGCAGACAGACAGGTTATCACGGAGTACAAGGGTGTCTTTAGGGGTGCCGAGGGAATTGACGAGGCGGTAAAAGGAGGCGACGGCGGTTTGATATTGGAATATCCCAGCGGCCACGGCCCGCGACGGCTCCTGCTCCGCCTCCTCCTTGTTCTTCTCATAATAATTCGAATTCGAATTCTTTAAGTAAAGGGATTGTCTTTGATGCTCCGGCGGGGGCAGGCCGGACTCCAGATCCCGAAAACTCATATTCTTTTGGGAGCTGCTCCAACAAACCAGACAGAAAAGAGAGAGGAATTTGGGTTTTGATAATTCGTGAAGAAGTTTCGTCGGTTGGAAGGAAGCGTGGCGTGAGTTGTGAATTGTATTTTGGTCTGCAAATTAAAGCCACCCTTCTCTCTTCTACTTCACAACCAATTCATCTGTACTTCAAATTACCAGTCAAACTATGCTCTCCAGCCTTTTTCTTACACCAAGAAACTTCCGTCTGTCCCCACCACACCTCGCCACCCCGCCAATCCATCTCATGGGCCAACTGGCCCAACTAATTCGAAATGGGCCACGCATCCTATAACAACCGACTGCCTGCCTCTCTGTCTCTCTTTCTGTTTCTTGTTGTTCCAGAGACGCGAGCTCAAACACACGCATTGAATCTGATGGAGGTCAGTGCTACTCATTCTAATTCCTTTCCAATTTTGCTCTTTTGGAATGTTTATTTCGAGTTTTCACTGATTGATTCAAGCGGTCTTGTTCTTGATCATTTTCGTTTCTGATGGGCTTTTTGCATGCTGTTTGTTCTTGATTAGAGCTGTTTGTTCATGTAAAATTAAACCTTGTTCCTAGAACAATGGCGTTATAGACGATTAACCAGTTGCTTGATTTGAGATATATCCATTACTTGGAAACTTTCAGCTTCTATTAATTAGCATTATTACAATTCTGCATAGGTGGTATATGTTATTACTGTATTTCATGTCGGAAAGGAGAGATCACACTTTAGAAAAGTGACAAATAAAATATAATTCATAAGTGGTTGGATCATTCCTAATTGTACCGAGGCCTTTTGTGATTAAAACCCAACACCTTAACCACCGGACAATATCGGTACAAGGATGATTTACGGGCCACGCTTGTTGCTGTGTGACATTTCATACATACAATGTTGTTGTTACTACATAATTTTATCTGAACATTCTATTTCCTCTGCTGCATTTGCTTGGTAACACGCCTCCTATGTGTTTCACATGATTGATATAGACAGGCTGAGATCTAATTCCTTGCTGCTTTTTGGTTCCCCATGACAGGTAAGGACAGTGAAAATTAACAATGTCTCCCTCAGTGCCACGGACCATGATCTAAGAGAATTCTTTTCCTTCTCTGGTGAAATTGAATATGTGGAACTTCATAGGTTGCCTTATTTGTCTTTCTCTTTTCAGATTTCTGAACAAGTATATGCATATATGGCATTTCCAGAATAAAAGATTTCCTCCTTTTTATTTTTATGTTAGTGCAGTTGTAACGAGACGTCTCAGGTTGCATATGTTACCTTCAAGGATGCAACTGGAGCGGACACATCGATCCTCCTCTCGGTGATTTCACTTGTTCATGCATTTTTAGTTTATTCTTTATGGACACCTTTCCGTCACAGTTTATCCAGTGCTTGCAAAGCTGCATTCTTCTCTGATTTGGGTGGAATTTGATACTCAGATGATACTAAAAACTTATAACCTCCTTTATTGTTTATGACTTGTATTGTCACCTCATCCATATAAGCCTCTTTTTTGTGTGTCTAGGGAGCGACTATTGTTGATCAACCTGTTACCATAGAAATGGCTGCAGAATACAAGCTGCCAGCTGCTGTGGCATCAACACTTCCAGCTGTAACATCCTATTCTGATTAGCAACTTTAGATTTTCCTTGAATGCTAGAGAAACCTAATTAATGTTTCCAACATTGTTTAATGATCTCCACAGGAAAAAGTTAATGTAAATGCTGGTGACACCACACCTGCTGCCCGAAAGGCAGAGGATGTTGTGAGCAGCATGCTAGCACAAGGTTTTATTTTGGGAAAAGATGCTATTAGCAAGGCAAAAGCCTTTGATGAGAAGCACCAGATCTATTCCGCTGCTACTGCCACAGTTGCTACATTGGACCAAAAGATTGGTTTTAGTGAGAAACTTAGTGCCGGCACAACCATGGTGAATGACAAACTGAGGCAAATGGACGAAAGGTTTCAGGTTTCTGAGAAGACAAAGTCTGCATATTCAGCTGCAGGGCAAACAGTCAGTACTGCAGGATCTGCACTCATGAGCAACCGTTACATATTAACTGGCGCAGCATGGGCTGTCGGTGCTTATAGTAGGGCTGCCCAGACAGCAAATGAAGTGAGCCAGAAGACAAAGGAAAAGGTTTTAGCTGAGAAAGATAAAAATGGCAATAAAGCGGGAGGCATTCAAGCAGAGGGCACTAAAGCGGAAGGCAGTGAAGCAGAAGGCAGTCAAGCGGAAGGCATCAAAGTAGAAGGCAGTCCAGCAGAAGGCAGTCAAGCGGAAGGCAATAATGCAGCAGCTGGTAATCAAGCTGAAGGTACTAAAACAGAAGGTAGTAAAGCAGCAGAAGGCATTCAAGTGGAAAGCAATAAAATAGAAGGCGGTTCTTAGATCCATCGAGTTCATTTTCCAAACACTGAGGCTCAGTGACTGAGCTGCTTGATCTTCTGTTTTGTTAAAGTAGTGATTAGTGGAGTATATTTACAAGATTAGTGTAGTACTGTAGTAGTACATTTTCCAAGTTCATTTGGAATTGGAATCTGGATTGAACAACTGGAATTGCTGAATGATTCCAGATGTTGAGATAAGATTGATAAATGAATTTTTTTCTTTTGCTGAATGATTACTTTTTGACGCAATACATATTTCCCTTGTAATTCATAACACAAAGTTATACCACCATAAATCACTCATAGATAATAGATACAATTGTGTTGCAGCTATTGCTAGCTCACTGCTGGGGGAATGCTGATCACATTTTTATTTGAAGTTGTCCAATAACAATGGTTGATTGATTGATATGTAAATGATCAAGGAGGCTAGAAGAGAGCTGAAAATATTATTGTTTCCAGTAGCAGCATCAATAGTAGAAGCAGCTGCGCAGCCGTATTGTTGGTGGCAGTAGATGTGGAATATGGAATTCATCCGGTGGTGGTGGGTGTGATCCTGACGACAAGGGTGTAGTGTTTGGTGCTGATGGTACCTGATAATCAGGCGGAGAGGCCGGTGGAGTCTCAGCTGGCGGCGTCTCAGCTGGAGGAGTAACTTGAGGTGGTGGTGGTGGACAGGACATTCCGGTAATGCACCAACCAAACTGAAGCTGCTCAGATTCCTGCAAAGTTATGTATGTATATGCAATAAGATCGATCAAATCTAGGGTATAATTCATTGGCTAGCTAGCAAATAACTGATACAGGCATTCATTTTATAAACGTCTAGCATATATGCCCATGTGGGATCGATCACTTACAGTGAGACTATACGAGGAATTTTCCCTGTGCTACACTCAACCCCATTCCCACTGAGATTCAGTTGATGGAAGACATGGATCGCCGCTCCATTTAATCAACACCTCGAACTGCAGCTGTAGTAACGCTAATCCCTCCACTACGTACATAAATCCAGTGATTAATTAGCAGAGAAGAAATACAAGTATACATAAGAACTGATATATTAAGCACCAGATCGATGAATATGTACGTACAATCTCTGGTATCAGTTCCAGGTGATAATAGCTCACTGACGGTGTAAACTTCAAAAGCGTTGATGAGAACAGGAAGGTTGGCATCAGAGGTGGATCTCAGAGTGATGGTCGTGTTTGAAGAAGCAGTAATGTTGGTAATGGCCACTTCCACTACGCCACCAAAAGGGGGAACAATCTCTTCAGAATAAGGCTCATCATCCACATAAATCTGGAAGGATCTCTTGTAATTGGGTGAAGTAGTGAACAGATGAACCACTTCGGAGAAGAAGGTGGTGATGTAGATGGGGACTGGAGAGTCCCGTAGGTAAGTATCTAGCTGAATGTAACTTGTGGTGCTATTGACGGTGGACGCATTTTGTAATACAGCTGCCGGAGGATAATCTTCTGCACCGCTTACGTCGATTTTAGGTATTTCGGCTTCACCTCTCACGTTGGTCGTGAACAAACCGTATGCAGAATACCATTTCCGATCATAAGGATCTTCTGGATACCTAAATATATAAAGTAAATTGAGAATACTTTGTCTTTCAATTCGATCGAACAATGTAAGTAGCTAGCATATAGTAGCATGCACCAAGATGCTTATTACGTACCTTATCGTGATTTGATATGCTCCAAAAGCAAACCGCTTAACGTTGAACAAAGCGTAACCTGAACCGAGATGACTGTACATGTCGGAACCTAAGCTACGGAATTCCAATGAAGATATGAAGGGAAGCTGGTTCGGTAGGATTTGAGCAAGACATATGCTGGTGGTATTTTTCTTGACCGCATAGATCACCTCGTACTTACTGATGTAATTGGAGAACCCAGTTATGTTGACTCTGGACCAGTAAGTGGCATCAAAGTATAGATCAAAGATGGGCGGAGAGTCACCTCCGTCGAAGTTGCCATAGTAAAATCATGCACGGACAAGAATCCGGTCGCCGGCGGTGACGGGGATGGTGTAGCAGTTTTTCCTGAGAGAGGAGAAAACTCTGACAGTGCCGATCACACGAGGCGACACATTTCCCACACTTAGGGACTCGCCGCTGTGAACATAGTCATCATCTCCGACCCACCTGATGTTGTTCTTGTCCGTGTAAGATTCCGAACCCCCGCAGTCGATGCTCAGAAACATCCCATTTGCAACATAGGCAGAGAGCCCTAAAACTAAAACAAGAGAGACGTTGATGTACACAAGTGGTACATGACCATGTTTCTGTTTAGAAGTGATGAGCATGGTTGAGCCTGAATGCATGTACGACTTCACATGCAGACTCTCTTCCCTTAGCTAGATGGAGATCGAGAAGAATTTAGGGTTTAGGGTAATAAGTACTGAAATGAACAAATGAAACCACGAGTACGTTGACGTTGTTAATTATAAAACAAACGTATACGTGAGCAAGTATACGTTTTTCGAACAAGTATATCATCAACTTTGAACTGATCATGCATCACTTGAATAATTTGTGTTGATAATGGCTTGCAAGCCCGCTTATTGCCCATTTAGAAATGTTAACCTTATCGCTGCCGATAAAAAGATCATTATACATACGTATATTGTGGCACGACTCATTCCCTCTGTATGCGCTCTACCATTAGCTTTCTTTAATGGGTAAAATATTGTATACATATATAAGCTACATGGATATTGATATATAAGCTAGTATATGTTGTCATGCCAGTGTATGACTTATCAGTCCATGTCATATTCGTCATTAGGTATTGTGCCGTGAAACCTTGCTAGAACCTTAGCCTTTTGCATATATATGGGGTACAGTTAAAGCATAGTTAATTTGAAACCTGTAACAAGGTTAAAAGTTAAAATGATGCATCTAATTAACCACGTATGTTGCCGTGGGAAACTACTGTTGTAAGACATGATCGACAATCTGATAACAGACATAGCCAAAAATTAAAAGAGCACAATAACAAGATGATCTTATTGTATGATCAATTGCAAATTTCATAATCTCTTTCATGTCCAGCGATTATGGAACGCCGCCGATGTGATGGCCCTCACGAACTCCTGAAAATCGATCTGGCCATCTCCATCGGTATCAGCGTCCTCCATCATCCCAATCAGCTCCTCCGCCGTGAGCGCGTGACCGAGCTTCGCCATGGAGTGTGCCAGCTCCGCCGCGCTGATGTAGCCATTACCATCCCTATCGAACACGTCAAACATGTTCTTCAGCATCTCCTCGCTGTACGGACACATCCCACCTTGTAGTTGTAGTAGGTCAGGCTCCACCAGCACCACGAACTCCGAGAACTCCACCAGTCCGTTGTCGTTACGATCGGCCTTTTGCATCAGAGCCTCCACCTGCGCATGGCTCGCCTTCAACCCTAGTGACCGGAGCAGAGACCTCAGCTCCAGAGGGGTCAAACTTCCGTCGTTGTCTCGGTCAAATGACCGGAATATCTCCCGCAGCTCCGCAATCTGCTCGTGATCCAGCTTCGGCGCGGCCGATTGCTTTCTGTTGGTACTCATAGCTGGGATCTTCCAAATGAAACCTACGTACGTCGCTCTGATCGATTACAACTCGAGTACATTGTTCATCGATGAACGTACGAATCTATGTAATATTAGAGAAAAGATGTTGTAGATCGATGTCGATCATACTAATAACATGATGATGCCTGGCTCAAGTTACGCGTCTGATCAGATATATGCATGATCACGACTGTGATTGATGATCGATGTGATGAAATAGCAACCAACAAGTCAACAACGTTAATTGTATGAGCTAGCTCTTAGTGGTGTTGTTGATCTATCCAACGATAGAAAAATAAAAGGAGTCGCTAACGTGCTATCATAACCACCTGATCAACGTACCAATAATTGTAGGAGAATTAGATTAGTTGACCAAGAGAAAAGGACTGCCTGAGGGCCTCAAACGTTCTGATCGCAAAATAGTGATGAGTTGGTGACCTTTCCTTTTCTATCTCGAATCGGTCTTATATATTGTAGTAGTTTTACTTTTCGTAAGTTGAAAGGAAAATCCTGAAGGGATTCCAAAGAAACTGATGGCCGGCGGAAAAATAGATTAACAATACTGAAGTCAAGCGCATTTTCAGAAAAGAAATGGAATGGAAAATTAGTGAAGTAAAAGGGTGATCAGACTAGAAGATCGAAACAGAAGAGAGGCAACATCGTCGCTTTGGCCGTGTGGTTAAGGTGTGTACATGGGGTTTCCCCGCGAGAGTTCGAATCTCTCAGGCGACGATCTCTTCATTTTTTTAATTCATCTGTCTTTTTAAGTTGTGCCCTGATTCTTTTGCTCAAAGTGTCATGGAGCTCTTACATCCTACATTATTTCCTTGCACTGACATAAAGAAATGAGCGCATGCGAAACCACATACATTATGATGGTAACTGTAAATCAATTTTGTAGGTCTTGTGTTCATCGTCCATCACCTGTTTAGCTTCAAATTCGATGAGATCAGGCAATTGCAACAGCCTGAACTGTAACACAGCACAAGATCTTTCACGGTTTATTCAAGCATTAACTGGCCCTTGCAAACCGTTATCCAAAAACATAACAAGAAACTGAAAAATGAGAACAGTGAGAATACAACATCTCGGATACACATCATATCCATGAGAAATGCTGCTAATGTCAAAAATACTGTTCAATTCTTCACCACGTAAATGTGGGGCATATGGAAGAGAAGATTACAGGTGCAAGATCCTGAGAAATATCCTTATAGTACTACAGTTTTCATAATAATGGCGTCCATCTCAGAGATTTTTCGTCATCATCCTAAGTTTGTTATAGAAGAACTTCATTATGGAGTTCAGGTCCCTCTTCAAATATTGATCTGGACGCATTCTCTCTCCAATGGCTAAGGTTGCAGCTCCCACAGCACCATTCTCTTTCATGTACTTTAAACACTCCGAAGATAACCAACTTCACTAAAACCAATCAACTACATGAGTTTCAGTCCACCTGTTACATCATCAACCACTTCGATTGGTCCTGCACGCGAGAGTCAAAATAAATCATTGACAAACAGAGAAGGAATTTTTAAAGACATGGAACATCTATACTCTTTGTCAGGCAAGATGAAATATTCAATATGCTTAATTATATGATTCATAGTGGTATCTCATTTCCTATCAGCACAAGATAGCTAACCTAGCATTGTATGTTTTATGTGATTGTATTAATCTGGACTTCCGATCTACTTCATTAGAAACATCGTAATGAATGACTCTGTATACATATCAAAACCTGACCATAAAGTTGCTGACATGGGAGAACATGAACTTACCAAGAATAGCCATCACCGTCCTTGAATCTGTAAGAATATATAGGAACATGTAAGTAACTTTGGATATCAAGATTCAAATGGATGAGATGGAGAAGCATATAAATCCATAAACAGAAATAATGAACATATAAAACAACTAACAACCTATGTACCTAGAATTGCATCAGTACTCATAACACAAGAAAGAATAGCAACAACCCAACAATTCCTATAAATTCAATAACTAATACCAAACTGATGATGGCCATGGAGGTACTTAAAGACTCAGTACATTATACCACTCCCCTTCATCTCACATTCTGATGGTGGCCATCACTCTTCAGTGAAACTTTGTTAATGTAAACAAAATGACCACTGTATTCACAGTATACAAACTAATATTACCAAAACATCAAAAATAGAAAAACCAATCAAACTCAACTCACTTGGTGCAATCTGAGTCTTCCCAGCATCAATTGTAATATGATTTGGTAAATTAAGTGATTTTGCTCTATCCTGTCGAAATCAATAAGAATGTGATCATAATAGTAGAAATGTGTTGGTGTTTTTATGAAATTTCCAGCTTTGCTGATACAATGTGATTGACTAGAACATGCAAGAAAGACATTGGTGTACGTCCTGCAAAAATATCTTGCAAATAATCTTCAGAACACTTACTTGCAAAACAAGCATCTCCTCTTCAGTTTCTACTTTCAGAACAACTTTGGGTTGTCCACACGTCTCCCACCTGCATATCCAGAAAACACCATTACAGAGAATAAAGAGGAACAGCCATGTTGATTAGCAAAGAAAAATCCAAAAATAGAGTGTTGCATGCGCTACCTGTTTAAAGATTTTGGTGCCCGGCGGAGGAGCTTTTTGTAGAGGCCCAAAGTCGCATGACTGAACAAACAAATTCGAACAATGAATTAGAACACAACATAACTGATGCCATGCAACATCCTTGAACTGACTGTATAGTAAATTGTTAATCAAGAGAGAAAGCATGTTATGAAATAATCAACCATATGTAACCAAATGTACCTGCATTGAGCAGCAATTTTCCCTTTGCCCATCTTCAGATCATTCCTGACCACCAAAACCTGAGAAGAACGTGAACATCACTAAGCGAAAAGTAGCAGTTGAAATCAAACCGAGTAGAGTGAAATGCGGGGGAAGGAAGTAGTACCATCTTGAAATCTTCGAGAATGTCAGCGAGTTTCTCAACGTCAAGGGGCTCACCGATCATATCGTTCTTCTTCTTCTTCTTCTTATTCTTCTTGCCGTTACCGTCACCGTCACCGGCAGCTTCTGCTTTGTGCTTGGCAAGCCTGGCGGCTCTAGCGGAGACCAAAATGCGAGCAGGAGGGTATCGCGCGCCAAAGCAATGGCCCAAAGCAAGCCAGCCTGCTCCTACTAATATCGCTCCCACCCATCCCAGTCCCATCATCTCCTTTCTTTCCGGGAATGGAAATGGAGTTCTGAATAGCACCTGATTCAGCTGACGGTGATCGGAAGTCAGTAACCCTAGATCGGACGGCGGAGGCTCCCCGGCGGTGCAGTTGAGGAGAAAGGGAACAAGATTGGGGGTTTAGGGGGCCTTTACCCTTTTCTGAAGAAATTTTCTTTCAAAAATAAATTAAAAAACTTATAGGCGGACTGGGCCTTAGTGGGCTAGGCAAAGCGTGCGCTGGCTAGGCGGTTTCCAAGTGGGTTGGGCCTAGGAAGACTAGTGGGTCCACATTTAATCTCTCGTCTGCAAGGTGTGCCACGTGTTGGAGAACCAGGAGCCGGCCTGACGGTGGAGACAGGACACGTTTAATATTCTTTAATATTTGAAAGTTCTAGAGGGTTGCTTGGTAGTGGGACAAAGTAAGCAAATACGAACACAGGGGCCAACAAATTTGACGTTGACAAAGTACAAGCGCTGTAGAATGTTCCCACATTCATATTCATTTTTACTTTTTATTCCTTTTTTTTCTACTTCTTGCAAAAAATACTTTTCTTCTTCTTTCTGAATCAATCTATTTCTTTGATAACTTTCATATCCAGTCCTTTGATACATGTAGCATTAGGAAGTATATGTTATGTAATATTACAAATAAAGATTATCAATAATGCACGATATACGAATTTTATTTTAAACACATTCAGTTGTTTCTTAACGATGAACGACTTTTGCCTCTAAAATTATAAACTCACGTATAATAAAAAGTGACATTTTCACTATGGAATCCAAGAGGATGGTTAGGGGTTATTTGTGTTTGCAATTCAAACGATTTTTGTAAGGGCTATCTTTAGTGATAGTTTTATAATTAATGAAGACTTGGTGAAACATTTTAGAGTAGTGATTAAATGATTTGTAGCTTGATTAAATTTTCAAACACTCATCCGACCAATAATTGTTGGTGGGACTACCTCAAAGTATGTCTTATATACTCCGAGTCTCACCAACGAGCGCATTCAAATGGCTCACACATGGACGCACGTGTGAAAACCTTATGGAACGAGTGCGCTTCAATTGTCTGTTCAGATGCGCGCCTCTGCGTATATAAAAGAAACCATGAGTTCCGCACTTAAGTATATGAAATTCTCTAACCCAAACTCATAATCGGGTTGCTTCACTAGATGGATTCTTACTTTAGTGTTGGAGAGGCAACGTCTTGGTGCCCTTTTCTGACCTCTCATGCTTCACTTGCATACCAATATTCGTAAGGTCAAACTTGGGTACCAACATAATCAAGTAATCAACACGTCAATTTTGTTTCATTTAATGCTTAATATTCATTATCATTCCATATTATAACTTATGTTATGATGATATATAACAAATTTTAAGCAATTGTGTTGTATGTGCACACGATAAGTGAATAGTGCTCTACATTACCACGAGATCAAATGATATTAGATGCAGTTTTCAACATGTTAATGTATCATCTACCCGTGAAATATCACATCATACTCGAATTGAAAGACAAAGGCACATTGAGATGAAAATGATAAAAGGCCCAGGAGGGAAGCTAACGTATAAGAAAAGAGAAAAAGATGTCTGAAACGAGAGTATCTTTAGTATACGGCGTGTATCTTCACATACATACCTGAATGGTTAGGATTAGAAGAAATAATATAAAAACATAGTGGTCAAACATATGAATTGTTATAAATGGTTAAGATTGTGTTGTGTAAATAGACATCGCGCATACAAGAATTTCCAGCCGGAAACTCCAAGGAAGGAGAGTGAGAGGACTTGTATTCTATTCCCTTTTACTGAGCAGCGTCGTTGCGCCTGCCTTGTCAACCCAATTCTCTCTACTCCAAGGTACTCCATCGAATTCTCATCAATATCAATTTCTTCATAACGATTCATAGTCTGATCGATTCCCTTTTCAATTTCTACCTGCTTTGGTTGTTTATGTTTGATAAAGCAAAAGTCATCATCAACTGCTAAAACAAATTTAACAAGAAGAGCAAAATTGACTGCTCTATCAGCAGCAGCTAAGCAGTTCCATGTTATGCTTTCCGTAATAGGGTTTTTGATTATCGAGGGATTTTGGGGACGGAAAGAGAGAGGTTTAGCTAATTAAGGTTTATTATCCTTGCATTTTTTGCTTTTTCTTCATCTTGATTCTTCGGTGCTTCGCAAAGATATGAGTCTCTTGTATTTGTTTTGAAGAAAGAACCAGAGTAATGATATATTATTCTTTGATCCTTCTGCTGGGTGCCTGAGAAAACAGAGGAAAATCATTTTTATCTTTCTTTTTGGTTTCAATGATTACTGTAATTTTACTAATTTGGTTTTCGTATGAAGAATTGGAGCTTTTATTTGTCTTCCTCTTCTTTTGTTCTCAACTGTTGTTAGTAAATGATGGCTCTTATATTCTCTGTTCAAGAAAATTGTAATATGTGTTTAGGCATTCGGATAACTCATTTTCTTCTGCTGCCGTAGCTAATTTTCATTTTCGTCTGAACTTCAGGATAACGTGCAGCAGGGTTTTGTTTTAGAGCTAAATAGAGGTTGTGAAGATGAGTGACAATTTGATGGAGAAAGTGAGTGCTTTTGGTGAACGCCTCAAGATTGAAGGTAGTGAAGTAGGCCGAAAGATGACTGCCAGCTTGAGCTCAGTGAGCTTCAAGGTGAAGGAGCTTTTCCAAGGTCCAAACCAAGGAGACACGATCGTTGAAGAGGCCACCTCAGAGGCACTTGATGAACCTGACTGGGCTTTGAATCTTGAGATTTGTGACATGATCAATACTGAAAGAGTTAACAGTGTTGAATTGATCCGTGGAATTAAAAAGCGGATTATGTTGAAGAATCCCAGAGTTCAGTATCTCTCTTTGGTACTGCTTGAAACAGTTGTTAAAAATTGTGAGAAGGCTTTCTCAGAGATAGCAGCTGAGAGAGTTCTTGATGAGATGGTGAAGCTGATTGATGACCCTCAGACTGTTGTTAATAATCGCAACAAGGCTTTGGTGCTAATTGAAGCATGGGGAGAGTCAACTGGGGAGCTCCGCTATCTGCCTGTTTATGAGGAAACATACAAGGTATCTGTATAATTTTGGGTCCTGTTTTGGATCGTGTGGAAGTTCTCTTGACATTCTGTTCTTCCTTATCAAAAGAAAAGAAAGCAAAGTTTTCTAGCAACTTAAATAGTATACCATATTTTATGATACACGTGTTGGTGATGTTCAATGCTTCCAATAGCTGTTTCTGGCCTCCATCACATGGTGTGCTGCAGCCGTGGGCTTTCTATTATAGTTTCAAGCTATTAATACTGTGTTATGCTTTGAACATTTTGTTTTCAGAGTTTAAGATCAAGGGGTATTCGGTTCCCTGGTCGTGACAATGAGAGTTTGGCACCTATTTTCACTCCCCCTCGTTCGGTTTCAGCTTCAGAGTTAGATGCTAGTCTCTTGCAGCAGATTCCAGTTGATATTCCAGTGCAAAGCTCTAGCCCTGAACAGTCAAAGGAAGCATTTGACGTTGCAAAAAACAGTATTGAGCTTCTTAGTACTGTTCTTTCTTCCTCACCCCAACAAGATGCTTTACAGGTAATTTCGTCTTGTTTTTCCACTTGCATATTCCATTTGATAGTTATCTGTGTTTCGGTTTATAGAAAGTTCTATGCAATTTTGTGCTTGTGGCATTGGGTTGGCTATGCAAACGGCCATTTGCTTGTAGAGTTGTATTATTTTTGCTCATACAATCATGATATCAATAGGCTATGTCCTCCCAGATGAATTTTATCTATATTTTGCACTTTGTGATCTAAGGCTTGTTTGTGGGTAAGCTAGTTGTTATGAACTGGAAACTAAGAAGTGAAAACTTGGTTTGGTGTTGTACAATTGATATGGATTGGTTGTTTTCACCCTGTTGGCAGGATGACCTGACAACCACACTAGTGTACCAATGCCGTCAGTCTCAAGCGACTGTACAGAGAATTATAGAGTCAGCTGGAGAGAACGAGGCCCTACTGTTTGAAGCGTTAAACGTGAATGATGAGATCCATAAAGCTCTATCCAAGTATGAAGAACTGACAAAGCCTTCTGTTGCTCACCAGCAGCCAGAGCCTGCAATGATACCTGTTGCTGTTGAGCCTGATGAGTCGCCCATCCACGGCAAAGGGGATTCCTTGATCAGAAAACCAGCTGCCTCTCGAGGTGCCCCCCATGGAGGGATCAATGATGACATGATGGATGATCTGGATGAGATGATATTTGGCAAGAAAGGGGGCAGCTCATCAGAAGGAGGCCAAGATCCAAAGAAACAGCAGCCACCGTCAAAGGATGACCTGATCAGCTTCTGAGCTGCTGCTTCTAAATTCCATGTCTATTTAGGTGTTCATTGTTGGAGACATGGAATATGATGGTTTTACAACTCTGAAATTCATGAACATTAGTCTCTTTTGTTCCTTGTTTTCTCAGTACATTGACCATTGTTATCTGCACATCTCTTGTGTAATTAAATTTCTGTTAAGCTTGGTTTCATAGCAACCTAATGGGAGTTGTATAAGTAGCTATTTGTATGTTATATTGGTCAATAATAAACCGTAACTTAAATGAGGAAAGAAAATAAATAATTTTAAGATTACAATCTCACAAGTCACAGATCAACCACATTCTGCAAACTGAGAATCTCATTTACTAAGTAGAGCGGAGTGAAGCACAGAGAATGTGAGAAGAAGAAGAAGAAGAAGAAGCAAGATGAGAAAGCAAATGGCAAGACCCAAATCCCCAGTTCTAGTATTGACCCTCGTTTTGGCGGGTCTCTCCCTCCTCTTCTTCGTCCTCCTCTCTTTCCGCAGCGGCGACGGATTCTCCTCCGATGGGTCCCTCCACCCGAACCCGATTTACAAACCCGAAACCTCCTTCGTGGCTTCCCTGGAGCGCTTCCTCCTCGCTCCTCACAACTCCCAAACGACGACGCACCAAGATCCTGAAGACGAGAGACTCTATTCAGATCCGTACTACCCACTCAGCATGCCTCTTCGGGTTTACGTCTACGACATGCCGTCCAAGTTCACCTACGATCTCCTCCGCCTCTTCATCACCTCCTACAAGGACACCTCCGATCTCACCTCTAACGGAAGCCCCGTCCACCGCCTCATCGAGCAGGTCTTCTTTTCTTTTTTTCTTCTGCGTTAATTTCAATTCAGTCCAATTTGATTAGTGCAGCTTGTGATAATGGTGCAGCATTCCATTGACTACTGGCTGTGGGCGGATTTGATAGCGCCGGAGCCGGAGAGGCTGCTGAAAAGCGTGGTGAGAGTGCACCGGCAGGAGGAGGCGGACCTGTTCTACATCCCCTTCTTCACCACCATCAGCTTCTTCTTGATGGAGAATCAGTAATGCAAATCGCTTTACAGGGTTTGACTGCACCTCCAAGGTTTTTACTTATTAGCTAGTAATGCACAGCTGACTTTACTGTGAACTGCTTCATTATAGCTCGTCTTATTGTGTTTGTGATGATAGGAAGCTCTCAAGTGGATCACGGATCAGCCTGCGTGGAACCGGTCCGGAGGAAGAGATCATATCATTCCAGTGCATCATCCTTGGTCATTTAAGTCTGTTCGCCGATCCGTTAAAAATGCTATTTGGCTGCTTCCTGATATGGACTCTACGGGCAACTGGTGATTATTTTTTTGATGGATTACGATTTTAATTTGAAATTGTTTACCACTTGTTGAAACTGGTGGTGAGGCTGTTCTTTTGTTCTATGTCTAGGTACAAGCCGGGGCAAGTTTATCTCGAGAAAGATCTCATTCTTCCTTATGTTGCCAATGTTGATTTTTGCGATGCCAGATGTGTATCTGAGACTCAATCCAAGAGAACTACTCTGCTCTTTTTCCGTGGGCGGCTTAAAAGAAATGCTGTAAGAATTTTGATTTTGGAAATGGACTTCTTTGATATTAATTCTATTGTCAGGATGTAATGCTTTAGTTTGTATTCTTGATTCATTTCTGGTGGCAGAGAAAGCTTCTCTTCCGATGTTTTTGTTGCATTCTCAAAACTCTTGTATTTCAAAATGTTATAATTGTTTAACGTACTCTAATTCCAGGGAGGGAAGATACGTGCAAAACTTGTAGCAGAACTGAGTGGGGCTGAGGGTGTATCTATAGAGGAGGGGACAGCCGGAGAAGAAGGAAAGGCAGCAGCTCAGACTGGAATGTGCAAGTAAAATTTCTTAGATCCTTACTCCATTTTATGATGCGGTCTAACTTTGTTGTTACTTTTCTAAGTTGGTTGTGTTACTTTATCTGTCAGGTCTATCTTTTGCTTAAACCCAGCTGGTGATACTCCATCGTCCGCTAGATTATTTGATGCCATTGTTAGTGGTTGCATACCAGTCATAGTTAGTGATGAGTTGGAGCTTCCTTTTGAAGGAATACTAGATTATAGAAAGGTATGTATATCTAATATTTGGTATTAGATAAAACATTGCTTATAGTTAAGGAGATTGATTTCAGCACTCTATTTTAATTACACAAGGATAATGTCTGGTGAAGTCCATACGACATGGCATTTACTTGTGTGATTTTCCGTACACCCATTTCACTCAGCAATTTTTTTTTTTTTTTTTTTTTTTTTTTGCATGCAGATTGCTTTATTTGTTTCTTCCAGTGATGCTGTTCAACCGGGTTGGCTTTTAACATATCTTAGAAATATAAACCCTACTCAAATTGAAAAAATGCACCAGAATCTTGCTAAGGTATGTGACTACAATATTGAAGTGAATGCTATTTGTATAGTTTGTGAAAGGTGTGCTAGGTGCATGCATTTTTTGGCTCTTTATTTTTGGTTTTTGCAAAGAATTATAAAATATACTTCTGTTTGTTCATCTGTTACCGTACAATATCAAACTGGTTTCATAAAAGAAGTATGGGGGAAAGAAAACAACCAATAGTTTAGAAGGCTGGATTCCTTGTTTAAAAAAAGTCTGCTAATTGCAATGTTGATTCGATTTCACTTCTTTGGTTCCGCGTTGAGAAATGGAACTTTCATGCTGGTTTTTACTGAGCTACATATCTGGGGTACTTATTTAGTTGATTTCATCTTTTGCTAGTACTCAAGGCATTTCATATATTCCAGTCCTGCTCAACCTTTGGGTCCAGAAGACTTGGTTTGGAGAATGGTATGATCTTCTTGCTCCGTAAACCAGAACTGTGATGCATTAGTGTTCAATGCAGTTGCATGTAGTGTCCTATCCCAGGTTTAGAATGATTGATTTAGTTTTGTTCCTGTGGTGCAACAGATGGCTGGCAAGTTGGTGAACATCAAGCTTCACACTAGGAGATCTCAACGTGTTGTGAAAGAGTCGAGAAGCATCTGCACTTGCGATTGCAGACGCTCCAACTCCACCACCTCAGGTCACTTGTTGTAAAAATAAACCACTCTCCCACTCACTATTGTGCTTGGAGTAACATGAGGGGGGAGATTCACCTACTGTTGCTGCAGGTGTCGTATTCTTTGGCCGTAGGGATCTGTTATTCATAGTGGAAATTTGATATACACTGGCGTTGAATACGTGTAATTGGTTTGTGTCTCAGTACCCCCCTGATATTTTGTAGCTAGTAGCCAGGGAAGGCCATAGTAGCTCTACATCTCTAATTCTCTATCTTTGGTTTGCAATCCTATTCCTGAACATTGGTATGTCGTTCCTTCGAGTAACCATAGTAAACAGTCCGGGCCAATAAACCATAATAGTGGAATTATTTCGACCCGGCCCGAGTTGCTCAAACGGTCAAACATGCGACCACAGCTGAGCCGAGCCGAGCCAGTTGTCGCTGTCACCGGCCAAGTCTATGCCCAAAGCGGCGAAGTGTGGAGTTCAAATTTGAAATGGGCGTGTTGTGTCCAAGTAGTCCTACGTGGGAAAGGGTCCACGTGGGTGGTGGGCTCTACACGGTGATTTGTCGACGATCAAGCCATGTGCGACGTGCCGAACATTAATCGGGATGATATCCATGCACTTTAAAAAATTAAAATCCTTTGACAAATATAATTTTGGAGATTTTATTCTTAAATATAATTCCTTGTTTCCTTAGTGTGCATGGTATGATTGATTGGCGTGTATGAGATGAATGGTGGCATGTTAGCATATGTGTCCAATGACAGCCATCATTTCATTTCACACGGTAACGCACTACTTGGTTCATCCCCAACATGAACACGCTTAATGCACTACACCGTAGCTCAACCACATCTACATCTCGATCATCTAGTCAATGTTTGTGACATCAATTATACCTAATCAATCAATCAATCAATCTTTCTTTGCTTCATATATGGGAGGGAGGAACAGAAATTAACACAAATATCAGCTACAATATTTACCTTTTTATCCGGTGCCCTGACTTTTTATTTCTTTTATAAATAAAGAAATCATATTAGAAAAAGTAAATTTAAGAATGTGAAATTCACATTATAATCTACACACTCATTTTTCATTTTTAGTAATCATTATTATATGAAAATAAAATTTAAGTCGACAAGGACAAAATTTAGGTTATTAAAAAAAAAAGTAACCTAAAAAAAAAAAGATGTGTAATCCACACACACGGTCAAACGAGTGTGTAGATTACAATTTGAGACGTGTGAATTTCACTCCTTTAAATTTATCCCTTGTGCTCTCATGCTCACACTATATGCTTTACCTTTTGTATATAAAGTTATTGACTTTCCAATGCAGTTGCAGTTTTGGTACCCTTGGCGATAATTATTTTTTAACGGAGGGTGTAATAAGATGGATTTGTGGGTAAGAGAGATGAAAAAAATGTGTTTTGATTCACGGAATATTCGGCGTCCAAAGTTTCCTTTTTCTCCTTTTGGAGCAGTAACATGTCGACGGTGAGGCTTCCCATTACTTAATTCAAAAACGTACTCTCCCAACCCAAATGGAGCCACATCTGAGAGAGCTGGCCTTCCACCACCACGTACCACCGCAGGACTCATCTCAGAAGAACCTTCTCACTTCCCACCCTAGCAATTTAAAATAAAAGAGAACAGAATCCATTTTTTCATAACGACTGAAATATATTAGTATAATAGTGAAGCGAGCCTTAAATCATGGCCTTATAGTGCTGCTTCCCTTTCTCAGACCAGACAGATCTCTACAACAACGTTGCGATATATACTTTCGTCTCTACAATACTTCACCTTGTTTCTCTCTCTCTCACTGCTTCATCTCCGACATGGTCCGGTTTTTTCTCCTTTAGATAAGACCAAAGGTACTGTTGCTACTTCAACCTCTTTGGTTTTGCTTGTTCAGATTCTGATGTGTGTTTCTTAGCTCATGAGATGAGGTGTGTGCTTTTTCTGTCTTTGGTCCACTCGCTTTTTCATGGTTTAGGGTTTAGCTTCCGCCGAAACTTGATGTCCTTTACATTCTCTTACCAACCAAACACACAGCTGGTCGGAGATCTATGTACTTTAATGATTAAATTACTTTTAATCTAGATTTGCTTGTGATTCTCGTACCGGTGATAGCTTTGCTTTTGTTTCCAGTAGAGTTTTGATTGAATTTGCAAGATCTGTTGTTGACTACTTACTCAGCACTCTGTTTTTCTGCTTTCATTTTTTGCAATGGAGTTTGAATCTGTTTTTGGTCCTGGAATTTCAGGCACTGGGGCCAACTCTCGGCTGCTACTAGCTTAAATATGGCTGGTAAATCGTTCAAAGGCACTCGATCAAATCTATCATCCAGCTCTGACATTCCCGATGCACTCGGCAAGCCTCCAATTCCCACAGTCACATTTGGCCGCAGAACCTCCTCCGGTCGCTACATCAGCTACTCCAGGGATGATCTCGATAGCGAAATTGGGAGTGGTGACTTTATGAACTACACAGTGCACATACCTCCGACCCCAGACAACCAGCCCATGGATCCATCCATTTCGCAGAAGGTTGAAGAGCAGTATGTGTCGAATTCGCTTTTCACTGGGGGATTCAACAGTGTTACCCGAGCTCATCTTATGGACAAAGTGATTGAATCCGAAACCAACCATCCTCAGATGGCTGGTGCCAAAGGGTCATCATGTGCCATTCCCGGGTGTGATGCAAAGGTCATGAGCGATCAACGCGGGGAGGACATTCTACCCTGTGAGTGCGATTTCAAGATATGTCGAGATTGCTATACTGATGCTGTGAAAACAGGGGGTGGTGTATGTCCTGGATGCAAGGAACCATACAAGAACACTGATTTGGATGAAATGGCTATGGAAAGTGCATTGCCTCCGCTTCCCCTGCCTCTGCCTAATGGGATGTCTAAAATGGAGAGGAGGTTGTCACTAATGAAGTCAACAAAGTCGGTTCTGATGAGGAGTCAAACTGGTGATTTTGATCACAACCGGTGGCTCTTTGAAACCAAGGGAACTTATGGCTATGGGAATGCTATATGGTCCAGGGTTTAGGGTAGTTTAGGAAATGGGAAAGATGATGATGTCGTTGAACCAACTGAGCTGATGAACAAACCATGGAGGCCTCTCACTCGGAAATTAAAGATACCTGCAGCTATTTTGAGCCCCTATAGGTACATCTCTTGCAGTTTTTTTATCCAGTCTTTTTACACCTTAAAATGGATTATGTTTTTCATGGAAATCTCATAACAAATTAGTCACCACTTAAAATTATTGAAATACCACCATCCATTATGTTTTGTCGCTGAGATGCATCTCTAAATTAGTGGTAAGAAGATCCATTGACGCATTTGTATCAAATACCATTGGAATATAATATGATGCTAACTAAAAAATGATCACCTACATGTCATCACACTACAATTTTACCATCTACAATATGTAACAGCATGATTGTTAACCTGCCTATAGATAGTAGGCTAGTTGTTTATTATGGCTGCTGCATCAATTTTTGTCATGCCTATTGGTGCCATTTTGAATAAACTTTAAATACTAGTTCAGGTAGTTTTGCTAGTTTACATGTACTCTAAGAGTTCCTCAAGTATTCTCTCTCATTCAGTGTTATTTCATCTGCCTGGTGACACCCATTGAGTTCATTCTTTTCATTCTCATAATAAATTTTGCTCTCTGTTTGTGTTCACAGGCTTCTAATATTTGTCCGTATGGTTGTCCTTGGGCTGTTTTTGGCATGGAGGATCAGCAACCCAAATACTGATGCAATGTGGCTTTGGGGAATGTCAATTGTTTGTGAAATCTGGTTTGCTTTTTCATGGCTGCTCGATCAACTTCCCAAGTTGTGCCCAATCAATCGTTCTACAGATCTTAATGTCTTGAGGGAGAAGTTTGAAACACCTACTATCAGCAACCCCACAGGGAAATCTGATCTTCCAGGCATAGATATCTTTGTGTCCACTGCAGATCCAGATAAAGAACCGCCACTTGTCACAGCAAACACTATCTTGTCTATTCTGGCTACTGATTACCCTGTTGAAAAACTTGCTTGCTATGTTTCTGATGATGGAGGTGCACTTTTAACCTTTGAGGCCATGGCTGAAGCAGCTAGTTTTGCTAATATATGGGTCCCCTTCTGCCGTAAACATGCTATTGAACCCAGGAATCCTGAATCTTACTTCAGTTTGAAGAGGGATCCATACAAGAACAAAGTGAAATCTGACTTTGTTAAGGATCGTAGAAGGGTGAAACGTGAATATGATGAGTTCAAGGTTCGGATTAATGGACTGCCTGAGTCTATACGTCGCCGATCAGATGCTTATCATGCCAGGGAGGAAATCAAGGCCATGAAGCTTCAGAGACAGAACAGAGAGGATGAACCTGTGGAGAGTGTGAAGATTCCTAAATCAACTTGGATGGCTGATGGAACCCACTGGCCAGGGACTTGGTTGACCTCTTCAGCTGAGCATTCTAGGAGTGACCATGCTGGTATTATACAGGTACTCATCTAGTCCATTAAACTATGTTATTTGTTCCAATTGGCAGTTATGATTTCTCTAATATATTAAGAAAAAACCAGGGAAGAGGTGATACTGACTATTTGTTAACATAACATTGTTAGGTGATGTTAAAACCTCCTAGTGACGAACCATTGCATGGAGCTGATGGAACTATAGATGAAGCTAGACTCATTGACCTCACTGATATTGATATCCGCCTTCCCATGCTGGTTTATGTGTCTCGTGAAAAGCGGCCAGGCTATGATCACAACAAGAAGGCAGGGGCCATGAATGCTCTTGTTCGAGCCTCTGCTATATTGTCCAATGGCCCATTCATTCTCAACCTTGACTGTGATCATTATATCTACAACTCTCAGGCAATGAGGGAGGGTATGTGCTTCATGATGGATCGTGGAGGTGACCGGCTTTGTTATGTTCAGTTCCCACAGAGATTTGAGGGTATTGACCCTTCGGATCGATACGCCAACCACAACACAGTTTTCTTTGATGTCAATATGCGGGCTCTTGATGGTCTCCAGGGCCCAGTTTATGTTGGAACTGGATGTCTATTTCGTAGAATTGCCCTGTATGGTTTTGACCCTCCTCGATCGAAAGAACATCACCAAGGTTGTTGCAGTTGCTGCTTCTCTAGTCGCAAAAAGAATAAGCATGCCTCAGTAGCACACACTCCTGAAGAAAACCGAGCCTTGAGAATAGGTGATTCTGATGATGAAGAGATGAATCTCTCCCTGCTGCCTAAGAGGTTCGGGAACTCAACTTTCCTCATTGACTCAATTCCAGTGGCAGAGTACCAAGGTCGGCCTCTTGCAGATCACCCGGCTGTAAAGAATGGACGACCACCCGGTGCTCTTACCATTCCTCGTGAGCTGCTTGATGCATCAACTGTTGCAGAGGCTATCAGTGTCATTTCCTGCTGGTATGAAGACAAGACTGAGTGGGGAGACCGTGTCGGATGGATTTATGGTTCAGTTACTGAAGATGTGGTCACTGGTTACAGAATGCACAACAGAGGATGGAAATCAGTTTACTGTGTGACCAAACGTGATGCTTTTCGTGGAACTGCACCTATCAATCTCACTGATAGGTTGCATCAGGTCCTCCGTTGGGCTACAGGCTCAGTTGAAATCTTTTTCTCCCGCAACAATGCCCTGATAGCCAGCCCAAGAATGAAGCTTCTGCAAAGAATAGCATACCTCAATGTTGGTATCTACCCCTTCACATCCATCTTCCTAATCGTCTACTGCTTCCTCCCTGCACTTTCGCTCTTCTCTGGTCAGTTCATTGTGCAGTCCCTCAATGTTACTTTCCTGACCTATCTTTTGGTCATCACCCTCACCTTATGTATGCTTGCCATACTTGAGATCAAATGGTCTGGCATTGAGCTAGAAGAGTGGTGGAGAAATGAGCAGTTTTGGTTGATTGGAGGGACCAGCGCTCATCTTGCTGCTGTGATTCAGGGGCTATTGAAAGTTATTGCAGGGATTGAAATCTCATTCACCTTGACTTCAAAATCAGGTGGTGACGATGAGGATGATGAATTTGCTGACCTCTACATTGTGAAATGGTCATCTCTGATGATACCCCCAATAACAATCATGATGATCAACTTAATTGCAATAGCAGTTGGGTTCAGCAGAACAATATACAGCGTGATTCCGCAGTGGAGCCGATTGATTGGAGGTGTTTTCTTCAGTTTCTGGGTTTTAGCACATCTCTACCCTTTCGCCAAAGGATTGATGGGGAGACGAGGCAGGACACCCACCATTGTTTTTGTATGGTCGGGACTCATTGCAATCACCATTTCTCTTCTTTGGGTGGCAATCAATCCTCCTGCGGGTACAAACCAAATTGGAGGATCATTCGAATTCCCCTGATAGGTCGATATCATCATTCTTTACAGTTAATCAAGCTCTTCGATTTACATTCCTTTATTTGTTTTGTTCTCTGAACAAGTTAATCATTCTGGTTAATAGCACTGGCACCAGTTATTCCCATGTTCCCTTCGTCGTTTGGATTTTGTGTAGCAGTTGGTAAATTGGGTGCAATCTGTGTATGCATGCATGGATGCCAACAGATAGGGATGGATGAATCGTCAACTATATTGTAGTTTACATTGGCATTTTATTGATGCTTTTAACTTGGAGCAACTTAAGTTGATAGTAACCAGAATGTTTCGTTCTGCGTCAGTTTCCTTCCTGTCCTTAACATTTCGGAAACAGAATCAGCCAACGCCTTAACTCATTTAACAACATTCAAAGAATCAGATTTAGTAAGAGTTAAAGTTGAATGTTACTTGACAATATTTCATGAAAGTTTCTGCATTTGATGACCCGAATCGGGATGGTGGACTGCGTAAACAACTCAGATATCCAAACCAGCACAATCTACCTCTCTCATGACATGAGCAAAACTTGTGATCGAATCAGAGTACAAGTAAACAAATACATAACTAGTGTCCAATCCGCGTTACAACAATAATCGAAGGATCACAACACTATACTAAGCTGGACGCTTTAGCTTTTTTCTTTGAACCGTCTTTTGATTTCTTCGACTTTCGTTTCCTCGAGGCTGATTTGTCTTTCAACTCTTCAGCTGTCTGCCTCTGTTCCTGATCCTCCTCCATACTACATGTTTCATTTTTATGATTGAGATCAGAGGGAATCATAGACTCTTCGTTTAATTCTCTAGCACCTGTATCTGGTTCAACAACTGCCATCGAGTGCAGAATGAAGTCCAACAGCAGTGTGTTTCTCACATGCCTGTCTACCCTGGTATAGTGCCTCTGAGAATATGGGGTGAGAGCTTCAAGAATATTCTGAATTCCTTTTACCTGAAATGTTTGATAAGTCGTATAAATAATCTATATTTGCAATCTGAATGCGTTTCTATTTATTATTGCAACCTTAAAAAGAGCACAACACAGTAAGTAAAGACTTACCTTAATAATCTCTTCTGGATTAAAAATGTTGAGAATTTTAAAGAGAACAAACTGTGCGACATGGCAGAACTTTGGCTTTGTGTTCCATTCCCTAACATAGTCAAGAAGTACCGCCAACTCTTCGTCGCCAAAGTCATGAAGGGCTTTCTCCATTTGCTTTTCACCCTCTCTCTTCCTGCAGGAAACTCAGGTAAGATACATGACAAAAGTTCAAGAGACAACCAGAAAGAGGCCAACAATAAACTAATAGAAACACTGGCTAACCTGAAAAGTTCATGAAAAGACTCGTAAAGTTTATGAGGCCTGCGAAGCTTAAACGCGATTTGAATTGCTTTAGTGTAGTCAGCATCTCTGACAGCATTTTCTAGTTCTTGACTTTTCAGGACACCTTCTTCCTGGATCATATATATGCACACTTCTTCAGCAATGAGTGTGTATGTAAAAATATCAAGAAACTATGCTGGTGCAACTGTACATAACCAAGGAGGGAGATTTGTCCACTTAAAATATATCCATGTTCAATATTTTAGGCTCTCAACATATTTACAGATCTATGGAACTCAATTGATAACAGCATCTCTGGTTTTGGAGATGTATTTCAAACTCATTACAATCTGTGAGACTGTATTACAACTGTATACAAGAGAACAGCCAGTACTGGCTTACCTCTCTGCGGAAAGCTTCCTCTTTATCAAAGGCAGTACAATCATACCACAGGTTGATGGCAGCATCACCACTGCCAGTTGCAACCATTTCAGTCTTCTTTCCAACAGTCAATGCCCAAACCTGCAGGTTAATTGGGAACCAAGTTAGGTCGACGATCCAGGTAAAATTTGGGCCAAGATATGTCCGACATATATCTGTTGCTGTAGATTGAAGTTTCAACCTACAATTTTATTAGTCTATGTTAATTTCACATGTTTATTCAGGTAAACAGGTCACAACCTTCTGTAATAATATTAATATGTCACTGCAACAGTCATTTTAAATGATAGAAAAATTACAAAAGGCTTTGAACTCTTCGGAGTACTAAAAGTTAACGTCTAAAATAATTTTTTGTAGCCTGTAGTACCAATCAGTGACGGTTTGAGAAAGATATTCGTTCAGTACCTTGTCCTCATGCTGATCATATGTAGCGATGCATTCATTTGTTTTGACCATCCACAGCTTCACCAAACCATCAGCATCTAGATAAAGAACACAAGTCAATACATGTATCACCACAAAATTTGGGAAGTGGGACCAATTTGTAAACATGGATTCCTTACCAGAAGAAATAAATTGGGTCCCACGAGTAAGAAACGATGCTCGATAGACACTTGACATGTGTCCTTCAAATGATTTTAAGCATGAGCCATCCGATATAGCCCATATCTTTATTGTTTTATCACCAGATGCAGTTAGAATGCATTGATCAACTGGAGAAAACTCTACAGACCAAACACCTCTTTTATGACCTTTAAGTACAACTACTGGTACAAGATCTGGGAGCCTCCATACACAAGCAGTGCGATCCTGATCAATGAAAAACCCAGAAAGTTAAAGGATGCAGTGGAATTAAGTGTCTTTAGAATCGTCTTTCTTGCAGAAACAGTTCTAGTTTAAATTGAGACAAATACACCAGTACTGAAGACTGCCTTAAAACCTACTAACCTGTGAACCACTACAAACTAAACTATCATTTGGTGCAACAGCTACTGAATTGATATCCTTATCATGTGCTGCTACAACAGCTTTTGCTTTTAAATTTATTGGCTTTTCCATATCGTCTGAGATACCATCCAAACTCCATATCTTGAGGGTACGATCACTACACAGAAATAAATAACAGAGTTTGTTTAGACTAGTTCTTAACAGCGAAACACTAAATATTATTCAATACATGCATCCTCTTCGAGGTCGCCAAAGAATAATCTTTCTCACTATTGAAAGCATCAACAGTGAGAGAAATTAGTAGAGTTTATGTTTCAAGTGTAAATATAAGATGAACTGCATAACTGCTCACCTACTACCACTGACGAAGAAGTCCCTCTGCTTCTTCGAGAAAGCAATAGCTCCAACAGATCCCATGTGACCTACGCCAATACCAAGGCAACATCTTCTTTCTGAATCCCACAACCTAACCTACAGAGATGGAGGAACAGAAGCAATCAATAACATTTGTACTATGAAAGTGGAAATTGAATATCTAGTGGAACTAGACATGTGAACAATAAAAAGAGCCCGCAACTGCCATATGGCTGACAAAGAAACTGAAACTTACACTATTATCCTTGCTTCCTGTCACCACAAGTGTTCTTCCAGAACTTGATACGCAGGTGTCAAGGCACATAACAATTTCAGTATGACCAGCCAATACATGAGAACATGACATGGATGCAACGTCAAACACTCGTACCTGCATGTTAATTCAGGTATTAATTCGTTTCTTTTTGTATAAAGCAAATTAACAATGAACATATAGATCAATACACACACCCACACACACACACACACACAGAGTTAGCAAAGTACCTGTTCAGTATTTGTGGCGACAGTGATAAATTGTTCGTCATCACCTAAAAACTTCATATCCAAAATCTCTCCATTGTTTCCTACAAGTCTTTTGCTTACAAAAAATCCAAAGATCCCTTCGAGGCTTTCAACAGGAGAATATAAAAGGAACTCCTGATCAGCCGTCACACAGAGCAGCCCTTGATCTGATGGTAGCATGCAAGCTGCAGTAAAGCCCCTTTTTGATTCATCGTCATCTGATGAGATAGTAACATCTGAGGACTTCTGCTCAAATAGGCAAACTGCACTGTCAAAATAGAAAAAGGACCAGTAAGCAAACCCAAGATATCTACCACGCTGTAGCCAATAAATAATGCCAACCTTCTAAGGACTCACAAACACGTAATACATAACTAGAATTCTTTATAACCAAGATCACTTTAAACAGAAGATTTAAGAAAGCCCTCATGATTTACCCTTCAGAACTCCAAATTCGTACAATTCCACGGTCACCAACTGTTGTAAAACATATTGCAGGTGACTTGTATTTCTTCTCATTCTGCTGCTTGGATGAACCAAAACAGGATGATAAAAGACTTCCAGAAGGAATTACGCATACAGCTTCAAGGACTTCATATGTTGTTACAGTTTTCAAGCAGTTGTAGTCATCAAGGTTCCACAACATTACTACCTGGGACACATTATGCAGTTAATATCTGGTTGACAGAAGAAAAAAACTACTAGCATCTCACTGATACAGAATACAAATGAAATATGATCAAAGGTGCCAAGCTAAACATCCTACAGTGCCTAACAAATAGTTCACACATCAGTCTTACCTTATCTCTTCCGGCAGTGAGCAACGTGCACCCATCTTCGGATAATGCCATAGAAGTCACTGTTGAGTTATGCCCAGTAAGTGTTGCAACACGCTTCTTAGTATCTAGATCCCAGACGTTCACAGTTGCATCATGACTTGCGGAGAAAAGCTAATCATATCAACACCAATCAGCAAAATCAGCTATTAGTTTCATCTTCAACACATTTCATTTCTTAAACATAGTGGCAAGTACAAGAGAAGACGAAGTTGGAATTTCCTACAAACTCAATAGCAAGTTACCAAATGATCTGAGGGTTTTCTATCAGATAAACTCCAGACTAGTAGTTATGCAAGAACTACCAGCTAGCAAGCTTCTATACTTTTGATAACAACCTAAAGGAGGCTAGGAATTTTTAAGCGCAAAAGGCAGAGAAAATTCATTCGCTTAGTAAGAGTCTAGTTGTAGCCATATTTATCTATTACATATTCTCACATGAGACCACAAAGCCTGAGGGAACTGATTTATTACCTATTCAGTGAATAATGGAAATGTCGAAAATGAAAAAGAAAACATAAATGTGGAGAATGGGGGCTCACAATCTGTTTAGTAGGATCAGGATGGAAGAGAAGACTAGAAACAACTCCTTTGTGACCTTTAAAGTGATGAGTGGCAAAGCTACCAGAAACATCCCAAACAATAACCTTCTTATCAGCTCCGGCGGTGGCGAGATATCCCCCGGAAGGGTGACAAGCCATTCCCATCACAGGCCCATCATGACCCTGAATCCAAATTCAATAAATCAGCAATCAAATCAAATACTTTGAATTAAAGCTTAATCATTTCAATAAGGAAATTGAAATTGACCTTCCAAGAGCGGACGCATTTGGATGTGGAGAGGTCCCAAACCCTGATGAGGCGACTGTGGCCGGAAGAGAAGAGGAACTTGTCGTCGGGGCTGAGGGTTAAAGCAGTGATGGCCTCGGAGTCGCCTTCCAAAGTGGAGCGTATTGAGGAGTTGGAGGCATCGACGATGTTGATGGACTCGCCGAAACCGCAGGCGATGAATGAACCGTCGGAAGAGACGGCGAAGGCGCCGCCGGAGTAGAAGGGTTGCAGGGAGGGGATGCACTTGTAGTTCTTCTTCAATGGTAGAGACGCCATGGCCCCCGATTAGATGTGAAAATTAGGGTTTAAGGAACTCGCAGGGTTTAAGACAGCCGGGAAAATAAAATAAAAAAGAGAATTGAGCGGCTAATTGATGGACCTTGGGCCAAATTGTTGGGTTGGACTATGGGCGCTGATTTGTTGGGTTTTTCTAACAAGTACTTTATATATATATATTAGACGACAGTAATGTATTGAAAAGAAAAAAAAATACACCATAGAAATAACAAAATGTGGTGGCAAGTCCCATCAAGTCAGACCTGAAGACTTTATTCCTTCATTAGAAATAACAAAATGTGGTGGCAAGTCCCACCAAGTCAGACCTGAAGACTTTATTCCTTCATTTGCCAATGCATCTGCAACTTTATTACCTTCTCGAAATATATGAGAAGAGTGAAAATTCATCTGAGAAATTCGGTACAAGCAATTACTCCACTCTATACTTAGTTGCCAAGGCACTAAAGTGGGAGAGCGAACAAGTACTTTATACATGACCACTGTATTGGGTTCTCTTTTTTTTCTTTAGATCTTGTGTTTTGTTGGAAAATAAGGGTTTTACTTTATGAAGTAGGAATATTTGTTTTCGACATTGTTTTGTTGCTCAACATTCATTGCGATGCTTAGTTTGGTTTTTAATCGGATCAATTGGACCAAACAACCTTACCACAAGTTAGTTTTTGTAGTGCATTTTTCTCCACGGTACTTGTAAATTAGTGAAGAAATTCGATTGAAACATGTTTGCAGGATCTTGTGGAATCAGATAAAAATGACCAGAAAAAAAAGGAGGGAAATAAATAAGGGGCAGGCTAGCCTAACAGCCCATGATGTAACAGGCTTGGTTGGGTCATTGAAGGTGAGGTGAGGCATGCTTGTCGTCCTACCCCATTTCCCTCTCTAGTCTAACCCCAACCTCCAAATCTACCTCTGTTCCTACCTACCTCCATGTTTTTTGGTTTTCTACTATTCTCTTGCTTCTTCTTACCTCAACCTCTCCTGTTCTATACCCAGCTACTTGTTCATGTATTTATTACTTGCACACTTTCTCTCTTCCCCCTACTCCCAACCAAGCTAGCTCATATCACTCCCGGCAGCCACAATACTACTCCCACCTTCATTTCTCTCTTCTTTATTGACACAACACACACCATGTTATTCATTCCCTCTAACACCAACAACACTTCTGTTGTTGTTGAGACGGCCGATATCTCCCCCACTCTCATCTCCATCTCACCGGAGAAGCAGCACCCTGCAACCTCCACTACTACTCTTCATGATCATCATGTCTTCAAATCAAAGCTTCCGGACCTTCCCAACATCTCCAATCACCTCCCTCTCCACACCTACTGCTTCGAAAAAGTCTCCGACTTCTCCGAACGGCCTTGTCTCATCGTCGGCTCCACCGGAAAAACCTACTCCTTCTCCGAAACTCATCTCATTTCCCAAAAGACCGGAGCAGGCCTCTCCAAGCTTGGCATCACCAAAGGCGATGTCATCATGATCCTTCTCCAGAACTGCGCAGAGTTCGTCTTCGCATTCATGGGTGCTTCCATGATCGGCGCCGTCACTACCACCGCCAACCCCTTCTACACAGCCTCCGAAATCTTCAAGCAGTTCAAGGCCTCTAATGCCAAGCTCATCATCACTCAGTCCATCTACGTAGACAAGCTCCGACACTCGGGTGCCGACTCCGACCAATACCCCAAACTCGGCCAACACTTTCAGGTGGTCACCATCGACGACCCTCCTGAGAACTGCTTACACTTCTCAGTCCTCTCCGGCGACAACGAAAACGAGCTTCCCGAGGTTTCCATCGATCCAGAGGACCCTGTGGCGTTACCTTTCTCCTCCGGAACCACAGGGCTTCCGAAAGGAGTGATTCTGACTCACAAGAGTCTCATCACAAGTGTGGCGCAGCAAGTGGACGGAGAGAATCCGAACCTGTACTTGAAGGAAGAGGATGTCGTTTTGTGTGTGCTGCCATTGTTCCATATCTACTCGTTGAACAGTGTGCTGCTGTGTTCTCTCAGAGCAGGGGTCGCGGTTTTGGTAATGCCTAAGTTTGAGATTGGGACGCTTTTGGAGCTCATACAGCGTTACAGTGTTTCTGTGGCAGCGGTGGTGCCACCGCTGGTGATAGCGCTGGCGAAGAATCCTATGGTGGCGGATTATGATCTCAGCTCTATTAGAGTGGTGTTGTCCGGAGCGGCGCCGCTGGGAAAGGAGCTAGAGGAGGCGTTGAGGAGCCGTGTGCCCCAGGCAGTCTTGGGCCAGGTAAATTATTAATCCATCATATTACTATGTACATGTTCTCACATACAATCTTACTATTCGCACCTTCGAGTCTCAATTATAACGAACGAACTGTAGTAATGAACACTATCTAATAAGATCACTCTCCAAACATATAATCATATTTCATGTCTGACTGCTAATTGTTTTTAGAACCCTAAAAACATCTCTATCCCTATATTAAATGAAAGACACAAAACATAACATTGAGTCGTCGTATTTCCATAATATCCTCACAAAAATGGTCTTTGTACATTTACACAAGAACCAACACCCAATAGTTTGTCTTCATAAGTAACAACACTTAGATTTTAATCCATCCTTAAATTTACTTTTCGAGTTTAGATTAGAACACTGTTTTAATATATAACTGAAGTTTCATGTTAAAAACAAGTTCAGCTATTGATCATGAAAATCGTTACTACATATTGGATAGTGATATGATTAAATATATGTATGTATTTTCTATATAAATTGGATCCACCATACCATAATTGAATTGTATCGGACGAATTTCAAAAAATGAATACGTCGTGCAATTTCTAGAATTCAAAATCTGCAGCAAGGGAGGGAGGGAGCAGTGGCGTAGCTAGAAACTTTTTATAAGAGGGTCAAATTTTAGATATATAACTTTTTATATACCGCATAAAATACTAGATAATGGTTTCTTAGGCATAATAGCCATTCTAGAGCTATTATTGGGAAGGAATTTGAAAAAATTTCAACAACAAAGAAAACAGGGCTTGAGATTTATAGTATATTTGAACCCATGTATAACTTAGTCCCATAATCTTAATTTATTTCGCATGGGTAGTAACAATTTTAGCTAATGCTAAATTATGGGAAATGCCGAAATGGAATAGAGACGAAGGCTGACATGCGACGACGATGTACGTAGTCTTGGAATATTAAGACAGAAAAATAAGAAAAAGATATAGTTGAAAATAAAAATGAAGAAAAGAAAATAAATACATGATAGGGTTTAGCCTTTTAGGTAGATTTGTAAGTGTTTGGCAGAAGACATCTATTATTTTTGAGTCCAGTGTTTTAAGAAAATAAATATAGATTGGCTTATATTTTTATCTTTGTCTTTGTGTCATAGGGGTCAAATATATAGTGTTATGATAATATGTATAATAAGATGTAAAAAATTCAACCAATGAGAAACATGGTAAAAAATTGAGAAGGGTCAATTGACCCCTTTGGCCCTATTGTGGCTACGCCACTGGGAGGGAGGGAGGGAGGGATGGGATGGGATGTGGGGGCAGAGAGTCCATTAAGCAGCGGAGGAGAGGGGGATGTGTACAAAAACAAGGCCAGTTGGAGTGTGTGTTCCTAAACTAACTTACGTGGTCGCTTTGGTTTTGGCATAATTGCCAATTTGCTACCCTAACTTTCACCTTGATGTCAATTTGCTACCCTAGCTTTCATTTCAGCCAATTTGCTACCCTAACTTTTCATAATTAGCCAATTTGCTACCCTAACTTTTCATAATTAGCCAATTTGCTACCCTAACGTACTATTAAATCTGCCAATTTGCTACCCTTTCATCAAATTTGCTACTTTAGGCTTTCAAGATTAACCAATTTACTTATCAAAATTTCAATATCGACCAACTTTAACCTTTGATTTTCAGAATTAATTCATGTTTGGATGAAAAAATGAACAAAATAAAATGACAAAAAGGTAGCAAGTTGGCTAATTTTGAAAACATAAGGTAGCAAATTGGCAGAAATAATAGTTAGGGTAGCAAATTTGTTAATTATGAAAAGTTAGGGTAGCAAATTGGCTGAAATGAAAGCTAGGGTAGCAAATTGACACTAAGATGAAAGTTAGGGTAGCAATTTGGCTAAAAAGCCTTTGGTTTTTGATCAACTGGTCGATCGTTACCTATTTTTGATTAGCATGCATTCCTTACCTACCTCAAAACAGAAAAAAATAAAATAAAATTTAAACCAAATATTGTTACCTACCTCCATCCATCTTCACCAAATGTCGCCGACTGTTAGACTCAATATTTGGTTGTCTGGCTACCTCGCTTCCCTTCGATTCAATCGCGAATGTAGTAAAATTTACTATGAAAGATTAGCCTAAAAACGTAGTAATTTATAACTTATCTCACCATTCTCACCCCCTTCAAGTTCAAATTGGTCAGTGCGTACGTACTCGTACTCATACTTAAGCTCCTGTTGGGGTTCAAATTGCTGATCCGGATGCTAGTCAGGCTTGAGTACCTTGATGTCATAATCGAATACTCCTCATCTCTCTATTGGACCAAAAGCTTCAGTAAAACACTAGCCATAGTAGCGTGAATGCGTGATAATGAAGGGATGTGAATGTGAATGAGAATATTTATATGCAGGGTTATGGGATGACAGAGGCAGGGCCAGTGCTATCGATGTGCCTGGCATTCGCAAAGCAACCGTTTCCAACAAAGTCAGGGTCATGCGGCACCGTGGTCCGGAATGCAGAGCTCAAAGTCATCGAAGCCGAAACCGGTCGCTCCCTCGGCTACAACCAGCCCGGCGAAATTTGCATCCGTGGCTCTCAGATCATGAAAGGATATCTCAACGACGATGCGGCGACGGCAACCACCGTTGATGTTGAGGGATGGCTTCATACCGGTGACGTGGGTTATGTGGACGATGACGACGAGGTTTTCATCGTTGACAGGGTTAAGGAGCTCATCAAATTCAAAGGCTTCCAAGTATGTTTCATTTCTTTTATGACTTGATCCATTAATTCCATTATTTCATTTTGGTTCAACACGTACGGGAATTCATATCGTAATCTAATTATCATGCAGGTGCCACCAGCTGAACTAGAATCCCTACTTGTAAGCCACCAATCCATTGCAGATGCAGCTGTTGTTCCGTAAGCATCTGATTCAACTACACCATTTCACTAATTAATTAGCATTTTATGTTATTGTGTCATCTGGCCGGATTTTAATAGTACGTCTATATGCATGGTGTTCTTACGACGGACGACGAACAAGTGCAGGCAAAAAGATGACGCTGCTGGGGAAGTTCCGGTTGCATTCGTCGTTCGATCTAACGGTAACGAGCTCACTGAAGAGGCCGTCAAAGAATTCATAGCAAAGCAGGTGATTATGTATATTCTGATCAATAACTGCCTGCGCAGCTTGATCAGCTAGTTACCAATTGCTGACATGAATTCGTATATATAATGTATGCAGGTGGTGTTTTACAAGAGACTGCACAAGGTGTACTTCGTGCATGCAATTCCCAAATCTCCGTCTGGAAAAATCTTAAGAAAAGACCTCAGAGCCAAGCTAGGTGCAGCTACTCCAAACGTCTAAGCTAGGATCGATATCATACTTGGACCAACATATATCCCCACGTTTTACTTGGATTCTTGATACGTTTGTTAATGTTCTGTGAGGTTGCTTGGATTAATTGTCTTGCACAAATGTGCCTTGCTAGCTACTTAATATATTACATAAGTGGAACCACCATGATCGAATTGTTTGGTCATAATTTTGATGTTGTAGCAAGACACTAGTCATTTTATTCTTTTTCAATCAGGCGTGACCCGCTATCTTGTAATTCTTTGAATAAGATTTGTAATATCATACGTACATTCATACCCAATGGATTTCGTTTTTTGTATTTCAAGTGTGCTAGATAAGCAAGTAAATGTTTAAAATCCATTTAAAATTTCGATATGTATTCTAAAGAATTCGCTTTATCTATGGCAAATTTGAGGAACATGTGATTGGATTTCGCTTGGTTTGCATGTTGTTAAGTACCATGGGAATACTCTTGGAATACAATGGTAAACCTTGTTCTGTTGTTCATACGTACTGTTTTGATTATATTCGTAGTGCATATGTCTCTTTTTATTAGGGGTATGAAAACTTGGAAGGCAAAGTGGTTTTGTTGATCAAAGCCCAAGCCCATCTACTCAGAAACCTTCAAGTGTTGGACCCGGGTCGGAAAAACCCGCCATCTGAAGTTGCTGAACACGAAACACAAACCCTACAAAAACCCTGAACTGAGACTCTTCTACCGTTTTCCATGGCTCGCAATGCCATATTTTCTTGTTCTTCAAGACAGCAATCAACCCCTCTAAAACCCAAACCCAACAAAACCAAAGTTTAAACACAAACACAGAGAGTAAAATGGCCAAGACATATGCACTAGGGCTCCTCGCAGCCGCAGCTGCCTCCGCCTCCCTGTCAGTCCCCGCCACTGCTTATGCCGACAGCCCTTTCAGCTTCTCCCCCTTCTCTTCTTCTTCTCCCAAATCCCCACAATCTCCTTCTCCCGCCGCGCAATTGTCGCCGGCCAATCCACCGGTGGCTGCTGATGCTCCTCCTCCGCCGCCGCCGAAGCCTCGCAATGATTATCCGAGGACGACTTCGGCCGGGTTCGATCCCGACCCGTTGGAGCGCGGTGCCAAGTATGCCAAAGAAATCAGCAACTCCAAGGATGCTAAAAAGGTGAGACCAATTTCGGGGTTTTTATCAAGTTCGGTGTTCTTCTATCCTTGTCTTTAAGGCAACTTTGTTCAATGAATTCATTATGACGGTTCAAGTTTGTATCAAGAAATTCTGTCTTTTATTTGGAGCTGTATTTTCGGGATTTGTATTAGTAATTGCGTTGAACTTGATGTTCGTTTAGAGGCAACTGATGGTTATTCTGTATGGTATAGATATTCGAAGTTTTGAAGAAGCAAGAAGAGACGAGGCAGGTTGAGTTGTCTGCAAAGGAGGCTGAGTTTAAGGCCATGCAAGCTCAAGCGGAATCTGTGAGTTTTGTAGTTATTTCTTCATTGCTCTGCCTTTACAATTGTTTCATCTCGTCTGGGTTAGTACGAGTAGACAATGTGCTGAATTCATCTACTTCATTACTTGGCAGGAGAGGCAAAGGGTCATCTATGATGAGCAGAAGAAACTAGCTCAGCATCAAGCGCAGACAAAATCTCAGATGGCTCGCTATGAAGATGAGTTGAAAAGGAAGAGGATGCAGGCAAGTGCAACTTTTAACCTTTTGGGATGTCGTACTGAAGTTGTATATATATATATATAAATAAAGACAAATATTGGATTGCATTCTGTTGGTGTTACTGTAGGCAGAGAATGAATACCACAGAGATAGGAATAGAGAGCTTGTAAAAATGCAAGAAGAATCATCTATCCGACAGGAGCAAGCTCGACGGGCGACAGAAGAACAAATCCAAGCGCAACGTCGTCAGACAGAGAGGGAAAAGGCTGAGATAGAACGGGAAACAATAAGAGTGAGGGCAATTGCAGAAGCAGAAGGGAGAGCACATGAAGCAAAACTAGCTGAAGAGGTTAACAGGAGAATACTGGTAGACCGGGCAAATGCAGAAAGAGAGAAATGGGTGGCTGCTATAAATACAACTTTTGATCATATTGGAGGTACCGAATCTTGTTCCTGTACTTTGTATTTTGTGATGTCCTTTATGGTCCTTTAACCTATTGGAATTATAAAATTATGATATCGTGCATTGTAAGTGTACCTTTAGGATCATCTTCTAAAAGGGGTTTCTTTCTGCCAACAACAAAAAACAAAAGTTATAATTAATGCAATTTAGAATACTTTTACTGTTTATAAGCTGTTGATGTAGAATTCGCCATGTTTTATAGGTGGACTAAAAGCCATTCTGACTGATCAGAATAAATTAGTTGTTGCTGTTGGGGGAGTGACAGCTCTAGCTGCAGGCGTTTATACAACAAGGTGCGTGCTAAATTCCAAGGATACTAACTGTATTTTTATATACGCCTGTCTGGGATTGCCTTTGAAAGACTGGAAATTGGTGTTTCCATAGTCTTGGTGTATCTTTTCTCTAGTTATTTCTGAAGTTTCCATTTGTTTCCCGTGCGGAATGGTTGAAGTTTTTGCTGGCGTTTGATTCAACTGTTATCAAGTCTTTAGGACTTCGATCACTAGTACAGCTATGTCCTTGCTAACTGCTCAAGTGATATGCTCTAGCTTATATTATGTTTTCATTTGAGATATGATCTTGTCTGGCATTGGAAGTCGTTAGAGATTACAGGTTGCAATTGTCTGTTCCTATATATGACTGTTTCATTGCTCGCATTTCTCCACTGCAGAGAAGGTGCAAAGGTGATATGGAGCTATGTGGACAGAATATTGGGACAACCATCCCTTATCAGAGAGTCGTCTAAAGGGAAATATCCTTGGTCAGGGATACTTTCACGTTCCCCGTCTACGAAAAATGGGAAACCCTTCGGTGATGTTGTTTTACACCCTTCTCTACAGAAAAGAATAGAACATTTGGCTGGTGCAACTGCCAACACAAAATCTCATCAGGCACCCTTCAGAAACATGCTCTTCTATGGTCCTCCTGGAACAGGGAAAACAATGGCTGCTAGAGAGATGGCTCGTAAATCGGTATGAGATCTGATATTATGCTAAGTTTGATATTAATCATATTATGGCTTTGCTGCATTTTTTTTCCTTGATTGGTAAATTTGAGTGAATGTAAGGACATTTGCTATCATGCTATACTGAGATGGCTTTTGATCTGCCAAGTTTGGATTGATTATTTCAATTCTTATCATAAGCTTCACTCATTTATATCTGATGTTTCCATCAGGGATTGGATTACGCACTGATGACGGGAGGAGATGTTGCTCCACTTGGACCGCAGGCTGTTACCAAGATACACGAGTTATTTGATTGGGCCAAAAAGTCACGGAGGGGTTTGTTGCTTTTCATTGATGAAGCCGACGCATTTTTGTGCGAGTAAGTCATATAATCCACAGGCATGAAAACATCTAAGCTAGTTGTAGTATTGCAGATGATAACTGTAGCTAGAATAGTTCACTGAGAAAGGCAACTGAGTTGAATTTGTTGAATGAACTTGCAGGCGGAATAAAACCTACATGAGTGAAGCTCAAAGAAGTGCACTCAATGCTCTCCTGTTCCGCACGGGTGACCAGTCCAAGGACATAGTCCTTGCCCTCGCCACAAACCGTCCCGGTGATCTTGACTCAGCTGTGTCAGATCGTATTGATGAAGTGCTTGAATTCCCCTTGCCTGGGGAAGATGAACGCTTTAAGCTGCTAAAGTTGTATCTGGACAAGTACATAGCTAAGGCTGACTCAGGAAAATCTGGATGGTTCCGTAACTTGTTCAAAAAACAACAGCAGAAGATAGAAATGAAAGGCTTGACAGATGATATGCTGAAAGAAGCAGCAGCCAAGACTGATGGATTTTCTGGGAGAGAAATAGCAAAAATGATGGCAAGTGTCCAAGCTGCTGTATATGGGAGTGAGAATTGTGTGCTTGACCCAACCCTATTTCGTGAAGTTGTAGACTACAAGGTCGCTGAGCATCAACAGAGAAGAAAAATGGCAGCTGGACAGAAAATGTAACGCTAATGGTGTCCGTTAAGTTGAGTTCTACCATTAATTATCGGGCAGTTTGTTTTCAGAGTCATGTGGTTAGAGCTAGAGAAACCCCGACTGACATCCTACTAAACCTGCCCGTGCCCGTGGCGTTTTTTTAATTTTGCGCCTGAGTTTTATTCATCATTTGACGGGTTTTTGGTATCTTATATAAATTTAGTGCTGATTTTTTGGGGCTCAGTGCTGATCAGATCTTCCCAATACTCATATGATGAGGACTGGGAAGTATTTGTATTGATAATACATAAATCTAGAGTTATATTGTTTCAGCAGTGCTACTCTGAATAATAAATTTTCCAGAATACACATCAGATCAAGTTCATTATAAATGTTACTCATCTTTTCAGTTCTGTTGGTTCATGCAAAATGATAATGAAGGTGGACTGAGTTGGTCTTTCCTTCAACCATTGAGGATAGGAATAAGAAATCCAACTAGTAACTGTTGGCAACAAATGAAATTATAAGGCCAACTAATAACTCAACAGCATCGAGCTCATCATAAGCTGATAAGATAACAAACATGAAAAATGAAATACAATATATCCATTCACGTCTGAAGAACACGACGAGCAATCAAATCCTTATTTCACTGATTACGAAGCAAAAAGGTATTATCATTACAAACTGAACTTGTTCATGAAATGGTTTCAATGAAGGACTGCCAAGGAACTTGAACTATCACTGCCATCACTTCTAATGGTGGTGATCCTGCACGTAACGATGACCGCAATACTTGCAGACAGCCGGCTCATGAAGGTCAAGGCATATGAATTCAATCGGGTGACCAAGTGCGGGATCGGTGTCTGCAATCAATAAAAGTTTTACCCCAAATAAATTTCAGACCTTCAGAAAGTCTATCAAAATAACCTTGCAGTATAGTTCATAAAGTAGCTTTTTCACATGGTAAATGCAATTGAAAGAAAAAAGCAACAGGAAAACTCACCCCCTTCACATGCAACAATCCTGCCCTCAACCTGGATGGGTGGAACTTCGTTGATCAACTCCATCGGGGACTTCTTGCTTGTATCCTATTAAACAAGGGAGACAAAAAGAACTTGAGTGACTTGAATCCAACTCACTCACGTGACCAACAAAGAGCAAGCACATCAATGCAAGTAGGAACTAATTCAGAGGCTCACACAGATCAACTTCTTCTCTAAAATTAAGCTAAAAAACATGACCACCTTTTAAACCAACACAGTGTCTTCATTAGTAAAAGATGCTCCAATTTGTAGGTTGTTCTATATCCTCAAAAGCCTGCTTGTTATTTCTATAATCCATCCCATTACGTTGATCCCTAATAGCAGATAAACGTAAATATTGACCGAGAGCTTTAAGAAGAGGAACCTGCATCCATTTGGCGGTGTGGTTGCTGATTTGACTCCTAACCAGGCACAAGTTTCTGGTCCCCGTCGATCCCAACACCCTCGATTTCATTAGGGATTTCACCAAACTCGACGCCATCGCTGCTCTTCCTCTCAAACTCGACCAAACAAATTGGAAAGAGGCCTTGAGAACCTAACCCGTCTCTTCAATAAAACGACATGCCGTTTTCACAATAAATAAAAATTGAAAATTGCGGGCTAGGCCCAGTCCACCTTTAAAAAAGAAAAACAGAAATTCAAATCGGAAGCCTCTCTCTGTGTTGAAGCAGCTCCCCATATGATCTCATTACAACGTTTCATGATTAAGCTCTGTAGAATCCCACCACCCAAACCCACCAGAATTTCAGACCTTCTCAACCGGAGCTTGACTACATCAAATTCGGCTCCAAGTACCCCAGACCGGGAGACACTAGCAGCCCAGTTGTCAAGTTGCAGTTGCGTATCACAACTGAACCAAATCTACTGTCGTCTTATCCGAACCCAATTCCTACATCTCTATCCGGCCCCGTTTCACTGGAACAATCCGTACACCAGACGCGATGCGCCTACCGAGTCGCTGTTCGTTTATGTTTCTATGTCACGCGCCGGTGTCTTACCCGACTGTTACACCATCCCCATTGTGTTGAAAACTCTGTGTCAGCTTTATGCTGTGGAGATAGGTAGGCAGCTACATTCTGTGGCTGTGAGGATTGGGCTGGACTCAAATGAATTCTGCGAGAGTGGGTTTATTAACTTGTATTCCAAGGCGGGAGAGTTTGGAAATGCACGCAAAGTGTTTGATCAAAATCCTGAGAGAAAGCTGGGATCTTGGAATGCCATCATTGGTGGCCTTTCGCAAGGTGGGCGTGCCAAGGAAGCTATAGAGATGTTTGTAGAGCTCAGGAGATGCGGGTTATTGCCGGATGATGTGACCATGGTTAGTGTCACTTCAGCTTGTGGTGCTCTAGGTGACATGCGGTTGGCTCTTCAGTTGCATAAGTGTGTTTATCAGGCTGAAATCGCTGTGGGGAAGTCGGATTTGCTGATGTTGAATTCGCTTGTTGATATGTATGGGAAATGTGGGAGGATGGACTTGGCTTACAGGGTGTTTAAGAGGATGGAGGTGCAGAATGTGTCGTCGTGGACGTCGATGATTGTGGGTTATGCGATGCACGGGCATGTGGATGAAGCGCTGGAATGCTTTCGGTGCATGAGAGAGGCGGGAGTGAGGCCGAACCATGTGACGTTTGTTGGGGTGCTCAGTGCATGTGTTCATGGGGGGACAGTCCAAGAGGGAAGATATTACTTTGAAATGATGAACAAGGATTATGGGATAAACCCTCGCCTGCAGCATTACGGATGCATGGTGGATCTTCTTGGCAAAGCGGGGTTGCTTCAGGAGGCAAGGAAAATGATGGAGGAGATGCCGATGAAAGCAAATTCAGCAGTCTGGGGCTGCTTGATGGGAGCTTGTGAGAAACACGGGAATGTGGAGATGGGGGAGTGGGTGGCTAAGCATTTGCAACAACTAGAGCCATGGAATGATGTGGCTTTTGTGGTTTTGTCTAATATCTATGCCAGTAGAGGTTTGTGGAAAGAGGTTGAGAGGGTTAGACGGATTATGCACCAGCGAAAGCTCGCTAAGGTTCCTGGTTATAGCTTGGCAGGAAGTGCAGATTGAGATGTCGGCATATCTTAATCTGCTTGGGGTATATTTTGCAAATTTTGTTTGGTTTCCCATTCAGAGATGTTCATTTGTTATCCAAGATTGTGCAAAGTGCAAGGAGAAACAGATAACTACTTGATCAATTGATTTCATCAAAGAAATTCAATCTAAAGTTTTCTACAATCATTTACAACGTATTTCATTTGTTTCAACACCTGAGAATGCTGTACAGGTTCCCTACTCAAATAGGCAGCTACAACAACTAAGGTTTGTTAAGATCAAGCACAATACATGCAATTCAATACAGACTGTTGTTCAGATCAAGCTTTGATGTCCGCAGCAGCAACCATCTAATCTTCAGCAATGTTCATATCAGACATAAAGTTGCTAGCTGCCGACTACTAGTTAATGCCGAACTATTTACACTTTCATATCCAACAGTGATGGTTCATCATTCATGCTAACCGACAATGGCCGATCCTTTTTTACTACAAGCATTTTATGTAACGGCTACCATCCTCAAGTCTTAAACAACTGCCATATAGCTTTCTCCCACTTAGTAAAAGGTGTACCAGAAATCGAGGTTTACCTCCATCGGACCACTATTAGTATGCAATCTTGTATTATGTGTTGCTCTTCTGGAATATATAGACAACATCTCTCTCACAACTTTAACTCCTGATACACCAGAGGCATGCTTTACTTCGTCCATTTGTCATTGATGTGTAATTTCTATGCATTATCAGCTGTTTCATCGACCAAACAACAACCCATCACTAAATCAGTTCTGCAACATTGGCAGGGATTTTAGCTTGGATCCAACTTCTAGCTTCTCCAGAAAGGAAATTCCCATACTACTCATGGAATGCAAAACATTTTGAGCTTCTACTTCTTTACCTACAGATTTGTATAAGTGCACAGCTGCACTCAAAATAAACCTGTCTGCCTTTATTGAATCACTATTCTGTTCAAAAAACTTGATGCCTTCTTCCACATGTCCGTAGTCCATGTAACCTCGCAGCATACTCCCACAACATGCTGCATCTGGGTTCAAACCTGCTGCAATCAGTTCCTCGTAAACTCTTTCTGCTTCCCCTATCAATCCCATTTTGGCAAAAGCAGAGAGTATAAGGTTAAAATGTGAACATGAAGGATAGACGCCATCTTCTTGCATAGAATTAATGGTTTCCTCGGCTTCTGAATACTTCAAACTCTCTGTGTAAGCACGAACTAGGGATAGGTAAGTGAACGAGTCAGGTAACCAACCATCTTGCTTCATGGCTTTGAATAATTGCTCCGCTTCTTCATATAGTCCCCCAGTAGCATATACGTTCATCATTATATTGTAACTTACCTGTAACGTGAAAACTTCCAAGAATTAGATAGCAAGACAAATATATATTGTAGTATCTGTTATATCTGTTTTTAACATAATCTCAAAAGTTTGAGCAATTTTGTATACCATCCCAGGTTTTATGCTTTCACGCATTTTGGCGAATAACATGGAAGCTTCATGCCTTTTGCCTACAAAGAAAAATATACTGAAGTTAAGGAGATGTTGTTACAAACAAAGCAATCAAGAAACATGACCTAATGAGTCTACCCACTAAATGGCATGTATGGGTTACCAAGTGCAAATCAAAACACTAAATGCTAGGTAAAGCATTTACTCTTTTTGAAAAATACAATCAACTTTTTTAGATTTGTTTTGTGAATGGAGGTGGATTTAGCATAATACCAGCTTTTCCATAGTAGCTAATCAAGTTCATATATGCCTTTTCATCCGGAGACAAACCCAAGCTACAAGCTGTATTAAACATCTCCACAGCTCTATCCAACTTTCTACCCCGTCCATAAACACTGCAACCATGGTTCAGACAAGCATCAGCCAATACATCTTTGCTGGGGGGGTTGCTTTAGTTGTCAGAAAACTATATGAAGCCCTTACCTGATCATGGTGTTAAATGTCTGAATTGATGGAGTAACCCCCTGAGAAAGCATGGACTCATAGATACTAGATGCAAAATGCAACCTACCTGCATCATCAAACTTACCAAGTTATTGCAACCTTTAACCTACTTAAGAGTATTCATTCAATGATGAAGTGACGATAATAACCTGCTTCCAGCATACATAGCCTTGATGAAAGTATTGTATGCTACAGTATCGAGCTCCGAGCGGTGCTCAAGACTTTGGCTGATGACGTTCTCTGCTTCTCTATGTTTTCCTTACAATCAAAAATGGTGCAACAAAAATCACATTGATGCATCTAGTTTTGATAGGATGGTGAAAAATGATACGGAACCATGATTGGTAGCACTAGAATCGTTTATTTATAATTGTTGCAAGTCTGATTATGTTGTCCAAACTAATACCTCTATGAGTCAAAGCATTGACAACTATGCTGATGGCAACAGCATCCAGATCATGCCCTTCTTCTGTAAGCTGTCTGTAAAGCGAGTATGCCTCCTCTGATTTACCACATTTGGCATAAGCATCAAGCAATGAGTTACATAGTATCTTTTTAGCTAGAGGTGAATCTGCAAATGCTGTATATATCTCTTGGGCCTTTTTCAGCTTGTGTTTCTTTCCATATACACTGATTAAAGAAGAAATTGTTGCATTATCCACTCTGCAGCCAAGCTTGAGCAATTGATGAATACGAATTTCTGCTTTATATGCATCACCTGCATCAAAATTGATGTCAAACTTGTTAAATTCCTTCACAGCATGATTTAAGAATATCAAAAGAAAGTCAATCAGTAGGGACGTGAATCGCAAGAGATAACGCTGTACTGAAAAAGCTGGTGAACATGTAAGTTCCTCACCATCTCTAATAATGTTCCTAATGATCTGACTAGCAGTTGACAACCCACCAGAAGTCTCAAGCAACAACGCCACAACTCTTTCTATCTTACTCATATTGCCATTTGCAAGATAGAGACTGAGCACCGATCCAAGGGCCATAGTATCCGGCTGGAAAAAGGTCACAAGTTTACCTTCAGGTTGTTGCCCATCCTTGTGTTCATATATAGCCCTAGAAATTGTTTGGATGAATCTACTATCTTTGAATAATCGACTTGTACTGAGCTCGTTTATCAACTGTTCAGTATCTCCAAGCATTCCCTCCTTGCAATATACACTCACAACAGTTCTAAAAAGCTCCTCATCAAAATATACTCGGTCTCTTCTTATCTGGACAATAAAGTCCTTGGCCTTTTCCATTAAGCCTAGCCTTATGTACAAATTGAGCATATCATTACAAGAACCTGCATCTGGGAGTCCAGTCTTGGAGAGAGCCTGAAAAGTCACTTCAGCAGAACTAAGATCTTCCTTCATAACATAACACTGCAATAAGACAATATAAGCAAACCTTGAGAGCCAAATGTTGTTTCTAGACTTCATTAGTTCAATAACTTCTAAAGCTTTGTCATAATTCCCTGAATTGAGATTGACTTGTGCCATTGCTAAGTACGTTTTCTGATCACTAAGTAGGCCCAGTTGCTCCATCTCTTTAAATGTTGTCTGAGCATCCTCATAAAGACCAAGCTTTCCATATATTCTAATGAGCAAACCATATATGACTTCATCAGCCGCAATTTTCTCTCTCTCCATTTCTGAAAAGAGAGAAAGGGCTTTGGAATAATCCTCCTTCTTGTAATACAAAGTGAGTAACGAAGCGCAGGTGTAGTTGCTCGGAACTATCCTCATAGATCTCATGTCCTCATACAATCTCAGCGCTTGGTCATAGTCCCCACTTTTGGTGCTTAAACTGATCAACATACTGTAAGTCGCCTCCTCAGGAACAAACCCAACACCCTTACACTCTTCAAAACTCCTGAGAGCCTCCTCAACAAGGCCCTCTTTGACAAGTGAGCTAATCACCACAGTATAAGTAAACTTATTCGGCACCACTCCCTCCCCAACCATCTGCCTCCAAACCTGCACCACTTTCTCATGCATCCCTTTCTTCTGCAACGAGGACAACATGAAATTATACACCGCAACAGAAAGCACAATCCCTCTCTCTTGCACAGCTGAATAAAACGCCAGCATAGCCTTCTCGCGGCCCCACCGCGCATACGTGCACAGCATTGTCCCACAAGCAACCTCATCCGGCTCACAACCAGCTTCAAGCATCTCCAAGAAGGTCTGCTCAGCCAGCTTGATCTTCCCAATCTGACCATATGTCCTCAAAACTATAGTGTACACAATCACAGTCGGGCGGTAGCTTAACTGTTCAATCACAATGTCTATCATTACACAATCAATCTCCATACAACACTATCAGTATCGAAAATAGGAATCACAAAATTCAGAAATTCGAACCTGCAATTTCATCCATTCAAAAAAGTCTCTGACTTGCCTCCACCCCTTTTGCTCTTTAAGCACGACGCACATTTCTCTAAAGCTCAGCTTCCCCACAAAAGACGACATGACGGTTCTCATGTCGTACTCGCCCTCGGCCTTCTCGGAGAGTGACCTCACGCGCTTGATGGCGGCGACCACGTGGCGGCCGTAGAGGTGGCCGTTCCGGTCGTCCTGCAAGTACCGGACCATCTGCTCCGGCGTCCGCTTGATCCATTTAGGAGTCTGGGCGTGTGGGCCCTGGTTGCGGCGGAGGGCGCTGAGGTAGCGCGCTTTGGACTTGATTATGCGGCGGGCGTTGTCGTCGGAGAGAGGGTTCTTCGGGTGCTTGGACTTGGGCTTGGGCCGGTCCGGGTTTCCGTCGCTGAGAGACCACGGGTCTGGCGTCACTGATGACCTCACGCGGAGGCGAATCTTGGGTTTAGTTGAGGCGCTCGACGGAGACCAAGTAGTGAGTGAAGTAGTGCAGAGGAAAGAGGAGTAGTTGGAGCTGAGATGGAGCGACTCCATTTCTCAGTTTTCGCGGGAAAGAAAGCTCACTGAGACCACTCCAGTAGTGAAATGAAGAAGCACCCTTTGTATTTGTTATGGATAATATATATAATTAAATTAAATTAATGAATTTCAGTACTCCTTTTCTTTGTTACTCTGCGTATAATGTCACATCATTTAAACATGAATTTTAGGTAAACAATAGCTTGGCGTGAACGCAATACGGCACACACAGGAACTGTCGAATTCATTCTCTGATTCTATTTGTAGCTGGACAGTCCTCTACAGACTACATTTTGCAAACCTTGATTTCTAGTACAAAGCTGCGCCTAGAAACAGCATAAATTAAAAGAATTGGAGGAAGCAAATTACAATAGCGGAACAGGGGGGCGTCGAGAGCAAAGAATGCCAGGGCCAACCCTCCCGGATAACTCATCTGATGTAACCTAAACTACTACCGGTTCTAACGAGATCACAGACGGACCTGGACCTATTGGTTTCCTGCAAATTACTCTCCACAATATACAGATGCATATATCATTGCCCATGGCCGGATAAATAAGCTTGCAATCGGTAATCAGTGCTCGTGCTTCACGCGGGCTTTTATTATTCCTGGAAGAGGCGGTGAGGTGGGAGTCCTGAGAGGTGTGTTCACCATTGGAGGAAGAGGGATCTGTGGAGGAATGTGCTGTTGATACATGGCTGACATGCTAGACCCTTCACCTCCATCTGCAACATAGTTTTGTGTCATACCATGGTTACCATCAGCCTGCGGCGTGACGGGTTGTGTCATACCATGATTACCATTAGCCTGCGGCCTATCACAGAATTTCATTGCCTTCAACACATAGTTATCATCATGGAGCTCAAATGGGGTGCTGCAGAAAGGAAACCAGATACAATCAAACACAGTGAATACAATGCTGCTATCATCTTAGTATTTTGGTGAAAATGACAAGTGTCGGTACATCTACAGCAGACAATGCCTTCAAATGATACCACCCGAATATGTCATATTATAACTTCTATAGAAAAGCCGTTACCTATTGAAGTCAAAATGCACCAGTTGCATATCCTCTGATATTTCCACCTCAACAGTTGCATGAGGGCGAGTCTAGCATATACAAGTCAGGGTTAATAAGAAATTGAAAACGAACAATAAGAGACATGAAAGAAGCAACTAGACTATCAACGGGACAAAAGAGACCGTAAGGCACTTCACATGAGGTCTTTTTGTAAATATTAAAAGATTGGCACTTGACATGAGGTTTTTGTTACTTTCTTCTGATCTATTCTCAGAATGTATAGAGTGATACAAGAGAAATAGACTTACCTGCACAAGAATGAAAGGTAAAGACACACCCCCACTGGGAGCATCTCCAGAGCAGTATAATTGCTCATTTCGTTGTATCAGGTTTTGAAGACCTACATACTGATCCAAAATATAGGTCAGTGTGTGCAGACAACAAGATGAATACCTAGTATCAGGTTCAAACTTTTGTTGTTTTACAATACTAGGAAATTATAAAGTAATTATAGACCTGCACAAGTAATATGTAAAAGGTATTGGGTCAAAATTTTAAAGCATGAAAGGATAGAAAACAGCTATTGATACCTGTTCCTCTAGTTCTTGCAGATAGACAGCTTTCTTTTCAATCCTACCCCTTAGTCCTACGCGCTCTGTCTGCATGAAGTACATTTAATTAGTTGTATGAGCTATATTTGATGAAGAACAAACAACTGATAAATTCCATATGAGACACAAGACAAGAAATAGAGACTCAGGAATCAAACCTTCAGTTCTTCAATATCGTTCAGGCTGGTACGAGGCAGACCCTTCCATTGTATCTCCTTTTTATCCTTGGATATAATATCCATTGCCATTAGAACATTGAGGGCATCATATACCCTTCTCCTGATGTTCTTCTCATCGTATTGTTGCTGTGAAATCAGATTCTATAAAAGAATTACATTCCACTCTACTTTTTCGAATATGATTGCAGATATGAATTATGGAAAACCAATCAGTCTGGTTATCAAACCTGATCAGGGGATGCAACACCATTGATAGGGTCTGAAAACTCTGCTACAAGTTCATCTGCAACCTGGATTAATTTTAAACTGTTACACTTGAGATGGAGATGAGATTCAAACAAAAACTTGAATAATATAGAAAAATTGAATGGCTAACTAACAAGGTCCAACAGAATATTTTACAAGTGGATTAGGACAAAATGTAGTTTTATGATCTATTACATTTCTAGCGACACTGAAACACTAACTCAGTATCATGCCCGTAAGAGCAGATAAATAAATCCTCATTCTCCACCGACTTATTATTATTCCCTAAACAGGTATCTGATGAATTACCTTGTCCATAAAACCATATGTAAGTAGTTCTTCTGTTTAAATGCTGTTGACCTCTGGCTACATCCCCCTTAGCATTTAGTAAGCTCAAACTTAACACCCTCCTTAGCAACAAGTCATGTCTTTGAACCCAAGAACTTTAAAATACAGTCAAAAGGACGTTTTCATTTTTATAGCAGCTAACAAGGTCTACTACTATTAATCAGAGGAAGAAACTAGTAGAAGCACAAGCTTGTGAATAACTTTTCGTTGATACTAAGTATACCATATGGATAATGATACTAGAACCCAAATTCGTCAAGTACCAACTGTTAATGCATGGAAGATGAGTTTGGTAATGTTTTAAGTCAAGATACATATGAACTAGTTTTCAAGATGAACTAGATGTCAAACACGAAAGAAATCCAGCTTTAATATTTGGGCTCCATATACAAACAACAGCTTTTGAGCTCATAGAAATGGCCCCTGATATAATGAATCCATTTAATAGACTTGAGAAACCACCTCACCTCATTATAAGTAGTTCTTCCCTTGCTCTCCACTTTCTCGCAAACTGAACACCAGCAACAAAAAATCAAAATCAAATCAACAGTTACTGAGGTAGACCATTGATTCGAAAAGTTCCAGGATATAAGAGAGAAAGAGACGAATGAAACACCTTTCATGCTAAACTGGCGCAGTCCTCTTCCATTCTTATCGCCTCCTGCAGCTCGTTGGCCTCTCTTCTTCTTCTTTCTGCAGTCACATATTCAAACCAATAAATCCAATGACCAAATCAAAGCTGCATACCAATGCTTAAGCCAACAGATTCAAATTGCATAAAGAAACATGATTGATATGAAAAGAACGCACAATTTGAACGAGAAAACAGGAAAAAAATCACATCTTGGTCAAATAATAAATAATCAGACTGTAGGCGGGAAATCGTAAGAGTGCCCTAGAATAAAAAGAGAGGGAAACAGACCCAGCGGTGCCGGCATCGTCGCCGTTAACGTCGGGGTGATTCAATCGGAGAGAGTCGCCGGCGGGGGTGGCGGTCTGCTCGCTGCGGCTGGACGGCGAGCCCATGCTGCTGCTCATGGAGACGGACTGACCGCCGGGCATGTCGTCATCGTCGTCAGCTGCTGGGTTCGGTTGCTGAGACCTGGTCCCCATCGAATCAAACAAATTGAAAGCTCTCAACTGCTTCTACTCTGGAATGGAATCCACAATTCTCAAAATTTGGCTCCTTTTCTTTTGTTTTACCGCAAACAATAACCATGTGACATTCCCAGCCACTTTAAAGTTAAATTTTTTATTTTTTTTATCTTCCTCTAATAAGAAAAAATAAAAAATAAAAAATAAAAAGCTCGATTCTTTGGTTCATAGACTCACTGTGAGCCGAGACTAGAACTTAATCAAAACAACTTGAGTTGCCGCCAAATCCTCCAAAATACGGAGAGACGATGGAAAAGAGCTCGACGACGGAGATGGAGGACAGGACTTTATATCAGTCCATAACCGTGGTATTCAAGAAGGAGGGTCTCTGCAGTACGTTCCCCCATCACTCTATGTTCTTATTCTCACCCTTTAGTTTTTGTAATTCAGATTGAATTTGAATGCGTATAATTGAAGTTAAATGTGGGTGATCTGTTTTGTGCAGAAGAAGAGAATCTGAAGGAAGTGTGGAAGACAGAGGTGGAAGCAGTTCTTGAAGCTAAGGGCCTTTCATGCGAATTGAACTGGGATAAGGGTGAGATGACTGTCAGTGCAACACGACGTACAGATAATCGTCTGGACGACGACATCGTTTGCAGGGGTGGGCGTGCTCTCTATGTCTTGGCTTGTGGTCTCAGCACTCAATGGGTACTCACTTCACATCCTTTCTCATTCTATTCTTATCTTAACCGTGTGATTGTATATGTTCAAAGTAACTGCATCTTAATTAAAAGTTTGTATTACTCATGTTGTTTTGTTATTGTTGCTATTTCCAACTTGAACACTGTTGTTTTCTACTGTCTGTTTGTCTCATTGACTCCACAACATCGCAGGTTGAACCAATCTTCTCCGGGGAAATCTATTCTGCTGTCATCAAAGTTAGAAAACCCGATGGCACGAGTGAGGTTGGCATCTCATTATTTCGTTCAGTTGTTTCGTTTCATGTGACCTTTACTATAAGAATGGCAATATGGTGACTCAGGCTTGATTTTTAGCCTAATTCCTTTGCCTCTGCTATTGTTATTGTCTGCAGGTTGCTTTTTCAAAAAAGTATAATGATTTCGTACACAAAATTGAAACCAAATTTGTGAGTCATTTTTTCCCTTGTCAGTCAGGCTTTTCATCCAGATATTGTTATAGTTTGTGTTTAGTGTATCTATTCCAGCTGTTCTAAACTTCTAATCTTTCACAATATGCAGCAACTATCTCAGAAGCTGTCCTGCTATATTCTTTATCATGTAAGAGTTTTTTTATTGCTGCAGCTAATGATTTGAACCTTATCTCCCATCTCGGTTTCTAATTTGCCTCTTAAATGAATAGACTGCAGCTGTCGTGGTTCTTTCAGATAAACTTGAGTCAACATGTATAGTGAGGAATCTTGTGATTAGTTGTCTAAATGACGATGATCCTTTTGATGAAGACCATTTTGATGAATTGTTCCTTGGTGATGTAATGCTCCGAATCGATGAAGATTAGACCAAAAGATCAGATTACGTGTTATGCAGCTCTGGCCACACTTGCTGTCTTCATTTTATGAACTTTAATTTCTAGTTTGCTGCTGCTTTCTCTAATTTGGGCAGAAAACATTGTACTGATTCTAGGTTATGCTTTGGTTTCTAGTCGGTAGCTTTGTTATCTAAACTAATTGCCAAATTTCTCTTCAAATATATCTTTTTTGTGAAACAAATTACATGGTCATGAGCATAAGTACCGGATATCATATGCATAACTATTATCTGTTAATCGTTTACTATAATGAATAAGAACTTACCATCATCACGAAAAGTAACTCCTTCGTATCCCATATTATGTCTTGATGCAGTGAACGTGAGGTGCTCGGCAAGGTCTTCTGTTAGTCACTACTCTCTGCTTTCTCAATGGACAGAAACCGTATGCAATATCGACGAGTCGTGAGTAGTGATAACAGGGACCTTTACCATCTATATATAGAGAATCAATTAACCCTTAAGGTTCCTTCTATTAAGGATTCCTCGCGGATCAAGTCATCTCATTAAGATTCCTTATACAATACTGATATGTAGTCTTGCTTCTAGACTTAGTATAGGATTCCTTACCATAATGATATAATACACGATATCATTAGGAACTAGTATTGATACTGTCTTTGTTTCCATGTAGAAATAGGTTATGACATTAGCATGATATCATAATATACGTGATATGTCCACAATTGATCTAACAATCTCCCACTTGGACAATCACTTCATGTTTATGATAATCAAGTTCTTGTAATGTCAAAAACTATACTGCCTACTGTAGTGCGCGCCAGAAACAATTGAATCAAAAATTTCATCACAACATGGTCACTTTGCAGTCACTCATGCAGAACAAGAAACGAGTTACACTTTAACAAAAGTGCAGAGCTTCTTTGCTACAACATAAGCTCCTGTAAAATACATATGTCGAATCCTCAGTATTGAGATATATATTAATGTGCATTAACAAGTGTTTAATATATATCTAGTCCTACTGTATGTTCTCAAACCAGAACTTCAAGCAACAACTGGACACCAATGACTTTATAATTTGCCTGAACCGTATCATCATGCCAAACATGATCAAAGTCATCTGATATTTTGCAAGTATATATACAACTGTAGCTAACATGATAAATTTTTCAGAACCAATGTAAAGCTGCAGGACAACACAAACAATTCTGAAAATACCTCAAGACTTTATTTATTTAAATGAAAACAACTGTTATTACGAAAGTAATCAAACAAGAACTCAGAAACTTGTAAATTTTAGTTTGCTCCTACCGGTCTCAGCTCCCACTGACCTCAAGCATCTAATCTAGGCAAAATACCTATGTTCTTCGTGTGTTGCTTGAATACTTTAACTGGTAATGCTTTTGTGAAAGGGTCTGCTAGTTGTGAGTTTGTATCTATGCTTAGAACCACTAACTCACCCTTCTTAACCCTCTCCCTTACACTGTAATACTTTAGATCTATATGCTTGGAATTGCTGGATCTCTTATTGTTCTTGCAGAAGTAAACAGCTGCCTCATTGTCACAAAATACTTCGAGCTTATCTTCCACAATGTGACTGAGTACTTGAGTTTGTTGTAGGAAATTCCTTATCCACACGCCCTCACAAACTGCTTCATATACCGCTATGTACTCAGCTTGCATGGTTGAAGTTGAGATCAATGTCTGCTTCATGGTTTTCCAAGCAATAGCTCCTCCTGCTAACATGTACACATATCCACAAGTAGACTTTTTCGAATCCGGGTAGTTCCCTGCGAAATCGGAATCTGAAAATCCAACGACCTTCAAATCTTTGACTTGCCTGTAAACCAACATGTGGTCCTTCGTCTTCTGTAGATATCTCAACACTTTCTTCCCTGCAACCCAGTGTTCATTTCCTGGATTGGACTGAAACCTTGATAACATCCCAACTGCAAAAGCCAAGTCAGGTCTTGTACAAACTTGAGCATACATGAGACTTCCAACTAATCTCGCATAAGGCTTTGACTTCATACTCTCCTTCTCAGCTTCTGATTGTGGCCGTTGACCTTTTGTGAGCTTATCACCTTTAGACATGGGAACTTCTCCTCCTGAACACTGTTCCATACTAAATCTTTTCAGAACTTTAGTAATGTAACTTTGCTGAGATAATCCCAACAGCTTCTGTGCTCTATCTCTTTTAATCTCAATTCCTAGTACATATGATGCCTCACCTAGATCTTTCATGTCAAAATTCTTTGACAGAAAGCTTTTGGTATCCTTCAGCAGCTTTTGATTGCTACTAGTCAAAAGTATATCATCAACATATAGCACTAAGAAAATAAATTGGTCTCCCACTGTCTTTAAATAAACACACTCATCAACTAAATTTTCAGTGAAGCCAAAAGAGGAAATCACCGAGTCAAACTTCTTGTACCACTGTCTGGAAGCTTGCTTCAATCCATAAATCGACTTCTTCAGTTTGCAGACCAAATTCTCATTGCCAGCTTTGATAAATCCTTCTGCTTGCTTCATGTAGATCACTTCATCAAGCTCTCCATTCAAGAAGGCTGTCTTGACGTCCATTTGGTGCAGCTCCATGTCATAGTGTGCAACTAGTGCCACAATAATCCTAAAAGAATCTTTACAAGAAACTGGTGAATAGGTCTCAATGTAATCTATGCCTTCTTTCTGAGTGAATCCCTTCGCGACTAACCTAGCCTTGTGCCTTTCAATGTTTCCTGCTGCATCTCTCTTGGTTTTGTAGATCCACTTGCAGCCAATCGCCTTTTGTCTCGGATCAGCTTCAACTAATTCCCAAACTCCATTTTTCTCCATCGACTCAATTTCTGACTGCATAGCTTCTTGCCACTTCTCTGACTCAACACATTCTGTAGCTTGAACAAAATTTGCTGGATCATTGTCTTCTGCACAATCCTCTACTATGTCTGTCTCAGTCAGATAACTGACAATGTAAGGACAATCTTCCCCCCCCCCAAATTTTGCTTTTCTAGCTCTCTTAGATCTTCTAAGCTCAGGGTCTTGAGGAGGGTTTGGATTTGGATTATTTTGAGGTTGTGGAGGTTGTGGAATTGGATTTGGTTCTGCTGCTGGTTCAACAGCAGCAATAGGATGATTCTGGACAACCGCGAATGCATTATTTCCTGGATTATCAAGTTGCATTCCTTGATCAATTTCTTGATCATCTGCATCTTGATTTTCTCTAATTATGTCATCTGCTAATTCATCATTGTTATCAAAAGGCAATGTATTTGCTAAATCCTCATCCATCACAATTTCTTCAAAGTCTAAGGATAAATCCTCATAGATTGTATTGTGAATTTTCTCATTTAAGAATTTTACTTGATGAGTTTCAAAAATTCTGGGTGAATGTTTAGCAGAATATAACTTATAGCCTTTAGATTTATCTGGATAACCTATGAAATAGCAGCTAACAGACTTTTCATCAAGCTTGCTCATCTTTGGATTATAAATCCGAGCTTCTGCTTGACAGCCCCATACATGACAATGGAAAAGACTTGGTTTTCTACCATACCACAATTCGAAAGAAGTTTTCTCGATGGCTTTACTTGGTGTTCTGTTGCAAATATAATTTGCTGTTTTTAAAGCCTCTCCCCATAAGAATTTTGGTAATCCAGTAGTACACATCATACATCTGACCATATAGAGAAGAGTTCTATTCTTTCGTTCAGCAACACCATTTTGCTGTGGATTATATGGTGTTGTGTACTGGGCCTTAATTCCATGCTCTTGTAAAAACAAGGCAAAAGGACCCTTCTGTTGACCCTTTTCAGTGTATTTTCCATAAAATTCCCCACCTCTATCTGATCTTACTGTTTTGATTTTTCTCTCTAGTTGATTCTCTACCTCAACTTTATAAATTTGAAAAGCAGCAAGTGCCTGCGACTTTTCTGAGAGTAGAGAAACATATCCGTATCTAGAGAAATCATCAATAAACGTAATAAAATATACGTTTCCACAGATAGTTTGATGTTTAAATGGACCACAAATATCAGTGTGTATGAGTTCCAGTAGTTCTTTACTTCTTACTGCAGTCTTTTTCCGTTTATTTGTCATCTTACCCTTAAAGCATTCAACACAGCCATGTAAGTCTGAAAAATCTAATTCGTTAAGGATATTATTTTTCACTAATAATTTCAGTCTCTCTTTAGACACATGGCCTAATCTTCTATGCCACAAAAATGCAGAATTTTCATTGTTCCTGGTTCTCTTAACACCAGTTAAGGTGTTAGTCCTTTTAGTGTTGTCTGTTTCAACAAGAGAAATCTCTTGCTGAGACATTGAACATTCTAATTTTAAATAATCATCCAATATCACACCAGAACCAAGATACTCATTATTTCGAGAAATAACAATTCCTTTATTATCAATGAAAAGTTTACAACCGGCTTTAACCATTTGAGAAACTGAAATTAAATTCCTTCGCATGGAAGGTACATAGTAAACGTTATCCAAAACAAACAAATTTCCAGATCCTAAATCAAGTCTAAGACAGCCTATAGCTTTAACCGCCACCTTCATCCCATTTCTGACACGCAAGCTAACATCCTCACTTCCTGGATTCTTGGTCCTTTTGAACCCCTGCAAGGAATTAGTTATGTGAATAGGGGATCCCGAGTCAATCCACCAAGATTGTGGATTAATATTGACAAGATTAACTTCTAAGGAAAATACTGTATTAGAAATAATCTTACCCTTTTTAGCTAGCCAAGCCTTATAGCCAGTGCAATCCTTTTTCATATGACCTACTTTTTTGCAAAAATAGCATTTGAACCGGAATGCCTTATCTTTTGGCCCTGTAGCTGCTGATGACTTGGTAATGGTTTTGGTAGGCTTAAGCTTATTCTGTGACTGTGTATTTTTCTTTTTAGGCTTTTCAAGCAGGTAAATGGTTGGGGTTTGTTTCTTGATCCTCTCCTCCTCATCAGAACATATGACTATGAGTTCATCTAGAGTCCAGTTTTCTTTTTGAGCATTGTAGCTTGTTCTGAGATGGTCAAAACTGCTTGGGAGTGTGTTGAGTGCATGATGCACCAACAAGGTTTCTTGTACTCCCACCATCATCTCTGTAAGTCTATTGTTGATGTGAATCAACTTCAATAAATGCTCCTTGACCCCTCCGGTTCCTGAGTACTGCATGCTATGATATTCCTTGTTCAGCCTAGCTATCTCAGCCTTTTCACTCTCCTTAAACTTAGCCAACACTGCCTCCAGAAAATCAGAAGCTAATTCCGGCTCAGCTACACATCCGCGAATGTTCTTAGACATAGACTGCCTAATCACATTCTTCGCCATCATGTTCGAGTGCATCCACTTCTTATAGTTGGTTTTTACTGAGGCTTTATCATCTTCTGCTGGGGTTTGAGGTTTTTCTTCTTGAAAACAAAATCCTATCTTGTCATTAAAGGTGATATAGGTTTCGACAGAGTCCCTCCAAGCTCTAAAGTTTGATCCAGTAAGCATTAGTACACTGTTGAAGGTGAGGTAGGTGCTACCTAAGGAGCAAAAGAAAATTTTATGAGTTCTTTAAGTTTTCAGTGTTTTAAAACAAAAATTTCCATAAAACAATACAGTCATATACTTGCATATATTTCAGTCCATAACTTTTAAAATCAATATTAAGCAACACCTATGGGCAGATGCTTAACATTCCTTAGTTCTTTTCAATAAGCCACACAAGATAAAAACATGTTATCCAAAGAATTAAATCAACACCTATGGGCAGATGATTAATTCAAAGTATCCGAATTTATTTTTATCAAATATGCTTATTGTTGTCTGTGTTCTAAAAGCATGTTTTGACCACTTCTATGGAAGAACGAAACATGAATTTAAAACACAGTCCACAACTTTAGTTTGTTTTCTTAATAATCCATTGCAGATATGAAGGAAGAATGCTATGGCAATATGTTCAATTATACCAACAGAGAATCACAAACTAATTGAGCTTAAAACTTGTTTTTCTATCCAGATAATCTTTATAAGAAAACTAAGCTCTGTGTCTGCAAAAATTATTTTCTTTTACAATGTATAAACTTGGGAGATTTCATACTTCATCATACATCGTCTATTAATTATAGTACACACATAGAATGCAATCATTCAATTCAATCTGTAGAGCATGCGTATATAGAAATTTAAATTTCCAGCCATACAGGAACCACACAGCAACACAAACCAAGTCCTTAATCTACTCTTATATGCACGCTGGGTGTGCTCTAGGGTTCTTATGCATAATCATATATATATATACTACATATGCTTGAATTGAAATCGGAAAAACTTTCATAAAACCTGTTTTGCTTTTTCCCCAAGTTTGCTGCTGGTTTTGAGCGGAAGCGAAAAATAGTTTTCATGAACAGCAGCGAATTCCTTTTGGTTTTCCTTTGATCCGTAGCAATTTGGGTTTTGAATCCCTTAAGAGACATAAAAGTCTCCTGCGCTTCCGATCAATCTCTCCCCTTAATCTGTAACCAAACTATTCGCCGGCGAACGTGTTCTTTATCCCCGCGAACGGATCTCTGTAACCCGCGAACGAGTTTTTGTAACCCGGCGAATGGTTCTCTTTAGTTTGGTTTTGGGTCGAGAATGATCCACGCATTGCAACTGGTTTAATCTTTTTAAAAAAAAAATTTTGTTGAAACTTTGAAACGTTTTAGTTATGCAAAACTGAAATTTTATGCTCTTGACCGCTCTGATACCATATGTGAAACAAATTACATGGTCATGAGCATAAGTACCAGATATCATATGCATAACTATTATCTGTTAATCGTTTACTATAATGAATAAGAACTTACCATCATCACGAACAGTAACTCCTTCGTATCCCATATTATGTCTTGATGCAGCGAACGTGAGGTGCTCGGCAAGGTCTTCTGTTAGTCACTACTCTCTGCTTTCTCAATGGACAGAAACCGTATGCAATATCGACGAGTCGTGAGTAGTGATAACAGGGACCTTTACCATCTATATATAGAGAATCAATTAACCCTTAAGGTTCCTTCCATTAAGGATTCCTCGCGGATCAAGTCATCTCATTAAGATTCCTTATACAATACTGATATGTAGTCTTGCTTCTAGACTTAGTATAGGATTCCTTACCATAATGATATAATACACGATATCATTAGGAACTAGTACTGATACTGTCTTTGTTTCCATGTAGAAATAGGTTATGACATTAGCATGATATCATAATATACGTGATATGTCCACAATTGATCTAACACTTTTTGCCCATTTATTTTCTCTTGTGATCGCTTACTTCAAAACTCTGAAAACCGTCTAGTTTGCTGCTTTCTCAACCTAGTGAAAGTAGTCTCATCCAAACTAGACTTTGCAAAATCTAACGCATATGGCACCTATGTTGGGCAGTAATTACTTAACATCGTGATACTAAACAGCCCTCTAAGTTACTGTTCGGTCCTCAAACCTCTTGCTCATCTCGATTCTTACTTTCTTAGTAATACCAAACAAGCAAAAATGGAAATAACTCTGCTGCTACGAATCTTTCACGGTGTTATTCGACAAGGAGAGTCTCTCCTCGAACCCCCCCTCCCCCCAAGATTGAACTTGTATTTACAGATGGAAATTAACAAACTGAATGCGTTTTGGTTTTGTGCAGAAGAAGAGAATCTGGAGTTGCATGAAGAAACAAAACGTTTTTAATGTTTTATAATGGTGGACCCCTAACCCGTATGGGCCGTTATAGGCCCAGACCGCCTAGACGCATCTCGTCTCGGCTAAAAGCCCAATTCGCTTATGTTTTTGTCTTTTTTTTTGGCTGAACGGAATTCTGCAAAGAACCCGCGAACCAAAACAAGGGGCTGAGCAAAACGACACCGTAGCATGGCCTCCGGCGCTGGGCCGTCGAATCCTCAGAAGATCCTATTGGCAAAGTCGGGACTGGTGGCTGGCTCTCCGGTGGCGGGAAAATACGGGCGCGGCGGCAGTGGGGATGAGAATACGGCGTCGCTTCGGTCTCGCCTCCCTTCAATCGGATCCCTCAACCTCCTCTCTGATTCCTGGGACTTCCACATCGACCGCTTCCTCCCGGTAACTCTCACTCCCTAGCTTTGATTTTTACTGTTTCCCAACGGCTGATTTAACTCTCCAAGTTTACTGCAGTTTTTAACTGACAACACTGAGTTCACGGTGGTCGGGGTCATTGGTCCTCCTGGTGTCGGCAAGTCCACCATTATGAACGAGCTTTACGGCTTCGACGCCACCTCACCTGGTCAGTCTTCACTCTCATTTGTAAAATGTGACATGACTAAAACTGCGATTACTAACTATGAGTTTTATGAGTTTTACTTTGTGGTGTATGTTATTAGATTATTCGTGTAACCCGGGGGCGCGTTGGGCATCAGGTGTACGTGTGTTCTTGGTTTCAATTCAAAAAAAATAAAATGAACCAGGTCCTTTATAAACATAAAATGTATCGTTATTAACATATTTATTTTTGCTATTAACACATTATATATATTTTTTATTTATAAACTTACTACTTAAATTTGATTGATGATTAGTTCGTTCTCACCATATATAAGGTGTGTTAATAGCATCACACACAAAAAAAGTAAATAGTATGACAAAAAACACTTAATATCATGTAACAAAAAAAAAATCAATATCATAACAAAATTCTAAAACGTTTTATTCTTTCACTTTTCTACTCCTTCAATCTCTTGACAAATCTTTCTAAAGCATTCGGTCCATGCCAAACTGTCTCTCCCGGAAATTCCTCCAACCTTCTATCTTCATCAATTATATCGAGTTTCGATTCTCTTTCACCCATTGCTATTTTATAAACAACGTCGTTCTTCAAACGTGGTCCTAAAAACTTCGGTATTTCTCCTACCACAACACTTTGTAGCTTATCATATTTCATATGTGATAAGCGTTGACAACTCTTAGATTCAGGATCGTAAACTTGCTGATATGTGAATGCCAAAATCGCCATTTCGAAATATTTTTGAATCACTGGCCTCGAAGTTGTATTCTGGGTCTTCTCCACTCCAGTGGCGAGTACAAGATTTTCTGCCCGGTTAATTACTTTCTTATAAGATTGATGCTTCGTTATCATTTCGTGAGCTTTTTCTATGCCTATGCTTGTTAACTTCGGTAAATAGTCACAGCCAATCATTATTGACATTTCTAAAAATTTCTCTTTCGAAAAGTTTTTGTAGTCGTCGTTCACTTCTCGTAAACGTTGAAAGGAATAGTAATTGCATGTCTTTTTGTCAAAATCCACCTTGTATAAAATCTGGATGCAAAAAGAAAAAGTCAATTTTTTATATGAAAATAATTTACATGTACTATATAGAAAAAAAATTGATCAGGTAACTCACTTTTTCACATCCAAACGCTATAAGATCTGAATCAATAGTGATGACGGCATCTATTATTTTTTTGCTTGCCAAATGTGTCAATTGCGCATCCGCTTCGTAGGGCGCCACAAAGAACTCTATTTTATTCTTTCTCAGCCACTTCAACAACCAACGTATGTTTTGTTAATCATATATAAAATTAAATTGTTAACCACATATATCATCTTTAAGAAGCATGGATAGTGTGTTAACCTTTACTACGTTATGTCTGTCAGGTATGTATCTTTTGTCTGGCCAGTTATAGCTTGTTGGAACGCTATCACGGTGAATAATAGCACTATTAGCCTGATGTTGCTTCTCATTCGTGTTCTTATTCTTCTTGTTGTTTTCATCTTTTATCGCTTCCCGAATCTCCTCTCTGCATGACGTTGTAGATATAAATTAGCAACAATCTAATAAAAAGAAATATACATATCGTATTATAGATACAAATTACTAACAATCTAATAAAATAAAAGGCAAAAAAAAAATCTAATAAAATAAAATGAGAAAACAAATTGAGATATACAAGAGGTTTACATTTTGCTTTTTAAAGGTGTAGCATTTCCATCAAAGACCAGAATAGGTGTAAGTCCATTCTGCTTTAATACAGCAACATTCTTACGGCAATCATCAATGAAATATGTGGCATGCCTGAAATTGAGATTGAGCTAGATTATTCATGTTACCACTATCGTGTAACATATATATATATATATATATATATATATATGTATAATTATAATTAAAAGTATTTTTAAAATACGTACAGTTCATCATTCGTAATGCCCTCACTGACCAAGGAGTGGCCTCTCCTTTGGTGAGCCTGAAGTCGATACTTGGCGATCACAAGCCAATGAGTGGTGTCAACCCCAACATTCGTAATGCCCTCGTTGACCAAACTGTCGAGGGGAATGCCTCTTTTTACTGCGTCTCCAAAGTGATTCAACAGTTCGCTTCCGTTTCCTATCCCCATCTTCAATCTGCTGCAATTCAGAAATCATGCGTGTTAATATCGTTATCTAAAATTAAATAACCGAGATTATGACACTGGTTTCGCCAAGAGCATAAGAAACTGATTATACGTAGCTAGTTGGAATAAGCAGTTTGATGCAGAGATGGGATCAACTTTGCTAGTTTTTCAGCATGCCTTAGCTCAACAAACAACCAAAGAAGAATTATATCCAACTTAACTACTTACTTAAAAAAGTTACAGCTGCGGGAACTATGCATGGTTTGAGAATTATAGATCAGTATTTATAGAGACACAAGAGACATAATCATAGTCACATTAGGCATAACTTATTGTACATATACTTACATTTTCTTGATTGAAGTAAATATATTTCCTGATTCTTTTAGGGTGATGCTATTTACACACTTTTTTGTGTGCCTACCCCATATCTTATTAGGGGGCCGGGTAGTTTGTAAATGAATTTGAATTATAGTAATAGAAAAATTGATAAGGAAGTGTGAAAAGAAAAATAGGGTATGTATAGTTTTGTTTTATATATATATATATATTATTAGAGATTCTTTTATTTTTGTCACAAAAACTACTCAGATACAACAACTAGCCCTATAATGGGAATGTGTTTTTAGAGAAACGAATTGTGGTGCTCACCAAGATGCATCCCTTGCTGAGTTGGTGGATCCTTTGAGATTTGGTATTCGACCACCACATTTCCTTTGAGATTTTTTTGTCCTTCCTAGTGATGGGCTTCCATGTCCGCATGAGTTTGACTATTTTTGGTCAGAGTTATGTGTTGTGGACTTGTGGTGATGTCTATTGATTGTTATGTTAGTATAGAAATTTTATTTATACATTGTAAAATACTAGATATACCGGCCTATAGACTGATTAAGGCAAATGTTGTACAGTGTTTCGTCAACATAGATCATGGAGGACGAGGACGACCATCGTCGTCTATGGCTGTGACCTGTGGGCATGAATATACGGTGTTGTTTAGGTTGGATTAATATAGCAAATGAGCCACCGTAAGTCCACTAGCGCAGTTAAAGTCTGGAAAGGCCCATCGTTTATTTGTGGAAATTCTTGTATGCACAACGTGTATTTACACGACACAATCTTAACCGTTCATAACAATTCATATGTTTGACCACTATGTTTCTATATTATTTCTTCTAATCCTGACCATCCATGTATGTATGTGAAGATACACGCCGTGTACTAAAGATACTCTCGTTTATTTGCTTGGTCACGGAATCAATACTTAATTGTCATCGGATTTGGTAATTCATAAATTTGGTAATTCATAAGGAAAGTATGGATTTGAATTGATCTTTTAGGATTCCATATATTTATTGGCATCGTGGGCCTTGACTAGAAGGCCCATGATGGGACGTGTGAATGCCTATAACTACTCGCCTCCTTCGCCAAATCCTCCAAAATACGGAGAGACGATGGAAAAGAGCTCGACGACGGAGATGGAGGACAGGACTTTATATCAGTCCATAACCGTGGTATTCAAGAAGGAGGGTCTCTGCAGTACGTTCCCCCATCACTCTATGTTCTTATTCTCACCCTTTAGTTTTTGTAATTCAGATTGAATTTGAATGCGTATAATTGAAGTTAAATGTGGGTGATCTGTTTTGTGCAGAAGAAGAGAATCTGAAGGAAGTGTGGAAGACAGAGGTGGAAGCAGTTCTTGAAGCTAAGGGCCTTTCATGCGAATTGAACTGGGATAAGGGTGAGATGACTGTCAGTGCAACACGACGTACAGATAATCGTCTGGACGACGACATCGTTTGCAGGGGTGGGCGTGCTCTCTATGTCTTGGCTTGTGGTCTCAGCACTCAATGGGTACTCACTTCACATCCTTTCTCATTCTATTCTTATCTTAACCGTGTGATTGTATATGTTCAAAGTAACTGCATCTTAATTAAAAGTTTGTATTACTCATGTTGTTTTGTTATTGTTGCTATTTCCAACTTGAACACTGTTGTTTTCTACTGTCTGTTTGTCTCATTGACTCCACAACATCGCAGGTTGAACCAATCTTCTCCGGGGAAATCTATTCTGCTGTCATCAAAGTTAGAAAACCCGATGGCACGAGTGAGGTTGGCATCTCATTATTTCGTTCAGTTGTTTCGTTTCATGTGACCTTTACTATAAGAATGGCAATATGGTGACTCAGGCTTGATTTTTAGCCTAATTCCTTTGCCTCTGCTATTGTTATTGTCTGCAGGTTGCTTTTTCAAAAAAGTATAATGATTTCGTACACAAAATTGAAACCAAATTTGTGAGTCATTTTTTCCCTTGTCAGTCAGGCTTTTCATCCAGATATTGTTATAGTTTGTGTTTAGTGTATCTATTCCAGCTGTTCTAAACTTCTAATCTTTCACAATATGCAGCAACTATCTCAGAAGCTGTCCTGCTATATTCTTTATCATGTAAGAGTTTTTTTATTGCTGCAGCTAATGATTTGAACCTTATCTCCCATCTCGGTTTCTAATTTGCCTCTTAAATGAATAGACTGCAGCTGTCGTGGTTCTTTCAGATAAACTTGAGTCAACATGTATAGTGAGGAATCTTGTGATTAGTTGTCTAAATGACGATGATCCTTTTGATGAAGACCATTTTGATGAATTGTTCCTTGGTGATGTAATGCTCCGAATCGATGAAGATTAGACCAAAAGATCAGATTACGTGTTATGCAGCTCTGGCCACACTTGCTGTCTTCATTTTATGAACTTTAATTTCTAGTTTGCTGCTGCTTTCTCTAATTTGGGCAGAAAACATTGTACTGATTCTAGGTTATGCTTTGGTTTCTAGTCGGTAGCTTTGTTATCTAAACTAATTGCCAAATTTCTCTTCAAATATATCCTTTTTGCCCATTTATTTTCTCTTGTGATCGCTTGCTTCAAAACTCTGAAAACCGTCTAGTTTGCTGCTTTCTCAACCTAGTGAAAGTAGTCTCATCCAAACTAGACTTTGCAAAATCTAACGCATATGGCACCTATGTTGGGCAGTAATTACTTAACATCGTGATACTAAACAGCCCTCTAAGTTAGTGTTCGGTCCTCAAACCTCTTGCTCATCTCGATTCTTACTTTCTTAGTAATACCAAACAAGCAAAAATGGAAATAACTCTGCTGCTACGAATCTTTCACGGTGTTATTCGACAAGGAGAATCTCTCCTCGAACCCCCCTCCCCCCAAGATTGAACTTGTATTTACAGATGGAAATTAACAAACTGAATGCGTTTTGGTTTTGTGCAGAAGAAGAGAATCTGGAGTTGCATGAGATTCCAATTGAACAGGCAAGCGAAAGCACGAGAAGCACAAAATTGATTCAAAACTTTGCATTACAATAACCAAGCACTGGTAGTATTAGACTATTAGCTCTTCAATCTGATCTTTCCTACCCCGACATACTATCAAGTTAACAACAAAGACAAGAAAAAGATAACCCTACACAATGATAAACATTACAAAATATATTGCACCCAAGATGGCAAATTTCTGCCCAAAATTCATTTCGAGTTGGGAGTAAATGGTACATGAGGTCGAGTACAAAGTGGCTTGTTCTTCGCCAACTGTACAAACTACTCCACCATTACATCCACTGAAGCTTGAGAAGCAGAAGCAGGCTTAGAAGACTTTCCTTTCTTCTTTCCTGTCCATCAACAAGAACAAACAAATACTTAGACAGATAATTCACACACACACAGAGAAGGGCATTGAGAAAAACGATCAGAGCATATGACAAGTGATAAGAATGAAGTTACCTTTGTGCTTTGCTTGCTTAAGCCTGACGCTCTTCTTCATGTGGAACTTCTTAGAACCTTTCTTCGTCCCTTCAGATTCTTCTGCAAACCACAAACAAACACCCTCATATCCAAGCCAAACTCAAACCATACAAAATAGCACTTTGTTACATTGGTCTAATACTACATTGCTAAACCCAGTAGATATTTGTTTCACTAGGATCAACACCAAATTCAATTTGTTACTTAATTTTTCGATAACTAGAACAGAACAAGTTTGGTGTTGGCGAGAGAGTGTAGCATACCGGTATCAGCAGCAGCCATTTCGACATCTTCCATAGTAATCAGGCCCTTCTCCACCGCCTCTTTCTGGTCCTGCAATCAATTTAAACACACGAGTGAGTTATACAAGCATACATGTGCAAATCGGGTCGGGTCGAGTTAGAGGCGTACCCTGCGCCATTTTTTCTCGAGCTTGCGCTTGCGTTTGCCGGAGATGGAGACGGGTTGCTGCTTCAGATGGAGCTTTCCACTGACTGGGTCGCCGTGAATCCTTCTCTTATTCTCCTGGTTCTGCGCTCTCTTCTTCTTCTGTACCTCGTTAAACTTCGCCATCTCTCTCTCTCTCTCTCTCTTTCTTTCTCTCAAGTCTCTCACACTAAACCCTAGTAGTCCCCCAATTAAACACTTCCCAGACGAGGGGATGGGTCTGGATTGGGCCTTCATAGTAAGCCCAGCCCAATACAAGTTCCTATATTCGTGTGAAAATACGCAAAAATAAAACTTGCGTTAAATTCATAATCATGATAATATGATAATGGAATCGTACGCTCCCGTTCTCCGCGCTTAATATCTTTAATTTTGATCGTTTTAGTATATGTTGTTGTAGATGCTTCTTTTTGTAATTTCATTCTCTCATTTAACAAAAAAAACTTCAAGTATTATTCGTCTCGGTTCTTACTAGAATACGATAATGCTTTGTTATAGGCCATGCATTCATTTACGTGTGTTAGCAATTAACAAAATGATGGTGGAGGTCTCGGATTTAATAAAACGAAATAGTATAGAGTTGTATGGTACAACATTGGTATCATAGGACAATGTGTAGAACCGCTCAGAGGCATTGCTCTTCAATCTCCTCAAGACTGAGACCCTTTGTCTCTGGGACAATGAAGAAAATGAAAGCAAGAGATGCCACAGCTATTGCTCCAAATACATAAAACAACAATCCAGCTCCCAGCCATGCCTGCGTTAGAGGTCGGAATTGAAATGACAGTCAAACTCAGACGTCCTAAACAAGAAAGCAACGAATAATGGGGAAGAAAGAAAGAAACGGACACTGATGATCTGATCGATGATGTTACCTTTAGAGGGGAAAATGCAAGAGTGACTAGTGCATTTGCAGCAAAATTCACAAGCACTCCTATACTCAGTCCTTGCCCTCTAAATCTTAATGGGAAGATCTCTGATATCATTAGCCAACCAATCGGACCAAACGATAACTGTGCACAACATGAATTGAAATATTAGTATGCATCGATCACAAGTAATAAACCTACACATTTTTATAATAAAAGGTCGAATAGAACACTAAAGTAGTTCTGACTGATTACCTGATAGCACCCAACATAGAGCAGCAGTGCAATTGCAGCCACAGCTGGTGCCTCATTCAAGAAAAGGTAATATGATCCCAACATGAATAGAGAGATCACCTGTCACAGTTTATATACATGATCAGCCAGCCTTCATTCCAGTGAAATTGACTGGACAACAAAAACTACTGAATCCTAAACACTAAGATACAGTCTATAGTTTTAATAAATAAGCTGAAATCTTTATAAAGAAGAAAATTGATCGACAAAGCGTTACCATCCCAGAAACACCGCCAAGTAGAAGTGGTCTCCTCCCAAATCTATCAACAACAAGCACAGCTGATCCAGTCATTACCAACTACAACAGCAAAGAAACAAGTCGATTACACAGGTGCGGAAACACTCGACTCCATTCTTCAATCATACAAATTTCTTTTTAAAAAAGAAGAAGGATCAATGAGGGGGATATATTGTGAACAATGCGAGAGAAATATGTACATCAAATATTGTGATTTGGAAATTAAGTATACCTTGAATAACCCAAGTAGAATTGAGACCCGTGTTGCATCAGCTGCTGCAGAAAACCCTGCACTCTAGCAGATGATCATTACATGTTAGCATGAAATATATCTCCTCATACATAAATGTCCAATAAGTAGTACTGGCCCTAGATCTAAACAAGCACACTTAGTACCTGCAAAATTGATGCAGCATAATACAGCACGCTTGGTTGCCCTGTGATCTGTCATAGTACAAACAATTTATGCTACTATTTAGCAAAACCAAAGTTTCCCATTGAGAACTTCATGACTAAACTGCCGAATAAACGAATACTAACTAGCTACCTGTTGGAACAAAACTAATCCTGCACCAATGACAAGGGCTTTCTTGCATTTCCCATGAAACATCTCTCCTAATGTAGCTTTCTTATCTTCACCTACAGAATAAAGCTCATCAAGCATCTCATCTACCAGTGCAGGAGCTGAGTCACCAATAGCTTTTCCCCTAAGCCGGCACAAGCAACGTATTGCACTCTCTTTTAAATCATGCATATTTCCTTTTCCCTGTATGGCACATAGAAGGATCCATCTAGGTGACTCCGGTAGGCACCACATTCCAATTCCCATAATTACTGCCAAAGGGATGCTAGCTCCATACATATACCGCCAACCACCAAATATGTCAACTAAAGCGCTACCAACTGCATAACCAACCTGCATAACAAGTTTATGGAAATTGGATAAACTATTCAGTAGAAAATGAGATCAAACAAGAGGAGAAACGTGCAAATTAACTATTTAGCTGGCTTCGATCATCTGCTAGGTGTCACAACGAACACTAAAAGATGGATATCAGAGTCCTTCAGTAGAAGTAATTAATGTGGATGCAGTACTTACAACCATCCCAATCACTATAAAGAACTCTTTGAGCGACAATAGTTGACCTCGTATCTGTCTTGGAGCCGTCTCAGCCATATACATAGGAGCAGCATGCATTGCCTAATTAATACAGCAAAAAATATTTATAAATCTCTCAAACACACATAATTAATCAGAATGAAATACTAAGCAAGTATGTTTAGTAGTGAAACAATGACTCTATAGTCCATATAGAGTGCAGAAATTACCAGTCCAATTCCTATACCAAATACAAAGCGCCCAATCACCATAACAGGGAATTCAGGTGCTAATGCCGTTATTAGAGCTCCAATAGAATACAATACAGCAGACGCAATCAACTCAAACCTCCTTCCTTCACACAACATTATTTATCATTAGTTCGAACTTTTCCACAAATATTAAGTGTGTTTATATACTGTGAAACAAATGAAATAGGAAAACAAACCTAAGACATCACCAGCATTGAAGGCCAGGACAGAGCCAATCAAGGCACCAGATAATGAGCCACTAGCCTGAAAAATTATGGACAAATAAATATTATATCTTTTGAAAGCCCAAGAAACTTCCTCCATCACAAAACACTTCCAAACTAAAAAGGTTAGTAGTAAATTACTTACAATGAGACCAATTTGCAGAGATGACAAGTCGTACCATGATACTCCGCTTAATGTGGCTGACTGCATTAGGAAGCATATCAAGAGAGTTAAGCATGCCTAATTTAACTGAATAAAGAGTTGCATATATATGAATTAGGAAGTAGGCACTCTCTGAGTAGAAAGGGAATAATCAGAATACATATGAGTACCCCGAGGGAAATTGTAGCACACGCCGTGGCACCAATATCATAGCCATATACCAGTCCTTCAAGAGCTGGGAATAAAAATCTGATTTCACAGAAATGTAAATATGATTGAACTGCAAAATTTTCAGCCCAATCCAACAGATAATCGCATACAAAAAGAGGCATATGTAGACAATGTATAGAACTATAGAAGCAAAAATTAGGATAAATCAGAAGAGAAGAAGGAAAAGGAATACTCACGGGAATATTGCGCGAAGAAGAGAATAGTTATGGGATATCTTATGCACCCCAGTAAGAAGAGGGTCTTTTGCACCACCAATGTCACCTGAACCTGAAAGCCTTGTCACCTGAAGAAAAATGCATATACACCAAATCACCAATGCACCCATAATTTACAATTTTTTAAGCAGTGTCTATTAGACAATCTCGTCCACTGAACTAGTTTGTATGCAGATAACACAGTACTGGAAATTTGGAATAGAATTGAATCAATTGATTGTACATGCTTATACACACACAACCTTCTTTAGGACATGGATGACGGATGACTTTACTCTTCTGTGGGGTAAATTGACCTATATACACCTCAGCTCATCTAAGTGATAACTGAACAAGAATCTGTGGTTCAGGTAAACAAGGTCCTCCATAATGATGATTACTGATCAAAATGGTGATCAAATCCAGTTTTGTTCAAGTCGTAAAATGGGCTTGAACCCAAGTACTGAACTCTGGTCTGAAGCAACACCAGACTGATTACAGCTTTGGGTTCTTTCAGGAATCAAACACAGAACGTAAATTCTGTTAAAAGCATGCAAATTTTGAGAAAGTTTTGGTCTTGATCTCCACATGATGAAGAAGAAATTTATATGTAAAATATGTGTATGATCATATCATGCTTGAAACTGAGCAAACAGACAAATGAACAAAAGACAGAAAAGACAGGAGATTGGGAACCTGTGGGAGAGAAGAAGAAGATGCCATAGGGGTTGCTTATATCGCTTATCAAAGTCTGGAGTCGGATATTCAGGGAGTGTTAAACTCGCAAAGCCATGAGAGAGGAAAGACAGTCGAGTACGTAGTATTAGTAACAGTTGTAATCATATCCAATCATTGCTTTGCTTAATCCTTATCGAGAGGTTTCCAGAGGTTTGTTGGTTCTGTATTGACCAACGAAAATACTAGCTTTCTTTTTGCCTTGGTCTTTTTCTTTAATTTGTTTCTTAGTGTATTGGAAATTTGGAATACGATTCATACAATAACATACAAATGCGTTTGCCACATATCTCACTTTTTCAATTTCAGTGAAGTACAAAAACATATAAATGCAGCCAAATGTTTATTTCCTATATCCTATTAAAGAATACACATCCTAGTTAGGAGAGTAGAATACATAGTCGACATGAAGATAATGGTACAGCAACATGAGATACTGTACTAGTATACAACACCTGACAGTCCTACGGTACTCGTATAGCGCTGGATATGAGAAAAATGTATATCCCTGCATACATGAAACCAGACAACTATGTCGAATTGTTGAAGGATAATTCCTAAATGCATTTGGTCTCGATTTCTTCAAGAGTAAGCCCTTTTGTCTCTGGGACAATGAAGAAAATGAAAACAAGAGATGCCACGGCTATTGCTCCAAATACATAAAACACTATTCCAGCTCCCAGCCATGCCTGTAATCAATCACAGTTGAAATTACAGTACTACAATCAAGGACATAACTGATGGACTGAGCGAATTAACATGGACTTGGTGATCTAGCATATTTCCCACAACTAATCGAAGATGTAATCTTCATAATAATCTAAAACAACATAGTTAAGAAAATTTGCAGATTAGTGGGAAGAAAAACATTGCTGAAAGTCTCACGCACCTCTAGAGGGGAGAATGAAAATGTCACCAGCGCATTCGAAGCAAAATTCACAAGCACTGCTATGCTAAGTCCACGTCCTCTTAATCGCAAGGGAAATATTTCTGATATCATGAGCCAACCAATGGGACCAAAGGAGAACTGCAAAATCAATACCATGAGTTATACATTTTTTAGTAGAGAACTTAAGTGTATCAAAAATAAGAATTAGAAAACTTGAGAAGTGAAATGAAAAATCTTTATAAAAGTTAGCATTTCTAACTAAAAAAACACAATGACTTTAAATATATAAAAACAGCAACTCAAAATTTGCAGAATCCTATAATATATATAAGCCACCAGATCCACTGACGTTAGTTCATATAATGAAAGGACAAATGTAGTTACCTGATAACACCCAACATATGCCAGCAGTGCAATTACAGCTACGGCTGGTGTATCATCAAAGAAGAGGTAATATGACCCCAAGAGGAATAAAGAGATGACCTGTCACATGAAGAAGTGAATAAATCCCTCAGAGTACTGGTGGTTTAAAGATTATTGGATTCCAGTCTTGAATTCAAATGGACTTTACGCCTAATTCTTTGTCCTTTAGTGGAGAAATGAGAATGAACACAGTTATGTTCTCATGATTTCTCCTAAACCAGTTAAATGCTGCCTCTGAAATGCATCATAAGTAAACATGCAGTCACCTGTAAAAAGAAAAACATTGGTAAAAAAGGGGGCATACCATCCCAGAAACACCTGTAAGCAGTAGAGGTCTCCTCCCAAGTCTATCCACAACAAGCACAGCTACTCCAGTCATTACCAACTACATCAGTAAACACCAAGTCAGGCAAATCTATTGAGAGTCAATTTCTTCAATGGAAATGTACGCACATTTATTTTTATCCATTTTTAGAGGAAAGATAAACAAGGCATATATCAGAATGGGGGTAGGTTGGGGGAACTGCTTCTGGATAAAATAAACATAGTTTGGAAAATTTACCTTGAATAACCCAAGTACTATTGAGACGCGTGTTGCGTCAGATGCCGCTGAGAATCCTGCACTCTATTGGACACAACAGATTAGGATGAGACTACGTCTTCTAAGAAAATCATGTAACTGATAATCTCTTCATCAATGCCCAATCGGTACCCTAGAGCTAAATAGCAGAGTACCTGGAAAATTGATGCAGCATAATACAGCACACTTGGTTGCCCTGTGATCTGTCATAGTATAGACCTATGTATTAGTCAAAGTCCAGAACTGATCACATCATAAATTGCTTCACAGACTGTAACTACCTGTTGGAACAACACCAACCCTGCACCGATCACGAGGGCTTTCTTGCATTTTCCATGAAACATCTCTAAGAATGTAGCTTCCTTCTCTTCACCAACATAAGAAAGTTCATCAAGCATCTCGTCTACTAGTGCAGGAGCTGAATCACCAATAATTGTACCCCTCAGCCGGAACAAACAACTGATTGCATTTTGTTTCAAATCATTCATATTTCCTTTTCCTTGAATGGCGCATAGAAGGATCCATCTAGGTGACTCTGGTAGCCACCACATTCCAATTCCCATAATTACTGCTAGAGGGACACTAGCTCCATACATATACCGCCAACCACCAACTATACTCACTAAAAGACTACCAATTCCATAACCTGCCTGCAAAAAGTTTACGGTGCTTAGTAATTTCTGGCCTTCATATACAGAACAATCATCCCAACTAGTCAGCTACTCTAGAATGTTCCATAAAGAGAGGCAAAAAATGAAAAAAATGAAATACTCTGTTAGCTGGCTTGACTGCAGTCGCAACACTAAAAGATGTAATGATGAAGCACTTACAACCATTCCGAGTACTATAAAGAATTCTTTAAGTGATATTAGTCGACCTCGTATCTGACTTGGAGCTGTCTCAGCAATATACATGGGAGCAGCATGCATTGCCTACGAGAGAAGAGATCAAAATTCATACATCTCAAGCAGGCCTTGCCTAAAAGAGTATAGATAAAAAAAACAGAGAATAATCAGAAGGAGCTAGACGTTTGTTTTAATGAAAATTCACTTCATAGATTACCAGTCCAATTCCTATACCAAATACAACGCGCCCAATCACCATAATAGGCAAGTCAGGTGCTAGTGCTGTTACTATTGCCCCAATAAGATAGACTGTAGCAGACGAAATCAGCTCCCACCTCCTTCCTTCATATAGATTAATCATTCAAACTTCCTCAATATTGGATAAAATCATTAAATTTACTTGTCTAACTGAAAAACCAACCTATGATGTCAGCAATGTTGAAGGCCAGCACAGAGCCAATCAAGGCACCATATAATGAGCCACTGGTCTGCACAAGGAAATAGACAGAAAATTAACACTTTCTTTGAAAGCCATTAATAAAGAGAACTAATAAGAGCAGCAGGGATACAATAAAATAACCCCACAGAGATTTCAGTAACAACAAGAAAGTTTAGTAGTACACTTACTATAAGACCAATTTCCACAGATGACAAGTCGTACCATGATACTCCACTTAATGTGGCCGACTGCACCAAGAAAACAAAAGTCCATTAATTGGATTGTCGAGTGTATTACGTGTGAAGTTGGAACTCTCTGAATACTAGTGTATCTATACCTCTACCGATATTGTTGCACAAGACGTGGCACCAATATCATAGCCATACAGTAGTCCTCCAAGAGCTGGGAACAGAAACCTGACATCATAGGCAATGACAACATTAGAAGCAAAATTGACTATCAGAAGAAAATATGAAAACAGCTAAAAAAGGAAAAAATAATGCTCACGGGAGTACTGCGGCAAGAACAGAATAGTTGTCTGAAAATTGGCCGCCATTAAGAAGAGGCATCTGAACATCGCCTGAATTCTGAACCTAAGAAATGGTGATGTATTTAACAACATTGAGCCCAGATATCTAAAACAGACAATTACACGCATTCTTATGTAGAGAACAAAAGTGGAACATATGTAATTTGTGTGTATCAACGCCCTTTTTGTTCTAATTCTGAATGAACCAAGCCAGAAGCTGTGTCCACAGTCAACTAAACCCCATTTTGTTCTCAAGTGAAAAGGAGATATTATAGTTTTCAGAGCAACCAAACAAAACACAGAACTTGATATGTACAAAGCCTCTTTTCGTTCATTTTGGTGCAGCTTTGTTCGGCATCAAACCAAATTTGGAATCAAAACTGATGTGGTAGAAAACACCAAAGACCAAAGACCAAATACCAAATCCCCATCTGAATTTCAATTTTCATCAGTTAAAAGTTTTCTTTTTTCCAAAGAATGAAGCAAAAAAATGCAGAACTCGAAACTGAAATTGAATAATAAACCATCTTGTTTAAAACAACAAGACCCAGCCACCCCTGTTGTTAATCTTGAATAAAGTTGTATTCTTTAGCAAGGAAATGCACAACTTGATTTTCAACATTTGAGTTCTATTCTAGTTTATGATACCAATTCTCAACTTCATGATCAAGCAGGAGAGAGAGAGAGAGATAAGCAGAAAGAAAAAGTGGGTATTGAAAAGGAAACCTCATGGCGAGAAGAACGCGGCGGTTGCTCGGGATCGGAGGCCATTGATAATATTGCTCCTCGTACAGCTGAGCTCACCAAAAGCTAACAAACCAAGAAACACTAGTACTAAAGGTGGTTGCTTTGCTTGGGAATATGTAGTTTAGTTTTACTTTAGTTGGGGGCAACCCAAGAAACTAGAACAGGCGGCGCCACACTGAATGTTAGCTCAAGCTCCAACTGATGGGACATAGAAAATCTTTGGAATTTCAATAACGGGTGTGTATGTATGTATGAATGAACTAAAGAGGCATGAAGAACTCGCAAATACACGTGCGAAGCTTTGTGTGTTCTGTTCTATTCTGGTGGATTGCTTGGTAGTAAGGTGAACACGGTCGTGCATTTGCAGACGAAACCGATAGACATCAGAATCCAGGAAAGGGAGTTGGACACTTGGACTGACTTTATTAGATTTGCTGGCGTACCCGATCATCCTGATCTTTCCTTTCAATCTCCTGAGGTTACTTGCTCTGACTTTCAGTTATTGCCACCGTTTTAAGGTATGTTACTCTGTTTTCGTTTTCACATTCTTAGGTTTTTGTTACAGTAACTACGTTTTCACATTTTCTCGCTACTTAAACTTGTCTTGGTTAAAAGGCAACCACGACTGACGACGGGACTCCAGACTTGTAACCTTCTCCTTCACTAACCGAGCATCACCTCTCATGTCTAATCTAACACTACACTTTCATCATCAATCTCAATTCCCACAGCATTATCGTTTTCATCGTTTTAGTCATAAAAGGGCACAGAGAATACAGATAGATGTCACCATCGCCAACAAGAGGAACAAACCAGAGCATGCTGCCAACATTTTGGATCTAGCCACGAAAGAGCGGCAAAAACCATAATTTCTATGGTTCAGTACTCAAAATGGTATCACATTACACTACACAACAATGTGGACGTCCATGATAGCCTTATCCCAGATGTCAAATCACAATTAAAGCTTGTTTACTGAACTCAGTACATCATGTTTAACTTCAAAAGGATTCATAGCTTGCACAAGGGCAAGCCATTATTACAGCAGTGAAGAGCGGAATAACGCGGATCGTACAAGTTTTATCCAAAATCTTCCATGAGATAGCTCAGGGTTTTGTTGGCTCCCAAGGCTGGTACCTGGTCCAGTCTCTCTGCCCTGGATTGAGGCTGTGCCCTTTGGAGTGGTAGATAAACTCATCACCCTCACCAGTGAAATTCTCTCTGTGTTCAAGGTGATACCTCTGTGGCTTTAGCATCAGAAGCTGCAACCGGTTCATTAATACATGTTAGCTACATGTGATAAGATTTGTTTTCTTCAGCATACATGATCAAACAAATAAGGAAGCAGAACTTGCCTCATCTCCGGTATGATCTGTTATGTAGTGCAGCCAACCATGCCATTCTGGTGGCACTTGAGAAGCATTGTAGCGACCTTTCTCTGCATATTCAACCCACCTGTGTCTTCCTGAGAAACTCCACAAGTGAATCAGTTAGCTGTCACACTCATACTGCAATAACAATGAAGCAATAAAGTGCTTTTAAAGAATTGCCACTAGTCCGCTATGTCCCAAAAGGAAAACAAGGATGTTCTACAACTCTAATATGATGGTAATTCTTTTCCTAATTGTGGCTGGTAAGTAGCAATTGTGTATGGGGTGACCTTTTGACGTATCAATACATGCATGTAAAAAGCACTAAAGCAGTGGGTTCAATCGTATGCACAACCCCTCAGTAGCCTGCCTTTGTTTTGCAGCAAGAAAAACGGTTTGAAAATGTGGTTGAACGCATTTAATAAAGGTCCCACATATTTAGTAAGAGATATGCATAATTATAATGCTAGAAGAGAATACTTAATTACAGCCTCGTCAGTGGATCAAGAAGAGAATTTGCACACTTCTAAGGAAAATAAAAGTTCTTTTTTCTTTTCCGGATCACAAAATAAAAGTTTGCTCTTCATATTTAGAATTACAATTTTCCATGATCTATAACTTCAAGCTACAAAGTATTGTTTCACAATTTTCAGACATCATGACCTGCCAATTAGTTATCATCACCTCTTGATGTTTCCTACATATAATATGTTGAGAATATGGCTTCTGATCAGAAATGCCACAAGTGACAGTGGATTCAATCATTCAAATCCAATGCATTGTAGTAATTAGAAAGGCATCAGGAGGACAATTGAAGATAAACACTAACCATATTGAGTGTTAAGATTCTCATAATATTTGTTCCCAACTTTATCAACACCAACAAGCTTTGCCCCGATATTGTGGATTTTAGTTTGCCTTCAGAAAGTAAACAAAAACTAGTAAGAGACGCTGAAAATGAATTTCAAAGTAGAATACAGGGTAACAAATACAGAAGCAACTAAGTCTAAGGAAGCAATAGAATGAATCCCTTTCACAGACTTATATCCATTACAAACAAAAATTTCAGTCAAGGTTGTCACTTGCACTTTTTAGAGAGTTGAAATAACTCATCCTTATTTGATGACTACAACACTTGCAACATAAATGAAAGTGAAAATCATAAAGTGCAAATAATCCTTCATTCAATGTTAATTGGGATAGGGGCTTTAAAGAATGGTGATATCATGAACTCTAACAGCCATTCGAGAACTATGAAGAACTAATCCTTATCTAAACTCCAACTGGCCTACGATTGAAATATAGCCTCATGTTATGTAACTATAATATCTCTGTGATTTAAAGCCTGAATGAACACACATGACATTTTGATGAACATGTCCAGAAGCTGGAACAGTTTAACAAACAAGACACTTTGATTTATGCAAGGTATTCCTCTTCACCAAAAGAGAAAAGAAGGGTATTCCCCATTATTGAAAAGATCAAACTATCATGTAGCCATGTAAGCATGATCATGTTGGCATGCTCGATAGATAAACCAACATATCATGTAACCAAAGCATTCAAGTATCAGAGAAATAACGACTTACAGAAGGTTTCCATCAGGTAGACATTTTCTGCAACATAAAAGGGCATAAACAGTCGTCAGTACCCAGACCAAAAAACAAACAGTCAGCACAAGCAAAAAACAACTTTATCGTAAGCACAAATGCCAAAGCTTCAAGAACAATAATTTCAGCTTCCAATTTATGTTCTCTTTCCCACATTCTCTTATATATCCAACACTAACAAAGTATTCGGAACACTTCACCGTAGCTGGGAGGTGTTTAAAATCCCCTCTGTCTCTCTCAATTCAAGCTAAACCAGCTAAAACTCATCATCCTCTATCAAAGTCTCACTCTTTAACCCACAATTTCCAAACACAAATCAGAAAAAGCAAATCCTCTAACCAAAACTTAGTAAAGAAACAATTAGATTCAGAAACAGTAGCTACAACAATTGTTCTTGCATCCAAATGCATACATCTAACAACCAAAATGAGATCTTTGAAAACACCCAAAAGTATTGCATTAACAAATCAAAGAAATATCAAAACAGATTGAGAAAAAGAGAGAGAGAGAGAGAGAGAGAGAGAGAACATACAGGTAACCTTCTTCCCTGGCCTGCCTTAAGAAATTGCGCAGACCTTTCTCTTTGATCGCCTGCACTATGCTCTTCACCACCGTCGTCATCTCTCTCTGCTCTCTCCCTCTCTCTCTGTATTTGTCTCTTATTTCAACCCGACCCGAATAGTTTTGGGCCAAAGCCCGTACTAAATGGGCGGCTGGGTCAGATTCAACCCGGATTGGTTATAATCTCCGTCTCTCTACACGTGGAACCCCCTCATTGGTTAGACCTACATCATTTTAGTTTCATCCGGAGAAAATAAAAGAAACCCAGCACAGAACGAACAGAGCAAACCCGAAATTTCAACGGAGCAAAATCTTCCCACCAGGTAATTCATTCTTCCTAATCGTATAAATAAATTTCGATTTTTCAGTCTTTGATTTATTGATTGTGTTTTGAAATATAGGTGTGAACTGGATGGCACTGTAACATTGTTAGATTTGAATTTCTTAATCTGTTGAATCGTTTTGAAAAAATAATAATGATGAGGCTGCAAACCTACGCTGGGCTGAGTTTGATCGGAACCCTAGCGATTATTTACCATGCGTTTAGCAGCAGAGGCCAGTTTTACCCAGCCATGGTTTATCTATCAACCTCCAAGATCAGCCTGGTGCTTCTCCTCAACATGGGCCTCGTCATCATGTGTATTCTCTGGCAACTGACCAAGAAGCTCTTCCTCGGCAAGCTCCGGGAGCCGGAGGTGGAGAGGCTCAACGAGCAGTCGTGGAGGGAAGTCATGGAGATTCTGTTTGCAATCACGATTTTCAGGCAGGACTTTTCGGTGTCCTTTCTGGCTTTTGTTACTGCTCTGTTGCTGATCAAGGCTCTGCATTGGTTGGCGCAGAAGAGAGTGGAGTACATTGAGACTACTCCTTCTGTGCCGACGCTGTCGCATGTGAGGATTGTGTCGTTTTTGGGGTTCTTGTTTGTTGTAGATAGTCTCTTTTTGTACAGTGCTGTCAGAACCATCATAGCCACTCAGAAGCCTTCGGTTTGCCTCTTTTTTGCATTCGAGTGAGTGATCCTTCCTTCTGCTCCGTTTTACACGTTAAACGTGCTACTTAATGTTAAGTTACTATTGCATCTGAAATGACTATATGAGAATGCTTGCACTACCAAATGATCCATAGAAGTTTCTTGTAGCAGACTATATGAGTTGTTGCATGTTCTTATCAAGTTCTGCATTATGGTGTTTCTTCTTTTAATTAGGTCTGTTGTTCACTTGTTTCTAATCTCAGGTACATGATCCTAGCAACGACAACGCTGTCAACATTTGTGAAATATATTTTCTATGTCACTGACATGATTATGGAGGGACAATGGGAGAAGAAGCATGTCTACACTTTTTATTTGGAACTTATTCGGGACTTGCTCCACTTGTCTATGTATTTGTGCTTCTTCATTGTGATTTTCATGTGAGTGTTTCAATTGACCATTGGTGTAGATAGTTTTCTTATGTACAAATGCAATTGTTTGCTAACTTTAGAGCACACCTGAGCATAGACCCACACCTCACACACACATACCTAACACTTCCCTCAAGATTGTATATTCATGGTTTTCATGTCTAACTTGTTACATAACTCAGCAATTGTATTAGGATTTTTATTCCTAAAGAACACTCAGATGGAAAAACATTGTAATTATGACACCTGGAATGACTACATGATACCACCTTAGAGATTGATAGGATGTAAAACACTAGTTAGTGTACTTCACAATATTTTAACATTTGGTTTATTTCAATTTTTTTTTTTTTTGGTTACGGGAGAGGGCAACCAAACCCACCACTTATCCTAACTCCTGGGGCAACCTTTTGGTTTATTAGATTGAATTTGTTATGGAGCAAATTCTTCAGTTGAAATCATTGTACTTGAACCTCTCAATTAATTAATGTTACATTCAACTTATTTGGTCTTTAGTGGTGGATGTTGATAGAGGCCCAAATGTTACAGAATGTTTATGTAGGGAAGTTCCTCTAAGGGTAGTAATTAACATTTGATATGCACATGTTGAACTTTTTCTTTCATATTGATATTAAATTCTTCCCCTCCTTAGGTACTATGGCTTGCCAGTGCACTTGATTCGCGAACTCTATGAGACCTTTAGGAACTTTAAGATTCGTGTTGCTGATTACGTCCGTTATCGAAAAATCACTTCAAACATGAATGATCGGTTCCCAGACGCTACACCTGAAGAGCTTAATGCGTGAGTTAAAATTTACTATTATTTTCTAGTGGTCTGATTACTGTTAATGTTTGTTCTGCATATGAGAATCTAATTTTCTTTTTCTTTTCTGATGGATATCTAGAGGCGACGCAACCTGCATCATTTGTCGTGAAGAAATGACAACAGCCAAGAAACTATTATGTGGACACCTTTTTCATGTGGCTTGCTTGCGATCATGGTTGGAGCGACAACATACCTGCCCAACATGCAGAGCCCTTGTTGTACCTCCTGATGGTCGGACAGGTACTGCTCGAGGACAAAGTGGATCACGCCCCGATGCTCATCAACAGGGTAAACATCCGGTTTTTGAGTTTGCATGTAGTATTAACTTGCTGTTAAGAAGCCGTGAAGTCTGATATTTTGTGTTCGAGGATCCTTCAGAACTTTGTATTTTTATATATAATTTTTTCTCCATAAATGAAGGGTTGTTATCATAGGAAACAACAAGTTAAGGCCTCAATCAAATGCCAATTGGACATTTAACTTGTGGCTTTAGTAATGTGTAGTGAAGTATACTGAACATATCATGTTTCATGGTTTTATATTTGTGAGCCACTATAGTCATACGGGACTTTAGTCAAAGATGGTGTTTAATGATTTGAGTTGGAACAGGGACAGGCATATCAGGTGCAACTGCTCAAGGATCAACTAGTGGTGGAGCTGCTGGTGATGACATGAGCCATCATGAAGCAAGACTCCGAGCTGCTGCTGCAGCTGCATCAATATATGAGAAATCTTATGTATATCCATCTGCAAACAGACTAGTATGGTATGCCACTCTTATTGTAGTAAAGTGGTTACACTTATATTTTTATCTGTTCATTGCCATTTTGTTTCCCCTCATAGAATTTAGCTACTTGTGTGCCTGTTGGAGTGTGCACTGTACAAGTGACTATACATATATCCTGCTAAGTTGGCATAGAACATTGTGCTTATAAAATAAAAAAGTTGGGTGTGTTTAGTGGTTCTGGATATAGCTCCACCCACTTCCCAGTGAAATAGTTGATTGTATTTTTGAACTATGATATTAACAGCCAATTTCTGTATAGTCATCAGTCTTTTAGTTTCACTGGCTGATAGAGAGAGTGCTGCATGATCAGGAATTTAACAAGCAATCTCGTGTTGTATGCAGGTCTTCTGGATATGTGGCACTTCCTCTTAATAGACATATGGCTGAGTCCTCTAGTGCTGAATTACATTCACAACCGCAGTTTGCAACCCCTGGTGGACCTGCAAACTTGTCATTGCCTCAATCTCCGCATTACATGTTTTCTCCTTTTCATGGAGCCAATGGGGAGAGGTTGGGCAGCGGTTCAAATACAACAGCTTCTCAGCTGGAGGCCCAGAGAAAAGTTCTTCTGCACCAGATTGAGGTACCCTTTATTGTCTGAAAACATGTGGCAGTCATAAATCTCCATGTTGTGATTTTTGTATGCCAGTGTTCTCAAGTTGTTTTTTTTTTCCTGGACAGATCCTGAAGAATCAGCTCCAAATTTTACAAAAGTTAAAACCCGAGGAGAATGCGGAAGGGGTACCAACATTAGCAGCAGATAGCAAAGGAAAGAATGTGGCACCTTCTTCTGAATCAGATTGCGGGCTTGGTGAGGATGTTGTTGACTAGATTTACTCGAGCTATTGGTTTCAAGACGTAATATGTGGATACAAGGATGGGAGATAAGACTAGGTAGGATGACTGCAATGTTGTATAAGGTGTTTTTGTTAAAATGAAAAGAAGAGAAACAGGGATATATGACATATGAGAACGCTTCTGGCAAATGATATTCTATCATTCTATGCATTGATTAGGTGTCTGCTTTTGAGTTCTTTGTGTTTCTGCGTTCTATCATTTTAGGACAAAGGGAATCCTTGTTCACTTATATTTCAGAATTCCGTATTCTTCCAGAATTTTGTTTTAAAATAAGTCTATAAGTCTATAATAAGGGCACAAATGGCTATTGTTCCAAAAACAAACACAAATGGCCTTGACAGACCCAACGTCACAATGGCTTGCTCTCTCTTTGGTTCTGGATAAATTGTTGGAGCCAATAGACATTGTTCGTTTTGGCGCTGTTTGCAAACAATGGCATACTTTTGCGAAAACCTATTTTCAAACAAACCCTAAACGCAACCACCAGAAGCTACTTCCGTTGCTCATCATCCCACCACCACTTGAATCCGATGACGGAAATAAGACCCGAAGAAGAATATACAGCCTTTCGGAAACAAAAGTGTACGACAACATTCACTTAAAACTTCCTATACGAAAAGGTGTTGCGGCTCCTGCCATGGTTAGTTAGCCACAGTAGATGATGAGCGTCTTTCTATTACTCTCCATAATCCTTTCCAAACTGCAGCCGACTGCAGCCGACTGCAGCCGACCCCATCCGTCTCCCTCCTTTGGATTTCCTCGATTTCCAGTTCACTGTCCTACCGCACCACAAAGCTAAGGGTCTCTATGAATATTACGTCGCAAAAGTTGTTCTCTCAGCCGACCCTATCCTAAGTCCCGACGACTATGTTGTCGCGGTGCTCTGCGGTGTTTATGCCAAGTTGGCTTTCATTAAAAAAGGCCAAACAAGCTGGACTCTCGTCCCCGCCAAAGACGACGGTACATGAAGGACCTCGTGTTCCATAGAGGTAAACTATACACAGTCGGAGATGGTGGATTAATGATGGCCGTGGATTATAATGATCATAGCAGCAACAACAACAACAAAGCAGTAACGGAAGGAAGGATACTTGTACCCGACAGACCGTTCTTTTTTCAGTCAACTCGTGATTATCTTGTTGAGTCAACAAAGGGAGAGCCATTCCTTCTCCGTATAATGATATGGTATGACCTACCACTATACGACGACGACATGCCCATTACTCTCGAGACATTCCAGATCTGCAGGGTGGTGTTGGACCAGGAAGACAATAATATCGTGCAACATATTCCGGCGAGGACCATAGGAGACGAGGCTTTCTTCATCGGCGACAATCAACCGGTGTCTGTTTTGGCTTCAAACTATCCCATCGAGGCGGATTGCATATACTACACCGATGATCTCACGTTTAAGAATTTTAGACCCTGGCATGGGGACCAAATGAGACGAAACCACCACTGCGTGCTGAAATTGGTGTGTTCCATTTAAGCGAGTTTACTGCTACACCGTATGAATCTCTAAGTATTGATTGGCAATTGCGCAACCCGCCGGCGCTTTGGATTGTGCCATCAATCAATTCATACCAATGTTCTTTATAGTTTTTTCATTTTGTTTACAATGTATTATATCCTTGAGATCGATTGTTGAGAACTGATCATATACATAGTGATATTGTCATACTAATTTACAAGAGTGATACTTTACTAAATAACATGCATGCACTTCTCCTCAAGGCTTGCGTTGTGAACTGCATGTTTGGAACTGCTTGTGTTGTGATCGATCAAACTTAATTTATCAGAGTGACACTTAGTCCACGTACGAGTTCATCTATCTGATCAAGGTGTTGATTCATTTTGTTCCAGAAATATTATATACTAGCTAGTTGCTGTGTCCTAAGTTCCAACTTAGTCTGTTCAGATAAAGAATGAAAGTTAACAATATTGCATCACATATAAGAAGAAAACATATGTAACAAGCAAACATGTACATATAGCTATTGGGTGGTGAGTGTGTCATGCATCGACCCTGATTTTTATGTTGGGGTACTGAAAATCAAACTTTGACTTAGACGAAACATTCAACAATATACATAATACGAAATTGTAGGAATCTGCCATATATAGATGAATTATGCACATAGGAGAATAAGATAACAATGAGACTGTCTATAGATAGTAGCTGGCTGGGTACGTATATGGGTGGTTCATGATCTCAGCATTGTCAACTCCCTGGCCACTTCTTCCATAGCAGGCCTCTCTGCGCTACTCAAACTGAGGCATCTCTTTGCAAGCTCGGCTACGGCTCTGACTTGCTCTTGTTCTTGTTCTTGTTTTAGTACTTGTGTCCCAACAAGTACGTATATGGGTGGTTCATGATCTCAGCATTGTCAACTCCCTGGCCACTTCTTCCATAGCAGGCCTCTCTGCGCTACTCAAACTGAGGCATCTCTTTGCAAGCTCAGCTACGGCTCTGACTTGCTCTTGTTCTTGTTCTTGTTTTAGTACTTGTGTCCCAACAAGTACGTATATGGGTGGTTCATGATCTCAGCATTGTCAACTCCCTGGCCACTTCTTCCATAGCAGGCCTCTCTGCGCTACTCAAACTGAGGCATCTCTTTGCAAGCTCAGCTACGGCTCTGACTTGCTCTTGTTCTTGTTCTTGTTTTAGTACTTGTGTCCCAACAATCTGATCAAAAAGACCGCTTTGTGACTCCATGGACAATACAAAATGGGAAGAAATGATTCTTTGACACTCTGGTCTGCCAAATGATATTGGCTTCTCTCCTGTTACAATCTCTAACAAAACCATTCCAAAGCTGTAAACATCGCTCTTATCTGTCAATTGGCCTTTATGAAGATACTCCGGGTCTAGATAGCCTAGTGTTCTCTGAAACAATGTGATTATTTGTGATTCATTACTAGGGACTAACCTCGAAGGTCTTAAGCCGACGACTTTGGCCATAAAACAATCTGTTAACAATATGTTTGAAGACTTGACATTTCCATGAATGATTGACGCAGAATGCAGATAAGCAAGGGCAGCTGCTGATTCTGAGGCTATCTTTAGAAGGACATCCCATGGCAATGAACTTCTCCCATTCCTATGATGAATGTAGTCGAAAAGGGTCCCACTGGAGGCGAGTTCATAGACTAGTATGGGAGCTTCAGTCTCCAGACAGCATCCGAAGAACTTGACCACATTTTGATGGTTGATTTGGGTGAGAGTGATAATCTCATTTACGAAACGCTGGACTCCATAATCTTCTGGACTGAAAGTGTGACTCTTCTTATGATAGTTCATAGTCATTTCTAGCTCCTTGGAAGTAAAAATTGTTGTACGTCCTCTGGTGGTAGAAGCATTAATATGCTGCTGTAATAATAACCCTCCATTTTTCTGGAAAAACTTGGATTTGTGCTTAACCAACTTTTGGTTCTTCACACTAGAATAGATCCCAGTGATCCCAAAAACAATAAATAAGCAACAAAAGCCGAGGCCTGCAAGTTTTTAGCAGTCAGTTATCTATACACCTCAGCTAAAAATTCCAAAATCTTATAAAAAATCATGACAATCATCTGTTATTGTTCAGGCTAAAAATCAGTTATGAATTATAGTTAGTCAGGGACTACCAACTTACCTACAGTAAAATTTGCATGAAAGACTTTGCTGCGTGGAAGGTAAGCCATGTCGTATACCAATTGCTCACGTGTTCCAACTTCGATGAGAGAATGTACAGATCCTTTACCATAGTTTTGAGGGACAGCTATGTTTTCATAGTACAGCTGTCGCGCACTACTGACGTTTCCTACCATGGACAAAGGAAGGATGAGGCTGGACTTGGATGGTGTACCAGTAACACCAACTCTCATGGTATACCAGATATACATGGATAACAAAGTTATGTTTACTATACTTTCTGCCTCCTTTGCAAAAAAGTACTCGATGCGTCTTGGAATGGAGGAATGGCAATAGCCAATACCAGAACAAGCCCCATCCTCCTGGTCAGCCAGAGGACTGTTGATGTTCAAAGTTAATGGTTCGTAACCTATAAAGCCAAATGATTCATAACCTATGACTGTTGTAAAGTTATTTGCAATAGTGTTGGAGGTTGTGTGATCTTTCAAATTCATTGCAGCATGGACCTTGTGAGACTGCAACATCGTCGCTCCAGCTCCGGTGTAGAAGCTACAATTACTATAACCGTAAATGGACTTATTCACTCGTACCTTCGCAAATGAAGAAGCTTGTACCTCTTGCTCAAGATTAGTGCTGCTACATAGTACTTCGAGGCAGCTGTTACCTAGAGAAGATCCACTTCCTTTCCCAGTAGGGTCGGAAAAAGAAGTTGTGAGATTGAGATCTCCAAATTCTTTTTGGTTGGAATTGGCTTCTAATGGAATTGCTGTAAACAAAAGCAATATAGAAGCTAAGGTAAACCAAGAGAGCATTTTGTGAAACTAATAATAAGAGAAAGAATTTTGCTTGGTAAGCTAAAAGCTTAGAGAAGAAGAAAGCAATACAGAAGATAAGGAAACTGTGATTCTGATTAATTGAAGAAAAGAGAGAAGCTACAGCAAATATGATGTCTTAAGACACCATAGAGACCAACCACGTCTCCCTTATCTATAGCTCAGTATGAACTTAAGCTAGCTAATTAACTAACAGCTAAACACTCTTACTACTAAGTGGATACAATTAGTGCTTAATATCCTAACACAAGCATCCAATGTGTAGTTGTGAAATGTGAGTATGGCGATATACAACCTGCTGCTTCCCTGTTCCTTCCTTTCACGCGGTGTTGAATCTCTAGTTCTCTCTACTATATAGTTTATTCTAGGTTGATTTTTCAATATTTCAAGTCAAGAATATATAAACTATACATTCTCTCGTCTCTTTTAATCACTTCATCTTACCAACTATTTTCAACAAGTGAACAGTGAAAGTTTTATGCAATCTGTGTTCTGGAGCTTTGAGATTCTGATGGTCAGATGGTAATACCATATTAGTAGCTGGTATTAACAACACAGAACATGATGGACATTCAAAAACATAGTAGGTGCTACCAGACTAATACGAATGAGAAGCTCTGAATGGCCTTCTTTCACTGTCATGACACCCTAGTATATATGTGTCGTACAGCCTCTTTAGCTCTCTGCCCACTTCTTCCATGCTAGGTCTGCAACAGCACTGACTTGTTCTCTGTTTCCCTCATTTACAACTACTTGTGGCGCAAGAATCTGAAACAGGCACGTTTGTTCCATGGACAAAACGAAATGTGAAGTTATGATTCTCTGAGTGAGCTATCAAGTGAAATTATGCTTAGTAATTGATGAGGAAAAGGCCATAGCAGGCTAGTTTGTACCTTTAGCTGCCATGTCAAGTATTTTAATGGGATGTTTTATATCAGTATATGCAGAAGAGTGTTCTCTTTACTTAAAACATGTTGGTCAGTGTTTTATTTAAGTACCTAGTTTCAAATGGCTTTTTCGATAGGACATTTTACATTTATCTAGAAGATTTTACATTTTTATGTATTCTCTGGAGATATATTGTATTGAGACAAAAAGGAGGAGCATATGGAAGTTCATGAACAGGATCTTGAAAATGCAGGGTGATCGACGCGAGTGAGACAGGGAAATAAGAAGAGAATGAGATAAAACAGAAAAAGGAAAAAAGTCTTATAAAAGGAAATCGAGTAACCATGTTACTTAGATCTTAACAACACCGATAATATCTCCCTAGTTAGGTTGATTTTGAAATTTATAGTATGACACTATGACAGTAACGAGAAGGGTTTCCTACTATCTATCCACTATTTCGTGGATCATTAAATTCCCATCATGATTCATATACTATTCTATGCATGCTAATCAGATTTCAGATGAGAGAAGCTCATGACAAGGATAAATTGAAGAAGAAGAACTGTCCAACTCTGCAGTAGCGGTATATATGCATTGCTTTTCAGTTGGAGAAATTACAAATCCAGAATGATCGATTTCAAGCAGGAAGCTTAAGCTCTTCATGCTTCTTCCAGCTGGAGAAATCCAACAAAGTATGTCAGTACGAAATAGGAGCATACAAACTTAAGTATCTTATATTTGTTCAAAAGGCAGTCTCATGCATGTTTCAAATGATAACTGCACTTAAGAAGAAACTGACAGGTGATTCAATCTTATATCAGTTCCTTCCAATGTGTTTCCAGTACAATGAGCTGAATCAATTACTCTCATGGGAGAAGTTTAGCATAAAAAGGAGACCAGATGAGGTACCTTTTGACATAATAGTAGAAAAAGTCGGCATAAAGAACAGTCTGAATTAGGCCTGAGATCCAAGCTGCGTTTTGAATACATGAATTAATCACTAGCCTAAATGGGATGGACAACAATTTCATTAACTCCAAATAGAACTTACGTATCCAGTGAACTCTGTGCAGCTCTGTGAAGAAACGATAGATCCAATTGAGAAGATATAGGGCTCGATAAGTACTACAAGGACAACAAACAAATTTACACCATAATCACACAAACAAAAATTCAAGAAACATAAACGATCTAGTATTCTGAAATCCCTAGGGGATTTCATAAATGGAAAACAGAAGACCTCATTAACAGTACCATCAGCATTGTCATTCTTTTTCTGTTAAGTATCTGATAGTATCACCATCTTCTAAGAATATATGCTATCAAATTTTGTTCAAATAACTAATGCACTCTGTGAATTCAAAAACAAGACTCCTAATTTCATACTTAGCCATTACATAACATCGCTGATTACTATGACATGTTCCACTTGATAAAAGATAGGTATGAATCTATGACATTCTTGATTGTTTGCGTAACACGTTATGGTACTTTGTAGTCCCATTTGATCCTAACAAGGTGCAAAGTTTCAGAGAATCCGATCCGAGAAAAGAAATAGGACAAAAGCAAATGGCATTCTGCCAAAGAGGAGTTAGGACATACCCAAGAAGGAAAACGTAGTTTCCAGTCAGGTTGTCAATGTTTCTTGAACTTTCAAGTAGTACCAATTGAGGTAAAATTGCAACAGCTTCAAGGTATATTGAAAATGTCCACAACACCTATTCCAACAGATCAGGTTCCCATAAGATTGAAGTTCAGACAGTTACAAATTAATGGTTTTAACTGGAGTATATATTAAAAAGAAAGGACAAGAAAAGCCATGAACTTTTCATACTTGAGTTACAGTAAATCCATGGGGAATCAGAACAGCCAACACCAAGCAAACAAGGATCAGAAAGTAGTGTCTGAAAGTATCTTGATCCTTATTGTATGTTTGCTTCACTACTTTATGGTACCTCATGTACCAGACCGTGGCAAAAGAAGTTCCAATGAAGATTAGCTTGAATAATGTGTTATATAGAGAGTAATACTTCACAATCAAGTCAATGTATCGGGTGAGAAACACCAACGCATACAGTTCTTGAGTTTTAAGTGAAATCCCTGGAACAAATGATCACTGTTATTAGACTGAAAAAGGCACTTAACAACCTCAAGCATGTCATGCTGGTTCTGCACACCAGTAATAGTAACCTGGTGAACTGAGTCAAAGAACTCAATAGAACTACCAGATAGTTTTCAATTGTAGCTAAATGTAAGAATAGGAGATTTACAAAAGTGCATTCAGTCACTAACTCAAAGATATACGAAGGTAGGACTTCTGGCTTTAAAACTGATAGTTCTTTCTCTCTATCTAAAGTACAGTCTTTATTTCTTGCAAATGTCTTGTGTTGCTATACAGCTTCTTAGCAGTAACAAGTTCTCAAGAAACGAGAATCAAACAATGAACTATATATGGGAAAGGGAACTAAAACGGGGATTCAAAGTCTCAAGTTTTGATCTATCTGTAGTCAAACTACAATACGAAGTATAACAGATTATTTAGAGAGCAACACAGGTACAATCCGAAAGGAAGAAATGTCTGCAAGGAATCAATGAATGATCATAGACATATATGTATCATTGTATGTATGTATGCACTTGTACCTGCACAAGATTTGGTGGAGTGGATCTTAAGGAACAGAACTAGTATGCCCAGGAGGTGGGTCATGTCTCCTGCCAATCTAAACAGATTCATGTTTCCCTTGTTCAGAAACAAGCGCTGCTTCTTCCTTGTTGGCTCTGGTTTGCTTGTGTGCAAGTGTTTCCAACTTCTTCCTTTTTCATTTATTTTAAGACTGACTACCTCCTCTGTAGAGCAGGTAAGCCTTGACTTTGCCACAGGTCTTTCTCCATCTGCCATTCCTCTCGTTCCCTCTCCCACATCGACTCTGTACCCTCTTCATATAATTGGGCTTTGGCCCTTGCACTGAGAATAGGCCCAAGTACAATGCTTGTTTAAGCAACCACGTGACACACGAAAAGCCCAAAGGCCCCATTGCCAACTAGTATCCAATCAAAACCAGACTCTCGGAGCCAATTCCGTTTCAACTTTTGAAAACAATATGAGGTTAATTTGTCACAAGTGCTTGATTTATTGACAAATCGGGCAGCTTCAATTGGAGCGTCACAGCCAGGCAAAGAGGCCCCACCTAGTAATTCCTTTTCCCTAAATACAAAATGGTTTCAAAATCATGCTAATTTTGTTTATTTTGCCAATATAGAATAGTTTACATTCTTATGAGCCGTGGCCGTTAGAGAACGAATTTATCGAAACAACAAAACAAGAGTACGAAAAAGAAAAATCTTAACGAAGTGACGGATGTAGATCTAGAGTCCACTATCTGACTAGCGCGTGTCAATTCCGGCGCAATTACGAACTATATTTTAGAGTCCGAAATCGTCTCGGCTTAGGTCACTCGACCAATCTTTATTTAGAGGCACGTCTCTGAGAGAAAGCCGGAAAAACCTCAATTGAACAAACCCATAGCAATACAAATACTCACCCGTCTTTGACTCTTTCACTCCCCTGCATCGCACACACTGCTTCATTTTCAAGCTATCTTTATTTCCCTCCGCCCCTATCTCTCTTCTTTTCCTCAATTAATATATAAATAAATCACACACACAACCCCCTTTGGCCTCTCTTCACTACTATTCGCTCTCTCTTTCTCTCTCTCTCTTTCTCACTTAGGGTTTGGGTCATCTGTTTCACTCTACTACTACCTCCCGGTTCTAGGGTTTGATCGACTCTCCCTTCCTTCCCTATAGTCTCTCCGCCTTCCCTATGGCGGCCGAGAAGCTTCGGGATTTGAGCCAGCCTATCGACGTTGGCCTGCTCGATGCCACCGTCTCGGCCTTTTACGGCACCGGATCTAAGGAGGAGGTGAGAGATTTTTGCTCCTTCCTCCCTCCTTTCTCTGTTTCGTTGTTCACTGAGCTTTTCGATTTTCGGTTTTGAGGCGCTAGGGTTTAACGTGTCTTCTGTTTGGGGCTTTTTTAGGCGACGGCGGTGAATTGGGGTTATTGTCCACGCCGTAGGGTTTATCAGTTTAATCTTAGGGTTTAAACCGCAGATATTTTTGAAATTCTTAGACGAACAAATTCAGAAATAGTTGAGCTGAATTTGATACTTGTTTCAATAACTCAATTTGGCTGCTGAGACTCTATCGAAATCATAGATGAAATATATATATTTGTTCTTATTTTGTAACAATGTGTTCCACCATAATTTTGTGATTTCTGAGAGTACTTTTTTTGTGACACAGAGGGCAGCTGCAGACCTCATATTGCGGGACTTGCAAAACAATCCAGATATGTGGCTCCAAGTGGTGCACATTTTGCAGAGCACAAGTAACCTCAATACCAAGTTCTTTGCTTTGCAGGTCAGTTGTGATCCGTAAAAAACAATATGTTGCACAATGAGTTTTCGCCTACTTTAGCTAGGAGGTCATTGGATGTAGCAGAGTCTGTATGCTTTTGAAAACTAGATTTGCTTTATAATCATGTAGAAACACATATCAAATCAATTTTGTAGCATATTTCTGTTCTCTATTGGAAATGGAATCATAGTAAAGTCTAGACAACCCTCAACTCTATTCAACCTTTAGATAGCAAACTGTATACATCTTTTTATTTGTATTTAAGGTGCGGATTTTGTTGTGGGTTTTCATTACTTCATTTGCAGGTCCTAGAAGGGGTTATCAAGTATAGGTGGAATGCATTGCCCGTTGAACAGAGAGATGGAATGAAAAATTATATCTCTGATGTCATTGTGCAGGTATGCGTTATGCACTGAATTTGAGGATGGGAAATCTTGCTATGCTAATCTGTTAAGCTGTGTTTTTGTATGCTTTATTTACTCTTAGCTTTTACCCTCTTGCGCAGCTTTCAAGTAATGAAGCGTCTTTTAGAAACGAAAGGCTGTATGTCAACAAACTCAATATCATATTGGTTCAGGTATTTTCTTGTTCCAATCTTCATCAATTTTGTTAATTAGTCGTACTATACACTTGTAATTACCGCATACGTGTTTTCACTTTTAATGAGTTTATACTGGTGTATTCATATATGAAGTTTATTCTCGTTTGTTATGCTGCGATGTAATGTGGTGTATTTACTTAATCTACAGATTTTGAAGCATGATTGGCCTGCTAAATGGCGAAGCTTTGTTCCAGATCTTGTTTCAGCAGCTAAAACTAGTGAAACAATCTGCGAGAATTGTATGGCTATATTGAAAGTAAGCCTTTTTTACTAATTGATTTTAAACTCTTGATGGTTTTCATTGGTTTGTTAGTAACTGCTTGAATGTGATACATTCAGCTTTTAAGTGAAGAGGTCTTTGATTTCTCAAGGGGAGAAATGACTCAGGTGAAGATAAAAGAGCTTAAACAATCATTGAACAGGTAATTGCTTGAAGATTTTTAATGCTATAGCTGTTGCTTTTATTTTTTGGAATTACGTTTTTCTTGGCCTCGTCCTATTGGCATATAACGATGTCCTGGTATTATAACTCTGATTTGATTTGTTACTTTATCATACTCATTGTAGTGTTAGATTTTCCTTGCTTCTTTGGCATCAGAAAATACCTATAGTTTTTTATTTGACTTGCCTTTTTATAGTGCTCGTGCAATCTCTTACTCCCTATTGTGTTTGATCTCTTTGCAGCGAGTTTCAACTTATTCATGAGTTATGCTTGTACGTACTGTCTGTATCTCAAAGAACTGAGCTTATGCGTGCAACACTATCGACATTACATGCTTTCCTCTCATGGATTCCCTTGGGATATATCTTTGAGTCCCCGTTGGTGTGTAAAATGCTTTTTTGCTTTCCATATTGCCATTTTAAAGATTTTATTCTCATCACTCTATTGTGTCTTTGTACTTTACAGCTGGAAACCCTTCTGAAGTTTTTTCCCATGCCTCAATATCGGAATCTCGCGCTTCAATGTTTAACGGAGGTATATTGCTTTCCATTTCTCTTCATGCACTTTAGTTGCACTTATCCTGTAATGTCGAAGATAGATGGTACCATAAGGAAACAATATGCGGCATTTCATTATATGTATTTCTTTCTTAAAAAAATATATCTTTTTCAGGTTGCAGCACTTACATTCGGTGACTTCTACAATACTCAGTATGTTAAAATGTATATGATATTCGTGGTGCAGTTACAGGTGTGTATGCTTCAAACTTCATTGTATCTTCCTATCCATCTAAACTGAATGGTAGATGTTTCATGTACTATTGTACACAAGGTGAAAAAAGATCTGTAAAGATTCATGTAATTTAGTGATTTGTTTTTAACACTTTTTAAAAGGCAGCTAATATATAAGTGGCAGATTTATAATTTGGCGTTAATGTTTCATGTACTATTGTACACAAGGTGAAAAAAGATCTGTAAAGATTCATGTAATTTAGTGATTTGTTTTTAACACTTTTTAAAAGGCAGCTAATATATAAGTGGCAGATTTATAATTTGGCGTTAACAATGTATATTTTGACAAATTTCTATACTGGAATTACTAAACATGAAGAAAATAACCAAGAAAAGTGAGTGGTTGGAGTGTCAAGGTCCTTCAAATGTCTCAGATAGGATATATTGTTTGAGTTCTCAATTTATATTTCTTCTTTTCCATTTATATCAGAGAATATTGTATACACTATATTTGTTTCAAGAAATTTCATGTTTATTTTGCAATTGAAGAGTACAATATTTAACGCACAAAATCATGATATTCTTCAAGGCATTTACTCAAGCAAGTTCTCTGGTTTATTCCTCTAGTAGTATAATAATCTCATCACTTTACTTGTATTTTCTTTTCTTAATTAGACTATTCTCCCAACTACCACAAACATTCCTGAGGCTTATGCAAATGGATCCAGTGAGGAACAGGTAATTTGAATTGGTTTTAGGCTCCCCATTTGTGCATGTGCTGTGTTAACTCTTTTTCATGTTCTTTCTCTAGGCATTTATTCAGAATCTGGCACTGTTCTTTACTTCGTTTTTCAAAGTAAGTGTCTTCTCTTGTTTATATGAGTAACTTGTTTAGATAACCTGCAACTAGATCATTGCTGATTTTCTCATTTTATGCAGTCTCATATTCGAGTTCTCGAAACGAGCCAAGAAAATGTCAATGCGTTGCTAATGGGTCTTGAATATCTTATAAGCATCTCATATGTTGATGACACTGAAGTTTTTAAGGTATGCGTAATGGTGATGCTCTCAGTCTCTCTCTCTCTCTCTCTCCCTGTATAGTTGAATTAACAATCCTCTTTGTTGGATGTGTGAAGGTTTGCTTAGACTATTGGAATTCCTTGGTTTTGGAACTATATGAGGCGCATAATAATTTGGATAACCCTGCAGCAACAGCTAACATGATGGGACTGCAGGTAATACTTCCTTTATATTTTGCTGCTCTGTTATTTGGTGATTAGTTTTTGAATGATAGGAAAGGTAATCTGGTATTTGATTTTAAACCCTATCTCTTGTTTGTGTTTTGTATCAAATTAGCAGATGCCTATGGTTCCTGGTATGGTTGATGGCCTTGGCTCTCAAATTATGCAGAGGAGGCAGATATATGTTAGCATCATGTCAAAGCTGAGGCTGCTCATGATCTGTCGAATGGCAAAGCCAGAAGAGGTTCTCATTGTTGAAGATGAGAATGGCAACATTGTTCGTGAGACCCTCAAGGACAATGATGTTCTTGTCCAATATAAGGTGATCCATCGTTATTTGTGCTGATATGTTCATATTTGGTACCTTTGTGTGATGAGCAGTATGGACCAGCTTATTAATTTTATATATCCAAAAGAAATGTTTCTTAGCTCCTTTCTTCTTCCAGATGATTGAATGTGAAGAAACCGCTGTGTTTGGTTACCTTTTTATTTCGTAGGATGCTTTCATAAAAGAATCTGGAACAATGATAAAATTTTGACATTACCGCTTTCTACATACATATATAGGTTTTTGTTGTCCTCTATCACTTTCTCTATTTGTTTTTTTATTATTAATATCATAATCATCTTGCAGATCATGAGGGAAACATTAATATATTTGGCACACCTTGACCATGATGACACAGAGAAGCAGGTAATGGGTATTATAATTCGTGGCATTTCTGCTTTTTCAAAACTGAAAGTAAACAGTAATATAGCTCTAATTCACTGTTTAGATGATGTTTAAAATTCATACGAGCTATAAATGCATTTAAATCTTTTTGGTGTAACCTCTGTATTGGGGGTCTCTATGAGTTCTTACTTATTTCTTTCTGTTTATGATGGAACCCAGATGCTAAAGAAGTTGAGCAAACAACTGAGTGGCGAGGACTGGGCATGGAACAACTTAAACACTTTATGCTGGGCAATAGGGTCTATATCTGGTTCCATGGCGGAAGAACAGGTATGTGTTGCTCTGGTTTTACTGGAATAATCTAACGTTTCTGTTTTAGGTTTTGACACTTGGTTTCTTTTAATGGTCTCATGCTTTCCATGTACTTATCATTGTAGAAAGTCTCTTGATGTTTGTTACCATTTCTTTTTCTAGGAAAACAGATTTTTGGTGATGGTGATTCGTGACTTACTGAATTTATGCGAAATCATAAAAGGGAAAGATAACAAAGCAGTGATTGCAAGCAACATTATGTAAGTGTGTGTGTATATATGTATTATCTTTTAATTAGTTTATGTTGAAAGCTTATTACTGCTGTTAATGTTTATCAGTAAGTTTACAAGTACAAGTATTAAAGTTGATGTTTTTTAGGCAGTAATCTGTCACTGCAACTTGGTATTTGACCTGTGTCTTGCGCTTAAAATCCTTATGTTTTGAGTTTCGATATGTTTTCAGGTATGTTGTTGGGCAGTACCCAAGGTTTTTAAGAGCTCATTGGAAGTTCTTAAAGACCGTTGTGAATAAGTTGTTTGAATTTATGCATGAAACACATCCTGGAGTTCAGGTAATGTTTACAATTTTAGTGTTGAAGGTTGGTTTTTGATTGTATACATCAATATCCTGATTTTGGATTTTTATACTATTCTAAGCATAATTTTGATGTAATTGTTGTTTCTGTAATGTTTCACGTCCATTTTCATTTGTTCATGTGGAAATATTTTAATGATTAGAGATTTTGAAATAGTTACTTCAAGAAGTAATCTGTGTGTTAACTTTTGCTTGAAATTAGCTTATGCTTTTTGGGGTTGCCTTCCATGGTTTTGATTGGATTTTTAGTTTTTGATTTCATCTTATCACGTCCTTTTTCATCTGTTCATGTGGAAATATTTGTATGATTAGAGATTTTGAAATAGTTACTTCAAGAAGTATTCCTTTGTGTTAATTGTTGCTTGTTTTGCTTGAAATTAGCTTTGCTTTTTGGGGTTGCCTTCCATGGTTTTTCATTGACTTTTTAGTTTTTGATTTCATCTTATCACGTCCTTTTTCATTTATTCATGTGGAAATATTTTAATGATTAGAGATTTTGAAACAGTTGCTTCAAGAAGTATTCTGTGTGTAACTGTTGCTTGTTTTGCTTGGTTTTTGATTGGCTTTTTAGTTTTTGGTTTCATCTTATCATATCCTTTGTTAATTTGTTCACGTGGAAATATTTTAATGATTAGAGATTTGAAACAGTTACTTCAAGAAGTATCTCCCCACCCCTCTCTCTCTCTCTCTGTCTCTCTCTCTGTCTGTCTCTCTATCTATCTATTTTGCTACCGCTGTTTTCTCTTTTGTAACTTCAAATATTCATATGACATGAGGTTCTGTTATAACTTTTGGTACACATATTTCAGGACATGGCGTGTGACACATTCCTCAAAATTGTTCAGAAGTGCAAGCGTAAATTTGTCATTGTACAGGTATACTTTTTACTTTCAATGAATACTTTTCAGCATTTTAACCGTTTCTTTTAGGCTGGGTAGAAACCAGTTAGGTTTATTATTTTTTAGTGTTCTGTTGACTTCTTTGTGAATTTCAGGTTGGGGAAAGCGAACCATTTGTGTCTGAACTCTTGACAGGCCTCCCTACAACTGTTGGTGATCTTGAGCCTCACCAGATTCATATTTTTTATGAAGCGGTATGTCTTTTTTTTGTTCTCTGCTTTATATCTCTACTATAAATCTCGTTAATAACAATTTACGTTTGTTATGCATAGGTCGGTCATATGATTCAAGCAGAATCTGATCCCCAGAAAAGGGATGAATATCTACACAGATTGATGAGTCTCCCAAATCAGGTAATATAATTATCACTGTTTAAGACCTGTCCATTAGTTTTCTCATAAACACACACACTTGCAAAGTCACAAGTGCTGATAGTATATTGTGGCTTATGAGTTTACTTGTCATTCAGAAATGGGCTGAGATCATTGGGCAAGCGCGCCAAAGTGTTGATGTTCTCAAGGATCAGGAAGTTATTCGAACTGTGCTTAATATATTACAGGTATGCATTTCTCAAAATGGTGGTATCCTGCAGACAATAGATCCAAATTCTGCTTTGCTGGTCATTAAACTATTTAATGCAGCCTGGTTATAATCTCCATATTTTTGTTCTTCTACTGTTCTGTTGAATAGATCTATGTCAGTATCCTGTTTTGGATATCAATTGTAACATTCTTTTGTTTGCAGACAAATACAAGTGTCGCCAGCTCTCTTGGAACATTTTTCCTAACCCAGATGTCATTGATCTTTTTGGACATGCTTAATGTCTACAGGTATAACCAACATTTTCAGATGTTAATCGAGTTTCAATTGTTCTATTTACTTCCTTCCAGACATGCAAGTTGATGTGTGGATCTATTTACTTTCAACAGGATGTACAGTGAGCTTGTATCTAGTACCATTGCTGAAGGGGGGCCTTATGCTTCTAAAACATCCTTTGTGAAACTTTTAAGGTGTGAATAATTGACAAATTTCAGGTCAAATATCAAATTCTCATCCAGTTTAGTATGCAACCCTCAAATCCATATCTTTTTCTGCTTCATTCAACAGGTCGGTTAAGAGGGAGACTCTCAAACTGATCGAGACATTCCTGGACAAGGCTGAAGACCAATCACATATAGGAAAACAAATTGTGCCTCCGATGTTGGATCCTGTCCTTGGTGACTATGCCAGGAATTTGCCTGATGCTAGAGAGTCAGAAGTTTTATCGCTTTTTGCCACAATTATTAACAAGTATGTCCTTCTTTCATTATCTAGCACTAAGATTGTTTTTCCCGAAAGATATATGTCAGTAAACCTATTAGAAATGGTGCAATGGTAAAACTGAATAACATATTCTTTGTTTTCAGGTACAAAATTGAGATGATAGATGATGTGCCTCGGATATTCGAAGCTGTTTTCCAGTGCACATTGGTGGTAAGGAAGTTTTCTGTTCTACAATATTGTAAATCTTCTGAGGCTTCTTAGTTTTATGGAGCAGCATATACTCTGATGCCTCTATTAGTTTATGTAGAACTGAAATCATAGTGATTTACAGCTGATTTTTACTTAGCTTTAATTTTGACTTGTCTGCACTTTTACTGTTGCAGATGATTACAAAAAACTTTGAAGATTATCCAGAGCATCGCCTGAAGTTCTTTTCCTTACTTCGTGCCATTGCAGCACACTGTTTTCCTGCGTTGATTAGATTATCAAGTCAGGTTTGTGTTCTTTTCATTTTCTTTGTCTCTCATTTTGTTGCTGGCTATATCCAGATTTCTATGTTTTATCATCACGTGCTGTCTTTTGATTGTTTTTGTATTTTTGGTTTGCTTCAGCAACTTAAGCTTGTCATGGATTCAATTATTTGGGCATTTCGGCACACAGAAAGAAATATTGCTGAAACTGGGCTGAACCTGTTATTGGAGATGCTGAAGAACTTTCAGGTGTGTTAATTATATTATTTTTGAAAGCGTGCTGATTTCTGAGTAGTGTATCTTTGCGATGCTAATTGTGTGTTGTTTACGACTGACAGAAATCGGAGTTCTGTAATCAATTTTTCCGGACATACTATTTGCAAATCGAGCAAGAAATATTTGCTGTCCTGACAGACACTTTTCATAAGCCTGGATTCAAGTTGCATGTCTTGGTGCTCCAGCAGCTGTTTTGCCTTGTAGAAAGTGGTCCTGTGACGGAGCCGCTGTGGGATGTTGCAGTGGCTCCTTATCAATACCAAAATAATGCAATGTATGTTCGGGACTTCACCGTCAAGCTTTTGAGTGAATCCTTCCCCAACATGACTTCCATTGAGGTATACTTCTAATAGTATTGTGTATGTTCATAATAATTGAATAAGAATACCACTGATATGAAGGGTTATATTGATTTGATTTTTTGTTCTCAGGTCACCCAATTTGTGAATGGGCTATTTGAGTCTAAGAATGACTTCCCCACATTTAAGGATCACATCCGAGACTTTCTAGTGCAATCTAAAGAGTTTTCAGCACAGGTATGATGCTACAAGAATCAAATGATCATTCTTCCTCTTTTTTTTTTTATACTTTTTTTTAACTTGTGAATCTGTTTCATGTTTGAGAAAGGTCCTTGTTACTTTGTTAGACGATATGGTTGTAGTTGAGAATAATTAAGAGGGTTGCTTACTCTGTTGCAGGACAACAAAGATCTTTATGCAGAGGAGGCTGCTGCACAAAGAGAAAGAGAACGGCAACGGATGCTTTCTATTCCTGGGCTCGTTGCCCCTAATGAGATCCAAGATGAAATGGCTGATTCCTAGATGTCAGAGCTCAATTCATGGGTGATTGATGGAAGATGCAGTGGGGGTACCTAGATTCGGTCATCCAAATCTGTCGATGCAAATACACAGCATTTTTCCCCTAATTAGATTCCCCTTTGTTTCCGAAATTTTCTTAGTTGAAGTTAGTAAAAGCACAATGTCGCCCGTGGCCTGCAGGCTGCACTGCCTATGTGTCTATTGGACGGCTGTAGAGTATTTAGGTGCTGATTTAGGGAAGAGGAATATGTCAGTCATTTGTACCGGTTTTGCTGGATCCAGATTGATCTATATGTACTTGCTGGATGGGATTCAATCTGTTTAAATGACTTTTAGTATTGATTCTTCATCTTAGTGTAACGTATGATAACCTTTATGGGTTGTGCAGAAATGTGTTTCTTGCTTGTCTTATTCATATCGTTGCCTCAATGCTTAGTGTTTTTTTCTCCACAGTTAAATCTGTCTAAAATGTAGCTCTCTTGTTCAATCAACTGTAACTCAGAAACTCTTTATTCTTGTGGAATGTAGTTGTAGTTGTGCTTAATTGGTTGTGGTCATTTCCAACAATGACTCAAAGTTCCTAGTGGAGCTCCCTTTTGGTTCTACGGCCTGTTGTGCGAGTTGTTTTAGTGTGTTGATCTTGTTTTTCATTTTGGTCCCCTCGTCTTGTGATAATAGCATGTCCAAACTCTTAAGCATGCCATTCTTGGTGAAAACCCCACCCTCCAACCTGAGACCAATCTTCCACACATCCTCTACCATCCTCGCGTTAAGTTTCTGATCGCCGAAGAAAGGCCTGCAAATCAAAGGCACTCCACCTGCTACGCTCTCAAGCACCGAGTTCCAACCGCAATGTGTTACAAAGGCTCCAACTGAACCATGCGCCAGGACCTGTGGTTGTGGCGCCCAAGGCACCACCATTCCGTTCAACTTTCCTTTTCTTAGGAACTCATCTAGCTGTGGGTTCTTTAAGTTGTCCCGAAGTGACCACAAGAATGGAACCCTACTAGCCTCCAGAGCCTCAGCTAGCGCCATAAGCTCTTCCGGCGATGGTCTTGTTACTGATCCAAAACTCACATAGACCACGGACGCCGCCTTCTGTTTGTCAAGCCACGATAAGCAGCCATCTCCGGCAACAGCTTCCGCCGTCTGCGGTGTGGTGGTGGCTGCACTTGCTGGTGGTTCTAGTAGGTCCAATGGTCCCACGTTGAGGAACCTCTTGAATTTGGACTTCAAATCATTTGTGATCACAGGATCTAGTTCTTCGAAGGAGTTGATGAAAACTGCGGTTGCAAGTGGTAGCATCTGTCCCATCTGGTGAAGCATACGTGAAAAGAGCGACTCCAAGTTTCCGAAGATGATTCCCTCTGGCAGATCCTGAGGTCTCACTTTCGACATTCCTGCAATGACAGTGATGGTTTCCTTCTCATCGTGACCACCCCCACCTGTATTTATTTGGACCAACAAGTTAGGTAGCTAGTAAAAAAACCATCTGCTTTTATATGTGGAGCTTTATATGTTATATGTCTGCTTTGTTCGGATACACATGATAAAACTAAATGAAGCATTTCAATATGATAGTGATGAATCAAAACATTATGTAACACGTACCAGTTGTGTTCCTGATGAGATCAGTGTGTACATGAGCCGAGAGTGAAGCCGGTCCTGCGGTCCAGAACGGCACCCACGGCACTCCTCCCATGTCATCCGCCATATGAGCACCGAACCAAAAGAAGGCGTCAGTGACCAAGCAGCTGACCTCCCTCCCGGACTCCGCCACCGACGCCTCTAAGCACCTCCTGAAGTTGTCCGGGGCAGCCTTCATGAACAACTCTATGTCCTCCTGTGGCTTACCCACGAAAACATACCCCTCCGGCACACCATCCGCCACCTCACACACACTTACGTTACTGTAACGCAGTACGGACGTGTTGCCTGCTAGGATTGAGCTGTTGGATTGCTTGGTGTTGAAGAAAGAGAACAGAGTGCTTGGCGCGGCGGCGGCGAGGCGGCACACGATGTTCAACAGCGGGGCGGCGTGAGTGGAGAAGGGAAAGGCTAGCACCGCCACATGACCACCCACCTGGTTTGATAGTACTGGTGCCATTTCTAGCTAGTGATCAAGCTGCGTACGTAACTACTTAGACCTCAGCTGCTACGTATCTGGACCTACTCAAGTGAATGTGATTCCTCTACCAATTTTGTACATGTGCATTGCTCTCCATTTATAGGCATTGCTCTCCATTTATACAGCAGTCACTGTTACACTAATGGTGGTTGTCACAATCCAACAACCACTCTTCAGGAGACCGTAGGGTTCGAAGCACGCGACAACCCCCGGGCAGGCCCATGGGCTAAATTGTTTTGAGATCAGTGGCCCATTTCAAGAATAAGCCCAATAGACCCAATAGTAGAAAATGAAAGATCTTTCTTCTTTTTTGGGGTGCAGAGAAATTAGAATAGAACGCGACCTTTGTGTTTCTATTTTCTCTCACTAAAATCTCATCGTGGCTGGCTTTCTCTCTCTAAAAATCGATCGCCACCGCAGCTCTGCTAATTTAGTCGCCCAGCTCATATAGTTCGTCGATACTTTACACAGAGAAAGAGAGAAAGAGAGATCGACGACGTTTTCTTTTCCTCTCTGCTTTTGTTTTTTGGTGTTGAAGTTTCGTCGCCATGGGTCAAGCTTTTCGCAAGCTCTTCGATGCCTTCTTCGGCAATACTGAGATGCGAGTACTCACTCTTTCCCTTTCTCTTTGAATTTTCATTTTTTAATTTCGTACGATTTTTTTTTTGCCATTTTTCTTGTTTTGATTGATGATCATACTTGCCCAGGGAGTTCTAGGGTTTATAGAAAGAAGTGATTAATTGTTTTGTTTTAGGTTCAATTTAGTTGAAATTCTCAATTCTTCTTCTAAGTAGTTTGAATCGTATTGCGAATATTCGTATCGGGTATCTTCTGTGTGAATTTACTCATCTTTTGGTTCATTTTTCTTCTAATTATGGATGGTGATGGTGAAATTGCTGCAAATATGTTCCTCAAATTAGAATGACGATGATGATGATGATGAAGATGATGAGATTCTTGTATGATCACATTAATTCCGATAAATATATAAGCTGGTTTACACAACAAATACTTATCCTATTTTCGTAGCCGAATGTAGTAGAGAACACAAAGAAGATTTAAAAAGAAGCATGTGTTTTACTCGGATCACCTTTGATCCACTTTCCTTATATCAATTATCATTTCTGTTTGTGGTGGCTTAGGTTGTAATGCTTGGACTAGATGCGGCTGGTAAAACAACCATCCTTTACAAACTGCACATTGGAGAAGTCTTGTCAACTGTTCCTACAATAGGTTGGTATTTTCAACGGCTAGATACATGAGGCTCTGTTGTTGGGAAGTTGTTATTTGACTGTCATAATGTTAGCATGTGTACATGTTTTCTATATCAAGAGACTCTTTAATCTGAGAAGTATAAGCAATCGGGCATGTTCAAAGTGGCTATTATATAACCACACCCAATGGGTAGACGGTATATATCTGTTGATTTTGTTGTCGGCATACTGAGGTTCCCTTTTTATGAACAGGTTTTAATGTGGAAAAAGTTCAGTACAAGAATGTGATGTTCACAGTTTGGGATGTTGGTGGGCAGGAGAAACTAAGGCCACTATGGAGGCATTACTTTAATAATACGGATGGACTGGTACTGTTTTGTTCTACTGCATTATGATTCCTGCTAGTCAATTGTGTCTCTTTTCATTACTTTTGTGTTTTCTCGTATCCTAGTCTACATCTTTTGGCTTTGTTATTGCTTCAATACTCACAATTTTCTTGATATACGTACTTTTGCCTATGCAGATTTATGTTGTTGACTCCTTGGACAGAGAGAGAATTGGACGAGCCAAGGAAGAATTTCAGGTATCATGTCCAGAAAGAAATACAGTTCAGATACATTGGCCACTTATTGTTTCTCACTTATGTGTGTTTTCTTCTTCAGGCCATTATCAGTGATCCATTTATGCTCAACAGTGTCATCTTGGTGTTTGCGAATAAACAAGATATGGTATGTAATGGAATTAGTTTATGATCCTTGTTAGCTTATGAATGATGTAAAGGGTGATTGGATTAATTGACTTATGATTTTATATGATGATTCTGAGGGGTTTAGGGGGTTATTGTCATCTTTAGAGCTAGGAATTCGGGACTGGGGATGTCATGCATGGTATCTGATCCTCAAGTAATTAGGTCCCACATGTGGTTTCTCTTTTATCTTCATTTCTTCTTTTTAGTAAAAATTAGAATGCTTGAATTACAACCTACTAAAGTCACAGTTAGATGTCAATTAAGGCCGTACAGAGCTTCAGGCTGCTGTGTTTAAAGGGGGGGGGGGGGGGAATAGTATTTTCATTGCATTTGGAAATTGTAGTCTTGACATATGATTTACTGAGAACAGTTGGTCGGTGTTTTTGTTGTCTATTATTCTTTTTTCATGATACCTTTTTGGCTTCAATATTGCATATTGACCAGAGCCCTATAATAGCTAAAGCAAATTACTTTCCACTGCCAAGAGTCTAACCAGTAGGTTTACTTCTTGCCTGTCAAAATTGGTGTTCCCATTTCTTGCAGGTTCTTGCCTGCGACAACATACAATTAATGCACAAATTAAGTTCTTTGTCTGATTGATTTGTTTTCTCCCTGTACGTACAGAAAGGAGCTATGTCCCCAATGGAAGTTTGTGAAGGGCTAGGTCTGTTTGATCTCAAGAACAGAAAATGGCACATACAGGGGACCTGTGCTCTTCGAGGTGATGGCCTTTATGAGGGATTGGACTGGCTAGCTAACACCCTCAAGGAGATGAGAGCAGCTGGATACTCTTCAGTGGGCACCTCATCATTCTAATAGTTGAGGTTTGACAATGTTACCTTCTTATTCTTTACCAGCAAAGTGGGAAGCCATCAAAGTACAGTTATTCCTTTTATCATTTCCACAGGTTTATCCGGAATTTTTGGGACTGTCCAATCGATGAGCTGGCCAGTTGCGCGTCCAAAGCTCCTGAACTGTAATCAACTCTAATCAGCAGGGTTCTTCGTTTCTCTTAAATACAAACAGATTTTATTAGGTGCTTAATCGTAGCCCTGGTGCTCGGACTTGTAACTAAATCCATTGTATATTGTCAATATTCTCTCTAGCATTTGTGTATGATTTTAATATTCTCTTGCTGATATTACAGTAATGTAGAGGATTGATAACACAAAATTAAAATATATAGTAATAAGTCGAGATTATTGTGAACATAATAATAAAATTGCCGAGCGGGAAAAGATTCTCAACGAATCTGATTACACGTGTCAGACTGTAGAGGGTGAGAAACAGAGACTTATCTTTTGCATGATTATATTTATTATTATTTGTGGGTGTTGTCATTTTTCATTTTTCAATTGAAAGCATAACCACCATTCCCACCAAAGCCAATGTGCTCATGCCAAACCTCAACCTCCTCCACAATCACAATGTTGGTCCACAACTTCCACCGTCGTCTTAGCCTCCGCAGCTCCCCCAGATTCCGATGCGTCTTGGATCAGATCGCCCCCAACTTGGCCGTCTCCTCCTCCCTCAGCTCCGTCTTCACCTCCGCCAACCTCGTCGCCGCCGCCGCTGCCTCCGGCTCCGGCTCTCTCCACGGCGCCGTCACCTCCACCATCACTCAAGTCGCTGTCACCGCCGTCGCCATCGCCTCCGGGGCTTGTCTTTCCACCAAAGTTGATTTCTTGTGGCCCAAACTCGAATCGCAGCCTGGTTAGTTTCGTAACAAACAATACACCACAAATTTTCTGTTTCCACTTTCACAATCAAACATTGATGATGCTGCTTTTGATTACAGGCTGTGTTATGGTGGAGGGAGTAGACGTGACAGGATATCCTATATTCAATGATCCAAAGGTTTACCACCATTTTTCATTTTCTGCTTCACAATATAAACTTGAATTCCACTAAAACAGTTTAATTATCTGTGAAGGCAGGTGCAAAAGGCTATTGCATTTGCCAAGAAGGCTCACCATGGCCAACTGCGCAAAACCGGAGACCCTTATATAGTCCATTGTATCCATACAGGAAGAATCTTGGCCATGTTGGTTCCTTCTAGTGGTGAAAGAGTATGCGTCCTTCTTATCTCCTGTTCCTGGTCCAAAATTAGTTTCACATGTCACTAATTGCTTCAAATATTTAAAGTTTGCTGCAGGCTGTTCATACGGTTGTTGCTGGGATTCTCCATGATGTCGTTGATGACACATGTAAAAGTTTCAACCACATAGAAGAAGAGTTTGGTGATGATGTAGCCAAGCTTGTGGCCGGAGTTTCCAGGTTAAGTTACATAAACCAGGTATTCTCATAAAAATAAAAATAAAAGAGCTGGTTATGAGTTAGAATATCTCAAAACGTACTTGGTTTCTTTTGAATATGCAGTCTCATGTCTGTAGGACTTTTGTTTTCCCTACCAGGGATGTAACTCTCATTACTTTCGTGGAAGTAGTAAAAACTTAGTGATCATGAAAACTCATGAGTTATGTGAATGTCATTTGGATTGCCATACATAATGGACATAGTAGGTAGATATGGTCTGGAGATGCTTATGGTAATCTTTCATTACAACCGAAATGTTGAGCATTAGTGTGTGTGCGTGTGTGTGTGCACGCGTGCGCACCTCAACCGAAATTTTAAGTAATTGCTTCTGCTGATTATCAAAGCTGACAAAAGTTCACACCTGAAATGTGAGAGATAGGGTACAAATTTTACTCCGGTGAGAACATTTGGCACACATTTCTAATCATCTGCACTTCTGCCATGGTGTAAGGGCATTCTATAGAGTCTTCACAGTGCTTTTTCCTATTCTTTGCAGCTTTTTCGGAGACACCGCAGGATAAATGTGAACGATGGGAGACTTGGTCACGAGGAGGTATGGCCGTATAGGACTTGTATCTTACTTCGTAATATTAGATCTGCGTTATATGTCTCAGTTTATATATCTCATGCTTATTCATTTATCAGGCAAATAATCTGCGAGTCATGCTCTTGGGCATGGTTGATGATCCACGTGTAGTGCTTATAAAGCTTGCAGATCGTCTTCACAATATGAGAACAATGTATGGGCCTCTAAACTTTAGAATTATAGTTGTTTAGATTTTACCATATGCTTTTACTAACCAAAGATAAATATCCTTCAAATTTTTCATAAAGACATGTTTTTTGTTCTCATGCAAGCACCAACCAGGCAACCACCATGTTCTTTCTTAATCTGAAGATCTTTAGTGATATATAAACTATAAATTTGTACTATAGATTATTTGGCAGCTAAGGACATTGCCCTCTCACCAATGAAGTACCACTATGGCTAATAAACACAACAATATGTTTCTGAGTTGGGTGCTTGGAATTTTCTTTCTTTCTTTTTCTGTAAGTCTTAGGCTAATAACACCAGCAGATGGTCACGCTCCTGGATTATAATCTTTTTACAGCTACGCTCTGCCTCCAGAAAAAGCTCAAGCTGTTGCAAAGGAGACCTTGGTAATTTGGTGTTCTCTAGCATCCAGATTGGGTTTATGGGCTATGAAAGCTGAACTTGAAGATCTTTGCTTTGCTGTTCTTCAGGTCTGCTCACAATCTCTTTGCCTGTCATTGAATATCTGTTTCTTATCTTTCTGGGTTGCTGGAACTGTTCATTCTATATAACTGAATGCTCTAATTCTTATGCAGCCTCAAATGTTTAAGAACATGAGAGCTGATCTAGCTTCCATGTGGAGCTCTAGCAGCAAAGTAGGAAATTCGAAAAGAATATCTGCAAGAGCAACCTTAAATGAAGGAAGTTCAGTTTTGGACAATGAAAGATCCATAGATGATGAAGATGTCACAACCATGAAGGTAAACATTTGTAAGGGAAGCTTTGTAATTGCTTCGCTTTGTGTATTGTATCCTGAAAAATAATTTCTCTAAAAGATTGAGGTTATGAATGAAACTAAACTGCCTAGATACTGAAGTTGATGAATGATTTTCAGGATCTCTTGGAAGTTGTAGTACCTTTCGATGTATTGTTAGATCGGAGAAAACGGTCTAATTTTCTAAGTACTCTAGGACAAGATTTGCAGACTCATAAAATACCAAAGGTTGTGCATGATGCTGGAATTGCTTTAGCATCTCTGGTAATTTGCGAGGAGGCACTTGAGCAGGAGTTGATCATATCAACTTCGTATGTTCTTTTTCCCTTTCCAATTGCTCCTTGCAGTTCAATGTTCACTGAAAATTAAACAGACACACGCATACAATTATATTAAAAAAAAACACATTCCCAGTGTGACCAAGGTTAAAATATTTTCCCATGTTATGCTTTCAGTTATGTTCCAGGGATGGAAGTAACTTTATCCAGCCGTTTAAAAAGTTTGTATAGCATCTACAGCAAGGTATTGTTTCACTTAAATGCTCATGTTCTGCATCCCGGGCTCATTTTTTTTATAGCATTTACTGTAAAGTACACATATGCTCTTATGTAGAATTCCAAAGTTCTAAAACATTGTGCTTGTATCTCCATTTGATTCAGATGAAACGAAAAGATGTCAGCATCAATAAAGTTTATGATGCCCGTGCATTAAGGGTAGTTGTTGGAGACAAGAATGGGGCTTTGCATGGACCTGCTGTCCAATGTTGCTACAGTCTTCTTGACACTGTGCACAAGTAAATCAAATTTAGTACATCTTCTTTTCCTTCTTTTTTACATTACAAGTGGAGATTTTCTGCTTTCCTTTTTGTTGAGTTATTGCGGGATTTACTTCTGATAGGGAGGGAGAGGGGTTAGTTAGGTAACTGCCTAATCCATGGAGCAAAGTTTGGAGTTGAATCCTTTTTCTTTAGATGCTCAGTACTTTGAAGCATGAGGCAATTTGGCTTATATAATAGTATAGATGCAAGTTATGACATATATGAAACCTCTATATATCATTTCGTTTCAATCAATAGGTCAACCGAGTATAGATGGGACTACTTTGCCATAAGTTTCTTATATCAATTTGGAGCGGACATAAAGTATATGGGGAGAGTGAGAAAGAGTGATTGGCTTGTCATTTGTTTTACTATGTGCAGGCATTGGACGCCAATTGATGGTGAGTTTGATGATTACATTGTCAATCCAAAGCCTAGTGGCTATCAGGTCAGATTTTCAGTTCTGATTGCACTAGTTTAGAACACCATTAGAATGATTTGACTCGTCTTTTCTTAGTGCTAGTAGCCTCAAGTCTCAAGCCATGATTGGGCGGTTTACTCTTAATGTGATATAGGTTATATCATGTATTTACTAGACTTATGGTTAGCTATGTTCATATATGTAGTGCATTTTATCAGAGAGGTCACCTCTTTTTGGTATCTTAACTGCAAATCCCCTTCTACAGTCACACTGCAGTGCAAGGTCCTGACAGATCACCTTTGGAAGTTCAAATACGAACACAGGTGCAAAATTTTTCTTGATATGGGATCAAACTCAATTGGCACAATTCAATTTTGCTGATATTTCACTTTTTTTCAGAGGATGCATGAGTATGCAGAACATGGACTTGCAGCACACTGGCTTTATAAAGAAACTGGAAACAAGGTGTCTAACAGAAGTAGCACTGATGAATCTGAAATAGATGCATCATCCTTTCTCTCCAAAACTATGGAAGACCAAAATGCTACAGAAATTGATTTCTTTCGGAAGTATAGTATGTTGAAAATTGGACATCCAGTTCTTAGAGTGGATGGAAGTCATCTTCTTGCTGCAGTTGTCATTAGGTAATTGACCATTTGATATCTAGATTGCATAAGCTTCTCTAGGGGAGTATGAATCAATAACACATGATTTATTCTGACACTACAGGGTAGAGAAGGATGGAAGGGAATTACTTGTTGCTGTGAGCTTTGGACTAGAAGCTTCTGAAGCAGTCGCTGATAGAAAATATTCTTTTCAAAAACAACGGTGGGAGGCCTATGCAAGGTTATACAAGAAGGTTGGCTGGCATTACTTCAAATTTTCTGGCACTATAGTTAATCTGGATTTGATTCATGGAAAGAGTTTTGAGACTGTCACTTAAGTTTTAGTGTTTTTGTCCCATCCATTTCTTATTCTGCGGATATCTATTATATGATTTCCCTTTTTTTCGTTCTTCCTTCAACTGAGTACTCTGCTTAGATTATCCCATTTGCTTTGACTTGGCATCTCAGGTTTCTGATGAGTGGTGGTGTGAACCAGGACATGGGGATTGGTGCACTTGCCTAGAGAAATATACACTTTGTCGAGACGGTATATACCACAAGGTATGTTAATATATACATCGTGATATGTAGGAAATGTGGAATATCTCTGTGATTTTCAGAACTAAGTGAAGAAGAAAGTGCTGCACGTGGTTTCATGATAACGTGAGACCCAGAGTGTATACATATATGATAAATCTATTATGTGATTACATACAATAGGATCGAGATTTAAGAGATCATAACTAGTCCCATGCAATATATTAACTCTTATTAGGTGAATATGAAAATATGAAATTATGTTTTCTTGTGCAGGAAGATCAGTTTGGGAGATTACTGCCGACATTCATTCAGGTGATTGATTTGACAGATGAAGAAGAATCTGAATATTGGGCTGTTGTTTCTGCTATCTTTGAGGGAAGACAGCTTGATTACATTACACCTACACCAAGATTTAACTCCGTTGCATCAACTTCCATGGAAACTAGCATCAATAACAAGGTTTGCCTGTGACCACATTCAGACACCCATTCTTTTTTATTTGCACTTGTGTTGCATCAATTCATGATCGCGAATAATGTTAAGCGTATATGCGGAGTTCTTGTATCATACATGTGCAAAAAGGGCTCCAAAAGCTAACGTCTGCCTTCAAATTGCAGGTGCATTTGTTAAGGACAATGCTAAGGTGGGAAGAGCAGTTACGGTCTGAAGCGAGTTATGGGTATCGACGGGGATCTGTTGTCCTTGGGGAAGTGGTGATCATATGTTGGCCGCATGGTGAAATAATGAGGTTGACAACGGGCAGCACCGCTGCAGATGCTGCTAGGAGGGTAGGACTAGACGGAAAACTGGTTTTGGTTAATGGACAGCTGGTGTTGCCTAATACAAAGCTCACAGATGGTGATGTGGTTGAAGTCGGAGCGTAACAGATAGATTATAGCGAAACAGGAAAAAAGACATCCTTTTTCAAGGTTTCTCGAGTTCAAAGTGACACAGCAAATTGAAGGACGAAGACGCAATACCCAGAATACAATTTTTGGGAGTGTTGATGGGCTCTAAACGGTACCTGTAGGATGAAATAGAACAGATGGTTGAATGTGAGTGATTTGTGTTGACAAAAATTGTACTTGAAACATATTGTCCGCTTGGGCCTTCTAGCTTAGCACAAACTCAATCTCAAAGTTTGCTTGTTATTAAAGTTGAAGTTGAATGCCAAAGTGAACATTGCGGAAAAGCTAGTAAGATCGTGAATGATACTGTTAGTAACGTTGATGAAAAATTGAAAATGCCGTGGTGCTAGTTGGTGGCAATTTGGGAACTACCGGTAAATTGCGGCAATGTTGTAAATTGCGCATGGGTTTATTGACCCAATAAGAAAATTCTGTTTTGGGCCAGGGTGTGTCCAAAAGGAAAAGAAAAAAAAAAAAAAGGATCCCGTGGATGTGGTGGTATGCCAAAAGCTCTGTATGTTTTTTCTTCTTCTTCTTCTTCTTCTTTTCTGTCGTTTTCAGATTGCAAACTTGTTATTGATTTGTTCCTCTTCTGGTTTCCTAGGAGAATTGAAATGGGTTCGATTGAAGCTACGTCAATCAAATTCTGGGATTGGTATGACCAAATTTTCATTCTTTTTATCCAATCTGATCAAACTAGTTTCTCTTCATTAGATTTGTTGACCTTCTCTTTGATCTGTTCAATAAAAGCTCTTGTATGTTTCTTCTCGCTAAACTGATCTATTTGCAAAAAGAAACAATCTTTGCAAATAGATACCTAAGCTAATATTCCAAGCTACAGCATTCATTGTTAAGAATATTATGTATTTAATACAATAGATTCCATGTATATTTCCTGTACATTTAGGAGATGGCCTAGTATCCCTAGTTTGTAAGGATTTGATAGTTGTACGCTAAGTTTGCTTGCTTGTATCTAAACTCTCTGTATCAATGGGAATATTGTTCAGTCTCAATATTATCTTCTCTATAATGACCCATTTGTCGAGTGATGCGTGAATTTGTGTGCAGATCTTATTTGTGATCACACCTGATCCAACCATGAACAAGACGAAGAAAACCAAAACTGAGCCAGCCAAGAGTTATAGTCATGATATCATTCTCAGTCTCCCAAATTACATACTCGTGGACATCTTTTCCAAAATCCCCACCAGAAAACTCCTCCAGTTCAAAACTGTGTCCAAGTCTTGGCTCTCCTTACTCTCCGATCCACAGTTCACCAAAGACTTATTTGCTCAAACTCCTTCTTGCTTTATGATGTATAGTCAGTGTCAACTCATCCCGAATGGCACGTTTATAGTTGATCCTGAAAAGGCGTCGAGCCCGGACGGCGTCTCACTCAGGGTGCCTAACTCTGCTAATGATGATCCATATTGGATGCGTCATATGGTGGGTTCATGCAATGGCATCCTCTGCATACGCTATATTGGAGTTGAGAATAAAAAACGGTCTAACTTCAACACTTTTTACCTTTTGCATCCCATTACCGGTGAGACTGTAGTTCTTCCAAGACTCAAGAATGCTGGAAACCCTCACTGGTGTCACAGATATTGTGTTTATGGGTTTGGGTTTAGTCCCATCACCCACAAGTATAAGCTCCTAGTTATTATTCATCCAGCTCCAAGCTCTTGTGAATGGAAGGCAATGGTGCTGACAGTGGGCTCAAAGAGTTGGAGAAGCATTGGGAGTTATAAGAATCCTGGTAGCCTGAAACAAGAGATGGTTTATTTGAACGGTTTCCTCCATTGCTTTGATCGTAACCGTTATTCCATTCATGCATTCGATATTGAAAGTGAGCGGTTTCAAGAGTTTCAGGTTCCTAGACATCGCCCCTTTGACTCTCATGGACTGGCAGTGTTGGGAGGCTGTCTCTCCCTAGCTGAATTTACTTGGAAAGATCCTGATGTTTCTTGTGTTTGGGTGATGAAGGATTATGGTATTGAAGAGTCTTGGACTAAAGAGTTTGAAATGAGTAGGTGTGGACTACGACCGTTGAAATTTACAGAAGGAAAATTATTTGTGGCAGGTTTTGATCCAGCTTGTGGAAGTAGTTTGATGGCTCATACGCCTGGAACAAGGAGCCTTCAGAAGATCGAGGTTGTTGGTATGCCGCCGCGAAGTTGTGTTTATAGGCTCTTTGTTCCAAACTTGGTTCCGCTAAAGGATATCCTCCGGGGCTTAGCAAGCTCCTGAAGATGGTACGTTGGTACTACTTATGTCCGAGTCCGGTTCAGCATTTGGTGGATTGGCTCGTCTTTCTAGCTATCTGCATTTGGTGGCATGGGTATGGCTGCTCTTTGTTTGCAATATCATTTTCTTGTGAAATTTTTAAAAATGGATCTAAGGTACTCTAAATATATATGTTACAGATGATTATCCCTTGGTGTATTTTCACTTCATTGATGAATAAGTGATGCTATATAATATTCTCTCAGGCTTTGAATGCTTGGCTATCTTTCTCTTCTTTTTATTTTCTTCCTTTTTTGTTATAAAAGATTGTCAAGCCAGGTTCTGAGCTTTCCTATAGAGTGCAGCATGCTTCAAAGCTTGCTTAGTTTGTCTTTGTTGATGCCATCTTTTGCTGCTGATGAGTATAGTTAGTGGCTGAGGTGGAGTGCCTTATTCAGAATTTCATTAGTATCCTAACTGATCAATCTGAATATGTTTCTCAAAATAGCAGACTGCAACTTCAGTCAAAATTGAGGACGACATTCTTTTTTGCTGTTGTTCTTCTTATGTTTTTGACCAGGAGGTAGGCTTTCTATTACATCCTTTACCAACCAAGGGAAGCTTCAAATATAGGAGGGGTACGTATTACGGTATTAAGCTTACTGCTCATGCATTTGATGATCAGTTTGGCATCTACTTGTATAAATTTGAATTTCCTGCTCCCTGCTCACACAAAGAAGAATATCGTAGCCAACATGAACAAAGCATAAGGTTGAGAGCATTTTCTTGTATTGGAATGGAAAGAACTGGTTTCTGAACTCAAGGAAAGGATTGGGTTGTCAGCCTTCAAAAAGGCAAAGGCATCACGTTCTGTCAGTGAAGCTCTTCGTAGTAGAGACTGAAAGTGTGAAAAAAGGGTATTAAGTTTCACATAACAATTGAAAGTGATAACTTCATTCTTTAAAATAAATATAACGAAACTGATCAAAGAAATGTCTTGCTGACCTATTGCAGTGGAGGTTCTTACGTTATCATTACTGTCATACGCCTATACAATCAGCTGATTTTTTTGTAATTGCTGAAACATAGGCGGGTTACTTCCTCCAAATATTGTCAGTACAAATAAAGCTTGCAATGAGTCCTGGGCCAACAATGGAGCAATTGGATTTAAACTTGAGCAACTGAAGTAATCTGAGATTATGTAGAGCCAGAATATATAGAAGTGCTTTCAAACATGTCAAGTAACAGTTCTGTAGCTTCACTTCCCCCCATTGACAAGCAATGAAAATTATCAATATTAAGTTATTATATGGAAACTGCATTTGGAGAACTATGCACAACGAGATTTTAGTCAAATTCAACAAAGAATCTCAAAAAGAAAGAAATGTTGTCACATTAAGAAGAATAATTTGAATATGGAAAATAGATGTGAAATTCACACACCCTAAATTGAAATTCACACGCTCTTTTTCCTTTTTTGGTTAACACAATCACAAAAATACAAAGTTTGGGTCACTAAAAGACAAAATTGAAGTTACCAAAAAAAGAAAAAAAGGTGTGTGGTTTCAATTTGAGGTGTGTGGATGTCACAACCCGTTAGTTGGTATTCAAATAAACTTCTTAATTATGAAATTAAATATAAATTACTTTTTTGGATATGTCGGGATTCCGGAACAAAAAAACAATTTATAAATTGTGAATCGGATTAGAAGCAAATTTTGGTCACAACATCCATTGGGAGCACATAATACAATTTTGGAATATGAACGACGAGATCTACAAGACTCACTCAAATGAGTCCCATCAAATTTAGACTAAAAGATGTTGATCTAATATCTGATTCGGCATTTAATATTATTTCTAATTTCATTATGTTTTATTATTTCCTAATTATATTCTAAATAGGGTTTAGTCAAAAGTTAAAGCCTATCTAAGGCACCCTTTATCTCCACTCCTATAATGGGAGGCGTGGTTTTGGTGTCAAAGCTTCACTAAAACTTAAACTTCCAAATTCCTTTTAATATTGTAAAATGTTGAAAAACCTAAAGATATAATATAAGGTTAAAAACATAAATACGGTATATCTATTTGCTTTTTGTGTTTTTTCCCCATTTTTATCAACTAATTTTGCCCCAATGCACATCTATTTTTTAAAGAAAAAGTTAAGAGGCTATAGTGTTGTATTAGGGGATTGAAATTTGCACTCTCATATTTACAATCTACACTCCTTGTTTCTTTTTATAGTAATTTTAATTTTGTTTTTACTCACGTGTTTTGTCTTTTTGTGAAATCTTTTACTATAAAAGAAAAGTGGGAGTGTGGATTGTAAAATGAGGAATGCAAATTTCACTCCCCTTGTATTAATGAATTCATTAATCAATCATATTGTTATCAATTAAATTAAGAGGTTTCTCTTATTTTATGGTAAAACTCATTTACCTTGTAAACTCTCCATTTTGTCTAAGGTATTTTGGTTGCACAACATTATGGTATGACAGATACTAACAGATCGAAACTTCAAAAGATTTCATATTTTCATAGAGGCACTCTACGATTTCAACACACAGATTGAATCCTGTAGTAATATCGGCATTCATCCTCGCTGCAGAAATTCCAAGAAGGATGGGACACATGTTTCCTAGAGCAAACTCCACACTCAAAAAAACTCACAGCCACCACAATTAAGTCATCTAGAGTATCAGGAACGAAAAACATTATTAGGTGACCACTAATTCGAATCGGAAAAGAGAAACAAACATTCTGTGATGGTTTGTAAAATAGCAGCAACAAGCAAATACAAATGATCCGAGAAAGCAGAAAATCTGTTTATTCATTCACTTATAAATGTAACCAAACATATAGAAGATGGTAAAGCCTGTTACACCCAAAAATCTTCATATATTGAAACTTGATAATGCCGAGCAAAATAGTTCCAAGTTATCAACTGGTGATAAACCAGAGACTCCGATAAGTAATCAATTAGCTTTCAACACCGATACGGCTTTGCTGCCAAATCTGCCAACAACCACCAAATTGTGGCGTCACCGGCCACAATTCAGGCATTCATCCTTGCTGCACCCTAATCATTGGCTAACTCATCATGCTTAATTTGTTTTGACCGTTTGGTGTGAAACAACAAAACTGGGCACTTGGCGCTTGCTTGGCTTACTTGGTTTGCATCGATCATGAACGGAAAACATTACATCATAAGTTGAGTACCCCGGCCTATGACTAGTTTGGGAGTAGCTCAACTAGTTTGATTGGTTTACGTTCCAAGTCCTAGTTGGGTTAGGGTACGTACGTAGTTGATTTGGATGATTTACATTCCTAGTCCTAGTTGGGTTAGGGTACGTACGTAGTTGATTTGGATGATTTACATTCCTAGTCCTAGTTGGATTAGGGTACGTAGTAATTGGTTGGTTAACATTTCTAGTCCTAGTTTGATTAGGGCACGTATCTAGCTGGTATATTTGGATTACGTACGTTCCTAGTTTGATTGGTTCTCTATCATTTCACACGTTCTCTATCATTAGCTGTCTGTCTTCTTTCCTCATTTCATCAGTCAATTGATCTGTCCTCTATCCCATCCCTCTCCCTCTCTTTCTCTCCCTCTCAATATCTCTATACATACGCTGCCCGCGTTATTGTGGTGAAAGTATGGCTAAACGCATACGCATGGAGGACTCAGTCGTAGACGTCCCTAATAAACGCAGACGCATGGAATCATCAGTTGCTGAACGCGTCGTCCAGCAGGAGCTCCTCCCAAGAGATGTTCAATTTCAGATCCTCTCAAGGTTACCGGTCAAGCCGCTGATGCGCTGCAAGCTCGTATGCAAGTCATGGTCCTCTCGCATCCGTGATCCACTCTTTGCCAGGGCTCACCAAACCATTCACAAGAACCAACACACGACTAACCTTTTCCTCACCACCTGTAACCCACACACAAAAGAACCTAACAACTTGTTCTCGATACAAGTCAAGCATAATGAATCAGGGAATCTAACTAGTACGCCTCCGGTTCACCTTGGTAGCACTTCATATTTAATGGGGTCTCCATTTTCTACGTCCACCTTTGTGCTTTCAGCCGGCGTTGTCTGTCACTACAGTGATGATGATGAACCTGTTCATATATTCAATCCCTGCACCCGAGAGGTCCTTACTATTCCAATGCAGCGCTCATCGAACCGTGTCAGTCTTGGATTCAGTTCTCTTACAAACGAGTACAAGGTTCTCCGTGGAAGAAAATCGCCGTTTAAATCGTACAAGTTGGAGATTTTAAGTCTAGGTGGTGGTGGTGGTACGTGGAGGGATCTACCGGAGATTGACTATCAAGAACTTGGTCTTGTTCCTAATCTTTTGGATTTCTCGAAATATTATTTGTGCATCCATGGGGCCTTACATTGGATACAACCTGCTACGAATAATCGACCTACTCTCTTGGCTTTTGACGTTGGACAAGAGATATTCAGGGTAATCCCATTCCCCCTGAATGAAAACAGGAGTTGGGGACTTCGTTTAATTCAGGTGAACGGATGCTTGGCTGTGTTTGATGTAGATGTACAAGAATATTCTACGGAAATGGATTTCTGGATTTTGAAGGATTACCAGAATCAAGTTTGGTTCAAGGACAGTATCATCTTTCCTGAACGACGGAACGATTTGGGACTCCCTCGGCCTGTTGGCTCAATCCACACAGGAGAGCTCCTGCTCACCGCCTGCAAAAAGGGACACGGCTTCGTGCATCTTTACGATATGAAACTTAAAACGTATAATAAAACTGAAATCGTGTTACCCGAGGGTTCGGTAATATCAGCTGCAGGTTACGATGAAACCATATTCCCCTTGAAACAATAAGATCGATCAAGCGTGCATGCATGCATGGTTTCCTATCAACAGCTCTAGCTCTTGGAAGATGGATCCATATATGACTTCTTTGATACCAGTTAAGCATTTAGTGGTGTGGCTTAATTTTCTGTCTTGTTTTGTCCATCTGTTAATATGTAATTTTCTTATATGTAATCGTCGATTTGTAACGAGCAAGAATTTTTCAACTTCTGATTGATTTTGTTAGCAATTTGCACAATTTTACAAATTGTCAATAAGAGCAGTAAGGCATGGGATTCCCATTATTACAATGTCTCTTCCTTTTGTTGTTGAACTCGAAGCTTCAGTAACAGTACCAGATCTTCAGTACTAGTCTTTTTTATGCCTATCCGACTGGATGACTTACAATTTCCACTTTCACATTTCATACTTCTCTTCCCTGTGATTTGCGGTCTTCCCAAATGTGAACATGCCTCAAGGAGCGGTTATCAACATCTGTTCTAGAAGCTCCATTGCAGAAGCTCGAGGGTAACAAGCTTCTCAGTCAACATCTGCTGCCAACTCCCAAACTAGCCATTGGACAAATGGATTTTTGAACCAAAAAAATTGCATATAAAACTACAGGGGCAAGCAGATTGTCCGATAGCTCGTATTAGAAGCAACTCTGAAGCAGACTACTTTTAAAACAACTCAATACCTCCACACCATCTATCTTTCAGGAACTAAATCTTCCTACGCAATATCTGGGGTTCGCCTAGAACATGATTGTCCATCGGCACCAATTATCTGTACACACATGAAGAATCTTTCACTTCACCCTTGACTCCCTTGAGAACAAGTTGCAACCACACACTAACCATCATCAGGAAATTTCCATCCCCCATCATGATATGAAATACCTACATACGGATACATATATCGATCTTTTTCCTACAAAAAAAATATCATAACTCAGCATATTGCTGCTACAGCATTGATAATTGTCAAAGACATTACAGCAACCAAAAAAAAAAAACAAAACAAAACATTCCTCATCATCTTGGCATGGTGACCTCAAACCGTAGCTTGGCGACTTGTACCATTTCTAATTACTAAACCAATCACTCATTTCGATTCAACTCAACTTTTCAATTCTCACTAACCTAACAATTCAATATCAATTCAACCCGTACGGTTAATAATTATAGCAAAATTCAATCAAGCTTAACACATAAGCTCAGAGGAGCTTGAAAAATCAAACTGAAGAACAAATTGATGAAATTAAGAAGCAGAAAAAGCAAATTGAAATCAAACTCTAGAGGAGCTCCATTGCTTCTTGTCCCAAGGACCGGAGTAGAGGGAACCGATGGAGGTGGTTTCCAGATCGTCCGGTTTATCTTTGACGGCGCCGTTAGGCTTCGCTTTCCGGTGAGAATCTGTGCTTCAGCTCTCTCGAAACGACGGTCGGATTAAACTAGAAAAACAAGAAAATCGAAAAATAAATAAATAAATACTTGTTTCAAAAGCAGGCGGGAATACTGTTTTTTGAACAGTAGGCGGGAATAATGTTCTTGAAAAATTAATAGTAAACTAAGCCTGTAAAACGGGCCAGCCTAATTAAAAATATGTGAAGCCCAAATTCTGAGCACAACCATCATTTCGGCCTACTTTTTTTTTTTTTTTTCCAATAATGCTCTTGTTTTTGTGACAGGCTTGACAATATTGCAAAATTTTGCTTTATCATCTCCGAGCATTCAAGCTTCCTCTGCCAACTGATGATAATCAACTTAACTGCTCGTATTGTATCCTCATATTGTATCATTACATCATTCAAGCATACATAAAATAAGAAGGTGAATCTATGCGCCTATGATCCATGTTTTCCTTTGTTGCTAAATTGATGGCTTATCGAGCCGAATACCAGATATCTCATGTAGACTTTCAGTCTCAGATCAACAGAAAACATATGAACCGGTGAGCTCCGTAGAACAGGCAATACTTGACCCCTACTTGAAGACTAAGAGTTATTGGTCTGTACTGAATTTGTTTCTGATGAAACTATATCTTCAAAAGCTTCCATGGCAATGGCCATGTCATCGTCAATATCAGCCTGCTCAACCTCTACCATCACTTCATCCCTGTCACCTACCATAGGTTCCACCCCATTTTGCATCGAGTCAGAGTGAAGTTTAGGTTCTTCACTTGCTTTTTCTGGTTCAACTGCATTTTGCAACGCTGATTGCGGATACGGATCCGTTGAGATAGTCAGCATAGATGTCACCAATAGGTTCTACATGCAAGGAAAATGCAATATGATATATAACATCAAATACAAAATCTGATAAAATCAAATTAATCTGATGGGTGTTTTGTCCTTCCCACTCTCAATCAAACAATCCTAGATGCCTAAACATTGAAAAGATACTGATAAAGTGAAGAAACCCAGTGTAAGGATTTTGGCTAATATACCTTTTCTAGAGCTAGAGCAAGCTTTGAGAGGTTTGGGTAGATTCTGCGTGCATCCAAAAGGATCTGCTTGACACAAATTTTAAAACAAATATTTATATCTGGCAAATAGATTTTGTTTTCCTTATTAACATATCATATAAGCAAAAGACATGCCCTCATTACAACAGTCTATAAACAACTTAAAGATAACCCCAAAAAAAATAAGGAAATACCACAGCCATTTTAGTAAAAAGTAATAGGGAACCATCTGATAGGCGCAGAAAGATGAGACAATGAGAAAATACTAGGGAATCTAACAGACCCATCTAAGAGCTTGAAAAGTGTCAACAATGAGACACAGAATACAATAATGAAGAGTATCCCACATAAATGCATGTTATAAAGTTGAAGTGATCACCTCACAGAGCCTTTGAAGCGTAAATGGAGGACCTTCGGTAAAACCATGAAGAGCTGCAATGAAGAAACACACTATAAACAATTCCTATAATAGAAAAAGTAACTGAAATTTCTATGAAATTATAAATCCCATAACATAAACTAAACTAGCTTATAAAGAAGAAATTTAAACTAAACTAAAAGAGAAATGCAGCTTCATGTCTACCACTGAATGATGATCCTTCAAGTGACCCGCTGTTTAGAAAGCCCAGATTATCAGTCAACCCAAAAGAACCTAAACATTCATTTGCTATTAGCTAGTACCATCCAACCCATTTTCATACAAACCGAGAATGGCCTAGACTATCGGTACATGTGGAAAGACCACACGGCTCTCAAGGAATAACAAAAGGAAGCAACCGATATAAGTACATTATAATAAAGAGGATATCATATATGATCAGGAGACTGAGAATACCTTCATCCAACCTCTTCACCAGTTCTAGGTAAGTTTCTCCTAAAGCAGTATTTTGCTGCTCGCTAGTCTTTTCTGCATCAGGATACTCTGACAGAACCTTCATAAATCAGGCAATCAGGAAGAGAAATCATAATATGGGAGCTAAGACAAGAAATAGAATCAGGAATTTTGGACATGTGTGCATGAGTACATGTGACAACCATAAATACTTGAAGACCCACGTACCTGCTTCAGCTGAAAGGATAGCATGCCCTTTAACTTATCCCAATCATGCCTGTTAAAAGTACATAACAAGATAATTAACAACCAAGCACACACAAATGTTTCTTTTCCATGCATGTTAGCTGGAGTATACAAATTAAAGACACATTCATGCACCCAGAATAATGCATCAGTATGACAACCACAAAGGAGGGAAATTTCACATTAAGATAACAACTTACCAAAATCTCCCAGTGGATGCAATAACTTCCGGTATGCCTCTAACTTCACCATCAGCAATCTCATTCTTGGACTCCTTGGATCTACACTCTCATGTGCAACAGGAACTTTTATAATATGAAAATCAAAGATAAATATAAACAACATAATTGGGTTACAGATTCCTAAACCATTAAATGCTGTATAAGGTGACGGTTCTTTATAATATATAGGAAAAACTCTAATGATCCCTAAACAATGTTAATACCCCCCTTATATAATATAAAGTATTGAATCATTTGCACCCTACTTTTGAATTTCTATGAAACTGAATACATATAAACTGATGTCAAGTCATGGTCACCTAACTGGTAATTCTTACAAATATAAACCTAATCCCTAACTTGGTCAATGTGACTGTTCTTTCAGTGTAGTATAACATTTTGGATATATTAAGCTTAAAATGCCAATCGAGTTGCAACTGAGCTCAGTTCCCATTAACAACACTACGGCAATATTGACGAAACATAAAAGTTGGCAACATCATCCCTCAATCTATGCACCAAGCTGAGCCAATTCGATTCTAAAACTCGGGTGATGAAAAAATTAAATAGGTTGAAAGAAGCACATACCCGTGATTCGATGCATCAGGCACCACAGCATCATCATGTGGTTGCTCAGCATCACTGGCTGAGTTCACCGACGGCGGTGGAACCTCATTTGATGGTTGTATCTCCATTTACAGTGCCTATACCAATTTATGAAACAAAATAAATAAATAAATCCAAAACAAAATTGAAGCTGAAATTTAACTAACAACAGAGTTCCCAAACCCACACAGATTCGAATTCCAGTAGCAATTTGGATCAGTAATTTCAACCTGTGCTAAGTAAAATTTGAAAACTGTGTTTCGAATCAGTTTTGGTTACTTTGGCGGGTAAAAAACGGTGAAGAAGAGTAGAGATGAGGACGAGAACTTACCAGGTTCTGGATCTGTGTTATGAATTGTTCATGAACATTCCTGCTGTAAGTAGGAGAAGGGTGCTCAGCTTGGCACGTGCGGGGCACACGGATCAATTAGTCTCAGTCTGGTTAATTAGTTTAATCTTGCTTAATTAGGTTAATCCGTGATTAGCTCATGAGGGACACGTGTCGTCCTTTGTGTGATCCATTTACTTCATATAAACCTTATCGATGTACTGGTTTTGATATCTATGAAAATCAGCTATTATCTTTCTTTCAATTTCGTTCTTCTTCTTCCCTTTCTGCGTTTCTAGGGTTAGCACCCTATTAACTTGGTACCAGAGCTCTGTTCCGGTCCGATGGTGAAGCTCAAAGGGGGGAACAAATCCTCCGATGAGCCTGAAATTTCTGGGGAGCTAGTACACCTCGAAGCTGAGTTTCTTGCTCAACAAGAGGCCACTAGCGCTCGCCTAGATCTGATGCAGGCGTCGCTGCGCACTGAGCTGCGAAATGAGCTGCGCACTGATATGGCGGCTTTTCGAGCCTCTCTCTTGGAGGAGCTCAAGTCGTCACTGGTTTCCTTGGTTGGTAGCAGCGCGGCTTCAAGGCCTTCAGTTCCTTCTCTTCCTGAGGGCACCGTTAAGTTTGGGTCGGTGAGCTCTCCCATTCTGACTCAACGAGCTGCATCACCTCACGAGGGCTCTGCATCCTCGACTCATGCCAGATCTGAAGGTCCTCCTCTACTTCAGCTCGACCCTGGTGGTAACTCTTCTGCTCGTACTTACCCTAAGTCAAATCCTGGTGTGCATATGTCTTTTGTTGGTCTGGATGGTATGAATATGTGTGTTGATACATCTGCTGGTGTGAAAAATGATATGCTGGGAGTGAAGAAGGATAAGATGCACATGGGAGATGTGAATGTTGCTGGTAGTATGGGTTTTGTGCAGGACAATTCGACTGGATGGCTTCATGCTGGGGGCCAATCGGTGTTAGGAGCGGCGGTGGCTGTGGGATACCCTAATTCCAATTTGAACCCTTCCTGTTTGGTTCAAGCACAAACTATGGTGCCTAGTAACCAAAATCCCTTCTCCCAGTCCTACTCAGGACCATGCCAAGCTGCAACAACCATATTCACCCCCTCTAAACCATCCCTGAGTACTTATACAGCCCCAATGTTCAGCACCACCACCCAACCTCCTGGCCATGTGTTTGTTAAGTCCACAAATGCCACTACCACAACTACATAACCTTCACCAGCCAGCTACCCCAGTTTCTCAAACACTTACACATCCGTAGGGCCTCAGACACAAGCCTACCATTTCAGTGGTAATCCTGCCATGCCACATTATCACACAACCAGCCATAACCAACCCTTACCCAGTTACCAGTGGAGTGGCGCATCACCACACCCTAACCCACAGAGTACCAATTCTCAACAGCCATTTCCTAATCAGTGGGGCTTAGATCCAAGTCTCCCAACCATGAAGCAAATGAAGCTTGATTTTGCTATGTTTCAAGGAGGAGACCCCACTGACTGGCTAAACAAAGCTGAACAATATTTTGACTTCTATCAGATTCCTGAAGATAGGAAACTAGCTTTGGCAACCATGCATTTAGCAGACAAAGCTTCGGATAGGTGGTTCACCTTTAAGCATGAATTTCCAGCAACGTTTCAAGGCTTATCTGACTTGCTGATGAGAGAGTTCAGCTGTTACAATCGTAGTGTGTATCAAGCTGCTCTGGCGAGGATGAACCAAACTGGCAAAGTTGAACAATACATGGAGGAGTTCACTAAATTAGCTAGAAGAACTTCTGGTTTTTCATTGGATACACTGGTTTCTTTTTTTATAGAAGGTCTGCGAGAGGATATTAGGGGGGATGTCCAGGCTTTGAAACCTAAGTCACTCTATGAGGCTTGTGAATTGGCTTGAATATATGAAGGCAGAAATGAGGCTAAGGGAAATTTTGCCAGGAAAAATGCTGTCAGTTCAGCTCCAGCTAGTAGGTTTACAAACCCGCCTTCTAGACCTTTTGGTTCCACTCAAAAGCCACCATTTGGGACCAGAAATGAGCAGTCTACAGTGACTAGTAGCAGTAGGAGATTGTCAGATTCAGAATTCGAGGCTAGAAGAGCTCGCAATCAATGTTACTTTTGCGAAGCTCCCTATACAAAGGGACATAACTGCAGAAAAAAGGGGCAGTTGATGGTGATGGAAATTGTCCCTGATGATGACTATGACAGCATGGTTGAACAACTGGCTGGTACACCACATCTGCTCGAAGAAGCACCTTTGGTGGATTTGGATGAGCCGTTGATTAGACTGCAGTCTATGGGAGAGGATGGTACTAGGCCAGATACCATGCAACTTAAGGGGGAATTCAAGGGTAAAATGGTGCACGTGCTCATTGATTCAGGAGCAACTCACAACTTCATCCGTCCTAACTTACTAAGGGGCACCAGAACACCAGTCCATAAGTTTCCTCCTGGAACTGGTTTTCCGAAGGTTGGAAGAGCACTCACTAAAGGTCAAAAGGTCTAAGTGTAGTTTTGGGGTGCCCGAGGTCGATTATTTAGGGCATATTGTCAGTGGAAAAGGGGTGGCAGTTGACCCTGCAAAGATTGAGTGCATTAGACAGTGGAAGAAGCCTCAAACACTGAAGGGGCTGAGAGGTTTCTTGGGGCTTGCAGGGTACTACAGAAAATATGTGAGGAACTTTGGGATTATTGCCAAGCCTCTCACTGATATGTTGAAGATTGGAGGATTTACATGGACACCAGCATCAGAAGAAGCTTTTGAGCAACTTAAACAAGCCCTAATGTCTACGCCAGTGCTAGCCTTGCCTGATTTTTCCAAAGAGTTTACAATTGAATGTGATGCTTCTGAAATTGGGATTGGAGCCGTGCTTTCTCAAGAAGGGCATCCCATAGCATTTATCAACAAAGCCTTGGCACCTAGGCATGCAGCATTGTCAATTTATGACAAGGAAATGATGGCAGTAGTTTTTGCAGTGCAACATTGGCGGCCATACTTGCTTGGTAATCATTTCAAAATTTTCACTGATCACAGGACCATTCAATACTTCTTGAATCAGAAGATCTCCACTCCAGCACAACAGAAATGGCTTCTGAAACTAATTGGCTATGATTATACAATTCAGTATAAACCTGGCAAGCAAAATGCAGTCTCAGATGCATTATCTAGACGGGAGGATTTGCTTACTGGTGATGATTATGTCACTAAGTATAGCTCACTGTCAGCCATTACTGGAGTATCATCACCTGTGTATTCCTACCTTGACGAAATTCGACAAGCTTGTCTGCAGGACACTGAGGCTAACAACATCTTGCAACTGTGCAACCAAGGTACTTCCCCATCTCCTCAGTACACTGTTAAAGATACCCAGCTGATGTATAAGGAGAGGGTTTATGTGCCATTACAAGGGGCTTGGAGGACCAAAATCATCAGTGAGATGCATGATGGGTACAATGGTGGCCATGCTGGTACTGCAAGGACCCTAAAAAGGATACTAAGGTCTTTCTCATGGCCAGGAATCCAAAGGATGTCAAGAGTTTTGTAGCATCTTGCCACACCTGTCAACAGAACCACTATGAGACTCAATTTCCTCCTGGTCTGCTGCAGCCAAATGTCATCCCAGATGGCGCATGGAAATGCATATCCATGGATTTTATTGAAGGGCTGCCCAAGTCTGCTGGGAAAACAGTGATTTTTGTGGTAGTGGACAGACTGACCAAGTACGGACATTTCATTCCTCTCTCACATCCTTATACAGCATCAACAGTGGCTCAGCACTTTGTCCAAGCAGTGTTTAGACTCCATAGGATGCCAGAGTCCATCATTTCTGACAGAGATCCAATCTTTCTAAGTAATTTCTGGCAAGAGTTCTTTCGCCTACAGGGCACCAAATTGAGCAAGAGCTCGGCATACCATCCTCAGACAGATGGACAGACTGAAAATCTGAATCGAACCCTAGAGCAATATTTGCGGTGTGTGGTGGGAGAAAAGCCACAAAATTGGGTTGTTGCCTTGCCATGGGCTGAATATTGGTATAATACTGCACACCACAGCGCCATTGGCATGACACCCTTCCAAGCTCTCTATGGTTATACCCCTCCTGCAATCAGAACTTACAACCCTGGCGACACTGCAGTCGAATCAGTTGATCAACAACTCAGAACAAGAGACGAGCTATTGGCAGTCATGAAGAGGAACCTTGAGATAGCTCAATGCCGAATGAAGCATTTTTATGATAAGAAGCATGTGGAAAGGCACTTTGAGGCAGGTGACTGGGTTTATTTGAAACTTCAGCCATAGCGGCAACACTCGGTACACAGAAGAGCATTCCACAAGCTGTCACCAAGATTCTATGGATCCTTCCAGGTTGAAGAGAAGATTGGTCAGGTGGCATATAAACTGAAACTCCCAGCAACAGCTAAGGTACACCCAGTTTTTCATGTGTCGTTGTTGAAAAAGAAGGTTGGAGATGTTGTTGTCACTGCAGCGCACCTGCCACCAGACTTGGATCCACATAATCCAAGGTGGTATCCTGGTAAGGTGTTAAAGAGACAGATGGTCAAGAAGAATAATGCTGCAGTAACCAAATGGTTGATCCATTGGCTTGGTTCAGACGTGGAGGAAGCTACCTGGGAGGAGGCAGACGAAATTTTGAAGAGATTCCCAGATTTTAAAGCTTGAGGACAAGCTTTTGGTTAAGGGGGCAGAATTGTTATGAATTGTTCATGAACATTCCTGCTGTAAGTAGGAGAAGGGTGCTCAGCCGTTGGCACGTGCGGGGCACACGGATCAATTAGTCTCAGTCTGGTTAATTAGTTTAATCTTGCTTAATTAGGTTAATCCGTGATTAGCTCATGAGGGACACGTGTCGTCCTTTGTGTGATCCATTTACTTCATATAAACCTTATCGATGTACTGATTTTGATATCTATGAAAATCAGCTATTATCTTTCTTTCAATTTCGTTCTTCTTCTTCCCTTTCTGCGTTTCTAGGGTTAGCACCCTATTAATCTGTAACCCTAAATCGAGAAACTACTCGAATTTCCAATCTCTCTGGTTTAAGAGGGAGGACGAGACACGGTTTTGGGCAGAGGGAGGTGGGTAGGTCCCACTGTTACCAGGCTTTTTATCACCGCCTAGCCCACCTCCTAGGCTCGTTTCCGTTATTCATAATTATAATGGGCTACGCTCCTAAGGCCCATAATGACGGTTTTAATAACCGCCTAGCGGGCCACTTCGTCCGCCTAGCCCACCGCCTAAGTGTTTTCTCTTTACGTTGTGTTTGGATAAAGTAATTTCAATTTTCATAAAAAATTTCAAATTATAGGAATTACAATTCTATGATTTAAATTTTATTAATTGAGAATTCTGTTGTTTTAATTTTATAATGTAAAGTTTTAAAATTACAAAAATTTGTATTTTAGACTAACCTTAATCAAAAGAATTGACAAATGACACATATTTTGTAAGGAATTCAAGTCAGGAAAAAAAATGCCCCAATACCCAAATATTTAAAAACTAAAGCCTATTCCAATTAAAGTTTTATCCTGTATTACATTGCAATGACTCTTACTAAAAAGATGATACTACCCATCATTCAACTACACCTAACCACAAGCTGACATCCTTCTTCCACCGCCATGTCCTTCATAACCTCTCTCTCTCTCTCTAACAGATCCGTCACCGGCGGTCTCATCCGCGCCTCCATCATCTATGGCGACCTCATCCTCACCTCCGCTTATTGCCCGGCCTCCTCCTCGTCTATCACTGCAACACTACGAGTCCGAAGAGCAGCGTCAAATCCCGATCTGGTCGTTCTCCAACGTCGTCTGCACGCCGTCGCTTGGAAACGTCGATGCGAGCCGAGCTCCATCATGCACCACTACGGTCTCCGATTAGGGGTCGTAGTGGCCGCCCTCGAGCTCGAACATGAGGCAGTGAGAGCCGACACGGAGGGTGAGGAGGTCGAGGCAGTGGTCGGTGGAGTCGTAGGGGCGAGGGCCGTAGAAGGGGAGGTGCTCCTCGGCGACGAGGCCGACGAAGATGGAGTCGGGAGGGAAGGTGGAGGCAGCGCTGAGGAGAGGAGGCTTGGTGTTGGTGGATTTGGAGCGGAGGAGCTCGGTGAGCCACTTGGAAGTGAAGCTGTCGTGGTCGGTGAGGACGGTCAGGATGCGCTTGGAGTCCACGTGGACGGTGAAGAGGTTGGAGACATTGGCGAGGTAGGCGCGGATGACCTCAGGCTGATCGATCTCCTCGATCGAAACATCGAGCACCATTTTTGGGTATGTGAGAGAAAAGTTTGATTTTGCAGAGAGAGAAGAGAGAGGAGACGAGAGAGTACAGTAGTACTGGTGTGGGTGTGGGAATGGCGTGAACTCTTGTTATGAAATCCCAAGTTTTGTGGGAATGGCGTGAACTCGTTATGAAATCCCTCAAAACTTGGGCAGGTGCATGGTTTTGACTAGTTTTTCTCTCTATTTTTATGAGATGAGAATTTGAGAAAAGAGGAAGGGTGAATAGGAAAATGGATGGTGGAATATTGAATGTTGACGATGTTTATTGGTCCAGTTGCTTTGTTTTCTGAGTCCTTTATGTTTAAAGCGATTATTGACTAGCAACTGATTATTAGGGTCAGTAACTAATTATGTTTTGATATTTCTTTTTTTTGGTATTATTAAGCTGAAATAAGTTGATTATTGAAGGTCAGTAACTGATTATCAGAGGTTAATAACACGATTATTAGGGGTCAGTAACTGGTTATTAGAGGTCAGTAACTTGGTGGTCGGGAAAATTTCGCTGACCGGAGTTCGGCAGCTGGTGACCAGAGTCCGGTGAGATTTCGGCCAAGTATTCTCTTTCATTTTTTTCTCTCTCTTTATACATGTTTAAGGGGTGATAGCAAAATAGTCTTAAAATAATATGGTTTATTAAGACTTTAGTAAATATTTATGCATTTGAACATAAAAATTTGTGCATTTGGGCATAAAAAATGTTATCTTATATTGAAATAGGCTAATAAAAAAATTTTCATTAAAATAAAAAATAAAAGGTTTAAATTAGTACTAAATGAGCATTTTTTTTTTAATTGGGAGATTGAGGTGAAGCTCTACTGGCCCATAACCTTTGGAAGACTGCGCCAATATTCTTCTAGTTCGTCACAAAATGGGCCCACTCTTCTTCTTGCTACTCATTCTGTCTCGGTTGTATTTGGTTTATCGTGCAGTTAGAAGGGCAAGATCTTAATGTCCGGAGGATGCTAAGTAGAGCCTTATGTGTGCAAGAAAAATTAGATGGCTTTCGAAATGACACTTGATTTTCTACGGAATGTGACAAGCTCAGTTATGAACAATGATTCACTCCGAAAACCATATTACCTCGTATGTATTGAAATAGAACGAAGAAAAACTAAAATACTGCCGGGAAGGCAAATTGGCCTCTCATGGTTGTGTCATCCAACAAAACAAATTCTGACCACAAGCAATATACAGATTCATATTCCTACAAACTTCATTGGAAAAACTAAAGAAAACCAACAAGATATACATAGAATAACGAACCATGGACCCAAAGGAGTGGCTCAGCTGAAAAAATGGGAAAGGTAAATACTAGCTAAATTCGCGAAACTGCAGCATGATGTCTGTCTGGTCTACTCATCTTGAACATAACTTAACTAGCCGTATTCATCACCTGGAAGGAAGTTCAGATGCTTGACCACTAGCAGAAGGATTTGATGAGTTGGAAGGCCCATTATCTTGAGAGGGTGTGCCACCCCACTTTAGCTCTGCATCAGATGGTTCGACCACATGCACTGACCCATCAGTCATGCCTACTGCAATCTGGTTAGGCTCAGACGGATGAGCTGCTACAACCAGAGGATAGGACGGGTTGCTGCTGCTGCAAATGTACAAATTAGATTCAGTATAGTACAAGAAAAAGACAGAAGCAACAGGGTTTCTATTCAACAAATAGAACAATATTTTCTGCTCACCTGAGAGAAAATGATGGTATATAAGCAGAAGGCGCTATTCGACATCTTAGTCTTAAGCTATCAGCATCAAAAACTCCCACAGCACCGTCACAAAAAGTAGCATAAACCAACAAACCATCACACGAATATATTGCACATGAGATGGGAGCAGCCAGTGCATCTTTCGGAGACCACTGCCAACATATAGGGGAAAAGAAGAGAGAAAAGTCATACTACAGTAAAGATGGACAAATTTTTCTATTCTAAAAGATGATGGATTAAAGTAAATAAATTTTATTGCTCAAGACTTCAAGCATTTCGAGACAGATACCTTTTTATCTGAGTTAAACCCAAGGTTTTTTTGTTAATCGTTATACTACCGAGTAAGGCTACAGTGAAAATAAAAATGTGCCACACGAGTTTTCATTGAAACAAGGAGATGAGATGTATCAACTTTGGCACAGATATCATTGAACCAACTGTGCAAGAAAGTTCATTTCAAGTAGCTAATGTCTAACTTCTAAGTTTCACCACCAAACCAATATTACAGTCTCAGCAATTCAAGATGAAAAAGTAAGGACTGTATGGTGAATAACTTACAGAGCGTAAACAATCAAGCTTGCTGTCATACACAGCAATTTGACTTTCATGGGCAACCAACAGATGTGTGTGATCATTATGGAACTGAACTTTTGTTTCTCCAACCAATGGGGATTGCCTACCAGTTGGTGCTTGTATAAACCTTGTTTTCTTTTTCTCCCACCCATCAATGCTCCACACACATAACTACAACCAAGCCATTCAGAGTAAATCAAAATATCAAAGAAATTATAGTCTATGGAATCGAATGTAAAATATCCCCATTGAAATCAGATTAAACGTTTCATTAAAGCAACAGCTCATCTTAATGGCAAAACGTTTCATTTTCATAAGAAACGAAGAAGTTCCCACTACAGTTAACTAGCCACTAACCTGGGCATCAGCTCCTGAAGAAACCAGTATGTTAAGAGTTTGGGAAAACGCAAGGCCCGTTATCCGATTCTGGTGACCCTTCAGTTTGGTTTTGACCTGTCAATTCCATCTACCATTTAGTTTCTTTCAAATAACCAGACATAAGAAAAAGCTCGAAGACAAAATGAATATAGATCTAGCCATGGAAGGATATTCACCTCATCAACCCTAACATTATATATTAAAATAGTAGAGTCCTCCATGCCAATAGCGATTATATTATTATCTTGAGGATGGAATGCCAGAAAAGTGGCAGCAGGAGGGGGAGATACAAATGTTGTCATGACCTGGAAAAAAAAAACCAGGCTTATCTCAGGAAACAAGTTAATGAAATGAGAATGAATATATGGAATAACAAATATAAATGAAGTGCAAAAACATGCTTCAAATATATGTAGTGGTTCTAAAAGAAGCTGTAATGGCATACCTTAAATGTCATCATGTTGAACAAAGAGACCTTCCCGCCAGATGCAGACATTACGTAGGAATCATTTTTAGATAAAGCAATGCATGCAGTAGATTCCTCAGCTGGTTTATTGTCATTTACATCATTAGCCATAAGAATTCCATTCGGAGGCTGCCACAACTGTGGAACAACATATGCACTAGCCTGGAAGAAAATATCACAAGGTAGGGAATCCATAAGAAACATAAACTAAATAACAGGTAGCAATTCACTTTAGGACGAACAGGACAGAAGCCAGACCTTCCCTGATGGATTATTCCTGTCATTACGTGGCCATTTCCAAAGCTTGTGAACAGCATTGGATGCGAGGGCTAACAGAGCCAAACCATTGTTGGTGTACATTAGTCTCACAACCTGCAATTTCCAATAGTTAGCATCAATGTTGTATTCTGGAAATAAGGATGTAAAGTATGTCCTCTAAATGAACAAAACTAACGCAGTTCTTTATCCGGTATAAAAATCAAATAAACAAAAATCAAAACATAGTTAATTAGAAGGTGAGTTCTGGTAGGGGAAAACAACAATCACCAAAACACAATAAAGGGGTGGATTTTCAACTCATGTATTAAGATTAAAAGGCTTCATTTACGAATAACTTGTTGAGAGATGATATATTATATATATATATATATATAATATAAATGTATATATATATATATATATAAATGTTTATATATATATATAAATGTATATATATATATAAGCTTGTGAACAGCATTGGATGCGAGGGCTAACAGAGCCAAACCATTGTTGGTGTACATTAGTCTCACAACCTGCAATTTCCAATAGTTAGCATCAATGTTGTATTCTGCAAATAAGGATGTAAAGTATGTCCTCTAAATGAACAAAACTAACGCAGTTCTTTATCCGGTATAAAAATCAAATAAACAAAAATCAAAACATAGTTAATTAGAAGGTGAGTTCCGGTAGGGGAAAACAACAATCACCAAAACACAATAAAGGGGTGGACTTTCAACTCATGTATTAAGATTAAAAGGCTTCATTTACGAATAACTTGTTGAGAGATGATATATATATATATATATTATATATATACATTTATCCACACCTTTCCAGCTGTTGTGGAGTCAGGCAACCTTAAAGCTTTCATTTGAGAAGGATCCGCAATATCCGAAATTTTCCAGCTCTTAATCTTGTCTAAATCATCAGGGATCCGTGGTTTAACATCAACAAGCCTGCTGTTCTCCATATTACCCTGCCGCGAAAACCAATATAAATGCACGAACATAGGCAGCATTTAAAACTTTCAAGCCAAAAAAGAAAAGAACTTACCAGACTACTGATAGAAGCAGCAGGTTGGATTTTATCCGCACGTTCCAGAGTTGGAGCAACTGCGTTAGAAACATTCCCAATGGGGCCTAGTGCATTGACAATCAAAGGCTGCTAGAAGAGATATAACAAAGTGTAAGCAATAAAATTACCTAGCTGACAGAAATTAAAATTTGAAGCAATTAATGTCAGTATAGCCTAGCTGACAGAAATTAAAATTTGAAGCAATTAATGTCAGTATAGCACATAAAACACGGCATGCATCATATTGATACTGATTGACAAATAAGTGAAATGACTAATGGATAATATAACAATTTGAAATAACTAATGTAAAATTACAATTTGGAAATACTGCCCTCAGGACAATATAACACAGACTACCTTAGTGTTGATGGGATCAGAAGTGCCTCGGTTTTTCTCCATAGCTCTGCTCTCCAACATCCTTATCAAGCGCACACCATCATTATTTGCTAAAATCTTTATACCACTGTCAGTCGTTGTTACAGCCAACAAGGACCCTTCTTTGTTGAATCTGAGTCTTGGGCTAGCCTGCAAAAAGCAAAACAGACAATAAGTACTTATGTGACTTATGCACTCTCCACATTAGTGCTATTATCATAGTATAAAGGGAAAGCATTACTCACAGGTAACCCTCCATCTGCATCAACAGCTGCCAGCACATTGGTATTGTCCATGTCCCAGAACTTTATTTGAAATTCATCACCAGCGGCTAAGAACCGGTTCCTTGTTGTGTCAAACTGGACAACCTCTGAGGAGCGTTTCCTAAACCCAGAATATGTCCTTTTGATGGCCCCTTCGCTCTCATTCCACTCCACCAAATGAGATTCACCGTCTTTACCCGTTCCACATGAGAAGAGTCTACACATACAATATGCATCCACTTTAAGAAACATATATATTTGAGCAATAAATTTTATATACATTAATGGCTTCATGGACTAAAAAAGAATTAAAAACTGAAACCATTGATGGAAAAGGAGGAAGATGGGAAACTTCCAAAAAATTCCCACTGGTAAATTATTGGTAATGAAGAGGCTAACTGACCCATTAAAAATAGTATGGAAATACACAAACATCCAGCAGTTTATTGGACTTCACTTTCATTTGAACAAGCTTTACCTGGTTCCGTCTGCACTATAAGCCATCATGGTGCACCAAAGTCCAGGAGCATCATAGTCAACCCTTGACCCCAAACAGTCGTATAGCCAAGCTTTAATCTTCCCGTCAATCGCAGTCGAAAAAATGAACTGATACAAGAAAAAGTGCTGGTTATACAAGTATAATGGCGATTGTTGCAGCTTCATTTGTTATGTGAATGGCTGGCAGACTCCAACTAATATCTGTAAGTCAACATATTGAAATCCTACACTATTAAGGATGATGATGCACTTTTAAGAAGACATACTTGTATGTTTTCTTTGGAATGAGGGCACACTGAATATACAGGAGCTTCATGGCCTTCAAATGTATATTGTCTGCGTCCGGCTACAGCATCCCACACCTGTCACAGAGATACTTAGAATCAGGCCCAGATCTCTTCTATGTACAAATAACATCAAGTCTGACAGCTATTACCTTAATCATTTTATCATCTCCGCAAGTAACAATACACATTTGTTTGTTCGGATGAGCAAATGCAATGTCATTAACACCGCCAACGTGAGCATCAATCTAAAGGATGAGAAAGATTGTCAATGACCAGTGCTTTTCCCTCCATGAAGAAAATTATCTTAAGTACTAGCTTACCTCCAAATGTTGTCTCAATTCTCCAGTTGGATTGTAAGTATATGTCTGAACGATGTGCTTAGAAAATGCAACACCTGCACAGTTTAGAAGGTACGCTTAATTAAGGTAACAACTACAAGTTATTTATTTCATTAGATCAGAAGTATACATACCAAGCATAAGTCCATCTGGCCCCCAAACACAACGATTCACTGATATTGTAGCATCATTCACCAAAGCGGTCTGGTAAAACAAAATAGTATTGGTTCAGAGTATAATCAGTCACTCTTCTAGAATCATAATTTATGTAGTAGTTAGTGCGAATGTGTCGCCTACCCTGAGACTCGATCCTATACCCTTCCCTAAACTGGACTCAGTTACGAGTTTATGGACGGACCATAACGCAATACTGACTAGACTAAAAGAATCAGCACCCATATGTAGTCAAAACGTGTAATACCTGTAGTGGCATTGACGCGGCTTGTATATCCCAGACCTTGAAAGGTTTATGTACCAACCTTTCCCGGGACCCTAATTCCCAAAGACTGATGTCACCAACATTTGTCCCAACTACAAACAAATAATTGAAAATTGTAAAAATAAAATAAATAATACAGAAAGAACCAGAAGACAAATGGACCATAATAACATCTTTAAGTACAAACCTAGAAGAATATTTTGTTGCTGTGGATGGAAGTCCATGCTCATTACATTAGATCCTTGACTAAGGGTCCGAACAACAGCTTTGGGAAGGTCATCTTGTGAATATGCATTGGAACCATGCATCACACCAGAAAAGGATACCTGCAAGAACATGGTGGCATTATATTTTTTCTTAGTTTTAATCAGAGGGTTGCAAGGGAATCTCAAATTTGTTGTACCAATACTAGTAACAAACAAGACAACTGAACTCAAAACATTTATTCTTCCTCTTCATACCTCTTCAGCTGGGCCAGTACGAATACGCTTCATCAAGTGCTCTGAATCAGCTGACTGATAATCCATCCCCGTAACACCTGTTGGCGTCCTTGGATGCTTCAAGAAAGCAGCTGTACAAAGAAAACATAATGGTAAAAAACCACCTTCAAGGCATTGAAAAAGAAAATTTAGCTAATAGCATTTATTACATATAAAAATTTCACCTGCACTAGAAGGCTGCACAAGACCAGGAGGAGCTGCTGCAACAGCAGGATGAGGCATAGAAGGATTAGGGTTTGACATCCACCCAGCAATAGCACCAGGAGAGGGGGAGACAACAGGCTGAAATGGCTGCACAGAAACAAACGGCTGATTTGAGATCATAAAAAATTACAGTACTTCACTCTTATGCAGATGAACAGATGCAACTTACACCATGGGCACCAATAGGAGGAAAAGCACCAGCCTTTGGAATTGGTCCAACTAGGGGATTGTTTGTGGGAGGGGGACGAGATCCATTAGCATTTGGAGTGCAAGAATGATCCATAAATAGTGTTTTAATATCAGGATTTGGACGGGGATTCTTGCAAAGTTGGTGCTGCCAATTGAGACTGAAACAAAAGGGAAATGAACTTAGAGAGAGCAGCCCTTTTATGAAAATTTTATATGAGAAAGAAGAAAAACTTTCAGTAACTCAGTACTCTTATTGATAAGCAGAAATGGTGATAAATAATCAATCAATTCTCCTATCAATTAAGAGGTGAATTTGCTACAAGACTCAAGGCATCTTGTGCACCAGAAGCTTGATTGTAAAAAGAGTAGGATAACAAGTTGACAACAAACATGCACAAAATAAGTTCAAAAGGAGATTGAGAGTTACCTCTGGTTTATCAGAGTCCTCAAACGTGAACTTTTGAAGGACGGAAACACAAGTTTATCACGAAATAATGGGTTAGCTTCAATGAGCTTTTTAAGTTCTATAAGCATTATATTCCGAGCCGATTTTGTGTCACCGTACTTGGAAAGCTGCTCATTTTGCCTGATGATATAGTACAATAGAACTGTGTGAGGACCAATTATTAAGTGACTGCCATGTTGACAATGAACCAGCAAAGGCAAACAAGCAATACCTGAAGTTGTCAAGAGTGAGCAACTGAGTGATCTCCTTGAAAAGTTCCTCATTAAAAGATGCAAACACCTTAAGGTCCTTCACAAGAATTTCAACAGCCTTCGCCCTATCCTGCCTGAAAGCAGAAAATTGAAAATCAAACAAACTCATCAGAATGCTGCATAACAAACCCTATGATGCTACAGAAGAAGTTAAAACCTAAACCAACTAAACAAGACTGAGCTTTGTTTCTTAATTTAACAAAGAAATAAAACCACCAGCAGACCATTACCATTTCAAGTGCCTTTTTCACATAGACTCAGTACAGCTTGTTTGCATCAATTTAACATATTTACTAATAGTAAAAGCAATGGGTTTGAATGTCACCTGTCAAGAGCTTCCAAATACTTCTGCTTCCTGATTTCAAAGAAGATCTTCATTGAATACCGATTGTCTTCGACTTTAGTGAAGCCACCCAAATATCGCTCGACTTCATCCCACTCTCCAGCCTGGACTTGATCCTCAAAATGCTTCATATTGAAGAAAAAACCAGACTCTTGCTCTAGCCTAAAAGTTCAGAAGATGCACATTACATACAAGGACACATAATCAAAACAGAGACTAGAGTGTTCACAATCTTTTCATTCCCAAAACAGACAACAACTGAACAAAAACATCATTATAAACTGGAAACTTACTTATGAACCGTCTCCTTGAACTTCTCCTCATCCAAGAACTGTAAAATCAAGAACACCAGTTCCCTACTCAAGGAAGACATTGCCCCAGGTAATCCTAACCGCTCCAGTGCAAAGATTGGTGATTGAATCAACTACAATTTTTTATTGGGGTTTTACCCAAACTCCTTTTCGGATCCGAAAAGGTCAACAATGAAACAAAAAATTGAAGCCGCAGAACCTATTTCTTCCTTCACCTTTCCTACAATTGTGCTAATCTTTGCATCAAACCATTCATCATCCAGTATTTTCTCACAAAATCACCAATTTTGCAGAGAACCCACAATCATCTACCCTCCAGCTCACTACAAGTAAATGCCTTTCACCCACCAGACAATTTCCAGAGAAAAACCACCAACAAAAAAGCACAAATACGCAAAACAAAAACAACACAACCAAACCTATTGTTCAAGCAAACCCCACTTCAAATACTCAAATTTCAGCTCCAACAATAAAGATCCAACCTTTAGTACAAGCTCACATGTGCTCCAGCACCAATCCAAAACCCAGAGCCCACCAAAAGTTTCGACCTTGATTTCAAAATACGAGTTGGGTAATCGAGATTGAGATATAGCCTTACAGAAAGAGTTCACCAAAGCCCAGAAAAGTGAAACATTTCTTCATCTTCTTCCTCTTCTTCTAGGTTTAGGATTTCTTTTTCTCTGAAGCTCTCTGCTTTCCTCTTTCTCTCTCTGATAAAACTGCATCAACAACCCTCTTAACTTTCTCTCTCTAAAAATGTTTACTTTGTATCTGTCTCTTTCTCCCTTCTCTATCTTTATATACTTTTTTCTCTCTCTAGTACAGAGACAAAGCTTGTGCTGTTTTCTGCTTTTGCTTCGGGCACTCACTCTCTCTCTCTCTCCATCTATATCAGTCTTTCAATTTATTGTTTCTATTTTTTAATTAATTTTCCTCTTTTCCATTTTTGTAATTCTTAAGTAAACCCTCCCTCTCTCTCTCTCTCTCTCTTTCTCCATTATCTCTTTCTCTCTCTACCTGACTTTCCTTCTCTCTCTCTGTTGGACTCTAGTGACTATATATACATCACAGTCTACCTAGTCCTGCTGAGACTCCACGGAGAAAACCCTAGACTGCTGGAAATGGTACCCTACGCAACTCGCTCCAGTGGTTCCATGAGCTCGTGTGGCTATTCGTCCAGTGAGTTTGGGTGACACTTGTGTGTCTGAAGTCTGAACCTCAAATGGTAGCCATCCACGTGGAAGAAATTTGTTTTACTCCTCTTACATCCAAAAGAGAGAGCATAATTGAAGTGTGAGAGAGACTCGTGTGCAGACGTCCTTTTTCTTTCATTTGGCTTAAACAGACTCGTGTGCACTCGTGTGCATAATTGAAGTGTGAAATTTGGCTTAAACAGTCTAGTCGGCAGACGTCCTTTTTCTTTCATTTGGTTCAACAACTTCATTTTCAAACATAACACCCTTACCAAACAAAACTTCGTCTTCAAAACACATTACCGGAAAACTTCGTTTTCAACACCATTCTTTTTTTGTAGTAAGATAAATGATCATAACTTATTGAATGCGATATGTTTTAAATTGATCATCTAACAAATTCACTTGTCTTCTCATAGTCTTTTAAAAACTGTTGTAAATCTTATGTAAACATACATCTCAACCAAAATGAAATAATGATTGTCAAAAATTAATATTTTTTAGGTATGTGCTACCTAAAATTTTTACTTTTACATCTATTTCATCGTGAACAATTTAACGTTGAACAATAGTGTTTACCTAGTCAGTCATTGTTAGATTTACATCTAAATGTAGAGAGAATTATTCTTAAGTTAAATTGTTTTATTTTTAATCCTTAAATGTAAATCGAACAATGACCGGAGTCATTCGTTTATGACTATGAATCATTTATGTTTTATTTATTATTTACCAAACCAACACAGCTGGTTTCCTGATAGTGTAAGGAACATTTCAGACCCTTTTTAGTGATGGAAGAGGACGAAAGGTGACCCTCAAAAGTTGTGTGGGCTTCTTCAGAGTAAAGCGGTGGATGCGTGGTCATCTCGCCCTTCCCAACCCATCTCATTCCATTCCATCCCATCCCATTCCATCATGCAAGTATCGTACACGTAAAAATGAAAAGGGTTAGCTAGCACTAGTACAAGTGAAAGATTATTATCGCCTACTAGGCCTGCCCGTGATAACATGATGCAATATTTGTTTTTTTTTGGGTTCTAATGCAATATTTGTTGTGAACACATGTCCCTGCACTATACTTGTAGTGGAACTAGATTTTTTTTTTTTTTCAAAGCTATATTGATTGACTTGACTTTCATCTAGTTAAGTTGCAAACATACCATGTGATACGTAAAGATTGAACATCATTCTATTTAATACCCTTTGCAAGGTAGGCTGGCCTGACCATCCACAATGGACCGACCGAGAACATAAATTCTCATGAATCAACGCTTCCAATGGAAAAAGCGACAAACAGCCAGCTTAGATGGTAGTTTAGTTTAACATGGCTATATGGTTCAAATTCATCATATTTTCATACAAAACATTGTGTTACATACTAACTTTAAAAATCGTTTCATATAAATAGAAGAACGTGACTATTCCGATAAACTCGTTGTTTATATGTTTATTTGATAGAAAATTTAAGGACGTATGATAGCAGTTCAGCCACGTAAAACCTAACACGGTATCACCTCCTACTTATTTACCACTACCTCCTTCCTGCTTCAACAGTTGTGGTCCCACGGCTGTTTTCCAACCATAAATGAATTTCCTGTTTTTATGACTTTTCCGTATCAAGAATCTAATTTATTATCTACCAATCAATCAAACCTGTCCTCGTCGGGCGTAGTGCGGAGTAGCTGTCTTGTATAAGCAGACCTGCTTATCACACATTGGAACGTGTTCCCACTTTTCTGACAACATATATTTTTTTCTTAATTTCCCACATCTAACGCCGCTCCTCCATGTAACACACTCGTACCGTAGTTTCCCTCTGAATAAAAATCACATCACACTCGGAGTTTTGGGACCACTCCCTCAGAGAAATTTCAAAGCACAACTAGAAGTGGATTTGAATCAACTTTAGTGGCTCGGAAACACATACGTGGTCATGGGCAGCCTCGTGCACAGCATAGCGCCAAGCGGCGTCGTATCATTCAATGCCACCGCCTAATTGTACGGAACTACACGTGGACGGCGGACCTACTTATTACCTATTTCCAGGGTAAGCAAACATGAGGTTGGGCCCAGAAGCAGGCCAACCCCGACCTATTGACCCACAGGCCCAATCACAATCCAGGTTCCCCACTTCCTACCGTAATGATGAAGGAAAGGGATGTGTGCTCATTTATAGTTGGAACAACTAAAGGAAAAAGAAAACAATACAGTTCATCCATATACATATTACATACGTACATATATGAATACTATTGCAGCAAGCAGTGTGCTTACCCCATGATGAATGCCCTATTTAGTGGCAGTTGCTGATGCAAAACTTGGTTGAGGAGATCAGGCAACTTTGTTGATAATAGCAGATGCGTAGTTGGCAATTGTTGATTCTGGGGATTGCCGCAGCCGTCCGATCACAGGGAACAAGTCAGATGAACGGAGGAAGTCTCTGCACGGCGGATGTGAGCACATCTTTGCCAATGAAAACAGAGCTATTTTGAGAGGTGACTCATGCGCTGAATCTCTCCTACTTGGATTCAGAGCTAGCTCTGAACACTCTGCCACCAACTTCAGCAAAGACTGCAACATTCACCGGTTAGGTTCAGTCATATTAGAGTCATTTCCTGATATATTTCAAGCTAAGGTAGGAAGGGGAAATTGGGATGCACAAGAAAGCTGTGTAAGATTATTTCAGATGGGTAACAAAAGCAGAATGACCACCAACCTGCATGGCTCCTTTGGATACAATGTCTTCGCAAAGCTTGTTGGAGTTGCGGATAAGATTGCTTAGTGCACCTGCTGCATTTGCTTTTGTCTTGTCTTCCTCAGATGAAAGCAACAAATTGGCAAGCTTGGGGATAGATCGCCGCAGCTCTTCGTACAACATATCGTTATGGTAAGCGGCATTTCCAATCTGCACAGAGAAGAGAGAGCGTGTGTTAGAATGAAGAATCCTAGCCACATAGTTACAAGGTTTAATTAATTAGTCTCTACATTCTGATCGTGAAATATTATGACTATTGCGATGTAGTGAATTTATCCCTTATAATTATCTATTGCAACAGTTGGCTACAATGGAAAATAGATTTTTATTGCAGGGCAACAGAACTTACAGCAAAACAAGCAAATTTCCGTGTACGTTTGTCTGGGTCAGAGCATCGATCAATAAGGAGGCCAATGATTTGATTCCTTGCCTGGAACATCATCATATCCAGTTACAAGATTAAATAGAAATTATTATGTGTGCTTGTAGATGAGAAGTAAGATAAGCTTCAGATATCCAGATAATAGTGTTTGAGCATCCACAAGAACTTTATGGCAACCCATTGTTCCCCAAAGAGGAGCCAACATATTCCTAAGAACTTTAGTTTACTTACAAGGGAACTGTAAAAATAGGAGCTGTGCCGGCACATGTTGCCTAGAGCACTGCAAGCCTTCGAACGCACACTAGAATCTTCATGAACAAGAAATCCCTTGAAGAACTCCAGCAGAGAAGCCCGGTTAATGTATTCATAGAATCCCTAGGCACCAAAAGATAAAAATAAAAAGAAATGAATGAATATTCCTATGTTGAGATGGTGAGATTTATAAAACGAAGATAAATGATCAGAAGAAATTAGGGGTTATATATCCCTAATGCATGCCCCAAATTTTATCACAAGTTTAATAGACATGGAAAGGGATATTGATCTGAAAGTAAACCAAATCTAACCTTGTCCATGCGAGCCAAATCAGAAACAATCATCAGACCATCCAGAATGACTTCTTTTGGGCTTGAACGATCCAGCAATCTTCTCATCTTAGTAGGATCCAACAAGCCTTTACCCACAAGTTGAACTGCCAATGGTCGCTGAGCTATCATCTTAGCCAGAAAGGCCACAGGTCTTCCCAAATCTTTTAACTCCAAATGTTCTAGACACCAAAGAATGATACCAGGCACTCCTACCTGAAAAATTCAGAAGTAATAGTTAGAGAAACACATAGGTCCTTGAGTGCCAGGATGACACCAGATTCAGCATTTTAACTCATTCTGCATATCTCATTTAATAATGTGCATGCTGTCAGTTTCCCAAGTAGTGATTCATTTAAACAAAGAATATGAAGGGCCAAACGAACCCCATTCTGAAAAAGAAACTACATATGAAACAAAACCCATTCCTTTGCACTGTGGAGGAAAAATAAATGAAAAGGATCAAACCTCCAAGAGGATCTTGATATACTTTCCCAGGTCCTCCTCAATCACTTTCACCATGTCTCTGTCTTCCATGCCGACTTTAACACCTGGTGACCCCATGTTTAGAAGGATCCCACTATTAACTGAGGCAGTTGCAGCTGGCAATCCTGGAGCATTCTGAACAGCCACAAAAGGAAATGCCAAGAGGTCAATTATTGCGTTTGTTATATCTCTTACGCCATCCATTCCTCCACCAGGCCCAGCCCAGGACTTTACAAGTTTGAGATGCGTATCGGATATCAAGTCAGAGAAGAGTTTGATATGATCACTTCTAAGCAGAATCTGACGAAAGGTTAAAGCTCCACCTGAAAGGCACTGACAAATAGATGATACTGTCCACACAACTCCTATAGGGGAAAGCCCAACTTGATCACTTGCACTGGATTCTTCTTCAGGAGAAGAATATTGTTGGTTTTTGGCTAACAAATTGATTAGAAGCAGAGGGATATTGCTTGCACACATTTGTTGGACAGCTGAAGGTCCTCCCCACCTCAATCTCGCCTCCAGAAGGCCAACACATCCATCCCTAAGGCCATGCCAATTTGAGAGAACACCATTGGTGCCATTAGGACCTGAGACAATCTCACTGTTTGATGGAAGTTTGAGGTATTCACAAAGTGTGGTGGTTTGAGGAATCAAAGGCACAGCTACTTCAAAGACAGAGGAACCAACAGAAGCTCCAGATTCAAGGGACAAAATAGATGCCAGTGCCAACATGGCTGATGCATTGTGAGCTCGAGAGGAAGTATTTGTGCTCTCACCAGAAGAAAAGTGATGAGCAAGGACAGAAAGTCGAGAAAGCTGATTCTTCGAGGATGTAGTAAGCATAAACAATGCAGAATTTCTTCCAGTCGCCTTTAAACATTGTGCCACTGACGCAAGGATGAGGCAGGAATGCATGACCAATGTATTGGGATCGCTTATTTTGCTCTTCAAGTTGGTTGTCTCAATTGCTTGTGGATCTTTATTTTGAGATGAAATGCATAAAGACAACAAAGAGAATATCTCTGAAATAATGGTCCTATCACCTCCACCACTGACAACAGTAGTTACAGGTAAGGAACTAGGCAGGCCACAGAGAATGCCAGGAACAATTCCACTCTGCAAGCAGCACCTCAACAAGAGCTGAAACAGGAAAGGAAATTGCAGTATCAGTCATGTTAAAAGATCCAAGCAGACAAAACCCAATATATAATTAGAAATATTTGGTATATTCTCATGAGAAAAAGCTTTCATATTATTTTGTAGATTCAAAATCCATTGTCTACAGGTGGACAATTAGGATAGGGAAACACCTGAATACCAGCATAGAGTGAAGCCTCAAGACGTTGATGAAGGCAATAATGGATGGCAACCTGAACTGGTTTAGATCTAACTAATGCTCTAGTAACTACAGCTACAAGTTTTGCTGATTCTATCAAAATCACAGAACCTCCCCGATCTTGATCCCTTGCTGGACTAGCCATAGTGTTCAGCGGAAAGGAAACGACAATTCCCTTTGTAGAAAAAAACTCTGATGCATCTACCAATAACCAAATAGCCCTGCATGCTTCACACGCTGAGCGCAACATATTTGAAGAACCTGAAATAAGACTTGCACCAGCAGTAGCTAAGCAGAGACAAAGCTGATCCACTAAACCAGATGTTTTAGCATGATCCAAAATCTGTTTCACTGCTTCATTAGGACCAGAAACCTCCTGGCGAGCTGGAGTTGAGAATAACACTTTAAGGCCCTCATTAACTCTTGTTAACATGGCAGTAATGCAAGCTATGGATTCAAGCATAACTCTTCCAGATGCATCTTCACTGCAACCAACAACCTACACATTCAAAGAGATGAGAACCAGAAGTAGGACCCTTACTTGTTGCCATAAAGTAACATGCACCACGATAGAATCAAACCTGTGAAAAAATCTCAGCTAAAGCAACCCAGTGCCTGAAATATGAGCTTCCAATGTCATGTCCAACATTGTCTACCAAAACTTTGAATATTGAGAAACTCTGCAAAAGTAAGTCAGCAAAATGTTCTTATCCTCTATCATCAGATAGCAAGAGAGGGTGTGACAGCTATATTTGCTTGTTAGTTTGTTCATTTATGATATTAAAGCTCAAAAGTTGCATAACTTGTATAAAAATCATAAGAGTCGGTAAATAGGACAGACATGAAAACAACAGATATATGCCAAAAAAATATACATTAGTATAAATAAAAGAGGTGTGTTTGGGGATGGAGAAGGTAATAAGTTTTCATTTGTCCATCAATTTGACACTGTTTAAGACATTAATTTATTTCAACACTTCTACAAATGAACTCTCAGAAGTTGCAGTAGATCATGGGGATGGAAACAACAATATTATTAGTCAAAAAACAAATGCATTCATTTGGGCATGTATAAGTGTGGTATGCTAAGTTTCTTTTATAGGGAACTTTAATGAATACTGAGACATGCAATGTGCAGATACAAGGATTGTAAGAGCCTGACAAAACTACAATTTGAAATGAGCAAAAGAGCTAGGTAATTTATTGACAGCTAACCAAGCCCATAAAACACCAAATTCCAAGCATTTGTGGCTACAGAAATGCATGTCAACATCAGATATAAAGGCCCAAAGTGACTGGAAAAAAAAAAAGAGTTCTAGAAGAATCACTCATACCTTTGCTCTTAACTCATTCAGTTCAGCAGATTTGATGCTCACAATGAAGGTGGTATAAACAAGAATTTCATGTATGATTTCATCAAGCAGCCCACTGGAAGTGATGGCACCAACTGCAACTAAGTTTGAAAGGATTCTTAAGGATTGATTTGAAGTAAGAATATCTTGATCCCTGTGTGTTCAACAAACAATGACGTATTAAAGAACCGAACTAGAGAGTAGGCTATATTCAAAGGAGTCGTGCAAATCAACTTCACCTGCTGGAATTTTGGGATCCTTGCGAGCATCGTTTTATGGGTAGCAAAACATGTGCTAATGCTTCATTATCTTGACCAATTATTAGTGCACCTTTAACCGTACGCGAGTTATTTTCCAGTCTGTCGAGAATTTGACAACCTGAAGCAAACCATCATTTAAGTCACATGTGATTGCTACATCATGTAAGTTTATGTAGAGCGAGAGTTATGTCTTTAGTTAAGTTTGTTTCATTGATATTTCAATCTGGTGTCAAAATAACTCTAAGAAACCCAGACAATGATAACTTGGGGCTGGAGGAGGGGCAGACACTTATGAAACATAATATAGATCTGGTCATATAAATTACCAGAACTAAACAAATTAATCAGATTTCTCCTTGTTACCTGACTGTTTAACTTCATCAGGATTTGCAAACCCAGGAAACTCCTCATTAGGAGAAGAATTGACTGCTTTGGAGTCTGGAATATTTGATTGAGCATCATCCTGAAAACTTATTCCACTGTTGTCCTCTGAAGAAGCTGTAGATGTGACTATACCTACTACATGGTAAGTAGTTAATGACGATTGAAAGAAAAACAACAGTACAAAAAAAAAAAACAAGAAGAACAGAAAAACGCTTTACCAGGACTAGAAACGGCCAAGCCACCTGGTGTTTGGATTTTGTTTCCCTCACCCCTCCATGCTGCAACGCACCCCCTTTCTGCAGCAGTAGCAGACCGCATTTCCTGGAATAGGTTCAAAAGTTACATTAGTTCTGTGTTTCTGCAACTAGGCATGTACAAGGATATCTATGTAATACAAGACAAAAGGTATTCCATAGTCTTGAACTGACGATTGAACTCATTGTTAACAAAAATATGAGGATAAGTACTACTTTCATTTTATAATTAAACATCACTTAAGTTTCATCAACAAAGCTGTTTCAATCATTTCCACATTTTTCTTCTCAAAAATATAGAAAAACTGAGAAATCATTACCCTAGCTTCCAGTTCTTCAGCTGTCTCCTTAACAAATGGGTGTTCCAAAAGAGCTGGCCAAGTCAAACGATTTTGAGGCACCTGTTTTCCAAGAACAAAAGACCAGCAGCATTTAAGATTGGCAAAATTAATAAAACTATTCAACTGAAAAAGTTATATATTTGAAATTATATAACAACCTTATTGAGCAACCCCTTCAGAAAGTTTTTAAAACTTGAACTCATGTTGTCAGGGTATTTGACAGGATCCTGAAAATGTTCAAAAGTAATATTACAATACACCGTTTAATCATGTACACAGCACAAACACATATAAATTTGATTACATGTACCTTCACTATATGCCGAACTAGTGCATATACTGAATTTGTATAGAATGGAGGCTGGCCAACAAATAATTCATATCTGTATGCGCACAAAATAAAGGTCTTAAAAAGTAAGGAGGAAAAGAAGAAAGTATAAGGCAGAAAAAGAAAAAGAAAAAAAAATAGAGGCTGTGGAACTTGGAATCACAATAGTTTTACAATTCATTTGGATATTGTATTATATTCCATAATGAAACATTGGAGAACAGCTAGACTAAATAGCAATAAAGTAACAAAAACAAACAATGTGAAGGAACAGATTAAATTAGAAATCCTCTTGAGCCAAGTTAGAATATGTTGAAGAGCAAATAGACTAAGCAAGAATAAGGTAAAAACAAACAGAGTGAAGAAACAGATTGATTAGAAACTGTTCTAAAAGTTACAGAAATACAAGAATCCATTACACGCAACGTTGATCAAAAATTTAACACATAGCCAGTTGAATAGAAATTGAAGGAAATTTTGGCCAGAGAGTTTAAGTGAAGGGATGCAACATACAATATAACTCCGAGAGACCATAAATCTGCAGTGTGGTTGTAAGGTTGTTCCCGCACTAGTTCAGGAGCCATGTACAGGGGAGTACCTAAAGAAAAATGTAAACTTCACTGCATCATTAAACAAAGTAAAATAGATTCTCCGATATCTAACAGTTGATCCGGAATCATTCTGACCTTTTATGGATCGCAAAACAACAGTATTTGTGGACATTGCTCGTGCAAACCCAAAGTCACAAAGCTGTAACAATAATAGAATTCACAAGTTAAGTGATACTGGTAAATAGACACCCAGACTTATAAGAATACTAATAGTACACATATTAACCTTAACAATAGAACCAGCACCAATGAGAATGTTTTGTGGTTTCATGTCACGGTGGATGATGCGGTTTGAATGGAGATAATGCAATGCTCTCACCTACAATATTTGGTAAACAGAAAGTTATCAAATCCTAACCGGAATGGTATGACAGTTAGAGATGGGACATAAACAGGTGACAAGAAAGTACCAATTGCTTAGCAATTGCTTGAACTTGTTCTTCTGGAAGATGCTTATCATCCTCAAGAATTTCAAATAGTTCACCCTGCATATCAAAGAAAGTCCTTGATATTTAAACATCTGCAGAGTTTCCTACTTTCCACAATAACATGCTAGTCTAGATAAACAAATACAGTCAAAATAGGTACTTTAGATAAGGAAGAAATCAATACTTGTGCAAACTCTGTGACAACACAAAACTCTTGTGGGCTTTCAAAGGAATCAAGCATTTCAATGATATTTTCATGCTTCAGCTTCCTTAGAATCTGCAGATTTAACAGCAGATTACATCATACAACAGACAACAATTAAAACAAAACAAAACAGAAATGAGCATTAACCGAATCAAGGAAGATGTACATATTAGATTTGAGAAAACATGAGCCTAGTACCTCAATTTCTTGTCTTAAATTGTGGATATCCTTGTCACTTTTCCCATGTTTCATAATGAATTTCATCGCAACAGTCTGAAAAACAGCCACAAAAACATGTAATCAGAGAAAAAAGACCAAAACTAAACAAAATTAAGTTTTCAGAAATGCAGAACATATGTACCTGGCCTGTGAACTTGCGTCTTCCCTTGTATACCTTCCCGAAGGAACCTTCACCTACAAGCTCAATTACATGATAATTCTCGACACCCATCCTTCACAGCTGTATGTACACCTTACAGTGCTGTAAGTCATACATCACAGTCAATTAATGCAACTACAATCAAACTCATTCACTAACCATGATTTACCAATCGAAATTTGGAAACAAAATTACTCAACTAATAATGATATGCAAACTCAACCATACCTAAATTGCATAAACACTGCTAGCACAGTAATCAAACTAGTTTTGCTTTAATCTTCCAACAAAATTTACCAAATATAACGATTCGCACAGGAATCGCAATCAAATATTTACCAAATCTAATCAAAACTTCTAGATCCTGAAATATGAAACCGAAACCGAAACCCTAACCTTCGTACCCGTCGCCATAACCCAACCCCAAACCAAAAAAAAATTAGAAAGCAAAGATCTAGGGCTAGTGGTTACGAAGACCAGTGAAGCGAAATAAATGAATCGGCGACTAATTTAGTAGACGAAAACCAAACGAAACGAAGCAGAATTAATGGAGGCGTAACAGTACCTTGAGCTCCGATCTGAGCATAAATGGAATTGCTACCAATTTCAGAGAGATTGAGAGAGAAGCCAAGTAAAGCTGGAAGTGAAATTAGAGAGAGAGAGAGAGAGAGAGAGAGAGATTTGAAAAACGGTGGATGAGAAAATAGAGAGAGGTTTTCGGTTTTTGTGGGTTTCTCCCGCCTAGTTAAGCTTTTTTTTTCATTTTTGAAAGTTAAAAATTTTCAAAATGAAATTTGAGAGGACTGTGCCACAGTGTGATTGCTCGGACTGGACGAAGCGTGTGAGTGAGTTCAATATACTGCATGTCGTTCGGCAGAAAACGACTCATATCATCCACTCATCATATAATAGGAGTTTGTTACTCATAACCTCACTGTCACATAGGCTAATATCAGAAATAGCATTAGCAACCGAGAGGAAGGAGACGCCAAACCCTAATCGATGACGAGCATGAGGCTCCAACCCTCACCACCGGGACTGACCCCAGCGAAGAGGCCGAACCCCACATCTGATCTGGTCCTGGCATCCTCACCGACGGACCCAAACCAAGCCAAGAAGGCGAAGCCGGACTGCACCGATCGATGTTCAGCATCCCGTTTAGTCAAATTATATTTGACTCCCGAAGATCGATATCTCCCGCCAGACGAATTGAGGAAGAAGAGTGTGATGGGCTTAATCAAAGGTATGCCGTTTATTTTGTTTTTTGATTGCTTCTCAGGTATCAAAAGACATACATTTCATTATCCGGACATTTCAAATTAAGCTATGAAGGAGAAAGATCCTTATCCTTGTATAGGGTTAAAACAGAGGCTTCCAGAAACTTTACCAGAGGGATGTGCATGGGGCTATATCGCCCCTGGGAGTGAAATTAAAAGTTTTGTTTATAAGATGTTTTGCACCTATTGTGGCGCGGGTGCAGCTCACTGCTCACATGAATGAAGACTGCCCGAACAATGATACTCCAGAGGCTGCAGAGTTCATGAAGCTACATCTCCCCAACATCTTTGCGCCCAAGACCAAGTAATGCATTGTATACTGACTTGTGTTTAACCATCTAATGTTGGCTGTTTTGTTTTTGTTTGACGTTTTCAAGCTAGAATAAGATATTTATTTACTTCTTAATTAACCAAATTTTTTCGCACTGTCGAGCAAGTTTTTCATATGTTACAATTAGGCCTAGTGACATTTTCATTCTGGCTCTGCTACATAGTACATGAGAGGGCTACAGATTTCTCTTGATCAGCAATGCAACGGATCAACAAAGATTTTTTTTCGAACAAGCACTAATTAATAAAGAGAGGGCTGCAGATTACTCTTAATCAGCAATGCTACTGATCAATTTTTTCGAACAAGCAGTAATTAATATAGAGAGGGCTGCATATTTAAATAGAAAGTTTATTGATGGCAGTACATTACAAGTTTATTGATGGCAGTACATTACCCAACAGTCGGGTGTTTGAAGAAGCAAAATAGAATCAGAAGCTCGATATAATCCAATTTTCACAGATTAAGAGCGGCCAGCCATAAGATCATATAAAAGAAACTGCAAGATTTGAAACTTATAAAGGAACGGATTCTACAAGAGTAGGAATTATAAAATCCTTGAGTATACTCGAATGATGAGTAGTGTAACTATCTTCATACTTGTATGCAACATCCATGGCACAAGCAAAGTTAAGAACTCGAGTTAGTAGCGGCCTCGGAAGAGCATTAGGAAGGAAGAACGATTCGTTTATGTCCTTCCATGCGTCACTCAGTCTTCTACGCAATTCAGTCATTGCTTCTTCTTCTGTGGCACCATGTTCTTTCAAGTAGCACTCCACAGATGAGATATCAGTTCCTCTCTCTAGCTCAAACTACAAAGACAATGTGAGACATGATCATCTTGGTTCAATATTTGCTATGTAGAAATAGGTATATGGTATGTACCTTGTAGTCTGCTATGTCATCCATAAGTCGGCAAACTACTTCAGCTCCTTTTACAGCCCTGGGATAAGTGGCCAACCAATCGATGGAGTCTTGAGTTGCAATATCTCCCATTCCAACAAAGGCTGTTGTTATTAGCATACGGTAGGCCGTGCTCGGTAGTGCTAGGTCCATGTATTCATCCAACGTTGGTATGTGTTTCTGTTGCAACAATTTTGCTTCATGGAAGTAATATGTTGCTTGCTTTTTCATCTATATAAGATACATATATGCAGCCGATTAACATTTGTTACTTGCTAAGGAAATTAAGTCGTGTGTTACTTGCACTACGTGTATAGAAAGGTACTAGGTAAATGGGGCTTACAGCTTCTATGGCGTAGTGGATTCGATACACGTTTCCCTCCTTTGCGAGCTCTTCTTCAATTTCGATATAGACTTCTAACATTGCCTTATAAAAAAATTTCATATAATCTGGCAATGGATCTATGGCACAGATATCCCACCTAGTTAATCAATTAGTTGAGAAATTAGCCTTGCATTTCTCTTTGGTCGAAATCACATAGTTTTCTCAATTTTAAATAATAGAATTACCTCTGAATAGCATCAGTTAAGAGCTCTAGTTCTTCGAGTGTGCCCTGGGAATCATAAATGTCATCGATAATAGATAATATTGCAGTGACTTTGCAGGATGTCCTCCTAGCAAAGGAAAACTGTGGTTCGAAGTACACTGACAAAACCCAGATGAAGTAAACTTCGGTAATTCTGTCCCTTGCAAATGGTATCTTGTTTTTCAAGTCCAAGTTCTTCCACCACCTACGATCAATTACAAAACAATTTAATTGGTAGAACTATAAACCCTAGAGTGTTTTTTTAGCAAGTGAAATCAACACTGTTTTTCTTTCTTGGTTAGTTAGTGATCACTAGGTGAACATAAACATACAAGAGGATTTATTCCATTTTGATAGATATTCATGTAGTTTGACAGTTAACCTTGTTATTTCACATAGCTCCTTCTGATGGAGTTGCTGCACTAAGTTGAAGTCCAACTTAGCAAGAGTTAGGAGAGTCTCGTTATGTGAATCACACTCTTGGTAGATCGACAAGTAATGTCTTGCTTCCACCCTCGACACGCCCGTTCGAAGTGGCTGATTCAAGGAATGGGATACTAGATTCGAAAGTGGAGGGCTTAAATTGTGTTTGATCGACTCAAGATGAGTGGTGGTGAAGGCTAGTGCCTCTTCGAGTATCTCTTCTCCATGTACCCTAAGATGGGTGGCTTCGTACAAGCTTAATAGTCCTGATACATCACTCTGAAGAGATTTCTTAAATGTCTGATGATTTCCATCCTTGAACTTGTTGAATATATCTGCATCAGTAGGCAATTCCTTAGACGAGCATCTATATATTATATTATCGATATATAAACAGATAGAGACATAGTGATAGAAGAATTTCATGTCTTGTTTGTTATCAGTATAGCAAATTAGAAATTGAAAGAGTTTACAAAATCACGACGAAGACAATAGCATTCGTAGTTCATAACGTATTTTTCTTCTTCTTAATTTAATAATTTGAAAGCGAGGCGATTAGAATTGACACATAAATTGGCATGCAACTTACCACATGAAATGTTATAACCATGTTGTCTAAGCAATCGAAAACGCAGGGCAGTAGTGTAAAGGTCATCATCATCAGTACCACAAGAGTAGTTGTGGTGAATTTGTTTCAAAATCTCATCAATCTCATTTTCAAAATGATAGGCCACGCCTAAACGTTGAATGTCATTAACCAAGTCTATTTGTTGTGAACCAGATACATTAGCAGGATCCATTAAAATTCTCTTCACCTCTTCTTTCAATTCTCGAACGTGTTGCTCCAGTTTAATGTCAACTTCCTACACATGCAAATTGAAGATCAGAAATACCGTATGATTTAGTATTTTAAGGGTTGTACGTAAAATATGTATATACATGTGTGTGTGGACGTTCCCAGAGATGAAAATATATATTTTTTTTTTCGCCATGCATGTTAGGGGATCAAAAGAATAGAAATATACATATAGCTTACATGGTACTGCAATGATGCATTTCAATAAAATAAAATTATGCCGAACGTCTGAAGCTTTATAGTTAAAATATAAGTATTTATCAACGGAAAATATAAAATCCTACCGTGGTAGAATAAGAGAGAAAATGATCATCCCAAATGCCCGGGGCATACTCATAATAAGCTAGAGGTAGCTTAACATCAGCATCAGTGTCTGGCTCTTGAACTTGAGATGCTAAAACTTGGGGAGACATAATTCAGTAATGCAGGATACGAGTAAGTTGATAAGTTGATGAACAACTCAATTATGCTCTGCACTATTTATAATAGAATAGTTAAGACTTAGGCGCACAAATTCTCCACCCAGCCATCGGCTGGTTACATATTTTCAACGACATGATTTTTCAACATTATTGAATATATAACTGTACATAGATATTTCATATTCTAAACTTTTCTCTGGTGATGGACTTTTCTCTCTGCAATGAAGGGGAAATCACCTGTCCCGGATTTCCCAATGCTAAACATGTGCCATCAATAAGAAGCGGACACGTGGAAATCCGTTAAACAAAATTCAACAGAGTTAATTACTTTTAATTTTTGAGATTTAGTAAATGGAAAAAAACAAAATATCTCCCGGTCTCAATCGTCTTTTCTTCTTTCTTCTCCAGATCTGAGATGGAATCCAAGGTTAAGCAGACAAGCCTGAAGAGTTCTCTTTCCAGAAAATCAAGTAAAACCAAGAAGTCATGGCAGGTGGGAAATTATACAGACGATCCTTGACGGGTATTTCCAGATTTTCTAGCACTTGCTGTATTCTTAAGGATGAGATTCTCAATTTCGTATGGCTTGAATTCTCAAACGAAGCATCGACCGCCTCTCTATCTTTCTTTATCTCTTTTCAAACACCATAAAGTCAATTAGTTCACACCCTTGGATCACAACCAGCTCACCCACAAGTCAATTTTAGCTCACTCAAAATTTCCATCGAATTCGTCCTCTGTCAACCCCAAATCTATTGACTGCAATTTTAATGCTTTTACTTATCAATTTTGTTTGCAAATCATTACCATAAACAGAATTTCACACCAAGCACGAAAGCATTCGCCCGAGATTAAGCTTCGCTGGTCCAACGTCGAGATACAGCTGGATCCTCGTTGCTAGTAAATGGGTTGAGAGAAGGATCACGGTTTGTTTGTCTTTGATTTGATCATATCTGATCTGATTCGATTTCTTGATTGAAGAAGGCAGAAGGAAGAAGAAACGGCAGAGGAGCCGGGTTTTTTTTTTTGCGAAGTTAAACTGGAATTTTTACTTTTCTTTCAGTAAAGAAATAAATATTATCAATATTTAACAGAGTTAGAGCTCTGTTAAGTTTTCTTAAGTGGAATTCCACGTGTCAGACACTTATTAATGGCACAGGTTTTGGTATTGGAAATCCGGAACAGGTGATTTCCTCCCTGTACGTAGATAGAAGTCTGCTAAATTTAGTATTTTTTTTTGATACAGCTAAACTTTTCTCTAGCCTCTCGTCATGGACTTTTCGGCGGGAGACTAATCTTGGACTTATATATATATATATATTTTCGCCGGGACACTTATATATATATATATATATTCTTTTGTCTCATTCAAAACTGTTAATGATAAAAATTCTAAGCGCCTCTCTTTGTCGACTTTACTAATCTGAATCTTGAATGAGATTGTGAAGAAATCGGAAAGAGAAAAAATGGGGTAGAGAAGGAATAAAGAAATAAGGAATAAGGACTAACCTTGTATACCTTCCCGACACCCAACCTTCTCAGCTGTATGTACACCTCCACGGCTCCACCTTTACAGTGCTGTAAGTCATACATCACAGTCAATTAATGCAACTACAATCAAACTCATTCACTAACCATGATTTAGGATCGAAATTTGGAAACAAAATTACTTAACTAATAATAAATATGTAAAATCAACCGTACCTAAATTGCATAAAAACTGCTAGCACAGTAAAATCAAACTAGTTTTGCTTTAATCTTCCAACAAAATTTACCAAATATAACAATATGCACATGAATCGCAATCAAACTTTTACCAAATCTAATCAAAACTTCTAGATCCTGAAATATGAAACCAAAACCGAAACCCTAACCTTCGTACCCGTAGCCATAACCCAACCCCAAACCAAAAAAAATCGAAAGCATATATCTAGGGCTAGTGGTTACGAAGACCAGTGAAGCGAAATAAATGAATCGGGGTTTAGTAGACGAAAACCAAATGAAACGAAGCAGAATTAATTGAGGCGTAACAATACCTTGAGCTCTAATATGAGCATAAATGGAATTGTTCAGAGAGATTGAGAGAGAAGCTAAGTAAAGCCGGAAGTGAAATGAGAGAGAGAGAGAGAGATTTGAAAAACAAGGCTATAAAGCATACGTACACAAAGAAGAGTAACCAACCCTAAGGTACATTAGCATATAACTTGCGAGTAAAGCAATATTAGGAAGTTTTAGTAGACTGGATGAAAAACCTCGTTCCTAAGAGATGTTGAACTCTCTTGAAGCACCATTATGGATGTTGTGTCTTCGATTCTTGATCTATCTTAAGGACAAGTTGTGTCATCTCAGTGAAAATTGTGCTGACAACTTTAAGAGACCGATGAAATACCAGATAATAATTATATCCCTTATTTAAAACTATCATAGAAGTGCAAATCCTAGCTCCCTGTAATATAAAAGTTATAACTAGCTTCAGATAATTTGTCTATTATCATGTATAATTAAATTATTTAAATATGATAATGAAAGTACCCAGAAGTCATTTGCTGTTCAAACTGAGTAGGTGATCCTGCGGCTAGAGATGTGATCCTCACAAGAAGAAGGCAATTTGAGTAAACCATAGGGAACATCAAATGAAGAATACACGGTCCACCTTCATTATGTGACAACTCAAAATTAAAACCTTCTTCATTAGGGAGATAGTACACTGAAAAAAAAAAGAGATTAAAATTAATATACAGAAAGTATTCTAGATTTTTATGCCAAGAACAAAAACAATACTAATTTAGACAATATTCGGTAATATTTGACATAAGAATAAAAGAGAGCCCTTTTAATGTTTTGCCCGGTTGTGGGCGAGGAGGGATTCGAACCCCAACACTGTGGCTACGAAATCCTCAACTTATAGGTTTTCATGAGAATGACTCCTTATACATAAAATATTTGGTAATATTTACATTAAAGTGCAAATGTATAATCGTAGTTTTATATTTTTAAGAAAGGTACGAAAATTGAGAAAGATGGATATGAACATTGGCCCTAAGCCCATATCCTATTTTAGGCTGAAAGCCCAAGTTTAAATCATGACACGCCCCATAACCTCATCTTGCTCCTTGGGGATCGAAATAGCAACGGATTTGAATGAGACGCCAAACCCTAATCGAAGCCAGCGATGACGACCGGGACTGACCCCAGCGAAGAGGGCGAACCTCGTCACCGGAATCCTCACCACCGGGACTGACCCCAGCAAAGAGGCCGAACCCCACATCCGATCTGGTCCTGGCATCCTCACCGACGTCGGACCCGAACCAAGCCAAGAAGGCGAAGCCGGACAGCACCGATCTATGTTCAGCATCCCGATTAGCCAAATTATATTTGACTCCCGAAGATCGAAATCTCTGGCCAGACGAATTTAATCAAAGGTATATGCTGTTTATTTTCTATGAGGAATCAGTACAATACAAATAGTGATTTATTTCTAAGTCTGATCGATGGTTCTGATTGAATTCATTTCAATTCATTTGCTCCTCATAAGACATACATTTCATTATCCTGACTTTTCTCTGTCTTTCATTCAATACCACTGGGGTGCAAAGCTATGGAGGAGAAAGATCTTTATCCTTGTACGGGGTTAAAAGAGAAGCTTCCAGAAACTTTACCAGAGGGATATGCATGCATGGGGTTATTACGCCCCTGGGAGTGGAATTAAAAGTTTTGTTTATAAGATGTTTTGCACCTATTGTGGCGTGGGCGCATCTCACATGAATGAGGACTGCCCGAAGAAGGGTACTCCAGAGGCTGCAGAGTTCTTGAGGCAACATCTCCCCGTCATCTTTGCGGATGAGACAAAGCCCAAGATCCCCAAGTAATGCATTGTGTACTGACTTGTGTTTAACCGACTCTGCTTTACGTATTTCCCTATAAGTAATGAATGTATGATGTTAACAATCCTATGAAGATACTGGGAACTTAGTTACAAGTTCAGTTGCGGTGAATTCTTGTGTTTCTGGCAGCTGAACTTTATATTACTCGATGACTTGATCTTGTGTTTCTGGCAGCTGAACTTTATATTACTCGATGACTTGATCTTGTGTTTCTGGCTGCTGAACTTTTTGATTACTCGATGACTCGATCAGTCTGCATCTTCTTAGCAGCGACTCCCCAAGAGTTTATTTTAGTCTAGTTAGCTCTAAAATTGGATATGCTATACAAGTTTGAACGAAGGTGAAATTTTCAAAGTTCAGCAAGTTCAGCCCCTCGGTTGAAATTGAGTAAGAGGGGATGTGTAAAACTGTGATAGTACTCTATTATCAATAAGCGAAATTGGCATGTTTAACAACTTCCAAAGCACCATCTGTGAGCCTACTACATTATTACTCAAGTAGCTTCCCACCATTATGACCGAAATTGAACAATGTCAACACAGACTTTGAACCTGAAAAGAAAGAACAAGAAAATCTAAGCAGGGCAAACCAAGGTTTGAACCCCCAATACCTTGAAGCTCACCCTCTCAACTAAAGCTATTACTCTCTTTCTCTATTCAGTTTTCCTTGACGTTCATTTGGTTCTCTGGTACTTCGCTCAGTGCAATTCTTGTCTTCTCTACCACCTTTGTGTCCTTGCTGTCCTCAATCTTCAGTTTACTTTTCAGCAGTTTCTTCAGCTGCCTTAGACTTGTAGCCTTAAATTCCTCCACAATCTCCTCCTTTCCAACAATGACCTCATCTTTCTTCTTCATCTCAACTTCCTCAAGGTCCTCATCCTTGTCCATCTCAGTGCTAGTGTCCAAGCTTTCATCATTGTCATCAGAGATGTACATTGCACTTTCTGGTCTCTTTTTGCCTGAAGATTTTGCTGAAGTTGGGCGGGGAAACTGGGTTGCAATGTTAACCGGCAAGGGTTAGAATGATTCAGCCTTGGCAACTACTGCTGCTTCACTCATACTAGCATCAGCATTTTCAACAATCAAGCTCTTATGAGCACTTTGCTTTTCTGATATATCAGCAACAAACTCATCCTCACTATATTCTTCTTCAGTGAGGTCATCATCAGAGTCTTCCTCATCACTAGATTCTCCTTCAGTGGTTTCATCATCAGAATCTTCTTCTTCACTTGCTTCCTTGATATCATTCATGTTATCCTGAAGCTCAGAAGAAGCTTCATCCACCGACTCATCTTCAGTGCCCTCATCCTCAGAATCTCCTTCTGTGCTGGAACCTGATTCAAAGTCAAAATTTCCACTGTAATCACCCAATGCCTCAGTCTTGGGAGCTTCTTTAGGCTCTATTGTGGTGGCAGCCACATTCACATCAGAAACTTTGCTTGCCGGGCTCTTAGTAGGAGTGGAACTGAGAGTTGATGAAACGTTCTCATCAGTTTTCACAGCACTTGGTGGTTCGTTTACCTCTTGTGGCAGTGCAGATTGAGCAGCAATAACATCATCACAAACTTTGCTTGCCAGGCTCTTAGTAGGAGTGGAACTGAGAGTTGATGAAATGAGGTCAACAGTTTTCACAGCACTTGGTGGTTCGTTTACCTCTTGTGGCAGTGCAGATTGAGCGGCAATAACATCATCAAAATCTTTGACCATATCCTGTGCTCCTTCACAATGAGGTTCTGCAATAAGCAACCACAATGAGATTCAAAGCAGTTCAATGTAAAAGAAACAAATTGAAAAATTGTTTAAGCATCTGGCTCAAAATAGCAAATAAACTCCAGTTGAACTTACCCTTATCATCAGCTGAGCTCTCTTCACTAGATTCATCCATAACCTCTGAATCCATATTAGCATCTGAAGCTGCCTTTGGTGCAGACAACTCAGATTCCATTCCTGATTCCTGCATTGGACCATCTTTCTGTACTTCTGTCACATCCATCTTGTTATCTTTCACCAGACTTTCATCTATAACTTGTCTATTTGATTTTAGCTCCGACAACACTTCAGAAGCATCAACTCCATTTTCTGATACTGTCTGCATATCAGATCCTGTTCAATACCATACAAGTCATGTCAGAGAACAATACTTTAGCTCCACATGCCGTCTAAAAAACAACATATTGGATTAAAGTAGGATAGTCTACACAACTTGATATCCAAACCAAACCACACGTCCACACCCAAAATAAGTCAGGCTTCACAATGTTTTAACCTACTCATATCCAAAATTAGCTAGTCTACTACTTGATATCTACAAATTTGATAATCATGACCAGTAATAACTCATCAAGGAATGTCTTCCGGACTTACCCTTAGCAACTGAGCTCTCAGATTGCTCTGAGCAATCCATGGTATCTACAGAAAGTTCATCAATGCTAGAAGCCATGGTGTTGTCCTTATCCAGGCTCATGTTCGACATGGTCTTCCCCAACAACCTCACTGATCGCCTAGTACTATAAGCGCGCTGCACAGAGGCTGTTTCTGTTAGGGTCTCCGTCTTCTGGCAAGCTGAAGCAACTGGAGCCCTCCTCCTGGTGCTTGGAGCAGGAGGAGTCTTTGGTGGAACCTCAGTCTTTTCGTGTCCCCCCTCTTCACCAACAGTCTTCTTAGTCGGAGCACGCCTAGCGGTAGTCCTAGCCGCAGTACGAGAGACACTTGCTGATCCAATCATGATTTTCTCTGGAGATTGGTTCAACAACTCTTCCAGTCCTTCAACCTGACACAATAATTTACATTAACAATGTCAGGTTACATTACAAATCATCACAAACTATCAAGAAACTATCAATTATTGTTTGGATGCCTAAGAATGTGAAACATGATTGAATCAGATGTATATATTGATATACTCTTATACAATTCGTTTAGGGGATTAACCAAATTCATAGAGTTTTCGAACAGAATTCCTAAACTTACTCAGCAATAAAACAGTAAACATAGACTATTGTACTGATTATATCTTCCGAATTCATAATCTATCAGCAAAGATTCTACTAATAAACTTACTCTGGCAATTAAACAGTAAACATAGACAATTCTACTGATTATATCTTCCAATTTCATCGATTCAGCTGAATAATGTTATATATGTTTGAATCTATCAACAAATCAAATCGATCTAATTCATTTCCAGGTCATCCTAAATCCTCACCAGCCAAGCATGGATCGGAAGAAAGTAGAACTCATATATCACACTAGAAAGATCGAAAACCCAAACTGAATCCGCTAAATTCAAATCAATTCCAAGTAGATCTAGATCTGATTTCCAGCGCAACCTAACAGATTAAGATGCTAAACTAACAATTCGACACCGAAATCGAAAGGGATTGAAGAGTTAGTTACATGTTGAAGAGCGGAGAGAGAATCGGCCATGGCGACGTTGGTGATGTTAGCTGGGATTCCGTTCTGCTTGCAGAGAGCCTGGAGGGCCTTCCTGGTGAGGGTGTGGAAATCCATGGATGATCAAAACAAGCTGTTTTGGTCTCTAAGAGAGAAAGTGAGAGGCGGCTAAAAGAGAGAGAGAGGATTTGAAAGCGTTTGGTGAGAAATGAGGGAGGGATTGAGGTGTATATATATTGGGGGAGGATAGTGACGATTGAAACCCTAGAGCTTCAGACCGTTGGGAGCGCGATTTGAAATTTGAAATTGTTGCCTATATTCTATTGTCTGCTTTATTTCTATATATTGTGTTCTTGTTTTTTGGTAAGAGAATTAGGAGGGTCATTGGATTCATTTAATGGACTTTGATTTTACAATTTTCCATTCATTTAACCAAGTCATTTGGGGTTTTTTTAATTTTGAATTTAGATTTTTTCATATATCTTATTATAAATTATACGTAATCTATTTGTTATTGACTACGTTACGATAAAAGAGTAAAAATAAATATAATTTATGGTTTCCCACGATCATCAATGACAAGCATTTCGATCAGTACTCGTACAAGTCCTGGATGAATACAATGGCATTTCTCATACTTATGAGGCTTAGCTTGGGTGTATTTGTGTATGGGCTCAAATTGATAACATTATTTTGGTGTTTCATACATAGAGGGTAACGTATCTCAATGGAGTCCAAGACATTTTTTAAGTTTACATTAAAACCATAGTGTTTTTGGTATCATGTACTCATGAAGGCTCATCATCAATGAGCTGGTTTGACTTATTTCTCTTGGATGTTTATTCGATCAATACAAAATTTATATACGAAAAGCTATAATTCTAGTTTAGTGCTACACAAGGAGGATAGTTGCAAAGTTTCTCAAAATGGGGCACAAGGATCGTATGCACATGTACCAAGTTGTTTGAATGTTCATATTATCTCCAAGCAAGTATTTAGGTTATCACTTGTCAACAATGATCACACCAATCGTTTTTGTTTTAAGTTAGGTACAAGCCAGGAAGGATACAAACATTTCAAACACTAACTTGGGTCTTTCGGCCCAAATTGTTTAGTTGACTTGGGAAAACCCGCAAGTCGATCAATGTTGATATTATCAACCATGTTGTCATACTTACATGGTCACTAAATGACCAAATACACTTTGCTCAATCACTCTTACATTTACGCCAAGGAGTTAAAAACAATCCAACTTTGCATAAAATTGATTCTCATCACCATTGAGTTTACATATAACAGTGATTATGTATTTCTTGATTCATTAGTAACCAAATGATATGGTTGATCAACTTTGGTTTAGAGTATGTGACTACAAACATGGTTAGGAGTCCAATGCCTTCCGGGCCTAAAACTGGAGGGTAGGAAATGGAAATGGGTTACGGGTGGAAAGAGTTCAAGTGAAAGGATTGCCTTAAGGAATCGACACAACAATATAAACATATCTTGGCATGAAGAGTTCAGGTGACATGTGGAGGTGTAATTTATACACTTGCCTTGACTTAGGCATGAAATCATATAGAGATAACCCTAAACCCTGAATTACTATAATTAAACTATAAACTTCACAATTTCACTTAAGTAATGGTAGGCCTCTATATGATTTCATGCCACATCAAGTAAATCAAGACAAATGATACTTCAAAACGTAAAACCTAACTAAAACCAACTTCTCGCAAAGCATAAGTCATCTCTTATACATCTAACAACTCATAACACGCGTACGGTTGATCAAAGATCATGTGTGTATGCAATTATATTGCACCAAATTTGAGTAGAATTAATCGGAGAAAAAGAGTAGATTTACACATGGTTTTGTACTTGTACTTGGAAGAAAAATGTGACGCTCCGTTTCATCTTTTGGTCATTTGCAAAATCGCCGCCTAGTCGATCGATCGATACTAATAAAGAGAAAAATCCTATTTCCGCGCGTGTCCCCCACTCCGCCATCTCCAACCCCACGCAGAGCTCCCAGAGTCTTTTCAATTTTGATTTTATTTTTATTTTTACAGAGCATAAAATTAAGAAATAAAATAAAAGCCGAGAGACAAATGAAAAATCCCCAATTCTGAAGGAAACCCTAACCCGAATTTCTCCAATTGGATCCTCCATATTCGTCTCTATTCGGATCACCTCCTCTTCACTGTTCCTCGCTGCAGGCTGACTCACACTCCCCTTTTGATCCCAGAAACCACACAGACTGAGATAGAGTGACACACAGAGATAGAGATTTAGAGAGAGAAATAGGAACAAGCGCCTCTCATGGAGAGTACAGATGCCGGCGATTTCAGCGTCGGATCGATCGTCTGGGTGCGGCGGAGGAACGGTTCGTGGTGGCCGGGGAAGATAGTGGGGCCGGAGGAGCTTTCCACTTCGCATCTCACCTCGCCTCGCTCTGGTACTCCCGTCAAGCTTCTCGGCCGAGAAGACGCCAGTGTGTACGTCTCTGATTTCATCTCTGCATTTTGAATTTCCGTGATTTCTGCTCTCGGAATCGTGTTTGTGTTTTTGGTTTGGTCAAATTTCTGGGCTGTGATCGCATAGATAGCAATAGCAATGGAGTTTTGGGAGTGTGTGGTAATGTGTTTGGTGTAGAAAATCAGCAAAAGAAGTTGTTTTGCTGTTTTACTTGGAAGATTTTAAGAGCTAGGTATGGGGCGAATACGGTTGGAGATCCCTTCTGTGATGGTTCTGAACCTCATTTTGTGCAGGCATTGGTACACCTTGAACCGAATCGTCCAAAACTACTGCTTTTTGGCTGTTTAGATATTGTTGGTGTGTAGCAGTTTATAGGTGTGTCACGGTATGAGTGTTTGTAGTGATGCGGTGCTTGTACTGTGTAGGCCTCTGTTGTTGCAGTTTGATGACTTGTGGTCTGATTTAAATCCGTTTGGTTAAAATCTTAGTACTATCTAGCAGAATCCTAAAGGCTTCAGGCCTCAAAAATCTCATTACATTCTGCTGTTTCTTTTTGCTTTATATACCAGTCAGCAGCACCAGTTGTTTTGAGACATTATTAACAATGGATTTCATTAGATTTGTTATGTTAGTAGTGTGGTTTTTTCTTTTTAAACCGATTGTAAGTAATGCTTATCTGCCTTCCTTTTTCCTGCTTATTAAAGATATTTTTCTTGTTGTATTTCTTTTCAGGGATTGGTACAATTTGGAAAAATCCAAGCGTGTTAAGCCATTTCGATGCGGTGATTTTGATGACTGCATTCACAAGGCTGAATCAGCGCAAGGTATGCCGCCAAAGAAAAGAGAAAAATATGCACGTCGGGAAGATGCTATTCTTCATGCGCTTGAACTTGAGAGGGAACTATTGAGGAAAGAAGGAAATTTGGCTATGAGTGCTGGAGTCATGAACAGACAGAACAGTAAACATGGGGCTGTGAAGAAGGATGTATTTATGCCCTCAGAAAGTCTGGGAAAAGAATATTCAAAACTTGGAAATTCCAAATTGAATCAGTTGTACAAGCGAAAAGATTTGTCTCACATGAATGATATTATAGGAAGTCCCCTGTCTTCCCAAAGACTCAAGGAGGGAAATCAACTGAGCGGGGAAGATGATCATTTTGAGGTGACACCTCGGATGAGAGGCTTGCAGGACTTTGGTCTCAAAATTGCCTCTTCAAAGCGGAAAATTTCATCTTCCTCTTCTTTAAATGGTTTTTGGAAACCCGCTGCTGATAGTACTGTTGAACCATTTGCTCATGGTGGTCTCGGCCTGGGAGGAACAAGTCACGTGAACGGTAATAATTACATTGTCCTCTTGTCCAAGTTTTGCAGAATAGTCCACAGTCCTTGCAACCTGACAGTGCTACTCTTTCTACTTATGTTTCAGGAGTGGAGCAGACAAGAGCTGTTTGCAGAGCAAAGAGGAGTAAATGTGTATACTTGCCAGCTGACTCTGGTGATTCTTTGGAATATGAAACAGCTCCTTCAGGCCATATTGACATATCAGGTCCCCCTATTGGCACTAGTCTACATGGGGAGACATTGATAGAGGACACCACTTCTGGGTTTACAGAAGAGGAGCCTGATTCTTCTGAAACTGATTCCTCTATCCCTGGATCTGATTCCTCAGAGACTGAACCGGATATGGATGATGAGCTGCCTTCATTTTCAGGTTCCACTTTAGTGTTAATTTAATATTTTATCATGCTGCCAGATTCTGTTGGTGTAATCTATTCCTGATGCTTTTATGTTGGAAAGATTATGCTCCTAGCTTACAATACATTGCCTAGCCAAAAGAATAACTTATAGTATATCTTCTACATGTCTTTCTTTCTTTCTTTCTTTTTGCAGTTGCCTCTTTATAAGTGTGTGTGTGTGTATTTACTTCCACTGAAATGTAAAATATTTTGAGTTTATGGCAAGGCCGACATATCTTATTATTCTACTATGTTTCTTGATGTACCTACAGATTTAGAAGTTGGAAGATATGAAGCACAAGAACATAGAAGCTTGGTTGATGAGTACCCTGATGAATCAACACATTCTGGTGACATGCCTCACCTCTATAATCAGGACCCTTATTTTGCAAGTGAAGCTGTGTCCAAATGGCAGTTGAAAGGGAAAAGGAATACGCGCAATCTTAGTAAAAGATCAATTGATACAACCGAAGGACGAGGTTTTTTTTATGGACCATATTCTGAAGAAAAGGTGTGTGCTTTTATTAGGAGTTCTAATTTCTGTAAGTAATGATTTTGCTGATCTCTAGTGGGCTAATGTGGGTAAAATGATTTTCAGGCTGGAATGACTGGACTGGACAATGGGTATCCCCTATCAAGAACTGCATCAAGGAGTCGAAACAGAGTTGGTCTGTATATGATTGACTGGGAGGATGGGACCTGGGAAGATAGGTCTGCCTGGGATGAATGCTGGGACGTCAAAAGAGAGCGATATGACCAGATATATGATGATCTTTATAATCATCGCAGGAGGCCGAAATACTTGATAGATGTAGACTTGAAAGTCCAGGCAAGTTACCAGAAAGAGCCTGTCCCTATTGTTTCTCTGATGAGCAAGTTAAACGGGAAGGCGATAATAGGGCACCCCATTCAAGTTGAAGCCTTAGAAGATGGTTTATCTAACATGCTATTTTCAACATTTGATGATTCTGGTGATGAAGCAATCGACAATGATGGGGGCACAACTCTTCCTCACGCATGGAGGACCGCAAGGAGGACAGCAAATGTTCGAGTCCCTCGTCCTCATTTAGTTTCTACATTGGATGGTGATGAGGCTGCTGATGACCTTCCCTTTTCCGATGAAGATAGACCACCATTTAAGAAATTAAACATGGGGAGTTCCAGTTATAAGGCAAGCCAGGTCAAGAGGAACCCTCCTCACAACTCCCGGCTTCCCACTGATAGAAAGTTCTCGAAAAAGGTGTCTAAGAAAGTAAGCTTATCATCTAGCTTGAAAACAAAAACGAGGACCTTATCTTCTTTAGCCATTGAACAGAGTTTTGGTAACAAGGGAATGATACAACATGGTAGTGGCCAAAGGGATAGGTTGATGAAACCAGAGTCTTCTGGATCTGTGCCCACGACTGTAGCTTGGATTCCTGTGAAATTAATATTCAGTAGGTTACTTGAGAAGATCAATAGGCCGCCATCAAAAGCATCAACGGCAGCAGCTAGTAATGCGGTTTTATTGAATGGGGATGCAGAGAGAAGTTCATGATAGATTACTTGTACATTGTTATATAGTACAATAGCACAGGATTTATTGCTAATCTCTTGTTTACGGACAAGCAATACTCCCTTTAAGTCGGCATGTTTCTGCTGTCTTTTCGAATAATCAGGTGAAGATGAAGCAGGTAGATGAGAAAACAGCCATGTACAGCAAAGAGAGAGAGAAGGTTGGCAACTGCATGCATGTTTGCTGGAAATGGATTTCTGGAGGAACAAAGGCTGTGTTGGGTAGGAATTGTAGTAAGGTGTAGATAGAGTTCATAGGGAATGTACATTTATTTCCATACAAGGAAGGCTATGTATCTTGGTCCGCTTTTCTCAATTTAAGTTAATAAAAGTATAGAGAAATCTGGAATTTGTTTGTAAACAATGTTGAAGCCCAGCAGTTGAAGCCCAACCACACATGCCTTTATATTTCAACATCTTCACTCCCTCTTTCTCTCAAACAAGCCGCCGCTGATTCCTTCGTCCGAGTTCAGCCCTGGAACTAGATCCATAGAATTACAATTGAAGAATTTAATGAGATCGGTAAAAGAGGTATAATATCTTCGCTCCCTCGTCTTAATCCATTATTTCAGTGCTGGTCTTCAGAAATGGAGGATTTTGTTCCCAACTTTTGTGTTGAGACCCATACACCTTTGGATGGAGGATCAGACATTTAGCCGAAGACGGCTTCTTCGTGGTCGATGTTCATCCCGTTCGATGGAGGGCTGTTTGCTCTCTCCCGTTCGATTACTAAATAACATAATCTTCAAAGCGCTTGCGCCCTCTTGCAGTCAAGTAGCTCCTAAGATCCTCCAATGCAGGTCTCAACCTGACGAGAATCGCGAATCTTATCAACACCATAAGTTGATGAGCAGGGTGGGTGTATGTAGAATCCAGAGAAACATAAACAAGAGGAAGCACGAAAACACGATATGTATGAGGATAACTCAATGCCACGAAAAACCAACTATTGCATCCTTATTTCATGGGATCGCAACAAAAGGGGGCAAACAAAGCCACTAAATACAAGGCTGGAACAACCCCAGACTGAGTTTTGATCACCCTCCCATTTTCAACAAGTTGATCACACTTGTCATCTTGGTATCGCTTGATATATCTCTTCCTGCATACCAGAAATTAAATCATTTCCTCTGTAGGAGGCCCTCAATTGATCCTCGAATGAACGCATTGTGTTTGCGACAACAACTGTTTCATCAAGATCAAATACAATGCCAAGACATCTTAGGCTCAGCATGCCAAGGCAAGAATTGTATGGTCCGGATGATACATTGAATTCCCCAAAAACATGGATGCTGTTTTTGATTATTCCTCGAATACATGGCAACCAAATGCAGTCTGCAGTTCATACAATACACAATCATTGTCAAGGTGTCTAAGAAAGTAAGCTTATCATCTAGCCTGAAAACAAAAACAAGGACCTTATCTTCTTTATTTCCACACAAGGAATTCAGGCTATGTATCTTGGTCCGCTTTTCTCAATATAAATGAATAAAAGTATAGAGAAATCTGGAATTTGTTTGTAAATTAATGTTGCTAATGACTTGTCAGATCAACGACCTGAGTATGGAATTCATATTAGTAATGAATTTTAGATGAGCGCTCCTTGGTGTACTCGTTGTAGGGCAGTGGCAATGCATAGTATTTCACCAAGTTAAGTTTCTTGTTCTTTCTTTGTTACTTTTTCTCTAGGCTGCACATAGAGAAATTCTTAGGTACGTCTGCCCTAGTTAAGGAGAAAGAAGAAAATAACGCAACATGAATCAAGTTAACGTTGTATATCAAAGAAAAACATTTGATCTATAAGATGGTCTGAAATCACAAACACGTGGCATTCCTAGTATTAAAAATCTGAGTTATATGATTGGCCGTGTACATCACATGGCAGTGTCACGTGATGTTCCAGGTACAAGGAATAATTACTCTAGATGGAAGACTAATCATAAAGACATGTGCGAACAGTCCTTTAGAAAGGTTGAATTACTTCGGTAAATTTGTAAATGGTAATTCAAGTTAGGCTTCAATCTCCTCATATTTTTGTTGTTGTTTTCTTTAATTTCTAGCATTTATTACAACCAATCAATTTTCGTTCCATATCAGAATTTCATGTTAACCAAACGGAGCCTTGTATAAAAACGACACCCTCTCTCTCTTTATTCCTACAAACGCATCAAAAAATAGAGGCCGGGCGAGAGTTTCGGTCCCTCTCTATATATAGCTTCGGTCGTTCCGATCTCCCTTCGTTGACACTAGTCTCTTATCCCGTCGTCAGATTCCGCTGTTTTGGTGAGTACATTTTTTTTTTCATGATTTGTATCCCCCCTCGAAATTTCGAGCGTAGCTGATTTCTTCGAAATTTAAGGGTATATAATCATGTAGATATATGAATATATGAATATAATCATGTATTGGTCTGGATATTTTTGGTTTCTAAGCACATCTGTCTCTGTGTTTATGTTGTGCTTAATTATACTGAAACACAAATTATCCAGATCGACAAGCCACATAAATATGGCTTCGGGTGGTTATTATGCAAAGCAGCAGCACCGGCGAGACCAAGGTTTACACGACATAATTATTATCCTAGCTAGGGCTGGTATATATTCACCTGCTTATTATTATTTTTCAGGTCCTCTACTGCTTGTTCATAGGTTTAGGATTTAGGGTTTAGGTTCGTTGCCAGTATACTTTGTTTTAGTTTTCTCTAGTACGTGACTAAGTACGTTCTCGATTTGATTGTATATCAAGTTGGTTAGTTTCATTGCAGTAGTTGGTATGTTCTTATTGGTTCCAACTTTCACATCTTTGATACATCTAATTTCTTAAACATTTTTTTTTTCTTTTGCATTGCATTGCTTGATAGGATACATGGGTTCTTAGCCTGTGATGGTCTTCAAAATTGTGAAGGGAATTTATATATCTGAGATTTGATCCATGAGTATGATTGTAATCTGGTAACAACGATCAACAATGGACAAGACTCTTTCCAGTGATGTTGACCATCGGGAAATTCCTAGGAGTTCTGATCATGAGCAATTTTCTGAGCTTTTGGAAGTGCTGGTCGAGTACTTGAAAGCAGTTCAATGGAAGTTGGTTGTTGAATCAGAAGAAATTAAATTTGTGAAGGGGATGGAAAAGTTTAGTGTTTCCAAATCTGATGAACTTGATCAAGAGAAATTGAAGGCCGTGAAGACGCTTATGGTTCGACAAAATTATTTCTTCAAGGAGGAGGACGGTTTCTTCTTGGTTTTTTTGTGGATGGCAACGATGAAGACACCATTGGAGGGAGCAGAAAAGTTTGCACACTATTTCACATCTCCAATCCGGTCTACAGAAAAATTATTTTACGGGGAGGAAAGTGTTATTTCTGTGCTGGTAGATTTGGTTGGGACTCAACTCGAGAATATTAAAGCCTACAATAGAAAAATTTTAGATACACTGGAAGCTGATGACCTGAACGAGGTGACATTGCAGGAGATGAGCAATCACTACTTTAGTTTCTATAAAGGAGTGAGGAGTGTGAACATGAAAATTGACATTTTGAGATTTCACTTGGCGTACCGACGGCGTAATGTAAAGGATTTGATGGACAGATTTGTGGAATCGGTGGAAGATGAACTCCAGCAATATGAGGAGGAACTAGAGAGGACCAGGTTTAAAGTGCTTCAATTAGTGAAGAAGCACAAAACCAACATGTTTGGACTTCGATGGTTACCTGATTCTTGGAAGGGAACTTTCGTGTCTATTGGCATGAAGACAATGGTCTTTGGTACTGGTGATGCAGTGTCTTGGGTTCGAGACTGATGCATTGGTTAGAGAGATCTACTGGCAAGCTTCGTATATCAGGGGAGCAACGAGAAATTAGAAGAGAAAACTCTCTGAGCTTGTTTAGCTAACTAGAGAGAGAGAGTTGCACTCCTCCAGACTTTTGTAATGTTGCTCGATTCTTGGAACAGATTATTTACTTTCAGTTCTAACTTTGAAGTTTATGGTTTTTATTTTATTTTATGAAAGATGAAAATTTATTAATGTATTTCGTGATATTTATTTTCTGTTCTAGATTTACAGTTATAAATTCATATAGAATCTGAAGTAGGTAGACATGCATGCAAATGGCTCGAGCTATCTCTTTCCTCCTCCTCGTCTCTCCACTTTTACTCACCAAAACAAAAGGTAGATCTTAATCATCCAATCTTGCGTGTCCCCTTGACCTCTTAGGCACGGAACGACCACCATAGAATTTGAATTAGAGAAGACCAGGTTTAAAGTGTTTCAATTAGTGAAGAAGAACAAAACCGACCTGTTTAGACTTCGATTGTTACCTGATTCTTGGAAGGTAACTTGCGTGTCTGTTGGCATGAAGACAATCCTCTTGTGTGGGAGACTCATGCAGTGTGTCTTGGGTGCGTGCTTGACTGATGCATTGGTCAAAGAGATCTAATAACAAGCTTGGTAACAGGGAAGAAATGAGAAAAGAGAACGTTCTCTGAGCTTGTTTAGCTAGCTAGCTAGATAGAGAGTTGCATACATGCTATGTTTTTGCTCGATTCTTGGAATATTTATTTTCTGTTCCAATTTTATAAAGATGAGTTCATTCTCTTTTGTGGATATTTATTTTCTTTTCTAAATTTACAGTTATGAGTTGATATAAGTTTAAAGTTTCTGATTTGTTAATGAAAGATGAAAGCTAATGTCTAATACACGACTAATATAAGATTTGGGGCAAAGTAGGGCATCATCATATATGCATTGATAAGCAAATATTCGTCGCGACCTCCGGTTCATCAACGAATTCTCCCGATTTGATTTGGGATCGTAGTTAAACCAAGTCATCACAATTTTCCCTATACCATAACAAAAGATATCACCTTATAACTTAACAGTCATATATAGCTTCTATTGACTCCCTAGTTATACCATAACAAAACTACCTTGCATCCACATAGGACGTGCACCATTGGCATTAGCGAAAAGCAATGACATTGCAATATCTTCACGATTGAACCCAACCATGACATCCCTCGCAGACTGCCAATCCCCGAAAGCCAAATCCAACGTGTCACAGAAAACACAACATCCCTCCGTATCACTGCTGGCCTTGAGCCACTCCACTTCTAGATTGAAGCAGCTTTTCCAGAAGCGCCAAAGAGAAATTGAAGCAGCTTTCAAGTCCGTTTCTCCAAGCAGTGAAACACTTTTACTTGTTCGGGAGCTCCCTATGCAGAGATAATATTTCCGAGTCTGTAAGTCATAGCCTTTTTCTTTTCTGCAGTTGTTTTCCTTCTATCTTGTTTGGTATCGATCTTATCTTACTTGTTTCAAATTTTTGATAGGAGAAGCCTTGATCCTGATCCTAAAATGAAAATGAGCCTGGAGAAAGCAAGAGCACTTTGCAGCTTTGCATACACTTACGGTCGGTGGCCCAACGAAAGGTAATTCAACACATAAAAAGACCGATTAGGACAAATAGATAAATATCAAAATGATAAACTTACTTTTTTGCTAACTTCAAGACTAATCTCACGAGACCTTACATTTGATGCTGTTAGTTTCTTCCTTACCTATCTTTAATAACAAGTATGGATCTGAATATAAGATGTTTCAAATCTTAAGGTGCAGTGTGATCTTTTCTTTTTGCTCACAGGTATTGACTGATCATATTAAGAATTGAAATGTGCTTCTCTATGTTTTACCTCAAGACTAATATTTCAGTGCTGGTCTTCAGACATGGAGAAGATTTTGTTCCCAACTTTTGTGTTGAGACCCATACACCTTTAGATGTTCAGTTAGAGGATCAGACATTTAGCCGAAGAGGGCTTCTTCTCATGAGGATTCCCTTTTCTGTAGCAAGAAAGCATGCGGACTTTGAGCGTGGCATGTCTAGACGGTATTACTTTTTAATCAATATTGCCACTCTAATGTCTGCTGCTAATTAGTGAACTTATCTTACAGTGAGGATGTGACTTGTGCGTCTTTCATGTGTTCGACGAGAGGATACAATTATTACCGTGAGAACCCGTGTTCTCACCGTGGAGGATGCCAGTATTGTTTACAACGAGCTGATGAAGAGGTGGCTGAAGACGCTTGATTCTTTTCAGCAGGTTGGCAATCTCTTTGGGTCTGATGAGATCAAATTAGATATAGCATTTTGCACCACAGATGTATTGCGATCCGTGACATAGTCATGATTGATCATTAGTTTTTAATTGCTGATTAGAGTTTAAACAAAATCAACAGCGTTGTATTCAAGAGAAAGTTTTAGAAACCTAGTGAAGATCTCAAAGTTGAAACAGAGAATATGTTTGCGAGTACAAATTGCTCTTGGAAAATTGATCGATCATTGCTTTTTCATTTTTGAACCATTGTAAACACACAAAATGTACAATGAATCATAAATTGGCTGTAGCATTACAATGAGAGTTCAAGCTCAGAAAACCATTCGCAATAGAATAGAACAGTGTCAAACAGCGATAGCCATAATAAGGCGCAAACCCCGCGGCATAAGCTTTCTTGGAAGACATTGTACAAAGTCTTCCTTAAACCTTTAAACACTGAGCAACTCCGAAATATTGCAATTTGTCGCACTTGGGATTAACATTGTTGGTCGTACAGTCTGAGTTCCCAGTCCACAATCACAACACTTCTCAATTCCAGGAGGTCACGACACCATTGCTTTTGCGTGACGTGTTTGTTGAACAATTTTATTGGGCTGGCCCAATGTACAGAATAAGAAGTCCACTCGACCCACCGTTCACGTCTCTCTCACACTTGCACTGGTACACAAACACAGAAGAGAGAGCTCCAAGCTTCGACAAGTGAGAACCCCTGATCGGAAAACACAACTCAACTGAACAGGTGAGTCCGAATCAAACTCAACTTTAATTAAAAGGTCAACTTTTTATTCTGCTTTCCAAAGCTCAGATTATTCAAGCATTGAGATTTACTCTAATTTGTTCCCTATATCTTGCAAAATCTACTTCTCCGTTGTTTGAGCCGTGTGGTAATTTTCTTTTTCTTTTTTTTTGCTGGATTGATCAACTCAAGAGAACATTATTAACCATTTTTGTAGATGAATTGGACAAGTAGTTGGCGTTGCCTCACTAAGGTTTGCAAAGCAGCAGATTCCAAATGTGGCTCATCCTTGTGGTCTCGACAATTCGGAGACAAGGCCAAGGCTCCTGCTACTGAGCCTGAGCTGAATAGGGACTTCCTTATAAATCTATGGATGGCGGATGAGGAAATGAAGCGGTTTCGAAGAAAACCGAGGCGGAGGGCTGTTCAGCAAGAGGAGGGTAGCATGGTTGTGAAGCAGCCACCTGTGAGCCAATCCATCTCTGGATATCTGAAGCCGGAAACTCCTGAAGAGGTCCATTTTCTTAACGCTGTTTTCGAGTTTTTGTTATCCCAATTGTATCTTTGAGTGACATGGGAAGTGCTTACTTGTGCATTGTGTTTTTCTTTTCAGGTCCAGGTGATGCCTCTTCTTGCTAGATCAAATATGCTTGTTACTAGGGATATAGAGTGGGCAAATCTTATGCTTGGCTTTGAGCAGGTGATTCTTTCTGCCTTCAAGTTTGATGTTTCTGTCTCCGATATTTGTTCTAATCCGATACTTAAATGTTGTTGAATGGTTCATAGTGCAAATAGGTCTTAATGATTTGAGTAAATAAAGTTTTGAAGTCAGATGCATTATTCTATTATATGGTGTACCTGTAGGACTATATCCAATATTCTTTTTGCAAAGTGTCGGGATTTTCTGTTCAAAATATTTCAGTTCATTTTCTTGGTATCTGGTAGTACATTCATCACTAATATTACTTGATTTAATTTCAGGAAAACCGGTATGCCATAGTAGATGTATGCTATCCACAATCGGTGAGTAATAATGCTAATTTGTTTCATCATTTTGAGGTTTCTATACAAGAAATTTTGGGTATTGATCCAATAACTCATCCTATATGTTATCTATGTTGTTTTGTAGCCTGTAGGTTTCATTCGTGAGGAGAGTAATATTATCACTAGACAGGTACTTTATTATCTATCTTTGTAATTTTCATTTTGTTTTTACTTGTGGTTTGTTGTAAAGAATATTAGCATGAGCACAATACTGTTACTAAATCTCATTTATTGAAGTTGACATTTGTGGAATCACCTCCTTTGGTAGCTTCTGCGCTTAATGCTTTCTTATATGATGTTGCTTGTTTATTTTGTTTTGTTTTGCAGTTACTTCGCCAGCGGCGTCCTTTTGTTGCTCGAGTAACTGATGGCATGGGTAATGAGCTCTTTAGGGTGAGAAAATGTGCTCTTTCTTTCCTATCATGTAATGTTATATGTACAAACATTAATGAGATTCTTCTAGGCTAAGATAGTGTAGATGTTTCAGGCTGATCCCACATTTTACCTTATGTAGGTTCGCAGGCCCTTTTGGTGGATAAACAGCTCAATTTATGCAGAGATCAATGGTAAGGTATGAGAATCTGACATGTTATCTGTTTGTGGTTGCCACAGTGCGCATGGAATTCTTATTGTTGATGGTGTTGTATGTTTGTTATCCTATAGGAAGTTGGTGTGGTTCACATACGATGGCATTTGTGGAGAAGGATATATGATTTGTACCTAGGGTAATTTCCAACTGCTTATTACAGACTTTACTCATTGGACATCCTCAAACTACATTGTTGATGAATCTTTTTCTTGGTTTTCTGTGTTGCTTTCCCTCTGTTTCACCTAACCCTACAAATGATGTTATGTAGGAATAAACAATTTGCAGTCGTTGAAAACCCTGGATTCTGGCATTGGACATTTACTTTGAAGGACATTGATGGGGGCGTTTTGGCTGAGATAGATCGTGATTGGAGGGGCTTTGGCTTTGAGGTTGTTTCATTGTCTAAATCTAGATAATTGCAGTCTGGATTCCCCCTCCCTTCCTTATATACATTCAAAATGTTTGTTTCGTAGCGAAAGAGACAAAAAAAAGTGACTTGTTGGAATTATACTGGATTGCATGTTATACTATTACAGTAAAAGGATTCTGGTCATGTTCATTAAGACTTAAAAATGAGGTACTTATATTTCTGTCACGGTAAAAATTACCATCTCATGAAGAAAGTGGTCTCGCTTTGGAAGTACCTTCTGGTACCTAGATTTCTTGTTTTTAGGATAAATATGATCTTTTACGATTCACATTCTGGTCTATGCACAGCTTATTCTGCAAACATACGTATAATGCTTCATTAACTTTTCTCTCATACAGCTCTTTACTGATGCTGGGCAATATGTGATTCGGTTTGGAAACTCTGATCCCGCATCCAAGATCGGCCTTGCTAGCCAGGTTGAGTATCCAATCTCTAAATAACATTCTGATTTCATTTATTCCACTTAATCTTCTTGCTACATTTTGATGGCAGATTCAAGAGTTGGAAGTAGTTCGCCCATTGACTCTGACAGAGAGAGCTGTAACTCTTGCTCTTGCTATATCGTTGGACAATGACTATTTCTCAAGACATGGTGGATGGTAAGCTAATGACTTCTTCCTAAGAAACCATGGTCAGGATGTTTAACGGATGTTCAGAGTTTAAAATTTGATGTGCATGCCATTACCAAGTTAGCAGACAAAGTAACTGCTTTTGCTATACGAATTTATAGTCACTTACTCAGTACCATCTTGCAAACTTAGGCATTTCAAGATCGCATAGTTATCTCTTCGAAACATATATAGTTTTCCTTGTATATCTTGGGAGACTATTTGAGACTTGAAACTGATTTCTTTTGTATGTTGTGTTTGTTTTTCCCAGGGGAATGCCTTATTTTGATCTAGGTGAATAGGTCTTGCCGTCTTGCTAGCCGTGTGGTGCGCAGACGACAAATCCAAGTAATTATGTGGTCATTCGTATTATGTGAGGATTAGATACAATGCTCGCCTGCTTTGTTATTCTCCTCAGAGGTTCTCTATCGGGCGGACATGCATTTTCTTGGGGTGCACAGAGACATGCCCAAAACATGAAAGAATAGAGTTTTCATTACCGATGTGATGGATATCTTCATAATTACTTGAATTTCTCACATCATGGTCCTCAACTTTTACATGACTCAATTACATGGCAACTCAAATTCAAACTTCTGATTTGCATATCAGCTTGTAACTTGGCAAATTGTAACAATGCTTTAATGGATATGATTAAGATGGGGCGTATGAGCTCGATTCTAACTATGAAAGATGTATCCTTTTAGGAAGGCAACATACTTGGACTAAGTTTTAAGGAACTCCAGTAACCTGATTCAGATAATGATGTCCCACTTTGCAACTAGGACAACATATCTAAACTTGCGTGCAAAATTTGAATACGATAAGGAGAGTTGGAAGAGAAAAAGAAACACACAACCAAACGCGTCCGTAACATTTGAGTCAACCTTTCCCATGTCTTATATTTTATAACATTTCCACAGTTGGCACTACTCCAAAATCATAATGATGATCAAGAACTAGTTTTTCCAGGCCCTTTTAGATTCGTAGAGACGAATATGGCTTCCACTCTCGAAGGTATTGCATTGTGTTCTTTCTTTGACTTCCAGTTGAAGTCTTCAACCATTCAAGAACTGATTGTTCTTACAAGAATATATAATTATACGTCTCTGAAATTGATTGGTTCTGAATTGTTTGTAACAGGGATGGCGATTGTGATTATGGGTGTCAGTGGTGGTGGGAAATCGTAAGCCTGAAACTCAGTTTTTGTTTATGTTTGGATATACAGAGATAACTATCGTCGAATATATTTGTCCATGAAACCTTTGTCTTAAACTTGCTAACTGCCTCTTCCATTGACTTCTGTAATTTTGATTCAGATGGTTTGTGTTGTTCATGTGATCCAGCGTACTGTAATAAATTTACTTAAAACATTCTGGTTTCCACAATTTCTATTCCTTTGGGTTCTAACTTGAGTATCACATTGTGTTGAAACTCGAATCCTTGAAGATTTGCAGGGCCCATCTTCTCACATGCCTTAAGCACTGCTTTTAGAAATCGTTAATGTTGGCAGCAACTGTTTCTTTGCTCAATATTTTAGTGTACAACATGTGCTGATTGTTTGATGGGGTTATCATAGAAGTTCGGTTCAATGATATAATGTGTGATGCATTTTCTTTTGTTAATATTCATCGTTTTGTGTGTTGTTGTTGTTCGCAAAATTGTATATCTAAACTTTCAATATCTATAGTTTCTGCTTCTCATGAGATTGAATGTCTTGTTTGACAGCACTATAGGTGAGATGCTGGCCAAAGAGACAAACTGTAGCTTTATTGATGCTGATGACTACCATCCCCAATCAAACAAAGGTAAGTATGTAGCTCAGTTTTCAATGTTGGGAATATTTTTGGTTTCTATATATTCAAAGTTCTACTTCCTGTGAACAATCAGCTGTTACCTTCCTGAAACGTCTTCTTCTTGTTACAAACAGAAAAGATGAGAAACGGGATCCCTCTTTCAGAGGAAGATCGAATTCCTTGGCTTGAAACACTTCGGAATGCCTTAAGAGAGAACTTAGTCAGTGGAAGGACTTTAATTCTTGGTTGTTCAGCTCTGCAGAGGCGATACCGAGACATATTAAGATCTGCAGACCCTAACTATGAACCCGGAAGTGATGCCAATTTGGTGAAGTTCATCTTGTTGGATGCCAAGGCACATGTGCTTGCTGCTCGATTAGAGAAGAGAGTAGCAGAAGGGAAGCATTTCATGCCACCTGAACTTTTGCAGTCTCAGTTAGACTTGCTTCAGATTGATGATTCGGAAGGGATACTTAAAGTCGATGCTAAACTAGTTCCTCAAAACATTGTAAACACCATCCGAAGATTGTTTTTTGTTTCAAAAGTTGTTCAAGAGTTTAACCATTAGGCCAATTTGTAAAAGCCTAGCAGGGAAGTGTAGAAACTTATCCCTTTAATTGTATTAACCTCCATTTTGGTGTTAGTAAAGGTCAATTATGTTGAACCTTATCACTTGTTCTGTCTGATTTCCTGTTGTTAATGTCTGAAATCTTTAAGAAATAGTTAATGAAAGAAAACACAGCAAAAGTATCAAGTAAAGACAGAAAAGAAGAGAACACACAAAAATTACGTGGTTCGGCAACTTTGCCTACATCCACGGGAGGAGATTAGAATCCACTATCAACCAAGTAATTACAAGTTCTCCCTGGTAATGCTAAAAAGAATGAGTTATCTTGGCTAAGACTATCTTGGGTTAGTTTTTCTATGTAAACTAGGGGGATAGATACAAGAATGAGGCTGAGCTGTGGGGGGGGGGGGGGGGGGGGGGGGACTGTCTTGGTTGTCCTGTACTGTTTCAAAGTTAATATGTAACATGGAGGGACTGTCTTCGTTGTCCTGTACTGTTTCAAAGTTAATATGTAACATGGAGGGACTGAGACTATCTTGATTTGTAATGTATGTTTAGACAAAGAATGCTAAGGCGAGGACCTTGTGCAACTGATCATCGGATGCGGTTCAAATGAGCAAAAGGCTCAGAAGCTTTAGGAGCTGGTTTAGCCACCTCAGGAACACCAAAGACATTCCAGAATCTCAGGGTTTCATCACCAGCCGCTGATGCCACTGTACAACCGTCAGGACTCTGAGCCATGTAGAGAACCCTGGAAGTGTGACCAGTAAGTTCTGCCATTTTGACCATTGATGGGTACTTCCAGAGAGTCAGCTGGTTCTGTGTAAACCCATGTGAGCTGAGCAACTCCCTTTCATTCTTGTTCCAAAGCAGAGAGCAGACCTGAGATCCAGTGTCTACTGAGTTCAAGCATGCGCCTGTGTGGGTGTTCCAGAACTTTATGCAACGATCACCCCCACCTCCACCGGAAGCAAGCAAGTTGCTCTGGAATGGACACCAGGCAAGGGCTTTAACAGCAGCTGTGTGATCTTCAAGCCTGTGAAGCCACTGTGTTGATGACTGTGAAGATGCAACTGATCTGTCCCATATATGCAGAAGGTTGTCATTTCCTCCACTTGCCAATTGCTGTCCTGAGGCTGACCATTTAAGCCCACAAACCTCCTGCTCATGCCCTCTGTATGTCTCAACAATGTGGGATCTAATTCTCACATCATTGTTGACAATACAGCCGTCCATTCCTCCAGTAGTAAGAATGTTGTTGTTCCATGCAAGTGAGCCTACTCGTGAACTGTGGCAACCTCTCAAAGTCCTCAGCTGAAGAAACATAACAACATCAAACATCAGCAAAAATGAGCACAAAACAAGATGGAGAAATATGGAAAGCAGTACAAGGGAGAGAGAAGACTACAGACCTGCTTAGTAGCAGTTGAGTCCCATAGCTGTACTTCGGAATTGTTAAGTCCAATGGCAATGTGGCGTCCATCAGGAGCCCAACTGACACTGGTTACAGGTCCAGTTTCATCATCAAAGGTTTCCAACTCCGAAGTAGAGCCAGTGCTAGCATCCCATAAGTAAACTGTGTTTGCGAGAGCAATTGCGAGTACATTGGCACTTCCCCAGTCCAGCAGATTGAGGTAGTAATCATCGACAAGGTCTGGAGCATCCAGTGTCCTCTCTGAGGTCTGCACACATACATCAAATATAAGATCACAGTTATAACACAACAAACATTAACAAACAAGGTGAAGCAACATTGATCCACAAGACAAAACAAAATTCTCACTTGAGGAATGTGTCTCCTGGGCTTTGCTGGTTTATCTTGGGTTTGTGAAGAGAAGAAATCCTTGGGGTAAAGATCCACCGGTGCCGGAGGCTTGTTCTTGAAAGCAAGAATCCGAGTCCTGTTCATGTTCAAAGCCTCAGCCAATTTCCTCTGATACGCCTCCCTGGATGGAGAACTGACAGCAGGGTTTTCCTTACCTTTCCTGCTATCAGTTAGCATCGACTGCGCATAGCCCATATCCATTGCTGACCTGTTCGGTATAAACCTGTCCAACTGGTACTCAAAAAAAGAAAGAGCAAATCAGAACATTGAATCAAAGAATGAATCCCCTTTTTGTATGATACAAATCAACACCCAAAAATCCAGATTCCCAATTCAAAGTTGACCAGAACCCAATTATTATATAAAAGTTACAATCCTTAAACCCTGAATCCGATTCAAAATGAAACACAGCCCTAATAATCCAAACCCAGTTGCATTTCAAATTCAATTTAACACAAGATTCAACACATTGAAAGATCCCAATATGGATGAATCCCTAAAACCCAATTCAAATTATCAATATCTCAATTCAAATCAGAACAAAACCCTAATTGCATTTCATATTCAATTTAACACAAGATCCGACACATTCAAAGATCCCAATTTGAACGAGTCCCTAAAACCCAATTCAAGATTATCAAGATCCCAAATTATCAAGATGTCAATTCAAATCAGAACAAAACCCGAATTGCATTTCATATTCAATTAAACACAAGATCCAACAAATTCAAAGATCCCAACTTGGACGAATCCCTAAAACCCAATTCAAAATTATCAAGGTCCCAAATCAAATCAGAACAAAACCCTAATTCCAGCAATCAAATTTCCGAAAACCCCCAATTTCAGCAAAACAAATCTCACGAGAAACTTACATTTTCCCGAGAACTCTTTCTCTGAATGAACTGTTCTTGAAGAGGGCCTCTGGAGTTAGACTTGTAGTTGGATGAAGAACTCATCGATCCTGCATCCATTGGTTAATACCCACAAAACAAATATATATATATATATATATATATATATAAAATATCAACAATTCAAAAACACAGAAATCAAAATTGAGGAAAATAAACACAAAGCAATATATCAAAGACGAAGGCTTTCGCGAGAGCTGAGAGATCTGGAGAATTGGAGAGAGAGAGAGAGATAGATAGAGAGAACGTTTGTGAGAGTATTGGGTTGAATGAGTGGGTTTATATAAGAATGGAGGCGATGTGATTTAGGGTTTGGGGCTCTGCAGATTTGGTACAGTGGTAAATTGATAATTTGGGAAAAACTGCAACGGCTATATTTTGAAACCGAGCCGTTGTAGTCTTTTATTAGACAAAAGTAACCCCCTTCGTTGTACCGAAACCGCATAGTTCTTAAGGGGTACTGTAGTCATTTTCATTAAACTGGGTATTGAAGTCGGCTAAGCCCAAGTTTGAGAAATTAGACAGGCCCATAACGGGAGAGTAGGCCCAAGTAATAAGGGAGGATGAATCATTGGTTCCTAGAGCATTGCCCTTGGATTAGTAGTAGTCCTACTAGTCGATGCAGCTTACATTCAAGCACATAGGTTGTGTATAAAGTACCAAAAGAGCAGATTTCGACAAGAAAACTACAGACTTTCAAGAACTCTATTGCAAACTAGGATAATCTTCAAAGGCTGATCATTATACAGAAAGGATCATAGACTGAACACTGAACAAAATAGCTTGGCGCAGATGGATGCGTATCCAAGAATCACGCGAACTGTTGTCTCACATAAAATCTATATCTGAAACACAGCAGACTTCGACAAGAGAACTTCACATTTCCTAGAATGCTCTTTGCCAACTACAACACACTTCCAAGACCAATCACTATCTTCATAGGATCAAAGACTGAAGGAGAGTAACTGAGCCAAGATATATCCATGGATCATGTGAATTGCCGTCTCATATAAGTGTCTTCATGAACAAAGACAGGTTCTTGAGCTTGATTATGTGCTGGAAACTGGGGTTGTCCCATAGCTATTGCTGGCCCCTGAACAGCATTGCCGCACAGATTATCATTGTTCTTCTTTGCTGAACTTAAGGTGATGTAGTAGAAAATTCCTAGGATCACACTTGCAAGGGATAGGACAGCACCTCCAGCAAATACTCCAGGTTTTACAACATAACAGTAGTAGCTGCCAAAGTACATGCTTTCTACACCATGTTGATCATTGAGTGCAGAACCAGTGAGCAGCAGAAGAAAAGCTATGACAAATGAGAACCTGCACCAGTAAGGAGACGAGTATAAAAAACATGCAATGCTTAATCCATCCGACACTAATAGATAAAGTTGCACAACTAGTTGAAAAGGAAAGCAACAACAGCAACAATAATAAACTTGCAGCCTAACAAATAATTGCTTTGCCATTCTAGCCCAAATCATCACGAATTTATAGTTTAATAAAGTATAGCAACAAAAGTATCACCAATCTTTAGTTATGACTTACCAGGACACAACAAAGCAGATAAGGGCAATCGTCCAGTTAGAACTGGAAGGTTGGGGTATTCTCTTGCAACAAATGCACCCTGTTGAAACATTGATAATTATATGAGCTACCATAAGAGACACTGCAGCAGTAAAACCAAGTCCAAGAGCTGCAGTCCGAGGATATTCGCATTGAGTAGCATTGACAAACTGAACCTGAGAACCCTGTAGGAATATAACGGAAAGTAAGCAACCAATCTCAGCATCCCTTCCATCCTATAAACCGGAGACTAGTACACCAAACAATAACCAGAGACACTGCAGGCTCAAAGTTATAAAGTTTAAACAATCCCTCAATACTGAAATAGATCTTTTATTAGCATATACAATTCAACTGAATCTACCAACAGTTAGTGTCAAATGCAGAGAAAAATTATAAACTCTCCAGCTCTTTTCTTAATCTGCATCTCACATTCTCACACATATACAGCTGTTTCATCTTATGATAAGGTTTAATTATCACTGCAGTCAGCAAAACAAATATTACACTGAAAGAAGAGATTCTGCAGGATGTTTATTTTGCGCAAGAGTTTTAATCAAGCATGTATAGCCCCCAATGCTTTAAAATGGCATTCTATTTGGTGAAAATTGGCCAAATTTGCATCGCAAACTATGCATGCAACTAATCTCATCTTCATTAAACCCGAAACCAACAAGGTCAAAGGTGTAGTATTTGGAAGTTAAATGCAGACACATTCAAAGCAAACACCAAATACCTTATCACCAAACCAGAAAGGATGACTCTTTCCTATAATCGTATTAAGCTAAAGAAAACGAAAAAACCATTTCCGATCAAGCTACACTAAAATAGGAGGGCAGGGTGAATAATAAAACATGAAAAAATCTCAGCTTCCTAATCTGCAACTTCATCGCAAACTCAGAAAAGAAACAAACAAAACAGGAGCAAACAAAAACTCTATGCAACAAAAGAAGCATCTGGATATTACTCTCCGTTCGGTCGAAGCAAATTAGATTCTAAAGCTAGAGCACCTAACTGGGTAACACAACTTCCTGGCTCAATAGTTCAGAACAGTACAAGGATATCCACAACTAAAAGATAACATCAAAACTCCTTTTCCCATTTCCTCACATTTCCAAGCAACCAATCCAAGGGCCAGTACATAAACAGTAAAGAAACAATCTTCAAACAAACCCACATCAGAAAAAGGCAAGAAAGATCTAACTCATCAAAAAAAAAAAAAAACTAAACCCAGCAACTAATTTCACTCTTTACCTTGATTCTTGTTGCCTCAGCAGCGAAGCCTGTAGCAGCTGATACCAGCCCCAAAAGACCCACAACACAACAAACCAGAAGCTCCTTTCTCTCCATCTCAAACTCTCTTTTACTCTCACTCACTCTGTTTCTGGGAACTAAATGTTGGTTATTTGTGTCCAGAGAAAAAAGACAAGGCGTAAAGTTGGTCAAGTACCGTAGTGTGTTGCCTAAATGATGATATCGAAGATACCCAGTTCTTTTTCTTTCGGTCTGAAACACGCAAGTTACAAAGTGCCAAAAGTGAAGAAGGTAAAAGAAAATGGTTCTCTCTTTTGTGAGGTAAAAGAAACTATCAAAGGGTAAAACTATACATCGGGAAAAAAAAAAAAAAAACAAGGGTAAAATTATAGTTTTCTTCCATTAAAGGCTCTCTCTTTCAGTCTTTCTTGTTAGATCAGTAACGTGTATGAACATTTGCTATGAAATTGTCCTTATCCAGAAGAAAAAATGACGTGAAATTGTTTGATGTAATGTCTTCTATTATTATGAAAGCAACAAAACCCCTATATTGGATTATATTCCCTATCGGTGCTTTATTATAAGATAGATCACAATTTCTAGCATACGCCACATTGATATGGCCAGGCCACCTCATGTTTCTACATGATGAATCAACAAGTGAGTGACTTGGGCTTTTACTTCATATTTCAGAATTTACTACTGATTGTAACTAGTGTTACTGGTCCAGTTTGTATGAGCTGCTAAATGAACCCATGTGGAGATTCTTAAAAATTGTGAAACTTCAGGCTTTGGACTTAGAAAGTAGTATTTCAATGGAGCTTACCAAGCCTCCTAGGTTTTTGTTTTGCTCATACCCAAGTTCTGTGTGATTCAGATTCATACAAAACCAGTGATTCTTCCTCTGGAACTTAAAACATAGCCAGCAAAGTCGCACAAATTTTCGTTACTTATATTAACAAGAGAATATAAAGAGACATCACTGATGCTATTAAAAACAAGGTAGATTTCTTGAGGAACTGGAATCACACACTCGCATAGTCGCTGGCATGGAACACTGAAACTTTGAAGTCAGCAGCCTCATTCTTGATCAGCTCAAACACACACACATCGCCTGCCTCCAAATTATTCTCCTTACAAAATGTACCAAATCCTTTGTGTATCTTCATAGTATGGCGCCTAGGGTCATAAGTGCAGCGCGCAGGCCATTGCTCGTCACGGGAGGCCCTGAGGTTGATGGAGCTACCACATCCAAGCAGATGATCCTTCATAAACTCGTGAGGCACATACTGACCAAGAAAATAATGTTTCACATAAGTTACTGAAAAACTATCAAGATAATGTTGTGTATGTGTGTGTATCACATTTTATGTATTAAAAACATGAGGAAAAAACTTCAAAAGGAGCACATTGTGCGTGCTGGTGTCTTTACCACTACAGAGTTAGTCATGAGGTAATCTCTCAAGATAACCATGAAAGCAGGATTTTCAATCTTCAAAGCTTTCGCAGCCTTCATCGCCTTCTTGGTTTCTCTCGATATCACCATCGCATTAATCTTCTTGGAGAGGTACAAGGTTCCTCTGTCATGAATATCTGAATTCTTCTTTTTCCCATGGACCATGACTGCATTTCCAGCAGCACGCAGTACCGAAAACTTTAGCACAACATCCTTCTTATTGATCAGCTCATAGAGAAGGACATCTCCAGTCTTCAAATTATTCTCTCTGAAAAATTCTGCACATCCCCTGCCTATTCTCACTGCTGTATCTGTTGTGAAACGGCATCGGATATCCCACTGGTTTGCAGTAGAATCCTCAAACTTGATATATTCTGGACACCCTCTCATATATCTCATTGCATAAGCACTTGGAACATACTGCACAAGTGAAGCAAATGATCACAGGAAACCAAGCAACACGTCTCATTGAAACTAAATTTTCAAAAGAACATAAAATGTATGACTCACCAGATAGGACTTGTTAAGATGACCTTGCTGCAAGATAACTGCGAAAAAGGGATTTTCTAACTTGAACATTTGGATAGCATGGATCAGCTTCTGACGTTCTTTGGCAATCCTAGTTATCATGTAAGGAAAAGTGTAAGCAGCCATGTTCCCAACAAATATTTCCTTATATTCCTTCTTTCTTCTGGTATCATCATGCGAGGGAGGCATTCTCTGTACCATCAACTTGGCTTTCTTTAATTTCTTGGCAATAGCGACGCTTTTCCTCTTCCTCGTAACATGTTGATCCACACAAACATCATGTTCAACATACTCTTCATGTTTGATAATTTGACCAACAGAAGGGTACTCGATCTCACAACAGCTGAAATCAAAAATGCGAACATGGAATATCGAATCTCCTTGATAACTAAAGACTAGGAACTGACCACCAGTTAAGGAGTAATGTTCAGCAAATTCTGGCCAACCGTCCACAAACCAAATCCTCTTGTGAGCTCTTTCCAAACCCACTTGCCAAACATCACCAGCTGGAACAATTACTGTAGCACCATTAGACAGTTCTTCCCCATATTCTAGTGCAAACTTTTTTGGGATATCCTGCAGGCACCAAAATTAATTAGACCATATTACACAGCAAATGTCAATGTATATCTCAAAATTATAAAACAAAGGCGAAATGCTTAGTGAAAATTGAAAGAGAAGGCCAAAATCAGTTACTCCATTAGTTACAGAGGAGTATGACAATGTAAACAACGTAAACCTCAAACTCTAAACTAAATCTCATAACAAAACCTACACTAATTTACCAAAGAGGGATTCTTTATCTTGGATTTCTCAATGATAAGAAAAGCGTTTGACTCTACAAGAAAAGTTTTGTCAGCTCAAACTTTTGGTTCCTCTTTGGCCTGATCTTAAAGAGGAAGCATTAAAGGTTCTCATTTCTGATGTAACTATGCAAATGGCTAAGTGTATGAAGCATAACCACAACCAAAACGGCTTTCTCAACCGAAATCAAAGTTATGAATTTATTTTTTAAACTGACTTCAAAATCATAATGCAAGTACATAACTACTATGTAAGCAATGCATTTTTGCGGTTTAAACTTTAGACAAACACCATGAGCAAATCTAGAATTCGAGTAGATTCCGAAGCATTAAAAGTCCTAACAGTTAAGCAGAAACCTGAACTTGTGTTCATTACAAAACAAAGCATAATACGCATGATACTTACCAGTTTCTGATTCTCAATGGTAGAGGACAGTATAACTTTGAAGAAATTCACCACAGAATCAGACAGCCTGAGTAGATTTTCCATTTTTCAATGTTCTTCACCAGATATGAACTTGTGATGGAATCTAAATGAGACTTGAAACCCAACCAATCCAGAAAGTTGGTTTCCAAGTCTCATTTATATTCCATCCTCACAAGTTCACAACTCTCCGAGGGGTCTTTAATACAAACACTGTGAGTGAGCTCAGTGTCATGACAACTCCAAAAGTGAGAAGTGACTAGTGACAAACTCACAAACCAGAAACTGAGTGAGGCCATGCCTCTAAAGCTGAATTTAGCACCTTCCTTGTTTCCAAGGCAGAGACGACGTCAAATCAGAACTAAAGCTTTCTTCTTTGAACAGAGAAGTAAATAAATTGGTCACCAACTAACCACCAGTGTGAACTTAACTACCACCATCATCTATGATCGACACCTCTTTTCTGTTTTACCTATGGTTTAATAGGGTTCTCTTCATTTTTTGAATTTTTTAGTTTTGTTTTAACTTTTTAAGTTTTACAACGTTCTGTTCTCCCCTGTTTTGGTCTTTCACAGATTTGTTTTTGGCTTTATGAATTCTGCTCTCATTTAAATTCCAGAACACCATAGTAAGAACCTGTATTACCAATTAGAATATAATGTTACAACAATTGATACAGGTCCGAAGGTATGGTTGAGGTTAAATGAACAAGAGGCTAGGTCATTGAAGACCATATACAAGCAATGCTCCCACACCGGCGAGACCAGCAACAAGGCCAATAATGACTCCAATGGGAGGCAAACCGCCACCGATAGGTTTCCCGGTGTTCACATCATATCTCGCAAACCTCTTCTTTGGTGCAATACATTGAGGGCATGCGTACGTATCCGGCTGCAAATTCATTTGAAGTTTGTATTCACAATCAGTCCGTCAAAATCAAAATGTATCATTAAGCACTGACAGATGTTTAGTTTACTTACTTGTTCATCAAAAGGTTTTGATAATGTGTATATGAATCCACAGTCAAGGCATATGTGAGTAGCTCTAGCCTGAAAGTCATTGTACATAAATGGAACATGTAAGGAATCAATGATTCGACTCATTCAGAAGCTTATATTTTTCATGGTACTAATCAGGTTGAAGCAAGCTTGCCTTTTGAGACTCGGTTAGTTTCCTTCCAAAGCGAGGAGGAGCTGGACGCTTTGGTAGCCGTTTGACATCTACCTCAGCACCACCTCTGCATGCATTAACAATCATCAAGTTAATACACTCACATTTATCAAAGTAAGTTAAGTAACTAACTTTGAAATGAAGCTAAGCTAGGTGGATATGTACCTGCTAACAACAAAGTAAACGTTGTCAGGCTTGGCGTTGATAGCAGTTTTAGTAAATCCAAGCTTATCGGCTGGCCACAATTCATCTCCAAAGAAACTGCTAGTGTAGAGCACCTGGTCCCCTGCCTTGAGACCTGCCTTTGCTGCATTTCCACCTCCTTCCACAGCCTTAAATTAACAATAGTCTCATACATAAGTAATTTTTACACCGAAAACTCTACCATACATTAACGAATTCATACATAAATGTGTAGTTAGTAGAAGATTGGCGTCGATCATGTTGTGCAAATCGTTACACAAAGTTGATGTATTGATGCATTATTCAACAAATGGTTAAATTTGCAGCTAAATTAATTAGGAGATAGAGAACATGATGAATGGTACTCACAGTAATGGTAACAACACCTCCAGGCTTTTGACCCAAAGTGAGGCCTAATGGCTTGTCAACCTCAGCCTCAATTGTCTTCGCAGCCCCAGCTGTTCTTGCAACTATGCTAAGCAGCCGACCTCTTCTCACAGTAGCGCTACTAATATTCTCAGCTATGAAGGATTCAGATACACCCCTTTTGGCTTCTCCAAGTGACAACCCTTGGAAGCTAGTCTTCTACAAAAGATTAAGAGCAAAGTTAACATACATAAAGGCTCTGTCTTTGTAAAGATTTGACAAAACTAGCCGATATAGATTTATAAGTTACCTGGCATTGTAGTGATGCCAATGATTTTGGGGAAGTGATCTGTGGGGTTCTGTACTGGTGCCTGTTGAAGGCGGCAGAGCAAGAAGAAGAGGAAGAACCTGCAAGCACTGCCGGTGACATGTCGTGTTGTAGCACTAAACAGACAGAGAGTTGAAGCTATAGAGAGGAAAAGCACTGTGAAGTTGAAGCTGTGCTGGGCACAAGTTTCATTCAAGGAGCAGATATACTTTGATTGACATAGCTAGAGCCACACAGCCTCTTCGACGCCTAGCCACAAATCGATCATATGAAATTATGAACCTCCACAATTTTCAAACCAATCAAAGAAACTGGGCCTTCCAGAGGTTTCAAAAGGGCTTGACCCAGAAGAGTTCAATCCAAGCCTGGAAAAACCATTGCTAGTTTCAATTATTGAGGCCCAGATTAGGATTGAGTAGAACTTGTCACGTAAAGGACTTGTCACCTATTTTATATTGCAGATTAGATCGGGAAAATTAGACCTTGTTTAGTCTAAAATGGAACACAGTTTAGTCTCCAAACAATGTGCCTTACAGCTCACTAATCAATTACTTAATGAATCTTACAGGTATCATGAATCTTGGAGCTCATTGTGGAGCAATATTAATTTAGGTTCATGCAGTAAACCATGCTTTCTCTTATATTAAACGGCATGAACCATGCTCTACCTATAGTTTGTGCGCAAAGATGCGAATATCATCTTTATACCTTTTGAGTTATCTTAAAATATCATTCTTTAACCTTTACACATAAATATCTCGACACATAAAGTTCGTATAAATAATGATAGGTGAACAATCTTTTAAGATGTTATTTACATCCCACATTATATGACAGCTGATGTGATACATACATGACAATGAATGAAATTTCGTGACATGTTAAGACACCTTACTACATCAATCGCTACATAAAGTCAATGTTCTTAAAGGTGTTAAGCGCTAGGCGGGCGGTAACCCACAGCCTAGGCGAGGATTAGGCGGGGATTAGGTGATTTGTATTTTTTAAGATTTATTAATTAAAAAAATATTTAATGCAATTTAATATTTAAAAACGGTTCAATATAGATAAATTATTTAACATAATCTAGTTATACTCATTTATAAAATAAATTAGGGCCAATTACATATAAGTCCATTTTGAGACATTTTTTCCCACATAGATCCACCCCAACATTTTTACCCACATAAGTCCACCAAGTCTAAATAAGGTTTTGTATTAAGTATTGAAGTTCAACATAATTACAGACTGCCATCAAACAAAAAAAATTAGATTTTCTCTTTTATATTTACAAGAATGCCACTAGTATAAAAAGTCAACAACCACTCTCATTTCGGAATAGTCTCTGGCCGACCTCCGGTGAGGTTTCCGGCCGACCTCCGACGATGACAAAAATTACTACTACCAGCTAGAAAAGCTACTACCACCGCCTACAAAAACTACTACCACCGCCTACAAAAGCTACTATTGTGAGGTTTCCGATGAACACAAAAGCTACTACCACCAGCCACAAAAGCTACTACCACCGCCTACAAAAGCTACTATTGTGAGGTTTCCGACGAACACAAAAACTACTACCATCAGCTACAAGAGCTACTACCACCGCCTACAAAAACTACTACCACCGCCTACAAAAGCTACTACTGTGAGGTTTCTGACGAATACAAAAACTACTACCACCAGCTACAAAAGCTACTACCACCGCCTACAAAAGCTACTACTATGAGGTTTTTGAAGAACACAAAAAGCTACTACTACTAGCCACAAAAGCTACTACCACCAGCCACAAAAGCTACTACCACCGCCTACAAAAACTACTACCACTGCCTACAAAAGCTACTACTGTGAGGTTTTCGACGAACATAAAAACTACTACCACCAGCAAACTCTTTGTTTACTTTTTCTCAAAACCAAGGAAAGAAACTCTGGCCAAATTACACTATCATGTAATCAGAACAGTCACCTCCAATCGGAGCTCCGGAGATCTACAAGTCGTCGACTAGATCTGGTATTTCTCAATCGGTGACCTCTGAGTTAGGTGAATCGGTGATGGCGTCGCTGGAGATCGTCTGAAACAAGCTCTGCTCCACTCTCCTTGCTCCTCCACGACCTCATACTCAACACCTTATCCTTTGACGCCGACCGGATCTGCCTTCTCGATTCGGAATCCAGGCCGTGTCGTCGAGGAGCGCAGCGACGGTTGTCGTCGAGGAGCGCCACGTCGGTCGTCTTCGTTGTGGCGGCGGCATCGGCCATCGAAGAATGGAGAGAGAGAGCGGAGAGAGAGAAGCGAGAGAAAGAGAGAATGAACGAGAGAGAAACTTTGACCCAAAAAAAGATCGAGAGAGAAACTGGATTGGTAAAATGAGTGAGGAGAGGGTATTTTAGGTAGAACAAAAAATAAATTGATGGGCTTGGACCGAAAAAGTGGACCGGTATAGACAAAAATATCATGGTGGACTTATAAAGGATAAAATGTTGAAAAAGAGACTTATGTGAAATTTTCTAAATAAATTATAACTAAAATTTAGCATAACTTCCTGTAAAAGTGAGCAACAACAACAATAAATATATACACTTCTAATTTTAAACACACAATTAACTCTTATACTCTCATACTCCCCACAATATAACAATCCCACCATAAAAAGAAAACCAAATTAGCCTGAGAGCTTAGCACCCTAAGCAGGCTAGACGGCGTTTAGACGAGCTAAACGGCCGCTTAATCGCCCATAGCCTGGCACAAAAACCTGGAAGAAAAACGAGGTGACTTGTTGCACCTTGGAGCCCAGACGAGACTGGACGGTCATAAATGGGCCTTTTAGAAGCTTGTAGGATACTTAACATTCCTTTTTACACTTGGCGAAGTATTTAATCTATTAAACAGTCAACAAACGACCGCCCAAGACAGCCAGTAATAGTTGACAACGTCGTCCAATCGGTCTACGACACATACCAAACAGACCCGCAAACGCCGTCGGAAAGCATATTCCGTCCTCCCGCGTAAGTAGCGCGTATAAACAAACCCAACCGTCATACCCAAAACGGCACCGCTTTGTACCAAAGTGCGTACGGGTGGGTGTGGTCCAAATACACCAACCCTTGCTGGGGCAGGTGAGGTAAGAATGACTCGGACACACTCGCACTCATTTCTCTCACTATATAAACACCAACTCACTCTCCCCAAATTCTATTACACCTAAAACCAACTTCATCACTCTAGCTCTCTTCTACAAAGCTCAAATCTGCTTAGTCTTAATTGTATGGCCGCCAATTCCAGTAGCCGACTGATCGCCAGCTTGGGGAAGCGAGCCGTCGTCGTCAACCAGATCCGAGTCCGTCCCACCGAGGCGACTCGTCTCTCACCGGCTGCTCCTCTCGCTCTCAGGTCTTGATTTTCACCTTCGATCTCTATGAAGTTTTTTTTCGCTGGATTTGATGCATGTGCTTCTGTTTTTGTATGAGAAATTTGCTACTGGCTGTGTTCTTGATGATCGTCAGTATGTGAGCGCAGAAATTTGTGATCTGCGTTTATCTGACTTTTACCTTCAGTTTCTTTGCTGAAATCGATGCATGTCCTTTCGTTTGAGTATGAGTTTTTTTTTTTTTGTAGGTTACTGTGTTCTTGATGATCATGATAAATTTTTGATCTGGAATTATCTGATTATTCAGTGCGTGATGCGTCCACTATGATATCTGTCCTATTTTATATTCATTTTTGGTTGTTAGTTTTTTCGGAACTTGCTTTGGATAAACTTTGCTGTGTGATTAAGTATTATTTATTTTCCAGAAGACTTGGAATTTTGGAAATAATTTATATTTAAAAAAAATAAAATCAGAGTTTCATCAGATTGTGTCCGTCTCTGTTTGGATTCTTTGCTTTCTCTTTTTGCAGCCAGCTGAATTGGTGCTCATTTTTTGACATGGATTCATGGCTTGTTAGATATTATGCTTTGTTTTCATCGAATATATATTGTCCTTTTTGAACTCTCTGAGAAATAGGAAGGAGGAAACTTTAGTGAAATATGCTAATTTGATGTGTATCTGTAATTCGTACTAAATGCTTCTTTTTTGCTGTACTTGTTTGTGGGGTAAGGTTTAGATAAGGACGGGCAGAATAGGGTTGGTATTGGACGATTGCCCACCGTTGATATTTGATAATTCAATGGAAAATTAGAGATGAGAAAAATATGGTAGAGCTAGATTGGAACTTTGAAAGGAACACAAAGTTTAGTTGGTTAGCCGTTTTGGAAGATCAACACTTTGTTGATTAAAATTGAGCAACATGACAGTGACTAAACATGTATGTCTAAATTTCATGCTTTGCTTTTTGCTCTTCTTGCTTTGTCAACTTATGAAACCCAATATGACTATTATGTACTAAAATTAACCCTAGATAAATTGCTGAGATCTATTTGTGAAGTGTCAAAATCAGATAAGAACTAAGAACCAAATAAATTTTAGGTTCCAGCCTTGCAAGTTAAGATTTATAGACTTGCTCCTTTAATAAAAAAAAAAATATTTATAGACTTGCTAAATTTATCTTGCCAATTTTTTTTTTTTTATTTGTGATCTCTTTGTGAGATATTATCTCTTTTTCCTTTTTTTTTTTCGACTTTTGGCATAGATTTGCAGATATATCCTGGTAATAGATATGGCTATAACTGTAAAATTATATACTTTTTTCTCGTCTCTCTGGTTTTATTATTGTTTTTGCTATAACATTTAACTATTGAAATGTTGACCCTCCACCATCATTTTTGTCGCCTACTTTACTGATATAATGGAAAGTTATTTACTTTGACCTTAAAGATTATTTTTTGTATACTGTGAATTAATATTGATATATAGAAAGAGCATATGTATGCATACCGGTCTATATGTATCTTTGTTTTCACTGGGTCGGTTGTTAGTCATTATCTTATGAATATCACATTTTGGTCATGTGACCAGAATCCCCTTGTGTTAGACGCCATGAATATATCTAACCAGCTTAAGCCACATGGTTGTCAGTAGCACCTAATTCCCATCGCTCTGGATTAGGAAGTAGGGAATCTCAATTTAGATAAACTGATGCCCAACTTGGGAGGTAGGCAAGTAATGAGTACAAATATGGTGGGACATTATTATCCTTTCAAAAGATGAAAGTGATGACAAGACTGGAGGATAGGACCATCTACTCATCTTTACTCATCTTTTTTCATTGTTTCAAGCTTTAACTCATCCACATGGTTGATGGGAAGGTATGGCATACTCTGTATTTTTCAGACATGGTTGGCTAGACTTCATTGTTTACTTTCATGCCATGTGTATCTTCCTGAATGCTTTGCTTGTATCTCATAGCATAGAAAACCAACCTGCATGAATATTCAGCAAAACAAGTGATAAATACTATCACATGTTAGATACTTAGATATATGGGTTCTGTTGTTGGTCTCAACTCTACATGTTAGTTACTGTATATGGTTCTATTTATTATCTTAACTCTGCATGCATTATGTATTTCCAGGAGGGCTGCTCATTCCTCGGTGTATGACAAGAACCCTGATGAACACATTCGTCCTAGCTTTGTCCCGGACGATGTGATCTCACCTGAACCTGAGAAGTACTGGGCTCCAAACCCTCGAACTGGGGTATTTGGGCCTGAGACTGGGCATAATTCCACCCAAGCTGGGGAGTCTGGAGCTGTGAATGGTAGCGAGACGTCGGTGCTGGAGGAGAAGGCCTGGTACCGCCCTACCAACATCGAGGACTTGGAGAAGCCTCACCCGACTTGAGCTATTGAGCCGCATTCAACCTTTCCGCAATATTATAGAATAGAAGGGTTGAATCTATAGATAAATAAATAACATATAGGCGTCGCTACTGCCGGCTGCCTATATATGTAGTTGTTAGTACTAGTTTGTAGTTGTGCAGCGTGTTCGCCCACCCTGCTATACAAGAACTGGTTGGATGTTCATATTACCAAGCGAGTAGTAGGGCTGGAGTTGACTGCATTTTAAATACTTGTATCTAAACATGGGACTTCTTCTTCCCATGGTATGGTTCTATAAAATACTTGGATATGGTTGCCTCTCTCTCTCTCTCTCTCTCTCTCCCCCATATATTAGTAAGATCCGAATCAATTGATGCTTATGCCATGCTGAATTTGGCTAAAAAATGACGTTGCACTATCTCTTAGGGCCTGTACTCCTATGTTTCAATGCTCAACCTAATGGCCTTCTTCAAAGCCCAAAAGAGAATTGATGATTTGATGCCGTGTTAATTTGGCAAAATAAAACTAGTCCCGACTGGAAAGGTCATTGAAAGAATAACAGTATACAGTGCAACAAAAACGGGTGCCAAAATGAACATGTCCACGAATGTGTGTTGATTTTCTGGTAAAGTTGTGAACAAGTTTTCCGTTATATTTACAATATGAATAGAATTCAGATTGGTCCACTCGATTCTGCTGCAAAAGATCTGTTGTGTTTCAGCACAAGTTCAGAAGTCAGGTTTCTAAGTTCTAACTATGCGAACCTTTGCTTCAGAAAACACAGTTGATATCTAAGACACAGTAGCCCTTGCCATGTGTTGGACATATCTTTCACATTTCCACTTCGTATTGTTACTTCTAAGAGATTTGAGATCTTACACCCTTGTATTGCATCAGAAACAGAACTGTTCACCAGCTGGAAGTTTCACCATTTATAAAGTGTGATTCAACAGCCATATCAGAGAACCTGAGAACAACTTTTTATAAAATTACAATGAAGGCCAATTAGATATAAAGCCATACCATTGAAGTTCACATCATGAGACTAGAAGAAAGAAACCTCACCTTAGCCAACAATAATATCAAGATGAGTGTGGTCTCTAATCACAACCATACGACAACGAGGGCACATTGCATCACAAACTCGCTCAAAGTTGTCCGGATACTCTCAATTCCTCTGTTGAAGGACCAATGAAGCGACTTCTAACATCTGTCTGGCCTTCCTATCTGGGGTGCATCCAGCCTGTTCCATATCCATGTATATCTCAGGGACCCTATCATACTTCCTTGCTCGAATAAACGCCTTCATAAGGGTGGTATAAGTTACTACATCAGGGCTTAAACCCTTCAGAAACAACAAAATCATCACCATCAGAAACTTCGCTAACAATTAACTATAAACCTGAATGTGTTGAAGGAATGTTTCAGGACATCTTATAGACTTACACTTTCTTTTATATGGTGATAAATGGACAAAGCCTCCAAATGTCTACCAGCAATACCAAATGCATTGATCAAAACATTCAGCATTATAACATTTGGTTCGATTCCCTCAGCTTCCATGAGCTGAAGTACGTTAACTGTCTGATCACATAATCCCTGCATTACAGATGAATACCAATATTAATATGCATATTGATATATCTATCGCTACAATGAAATCACAGGAAGAAATCTTTGTGCTTCAAGTGAAATTACATGGAAAGAATCATAATATGCACAAAGAGAACCTGCTGGGCGTATGCATTTGCTAAGACACAAAACATACTGGCAGAGATAACAAGACCTTCTGCCTTTAGTGCAGATATACACTCTTTTGCGTCCTGAAATTTTCCATATTGCCCATAAATGTCAACGAGAGCAGCATAAATAGTCCCACTTTTTTTATGCCCACGGCTTCTCATATTCTCAAAGGTCCTCCGTATCATATCCCACTTCCCTTGCTCCCCCAATCTACTGATAATAGTAACAAATATTTTCGGATCAGGATATAATCCTTGTTCTTGCATCTCAGTAAACAACTCGAGGGCCTTCTTTAACAACCCAGACTTGCAGTGCCACCTTATCAATGAATTAAAAGTCGAAATATCAGGCCTTACACCTTCTTCTTTCATTCTCCCAAACACTTCCAAAGCTTCATCCAACTCCCCATACTTCCCAAACGTATCGATAATGCTGTTGTAAATCTGTTTGTCCAATGCCATGCCCATTTCCCTTATCTCTTCCACAATGTCCACCGCCTTCTTCCACATCCCATTGTCCCTATACAGACCAATAACCTTACTATACACAAACGAGCTCACCCAAAACCTCTTCCTCCTCATCTCATTAATCATTGACCAAGTATCCTCCAACCTCCCAGCACTGACATAGTAATCAAGTAAAATCTCATATGTTTCTTGATTTCTCTCAGCACCCAAATCACCCATCACCCCCAAAACTCTAACCGCAAGTCCTAACAAACCTTTCTTCAAAAACCCTCTAAGCAAAACATTGTAAAGCTTTATTCTTGGCCTAAACCCCAGAAATATCATCTCCTGAAACAATACATCAGCCTCCAAAGTCCTGCCTATATTTCCTAAAGCATCAATCAAATAAGAATACGATACCGAATTGGGTCTTAATCCAATAGCTTCCATTTGAGCAAGAAGAGCCATGGCCTTGTCAACATGTCCACCTCTACAAAATTCCTGTAACAAACTGTTGTATGACTCAAAAGAAATCTCCTCTCCTAGACTTGGGCCACTTGGGTGGTCAGAAATTGAATGAGTTTGGTCGTTTAAAGGTACAAAGTTGGGATTTGAGTGAGTCAGAGAAGCATGGAGCTCGTGTTTGTGGGAGTGTTTGAGACAAGTTGGGCAGAGCAAAGAGAGAGAAGTGACGAAGCTACCTGAGGATGATGACAGTGAAGGTGACGTGGGACACAAAATGGACTGCGTCAGCATCTCTCTGTGTGTTGTGTTCTGGCGGTTGGGAGTTTCAGAACTCAGAGTGATGTTTTCGTTGGCCTGAGAGTTTCAGATGAGGGAACGTCTGCTGTGTATGCAGACACACTGAATCAAACTACGTGGATTGGTGACACTCGAGGCTGACCCGATCAGATTTTCGTGAGCAGTGAGCTCTCACTTCACCAGGCCCAATAGTAAGCCCAGTGAAAAAAAAATGAGAGAAATTAAATAGGAAATTTGATGAATACATTCGACTTCTTACTTATACAAGAGTAATATCACTGGGTGGAAAATTGGAAACCTGTTGTTTACGAAAGAAATATCGCTGCATCAAATGGCGTTAGGCACCTAAATCCCCTTCCTGTTGTGATGTCTGTAATTGCATTATAATGGAAAACTAAACTATTATTATATGTTATCGATCGAATGATATTGACTTTCTTAATTTTACTCGAAGTTAAAATGAAAATATCACTATTTGTTGGATACATGTCAACAAATAGTGAAAACAAACCTCAATTAAACCTCGCTCAATATATTTATTATACCAATCAAGAAAATGAAATACATATTACAACATTACATATGCTTAAATCAATAACCCCCGTTACCTAAACAATAACCAAATCTCACACGTACATATTACAGAAATATAGACCTCGCTCCTTAATTTCAAATCTCATGCACCGCTGATCCCATGACCTCCTCGCCTGAATCCGCGGCCTGATCCCTGTGAAGATTGGCCATAAACTCTTTAAGCGAGGAGATATTAGTGAGCGCGCTATCAATCATCTGCTTCAACTTGTCATGCTTTTCCTGGCCATAGTGAACCTTCACATCATGAAGAAGTCTGTCCCTCCCTATCTTCACACCGGCCTTCAACAGCAACATGGCAGCCCACGCCTGGCTGCTAACGGCCTTCTCCGTCTTGCAGAACACCGCGAAAGCCTCGCAGTTGTTCTCAAACAAGTCGTAGTCCCCGAACCCATCTCCATCTTCCTTGTTAAAATAATCAATGGCACGGCGGATGGCGACTTCTGGAGGGTAAGAAAGGCCGGTGGTGCAGGTGCCGTGCCAGCTGGCGGGGTAGCGTACGCAGTTAACGCCGTATTGGAAGCGGCGGAGATCGTGGCCTTGGAGAAAGCAGTCGACGCAAGACTTGACAACTCCTCGGAGGTGGTTTTTGTCGAGCTCACAGTTTCTGCATGGCTTTGCTCGATTCCATTTGTTTGCTTCTCGTGTTCTGTTATAGTGGATCACTCTATCTCCTCCAATGTAGATACCTAATTAAGCGCAGGCATACATACATATATATATATATGGAGTAATTAGTACATGTATAGACGGTGAAATACAAAATCAAACATGGAGAACAATAAAGGGACTCGATCGATCCGCTGTATCAGTACTACTAACCATGGTGGTAGGGGCGGAGCCAGGATTTAAAGCTAACAGGGGCCGGTCAACCAACAAAATATAACTGGGGGTGCCACTACATGTGTGATAGACTGTGATAGACTGAGTATAGATCATCTCTTGGGGAGATTTGAGAGGAGAGAGAGAGCTTTGGGGGTGCCAGGGCCATCCAAGGCCTCTGAATACCTCCGCCCCTGCATGGTGGGAATATGTGTGCAGAAGTCTGTAAGCATAGATGTGATCTCCAGGTTTGAGGCTCTCTCTATCGATCTTGTTGTTTACAATATCCTCCATTGTATCAGACTCTACTCTTTTTTCTTATCTCGTGCTGGTATATCAAACTACTTGAGCGAGCTGTAGCTATATGCATGCAGTTTAGGGAATTTATAGATGGAAGTTGTCCTCTACTTGATCACTGGAAGACACAAACGTCTTAGAGTTGCTTGACTTGGAAAGTGTCTTGGTCACTGCCACTGGTGGTAGTGGTGATTAAAAATTAGTCATAAGGAAAACCAGCTGACCTTGGACTCGTCTTCCCTGCGTCTGATATATAGTAACTTATGTGTTTCTCTGCAACTAGATGCATTATGCATATAGTATAAGCTCATAGTTGTCAATTATTGTATCGTGCATGGCTATAAACCAATTCAAGTGGCAATAACATATATGTATTCACTAGTTTATTTGCAGTTGTTCCATACTGACTCATTTACATTAATCTTGACAACTTAGCTTGCCGCCATGGCGGGCAGTACTTAATTGGGTGAAGAGGGCAGGGGAGGTACGTACGTAGAAGCTGAAAATTGTAAGTAGCTAACCATGTCTGACCGGCCAAGTTTTTTTTTTTTTTCTCTCTAAATCATTGATTTTCGTATTGTATGTATTACCGGTACGTACGTATACTACACTAATCTAAACGGTAATGACACCATATACTACACTAATCACTACAACTTCGAAGTTGCATATATACTTATTCAGAAATCTGAAAAGAGAAGAAAGAAAAAAAGGGAACCTATGTAGTTCCACATACTCAACTTTACCGGAGAAGGAAAATAATTCTCTTAGATCATGGTCAACTGCGCTGAGGAAGACATTTTTGTTGATACAATGGATTATCGATAGGGAAAATAATTTTCTTAGATCATGGTCAGTTGCGCCTGAGGGATCAAGACATTTGTTGATATAGTGGATTATCGATAGGATAATTCTACGTACTAAAGGATGTTTTGTTTGTTGTTTATAGTGATAAGAGATATAGAGATAATGAGAGACACAATGTTTATAGTGGTTTGTCTTCTTCTCTTCAGATAGATGACATCCACTTAATATGTATCAGAGGTTGGGAGCCTAAGTATTACAAATGGTAATAATTGTGTGTTGATCGAGTAGGACTAGACTCTTTTTCCAGGAGAACGAGACTCATTCTTTTACATGTTTTTCAATGTAGAACAAACAAGGGGTCATATTATAATCTCTAAAGTGTGCTTGTGGAGGTATGTTGTAATAAATAGGAGTAAATACTTGTGACACCCTGTAGTTTACACCTAAAATCAGTTTTGTCCCTCACTTTTTTTTTTTAAACTGGTATACCCCTATATATACTTTGAATTCTCGACTGATTTGTCATTTTCCCAGCTGATTATGACTGTGACATGCTCATTAACAGTCTAAATAACCCTTCACTCTTATCTCTTCTAGCATAGTAATAGGGGGCTTAGACCTTGCTCTCAAAACCCAACTATTGAAGCTCTCACAAGCATTGTTAATGAGCATGTCACAGTCATAATCAGCTGAGAAAAGGGTAAATCAGTCGAGAATTCAAAGTATAGGGGTATACCAGTTTAAAAAAAAAGTGAGGGACAAAACTGATTTTAGGTGTAAACTACAGGGTGTCACAAGCATTTACTCTTAATAAATATATATACGCAGAGTTGTGATAATGCTAACATAAGCTAAAAGTTCCCAAGTAATTAATGGATATCTCAAATCAAACATGTGAGGTATCTATAATGGCATGGTTCTAGGAAGAAGGTTTAATCTTACATGAACAATCTGCTCTAATCAATAACAAACATCATGCAGATCAAGCCTATCAGAAACGAAAATGAACAAGAACAAGGTGTGAAAAGTGGTATCGGGTTGAGTCGATCTCACGCTTCAATCAATCAGTGAAAGCTCAAATTGTTTACCGATCATTCTATGTAAAAAGGAAGATTAAAATTAGAAAAGGAATTAGAATGTGGAGTGGAGGTCATATCCAATGTGTATGTTAATTTCTCAGTGAAATGAATCGAAGAAGAGGAAGAGCATCTCTAGTAGTGGTTGATAAAATAGTTGATAAATTTGAATGAAAGTTATATTTATCAATTCATTTTGAGAGTTTTGTTCCAGCGAAGTAGATATTAGAGAAAACTTAGCTATTCATTGACAAATTATCTCTTCTGAATTAATAAATTTGTTAATTTTGCTTATTAATTTCTAAATTTATTAACTGTTTAAGTATACTGAACAAAGATTTATTTAAAAATTGATAAATCTATATTTTTTTTTTCTTCAATTTATCAATATTGTTGGAGATCTGAAAAGTAGAAGCTAAAACAATAATACACTAAGGGAAAAGCCATTATTACCCCCAAGATACCCTAACCTACAAGGCGCGTAATACGTGTTGGGATGACCGGGAACAGCAGAATACGGCTGGCAATGGTCCGATACGGAAGGATACGTACCCGTAAATATATTGAATCTTGGGGGCAAGACTGACTTTGGCATCCCTATTTTGTTTTTGGATTAATATAAACCGTGGGCTCATATACATGAATCGAAGCCTGTCCCAATCTTCCTACAAAATAAAGCCCAGCCCAACAAGAAATAAAACCCTGGTTTTACACCGCACGATTATAAAAGCCGGAAACCCTAAGAAAACCAAGCCCTCAGTGTCTCAGCCGCGAGAGCAAAGCTTTGCTCATCATCTCCATCTTCTCTGTGTTCAGGTATTCCGCTTTCTCTCTCCTCCCCTTTGTTCTGCACAAACTCAACGATTAATTCACTGCTTCAACGCGATTCATCTTTTCGTTTTCATCCTAAACTGAAATGAACGCCATAGCTAAAACTCATGTATCTGTTCGTAATCGAAGATTTCTTATATTTTGAACTAGATATGGCTTAGATCTGTAAGGTTTTAGTCTAATAAAGCGTGGCGATTCTTCTTTGTTTGTTAATTTTAGGTTATGTATCTGTTCGAGAACTTTGTATTTGATAATTACTAGATGAACTTTTGGAATTGCATGTTGAGATTGTTAAGTATTTGGTGTGTGTTTGCCGATGAGGATTCAATCCTGTTGTTTGAGGTGTAGTGGAGCCGAGACCCTGTAAAGGGAGAACCCCTCGGCGAAGCAGCATTTCACATGACATCATTGGATTTAACTGAGGTTTTCGGCTTGATAAAATCACCTTGCTGCTTAAATCATTAAATTTGTTAATGGATTACTACTGACAATGTGTGTAGAAGTTGACACTGTTTCGAAAGTCACTTGTGTGTTGTGTTTTTGTTTGAAATGGACTGCTAAATCTACAAGTGTGGTATATGCTGATTTGATTACTTTATAGGTAAGCCATGGTGAAACACAATAATGTTATCCCTGGGGAGCACTTCAGGAAGCACTGGCAGAACTATGTCAAGACCTGGTTTAACCAGCCTGCAAGGAAGACCAGGAGGAGAAATGGTGAGTAACCGGTCTTGTTATCTTGTTTTTTGTTTGTTTGTGTGTAATTCATTATTTGGCTGAATTTAATTCGTTATTGTTTGTAATATCACCAGCTCGCCAGGCTAAGGCTGTGAAAATCTTTCCTAGGCCTACCGCTGGACCTCTCCGTCCAGTTGTTCGTGGACAGACCTTGAAGTATAACATGAAGGTCAGGGCTGGTCGTGGCTTCACTCTGGAAGAGTTGAAGGTTAGTTTCTATACTCTTCTGACAGTTTGTTGACCATACATGTAGCTAGTGAAGTTTTATATTTTATCATTTTCACTGAACTGCATCAAAAATTTCTTTTATCATTTGTTGTCAACTTGTCTTTCTGGAGATTGAATGTTGTAGAAGCTGTCATTATGAGTTTTGATAAAAAGCTGATGAGTTGGATTCCTCTATATTTACGAAATGTTTCCATTTAATTTTTTTACACCACTGCATAAAAGCTGGTATGATGGAGTCAATAATGAGTTTCCATTTTCTGGTGGTTTGTGATGTTTGATAAATTTTTCATATGTCAGGCCGCAGGAATTCCAAGGAAACTTGCACCAACCATCGGGATCTCAGTCGATCATCGCAGGAGGAACCGTTCTCTTGAGGGATTTCAAACCAATGTTCTTCGTTTGAAGACATACAAGCAGAAGTTGGTTGTCTTCCCAAGGCGTGCTGGCAAGTTTAAGGTAATCTCAAATGGATGAAGTGGATTACTTGTATTATGATTGTTTGTGAAACGCATAATATCTTAACTCTATTTACACTTTGTTTCAGGCTGGTGATTCTGCCGCAGAGGAGCTAGCAAATGCAACCCAGCTCCAGGGTCCTCTCTTGGAAATTCAACAGGAGAAACCAGTCACTGAGCTCGTGAAGGTCACCGCAGATATGAAGAAAGTCAATGCATATGACAAGCTTGTATTGAGCGGGTCAATGTCCGTCATGTTGGAGCCAGGGCTAAGAGGGCAGCAGAGGCTGAGAAGGAAGAAAAGAAGTAGAATGCTTGTTTGCCTCATGTTCAATCATTTGCAAGGACTTCTTATGTCTTGCCAGATTTTGCAAAATAGCTTTGAACTATTTTCAGAGACATCTTATGGATTGACATTATTAGATTTCGTAATGTCACTTCAGTATGCGGAGGTTAAAAATTTAATCGTTTTTTATTACATTGCTTGGTAATGAACTACTCTAAGTATCAGCCTAACATGATGTGTGATTCAAAGTTAAGTGCATCTCCTTTGTTTGACCCAGATAAGGGATTGCAAATCTCTGTAAATGAAATTTCAGAACAAGATTAAACCTTTGTTCCCACTGGAATTTACCAACCTTTGAATCTGTGATGAATTGAGAATATTCTAAACGAAGAAGTTTCATCAGTTCGAAGCAAATAGTATAAAGGAATTGCGAACCAAAGGATCAAAACAAGCACATCATCAAAATGGTGATTATTAATAGTAAAATGCCCGTCTCAAGTCTTGAAATCATGATCTCTACACAAAGTACATATGACCAGATAGCCTACAATACCGTCAGTCCTCAGTTAAATGTATTTCTGTTTCAATAGCTGGACGCAAGTCACATAAACCAGTACCCCTCATGAAATCAAAAGCTCTCCTCGATACTTCACTGTGTGAATGCCTGACAAATATCTCTGTTAGTAACCACTCCAAAGAAAGAAACATTCTGAATTGCATTGATGAAGAAATGAATTTAGACTTAATACCTGAGAAGCCATAACCCAAGTTCCATCTATCCAAACTTGGCGTGGCCTTAAATCAGAGTGGTCAAAGACCATTTTATCATCAGTACCCTCGAAGAAAACCCTGTATCTTCCCCCATGTAGCACCTTACATATCTTACCTTCCCACCATCCTTCATTCCAGTAAGCATCAACTGGGTCATTCAGACTAACAATCAACCATAAAAGTTTCAGGGGGACAAGGCCTTAGGTGTTCTGCATCAATCTCTTCTGTCAGGAACTCTTTACCATCATCTGTCTTCAAGCTCTTATACCGAACAAGAAATTTGGCATTCGCCACTACTTGGACAACAGTAGCTGCAAACCATGAGCCTTGAAATCCATCCTCATCGTTAGAAACCTCAACTTTTGTCCCTTCCCGAATTTCTTCCTTCAGCTGTGCCTTCTTTTCCTTGGTTTTTGACACATCCTGCAATTGAAATTTGAACAGCATGCATTTATGCTAACACGAGAGGAAATTCACAAATTATGAGATAACACTCAGTATTGAAGAAGTATATACACCAAGAGTGTGCATGCTTTACTATTAAACAAAACGTCAATAACTTACTTCCATCTTTTCCACCTAATGTAAACAGAAGGTGATGAAACAAAGAACAGAAGATGTCAAGTTAAGCACGAGGAACACTCGTTTTCTTGATTCAGATGATAACCTATCAAGCGAAAATGGAGTACAAACAAAGCTCATATACTCCCAGAATCAACCAATCCATTCTCCTCACAGCCAACACAGGCAGCAAATCCGGCATCCACCCTCCCTCTTTGTTCTCCCTCACTCACTCACAACCAACAACAGATCAGATCAACATTCTCCCTAATGAACATCAAAGAAATAAGCTCTTCCATATAAAAACACACACACTAAATAACTACATCAAAAATTAAAGATACAACTAGCATTAGAAATCACCTAACAACAATTCCCTCATTATCTTCATCCTTCCCCCAAAACTCACCCCATTAAGTTTCAACCTTCAAACCAAAAATCACATCCCTAAAAACCCAATTACCCCACAGTAAAAATCAAATCAAACCAAAATTTACTCAATTTACCTTCTCTTCTTCTCTAATAGGAGGAACCCAAGCCCCTCTGACCCACTCCCTATGAATCCTCAGCTCCTCCGCCTCAAACTCAAATCTCTGCTTCACAACCTGAAAGAACACCTCGAATCTCGCGTCATCCAGCTCCTCCGTCACCACTCCCTCCCACCACCCGCCGGCCAAGAACGCGTCGACGCCGTCGCCGACCTTGAATTCCGCGAAGCCCTCCTCCCGCGGCGGCGACGGCCTGATGAGCGCCACGTGGACCTGGTCGCGCACGGAGCTGTGCCCGGTGACCTTGCGGTAGAGCTTGGTCTTGACCTTGTCGTACTCGACGGTGAACCTGGTGCCGTCGGCGGCGACGATCCTGGCCGGGAAAAGCGAGCCGCGCATGTTGTGGACTGGGCTCGTGACCTCCACGTGGGCACCTATCTGGAATTGGGATGATGAGTCAGCAGCCATGGTTTGAATCTGAGAGAGATAGAGAGAGGTTTTAGGGTTCTTGAGTTAAACAGGGTTCTTAAGTTTCCATAAAAAAGACTCATTGTATTCATCCTCGTCCTTCATAGCATTCTTGATAGTTTCTTTTGGCTTACAAGCTTGATTTTAGTTGCTTCCCTTTTCATTACCAACTCTATCTTTGCCACCATATAGTATGCCTTCACCTCACAACTCATCTGCGCTTTAAAAAAAAAAAACCAATAGTAGGGATGGTATATGTTTTTGGGTTCTGGCCCTTGATGCCTTCACTTCACTGCTTTTCTCTCCTTAGCTTCCTCCACACAAACCCAACCTGCTCCTCAATGTACTTGGGCATGAGACCTCACAATTCTAGGGAAAACTTAAAATCTCATACAACTATGCGAATAGGTGAATGCATATCATGAACGCTCATATCAAAATCGAGGAATTTACACTAGGAATATCAGATACATCTAATTCCCTTGTTATCAAATCAACAATGGAAACAAACGCACACTGAAAGACAGAGAACCAGGAAGAAGATACACAAAGACAAACGAAAGTTCAAAATTTATCATACACGACAGAGTTATAATAGTTGACAGCAGCTTCACAATCAAAGGAGGAATCTGCTTCTAGGCCGCTGAAGGTCCTTGCGTTTTCTGTATGCGATTTAGTACTTTTATCTCCACCTATTAGAATCAATTTGAGATAAAATATAAGCTGGAAATTCGATGCATATCCAACAGTCTCAAATTCTTGTTAAACAATGCATCTTTAATTCTATCTGGAAAACGGAAACAATAAGCTGGGAGCAGAAATCTATAAGCAAAGGTAAACTGTAATGCAACAGTAGAGGAAAATAACAGAAAATACAACCTAAATTGCTCAATATACAGTGGTGCAAATCAGAAGCACCCTGTTCTCAATTTTTCTTCAAAGTGCATCTGACTTTTCATATCGTAGTTTATTTAGTAGAGAATTAAACACAAACAATCATCATTGACATGAAATTTCTATGAAATAATGACAATCAATTATGACAAATTTAGAGAAAAAATGATGCATGGTTACAAATGATATCAAAGAAGAATCTTAATTGGAAGGAACAAAATTACAATTGATTGGTGTACTAAAGTTGGAATTCGAAAACTCATTTTGATTGAAAGCTTGCAAATGAATCATGAAATGAAACAAAAGAAATTAACATTTTGTATTTGTTTACTGTTTATTGGTGATCAATCAGACTACCACATTCTTATGACAAATCAAGTAAAGTTTTTGACTCACTAACATACCATCCGAGTCGGACTTGTTTCCTGCTGTGGAAGTCAGAAGAAGAGGCTGAAAACTTGGTGCAGTCCCACAAATGCAATTCTTCCAATGAAGGACACACAACATCAAAAGTTGCACTTTCATAGTACAACATTGGAAGATACCACAAACTTAATTGCTTCAATTCTGGAAGGATGATCTTCTTGTTGCTTGCTTCAACTATCCTTTTCAATTGGGGGCAGTTCTTTAATTTTAAGGAACTCAACTGAGAGAGACACTGAGCAACATCATAGGTGAAGAGACTTCCCTCCAACTTGCACCACTCAATGGACAAACTTTGAAGATTCTGGAACACCGCAGGTGGGAGTCGAGAAGGTCCATTACATATGCTAACTGTAGCTAGATCAAACAAATCTATCTTTCTCACTTCCATGTATTGCGATGGAGGACAACCCGTCAGAGACAACTTCTCCAATGAAGGGCACACAATATCAAAAGTAGCACTCCCGTAGTACAGTTTTGGAACTTCCGACAAAGTTAATTTCTTCAATTTTGGAAGGATAACCTTCTTGTTGCTTGCTTCAACTATCCTTTCCAACCGTTTGCACTTGTGTAATTCTAAGAAATTCAACTGAGAAAGACACAGAGCAGCATCATAGGTGAAGAGACTTCCCTCCAATAGCTTGCAGTTGGAAATGTACAAACTTTGAAGATTCTGGAACATTGCAGATGGAGCATATCCTAAGCTTACTGTTGGTAGACTTGACAAATTTAAATGTTCCAATGAAGGACACTCAATATCAAAAGTGGAACCTTCATAGAACATTGGAAGTTCCCCCAAAGTTAATTTCTTCAATTTTGGAAGGATGATCTTCTTGTTGCTTGCTTCAACAATCCTTTCCAACCGTTTGCACTTGTGTAATTCTAAGCAATTCAACTGAGAAAGACATTGAGCACCATCAGAGGTAAAGAGACTTCCCTGCAACAGCTTGCAGTCGGTAATGGACAAACTTTGAAGATTCTGGAACATTGCAGGTGGAGCATGTCCCTCACATAAGCTTACTGTTGGTAGATAGGACAATTCTATCTTCCTCAATTTAACTTGTTTTGACTCAAGCAATGCTTCTTCATACCCAAATACAAATTTACTCCCGTCCATTTTCTCACAATTTAGTACTTCCAGATTCAGAAGCCTCTGTAACAATGTTGATGGTAAAAGTATATTCCCCCAGTTGTAACAAGCTTCTACCTTCAATACCTTCAAATTGAATAGAGACACAGGTGGTAGAAATTCAACAGCACATAACTCCGCGCAATCCACGCGAACTAGATGCAACTCCTCCAAATTCTCGAACACAGGTTTTCTTGGAACCCATATTATTCTGGGATCCAACCTTGTGCTGCCAAACTGATAATAAAGGTATGGGTGTGGCCTCTCGGAACCCACTATGTGTAGATGTTTCAGACTTTGTAACCTCCCATGCTCAGATTCCACAAATATGTCAATTAACCGTTGGCACCCATGCCAGCGTCTCCTCTCTGCTCTCTTCATTACCTCGTCAAAGCCAGCATTGGTTTCTTCTCCTCCCTCAACTTTACTCCCCCACTCCCTAAATCCTTCTATGTATAATTCTTCTAAAGCACACAACCTTGATATCACTTTGGGTGGAATTCTCGCAATATTTCCACCAGTGTTATCGAACATCCTTAGATTGGTCAAGCCTCCTACTTCGATCGACAACTCCTTCAAATGTGAATTTTTCATACTAAGAATCTCAAGCTTTGTAAGTTTTCCTAGTATGGAAATGTCAGTTATGTTACGACTATCTAAATACAAAGCTTGGAGGTTCGTTAGGAGACTGAATGATTGAGGTAACAATGAAAGCCTAGTCATGCTAAGATCTAAGACACTTAATTCATTTGGACTTTGAAAAAATGTTTCTGGGATCTCTTCTATATCGTTCTTATTTAGTAACAAAATTTGGAGTTTTGGACATACCAACTTTTTGGGAAGCGTGCAAATATAATTCATCGTTAGTGAGACTCCAGAGTAGCCTTCATGTAATTTATGTGGCCAATCCTCTAAACCATAGCCAGCTTTCACCAAAAACCCATCTTCAGATTCTGCAATTTGAATGGCTGCATCCCGGACAACATCATGCATTCTTATATAATTACTGTTTCCGCTATCCAAAAGCAAGCTAGAATATTTAAGGTGCCTGGCCACGGAGTCAGCTCGGTCTCTGGCTTCTGCGAGTGTTTCATCATCTCCAAACAAGCCTTTCCCAATTGCATACCTGAACAACTTTTCCACTGGGATGGGATAGTCTTCTGGGAATAAGCAACAGAGCAAGAAGTATGACTTGTGGTCTTTATGTTTCAAGTAATCATAGCTTAACCTTGTACATTTGGATGCTTTTCCGTGATCATCAGGGTTGGCAGATTGTGACTTCTGTAGTTGTTGAGCTGCTCTCTTCCATTCCACCAACTCTTTATCTCCGAGTGCCCTCGCAACCGCTATCAATGCAATCGGTAGACCACAACACTCTCCGGCTACTTTTCTCGCTACTTTCTCAAATGTGGTGGATACGAAAGACCTTCTAGCTTTTCTCACAAACAAGGCCCAAGAATCTTGTTCTGAGAGAATGTTGAGGGTGGTCATTCTTTGGCACTCCATGACATGGCAGACATTCCTGATCCTTGTGGTGAGTAGAACTTTGGAATTGCACTTTTTAAGTTCTTTGTAACTTGGGATTCCTATACTTGATAACTCCATTCCCTCCCAAATGTCGTCTAGAATTATGAGGATCTTTGATGTTCTCATAATCTCCTTGTGCAACCTAGAGGCTCTTCCAACTTGAGTCTTGTCATGTAAGTTGAAGCCCAACTGCTCTGCAAATGCGTCCTGAAGTTCAACGAAATTAGGCTCTTGGGATACGACACAATTAATCACATGATCAAAAATCCCACTTTTTTTTGCCTGTGCGCCGACATGTTCCACCAAAGTTGTCTTGCCCACACCTCCCATGCCATAGACACCAACGACAATGACCTTGTCATCTTTAAGGGCCTGCTGAAGCTCATCCATGGCTTGTCTTGTTGCTTCAAACGCTTCGAAATCTCCTGTGGACTCAATTGCATCAGCTGCTACTTTCGTGCAGACAAAGTCCACAATGACTTCAACAAGTTCCTTGTGAGTCCTGCAATCAATAAGTAATCAAAATAAGTGTTGGGTAAATATATAGAACCGATTGAAAATGTAGGCGCAATTATAACCATGCTTCATGATGCTTACCTATATGATTGGGTGTTCCAGCCGGAGAAACGGGCCACTTTGTTTAAAGCACCTCTCCATTTCTTCAGCTTCTCTGATTCATGTCTCCCAGATGTTTCATGGTAAGTGAAAGCATCTTCGAAACTATGTTTCTGATATCGAACATGAGTAGGATCAACTTCAAAAAAAAGTGGCAGAATTCTGTTGTCTTCCATGGATAGACAAATCTCTCTAAGTTCCTCCAAACACCAAGTAGAAGAAGCATAATTCTGCGAGAGAACAACAATTGCAAACCTTGATTCTTGAATCGCTGCTATGAGGGTGGGAGAAATAGCATCCCCTACTTGAAGATCTGGATCATCCATGAATGTTTTAATGCCCCTTCGATGGAGTCCATCGTATATGTCCACTGTGATCCCCTTGCGAGTGTCCGAGCCCCTAAAACTCAAAAACACATCATACCTCCAACATGGTTCTGATGGAGGAGGATATGCATAGTCTACTTGGGAGCTGGAGGCCATTGGAAAACCACCAAGGAGCTAGGGATAGAGGTTAGAGGAACTGAGGGAAATAATCAATGAAACAAAGGGTGTTGAAGGCTGAAGTCCGAACAGTGTGAAACCAAAGCTTATAGACTTCTGCGAAGTCTAGACAAAATGGCATCTTTGAGCGCATTAGCAACATGGGTGGAGCCTATTTTTTTTTTGGTACAAATGAGGCAAAAAGCCTAGAGCAAAACAGAAAGGAAAACCTACAGCCAACTAGCTAACATCACTATCCCTAACACTCCTGCATCTAGCAGTGCCGACAATGTCATCAAGGATAGCTTCAGTAGTGAAGGCAGGAGGAGCATGAAGATAGCAGATGCCGCGAGTATTGGAAGTACTATTCTTGGCAAGGAGATCAGCAACAGAGTTGCGCTCCCTATGAACATGACTGACCTGAGCTGAGTTAAATTGCTGCAACATAGATCTGCAATTAAGCACAATAGTACCAAGAGGATGAAGGTCCATATTATGATTCTGCAGAAGGTTAACAAGCACAGCAGAGTCTGATTCCACATCCAAATTAGATATTTGCATGCTTAAAGCAAGCTGGAGACCATAGAATAATCCCCAGGCCTCAGCTTGTAACACCTCGCCAGTACCAATGTTGATCATAAAGCCCCCAGACCAGCTGCCACTGTGATCTCTGATAACCCCACCAGCTCCAATATTACCATTTCTAGACCTAGATCCATCCACATTCAGCTTGAACCTACCATGAGCAGGCATGATCCAAGCCAGGCGCTCCACATGATTAGACACTGAGACACCAGGCTTAGAAACAGCTTTAAACCAACCAGCTGCCTAATCATAAATAACATCAGCAGGCCTAAAAGGAAACTGGAAATTCTCATCAAAGGCACACCTACACCTCCACTTCCAAATGAACCAGCAACAAAACACAAAGAAAATGTTCCAGTTCATATTGTTAAAATGGCAATTCCTTTGCAAGAGATTAGCAGAAATCCAACTGTCCCAACCAAGATTAAAAGTGGTCAGCATATTAGAGGGGATGTTGAAAGAGTTCCAAACAACTTTAGCTTTAGGACAATCACGAAAGAGATGTAACATGGATTCAGGAACACCCTTGCAATAGTGACAGGAAGAGTCACCAGTAAGCCTTCTTCTGAACCTCTGAACATTAGTGAGCAATTTACTTGAGACAAAAGTCCACAAGAAAATTTTCAGCTTGGGGGGATTTTTAAGGACCAATTCTTCATCCAACTATAGTCTTGAAAATCAGATTCCTCAGGTCATAGGCAGATTTGACAGAAAACTTCCCAGAGGAAGTGCCACCCCAAATCATTTTATCCTGAGAATCACATATAGAAATAGGAATGGAAGAGATAGTATGCACCACTTCCGCAGGGAGGAGAGCCAGGAGACGCTCCAAATTCCACTCATGTTCAATCCAGAAATCACTCACAGTAGCATTTAAGTCCACATACTCATGATTAGTAGCCAAGTTAAGAAGGACACCACAGGGAGACCAATTATCAGTCCAGAACTTAGAAGAGCAACCATTACCAATTCTCCATTTAATTCCCTTCTTCAACAGAGAAGCACCATAGACTATACCAGACCAAGTACTAGAACATCTAATAGGTTTCTTATAGTCCTTGTGAAGAAAAGAAGAGGAATGGAGATACTTCTTCTGAAAGATATCATTCCAAAGGCCAGGATCCTGCTAAGTCATTCTCCAACTAACCTTAGCAAGCATGGCTTTGTTCATATCCACAGTCTTCTTGATACCAAGACCACCTAAACGTTTAGACCTGCAGACTAAATCCCAATTTGAAAGATGAACTTTCTTTTTCTGAGCAGTATCACCCCATAAAAAGTCTCTATTCAACTTATCTAAACTATCACAAATGCTAACAGGAAGTTTAGCAGTTTGCATAGCATAGACAAGAATGGAAGAGGTGACAGATTGTATTAGAGTAAGCCTGCCGGCCATATTGAGGGTCTTACTTTTCCAGCTGGCAAGTCTAGACTGAACTTTATCAACTAGGCCAGCATAAGTAGAAGCATTAACTCTTGAATGAATAAGGGGCATACCAAGATAGACTCCCAGATCAGCAGTAAGAGGAGAACCACAAATCTCACTAATCCTTTGAGCAAGACTGGAGTTAACATTAGGGGAACAGTAGATCATGGACTTCTCAAAGCTCACAGCTTGACCAGAGAGACTACAAAACAGGTCCATCACTTTCTTCATACTGGAGATCTGGTGAACACTAGCTTCAGAGAATCGGCAAAAAACAGGTGGGAAATAAAAGGACCAGATTGGGAGGATCGAATAGGCTTCCAGTGACCTAATTCCACAGCAGCTTGAATACAGTGAGAAAGTTTCTCCATGCATAACACAAACAGGTATGGTGAAAGAGGATCACCTTGTCTAATTCCTCTACTGCCAGTGAAGGAATCAGACAACTCACCATTGACAATAATCTGAAAGCTAGCAGTAGAAACACAGCTCATAATTAATTTCACAAGATTAGTAGGAATTCTAACCTCATGAAGCACATGTTCAATGAAGCTCCAGTTGAGCTTATCATAAGCTTTAGAAAGGTCCACCTTCCAGGCCATAAAACCCTTATTGCCTTTAGAATTTTTGCACTTATGCAAAATTTCCTGAGCAATCATGATATTATCAGCAATTTGTCTCCCAGGAACAAAGCTCACCTGATTAGGACTGATCCATTTCCTCATCAAAGGTCTAACCCTATCCACAATTATCTTGGAGATGATCTTGTAAATAGTGCAACAGAGACTGATAGGTCTGAACAAATGCATATGCTGAGGAGCTGAAATTTTAGGGACAAGGGTAATGAGAGTATGATTTAAACCTGGGGGGATGGCACCAGAAGAGAAGGCTTTGGAGACAATACTAATAATTTCAGGAGCACATAAATCCAGTGTTGTTGGTAGAACAAGGCAGGAAAACCATCAAAACCAGGGGCTTTTAGTTTTCCAATCTTAAACAAAGCACCATGAATATCAGAACTGGAAACAGCCCTATCAAGCCCCAATAAATCAGCAACATGAGTTTCAGGGAAGAGAGGTGGAATAGCAACCCTGGCCTCCCTGATGGAATCAGCAGTTAATAAACTCTGGAAGAAATTAACAGCAATTTGCTGCATCTTCCTCGGATCACTAGTCCAGGTACCAGCATCATCATACAGACCATCAACTTTATTCCTTCTCCTCCTCACTATAGTAGTGAGATGGAAAAATTTTGTATTTCTATCCCCATCACAAAGCCATTTATCCCTTGATTTTTGTTTCCAAAAAAGCGCCTCAGCATCCCTAATCTTCTCATAGTCAGCAATCAGCTTCTTCTCCAAATCCTGCAGAAAACTATTTGGCCCCTTACCCAAACCTCTCTGAATGCCACAAATTCTAGCATTAAGGGTTCTTTTCTGTTTGAAAATATTTCCAAAGACCTCTCTATTCCATTCAACAAGAGCCCTAGCCAAGTTATCAGCCTTGTAAAGTAAATCTCCAGAGCTACTGTTCCAAGAATTAGAAACCATGTCTAAGTATTGCTCATGATTAAGCCACATTGCTTGGAATCTAAAAGGAGAGTTTTTCCTTGGACCTCTAGAGCTAGGATGGAGTTTGACCAAAATGGGGCAATGATCAGACTTCATTCTAGCTAAGTGAGAAACACAAGCATCAGGGAACATGATCCTCCAGTCACTATCACTGAAACCTCTGTCAAGCCTTTCCTTCACAGAATTATTAGACCAAGTATAATCAGCACCTTGGTATCCCAGGTCCACCAGGCCATTTCTACAATCCCAATCCTTCATTCCTCCAAAACGAAAATGTTTAGAACCCCCAATCTTATCAGCAAAGGATAACAATTCATTAAAATCTCCCACCAACATCCGAGGAAGACCAGTTTTCAAATACACTGAGTCAAGGTAGCTCCATAGATTACTTCTTGAAGTGTTGCAGGGACTAGCATACACACCAGTTAGCAGCCAAGGAGTAGAGTTATTCCAAGAAACTTTCACAGAGATGGACTGAAAATTAGCATCAACAAAATCAACAGTCACTCTATTTTTATTCCACAATAACCAGATGCCACCAGAAAACCCAGCAGCTTCTCTAACTTCATAGTCAGTAAAACCAAGAGAGAGTAAGCAGTTTTTAGCACTCTTGAACTGAACTTTCGGCTCACAAATAATCAGAATATCCACATAATTCATTTTAACTAGGTCATGGACAGCAGACCTAAACTTGTCACTACCAGCTCCCCTAGCATTCCAAAAGAGGATGTGATCCATAAAAACAGGGGGGGAAGTGAAGGAAAAATCCTTGATTATTCATGAACCATTTCTTCTTCATGAGAAGAAGAAAGGTTATCATTACCTGTCAGATTGCAATTTTCAGCAAAAATATGATCAACAAAACAACCAGTGTTATTATCACTAGCAGACTGAGTAGGGATCAGCAGAGCAGTCTCCTCAGGAGGGCAGTGCCCAAAGATACCAGCAGCTCCCTTACTAAGCACATTATCCACATTCTCAAAAGACAACTTTTTAGAAACAGTAGATACAGACTTAGTAGAAGGCAGACCACTCTTCAGTTTCCTCTGGTACTTGTTAGTAGGCTTAGAGGGATTCCCAACATGCGTATTCGGTAGGTCACTAAGAGGCAGCCTCACTTCAGTTTTATCAGTAGCCAGAGAGTTCTTCACTTGGGAGGATTTACCAATTTCAGAAACCAAATGAGAGGATTTCGAGCTAGAAGGGGCCTGAACACTCTTTGCTTTATTCTGGAAGCTAGACCATAGTTTGACAATTGTAGGGACATGGTCATGAATGTCAGCATTGGTCATCACCTCATCAGAAGCACCAGCATCCTCGTTTTGGAGAACAGAAAACCTGGAACCCTTCACAGGACTTTTAGCATTACTCCCAGGCTTTGCAGCTTTCTTCTTGTTCCTATAATTCATCAGCATCCAGGGACCCATGTCTTCTTTCAAGACTGAAGGAGTCTCAGAGGAGTCCAATTCATGCACCATTTCAGAGTTCATAGTACTCTCATCAGCAGGAGAAGGCCCCTTAGCATCACAAGGTTCAAGAACAGCAGGAGGACTAATGATAACAGTTGGGCACTTATCCTTAGAATGACCATAACAGCCACACTCAAAACAAATCATAGAGATGCCCTCATAAACAACATTATAAGCTACAGACTCAACTTCAACAAAAGGCCGTAGAGGCTTGCTCAAATCAACTTCCACACAAAGCCTAGCAAACTTGCCTCTCGCTTGACCAATAGTGACTGGATCAACTCTGACTACCTCACCTAGAATCTTACCTATTTTCTCCACAGCAAAGTCCCGAAAATACTTCACAGGCAAGCCACAAATACGAACCCAGACAGCCATTTTGCCAATCACATCAGTCATAGGATCAAAGCCAGGATTCCATTTACGCACAGTTAGAGTTTGGCCAGCAATAATCCAAGGACCACCACAAAGAATATCATTCATATCCTCCTCTAGGTTAAACTTAACCAAGAAGTAATCATTAGGTAAATCTATTAGCCGCCATGGGTGGAGCCTATTTGGTTCAAACTAATACTACCATATCTGCACTTGCTGCCCACTAATATTACGTTAGCATGTTAGGTAGAGCTTCATACTAAAACAATATGTTACGTAAGCATGCGAGACTTAGTTTTAAGAGTCAAAGCAGTGTCGGTGAGGTATTGGCTTGGTTGGTTAAGGTGTTTAACTAACAACTTTAAGGTTATAAGTTCAAACATCACTGACATATGTAAGTAAGTTATTAATAAAAAAATAAAATAAAAATCAAAGTAGTATTTGCTTTATGAACTGCATGTATTGACTTAAGGGGATCAGTTTGTACGTTTATATTCATCCCAAACTATTAGCAATAGTTCATGTTCGAACTCTTTGCCACAATATGAGTACATTACATGGCATCACGGCTTACATTTCTTTCAGTCGATTATTTGATAAAGAATATAGACACATGTCATGAGTAGCCGGGCCATGGGCATCATATTAGTTACTGGCATCTGATGAAATCCTGCATTCGTTGCTTGTATTAATTCGTTAAATGACTAATCATAAAGTTTCTGTATGTTTTACTGAAACAATCAAGCTATATGTACACAAAGCCAAAACTTGACAGGCTGCTCTACTAGCATGAAATGGCACATCATCAGCAACGAATTTACAAAACTGAGATGTAGGTCGCGACATACTTTCAGGTACAAAACGTACTGCCTAGAGGAATCAGCTAATCGACGCCCATGATGGTTTCTGAGCACCAAATCTCTTTTCTACTCGAGGTGAACTGTGAACACCAACTCAGAACAAGCATTCAAGTGCCTCACGTTGCAAGTCACTGGCTCTTCATCATAGTCAGACAAGGGTGCTCAGAAGCCTTATCATGTCTTTAACCATGCCACCCTACAGCCAAAGTGAAAGCAGAGATAGTTAGATATCTCAAATTAAAAGATTCCTTAAGTAGTTAAGTAGGTACTCCGAAGTCCAAACTGACAATTTACTAGAGCCAACATAGAAATACTCACAAGTTATTATTCTGCAAGCCACCTTCACAGAAACTTCTTCAAGATGGTCAGCAAGGCACATAGCCTGTTAGGCAGTAAAACATTTTCTAAAGGATCCTACATTAAGAACTTTGAGAATCTGCAGTCTCAGATCCAACATCACTCTTCAGAGGATACACTTCCAAGAGCTGGAGTCCTGAAGCGTGCAAAGTGCCGAGGATATGACACCTCACTTCTATTTGACACCACCGATCTCTTCTGCCTTGCTGAAAAACCTTTCCCGGAAAGTGAATCATACAAATCACCCAGGTCCATCTCTTTCCTAACTGCACCACTTTCTTGTAGAAAACTGGAAATTGGTAACAAAAATATAAAAGAAAAAAGAAAAAAGCATCAGTCTAAATTATACATCAATATATGAATGTAAGCAGCAAAACCCTATAAGTGGTATGAAATCCAAATGCAAAAACATACCGCTGCCGAATAACTTTAAAAGCTTCCTTTGTTGCATAAGGTAGCCCTGTCTTTGGATCACGGTACCTACAGTATCAAATAAATTAATTAAGAGGACTTATAACAGAATATGGTCTGACTGACAACATCATCAATCCTCATCACAAATAAACGATGAGCAGGAAACCAAGCATTCATTCAAGATACGGCGTGCTAATTAGAGCGTGCAATAGCGGGTAACAATTGTGACAGATATAAAAGTATAATACTAAACCTATTCTCTTTATTATGAATCTAATCTTTGCTCTTATTTCTTACTTTTCTTGTGTTCACCTTTCAACTAATAAAGAATTGGAGCACAGCATCAAAGTAAACAAACATATGTTCCCTAGCTAATGTTGCCTCCTCGAATATTAAATGTGACAGTTGTATTAGCGCATACACGTACAATAGAAGCCACATCATTAAATAATAACACTTACTTGGCAGGTAAGCCGGTAACTGCACAGACAGCTTTCTCAGGATCTGGGATAGAGGGCAAACATACATGCATTAAAAGCATTGTTCTGGAACATCGCTTAAAAAGCCATGAGTAACACTTTAATCTGAACTATTACTTACAGGGAGAAGATGTTGTAGACAGTTCAGACTGGAATGATAAGCCTCTACTGAATTCCAGATATGAGGAACCTAAAAGAAACACAGTAGAAATTTATCTATGAGAAAGCTATATTGTCACAATGATCAAACCCTGGGTATCATTCTAATATTTGTAAAAAAGAAAAAAAAAATCAGATCAGTATAAAGTAAAGACAGAAGGGTTACCATCTTTTGAGAAATAACGTAGTTGTGGACCAGTATAGACAGCCTTATGGACAATTGCTCTCTTCTTAACTTCTTCCTCCCTTGCTAAAACACGCTCCAAGTTCCTCAAGTTGATAATTTCTGAAGATTCACAGGAATACAGTTCAAGACTCAATTTCAAATAATCACTTACGTAGCCACAATTCCCGTAAAGAAAAACTAACTATCAACTTATAATCCTAACCTGTTTGAGCAGCGTCCAGAAGCATCTCTTCCTGGCTCATCCTCTTCTCTTCGCCTTCCTTTTTTCTCTTTACCGGCTAATGTAACAGAAAATCGATATCCATTACAAACACAATCACAACTTGGAGTATAGCCAACACAAAAATACTATCGATACTTACCCTATAGGTTGCTTGCAAAGCAGCACGATTTGCCTCTCTCTCAGCTTGCCTAACAACCACTGCAGTTCTCGTAGATTTCCTCACGCTTCTCTCCCCTTCTCCATCCTCTGGAGCATCATGAGGGTGTTGTTCCGCTTTAGAAGAAGATTTCGGCTTTTCCTTCTTGGAGCTGTCTTCTATCTTCGAAAGCACTTTTATCTTCTTCTTCTTGCTTGATTGCTTCCCCGGAAATATCAACCGCTTCTTCGTCCGTCTGCAAATCAAAATCCAATAAATTCCAGCTAAAACAACTCCAAACGTCACTCTGAGTAAAGCATAAACACCAACCTTTCCTCTCCCTCATTATTTTCGGCACCTTCTTCCGGGTCAGGCTCCTACAACAATTTTAACCAACTCAAATCAAAACAGAAATGCTAGAAAACTCGAAATTAAACTAAACAAACTGAAGCACGGGTACAAAAGAGCTCACATCTTCATCGAAATCGCTATCGAAAACATCAGCAACTTCAGGCTCTGCTTCATAGTTATCATCTTCTTCCTCCTACCACAATTTCCATCCATGAACGTAAATCACCACTACAAATTACTCTGAACAAAAATTCGAAAATTTTAAAAAAAAAATTACATCTTTAAGAGCTTCTTGATTCCAGAACGTCTCGTCCTCTTCGATTTCATCATCCAGCAACTTCGTCATCCTGAAACCATCGCAAAAGTCAAATTCTGAAGCTCGAAAACCAATCGAGCTCAAAACCTCAGGGGTTCGATTATCACTTACCTCTTCCCTCTGGTGGCGCGTGAGGTACGATCCAGAAACACCGGCGCGTCATCTTTCGAGTCCTCCAGCGCGCAAAACCAAAACCCTAGAGACTCCTACCGAGCTTCAATCTCAGTCTCTCAGTCTCTCACTGATTAAATTAAACCCAGAAAGCCAGAAGCTTATATGAAGACGGAGTTTACGACACGTCGTTGAGAGCGTGTGTTTCAATTATACGACACGTCGTTTAATATGGACTTATCGTCTTGATCAAAAAGGTTGAAGCTTCAGCTGAGCTTTCAGTGAAACTGAAGCAAAAAAAAAAATGGCGACCACGAATCTCCGATGCCCGCAACTAGCGGCGCCGGTTCAGCTGGGCCGGGCCAGGAGGAGGCTCAGCAGCCTAATCCCAGTTGGGGCGCGCCAGGTGTCGAAAATCCAGGCCTTTCAGCGCAGCGACATCGACGGGTTCGCGAAGCGGATAGCCTCCGGCGAGGCGTGGCAGGACGCGTGGCGGTCCGCGAACGACGGATTCGAGCGGTTCTTGTTTGAGGCGAAGAAGACGGCCGAGCGGTTGGACAGGCAGTACTCGGTTTCGCGGCGGTTCGATTCGCTCGCTCAGTCCGCCGTGATTCGCGCGCGCGAGATTGATAGGGAGCTCGAGATTGGGACACGCTGGCGCGCGTTCTCTATGGATTTCGCCAGAAACTTGCCTAGGGTTTGTTCTCCACCGTTTTTGCTATGAGTTTTTGGGAGCATACTACGATGTCGTTTTGTGTGCTGAATTGAATTGATTTTTGTTGTTGCAGTACAGGAAGCAGGTTAGTGATTTCTTGGACACCCCAGTTGGGAGAAGCTTTGTGGTAAGAAATTTTGAAGCTTGAATTTTGTGGTGAAGGTGTTGAATTTATGCTGAAAAAATGTTTAATCTTTTTGTTGTTTTTTTTTTGGATGATTTTGAAGACAATATTCTTCCTGTGGCTTGCATTATCTGGATGGCTATTTCGGGCACTGATAATCGCTACATGGGTGCTGCCATTTGCTGCTCCTCTTGTTATTGGAGCTGTTGCCAATAACCTTGTGATTAAGGTATTACTTGCTGTAGTGTTTACTTGTAGACATTGCGATTTTGTCGTAGTGTATATGTGGTTCGAGTTTGTAACTTTATTGATTGGATGGTTGTTTGAATTGTTGCTGAGGGTGTATGATTTGTGCTAATTTTGGACAGGGGGCTTGTCCTGCTTGCAAGAGGCAATTTGTTGGTTACAAGAACCAAATAATTCGATGTCAAAGCTGCGGAAACACTGTGTGGCAGCCGAAGAAAGGAGGAGGACCAGACTTCTTTAACAGGGATAGGGGAGGCTCTTCAAAGAAAGAGCCGGAGATTATTGATGTGGAGTTTGAGGAGAAATGAAGAGATACTCCAACTTGTGGAAGATCACCTCATGGTAGTTTCTTTCATTACATACAGAGATCAATGACAGCTGATTTTCACGTCTTCAATATAAAGTCTTGGTCGTAGTTTCCATCTTGGTGTATATTATGCCTCCCGACTTTGTATATCTAGTTAGATGGTTGTGAAACAAAATGTATGGCCTTTCTTTGATTATAGAACGTTTATTATAATAGACAGGTGTGTTATAGTCTTAAGTCCGATCAAGTTTGTTGGTAATCAGTAAAATAGTTTTCAGTCCTGGTAGAGCTGCAAGCAAGAGAATTGTTGGTCTGTTCAGAAAGAATCAAATATATGTGCAATTTTGCTTAGATCTTAGCTATCAAGGGTACTTATGATACAGAACTGGTTGGATCATCTGATTCTTGTGGAGAGATCTTGTGTTCTGTTTTGACGCAAGAACAGATTTCATACATCAGCATATATTAAAAGATGAATTAAATTCAGTTTACTCCCCAAATTTTTGGTGTCAAAATCAGTTCAGTCCTGCAACTTTTTTTAAAATCAGTTCGCCCCCTCAACTTTTGTAAACACATCAGTTTGGTCTAATTTTTGAACTGATTTTGAGGGGGGCGAACTGATTTTAAAAAAAGTTGAGGGGACGAACTGATTTTAAACTAATGTGTTTACGAAAGTTGAGGGGGCGAACTGATTTTAAAAAAAGTTGCAGGACTAAACTGATTTTGACACCAAAAATTTGGGGAGTAAACTGAATTTAATTCTTAAAAGATACATACATTGAAAGCTACACATGTTTTCTTAGCCTTAGTAATGCAACTGCAAAAGATTTGAAATGCTTGTCGTCCAGACTAAAGATTGGGTTTCATCTTTGAACAAGAGCTTGATGTATCCACTGTTGCTCCTTAGGCTGATTGAAAGGTTTCCCTCAGCTTCCCTTTCCTCCTCCACATGCAAAATCTTGTCTGCAAAGAGTTCAAGTCTTAATTAGTGACTTCACAATTCTACTAAACAACCAAAGTTGAGCTAAAACCCCGATAGACACTCTGAACTTACATTCCTTTTTTCTGGCTAAGATTCCCAAATGCTTCTTCTGGATGCTCAATATGAGCTGACTATGCTTCGAATATATGGAGGCCCAGCCATGTCTTTTGCTTCCTGCTTGCACAAATAAGAACCTGTGTTTGATATTTCCTTACAACATCAAAGGTGTTGGTTATTTGAAAAATCTATCCATGTTTTCTTACCAGAAGGAGTGACAACAGATAGCTCTGCTTTTACTTGAAGAAAATTTTGCGTTGTAGGAAAATATGCATCGGCCATAGCTCTTGTTTTGAGTGCTGCTACTCCTCTTAAACCTGGCAAGTAATCGTGTTAACATGCATTTTATATAATGGGTTCGTTCTTGTAAGGGGGACACTATGATTAAGCTAATAAGCTTACATGTTGCAGCATCAGCTGTGAGTGTGATCATATCGCCCGTTGTTTGGGTAGCCCAGCCTGAGTTAATGGCAGAAGAAACATCAGTTGTCTGCGCCCCTAATGACTCAGCAGCTTCAGCACAAACTGTGGTAACCAGAGCTGCTGCAGAAGCGAAAATGTCGTCAATGTTGTTCCCTGGTTGAAGTACCGTATCATGTGCTGATTCTGATCCTGAGTCTATGCTGCTCTTAGCTGCAGCAACACTTGCGATTGCTGCAGCCAAGCGTGTGACAGAAAGGGCAGCATGAATGCTTGCTGTTTGAAGTCGAGCATCTTCTTTCTTCTTGGATCTGCTTCGTCTTAGCAAGCTACTTAAGGATTTGCCCCCTAACCATCCCTTTGCATTCATCTAAGAACATAAAACCATTTTCCTAAATGATCATAGTTCAAAATGCACGTTCTGTGAAAGAAGAGAACCAGAGATTAGTGATTACCCATATGTTATCCACCCTGCTAGTGCTGCTGCTGCTGTAAGTGCTTCTATTGCTACTTGCCGGTGGCCACTCGTGTATAGCTTGTGTCTCTAGTTTTTCTAGTTTTTCTTCTGGTCCGTTGAAGCTAAACTCATCCACCTTCTCTTCATGTGAAGGGAACATGTCAATCTGCATAAATAAACCGCTCTTTCAGTCCTGTTGCAAGTCAAGAAGCAAGACAATGCTTTAAGCAGAGGCATGACTAGTACTCTGACACTTGATGGAAACATTTGTTGAAAGTTATAGGCAGAGGGGCTCCATGAGCGACTTAGAAACTCCATGGCATGCATGGGGCTATGTGGAATCCCCAAGGAGCTGCAGCAAGAAGAAGAAGACGTCGATAACGTTTCTCTTCTCTGTAAGGTGCATTGCTCTGGTCTGCGCCAAGACTCCAGCTTTCCGTTCTGATCAAGGTACCCGAAAGATTTAGAATAAGTAGGGTAGTAATATATTCTATACTCTTCCTTTTCGAAAATTTTCTGTAGTTAGCTGAAGTCTGTGAAAGACTCACTCTCATTGTGTAAGTTGACTGATGCTGAGTTGATCTGCCAGGCCTATGATTATGCATTCAAGTTCTACTATTTCTTCCTATGCAAACAAAAGAAAAGGAAATAGATATGTAAGAAAAGGCTGTGATTTCCATTTTCATTTGTATTATGTGCATATACTCATGTGTGATGACAAGAATGAAAACAAAGGACATGAAACCTGAGCGTGGCTGGCGTACGCTTTAGAGGAAAGTTATGAAATCGAAGAAAGTGAATAGTTTCTTAAATAGGAAAGCACTGATTACTTCTTCAGAGATATATGTGCTAGTTTCCATTTCTTTACTTGTTAGGGAAGGTGGAAACTGGCCCAAGTTGTGTTGTGGGGGTGAGAGACATTTACTATATCTAGATTAAATCCAGAGCTAATATTCTCAGATATATTGGGATTTTAAGATTTCGATTGTAATGCAGATTATATAAATCAGTTCCGATGTTACGGAGAAGACGACTTAGGAGTTAGGACCTGTTGTCGGTATTCAGTAAACTACCTCCTCTGCCCATAGACCAGTCATGGAACTTGTAGACAGACATCCCACCTACCTCGCCATGGTGAAAGATCGTCAATGCCACATCAGGAGGTCCTCCGTCCAAGCACGGCAAGGAGGCATCATGATAAGAAATATGTGTAATGTGTCCCACATCGAAAGTGTGTTGTAAGTGGGAACCTTCCTAATCTATAAAGGAAGGGTTCCCCCTAAGTAGGATCGAGCTTGATCTTCTTCTCCCACAAAAAGGCATTGAGGCCTCCCGATAGTGAATTCCAAGTGGACGTAGCCATGCCCTCCGGGCATGGTGAACCACTATACGTGCTTGTCTCTTGCCCATGATATTTACTGTTTATATTCGTGTTCCACCGTGCTTCTGCGGAGCCTGCGGGTTCTTGCAGAAACAATTGGCGCCGTCTGTAGGAAGCAGTACTAAAAGTCTTGTTACTCTACCAGTAAGCTTGTGCAGGAGGTCATGCAGTATGCGGGCCTAAGCCATTATGCAATATGCAGGCCCAAGCCACCAAGGATGGCATAACCCGCCCGGGTTCTTTTATCAACGGGTCGTCACCAAGAGCCAAACTTCAACGGCTCATGACCGTCTCTAGGCAACGCTCGGAGGTTACTCTTCGGGACCGGTGAGTAGCAATGTCAATTGGAGCTTCGCTGGTCCATTGCACCCGCTAGCCCGTTCATCTTCTAACCCCGGTGACTTTCATCGGCGGCGTTTATCAAAATTCCGGCGGGGGTTAAGTATTCACCAAGAGAAGTGATTCGTGTGGAAGAGGGGATCTGCTTCCCTGGTATCCTCGAGGTCCCGTTGGAAAGTGATTAACCTCCCAGTTAGCAATTTAACTGGTCTCAGCGAGTTCAACTATCAAACGGGTCGATATGTGTTCTGGTTGGCCGGCATCCTCTCATCGGGATCTTCATCGGAAGTTAGGGATTAATATGGATCCTCCTCTGCGACATCCTGCCAGAGTATATGTACAGGGCGTATCGGGCCCATGTCATGGCCGACATCGTACCTTTCTCCGATAGGGTCCATCTCGTTGGGAGTATAGCCCAGCGAAGTCTTGCATCAGTTTTCCTCCACTGAGGCAAGGTTTTGGTCATCAATACATCGGGTCGGTAACCACTTCCCGGGAATCTCGACATGCCTCCGGTACCTTTGGTAGACTTCAGTCCGTCTCAATCTCTGACACCTGCTATGAGGTACCGGTGAAACCAATAGGGATCCCGACTCCGTAGCTCGCCGGAGTTCATAAGGGAAATTCGCTCTGCACACCCAAGCATAAGTGTGGCCACCCGATGGCAGCTCCTCCATTCTCGAAACATAGTTGAATTCTGAAAAAAGCTTCAGAACTGCGCGATGCTCCCATCAATAGGAAAGCAAGCCAAAGCTAAGTCTTCCTGCTCCTAAGTCTATTCAAAACTGTCCTGGATTAAATGATTATCAGTTTTGGGGATTTTAGATCATTGGGGAAGTATTTGGGGATTCATATACGAAGGGGATATATAGTAGATGGTTATATCATTCTGTTGAATTATTGGGTGATTTTATGCAAGCCTTCATGCTTATATTCGGGATCCAATTCAGCCTTTGTGCTATCATTGGTTTGTTCGAACAGTCAGTCTCTCATATATGCATATGGTTTCAGTTCTATACCTCAATGTTAGATTTGCAGGTGTTCTGTCTTGTATTATAAATCACGAGGCCGTCTCAGTGAGTATTGACCCACCTGTGCATTTTCCTGGAACTTTCTTGCTTCAAACTATAGCTTTCTTGATCAGATACAGCTATCTTGTGCTATCAGGGTCTTTGTTTTGATTTGACTGACAATACCAACTGACAAAACCCAAGTTGGTATTGAGTTCTTCTCCTAGTCTTTCTTCCTGTTCGTTTGTTTCTGGGGGCTGGACATTGGGAGCTTTGGTTGTACATGAAGTTCCCTGAGTCATTCAGAGTTTCATTTGGCTGAGTTTTTGTTTGGAGTTTCTGTTGAGAGTTAAGATATAGTCATGAATTTTCAGCATGAGAAGATAGTTAGGTTTCAGGATTGGAATCCCCTTTGACCCACCATATTCTACAAATGATGGAGGACACCGAGGAATGTTCAGAACAACATTTAGCTCGGTTTCCTCTAAATTTCAAAGAAACCTAGAATCTGGTTCTGAGAGGATTAAGAAGTCATGGAAGTCCTATTCAATTGATGGGGTTGTCGGTAACAACTTTGGTTCTACAGTTCTTGATCCGCAAGGGCAATTCCTTCAGAAGTGGAATAAGATATTTGTATTGGCATGTGTTCTTGCTGTCTCTCTGGATCCTTTGTTCTTTTATGTCCCTGTTGTTGATGATGACAATAAGTGCCTTGACAAGGACAGAAAGATGGAGATAACAGCTAGTGTTTTGCGCTCATTCACCGACATATTTTATATAGTTCATATAATCTTTCAATTTCATAATGGATTTATTGCCCCTCCTTCTCGAGTTTTTGGAAGAGGTGTTTTAGTTGGACTATTGCAAAGAGTTCATCATGTTCAAATGGCATGGTTATCTTGAGTGTGCGAATCACACAGTCCTACCGATGATAGCAACTCGGTCAAGACTCATCTGGCCTCCTAATATACGGTATCAATTCGATCCGGGATAATGGGTCTTTAAGTATCAATTCGGGCATCGCCGGTCTCGTCTGCAAATTAACATGGCGAAATGGGTTCAACTCGATCAATTCAACGGGACCCCGGCACAGGCAAACCTTGCAGGCTCTGAGAAGTGATTCTCCTCTCCGGCTAAAGAGAGAAGAGGGGGTTGCTCTAAAGAATGATTTGGTCTGGACACCCAACATCTTACTCTGGCCACCAGCACGGCACCTTCAAAAAGCTTCTCGGTGGTAATTGCAATCCCACCTCTGGCACCCACCATGCACCCTACCAACATGTGCAATTCGGCAACTAAATGAAGCTGAGTCCTTTTTCTTTCTCCATATACAATTTTGCTTCTTGTATTCGATATGCAGCAACACGGTTATACACTTATGCTTGCTGTTTTCTTTCTCGCGTGATAGTAGTGAGTAACCGAGAGGTTAACATGATGTGTTTCTCTCTCAACTTAGCACCTCGCTTATAATTGTTCAACCAGGGACCGAGAGATTTGTGCGATGACACGTACAACTACTATATATGTTCTAGTGTTTGAACTAAAGAGCTAGACATGCATGTTATTTGTGAGCTAGTTGAGGAATTAAATATAGTTTTGCTTGTTTATGTAAATAGTATGGACGCATGCATGAAGTTTATCATGCTACAGTTGACATGAAGTTCCATTCACATGATATTATACTGCCCATGCATATATCCATAACACAAATATAACTTGACCCTTGTGCTGTATGGTGATTTATGGCATATCACACTCCAGCGGGTATACATATGCATCATGTAAGGTTGTCATTGGGGTGCAGGTTAGGCTCCAGGGGACTAAGTTTTTGAAAGCACTGAGCATGGCCTTTTTAAAGCATCACATTCCTGGAAAATTTATGCATCCATCGGCACTTCATGAAACTTGATCGCTCAGCCGGGTATATTATTGGCATACTAGCACCATGGAAATATCATGTTTGTTGGTCCGCAACTATGTCAGGCTCGGACTAATGGCATACCGATGACATTCACCGGTTCATGAGGGTTATATATAGGTTTTTGGCACCCGAAATGATTTGAATACCAAGCCCTACCGGTGACACACCTCCCGACTGCATTAATGGGAAGTTTTGGCAATCCAAGCACACGTATTACTGTTCCACTGATCATGGAGGAATAGACACAATGGCACCTTGGTATGCGGGAATCCCATACATGGACAACTCCAGGATACTCACTACGTGAGGCATGTTGTGGAAGCATACATACGAGGGAAAATCTTATGGGTAGGCAAGACATACAACACCACGCAGCATGATCTTACTCACCCGAGATGCAGACATAAAAACGCACCCGAGATGCAGACATAAAAACGCATGAAGTTTGTTGGAGGAAAATGTACGTACTTCATATTGGCATCTTATTTTGACTCCCGGATAAGAACTAACGGGCAACAACCACTTACGAAAATAACGATTCCCGGATAATAACTAACGGGAGGCATGCACGAACCAACACGCATGTACATATACCCGAGCAAGAACCACCGGGAAGCATGCGCGAAACAACTAAACGCCATGCACACTGTAAGTCCCTTGTACAGCTCCCGTAGAGTGGGAGTTGGGCGTGCCAGTATCATTCCCTTCACACGGAGAATAGTGGCCTGATAACCCACGCGGGGATAATACCCCGTGCTCGAGCAGAAACACATGATATGGAGAGGTTCGTCACCTTTGTCCACCAAAAATAAGACGTGATAACACATCATGAGTCCAAACTTTGGGGAACAGGGCTCAGTTCGAGCGAGGGGTCTGAGCTCGCCCGCGTGTCAACCTTCATGGGCGAGGCGGACGCCACAACAGTCCGCGTGAAAGTACTTCAAGTTGAGCGAATTACACAGATAAGTCATTCATTTAATTGTCTCTTATGAATGTACAAATCATGCTTCACGTACAAACTATATAACATGATGATAACTATTGTCCATTCAAACTTTGTGAGTCCCGGATAAGTGTCACCGGGAGGAAGCATGCAACAACTGCTTAGGAGAATCTTGATTCCCGGATAAGAACTAACGGGAAGAAATATACCAACCGTTTCATGAGATTCTTATACCCGAGCACCAACGGGAAGCATACATGAACTAAAATGCATGAACCAATTTGCTTTTCGAAAATTATTATGCCCTATCCGAACTTGGCTCGCCCCATAATTGTGTCAATCATTTGTTCATTGTGAAGGTACAACAACCCACATCCCGGCCGAGTAAGTTTTGCGGCCGGGGACCGGGAGGGGCATTTCTTATCTTCTAGGCGGACTCCTCAACTCACCCTTGAAGAAATCAAGAAGAGCAACACCCGTTCAACACACGCCCTGAGTACGGACTTAGGGGGACTGGACCGGGTGCCCGTATGTAAATAACTGGTCTATGGACATTTTGTATATTAAGTCCCCACTCAAGACATGTCTTGAACGGGAACTTGGGGGGACTTGTTGTCGGTATTCAGTAAACTACCTCCTCTGCCCATAGACCAGTCATGGAACTTGTAGACAGACATCCCACCTACCTCGCCATGGTGAAAGATCGTCAATGCCACATCAAGAGGTCCTCCGTCCAAACACGGCAAGGAGGCATCATGATAAGAAATATGTGTAATGTGTCCCACATCGAAAGTGTGTTGTAAGTGGGAACCTTCCTAATCTATAAAGGAAGGGTTCCCCCTAAGTAGGATCGAGCTTGATCTTCTTCTCCCACAAAAAGGCATTGAGGCCTCCCGATAGTGAATTCCAAGTGGACGTAGCCATGCCCTCCGGGCATGGTAAACCACTATACGTGCTTGTCTCTTGCCCATGATATTTACTGTTTATATTCGTGTTCCACCGTGCTTCTGCGGAGCCTGCGGGTTCTTGCAGAAACAGGACCCTTTTTTGATTTTCTTGATTTTGAAATAGTGACACCACCGTCTTGGAAGGCTAAAAGATTGCCAAATAGTGGTGAAATGTCGACATTTCTGGCTATTGTTCTTGATATCTACAAGCGCAGCTAGCACAGTATGGGTTGAGGAGGGGTCTTGTATCACGTGGAACCAAGAAAGATGACCAATGGTTCTTCTTAAAATGGAACTAGTCTCGTGCCATTTATGTTCAAGGCCAATAGTTCTAATGGTACATGCAAAGCTGCACACGCTTATATAGGGATCCATGCACATTAACCTAGGGCTGGGATCGGTACGGGACGGGTCGGGATTTGACCTATCCCGATCCCGATTCCGAAAGTAAAATCGGGATCGGGACGGGTCGGGATTCGACCTAATACCGAATCATCCCGATCCCGATCGGTTCGGGACGGGTTCGGGACCAATCGGGACCATTCTGCATATTATTATTTTTTTTGAAAACCTGCACATTACTGCTTGCAATCAAGAACATAGCACAATAACAAGTTCATACTCATATAGCATACTAATACAAAACCAGTAGCCAAACTTAATACAAACCAGTAGCCAAACTTAATACAAAACCAGTAGCCAAACTTAATACAAACCAGTAGCCAAACTTAATACAAACCAGTAGCAAAAGGCCAAACTTAATACAAAACCAGTAGCAAAAGGCCAAACTTAATACAAAACCAGTAGCCGAAAACAACAGTAAATAGTTCATACTTCATAGCAAACTTAATAAATAATAACATATCAAGAACATAGCAACAACAATATCAGAAATCAACTTCTTCTTCGTCTTATCATACAAACTCAGAAAGTTCTTCACCAAAGTTTTCCTACAAGGGACTTTAAACAAAGGCACTGCAACATGACAAAAGTGCCTAAATCCTTGCTTTTCAACAAACCTAAAAGGAAGTTCATCAACTACAACCATTTCAACACAAGCTTGCATCACTACATCAGGATTATATGCTACCATCTTCATCGTATTGCCCTTACTTTTATCACTAGAAAATACTGGCTGATTTTTCTCTACTACTTTCACTTTCCTACCCGGATAAAACTTGCAGTTAAACTTTAAGTGCCTAAGCATCCCTGAATTTCCATTGCTACGAGAATCACAAGCATAGTCTCCTAAAGGACCCTTAGGACAGTATCTACACTTGGCCCTCTGAGATTCATGTACAATATCTTTCTTACCCTTCACCTTAGTGACTTTCCTGTCTGTATATTCATCAAAATGCTTCCATACCCAACTGCGTTTCCTACTATTCCGAGTATCTTGACTAACATCAGAAGCTTCTTCACTAATTTGGGGCAATGAATTAGAGAGAGAAGGAGTTGTACCAGAAGAAGAATTGACCGGAGTCGTCTGAGCAGAGAGAGACATAGTTGTACCAGGTCCAGATGTAATGATTGCTTCGGCTGCTTCCTCCGGCCTAAGTCTCTTCTTACTCTTTCTAATCTGTAAGAGAATGAAACTTGCAGTAAGAATTAAGATATTCCCAACCCAGAACAATGAAATCTAAATGTAATCCTTAACAATGAAAACCATAAACTTACTCCCAGTTTTCCCATTGAAGATTGGCGAGAGCAGAGAGGCGTCTGAGAGCAGAGACGCGACTGAGAGAGAGTAGAGAGTCGGGAGAAGAGAGTCGCGAGAGCAGACTAGCTAGTAGAGAGTCGACTGAGAGCAGAGAGTCGACTGAGAGCAGACTAGCTAGCAGAGATGCGATTGAGAGAGAGCAGAGAGGCGAGAGCTGAGAGTGACAGAGAGCATCAGAGAAGAGAGGCGACTGAAGAATGTTAGAAATCTAGGTTTCCGTTTCTCTGCTTTAGTCTCTCTCTCTCTTAAGTTTTGGACTGGGCTTCGAGAATTTGGACTGGGCTTAGATATTCGGGACGGGTCGGGATTTTCGGTATCTATTCGGCCCATCCCGATCCGACCCGTTTACTTTAATTCGGGGTCGGGACGGGTTGGGACGACATAATTTTAGAGGTGTATCCCGACCCGATCGGGACGGGATCGAGACGGGTCGGGTTCGGTATCGGGATTTCGGTATTGGATTCTCAGCCCTACATTAACCTATATGATTCACTTACCTCCTTAGCACACAGATTTCAGATGTGGTAATCTGGTATTTGATCAGGTCTGTAACTTTGTATCACGTTTTTCTGGTCATATAATACCACATTTGGCCATATGTAAAACATGGGTTGGATTGCCTGCGACTATTTGGTTGTTTTTGGCACATAAAAGATGCCAGAATGCATAACCTGATTGACGATTTTGGTCGATCAACAAATCCAATAGGAGGAATAAAAGAAATGAATGAAGAAGAATCAAAGCTTAAACAAGTTGAAAATTGAACTTTTGGATTGCAAAAATCTAGTAGATTCCACACCCTATATCATTTGTTCACCAATACTTGTGTTTCTGTAGTTAAACTCGTCTGCCGCCACAGGCAAAAATATTCCGAACTTCAATCCTAATGAAGAAAACTGGTCGTACTGGTTGTGAGATAATGAGCCAAATGGCCCAAATGATGCTGCAAAGGCAAAAATACTGACCAACTTCAATCTATACAAGAAAACCATAACTGGTCATGAAGCATTCATTTTCCTACCCTGTTACACATTGCATTCACAGGCTACACGGCCTTGCCCTCTTTTTTGTATGCTACCGATAACTTGAATCAAAGATGTAGAATGATGATACAATCCTTCTCATTAATTGCAGCAGGACACAGGAGAATTTCAATTAGTCCATCATTCATTTCTGATGGAGCAATACTTGTCCCATAGTGCAGGAGATTTTGCTATTTCATTTGTAAGGTTCTTGAACTTAATGCTGCAATCTCCCCCGCTGCACAATAGCAAATATAATAAGCATTAGATGATTCATCAACGCCAAAGGAAATAAAGGTGCAGCTACAAAGAAAAGCAAAATACTGAGGGAAGGAGACCTCCATGATTGAGATCCTATTTCTGAATCACTTAGCAGAGGTTTACAGAATACTAATAATCCTCACGACTGAGATGAAAAGCAAGGAGCTAACCTTATACGATGCAAGGAGGCAATTGTTCTTAGAGCGCTGCGGATCATGTCTTCATTGCGATCTACTTCTTGCTTTACAGCATCTTGCTTTGGCTTAAAGTTGATGGTTTTTTGGAGATGATCCACCAATGAATCCAATACTGCATGACAGAATTAAGTTATATTACATTACACATGTAGCACATCTTAATTTTAGAGACCAATTTCAATAAAATAACTAACCTGCTAGTACAGCTGATGGACACTTGTCTGCAAGCTTTGAGAGGATAAGATGGCAAGGCATCTTAACATCATAATGATCTGCAAAGTATACTCAGTAATCAGTTGGAAGGTAATCATTTAACAAAAACCTTTTTTTTTTACCTGCATATCTTCAAATCATGAAAAAAAAAAAAGGAACAATGAAGGGACAAAAAAAAACTAATCTCACCATCAAGACCAGATTTGAGGTAAGGAACAATAAATGATGAAGGATTCACTTGGTCAAGACAACTGTCTAGTAAAGTATCCACACATTCAAATGCAGCCTTCCTTAACTCAAGCCCATCATCCACAATGTGCTTAAAAGGACCGAGATCAACAGTCCTGATCAATTCTTTCTGCACCCAGAGAATTATAGTAAATAAGGGATCGGAACATTTCAAAAACAGACGAACAAGATGAATGAACAGTGGAAAAGGAAAAGTATTGCAAAATCAAACATCCATTTGCTCGAGTCTAAAACAGTGCTGATAAATGCAACTCACATTTGTAAATGTCATGTATATATGAGTATATCATCCAAACTACAAAGAGATTTCAAATACTCAGGCCTACCTTGATAACAGTCTGATCATAAAGAAGTGGCAACAACTCCGGCAGAAGCCCCTTGATGAGGTTTGGCTTATTATGAGCGAATGTGCTTAAAGCCAACACAGCTGCACGCCTGACATGCTGCATGAGGCCATAAAAAATATTTTAAAAAAAAGTCACAACCAACCAAGAAAATAAAATATTACACAAAACAGAATCTATAGAGATGAAAAAGAACACTAAGAGACGTTTCAAAATCAAGCAGTCATTATAGACTTACCCGGTCATGATCCTTAATAAGCATCAAGAAAGATGAGATTTCAGGATATAAGATCTCGTCTATCTTCTCTGGCCTCTCTACTACTGAATACTTAACTGCAATGACAACCGTAGCTCTTGTGAAAGCAGCTGGGCTGGTTGTGCGCACCTATAGGAAATTTAGATTTGCAACCTTTTAGTCATAACTAATAACCTTCTGCACCTACACAGGGCACTTAACCATATATTCAATTTTAATCCTCAAGTACCTTGAGTGCGGGAACCAGTTTTGCAGGTTCAATAAGTGCAATTTTACCCAGACATTCAGCCACCACATTGCGAACACCCTCTTCCTCACTTTCACAGTGATTAAAAAGTAAATTGAGTATTTTTTCAACACTAGTGTCCTGAAACTCAGCTTTGTCTACAGATTGCCTTACTATGACCTGCAAAATTGTTAAAAGATAACTTAGTTCCAACATAATATGTATCATCAGAAAACACAATCAAGCTGTAGAAGTTCAGAATAACACACCTCCTTTAAAGAATGAAGCAAGAGATACTGTTTTTTCTGCTGATTGTCAATCTGGTCCAAGATAAAAGGCAAATATTTGAATAGGTTACCAACTGCAATATTGCCAAGAGCATAGGAGGCTGCAGACTTAATCTCCTCGAAAGGAGACTGAAACGACTCGATGACAATATTCTCAATATGCGCATGAGAGCTTAGATCTTTCCTTCTCCCAATCTCCCCTAGACATAGCAATGCAAGATGTTGCTTAGCCTGTGTCATAGAAGAAGAAAGCAATTTTACTCAAGGGACATGAATATTATAGATCAGTTGAAATCAATTGTCCGTAAAATTAGTCTGCATGACTCCTATTTTTAAAACAGTGGGTTGCGGGGGCTTACGGAGTTTGTACTGCTGTCATGTTTGAGGATTTCGGTAAGCATCTTCACTGTAGATGAACATTTCTGATCACCAGCAGCAAGACAAAGGACAGCCACACATTGAGCTATTGAATATAGAGCTTGTTTTGCAACCCCACCAGACTGAGGTGACGGTTTAGCGCTTGAAAGAAGAGAGTCCAGTAAGGCATCAAAACTTGTGTTTGCAGAATACACCAAGGAAGCAAAGAAGTTTTGTAACGCCTACATACCCGACAAAAAACTTTCTCAAACAAGTGAAAATTTTCTATATCAAGATCAACAAAAATAAGAAATATTCAATTACCAATAGAGCTGACCCCTGCAGCAGTGAGCTTTTAATTAATGTTAGGGCTTGTGGAAGAACTTTATTTCTAACAGCCAAACCAACAACTAGGCTTGACCTGTCGGCCATCAAGGTGCAGCAAAGTTCTAGGGCAAGAGCCGTCATACGCAAGTCTGAATCACTGGAAATGGGTATTGAATGGAAAATAGGGTTCAGAAATCAACTTTGAAAGACAAAATATGAAAAAAAAAAAAAAAAAAAAAAAAAAACAGAACTTTCAAGCAGTTGAAAAAACCTTATCAGTGTTGCAAGTTCTACAATAATAACTTCATAAGCTGATGGACCAATTTTATCACCATAGGCAACAATTAGGGAATTCAGGGTTCCCAGTGTTGCCTGCCTCAGAGGCCGATTAGCCTAATGTCCAAGAAGGCAATGATAGTTAGAACATATTTCAAAACCTAAAGTCAGGTAATTATTATCATTTCAATATTCAATTAGGCTAATAACATACCTTTCTTAAGAATGCAGTCAACTCTGCTATTACTTGATCCAAAACACAAGACAGGTCTATCCGCAATGGGGAAGAAGCAATGACAGCAAATGCCTGGAAACAAAGCATGTGGGTCTTATAAACTAAAGAGTAGACGTAGAGTACGTAGTGCACATGTAGTATACAAACAGCAAATATATGCCAGAATCACAAAAGTGAGCAAGCAACCACCTTCACTGCTGTAAGTCGAGTGATCTCATTTCCCATCCGATCAACCAGTACAGGAAGGCACACAGATAATTCAGCATTGAGGTTATCACCAAATGTCGACACAAGTAGTCCCATGCAAGATATAGCACATTCTTTCACCTCCTGCACAAGAATAGACATGAGTGACAACAAATAAACATTTAAGAGGAATTAGATATCATCAGTAGAATCTATGAGTAAATTTACTAACCTGATCTTGATCTTGGTTTGTCAAGCGGGACATAATTGCCTTATATATTGGTTGAACATACGGTTTGAAATCAAAACCAGTCCCCTATGGAAAAAAACCAAATCAAATAGTTAGAGAGTTGTTTAAGAGGACCTCAAGCATCAGCGCCTCCAGTAATTTACCTCAATATTTGGGCGAACAACACGCACAAGTTCACCACAGACCCTAAGTGCTTCAGCTGTGACTTTGTAGTAACGCTCTGCCACGGCAGATAAAACAGGACTAGAGAGAGCCTGCAATGATCATTTAAAATGTCATCAAACCCTAAATGCTTCAGCTGTGACTTTGTAGTAACGCTCTGCCACAGCAGAAAATGCAACGTCGTAACTATTTAAATAAGCATGAGAACTGTTTGGATATCTGCCTAACCTTGATGTAAGGATGAAAAACAGAAGGAGAATGTGAAGCCAGCACTAATCTTGTAAATATAAGAGCTTCAATCTTCAAATTTGAGGTAGAGGACTTGTCCTGGATTTAAAGAACGAGAACACTAACGTTACAAAGATCAGCTAGACAAATTATAGTATTAAAAGTACATTATCAACTTTAGACAATTTTGCTTACACTTAACGCTTTTTCAATTCCTGGAATGAGTGAGCCAATTTGATCTGCCAGGCAATCTGGCAAAACCACCACAAGTTCTTTCAAAACAGAAAATGCACCAACCTGCAAAGAGAAAAGTGTTAAAATTCTCTGTATACATAAATCCTAATCCAAAAGGGGCATCATAGATTTCTGACCTTCGTCTTGATAGATTTCTCACGTAGTTGCCTGTTAATAGATCTGACAATCTTTGGCACTTCTTGCTTCAATAACCATCTTGGACTGCATCATATGCCAGTAGCATAGGCATCAGAGATCAATCATATTATCTGTAATCTAAAGGCAGTGGATCATACAACTCAAGTAACAAAAAGGGTGAGAGCAAGAAACGCCTGATTATTACTCTCTTTTATTAAGATAAGTACCACAAATATTAAATAGAACTATACTTAGAATTCCACAACTTAAAACTAAACAAAAAGATGAGATATGTAAACCACAAAGCAAAAGCTAGATAAGAGGGCAGCATGTTAACACCCAAATTTTAGCAAATTTACCTCTGTTCATTAATGTCAATCTGGCCCTTTGTGACATTTCCAGTTTGCTGCAAGAGCTCTGTAAAAGTATTGAAAACATCCATCTGTAGAAGCAAAATGTCAGATACTCACCATGGGAGAAGTAATAAGAAGATCGACTATCCATTATTCTGGCTTACCTTGACATTCTCTTCCCTCTCTTTAAACCTCTCGATTAATTTTGGACAAGCCTGCACAAAAGCAACATACGTTCAATGATTTCAAAGCAATATGCAAAACCATGAATGCAACCTCAAATGTATGTTAAAATTGGCATAATGATGAGAAGCTGAAAACACAACTCAACTCCAAGTCCAAGTACATTTACAGTTTAAATGCCAACCCAAATGATACAATCCTCACAATCAAGAAATGAGAAGTTTAAACAGCAAATGCAAAGATACCTCCTCATACAGCTTAGCAAGCATCTCAGGACGAGATACAATTAATGCTGCTAAGCATTTAGCTGCTGCTCTTCGGACTTTCCAACTGACATCTTCATCATCTGTATATTCGTTCGCACTCTCACTGCAGCATATATAAGAAACCAATTGAATTAAGAATCTAATTTGTACTAGCAAGTCAAGCTTAAACTCACACCCAAATTAAACACATACTCATCTTCCTCCTCCTCAAGAGTTTCATCATCAGTATCCTCTTCCATGTTATCTGTGAAGTTTGGGTCGTGACTCAGATACTCCAAGTTGAGATGAAGTATTTCATCACAATAGGAAGAAATATCCCTGGGACACCTAAGCAGAAAACTCTCTAGTGCCTGCCACCAAAATACACAATTTAAGTACAAGATGACCATTATACAATCTTAGAATGAAATATACCAATACCAGACAGTTTACATATATTTAGTACCTGCAAGCTGTACTCACGAAGCTCTTCATCATTCTCAGATGCACTTGTGCAGTAATTGATAAGCACTGGAACAGTGTCAGCAAGATGGGGTCCAAAACGATAGCCAACAGCACGACTGAACATTATACTATCAAATTAGTAACTAAAATTAAGTATAATCTAACACAACCACATTACCTACCACAAAGCTCACCTTAAAGCACCAATCATCTGAATATTTGTACGAGTCATTTCAGACTTTGTTCCTTTATTTCTCAAGTTCTGAACAACTTCACCAGTAGCCTTTGCCAACAAATCGTCTGACAAGCTTGAAGCAAGTGATGCTACAGGCAAAAACAAGTAGTTAAGTTCAGTTTTATGGAACTAGGCGATGCACAGCTAGTCCAACTTTTGACACTCAATATGAATGACTGGTGGAGAATCCCCTAGCTTTGCCAAAACTAAGAATGTAGAAGGCAAAAGAAAATATGATGATGGAATCGAGCAACCCAGTGAATCTTACCAATGCATGACACAGTTCTCTTCCTCACGCTGGCTTGATTGGAACTCAACTGAGACAAGAGAGCACCTAATAGCAGCTCATGGTCGGTAGCCATAAGATTGCCAAACTTATGAAGGACTTCACATAAGATATCAAGACATTCACATTTTATCTCTGTGCTCATTCCCTGGGTTACATAGCAGAACAAAACAATTAGCGAAGAAAACCACAAGAGACATTTGAATATGGCAACAGAGTATCATAACAATTAAAATGAGTTATTGACTATGTTTAACTGCCTAATCCTTAAGTTTGTGACTCACCGGGGCAGTAATTCCTCTAATCAACTGAGGTAAAATAGCAACAAGAATAGACTGCGCAAGTGATTGAGTAGAGACTTCTGCAACAATAGCCTTCATAGCTATGCTGGCAATGTCACGATGTTGATCCTTCTCCTTTAGCAACTTTTCACAAAGTTTATTTGTCATCTCCACAACTCGTGGCTCGCTGACCTTCTTAACTAATGGAGCAAGACTGCAGAATATTTACCAAAAGATACAAATCAATACTAGGAAAGGGAAACACGAGCAGCAGAAACATCTCTGACTGGGCACAGGGATAACGGAACATAACTATCATACCATTTGACAGCCAATCCAGATACATCGCCGGCAACATCATCGAGTTGCTGAATAATAATATTCGACAACTTTATCTCTAGATCAGAATCAGCTTTAAAATTGTCTTTATTTAATTCGTTCAACAAATCCGATGTCGCCATGTATCTATAATCCTTATCCTTCCCCGTCATCTGCGAAAACAAACTCAAAGTCATTTCACATCCCACACAATAGTCCACATTACCGAAACTAAAGCTCTAAATGACCATACCTTCTCCAGTATACCAGTCATGGTGATGTTCGCCATCTCCGCACTACTTTACGAGCACCGCTCTCTGTTCCAACTCACAAATTCTATTAATGCTTCACCTAATATGAAATCAAAACCATAATCAGGGATTACAAAACTAGTATTCATATATACAAGCGATAGAACTAAATTAAACCCAGCCAAAAGCATCATCCAATACATAAAAAAAAAACAGAAAGGCCTTGAATCTATGAAAAGCGAAGAACTAGCCCTAGCTCCATAGCTCCAGAGCTCCAGAGTGATACTAAAAGCAAAACAGAAACGAAATCGTACGCTATCTATATCGTATCAGGCTTCAATATATAGACAATTTCAATGTATTCAAATACAGAATCAAACGCATTCCGCAGAAGGCTTTGGGAGTTGGGCGCACAGATATAGGAAGCCGAAAAGCCCCTCGGTGTGATCAGAAGATGGAATTAAGAGATAAGTTGAATCGCTGACCGGAATTTTGGAGAGAGAGAGAGAGGATGAACTTACCGGAAGTTTTGGACGGACGATGAGCTCAGTGAGTCAGTGAGGGTTGGTTTGGGTCCGGGGTTGATAGAGGCATAGAGCGTAGGGTATAATGGTATATGGTGAGAAAGGGGCTTTTATACGTGTACGAAGGGATGCATTCGACTTGTATCCCAAGATCCGCAATATCATCCCTCCACTCCACCTGCGCAGCTCAACATCGGACCACACGCCCTTGTCTTTAATTTTATTTTTCTAAAAGTTTTTATTTTTATTTTTGTTATTTTTCATGCATATTTTCAAAATATAATCTCTAACTATGTAAACAAAAAAAATTATAATGAGACTTTTAAATCGGTTTAGCAGAGTGGTATGTAATCAAAAAAACTCTATAAAAGTTAGATTAACGATCGTTGTATCCGTTTAGCATATGTAATCATTCACTTTTAAAGTCTTGATTTTGAACAATTTTGAGTTTCTTAAGTGTTAATGTTTCCACCCGCGCGTTTTGGCGGTGAATTCTGTTTGTTTTGTCAAGTTACGCGTTAATTATGTAAACAACATATTAAAAGTGTAATACAAAAGAAAACCAATTAGATTGGTTTAGCTGAAGCATATTAGGCTGGAAATTAGGCTGACGTTAGATATGTTCATCTAGTATAATAGGAGGTTTATGATTCGAACCCCAACCTGTGAAAAAATATCCTCTTGAAAAAGGGTTATACCTAAATTGCTCTCTATCCTAAAGTGGTAGCTTACTCAACCACTATATTTTGTAACAACATAAAAAACGTGATACAAAAGAAACAACAATCCAATACCCAATAACAAAAGCCTATAGAGCTTATGCAAAATAACAAAAACCATAGTTGTAATCTATGGAGCCCACTAATCGCTCGAGTGAATTGGTTGCTCAGAATCGACCATCAAATTGCCTTGACGATTTTTCTGACACGGGGCCCATTAATTGCCTGAGCAAAATGGAAACGGTGCATTGAGACTTTTGTGCATAATGAGAGGGTCCTAGTTTTTACCTGCCAAATTACACTACCGGTACAATTGCTCTTAAATCTAGAAACATAATCGTCACTGCCACCTGAAGATTAGCCACTACAGTGACCGTAAAAGTGCAACAAAGAGAGGCTCGATAATAGCTTAACTTTTATATATAAGCCAAATGTCTCTGCCATCGTTTTTGGGCTCCAAATAACACACACAAGAAGAACACGTATAATGAATAATTTAGTAAAGGTATTTATAGAGGCATAGATCATCAAGCAATAGACACCACTGGTCTAGTGACACTTGCAAACTTTGTGGAGTGCTTGCACGAAAAAAAATTAACGATTGTAAAGTTAGGCGAATGGATTTTTTTTGTTGAGACTTTAAGGGCATCTCCAACAACTGGTATAAAACTTAAACCTATATTCAAATTTTGGATCACCCGAACCTAATTATTCATATAGGTTTTACATCTCCAACCAGTAGAGGCAAGACTCAAACCTATATAATCATTTAATCACACATGGAGTGAAACCCAATTGTTTAATCATACATAACTATTTTATATTAATAAAATTTGACACTGGTCCACACCCACTCACCTCATAAATTATAGGTTTTATCATATTTGGTTGAGTTAAAACATGACACATTTTAGGTAAATCCTATTTTACCTAAATAAATACGAGGTAAATCCTATTTTACCTCAATTTGGAATCTTGGATAGTGGGTTAGAGATGAGATTTTACAAATCTTAAACCTATTATAGGTTTTAGACCAAGGGTTGGAGATGCTTTAAGGATCGAATACAAAGACGATAGTTTGACGAATCAAAGGATAAAGTCTACAATGAAATACGAGGATAAAGTGTATATGAGACGAGGTTGGAAGTGAAGATACATATGAAAATTTAGAGAACAAAAAAATATAAGGAAGCTTCAAAATTAAGATCATATATGGATCCTAATCGGGTTGAAGCGGCGACTCGCTATGATACGATGACAAGTTGGATTAGTACAATGTAACCATCAAAAGAGGCAGCCTAGTATATACGAGTTTTGCATATCTTCTATTGTGGAGTGAATGAAGTTACACTGGCGCCACCACGATAAGACAAATCTAATGAAGGTCCGACACAAGCGGTGGAGTGGCAGCTATGATTTTGGCTTTAGATTTTTGGTTAGGTATCATAAGTTTATCAGGCTTGTGACTTTATTCTTGAGAATTAGATGGGTGTCAATGAAAGTTTTTTATTAATATTATGGTGATTTGTCTTTACACGTGGTACGACGGTTCATGAACACTGTCAAAAGGGTACATTGACCCAAGATAAATTTCCCGGACTCGAGGCCCAAATTGCAAGAACGCCCAACCATCCAAATTGCAGGACGGGCCTTCAATATACAAAAGCCCAAATCGGGACATAAAGCGGAAACTGCCCATAACTCGCGTAATCCACGGGGTCTATGAAGACGCTCTTGTTGCTTGCTCTGGCTCGTGAACGCTGCCGAGTCGTTAATAGGCTCGAAAAAGTGAAAACGACACAATACCGTCAATACGCACTTCACTGACCCAGCAATGATTCCCTGCGTCGCGCTCACCATCACATGCCGTGGAGTTCCCGCTAAGCCGGCCTTTTATTTTAAATCCAATCGCTCTCATACCGACACGCCATCATCACCACCCCCAAACACCATCCCAAAACGCCGTCGTTTCAACGACCTAAACAAAAATTTAAATTTCGAAAACAAAGCGAGAAAATTTGGGAAACGGCGAAACTCGCCCTGCCGTCCAAATAAAGCTAAACAGCAACACTGCGTCATTTTTTCTCTCTCCTCGATTGGGCGCTCCTCTCTCTCTCTCTCTCTCTCTCTCTCTCTCTCTCTCTCTCTTGCCCAACACTCATCGTTAAAATTCCAATCCGCCAATCGAAATTAGGTTTCGTTTCAAATTTCCTGTACAAAATCCTGGATCCCGATCTGCGTCTGAGCACCAGGCGCTCTTCCTCTGCTTCTGCATTTGCCTAGATCAGATTGCTAGGGCGAGCGAGGGAGCGAGAAAGCTTGGTTTTATTTTTTTTCCGGTGAGAAATGTCGTCGGAGGAAGAGAAGCTGTTGAAGGAGGCGAAGAAATTGCCGTGGGATGATCGGCTTTTTCATAAGAACTGGAAGGTGCGAAATGAAGCCAACATCGACTTGGCTGCCCTGTGCGACTCCATCACCGATCCGAAGGACGCTCGCCTTCGTGAATTTGGTAATAGCTTTACTGCCGGAACGGTTCCGATTACCGGCGATCTTGTTCTGGTTCGTTTTTTAGGTTTCTTACTGTGATTTTTGTTTTTGGATAGGTTCGTTTTTTAGGAAGACGCTGGCGGATGCCAATTCGCCGGTGCAGGAGAAGGCGCTTGATGCATTGATTGCTTATTTACGTGCGGCGGATGCTGATGCTGCAAGGTTAGTGCTTTTTTCGAAAGTTTTGTTGGAGTTGAGTTTGGTAGGGTTGTTTGTTTTAAGTTGTGTGTTTTGATACAGGTATGGGAAGGAGGTTTGCGATACCATTGTTGCGAAATGCCTCACTGGCAGGCCAAAGACGGTGGAGAAGGCGCAGGCTTCCTTCATGCTTTGGGTGGAATTGGAGGCTGTGGATGCTTTCTTGGTACGTTATTCTTTTGGTTCATCTTGAGTGGGACATTGCAGTGGCAATGTGGTGTAGTGTATGATTTGTAATAGCAGCAGTTAGTTGTGAAGAGATCGCTAGTGAAATCTAGTGTAATGTAGTATTAGTAGTAGCAGGAGTAAGACGTGAAGCGGTGGGTTGTCTGTGTTGGTTGTCTGGTATGAAGGTGTCGAAGAGTAAGGGTTTCTTATTAAAAATTGGACAGCAGCTGTCATTGTATATGCAGCGCAATGATGCCATTGTAATTCCCCCTAGCTGTAAAGAAGAGTTCAGTATTTTGTGGGATGTGACATGTATCTACTTGTAGTGAGAGAAAATCAAGATTGCAGTTGAACTGTTTTATGAGAATCAATTCTGGCATCTATATACCAGAATTGGTTGTTTACTGGTCACTATGAGTAGTTGAAAACAGGTAGGGAAATGTTGAAAATAAGGTGAAAGTAGATTTGAATGGAGTTGTTTATCTGTATGGCGAGGGATTTAGTAGTGTGGATTTTGGTGGTTTTATGCTACTTTATTTTTCTGTGTTTGGTATGAATTGATGTGTTTAATTTTGGTTTGTAGCAATTGATCACAATTTTATTTTGGGACCTTTACACAGGGTGTGTTTTTTTGTAGGATGCCATGGAGAAAGCAATAAAAAACAAAGTCGCCAAAGCTGTTGTGCCTGCAATTGATGTCATGTTTCAAGCCTTAAGGTTTTCAGATTGAGATTTGTTTTCTTAAAATCTATTTATTAATTCATGGACTTGTTTTTTCTAACTAATATGTGTCTTTACTCTCTTGGAATAGTGAATTTGGCTCAAAAATTATTCCTCCGAAAAGGGTTCTTAAGATGCTTCCTGAACTATTTGACCATCAAGATCAAAATGTTCGTGCATCTTCTAAAGGACTTACTCTTGAGCTTTGCCGTTGGATTGGAAAAGACCCTGTAAAATCAATATTGTTTGAGAAAATGAGGGATACGATGGTATGTTACTTTTGCTTCTGTTTACCTTTTCTAATTTCATTATGAGAAAATGGTTAATAACATTTTTCCTTTTTTCATTGAAGAAAAAAGAATTGGAAGCTGAGCTCGTCAATGTCACTGGGACGGCCAGACCATCTCGCAAAATCAGGTGAAAAATCTGTTGTTAAATGTTTTAATATCTGAATGCAGCACACACTGCTTAGTTATGTCTTAAGCTACATTGTTTTATTGTATCTCTGAATTAGAGCCGAGCAAGACAATGAGCCAGAAAAGGAAGTTGTATCTGAAGTCGTTGGTCCTGGTCTTTCTGAGGAATCTACAGCGGATGGTATGTGATTGACCCTGCAAATTGGCTCCTCCAAAGAATTTTCCTTTTGCACATTTACTTATACAACTGTTGTGTACCTGGATTTTCAGCTCCTCAGGAAATAGATGAATATGAGCTTGTTGATCCTGTTGATATTTTGACTCCTCTGGATAAGTCTGGATTTTGGGACGGAGTGGTTAGTGTCATTTCTTTATCCTAAGATGTAGCTATGTTTTTCAACTATGGATTTTGAACTGGGTGTTACATTCATCAGCAAATGTGCTTTCTCTGCCTCTAAAGTATTGTTAATCTTTTCACTTGGTTCTAGAAAGCATCCAAATGGTCAGAGCGAAAGGAGGCTGTTGCTGAACTCACCAAGCTTGCTTCAACCAAAAGAATAGCTCCTGGTGACTTCACCGAAATATGTAGGACATTGAAGAAGGTATGTTTATTTATTTTTATAGCTGAAGCAATTATATTTCCATCTACCACTCACTTCAACAGTGTCCTGTGTCCATTTTTATTGCCTATGGAACAGTAGGGCTTACTTACTGCAGGAGTTCTTCTCTCTTTCTTCAATCTATGTTTCTCAGTGGACTATTTTTTCGTGCAGCTTATAACAGATGTGAACATAGCTGTTGCAGTTGAAGCTATCCAAGCTCTCGGCAATCTTGCCAAGGGCCTAAGAACTCACTTTTCTGGCAGTTCGCGTTTTCTATTGCCAGGGTTACTTGTAAGTTTATTTATGTGTTTCCATTGGGGAATGAAGAACTTTACTCTAAGTTAACTGAGTTTTTCATCTTTTATTATTCAATACTGCTATAAAGTATAAACTGTGCAAATTAAATTGAGAAATGAGTTAGTGTGCGGTAATATTAAGCATACTTTTGGTCTTTCATCATATAGTATCCTAACTACTACAAGTCAGATAGTTCTTTAGAACTTATTTTTATTTCTTACTCTCATTTTGGCAACTATGGCGGGCATGGCACCAGAGCTTAACCTCTTGCACCATTTCCCATTTAAACCATTGTTTTTCGTAGTCTTGATTCCTTTCAATGTGTTTATATAATAATGTTCAAACAGTCTTTTTAATCAATGACAGTGTGTGTTAGCTTATTAAGTTCAACTTAAAGTATGCTATCTTTTACTGACTAGAAGATCTAGTCATTAATTGCCTACCTTTTTATTACTCTTTATATAGGAGAAATTGAAAGAGAAGAAGCCAACTATGAGTGAGGCGCTGAACCAGACTCTTCAAGCTATGCATACAGCTGGCTGCTTAAATCTTGTTGATATTGTTGAAGGCAGGTTTCATGTTCATTAACTTATGCATAATTTTTGCATCCGGTTTTAACTTTTTATTTGTTGATTTATAAACTATAATTATTTTATTCTATGTAGCTTCTTGATGCTGACTATTTTCATAATTTACTGTTTATGTATTGCAATATGTGAAACTCTTTTCATATCAGATTCATACTTCACTATTGGTAGGCAGTGGTTGTGGCTAATGTATCATACATACTGTTTATTGCAGATGTTAAGACATCAGTTAAAAATAAAGTACCTCTTGTGCGATCATCAACTTTGAACTGGGTGACATTTTGTATTGAAACAAGTAACAAGGCTGTTGTTTTAAAGTTACACAAGGACTATGTTCCTATATTTATGGAGGTCAGTGCATCTTTACTTGAGTGTCTGGTGTGTGTTTTTTGCTTTTCAGTTTTTGCTTGTATATTGATTTGGATTGGATTTTTAAGAAGTTAAATAAGTGCCGTTTAAAACATCTGAGAAGAACAAAGCTTATTCTTGTTAGAATTACTTAAAACTACATGATTCTGATGTGTTTACAATTATGTGATGGTTAATCTTAAAGCAATCTGTACTTCTGTAGTGCCTCAATGATGGAACCCCAGAAGTGAGAGATGCAGCATTTTCAGCTTTGACAGCAGTAGCTAAGGTAGCATTTAAATGCATCGAACTGACTCATGTATAAACTCTAGGCTTGAATCTTAAATATGGAGACTAATAAGTTTCATTTGCACCGTGTTCATTTTCTATAGTCAGTTGGTATGAGGCCTTTGGAGAGGTCCCTGGAGAAACTTGATGATGTCAGAAGAAAGAAGCTTTCTGAAATGATTATGGGTTCCGAAGGTGGTACATCCACTGCTTCAACCTCAGGTTTGTGTTTCGGTTTCTGTTCCCGTACTTGCAGAGGACATTCTTCTTTAGTATCCAAGTTTGTTTGATTTGATGTTTCCTCACTTGGTTTTTGTTCATCTTGATATGCCAACTACAGTTCAAAGCTCTGGTGTTACTGCATCCTCTCTGGAGGTGGGTTTCTTGCCTTCAATTCAAGTTCCTAGTTTATGTTGCCGTCTGTTAATTATCTTCCTTGTCAACAGATAATTGGATGGAGTTGTTTCAATCCCTATTTTGTTTTCCATATTTTTCATGGTGGTCCTGAAAGTGTGTTTGTTGTCTCAACTGTTAGCAGAATTCAGACAGTTCATTTGTTCGAAAGTCAGCTGCAAGCATGCTTAGTGGGAAGAGGCCTGTTCAGGCAGTTGTGAGTTCCATAGCTCCCAACTCTTTTTGTGCTCACTTATTTTGAAATTTGAAATATCAGTGTTATTGTTCTTTGTTTCATGATTGACACAATGGTCTTGATAATAGCCTGCTAAACAAAAAGGGGGATCTGGAAAATCTGGTGGCAGTAAGAAAGAAGTAACTGCACAGCCGAAAGCTTCCAAGTCAGTTGAACCACCTGAAGACGTTGAGGTATCTGAGTTTCTCTGCAGTTGAAGCGCTCTTTTGTATTTCATTACCGCAGTAGCTTGGACTGTCTTTTGTTTTTGAACTCTCGCAGCCAGCAGAAATGAGTCTTGAAGAAATTGAGAGCAGATTAGGTTCTCTTATACAAGCGGATACCATCTCTCAATTGAAGAGCGCTATGTGGAAAGAACGGCTTGAAGGTTGGTGATGATATTGATTATGAGTTGAAATCCTACAGAATTATTGTTATTATTTTTTTAAAATTGATTATAACCGCCATATGATTTTCTTGCAGCCATATCCTCATTCAAACAACAAGTGGAAGCTTTACAGGACATTAACCAGTCAGTTGAGTTATTAATTCGTTTACTCTGTGCTGTCCCTGGCTGGAGTGAAAAAAATGTTCAGGTAATTCTTACTTTTAATTTTTCTGGGCAGATTTATTACTATTATTTTCTGTTAATATTTTTTGTTTAGTTGCTGAAAAGCTAACAAGATTTGTCTTTTGAGTTATGCAGGTTCAACAACAGGTAATTGAAGTTATTACCTACATAGCCTCCACTGCGATGAAATTTCTGAAGAAATGTGTGGTACTGTGTCTTCTGGGTGAGTGTTTTTCATTTTGATTACTGATCAGTATTGGTGCTATCGCCCCCATCCGGTGGTTTTTGTTCTGGATTTTGCAGTCCAGCTCTTGTATTTATCTTGCTGTTTGATAGGTATAAGTGAGCGGGTAGCAGATATCAAGACTCGGACTCATGCGATGAAGTGCCTGACTTCTTTCTCCGAAGCCATAGGTCCAGGATTTATTTTTGAAAGAGTAAGTTGTAATTTTTTTGTTCATTATTGCACTTTGTATTCTTTAGTGTTGAATTGCATTTTGTGTGTGTGTGTATTTTCTTAAGAGTCATTTAGCTCTATCTTCAATGATGTTTTTCTTGTTGCTGTTTATTGTAGCTTTACAAAATCATGAAAGAGCACAAGAATCCTAAGGTTCTTAGCGAGGGAATATTGTGGATGGTTTCAGCTGTCGAAGATTTTGGTGTCTCACATTTGAAGCTTAAGGTGTCTATCATTCTATTGTGACTTTTATATCTCTTCTGTCATCATCTTAATCAGTTATCATTTAGTTATAGATGTTAATATGGTATTCTCTTCTGCAGGATTTGATTGATTTTTGCAAAGATACTGGACTGCAGTCCAGTGCTGCTGCTACTAGGAATTCTACTATAAAACTTTTGGGTGTTACACATAAGTTTGTTGGTCCAGGTGATTTGTCATTTCAGTTTGAATACCATAGTTTAATATCCAGTTTCATAAAGTATATCTAAGAGTACATAACTTGCAGATATCAAAGGATTTCTTACGGATGTCAAACCTGCACTACTTAGTGCACTGGAAGCGGAGTATGAAAAAAATCCATATGAGGTATGCTCGATTGATAGTCAGAGTTGCATTATTATTCATATTTCCTTAAGGGTAACTTATGCCTGTATCATCTACTAGGGTGCTGCTGTGGTCCTGAAAAGAAATGTTCGAGCAGCAGAATCTTCATCAGTTTCTGCTGGTGGGTTGGATAGTCTTCCACGTGAAGATATTAGTGGAAAAGTCACACCTACTCTGCTGAAGAATTTGGAGAGCCCTGATTGGAAGGTCTTGTTTGTACTTGATTTTGTATTTCTCCATGCTGTAAATGGCAATTGCTCTTAGAACTTGATATTTATCAAGGGCCATATTGAATCTGCCCCCTTTGCATTTTTAAGGTTCGCTTGGAGTCAATTGATGCTGTAAATAAAATTATAGAAGAGGCTAATAAGCGCATCCAGCCAACTGGAACTGGTAAGACTATCTTCATGGTATTGGAGCTTCCTTTTTAAACATGGTTTTGGGAGTTTAGGGATGTGATGGGAATCTGACATGCTAATTTGCTCAATTGCTTCTACATAATGGTCTTTATTCATTTAGTTTTTCCCTTCTTTTTTCCTTTGCTGCCAGTGGAGTTATTTGGTGCCTTAAGGGGGCGATTATATGACAGCAATAAGAACCTAGTTGCAGCAACCTTGACAGCTATTGGTAATGTTGCATCTGCAATGGGAGCACCGGTTGAAAAGGCGAGCAAGGTTTGTTTATTTCCGAAATCAGAAATGTTCAGATAACTTGTTTGTTTTCCTTTCCTTGAGATAATTTAACTATATCACTCATTGGTTACTTGCAGGGCATTCTGTCAGATATTTTGAAATGTATTGGAGACAATAAGAAGCATATGAGAGAATGCACTTTAGCTACTTTAGACTCATGGCTCTCTGCTGTGAATCTTGATAAAATGGTAACCGAGTCATCTTACATGTGTTTTGAAATTTGAGTTTCCTGTCAGGGTACCAAAACGGATTTTTTGCTGTTGCTGTAGGTTCCTTATATCACGGCTGCTATAACAGAAACCAAGCTTGGTGCAGAAGGGCGCAAAGATCTCTTTGACTGGTTGACAAGGCAGCTTTCTGTGTTAAGTGATTATAATGACGCTGTACATCTTCTGAAACCAGCTTCCTCTGCTATGACGGTAAATTTTATATGAGCATAGATTATTTTTTATGAGACGTTCTTGGCTCAGTTGTTTCATGGTTTTACCTATTCATCTATCAAATTACCCACACTAGAAACATTTTGGAATGAAATAAAGACTTGAACATAAATATATAGTATGAATAAATGCAGTCACAAATCACTCCTATAATTTCTTTAATGTCTACTTCTTATAGGATAAATCTTCAGATGTTCGTAAAGCAGCAGAGGCATGCATTGCTGAAATTTTGAGAGTTAGTGGACATGAAGCGGTAAGTGTTCTAGAAGCCTCTAGTGCTCTTTTCTTTTCATGTGACAATTGATTTGAAATCTTTTCTATTTGGTTATGCCTCAGGTTGAGAAAATTTTGAAAGATATCCAAGGGCCAGCTTTAGCTCTTGTTCTTGAACGGTTGAAGCCTTTCGGGTCTTCTCAAGGTGTGTATATTGGATGCTGACTCTCATGTGTTTTGTTTATGATAATTCAAAGTAATCTGAATGGTTTCCCCTAACAACTTTTGAAATGTTTAAAGCAATATCGACCGTACCAACATCCAAAAGCATCCCAAAGGTCGGAAAATCTGCTTCCAATGGAATTGTAAAGCCTGGAATGAAAGCCATACCTTCAGTATGCCCCCTCCTTTTACTTGTGGTCATTTATATTTTGAACTTTGTAATGAGATTATTAATTGATTTTCCAATGAATTCAAAGAGGGCCAATGCAATGAAGGGATCAAGGCAAGGTTCAATACTGTCCGTCCAAGATATAGCTGTCCAGTCACAGGCCTTGATAAATGTTAAAGATTCAGTTAAGGTACATATGGAAATAGCATAGAACTTTAAATAGACTAATGTTGAGTACAGTGACTGATTGTTATTTGAATTCCAGGTGGATAGGGAGAGAATAGTGGTTAAGAGGTTTAAGTTTGAAGAACCACGAATAGAACAGATTCAAGATCTTGAGGTTTGTATTTGTGCATATTTCACCAAATAATATACTAATTTGTTTATTCCATGGTCATTGATTTTATTTTCATTTGCCTTTTCTTTTGCAGAATGACATGATGAAGTACTTCAGAGAGGATCTGCATAGGCGGCTTCTTAGTACAGATTTTAAGAAGCAAGTTGATGGACTTGAGATGCTGCAGAAGGTCTTTTCCTGTCGCTCTTAATTTCTTTGATTTATGTCATATATGTCAATGCATAACTTTAAATTTCATTTCCAATCTCTATGTTAGGCACTTCCAACTATCAGAAAGGAAATGATTGAAGTTATGGATATAATGCTTAGGTGGTTTGTTGTACAATTTTGTAAATCAAACACAACATCCTTGCTAAAGGTATGGTATTTTTTGTGCCTTTTGGTTTCCTATTTTTATGCTCTATACGTGTATTGAATTCTAAATAACTGCATATCTTGTGTTCCACAGGTGCTGGAATTTCTTCATGACCTTTTTGACATGTTTAGGGATGAGGGATACATGTTGACCGAATCAGAAGCTGCAATTCTCCTTCCATGCCTAATGGAGAAGGTTGTTACTTTTCTTTTATATGCTCAACTTCAGTATCAAATAGCTGTTTCTGCATTTTATAAAAGCTCAAACTTTTACACCACTTTTGAATTTCAATGCTGATTTTATTGCTGCAGCTTGGGCATAATGGATCTGGAGTACGAAAAGAAATGAAGGAGCTAGCCAGACAAATTGTCGAGGCATATACTGCAGCAAAGAGTTTACCTTATATTTTGGAGGGATTGCGCTCTAAGAACTACCGGTCACGAATTGAGTGTGCTGAACTTGTTGGATATTTGATCGATCATCATGGAGCTGAGTTAAAGTAAAGAAAGTATTTTCTGTGTGTGTGTGCTTGTAGTCTTCTATACAACGGTGCAGGGTCTTAGTACTTGGTTGTGATATAAAACATTAACATCTACTTCTCTTAACAGATCAGTGGACAATTAAAATCTTTGCAAATCATTGCAAGCTTGACAGCAGAAAGAGAGAATGAAATTAGGAAGGCTGCTTTAAATACTCTAGCTTCTGGTTATAAGCTTCTTGGTATGTCTTGTTTAATCTTTGTAAAGTGTTGTCAGCTATAATTTGGAAATGGTAAATTATAATTTGTTGATATGTTCTGATGTCATTTTATTATAACTACTCTTATTAGGGGAGGACATATGGAGATATGTCGGGAAGCTAACAGGTGCTCAGAAAAGCTTGATAGAAGAGAGATTCAAGTATACGGTCTGTAAATACGATGTTTTGAAAGTTGCTCAGAAAAGCTTGATAGAGTTGACTGTAATTTGTCTATGTTCCTAATCATGAGTTTATGTTTTAACTTTTTTTTTCAGGTTAAAGATATGGAGAGAAATAAGGAAGGAAAGCCTGGCGAAGCTAGGGCTTCTTTGAGGCGTTCTGTTAGGGAAATTGGGTATGCCCTGGACACGTGTTTTTGAAACATAGTTATGTTGCTATTTCCTGCTTCTAATTTTCAAGTTTCTGTGTTTACATTCTTGAATGTTCAATTATAGCTGTATGTAATGACTTTCAGTTAGAAAGAACACGATAGACAGGAAGTATATCTGTAAATGAAGAGGAAACTTTTATGTAGTTGCATAATCCTCCAGTATCATAAATTATATATTGGCTTTATTGCTTGCCAATAGGTCTGATGTAGCAGAGCAGAGTGGAGAGCTTGCACGATCTATTGGTGCTCCAACACTTGCTAGGTATTTCAACTTTTGCAGACCCATTTTATATTATCCCTTCATTTTCTTCCAATGAAGTTACTGTTCTCAATGGAGCATAATGATGTTGATATCATTTTTCAGGGGCAATTATGGTCATACTGAGATTCACAGGGAGAGACAGCTGATGCCTCGTGGATTTGCTGCTGTTAATGGCCCAACAGACTGGAATGAAGCTTTGGAGATCATTTCTTCTGAGGATCCTGATCAGGTGTGCAAATTAAAATGTTTCAGTTGTCATTTGTAGTAACTATCTGTTCGATTGTCATGATTTCTTGTTTTCTGTGATGAATGATGTCTTATGTTATTTTTGGCTGCTTTACCTCTGTTTGTGGCGGGTTTGGTTTCTGCATGTCCTTTTTTTGTTGCCATTTTTATCAAGTAAAGAACATGCTCTGAGCATATAGGGTTTAGGGTTTAAGTAAAGAACATGCTCTGAATATATATGCTTCTGTTCCAGTCGGTTGAAGGAATGAAAGTTGTGTGTCATGAGTTGGCACAGTCGTCCAATGATCCAGAAGGCAGTGCAATGGATGACCTAGTGAGGGATGCTGATAAACTCGTTTCATGCTTAGCAAAGAAGGCAAGTATAATAACAATTTCATTTGATTACACATGCTTTCCTTTATGCTGTTGCCTGCTGTAATTGTATATGTGGCCTCAATTGAAATTTACCAGCCTTCTTTTGTTTTCTTTTTGGTTTCTTGAATAGGTAGCAACTACTTTTGACTTCAGTTTGACAGGAGCTTCATCTAGGTCCTGTAAATATGTCCTGAACACTCTTATGCAGGTAGTTTACCAATTAAATTTGAAGATATTTTTCATGCAATTATTGTGTGTCATTAGATGGGGAGTCAGTAAATAAGAGTTGATTAATAAATTTTGTAGGAAATTCATTCATGCGCCAGGAATCTTTTTGTGTAACAATACTAATTAGCACTTTTCTTCAGACATTTCAAAATAAAAGATTTGCACATGCTGTCAAGGAAAGTACTCTTGATAGTCTAATAACTGAGCTCCTGCTCTGGCTTTTGGATGAGAGGGTTCCCCATATGGATGATGGCAGCCAACTTCTGAAAGCCTTGAATGTCTTGATGCTAAAGATACTGGTACCTGATTATGTTGCGTTGCTCCCTTTCATATTAATTTTTGGTCTACTACATTAGTTATAACTAGTGATTGTACCTGCAGGATAATGCAGACCGAACTTCATCCTTCGTGGTTCTTATCAATCTCTTACGTCCTTTAGATCCCTCAAGATGGCCTGCGCCTGCAGCGAATGAAACATTGGCTGCCAGAAACCAGAAGTTCTCTGATCTGGTTGTCAAATGTTTAATTAAACTTACAAAGGTATTTCTTTCTGTGGCCTTATATTTGGGTTTAAATATTATCATTGTTTATTTTTAGCTTTGTTATCTATCAAAATGTATCCCACATGTACACAGTCCCAGCAGATACTTGCCTTGTATTAACTGCACAATTAAAATTAAGCTTTCAAACGGTTAATTCAACTCTAGTATTCCAGTCTGTTATAGTCCTCCTCCTTTTCCTAAACTTATGTGAACCATTCAGTAAGAAATCCTTAGCTGGAGTAGAGAAATTTCATTCTGCAACGTATATCTATTTTTCTGATCCCTAATTATAATAGACTAAAGCTTATAAGAAGATGATGAAAGCTATGGTAATTGATATTTAACCACGGAATCAGATTTCAAGAAATTTATGAGATTGATGAATAAATGGTCTATCCATAATTTTTTTTTTCCTGGGTTCTTTTGTTGGTTAGTTCCATGGTTTGATATTAATCCATTGCCATTGGGTTGATGATAATGTTAATATCATTCTTATATCATCCTTTCTCCTGTGGTAGGTTCTTCAAAGCACCATATATGATGTAGATTTGGACCACATCCTTCAAAGTATCCATTTATACCTTCAAGACTTGGGTATGGAAGAAATCCGGAGAAGGTATGCTTCATATGATAACGATAATTCCCACTCTCTTGTGGTTCATGCACTGATTTCTTCTCTCCTGTCTTCTGTGAAATTTTAAATCATATTAGAGCTGGTGCTGATGACAAACCATTGCGCATGGTGAAAACTGTTCTACATGAGCTTGTGAAGCTTCGGGGAGCTGCAATTAAAGGTCACCTTTCTATGGTTCCTATAGACATGAAGCCCCAGCCAATTATTCTTGCTTACATTGATCTTAATCTTGAGGTAATTATTATAATACTGTATCTTCTATTTTATTTATCATATTGAAAAATAAACTTTTAATAACAAATGAAACACCGCAACTTATAGTTAACAGTCACCTTTATTTATTTGTCGTTTCCTTTTTTTTCCTTGTTCATTATATATATTATTGGAGTAGGGACACTGATTTATCATTTATTGCCGTTTTTAACAACTGGCCAGACTCTAGCGGCAGCAAGGATGTTGACGTCAACTGGGTCTGGGGGCCAAACTCATTGGGGTGATTCAGCAGCTAATAATCCTTCATCTGCTACACATTCTGCTGATGCACAATTAAAGGTATTGCAACTTTGTATCTTTTATCAACTTAGCATGCCTTCTTTCGGTACAGTTATATATATATATTCAAGTATAATTTTCTTTCTTTCTGAAAATTGTTCATTTTGGCTCTACTATTACTTTCAGCAAGAACTTGCTGCCATTTTCAAGAAGATTGGCGACAAGCAGACTTGCTCCATTGGTCTGTATGAACTATATCGTATAACCCAACTCTACCCTAAAGTGAGTAAATGACTTCCTCGTAGCCTGTTTTTTATTTGGTACTATTTCTACTTCCTGTAGGACTTTTGATTGGTTTCTCAGCTATTCTGTTTATGTTTTATTTCAGGTTGATATATTCTCTCAGCTCCAAAATGCCAGTGAGGCTTTTCGGACTTATATTAGAGACGGTTTAACACAGGTGATTTTCATCAAAATTTGCAGTATACCAGTTTGATGTTCCTGTCCATGACTAAATTCATCATTCCTATTTAGTAAATTAGGTATATAATATCAAACTTTAATTACATAGTGTTTCTTACAGATGGAGAAGAATGCAGCAGCTGGAAGGACACCTTCAAGTGTACCAATGCCTACTCCTCCCCCAGCTTCTCTGAGCGTTTCTTCGCCTGAATTTGCACCCCTTTCCCCTGTACACACAAATTCATTAATGGATTCAAAATCATTCAATGTGAAATCTGAACCAACTAGCTTTAACTTACCACCGGCATATGCTGAAGACAACAGGCTTCACAATGCCAATACTCCTAGAGGCCTGGTCGAAAACTCAATGGTCGACCCAAGGAATGAGAGATATATGGGTGGAGGTAATTCATGTTAGTGCCTTTTCTTTTTCTCCTGCATCACTGCTGGTTTTTCTTGTTGACCTGACCTTACCCCATAACTCATCTTGGCACTGCAGTGACTAGTGGGACACTAGATGCAATAAGAGAAAGGATGAAAAGCATGCAACTAGCGGCAGCTTCTGGAAACCTGGATTCAGAAGCTAGGCCATTAATGTATGTAAATGACAACCAGAATCTGGGACTCTCTGATCAGATAAATCGGGTATCAGAGAATACCCTCCAAAGTGGGGTTCTCCCTATGGATGAAAAGGCATTATCTGGGCTTCAAGCTCGGATGGATAGACTAAAGAGTGGGACAATTGAACCCCTTTAAAGAAGAGATGTGAATAGGAAGAATTTCTCCGAAGATTTTTATCTCATGACCCCATCAGGCCTCTATTTTTGTAAATGTCAGGGAGGCACTGCTTTCATTACTCAGTCACAGCTACAGACCTGGTATCTCATGGCATCCTCAAAGGCTGAGCTTTTTCTTGGGGTGTTGTTTATTGTATACCGCCGCTGTGTCTAGCAACGCTACATTTGTATATTGTAGAAGCTTTACTCAGGTTTTGCTTTTCTTTTTTAGCGGGTATAGACCACATTTCCCAGGTCCTAAAATTTTTGGCAGAGTTTATAGGATATAGCACTGTCATGTGCTATTTGGCTTCATTGTACTGCAAAACCTGTAGAAATTTCAGTTTTATATTTGCTTTGGAAGCATTTAATCCTTGATTATAATGCCTCCTAGTTTAATACAAATGTACCCAATTTGTTTATGTTTTGTGAATGCCTCGTCGTATTCTTTGGGTTGGACCTATTGGAGACGAGTTTGTCACAGATTTGGGATACTAATGTATTTTAGCATTAGAAACATTGCTCACATAAATCAGGAAAAATAACTGTTTTCTTTTTTCGTCTTCATCTTAATTATTAATTTCCAGATTCCAGATCATGGGAACAAGACAAACCAATGCAATAAGGATGAGCGATGCGATCATAGAAGTTAGGATACTTGGGAAAAAGCGTACCCATGTTTGTTGAACTGTAACTCTTGCACTTTCTCCATCTTGTTGGCATTGAAAATACCTCTTCAGTTTGCTGCTTCCTGCAGTAACACAGTATATGCTAGCATCATTCCGATCATCGTCCAGAGATTCCGATCCTTTTTTTGTCGAGTAACTCGTTAGAAAAGGAGTTTATCATTAATTAACATATCGAAAACATACAAAAATCTGTTACATGGTCATATAAATTAGTGCTCAAGTATATCTCATCAATAAGTTTGTGATCGATCTCGTACAGTTGGGAGTGTAGGTATGTACGTATAGGGCCATCACAGTCCAAAACACCAAGAGGCAGCTGAGAAGAAGAATCCATTTCAGTGCTTCATTTTCCTCGGTTGTGTCACGCATATTCTCATATATACCTTGATCCATTTCTATTGTTTTCATAAACGTTAGTATGTATGAACTATAAATTAACTGAGAGTAGCTTAGCTAGCAACACCTATACCTTTTCAGTCTGACAATTATGTGTATTGTTATTTGATATATAATATACTAGACTTGCATGCAAAATGGTTCACCCTCAACCCCAGGAAGAACTCATGCAGAACATGGAAAAGAAGAAAGAAGCAACCGATGAGGATGATGAGACAAAGGGAAGCTCATCAGAAACGTTGGGATTCAGTAAGCTGCTTAGCTATGCCGACGGATCGGATGGGATTGGATTATGATGGTATTGGGGACTTTGGGTTCTGTTGTCCATGGTATGGCTTTTCCAGTTGGATATCTACTGCTTGGCAGAGCACTCAATGCCTTTGGAAGCAATATTAACTACACAGCTGCCATGGTTAAAGCACTGAACAAGGTAAACTTTTCGGAGAACTAGTCGTTTTTGAGAAAGTATAAATTGCTTGTGAGAGGGGTTAACTCATTGGTTTGTACATTTTTTTGTGTGTTTGTTCAGGTTATTCCCTTTGTGTGGTACATGGCCTTCGCCACATTTCCAGCTGGAATACTTGGTACGTTTCCTTAACCACTCTGAAAATTCTTTGAAAATCACATACTTGTGACTTTCCTAATCATCAATGGTGTTTTGGATTTTGCAGAAGTTGCATGCTGGATGTATTCAAGTGAAAGACAAGTGGCACGTCTAAGACTAGCATATCTGAGAGCAGTGCTCAGCCAGGAGGTTGGGGCATTTGATACAGACTTAACCAGTGGAAAAGTGATCACCGGAATTAGTAACCACACCAGTATCATACACGATGCAATCGGAGAGAAGGTATATAGATATAGTTACATGCTGTATACCAATCATTCTTGCTTAACTTTAGTACTTACAAGTTTCACATGATGCACTTGCAGTTGGGGCATTTTCTGTCAAGTTTCGCAACTTTCTTTTCGGGAATTTTGATTGCTGCAATATGCTGTTGGGAAGTTGCACTGCTTACCTTGTTGGTTGTTCCTTTGATTCTTGTAATCGGAGCCACTTACACTAAGAAAATGAATGCCATCTCGGCTGCTAGGATGGTTTACCTGTCGGAAGCTACCTCTATGGTAGAACAGGTAAAGTCCATGTTCATTTCCATGTACGCCGATAAATGAGCAAAGTTGTTCATAGTTACAAAGACCGTATGCAAGAGAATAAACTCGCATCAAAGTAAATTAAGGTAGCTCACATAATTTAACCAAGACACCCCGGATTAAAGAGCTGACAGAAGATCAGAGCTTCATAGAAGCTGAAGAATAGAATAGGAGTGATTCCCCAACTTTCTGTTCTTCTTGCACATACAAAATCCTTGAACAGTGATTCAGTGAAGCATTTCCACTAGTTTAACCCTCTGCAGTCAAGATCATTGGTCAAGAAGCCGCACAACCTTCTGCACGAGCTTCTCTAAACATTCTCCTTAAGGGAGGGCAAGAAGCCTTAGAACAGTGAACTTTCATTCTTCAGATATCCAAATTCTCTTTTACTATGCATTTGAAACAGTAGCATAGCCACGTAGAAGTCATAATGTTGAACAGGGTCCTTTAGAGTTCAAGAAAAACACTATCTACAGTCTTGAGCAACTCCACTTCATCTCCACTTGCAATGCCAGGATCAATATAACACAGCTGAAACAAAATCATTGCATCAGGCCCGATCCTTAAAAAAATACAACCAAAGAGGCAAAGACAACTGTTATGTTTCATTAGCCATTACCTGGTATGAACTTCTCAGTGTGTGAACCCCTCTTTTTATAAACTTCTGCCATCCTCTCTTTTCCTTGAGTGATCTTTCCAGCTCTGCTGTTCTCTATAACCATGTTGCAGACAAGTCGAAATGGATTAAGATGTTTAGTAATCAAATTTAAAACATACATGCTAAAGGTAAGATGCCACACAGATTTCATAAAGGACAGAGAATTACATGACCAGAGTCTAAAATTAAGAGAGTGTGTTGCTGCATCCCGTTTTGTTGATTTTTTGACTTGAATCCCAACAATGGTTCTCGAATGCCCGTCATGTTGGAAGTACAAGGGTCTGGTCAAAGAACCTCTATGAATTAGGACACAACATAAAAGATGATCTTTTAAATGTCATTTGATGTTCAAACAATATATTACTGGGATAGAGAAACTTACGTTTTGTCACTAACAATCACCCGGTGGTTGCCGGTTCGGGTAACGTTACCATCATTAAAGTAATTCCAGATCCAATCCATGAGAACCTGATGACCCTTGCTTTTCCTGAAAAACTTATTTCCGGAATTATAATGGCTTTTCCTACCCAAGAGTCACCTTTCTGGCTAGTAGAACAACTTGACTTTTCATGGCAACTGGGACTCGCTTGGGTAATATCATGACTCCTTTCCAGCAAATATCTATCCATTTGAATTGCTTTCCTCTTTCCACCATTATGTATTCTCTTGACCTCTTCCCCAAGACTTGAACCAGGAAGAGAAAGATAATATGGTTCGAGTTCCTTGGGACCAAAACCCACTATCCTTGCTCGCAGCCCAAAAGAACGGAAAAGGGCAGCACATTCAGTTGTTCCAATCCATCTTCTCAAGCCATAAATTTTGTTAGAAAACTGATCAGACCCCGCTGCATCAAATCCCTTTTCCCAAGCAATCTCAAGCCATCTTTGGAGTGATGGGATATCAGGAACAAATCCTGCACCACCAAACAAAACATCTCGAGTCTCTTGCCTTTGCATAAGCAAATGTGAGCTAAGCATTTGAATGTTACGCCACCCACAACCCCACCCAGAATCCTCAGATCGAATGCTCTGAACATGATCAGTATAACCACACAAAATAGTAGTCGTATTTCTAGGTTCCAACTCCAAACACTCTCTCAGCAGTGCCATCACGCCACCTTCAATCTCATGGAAAGTGGTCCTAGTCAGGAGACACTTTCCTCCACGCTACATTGTCCATCACATCTCGCAAATGGCAACTCTCTAGTTGTTTGATTATTCTGCACATATATACATACGAAACTACAAAGTTACTGGACTAAACTTCAAACTCCATTATCAAAGAACAACATAAGATTAACATGTAAGTTCCTCCACAAAATCTACGAAAAATCCATCCTTTCTCATTAAAAAAGAAAATCCAAAACATCAAATACAATCATTCTAAGACCCAATTCATACTTGTGTATTAACATATGAGAATCTAATCTATCAACACAAAAATTCCAATAATCACCGCAAGCATAAAACTTTACCACATCACTCTTTTCTTAAGCTATGAACACATCAAGCAATACAGAAAAAAACTAAATTAGAAAGCAAAACTAACAAGTACCATGGATGGTGGAGAAAAAGGTGCAAAAGCAAGTTGCTGGGCAAACTCCAAGTCCAATGCCAGTTGCTCATCTTCAACCTCAAAGTGACTATTCGCATGCCTGCAATTCAATTTCACATAATCACTAACACAAAACCCCAAGCTCTGATTCTTAGATACAGAAAAAAAGCTCTCAACAGTCTGGCAGCTTTATATAAATTACCGTTCGAGCTGTGATGATGGGACTGTGAGATTACAAAAGGGGCAACACGAGGAAGAATCATCCATGACGATCATTACCCAATTGGGCAAATCATTCAAAACGGCGAGAGGAGGAAGATGAAGAATCAAAGTTCGCTCTCGTAATTTTAAATTGTGTTTTATGTACTGGAGAGTGTTCTTCTTTCGTTTCGGCTGGAGTGGGCTTGTGTGATCGATTTATTGGGCTTATGGGCTGATTATTACCAATAGGCACACAGAAAGATTTCCCATTAAACGCAAAACATGCAGAATCAGCCCAAGGTTTAGCAATGAAACGCGAGTCAAATATTAGCCATATGTAACGAAAAACATGTGATTTTTGTCAAAATTAGTGAGATTATAAAGGTCCAACATCATGGAATTTTCTTCAACTTTAATTTTTTTGGTCAAAAACTCGTTTTTCATCAGAAATTGTGGGTTATAGCACACGTTTTTTTTGGTGAAAACGCATGTTCTTATTTTCTCATAAATTTTTTAACACAGTTAGGTTCTAATTTTTTAGCATTTCTCGAACTAACAGAACTAAAAAATCTCTAGCCGATTTTTTTATATGATTTTTCAAAATCAATATTAAGACTGAGGTGGAAAGAATGTGAAATACTAGCCATATGTAACAGAAACAAAATGTGAGTTTGCTAAAAACTAGTTTGGTTATGAAGGTCCAACATCATGGGAGCCTACTCCTGAATTTTCTCCAACTTTAATTTTTTTTATGTCAAAACTCGTTTTTCATTAGAAACTGTGGGTTATACACATGTTTTTTTTGGTTGAAAACGCATGTTCTTATTTTTTCCCAATTTTTTTTATAAAATTAGGTTCTGATTTTTTAGCACATCTAGAATTGACATAACTAAAAAAAATCTCTAGCTGATTTTTTTATATGATTTTTCAAAATCAATATTAAGATTGAGTGGAAAGAATGTGAATACTGGCCATATGTAACGGAAAAAAATGCGATTTTGTTAAAAACTAGTTTGGTTATGAAGGTCCAACATCATGGGAGCCTACTCCTGAATTTTCTCCAACTTTAATTTTTTGGGTCAAAAACTCGTTTTTCATCAGAACATGGGTTATGCACATGTTTTTGGGTTGAAAAGGCATGTTCTTATTTTTTCACAAAATTTTTTACATAACTAGGTTCTGATTTTTTTAGCACTTCTCAAAGTGACAGAACTAAAAAATTTCTAGCCGATTTTTTATATGATTTTTCAAAATCAATATTAAGACTAAGATGGAAAGAATGTGAAATACTGGCCATATATAATGGAAAAAATTGTGATTTTTCTAAAAACTAGTTTGATTATGAAGATCCAACATCATGGGAGTCTACTCCTGAATTTTCTTCAACTTTAATATTTTTGGTCAAAAACTCATTTTTCATCAGAAACCGTGGGTGGCACACGTTTTTTTGGGTTAAAAACACATGTTCTTATTTTTTCATAAATTTATTTACACAGCTATGTTCAGATTTTTTAGTACTTCTTACTTCTTGAACTGACATAACTAAAAAATCTGTAGCCGATTTTTTTTTATATGATTTTTCAAAATCAATATTAAGACTGAGGTGGAAAGAATGTGAAATATTGGCCATATGTAACGGAAAAGAAATGTGATTTTGCTAAAAACTAGTGTGGTTATGAAGGTCCAACATCATGAGAGCCTGCTCCTGAATTTTCTCCAACTTTAATTTTTTTTGGTCAAAAACTTGTTTTTCTTCAAAAACAGTGGGTATATATAATATAGCACACGTTTTTTTGGTTGAAAATGCATGTTCTTATTTTCTCACAATTTTTTTTACACAGTTAGGTTCTGATTTTATAGCACTTCTCGAACTGACATAACTAAAAAAATCTCTAGCTGATTTTTTATATGATTTTTCAAAATCAATATTAAGACTGAGGTGGAAAGAATGTGAAATACTGGCCATATGTAACAGAAAAACATGTGATTTTGCTAAAAACTAGTGTGGTTATGAAGGTCCAACATCATGGGAGCTTACTCTTGAATTTTTTCCAACTTTAATTTTTTTGGTCAAAAACTCGTTTTTTATCAGAAATCGTGAGTTATAGCACAAGTTTTTTTTTTTGTTGAAAAACGCATGTTCTTATTTTTTCACAAATTTTTTTACACTGTTAGGTTCTATTTTGTTAGCACTTCTCAAACTGACAGAACTAAAAAATCTCTAGCCGATTTTTTTATATGATTTTTCAAAATTAATATTAAGACTGAGGTGGAAATAATGTGAAATATTGGCCATATGTATGGGAAAAAAAAGTTATTTTGCTAAAAACTAGTGTGGTTATGAAGGTACAACATCATGAGAGCTTACTACTGAATTTTCTCAAACTTCAATTTTTTTTCTTCAAAAACTCGTTTTTCATCAGAAACCGTGAGTAAGCACACAATTTTTTAGTTGAAAACACATGTTCTTATTTTTTTTCAGAATTTTTTTACACGATTAGGTTCTTATTTTTTAGCACTTCTCGAACTGACAGATTAAAAAATCTCTAGCCGATTTTTTTATATGATTTTTCAAAAGGTACTTATTCGGATATAGATCACTATAAACTTCTCTGAAACAGTCCATAAAAGTCTAGTACACTAAATTGGTATGATAACAGTACCTACTCTTAACTTTCAGTGATGATATATACAATGTTAGTCCTCCAGTCATAGCATTCAAAGGAAATTGTATGTTCAATTCAAAGCATCCTCACAAAGTTTAACTAATCAGGGTTTATTATGCCTCCTCTTTGGTGAGCACCCTCATTCCACTCTTTGAGATTAGAAGGTCTTTCATTTCTCTGTAACTTCTAAGCTCCTCCAGGGCATCAGATGTCTTTCGAGGCATAAAGAAACCGGAAGCTGTAGATACTCCTTCCTCGTGTTCAGGCTTCATGGAGTGAGAAGAGTAACAGCTTGAATCTTGGCGCAGGGGCGGAGCTGTTCTCAGCATGTGAACAAGAACGCCAACAGCAGCACCTGGTGACTTTCCACCTATTGGCAATGACTGGGAAGTAAAATCCGAAGCTCTTTTGCCATCGAGATTTTGACTGTTCACCAAAATGTGGATAACGCACCATAAGTAACATAGAGCTAGATGCATTGTGATCTAGGGTAGACATAGATTAAGATTCAAAGAGGTAACAAGTACTGTGAACAAGTGCCTGACATATGATTCGAATTGATACAGAGTAAAGAACCTATCTTATACCAGAAAACACAGACACCCCTAACAGGTAGTAGTATTAACTGATGGTGAACTTTACCCAACCATATCAAGCTTTAGATTGGTTTCTTGTCCATCTTAAAAGCCAGAATTTAGACTATTTTACTATTTGGAAAGTATTCATTATCAATCACTAACCAACAATTCAAGAAGCCCATATCTGACAATGTTTGATCAAAACAAAGGTATGCAGAGAAGTAGCAAAAGCCCAAAACAAGTATGAAGGAAATAGATAATACCATTAAAGGTATCAATAGGTTTTCCCAAGCTGAAGGCCACTATGTATAATTAAAACAAGGTTAATTTTACATACCTCGCATGAAAGTTGGTTGTGTCGACATCATCCACATCAAAAGGGCACGAGAACTCACAATCATCTATATCATCTTGAAAAGATAATCTACTGGAGCTTCTAGAAAATCCAACGCGTGGTGAGCCACTAGAGGACAACAATCCTGAGAACCGGCCCGAATCATCTTTGCTGTCTTTCAACTAGAAATCAAATAATAAATGGTCTTATTAGCAAATCATGAAATCCATAACTAACTTCAAGACTGCATGGAGTAAACAAGTTTACAAACCAGAAAATTCAAGACTCTACCTTCTGAAAACCAGGGTGCATATCTCCAGTCCTTGAACCGTCTAGTTTTCTAAATGCCCTTATCCCAGATGGAGACTCTTGAGAGGAAGGTTCATTTCTTGTGCTTCTCAGAGATAAACGAGGAAGCGAATTTCTACTTGGATCAGAAAAATTGGGAGAAAGGTATCTAGAGCCCTTACTCCCCATTGGATTAGGGATGCTAACAGGGGCAGTTTCTGGACGAATTCGTGTTTGCATTGGACTAAAGCTACCACCGGACAAGTACGTTGGTGGAGATGGGGATGGAGATGCTGAAAATGGAGGTGAAAGCTGATACTCATCGTAACTAGGAGTCCTTGAATGACTTGGAAGTCTATAGTTTTGAGCTCTGTAAGTATATGTATCAATAGGAGGAGATTCAACATCCTGGAACATAGGGGATGCACGATATACAGGTGGAGATCCATCTAGAGATTTATAATGCCCAACATGAGGTGGTCTATGGAAGCCGCTTGTCCAGCTGTGTGGACGCTGAAATGGTCCGGCAGATGGAGGCTGTATTCTTCCAAATGGAAAGGAAGTTGGGCGATCACTCCTCACTGATGATGGAAAAGATCTCAACGGATCAGTAGCAGGACTACCAACATAATCTGTAATTATCTTTGGTGGCATAGGTGTTGAAGGCTCAAGATGGAAATCAGACAGTGTTTCACGATAAGTCACAGACAGACAGGCGACCAGGATTGGCCTCTACAGGAGCAAAACTGAACTCCTGCATCATTTCCTCCTCCGCCCTTGAGAAGGGATCTCTTAGTGAAGATACCTTGTAAATGATATCAAAATCATTAGTCTGACGTGATGTACTTAGCTGTCTGAAAATCCTATAAGCTGGAAGAAGCCTCATATATGAATAAAGAGCACGTAAAAGTACAATTGATTTCTTATATGTCTTCTTGTAGGCTAAACTGTCACTGGTTTGATTAGCCACAACCCTAGGAGTTTCATACTGAACAACCCACCTCTCTATGATTGTTTCAACTGATGTACCAGCCCCAGAGTTCCCAAATAGATTGTCAACTGATGATGAATTTGACCCCTCATGAACAAGGATAATGTCAATTATCATTGGATCCATTACATTTCTGTGCCAAAAGTTCAAATTCTCAAGAGCTGCAGGACGGTCCCCTAATACTAAGTTGAACCATTTGTCACTCTTCCTCACCTGAGAATTGAACGAAAGCTCTCCACTGCGATCCTGCGGGTGAAGAGAAGGCACCCTAGAGTCCAAAATAATATGCAAGCTTTTCAGAAGAAATTGGGAAACTATCTGTTCCAATTTCCCCGATTCAAGCTGATAACTGTTCTGAAAATCCATACTTCTTAAAACTATCACACTCCCTCTTAAACTCTCTATCCCTCTTAGACAGCATGCATACGGATCAGAATCAATCCAACAGCCACAAAGAACACTCCTTTACCAAATAACTGAACACGGCAATATCCAATTCTAGTAAAGTCTTGCTCTTGCATTACACAACACTACTGTTCAATGCATACCACCAACCCAACATTCAGAAATCAAAAACGCTTTTCAAGGAAGCACCTTTCTGAACCTATATAAATTCAAGAATTAACCTTGATGATGATGCTAGAAACCAACATGGGCAGCTAGAACTCTGTAAACAGAGATAGAGCATAAATCAAACGACCCACAAAAACCAATTTCCAATATCTAAATTAAAAACCATGCAATCAATCGCCATGGTTATTATGACATAACTGATCAAGCAATAAGAAGATCAATAAATTAGCAAAAGCCCATGTCAATAACAATCAGATCTTATCATCTTAATTGAAAATGACAAATTGATTAACCAATATGATCTTACAAACGCGAAAAAATTTAGAGTTCGAACGGGAAAGAACAGAATTAAATGGGATTGAAACTTACCGAAAGATAAGACGGATGAAGATCGATGTGGGTGTTGAGCAATGCGAAGCCAAACAGCAAACCTGATAGAAATCATGGGTTATTGAAAATGAAAGTGCAAAACTGAAAAGTAAAGAACGCAGAAAAATGATTTGGACTACGTTGTGAATTCTCTTTGTGTTAAAGTGAACAATACAACATAGCCTTTATATAGGCAATAGGTATTACAAGCCAATGACCAAACTACCCTTGCGACACAATATTGTTATACTGTTAACACCCTCCCTCAACCATATGCTTGGTAACAAGCAGAATGGTTGCCTGCAAACTACACAATTATAGCCCAAAGATAACATCCCTATTCAAAAAAAATAACCCGAAGCCTTGTAGCAATGAGTGCATTCCATAGATCAATTTGACATGACTTTGCTGGCAGTGGAAAATCATTAAGGCGGCAAGAAGAGAAACACCAGCGGCAGCAATCAGTTGCTCAGAATTTCATAAGAATCAACTTCTGTATCTTGTACCAAATCAAAATCAAACAAACTGTATATGGGGTTGACAAACCGAAAAATTGTAAACTGAAAAATTCAAAAGTGACTGCACACTGCATTTCTCCATATTCTGCTGCAAATATCTAGCTCAAACACGCCTGAAAATTTATCATTCCGTCACATAAAACCAGCAGCCATTACTTGGAATTCAGCAACTCAAAAGCAACATTCAGTTGGATATATACCACAGTCTAGTAACCCTTAGCTTTTAATCACAACCTCCATAGCAACTTGCTGCCAATATCTATACCAATATTAACTTCCGATTCTTCTGTTTTGTTTTTTCTTTTTCTTTCACATCTTCAATCAAGGCAGCAAGGAGCAAATAAGAAGAGCAGCAATAACATCAATCACCCAGTCCAACAGATATCATGTAAGCATCTTCCAAAATCCACAACTAGCACATGAAGCCAAACAATCAAACCGAAATCCCGTGCGTCTAGCCAGAACCACCAGTCCAAAAGAAAGATAAAATTCTTCTTCAAACTTTTAAAACTTCAACTTAAACTTTAATTAATAAAGGGAAAACGGACAAATGATGATGCTAGGCAAAATATCCGAGATCACAGCTTCAATCATAGGGTCAAGTGATAGAGATGTCAATCAGAAAGAGAATTCCGAACTTGGAGGAGATGTGAGAATACCAAGCATCGCAGGCATACTAGAACAATATCACTATAACTCCAATTTCTTCAATACCATAAGAACAAAACAACTGAAAATTTTGATAGCATCTCACAAATAGGCAGCTAAAGCACAGAGACGCATACACCCAATCCATAATTCAACCCATTAGGCCGATTCACCATTCCAAAAAACACAATTATAAAACTGCTTCGTCACCTTCTCTTTTTGGTTGACGGCAGACAACAAACATTGATAAAGAAAAATGGAAAACTGACGATATCAAGCATAATGACCAAATCAGAGAGAGAATCCATGAATCTAAGTAATCGAATTACCAAACTGAGAGATATTATCAAAATCTTGCTGTAGAAACTGCACAGTATGAAGAGACGGAGTTTTGGAGAGGGTTACCAGACTATAAATCCACACCTCACCATCAAATCAAAAGCCCACGATATTCTCCCTCAAAATACTCATATCACCCATCCAGATTCATATCCCAAAAGCTCTCTGAACAGTTCAAATAGCGAGAATAAAGAGAAGCTAGAGATGATGATACCAGAGATGCCGGAGAAAGAGATTCCATAGTCGGAAATTGAAGTCGGCGCGAACGGCGAAGGAAGACCGGGCAGCGATGACGATGACCAAGAAGAGGACTGCTCGGCTTCGATTCGAGAAGGATAAGAAGCAGGCGCACCAGGAGACTCCGATTCGAGGCTAGGGTTTGTGAAATTGGGGGAAACTGAAATTGAAATCTACTGAATTGAAAAACGCGGAAGCAAGACTAGATGAACAGAAGCCACAAGGTTCCGGATCAGAAACCATGGGCTCTGATACCATGATAGAAATCATGGGTTATTGAAAATGAAAGTGCAAAACTGAAAAGTAAAGAACGCAGAGAAATGATTTGGACTACGTTGTGAATTCTCTTTGTGTTAAAGTGAACAATACAACATAGCCTTTATATAGGCAATAGGTATTACAAGCCAATGACCAAATTGTTATACTGTTAACAAAACCATCAAAGATTGCGTAGAGCACAAAGAGACCACTAAGTCTCTGTTGCGCAGTTTTGTTCAAGTATACATATTTCCAAGTTGTCCAATATTATAAAGACTCAATCATTTGGTTTTAAGCTATGTCATCCTCCACGGACTGAATGGAGAAGATAATGAGTACGAAATTCATTTATTTAAATCCAAAGCATCACTGTGATTTATATGGTCCAAATGCATATGGTTTAGTTTTCTTTTTTATTTGTCGTGAACCAAATGAATTTCAACCGGAGAATGCAGTTTGACCCTATTGTTATATCACACAATCATTAAAGAAAAACTAGTTAGAGAAGGCATCATGACCTCAATGTTACAATTTTTTTTTAAGTAACCATTATATATATAATCGAAAGTCAAAATGTCGAGTACAATGATCATCATGATCACAATAATGTTATTACATTAGATAATTAGTTCACTTATTCGTGAGCTTAAAAGAGGATAAAACTATATACAAAAAGATATCAGAGAAACATAAGACTGGGGACAAGACGATCAAATTTCGGTACTCCAAGCCATAGGTAACCATCTAGATGCAGCTAATTTACAGTCTGCCAAACTCCAAATCGCACAAACACGCGCTACATTTTATTTTTGTCCATTAGGTTGGGGCTTAAGGGAGTAACAGAGCAGAGCACGCTCAAAGCATCTCCTCTTGGGTATTTGGAGCTTTGAAATTAGGCATAGCAACCCAATTCCAAATTCAGAGGTCTTTTTTGGGCTTGAGGCTAGATCCAGTTCAAGACCTTGTCAGATCTGCCTCTTTTCTTGCTGACAAGCTTCCTTGTAGGCGTCATCATCGAGCTCCACTCTCCTGGTCTGAGCCCAGATGAGGGCCCAAACACCTGGGTCCATATCCAAGTATGAGCCCAGCATTGGAAGGAAGAAACCCGCACCACGCCGACCGGCCAAATTCGATTAGCTGCAGCGCCGCCACTCATAGGAAGATCAATCGGAGATCGGAGTTGGATCAGTAGTTGATCAAAGAAGGAAAAAAAAAACTCGTTACAATAAACTCTGTTAGTTGGGTCAAGAGCCCAATAAGCCCATTATTTTTTCCGATTGTGGGCCATTGGGTTTTTTAGAAACAATAGTTGAAAGTGACAAAGAGGATCCAATGCAGAATTGCACGCAATAAGTTGGTCCCTTCTCCCTCATTTTGTGAATGAAGTAATTATAACTCTAGCTTTTGTATTTTTCACCGTTGGCTTCTTTTTCTTTTGATAGGTACTCGGTTGTCACAATTAAGAAAAAGTAACAAACTTTGGTCCAAAAGATAAATGAGAGTATTAGTCGACCTCCAAAAAAGGACCTTGAAATAGACACATTGCCTCAAGCATGACATATATGTAGATCCACTTGATTGACGATAAGAGTAGGCAAATAAAATGTTTTGGTAAAAATTAAAATATAAAAGGAGAGAAAATACATCTATTGTTGTCACTTTACTGTACTAGCAACTAGTGTGGTGCCCTCTAGCAACAAGTCAAGAGAGATCTAGAATGGACGCTATTTCTGTCTATGAGGGAAGTGATTATTCTAATCGATGACCAAAGAGCATAGAGCAAGCATTGTTTCTATTCTCCTGCTACAAGATATGAAGCGATTTGATTGCGGAGTTTGGGTTGAAGCCATATCTAATGTAAATGACATCGACGTGACAACTTTTGTTATCCTAATACAGAGCATTCTAGTGGTACGTTCTTGTCAAATTTCATGATAACAACAACATTATCAGGTAAAGAAATCACAAAGTTCTGTAAATACTTGAAACATAAGTGATTCGATCTCATCGGCAATGAAGAAAACAATACCAATGCTCGAAGAAAGCCGCATCAGCTCTTTTATTTACGAAAAAGAAAAAAAATACTGCGCAGTACTAGCAGAGGAATGAGGGCCTAGCATTTGGAACTCAAAATGGAAGGTGAGAAAGCAAAGTAGCTAGGGGATTTTAAGGGGTCCATATGATCCATAGTATTACTTGCTTTCATCTTTCATCATAAGCAACCCCAAAACTACTCGGAAAAACGACAGAACTACGAACTTGGAGAACATGCATGTGAAGGCCGAGCTGCATCTCTCATTCCCCCAACATTAGACAACAGAGGCTATACATCCCATGTGTAAATCTCATGCTGCTGCAAAAGACTTAACCTCATGCTACAGTGTCAAAAGCTGAAGCTGTGCTCTCAATCAGATCAGTTTTGGTTGTTACATGCAGAAGAAAAAGTTGCCGGAGTAAAGAAAACAAACCCTAACAAGGCCAAAACGAGCTGCGAAACTTTGGTAGTTCAAAGAGAGAAACAGAAAACTTAAAGGCGGTGAATTTTGGCGGGTAAGAAACGGTGAAGAAGAGCAGAGATGAAGACGACGAGAACTTACCAGGTTCTGGATTAAAAAAAACCCTATCTCGGGTTTCGGGAAACAACTCGAATTTCCGGAGAGGACTACTGACATTCTTGGGCCGATGGAGGTAGGTCCCACTGTTACCACGCTTTTTGAAACCGCCTAGCGGACCCAATTGTCCTCCTAGCCCACCGCCTAGGCCCGTTCCCTTTAATTTTTTGAAGGGTTAAGCCCATATAAAAATTATAATGGGCTAAGCTCCTGCGACCCATAAAGTTCAACTAGGCCTACCAGCTCCGATTGTGAATGTGTACTTGTCATTTCTCAATCAATGCACAGCTTTTCACGCTAGCCTACTTGGAGGAAGAGGTGTATAACCTCAGGATTCATGCCCCGCATCAACATCAACATCAACATCAAGCACTATGGCCATCTGTTGATCAAATTCCAAACCATGCAAATGAATAGAATTCAGTTTCAAACTCGGTGGTAAGCAACTCATGAACTTATAAGCGCCACAACAACCAAAATTATGCAAATCATTACTTACGAGCAAACTGTAAAGGACAAAGCCCATAATAGAATGACATTATCTCAACTCCAAAACATATCTTCCTTACTCTAAAGGTTTTTTAACTGCATAAAAACGTCCTTCTATATAAGACAAGGCAACCATAACCGATCAATAGGCTATTCAACTACTTATATTTCCGCTTCTCTTGAAACTCCGGGTCCCTGAAACAAAATATTTGACATATGTCAGGTAAACGCAAGTTTCAAGGGGCAATGCAATTATTTATGGAGCACAAGTCGCACCTCTGAATGTGATCAAGAATGAGAAGCCTTGGTCCTGGAGGGATTTTCACCTCCCTAAGAGCACTGAAACAACAGAGCAAAAAGGAAGCCGTGAGAAGGCATACGTAACATGATTGATAGATAAAAGGCATATGATTGACTTATTGAGAAGATTCTGAAAATCCTGTACTTACCTATCATTCAGCAGAGGCAATGTGTAGTCTGTTAGCAAGCCTCTCTTGAAATTCTCCTCATAACAATTGAGGCCAAGGTTACTCAACATGCTTCTTGTTTTAGAATAATACAAATCTTTCTCTACCGATGGTACTTTGGAAAACCTTTGCCCCAACTGTATAACATTTGGAAAAGTGTTTTTTAGGCACATAAAATTATAAATAGCTAGGTCAGTACAATACATTTCAAACTTAGAACCCCTGATACCTCATGCAAATAGGCATGCTGCAAAGTACTACCTAAGACAATCTCAGAGTATTAGACTAAGATCACAAAACCACTTCAGATTCAGCGATAGTTGATGTTATGAGTTCAAAACATGTTAGTTCTACAAAAGAAACTATAGCAGCTTCTTGTCTTTTAAATGACATGTTCTCATTAATGTGTACTTGAGCTTAAGTTTAAACATCAATCATGCCTAGCTAAGGACACCAAATAAGCACACTTTACTCTTCAGCTACTATTGAAACAATAAATTTACTCGAGGCTTACCTTGAAGAGTCCACCTTGAACAGCTGCAAAGAAAATTCCAGATGTAAGTGCATTCTGTACTTGATTGGGGCCACCAAAACCACTCACCAATGAAAACAGAGCACCTGAACCAAAAGCTGCGACCATGCTGCAGCACATGGGAATAAAATATGTAGCCAATCAAGACCGACAATATTGGATTTAAAGTAAGAATCTTTGATACATGTCATCGCATTAATGATCAAGATGAAAGAAAATATGATAGTTGAATGATGATATATCTATAGATGAAACAAAAATAAAAAAAAGAACACTTGTTCACTGAAAAGAGAAAGGGGAAGAAGGCACAAATACGAAAGACCTCCTGAGAACATAGTAAACAAAAAAACTGTTGAGGGGAGAATGAAATCCTAGGGAGTGGTCGAACAGCCTATACAGGGCAATCAGCCCATAAGTCAGAACTAACCCCCACTGCTTTAACCAGAAAACTAATCGCCAAAGGAATCTGTCTCAGAATTCAATTCATTAAGACAGAATCTTGAAGTCTGTTTCTTTCCTCATGTGATTTTTACTGGGTAACAAAGTGGATTGAGCGCATGACAACACTGTTTAATGCACTTCTTTGCTACTGTACATTGCAAAGAAAGGCATGAAAGGGATGTCTACATCTGGCAGAAGTAAGATTAACAACAAATTCTTTTCAACATTCAAAAGATAAATAAAGTCTCCTCGGCATCAAGCAATAACAAAACATGTGCCCTTAATGAGAGAAATGGTGATACTCATTATACACATGCAACGGCAAACATAGAATGCTTCAAACCAAACACTCCAATAATCTAACATCAACAAATAATCAACTATGTCAACCAAACCATTCAACATGATCATTACTTTGATTCACAAAACCCTAAACACAATTCATTCGGCATGTCATAAAACCACAAACCAAAACAAAACAAAACAAAACAAATGAGCTCACCTCGATTGGACATCATCCTTTCCTCTCAGTCTCCTCATAACACAAGATATCCCAGCATTGGCACCAGTCATCACAGCAAAGTTCCTCGCTTGTACCAATGGACCTCCAGCCAGAGCCTATAAAATCAAAACACCCTCTAAAAACCCTAACTCAAAATTCCCATAAAGCACCAATCTTTACCACTACAAAACCGTAATTCCTAATCTCAATTCCCAAATTGAACTCAAGATAAAGACCTGAGCTTGCTTGAAGGACGCCATGGCCTGGGGGTTGAGGCCGGCCTGAGGGGGCGTGGGGAGAGCGGAGGAGATGTCGCCGGTGAGAGTACTCATGATGCCGCCGATAGCGGCTCCCTGAGCGCCGCTGGCGACGGTGACGATGGCGGCTTCAACGGCGATGGACTGCTTGGTGAGCCAGGAGCGGAAGCCGGTTTCGAGGTGCTTGACGCGAGCCTGCAACTGCTGTAAGGGGTTTTGGTTCTGCTGGGGAAGCAAGGGGACCATGGTGCCTCTATTTCCTTGCTCCATTTTTGATTTTGAGGTCTAATCAAATTTGGGGGCTTTGTTTCTTCTTCTTCTTCTACTATGGTTTTGGAGTAGAGAAGTAGGGCGGGTGTGTTTTGTATGGATAACGAGGGCTCTTTATTTTATTCTCCTAACTTTGAGTCCTACAATGAATGACTTGCGGCTAACCCTCCCCCATAAGAAGGGTCGGTGCACCCTACATTAGTTCTATGTGAATATCAACAAAGGATTAATGAACGTTTTTGATGCATTTGATTGAATTTATGATCTATTGTGAGACGAATCCAACTGTATGGAGGGGTGATGTTCCGTTCAGTAATCAATGTTGCATTGTTCATTTGTTCTGCTTACTTTTGACACTCTCGTGTGAAATTTTGGTTAAGAAACACACCTAAATAAGAACTATTAAACTACCTTACGCTGATTACTTAATATCTAGTACGATAAATTTAAATAATAAAGACCACAAGTGGTGATCAGATGATCACCTAACCGGACGTAAGTAGCTCAGAGACAACAGAGCAATCCACAGACCAAGTGACCAATAAATCAAACTCCCTCCGGACCAGTCCCGCGCTTTTATATCTATTTCGCGGGCGAAATATTCAGTCGATTCTTTTTGGGCGCAAAACCCACATTTTGCATGGCCCAGAATTTCAAGCAAAGCAGGAGCCTTTCGCATCGTTCTGGTACTTTCTCCTCTCAACTTTACTCTATTTCGACATCAGATCCGTTTTGCCAAGTCTAGTTTGCACTCGGCATTTTCACAAACACCTTCTGGGCATTACCCATATTTGCATGTAAACACAACTCAATCTATCTTTATTGTATTTGGTACCCTGCAATTTTCATTTGCATGATATAGTTGCGAATTGGGTTAAAAGATTTGTACTTTATTATGATTGAAAGTGTAGTAAGGACAAAGGCAATTTTGGGTTTTGGTATTTGAATCAAAGTTTAGAGCTTTGAAGCTGCTGGGATGAGCAGGGAGGGGTCTCCAGATTGGCTGCGGACTTTTGAGGTAGAAGAATCATTCATTTGTCTAATTTGGGTTAAAAGTTGCGTACTTTGATTGATGGGGGATATTACTGGTCAAAAATTACTAGCTAGATTAGGTGTTTTTTTGGGTTGTGATTCCTGTATAGTGTAGTGAAATGTTTGTAGAGTTCTTTTGGATGTGAAGTGTATAAGGGTGTGTTTACTGTGTGTTTTTCAGGTCCCAACAACAGAGTCAGTACTGTCATTGTCCTCAGATTCTAGGTCTTCACTGAATGGGGAGGATAACAGTGATGGCCGAGAATCAACTCCTCGTAAATCATCTGAATCCGATGATGATGATAACGAAGTTATAGGTAAATTTCTTGGGAAAAGGGTTGGGTCTCCATCTGATAAGAAATTGAATGGCAAGTTGCCGAAAAAAGGGGAAACAATAAAAGAACATGTACCCCAGACAAAGAAGAAGTCAGATGGATCCAAGAAAAGAGAAGGTAAAACAAAGGCCGTTGTTGAGAAGCCTTCAAAGCCTAACGTAAGCGTTACTGGATTCCTCTTGTTCTTATAATTTGGTGAATGAGGCCTTGCATTGCCTTTAAATGATAATTTTGATCTTCATTTTAATAACATGCTATCAGTTCTAATATCTATAACCATCCTTTTTCGCATTCAAAACTGATAGTCCTCCATTTAAAAGCATTTGGAAGTATGATATCTGTTAGTATTGTGTGCTTCATTTTGTAATCTACATGCTATCATTATTGATGTTAATGACAAGAAAACTATTGTGCTTGACAGGAACTGAATGATTCTGTTTTGGCGTTGTCATCAGATTCTGATCCTGAAAACAGTCCTCCCAGAGAGGATGATGGAGAGTCTTCTGACCTTAAAATGTCTCAACTGCAATCAAGAGGCAACACTGAGGATGCAGCTGTTATGGACATCAGTGAAGAATCTCCATCTAAACAGGCTTCAAAAGGAAAATCTTTGAAGAAAAGTCCAAAAGGAAAAGGCCAGTCACCCAAGAAAGAGAAGAACAAGATGGATAGCAAAGAAAAAGAAGGTATGAATTGGGGATCTGGTGGTAAATCTAACTTCCAGAGATCGGATTGGATGGTTCTGTTAAAGTGTAGATATACAAGTTTTTGTACTCTGATCAAGGAATGAAATCAGTAATGAAGTTTAAGAAAACTTAAAACAAATATCCTGACACTACAGATCCCAATTATCTGAAACTTCATAATTGTTTGTTTTCATAATTGTTTTACAGTATGTGATTTGATAACGGTGCAGGAATTAGTGGCGATGTGGAAGTGGCTGAGAAAGAAGCTTCTGACAAGCAAATTGAACCACATGTAAGAATACTCTGTAGTACTTTTAGAAATTGCATACATAATCTTTTGCAAATGAGTTGATTAAGTTATATGTAATTTACAGGTATCCTCCTCAACACTGCCATTGGTGCTCTCTGAGAAAGTCCATCGTACAAAGGTGGAGCAATGAATAACTTGGTTACAGGGTGTTGTTACAATGTTCCTTCACTTGAAACTTCTTTAAATTATCTCTGAATGAGTAACAGCCACTGTGATATGTTGCAAGGGTCTTTAATTGGAAAATTATTGTTCCTTTTAAAAGTTGTTAGAGAAACAATTGAGCAATGAGATGTTAAGAATATTAGCTGAAATAATCTGACTTCTGCTGTTTGCTTGCCTCATCGTCTTAGTACTTTACAAAAATCTGAAAGGATATTATTACATGTCTCATTAATGAGAGAATGAAAAAGGAGAGCCTGTGATTCACTAAATGCTTTTTGTTTGTGCAGGCACTTGTTGAGTGTGAAAAGGACTCCATAGATTTGAGTGGTGATATGGGTGCTGTAGGACGGGTAATAGTTTCAGAATCTAGATCTGGGCATAGTGAGATGTGCCTAGATTTGAAAGGTATGCTTCATTCTGATTCACCTGATTCGTGCATTAATGATGAATTGATGATCCATTATGCCTCTACTTTACTATTTGATCATCTCTTATAATAGAGGTAATGTTGCCTTAAGGTTTTGCAAGTTTATGTGCAATGTATAAGGAAGGAGAAACCAAGAATCAATGATGGAACTGTTAAATTATGAGAAAAGAATATAAAGTTCTTTTATTTCACTCGACATGGGTTGGCTCTCTGATATTGGTGTCATCTTTGTCGCCTCTTTTTATGAGCTTACAGAACTGGTTGTTTTTTTAGCTTTGTCTGTATAACTTATTGGTCTGCATATTTCTGTTTAAGCTGCTTCATTTGACTGGATAAATTTTTTATTTTTTTACCATTACAGGAACTGTTTACAAAACAACGATAGTTCCTTCCAGGACATTTTGTGTTGTAAGTCATATTCTCCATTTAGAAGTTTTAACATTGGTATCAGTCCTTAATTATTTATTCGTGCTTTGTGGAGATTAAAGTTCTCGTTCATCATTTACTCCATGAAATCATTTTTAACACTTCAGACTAAACATTATATCTCTGTGACATGACATTACCTCTTCCTTTTCAGGTTAGCTTTGGTCCATCCGAGGCAAAGGTCGGTTAACCATTATGTTACTTGTATGTTAGTAGTCATGATTGGAACTTTATTAAGGATGTTAATTCTACTCTGAATTGTTTATTACTTGAACAGATAGAAGCTATCATGAATGACTTCATTCAGCTGAAACCAGAAACATATGAAGCTGAAACAATGGTTGAAGGTTGGGACATGTATATTCTACTGTTGAATGTCTTATCTTTACTAATAATTTCTGAAGCTGTTAATATTTCCTTAACACTATTATTTGGAATGAGCAGGAACACTAGAGGGTTTCTTATTTGATTCGGAAGATGAGGCCGACAAAGTTCCTAAAACAATGCCTCATCAAACTGATAAGGATGAGGATACTGAAGAACAAACCAATGGGAAAACCAAAGGAAAAGCTGACAAAGCATCCGTATGTTTCTCAACCTTGAGTTTTATTTATTTATTATCAATTTTGTCTCTTATCTATGATGAGCTCATGAAGGCTGCTTATTTTGTTTATATCATGCGTCCTTTCACTGTATACAGAAGGTTGTAAAGAAGAGAGATAAGCCTTCAGGAGGGAAGCCACAGCCACCAAAGAAAGCAAGAAAGAAAACTCAAGTTTCCAAGAAGCCCAAGAACAAAAAATGATACAGTTTTGTTTATTACATCTTGTGCGGGAGTAGGAGTTAGTTGTTGGAGTATTTAGTGCAAGTTAAACATATAGAGGACATCGTTCCTGGTTAGATACAAGTTTGTATTGTAGGTTGGCTTTTACATTCTTCTCCGTTGCTTGGATTCACTGTAGTTTTAGTAGTCTAGTAATCAAGTACATTACAATGATCCTTAATCTGCCTGCCTTCAAGTATTTGTGTATTACGCTAAAATTCTCTTCTAGATAAAATTTTCAGTTTTATCTGTCGATGGTTCTGTACATTCCCTCGCACTTGATTTGATCACTTTATTAATTCTCCTGTTGGCGCTCGTGAGGTTCTTGTTGGCAAACTGGTTGCTTTACAAGACTCAAATGAGTATGGTCAGGATAAGAAGAAAGATTAGCGGCGGAATTGGTAAAAGCATGTCTGAGGAGGAAGCGACCTGCACAACCTTCCCAGTGCCAGGCACTTGAAATCTTGGAGGTGCCAAGGTGCTATCCGATTCACTCGTCCTGCATCGATCACATACTCTTTGTCATTTCAGAAACAACAGAGGGTTTTCAACTGAGATGGTACTTTAGTTACACGAAGGGGAGATGAGAAAAGTGTACCCGTTGCCGTTGGGGCAGAAAATAATGGCATATTCAAAAGCCTTGCATGTAAAAGTGCTTGTGCCATCATCAAAAGCATAACTGTAAGCTCTTGGACAAGCTCGCTTGAAAATGGTTGAATAGGAGGAGGGCTGGCATGTCGTCGGATTGGCAAACTGTCCACTGCAGCAATACTGATCCGAACCGAACGCGTCGCAGGCACTCTTGCATCCAATCACATTCCCTTCACTTTCACCTCCCACCACCTGAAGCTCTTTCGGACAACCTGTTTCATTTCAAAGGCTACATCATTCATTTGGTGACCAAGTAAACTAGCTAGCTTGTTTGTAACTTTGTATGCACATCAATGTTATGTACCTGTGTTAATATCCGAGACACATCCAGTGGCGTTACAAGTACCATAAACGCCGCGAGGGGTGGCAACAAGAGGCAGATTGTATCCATCAACAATGCTAACATCGTAGAAATCTTTGTCATTGCCCTTGCCAAGTGTTATTTCAAAGAGTGAAGCAGGTGGGGTGGCACCATTGCCATCACATTCTAGCCTTCCTCCACAGTCACCTGTTTGACATGTTCCAACTCCCAACTCATTGAAAGTGCACCCTGTTCTAGCCCATATACGTCCGGACCATCCGGGAACAGAATCTATTCTTGCACTCTGTCCTGAGTACAGCTGAAACCCGGTCGTCGGAAGTGGAGGAGTGCCGGAACCGGATAACGTGCCAGGCCATATGGTATAAGGGCAGTTGTTTGTTATGGAGAATATGGATGAGTAAGCTGAAGAGAAGGTAATGGAAAAGAGGAGGAAAAAGAAATATGGGGAAGTTTGAGATGCCATTATAAGTTGATTTTGAAGAAAAGGAGTTGATGATAACAGGAAATGACATATATATAAGTGTGCATATTTGTATCTTGAAGAATCTACGAGGGAAGGAGTTGTGTGCATACAAATCCAAAGGGGTTACGTTGGTGTGCAGAAAGTCTAAGCCGCAAGATCACCTTTTTGGGTTTAGTATTTTGTTTGTCGTGGAAGGCCTATTTTGGGAAGCAATTCCTTTCTTTCACAAATGCATGACAATATGGAAATTTAATAGTCTGTTTCTTTCTGTTAATAGAATCACGATTGGGTCACCCACATTTTCTAACCATAGAATCACAGTTGCAAGGGAAATGAATGTTGCTAATTAGTGGTTTAGGTAAGAAGAAGGTAATTCAAGGACATCATTTGGTTTTTGGGGATGGGACTGATTTAGGAGGTGCAATACACTATGTCCATATCAGTGCGCATACATTCTGCTACAAGTTATAAAACCTGATCAGCGAGTAATAACGATGTAGAACGTAAACGAAAAGCAACCTGGAAACAGAAATTCTGACTGATACCCATTGAATATATGAAAAATGAACAGCATACCAGTGCTGAAAGAAAGAATCCTGTGAATTACATTGTATACAAATGGATCGAGGCCAGAGTAAAAAAATGTACAAAACACAACAGGGTTTTCCACCAGTTTAAGAGATTCAATATCCCCGAGAATAAGCTTTTGGGATTGTCGCTTCATTCTGTCCAGCTTCAACTTTTGATGCATTTCTGTGCAACTGAAGACTTGCACAAGCCAAGTTGAAGTCATTGTCCTGGGCCAGTCATGGACAGTTACCATGTTGTATCATATTGCTTTATGTAACTAGCCATTGAATTCAGCAGCTTGCCTAACCCAATTCATGAATCAAGATCGATCCTTCATTCAATGTATGCTTCGAACAGGCAGGTAGGCTCATCAGCATCACTCACAAAAGCTTTGTTCTCCAACTGATGATACAATTACCTGCATGCGAGAAGAAACGTAAATTCATCAGAAGCCAGATCATAGACTTTCCGCATATAATACATTGTTCATTATAAACAAACATAGTTTAACACTCCTTCATAGCACATGATTCAAGCCCTGCACAAGTGACAGTGAATTCAGATCGTATAAATCAAAATAAACAACTAAAAGAACAATATAAGGAATGAAATTAACAAATAAAGGAACAAAAAACCTGATCATTTATCTGTAACCTGTAATAAACTAAGCAGAGAAGAAAAACAAGGCATTACATTGCACCAGATAATAATCCAAAATTTATGATAGTACTCAAGCAAATGAAGAAAATTAAGTTTAGTTACATATAATGAATTGCCTTTTGTAACATAACCGTCACAAAAAGATCCAAATTGAATAAGATACTGGGAGTAGGGCAGGCAGAATTAATGGGATTACAATAACAAGTCAAAGTCCAATCACGAAGCAAGATATACAAACAACCACCGAATATAAACTCAGAATCCAGACCAGCAACATAATCAAGATAAAACATTATAAACGAGAAAGCAGTTAACCATTCACATTCCCTCTTGCAATGTCAAGCTAGTGGAAGAGTTAAATTGCAGTAAACAAAACTACAAATATAGATAGTTCCTACAGGCGGGTAGGACACATTAGGTCCACCACTTAAGTACTCATCAAGTTCATCATCAATATTTGTTCCATAAAAAGTAAATAAGAAAAGCTTTCAAAGGAACAAGATTAAGGTAAGCATAAGAGTCATTTATTTATCTTATATTTCTCTAGCTCAAGTCCATGCCATCTCCAACTTTGCTGCAGATCAGACTGGCAGTAGTGAAGGATCTCTCAAAAGGAGAAGGATGGAACTGTGCATCCCGTCTGCGCTTAAAAGAACAATTGTCGGCAACAGGGGCCTCTGACTCAAGCTTCCTCCGGACCCCTCTCACTGCCTGTTCCTCCACTGGTGTAAGGGGGAAAACCTTCCCACTTGCCCGGCAAAGGGAGCTGTGGTTATCATACAGAATCCTCTGGTTGCAATTCTTGTCACAAATGTGAGTGAGTCCAGTCAACTTGCAGCGATACGTATTCCCACAGACATGCTCATTATGACACTTCCAGTCACACTTATGAACAGACATTGACCCATCCCGGCCCAAAATCGTTGACAGAAAAATAACATTAGCAGGTCCCGCTACCACAGATTTCCCATTGACCTCCATTGCAACTGCGAATTGATCAGATCAAAAAGTCAATTTCCACAGTTGGAGGTCTTTGCCGCTTAGACTCTACAGATCCCACACTATTCTCTGCACTACATATCGGAACTTTCTACACAATATCTACATTCTAGCATATTTATCACCACAAATCTTAACAAACATTTTTCCTTCTCATATTTCTCCGATTCGTTAATTAAAACACACGACAATCCTAATTTCTAACCGAAAAGCTCCTCTATAAACATATAGCTGAACAAAAATTCAGTTTCGTTGCGAAACCAAACAGTTCCGGCATATCAACGCCGGAAAAGAGCATAGTAGCTGTAGTTACGCCTAACTCCTATCATTACATCAACAAAATCACCATTTAAAGCAACAACAACGAGCTTTCCTTATCAGATCTGATACATGCATGTACGTATAACAACAAATACTACACTTTTTCTGCGTAAAAAATCATAAATAAACACAAAGCTACATACGAAACAATCGCTAACCAAAATTCAAAGCGAAAAATCGAAAAAAAAAAATAGAGAAAAATGAAGACCGAGAGCGACGACTTACTTTGTGCTTCGACGCAACCGAGTTACAGAACCGAGCTCACCACCGCCACTAGCTCCGCCTTCTCTCTCTCGCTCTCAAAAAACTCAAAAACTCTCTGAAATCCAAAATGCCTAACAAACTAACAAAGAAAACGTGAGGGGTGGGGGTAGGTATTTATAGATAAAGGAGTGAGAGAAAGTGGGGTATAATAACCAAGAGGGGTAGTTGACGTTGGAGTTCATACACTACAGTACTGGATACCAAAAAATCCAGAGAGCCCAACTAACCCTAACCCAAAAGCTCTGCTACACGCCAAATGAAATACGACTGAAATTGCGGGTAAATTACGCTGAGATCCCTGCTCGTTATAAAATAACCCGATTTTCATGGGGGAAGTCTTGACTCCTGACTTTTTAAATTCACCTATAAAAGTGGATAATCCAAGTATTATGAGAGTATCTTTAGTACACGGCGTGTATCTTTACATACAGATGGTCAGGATTAAAAGAAATAATATAGAAACATGGTGGTCAAACATATGAATTGTTATGAACGGTTAAGATTGTGTCGTGTAAATACACGTTGTGCATACAAGAATTTCCAAAGTATTATATTCTCACATTTTTCTTTTTTTATCTAATTTTTCTCATGGTGCGTCTGTTGTGCCACGTGTATGGTACGGCCGGCCAATAAGAGTCCTTACGTGAAATGCATTAGGGCGTTTTGGACATTTTATAACATAAGAAAATTGAGTTTTGATTTCTTATTGGATGATCGGACCAATCACGTGACACGGCTGTTCTACCGAAACTATTTTCATATTTTTTTAGTCCTAGCATACTGTGTGGAGTGAGAGTGACACGGACTGGTCACGTGCTCCCTTGGCCCCACACATAACGGGTCTCTCTCTCTCTTTTCTTAACGATTCAAACGCTCTCCCTCTCCTTCCGTTCTGACTTTTCTCCGCGGACCACTTCTTGCCACGTCTAGGTCTCACCGTTATTCCCTCCTTCATATTCTTAGGAGCGATGGCCCCTTGACTGAGACTTGCTGTTGATTACAGCAGCTCTTGTTCTTTTATCTGCTTTTGTCTTTCTTTGCTTTTTGCCTGTAGTGGTTTGTAGCAGTGTTTAGTTTCCCTCTTGCTCTTTCAGCTTTGTTAGCTTTCTTTTTGTTGTGTTTTGCTCGACCTTTGAGGTCTGTTCCAATGAAGTTCTATTCTTGACCAAAAAAAAAAAAGGTCTCACCGTTATTCACGTTGGGCCTTCAGTTCCCGGGCCCACATTTGGATTTGGGTAATTTGGACCGACTTTGGGTTCGACCCGACTAGTTTGCCTCTTTTGCTGAATTAGGGTTTTGAATCCTCTCTTAGCTCATCCCTGCTATCACTCTCAAGCTCAATCTCAACTGTAAGGTTTGGCTTTCTCTCTTTTCTGCTTCAATTTTTGTCCTTTTAGCTTAAAGTTATTTGCTTTGTAGATTCTTCTCAATGAAGGTGTTCTTTAGTTGATTGATCAATCCACTTTGGCTTAATTGAGAAACTTTATACTCCAATTGATGAATATTTGCTTCATATGTATCAAACTATCAATGTTAATTACTAATCAGTGTTTGTGTTAGGTGTATGCTCAAATGAATGTTAACTAGACTTGCATATTTGTTTCTTGAAATGTTTTCCATGCTTGTGATTTTTGTGTTTTCTGGATTCTGGACAGGTTAGTAATGTCTATGTTCTTGATTGATAGATTATAGCTCAGTGGCAATTTTGTAGTTCTGTGTTGTCAAAAGCACAGTGGATTCTTATAATTCATGTTTGATCTGTGCTGCATACTGAATTGCTGCGATGCATGTTTCAGCTTTATAACTACTTGTCGATTGCAGTTGGGATTTACAAACCCAGTTTAGAGTAGCTTCATATGATATTTTTTCTCCTGAATGTTCCTACTTTATATTTGATAAACCAAATTATGTGTTGTGAACACAGGTAAAGGATCATGGTGGGATTCAAGAATAGGTATATGACATTGGAGGTTATCTTGGATCCGAATAAAGAACTTACAAAGAAAGATCCTGTTATCATTACCACATATAATGTAACAAAAGCAGTCAAAGATAGCATTCTAGTGAACTTTGGGGAGTGTGGTCTGGCTTCTTCACTTGGATCGTTCCAAGGTAAGTAATATTTTCTGATGATACTTTCTTATTCGTTGTATAGGAACTTTCAAGGTTAAAATGACTCACAGGTTTTGTTCCATATTGTATTTTGCAGTCAAGTATGTCAATGAGATTACAAGGGTTTGTATCATAAGAGCCTCAAGGGAGGACCATCAAAAGGTATGGTCAGCAATTACCATGGTCAGGAGTATTGCAGATTGCCCGGTGATTTTTAATTTGTTGGACTTAAGCGGTGAGTTTGAATAGAGTAACTCTTATGATATGCTGATGATGCCTTGTAGTTTCCTCCTAATGGCTATGGGATGTTTAAGAAGAAGAAAATAAGATTTAGCTAAGCCAGTGTACTTGGCTATTAGTCACTTTCGTATATTTCAAGAATATAATGTGAAAAGTTATGCACACGTAAATGCAAGAAGTTTTCACATCAAATAGGAAAATATCATCAGTGCACAGTATTTTTTACTATGATTTGTCATGGCTCTTTGGTTTTAATCCTTCTAATATAGTGCGTAGTTCTTAAAAAAATTGTTGTGCTTTAACTCCAGCTCATTGAGAAATACAGTGAGTCCTTAATACCATAACAAAGAGAGAAGAAGCTAATTCAATGTTACTGTTTTCCTTCCCTAACTTTTTATCTGTTAAAGAAAACTTCTTATGATTAATTTGCCCCTTTCTTTTCCTTTTATCAGGAAGTATCAGAGCTTGTAAAACAGCTGCCTTGAAGTGTGATGAATTAAAATTTGAGCAGTACAAGCTTGTTGTTGGATCTAATCTTTCAGCTCAAGATACTCAAAAGATGCAGTTCTATCTTGACAAAATCAAAGGCTTGGAGCACTGAAAGTCTTACAGGATATGTGATGACATACTGAATTTAGATGGCAAGTGTACTCTAGCCTTTGCCTTTCTGTTCCGTGGGCTAATTTTGCAGCTGGTATAAGTAAACTGGTTGTTTGACAAAGCTTAATCCATTCACTTGTTATCGTAGGATAACAATGTGCTTCTAGTGTGATAGATCACAGCCAGAGGTCACTAATGGCTGTTGGTATTGTGAGTTTATTAAAAATGTCTGTTTATTCATAAAGGGTTTCTAATTTGGGTCTGCAAAGGGAGTGGAGGTACTTGGAAATGATGTCCTGATCTGTAGGGTGTAAACTAGATGCAACCTTGTTTTTCTGGTTTAACTCATTTTGTATGGAAAAGGAATTGATTTGTTTTAAACATCTTGCAGGAAATTAGTTAAGCCTCACTCGCTCCTGGTTGTGGCACCATTGGTGGCTTGATGTCTTGTATTTAGCCAAATTCCCCTGGAAGGTTGGAAAAGCTTTAAAGAAAGGAACCTTACAGGAATCTGCATCTAAATAGTTATGTAATCTCCTTGAAGACAACGATGAAGTGGAGTGGGTAAAGAAGGTATTAGATCTTAGTCATCTCGGTACTAGTAATTTCAGACTATTTTCTTTCTGGTTTCTGTTCTTCACCAAGTGGGGGGCAGAACGTGTGTTCCATATAAGCTCAGTGATTGACTAGCCAAGTCCCTAAATTCACTTTGTCTAGCAACTATGTAGAGTCACAGTATCTGATTGAAACCTTCTTTCTTGTGAATCAAGCTAGAGCTGCTTTTTGTTAATAACATCTTTGTCCAACCCTTTGAAGAACTGTGACAGATTGCTGTCAACATTAAGGATGTTCTTTCGAATCTGTACGAAGTTGTACGAACTTTATAAAACTGATCGATATATACCTCCAGAATCTATTCTTCCCAGCAAACCATCCGTGTGGATTTTCCATTTGTTGGGCATAAACTACCTGCAATAGTTATGGATGACATAGACAGAAGTTCGATATCACTTCATGAAGTTCCTGCGCCTACCTGAATATCTAAATGTGCTCTTTGGTGGGTTAGAGTTCTGTAACTTTCTTCATCTTCTCGTCATTCCCAGATGTTATCAGATATTCAAATGCTCAAGTGGGTTGGTGCCTAGCACAGAGTCGTGAAAGTCTCACTGACCCAATCTTTCTGCAGCTAATCTATCTCTTTCCAAAAAATAAGCACGGTTTCACGGCACACACATGTCGTACGAAACTTCTTCATACTCTTTATGCTCAAACAGTGCCATTCTTACCTTATAATAACGACGATGATATCACCAATTCAACAAAACTAACAGAGGCTGTTTCCCATTATGTCATTCTTGATGTCCAAGGTGTGCGCAGAAAGCAGAAAGCAGAAAGTTTATGATTTTGCTGCAATTTGATTAACCAAAAGCAAGCAATGGGGGCTGTATGGTGAGCGCGGGTGGTGGTGGGCGTGGCTAAACTTGATGCGTCCAATTCCACGTCTGAATCGCATTTTAAGCCCCATGAAGCAAATTTTTGCGAAAAACTATAACCTATTATAATTTCCATTACACATTAGACGGTTTCATCACACAATTATAGATTTATAGGGACACACTCAAGTATAGACTCGAAAGTTACAAGTATAACATAAGCAGTCAGAATCAGATGCAAAAATTTTAACCGAATATTGTTTACATCACACAATAATCGGTTTCATTGCAAATTTTAAGGGCACACTCAAAGTATAGACTCGAAAGTTACAAGTACCACATAAGTAATCAGAATCAGATTGATTTAGGTGAATCTGATTTTCTCCTTTTATTGCTTTCGTAACACAATAAGCTGTCACATTACAAATCACATAATTAAGCAAATTAACCAGAATCAGATTTTTTTTAGTTGAATCTGATGTGCAGCCTGTAGCGTGTCTCAATAGGGTTTAGACACGTTTCCTAGAAATTTTTTAGGAGCATCTAAAAATTTCGCGTCGACATATTCCGCATTCAGACCAAAACAAAAAGCTCACCAAACTCCATACGTTTCCTATAAATAGTTACACCATCATCACTCTAACAAACTAAACATAAAACCCGTATTACACTTGGACTGCCTCTTTGTCTCTCATCTCTCGCCTCCTTCGAAGAAGAACAAGAAATATAAAAGGTGCAAATCATGGAGAAAAGAGATATTGATTACGTTTTGGTCCCAGCAGGCCTCCTAGTCATGGTGGGATACCATCTCTGGCTCCTCTACCGAATCAAAATACAACCCAACAGCACCGTCATCGGCATCAACTGCATCAATCGCCGTTTCTGGGTCGCCGCCATGATGGAGGTAACCCTACGCGACTGCATCATATTAGCCAATGTCTTCATTTTCGGAAAATGGCCTGGCCTAACCGTGTTTTGTAATGCAGGACTCATCCAATAATGGCGTTCTTGCGGTGCAGACGCTCCGAAACAACATAATGGGGTCTACCCTTTTAGCCTCGACGGCGATTATGCTCAGCTCTCTCATTGCTGTGTTGATGACTAGCGGAAACAAAGAACGAACCGCGTCTGCTTTCGTTTTCGGGGACACAAGTCCGATGGGATACTCGATCAAGTACTTTGCCATTCTGGTGTGTTTCTTGGTGGCTTTCTTGTTCAATGTGCAGTCCGTAAGGTATTACAGTCATGCAAGCATGCTGATCAATGTGCTCTTCAAGAAGATGTCACCGCATCTGAAGCATCACAATTTGACAACAGAGTACGTGGCGGACACTGTGAACAGAGGCAGCTATTTCTGGTCTTTAGGTCTCAGAGCTTTTTACTTCTCTTTCCCTCTCTTCTTGTGGAACTTTGGTCCCATACCGATGTTCTTTTGTTGCTTTATTTTGGTTACCATGCTGTACTTCCTTGACGTCACTTGCCAGTTTGGGTGGGTTGCTGGGGTTGATGATGAGGAACATAGCATCGTCATCGAGGGATGAAGAACAAAGGTTGTAAAGCTCTAGCTAGCTAGCTCTTTTATCATTTCGATTACAATACACAATGTTAATAGAGTAGTGCCAGAAATTAGTGTTCATATTCAATACGAGTTGAATTGAATTGCGAAGATCTTTGAATAAAAGGTACTTATTCCTCAGTGTTCAGTTTGTATGGCATTGGATATACTAGGAATCTTCAGTTGGTTTAGTGAATCTTAGTTGCCTTGTTCTTTCGTCTTATTCAGCGGAGGAAATCTTCAGTACCGTAGTGAAATCGTTTTGGTATAACAAAGATGGCATTTTCCTCACACATAGTCTAGAGCAGCAAAGAGGAGTTCGCAACATATCAGTACCATGCTTGAAACATCGTAGTCACCTAAGAAAGCACCAAGCACATTAAGTTTCCCAACAGTTCAGCATTAAACGATATTGGCGTAAACAGTTGAAAGCTTAGGATTAAGAAAGCAAAAGGGATTCAGGAGCTACTGTCAATAGAGTTCGGAGAGTGAAAATTCCCAAGGGAAATGAATCGAGTTCCAAGATAGAAAGATCGCAACAGAAATGAAAGGAACTAGAAGGTTACAGGTAAAGAGAAATGAACGAATAAGAAGGGTTGCAGGTAAACAGAAATGAATGAATGAGAAGGGTTAGCAAGAACTGAAGTCAACAAGAAGAATAGTAACGGCATCTATACGATACATGGAACAAGGCAAATGCCATTTCCCAAACTAAAATATCAACTGCCAGAAATGCAGCTCTTTCGGTTTCATGTCCTGTTCTTTCATGAGCTGATTTTGATCATGACATTAACTTTTGCCCATTTTCCAAAGAAATTTATGAGTTTCACGTGGGTTTTAACCACACTATCTTCTTGCTGGGATTCAGTACAAGCTATCACATTCACCAAAAAATAAACCTACTTTTCTGTGTGATCTCGTCAATCTGTCTGCCTTGGGGCTTAAATTGGCGTAATCCTTGGAGTTAACAAGAACCGTTGAACTATGTACATATTTTCTTGACGCCTTGAATGTTTTCGCCTTCTGTCTGCCACAGTTCATGGTTAGATTCCCTTCCCCGACTGCACCACAGATGATAGTGTACAACATATGGATAAACTTCACAAGAATTCTGCATAAGGTGTTTCAAATGTCTATAAAACCTGCGATTAAATTTTCATTGCAAGAAAAGTAAGAGCTGTCGGTAGCAGAAAATGCTCACCCACTAATGTGTGCTTATGAATGCAGTGATCCTTTTCATTTACATCAACGATGACATTTACATGTACCAACTATTCCTGCAGGTCACCTCTTGATGTCGCCTAACTTCAGTTTCATCTTCATGTTACCAGCTTGAACCAATATTTCCTCAGAGGGATCCACTCTCAAAACTGTGGCCTTCATACCAAGGGAAGAAACAAACACCATATTGCCAACCTTGGGAAGCTCAAACTTGTCTGAAACATAACCGGTGAGTCTACCATCAGATTCTTAACGTGGTAGAAACTCAGTTGGATTCTCAAAGATATGACAGTCAATCTAATTAATCTTAAAAGTTCTCATTAATTAGTACATTTACCTGATGGTGACGTTTTTAAATCTTCAGAAGATGCCCACCTTTTTGTGATTGAATTCTCACCATTATCGGTTGTTTTTGTTGCCAGTGCATGCTGTCTTTTTCGCTCCAAAGTAGGCTGCAGAGATCGAATTGCAGATTCACGTTGCTGTCGTGCTTTTTTGTGAAGAATAGATCGTGTCGTTGCAGCAGCCTCAGATATTTCTCGCATTTGCCTAAATCGTTGATCATTAGCATGTTCCATAATCTTCCTTTTGGCAACCAACATTTTTTCATGCAACTCTCTTGAGATCCTGTAAGTACAAATGTGACAGATATAAACACAATAATTGTAAGCTACAGCTCATCTTTGGAAAATGAATACCTTCAGTAAGAAAGCAGATTTAACTTTTAAAATGAAGTCATAAAATGAAGTAAGAGAGCAGATTTAAAATGAAAATGGATGCCATAAAATGAAGTCTGTTTTCCCTTTTCTTCAGAACTTTGTTCTGCTATTAATAGATTTTTTTTCCCTTCCCAAAGACTATAAGATCGCTGTTTACTCAAGAACTATCACTACAGGGAAGGAGATTCTCACATCAGATGATTCTCTGCTTCATTTAAAAGCTCTTGATACTCCTGCTTTAATCGTTCCATATCAGCTATAATCTGCATGAAATATGAAAACTGTTAATAATATTGCATCTGTAAATGCAAGAAAAACTAATTAAAGTGAGAAAAACATCAGCACACCATCCTCTTAGTGGACAGGAGTGTGAACATTATTCTAGTTTCTTGCACTGTTAACATACAAGGCCACTCCTTTTCATTTATTATTGTTTCTTTCGTAATTATTCAAAACAAGATAAAAGAGGTTACCTCATCTATCCCTGCACTAGCTGCACCGTATAGCTCTCTGGCATTATCGACTACTCTACCAGGTAGCCTTAACCTTTCAGCTATATTGATTGCATTAGAACGCCCTGCAGAATACATTGCATTCTTGAATCATTAGTAAGCAACATAATAATATGCTGCAAGGGTAGTATAGGATAAGTGACTTGAAGAGATTTTGCCACAAGTATTTGAAACACTTGTAGAAAAGAGAACCCAGTTTAACCTAATGCATATGCAGTATTCAGAATACAGACCTGGTACTCCCCAGAGAATTCTGTAAGTTGGCTTTAAGTTCACTTCATCAAACTCCATACATGCATTTTCAAAGGCGTCGTTGCTGCCAAAGAAAAATTATCACCGAACAATCCCAGACTCACAGAAGGGGAAGATATTATCTAGATTTTCAGGAAAGCCTGACAACAACCATTCTCTAACTTAACTAGACACATTAAAAAACTGAACTAAGCTTTCATTACTTGTTCAATTGTTTCACCTTCAATTTGTATGCCAGTTACCTGTATTTTAGGGTTTTCAGTTCACCATGATGTGTTGTGGCAATTGTCAACAAAGCACCAGTTTCAGCAAAAGATTCCAATAGTGACATCCCCAGTGCTGCTCCTTCAAGGGGATTCGTTCCTGCACCAACCTAATAACAAAAGGAGTTGTGTAATTGCTGCAAATATAAGTTCAGTTTTGTTTCTCTTTTATCTTCCTGGTTAAATAATCGTATTTCAAGAAAGTCAGTTCTAGCAGCACCTCATCTAGTAGCACGAGTGAACAACTTGTTGACTCTGATTGTATGTCCTACAAGATGTAAGAGAAGTACGCTGCTTGAAAAGTTTACATATCAGATTAATATATAGGTTTTCACCCATCAGAAAAGAAAGCATACAAAATTTGTCTAGTCCTGAAGACTTTAATCATTGTTTGAAATGCTCTTCTTACGCTTATATGTTTTAGGTGGCCCGAGAAGGTGGACAGAGATTGAGACAGGGATTGTTCATCACCAATGTCAGCAAACACTGAATCAAACCAAGGGATTTGTACTGACTCAGAACATAAAACATGAAGACCTGCAATATAAAAGAGAAACCTGGTCATAAGCCAGGAAACTTGAAGATGGTGTTGGAAGTTGCATTTGTAACTACAATGTCTAGTCAGAATATTCTTTATTCAACTGAATTATCTATTTAAAAACAATTTTCATATAAATGTGAGACTGAGGCTACTAGAATATTCCGTGGCACAAATGAATACTTAAAAATATGTTCAACCTGATTTTGCCATCATAGCTGCCAATCCTACTGTTTTCAGGCCAATAGTTTTGCCCCCAGTATTAGGGCCGGTGATAACCAAAACTCGAGTTTTCTGTGAGATAAAAAAATCAACTGGAACTGGGTGAACCTGCCAAATAGAAATGCCATAATTTAGAAACAGAAAATCTGATCATAATTTTATGATGCATAATGAGAAATGAGACAGCTGATAATTACAAATATTCAACCTATATAATTCAAATATGTCTTCCCCAAAATATCAAACATTCGGATAATCTTCAATTCTAAGATGATATAGCTATAGGTTCTCCCTCCTTTCTTCCTAACACTCTTCTTGCAGTGTCTTTTCAATCTTTTGTCATGACATTAGCACCATACTTGTTATTCAAAAAAGGCATAATTACTTTCAGAAAGTGACAATCACCTAAATGCAATTCCCTTGTACAAGAAGTAGATGACCACACTATCAAACAAAAGACTAAATCTAACATTTCAATTTCAATCCAAAATTATATATCCTGAATAATAAAGGGACACAAAATCATAGATATTGCATAACTACCAGAGTAACATTCTCGAAATCCTTCCTGGCCTTCTTTAAATTTTGTCTATGCTGTTGCAATAATAAAGGATGATGAGCTTTTGGGAGATACAACACCCATTCGCTCTTTAAGGAGTAGGATGCCTGTGGGTGTTTGTTCCCTGAAAAGTAGGCATCAGAAGCAGAAGAGCCATGCCCTCCTGGTAGAAATATATTGGGACATGTTCCACCAAATGCTAGGCCATAAGTTGCTCGGGCATTTACCTACAAGTTAAGAACATACTGTAAGCCACTAAGGAGTTTATCACTTAAGAGTTAAGACAAATCAGACAAGTAACAGCCACAAGAACACTCAGAAAATGACCCCATCCGGGTACACAATGACAGTTGAAATGAACCTCAAACTAAAGTTATGAATCTAAATTAAGTAAAGACTACTCCTTTTGAGGCATTTAAGTTTGATCTTAAGATAGCGAGAACTAAACAAGAAGAAAACTTTAGTGACTTACCACATCAAGTTCGATTATACTTTTCAGTAGCTGTTCAACATTCTCAAGATCCATTTGCATCTGATGAAAAACCACATATAAACATATATAAGGGCGGGCAGATGATAATTATATATCCAGGAAAAAAAAGAAGTTATTACTACATAAGGCCAGAAACCTTTTCTGTTAACATAGAGAGAACCTCAGCCTCAGCCTCTAATACCAGTGCCCTTGTTTGTTGCAGCTCATCGTTCAGAGGGATTGCAGATAGAGGCTCAACAATGCTTCCTTTGCCTGAACCACTATAACATTATATCACTCTCAGGATTGAAAAGCTCAACAATTGATATTCCATTTAATGGAGGAAAGGTCTAGACCAGTAAACAATCAAGAAAGACTACTTTGGATGGTCATAGGCGATCCAGGTTATAACTATACAAACCTGGGCAACAGAAGACCCTTGAAACTTTTCATTTCATTAGTGCTGGATTTTATGCACCACCTTCCATCAATGGTGCTTACTTCCTGAACCAGTGATAGATAGTATGAATTAAACTTTTGTGAATATTCTAAAGGAAGAGATCTTTGAACTTCTGATTCTTACCATTAATGGTGCTTCACTCTTGTCATTCCGTATTAGGCTGTCCATTAACTGATATATCTGAAAAGAGAGGACCGGAGTTAAATCTAAGTTGTGAATAAGAATAATTACAAATGATAATTTCAGACTCGTAGCCTAAATGCTTCTGTATCATTTGGTGATGTGCCTGCTTACAATAACATGCTTAATTCACCATTGGATTACTGTACTGAACTCTCCAAAACAAGAATTTACCTTTTTCTCAAGCGTCCGAACTTGATTGCGTAAACGTTTCAAGTTTGGACTCTAAAATAGGAAATCAAAGTTAGAAAGGACATAAAACTTCTAAAACCAAATGCCTGCAAGCTCAAGAGTTATATTGCAGTACAAAAGCATTTGCCAGTAACAAACCGCAGAGTCTTTAACACGGCCGTCTTCATCTATAACTTGCTGTATCAGCTTAGCTAGTGATCGGTTTACCACAAATTCCATTATCTGCCCAAACAATTGAACCACATTTGAATCCGCTTATATAATGTCAAACACCGATTGCGATTAGCACATAACTAAACACTCAAAGCTTACACTCACCACTTCCGAAAGAGGCATGAATCGCCTGTACCACTCCTCATCTTCCTTCATTGCACCTTTCAAATTACTCTGCAAATGCTCCGTGTAATGTAGCAGCTCCATCACAGCTACTGCTTCCATTCCTTCCAGCGGTGAGCTCCTCCGAACTCGCTGTATAGCATATTGCACCTTCATATATACACCACACACAAAAATCAACGGTCAAGATCATCAAGTTTTTCAGAAAATCAACAACATCCACTCGATTCACATGATTACCAAAACGACTTTGACGCCGCCGAAGTCCAAATTGCAAGCGCCGTGCTTGAGCATCTCCACCGCCGCATTGGTTTCGTCCAAAAGCCTCAGGCTCTCTTCGTAGGTCTGATTCAAGTCAAATATAACGAGGTTTGGAGAATGAATTTTCTGATATATTATTCGTCTCACAGAGGAGGCTATATATAGAGGTACAAGTTGTACAAACCTTACGTACTATGTACTACATATACAGAATAGGAAAGTAATAACAAATTAATTTACATTCCTAAACTAACTCCATGACTCACGCTAACACTCCCCCTCAAGTTGGCGCATATACATCAACCATGCCCAACTTGCCAAGTGAGTCATAAAAGGCCTTCTTAGAAACTCCTTTTGTGAGTATATCTGCAAGTTGCTCCTCTGTAGGGACAAAAGGAAAGCTAATGATCTTTGCATCTAGCTTCTCCTTTATAAAGTGACGATCAACCTCCACATGTTTGGTACGATCATGTTGTACAGGATTTTGTGAGATATCAATGGCTGCCTTGTTGTCACAATACAACTGCATAGCACACTTGGGTTTGACCCCCAAATCTTGTAACACATTCTTCAGCCATAACAACTCGCATACTCCATGAGCCATACCTCTATATTCTGCTTCAGCACTAGACCGAGCCACCACCTTTTGCTTCTTACTCTTCCAAGTAACAAGATTACCTCCCACAAAGGTAAAATACCCTGATGTAGACCTCCGGTCTGTAATATTTCCAGCCCAGTCTGCATCTGTAAAACCACAAACTTCAAGAATACTGCTGTGTTTAGAGAACATTACTCCTCTCCCAGGAGCTGACTTCAAGTACCTTAAAATCCTCACTACAGCATCCATGTGATCTACACTGGGATTATGCATGAACTGGCTCACCACACTTACTGCATAAGCAACATCAGGTCTGGTGTGTGTCAAATAAATCAGACGTCCAACTAACCTCTGATAACGAGGCTTGTCGGTAGGAACCTGATCAGGATACTCTGCTAATCGGTGATTCTGCTCAATAGGAGTATCAATTGGAGTACAATCTAACATACCTGTCTCTGCTAATAGATCAAGTATATACTTCCTTTGACACAGATAAATGCCTTCACTCCCCCTGGCTACCTCAATGCCCAAGAAGTACTTGAGTGTACCTAGGTCTTTCATCTCAAACTCTGTGGCTAGCTGTTTTTGCAATCTATCCATCTCAATAGTATCATTACCAGTAACAACCATATCATCAACATATATGATCAGAGCTGTTACCCTCCCCTGTTGATGTTTGAGAAACAATGTGTGGTCTGAGTTACTCTGCTTATAACCAATCTTCCTCATGAACTGTGAAAACCTTCCAAACCAAGCACGAGGTGATTGTTTAAGACCATACAAAGATTTTCTCAATCTGCACACAAAGTTACCTGAAGGAGCAGTTTTATATCCAGGTGGAAGATCCATATACACTTCCTCCACAAGTTCTCCATGAAGAAAAGCATTCTTAACATCAAACTGTTTAAGAGGCCAGTTTAAGTTAGCAGCAAGAGAGAGCAATACCCGGATAGTATTCATCTTTGCAACTGGTGCAAATGTCTCATCATAGTCAATGCCATATGTCTGAGTGAATCCCTTTGCTACCAAGCGTGCTTTATATCGACTCACTGACCCATCTGGATTATGCTTCACTGTAAACACCCAGCGACATCCAACAGCCTTCTTTTCATGTGGTGGGGATACAAGCTCCCAAGTATTGTTCTTCTGTAACGCTTCCATCTCCTCATCCATTGCTTTCCTCCATTTTGGATCTCCCAACGCATCCTGCACTTTGTTAGGTACTGATACAGCAGATATTTGATTCACAAATGATTCATATGACTTAGACAATCTCTTGGTAGACATAAAATTTGTCACTGGATATTTAGATTTGGCTTGAAGGGTAGGTTCATATGTTTTTGCTGGTTTACCCCTAGTAGACCTATTTGGTAACACATATTGTCTACTATTAGCATCACTAGTATTAACCCCAATAGAATCACTAACCTCAGATGGAAGATCTTCTGTACCAGGGAGACATGAGTCAGGGGTATTAGTAACAGCAGGCGAGGCAGGAGGGGCAGGAACACTTTCAGCTTCTGGTTCCTGAATCTCTGGAGCAATTGCACCAGAATCATCTGGTGGTGCCTGTCTATCATCTTCTGGTCTCTGAACATCTGGAGTGACTAGTGTATGTGAAGCTGATGCATCAGTAACCTCAACTGAATGACCTGTCTCCCCCTCGCCATGATACAGCTCTTCAAAATATGAATGCTCCCCCTGAAGAGCAGTATCAGAAGAGGTATAATAACTCATGTCCTCAAAGAAAGTGACATCCATAGTGACATAATACTTCCCAGTAGGTGGATGATAGCACTTATATCCTTTCTGATGTCCCCCATAACCAACAAACACACATTTCAGCGCCCGGGCATCCAACTTACTTGACCTTTGACTCTTTGGTATATGGACAAATGCAACACAACCAAAAACACGAGCAGGGAGATTATGAAAAGAAGGTAAAGAGACATAAGAAGCTAGTACCTCAAATGGTACCTTTCCCAGGAGGACACTAGATGGAAGACGATTAATAAGATGGGTAGATGCGATGATAGCATCACCCCACAGATCCTTAGGACAATGGGCACTGAAGAGAATACAACGAGCCATATCAAGTAAGTGACGATTTTTCCTTTCAGAGACCCCATTTTGTTCAGGTGTGTAAGGACACGTTTTCTGGTGGATAATCCCATGTGTTTGCAGAAAAGATTGAAAGACACGGTTTACATATTCCCCTCCATTATCAGAGCGAAGAACTTTAATTTTGGCATTGTACTGTTTTTGGACTTCGGAAGAAAAAGCTTGAAAAGCCGGAAAAACCTCATCCTTAGTTTTAAGAAGAACAACCCAAGTAAGACGTGTACAATCATCAATAAATGACACATAATATCGCATACCTGACACAGTAGGTTCTTTTGAAGGTCCCCAAACATCAGAATGAATTAATTCAAAAGGAACGACACTTTTATTAGAAATACGAGGTGAATAGGTTGAGCGATGACTCTTGCCCAAAACACATGTTTCACAATGTAAGACTGACTCATCCACACCAATAAATAAAGAAGGCATGGATTTCTTCATAACACTAAAAGATGGATGCCCTAAGCGACGATGCCACAACCAAACTTCACTTAGCCTGTCAGAAGTTGATATTAAAGCGGTCCGTGGCTATGCTCCTGGTTTCGCCCCCACATAAGTCTGGTCCAGACGAAAAAGCCTGCCCCTCAAGTACCCCCGACCGAGTAACTCCCCAGTGAGAAGATCCTGAAAAATCACATACATAGGAAAAAAGGTCACAGAGCATTTGGATTCAACATTTAACTGTGAGACAGATATCAAATGATGAGATAAAGCAGGTACATATAACACATTTTGTAGCACTATTGTGGGAGTGATACAAACTGACCCTTTTCCTAACACAGGGAAGGCTTCACCATTAGCATTAGTAACATATGGTACTGGTGGAGAGGATAATTCAGTAAAGTAAGATTTGTCATAAGTCATATGATCTGAAGCACCTGAATCAATAATCCATGTATCACCACCAACAAAGCTAGAAATATTTAAGGCCATACCTATCTTACCACGACCAACCACTGATGCTGTGGGTGTGGCGCCTTCTGCTGTATGATGGTCATGTCCGGATACACCATAGATGTCTGGTTCTTGGACCAACTGGATAGCTGCTCTTGCCTTGGGACGATAAGTAGACCTCTTAGGCCTAAGATGAGGGTACAACTTCCAACAAGACTCACGAGCATGGTCACCCTTGCAATAAGAGCAAGGGGGACGAGGTTGGTCCCCAAAGCCTGGTGGTGGTCCTTGCTTGTTCAGTGGAACTGAACTTGAATGCTGAAGGAGTGGGGCTGGTGCTCTCGCTTGAATAGTGAGACTAGAGACTTCAAGTTGTGCTTGAGTAAGACTTTCCTGCTGAGACTCATCCTTACGGATATATGTGAAAGCTGTAATCAGGTTAGGAGGTTCTGTCATTCTGAGCAACTCTCCTTTGGCACTGTTGTGTTTTGCATCAAGACCCCTCAGAAAGTGATGAACTCGCTCAAGCTCCTTTTCCTTCAAGTACCAAACAAGATCCTCCTAGTTCTTGATCTTGCAAGGACGTTTCGTATCAATTTCAGCCCAAATGTTCCTTAACTTGGTGAAATACTGTGCCACTGGCTGCCCATTTTGTTGCATTGAAGAAGCAGTGCACATTAACTCATGAACCTGTATGAAATCAGACTCATTAGTATATAAATCTTCCAGTGTCTTCCAGATCGCCTGAGCTGTATCACATTGTTCCACCAGGTCGACTATGTCCTCATTCATGGCCTTGTACAAGACTGACATCACAAGACCATCATCATCTTCCCACTTAGTGTAAGCATCAACATCACTTTCACTAGGGGCCTTAATTGTCCCAGTTACATGCCCCATCTTGTGCATCCCTCGAAGATGAGCCGTCATGATTTTCTTCCATTTCCGAAAATTGGTTCCATTGAGTTTGGCACCCCCAAATGAACCACTTTCAGAATTCTTGACGGATACTTCAACTGTCTGAACATCTTTCCCCTGAGAACTTTCAACTCCAGAACCCATTGCAACACAAATACCAAATCAGTAATTTATGGAGCAAAAAACAAGAAAGGGCTGAATAAACCTGCGCCTGGTGCACTTGCAATGTCGGTGCACTGGAGCTGACAATAAATGGTGACTGAACCGGGTCGGGTCGGGTCACACCAGACGATCCGGGTTAGGTTGAGCAGGTGGGTCAAGCCGGGTCGGGTTGAGCAGGCGGGTCAAGCAAGCGGGTCGGGCTGAAGTCGGGTCGGACCACACTGAGCAGGGTCGAGAGAGAACCGAATCGGATCTGAGACAAACGACACGGGTCGGATTGACGTCGGCGACTAGGCACGGCGGCGGCTTCCTCTTCGGGGCTTCTGGACAGATCGTGTCGGGCTAGACGTCGGCCTGGGCAGAGATGGTGGCCGCAGAGCTGCTCCGGGGCATAGACGGCGACGGCAGCAGCTTCGGGGCAGAGGGCTGGCGACAGCAGCTTCGGGGAAGAGGGCCGGCGACAGCAGAGGGCCGGCGACAGCAGCCTCGGGGTACAAGGCCGGCGACAGCAGAGGGCAGGAGAGTGCGGCGGCAGTTGCAGCCCGGAGAGACCCCGTGAACAGTAACCCGTGACAGAAAAAAAAAACAAACACCCGAACGGAAAAACGTCGTCCGGTGAAAACAAAAAAATCGTTGGGAAAACGTCAACGAAAAAACTTGCAGCGGAAAAACAAAGAGACAAAGTCCTTTCGGATCTTTGCTCTGATACCAAGTCAAATATAACGAGGTTTGGAGAATGAATTTTCTGATATATTATTCGTCTCACAGAGGAGGCTATATATAGAGGTACAAGTTGTACAAACCCTACGTACTATGTACTACACATACAGAATAGGAAAGTAATAACAAATTAATTTACATTCCTAAACTAACTCCATGACTCACGCTAACAATTCAAACTCCATAGCTGTGCCTACGTCACCAAATCAGTAACAAAATCAGAGAAGACGAAGAAGATTGGAGGACGATTAGTGTTGAAGTAGTGACTCACTACCTTGGTGGCTTCGCGGCCAAGCGGAGTACGAGCGAAAGCGGCGACGGAATCGCAGAGCTTATCCCATTCCAAAACCCTAAGACTGTCGTAATGGACCTGCGACTTGGATGAGTGGCGTGCTTGGATTGGGAAGCGAGTGAGGAAAGGGCGGTTCTTGAAATTTAGAGAGAGAGTGAGAGGAGGAGTGAGAGCGAGGGAGATGATGAAGCTGCGGCCGAATACGGCGGAGGAGAGCATTTCTTGTGGTGGTGATCGGAGTCGGTTAGAAACAGTTACGACTTGCCGGGATTATTTGTTCCATGAATTTTCAGTCATGATTTGATGATGAAGATAAAACAGACGAGGCAACGTGTGGCGTATATTGGGCCGGGTGGGCCGAACCCGCTAGAGTTTAAAGGTTGATTTGTTTTTGTAGGAGCACCAAAAAAAGGCAACCAGATGAACTTGCTAAAATCATTTGCACGCGATAAATCAAAACGGAGAGCATTAGCCGGGAAATTTTTCGTGCAATGTCGTCCTTATTCAGTCTTCTTTTAGTTCCTTGTTTGTTGACACGAATTTATTTTATCTATTATAAGGAACTGTACGTTGGAATTCTTCTCAATTCCACCGATATCCGCAAGCATTCAATCTCAAACCTTGTAATAATGTAACATGTATGTACAAGAAATGTACCTAAACTATTGAGATGAAGAAAGGTTCCTCCCTACTCAACCAAAAACAACCTTTAGATATCTTTCTTGCCCAAGTTATTACAATGAAGGGCAAGAAAGGGTTACCATATCGTTGAACCCAAAAAGTAAGAATGAAAGGGAAAATTACAGAGCTATGATTCATCCTTTTTGCAGAAAGCTAGATAGACAAAAACATGTGATATCGATCCGAACCAACAAAAAGAAACGAATGAATCTGAACCTGGAATTCAAGAAATAAGTTAGAAAAGTCCGAACAAAACCGAAACCCCGAGGACAATGAGCCACACAATATTGTGAACCAAAAGCAAGGCCTGCGCTGAGAGAGGGGCTGCACCCCCATTTCCAACCTCACAAAAACCCAACTTGGCCACTTTAACCCCGGCACATTGGGCTTCCTGGCAGCCACACCAATACGTCACACCGTTCACGCCGCAAACCGGGTCCGGTCGAAAACAATTGACCGGACACGACAGGGCGTGAACGGGTGACTTAACCACAACAGCTGGTTGACTCTGAAGGGAGCTTGATGAAACTAGGTTCCTGCTCGGATCGGACGGTGGGGAAGCAACCGAGGATGAAGGCGGTGAAGAGTATCGGTGAAATGAGAGAGATTGGGGATTTAAGCAAGTGGATGTGCTCCATGGAAGGCGATCAAGCTTTTGCACCTTTTTCTGGAGTTGCACCAAATCCTTATCTCTCTCTCACTCGGAAGAGTTTTAAATCAAAATTACTCGAGGGAATATCATGAAACCTTGTTCTTCTTCCCCTGAACCTTCCCCAAATTTCAGAGAAGTTCTCCAAATCAGGTCAGGTCAGGTGTTGTAGTTACAGGTTCTGAGTAATATATATTTTTTTTCCCGAGATTAATGATGCTTGGTAAAAATAGGTTAAGTACTTCAGGACGAGAGTGAAGAATCCCTAATGTTTAGGGGGAAGAAGGATCAGACACTTGGTTGACGCGCAATGGCATATGTGGATTGGTTGTCGCCGGATGCCGTCGTTTAAGCAATTCAAGCAGTGAACGATTGGCCTTAATTCTTTCCCGCCTAGCTTGTTCTCATTTATATATTAGTTAAAATTTTCATTTACAACTAGTAATTATGATATATATTTATGGATTATGATTTGGTGGATGATTGTGTCAATTAATCCATTTCTTATTTTGCTCCAATCTACCATAATAATGTAATAATTAAGAGAAAACGCGTTGCAAAAGAATCATAAGGAATTTATTAGCAATTATATACACGAATAACGACCATCATATATCACCCTTTTAGTTATATCATAATCCCACTTAATTACCAAAAATAAATTTTAATAAACACATACCAATTAGAAATGAGCTCACAAACTCTTTATATTGTGTCTAAAAATAATGTAGTTACTAGATAATCGAGGTTATGTTTCTTTATGTTTTTGAAGAATCGAAACTCTCAAGCTAGAAATGATTTTTTTTTCTATCAAGATCACACGATTTTCAGATACTAATCGGTGCCAAGAGATCTTCTCAAGACGTATGATTCCTTCTTTCTAGCCACGGAGTTAACTTCAATCAGTTCCAGCAGAATTACTATTCAGAGTCATAATTCCCTTAAGCATTTTTGTTAAAGTATGGAACAAAAATTGATTTGCATTGGAGTTTTCTCTCTAAAGTTTCTTACACACTTACAAGAATCAAATTTTGTCAACTTGCGAGTAAATAAGATCACTTGTGTCTTTTGATGAAACGTTTATGGAGATATTTGCATAAAATTGTATATATGTTTGATATGAATTTGAGTGAATTATATATATTAACCATACTTAATACGAGGTTTAATTGTATGGGGAGATTTGCATAAAATTGTATGTTTGTAAGAAATGAAAATGCCTTATTGGAACAAAACACTAATTATGTTATGGTTATTGATCGAAAATCATCTTGTGGTATAAGAAGAATAGTGACATTGGTGATTTCCCGGTAATGAGGGGCTAACTGTCATAACGAACTTGTTGTGTTATCCAGGTAATGAAAGGTGCGGCAAACAAAAGTAGTGGTTTTCCATTTGAAAAGGAATGACAGGCTGATTGCGCTTCAATTTCTCCTAAAAATTCTCTTCCATTTTCCCCTATATATCAACCCTATGCTACATCTCCACAATTCCCACAGCCTCAGCAAGCCAAGCCCCCTTACTTCTGCTCATACCAAAGCCCCTCACGCATTCTTCCCATACTCTGAAATCAATCACCATGGGAGGTTGTGCGAGCAAACCCAAAGAGTTCAACGAACGCACTGAGGAGACCACTCCGGTTGAGCAGCCTGTCAAGGTAGAGGAGACCGTTACCGCTGCCGAGACCACCGCTTCTGCTGATGATAACAAGGAGAGCAGCGGATCAAAGGATAAGAGTATTGAGGATGAAGCACCTTTGGTGGATCTCTCGAAGCCTGAGGAGGGTGAAATGAAGGAAACAATAGCCGCTGAGGCCGTGCCGGTGCTTGTACTTCCCGGAGAGGCTATTGTGGTAGAGAACCCGAAAGGGGAGACAGTTGAAGTCGAGGTCGCTGCCAAGGAAGGTGAGATCATCTACGTTGAGGCTGTCGAGGAGACCAAGGAGGAGATCTAGAAGGAGAAGAAGGAAGAAGAAAAACCTAAGACAGCTCCGGCCGTCACCTCCGAGGACAAGAATGAAGAGCCTCTTGTCAAAGTATGATTCACAATTTCAGATCTAGCTAATTCAATTGTATCCCATGAATGAACATGAGATAAGTGCAGGAGGCAAATGATGATGATTTCTTGTATGCACTTTGTATTCAAACTTTTGGGACTCAAATCAATAAGAAAAAAATTATTTAGATGTACGTGTATTCTATATTATTATTCACTATAGTCTGGTTTATTAAGTACAATCTGTCATTCGTTAATTAAGCAGATTAATTATGGACTGATTAGGCTGCTCAAATTGCTAATTTAGGTTAGTTGCAACTTGCAAGCAATCAGCAGGTCATCAGGATAAGGCCAGTAAGACTATATTACATGACAATCTGTTGCTTTCAGTCATGAATTAGAGACAAGAAAAGAGTTGAATCAGTTGATCGATCGTCTTCATTTTTGACAGAGATCGAAATGTCGTAACCGAGAAATATGAGCCACGAATGATCTTGTTCACGGCCTAAGCTTATATAAATATGAGCAAATGTCTCTTTCTCTGGTAAATTATTGAACGCAGCAAGCAAAGATAACAAAAGGAATTTGAAGGACTCTTGTTTTTAAGCCTACTGAGAGTTAGAGATTAGTTCTAATTGAACTAATCTAGTTCAAATTGTCTTTAGAAGCTACAGCTGTGCTACCATGTACTGTTGGTGTGCTACTAAGTACTGCTAGTCTCCCTAGTCTCATTTTTCTGAAACAACAAGTTGGTTGTGTTGCTGCTTGTCTCTTTGTTGCTGTAACAAGTAGGAGACCAAGTTGGTGACCTCGGTTTCAGTGCCACAGCTGTGGCTGTGGCTGAGTTTACTTTAGTTTCTCTTATACGGTTCTCATTGTATCTATATATACTTGTTATTAAACATTGTAAAGTTTTATAAAAAAATATAGAAGAAAAGCTTCCGCAATCTTTGTGTTTAAATTTCTTTAAAGCCAGAGATATATACCAATTCTGAGGTGATAACCTTGGAATGTGTTCTTGAACTAAAGCACATATTAGTGATCAACCAGATTTAAACAAAGCATGAAGATCCATTCATGTGCTGGTCTCCCTAGTCTCATTTTTCTGAAACAACAAGTTGGCTGTGTTGCTGCTTGTCTCTTTGTTGCTGTAACAAGTAGGAGACCAAGTTGGTGACCTCGGTTTCAGTGCCACAGCTGTGGCTGTGGCTGAGTTTGCTTTAGTTTCTCTTATACGATTCTCATTGTATCTATATATACTTGTTATTAAACATTGTAAAGTTTTATAAAAAAATATAGAAGAAAAGCTTCCGCAATCTTTGTGTTTAAATTTCTTTAAAGCCAGAGATATATACCAATTCTGAGGTGATAACCTTGGAATGTGTTCTTGAACTAAAGCACATATTAGTGATCAACCAGATTTAAACAAAGCATGAAGATCCATTCATGTGCATAACAATGGAGAATACCAATTTCAATACTTGCGAACATGATAGCATACATTTTTTAATTTAAGTGGGAGCAAATACAAAAGACAATTTGAAAGAATCTATCGGAATTACTAATTAAGCTATTCAACCTCCTTAGGTGCAACCTCCTTGGCCTTAGTGATTTCCTCTTCTTCATCCTCATTCTTCACAGCAAACAAGACCAGAACAATCAACAACGGATAGCTCACAGTTGTAAAAACCCAATTCATAATCAATTGACCAAGGAACGAGACATTGCGAGCATCAACTTGCCAAGCAACAGCTCCTCCAGCACTCTGCACTCCTTTGTAGAATCCAACATACCTGTAACACATGCACAAAAGTGGTTAACATCAAGTTCACAAGCTCTGATACTATACAGAAATGAATGAGAGTCACTATGTCATACCTGCTTAGAGTTTCAGAATCATTAGCCAAGGCTCCAATGACCCAGTAAACAAGGCTCTGGAACATGGCATCCAGCAACCCGAAGCTGAAGTACAACACAAACGGTCCAGCGTAATCAGAACCGCCCTTGAAATCCAGCTTCTCTGGCTTATTTCCGCGACTGTACCCTAGCTGATTGGCAAGTCCACCAGCCCAAATAGCACTGCTAAGTACTGCCACCACTATAATGCCGAAAAACCCCCTCGTCCTCCTACTCTTGAAGCTGAAATCCATTATGTAGCCAATCCCAATCGACCCAGCCATCTGTGCACCCCAGTAGAACACATTGTTCAAACCCCTAGTCCTCACATTGAACATCACCCCATTCACATTGTTAAACTGGTACGTATAAAAAAAGTTGCTAGACCAAGCAGCAGGGACAAGAAGCAGCATCTTCCAATTCAGAAACAGCTTCCCAATCTCAATAGCCTCAGTAGTGACATTCGAGTACTGAATGTTAGTACACTTTGTCCCGTCGTCACGCACCACCTTACTCGGCGGCAAGATAGCCAGCGTTAGAAAAGTGCCTATACTCATATATAAACACCATGAATCCAATATAAGTTGCATCATTCACAGAAGCAGCCTCAGTTCTGTTGTAATTGAGCACAAATGGGATCAACCCACCAATGACACCTCCCATGTTGAAGATACTCCAAAAGATAGATATGTAAGTCCCCTTCCTATTCGGGGGCGGGTAGGAAGTCATGATGGCGCCCTGCCCGGCCCAGAGTAGGCCAGCGCCTACGCCGAGAATGGCGCCGGCGGTGATGGCGAAAGCCTGGTGCTTGTAGTGGTTGTAGTAGAGGAAAGAGCCGGCGTAGAGGACGTAGGTGGAGCAAGCGGAGAGGAGAGTGAGACGTGGGCCGAGGATGTTGTAGATGCCGCCGCCGAGGATGCCGAAGATGGCGAAGGTGGTGTAGAGAGCGGTGGAGGCGTTGTTGGAGGCGGTGGGGTCGACCTGGCCTCCTCCGCCCATGCCGGAGAGGGCGTTGAACATGCCGGGGCAGCAGAAGCAAACCAGACCGATCAGACCCACTTGCACTAGCGGCGAGTTGTACCGGAATATCGAGTTCGACGGGAGGTTCTGGCCCTTCTCCTTGTCGGAATTGTCGGCAGCTTCGAAACCCATCACGGCAAACAATCCAAGATCAAAACTTTTCAACGCAAGATGGTATTTGGGTGGTGAAGGAATGGTTAGTATGGTACGGAGCTAATCCAAACTTGTGTTAGTTAGGTAAAAGATTGGAGCTGTCTTAGGGACCAAATAGAGTTATAGACTTGATGGAATTGAAGGCAAAAGTCGACTGTTTTAAAAGGGAGAAAAAATGGGAGAGGGACAAGATCACATAGCGGAATACAATTCCGGATTCCAGGCTTTACAAGGAAACACACAGCTGGGTGTGAGTGAAGGGAAGAAAATTGGAGTATAAATCGATGATGGCCGTGGGGATCAATCAGGTAGAGTTATATAAAAATAACAATGAAGAAGGAATCAGTCTGAGAGGTGGAATGGAATCTTGGATTATTAATGAAAATTACATTCATGTGGAGCCGGATCTTGTTCCCAAACAAAATAACAATGCCAGACCATTACAGACACATGAAATCCAAATGCCAAAGTTTCTACTGCATAAACTATGTGGTATATTAGTGACGAACGGTAAGGGAGTAGGGACTGGTGAGAATAGAAAGGCAATTGTGTGTCTTATTATACAAGGCAGAGAAGCACTCATCCTGTCCTTGACTTTTAAGTAACTTGGATTACAGTTCCTTTGCAGGCCAACATAATAGAATAGAAGTTATATAAGAGCATCTGCACCGGGAGCTTCTGTCATGATCTTGCTTGAGCAAGTGGTGGGCTCCAGCTGGGTTTGCTTGAACAAACCAAATTCCAACTTGCACCGGCGGAAATGGAGGAGTGGAATGCTTGAGCAGTCAACGCAAAAGTTTGCTCGTGCAATGGGTTGAGCAAATTATGCTCGGCCTGTTGCTTGAGCAGTTAGTGGAGCCCACACACGTGAGTTACCTTTTTTTTTTTTCTTATCTATCAGTCAGTAAAAATGTTAAAAGCATAATTACGAGCGAATGAGAAGCTGACATGTATATTACTGAGTGGGCTTTTCAAATCTAACGGGTTAATAAATCTGGGCCTTCCGTTTGAATCTGAAATTTTGATCAAATGGTCAGAATTCATTCCCAACGACTATAATTTGATTATAACGGAAACAAACCAAAAAAATACTTAAAAAATCCCAAAATTTTCAAAAATCTCTCAAACATTTGCCTATAAATACTACATCAATTTTTGATCAACTCACACCAATTTGTGCACAACAAATTTCCCATATTCCTTCATCTCCTCTCTCATTTCGTTTAGCATTTTTTTTCTAAAACAATGGGTTCCCATTGGCTTCCTTCCGAAGATTTACAAATGTGCATATCTTTTGTTCGTCATAGCCTTGATGAATACGATGGTAACAAGCAAAAGAAGGACAAATTGTGGGAGACAATTTTTGCCGATTATATGCAAAATTGGAAGTTAGCACCGGGTGAGAAACCTCCAAATGTTGGCAATGACATGTGTCAATTATATATTTATCAAAAATCTTATCAGAAATCTTTTATAATATCGAGTCGATAACGATACATGACACATTATTATTGGTTGTAAATCTATTCGGTAAAAAAAATTAACCATTTTACAACAAGACAAAATTGAATTGCTCAAACAAATTATAAATGGGTGTGTGTAAAAATCGATTTGGTTGAGCAAAATATAAAATTTATTTGCTTGAAGCAAAATTTGCTTCCGGGTCCACCATTTGCTTGAGCAAACCCATTTTATGGGTGCGGATGCTCTAACAATTGCAGGCCTTGCGGAAGAGCTCGACTAATTAATAATTAACAATGGATACTTGGGTCACCATGATGAAGTTTTTGTTCTTGCTCTAGTCATAGTTTTCATGGGTAATCCCAATTTAAATAATTTTCTTTTGCTGGGAAAATTATTACCTTCAAGGAACTGCAGGCCCGCCGGCTGCAACGCATGATATTTATTCCACAGAGTTTGATGGTTAGGTTTGTCAGAATTTTCCGTTTCCTAATAACCAGAGGGGAACTAAACATAGTATTTTTTTAGGCTAGTTGATATAAAATCGAATCCCCTTATAACTTCATAGAGAACTTTTCTAGTGAGAATCTTTAAGTTGAGGATTAATTGATGATTTTTCGGTTTATAATTTAAAAAATTTATTTTTCGATCACATCTTGATATCTCATCTATTCAGTTTTTAGATCTATATGTATAGATCAACCCTACAAATTTTCAACCAAATTGGTGATTGTTAAGGTAACAAAGTAGATCAAATTAATGGACGAATCAAATCAGTCAAACATGAACTGTTCAAGTTTATAATTAATAAAACATACTTATAAATGTCTTAACGATTTTCAATATGGCTGAAAATTTATAAAAATGATAACTCATAAATACTTATAAATTGAACAGTCAAGATGTAGATATACGATTAAAAAATGAGATAAACCGAAATTTTCTTAACTTATGAATGCTCGTTAGAAAGACTTCCTAACTTCATAACAGAAATTGATGAGGGAGATCGAGCAAAAATAAACTCATTTTATTGGAAGTTTAGAACGGAATTGATTACAGTTTAAAACAAGACAGCAACGCTACCCAAAAATTGAAAATTGAGGTTGTTTGGATATAGCAAAAAAGATTTCCATTGAAACCTATTCCAATTTGCCATTCATAAATCCCCACTTTATCACTAAGCAAAAAAGATTACAAGCAGAGTCGGTTAAGATCAATTCCAGAAGCCATTCATAAATCCAGGGAAAGATTACAAGCGTCGGGGCGATTAAGATCCATTAGAAGTATGTTTAAGCCATTAGTTCCATAACAATCACAGTTCAACAATTGACTTGAATGTTCAAAAGTAGATCAAATGAAAACATCTTCTTAAGAGATCATCAAAGCTCAAAAACCACTACACCATCAATCAATTTTCCTCGACGCGATTAGTATCAGCAAGATCGAATCAAAGAAAATCTATCATTCTTCCTCGACACGATTAGTATCAGCAAGATCGAATAAAAAAAATCTGTTTTGGTGAGCCCATTGACTCATCCGTGTCGCTCAACCATCCGTATTCAGAAGCCTTACTGTTGAAAGCAAGGAAAGCAAGGTCAACATGCACCACTGTTCAAAAACTTCTACCAATCTCAACTTGGCAATCTGTGCAGTCAAGAGATTTTGGCAGAAAGTTGTTGCGTCTGCAATTGAAGTTGAGGAACAGGGTCATATAAAAAGTGTTCGCGATCGAGAATCTGCATATAGAGTTGAAAAGATTACTGAATTGGTGAGCAGCCGCAAAGATAAGAGCTTAGAAGTAAGTTTATCAACAATTGACTTGACTTGACAGTTCAAAAGTAGATCAAATGAAAACATGCTCAAAAACCACTACATGCACTGAAACATCTTCTTAAAGAGTTCATCAAAGCTCAAAAACTACTACACTGAATAAAAACAACGAATTGGTTAAACAACAATACCTCTTCATCGCCTGAACCTTTATAATCACCTCATATGCTGCCTTTGCAAGTTGATTCATTTTCCTCTGCCACGGGTGAGCTCATTGACCGACCCACCTCGGTAGCAGCTTTCTGAAAAGATTGAATATCAAAACGATCAATGATACAGAAACATAGGATCAAAGATCAATAGAATTGCAATAAGAGCTCTCAGTAAGAGTGCAGAAATATTACCTCTAATACCGATCTCATTAAATTCTTCAATTGTAATTCCATGGGTCTAATTCCAGGGCTGAACTCCGACATCTCTACCGAAGTAGAGACGATAGGACGAAGGAATCAGCGGCGGCTTGTTTAGTTTTTAGGGTTTGAGAGAAAGAGGGAGTGAAGATGTTGATATATAAAGGCATGTGTGGTTGGGCTTCAACTGCTGGGCTTCAACCTGCTTTAACTCAAGCTTTCAATTCTCATTGACTCATTGTGTTAGAGATGTCTGCTTTCACATAAAGGATTGTAACCCCAGAAAAAACCTTCATAATCAACCAGTGTAGATGACCAATTATTATTAAGGTGTCGGCAACAAAATCAGATTCTCTAGTCTCTACACAGAACCCACCATTATGCATTGTGACCAAGTCTAACTATATACCTATGTACAGGAACTTCCAGCTGCAGCTGTGAACAAGAATGGACATCAAATGGGGGATCATATATTCCTCAAAGTTCCAAACTGGAAAAACCTTGGAAAGTAAAGTTGAGCAAGTCACCATGTGGTAACCATATGTGGTTAGAGGAGGGGTGGAAAGCATTTACTCAGTTTTACTTGCTTGAAGAAGGTGAGCTCTTGGTGTTCAACTATGATGGTGAACGTTCTCATTTCCGAGTACGCATCATAGGTTGGGATGATATGGAAATCCACTACCCTAGTCCAGGTATGTTTTTAGAAAATGTTCTTATGCTTCTGTTAATTTGCAAGATGTATGGACACCAGTGTGTTGAGACATTCATTGGAATTAACAGGAAATGAAGTCAGAGCCGTGATAATTTCCTCCGGATCCTCTGGTGATGAACATGAAAATGAAGCTAGAGTCATTACCATTTCATCTGGATCCTCTGGTGATGAACATGAGATTGAAGCTAGAGCAAAATAAGTAACGAGTCTTTTCAGTCGGAACCTCTGGTAATGCTACTACTATACTGCAAAAAAAAAAAAAAAAAAAAAAAGTGTTTTTGGTTGAGTTTTGAGTGCTTCATGTGTATATATTCCTCTGCCATAGGGAATTAGGTTCATCGATGATAGTAAAATTATAAATTTCTACTTTTTTGTTTCAAACTATGTGAAGCATTCTTCTCAATCCAAAAATAGAAAAACTTTGTGAGATGAGCTTCCTTTTGGCTTTGAAAACTAATAGAGCTAGACTTGAAAAAGAAATGGATCAATAGCAAACACGATGTTCTTGATATTGATCAAGAATTCAAGATGGCAGAGCGTGCAAATGGTAAAATGTGTCCACATGAGAGAGAAGAAAGATGTTGAGAATATCCCGTTGCAACTAGGAGTCAGAATGTGAAATGGTCAATTACTTCTTAGTGAGAATACAAGTGTTGGCCTTCCATTTTTGCTTTGAGGAAGACGGTTCTGCTGAAATTCTTTCATTCTTCTGCAGAGTAATATTCGTCGTCGGAGCCACCGCTTCTGCTTGTTGTTGCCTTAACCATGACACCTTCTTGTTCATCCGTACCCTCGTAAACAGAAATGTTGCACTTGGATTGGTTCATTATACTGATCAGCTCTTCCATGTCGTGCTCGTACACTGCACGGGACCCACATTGCTTCACCTCCTTTGTGCATCCCGATGAAAGGATTTTAAAGACAAACTCCACCTCATTGGGCAAAATAGCGTTTTTATCGCGTTTGGGCAAAATACCTAACATAAGGTGATCTGAAAAACCTGGATATATTTCGAAAACATAACATCCTAACGTAGTACCGGTAATATAATTGTACCAAATAAACTCAAAGAAAATAGGAAAGGCAGACGGATTGTCTTGAGATGGAAATAGAGCACATACAGCAAACCCAATCAACTTGCTATTACTTGCATCCGAAGGTAACTTCTCAATTACCGAGCCTCCCACACTTTGATTATTTTTGAACCACTCAGGAATTTCACTTCCAGGAATTACGAAAACCTCAAGCAAATGAATGCTTGCAGGAAGACTAACAAAATTGTTTCCTCTGAGTTCCAACCGCTCTAAGGAGGACAAAGAACTAATATCATTGGGAATCTCTCCTTCACAGAGATTACAGTTATTCAGCTTTAATTTCGTCAAAGAAGAGAAATACTTCAAGGAAGCTAATAGAGGAATCAAAGGGTGAGGACTCTTTCTTGGAAAGAAGCCAAAAGATGATACCATAAGATTCTGCAGCTTAAGAAAAAGGGAGTACGGCTGCTCTCTTATAACACTTTCATTCAAATCAAGCTTCACCAGACTCTCACTCAATAACTCAATTGATGAAGGCAGTTTCTCAACAGCACTCCCACCTAAAGATAGATTTGATAATCTTTTCGTTTGCCCCACAAATTCTGGAATCATTTTCAGCTTTGAGCAGCCAGATACATCAAATGTTTCAAGAAACTCCATATGCACTTCACTCGGTAGACTCTTGATACTTTTGCAGTCTCTAAAATTCCAAATTTTGAGTCTCTTGAGCAATGCAATGGATGGATGGATCTTAACTAAACTCGTACAACCTTCAAGAACCAACTTCTCAAGATTTGGAGTACCTGTGAAATCTGGGGTCCTTGTTAAGTTTACGGAGTAACTAAGATCGATAGATTTCAACTTGTTCAAGTACTGTAGAAAACATGAAGAATGGTAGAAAAGTCAGCTTCCAAGCAGGAACTTTAAAATTTAAATATGTGTGTGCAGTAGCAGATATTCAATGGCTTACTTTTATTCCATTCCAGAGGTGATCAATGTTGCTAAAAACCAAACTAAGTTCGGTAAGTTCATCCGGCTGAAAACCAGGTGGGAGATATTTTGAAGGATACCAACTCCAATTCAGATATCTCAAGGCATTGGGAAGATATTCTGGAAGCCTCAAATTACGAATGTAGAGCAACTTTAGTTTACACATTTTAGAGAAAGCTTCAAGATTCCAATCTGCCTCCTCTAAGTTATCCAAGTACAACAATATGCCTTCAATGGCTTCTGTTCCCTGTTATAACAGATAGGTAAATTCCACGATTAAGTGTTTTACAAAATGACAGTGATTATTCAAGCTTGGTAATTCAATTTGTCTAAAATCTTACCGTATTCTTTGTAAATACATGAATAATGTCATTCCGAAGCCACAACCGACTATGTCTGCCAGGCTCTTCAAAAGACTCTTGGCGAACAATTTCACATCCCATTTCTCGTATCAAATCATGTATACCTATTTCATTGTCTGATGAAATAGTTAAGAGAGATTTCTCAACAAGAACATCTATAGCAATACGATTACAAACGTCAGAACTATATAGTAGTTCAATAATAAACTTGGCTCGACATTGCGAAGAATAACATGTGATGTCCAGAAAAATTTTCTTTCTCCATCTCATCAAGTCCATCATAACTCACTTTTAGCAAATCGAAAATTGTTTTGTTTGGAGTACTCCGTAGTTTTGCCAATGCAGAATTCCATGCATCTGGACTCCTTTGGTACAAGTAAGACCCCAAAGTTTTAAGAGCTAAGGGGAGACCTCCAGCATACATGACAAAACTTTTAGAGAGTTCTGCATAATCTTCTTCAGGCAAATATTTCCACAAAGCTTTCCAACTAAAGAGCTGAGGAGCTTCATCTTCGTTTAATCCCTTCAACTCATATGGTTTTTCTACACCTTGTGTGACTAGGACATGCCGATATCTAGCTGTAATGATGATTCTACTTCTTGAACCAAACCATTTTTTTTTCTCCCACCAAGTTTTCCAGTTGCTCGGGTTGATCCACATCGTCAAGAACTAGAAGAACCACTTTATTACAAAAACATCTCATTATCATAGTGATTCCACTATAAACATTCCATACTCGAACATTTTCTTCCTTCAAGATCTGGGAAAGAATTTGTTTTTGTAGATGAACAAGACCCTGAGTTGCGGAAACCTCTCTGACATTATCAAGAAATATGCAAACTTCAAATTGATGAGAGACTCTATCATAAACTAGTCTAGCAAGGGTTGTCTTACCCAACCCACCCATCCCCCATATCCCTATAAATCGAACATCATTTGTTTCTTTATCTAAAAGAACATCTATTTCCTCCAGCTTAGTATCCATTCCAACCAACTTCTCTGAGGAACCAAATACAGTGAGACTAGGATGCACTCTGCTCCACATTACTTGCACAATCTCTTTGATAAGCTCTGTCTCGTACCTACAATAAGAATACAACAATTCTCAAGCTGAATATATGAACATAATAAGTTTCACTTCTAAGGTTGAACTGAACCACAGTAAGAAAGTGGGCATTCTATGGGCCTATAGAGTAAAACTTCAGATGTGAACCATCAAATTAGGTCAATAGTTCAATGTGCATGGCATAGTGTGTCTAAGCAGTCACTAATTTGAAGCTCACAATTTGAAGATTTCAATCATCGAAGACATTCAAAACATCAAAGTCCGTTATTTGATCTTACCTGTAATTCTTTGAACTCCACCCAGCAAGACTGGCCACTTTGGTTAAAGCATCTCTCCACCCTTCCACCTCCTTATTTCCTTCTCCAAACTTCTCTTCGTGTTCTTCAAACGCTTCAGCAAAGCTCCTTCTTTGATGTCTCACATCAGAGGGTTCCACCTCATAAAATATTGGCAGAATAGACTTCCTCTCCTCCATGCATTCAAGAATCTTAGACAGTTCAAGCAAGCACCAAGTGGAAGTACGTAGCATAGTTTGGCGAGAGAACAATGATCGCAAACCTGGATTGCTCGATTGCAGTGACTAGCTCCGGAGATATGGCTGTGCCTCTTTCAAGTTTTGGATCGTCCCTGAAAGTCATGATTCCTTGCCACTGCAACTCTTTGTACAAGTAATCTGTGAAGCCCTTACGGGTGTCTTCGCCTCTGAAGCTCAAAAACACGTCGTACTTCCATGGGAAAGCTGAACCTGCAGACCCAGTTTGGGTGCTCAACGCCATCAGAAAGTGATTGATTAGTGATGAGAGATCTGCTCAAGATGCTCAATCGCTCGAAAATAATTTGTACACGATCGAGAGAAGGTGTGATGTCGTCTCCTTCAGTTTTAGGAAATGAAGTTAGAGTCGTGATAATTTCCTCCAGATCCTCTGGTGATGAATAGGAAATTGAAGCTAGAGTCATTGCCATTTCATCTGGATCCTCTGGTGATGAACATGAGATTGAAGCTAGAGAAAAATAAGTAACGAGTCTTTTCAGTCGGAACCTCTGGTAATGCTACTACTGGAAAAAAAGTGTTTTTGGTTGAGTTTGAGTGCTTCATGTGTATATATTTCTCTGTCATAGGGAATTAGCTTCATCGATGACAGTAAATTATAAATTTCTACTTTTTTGTTTCAAACTATGTAAAGGTCATGAGAGACTTCGTGTCTCTAACTCTTAAGAGATAAAACTTTCCATTAAGTTGAAGTAACCTCTTACAAAAATAATAGTTCTAGTGATACACTATCATAATGATATACTTCATAATCCCAAACTAGTTTTTACCTATTCTCTCTCTTGTTTCTAAGCACTTACAACATGGAACACTTTCAGAAGCTTTGTTCGTGAATTCAGCTAGCCACTAGCAGATTCAACCTTGAACATTTCTTGAGTTGGTTGCACTACACATCCCTCATGGTATGCAACATGATCTGAGTTGATGAAAGAAGTTTTGAATTCAAGCTCTAAGGTTTACAGTCACGAAGAAGACTTAGAGCAGTATGAACAATACAAGTTAAAAACTAGATTCAATGAAGAAAACGCAATAAGGTTGTTTTCAACAACTGATGAGTAAAACCAAAGCTATTGATCGATATATATATAGGCAGACAAGGCAATAAAGATGATGCAAGATGACCTCAACATGTTTCAAAAAGGTTTGGACAGAAGTGTTTAGCTACAATAATGAAAGTAATGTATCCAAATGAAGAGATAACGCAAACTATCTCAATAAGACAAATAAATCTTTTCTAAAACATAAACGATTCAAAACAGGGAGCAAAAAGATTTCAAATCCTCTTACTCAGTCCATTAGTGGACCTTGACACAGCTGATAGTGACTGGTCTTTGAATCACACAGGGACTAGCTATGTATAGGATAATGTATCATAAAATCCAAGTTGGAGCCTTGAGCAACAAACTATTTGGTCACAGGTTGGCATAACAAAATATCTCAACCCTTAGAATGGTTTGAGCACCAAGACTCTTCCCACAAAGTCAGTTGTCAATTTGAAATTGAAAATCAGCAAAGACCTATTAAACTAATATAACAAAATCTTTGAAAATCATGACAACAAAGGACTCAGCTCTGCGTAAAACATATGATATACAATTGCATGTTTTACTTGAGACCATAAGGGATGTTAGTGACACTTGTTTTTATTCAGATGAATCTCAAAGTGTTTTGCAAGATAAAATATTGTCAATTATCCTTATACCTTCACTATGTGAAGCATTCTTCTCAATCCAAAAATAGAAAAACTTTGTGAGATGAGCTTCCTTTTGGCTTTGAAAACTAATAGAGACTTGAAAAAGAAGTGAATCAATAACAAACATGATCTTCTTGTTATTGATCAAGAATTCAAGATGGTAGAGCGTGCAGATGGTAAAATGTGTCCACATGAGAGAAAGATGTTGAAATATGAAATGGTCAATTACGTCTTAGTGAGAATACAAGTGTTAGCCTTTTATTTTTGCTTCGAGGCACTGGATGCTTAAACCAGCACAAAGGAAGACGGTTCAAGGGGTTCTGCTGAAATTCTTTCATTCTTCTGCAGAGTAATATTTGTCGTCGGAGCGACCGCTTCTGCTTGTTGTTGCCTTAATCATGGCACCTTCTTGTTCATCCGTAACCTCGTAAAGGGACCCACATTGCTTGTTGTTGCCTTTGGTGTTGCCTTAACCATGGCACCTCGTCGTTGATCTGTAACCTCGTAAAGAGGCACTTGGATTGGTTTTTTCTACTGATCACCTCTTCCATGTCGTGCTCGTACAGTGCACGGGACCCACATTGCTTCACCTCCTTTGTGCATCCCACTGAAAGGAGTTGAAAGACAAACTTCACCTCATTGCATGTGTCCTTTAGACGGTCTTTGGGCAAACGCAAAATAGCTAACATAAGGCGATCTGAAAAACTTGGTCTTGTAAAGAAACCATGACATCCTAACAAAGTACCAGTACTATAATCGTACCAACTAAGGCTGAAGTAATCAGGATTGTCTTGAGGCACAACTAGAGCACATACAGCAAACCCAATCAACTTGCTTTTACATGCATCCGAAGGTAACTTCTCAATTACCGAGCCTCCCACAGTTTGATTATTTTTGAACCACACAGGAATTTTCCTTCCAAGAATTACGAAACAGAAATCATGCCAAGAACGAGAGGTTTCCTGCATATGAACCATCATGAGAGAGAGAGAGAGAGAGAGAGAGAGAGAGAGAGAGAACCTCAAGCAACCGCTTTAGCGCTGAATACAAAAAATCACGAGCATGTTGATTAGCGACCGCACAGAAGCAATTTATGCCATTGAGCAAAAAAGTATATGATGGAAACATTTGTAACGAAGTACAATTGTCGACTTCCACAGCAAAGAGGTTATCTACCGGAAGTTCTGGCAATTGTTGAAGCCTTTTGCAATCCCTTACATTAATAAGTTCAAGCTTAGAAAGCAAATGAATGCTTGCAGGAAGGCTAACAAAATTGTTTCCTCTGAGTTCCAACCACTGTAAGGAGGACAAAGAACTAATATCATTGGGAATCTCTCCTTCACAGAGATTACAGTCGTTCAGAATTAATTCCCTCAAACAAGAGAAATGCTTCAAGGAAGCTAATATAGGAATCAAAGGGTGAGGACTCTTTCTTGGAAAGAAGCCAAAAGATGATACCATGAGATTCTGCAGCTTAAGAAAATGGGAGTATGGCTGCTCTCTTATAACAATGCCACTCAAATCAAGCTCCATCAAACTCGTACTCAAGTGCTCACTTGATGAAGGCAGTTTCTCAACAGCACTCCCACCTAAAGATAGCTTTGATAATTTCGTTTTCCCCAAAAATTCCGGAATCTTTTTCAGTTTTGAGCAGCCAGATACATCAAATGTTTCAAGAAACTCCATATGCACTTCACTCGGTAGACTCTTGATACTTTTGCAGTCTCTAAAATTCCAAATTTTGAGTCTCTTGAGCAATGCAATGGATGGATGGATCTTAACTAAACTCGTACAACCTACAAGAACCAACTTCTCAAGATTTAGAGTACCTGTGAAATCTGGGGTCCTCGTCAAGTTTACGGAGTAACTAAGATCGATAGATTTCAACTTGCTCAAGTACTGTAGAAAACATGAAGAATGGTAGAAAAGTCAGCTTCCATGCAGGAACTTTAAAATTTAAATATGTGTGCAGTAGCAGATATTCAATGGCTTACTTTTATTCCAATCCAGAGGTGATCAATGTTGCTAAAAACCAAACTAAGTTCAGTAAGTTCATCCGGCTGAAAACCTGGTGGGAGATATTTTGAAGGATACCGACTCCAATTCAGATATCTCAAGGCATTGGGAAGATGTTTTGGGCCAACTGAAAGCCTCAAATTATGAATGTAGAGCAACTTTAGTTTACACATTTTAGAGAAAGCTTCAAGATTCCAATCTGCCTCCTCTAAGTTATCCAAGTACAACAATATGCCTTCAATGGCTTCTGTTCCCTGTTATAACAGATAGGTAAATTCCACGATTAAGTGTTTTACTTGTTAAATAAAATGACAATGCTTATCCAAACTTGGTAATTCAATTTGTTCAAAATCTTACCGTATTCTTTGTGAATACATGAAAAATGTCATTCCGAAGCCACAACCGACTGCGTCTGCCAGGATCTTCATAAGACTCTTGGCGAACAATTTCATATCCCATTTCTCGTATCAAATCATGTATACCTATTTCATTGTCTGATGAAATAGTTAAGAGAGATTTCTCAATAAGAACATCTATTGTAATACAAGAGCAAAATTCAGAGCTGTATGCTAGTTCAATCATAGACTCGTAGTTATACAGCCTGTGAAAACAAGCAATGTCCAGAAAAATTTTCTTCTCCATCTCATCAAGTCCATCAAAACTTATTTTCAGTATTTCAAAAACTGTTCGGTTGGGAGTTTGTTGTAGTTTTTGCAATGCAGAACTCCATGAATGTGCACTTCTTTTATACAAGAAAGACCCCAAAGTTTTAAGAGCTAAGGGAAGACCTCCAGCATACCTAACAAAACTCTTAGACTGTTCTGCACAATCTTGATCAAGCTCATCTTTCCTGAAGGCTTTCCAACTAAAGAGCTTAAGAGCTTCATTTTCGTACAGTGTCTTCAACTCATATGGTTCTTCTATATCATGTGTGACTAGTACTTGCCGATTTCTAGTTGTAATGATGATTCTACTTCTCAAACCAAAACTGTCTTTTTCTCCCACCAAGTTTTCCAGTTGTTCTGATTGATCCACATCGTCAAGAACTAGAAGAACCGCTTTATTACAAAAGCATCTTTTTATTGTAGTGATTACTCTATAAACATCCCATACTTGAACATTTTCTTCCTTCAAGATCTGGGAAAGAATTTGCTTCTGTAGATAAACTAGACCATGGGTTGCGGAAACCTCTCTGACATTAGCAAGGAAGATGCAAACTTCAAATTGATGAGAGATTTTCTCATAAACTAGTCTAGCAAGGGTTGTCTTACCAAGACCACCCATCCCCCATATCCCTATAAAGCGAACATCATTTGCTTCTTTATCTAAAAGAACATCTATTTCGTCCAGCTTAGTATCCATTCCAAATAACTTCTCTGAGGAACAAAATACAGTGAGACTAGGATGCACTCTGCTCCACAGTACATGCACAATCTCTTTGATAAGTTCTGTCTCATACCTACAATAAGAATGCAACAATTCTCAAGCTGATTATATGAACAGAATAAGTTTCACTTCTAAGGTTGAACTGAACCGCAGTAAGAAAGTGGGCATTCTATACTCCTATAGAGTAAAACTTCAGATGTGAACCATCAAATTAGGTCAATAGTTCAATGTGCATGGCATAGTGTGTCTAATTTGAAGCTCACAATTTGGAGATTTCAATCATCAAAGACATTCAAAACATCAAAGTCCGTTATTTGATCTTACCTATAATTCTTTGAACTCCACCCAGCAAGATTAGCCACTTTGGTTAAAGCATCTCTCCACCCTTCCACCTCCTTATTTCCTTCTCCAAACTTCTCTTCGTGTTCTTCAAACGCTTCAGCAAAGCTTCCCCTTTGATCTCTCACATCAGAGGGTTCCACCTCATAAAATATTGGCAGAATAGACCCCCTCTCCTCCATGCATTCAAGAATCTTAGACAGCTCAAGCAAGCACCAAGTGGAAGTAGCATAGTTTGGCGAAAGAACAAGGATCGCAAACCTGGATTGCTCGATTGCAGCGAGGAGTTCTGGAGAGATTGTTGTGCCTCTTTCAAGGTGTGGATCATCCCTGAATGTCCTGATTCCTCGCCACCGCAACTTGTCATACAAGTAATCTGTGAAGGCCTTACGGGTGTCTTCGCCTCTGAAGCTCAAAAACACGTCGTACTTCCATGGGAAACCTGAACCTGCAGACTCAGTTTGGGTGCTCAACGGCATCAGAAAGTGATTGATTAGTGATGAGAGGTCTGCTCAAGATGCTCAATCACTCGAAAATAATTTGTACACGATCGAGAGAAGGTGTTTCAACTTTCATGTAATGGAAATAACGGAGGACAGAGAGAAGGAGACGACTAAAAGTGAAGACTTGGGAAAGTGAAGTCGGGCTGAAACTCTCTTGGCTCTGGGTGGTGATAATGTAGGAATTTTAATTATTATTATTATTTTTCTCTTTAAACGTGTATGAAACGAGAATAATTTATTAAAATATAAAATAATAAATACATCATGGTAAAAGGACATAACTTCACTCTTATCAAAAACAAAAAATAAACATATAACAATTAATAAAATAACAAAAGCTAACCGAACGAAAGATGAGAAGCCCTAACCAATCGTTATTACAAAGAGAAATAACAAAATTAGGAGACAAATCCCACCAAATCAAACCTGAAGACTTTACCCTTTAATTTGTCAATACATCTGTAACTATGTTACCTTCTCAAAATATATGATATCGCTTTCGGAGTTTCCTCGTTTGATTTCCATACTTACCCGATCTGTTTACTTAATAATGCAACTGTTACGCAGATCCTTGCCAAAACGGACCTCTGCATTGTTTACACAAAAGATGAACCGAAAAGCAAAATCTCACGCAATTGCATTACTTGTAACTAGTAATCAAGTAAAACCACCCTTAACCTAAATGATCAGAGAATTCATATCATTGTTGAATCAGTTTCAACTTTCAAACCAGACAAAAATTTCCATCTCAGGATTAGTCTATATCTGGCACAGCAGGGATGTAATACCTTCTAGTTAATTACAGCTCATATTAAAATGGACAAGTCTGCTGTGAAGACCCAAAAGCTATCCGATTGTGATATTGAGAAGATTCACCTACATTCTACTTGTTGTTTTGAAGAGAAAACCCAGGCCGGTTTTGAAGGGAAAACTTTGAAGCCTTCTCTTCACTGACTGTTTCATCCTCAATCACTTTAGTGGAACTCTGAGATTTTTCCGAGGGATTAACGGCCTCAAAGCCTCCAGTTGATCCAGTGGTCGATTTCCCACCCAACCTTTTGTAAAGCAACATGGCTTGAGAAATCTGGGAGGAGAGACCAGTAGCATCATTGGGAAGTAAAAGTGTTGTGCTCTGGAAAAAAAGGTAAAGGAGACACAGATTAGAAGGAAGGCAATTTTAATTATCAGTTGAGCATATACAAGAACAGCATACACAAAAAGTTCGATGTTTCTTTTTTCACCTGTTTGGCGACATTTCCAAAAGCCATAACATACTGCTCAGCCACTTTCAAACCAGCAGCCTGCATATCAAATCAGACGATTAGATCCTTCTTCCATCAGTACAAAATATGATTTTCACAAGTCTATACACCAAAAGACGTCAGACTAGATAAGAAAAATCTACATGATCTTGCTTATAAGAATCAAATTATAATATATACTACAAACATTCTTCTTTTCACAGGATAAGACAGTAATGAATATCTCGCCCGTTTTAGGATTTACTGATTCTTGAAGAATATAACACATTGCAACATGATGCAATAGAAAGAAGAATTCTTGACTTAAGAGCTTTAGCTTATGAATAAGAAGATAACCAACTCAAACGAAATCTCAGTCCTGAACTAAGCTAAAGTCCATCAATATTCTTGCCAGTTACAGCTAAGTAACGATGAAACCCTTTGGAACAACTGCGTTGGGATACAAAAAGGAACTTGTATGAAAGGTACAAAGCTAACTAGTATGAAACTCTAGGTTGAAAAGAGCTATTCCCAGCCTTGAGCCTATATATAGATTGTTTTTACATTTAAAGCACTAAAACAACAACCTCTGCAGTCAAGAAACAAGTATCAATACTATGTGCATATGGAAAAACAAACGATTAAGGAAGAAACACTCTAGAAACAACTTTACAAATCCAGACATTTATTGATAATACTACAATCACAATACAGGGAGTGAAGAACCTCACCTCCATACCCCCTTCTTCCATAAGACTCTTAGATACAAGTGAAATTCCTTTGGAAGCTGCATCTGCTTTAGCAAGTTCTCCTATAAAATAAAATAAATAAAGAATGGAAAAGTCAGCAGTCAAGTTACAAGTACTAAATTTATCCAGTTAATGGAACATCGACATCAAATTCATCAATATTTCACACTACTGGAACTAAATTACATCGAAAATTTAGCTACCTTCGGCAGCCAAAAATGCAGCACGCCTCTCCCCTTCTGCTTGGTTAATGGCGGCATCCCTCTCACCTGAGAAAGATTAGTAGATTTAAGGGAATTTGACTTGCCACTTGATGAACCTAGTATATATAACTAGAATATCCCCTTAAAAATAAAAAATAAACTACAATATCAAACAACATATGATTTCTTACCTTCAGACACAAGAATTTTAACTCTCTTTTTCCGTTCTGCATCTGCTTGCAGTTCCATCGCTTGCCTCACTGTTTGAGGAGGATTTATGTCCTCTAAACAAGTATGGCAATTCAAGCGGTTACACACCTTCGTTACGGACATAATAAAAGTATATCTGAATAAAATAGTGCAAACAAAATGTCTTACTTATCACACATCGGATGCACTTCAAGCCATATGCTGTTGCAGCTTCATTGACACCCCTCTACAAGATAACAGGTGAGCTTATAAGATATAACTTTTCACTGAATCTATATAACAACCTTAGAAAGACCAATATAACCATATAAGACTTGCTAAGAGACGGTAAATGAGCAAAACAAAATAGCCAGATATATTCGGAAGTGGCAGAGCTAATGAGTTGCAAAGAAGCAGATACATCTACCACTATCTCATTGTTAAGCGATATCTTTTCCCAATGGGTTGTCGAGAGTGATTGACAAACCCTACAACTACTATCTGCATCCGACATTTTCTTATTACCAGCAACAAATAACCGACTATCATCATGATAAAGAAGAAAATCATACCACTATCTCGTCGTTGATGTTTTCCCTTTCCTTGAATGCATTGTCAAGAGTAAGTTTCCCAAGTGCAGAACGCATGATCCCCTGAGCAACCTGAATAGCTGCATCAAAGGGATGCTCAGCTCCATAAGAGGCCAGGTGGGGGTCTTCAATCTGCATCAACAAAAGGAAAAAGGAAAAGAATACAAAATCTCAGTGAAACCAATCCAGACACACAAATCCCAGTTTAAGAATGTGATAAATACCTTAAGGTAAATAACCCCATCAACCTGAACCCTAACATTGTCTTGGGTAACAGCTGTCTGGTCAGGCACATTAAACACTTCCTCTTTCAACGAATGCACAAAAGCAATTCTGTCGACAAGTGGAATCAAGAAATGCATCCCAGAGTTCAAAGTGGTGTGGTACTTCCCTAAGCGCTCAATCACAAAAGCCATACGTTCCGGCACAATCCGAATTCCCCAGTTGATTGGAGGAGCAATCTCATGGCTTCTGCACATAAACTCCCAAACAAGATAGTCAAGAACTCACTCATATTACGCTAACCAACTCATAAACAATCCATCAACACTGTACTTGTAAAACAAAAACCATACATTCAGGCAAAATCCCCAGTTAATTGAAGGAGCAATCTCATTGTTTCTATACATAAACCTTCAAATAAATCTCAGTCAGAAACTCACTCCTACCACACAAACCGACCAACTAGTTCTAAAACCCTCAACTCAATAAACCAAAACCAATCGATCACTCCCAAAGCCCTCAATCACATAACCCGAGTTCCTCAGTTGATTGAGGAGCAACCTCATGGCTTCTACACATAAACTCCCAAACAAGATAGTCAGGAACGCACTCATATTACCCTAACCAACTCATAAACATTCCATCATCACAAATACTAGTAAAAAAGGATCATAAATTCAGGCACAATCCAAATCCAGGAGCAAAATCTCAATATTTTTATACATAAACCTCCAAATTAACTCACTCCGGCTACACTAACCAACCGACTAGCTCTAAAACCCTAACCCTAGCAATCCACCACTACATTAACCATTCTAAAACCCTAACAATCCACAGAACCTTGTAAAATGAAACAACAAGAAATGAGAACCACCTCGAATCGCTGTTGTTGCCGGCACGGAAATGTCGCACGCCGCCGAGAAAGCTCTGCGCCGGACGGAGCGAAGAAGCAGCCGGAGAGGACGCGATCGAGTGGTTGCGGAGGAGCGACGAGCAGGTGGTGAGGGTCCGGAGAGCCGTCGCCGGCGACGGCAAGTGAGAATGGCGGAGGGATCTGAGCGAGGTGAGCTTGATGAGGTTGTTCATCTTGATGAGAATTGGGGGAGAGGAGAGAGAGAGGTCTCTGGGTTTTCGTGGAGAGCAAGACGAAGGGTTTTAGATTTGCAGAGAGAGAGAGAGAGTGGGTTTTAAAGATGACGACATTTGGTCATGAAATTGCCGTGTTGCTCACACGTATTTGGTTCGGTAACTAGTAATTACCAAACTGATCGGATAACAATCGATTAATTTGGTTTGGGGTTTGTAAACCGATCTTTTTTTAGTAATTGAAATTGATAAAACTTAGTTTTCAATACATGTAAGAAATATGACATAAGAGTTCTCATAATATTGAAGCCCTTTTAACAAATTAAGATTTTATTAAAAACTTTTCAGCTTATTTCATATTTCGATCTTATATTAATACTAGAAAAGTCATTACTAGAAGGGTTCCCTTCATAATAGTATGAACACTATTACAAATATTATACGTAACTTAGTCAAAGAGTTAAACATACAACCTAGTTTTATTGAAAATAGGTAAAACTTGATGTCAAGCTATCTTAACTAGATGAGAACAAAGTTTACAATTATATAATTGAAAAATCAAGTAGTTTTCATTAGTTGTTGTAACACTCTTGTTGTAAAGTTGGTGACACAGTACCGAAAACCAAAATTTAGTACATATGATCAAAAACTCAAATTTCGATCGGTAACTAGTAGCTTAAATTTAAAACCGAAAGCTCTAATTTAAAGCTTATAAAACCTATAAATGATTCGAAAATTGACCAGGTGAGGCCCAACTCACACATGATAAGATTTATAAACATGATTTTATAGTGTACTGAAAATTCTTGTATGCACGACGTGTATGTACACGACACAATCTTAACCGTTCATAACAATTCATATGTTTGACCACCATGTTTCTATATTATTTCTTCTAATCCTGATCATCCATGTATGAATGTGAAGATACACGCCGTGTACTAAAGATACTCTCATAGTGTACTGTATAACTGAGCGAGTTATTAGAAAAAGAAAATTTGTCTACAATTTGCTTTGGGCCGCTTGGGCCTTATCCGTAGACATTCGCTTATTTGCACAAGTTAACCCAAATTTGAAAGACGAGGATAGATTGCAGTTCCAAACTCTTTATTCAAACCTCCCTTATTGTTCAGACCAAAAAAAAAACTCCCGTATTGCATCAGTTGTCCAACTTTTCATACTGCATACATTCACAATATTGAGACACTGAGTTAATCATCGGCATACTTGGGCTGTTTTGGGTTTTGTTTCACAGATTGAGTATAGATTGCACTTCCAAACTCTTAATTGATGAACGTTTTGTTCAAAGATTTTAAAGATCTCATGTTTTCAGACCAATTATGGATGAAACTTCAGCAATTTTGAAGAAATGACACACCAGCAGCATTTCAACACAACCAGAAATTGAATAAGAGCATCTCATCCTATACATGAGGTACATAAGCTTTGCAATCATATATACATATATGCTCACTGAAAGTTGAAAGGCCCAAGGAGATTCAAAGCTAATCCTTCACTTGAAAGAAGCACAAGAATAACCTGTACATAGAGCATTGGTGCTGTTGTAGGGGGCCAAAGCCACAGGTCGAGTTTGTGGCAACTCAGGGATTGGCTTCTCCATGCACAGAAACTCCACAACTTGCTCCATACTAGGTCTCCCTTTGCTCACATGCAGTGTGCAAAGCAATCCAATCTCCAAAACCATAACTGCTTGCTCCACATTGATTACTGCACCCATTCTCTTATCCACTACCTTCCTCATTTCACCAACTTCATGCATCCTCCATGTGAAGTCCAGCAAGTCCCTCTCTTCTAATTCTGCCTCCAACCTCTTCCTTCCTCCCACCACTTCCAACACAAAGAGGCCGAATTCAAACACATCCGCGCTTTGGCTCACCGTCGATTCAAACTTTCTCGATTCTGATCCACATAGCACAAACCCAAAGTCTCCTAGCACTGCCCGGAAACTAACATCAAGAAAGACATTGCTGGTCTTCAAGTTCTTATGCGCCAATTGATTGAAGTGCAAGTAACTCAATGCTTCAGCCACATCTCTCACAACCTTGAACCGCCGAGTCCATGGAAGGACACCAACACCGAACAGCCACTTATCAAGGCTTCCATTAGAGAAAAACTCATACACAACCATCATCTCATTTTTGTCCTCATGACACCATCCTCTAATGGAAACCAAATTCGGGTGTCTAACCTTACTAATCCGCTTGATTTCCTTCAACAATCTCCTCCTATCCGACCCTTCCGAGTTCAGAAACTCAAGCGAAAATCTCTTCACAGCCACTTGACAACCATTCGAAAGCTTCCCTCGGTAGCACACACCTCTTGATCCACCTCCAAGAATCTCCAACTCCCCAAAAGACCTAGTCGCCGATGAAATCTCCGAGAATGTAAAGCTTCTAGGCTTGTGTGGAGGCCTCGGTCTCTGCTTCTTCTCCGGCAACACAATACCACCACTATCCGAATTTGCATTTCTACGCCTGCTGTTATAGTACAGACTAAGCATTACAGCTATAGCTAGTACCAACACAGCTATAAAGATCAAGAACGTGCCGCGAGGCTCAGCATGAGTGTTTTCATTGACAACAATCTTGCTCTCACATGTCTCCATTGAAGGCACCCGAAGAAAAGCCTGACTAACAGAAGTGAAGTTCCATGAAAGCACGCTGTGGATTTGAGTGTGATTGCCTGTGGAAGCTGAAAAACCAACGAACATGTACTCGTTCAGAAACGGTGAGAGGTCAATAGAGCCAGAGAAGACAGGCTTAGAAGGGTAACTTCCGTCGTCTGATCCCAAACGAATCTCCATCCAACGGCGTGAGCCATTGTAGCTGATCCAAGCTCGGTGGACTGAACCGTCGTTGAGAAAGACACCAACGTCAGAAGCGTTGATGGTTTCGGTTGAGATAATAGTCCCCAAGTTGATGCCTACATGGTTATCATTAGGGTCTCCAAACTCTGGATTCAAACGTGTGTCGAACTCGATTGCTATGACCTTGTAGTCATCTTCGCAAGCATCGTTGAGCATGGCAAGCCAAGCACCAGGTCTGCCAACTGTGAACTCATCCGGGACAATGACAAAGGCTAGTCCACTGCCACCAACACCGTAGCCACCGCCTTGAGTCATTTCGATACGTTCGGCAGAAGATGAGGAGGCATTGTGGAATTGAAAGGAGAAGGTTGTTTCGAAAGAAGCAGGGGTTTCGGTGTGAGGGTCGAGGAGGCGGATTGAAGAAGAGTATATAGCTCGTCCAGCTTGATGTCTTAGATCATCGACATGAGACTCGTCGGGGATTTGTATGGCAGTGGTGTTTGATGCAAGCTTGGCACTGCCTAAGAGCTTTACATCGTTCAAGATTCTGGGGTTGTAGGAGAGGTTGAAATCTGGGAAGGTCAGCTGCTTGGTCACAGTAACAACAGGTCCTTTGTGGTGCTTCTTGTCACTAGCTGAAGCGACTTGAGCAGAAGATAAAAAGAGCAACCAGATGAAGCTGTAGTTGAAGCAACTCATTGAGTTTGGAGTTGATTGCAGAAGTGAATAGGAAGCTATATAAGAGAAGAAGAGCAGGGTGATGAATGATGATAGACTGATGGTGTCGATAAGCAAGTGAATACAAATGCACACAAGTTAAGATAATTGATTGGAACAAGTTACAACCTGAAGAGGAATACTTTCTTATCTACACAAATGCATATCGCAATAGTCATGTTATCAATGAGTTATCATGCCAATGGGTCCAAGCATGTGACGTGCTTAGAATTTGGCACCACAAATGTCATTTTGGATCCATACAAGGTTTGTTTTAGACCACCAGCACTAGCTACCTTATTAGCAAATCGCATCAAATACTCTTCTTAGGGAAATCAAATTTGACATATCAATTCTGACCCGTTTAACTATCACTCTTCTTCAATCATTTAAAAGATGGAACAAAGACAAATGAATAACCTTATATTACCCTAATGACCCAAAAGAAGAGCATTGCCGACTAAGGACTCTAAAAATGTACAGCACTTCCGAATAACTACTGAAACCAACCACAAATGATAACCACATAATTGCTTGCACAAGAAGAGCACGAGGCAAATTTCTCAGGGAATCAGCAAGCTTAACAGTACAGTGGGCGCAATTGACTTTCTATAACACAGGTGCATGCAAACCATTTCTATTGCACCAAAAGATTTGGTATCACATATACATACGCAAGACAGCTAATAACTAAACGCAGAAAACCATAATTGTCCCAAAAAACTGGCATTCATAACAATACAAAACAGTAGATATTAAAATCACCAAACATCTAACAAAATATTACTTTCAAAACAAATCATTATCGATCCGCGGTGAAACAAGATTTTAAGGTTGTCCATAAACTTTGCAACATTAGGAAAACTAACGAAATCCATGATAGTAAAGTAAACTACTTCAACAGAACCACAAAAGAAAAATTCAGTCTTCATTCCTCGGTAGAGATGGTTCCCCTCTCGCTAACATAGATACCATCAAGAAACTTCCTGATATCCTTGTTCTTGACATGGCATTTCTGTAAAAAGAAACATGATAAAATTAGACTCAGCAAAGGCAAGCATCATATACAAGCAAAGAAATAGTCGACTCATCACAGAACCTGTTGAGAAAAGAAAGATAAATACAACAAAGAGAGATATACCTGGTTGATCAGAGCACAAGACCTAGAAACAAGTTCAATGTCATTGCCGTCCAATATCAGCTCATCCTTTACCTTCTCAGATCTGGTGATTTGTACACCATCAAGCATTTCGACCTTCCTCACCTGAAAGATCAACCACATAATTTATCAAGAACCGCACACACTAGAAAGCCAAACACTGCCAAAAGTACAATAATGACAGAAATATAGCATTTCTCAAAACATGTTATTCAGGTTAAAAAAACTACAGCAGTGACTTGAACTAGAGAAGTATCCAAGAAAGTTCAGAGTGACATACAGGTCCTTCATTTAGAAACGCAACCCTAAATAAACCCTGCATTTCCCTTGAGCTAGTAATTCAGGTACAAGAACTCAAGCAAAACATGCAACTCTTGCCCCACACATTTGACATATGCCACGACAAACTTAAATTTCAGTACTGGAAATTGGCACACAAATCTTAATAGAAGGATGTCTAATCACCCTTCCTAAACTTTAATCACTTCAATATCTTCCACCTTTTCAGTCAAAACAAAAACTCTACAACACAGCAACACCTACTACATTATCAAAATCCCCACGAAACGGTCCATAAACACTCACAACAAGCACAGCACATCGCAACAATCAAACAATCCCTTAACACCACAACTAATTCACACAAATCGCATCGAAATCACAAATTCAGATCAAATCTGCAATCAAATTTCACAACTCCAACACAGTAAAGTAAAACCTAATCGGAAAAAAAAAAGCTAGGGTTTAAGAGTGTCCAATACCTTCTTCTCACCGAGAAAGTTCCTGATCTCAATCGCCTTAGCTCCGCTGGTAATCGAAGCGTTGATCGGAAAATGAGCATACACGAACCTCATCTTGTACCTGTACCCCTTGGTGACGCCGGTGATGAGATTCTCGACGTGCGAGAGAGCGGTCCTGATGGCGGCGCTGGTCTTGCGAGTGCCGAACCAGGCCTCGATCTTGAGCTTGCGCTGCCCAGTCTCCTCGTCCTTGATGAGCTGGAAGTCCAGATTGAGATGCTTGAAGTTGCGGACGAGCTTGCCGCGTGGGCCTTCCACCTCGATGATCTTGGCGTGGACCTTGATCTTCACCCCGTCGGGGATGTCCATGGTCTCCGACGACAGAATGGTCTTCATCTCTGCAAGAACCCAAAGGATCTCTCTCTCTCTCTCTCTCTCTCTCTCTCTCTCTGCGGCGGAGTGTGGAGGAAGTGTGAGGATTTTGGAGGAGGCAGCAAAACCTAATGACACTTTTATACGTATATAAAGATGTTAAAACCCTAAAAGCATAAATCTGTGGGCCGGGCCGGTGGTTTGTTTAAATGAAAGTGTATGGGCCGGTCTTAGGGTGGTTAAGGCCTGAAAAATCCAGAATGGGCTTGTTTTGTTTTGTTTTCTTTTGTGAAGAGGATAATTAGCTCGGTTTGGACCTGCTCCAATCGCTAGATATAGCATAAACCAACTTCACCACAGAGCCCTGTCGTAAAGCCGTCAAGACGTCGCGTCACGCGGGGCGTCAAGAAGGTCCAGCTGAAGTTGATGAAGGTTGATAACCTATGCATATCGGTCCCGCATCAAAGGATGAGTGAAGCGCTCAACCATTTGCCAAGCGATAAGAGGCATCATTCTTTCTCTATAATGATGACGTATTTTCTACTCACTGTTATTCTGTCGATATAAATACATTAACTATCTTAGGGATCAGAGTAGCCCACTCAACTAATTATGTCACTTTGTATTTCATTTGACATGTTTTTGGACCGAATCACCTCATAGTAAATTTAAAGAAATGAAATTTACACACCCTAAATTACAATCCACATATTTGACTCAAACTTTTACATGGAAATGACAAAATTTTCCACATTGGATAAAACATGGATAATTTTGATATTTTCACATAAAAAAGTAAATCAGGATGTGTAAATGATAATTTAAGGCGTGCAAATCTCACTATCCCAAATTTTACTGGTCTGTGATACCTCATTTCACCAAGCAAGGGAATCAAACACGCTCTGATTCACACCGTTAACATATACATGTGCTTTTAATGAATCTCTCTACATTCCTCATCCAATAGAGACATTGAATTCATAAATATATTCAACAATGAATCCAGAATATTTTTACATGTACATGTAGATTGAGTTTATGTGTTAGGTGATTGTAAATTGATTTGTTTTGTTGCTTCTTTAGTTCTTATAATTCAGATGTGCAAAATGTTGGATTTGATACGTACCTTTTTCAATGAATTTCTATTCCTCAATGAATAGATACAACGAATTTGGTTATTTGGATTATGGGTAATATTTAACACAAAGGCAAGTGTGCTAACATGTTTGGGAAATTACAAAAGGAAAAAAAAATGTAAGGAAATTTTAAGGGTGCATCTATTGCCACCCCACAAACCACTTTATTCATCACACATTCTCTTCACACCCTATTTATATATTTTATTTGTAAATGTACTTTGTTCACCCATTTACAATACCTAAAATATTATTTTCTCAATTCTTTTTTGTTTCACCATTTACAATAACTAAAATATATTTTTCTCAATTCTACTTTGTTCACCCTACATTCTCTTTTCCATTGCTCCATACTTAAGAGTTTTTTGAACTGATCTATGAGTTGTTCATAAATACAGTACAATTATCCATGCAAATTTACATACAAAATCAACATGGGAAATAATGAGTAAATGGATAGACGAAACATCAACAAAGAAAAAAAAACAAATAGTTCACCTCATCTTCGGTTGAATGCGATCGAATATAATAAATTTGAGTTAGGGTTTATGAAGTATGTGAACAAAAGTATAAAAAAATAATAATAATTAGTAATGTAATCCATGTTGCGAAATTACAAATCATCTATAAAATGAAATTCCCTTGGTATCATGCAAAGCTGGTGATAGAATTTGTTTCCATCTTTCTGCAAAACATCAAGAATGGTGTCTAAAACGACCCTAAAAACAGTGAGGCCTTTAAGGAATCAGTTGCAGATCAAAAACGTCCTAATGCAGAAGCATCACTCATTTGATATGAAGAACGAGTCTGTTTTTTTTCTCTGTTATATATATGTTTTACCAATCTGGCACAATTATGCCCTCATTTTCTTGGAACCTTTTGCTTGCTTTCTTCTACTTTCCCCGAACCTTTATACTTATATTAGCTCATCGATCAGCTTTAGCTTTCCTCCACCAACTTATATGCTTGGTTGTTAAATCCAATTAACAAAGCAAGAACAAAGCTGGTGGCTGCTCTTTTTCTGGGGTCAGGACAAAGATAGTGATCAGATAGATTCCTCATGAGTCATTAACAACAGTAACGAAGTATAGTAGTTTGATTCATGTAAGGGCACAGGTTACTACTAGTACTAGTACTACTACGGAGATAGATAGAAGAGATGACACTGACAAAGAGAAGCTGCAGCAGCTTCCTAGCTACGTCAGACATCTGTTTCGTTTTGGATTTTTCCAATGCATTTCTGCCTCCGCGTCTTAATTTCTGGCTTTGACCTCTTTGTGTTGGAAACCAGGAATCAGATAGAGATAGGTTTCAGTCTTTCAGACATAGAAAAAGAAATATATCTCACTCATGAATTCCCTATTTATTACTGCTAGTTCTTTGTGCACACATATATATATAAGCTCAGGGAGTCACAGAAGACAGCTGAGAGCAAGCTGTAGCTTTATTTTGTATATATAGTTAAAGCTCCCTGCATAGATTTTGATGGAGATGGGGTTTGTGAGGAATTGGTTCAAATGGTCGCAGCTAGTTTTAGCTATGGTGGTGGTGCAGATGTTTGTAGCAGGGATGAACTTGCTTTCCAAAGTGATTCTTAGTGAGGGAAGCTTCATTTTTGCACTCATGGCGTACCGGCATGTGGTTGCGGCTATATGTGTTGCTCCTTTTGCCCTTTGTTTCGAAAGGTTTGATTCCTTTAGTGCTTATTTCCTTGCTGTAATTTTGTTTTGCTTTTCTTCTCCCAACACGGTTTTTTCGGCATTGCCATTGTTGCAGGATCAAGGAACATAAGTTAGGTTGGTCACTTTGGCTCTGGCTCTTTGTCAATGCCTTAACTGGGTAAGCCATGTTTGGTATGGTTTGTTTGGTTTTACATCAAGTTTGGTATGTGTGTTTTTAGCCACTTGAAAATGGCAAAATTCAAATTGCATTTCATTCAAGAATGCCATTATGGAAAAGCAATTTATCGATTCTAAGCCATTCATTTTGATTTGTTGTCATCTCTTAAAATGACAACATACTAAACTTGATTCAATCACATTGTCTGGGGTGGAAATCCATTTTATTAATGACTTGGATTTCTGTAAGTTTCCTACAATGTGACATTAAGTTGGTTCTGGAGGTTTAGAGAATTATGTCATTTGTGGAAAACTTTAGAAAATTATGATCTGACTAGCTGCTATGTATGCAAAGCAAATGTCATTCTTTTCACATAGCTCCCATTGGGGCCGGCATAGTTACTCAGATATATTGTCTGTTACATGAAATGAGTGCAGGGTAACCGCAGCAATGGCATTGTTTTACTATGGTCTCCGAGACACCACGGCTACATATGCTGCCAACTTCCTCAACTTAATTCCCATAGCCACCTTTGTCCTCTCTACCATCACAGGGTACATGTGTTCTTAGCAACTTTATAAATGTCTTCTGTTTCTTACATTATAAAGCAATGTTCTCACCATGATCTTGCTTTTGCGAATTTTGAATGCCTATAGATCAGAGAAACTGAATCTGAAAATAAGAGCAGGGAAGATTAAGTGTCTAGGGGTGATAGTATGTGTTGGGGGAGCCATAACTACTAGCTTTTACAAGGGCAAAGCATTTTACTTGATTCATCACAGTTATAATCACCATCGCATCACTGTCGATACAACATATGCTCATTGGACTCGCGGCACTGTCCTGCTCGTTTGTAGCTGCCTCTCCTATTCTACGTGGTTCATCGGGCAGGTATGTATGCATTCTGCATCCTAATTCATGTTGGTCATGGTTATTTAAGGATTTTGTTAAGCAGGAATTCATTCTTGTAACGTTTTCATATCTGCTAACAGGTTAAATTGCTCAAAATATTTCCACTGAAATATTGGGCAACAATGTCAATCTGCATCATGGCAGCCTTGCAATCAACAGTCATAGGCTTATGTTTAGACACAAGTACAGCTTCGTGGAGAATAGGGTGGGATCTGCAACTAGTTACTATACTTTATTCGGTAAGCTACTCACCAACAACGAACACAGAATCACAGGAGCTAAATGAATTATAGGCAAAGCTAACTAGATGAAAATGAACTAATTGCTGTGTAGGGAGCACTAGCAACAGCTGCAACATTCTGCTTACTTTCATGGGCAATCTCAGCCCAAGGACCTCTCTATCCTCCTATGTTCAATCCATTGTCTCTCATTTTTGTGGCAATATCAGGAGCTCTCATACTCGGTGAAGAAATTAGAATGGGAACGTATGTATGCAAACGATTTGTTTATATGCACATTATATTCTTTATAACATGCTGCAAAGCTTGACTTGAACTACTAAAATGTTTTACAGCTTGCTGGGCATGTTTATGATCATAGTAGGGTTGTACTCATTTTTGATGGGTAAAAGAAAGGAGACAAAAAGGGTGTCTTTGCCGGAACAAGTAAAAACAATTTCCGAGCTCACAGGGTCTCAGTTGACAGCTGCAGTCGTGCCAACTACTTCACCAGATAACTGTCACATCTGCCCTGATAGCATTGCTGTTGATGTTGATCATGAAGATGGTTTAAACAAAAACACAGTAAATCCTAGAGGGCTTGAGGCTAAGGAAATAACTATGCTTATGTTTTGATTTTGAACGAAGGCAAAAGTCATTTTCTAGATTTCATATTGTAATTTTTTCATTTTAAAAGAAATCAACACCTCACTCCTTTTGGTACATCTGGAAGTGTTATGGGTTAAATGAGTACTCTAAGAATGTAGGACATGAATATACCAGATTAGCTATAGCCAGATTGAGTATGCAGGAATCAATTAGAACAAGCTAGATCTCTTTTCTTATTCTTTTGATTGACAATTTGGAAAATGATGATGTAACAGTAACAACTTTAACTGGAACATAAACTGAGAAAAGCTTGTCCAACAAGTCCATGGACTTCTGAAGAGTTGAGAGAAATGTAATAGTAAACTAACTCCTCAACATCATTCCAATCACAAACCCCTTGAGCATACTGAAGCATCTCCAGTATCGACTCTCTTATATCAAGGAGTGGGTCTGTTGTGTACTTTACCAAACACATACTCCGGCAAAAACACCATGAACATCCTCAGGCAACCTAGCCGAAAAGCTAAATTTGCCGCTCCGACTCTGCAAGATCTCTTTCTTCCTTCTCCTCCTGTTATGTTCTTCAGTGACATGATCCATGGCTCCTGGAAATTATACAATGCTCAACAAGAATATCTATGCTTGTATTCTTCTGCAGCTAGCAGATGGAACTTTATATAAGAAAAAGCCATTGTAGGACATGAATGCAAGCTAGCATGCTTCTTGTGAATACAGGCGGATGCAATTGAAATTCATGTGAGACAGTGAGAGCTTTTAACAGAAGTCACTTGTGAATCAGAAAGACGCATTCATAGAGAGCTAGTGGATCATTCAAATCTTTAACTTTACTGTCAGTAACGTACAGCAGAGGTAGAAGTTACCCCGGCCCCTAGTAACTCTGCATTCTTTTTTCTTTTTTTGAGAAGAGGGTAAACAAATAGGTAATCAGCCCCTTATTTTATTAAAAATTATAAAAGTAATATAAACAAGGAGAGAGACAAAAACATATTCTCTTGTATCATACAATTCTCTAACTAGAGATGATAAACAAATGTTCAATCTTGTATGTATACAGACCCATAAATGTGGACCATGCAAATCATCAATCATTAGCTTCATGTCATTACATATACTCAGGAATGAAACTATGAGCATTGACCGATAATTATTAGATACTAAGCATAGAGTAAACAGAAACAACTACATGGTTTTTGTAAAGATGAAAAAATTGCCTAAGTGATTCCTTGAACAATTCTAGAAGATGAAATTGGGCATCTAAAAACTAACTATGCGATTCCATGGATAGTTATATCACTCAAATGTGGTTAAAACACCAAAACGAAAATTCATGTCAAGGTAAAAAACAAGATATTAGTATCAGCAGCAACGTTTGTTACTAACAACATCTTAATTTGTTTATATAATGCGATCCTCCCTTTTAAGTAAATATTTATAGAGAAATTGGACTCTGCTACGTGACTTCAACTTGCTAGCTAACAGAAGCGCAATCGTTTAATTAACTAGTAATTTAATTAGATTAAACTAACTGATCTGCTTAGTCATGCTTTTAGTTAATTCTTACATGTGTACCCAGTTGATACAAGATTGAAATTAGATTGACTTATCCGAATATCCCAGAAAAATAGTAGTAGAAGCTAAATGTCTTTGCCGCCTTTCTAGAAGTCATGACATTATCAGAGTCTGCTGCTGCTGCTTGTCGATCATATTCAAACTTGAAACCCATGCTTCATTGATCTTGAAATGTATCACTAACTGTATTTTCAATCAATCATTTAACAAACATGTGCACCAGTTTGAGACAATGTCTCCATCACTGACCTAGTTATGTCTCCTTGCTAGATTCAATCATTCAAGTTAAAGAACAACTAATCTTAGGCCTTCTTACTCTTCTTTGAGGATTGAGTCGAGTCCTGCCACCTTGAGGGCCAAAAAATAAGTAGAGAATTTTATGTGCCATCTATGATTAGGTTTGTTATCCATGCAAGGTGTTCGTGAAAAACTTTGAGATTTTGTCATATACATTACAATTGTATGTTTCACTTTTGCAACTATAACTAATCATCTTCTAACAACAATAAGGATTATATTATAAGGACAATGCAAATTATTAGCACCACTACCTTTAACAGTAAAGCATATAAAAGTTAATGATCTTTTTTTCATCTGCCTCTGTAGCGTCTCTATGAACTTGAGGACTAGAAACTGAGAATATAAACTTGAAATGTAACCATGTCGGACAGAATAAAGTAAGACGAAGAATAAATCATAGTTATGGACCAAAAAGAAAAATATAAGTCACACATCATAACCTTTTCAAATAATTCCTTAGTTATTTCTACCAAGGATGATACTTGGAGCATCTAAGACCATATTGAAATCTGAAGAAAGGTAATGAGAAATATAAATCAAAATCATCATCATCATTCGAATAAGAAGTAAAGAAATTAACCTTTTTATATATTCAACTTTCAGCAAATAGTAATCGAAGGATCTAATTCTATATGGGTGCTTGACCTGCTGTTAGCTACTCTACTCCATGACCTGCATAAACATCTTTTTTCTTTTAATAATATTGACAATGATTATTCCTATAAATTTACACATACAAATATGAACTCATACAAATACGAAATAGTGTCAAATAAAAAATAAATAAAAAAACCGAAATAGTGAGATCGATGGACATATGATTAAGAACACGAGAGTGTGTGTACTTTACATTCAACATATAAGGTACATTTTATCTCTATTTAGTATTTCAATCGACAAAATTAATCTTATTAATTACTAGGTATAGATAACGCGTAGAATACAGTCATAAACGAAATATTACTTACATTTATAGTCAAAGACAGTAAAATTGTCAATATATATATATATATATATATATATATATATATATATATATATGCAAAACGCGAATGATGCGCGCATGGTGGCTTTTTTAGGGAGATATATACCAATATTACACCCAATTTCTGCCAATTTACCAAAAATCCTTATTTCCTATACATACCCAAAAAACCAGTGCTGCATGTAAAATCTGTAACTGTAAAACCCTTTGTTATATTGGCGCGCATATATCACATCAACAACTGGCGGGGTTTGATTACGACAACACAAATGTGCTTTGGCCTTTCATAAACTCAAAACAACAACAAGAGGTACAAGTTGAACGGGGTGGTGGTTGTGGTGGTGGTGTTCTCGTCTCTTCTTTGTTCTTGTGTTTCTTAGAGGCTGAGGATCAACCCCCCTTTCCCTTCCGGTATTTCCGTTAGCTCTGATTCTTTGTCTTTTTTTTTGTCTTGTTTCTCCATTTCCTTGTTTCACATCAATTCAGAATCAGAATCAGATTCAGTTTCAAGTTACATTCAAAAGGCCCATTGTTTTTGGTTTTTGGTTTTTGAAAAGTAACTCTTTTGGTACCCTTTGGCGTTTGTTTTTTATGTATATTGTGGGCGGGTGTCTATATAAGTTGGAAGGTTGTTGAGTATTGAGGTGTGGAAGAAGATGACGAAGATGATGAAGGGTAGGGTGTCTAGAAATGGAAGCTATGCAATTGCTTCGTCTATGAAAGATGGACATGATCAACAGCCTTGCATTACCTGCACCACATTCAACATCCTTGCTCCAATCTACAAGCGCCTAAGCCATGAGGTATTGTATATACTATTCATTCCCGTTTTACCATTAAAGGTTTAAGTTTTGATTTCATTGCATAAAAAGCTCTAATCTTTTATGCTACTTTCAATCATAATGTTAATGGGTATTGAAAGATTGACTCATTATTCATTGATGGTCAATAAATTTGGCAAGGGTCGTCGTTTTACCTGGTTTTTGTTCTTTATACATTTATAGCATAGAGATTTATAAGGAAGCAATCTGAATTTGATCCATTTCAATGACATGTAATTTACATTTGTTCTGGTTTTTGTGGGGCTTTACAGGACCCGGGTTGTAGGGAAAGCGATCACAGGGCTTATTGGCTGGCCAGAAATCACATGATTTTGGATTGTTTGTTGGCTGAGAGATCGTCCATTATTTGTCTTCAGGTTTGTGTTTCTTAAGCGTTTGATGGATTGTTGGAATGGGATCAGAGTACTCATAACCTTTTGATGGCCTAATACTAACATGGTGAATATGTCTCTCTTCCTATTTGGTGTTGACAGGAGTTCTGGGTTGGGAATGAAGAGCTTGTGAACATTTATGAGAAGAGACTTGGTGATGCTGGTTATATCAATTTTAAGCTAGGAAGGACAAACAACCGCGGTGATGGTATGTCTTCTTTCTTTGAAAGATCTACAGCATCTTTACATCTCATTTTGGATGGGTTTTAGAATCTCAAACTTATTTAGTGCTTGTTTTGTTGGAAAGTTCTAAAGATGATCATCATCTGTTATTGTTGAGATAACTATAGAAAACATAGCTGAGATGGGATATGAAGGAACTGTTTGCATTGTTATTGACCCCAGAAATGAGAGAGGAAAAAAAAATTGATGTCAACTGAAGAGATTGAGTTTGAAAGTAACATCTTTGTCCTGGTTAGACAGAGAATTGATTACACCTGTTAAGATTGGCGCTTTGAACACAGCTAATTCAGTGTGTCCTTATTTAAGACTAATGTATTGCAATAACCTTTTATGCTTTGTTGGAATTTTGTACTATTGTCTTCATTGAATGTGAAACACAGACCCCCATTATACATCAGCCTAAGTTGTTTCCACTATACAGGTTTGCTGACTGCAGTGCATAAGGACTACTTTAGAGTTATAAATTATCAAGAGGTGCACTTCAATGATTGTGGAGATCGTGTTGCTCAGTTGTTACATGTTGAATTAGCTTCCCCAGTTTCACAATTTCGAAACAACGATATTCGGCAGGAAATGCTCATTGTGAATACCCATTTGTTATTTCCTCATGATTCAAGTTTATGTACTGTACGATTGCGTCAGGTACCTTAATCCTACATTTCATACTCTTCTGTTTTATGCATATAGAATGACAATATCATTTTAGTTATTACTTGTAACTCAGTGTGTGTACCTCTGACAACAATTTCTTTCTCTGTTTATAGGTGTATAAAATCCTACAATATGTGGAATCTTATCAGAAAAAGAACAAACTTAACCCCATGCCCATCATTCTCTGTGGTGACTGGAATGGAAGCAAACGTGGACATGTTTACAAGTTCCTTAGATCCCAGGGGTTTGTATCATCTTATGATACTGCTCATCATTACACCGATGCAGATGCACACAAGGTCAGTGTCTTCAGTTTTACCCCAATTAATCTGATTAATCTTCTAGTGCCTGTTACTAACGTTTTTCATTCTTCGTACAGTGGGTTAGCCACCGAAACCATCGAGGAAACATATGTGGGGTTGACTTTATATGGCTTCTCAACCCAAATAGTTACCGGAAACTACTAAAAACAAGTTGGAGTGAAGCAGTATTTGACATGTTCAAGGTCAGGAAGACGATTCTTTGATCGCATACTCTTATCAGTTTCACTATATTTCTTTTAAAGATTGAGGTTATTACTTTCAATTGTTACGTGAAACTTGTATCCTTTTTCAGTCTCTAATGGTTCAATTTTCACATTTTCAGTATCTACTACGAAGAGCTTCACTGACAGAAAGTGACGCCTTCGCCTTTTTGAAGGCTGACAACCCGGGTGATTACATTACTTATTCCGGCTTCTGTGAAGCCCTCCGACAGGTGTGATGTCAATTACAACTGAGTTTCTTTTCTCTACTTTTCTACTGCTTGTTAGTTAATCTGCTTAGTGGTTTATATTATGCAGCTTAATTTGACCGGTCATTGCAATGGACTTAGCCATGAAGAGACCAAGGACTTATGGGTTCAAGCAGACATAGATGGCAATGGTATTCTTGATTACGAAGGGTTTCAGGTAAACTATATCGACTGAATATGTCTTGGCTTTATCTGTCTTATATGCATCTCCACATTCCATTCTACTTTCTGGATTCAGTTGGCTGAGACTATTTGGCCTTGCAGCAGCGAATTTGGAATCTAACAGATGGTGGTAATGAGATCTGGGATGTTGGCTCTAATGGTATGCAGGAGCAAGCTATTGGTTTCAGTGTAAAAAATGCAGTTCTTTTCCCTCCTGAAGTGGAGAAAGGAACGTGGCCTGAAGACTACTCTCTTTCTGATCATGCACGACTAACTGTGGTTTTCTCACCGATAAGAATGCCATGCTCGCAGATGATCACCTGACCAAAGTAGAACTTTGGGATCATGACTAGTTTATAAACCATCTCATTGATTTGAGTCAACCTTACAGCCAGATTGTTGGAATGGAGCAAAACCTGCTGAATAAAGAGAGGAAAAAGAAGTCTGATCAACTTGCATGTTGATGCTGCGCCTTTCTTCCTGTGCCATCCTCAGAACCTTAATCTTTCATACACCAGTGGTGACTACATCAGTGCCAACAAACACATTAGCATGGGAGCCCCTGATCTGCAGCCGCTGAATTGAACTACCAGCCACATTATGCAAAGTTTCATTTTGCCTTTATGTGAGAAAAGGAAGCAAAGAATAACAGAGAGATATATATAGTTGTATAGCTGTACATATATGTAGAGTCTAATATAGAGTTTGTAGCTAGCTGTGCATATATGTAGGCCTCTCATTCTTGTAGCATGGTGATATCTTACACATTAGGTTTCCTTCAATTTACACACAATCACATTGTAAACAATTTTGCTTTCTGCAACAGAGATTGACTAACATATAAGAGCAACAACAGTTTTACATTTTGGGTAAGTAAGAACTCACAGTTATACACTCAAGAGTTTGTTATGGAATGCCCTAGTCCTGCGGAAGATGGTTGTTTCAATCCGTAACTCAAAGAAACACAAAGCTTGGAAGCGCCAGATTCTAGAACTTGCCAGAGCCTCAAAAGATTGCGAAGTAAATGTTAAATGATCATATATATGACGGACGTCAGTGAAATTTAAACCTCATGATTCAGTATGCCGAAAATGTAACCAAATTAGTTATATTTTTTGTCAAAGTTCATGTCAATTAAGCTTTTCTTTTTGTTCTTGTTGCATGATGCACAAGTTAGCTAAAAAAAAAGAGGTTTAAAGTGGAGGATGAATGATTCGTGGTAATGAATTAGTTTCATTTCCTTTTTGCTTTCTGGCTTTTGCAGATGGAGAATAACTTGATTAATAATTAGCTTTAAGATTAGAGATAAACCAGAAAGGTACCCACTACTTCCCGTCCCCTTCTCAAATTTCAGACCACTTTCCACACCTAGTATTATACTCTCATTACCAAAGCTTTTAATCACCTTGTTTTTCTTTATGTTCACACTATTTTGGGACTGAATGAAAGAGATGCACATAGTACTTACTATAAGAGAGAAATGAAGCAAAAGGCCAAAAGGTGTGGAATATTTTGGAATCCTAATTGACAAAACAAAACATTAAAAAGTTTGAATCCTAACTTAAATTTGTTGATAATATATATGTATGATCATCAACTATACTATATAAAGCTCACGAGACAGAAGGTGGATGGTAATCTTTTAGAAAGTATAGTGGAATACCCCATTCTAAGCTTAATTGTTTATATAATACTGTTATACTCTTTCCTCCTCATATTAAGAGATATTATTTAAATATCTAAAGTACTGGTTAGAAAAGAAAGTTCGAAACCTCGTATTAAGATCATGTCTCTCGTACATTTCAGTGTATGTCAGAATTTCATAACATTAACATCCTCATTTTATTTTATAAATTCAATTATGTTATAAATATTATAATCTATATGACTATCCACGTAATTACTCATTAGTTATATACTATGATATAAATTATATATTTATATAAAAAGGCTAATGAGAATGAATGAGTAAACTTCTATCTTAATATAAAAAAGGCCCATGAGATTATACAAAATATACGATCTTCACTATCATATCACGTAACACATTCATGGGCCTATGATCGTTGGGTCACCTCACATATTCTAATTTCTAATCACACAAAAGATAGAAACAAAAAAAAACGACAACAAAACCCACAGGAAAAATACCAAAAAAATTAATATTAAAACTCCAAGTAAAAGCCAGAGCTCGACACGTGGACGCGTCTCATTGGCTTGTTTCCTCAACCTTCCCCCCGCGTTGCCTTCGTTACGACGCTTCGTCAATTCTCCATTCCACCCCTACACTCTCTCCAAAACCACACCCTCTACCCCCACCACCAGTCCTCTTCAAATACCCCCCACAGTGGCATCGCCGTAGTTATAACCAAAACCAGGGGTGTTCAGTCAGACGCGGTATCCACTCGGAATTTAAACGCGGCTTGAAACCAGAAAGAGTCCATCACATGTATAAAGGCAAAAGCACTCGACTCCACAGCTGAGTCTCTCTCTCTCTTTTTATTTTCAGACTGAAAGAAGAAGATTAAAGTGGGGACAGACCTGAATCCTCTAAATTACATGGTTTAAGATTTAGGGTTTACATATTGAGCGACTTTTGATTTTTGACATGGTGATGGATATGGGAGTGGTGTCACTGTCCTCGCTGCCGTTGGGGTTTAGATTCAGGCCGACGGATGAGGAGCTTATAGAGTTTTATTTGAGGGCCAAGATCAATGGCCGTGATAAGGAAGTCAGCGTTATTCGGGAGATTGATGTTTGCAGATGGGAGCCCTGGGATTTGCCTGGTAATTTTTTTTTTAGATGATTCGTGAATTTCTGTGTGGTAATGGGGTTTGATTTGGATGATTATGCGGTGAAAATGATGAGTTATGGATGTAAAAAGTGAAAAAGATTGTGTGATTTGGATGAATAATTAGCATGAAAGAGGGTAAATTAGTGAGGAATGTGATAGAGTTTGTTAATTCTGTAATAATTTTTGCTGTTTGTTGATGGGTTTTGTTCCGATTAATTAGTATTGAATGAACAATTAGCGAAAAGTAGTACACACTTTCTTTACTTATCAGTTTTTGGTGTTTTTTTTTTTTTTTTTTGGTTCTCAATGTTGAAAGAATTGTGTTTTTCTTTATGCAGATTTATCAGTGATACAGACGCAGGATCCGGAATGGTTCTTCTTTTGTCCACAGGACAAGAAGTACCCAAATGGGTTCAGGTTGAACAGGGCTACAAGTGCTGGGTACTGGAAGGCTACTGGTAAAGATCGTAGAATCAAGTCCGGAGCAAACTTGGTTGGAATGAAGAAGACCCTCGTCTTCCACAAGGGGCGTGCTCCCAAGGGTAAGAGGACCAATTGGGTTATGCATGAGTACCGTGCTACACAGAAGGAGCTTGATGGCACTAATCCTGGCCAGGTTGGATTTCCTTCACCTTGTATAAGTTGTTTGTTTAGTGTCATATGAGCATTTTTACTTGTTTTGAGAGAATATTGGGCTCCATAGGTTTAAAGGTCACATTTTGAGTTGAAATGTAAATTGTATGATTTAGCAAGAACATCAGAATCTAATTAACCTAGTGTCCATGTCCAGGGAAACCTCGTATGTTATGTGGTGTAAAGATAGCTTAGTGTCCAATTGGTTATTTAGATGATTGAATGAGTAATTGCTGTTATGAGCATAAAGATTGTAGAAACTTCTTTCATGATAGATGGAACTTGTCGCCTACAAGGAGGCAATGAATTGAAAAACTTTGATGTCAAAATCTCCCATTGATGTTTTACAATTAAGTTCATTTATACATAAAATATGTTAACTTTTTTGGTATGAAATATGAGGTCTAAGTTGTAAGAAGCATTTAACAAGTCTCAAGTTTTAATTTCTTTGCATAGAAATTTGGTTCCTTTTTTTTCTGTGGAGGTTCAGGAGTGTGGATTTATGTGGCATTTTGTTTTCACTTATCCACCACACATGCACATATCACTGACCTGCAATTTAAAAGGACTAGATGTTCAAAAGTATTGATGAGATGATGTTGTGTTTTGCAGAGTCCGTTTGTCCTCTGTCGCCTGTTTAAAAAACAAGACGAGAGTATCGAATTTTCAAACTGTGATGAAACTGAACCTGCTGTATCCTCCCCTAGCATTGTCAAATCTCCTCTTGAAGACACGCAATCTGCTCAAGCACTGGTTCCACCATCACCATCATGTGAAATGCAACCTAAAAAGCTTCATACTGGAGCAGAATGCAACAATGCTGATAATTATGATGGGATGACATCAGACCCTTTACCAATTAGTGAGTGCCCTAGCAACAGCTGCAATGATTATGATGGACCAGATCAACTGGATCTGCCGCTTGAGGTATATTTAAGCAGATTTTATGACCCCCAGGAAGAGCCACCATTTTCCCCATTGCACTCACAATTGGAAGTTGAGCATTGCTACCCTGGTAGCAGTGGCTTTAACAATGGTCATAAAGGGGTGCAATTACCAAAGGACAGCATTGAGCAAGATGCAGAAATTTCTGAGTTCCTGAGCACAATATTCAACTCTTCGGTGGAGTACTCCTTTGAAGATTTGGATACTCTAAGTTCTGCAATTGAAAGTGAGACCAAGAATGCTGTCCCCGTTAAGGACTATGGATCATGCAATGCTGCAGACCCAAAGCTGAATGATGTACTGGTGAGTAGAAGCTTTTAAGATAATTTTCTTTTTCAGTATGGCCTTTCCAAGTTTTGGCTCCGATCTGACATTGTCGAGCGTATGCATTTAATTTCTGTTTGATGTTCTTTTAAATGATTATCTCTAAAAATTATTCTATTCTCATCTCATCCAGTTTATGTCCGAGCTTCAAACTCCTGATTCGTTGGAGGGGAATGTCGACAGAAAGGGTCCCATCACTCCCATGCAGATTGCAACAACTCCGCAGAATTATGGTATAATTCTTCTGATGGTAACATTGATGATTGTGGGAGATGACTAGATGAATGTTAAGAAATTAATGTGTTGCCTTTTTTTTTTTTTTGTAGAACAAACCTCAAAGGTTGAGGTATCAAGCAATCATTCAAATTCACTTCTCAGTTCCAGTGCTGGCACTGGGATTAGGATTATGACTCACCAAACACCTCCAACTAGCACCTTAAGACCGAGTATTATGACACAGGGTGAAGCACCAAGACGAATAATGTATCAAAGTAAACTTCAAATAGGGTCAATTCAATGCAGGAATATTTCTAAAAACCTGCATTATAGACCAGAAGACCATGAAAGGAAACTAATCGCTGTGGAGGTGAGAAGCGCAAACAATGTCAAAATCTGTTGAGATTTGTTCAGGGGTTGATAATCCGTTTAATGCTGCTTGCAGGAGACACGAGATTCAGAAAAGAAAGCTAGTAGTGATGCTGCTTTCCATGCAGGTAATGCTTTGGATGAACCCCAGGAGACACTCATTGTTGAGTCCAGTGACCAGACTATTTCCACAACACCAAATATCACATCATTAGGCAGCATTTTGACAGGCAAAGCGATCCCTTCTGTGGTCTTGAAGGCTTCTCCTGCTGGCCATTCTATTTGGTCATTTGCGTTTATGGTTAGACTAGTTGTGGGTGCATTTTTGTTCATGGTATTTGCTAGCATGTGGGGATTTCATAAGTTTTGAAGCTGCTGGAAGACCTTTGGCCGGAGACCCCAAATTTTTGAGAGGGGTGCTTTGATAGGCTTATAAGATTTAGTATCTTTAAATTTTGTGTATTAGTCTGTCTTGTATGTTCAGCCGCAAAGTTCTTTTGTTTGATAAATAAAGATATGAACTTCAGTATTTGCTGCTCGTTTTTTATCTGAAGTAGTTAGCTCTTTCTGAGCAACAACAAGCAATTACTACATGGAACTTGGGGAGTCGCACGCCTGTGATTTTTGTTCATGAATCGATATCGATAAACGTTTGAGGCCTTGTCTTGATTCAGAGGCATTGGCCATGGCTCCCTAGATAGCTAAGCCTCTAATGCAATGAGAGGAAAGAAGAACTTACATGTCAATGAGAGGAAAGAAGAACTTACATGTAGTATAGTAGTATTGAAATGTCGAAGTCAACTACCTTATTGGCAAAACGTCATGACTATTTTTAGCCAACAACCCCTCTTATCTATCAATAACTGGTTTCTACTGCTATTGTCTTTCTTAGCAAATCACAGCAATACAAGCAGATTGATGACATGAATCCTTGTTCGATCTTCAACTCACTTCTAGTTTTACATCTCTCAGTTTCTTCCTTTTGTGTCATCCATGCCACTCTGGACCAAAACTATGCACAAAAGATTCTAAGCGCAGCCCAGGAAGACAAAAACTGGTTGGTCTCAATAAGAAGGCAAATCCATGAGAACCCAGAACTCAAATTCCAAGAGCACAACACCAGTGCTCTTTTACGCAAGGAGTTAGACAGACTCGGCATCTCTTACTCGTACCCAATTGCCAAAACTGGCATTGTGGCCAATATTGGGACCGGTGATGGCCCAGTTGTGGCTCTTCGGGCTGACATGGATGCCCTCCCTATGCAAGTAATAGAGACCCTTTCCTTTTGCTATTAGGAAATCTAGTTTTTGTTGTGATTTGGTATGATTTTGGATGTATTTTGATGTGTACAGGAGCTTGTTGATTGGGAGCACAAGAGTAAGATTGATGGGAAGATGCATGGTTGTGGTCATGATGCTCACACCACTATGCTTCTAGGGGCTGCTAAGTTGCTTAGTCAACGGAAAGAGAAACTTCAGGTTAGGGAGTTCTATACTTTCATGTGATTCTGGGTTTCTGACAAAATGAATGTCAGTCTGAGCATTAGTTTCAATCTTTTTCAGTTGGAAATCATAATATTCATTGATGAAAATATGCAATATTGTGTTGAAATCTATTATACTAGCATATTGTGCTGCAAGAATGAATGCCCATATTACCACAGCATTCAATCTGTGTGTTGAAATTGTAGAGTGCCCCTATGAAAATATGAATTCTTTCAAAGTTTTTAGAATCTGTCATACCATCATGTTGTGCAACCTAAATGAATGTCTATCTGAGCACACAGTTTCATTATTTCTTTGGAAAATGAGCGATGAATGCAAGGTTTAATAGAAGAGGGTTCTTGATTTTAGATTCAGACAGATTTTTCTTGATATGGTGTTGAAGGGTACGGTTAGACTTATTTTTCAACCTGCTGCGGAGGGAGGTTATGGAGCAGCCCACATGATAAAAGAAGGTGCTCTTGGTGAAGCCGAAGCAATATTTGGGATGCACGTCGATTTTGAGACACCCACAGGAAGCATAGCAACCATTGCAGGGCCACACTTGGCTGCTGTTAGCTTTTTTGAAGCAAAGATAGTCGGTGAAGGAGGGCATGCTGCAGGTCCCCATGACGCTGTTGATCCAACACTTGCTGCCTCTTTTGCAATTTTGGCATTGCAGCAGATCGTCTCAAGAGAAACTGATCCCCTCCAAAGTCAAGTGAGTCTCTTTCTCCGATAGATAAAATACCATGCAGTTTCCATATAATTGCTTAATATTGATGAATTTTCATTGCTTGTCAATGGGGGAAGTGAAGCTACAGAACTGTTGCTTGACATGTATGAAAGCACTTTTATATATTACGGCTCTACATAATCTCAGACAGAGCCTTTTTTTTTTATTTCAGTTGCTCAGCTTTAAATCCAATTGCTCCATTGTTGACCCAAGACTCATTGAAAACTTTCTTTGTATTGACATTTGGAGGAAGTAACCAACCTATGTTTCATCAGTTAAAAAAAATCAGCTGATTGAATAGGCATATGACAGTAACGATAACGTAAGAACCTCCACTGCAATAAGGTCCTAATAGCTGGTTTTTGATGAAGGTTTTATCTGTCACTTATGTTCGAGGAGGGACTGCATCCAATGTAATTCCAGACTATGTTGAATTTGGCGGCACATTAAGGAGTCTTACAACAGAAGGCTTGTACCAACTCATGAAGCGATTGAAAGAGGCACGCAGCATTAACCTTTTTCTCATTAGACTTGGTAGAAAGAATATGTTGTTGCATACTATCATCACCATATAATTCAGTGTTCCATCACCATATGTATTGGAAGAGCCTCTAGGCGGCATCTGGGTGGTCTAGGCGGCCTTTAAGTTGGTGATGCCCAGCTAATTATTTGGGATTTCTTGCAGGTTATTGAAGGGCAGGCAGCTGTGCATAGATGTACTGCATACGTCAACATGAAAATTGAAGAGTTTCCCCCAATTCCTGCTGTTTTTAATGACAAAAACTTGAATTTGCATGTAAATAGGGTTGCGAAACTTGTGCTTGGTCCTGAGAATGTGAAGGTTGGCAAAAAAGTGATGGCAAGTGAAGACTTTGCTTTCTATCAAGAATTGATTCCTGGAATCATGATCAGCATCGGAATAAGAAATGTGGAAGTGGGTTCAGTTCACTCACCGCACTCCCCTTACTTCTTTCTTGATGAGGGCGTACTTCCTGTCGGGGCAGCATTACATACTGCCTTGGCTGAGATGTACTTGAACGAACACCAACATTCCGCTATACAGTGAAAACTTCAGAGTATAGTTCTGGAGAAATCTTGATGATTCCTACTGTTGGTGCTAGCTTATTTAGTGCTCTGTAAGCAGGAAAAGGAAATTAAAATACTTGCTTCGATTAGTGATAAACTTGTATGTAGAAGTATAACAGAAAATGAAAATTTTCAGGTTGAAAGTACTTCTTAAGTGCAGTAAAATAGCAACATGATATGAATGTTTAATTTCCTCGTACAAAAGGATAGTGAGAAATCAGTCGTATACATCCAGCTGAATGAGTAGTCGAAACTGATCTAGTGTTAAAGACAGTGGATCCCATATTTGCTAAAAAGTACACAAAGCTAGCATGGGTAACCTGATCAGCAAAATCCAAAGGATACAATGTATGCATTCCAAAACATCCGCATAAACAGCCCATGTTCAAAGGACTTCAAATCAGGAATAAAGGAAAACGAAAAGAAAGGCAGTCCAAGGATGATGTTGATGTCTTATGAATCATTAACCTACTACTGCTTTCTTGCTTGCCCTAACAATGCCAGCAGTTTGAAGAGAGGGCTCACTAGTTAAGGCAGATCAGCTCCCATTTGTTTTATGTTCACCGGCTCCAATTTATCAAACATCTTTATAGTTTGATAAATTGTCTCAAATTCGCTTAGAATGTTATGGAGCAGCAAATCAAGCTAATGTGTGCTACAGCATAATAATGCTGACACTTTACACTATTATTTCCAAAGGGCACAGGTCCACAACACACTAGACCATGTTGGAGAAGGAAGACGACATTGGAGCCATGCAGCGCCATACATGCACTGCATCTGAACTGTGGCACAAAATGAGTAATTATTCCTTGTACCTGAAAAACCACGTGGCACTGTCATATGTGGTGTACCCAGTCAATCATATTACTCAATTTCTTGTAGAGACAAATAGAGGGGTGAAAAAAAAATAGAGGTAAATAAACAGACCAATCAATAAAACACTTGGACCAATAGTATTAGAAGTGAACAAATGTCACGTGGTGTTCTGGTTACAGTTTATAATTTAACTGCTAATGTGATTGAGTACTAGGAACAAATTAAGAGAGAATAAATGGTGGTTGATAATTATGATTACTTTACTAACTAATCAAATCCTAATCATGCATCGAGATTCTTCACCAATAAACCTGATTCGATCACCTCTAACATTTGAAAATGGAGAAAGATATAATCAAGCTGGTCAACCTAAATTCTATTTGGTCTGCATGCCTAGCTTCTTTTCGAGATTTTGAGCATAATACGATCGAGCTAACTGGAAAGATGGACATAATGTTGGTTGTTCATACTTAGTGGTTGTGTTGAACCACCAAACTCATCTTTTCAGCTCTCTCTCTCTCTCTCTCTCTCTCTCTCAAGCTGAGTCATTCCCACGTGTGACCACCTAGGTAAGTTGGCCCTCTTCTTTCTGTATTGGTAAGAAAGCTCAGTCTTTTTGCTCAAAGTTCTGCATCAAATTTCCTTGGAAAACTAAACCATGCAAAGCAGAAGCATTGCCTTTTCTCACCCTTTCGTCCTCAAAAGGATATTTACATAGTTGATTAATTAGGAAAACTATGCCCGCAGGGAAGTGGGAATCAATTAACTAATTAACATTGCAGAGCTTAATTTGTGATTGAAATGAAGGAAACAGCAAAAGGAACAGAACAGACAAAGATGAAAAGAGAGACTAAAATAAGCATTGTGATATATATGGAGGTAGCAAACCCATGTGAACGATGTGATTCAGAGATCAACTTTGGTAGCACATACACGTATATATAACTTAGAATGCAAATTTCGTATATCCCCACGCAATTCATCCATCCCAATTACTAAACTCGGGTGTTGATTCATGCAAATTAATACAAGTACTGCTTTGCTTGAACAAGCAGCTTCCTTGTAGAAACAAAGTACTTGCTAAATGCTTGTTTAAGAGTCTAATTAGTTCATGAGCACGTCGAATGTAAGCACTTTTGTTAGTCCATGGACGGCAAAACAACCCCGGCCCCAATCAAAATGTCTAATTTAGACAAAACTTGTTTAATCAACTCAAGTAATTAGCTTAATTCAGACATGATGATGATTTGGAATTTCAGATTAGAGTAATTAGTTGCTTTGGGGCCAAGGTATGTATATCCAGGTTGGCCACACAAGGATCTGACACATAACCACCTCATGAAATTGTATTATCCTTTTCTTTTGCTATAAAATCTGTCAACTCTGCTCCACTGAAACCTCTCCCTCCCTCTTTTGAGTCTTTTCTATAGCTCTCTGATTCTTGGAGATTGAGAAAATAGATCAAAAAGAAGAAGCATTTTATATAAATTGAGCTTCCTCTGTGTATTTTAGTGGAACTGCATGTGCTCTAGCTAGAACAACACAATATACTCACTTTAGTTGTATGATAACAATCCCACCGTCCCTCCATTATAATCTGATACTCTCATTCTTTCTCATATATAATCACTCCCTCTTCATTTCTTAAGCCCCCTTCCTATCTTCCCTTTCTCTTGAATTTCCTATCCAATTTGAGGATACTGCTTAATTTGGAGCTCACTAGTCAGTAACATAAAAATGGGTGAAGAAACTAAGCCGGTAAGTAATTCGTGCTGTCGAGTCTCGACCGTTTGCTTCTGCATTTCTGTTATAATGCTTATAACTGATTCATGTTCATTTGTATTGTATAGGAAGAAGCTAAGGTAGAGGAGGTTAAGCCAGAAGAGAAGGCAGAGGAGAAAGCGGAAGAGAAGAAAGAAGAGAAAGCAGCTGAGGAGGAGAAGAAGGAAGAGCCAAAACCACCAGCTCCTTTTGTTCTGTATGTGGACTTGCATTGTGTTGGCTGTGCAAAGAAAATTGAGAGGTCTATCATGAAAATTAGAGGTATGCATTTCCTGAAAATGGCATGCATCTCACTAATTCACTTGGTTTAATTAGTTTGCTAATATATATTGTTTCTTGATTGATTTGTAGGTGTGGAAGGGGTTCTGATAGACATGGCTAAGAATGAAGTGACCATAAAGGGAATAGTGGAGCCTCAAGCAGTGTGCAACAAAATCATGAAAAGAACAAAGAGAAAGGCTAAAGTATTGTCTCCATTACCAGCTGCTGAGGGTGAACCTATTCCAGAAGTTGTTGCTTCTCAGGTCCAAAACCACCACAAATCCTTAATTATAAAAATCTAATCAAATTCACAACTGAAGAAAAAAACTAAAGTTCAATGTGTTTATGATTAATTCAGGTCAGTGAACTAACAACTGTGGAACTCCAAGTTAATATGCACTGTGAGGCCTGTGCAGAACAACTTAAGAAAAAGATACTCAAAATGAGAGGTAATCAAACTGCATTTCATATACAACTTTCTTGTTCTAGTTTCATCTTCATTCATATATGTCTTGAAGAAATTAAGGGTTTGATTAAATCTGCAGGGGTTCAAAATGCTGTGACTGATCATAATAGCGGGAAGGTGACCGTGACGGGGACAATGGACGGCGATGAGCTAGTAGACTACGTTTACAGACGAACAAAAAAACAAGCCAAAATCGTACCACAACCGGAGCCTGAACCGGATAAGAAAGAAGAAGCTGCGGCGGAGAAGCCAGCGGAAGAAGCAAAGCCGGAAGAGAAGAAAGAGGAAGAGAATGCGGAGAAGAAAGAGGAGGAAAAGCCGGCAGAAGAGACAAAGAAGGAAGAAGAAGGTGGCGCCGGCGGTGTAGAGAAGGAAGAGCATAATAACGACGTCGTTCAAGGCATACCGGAGGAGGAATTGAAGAGGATGATGCAGCACTATTATCAGCCACTTTACGTGTACGAGAGAATCCCTCCGCCGCAGCTCTTTAGCGATGAGAATCCAAATGCATGTTGCATTTCATAACTGCTTGCATGCAGAATTAAACGTTCATTTCGTGATGGGAATCGTTTCAAAACATGCAAGTTAAAAGTTGTTATGTTAGTTGACGAAAATTAATCATGTTAATTATATGTATAAAAATGCATGTAAGTTTTATGATTATATATATAGTAAGTGCCACCACTCGTGACGAGAATTTTAGACAAGTTAAGTGGGGATGGTATACGTTCATGTCAATTTTGGATTAATATTTCATCCAAATTGACGTTTTAATAATACTATTTCTATAAAGAAATGTGATTATATATATTCTGTTCTTTCTTTTCTGTTCTCAATTCTATTCTTTTTGTTGTTTTTGTGTGATGGGATGATGGGGACAATCATCTATTTCCATGTGAATGATTGTTTGTTTGTGGTTTATATGAATCTATGATAAATCTCACCAAACTATATATACAGAGCAATTTTGGATGATTGAAGAACAGGGGGCAACCCTAAAAACTATACTAATTAAGAACAACAAAAAGACTACGTGATTAGAGATCTATGCTCTTTGTTGTTATCATATTTTCGGACTTGCGTTTGTAGGTTATGTAATTTGACATGTTTCTTGATAAATGAATTATTCATTTCTCTAAAAAAAAAACAACAAAAAGACATTGTCGCAAAATTGAAAATTCCAATCATTAGAGGAGACACAGTAATATTTTCTTCTACATTCGAAGAATCAATTAAATCATTTCTCCCGGGATGCAACCACATAATAATTCTTGTTTGTCTGAGCAAACCTTAGCAACTGTAGAATAAGATTGCGCGCGCTTAGTTTATTAATCGTTTAAGTCAGTGAAAAACAACTCGATTAATCCACAGGGCAGTTAGTAGATACCATTGTCTATTTGCATGTGTTCGTAATAATAAGTTTCACTTTCTCCGGCCATATCAAGAAAAGAAATGATCCAACAATGGATTAGATGAGAGTTGCTCACGCATGTGTTAACTTTCAACCTCAATAGAGTTCTCCACCAGGAAAGAAACACTTTCAAACATCTTTTTACGTACGTACGCACCCAAAAATCTTTCACAAATTTTGTTATTGTCGATAATACAGATCATGCATCCTGTACTAGAAACAATCATAGCCTCATATATAGGTCTTCTTCAATCTAATCCCTATCCTTCTAACATAGTAAGATTCACAAGGGTTTACTAGCCCCGACATATAGATTATTAGCTCGAAAAATTCGAAATCAGCTTATACTTTATGTGATGAAATCGTTGAAATGAATGGTGATTGTCGGTGTTCATGTCTCATGTATTATAGAAATAATGATAAACTGTGGGTCGATGGGGATCTTCAACTGATTAGAAATCAGTGGCGTGGGTTTCACATGGTGGGGAGCAAATTGTATTTGAAATCCGAGTCATCTGGGATGAAGAGGACCCATTTCTTTTGTGATTCTAACGTGGAGATGATGGTGATGTGTTCCTTCACAAACACCTGTCTTTTTGTCTTGTTCACAAAACAAGAACGCAGTAGATCGAGCGGCCTTCATGGCCAATCTCGTATCTGGGAATCGAAACTGAAGTGGGAGAGAATGTGAGGCTGCTTATATATATAATTAGTTGAAGAAAACTCTGATAATCTATTAAGAAAATCAATAGAGCTATTTAGAACCATCAGCGTTGAAAGATTAAAGTTGAACAAATTAAGTAGCTAGCATTCATGCATTCAAGTTCCAACGATCGCTAAAAGCTAGCCAAACTTGGTCGATAAGGAAAAAAACCCACATGGGAGTCGTATATATATGATCCATCTGAATTCTATCCGAGTTAAAAATACTAGTACTGCTGCTTCTGATCCATCCCATGCATGAAAAGGGAGCTGAGAGAGAGATCGAATAAATGGCACTTTAGGGGGTTTGTATGTCCGAATGGTTGGTATAAAGCCATGCTGCATATGCATTCCACTTCGTCGATCGACCACTAAACCAGTCATGATCCACCCAGATTAAGATTGTTCATATGCAAAAGTATATCTTTAGTTCTTTACTATCAAAAGCATCAAGTACTGAAGCCGACCTCAGTAAATGCATTCATGCTAATTAAAGCAAGCTTACCTGCTTGTATATATATATAAAGCAACACAGAACATAGGAGAAAAACACCCTTCTATCTGCCGCATCAGCCTATAGCTTTATTTCGATCTTTTTGTGTTAACTAATCGGAATATTGATTAGTTTAGCCGAGATCCACCATGTATTTCAAACTCTAGTGGATTGACCCTGGCCTCTATATAAAGCCTCACAGTTGATGCAAAGGATAAAGTTATAAACCAATTACTACTCTTAGCTATATATAGACGCTCGATCGATCTGTATGTATAGCAAGGTACGTAGTTGAAAATTAGATCAAGGGATCAGAGCCAGTAGTCTTAATTAGCTTTCATGCATGCACATATGCAGTTTGGAGTTTTTTAATTCTCGGTAGTTCTACTGGTATACTAATCATGGCTGGTATGCAAATCGTTCTGGCTTCGAAAACTAGTGTAGAGGCGCAGTATGTGGAAATGATGGTTCCTCTCTATTCTCCTGGGTGCGAGAAGAAGGTCAAGAAGGCCCTATCCGACCTCAAAGGTACGAACTTGCATTAGTCAAGTACTAGTCTATAGCTCTTCTTCGTTTACATCTTCAGCATCCTTAATCCTAGCTCGATCATCTTAGTTTAATTAGCTGGCCAAGGTACCATTTGGCCCAATCAATCTTACATGGAAACAAGTTTTCTGGGCCTTAATAATGAAGATTTTGCATTTGTGCACACAGGAATATACTCGGTAAATGTAGACTACAGCCAACAAAAGGTGACGGTTTGGGGAATATGCAACAAATATGATGTGCTTGCCACCGTAAGGACCAAGAGAAAACACGCTTGCTTTTGGAATCCGGAAGACAACGATATCGGAGAGGAAGGAGAAGAGGAAACGGAGCAACCGCCGACGACGACGATGTCGGAGTCAGACGACGTCTCTACACCACCGATTGCAAAAATAAAGTCCTTATTAAGACAGCCTTCTATAAAGGCTCTCACTAGGGTTCGCTCTTTGAGCTTGAAAGCATGGAAGAATGTGTTTACCAGGTCCTATTCATTCTCATGATCGAGTTCATCAATTAACTTAACTTATATAGTAATTAAGGTACTTGAATTACTGTCAGCTCAGTGTTGTAATTTGTAAAACAAGATCGATGAGAAGTAATGTTATCCCTGCCGCTTCCTCTCTTACAATGGCTGACCCAGAATTTTATAACGAGGTGGGTTAGAATTTTTTATTTATATTTTATTAATATGGACTAAGTTTAGTTATATATGAGCTAAATTTGAAAATTTGAGGTTTGACCAGTTTTTAATTTTTAGCCTTTTCTACTAAACTTTAACTGGAAAAGTAGTTTTTGAACTAACGTGTACTAATTTATGTCAAAAATGAACAAATTTTAATAATATATGTGCTAAAATCAGAAATTTGAGGTTGGCTAATTTGTAATTTTTAGCATTTTAAACTAAAATTTAGTTAGAAATCTATGTTTTTTTAAAATTTAGGGTGAGTTGTAGCCCGCCGGAACCCATATGTAGGTACGCCTCGTGCTCTCTTATACACAAGATCAATGATAATGTCATTTGGCCAGAGAATAATTACTCTACATATAATCCGGCCAATTGGTTTATGATTGGCTGACTATAAATTGAGTGAATGTTCACCTAACTAATCGGCCAAGACTGACAAATTTGAAGGAAATATATCATTCAAGTACCTTTAATTCCTTGACTCTTGTTATCATAATCTTCAAGGGTCAGCATGAATCGAACATGTGCCATGCTATTAGCAACAACTATTTGTGTACCCGACGTCTTATGTCGCCAATATCAGATTTGGCCAAAATTTGTGTATATTATATCAATTGAAAAACCAAATAAGTAACATGCATATGAATAATACATTCTACATAATCCAAACATAAGATAGATACTCTTCATCAAACCACAACATAATTTCTTCTTATATTTTCGCACCCAACAACATAATTAAGCTAGATTTAAAGGCACACACCACATGACCTAAATAATAGACTAAGACTAGAAAAAGATTAGTCCAATCCACATGATGAGGTCCATCCCATCCAAAAAATGATCCAAGGAGATATTGCCACATCAGCCAACAGAAGGTTTTTCAAGCTAGCCAACAAAAAGAAGAAGAAAAGTGTATTAGCTTATGACCAGCCGAACAAAACGTGATTAGTCGTAAACTTGTAATCATCATCATTTGACCAATTTTCATCAAAGTATTCGATTCAAAACATGAACCTCTAGCTAGTTTGGTCGAGTTTCAATTGTAATCTTAGCAATGCCTATCAACCCTGGCATGTTAATTATATATGCATTGACAAACAAAACAGTGTTATTTGTTAGTAATATACCTTATCAATAATTATCTCTCAATATATATAGATTTTCTCAGATATGCAGATGTCCGTATTTATTCTTACAGTACGGATTTCCACTTTATACTCATTTTTCAATCAAATTTTCACATCTCCACCGTCTAGTCTTTAGATACTAATGTATATATCATCTCTGCAAAAATTCAGCCAATTTGGTTATATTAAGACACTCAAACTCAATTAAAATAATTGATGAACATAATTATGTGTCGAACTTGAACTGTTTATGTTTATAACATAAAAACGTAGTTTTGAGTGTCTTAATAATAACCAAATTGGCTGAAATTTTGCATAGATGATCTATACATTAATATCTAAATACTAGACGGTGAAGATGTGAAAATTCGATTTAAAAGTTAATATAAAGTGGAAATCCGCACCGTAAGAATAAATGAGTCGTACGCAGCTGGTGTATATATATATTCAAAGCTAGCTATAGGTCACCTTCAAAGTTCAAAAAAACCAAACTGGCTCAACTCCACACGTTTACAACACCTAAAAGCTACGTATAGAAACTCATTCTGAAATTATCGTTGAAGACTTTGCAGGGTTTAAGTTACCTGCTATCTACCCCGGCCTGCAGATAACAACAAGCTAGCTCGTCTCTCTCTCTCTGCCGATCTCTAGCTCTCAAATGATAACAGTAGCCATAGCTGCGGAGCTTCTAGAGGTGTACACGGCAGCGGTTGCTAGGATGACGGAGCGGGTCTTGCCTGCACAAACGCGCAGCGTACCATTCTACGGTCTCACCAATCTTCGTAATTTGTTGCCTGCTGCTTCTCCGGTCGACCACCAAGATGTCGACGGCTCTGCTTCTTCTTCTACTTCTTTTTATCTGTACTTTTGATCCAGTACGTACGTAGTCTTCATTAAGTCGTCCTCGATCAGTTCAAGAGGAATTGCAGATAGAGGCTGGTCGGTTTCTTCCTTCTTCTTCTTTTCTGTTGGAGTACTAGTCTTTCATTCATTAATTCAAGAATTAAATTCAGTTTACCCCCATAAAGTTTAGGAGTAACTTCATGTTAATCCCTATACTTTCAATTTCATCAGTTTACCCCTCAAACTTTTGAATTTTCCTCAAGCGTGACCAAATGTTCTATATTTTGTCCAAATCGGACGTTAACTGCTGATAATTTTAACCTTAACTGTGAGGCCAATATCTAGAATTTGGGCAAATCGAACCTTATATGTCCAAATCGGACCTTAACTGCTGATAATTAAATGTCAATTTAAACGGAATATGAGAATTTGGGCACGGTAGACAGAAATTGAAAAGTTCAAGGGGTAAACTGATGAAAATAAAAGTGTAGGGACTAACATGAAGTCACCTCCAAACCAAAAGAGGTAAACTGAATTTAATTCTTAATTCAATCATTAGTTTGTTGGCGATCGAATGCATGCCAAATGCAGTGAAGAGAAATTGTAATAGATACATGTAACAGACACATGGACTGTTACATATTCTAATCTGCGAAAAGGCTTTTACTGTATGTACACTCCAAAGATATATGATTTCTGTTTAGATTCTGATAGATATCGATCCAATACTGGACATGAAATGACTGGGAAAAACCAAAATAATATGGCTCTAGCTAGTTATTCAGTTCTGGCCCCAATATATTGATCGGCTGTTGCCTGTTTCAGGCAGCTAGCTATAGATAGCTTTGAAATTTGAATCATACAAGTCTTGGGTCGACACACTGTTCTTTCTCATGATCATAATTAAGCTCAATAATATTGATATGTAGAATTTATGTTCAACCGACTTTAGCTGAAGGGGATCGAGCTGTTGAGTACTTACGTATACGTAATTGGATCTCAAGCAATCGATTTCGTGAAGCTAGCTAGCTAGGTTCATGTACTACTGCTTGCATTATCCCTTTGATGATGAGATCAACTGTCCTTAACATACAACTCACACCGGCCGGTGTGCCCTCTCCTCCGGCCACTTGCGTCCATTATATCAAAACATGTTTTCTGAGTGACATGCGTTGCTGCACCCTCTTCATAGAGAGAGACCCAATAAGGTGGTATCGACTGTAGCCCGTATTTCATATTTCGTAAAATACTAAAATGTAATATGGTAATAATTAAGAAGGAAGAATAGTAAAAGACAAAAAAGTATGGGGAGGTAAATCATTTACTCCAAACAACAGGCACTCTTGTTGTAAATAATCACAAACCGAAGACCAAAACTCAAAAGAGAAGAGAGTGACTTCTACCAAATTTATGTTCCTTGTTTTGGACGGTGTAGACCCAGACGGCACCGCCACCACGGACTCTCTCTCTCTCTCTCCGTCTCCCCTCACTGTTTTGGTATGATTTTATCTCTGATTCATCCAAAAATCTCAGCTTTTGTACGAAATCGGATAAGATTTGTAGTGTTAATAGAAATGAAGCAGATTCGTTTTCATTTTTATGTTCTTGTTACGTTTGATTGCTTCAGTTTTGGTCTGGTTCCCAGATTGTTGTAGTAGAAATGGATCCATATTCATACAGCAGCTGTTCTGCATATGGAAGTTTTGATCTTTTGTTTACAATTGTGGAAAAAGAATCAATCTTTATTTTCACTGATATGATTTCTATGTTATCCAATGATCCTTATGATGTTGGAGAATTTGCTGTTGATCATTGGTAGGCATTTAATTTGAAGTTTTCAGCTTCTGATTGTCATACTTGATGTAAAATCTGGTGGGTTTTGATCAATTTTACCTAATTTATGTGTTAGAACCAAAATTTAAGAATGATGGGATTTGGGACTTATGGATATGGAGGACCCTATTTGTCATCGTCATCATCTTCGAGTTTATCAGCTCTGGCACCACCTTTTACCGTGGAGCGGCCTGTTCCTAAGCCCTTTTCGAGCCCACTGGTGGAGTCCTTTACGCCACTTGTGGAGGTGACTGAGCAACCTTATGCTGCCCCTCCGAATTCTACTTTGCACAACTGGCTCCCTCCTCACTCTCCCAGTTCAGTGCCCAATTCCTTCGCCAATCCTCCCCCAGCATTCGATTCAGTGCCTTCATCCAATGCGTATAGATACGCAGGCTTGCCAACTGCTGACTCATTCAGTACAAATTTGCCTCCGATGAACACTGTCAGCACACCTTTGTCCAATGCATTTTCCTATGATCAAGGCTTGGATGTTGCGGCGACTAGCTTTGTGGAAGCTAAACCATATTATCCCTCTTATTTATCGCCCACAATTCATGGTGATAACCCCATAGTGCCTCCTGATCAACCTAGTTATGACTGGCTATCTACTTCTCAATTTGCTCCCTTGGATGGGTCGTCTCACAAAGAGTTCACTCAAAGGCCCTCTTCTTCAAAGTATACAGCTCAGTGGGGTAGCTCATGGAACGGACCAGCAGAGAGGGAACAGGGTAAGCAGGGACAATTTGATGGAAGTTTTCTACCAAAGGAGAATGATGTATCTAATTTGCCATATAATAATTACGTGAACCAAGGTATGTATTCCCTAAAAGTTATTTAAGTCTGGGTATCTAATTGGATTATTTACATCTGTAATGTTTTTCGTTTCTATTTTCACTGTGTTGATGATTTGTTACGCTTATCTTTAGTTGTTTCCTGTTTGCTTCCTATACTGCATTTCCGACAGTATTTATAAAACAATATGATGATTATGTGATTATCTTTTCCAATGTGCAGAACCTCATTCCTCCAATAGCTTGGAGTCATACGGTGTAAATGAAGTAGCATCCCACAATATCCCAGATTGGAATGGATCTGTAAATGCAGAGCATTTAGGAGATAAATCCTTTGTGGGGAGAAATTCCAAATTCAACCCCATTGACTTTAAAAAACCCACGATGGGATCCCTTTCAGTGGTTCCGGAAATCCCTTCTAAGGCACCATCCTCACCTTTTATCGGGAAGTCTACTTATGGTGTTTCATGTGAAAAAAGACAGCATGATGCTAGTTGGAATGATATCACGTCCATTTCAAAGTCTTCCCCTGCCTCTATCATCAGACTACCGGCTATAGGCACTAAATCTCCAGAACCAAAGGTGGGTCTATTCAAAAGATTGAATTCCGGAAGAGATGCAGCAAATGCAGATCATGGTGGTTATTATCCCTCACAGGAGTCTCATCTCCCACAAAGTTTTGTAGACAAAGTTCCTTTTGACTCAAGCCAACTCGGCATTCACCTAGGAAGAATTGATCCCTTCTCTGTGGAATCATCATCAACAAAAGACACAGCGCTGCCAAATAACGGAAGTATTAACAACGATCCCTTGGACCATTTGTTTAAAGTAAAATCCGGACTTCCAAATTCACATGTTAATCCTGATGGTTTTGATGCGCCAGTTAATATCAATGACTCCATCAATTCTTTTCTGAACTCCTCTGAGAATGTGGATCCCAACAATCCAGCTGTGGACTCACCATGCTGGAAAGGAGTTCGTGGTAGTCGTTTTTCTCCATTTAAAGCATCTGAAGAGGGAGGTCCAGAAAAGATGAAGAAACTAGAGGGTTGCAATGGCTTGAATCTTAATATGCCAATGATCTTCTCACTAAACACATGTGAAAATATCTCTACCCAAACGTCGGTTGAGTACAATGAATTTGGATGGCTGGGGAATGGTTTGCTCGGAAATGGTTTGCCACTTCCTTTGAAGAAATCTTCAGTGGAAAATTCTGCTTTTGGAGAACATAAATTAGATGATACCACGAAGACTACCTATTACCCAGAATCAGGGCATGACAGAGGGCTTCATGGTTATATTAATACCCCTCATTCAGGGAGTGGAGACAAGTCCTTCCCTTTGAGCATTATCATATTGTGCAAGAAGGTTGTGGAGAAGGTGGATTAACAACCGAATCAAAGAACACAACATGGAGTGTTGGTGCAGATGTTAAATTGAATATAAATGACACCTTGGAACGTGGTTCCTCTCGTACCTCTCCTATCGAAAATACTTTTTGTTCTCCCTCTGTAGAGGATGCTGATACAAAGCTTACCACATCATATGGGGAAGAATCCAATATGAATATGGATATCCAGATGCTGGTTAATAAGATGAATAGCTTGTCAGAAGTGCTGCTCGTCAATTGTTCAAACATTTCATGTCAGTTGAAGAAAAAAGATATTGACGCCCTAAAAGCTGTGATCAATAACTTGAATAGCTGCATTTTGAAGCATGATGAAGATTTGTTGTCAATGCCAGAATCACCCCGTATCGAGCATAGTACTATCAAGTATATTGAAGAGTTATGCAAGCCAAATAAGGTATTTCACTAATTTTTGATTTTATATCAAGACTTCATTCTCTGACGAGTAATGGTGTTTTGTCACGAAGTTGCTTACTACTTAATACTCCATGCTAATGTTTTGCTTGGCTGAATAAATTTGTCAGGCTTTGAGTCCAGACATGCCGCAGTTGACCAAGATAGTTGCTCCTAGCATTCAGGATCCACTTCATCTTCAGGGTGTTCAGAAAGTAAAGAATCATGATAATCTTGTTAAGAATGATGATGAAGTTATAGGTTCTGTTTCTGTGAAAAGTGACATCGACTTTGTGAAACAAGAAGAGATGACTCAGGTACTCACTCTCCTTGGTTTTATATACTCTACTAAAATAAAAAAAATATGGTGCTCAATTGACATTGAGGGATGACAAAATACAAATGGTTTACTTCATTTATTTCTCATGGATAGGATATAAAGAAGATTCTCAGTGAGAATTTCCATACTGATGATACACACCCTCAGACTCTCTTGTACAAGAATCTATGGCTTGAAGCTGAAGCTGTAATATGTTCCACCAATTACAAAGCTCGTTTTAATCGTCTAAAAACTGAAATGGAGAAGTGCAAGGCTGACCAGTCCAAAGGTAAGTATGATAACATTCACCCATTCATTGTTCTTTACCTATAAACGATAAAAAATAAAATAACTTTTCAAATTAGAAAAAAAAAAGAAGAAGAAGAGATTCTTTTGGCTTTTTCATCATCTTCCTTATTTTTTATTGTACAATTTTTATTATTCTTTTCAGATGTGTTTGAACACACTGCTGAGATGATGACGCAATCGAGGTCTGAGGTTTGCGCTAATTCAAACCCGGTTGAGAAATTGACACCTGAAGTTCAGGGTTCTCCATTGCCAAAGTTAAATCTCCAGGAGTCACCCACTCTAACTCAAGGAGATGACGATGTTATGGCAAGATTTCATGTCTTAAGGAACCGCATTGAGAATTTGAGTTCTGTGAATGCCACCATTGGGGATGAATCCAGCTCGACTCTTTCTCTTGTTCTTGACAAGGTTGACGAGGTTGCACCTGAAGCAGATGCTAGGCCCTCACCTAGGATCTCCCTCCAGGACTCTCCCACATCAAGCATAACTGGCCTGTCAAATGATTATGAGGCTTCTGTTATGGCCAGATTTCACATTATAAGAGACATGAATGAGAACTCTAAATTCATTAGTGATGCCAATGTGGAGGATACAGCAAGCTCCAAGGTCTCTCGTGAACACAAGGCTGAAGAAGGTGCATGTGTAACAAGTGATGATGGCCCAATTCAGGAGTTAAATATTCAGGATTACCCTGGCTCAGTTCATGATTACCCTGTTTCAACCTCAACCACAACCGGCCATGCAAACCAGTATGAGGATTCGGTTTTGGCCAGATTTAATATCCTTAAATCTCGGGTTGACACCTGTAGTGACATACCTACAGCAGGGGAACTTCTGGAAAGTGTTGACCTTGGATATGCCGGTAAGAGAAACCTTGGGCCTATTATTTGCAACAGATCAGAGGATGGAAGCTCAGATGTAAAAGAACAACCTGTTTTGCAGAGTCACATAGCTGACAATAGCAAAGGCAAGTGTATGGACGCAAAGGAGTTCCGTCCGTTCGTTGAGGATGATCCCGGTCAAATGATCAACAGGCCTGCGAATCAGCTTCCTGCCGGTTCTCCTGATCAGAGCACTTCATCAGATTGGGAACATGTCATGAAGGAGGAGGTTTGGGGACACAGCTGTTGAACCTGATGCTGGATGTGCTATGTCTAAGTGCGTTGTTTTACTGTTTACTTGAATAATTATATTAAGACTCATAAAACTTTTAATCATCACTTTCCACTACGAAGGGTGTTGTATGTACAAAGTTAAACTTGTTACTTGTGTAGATGTCATGAACATATGATCTCTAATAGACGCAAGTTCATAATTATTATCAGCACACCTGCATTCATTACTGTATGTTGCTAATACAATCAACTTTTATCACCGTTTCGGTTTCGCACTTCCGCCGGAAAATGAAACTATAGTGTTTACCGGCCTCAGTGAGCAGAAAACAGTGCAATCCAGGGAGCCCGTGGATAACAGCTATTGTATCAACCTGGTTCTCTGATAGGGTATATTACAGACGTCATTTTCTTCTCCATTTCCTAAAGAACTTTATTTCCGGACCCAGCATTTGGGACAAGATATTCACTTGTTATAAAATCCCTGATATGAAGGCAACAACAGAGGAAGGGTTTGAAGCAGCATAATGCTTAAAAAAGCTTCCTTGGGATTCAAGCTTTTTCTTTTTCCCAAAAGATCAAAACAGTGAAACTGACGTAGACGCAAATCAAATATAAAACAGACATCTCTAACTACTACCTCTTGGAGTTTCTTGCCCTAGAGTCAAACATGATCCATAGTTTAAATCCAGGTACGCGTTAAATCTCTCTGGTTTCTTATAATATGATTCAGTCATGGAGTTATAGGTCATCTATCTTAACCCCATTCTACTTGTCTTGTTCTTCTACTTGTTTAAAACTACATGTAAGCTTTGACGAGCTAGCAACAATGACATTGTAAAGCTTAGCTGGTCAGTGGCTGCCCTCTCACTTGCCACCGCAGCTGGATTGCTTAATTTCCTGATTAGCTAGCTTCTTATTAATAAACTAATTTGTGATTAACGACTTCACGTACTCTTTCCCAGCTATAAATATGAGAACCATAACGTGTGTGTAGCATTCACTTAAGTACTGTGATAAACTGATAATCATACAGTATCGAAGAATGAGTTCACAGAATCTAAATAGTGTGTACATAGTTTTGTTTTGTGTTCTGTTATGTCGAAGAGGTGTTGATTCACAGCTCCAAGTTGGGTTTTATGGAGGTTCATGTAACGTAGCGGAGTTCATTGTGAAGGAGGAAGTTCGAAAAGGGTTCATTGGAAACCGAGGAGTGGCAGCTGGTCTTGTGAGACTGCACTTTCATGATTGCTTTGTTAGGGTGGGATTATGTTTCTTGTGAAGAAATGATATTCACTAAATATTATACACTAGCTTTTGTTGTATCATTTTATTTGTTGCTTATATCTTTATTCAGGGTTGTGATGCATCAGTGCTGATTGATTCAACTACCTCGAACACAGCAGAAAAAGATGCACCAGCAAACAACCCGAGTCTAAGAGGGTTTGAAGTCATCGACAATGCCAAGGCCAGACTTGAATCTATATGCAAAGGAGTCGTATCATGTGCTGATATAGTTGCTTTTGCAGCAAGGGACAGCGTTGAACTTGTAAGACATACATGCAAACACCTCTTTTTAACTTTCTTAGGCCTCAATTCTGATACGACTTGATTTGTGGCCATGGTGCAGACTGGAGGGCTTGGATATGACGTTCCTGCTGGAAGAAGAGATGGCAGAGTTTCAGTAGCTTCAGACACATTCACAAACTTGCCTCCTCCAACAGCCAATGTCAACCAACTCACTCAATTTTTTGCAAACAAGGGTTTCACACAAGATGAAATGGTCACTCTTTCTGGTAATTGATCAATCTCTTTGAATTTAATGGTTCCTTGCAGAACAATCATGATCTCTAATCATGTCGCATTATGCAGGAGCACACACAATTGGGCGCTCTCACTGCGGTTCTTTCAGTAATAGATTGTACAGTTTCAATGCAACAACAAACCAGGACCCTAGTTTAGATCCCGGATATGCTGCACAGTTGAAGCAGCAATGTCCACAAGGCAACACAAATCCAAACTTGGTGGTTGCCATGAACCCTTCCAGCTCTTTCACAAACGATGTAGCCTACTACGCTGACATTCTGGCAGACCGAGGCTTGTTCACATCAGACCAAACTCTCATTTCAAACTCTGCAACCGCAAACCAAGTTAACCAGAATGCCAGGAATCCCTTCCTGTGGAATAACAAATTTGCTGCTGCAATCGTGAAGATGGGCCGACTCGGTGCCGGCAATGCTGGTGAGATTCGGGCAAATTGCAGGGTAATCAACTAGCACATAGGAGGGAGGATGGCATGGTTTCTACAACTTGAAATAATTATGTGATACATCACGCATGTTGCTCTCAAGTATAAGAATTTTTTATCTATAAATTCACCGAGTGCCTTAACGCCCCAGCAATACTTAAGATTTGCCAAATTATCGATAACACTAAAGCGATGAAGAATAATAACGACCTTCATAAATCATGAGAAAGATATCAGCAATACAAAAGCCGTGCTGTTAATGTCTCGAGTTTAAAACTTAAAGAAAGCTCAATCCGGCATAACTAGATAATTACCGACACTGACAACATCGATCAAAAATCTCATGATCAAGTAAATACTGAAAATTATTAAATCCTCAACCACATTAAGTGGTAAGCTCCATGATAGCACTGACAATGTCCCCACTGTGAGTCTTGAGAGCCTTGACTGCCTTGCACCTTGATACCCCAGCTTGTGTCATGACCAAATCAATGTCCCGAGGTTGAACACCGGTTTCATCAATCTCTTCTTCCTCTTCATCTGCAGGGGCTCCAGCACCAGCGCCAGAAATCTCTGGGTTGGCCATCACAGAACTCATGTCTGGCATCCTGAAGTGCTGGGCAGCCTGTGTCTGTAGCTGAGAGCTCAAATCCTCAATCTTGGCCTCACCAAATATGACATACGTGTCAGAGTTTGGACTCTTGAACACATCAGGTTTCGAGATAAAAAACAGAATCTGTAATGAGAAAACACAATCAACATCTAGCATTAAATAACATCTCGATTTGCTTGCACAGGAACCCAAACATATTGTACAGAAACATCCGCTTACGTTTTTGGCTCTCTTGATGGTGACCCTGCTAACACCAGTGACTTGCTTCATCCCAAGCTTCATCATTGCCTTGCGACTCTTCTTCTCACTCCTGCTTTGCTTCGAAGACTCATTTCCATCTGCAACACACCCTTTAGTAATGTCCACTTATCCAGCCTAAATTTGCAACTCAACACCAAAAAGAAATGCTCCAAGTAAACAAACGAACCAAATCCAGCTCATCTAAGTCGAAAGCTTCCATTATTTCAATTAAATGCAAACTAGTCCAAGCTAAACTTATATATATATATATATATATATATATATATATATATATATATATATATATATTAAAACCTCATTACAGTAAATCAGTCATATAGTTCAATTTAACCATCACAAAATACGCAATCGAAACCCTAATTCAGATAAAAAGGAGAAAAAGCAACCACCTTGAGCGCCGTCTTCCTTGTCATCGTCGTCGTCGTCATCATCGTCATCCTCATCGTCCTTCACATCCTCCACGACGACCTCCTCATCTTCTTCCTTGTTCTGCAAACACATACAAATTTTACTACACAAAAACACAAAGCAAAATCCAACACATAAATTTCCGAGAGAAGCTAAGCGACGGACCTGAAGGCCGTTCTTGAGGGACTGCTCGGTGGACGGGACCTCTCCGACGAGCTCCTCCTCGACGAGCGCCGGCGACATCTTGCGGTGGTTGGTCGGAAGTTCTGAAGATAAAAGGGGGATAGCAGAGCAGAAGAAGATTAGGGATATATGGCGCTTTTTGGTTGTGATATAATGGTTTTGTTTACAGCAAGGGTTTCTATTGGGCCCGCGTTTTGGGCTTCACATACTGGGTTTTCTCGGCAAAAATTTATTAATTTTGAAATATTTGATAGTTTTCGTGATGTCTGTTTCTTTAGACGTACACACGCAACTAATCTCTTCTTCTTGTGTATTTTTCAGATGACTTCTGGACCCTCGAGGATCGAATTTGAAATATTTGACTCAGACGGATTTGAGTATCACCAATCGGTTTAGGGTTTAGGTCGCGGGTTCGAGTCTCCTGGGGGGTAAGTGGGGAACCACTATTGATCCTCTTAAAAAAAAAAAAAAAAAAAAAAAAAAAAAAAAAAAAGTATCACCAATCGGTATCTGATGTTGAGACTACTTTTATAGGGAACTGGCTGCAGGCCCTGAGGGGAGGCCTGAGAGACCACCGCCTCATGCACCACAAATTTGATTTTTTCTTTCTTTCTCGGTTTCTCGTATTTATTATAGTTGACCAATATTAGAATATACTTCAGAAATTTATATTTAATATTATGCATTTACTGTGTTTATATATATATATATATATATATATATATATATATATATATATTGTAATCGGTGAAATTTATTTTTGCAACGGTCATTGTTTTTTTATATATTTTTTTTATCATATAACCAATAGAAGACATCATTCTCAAGATTTGTCTCAGGTCTTCAAATCTCAGGTCTGGCCTTGACGGGCTGAATAGTGGAAAGCAAATGTTTCTCTTTGAGAGTGGTCTCAACATCACATACTCATGTGGTACTTAAGTTCGTGAGTCTATAGTTCAACATTTAATTGATGGAAACGAATGTTACAAATCAACGGGAGACAATTTCAGCTCATAAAATGACAATTGCAACTTATTTAGTAGTCATTATAGTTCAAGACCATTAAATCATAGGCATAGGTAACTCTCCATGACCCCCTATCCAGCATTGCAAATCGCATCCTCACCAAAGAAAACTAAAACCATGTACTGATTTCATGCCTAGTCGAAATTGTATTTGCGTAATTGGCATGCGACCGAAGAAAGAAAATGAGAGCCTAGTTTCCATGATTTAGGAGTTGGTGAATAAGGAGGATTTCATTCTAAAGCAATGAACTTCTCTTTACACAAGAGATGAACTAGCATAATCATATATATTCATCACAACTGAAGTGACCAGACCCCTGTTTCAACTTCAGTCACTATAGTCCAGGCTAATAAGGTGTCACATGATACATGGAGCTCTCTCACTTCACAGTAAATCAGTAATTTAGTTGTCTGTACAACTGAAAGTGCAACAGTTCTAAAAGAAGCCACCCGAAAGAAAACAACCCAAGGCAATGGAGAGTAGGCACTGTGTACTGAATATGAATATATGATGATGACTTCAATCGACAGAATTGTAGTTGAAAGGAATATTTAAAATAGAAAACCGCAATAGAAAAGCTGATCATAGCATGCTAATAAGATTTTACATTTTGTATTTACTTTTCGGCATGACATAGCATCAAACGATCTCAACTTCATACTAATGAAAAACTAATAATGTTTGATTCATTCACCAATCATCAGTAAGTCTCCCTATAAACAAAACTATGCACTTAAAATTCAGCCCCTAAGCACTTTACTTACAATGTCTCCTATCCCATTTGCAACATGGCTTCTGCAAAATAGCTTCAAGCATGAGATTGTTCAATGCTTAAACACAGCTGATACAGGCTTTCTCAATATCCTTTCCCGCTTCCAGACACCATTGCTGTCATAAGCATTACAATGTGAAAACAACGCATTGTTGCTAGATGATGACCATGACCTGCAGGGAGCTGCTGTGTCACAAACATAGCAGTAACACTGCACAAAAATCACAATTCACAAATTCAAATTAAACCCCAAGTCAAACAAAATTAATGGGAAACACTTATTAACAGAACAGATTAAACTGCATTACCAGCTCACAGTATTTCTCATGCGCCGTTGTCTCAAACGGGAACTTAATGCACATATGCCTCGAATGTGGAAAATCTCTGCAAGCCACCTACACCATTATCAACTCAAATCAAGACTGTATGCTTCACAAACTCAAAAAGCCAGTGAAACCAACCCAATGCAAATGCAACCGATTGCCCTCCTTTCAGTATTTCACTTCCAACAAAGTCATTAACACTTGCCCAATGCTTATGTGAAAATTTTCATTCAATCCAACCAAACAGAATATATATCAGAACAGTCTCAATTCAAATCAAGACTAACAAATTCAAAAACCCAGTAAAACCCTCTTCCTTTTGTTTTACATTCCACACTAAAGTTTAATCCTTTTCGATTTAAAGTTTAACTCTTTTACATTTCAGACCCAAAGAAAAGCTCCTAGGGCACAAAATCCAAACAGAGCAAAATTCAAAATTGGCAAAACAAACAAACAATCAAACACCAAAACCAAAACGGGTCATGACCAAAATCCAAACCTGGCCTTTCTCTGCAACAATGGCGATCTCTGGCGATCCAAAAGCCTTATCCGCCACAGAACACATGTTCATCCCAATCGGGTCGAATCCCAGAATGAAGCAATCATTGAGCTCCTCGTAACGCTTCACATCGTCCTCTCTGGTCACAATGAGATGGTGCCTGATCGGAGTCTCGTCGTCTTGCTCTTGTTCCGGCCCGGACGAAGTGGGCTTCTTGGTAGTGACGGCCCGCTTATGCTTCTTCTTCTCCGGCAGAGGAGTTGGGGTCGATAAATCGATCGGAGAAATTGGAGATTTGTCAAGGGTTTTGCTCATTTTGATTTTCAATCTCTCACTGCTTCTCTGAGGGGCGTGGGTTTTGCGTTTTGGGGGCATTGGGGGGACACACGATTTGAATAGTTTATTTTGAATTTGGGGTGTTCTTGCTCTTCTCTTCTTCCTTGGGTGAAATAATATAAACGACTTCAATTTGTGGGCTCTTTTTGAAGGGTTCGTCTCTTCTCATTATCAGGCCCACTCTAAATTAGGCTGTAGAGAAGAGGACATAATCATAAACAGATGAGATCTCGATCTAACGTTTTTTATTTATCGATATCATTCGATTTAGTGACATAAGTTTTATTTGTTATTATGGTAAGTTTTGAGTTTGGCTTATGAACTTCTTAAAAACTTCTTAACGAAATGGAATGGGACTCGTCGATGTAAAGATTGTTTGGTAAAAAAGACCAAAACAAGAGAACGATGTCTCATGTTATATATTTAACTCGTAGGTGTTACTCATGTTAGTGATAAGTGATCGGATTTGGGTCATGCCCACTTCTCCTAGAAGAGGAAGGACAGTAAATTTAAATCAATGATTGCTTCGTGAAAGGGACTCGTTGAATGGATCATGATGTTAGGTCTCCATAATTCACTTCTCCTTGAATGGTTCATGAATAATGATTGACGTGTTCATTGCATCATTTGATTTCTGATCCATTTGGGCTCATAATAACCTCAAGCTTATAGCCTCATGTTCATGTTCATTGTGCAAATTGTTCAAAATCGGATTGGTAGAGCCAACCTTCTAGCAGGACAGTGACAATTCGTCAATCTTTTAAGGGGAGCTTTCTTTATTCAGTCTTCTTCCTTTGTAGAGATAGATCTAAAAAATGAAGGGGTTGGTGATGAAGTTTGTGAAGGAATTAACCTATTGGCAGGCCTGGCCCTGGTCCAGTGCAAGCAGTGCCCTCGCACCAGGCCCAAGGCTGATGGGGCCTAATTTTTTTTTCATTTGTTTTGTATTAAAAAAAACTGAATTAAAGGTTCCAGCCGTTCCTTCTCTCTTCTCCTCTTTCTCTGTGTCGACAGTCTTCTCCAGTTCTCTTTAATCTCTGTTCTTCTCTTTCCACTCTTAAATCTTAATCTCCTAATTCTTCTCTGATTCAATTACCCATTGCCTCAATTATGGAGAAGATCCATTGCAGCAATAAATAAGCTAGATTGGCGATTGATATTCTCCTGAACCAAAAAACTTGTCTGCTCTCTCTATAAGTTGTTTTGTGTTCATCAGGTCATGATCATTCGAAGTTTTTCCTCCTCTCTCTCAATTTCGCACTCTTAATTTCACATCTCCTCTCACAGTCTCTCACAATTCAGTTTTTAAAGACTTGAGTCACTTGAGTCTTGACATAAGGTTCCTCTGAATTTCACCACTCTAAATTCTTCTTTTTGGGTCTTGCCATTGAAAAAGGTTGCTTCGAATCTCCTTTATATATTTTATTTTTCGTTTATGAAATCATGCATTTGAGATATATCATATATATAAGGTATACAAAATTTATATATGAAATTGTGCTTATGAAATTGTCTTATGTTTTTGCAGAGAAGATTGAAATTTGGAAATGTGCATCCAATCTTGGGTAGTTGGGTTTGATGGAAAGAATTAAAGTCAACGGTGCAGCCGGTGCTTCACTATCCAGGTTCTATTGTTTTGTTACTTTATTTTAATTTTTAGTTTAAAACAATGTTTCCTAAGAAACAAGCATCTGGTAGCAAAAAAAGAAAATGAAAAAAACAAGAAGAAGAAAAAATAGAATCTCAAAGAGGTTCTATACAAAAATTTTGGAAGAAAATAAAACCTCAAAATGTTTCTTCGGAAAACCAAGTTGAAAATGAAGTGCATGAAGTAGTGAAAGATTTTACAGAAGATGAAAATATGGTTAACGAAGAAACAACAAATGTATCTGAAAATGAAAATGAGGTAAATCAAGAAACAACCAATGTGCCTGGAAATGAAAATGACGTAAACGAAGAAAGAACAAATGTTCTTGAAAATGAGACTATTGAAAATAATGAAGAAACTAATCATGTGTCTGATTGCTCAGATTCTTCACTATCTTTGAAGATATATGATCCTAGAGTGTGGGATAGTTTAGATACAAAAATGAGAGATTTGCTTGTTGAAAAAGGTCCTATTAAAGAAGCCAATATTAATTTTCCTAAGGATAATCGCAATATGGGGTTCTCCACATATTATTATGATCAAAAATTAAGAAATGGAGAACTTGCTGATAGGAAATGAATGGTTTACTCAAAAGAATTGAACAAAGTGTTTTGCTTTTGTTGTAAAGTAGTAAGACAAGCTCGTTCTAAAAGTCATTTAGCAAATGTATGAGTTAATGATTGAGATAGTCTTGAACATCTACGTGATAAACTTAAGCAACATGAAGATAGTCTTGAACATCTTATCAACCTTAGAGCCTGGGTTGAACTCCGAGTTAGATTGAGAACAAATCAAACTATTGATAAAGAATTACAAGAGCAAATCAAGAAAGATACAGAACATTGGAAATAAGTTATGATCAAAATAATTGTCGTTGTTAAACGTCTTGCAATGAATAATTTAGCATTTCGTGGAACAAATGAAAAAATCTATAAGGATTCAAATGGAAATTTTTTAGGTTTTCTTAAATCAATAGTTGAGTTTGATCCAACAATGAAATATCATTTTCGACTCATTCAAGATAAATATATTCATTATCATTATCTTAGTCATAAAATACAAAATGAATTGATAGTCATGTTGGCATCAAGTGTCAGGAGTGCAATAATAATAAAAATTAAAAAAGCTAAATATTTTTCTGTGATTCTTGATTGCACCCCTGATGCTAGCCACACAGAGCAAATGACTTTGGTGATTAGATGTGTTGATGTTGCAAGCTACCTAATAAAAATAGAAGAGCATTTTTTGGAGTTTTTAAATGTGGAAGACACATCTGGGTTGGGTTTATCTGGTGAATTACAAGCTGCTCTTAACTCTCTTAATTTAAATATTGATGATGTGAGGGGACAAGAGTATGATAATGGTTCTAATATGAGAAGAAAACACCAAGGTGTTCAGAAAAGATTACTTGACATAAATCCTAGAGCTTTCTATATGCCTTGTGGTTGTCATTCTCTTAATTTGGTACTTTCTGATATGGCGAACTCTTGTCTAAAAGGAAAATCTTTTTTGGAGCATGTCAAACCTTGTATAATGTGTTTGCTAATTCAACAAAGCGATGGAACATTTTACTTGAATATGTGGATGACTTAACTTTGAAGTCTTTGTGTAAGACAAGATGGGAAAGTCGTATAGAAAGTGTAAAAGCAATAAAAAGTCAAGCTCCAAAAATAAAAGATGCTTTAATCAAATTAGCTGAAGTTTCTGATGATTCAAAGATAAGTTGGGATGCCGAGAAATTAGTATCAGGTGAATTTTCAAGTTTTGAGTTTATTTTGAGTTTGGTTATTTGGCATGAAATTTTGTACAAAATAAACTTGGTGAGCAAAAACTTGTAATCTGAAGATATGCTTCTTGATGTAGATATTGAAAGTTTGAAAGGATTGGTTTCATTTTTTGAAAAATATAGAGAAGATGAGTTTACTTATGATTGATGCTAAAGAGATTGCTGATGAAATGAGAATTGAACCGATGTTTCAGGTAAAGCGTAAGGCTATAAGAAAGAGACATTTTGATGAAAATCTAATACAGAAAGAGAACATCAATCTGCTCAAGAAATTTTTAGAACATACTACTTTCTTGTTTTAGTTGATATGACAATTTCTCAATTGAAGATTAGATTTGAACAAATAGAACTTTTTGAATCTATATTTGGCTTCTTGTTTGATGCATCACGGTTGATTTTATTGGATGATGAAGGAATGAAAAATTGTTGTATGAGACTTGAAAATGCTTTGACACATGGTGAGGACTGTGATATTGATGTAAAACGTTTACTTTCAGAATTATAAATATTGCAGGAGATGCTACCATGTGAAGCGTATCAATATGGAAATCCACGGAACTCCATTAAAGTTATGGAGTTTGCAAAGAAGATGGATATGTTTCTGAATATTTTGGTTGCTTATAGGGTTTTATTGACTGTACATATTACTGTGGCATATGCGGAAATGAGTTTTTCAAAATTAAAGTTGATAAAATCTTATTTGCGGACAACTATGACTCAAGATAGGTTGAATGGATTGGAAATATTGAGTATTGAAAAGAATTTGTTGAAAGCTATTGATGTTGAACATATAGTTGATGATTTTGCTTTTAAAAATGCAAGAATGAGTCATTTCAGATGAGTTGCAGGTTGATACTTATTCTAGTCTAACTTGACTGGTGGTTGGTTATCTTGTTGATTTCGTTTATTCTCATGTATTTGTGCTTTATAATTCTAGAAGCAAAGAGCATGGTGTGAAGATGTTATGGGATGGTCTACTCTCCTTAATCAAGCTAATCTTTGTATTTTTTTTCTTTTAAGGGGTATTGGTTTTATGTCCCCCTCATTATACCATCTTTTAGCATATCAATAAAAAATTTCAAGCGTGGGGATGAGCCTCCTAGCATTGCACTTGACTAGGTTCCAAACTAAAAAAAAAAAAAGGTATTTTTGAAAAAAGAAAATTATATAACGGGCACAATTTTTTTTCCTGCATTAGGCCTTGAATTCTTCAGAACCGGCCCTAGGGATGAGCCTCCTAGCATTGCATTTGGCTACGTTTCAAACAATCTTTTAAGGAGAGCTTTCTTTATGCGGTCTTCTTCCTTTGTAGAGATAGATCCAAAAAATGAAGGGGTTGGTGATGAAGTTGGTGAAGGAATTAACCAATTGGTTATGCAATTTTCTCCAGCTTCCCTAATTATTTTCATATTTCTGGGCAACCAAGCTCAATTGCCTCCAGAAAAGTAGTGGGGTCGCATGTTAACCGCACTTTCTGGTCACCAAAAGCTGCATATGTATATATGGATCAATTGCAGGTCTACATCTTGATCAAATATTGGGTGAGATGTTATCCCATTTGATTTGTCAATTGCCACCCAACTGCTTGTTTAATGTTGGCCACTTAATTATGCAAATGAGATTAGTAACATAAAAGGATGTGTTAATGACGTTAACCAAAATGAAAATGAAAATGAAAATAAAAGCCCGTAATGTCAATGAATGATTCCCCGACTTGAATCCCCATACTTCCTCTGCGTATGAACGACGGCTTCTCTTGTATATTAATGTCCTAACTAATACGTACTCTATGTCAAATATCAAAAGAGATTGTATCATCTTATTTCTTCTTTCCTTTGATACATAGGAATGCACTATTTCAACAACTGACGAGAACGTAAATTCTTTAATCTTCACTCTGCAGAATTTAGATGAAGTGGAATGGAAGAAAGCTAGGGCAACCAGATTTGAATTAATAATTGATACAATGTGAAGTAAATTATATTAGTTAGGTCTACTATAGTGTGTCATGTGAAGAATTGGGTCCATGAGCTCACCTCAACTGATGTGATCACCGAGCTTAATTTTGGTGGTGTTACGTTTCAAGTAAGCAGGACAAGGTACAATAGTTTTGTTCACTTATAATTTAGTACTTAATTAAGAGGTTAAATTGTTATCACAATGACACGATCATTTCGAAAAGGACTAGTGATTGTTTGTGTACTCAAAACAGAAATGTTCAAATGTACAAGCAAGCCAGTTCCTAGCTAAGTTTAATATAGGATTAAGTAAACTTCACGTATTTGGCAAGTAGGTTCAGGATCATGGACCTAATGCTCGACACTTTTGGGTTCCTGCGAGCGCATCAAAGATGGTAAGACCACCATATATGTAACCCCCACTCACTATTATCATCTCCACAACTAACCCTGCTTCTTCTCTGTCCTCTAGCTCTATCTAGCACTACCTCATCACTCTTCTACATCATCTTCACAAACCCTGCAACTTAACCCAAAATGGGTTCCACCGGCGAGACTCAGATGACTCCGACCCATGTCTCCGACGAGGAAGCCAACCTCTTCGCCATGCAACTCGCCAGCGCCTCCGTCCTCCCCATGGTCCTCAAAGCCGCCATCGAGCTCGACCTCTTGGAGATCATGGCCAAGGCCGGACCCGGCTCTTTCCTCTCCCCTAGTGATCTAGCCTCTCAGCTTCCGACCAAGAACCCCGAAGCTCCGGTCATGCTCGACCGTATGCTTCGCCTTCTGGCCAGCTACTCCATTCTAACCTGCTCATTGCGTACGCTTCCGGACGGCAAAGTTGAGAGGCTCTACTGTTTGGGACCTGTGTGTAAGTTCTTGACCAAGAATGAAGATGGCGTCTCTATTGCTGCTCTCTGCCTCATGAACCAGGACAAGGTCCTCGTCGAGAGCTGGTAATTATTTCCTTAACCAATTAACCATGTTAGTATTGATTCTTGTCGTTCGTTCGTTTGCTGTTCTTAGTTTTTGGAAGACGTGTTCCTAACTTTGAAAATGATTGTGAATATAGAATTAGACGACACATGAAATGTTCTACAAGGTTATATGAGTGGTGGTGGTCTGTGGAATCAATCATTCACCTCCACATATACGAGTGATGGGACATGAGAACGACCACTTCACCCACCACACTCAAGTGATCTGAACTATTGAAAGCTCATCTTAGCTCAATCTTCCGATGTTTATGTCATGTAGGTTAAGGAATCAGTTTGTGTTGAGTACATTTTTTTTTTCTTGTTCTTAATACGCATTTTCAAATGTTGCCTACTCTAGGATTTAAGTTTTTTTATATTAATTCTAGAAAATAGATATAAAAATGAATGAAAGGATAATGGTTGAAAATCCATTTTTAACTTTTATAAACTTCTCCTTTTTAATTTTTTTTTATATTAAAATCTCTTGGCACACCCTATGCATACATTATGAGATTGGAATTCAAAACCTCTACAATGTCAGTTATGCTAATCAAACCAATAAATCATGCTACCACGACTCACCGATTTCTATTGGTCATATCATTATATTACTAATTATATTTATTTTTTTTATTCCTAGTGATATCACTATATATATTTCCCTAAGGTTGGTGAGATTCATGTGAACGTCTTTATTTTTTAGTTTGTTTTATTGTTTTTTTGTTAGAGATTTATGTGAACCTTGAATTGGCCTAAAAATAAAGAAAATGGCCATTACCGTTTGTCTCTTATAAGTGAGAGATTGTAGCATATTAGTTATTTATCTAATTAAAAAATAATCTTAACGTTTAAATATCAAAATATGTGTCATATGACTCAAGTAGCAGGCTTGTAGCTTTAATTAAGGCTTATAACCCATTGGGGCAAGAGGCCCATAAATAGATGGTGTTTGGGCAAGTGACAGGTTGTTTCTTATTGTTCATATTTCGGCTGGTGTGTGATCGACATGAGTTTCTCTCCATGGAAAGTTAATTGAGATTCTTTTGTGTTTGTGAAGGTATCATTTGAAGGATGCAGTTCTTGATGGTGGGATTCCATTTAACAAGGCCTATGGCATGACTGCATTTGATTACCATGGAACTGACCCTAGATTCAACAAGGTCTTCAACAAGGGAATGGCTGACCACTCCACCATTACCATGAAGAAAATCCTTGAGACTTACAAAGGCTTCGAGGGCCTCAAATCCATCGTTGATGTCGGTGGCGGCACCGGAGCTGTGGTGAACATGATCGTTTCCAAGTACCCTTCGATCAAGGGCATCAACTTCGACTTGCCTCATGTTATCGAAGATGCTCCTCAATATCCTGGTATACCTTACGAGGATCATCACATTTGCTTTGCCAAAGAACATAATTCTGTATGAAATTGAACTCATTGGTTTTAAATGCAGGTGTTCAACACGTTGGAGGGGACATGTTTGTAAGTGTACCAAAGGGAGATGCAATTTTCATGAAGGTGAGCTAGGAATTACAACACTATCTAGCTTTCTTGTTGAACCTGATTCAGGGCAAGTAATGTAGTACCTTTATGTGTTATTGTGACCTTACAGTGGATATGTCACGACTGGAGTGACGAGCATTGCATAAAATTCTTGAAGAACTGCTACGCTGCGCTTCCAGACGATGGCAAAGTGATTCTTGCTGAGTGCATTCTTCCTGTTGCACCAGACACTAGCCTTGCCACCAAGGGAGTTGTCCATATGGATGTGATCATGTTGGCGCACAACCCTGGCGGCAAAGAGAGGACGGAGCAGGAATTTGAAGCCCTGGCTAAGGGTTCTGGATTCCAAGGCATTCGCGTCTGCTGTGATGCTTTCAACACCTATGTCATTGAGTTTCTTAAGAAGATCTGAGTACTAGCTACTTGGCTTAGTTGGATTTTGGATGCTGTCATATGCATGCTTTGAATTTGGTTTTTGAGATGCTGTGCTGATCTATCTGCCAGCATGTGGAATTTGCACCATATGTACATTTTAATTGAATAAAAAAGAAATAAGAGACTGGTCTTGGTTTTGCTTGTTAATTAGCAATAACAATTTTCATAGTTGGATTGTTGACTTCTGAGGGAAAAAAGAAAATGTGTCAACAAAATAAGAACGCCACACATTAAACATTTTTATTCAGAACCTTAAAATCAAAGGGTTTAAACCTCTGTTCTTTGTCCCAAAAAAAAAAAACCTCTGTTCTTCAACTTACGATTGGATGTTGCAGCAATGGAGGTAGGTTCAAGTTCGACCAAGAAAAACAACAGACGGATACAGGAAATTATTGAACATATAGATTAATAGATATAACACAAGAGATTGTAGTACTTCTAGACGGTAATTCTAGCCTTGTGGCTCAGCATGCTGCCTTCAACAAGAAAAACTCATGAAACACTGCCATCATTGATCCATCATTCCACCAGATCACACTAGCAGTACTCCTACATGCCATGCCGAGCCATAATCAGATTCGCAACAAGAAGAAAGGGCTTGGACAACAAGGGAAATTAACTTTGAAAAGGCTAAGAAACTAATGATGATCGAAATGAGACTACGTGCCGCTGCAGCTAGCTACTGGTTCTTGAAGAGTTCCAAACAATGCTCTTGGTCCAAGTTTCTAGTCCAAAACTTTTTGTAATACTCGGTGTAAGTGTAGCCCCGATAGATGGCTGGAGATCCATCCACTGTAAGACTCTTTGCCGGGCTAATCAGGGCATCATCCTCTGGACACAGAAATGAAGCTACCGAAAGCCTTGCCTTATCAGTGTTTGTAACGGCACGGTGCCACACACTCTTGTAAATCCCATTACTTAGAGCCTGCAAAAAAATGGTGTCATCTTAAGTAACAGATCAATCCATAACAAACTTATATCAAGTAACAACTATATTCCTTTCGACCAAAAAGAAAAAAATCAAATATATTCCTGAACCGATTAATGACCATTTGATCTAGCTAGGCTACCTGTAACTGGTCACCGATGTTAATCACAAAGGCATTCGGGTGGGGATTGACGGCAACCCATTTGCCGTCTTTGAGCACTTGAAGGCCGCAGACGCCAAGGTCTTGCAGGAGAATGGTAAGTGCATTGGGGTCAGTGTGTCCCGGCAGACCATAAGTGAGTTCTGGTTCAGGACATGGTGGGTAGAAGTTCACAGCCATGTGTTGCCCTTGCTCTCCCAATGTGTTCTTTATGTAATGCTTCTCAAGGCCCAAGCTCTCTGATATTAACTCCTCTAATCTGTACCCAAGTTCTCGAACTTCTTTACAGTAGCTGCTCACTATGTCCCTAAAGTAACCCAAAAATATACAATATAAGTGACTATAAATACGTGACCAAGTCCTTTGTATCTAAATACCAGAAGAATCTTCACAAAAGACTTGTTTCATTAAAAAAAACCTAAAAATGATGACTAAAAAACAAGACATAGATCATGCATTTAATAGGCATCAATAATCACAAGACATGAGATCAGTCAGACTTCACTCGATCGATATACTTTTGTGAATCTTGGTCGGAATCAGATGAATTTATTACAAATTTGCTAACGTAATCAATTTCCCCGACTATCTCACTACCCATCAAAAACAAAATCATAAGACGAAAATTAATGTATAGAACTAGAAAACTCAAGAAACATTTTTAATATTTAACAAAGAAAATATTTATTAAAAAAATATTAATATAAAAGAAAAGAGTAACACGTAAATGAATGATTCTATGCCCTGGTACGAAAGACATGTGCCGTGCACATGGTGGGAGATGGGGTTCATTGTCTATGGACCACGTTAGGTCCCAGAAGTGTTCAATATCCCAACCACTCAGTCACCACCTACCCAATCACTACGATGACGTCAACACGGACACAATCAGCATACATCAGCGTAATCCCAATACCGAGTAAAACTCTTATCTAATATTAACCCCAATTCTGACGGCCGCGATCACCGCTCTCGCAACGGGAAAGTGCCGCCATCACCGTCCAAAAAGAATAAGATATATCTCGAAAATATATTTTAAGTTTTGGGTCCGGCAGCTGGTTGAACAATTGTCTAGAAAAGAGGGACACGCCGTTCAATCATGGCCGTTGATTGGTCCGAAAAACGTGGTTAGATGCGTACCCGACTTTCTCTTTTACAAGATTGATACCCTAGATTCTGACCTGTTCAAACCAACTGTCCTAACTGTGATTGCTATTTTACTACTGAGAAAAGCCAACAGTTAAAACTTGTTTTAACTCAAGGGTAATTAAGCTTTGAGATGTGAAGAAGCTCAAGACCGTGTGTGGCCTTTGCTGGAGGTGCATGGGGTTCTTCTGTCAGTTCTGTGGCTACACTAACAGGAGCAACCCAGAAACCATTCACAGCACGCATCTTTTCCAAGTTCGAAAGGGTGCGTATGTTACTGAATGTCGTATGGTATAAATATACGTAAAAAATACTAGCTGAAAAATCCTATAGCTTATACACCAGACCCACAAAGGTTAAAAGTAAAACTATATATGTTGTGGCTATTGTACCTGCTACTAATATCATTCTCATTTTTGAATTTTAGTGAAGATCTGAGAATATCTATCAGCTTCTAGTATAATGCAGAAGCAGACACTCAGAAAACCCTAGAAAAAACTACTTTTAAAATACGTTAGACACGTGTGTTTAACGTTATCCAAGCTACCAGACTAACCGACAAATCCGTCTTATCCAAGCTAACAAACTAACTAACAAATATGTCAGATTATAAAATTAGTGCTATTTTGGTATCATACTACCAAAAAAAGCACTTGGTATCATAAATTGGGTGATACGTACATGACTATGTGGAACACTAATATAACTTTAAGGAGAAGACGTATGTGTTTGTTATATTATTATAGAACCACTGCATCATACATATTAAAATGGAAATCAACGTGGTAGACAGAAGCAGTAGTACCACCGCGTTGATCATGAAGCACCAAAAACAGCCATGGAAGGGGTAAGCTATAGCTTAAGAAGGAGAAGAAAAGAAAAAGAGAAAGAGTAAGAGAGGGAGGGACGTACTTGAAGGTAGGAGGATTGGAAGGCCACTCAGGAACGTACTTATCAAGAGGATGACAATGGAGCCTGAGATAATCTCTCCAATTATGAACCGTCTCCTTCTTAACATTAAAACTCGTAGAGAGTCTCATCGTCTTCGACGGATCATCTGAGTACAGCTTCATCTTTTCCTCCACAGAAAGCTCGAAGAACTCGTTGGCTATCCCTAACATTTTCTCCACTGCTTCCATTGAAACTCCATGATTGATTACCTATACACAAAACCACAACAAGTTAAGGTACCTACACATGTGTAACAGTATCACGAAGACTATGTAGCAAAAGACAAAGAGAGTTTGATCGACTGTGATGTTTTCTTTACCTGGAAAAAACCATAGTACTTGCACGCCTCACCAATTTGCAGAACAGTTTGAGCTCTGTCTTGAGAATCCAAGTCAATTACCGGAATGTTTTCGCAGACCGAGACTTCGGACAACCGGGGCCTCTCTGATTCCGGTCTAATATAACTTTCCGGCAGGTTTGTGTATCGGAATCCGGAGGACAAGAATTTTGTATCCATTTCTTATATGTTTTGGGGTCGGAGAAGGGGTATGATAGAGACCGAGAGATGAAACAAAAATGTGGGAGGACTTAATTCGCAAAAGCAAGTTCCAGGAAGATGCAAATGTACTACCAAGAGTGACATAGCACGTTATATTTATAATAAGATAGTCCTTGAGGGCCTTGAAAAGGTTTAAAATTTTTTATCTTAATTTTATGTGGCATGTCAAATCACATAGACACATAATCAATTAAATAAATTATGTCATATTATTTTTAGGAAAAAATATAATATTAACCCTAACAGGTAATAGTTATTACATGCTAATATAAAATACTTTCTTACCCCATTAATATGGATGCATATATAACAAATTTGATTAATTTATTAATAATGATCATGTTAATAGTCATATCCAATTAGACTTTTATACCATAAATTAATTTCATAAATTTATTAAAATTTTCTTCGGTCTTTGTGAATCCAAATTTAATTATAAACTTTTAACTTATCAATTTAATATTTTATTTTTGCTTGTTAAAATTTTGATGTTTATATATAAACAATCAAGGCTTCTTGGCTACAAATGTCCGCACCAATGGTTTTGATGCGGATTTTCATTTTTGCACAACTTTTCAATCGAATTTTCTCTTCTCCACCGTCTAGTATCTAGATAATATTGTATAGATCATCTCTGCAAAATTTCAGCCAATTTGGTAATCGTTAAGACCCTCAAACTCGAAAAACAAATGGACAGTCTGAATTCTATCAAACATTAACCGTTCATATTTATAACAGAAAAACGCAATTTTGAGGGACTTAATGATTACCAAATTGGCTGAAATTTTGCAGAGATGATCTACATAATATTATCTAGATACTAGACTGTGAAGATGAGAAAATTCGATCGAAAAATGGTACAAAAATGAAAATTTGCATCAAAACTATTGGTGCAGATGTTTGTAACTGAGAAAAATCCTATAAACCATATTCTATATCAAATATTAGAAATAAAATAACAAATCAATTAAATGTTGATCGAATTAATTTCTTTTGAATGAATTGCACATATATATATATATATCAACTTTATTTTCGACGAATTATATATACACACATATATATATATATTTATATATGTAAAAAAAAATCTTTGACAAAATTGTTTTTCTTGGACAAATTATATATGTACGAGATATATATATATATATATATATATATATATATATTCAAATTATATATATATATATATGCAAATTCTTATGAATATATATATATATATATATGTTTTTTAACATTATATCTAAACATGATATTGAAGACAAAGATAAGAGAAAAAAAGGCTATAAATATATATATATATATATATATATATTTAATATAAAAGACAACATAATCTAGTCATTAGATTTGAATGGATAAAATTGTATTTTTACTTAAGAATGATATAACAACATTTTTTTAATGAATGAGTGTCTAGATAACATAGCATGTCATCTATAATTAAGACCAAAATTTGTATGCCTTATTAAGGCCACCCATCGTTTTCCTTTATAATAATACGGGGAGGATAGTCAAACATTTTTAATTGACTTCACCATTATGTTATACATCTAATTAACCTTCATTATTTCCCAAGTAAGCAACTACACTTAACTATATTCTAGTAGCAAGTCTTTTCTTATAACTCCTAGAGTGAGATCCATATATATACGATCATGTTTAGTAGTAATTGCATGTAGCTATTGTAATAACTAGTGGGGCAAAACCCTAAACATGCACCATGGATATGTACCTGTGTAAACTAACGTGACACGAAGACGTACTCTCGGTCTCGAAGATTCTCAAGATCGATCGTTTAGTATTAGGTCGGCTTGTGGTCCACTACCGGCAGCGATACAAGCCTTTGCGACCTTTTCCGTATAGATAGGGTCACTACGACTTGGTCTCTCGCACTACTACGATCGCTCTCCATCGATCTGATTGAGTTGGAGTGCTATCCCAAATAGAGATGAAAACTGCGTTCGAGCGCGTTCCAGCCCCAGAATCATATCCCAGAGTGAATGAAACGCAAAGCTTTCCGCTTAAGAACTACACTACACAAGCAAGCTAAAGGAAGTTAATCGATTCACAATGTATTAACCATTTGGGATACGTATAGATGATTTGGTTGATACGTATTGATTCTGCACAATCCCGGGCGGGATATTGCGGAAGCTGATGGTGGGGCTATCATTCTCCTGTTTGGGCTTTCCTTCTCCTGCCTGCAATAACAAAGGGGACCGGGAAGTTCCGGTCTTTCCTCCTTCGATGCTTTAGTCAGTAGATGGATAAATAGTGGAACAAGTAAATGGTCATAACTGAAAAGCTGGCAGCTGGGCCTTATATACGGCCCATGATGAGTTCCTTTTATCTGGAAACTGATGTGGGACAATGTCACTGTTGTTACTTCAGCTACCAAACTCTCTCGTGCCTCTAGGAGTCGTTCCCGGCCCAGGGTGCTGTTATTGACATTGGGCTTGGCCCATCCTGCACACGGATGGGAACCCTAGGGTGGGATCGGCGGTCATGGTCGCGCGGGATACTTACTGGTATACGGGTTTGGGAGGTTGTTTCATGCACAACTGACTACAAGTCCCCCCAAGTTCTCGTTCAAGACACATCTTGAGTGCGGACTTGGCTGAAATAAGCCCGTAGACCAGAGAACTATCTCGGATGGGTCCCACCATAGTCTCCCCAAGTCCGTGCTCACGGTGTGTATTGAACGAGTCTTCGCTTTGCTGAGGCGCTCGCCCCTCGCAAATACTAATCGTCCCGCGAGCCAAAGAATTCGCTCCGCCCGAAGTCATGACAACTTGTAATCTGGGTGTTTCATCCAATGTTACTAATCGTTCCGCGAGCCAAAGAATTCGCTCCGCGCGAAGTCATGACAACTTGTAATCTGGGTGTTTCATCCAATGTTACTAATCGTTCCGCGAGCAAAAGAATTCGCTCCGCGCGAAGTCATGACAACTTGTAATCTGGGTGTTTCATCCAATGTTACTAATCGAGTGACGGGGTGTTAACGCCGTCTGTGATTTATCATGCCACTTGCTCCGTTTTTAAAGGGATGATATGAAATTTCAGTGGAAATGCCGATCTTGGTGGAATGCCAATTTCTCGGTGGAAAGCCAATGTCGGTGGGATGTTACTCTCGGTCGAGTTCCTCTCGGGTGGAATGAATGTACTTGTGGTACTCAGCCAAGATGACACACCCTGGTCTAACAATGTCAATGAATTTCACCCGGGATGGGTCTTGGTGACATATCCAGGACGGGTTTTGTCCTGATCTTGACGAATCATCTGAGATGGGTCTAGCACTTGTGATCTCGGTGACTCACTCGGGTGGATCGTACCCTGGTCTAACGATCTCAGTGAATTTCACCCGGGATGGGTGTTGGTGACACATCCGGGACGGGTTTTGTCCTGATCTTGATGAATCATCCTAGATGTGTAGTGCACTTTGAGGGTTGCACAGTGGTGGCAGGTGGCAGGTGCATTAAATGCATGTTCGCAATAATGCAGGACAACTCATGCATTTAATGCACGTCGCTTTAATCTTTCATTCTTCGAGAAGTTGTCAGTTGTGCCACGTGTCACCATCCTGCGGTTTGATCGGGCGGCTAGGGGTGCCTCTTTTTTGGCGAAAGGTTTGCGTTGGGCCACGGATCGAGGCGGCTGTTGCTGACCGAGTATAAGTTTCTGCCCCTTCGTTTCGTGTTCTTCTCATCCTCTTTTATCGCTCACTTCTCTGGTCGCTCCCTTTGCGTTTCTTTGTTTGTCCTCCGAAACTGCTGCCGATCCCGCGATTGCGAGGTGTTTCCCAACGACCGTGTTTCGCACGCAGCTGCTACGTCGAAGTTCTGGTAAGGTTTTTAAATCTTGTTCATGCTTCTGTTTTATGTCTCCCCCGCGTGGTTTCTGTCTCTGCTTTACCGTGTTTTCTCTGCTTTTCCTCTCTGTTTTGCTGTGTTTTTTGTTTCTTGTGTTGTGTTGCTTTTGTGGGTAGTGGCAATGCTCAGTGCTTTAGAGGGATTTTTCTGGGTTGAGGGTAAACTGAAAATTGGTGTACCCCCGGCGGTGCTAATAAGATGCTAGGGTTTGTTAATCTAGGTAGATGGGCTCCCGAAGTTCGACCGATCTAAGCGCGTCGCCTCGGCCGATTGTGGACAACAAAGAGAGGATGGAGGATTACATAGGTCGAGAGCGTACCGGGCCAGCTAAAGATGTACCCGCCCCGGACGTCGAATTGATCGCCGGGGCTCCCCACAACATTCCTACCGTCAGCGCCGCAGGCTATGCCAGGCGATTCGTGTTGGAGGATGGCACAGTGTGCGATGAACCAGAGAGTAGTATGTCCTCGGCCGAGATAGAGCAGTTTCGTGAAAACTGGGGGATCCCGCCCACAGTTACCCAGCTTGGCCTACACAAGGACGAGCTAGCGTGCTGTCCAAGAGACGGGTTCGTCGCAGTGCACGAGCACATGTTTAGAAACGGTTTCTCTCTCCCGCTTCCACAATGCGTCCAGTATCTACTAAGCATGCTTCAACTTGCTCCCGGGCAGATACCCCCAAATCAATGGCGCCAGCTCCTCTCCCTTTGCTGCTTATACTATCCGTCCGAGATGGGCTGGCCGACCATCAACGAGTTCCGCGCGCTGTTCTGCCTATCATACTCGAAGAAACAGAACTGTCGGGGGTATGTCTCGTTCGCTGCCCAGGATTACCTGCCTACCGTCACGGACCTCCCGACATCCATGAATAACAACTGGCGTTCGAAGGTCGTGCTTGCCGGCGGGCGATGGAAAAGAAAGTGTCCGACATACGTGGTGCCCAACCGGTTTAGATACATTCGTGACCAGTCATATTCGCTATCAGAGATCGAGAAACAACGTATTGCCCGGATATTCGCGGCCTGGCCCTCGGATGAGGATCGAAGCTCTTATTGGCTGACCCGGTGGGCAGTTTTGGTTCACTGTGAACTTGGCCGAATGCCTGGTGGGGTTCCAAATTAGTGTCGCCCGTTTTTACTCATTGCATTATTTTTCCTAATCCGTGACCTTGACTAATTGTAATTTGGATAAACCGCCCAGGAGAAAACACCGCGAGTTGCACCCGAGCGATATGGAGTCGGACATGGAGTTGCTTAGCAAACTTTTGGAAGTCAGGAAAGTGGCTGCCCCGAACTGAGGTTAACCTAGCAGATAAAACTGCCCATGTCTCGGATGACGTTGTTCTCCTGGAGATCCCCGATGAAGGGTACGACATACCGCGTTCTGACAGCGAGGGGCATGCGAAGGCTGGTGACGTGAGCAACGTCCACTTGGGCGAGAAGAGGAAGAAATCGTCCAAAAAATCCAAGTCGTAAAGGGATGAAGGCGTGACTTTGACGAGACTGAGTGTCTTGGGCACCTCATCACCTCAGAAGAAACAAAAATTTGTTGAATCCTCGACCGGGAAGCAGGTATCAACAAGCATTGTTGTTCCAGCAGTTTCTCTGGCTCGGACGACCACCATCCGGCAATACTGGACGAGTACGGGTGCGCGGATGAGAAATTCGTTCGTAGCATGGTTAGCAACCTGAAGGGTATCGAACTGGACGAGATCAAGATCGGGTCCAGCACTCCTCAAGAAAATCGGCGGTACACCCGGGAGGCAATGGTGAAGGTAAACTCTACCCTAGTTCAAATTTGACCGTCGTTCGGGAATGAGACTAACTTAATTATGCTTGCAGGCCCTCTTTGCTGGAATGAGACTAACTTAATTATGCCAGTGAGGATACCAACGTGATGAAAGAGCGTCTGGCCTGTTTGAACGACCAGATCGGCTACCTCGGGGCAGAGAAGAAGAAAATGGAGAAGGATTTGGAGGCGGAGAGGAAAGAGAAGATCTTCGTGGCTGATAGGTTGGCCAAACTTCGCCTCTGATCTACACATTTTATGCTTGAATATTAATGTCTTTCTCTCTACATTTTGCTTTGTTATGAGCTTAGTAAATATGTTTCTAACTTGTTCTATGTTTCTAGGTAGAAAATAAAGGAGAAATAATAAAGGAGGCGATTTGGACCAAAATATGTGCAATTACATGGTATTCTCGGCCAAAGAAGAATTGGAGTCAAAAAGGAAGCTTGTGTTGACTAGGAAACAATTTCCTATGTTGACTAGGATATGGAGTAAGTAGTGATGCATGAACATTGATAAAGTCTAGACGGGGAGCTAATATGCATGGAGTGTACATAATTGCATGGAGGATATTTAATTACATGCATGAGATGATGGCATGAAGTGATGAGCTAGATGGCAAAAACGTTTTTGAAGCTAATGCAAATGGATGTAACGGTGGTGAGTAAATTAGGTGAAACGAATGTATAATTGAAACGGTTTTGAATGGCTACTTAAATAGCTTAATTGACAATTGCATGGATGGTGTTATGACTGGATTTGAAACTGTTTTGCATGGCTTAATGGCATGGTTGAAAAGTTTTTGAAGCTTAATTGCATGATGTAATGGTGGGAGCTTAATAGCTAATGGTTGTAACGGTTTTGTATTGAATGGAGCATAATTGTGCATGGTTGTATTTGAAATGAGGAGAACATCACCAAACCATCTCCTATATAAGGAGGCTTTGGGAAGAAGAAAAAGATATCTCTCACATCATAGAGCTGAAGCCTTGTCCAGACACCATCTCCTCTTCTACTTAGCCAGAAATCTCCCATAACCGAAATACCATGCACCACCTTCCAAATAATCCTTCCTCCATCCGTAGGCATCCTTTGCTCGATTTGGCTGGGGTCTCTGCGTGTTCACCATCACCAAGGAGCTGTTGCACCCGAAGCTTGAGGAGCGAATATCCCTCAGAGCCCAAAAGTGTAACAATGACTTGTACTTTATTTCGGTTATGTTGGTGTATTTCGACACTATGTGTAAAGAGAACAAGTTTTGATGTATGGATGTTTATTTTCAGACTTGTTTGATGTCTTCCATGTATTTGCAGCCCTAGGTTCGAATATGCATGCTAGCATTCCTACCCCTAATGCTTTGGAGCTTGTATGGATGATACTCGATTTGGTTCATCCTTGCATGTTTCAATGAACTAATCAAATATAAAATTGGACTTAGGAAGTTCACTCGATTTGGTTGCTTCTTATTTTCAATGTATGCATGTGTGTATGTCTTAACCTTGGCTGGAAATTTCGTAGGTACCAAAGGAGGAAGAGGTAAACGGTTTCAAGTGACTAGATGTGATGATCACTTGTAAATAATAGATTTAGAACCTTATTTTCGGCTGGATGCATGTTTAGGATTATGTGTTCTTGATTGTTTGCTTGTCTATGAGTTTAAACATGTTAGAACTTGTGATTTCTTGATATGTATCTAACCAACTTTCTGTTTTTAATTTGTAGGAATTTAGAACAAAACTCTTGCACCCCCCTAAACAACCTTAGCATAGTTATGCAAGCACCCTCAATCGCCGGTTAAGAACGATCCCTACTTACCAATGCTACATCTACAAAGAAGGGTTTTAATTGTATTCGTGTTTGATTGAGTGTTTAATTTAACGCTTGAAAAGACGTGAATCAGCCTCCACACCAAGGAGCTTGAGGGAAGAGCTAGCAGGGTTACTACCTTGGAACGCGATATAGACGCGCTTCAACGGGAGAACGCGAAGCTGCGGTCTGAGCTGAAAGAGAAAGAGAACGAGGTAGTTGATCTACAAAACCAGATCCCAGCCCAGGGCGAGCTTGCTGTTGCCCGGTTCAAAGAGTCAGAGGAGCTGAAGGCCATGCTCAAGTCTGCCCAGGAGAGCGGTATAACTGAGAAATTTGGCGTCTAGAGCAGACTTGGGTACCTTGACAAGGCCAAGATGACGGTCGATCTTCTTGCTGCTCGGGAGGCCAAAAAGAAGGCGGCTGAGTCAGGGAAAACACCCGAGGCAGGTGGGTCGTCCGAGAAAGCTGCTGACCGGACGGACGAGGTCCCGGCTGAATCAACCGACGACGAATATGGAACCGGCCAGTAAAGTGATTTTATTTTGTCCAGCATTAGCGTTTTGTAAGAAGAAAAGGCTTCGTGCCGTTAACCGGGATTACGCCGGTGATTTTGTAAATACCCGATAGTGGTAAACGCTCCTTAACCGGGTTTTGATATATTATGTCTTGGGTTCACCTTATTGCCTTTTGTATTGTGCATGCCCCGCTAGGGGATTGACTTATGCCTCCCGGTCGATTTGATCGATGTTTTACGGGATTGACTTATGCCTCACTTATTCCTCCCGTTGGATTAGTTTTGCCTATATCAGGATTGATGATACACGATTATTGACTTATGCCTCCCGATCGAATACGTACGAATTTTACTTACACCCCGATTGATGTTACACAAATATTGACTTATGCCTCTTGGTCGATTACGTATGAATTTTGCCTGCACCCCGATTGATGTTACACGATTATTAACTTATGCCTCCCGGTCGATTACGTATGAATTTTGCTTGCACCCCGATTGATGTTACACGATTATTAACTTATGCCTCCCGGTCGATTATGTATGAATTTTGCCTACATCCCGATTGATGTTACACGATTATTATTTATGCCTCCCGGTCGATTACGTATGAATTTTGCCTTCATCCCGATTGATGTTACACAAGAATTATTGACTTATGCCTCCGGGTGAATTACGTATCGATACTACGAATTGAATATGCAAATTGAACTTGTCATTCTCATTATATTTCAAAACGAATGGAGGCCCCTTCCGGGATATGGGTGTTATCGTTCCCCCGGGAGGCTGCAATATTTACAAATGCATTTCAAAATGAAACTCACTTCCACCAATCACACGGGGTAGAATTTTAGATGCTCCGTGTTCCAGAGCCGTCCGGTGATTACCCCATCCTTGTCTCGTAGAAAGAATGTTGACGGGCCTACCTCTTCAATGATTTGATATGGTCCCTCCCAGGTTGGGTCTAAGGCCGACGTCCTTGCCATGACTATCTTCATCACCCAGTCCCCCATTCCCAGCGTCTGGGTTCTGACTTTCCTATTGTAATGGCATGCCACTTGCTGCTTATAGACTTGGTTGTGCATGTCTGTCATTTCCCTTTTCTCTTCCACGAGATCGACATTTAACCGGAGGCCTTCTTCATTGGTGGCTGCGTCAAAATTCTCCACCCTTCCCGATGGTATCAGTGTCTCGACTGGCAGGACAGCCTCTGTTCCAAAAGCCATGCTGAAAGGCGTTTCTCCTGTTGCTTCGGTTGTCGTGGTCCTGATCGCCCACAACACCTCCGGCAGCTTCTGTGCCCACAAACCCTTGGCGTCGTTCAATTTCTTCTTTAGCAGCTTTTTTATGATCTTATTTACTGCCTCTACCTGACCATTAGTCTGAGGGTGTGCTACCGACGAGAAGACGATCTTGGTGCCCATGTCCTTCGTGAATTTGATCAGATTGCTGTTGTTGAATTGTGTTCCATTGTCAGTGACAATTGTCTCTGGGACCCCGATTCGGCAGTATATGTTTTTCATCAGGAAATTCTTTACACACTCGGTCATTATCTTTGCCAGAGGCTCTGCCTCCACCCACTTTGTGTAGTAGTCAACGACCACTATGACATACCTTAACTGCACGGGTGCCGTTGGCAGTATGCCTATGAGGTCAAGGCCCCACTGCGCGAAGGGCCAGGGTGACAACAATATTGATAGAGCTATTGGGGGTGAGTGTATCATGTTGGCATGCAGGTGGCATTTTCGGCATCTAGCCGACATCTTATCTGTCATAGCGCCCATGTTGGGCCAGAAGAACCCAGTCTGCAGTGCCTTGTGCGCTAGCGAACGTGATCCCGAATGGTTGCCGCACACCCCTTTATGGATCTCCCCCATGATCACTTCCCCTTCCTCCTCTGTCACGCACTTGAGGTTTGGGAAACTGTAACCTCTGTGGTACAACTTCCCGTTCATGAGAAAGTACCTTGCGCACCTCGATTGGAGTTTTCTGGCCTCACGCCTGTCTTCTGGTCGTACCCCTCCTTCATGAATTCGATTATGGGGTCCATCCAAGTGGGCTCACCGGGTCCGGTCTCAACCATGAATATCTCCAAGATTGTCCTACTAATGCTCGGTTTTCCAAGAACCTCGATCATTGCCTTCTTCTTTCCTTTGGCTGGCCCGCCTGTGGCTAAGCGGGCGAGGGCGTCTGTGTGACTGTTCTCCTTCCGGGGGATGTGGGAAATGGTAGCCGTCGTGAACCGTTGCATGAACGCTTTTGAAAGCGCTTGGTAAGAGCTCAGCTGAGGTTCCTTTGCTTCGAAGCTTCCGTTGACTTGATTCACAACCAGCTGAGAATCACTGAACACCTCTACCCGGTCCACCCCGATGTCCCGGGCGAGTTGCAGTCCCCCAATCAATACTTCGTACTCTGCTGCGTTATTGGATACCTGGAACTGAAATTTCAGTGCATACTCATGCTTGAACCCATCCGGGGTCTCCAATATTATTCCTGCCCCGCTTTTTTTCTTGGTCACCGAGCCGTCAACGAAAAGTTTCTAGACCGGCGCAGCCGAGGCCTTGTGCTGCACGTCAGGGTAGGGCTTGGAATCTCCTTCTTCCCGGTCGGCTATAGTCAAATCCACCACTTTCGTGGGTCTAGGGTCTGCCTGCTCTACATCTACTTTCATGGGTGTGAGCTCAAATAAAAAGTCGGTCGCTGGTTGACCCTTTATAGCTGTTCTCGGGCGGTAATGGATATTGAATTCTCCCAATTCGATGGCCCATTTAACTAGCCGCCCACTTATCTCTGGCTTCTGCATGATCTGCCTCAGGGGGTGGTTGGTAAATAGAGTTACCGAGTGGGCCTGGAAATAATGCGTGAGCCTTCTGGCGGTCACTACAAGGGCTAAAGCAAGCTTCTCGACGTCTAGGCACCTGCTCTCGGCATGGGTGAACCCTTTCCTGGCGTAAAAAACTGCATGCTCGACGTCCGAGTCTTTTCTGATGAGCACCGAGCTGACCGCTGATTGTGACGCCGCTAGATACAGGTAAAGCATCTCGCCTGGGATAGGCTTCGACAAAATCGGCGCTGTTGAGAGGTAAGCCTTTATCTTCTTAAACGCCTCTTCCTGCTCGTATCCCCATACTATATCCTTACATCTCTGGTCCCGTAACAACTTGAAAAAGGGGGTACACTTATCCGTGAGCCATGAGACAAATCTCGCCAGCGCGACTACTTTCCCGGCCAACGACTGCACCTGGTTCCTGAGCGTGGGTCTTTCCATATCCAGGATGGCCCTTATTTTCTCCGGATTGGCTTCGATTCCTCGCCGGCTGATTATGTGACCCAAGAACTTTCCTTTAACAACCCCGAAGCTACACATTTCTGAGGGTTTAACCGCATCCCGTACCTCATTATGACCTTGAAAACTTTCTCCAAATGCCCCCACATGGTCAGCAGCCGATAGCCTTTTGACCAGCATGTCATTAATATATACTTCCATTATGTTCCTGAGGTACTCGGCGAACATGATATTCATCAGCCGTTGATAAGTGGCTCTCGCATTCTTCAAACCAAAACTTTCCCGTGTCCTCCCTGGTGAGACGTGACAGTTGAAATTTCTGAGCCAGAGGGGGCGGAATGGTGGTCTTGTTTTCGTTCCATATTGCCTCGTAAGTGGCGTTGAGCTCTGAGAGACGCTCCTTCCCTGGCGACATCGTTCTCGGGAACCCGGGATCATGGTAGGGCCCTTTTGCTTTCACCTGCGTGTTACGTTGTGTCCCAGCTTTCCCCCAGCTTCCTTCCTTGTGTTTCTTCCTAGCTGGGCCTGGGTATGATTCTCTCTCCCTTTTCTAGGCCCGTATTTCTTGTATCATTTGCACTGGGGACCCGCTGTCTTTCCCTCGATCTTCCTTCTTCCCAGCCGAGGTTCCCCCATACGTATCATGGTCCGCCTGCGCATGCCGGACCGCCATTTCCATGAGCTCATCTTAGCCTTGAGGGTTTTCTATTTTTACTGCGTACAAAAACTTCCCTGGCAGCAAACCCTGAATGAACGCTTCCTCCGCCACCTTCTTGTCAAAGCTTCTGACCCTGGCCGTGGCCCCCTGCCATCGATTCACGAAAGCTTTCAGGCCTTCTCCTCTGTCCTTTTTTATTTTGAATAGATGGGCGGTGTTCTGCCCGTCCGTCCGCAAAATGAATCTATTGACGAACTTGTCCGCCTGCTCCCGGAAGCTGCCGATCGATTCTGATGGGAGCTCGTAGAACCAACTTAGTGTTTCCCCCGCTAACGTTTCCTGGAACATGTTGCAGCGCACCGCGTCCGAGTATCCTTTAGCATTCATATGAGACTTGAAGCTATCGAGAAAGAGGTGGGGGTCACGATCCCCGTTGTAGCTAAGTTTCAGCGGCTTGGCTGCGCCTGGTCAAACCGATCGGGTAACCTCTCTAGTGAAAGGTCCTCCTCTTTCCTCGAAGCTCACACGAGTTTCGTTCCGCACCCCCCTTCTCTCCGTGTCTGAGATTCGGTCTGCCAAGCACGCCACACTATCCCTGATCGCCTTCAAGATCTCTTCCATTTCGCTTTGCCTTCCTGTATGGACTTCCGGGACAAGTTCGGGCAAAGGCTGCGGTCCCTCGTTCTGCATCTCATCCGGGAACAAGTTCGTCCCTATATGCACCGTCTTACGGTTTGCTCCTCCCCGGAGTGCCCATGAGACGAGACGTAGCCGCTCGATCCCGCTCACTCGCCCTATCCAACACCTCCTGGTGCTCAATCCCTCGTTCTAACGCTCCCATGAGGATGGCGTTATGCCGCTCCAATCGGCGCTCCCTCGCCATAACATCTTCCCGTTCCCTCTCACCTCGCTGCTCTAACCGGGCGATTTGGCTCCTCATGTCTTCCAGCATCTCCCCTACCTCCTGGGGATTAAGATCCCGCGGCACATTCTCGGTCGTTCTATTTGGTTCTCTCTCTGTGATCCTTGAACTCCCCCTTTCTGACTCCGGGGGCCGCCCATGCGTTACTTACGTTCGCGCCTCCTCCACCTCCGGATCTTGTAGCTCGGTTAACTCAGCCATCGAGTCACGTTGGCACTTTCTGTAAGGATTCCCATAGACGGTGCTAAATGTTTCTGCATAATCCCGGGTGGGATATTGCAGAAGCTGATGGTGGGGCTATCCTTCTCCTGCCTGGGCTTTCCTTCTCCTGCCTGGGCTTTCCTTCTCCTGCCTCCAATAACAAAGGGGACCGGGACGTTCCGGTCTTTCCTCCTCCGATGCTTTAGTCAGTAGATGGATAAATAGTGGAACAAGTAAATTGTCATACCTGAAAAGCTGGCAGCTGGGCCTTATATACGCCCCAGGATGGGTTCCTTTTATCTGGAAACTGATGTGGGACAATGTCACTGTTGTTACTTCAGCTACCAAACTATCTCATGCCTCTAGGAGTTGTTCCCGGCCCAGGGTGCTGTTACTGACATCGGGCTTGGCCCATCCTGCACACGGATGGGAACCCTGGGGTGGGAACGGCGGTCGTGGTCGCGCGGGATACTTACTGGTATACGGGCTTGGGAGGTTGTTTCATGCACAACCGACTACACGTATACATTATCAACCATTCAACACGTTAGACGATTGGTTTTCCAATTGTCGGAATTCGTCAACGATACGTTTAGATCTTGATTCTGTTGATGTTGCTAGATGCGGACTGTGGACTATGAACATATAAATGTTGATATTAAGGTGGAGGAATCTGCAATATTCTTGTCAAGTGTATGGTGGTTCTAATCTTATCAAGCTAGCCTTCAGATTATCACAGATTCACAGCCATACATAATTTTGGTATGCAGGTTAGGGCTTGTAAGAATCATATGTGGAAAATGAGTCATTGGTATAGAGAGAGGATGAAAGTTTTATGGACAAGAGGACTCCTGGATAGGTTAGGGCTTCCCTACCAAAGTTGCAAGTAGCAAAAGCTACCTATATATGTATTTCCAAAAACTAAACACAGTGCGTTTGACTGTCTGTTAGTGTTTGTAATTTCCTTTCAAAACGTGCTGGTCGATACGAGCAGCCAGCTGATAGCATGTGAGATTGCACCGACTATGGTGTGGCTCCAATTTATGTGCCGGGATGCTGAGAAAATGTTTTTAACGTTCTAACTTATAGCTAGGTATGATCCATGGCTTAATTATTCCATTGTGTATGTGGATGATATAGTTTGATCTCTTATCGATTTCCATTTTAACATTTACAGATTCGGCGCAAACATGCATAGCATACATATAATTAAACCACCAAGAGGCTGCACCTGAATGCATACATGACATAAGATAATGAGGTATGAATTTTGTAGAAAATTTACGTGGAACCAAGACATATGCCGAGTACATCGGTGTTCATTTGGTTACCTACTGATTAAGAAAATATTGGTCAATCACCGTTATTAGATGTAAATTTAAAGGTGAAAAACAAAACAATTTAACTTTAAAACATGGTCACTTGGTCAATCACCGTTGAATGTAAATCTAAAGATGAAAAACAAAACAACTTAACTTTAAAATAATATTTTTCACTCTTAAATTTATATCTAACGGTGATTGACTATGATTTTCTTGGTCATTTAGTGACCATGTGAACACTACTGTGCATTGTGATATGCATAGCAGTTGCAAATTCACTATTTTCGGATTGAATTGTCGAAAATTCTTTTATGCACCAAGGTTCAAGTGAACCGAGCAACTAATATGCAATATTTTGATCCGGTCATCAACGTCGTATTATCATGAAAGTATTTTAATACTGTTAACAAAATTGAACAAAAAAAAATAGTCGTAAGTATCTCTAACTTAAGAGGTGAGAACATGAGGTCGAATAATAATAATATATACTTTTATTATGGACACTTATCAAAAAAAAAAAAGAATTTATGGTCTCTACTATTCATTCGATTTTCATATATGGTTATTTGAGGGCATGCACATTAATGATGTAAGTGCATCTTGGTGCGTGAAATCCACTCTGTTTAATTGTGCTCATCAACTTTGCAATTAACATGTTTTTTTTAAAGGTAATTAACATGTTTTTTTTTTTATATTTGAAAGTGCCGTTAACATGTTTAATCTCACCCATGCCAGATTTGTATTTTCTCAACTTGTTTGGTAGGTTCAAATTAGTTGCCAAGAGCTGGTAAGATCATAGTGATCGTAACTGTTGATTTACAATCATTGTTATCATCTTCTACATACATTATTCGTTGGTAGGATGCTTTATAAGATCTTCACACTGTTAATTTCAGCTAAATCTAATCCATTTCAATCTAATTAATTTCGTCCTAACTCCTAACACCAGGCTAGGGTTTGGCCGAAAGACAAAGAACTAACCGAGACACACTTCAGTCGACTTGGGAATATTAATGCAAAACCTGCTCAAATTTTGAATTCCAAATCTGAGTAATTACCCAACTGAAATCTGAGTAATTAATGAAACGTCGTCGTCTAGCACGTTATATATGCATGTGAGGTGCAGGAGGTGATCGAGAGGTCTTGTCCGCGCCAGTCTTTTCTTACGAAAGTTTCCCGGTTTCCCGGTATATCCGATCGAGTAGACGAATATTTCTTCGCTCCCAATGAAGCATTATATGCACCCATCCAGCCGTGTCGGGTTTCATGATCTAATCCGCCGTGCGTCACCGCAAAACGACGTGATGACATCACCCCATAATCGCGATGACGTTTGCCCCAGGCTGGCATTGGTCTGAGCCTCTGAGGTTCACGGGTCACGATCCTCATCATCATCATCCACAAAGGCGTACACGGCCAGGTAATCTTGGTCCGCTAATCTTATCCCTATCGGCGTTTCCCAAAGAACTCCAAGCTAGTCCCCAAACGAGCTACGTTTCCTTACGGCAAATGCACATATTTTAAGTGGATTGAACCGATTTTCAACTACGCTTAATAAACTATTTATTTAAATCATTTTGGTTCTACAATTAGATTAATTTAATAACTAATTGTTATGTACATACGTAATTGGTATACATTATATGCAAAAAATATTTGTATACATCATGTGCAATCCGAAAAAATATTTTTATATTGACATTTGTATTGTTTTGGACCAACATCATGTGCAAAATGGTGTGTATAGGCCCCATATTTATATTAGTCTGGACTAATCCGTAGGTTGAGAATTACCTCATGCATTGGTCAGGTTCGATGAACTTCACATGGGACCCACGTCTGACCCGAATTAATTCCTCAATGGTGGATGGTGTTTTTATCCGAACTTCGAACCAACCCCCAAATTGCACCATTCTTGCAATTGCTATTAATTATATTTATATGCTCACTCGGGGGCAAACAGGTTTGTCATTCGTGATTTTCATGACAGGCTTATTTCTGCCGCATCTATACATGTTGGAAGAACTTCAGTGCCTATTGCAGAGGCGTTGGCATTGAGAGATAGCCTAGTGAAAGCAAAGGAGAAAGGTTTTAGTAGAGTGGAAGTGGAAGGAGACTCCAAGCTAGTAATTGAAGCATTGAATGTTCAATTTGATCCGATTTGGAGGTTGATCAAGCTAGTTAGTTCAAGACATTAGAGAGTTTACCACTAGTTTTGATTCTATTAGTTTTAAACATGTCTTTCGTGAAGCTAATTTTGTAGCGGATGTCATTGCTAATATTGATCATTTTAGTATTGTTCCATTACATTGAGATGGTATGGCTCACAACGAGGCTTCTAGAGCTTTTATTTTTGATATTGTAAACTTTGGATATCTTAAGGGCTTTTGCTTATAAAAGTTTATTTTCACTTAAAAAAATTATATTTAGATGCTCAGATCAATCTATAATCCTAATCACCTTCCACATTGTTTATCGTTATCTTCCGGTTCAATCAACAAAATACTTCACCGAGTACTATGCCACCGTCGTCATCAACATTGCATAACTTGGACACTTGCGAACGTTACGGGCTAGCTAGCCTTCGTAATCTAAACTTGATTGTGTTCAACGTTCTAAGAAGTTGTTAATTAGGGTTATATTAAAAACAGGTGAACAATAAATACTCATGAATTAATTGCAGTTTCGAGTGCTGACCTTCTAGTTCGATCTTGAAGCTATCATCCTGCTTAAAGTATTACTACTTAACAGTATTATTAAGAATTTTCCATTCTACAGCTAGCCTGAGACTACCTTATAAATTTATAATACCTGCATGTTCCATCCACAAGGTCGTCTAGTCTAGTAATCGTGTGTTGGAATATTCAGCGGTTAAGAGATTACCAACATTTAATTAAGTAGAGTTTGATTAATTACGTTCTTTATCAATATATATATATACAAACCCGATCAGAGGCGCACATCCGCACCGGAGAGGGAAAATGGTTGGAGACATTGCTGGAATATCGTCAACTGTTACTTTCTGTCGCCTAAGACGACGATTGTGATGTTTTATACGACGCTTAAATTTCCGTCGACGAAGACGAGCTTAACCGATAAAATTATTTTTTTTCGTCGGCTAAGATGATATTTCCTGTAGTGTGAGAAATAACAGAGGAAAAAAAAACATAAGAACTCAATCGCTCTAGAAGTTTCGTGAATGGCGAGAGAGTGAGAGAATGGGTAAAGCATCAACGAAATCCAGGCCCAACACAATTTTCATGAACAACACTTTGTGAGATGGTGTACAGTGTTCAGTGAACAGTGCTGACGTCAATACAATAAAATATATATAGGTTAAATTATGATTAAGAATTTTTGTTAAGAATTGTCAAATATAAAATGCGCGCATTTTCTCTAAATTTAAAGAGTGACCATGACCAAATGTTGAAAGACATGAAAGGGATATGTAGTAACGTAAGTATAATAAGGAAGATACACACCGACAGATTTTTTTTTTTCAATACCAGAGCAATGCTAGGTTCGAGAGAGGTTTCTTAATATTGTATAACATACATCAAGCCGTAAGTTGTCTAATTGTTTTGAATTTTAAAGTACAAAACGATCAAATGACTCACAGTTTAATACATGACAAACAAATAAATATAGAATGTACAGTAGAAAAGTCCTATTTAAATAAGCAGATGGTTACGGGAGCTGATAATAGGAGTTCATTCAAGTTTTGAAAACATCATCCCTTGACGTCCTTATTTCCGTTCGGGCCTTTTTAAAGTCTATCTGCAAAACCTCAACTTTTTCCAGAAACGCTCCCAGTTTTTTCCTGATTTCCTCCATTGTGATATCTGTGTTCCATTTTCGAGCTCGGTTTGTACATGGCTGAATCAATCTGTGTAATAACATCATTAATCGAAGGCTTCAAGTCTCCCAACGCTTTGATGGAAACTCTAGTTTCCTTACACCTCGCCTCATTTACTTCCAGCTTATACTTAATGTCCTTTGCAGGCTCCTCAAACAAAGCAATTCCGGTGAAACATATGTCTTTAGCGAAAGCAACATATGGAGCACCTGTAACTGAAGCCACATTCCAAACAATAGAAAAATCCAAACATAACAACGTCAAATATCAGTCGCAGAACTTTCTTGGTCATTTTCAAGCCTTTCTCCTTCTGACAAAGCTTTTTGTGTTCACCTTGCAACTTCTGAAGCGTTTCTTCATACTGGGATTTCAAACTTTCTGCCTTCTTCAATAACTTCACAGCAGAATGACCAAAGGTATCATCAGAGTCTCTGAGCTTCTTCAAGTTATCCACAATCATCCTGTGGTACTTAGCTCTGTCTCTCATGCCAATTTGGATCTTAAAGCACTTCTCAATCAGAGTTGCAGCTCTGCCTCTCATGCCATTGCGGATCTTAAACTACTTCTCAATCAGAGTTGTAATATATGAATAGCTATCGCGAGCAAGTGTGAGGAATTTTTCCATTTCAGAAAGGAAGTCCAGCATGTTAGAGCTGTTCTTCATACACTCGTCAGCCAGCATGTTCACCCTTTCTTCATTTTTCTTCTTCTTCGTACTACTCCCCTTCCCTTTAGTTGCATCGTCCTTCAATGCTAAGATTTCTTGCACAGTCTTCGTGATTGACTGACTGAAATCGCGTGTGAGTTGTTTCAAGGAATCATCAATTGAGGAACCTCCTCCAGCCGTGAGGGAATATTTCGCGTTTTCTTCTGCAGGTGCTTTGAGGTCGGTGTCCCACGATTGCAAGTCTGTATTTTCCTTGCAAACTTGATTTCCCATCAGGCTAATAAAGGGACCGGTGCATTCGATACTGTATAGAAATTATGGTTTTATTCCTCCAATGACTTCCCTTCAGCTGTGAGACCAACTTGTTGTAGGAAAATTTCGCAGGAACCGGAGCTCTAAGCAGTCTCATCATTTTTAGGCCAAATTTAGTTGCACCACAGATCCACGTTCTATCACTGAAATCCAAAAACCGTTATGTCAGTGTAAAAACTTGAAAAAAACGGTAAAACAAGAAAGGCCGGGTTACAATATGACAGAGTCAATTTTATCATCACTGATCGACCCTTGAAAATAACCAAGCAAAAACAGAAAACACACATGATTTAGAGAGAATTTTACACATGGTACCCCAAGTATGGAAATTCTTGTATGCACGACGTGTATTTACACGACAATCTTAACCTTTCATAACAATTAATATGTTTGACCACCATGTTTCTATATTATTTCTTCTAATCCCGACCATCCATGTATGTATATGAAGATACACGCCGTGTACTAAAAATACTCTCCCCCAAGTAAAACTCATTCATCATCTCAATACACCATGTCTATAGACTATTACATTGATACCTCAACATTTAAATTCAACACAATTTTCATACTCTTTGTCAATAACACTATTAAATCTACCGTAATGAGCTCATTAGCATTTCTGTCTATTTCTTTCTTTCTTTATTTGTTGTTTCTCTTTTCTTAGGCTAATCATTATATTCTTCTTCTCCCCTTGTATTCAGTAACCTCTCTCTCTCTCTCTGCACCTGCCACCTCTATCTCTCTCTCTCTTCAAAAACCATGTACGCATCTTCTCACGCACAATAATACTTCTATCATTAACCAAGTGAATCCTAGCTAGGGTTCTATATGAACTATTGATGAATTTGACGCAGTTGCTAATTGATTGTTAAGAATGCCAATGATGCAAGAAAAGTAATTTTATATCTTAATTTTTAGAATTTCAATCGGAGAAGATGAAGATTCTTTATCAAGATGTGAAGATGATTATAGAATCAAAAGCTACATGAGGATGCCATGATCATTGCTTGATTTGCTTCTAGTAAAGCAAACAATTGATACAGACCCGGCTACTATAGGTATGACCAATCTATATAATAGCTAGCGTCATATCTAGATAAAAGCACTCAATTTTGACTTGAATAAAGTAGATCTATATAATAGCTTTGTAGAGAACTGTTTAAATATGCTTCTTTATTATAGACATATACAATATTAGGCATCATCATTTGGCCCTTCAGCCTTAGCCCGCCCTACCTTATAGAGCTGAAGCCCTAGGGCGGGCCGGCCCTAGCTTTTTTGAATTAGGGTAGGGCCAGAGTCAAGCAAATGAAACCTGACCCTACCTTACAACCCTACCCTATTGAGCCTTTTAGAACCAAGCGCGGCCCGGTCCTATCCCGGTCCTAAAAGCCCTAATAATTACTTATTTTCTAACGTTTTTAATATGTTTCTTATATTTTATACAATACAACTAATCTTGTAAATTTTATTTCTTTAATTTTTAATTTTCTTTGGTAAATAACTATTGATTTTTTGTGATTTAGAGAAATAGTTAATAAAATATATGAATATAACTACTTAGATTAATAATTTCATATGTCTTAAGTTAAATATAATGTATATGTATGTTAAATACGACTAAAAATAGGGGCTTATATCACATATATCCCTTGAGGTAATATTTGAGAAGAAAAATTAAAACTCATGAATTTATTTCGTTAAACAATATAATGTCATATTCGGCTCTTTCGGCCCTATTTAGCCTTATTCAAAGGGCCGGCCCTACCCGACCTTGTTAGTCCTAGCGAAATGGGTTTTAAGGGCGGGTAAGCTCTTTCGGCCTTATTTAGCCTTATTCAAAGGGCCGGCCCTACCCCGCCCTATTAGTCCTAGCGAAACGGGTTTTAAAGGCGGGTAAGGATTTGCATATTTAAGCCCCGACCCGACTCTAGTCGGTCTTAAATTTTGTTGACCCAGTCAAAGCCCTACTCCTAAGCCGTAATATTTAGGATAGGGCCGGCCATAATGAGGCCTAGGCAATATCAATGTCTTTGTTTAACATAAATAGATACTGACAGATATGAATTAACAATAGTATGAGATTTAGCAGCTGGACTTCACAATGGATGTTTAGATCTCATAATATAATTAAGCTCATAATTTCAGATCTTGAAGAAATACTAGCAATAAATAACTTAGCGGAAGCAAAAATGATTTGAAGCTTTAGCCACAGATCATACCTGGGCTCTAGTGCTATGAACAGATGAATATATATGGAAATAGTGAAAAACCATGATATATTGATGTGAGTAATTCTGGGCAATGACTGATAATGTCGACACAATGACTGATAATGTCGACAATGACGTTTGCCCCAGGCTGGTATTGGCCTGAGATCTCCCGAGCCTTCTCCCCTAAACATTCTTATACATATGTATGTGAGGGTATAACTCTTCGGTTTTGTTTGAGACGTTTGAAGTTTCAACAAAGGTAGAAGAATATATCAAACTTTCAAGGAATGATTGGAATGGCGGGGCATGGTTTTTATGCCATTTGGCATGCAAGTCTTCGTCTTCAAAAGTCAGTCATATTGTTCCTTACTCCATTCTATCAACTTGTTGAGATTAATCTCTAATCGCTGTCTACTTTGTTTGTTTACGGCGCAATCCACATTTCCGTTCACATTGTTTTTATGAAATGGTCGTCAATGTAATGCCGTCAGACAGCGATCGTTGTAGACAACTACTTATTCTTCTGAACAACGATGATCTCTTTTTGCTTATTGGGCGGGCCCTCATGTCTGATCTCTTCAATCATATTGGGCCTTAACAATAAGCTCTCTCGGCCCATTCAAACCAGACCACTCCCTACTTTGACTACTGACTTGCTGACCTAACTGATTTTACAGCACCACCACCTACTTCTCTCTCCCGCCTCTATTTCAACTTCCCCCTCCCAAAACTTCTCCGACCTCCCAAAAATCCCGACCCGACCCGATGGAGAATTCGACCCACGAATCCCACCTCGGCCCCGAAAACTCCGTCACCTACGACTCCCCCTACCCTCTCTACGCCATGGCCTTCTCCCCCGCCGCGCGCGCCCGCCACCACCACCCCAAAATCGCCGTCGGCAGCTTCATCGAGGAGTTCTCCAACCGGGTCGACATTCTCTCCTTCGACCCGGACACCCTAACCCTAAAACCCAACCCTTCTCTCTCCTTTGACCACCCCTACCCTCCCACCAAGCTCATGTTCCACCCAAACCCTAACACCCTCCACAAATCCCACGACATCCTCGCCTCCTCAGGCGACTACCTCCGCCTCTGGGAGGTCAAAGACTCCTCCGTCGACCGCCTCGAGCCCATCTCCGTCCTCAACAACTCCAAGACCTCCGAGTTCTGCGCGCCGCTGACGTCATTCGACTGGAACGAGATCGAGCCGCGGCGGATCGGCACCTCCAGCATCGACACGACGTGCACGATCTGGGACATCGAGAAAGGCGTCGTCGAGACCCAGCTGATCGCGCACGATAAGGAGGTCTACGACATCGCGTGGGGCGAGGCTAGGGTTTTCGCGTCGGTCTCCGCCGACGGATCGGTGAGAATATTTGATCTGAGAGACAAGGAGCATTCGACGATCATATACGAGAGTCCTCAGCCGGACACGCCGCTGCTCCGATTGGCGTGGAACAAGCAGGACTTGAGGTACATGGCGACGATTTTGATGGACAGTAACAAGGTTGTGATACTGGATATTCGGTCGCCGACGATGCCGGTGGCGGAGCTGGAGAGGCACAGAGGGAGTGTGAATGCGATTGCGTGGGCCCCGCAGAGTGCCAGGCATATTTGCTCGGGTGGGGATGACTCGCAGGCGCTGATTTGGGAGCTGCCGACTGTGGCGGGGCCGAACGGGATTGATCCCATGTCGATGTACTCGGCTGGCGCCGAGATTAATCAGCTGCAGTGGTCTGCTGGGCAGCCGGATTGGATTGCCATTGCGTTTTCAAACAAGATGCAGCTCTTGAAGGTTTGAGGAATGTAAGTGGTTTGCTTAGAATTCTCTGTTTTCGCCGATTGATGATAATGTACTAAAACTGAACTGATGTGCTCTACTTTGGTTGTGGTCCTATCCATGACATGGTTCCGTCTCATCTTTTGTGGATATCATATGGTGGGTCATCTACTGTGGGATATGATCTCCTTTTTCTTGAGTTTGAATTGTTCTCGCTCTTCAGCTTGATTCTTCACTTGAGTCTTTAACATAGTCATTAACTCTGTTTGCAAATGTCCTGAATGTCACCTGGTTTGCTAGAGTAATAGTTACCTAAAACTAACATAGTTTTACGCAACGCAGTACTGAAAACTAGCTACTATCAGTTCTCTATAAAATGGTGATGACAGTGAAAAGAACATGGATTAGGGGGAATTAGATTAATGGTGAACATATGTATTAGTAACTATGCAACGGTTAGACTTGGCAGTTGCCGCATTGGGTTCTCATAACTAACTTCAACGGGCCAGGGATGCTTCTTCACTTCTATATTTTTCTAATCTAAGTCATCTAAAAAACAACTGAACCATGGATTTTTCTTTTTTTTGAATTGGAACTATGGATTTTTCTTTTGTGCTGTCAAATTGGGTCATATTGCACTTGTTAACTGAAAAAGTTGTGAATTCTCTTTTGATGCAGGGGTACTGATGATGTTTAATCTGACCTGCACTTGCAGTAGTGTAGCCGGAAGTAGTTTGATCTTCAGTTACTTGGTGAGGGGTACTGTATCTCTCCTTCCTTTCCTACCTTTTATCTTTTCTATAGATCCAATGGTGTTTGTAATCGTAACCTCAATCACACGCTCTGTGTTCCCGTGTCGGAGTAAAGAGAAACCAACTTTTCAGAAGATTTGGTTGGTTCTTTAGAGTGTAGAGAATGACGGGGGAGATTAGAAGTTTTGTGTAGAGTTGTGGACGACACTGCTTTTTAGTGTTTTTTCTTAATGAATGACACTGCATTTGTCATAATTCTTAGTGCAATATGAAATGATTGTCATTCAAATGTTTGGACATCACTTCCCAACACCCCTCCAATTCTAATCTTGGTTTGTTGAGGTTTTTGGTTCATGCAAATATTCAAAGCACGCATTCTTGTATCGGATACGCACTCATCCTATTGTAAATAACACTCTGTAACTGACTGGAGCAACACCACACAAAACTTGAATCTTCAACATCTTCTTCTTTTTAAGTGAACTGATAGTACTGAGAATTTCATATCTTCCCTTCTACCTAACAAGGTTGAAATCTAGTTGATATTTGTTAGATGAAAGTCCAGGTGAGGCCATTTATTTATAAAAAAAGAAAAATCTGCATATATAATTGACCTGATGCTGATACCATCGATGGAGAAAGAGTTCAGATGGATGAGCTGCCCGGCCGGCCAATTAATCGAACAGAAATACATCAAAATCATGGATATTATGCATAAATAGAGAGCTGACTCACAATTAACGTCCAAGCCGATTTTCGACTTTCTTGACCGACCTCACTAAATTCTCGTTTTGGCCGGAACCGTACAGATTTATTTATCATCATAAAAGGTGAGACGACTACTGGTTATGAACCTTCTATTACGGCCTATATGCATGTTTTCTATATATAGAACTAGCCACCTAGCTTAACGTACACATATTTGAATTCTGATCTCCTTGCCTTCTTTCTCTCTGTAACATTCGTCTGAAATCTTAGGTACCCTTCATCCTTTCCCTGCCTTCTTTCATGGTTAAAGTCCTCATCACGTCGATCGTATCTAGTTTCCGAGAGCTAGCAAGCTTGCAACTTCAACCTTCTAGCTAGCTAGCTGTTAATTTCTTGGATCAGCGATACCGGTGGTTCTTTCTGTAGTTGTGATACAATATACCCGCGAATAATAAGTAAACCATGCTCAAGATGGAGTTGGTGTCGTTACTATGGGATCTTGCCAAACTTCTACTGAAGATGATTTTGTACTATCCAGTACAGAGCGGAGATGGTCAACAAGATAAGAAGGATGGTGATCGTCAGCTGGAATATGAAGCTGCAGCAACTACTTCAGATCTTACTTGGTACGACTTGCAAGTACCAGTAGTAGTTCCGGTGGTGATTGACCCAGAATCGATCAAGAAGCAACTACCGGTTGTGCAATACCGGGACCTAATGCTGAGGAAAACGAGCCGCCAGCGCCAATTGCAAGCTATATCTTCGTCTTCGAATTCGGAGGAAGAAATATTGCACGTTTCATCATGTATTGTGTGCATGAATGTCATAGAGGGCAGTGACGAGGTGAGGGAGCTGTGCAATTGTGAGCATGTTTTCCATAGAGACTGCCTGGATGCTTGGATCGGTCAGGCTCAGTTAACTTGTCCTCTCTGTAGATCCGAGCTACTAATACCAGCTACTACTTGTGGTACTATCTCAAAGCATGATAAAGATGGAGGAGGAGATCCATGGAGGGCCGAGAGGATGATTTACTTGTTTGGTCAAGATATTTGTTTCAAGAACTAGAATGTATTATAATTCTTGTATATACTGAGGGAAACACACATCAAAGCTCAATATATGATTCAAACATATTTTCACGATTCAGGCATAATCGATCATACTCAAAGTTTCAAATACTATCTGGTTTTTTCGATCTGTGATGTAATTTTTACTCTAATAACAAATGCACATATCATGTACTGTATGCTAGCTTATATATGCTTATTAACCTAACTCTTAAATCTTGCTCCATTCCCATAACTACATATAAACACATAGTAGTTAGTAACTGGAGCTCGTTTGTTCTTCACAAGCACAAAGATGAAGTCGCCATCAAACCAAATTCCAAAACTGTGTTTAGCAATTACATTATTATTAGGGGCCCTATTACATGAATTTATTATTGCCATATTCGGCAAGCGATTGCTGCAGAAATCTAGACAATGGGAGCAGCTTTACTTACTGACGTATCGAAACTACGACACTGTTCAAGAAAACCACAAGTCTCACAGTTGCGTACTTGCATATATAATTGACTTCATGCTCGTATCTTCAATGGAAAAAGACTGAGCCGGTGTGGTTCAGCCTGGCTGACCATTTACTTGAACAGCAATACATCAAAATCAGGGATGCCTAAATAGAGCTGACTCTGACTCTCACAATTACCATCCAAACCGATCTGCGACTTTACAGACCTACCTCACCAAATCTTAACTTCCTTTGGTCCAGGACGTACTGTATGTAATTTTCAATATTTGTGTAAATATCGTAGGTCAGACTTCTATGGTCTGTTTCTAAGAATAGAACTAGCCAAATATCGTAACGTACACATGCACATTCAAATTGGATGATCATTTGTCTAATATATAGTTCAATTTTGATCTCCTCTATCCCCATCTCTCTCAGTAATATATGTTTGAAATCTTAGGTACTACACTTCATCCTTTCACTGCCTTCTTTTATAGTTCAAGTCCTCAAGTCGTATAGTTTCAAAGCTAGCTAGCATGCAAATTCAAGCAACTGATATCAAAGCTCTAGCTGCTTGCTGGTAATTTCTCGGATCAACGGTATGGTGGTGGTGGTTCTTTCTGTAGTGTAACTGTGTAATCTTCTCAAATTTCTACTCAAGATCATCTACTATCCAGAATTATTCTTTATACATAGTGTTGATGATCAACAAAATAAGGACGATAGTGATCACCAGCTGGAGGTCATGAACTTTGAAGCTGCAGCAACTTCACATTCTAGTTGGTTGCGCTTTCAAGTACCAGTAGTAGTTCCGGTGGTGGTTGATGCAGAATCGATTGAGAAGCAACTACCGGTTGTGAAGTATTGGGACCTCAATCTGAAGAAAAGAAGCCGGCAACACCATTTGCAAGCTACATCTTCGTCTTCAGAGGAAGAAATGCACGTTTCATCATGTATTGTGTGCATGAATGTCATACAGGGCAGGGACGATGTGAGGGAGCTGTGCAAATTGCGAGCATGTTTTCCACAAAGACTGCCTGGATGCTTGGATCGGTCAGGCTCAGTTAACTTGTCCTCTGTGTAGATCTGAGCTATTACTACCAGCTACTACTTTAAAGAATGTTAAAGACGGCGGTAGAGATCCATGGATGGCAGAGAGGATGAATTACTTGTTTGGTGAAGATGTTTTCTTCACTAGCTAGCTAGCTAGAATGCATTTCTTGCACATATATAATCTGCGAAACAAAGCTCAATATATGTATCAAACTGAAACTGCATTCCTATTCCAGCTTATTTCAACATAATCTATGAAACTCAAAAGTCGGAAGCTAGCTTATTTCAACATGCTTGTTTAATTGGCAGCTGGTAGTAACTGTAGCTAACTAGCTACGTGTTCATAACTCATAAGTAGTTAATGCATGGTTAATTTGTTTGCCAAATATTATTTGAGAAATCAATTCAAGAACCACAGCTATAGAGCGAGGGGCCTATAACGACGACTCCACGAGAGAGTTATGTAATAATAGATCGAGCAGCGGCCATGAATTAAACATGTTGAAAGCTGCGGTAGCTAATGCCGTACTGGTCTGAAAGTCTCAGTTTCATTCGGTATGATCGACGGGGTCAACTGATCGAGAAACTTGCATACAATATCCTAATTGGCTAGATTTAGTATTTTGTCATCGTCGCATTCACTTCGTGAAGAAGATGATGATCATATACTCGATATTCAAACGTCAAGTTATTGGCGATAGTGATACTAATCAAGTTATCGGGTCAAGATGATCGAGTTGCGCAGAAGAATTAACTCCTCCAAATTACTGATTCAAGTTGCAGCTACTACATGGCGGTGCACTCCTTGCAACTCCCCGCACGGTGGTGCAATGCCGCAACATACGTGATGGATGATGCCGGACCTTTGGATCTCGAAATGATCAGGACACCCATTTGAAACGAGCTGCTAGCTAAGGCGCGCAGAGAAGTTTTGTTATACATATGAACTATTTAAATTTCATGTTTTGGTTCACAATTATATGCTGATTAAACTTCTAAATTTTATATATCATTGATCCGGCCAAATCAAAACTTTTTATTCAATCTGCGCAAAACACAATTCACAAGCACCTACGCGAAACACAAAAATACCAAATGTTCCAATTTCGTTACATGATACAGATGTAACAACGTAAAACGTAAAACTGATTAAACGAACGTAGTGTGTATCGATAAACTTGTGACATTTGTTTAACATACGTGGTGATTAACTAGAACATGCACAAACATGGCTCATGGATCACCATTGTACTGATACTGTTCAAACTAACCACCGTAAAAATATTGAGTTTTAATCACAAAATGTCTCGATACAATTAAGTGTGATCCATCCACTGATAAGTTGTATTTTATTTATCCATTTTCTGACGTGAAATCTTTCCTCTCCAACAGATTATGCTGGTTGGATTCTCGTCCCCATTTCTTTTGAATACTACACTAGATAAAATACAAATCAAAATCTTGACTAGAACAAAAGCTATCTATTTTCTTCTCTAATTTTCTTGGTAAATGACTAATGAAGCCAAATCAAATTTTGACCCAACCTCCAAAACCCGTTTGAACTAGTAACATGTGATCCACGGTCCACCAACAATAACAAAACCCGCCTTATTCCCAACCTCTTATTTTTCTTCGACCTTCTCTCTCTCGTAAATCAGATTCCTATGGCCACCACTACCACCGCCACCACCAACAATCGTTGACATGCCACCGCCACAACAACCACCACCAATCAGAAACAGCCACGTCAACCTCCCCCAATCCCTACCCGATCTCCTCCTCACCGCCTTCTCCGTCTTCTACCTCTTCTCCTCCAAAATTAAACCCCCGCTCATCAATTTCCCATCCTACCCTCGCCGATTCATCAAAATTCCCATAATGTCCCTCCACCACAACCACCACAGCTTCGCCACGCCGCATTCGCTCTCCGACTGGCTCAAGCCGCGCCTCCGCTCCGACTCACTCGCCTCCTGGGGCGTCAAACCCGGGACCAAGAACGTCCACAACCTCTGGCTCGAGCTCGCCGAAGGCGAAAGCTCCTTAGCCGACTCCACCCCGCCGGTTCGGACCGTCCACGTCGTCACGGTTCGGGTCATCGACGATCGGAACCGGGTCCTGGTCGAATCGGAGCAAGAACTATCCGACGGCAGCGTCAGGACACGTGGCAGGCCTCTATCGGAGAAGATGAAGCCCTGGGAGGATCCTATAACGGCGGCGAACCGGGCCGTGTTGGAGGAGCTCGGGTCGATACTAAACGGGTCGGGACAAGTGAAGATTGTGCCCGGTTCGTATAGCAAGAAGGTGGAGGAGGGAAGCTCGGCGAGTTATCCGGGGCTGCCGGCGTGTTACGAGGTGCATTCGGTGGATGCGACGGTGGAGGGGTTGCCGGAGGAGGAGCATGAGTATGCGGATTCCGGCGAGAGGCGTGTTGCGAATGAGGCTGTGTCTGTGAAGAAGCATTTCTGGAAATGGGTTAGTGCTGATTCGATAAACTCTGAGCTCAATTCATAGAATGTGTTTTGTTTATATAGACCTCATTCCAAATGTAATGTAGTAATAGAGTTGTTTTGAGTTTAATTGATATCGTTTTGATAGTTAAGAGTTGTTTCTTGATTCAATTCATGTAGAATGTACCACGTACTTTTGCTTTTTGATCATAATGAATCTAGTTTTTTGAATTTCTCTATGTTTCGAGACTTCATAATTGTGATTGTGGTGATGTTTGTTGCGTTGAGAACTTGTAAAAGTTGAATGCTTTATGTAAGTATATTAGTAGTTGATAATCTGTGGAACTAGGTTACATGTGTAGCTGTGTGTAAGTGAGTCTGAAGAGATTAATGTTAAAATTAATGGTGTTGGTGAACTTGGCTATTGTTTTAGCTTTTGAATCGGCGGGTGGGTTGAAATTTGTGAAGAGGCACATGTTCAGTTAGAGATAAAGAGGAATCGTTTAGGAGTACTGTTGCAGTTGTGGGTTACATATTCACTTCCTTAAATGAAATGGGAAATGAGGAAAGATATGACTCCTTTTCAGGCTTTGAGTTCTTTAGTTCAGTTTATGGTATGCAGTTGTTGGTAGCAAAAGATACAATTCAGCTATCATGATGAGTGATCACTTGTATATGCCATAGCCATTTGGATTTTTTTTGTTTGAGTGTTATGAACTCCTTGAAGCTCTTAGTTTTAGTGTCTGGTTACATCTTTAATGTCATTTGCTGTTGCCTGTTGGAAGCTTTACCATTGCCCTTGATTGGTATGCTACGTGAGATTGGCCACATCTTTCTCTAACCCGTCTGTCAGCTAACAACTGCTGTAGATGTTTTATTTTCAAAATTGTTAGTGTTTGATCTTAGATATTGTAGGGTTTACCTGTAAAATTCATGTTCCTAAAGTCAGTTACCAATTTCTTGATGAACTAATGTCTGTCCAAGAAAAGGTGCTAGGTCTCCCTATAAATTACTCCATATATCTTGACACGCAATTACAAAAGCAGCATTTTCCTGAAGTTTGTATGGTTCTTTCAGCTATTCAGCTAGCCATTTTGTGGGGACATATCACTAGCTATCTTTTGGATCCTCAGAAAGTAGTTTTACTTTTTAACATTTGTGTTGCGGGTCATATATTTTCCTCAAAACTTATTTTCTTCTTTTGCTTTACAATAGGTGTAGGGAAAGTATTTTTTTTTCACCTTCATAAACGTTGAAGTTCTGGACCATATTTAGTAATGGCAAGATGTTAGGGGCAGTTGTTAACTAATTATTCTGTAATAGCTAATTAGTCCATTTAGTCGCTATCACCTTCCATTTATGTGAAGAGTTTTGTATTTTTTTGAGTTTTTAAGGTTAGCCTAAAGTTAATCAAACTGTAGACATACACAATGCTTTACCATTACCAGACTTTTGTATTTCCTGATTATTCTCTTATAAAATCCATCAGTTTTAAGCAGCAGCTCTCAGAACAGTGTTCTGGGTTTACTGAGACAATCATATCTATCAGCTTCCCGGAATCGGTAACATTCCTCAGTATATTCGAGTGTTGGGTTGGTGTGATACAGTATATATTTATATATGGTTTACATATAAGAAAGATTCGTTTTGTATTCGCATCTTTCTTTGCTTGGCGCTAAAAGGCAAGAGTCCATGAAGTCTAAAGGTAGAGCGTGGGCGAAACTTATTCCCTGCACCAATGGGACAGATGCACCACGCATCAGAACCGTCCAATTTGAAACGTGTACCATTTTTCTAACAACGACCAACGTTGCCGTTTGGAGACTTTTAGATGGGCGAGTGAGAGTGCAGAAAGGGGATGTATCAGTCATCATCGTTTTCTTAGCTCCTCCCTCTACTGAGTCTACTCTCTTCTTTAAAAAAAAACCACAGACCGGCTTCATCAACCATTCTTGCACCCTTTTTCCTTAGACGAGCATCGGCTGCGTCGCACACCATTCATCTCCCATTTCATTTTCTTTCTCATCCACCAAGACGATGGAAGCGATCCTCATCTTCTCATGGACGAGAGCCACATTACAAACCCGAAGGTGCCCGAACAAAGTCGACGGCGGTGTGAGAGGCGGAGCCGGGAGCGCAGGGAGGGAAGGGGTCAGTGTTGGGGATGACTGATGCGGATGGTGGAGTGGTGGTGGCCGATGAAGGAATTGTGGCAGTGGTGACCGAGGAAGGTGGAACAGTGGCGGTTTCCAGCGGCGCGACGGCGGAGGCAAAGTGAGTTGAATCGGATCGGGTTCGGCGTGTGTACGTCATCAAGGTTTTTGGGTATGCCCGACGGTTGAGCAGTGAGGCCGTTAGAGATTTGGGTTTGAGGGTGAGGGTTTTGCGAGAAGGGAAGGGTAGATTGGGAAATAATGAAGCAGAGGAGATGATTTACCAGTTCTGGGGTTTTATTTTTTTTTCTTTTTCCGACGAACACCTGGGAATGGATGAAGTACGAATCAGAGATCATATGATTACTGTTGCAACACACGTGGACAAGAACATGTTTATTGATTAATTAAACCAATATTCGATTCTGACATTTGGTTAATTAAGGAACGTGGTCTTTGCAATTAAAGGAAAGCCATCAGACATTCAGACCACCCAAATGACCAGCAACCTTGTACTACTAATAGTATAATACTAATACTTATCTAATAAAATCATTTTTAATTAACACAATTGTTTTCGTTTTTTTTTTGTTGGAACAATTGTTTCTTAGGAGAATGAGTAATTAAAAGAAAAATAATGTAGTTGTAAAATAGTTATTTTTTAAAAAGTACACTTAATTCGTCGTTGTTTTGATACACTAAATCGTATCAAGCGGATGTATATATTTTATAATTTTTACAATGATGGGCAGAGTGCGTCACCATGAACGTAGGAATTTTCAGGAAACTTTTCAAGTAATGAGTATATTTTTTATGATTTTCGGAATTTTAAAAGTTATAAAATTACTATGATTTACTATTAGTTCAAAAATACCTAAAAAATATAATTGTTACTCCAAAAAATCTATGAAAATTACTACACTCTCACGAAGACCGTCTCTATCCATCTATTTAAGAATTCGAAGAAATACTCATCCGCTTGACACGGTTGCCGTAAAAGAGATAGAAAGATGCATATGGTTGACTGTGTTGACCGAGGCCCAAATAATACCGGAAATAGATAAATTTTCTACCATAATCGTGCTTCAATATGTTGATCACATCCAATGGACGGATTTCACAAATTTCATTTCCTCGATACAGTTGGTTTAAAATCACAAAGTCTATTAATGTAGTATAACTTGCTTAAAAGGTTTTACCCAAGTATGCATCTTTGTGAACCTACTATACCGAGGAAATGAAATTTGTAAAATCCATCCGTAGGATGCAATCAACGCAATGAAACATAGCTATGGTAGAAAATTTACCTATTTTCGTCATCGTTCGGATCTCGGTCAACTCAATCCACCTCATGTATGTTTATTGCTCACTATGAGCAGATGTAAGTATGTTACAAATTTTACACGGATGGGCAAAGCGCGCCACCGTGAGAGCGTGTGAATTTTCAGAGAATTTTTCGAGTAACAAATCTATTTTTTAAGATTTTCGGAATTTCAAAAGTTATAAAATTATTATGATTTGCTATGATTTCGAAACTTCAAAAATACCTACAAAATATAACTGTTATTCGAAAAAATCTATGCTTTCGAAAACGGGGAAAAATAGTGTCTCGCATGATGCCGGTCAACCACGTTGTGAGTTTAAAACGAGGTATATTTAGTGTTGACTAATTCGATAGGGGGCGTAACAAATCTAAAACGGGATGAATTTTTTGCAGTAGACGTATTTAATTACAATGTCTACATCGGACGGTCGAATTTTTATCTTCACATATTTATTCAACTTAATTCGGCAATGTCTGGGGCTCGATCCAAGCAGTCAACCCTAATCTATCATCACTTAGCACACGAAAACACTTTTACTTACCTCTCCGTGACCTAGTTTGGTCGATTCTTCCAAACGTTAAACTCTCACATAAATGAGACGTAACCACACATGTAAAAATTTGGAGACGTTTACATCCCGAATATAGGGCTCCCGTAGGGAAGATTAAGTGTAAAAAGGGTTGACCGCTTTTATCGGCACCCAAACGTTACCCGAAATACGTGATTTTTCAACCATAGCCATATTTTACTGTTCCGATAATATCTTATTTCACGAGATTTTTGAAAATTTTGCTTCCTCTCTATAGTTGGATCACAAAATTATACGTTTGCATATAACCTACTAAAGAAGTTATACCACATTAGTATGTACGTTGTGATTCCGATGACTAAATTTCACAAAATAAAAATCCGTCCGTCAGATATGATCGTCGTGGTAAAACAGGCCTATGGTGTAAAATTCAACTTAATTCGGCAATGTATGGGGCTCGATCCAAGCGGTCAACCCTAATCTATCATCACTTAGCACACGAGAACACTTTTACCTACCTCTCCGTGACCTAGTTTGGTCGATTCTTCCAAACGTTAAACTCTCACATAAATGAGACGTAACCACACATGTAAAAATTTGGAGACATTTACATCCCGAATATAGGGCTCCCGTAGGGAAGATTAAGTGTAAAGAGGGTTGACCGCTTTTATCGGCACCCAAACGTTACCCGAAATACGTGATTTTTCAACCATAGCCGTATTTCACTGTTCCGATCATATCTTATTTCACGAGATTTTTGAAAATTTTGCTTCCTCTCTATAGTTGGATCACAAAATTATACGTTTGCATATAACCTACTAAAGAAGTTATACCACATTAGTATGTACGTTGTGATTCCGATGACTAAATTTCACAAAATAAAAATCCGTCCGTCATATATGATCGTCGTGGTAAAACAGGCCTATGGTGTAAAATTCAACTTAATTCGGCAATGTATGGGGCTCGATCCAAGCGGTCAACCCTAATCTATCATCACTTAGCACACGAAAACACTTTTACCTACCTCTCCGTGACCTAGTTTGGTCGATTCTTCCAAACGTTAAACTCTCACATAAATGAGACGTAACCACACATGTAAAAATTTGGAGACATTTACATCCCGAATATAGGGCTCCCGTAGGGAAGATTAAGTGTAAAAAGGGTTGACCGCTTTTATCGGCACCCAAACGTTACCCGAAATACGTGATTTTTCAACCATAGCCGTATTTCACTGTTCCGATAATATCTTATTTCACGAGATTTTTGAAAATTTTGCTTCCTCTCTATAGTTGGATCACAAAATTATACGTTTGCATATAACCTACTAAAGAAGTTATACCACATTAGTATGTACGTTGTGATTCCGATGACTAAATTTCAAAAAATAAAAATCCGTCCGTCAGATATGATCGTCGTGGTAAAACAGGCCTATGGTGTAAAATTCAACTTAATTCGGCAATGTATGGGGCTCGATCCAAGCGGTCAACCCTAATCTATCATCACTTAGCACACGAAAACACTTTTACCTACCTCTCCGTGACCTAGTTTGGTCGATTCTTCCAAACGTTAAACTCTCACATAAATGAGACGTAACCACACATGTAAAAATTTGGAGACATTTACATCCCGAATATAGGGCTCCCGTAGGGAAGATTAAGTGTAAAGAGGGTTGACCGCTTTTATCGGCACCCAAACGTTACCCGAAATACGTGATTTTTCAACCATAGCCGTATTTCACTGTTCCGATCATATCTTATTTCACGAGATTTTTGAAAATTTTGCTTCCTCTCTATAGTTGGATCACAAAATTATACGTTTGCATATAACCTACTAAAGAAGTTATACCACATTAGTATGTACGTTGTGATTCCGATGACTAAATTTCACAAAATAAAAATCCGTCCGTCAGATATGATCGTCGTGGTAAAACAGGCCTATGGTGTAAAATTCAACTTAATTCGGCAATGTATGGGGCTCGATCCAAGCGGTCAACCCTAATCTATCATCACTTAGCACACGAAAACACTTTTACCTACCTCTCCGTGACCTAGTTTGGTCGATTCTTCCAAACGTTAAACTCTCACATAAATGAGACGTAACCACACATGTAAAAATTTGGAGACGTTTACATCCCGAATATAGGGCTCCCGTAGGGAAGATTAAGTGTAAAAAGGGTTGACCGCTTTTATCGGCACCTAAACGTTACCCGAAATACTTGATTTTTCAACTATAGCCGTATTTCACTGTTCCGATCATATCTTATTTCACGAGATTTTTGAAAATATTGCTTCCTCTCTATAGTTGGTTCACAAAATTATACGCTTGCAAATTATCTTATTTCACAAACTTTTTAAGCAAATTATACTACATTAGTAGAAACTTTATGATTTTAAACCAACTGTATCTAGAAAATGAAATTTGTGAAATCCGTCCGTAGGATGTGATCAACGTATTGAAGCACGACTATGATAGAAAGTTTACCTATTTCCGGCATTGTTTGGGCCTCGGTCAATACAGTCAACCATATGCATCATTCTATCTGTTTTAGGGCAGTGTCAAGCGGATGCGTATTTCTTCAAATTCTTAAATGGATGAATAGAGATGGTCTTCGGGAGAGTGTAGTAATTTTCATTGATTTTTTCGCGTAACAGTTATATTTTTAGGTATTTTTGAACTAACAGTAAATCATACTAATTTTATAACTTTTGAAATTTCAAAAATCATAAAAAATAGACCCTTTACTCGAAAAGTTTCCTGAAAATTCATACGTTCATGGTGACGCGCTCTGCCCATCCGTGTAAAAATTATAAAATATATATATCCGCTTGATACGATTCAGTGTATCGAAACAACGACAAATTAAGGGTACTTTTTAAAAAAATAGCTATTTTACAACTACATTATTTTTCTTTTAATTACACATCCTCTAAGGAAACAATTGTTCCAACAAAAAAGAAGAAGAAGGAAACAACTGTTTAATTAAAAATGATTTTATTAGATAAGTATTAGGAAGTATTAGTATTAGTAGTACAAGGTTGCTGGTCATTTGGGTGGTCTGATGGCTTTCCTTTAATTGCAAAGACCACGTTCCTTAATTAACCAAATGTCAGAATCGAATATTGGTTTAATTAATCAATAAACATGTTCTTGTCCACGTGTGTTGCAAGAGTAATCATATGATCTCTCATTCATACTTCTTCCATTCCCAGGTGTTCGTCGGAAAAAGAAAAAAAAATCAAACCCCAGAACTGGTAAATCATCTCTTCTGCTTCAATTATTTCCCAATCTACCCTTCTCTTCTCGCAAAACCCTCACCCTCAAACCCAAATCTCTAACGGCTTCACTGCTCAACCGTCGGGTATACCCAGAAACCTCGATGACGTTCTCTGCTCCTCCCAACAACTACTAGACGAACCTGAGCCAGCCCAAGTTAATCGTAGCTCCGATGGCGGACAACTCCGAGACGGGAATTTCTGCCGAACCACCATCACAGACCTAATGGCGAATTGAGCAGAGAATGAACGGACCCAGATCTTCTTATGCAAAGAAAAAGAAGAAAAGACTCAGAACCCAGAATTGGGCAAGAGAGTTGTGATCAAGATTGAGGTGGATGTTTTGATGGAGGAGTTGGGGACGATCGATGAATTCGGCGAAGGATTGGGCCTCAGATAAGTTGGATTTGTGGAGAATGGGAGATGGTTGATGTAATTGAGGGAGATGAGAGAGGAGAAAGGAAGACAAAACAAGACCAGTCGAAACTAACGTTGTTTAGCTTGCACGCGCTCTTAGACGTCCTGGTGAAGCTGTCCCACTGGTGCATGGAATAGGCTCCCGAGCGTGGGATTGAACTGTAAATTTGAAGATTCCTTAGTGAAGAAAATAATGGATTTCCCTCCTTTTTCTTTTCCTTCTCTTTTTTTCTGGTTGGCATCTCACCTGTCATTACCTCTTTTATGTCTTTATCCGTCAATCTATCTCTTTCACTATCTCCTCCTGCCCACAAAACAACAACAACCACCATACTGGGAAAAGGCGATGAACACACACAATCCTAATCTTTCAATCTTCATCCTTGTCTTCTCAAAAGATTAGAACACGTTACTGGAAATCTACAAGAACATGAACAACACCAATCTTTTCCTCACCCACTTTCTATTTCTAGAACTTAAGAAGATAAGATTTCACAATACAAGTTGCAGACACCCTTTTCATTTTCACTTATGTACATGATCATTACCTCGAGTCCTATAGTTTTCAATCAGCATAACATACCTCAACACCAAGCAATCAAATTCAGACTAGCTAGTACAAGCAAAATTAACAACTCAATCTAGGCAGTAAAGTAAGCTAGTCCTCACTGTGGTTCATGTTAGTAGTAGCAGTTCAGACAGTGGTAGAACACTGAGTCCCCTGCCTAGTAGTGAGTGGCCCTGATGGGAGAGAAGGACCGAAAGCCACAACAGCAACGCAATCCACGTTCACTCTGTATCTCCCGGACACCCAAGTCCCTACCTTCCACCTTAGTCGTCCGAGCACTTTGAGATTCAAAACCAGTCTCCCAGCCGTCTGATCACGTCCCACTTCATAACCGAAAGAGGGAGCCACAGGCAGACCATTTCCGATCAAAGAAACTGTCAAGAGATTGCTGTCTTCATGTCCTTGGTAGAAAGGAGGCAGAGATGTGTAAACTGTGATCTGTTGGCCTTTGTATTGAGCATATACTTGGAGCTCGTCGTAGTAAATGCCAACTTTTTGATTGGGGTTCTTGGAGAGGAGGGTGAGTTGGACAGAGGAGTTGAGGAGGTTATTGCTTCCGGAGAGGTTCAGGAGGTAGATACCAGCTTCTTTGAGAGAAAACTGAGGCTTAGTGGGGTGTAGAATAAGCCAGACAAGTAACATTAAACATAGGATTGTAGTGAGAAGTGTAGAGAATGCTGCAAATAGCTTCTTGCAGTGCTTGTTAATTTTCAGTCCTTGCTTATCGCCACAGTGTTTAGGAGATTTCGAGTGGGCTTGAGACATTTGCTAAAAGAAATAGAGATTAGAGAACTCAAAAGTCAGAGAGAGATGAGGTTTAGAGGGCTAAGTTGTAAGGGGAGGGGAGGCGAGGAGGTTATATATATATATATATATACAAAGGAAGCAGAAGCTGAAAGCTGCAATAATTTTGGCTCCTTACTTCTTTTGACTGGCAGCTTCTTTTTCATGTTTGCTTGTGCTGTGTGAACTTCTGGAAATTGCCTTTAGTTTCGAAGGGTTGATTCACTTGATTGAACTTGTTAGGTACATGATGCACAGATATCAACCATTGGATCATTATACAACCTGATAATGTTGACCTCGTTCCATGATTCATCTAGGGGTAGGACGAGCTTAGCCTTTTCCTAAAAGGAAATTGAATTGTTATTGTAGTTTAAGACTAACTTGCAATAACAAAAGTCGCATTGCATTTGCATGCATGATTGAATAGTTTGGAGTTAGCAAGACATGAAAACATATTGTTCTTAAATTATTTACTTTTCGCAACTTATATTTACTTTACAAATTTACTGCTGTAATGACAGCCATACTGCTCTTTTTGGGGCATGAGAACGTAGATTATCACATATATGGATATAAAGTCTGTATGCCAGAAGAATACAAAACCTTTACATGTTTCTGTATTTTCTGTTTGTTTTGGACTCTTGAGAATAATTCTCAGAAATCCATTTCTCTCTTATTTTTGTATATAAGACGGTAAATAATGTAGTATATCCTTGAATCTGTATATGTGGTATTAAGTCGAACAATGTTAAGAGTTTAAGACGAAAGTATCTGTATCCTGCATAATGATTCATGAATATACAGAATCAATGCAAAGGATCTAATAGTTTTTTGTTAGTGTACGATTCTAACATAGTTTTTAATCCACCATGTCAAAAGCATTGGACATGCACCTCAGCCTGAATCAGAGATTGGATACACTTTTGGGATAATTGAGAGGAAAGTGAAGGCTTTTAAAAGAGCAATAAGAGATAGTGTAGCAAATAGCTTAGCCTTTTCTTGTTGATTGAAGGTAAGAAATGGTGCTAATTAGCCTAGTGGCAGCCCCCATAATCTCTTCCTTTTTCTGCTCTTGTTCTAGTATATGCAATTAGAAAAGTGGGTTCAGGGATAAAAATACGATTAATTAGCGGTGTGTTCTTGCTTAGTAAGACACTGCTGAGATTGGGAGCTTTGAAGTTCTGGTGTTTCTTTATTTTTATTTTTTTTTCAAATTGAGCAGTGCAGTAGAAAGAGTTCAAAAGTAGAGAAGACATGGAGAATTTATAAAACAGGCTTTTGGAAACCACTGAAACATTACCAATCATTCATTTCTTGGTTTTATTATGCATGCAGGTGCTCTTCCTTTTACGTTAAGAAAAGGGCTTTGAGTACTGCTTAAGACTGGTAGTTGATGAACCTTCATCGATCGTCGGATGTGAATACTCGGAAAAGCGCTACATCGGTCATCACCATTCGATGTTTTGTTATGTAATTTGGTTAGAATTTTGAAGGGAATATTATACATGACTTACAGCCTTACAGCAGGTAATCAAGCTTTGAAATTGAAGAGAGGTGCTTGATTTTTGCTTTCTTGAAACTTTCCTAGATATTTCACCCTTTTCTTAAATCAAAACTACTCAAGAGAAAGGAGGACCCCAAAACCACCGTAATGATTTCTCGCCTGTTCTACTTTTCTCTAAACTTAGCTTGCTTATTTCTTTTTCTATTTCTGGGACCAAAAAAGAGGCAACCTTTATGACTTCGATTATAACAGGAAAGAAGAAAAAGGGTCTTCAATGTTTCATTTCATTGATTGTTTTAGAGATAAGCATGCACATTAGCACATATGTCCCAAATGGTCACCTTCATCATCGACTAGGAACTATGATAGTACTGAGGTGCGTCTCTTCACCTATTCCGAATTGGATGACAAATAAATTTATCAAAATCTATATAAAATTTTAAGCTGGATACCGAGTTTTCGACGATTATACGAAGTATATGATTGCCTTAACGCAGTACTTCTTCTTCAACCTTACAACTCCTGCACAATTTAAGCACGGCATTACCTGCTCTGCAAGGTTCATAGGTAAAGCCATTTTGTGGTGGAAGAAAAGGTGGAACCGTGCCTTGAGTAGTTGCTGTAAACAAACACTAGTTTGAATTGGCGGGGAAGCCTTTATGGGAAATTACCTACCACAATTAGTGGAGAAAAGCCATTGTCATTTTGATGACTTTGACATATGTTTGCTTGGACAATAGTGCAGCAACACAGGTCGTAGCCAAGTAAGACGTATCTGTTGCTACTTGCTTGCTTGCTACTAGAAAACGATGTTCTTCCACTGCAGAAGTCGTTTTCTGGTCACCGCAATCTCCAGTGTAATTCTTTTTCTTCTGTAATTTCTCCTACTTTGGAAAATCATTAGAAAATATTGAGTTGACACTTGAGTTCCCTCAGTTCATGTTATGTTTAAAAACTGTCTTATGCAATGAAAGAGAACATTAGCTTAGATAAATGTCATTTGGGAGACATGATTGAACAGACCTAGTGTTTTTACTTTCCTGGGCTAAAAATAGGAACTCTTTCAAGTGTTCTTACCGACAGCTTCTATATTTTGTTGCACTCTCTCTCCCCAATCTGAATTCATCAGTTCTTGTTTGAAAGTACTGAAGTTTTATTTTGGTTGATTGGATAATTGTTGAACTATGTAATCTACCACTCCAATCTGAGTGTCACCGAGTATAAACTTGGAATCATTGATGTTCCTTTGAAATGAAAACAATTTCTCCTTGCATCTCAAAAATTAAAAAATCCTCGAGTAGTTAGTAACCAAGAAGATAATCAAATGAGTACAAATGTAGTTTGTATACCAGCTGACATGTAAGTCAGAGTGAACAAACCTATGTATAAATAGGGAAAGAATGACTAAGGCAGCCCTAAGAAGATTTCAATATAGTGTACAAAAAAAATCTACAGCCCTATACTAAAAGGGATATACATGATCTAACTTGAGCTCTAGGCATCAAGAAATGAACATGGTGTTACTTCAACTCTACAAGAACCCTCTACTTAATCATCATATGCATTGCCATCAGCTTCTGTTGGTAAAGAATCAGTAACTTGACGAACAAATTGTCCTTTTATTCTTGGACGCTGCTCTGCAAGCTTCTTTCTGCTCTCGTAACGAACCTGTGTAAGAAGAATACATCTCGTTAGAACTATAGCCTATTTTGCAACAATGGTGATAAAAATGAAGCTACAACAGTAAGTACAATAAAGATAAGAATGTACCTTCTTCTCATAGCATCTATCTTTCCTCTTCAACCTGAACTTGTTTAGAGCTGCTTCTCTTTGGATTGATCGATTATTTCCACTTTGATTGAAGAAACTGTCTTCATTCTTGCTCTCTGGAGCAGCTCTAAATATAGCCGCCTGATCGACGTTGTTACTTCCACAAGCACTTCCATACCCGCTGCTATTATTCCTATTAAGATGACTTGCATTGCCATTGCTGAAACTACTAGTTGCACTCTGATCATTTTTTGAAGATATAAGCCCCTCATCGTATCTTTGTTCCTGCTGCTGCATTGTCTGGTTGTGGTCCATGGCAACCTTGGAATGATAAGCTGGGTCATATACATGCTCTGGTTTATGGTTTTGAGGATTAGTCGGATAATATGTACTCATAAGAAATGAGGGTTCCTGCTGGGCAGCCGTACTTCTCATTGGTGATGGACTTGACCGTGTGCAAAACATTGGAGGCAGTACAGTACCATACCCGTTGCGTAGATTGTTAAACCTTACACCTTTAACGGGAACAGGAAGAGGAAATAATTTCTGCTGAGGGCATGACGTTCCAATTTCAGATTGGTTAGACTGCCCAGTAGCTAGTGTGATGACACTCCTCGGAATACTTGAAGTGGCAGCAGGAGTATCACAATCCATATATACAGGGGATGCAGGCTTCTCTGATGTAGTTTCATATGCATTTTGTCGCTCGTTTATTTCAGTCAATGGATTCTGGGGCTGCAATGGTCTGTTGATGTATCTGCAGGAGGGATAATTATGAGTCCAGTGAACAGAAATGTTTAAATAATCTAGCGAAGAAATCAATTATTAAAACCAACTTCATTGCGACTCTGTATATAAAATTATAAACCAAAGATTGATGATGTGCATGTATCCCCAAATTTCATTGCAGAAAACAAAAATGGAAACTCACCTTGAAAAGGCTGAGGCGTTAGAGTGGCCCAGAGTATGTCTTTTCTCAGTAACTTGAGTCTCAAAGCCATTAGAATCTGATCTTCTCAAAGAAAGGTCCAACTGCGGAGCAGAATCATATGTACAAGGTCTATTACTTGATGAAGAATTTCTCTGGTTGCTAATTGGATAACAGCTGGATACTCCAAAGAAGTCGGTGACATTTCTTGAAGAATTGACAAGGAGATCGTTATCATCACAAGCTTCACTGCCCATATTAGCATCTCTCCTATGACTTTCTGGCTTGGTGACCTCACCTAGTGGAGCTGCTAATTTTTCCTTGTACGCATTCACTGCTGGTCCTAATTAGATTCACCGATTGACAAATGTTAACACGCCTTCCTACCAAACTGAACATATAAGAAGCTGCTAAAATGAAACGTAAAGATATATCACCTCTGGCTTCATTTTCATGCATAAGCAACTTTTCGCCACAATTGGTGTTCCCTTCATCTTTCTGCACTCTTAAGTCATCCAGAAAATCTTTAGCCTGTATCTTCTGTGAAAATTCCTGCATATCCATACTCTCAGCCTCAAAATCTGGCTTTGTACAAGAGCTCTGCAAGAGAGATAAAACATTCAGTCGGTCCACACTGAGCAATGCCAATTAAGGGTTCTTTTCTCTTCATTTTCATAATATAATGGAACTTTCAAAATATTAGAACACGAACCTGAGAATCAGTTCCTTTTTCATCGGTTTCCTTATTCCTCTGAGCACACACCACATAACCACTAGAATGAGCATCATTATCAGATGTTCCTTCAATCTTTTGTTGTCCGACACTCTCGTCTTGGGGGTTATTTCTGGCTAACTGATAGACAACCGATTTCAATTAGGCATAGGCAGACATGTTAACATAAGAATTCGAAACTGAAGTAGGATAAAAAAAAAGTTCAAAGAAATGAGTAGAGGCATACAGATTGTCTCCTCCAAACATGCTGCCACAGGTTTCTCAGTTCATTCTTTCTAATTGGCTTAACAAGATAGTCAGAAACACCTCTTGTCATGCATTTGTAAACTGTGTTAATCGAATCCTGAGAGGACATCACTGCAACATCACAAAATAAGTTCGTAAGTACTTTTGAAAACCGCCAAGATGAAATTCAAATATCATATATCATGTCACAATTATTTGTTCTTCGTATCATACTTATAACAGGAATGTTTTTGCAGATCTCATGCTCCATGATTAGCGTAAGCAAAGCAAATCCAGATATTGATGGCAGATCTACTTCCATCAGTATGAGGTCTATCTTATGGCACCTTGCCTTCAGTATTTTCCATGCCTTTAAGCCATCAGGTACAGCAGCAACTGCTCAAACAAAAACAAGTACCAAGTTAAGTTCCACAGTTACATCTAACCGAAAACATTGATATGTCCAGTCATGTAGATTTCACCACATATTTGGGGTGGCCCTTAGACTTGCAATTTGACAGATCTGCAAGGGTTAAGCACTACCCAAATGTTCACAACTTTTTAAAAGAGCCCTGAAAGGAGGTGAATGGAGCTAAGAGTTCTCTTGATATCCTATGTCTGCACTATACAATACAAAACTCTATCAAAATGAGTGACCTGAACCACAAAAACCTTTGTCCATAGAACTCGAAAGAGGTTAAGCAGAAAGTATTAAAGCACCTTAATCTTGGCTAATTACACTCAGAGTACAGCTAGTTAGTTGTAAATACTCTCTAATCAGGTTAATTCTTTGAATTTAAATCTCAGCTTATAACGAAAGAATCCATTCTCTTACTGTTACTACAAGTAGACCCCTTCCTATAAATGGTTGACTTTGATAATATCAACCATCATCTTAGCAGCATTTTGTATGAATAGTAATTAACACAATTCATAAGTAGAACAATATTTAGCTGATCTTACAGAGATTAGATCAATTTCTGTTCTTGGCCTACAATTCGTATCATTAAGATAAACCAACACAAAACCACAGACCACTTCAACTTCACTTCATGTGAATTCAACAACAACATCCTTCAATTCTTGATCGGCACAGTTTGCCACAGAATTAGAAAACCAAGATCTTAACCCTTTTTCTCCTCTCCAACCCCAAAAAAGGCAAGAAAGAAAAAAGAGAGTACAGAAATACAGGATCTAACTCATTGAAATTCCTACAAACCCAACTTCAAGATCAAAAAAGATTGTCAAAAAAACACAAAACCCAGTTTGATTATTCCACCAAAAGATCAAAACTTTAAAGCATTCAACCGAAACCCAACTCACCTCTGTAGCTACATTTCCTGAGCAAAGCAGCTATAATATGCCTTGTAGAGTCATCAGCCTCAACCAACAAGACCCTCATGTTCATTCCAGGAAGAAGCTTCTCCCATCTCATCACAACCCCACTTGATGACTCACCACCATTGTTCTTCATCTCTGTACTCCTCTGCTTCTCACTCTCTGTACTACTCACCACTACCTCACCCATTTTTCACAGCAGATCACAAAGAAAAAACAGAGCCTTGTGTTTCAGAAGAGCTTGAAAAATCTCATCCTTCTGCTTCATAAAAAGCAAGTCCTTAGAAATCTTGGTGGGGGTGATCCAACGGTGAGAAATATCTAAGAAGAGGAAAAATATCTTTCCGCCACGTCATCAGCGCAATCTGATTAAAAGGCGCGGCGTCATTGGGGCTGGTGGCCTGTGTTTTAAACCGGGGTATTTCTTTGTTTTGGGGGTGGAGACAGGTGGCGTGGAGGTGGGTCCCGTCGGGTTAGATATAAACCAAGGCCAAAGAAGGAGATATTTTGAGGATATTTATGAGATCATGGCTAGGACGGTGCCACGTGGATGGCAAGAAGGAGATTAGGGCCTTCCAAGTGCCATCTTCAAGTTTCTTTATTATTTGAAGTGTGTAGAAAATGTGTGGTGTTGTTTGGGTTTGATTGGGTAAAAGATCCTATATATAAAATGGAACCCACCCACCGGCACCGGTGGATATTATACCTCTCTCTTGACTACAGTGACATTAACCTCTAATTAATCATCTAGAGATTCTCTCTTTCATACTAGACGGCATCTGTTCCTACGTGTCTCATCAGCCCTGTTTTTGTGTGACTTTCAGGTTAGGTAGGTGCTGGGATGTTCGTACATGAGTTTACACGCTAACTGAAATTTCAAATCAATGCGTGTCAATAACAAAGAGAGAGGAAAGCATAAAATGATGAACTACACTAGTAAAGTTGTCAAGTAGATACACTCAAGCCCATATTAACACTAGTGTATTTTTACTACTTCAACAAATAAGAATCGATTACGAGGCCCAACCAATTATAGTTTACAAGTACCCAACAAAATGTGCTGAAGAAAAACATAACACTGTATTAAGAGGCCCAACAAACAATGTGTGTGTCCAATGAACCAAAGCAACACCTTTTATTTTCCTCCGCATCCTTCCTTGTTACTTCTTTGTCTGCCAGTCGAACTTGCAACCAGTTGGTCTTTGAGAGTACCTCAAACACCAACAGGCCGCGTAGGGATTTTCCTTTCAGCCCTCACTTATTTCATCTTTAATATTCAACCTCAAAAAAAAAAAAAAATTTGTTGGAATTTCACCCATCATTCTCACAGCTAGAGAAAAGCTCCAATATTGGACTCAGAAATATCTACACTCACACCAAATGCCTATCCTTTTAATGGAAAACCTTCCACAAAGTGACAAAAGCTCCAATATTGGACTCAACACGTGTTAGTGGCTCCAAAATGTCCAACACCAAAGGCCCATCTCGCATTATGCATTGACTGTTGAATCCTAACCCATCAAACCACCTCCACCGTCGATCCTTCTCAGTCCACAAAATCAACTCCACTCTCTACACTTAACCGCAAGAGAAGGTTTTGCAGTGGATAACGTCTGAAATTTTTGCCGAATGGTCCATCAGTAGTATATCCAAAGACTCCATCTTTCTCTTTCTCTCTGCTAAAAACCCCAATTTGCTTTCACGATTCCAAACCCTAATTCTGAACTTTATCACCAAAATGACTGCTCTTTTTACTCTACCATCTTCTAGCTTCTTGGCAAAGCCCCAAAGCTCCAAGCTTTCATCAGACTGTTCCAATTTCCTGAACCCATGTCAGAATTTGAGACCCATCTCGATTTCTATAAGACCCAGAAGCAAGGAGCATGGTGTGAAGATGTCCTGGGATGGTCCATTGTCTTCTGTCAAGCTGATCATACAGGGAAAGCACTTGGAGGTACTTAGTTTCAGCTTGGCTTGCTCTTTGGTTTGTGTTAAAATGCTGGAAATTGTAGAAAGCTGATAGCTTTGATTTGTTTTGAAGTTAGTAAGTTTAGGGTTTAGAGAATCTTGTTGGGTTTTGACTGATTTATTTGATGTAGTGCTGTCTGTGTTTGGACTCAAAGTTGAGTAAAATCTATGATCACATTTGGGAAAGTACATTATGCTCTGAAACAGTTATTTGGTACTTTATTTAAGAACAAATTTTTGTTTCTGATACTGATAGTTTGAACTTTGAAGCAAGTTTGTAATTTTAGCTTACATTTGCAGATAACATAGATTTATATTTATTGAAGTTTGGATCTTTAAGCACTTTTCAAAGGTTTTGATTGATTTTTTTTTTGTGTGTGCATTATTGCGTGTTTGGGACTAAACAAACAAACAACTTATGGCAAAACTACAATCACAATCTAAAGGATACTGGTATTGCCTTTAATAGCGATTCGTTGTTTTTGAGATGAAAGAGTTCTAAGCAGTTCTGCTACATGCAGCAATTTTCAAAACCAGGAAATTGCTTTTGAATAGAATACCAAACAACCTCCAAGTTATCTGTATGGATACCACTGTGAACCATTTGTTTAGGTAGAGTTTGGAATGTGCAATGACTTGTGAAGCTTTTGCTAAGACCTTAAGTTGCTGTTTCTTTTTAAACTGTTCTATACTGTGAGTATTTAGCAATGCAAATGCATGGAAGTTGATTGAGAAATTTAAATCTGTGATTCTGTGAACTTAGTTGACAGAACCAGTCAAGAAGCATGTGGAAGACAAAGTGGGAAAGGCAATTCTAAAGCATAGCCACCTGGTGAGGGAAGCCGATGTCCGGTTGTCTGTTCGTGGTGGAGACCTTGGAAAAGGCCCAAAGATTAGGAGATGTGAGGTATTAGCATATGGCATTTGAATGAATGTTTCAGAATATCTGCATTTGAGTAAATGGTACATTCTCATAAGCAATTGTTTATCTGTGTTCATTTAGGTTACTTTGTTCACAAAAAAGCATGGAGTGTTCCGGGCTGAAGAAGAAGGTGAAACACTTATTGCTAGCATAGATATGGCTTCTTCTATCATCCAGAGGAAGTTGAGGAAAATCAAGGAGAAGGAATCGGACCGTGGCCGCCACATGAAAGGCTTTAACAGATTGAAAGTCAGGGAGGCACAACTCCCTGTGGAAGTGGAAGAAGCAGGTCCCCAGGATGAAGAGGAAGACTTGTTGGATGAGGTTGTTCGTACAAAGTACTTCGACATGCCACCTTTGACAGTAGCTGAAGCAGTAGATCAACTGGAGAACCTTGATCATGACTTCTATGCTTTCAGAAATGAAGAAACTGGTATGAACTACAAAATTCCCTGCGCCTTCATAGCCTTGTACATCAGTTTTATTTATTTATTTCTGTCATCTAATGGTTAAAATCTTTCTTTGTTATTGCTCAGGTGAAATTAACATTCTATACAGAAGAAAGGAAGGAGGCTATGGGGTTATTATACCCAAAGGAAGTGGGAAAGCTAATAAGGTGGAGAATGTGGTGGTAGAACGTGCTTATGAACACACTGCGGCAGAATAAGTAGGACTAGGAAAGCTTCTGTATAGTTATGTTTTCCTCTAATGATCTGTTGGATTTCTAGTAACGGTAATGTGAAAGTTGACGCCTCCTGAGACAAACTTTGATCCAAAGTATGAGAGGCATTGTTTTGTACTGTAATGCATGAACCAAAATTTCTGATATACAAATTACAAGCATCATTTCATTGTTGCCCTACACATCGGGACTAGCCAATATTACATGTTTAACTCCCTTCTATTGGTTCTTGGTGCCTAATGCTAACTAACAGACCATCCATGAAAAAAGAAAGAAAGAGAATTGCTGAGGAATTGAATGAACATGTAAAAAGAAAGACAAATTGATTGGTGCTTTGTGAATTAAAAGGTAAAAGTCATAGGGCAGCAAAATGAACTGAACTTTCATTCCACGTTCAGATCAATTACATAAGCTGGCGTTTTCGGTGTAAAACTCTCAGATGAAACAGTTAAGAGCTTATTCAGTGACATTCCTTCCCCCAAAATCTTCCTCTTCACTTCATACCTGGCTTTAATTCTGTCATCAAGTTTGTATCCAAGGAATGCAGGGAAGGCTAATAACTCTCCGATTTCACGACCCATTTCATTTATCAAGTACTCCATCTTCTTCTCCAAAGCACCATGACTGTACTGCAGTATCTGAGGATGCCTCCTGCTCATGACAACAATGTCGGCACACGAAAAACCATAACTCAAGAACAGCTCAATCACTCTTTGCAAGTTATCAGAGCTTGTTCTGGTGGCAGATCCTATTGCTGCTGCCATGTCCCTTGTTCTATACCTATACCCAATCTTCACCAAAAACACAAGCTTATATGCAAGGTTGTCTTCAAACGACAAGCCTAGAAACAATGGAGCTTTGATCAAGAACTTGTAGATATCATTTGAACTCAACCCACATTCCTTCAGAAACTTAATTCTCGGACGCATTTTCCTCTCCCTGCTGGCACTAACCACATTGGGGAAAACAAGCAAGATTTTGAATATCTGTTCATCACTTAAACCAGCAAAAGACCTCAACAACTCAACATGCCCTTCAGTATGATCCACAGTGTAGCTCAAAATCGCAGGGAGCTTACCCAACAAAACCCCCGTGGCATTTTCATCTCCACCACTAACCTCAGTGAGAAACTCAACTCTCGGAGCCAGCTGAGTCTCCAAGTCATAATTCAGTAGCGAAGGACGCCTCACAATCAAATCAATCCCACCAAAACGGTTCAAAAACGTAATAGTCCTATCAATATCCTCAACTGACTTAAGACACAATGCCTTGTACAGATTCACCTTGTTGAGAACATCCACAATCTTCTCATCCGAAACTCCGCGACGAAGAAGCAATCCTACTTTCTCATCAAATCCCACCAAGAATCTAACGTCTGCTGCCCGGAAAAGCTTTCTCAGCTGCCCTGGCTCAATCTTGCCTGCCAAATCATGACGGACAAAACTCAAAAACGGACCAATCTCCTCAGCAGTTAACAAGTTCGGACATTTGGTGATCAAATTGGAAAGCACAAGCCCATCAAGTCCAACTGAATTAAAGCACTCAATCCGACCTCGTAAACGATCCAAAGACGTAAAAGACAGAACCGGGCTCTTGTTTAACAGCACTTTCGCTTCTTTTTCATCGATTCCAACCGCTTGCAACAGCGAGAACACTGTCCCTGCCACAAAATATAAGAAATTAAAATGTAGCAAGCTTAGGTTACACGCCATCTCGACCGAGGGAGGGTTGCATTGATTTGGTTACCTATATCGGCGGTGATTGGACTGGAACTGCATTGGAGAAGAAACTGCGGATTGGGTCGGAAACCCAGATGGGTTAGTAACGGGTTTGGTTCGGGTCTTGGGGTTTTAGCGAGTGTTGGCAGAGGAGACCATTGATGGTTATGGAAGGTTGAGAGTGAAGAGTGTGAGATATGAGCGGTGGGAGGAAGTGGGTATGGAAATGGAGAATCAAAGAAAGAAGGAGTGGGGAAAGGGTGTGTGAAGAGAGCGTAGGCTGAGACCATGTTAGTGATTGAAGAAATGGGGTTTCGGCTAAGGAGTTGGGAGCTTGAAGACGATGGTTAACGTCCATTTTGGGATTGGATTGGATATTATGGGCCACAACAGCGCGTGCACACTTGTGAAAGCCCAATTCATTATTACTTTATATCAAAGGTAAGTTTTTAGACCGAGAGACTAATTTTTATCGGAAGATATCATCAACTTGAACTCCACTTAATTCTTGTCAGAAGATATCGTCAACTTGAACTCCACTTAGGCTCTTACCAGCTCGATCACATATGGTTTTTAAACCTCAATTCAATTCATATGGCACCTCCCAATTCATACGGGTCATGAGACTCGGAATGCAATGGTATCTCGAAACATATTAAGCTTAATTTATAGTAAATATCTTGAACTTCTTTAGTTATGCAAAATAATTATTTCATTTCATGTTTTGGTAAAAAGTTAATAAAAAAATTTACATGAAATTATGGACACACTTGAGAGAACTCTACACTTAATTCGCTATTCACAACACTTTTGAATCCTAACGAGTAATGACAGAAGTATGATAGGTGATCATAACCATCTCCAACTCCCTGAGTGTGACCAGACCTCATATACTCATATCTGGACGGTTTGTGAAAGGCCTCTAGAAGAGTCGATAAACACTCTGCTGGTGCCGTCATTAGGCTGTTGCATTGCAGACAGCTAGATCTTTCCAGGGGTTTTCTTCCCCCTGCGGCTGATTTATGATCAATCAAGCCTTGTATTTCCTTTGGCTGTCCTTCAGACACTTCTTAGGAAGATTTCCTTCATTTTTCTCATCTGTGGGAATGCCTTTAATAAAGACGATAGACGAGCCATCCTTTATTGTTTTTCTTGGTTTCAAAGGAAACCTAGAAGACAATTGACGGAGAAGTATAAACCTTTAGTTAAATACCAGAAGCAACAGAATATCGAAATTAGATACTACTTGCAAGTGCACTTACCCCTTTTCTAAATCTGTTCTGTTATCTGGTATGTTGTCTTTGCAGAATTCTTTCCCTCTGACGTTGAGATTGTCTGTGGTGTCTTTGCAGACTTCCTTCCTTGCGCCATTCTGTGGATTCTGGACAATGAAACAAGGGGAACAAACACCATTTCTTAACTTCATGTGAACATGTAAAACAAAGCTACAAGTATGACATGCTACACTGAAGAAAGCACAATAGTCAAAACACATTCTCTCCAAAATGGCACCAAACAGTTGCATACTAACTTCAAACTTGCAACACAAAATCTAATAATCGAAACTCTTGATAAATTCTGAACCAGATGGTAATTCTGGCTATATCCAAAGCATACTGTCATCAGAACTTAGCAGCAGTCTCCCTTACATAGCCTTAAATTAACTCGATTACTTTTTCACCTTATACATGGATCAATGAGTGTTATCCTTTCATCTTATAAATTGATAGTTCTTCATCATTATATTACATTAAGAAAGACATGAACTCATTCATACCCCAATTACAGTACTTAGAAAAGAAAGGAGGCTGCTAGCATAAGCTTAACTAGAAGAGTTGTAGCTCTTGAATTCTGAACCCCATTTCACTCACTCGAGTACACTTGAGGCAACATTAATGCAAACATCAAATTTCAAACACATGAAATAACAAGCTAAGTACGAATTAAACCAAACACACAGCAGACGACATCACATGTAGCATTTCAAAAGCCCCAACGAAATGATAATATACTAAATCAGCATCAAATATTCTGAGAATCATTATCAAAAATGCATCCATGCTGAGTTCTACAAACAATGTCACCGCACTATTGTAACACTCAAAGCACAACCAACCAAGAAATGAACCAAATCAAGTCACAAAAATGTTTTTATCTTACTTCAACGGGGTTGAGAGATATACATTGATCCGAAACCTCGGCTTCCTTGTTCTTCTTCCTCTTCTCCTCAATGCCATCATCACCACTCACCACTTTCCTCTTATTCCTCCCAAAGCTCATCACCTTGCTCTTCTTCTCCCTCACTTTCCAAACACTCATCCTCCTAAACACCAACTTCTCCGTCTTCCAAACTTCACAGCTCGTATCGATCACCGTCACTTCGCTCTTCGAATACCCCTTCAGCTCTCTCCCCCCTTTCTCCTCCAACTCTACCTCATTCTTCGAATTCAACGAAGGCACAGTCGTAAGGTCATTTACGTCATTTCCAATGCTGCCTGAGCTCTTGTGTTTGCTAGTGACACAGAGTCTCGGGTGGGTTTGTTTTCTGGGGACTTTTTTCCCAGATTGTCTGGCGCTTTCTTCGGAGCCGTCGATGAAGAACAGCTCGGAGATGGCGGTGCTCATCAGGCCCAGCAATGCCTCTCCTTTTTTGGCGTCTCGGGTCGGACTGGAAGATTCGGGTCGATTTGAGACAGGTGGAGTTGAGTCGGCATTGGGGTTTGGGGATTCCGAGGAGGAGGTGGGGTTATGTTTCAGGAACTGGTCGATGTCGAGGTTGTCGCCGGATGGGAAGCCCTTGTTGGACCGGAGGCGGTCCAGCCAGTTGGGACCGGACTTGGTGGCGCGGACGGAGCAGAGCATTGGTGAGGTGGAGGGATCTGATTGGCTGGAAGGAGAGAGAGGTTTGATTTGGGATTGAACAGGTGATGATTGGGGTCGAAGAATTTGGGTGTTTGGTTTGGTCGACGATGTTTGAGTTCGGAGCTCAAAGGTGAAGACTTGGAAGTTGAAACGAGGACTGTTCTGTTCTGTGTTACGTGGCAAACAGCCGAGTTTTACTTTTACAGTTTTACTTTACCAAGCTCGATTGTTTGAAGCATGAAACATGTAAGTTTTTAGCAAACATGGCCATTGGATTTGGGATGTTCCATGGAATTGGTATTGGTACCTGTTGCTTTCAGAGCTCTCTAGCTAGTAATAGATCAGTAGATTGTTATGCCACAAGGTACAAGCTAAGGTTTTTGAGGAAATGTTGTTAAGTTCGCTTGGTAACAATTAAGGTTCGAGAACTCGTTAGACGCTACTCGAGAGCGGTGTGCAGGGTTTTAGCGCTTACGTGATTTTGTTTTTAAACAAGGCATATAGCCAAGGTTCGAAAGTGTTTCTGCTGGAACCCGCAGGCTCCGCAGAAGCACAATGGAGCATGAATGTGAACAAGGACAAAATTTATAGTGGTTCACCGTGCCATCGGAGGGCACGGCTACGTCCACTTAAGATTCTACTATCATGGCCAATAGGCATTTGGTGTTACAATAGTTTTCATCCCGAGCGGGATACAAGAGGAACCATCCTGCGGGGTGGAGTACAGTTTTCTAGATCCCTATATCTAGAGGGGAAGCCTTCTTTTTATAGACAAGGAAGGTTCCCTCTTACATTATGTTTCTGATGTGGGACAGAATGCATATTTATACTCTCATGGCGCCTTCTTGTGGAGCTTGGAGAAACACCTTCCTGATGTCGCATTGATGATCTTTCACCATGGCGAGGTAGGTGGGATGTCTGTCTACAAGTTTCATGACTGGTCTATGGGCAGAGGAGGTAGTTTACTGAATACCGACAACAAGTCCCCCCAAGTTCCCGTTCAAGACATGTCTTGAGTGGGGACTTAATATACAAAATGTCCATAGACCAGTTATTTACATACGGGCACCCGGTCCAGTCCGTACTCATGGCGTGTGTTGAACGGGTCTTGCTTTTCTTGATTTCTTCAAGGGTGAGCTGAGGAGTCCGCCTAGAAGATAAGAAATGCCTCTCCCGGTCCCCGGCCGCAAAACTTACTCGGCCGGGCGCGGATTGTTGTACCTTCACAATGAACAAATGATTGACACAATTATGGGGCGAGCCAAGTACGGATATGACATAATAATTATCGAAAAGAAAATTGGTTCATGCATTTTAGTTCATGTATGCTTCCCGGTGGTGCTCGGGTATAAGAATCTCATGAAACGGTTGGTATATTTCTTCCCGTTAGTTCTTATCCGGGAATCGAGATTTTCCTAAGAATTTGTTGCATGTTTCCTCCCGGTGACAATTATCCGGGACTCACAAAGTTTGAATGGACAATAGTTATCATCATGTTATATAGTTCGTACGTGAAGCATGATTTGTACATTCATAAGAGACAATTAAATTGACTTATCTGTGATAATTGCTGCCGAATGGGTGCACCCAGTAGACCTGGAAGTGTGAACTGTGAACACTCAGTTAGGGTCCGGGAGGGTAGTATCATGTTGCTATAGGTTTCCCTCTTCTTTCTTTCACCCCACTTTTTTTTGGAAGGCCTCCGGGATCCGATGAGTAATTATTGGCTGTTCACACTGCTGATGCGTATCCCGCTCGTGACCAAGAAATTAAATAGCCCCGGGTGTCCCTCCTTCCGGGTGTCCATGCCTCCATGGGTGTCCATAGCTTTTTTTGTTGGCTTTTTTTTTTTTTTGAAACCGGGGGCCACCGGGACCCCATTCCTCTTTCTTTACCTTCCTTTTTCTTTCTCTTTCATCTTCCTTCTTTCTGCTTCTTTTTTTCTTTCCCGCCCTTTTTTTCCTTCTTTGTTTTTTTTTATCTTCCTTCTGCTTCTACATCTTCGTTTCTTTCCTTTCTCTACGGGCTCCCGAAGGCTGCTGCCAAGCTGGGTGCCCAGAGCAAGAGGATGGGTGTCCAGAGGAGCTTCCTCTTCTTTCCCTAGCCGGAGAACAGGAAGCTAGCTGGCCGCTGAGACCGAGGCAAGGTCGCTGGGAGGCTACCTGCTACCGAATTGCTGCCGAGCTGCTGCCGAGGCCCCCGGGAGCTGCTGCCGAGCTGCTGCCGGGCTTGAGGCGAGGTCACCGGGAGGCTAGCTGTTGGACCCGAGAGAAGAACCCCCGGGAGAAGAAAATGACCGGGCAACAGGAGGAGCAGACCGTCACCGGCGAAGCTCCCGGCAGACGTGACTGAGCTCTGGGACCCCCTTCCTCTTTTCCCATCTTCCTTTCTTCCATTTCTTTCTTTCTTCCCCTTCTCTCCGGGCTCCCGAAGGCTGCTGCCGGGCTGGGTGCCCAGAGTAGAATCGTGGGTGTCCAGACCGACTTCCTCTTCTTTCCTTGGCCGGAGAACGAGGCTAGCGGCTACCGAGCTTGAGGCAAGGCCACCTGGAAGCTGTTGCCGAGCTTGAGCCATCGGGAAGCTGCATGCTGCTGCACCCGGGAGAGGAACTATCGGGAGAAGAAGAAGACCGGGCAGCGGGAGGATTGGGTTATCGCCGGCGAAGCTCTCGGACGGCATGACTGAGCTCCAGGTCTCGTTGAATCTTCTTCGGGTGATGGCCGGAGGCTCTGGTCATAAACCCGGGCGGGAGGTTTGGCAGGTCATCATGATGATGTCATCCCGGGCGGGTGACAGCTCTTGATGATGTCCCGATGCTAAAAGAGAACCCGGGCAGGATTAGCAAGTGCAATGTCACCTAGTGGCTTTGGCATGATCCAATAATAAAGGGCACCCGGGCGGGAGGATCTCTCATGAACTCCGCCCACCGAATGGCTTAGGCCGATGGCAGTCTGGACCCAGTTAAACAACTTGCTAATCCCGGATAGTCTTGGCCTACCGAGGAGCTTGCCAACCCACTGACTAGCTAGCCCTTTACTGGCCTTGCGTACCTCCCGATAGACCTATTGCTATCATGGACATGAGTAAATTGCTTCTTGGAGGTAGAACAATGTGACTTTTCGTAATGCTTCCCACAGACGGTGCCAATTGTTTCTGCTGGAACCCGCAGGCTCCGCAGAAGCACAGTGGAGCATGAATGTAAACAAGGACAAAATTTATAGTGGTTCACCGTGTCATCGGATAGCACGGCTACGTCCACTTAAGATTCTACTATCATGGCCAATAGGCCTTTGGTGTTACAATAGTTTTCATCCCGCGCGGGATACAAGAGGAACCATCCCGCGGGGTGGAGTACAGTTTTTCAGATCCCTATATCTAGAGGGGAAGCTTTCCTTTTATAGACAAGGAATGTTCCCTCTTACATTATGTTTCCGATGTGGGATACTTTACATATTTATACTCTCATGGTGCCTTCTTGTGGAGCTTGGAGAAGCACCTTCCTGTTGTTGCATTGACGATCTTTCACCATGGCGAGGTAGTCTGGACGTCGGTCTACAAGTTTCATGACTGGTCTATGGGCAGAGGAGGTAGTTTACTGAATACCGACAACAGAAAGCTCGTTCAGCGTTACTCGTGCAGTGGGTATGCTTTTGGCGCCTAAACAGGTTGAGCGGCCTTGTTTTACAACACTCACTCATAATCAACAAGTCTCTCGTTCGTGCAATTCTTAGCATGTTTCACTTAATGAAATAATGTGATGAATTAACATTTTTTTCCAATATAATTTTTATGTTCATCATATTGACAATTCACAATGTGAGTTATAAGTTCAAATTAGTACTTTTTAAGATTACATTTTTGTTATATATCTATCACTACAGGTGAACAAACTATTCCATTGAATCTATCATTTGTCTCAAGGAGGTCATTTCAATCAAGGGTTACTGGTTATGGATATATACCCAATTGAAACCGCTACTACTAATGGATTGATTCTTCATAGTGTATTCTAAAGAACATTAGTGTTCACATGGCCACCAAGAGGCAAGACCTCAGACAGCCAGTCAATGACTCAATGTCATCGTGCAAATTAAAGGAGTTCACATCACATGAGAAAATTGCTCATGATGTACAGGTGGAATGTGTTGTTTTGGCAATCTTCCACGTGTTGTTTTGGCAATCTTAAAAGAGTTTCATTGTTGCAAGTCCCCTTAATTAAACAAATAACTAGCTACCTAACCAACCAGGTCAAGGCTCAGGTCGGTGAGCTGTGACTTAGTTAGTTAGGTAGCCTAACTGACAATGTTGAAGTCATGAGTTCAAACATTACTGACATATGTAAGGTAGGGGTGAGTTCGGTTTTGTTTGGTTCGGTTTTCATCTAAAACCGAAAACCAAATTGAATAAAAAATTCGGTTCGGTTTGGCATTTTTTGAGATCTTAAACCGGAAACCAAACCAAATCGTGGTTCGGTTTTCACCTAAAACCGAAAATCAAACTGAATAAAAAATTCGGTTCGGTTTGGTTTGGTTTGGTTTGGCATTTTTTGAAACCTTAAACCAGAAACCAAACCAAATCGTGGTTCGGTTCGGTTTCTGTTTTTTCGGTTATTCTTCTTTTTTTAAATATTTTTTCTTAAAATTTGTATTGTTTTGGCTTAGTAAAAAATTATCGTATTTTAGGTTTTTTTTCTTCTTCCATTACTTGTTTTTATAAGCACATATAATATATCAATAAAAATTTTAGCAATGATTCTTCAACAAACCAACAATTTATAAACCAAATAAATACTTTAAAAATTTAATACTTAATAATTTCGTAAGTATTGGGAATTAACCACACTAGAACACCATGAAACCATAATTTTAAAACTTCTAAGTTCATCTTGAACACAAAATATATATTTCATAGTTTAAAGTCTATCCAAATAAATTCCGAATTTTAAAGTTTAAAAATCATAAATTGGAATAAAGAAGAGAAAAATAAATTAAATATTAGAGTCTATCATTTAAAGCTCTCAAGAATAAGGTCTTCGATTTTAGAGGTAACATATCACTCTCTATACTTCGCATACACGACACCTAAAACATTTCTATATATGTATAAAACGAAAATAAAAAGCAAAATATTAGAAAAGATAAATATATAATTATATAGAACATAAAACTTAAAATCATATTGTTCAAATCAAATATTTAATACGAAATTAAAGACAAAAAAACGACGTCGTTTTAGAGAGATTCGGTTTTTCGGTTCGGTTCAGTTTTTTAAGGACCGAAACCAAAAACCAAACAAAACTAATTTGATTCGGTCTGATTTTTCTTAATTCGGTTTGATTTTTTTCTGTTTTAATTTGATTTTCGGCTCAGTTTTTCTCAACTTTTAGTTTTAAAATTTTAGCTCAAATGTAAAGTGAGTTATTTAATAAAAAAACAAACAAACAACTGCATGAGCGCATATAAATAACTAAAATAATAATTTTGATTAAGATAGAAAGTCAAACCAGGTAATCCTCTGTCTCTAAACCCACCTATCTACGGGGAACACGCTTCAGCCACCGGGAAAAACAAGAACACCCTTCAGCCACCGGGAAACAAGCACTTGGAAGTTAAAAACTTTAGACGACAAACGTACGATACCAGAGCTTTTGTCGTTTCACCTCCTTCTCTAAACCTCTGCGCTTGGAAATCTATGTACGTATCAAACTATCTAATCTTTGTCGTCCACCAATCCCACATCCTATTTTTGCTTTGAGGCCTCCCCAAACCAACTCCTATTAGTTCCTTTGTTTGATGCTTGAAATCCCCAGAAACCAAAAATATATTAACGAAGGTGCAGAGTTTGTGTCAAAGTTTCGAGAAACATGGGTCTGATTGGTGCGCTGCATGAGATTTTGGAGATGGTGAAGATAGAGTACACCGACTTTGTGATGCTTCTGGGTCCTTTGTGGACGGCTTTTCTTATTGGTATTGTGATTGGTTGGGCGTGGAAGCCAAAGTGGGCAACATTTGGTCAGGAAAAACTGAACTCCTCTGTTTCTAAAGCCTTGGATTTGTCATCCATGCCTACTTCTCCGGCTAGGTCTGTGATGTCACCACCACTAAAAGGGTTCTCATCAGCACCATGCTTGTTCCAGGGCTATGAAGCTTGGATTATTAACAATGCAGTTCATAATGCTGTGCAGAAGAGGCTTTCTCCCTCACCTATCGAATTTGATGACCAGAGGTAACGGTATTTGTGACAGTTTTGTTTGTGATTTGATGTGAAAAGAATTGGACCGAATTTCTTAGTTGTTTTTGTACATTTTGTGTAGTACATCACAGATGAATGAGAAGAAGTCTGATGTGGTGGCTCAGGAGGATGTAGAACATCTATGTCGGCTTGTGGATATGAAAGATGGAGGTCCGAGTTGGATTCATATGATGGATCGTTCGACTCCAACTATGACTAATCAAGCTTGGCGTAGGGATCCCAAGGTAATTGGTTTCCCTAATTTCTCATTGCTAGCAGAGTTTTTGTAGACAGTAGAATTCATTACAAACAAGCACAGCCATGTTTCATTGCAAGGAGAACTGTTTAAGGACATAATACACAATACATGTAACATTGTTTCCTATTCTTCTGTTAGATTGGTCCTCCTCAATATCGTAGCAGGACTGTGTATGAGGATGTAACACCGGAGCTAGTGAGGGACTTTTTCTGGGATGATGAGTTCCGGTTAAAGTGGGACGACATGCTTAGTGAGGCCACGACCTTAGATGAGTGCCCAACGACAGGAACAATGGTTGTTCAGTGGATAAAAAAGGTGAGGCTTGAAATCTGTTTTTTATGTTCTCACTTCTAGTCAGTTCTTACGATTATAAAGATTCTCACTTGCATATGCTTAAGTTGTTTATCTCTGCATTGCTCTCATTCTGCAGTTCCCTTTCTTCTGTAAAGACAGAGAATACATAATAGGACGGCGAATTTGGGAGTCAGGAAGGATGTATTATTGTGTGACAAAGGTATGATGGATGGATTTTTTGTTTGACATGTATCTTCTTTTCTCTTATCACTTCACTTAATCTAATGATTGCCGGCCTCTACCTTGCAATGCCATTTGTTGATACCGAGGACTAAAATTCTTGAAGCAGAAATAGGGTTCTGTTTTCATTTCGTTTTTGATTAGATACATCAATGTTTGTCTTTTCACTTGTAGGGAGTACCCTATCCTTCTATTCCAAGGCATGACAAACTAAGACGTGTGGATAACTACTACTCAAGTTGGTGCATTCAAGCAGGTAATCTTATGCTAGTCCTCTTTGATTTTATCAAAATGACATATCTATATCCAGTGCTTTGGTTTCATCAGCTCAATGATCAAGTGGCATTCTTAACTTGTACATAACCTGCAGCTGAATCAAGACACGACAATGGCCAGCTCAGTGCATGTGAAGTTCAACTGTTTCATCAAGAGGATATGGGGATCCCATGGGAAATCGCAAAACTTGCTGTACGAAAAGGAATGTGGGATACTGTAAAGAACATAGAGTCTGGTTTACGTGCTTACCAGAAACAAAGAGCGTTAGGGGGGATAATTTCTCGGCCTGCCTTTATGGCGCAAATCAACACCAAAATAAGTCTAGAGTATCTGAAAGCTTCCGCTGGCACCGAGGTTTCATCACAAACTGCAGTGGTGACTGCATCTGATGACAAGCCTTTCTGTGGGAACATACGAAATCTCATAATAGTTGGTGGGAGTATTCTCCTTGCATGCACTCTTGACCGGGGGTATCTGGTAAAGACAATAATATCCGGTGTGGCCAATAAGTTCGGAAATGCAGGGAAGAAATCAAAACCAAAGTGATTGGATCTAATCCAAGAAGTATCGACAGGTATTCAGTAATCTGCATCCTGATAATACCCTTTTCCGAGTTTTCAACAGGATACAAAGAGCACACTAGTGTAGTACCATAAACCCTTGTCTTAATTAGTTGAATAACTAATAAAGCATATGAACCCTAGAGTTGATGTATCCAGAATATGGTGACATTTTGTAGCTGTATATACATAAAGAGATATTCTTTAGGTTTGATTCAAGGTGTTCGGCTGAATGCAGATCTGTAGACTGAGTTTTTTTTTTTTTTTTTTCCAAAGGCGGCTCGTCTAAGCGGCAACTCTTTTTCTATTGTATAGACAAAACCATGTTTTGGAAGGGCGAAAAACCGCCAAATTGAATCAACGGTAGATGGCAACTCCGGTTAACATGGCGGCGGCCATACTTGGGTTGAAAGAGGACGAATCGGTTGGGCCTCTGGGCCTAACTCCTTGGGCTGCATCATTGTGGCCTAGCGGTTGGGCATTAGGGTTTTCCTTCTCCTTAGCTAGGCTTGTTGGGGATGTGGCACTTCTAATCTATGTTGTTGTACGTCAAAACTGGTTCGCCGGTCTGCTAAGTGGAAACGTACATGAGGTCTTAGCCGTTATGCTTATCAGGACAATTGTTTTTGTCCTACGGTGGTATAGATTTAGAGGTTTCTTTTATTGCTTTTTAGAATTCATGTCCATGTCTTTGGTCATAGCTTTGCGGTTTTTTTTTTTCAATTCGTAGTTCACAGTTTTTTTTTTTGGATTAAGTTGAACTTTGTATGTGATCAGTAGTGCTTGAATTACTCATGCATTGACCGTTATGGTCGTTATTGGCTATGCCAATTGGATCTATTTCCATTTCCTTCAAAAAATAAAAAAATTAAAGGGGTGGTGATGAAGTATAAAGTGTAGAGAAAGAGAGATAGCAAGAGAATCATCATCTTATTCATTGATTGGTGCCCTTTTATATAGAGAATTACACAATACCAATATGGTAAGGATATGAATACATAAATATACTCTAACTACATATCCTATTGGCATAAGGCTAAGACACACATAAAGAATATCTAGAAAGATACAAAATATCCTAGAACACTCTCCCTTGTGCCGCGCGCTGATATGCCGATGGTGCTGATCGGTTGCCTCGTCAAAAACCTCGTCAAGTCACAAAAACCCTGTGGGAGAAAAACTGAACCTTGATCGTAGGAGAAAAAGAGTACAACGCAAACCCTTCACATTTGATAGTGACATGTATGTATGTGCTAGACTCCTCCTGAAGTTCGCACCTCCCCCTGATCTTTACATCAATCATAGGGCTCTTCTTGATTCTTACTAATCATGGAAATTTCAACAACTTAGCATGTCAATGCTCTTTAACATGTCTTCAAATGTGGCATTAGGCAATGATTAACTAAATCATGCCATATTATCCTCAAATGATCTTTTACACTTAGATCTTGAGGAGAAGGCCGCTTGTGAACTTAAAACATAAGTTCGTGCAGGAAATTAGATTTCCGCACAGCATGACCTTCAGTTACTAGAACAATCGTAACTTCCTCTAGGAAATACATATGAACGAACCATAAATGGTTTTGGAAACTAGACTCATTTAGCTTTCCAACTGTATATTACACACGTTCTGATTCGTCACGAGCTATTCACAAAGTCCTGTCGAAGTTGACTGTTTTGCCAAAATCAGATTCTCGGACAGATTCGTCGTACTTTACGAAAATGGCCATAACTTACTCAATGTGATAGGTATGATAAAATGGTTGGGTCCCTGGAAAGTAGACACATAAACCTTTCCAATGGTAATAATTTCATCATTTTCCAGTGAGTGAGATTTCATGTAGGTCCCGTGGAAGTTGACCTACGAAACTTGGCAGATTCTGATTTCGCTATTGATGTGTCTTTCTTATGTAGGGATAGAATAAGCCTCAACCTTTCATACCATTAAGTATTGAAAAATGAGTTACTGTCATTACATTGGCATTGTGTGGGCGCATAGCTACACTTAGCTTTACAACTTTTCATAGCGAATGAGATGTCAAGTCTTTCGTATTGTGTTAAGTACATTGATGCGTCTAATTGTACTTAGATGGGAACTCCATCTCTTAACACATATTTGTCATCTTGCTTTAAACAAAACAACGGATTTCTCTTTAGAGTAAAGACTTTGACTAATCATAGGAGTGTATGTAGGCCTCACTTTCGTTAGAGCGCCTAAGTCGATTGATGAAAAATCATCATCAATACAGTCATCGAGTGTCTTATCGAGACCGTGTCTTCCCAAGATCTTTTTCTTCGGATGTTGATACGTATTGGCATCTCTTGATCCATCAAAAGTCCATGTAAATCCGGAATGAACACGCAAATGCATAATTCACCATATCCCTTCCAAATCAAGTAGAGTCCATGAGCGTTTCAATACATTTAGCAAACGCATGCTCCTGTGGTTTGGAGTTACTTGATTCGGATGAATGAAGTCCATTTAAGAGCTTCATGTATATCTCTGATCTCATAGAGATGTTATTATGACCACATTCATAGGCTGCATGTTCAGTTATTCGGAAACTACCAAACTGACAAAGTAGTGAAGTTCAATGACATCCATTACGAGAGCATATCTCATCGTAGTCGATCCAAGTGCGTGTTAGTGAGAGACCTTGCGTCATAAGGTGAGTCTAAGCTCTTTTTCTCACTACACTATCTAACAAATGTATAGTTGATAAGGTTTAGTTTGCGGTGTTGGCATCACCTGCCCAAGGACCTATCTCTTTGTTAATGCTGGATCACATCTTTCCATTATGGATATCAACTAAGTTGATATCCATCAACGAAAGGTGGTTCAATAGTAGACTCATTATCCCATGTCCTCATGTACACTAGTGTAATACTTGTAGAGATCTCTATATGGATTGGATTTGACATTGAGGCGTCCCCCAACGATAATCACAATTCAGACTTCATGAGACAGATTTGAGTATCACTAATCAACGGATCAGGTTATGCCAAGCTCACTTTCTTTCTAGTGCGAGAATATATCGAACCTAAGAGCCTCCCTCCTTTTGGGGAGCCACACAGCCTTGTGACACCAATTTTGCCACTATATGGCGTCACTATATCACCATCCATGATGATGGCGTCAAGACCACCTTTTGGTCACGCCATGTCCTCTTGATGGGACATCAATCCTTGTAGACATATTTGCAGCATGTGATCTCGTCACTTTAACACTTTAAGCATTTGGGATCAAGATGAGACTTAGTGGGGACAAACCACAACAATTCACGTCGTTCCACTTGAACACTTGTGTTCTTATCTCCCCCTAACGGCGAGAATATTGTCTTATCAAAGTGACCATCCGCAATATAGCGGTGAAAGAGATCACCTAACAAGGTTTCTACATATGCGGATTATAGGTGGGTTTCTACATATGCGGATTATACATGGAGGTTCACATCCAACCTAAATACTTATTCATCTCAAATGACCCATCATTGTACATAGTGACAATGCGATTTGGCACCTAGAAATAACATCTAGCCGAGCTCAAGGATTGGAGATCCGTTTCAATCTTGTTTGAGCTCAAGGATTGTAATCCTGGTACACAGTCATGAGCTGTAGTACAAAAATATTCAATGATAGTGGGTCGTAGATGAATAGTAAAGTTGCATGCAAATATTGCATAGCCCCAAGACGCAATAGAAATATTGGTGCGCATCAATAATATTCAAGCGACAAGCTAAAGTTGCTTAGTCGTAGTCTCGGTGAGACCGTATTGCTTGTGAACATGGGGTACAAGACACTTCAACTTACATCCCGATAAACTTCTTTAAAGAATGGGTAGTGAGCCCGTAGAAGTATAAGCAACATAAACAGTAGATAATAGTGTAACACGTGACCAGTGTGCTAACACTTCAACCAACACCATAAAGCATAAAAGGTGTCCGCAAGTTGGTTGTATCTATCTACATAGTTTGATGTAAGAATAAAATGTTCACTTTTGTGTCATTTAGCGTAGGAGGGTCTCACTCCTAATTTAGCTAAAGAATAGGCTGTCAAAACGAGGAATGAGCATTGCAGGGGGTCAATGCGACATCTAGGAAAGGCTGGAGCACCTCAATTGCTTGAGGAATTGACCGGACGACCTCCAAGAAGTTGGAGTCGTGTTTGGGTGACGTCAATGTCCCCCGGGTCACCACCATGCTTCATGGTGATGCTAGATCTCGAATGTCTTCGTTTTGAGCGGAAGAATGGATGTCCATGAGAATTTCTCAAAATTTGGACCATTATATCTTTTCCAGGTTGACGAATTTGGTCAAACCAAAGCTTATGGATGACCTTTGCGCACTAAAACAGCCATAACTTCCTCGTTAAAATAGATATGGATGAACCGCGAAAAGTTCTAAAAACTAGACTCATAGAGATTTCCAATGATATAAAGCACACTGTCTGGTTCTTCCGGAGCTATTCAAAAAGCTCAAACGAAGTTGACTGTCCAGAAAGGACAGATTGCTGTTTTTCGCAGAATTGGCATGTGCGAAGCTGTGAAGCTTGCAACTGGCGTGTAGGCTTTTTCCTTAGCCATAAGTGACGTGTGTATGATCAAAACCAAGTCCTTTCGGTCATTCTAAGGTCGTAAACTCCATGACTAGTTAGCAAAACCTTCCTGACATGAACATAAACTAACTCATAGGACCTAGAGGATTAGATCATGATGATAATTTTCCGGTTTTTGATAAGTCTTCAACGTTTTTTGCAAGACGGCAATTGGTTTAATAGCATAGGGGGATCCAAAATTAAAAGCTTTCGATAACTCCAAGTCAGTATGACCAGGCATGTCCGTGGAGGGTCGGTAGTGCTAGGCACACTTGAAACCACTATCTCCTTAATTTTGGACAATTCTAAGACATTACACTGAGCTTGGATGAGCCTAGTTGAACAATTGATGATGAAAAATCCGCTATAGGGTAGAAGACTTAACCGGAAACACGTGGGCGATCCTCCTTGAGGATGCGGTGCCATGAGTCACCTTCAAAGGAAGGGACCAAAATCGGCACAATATGCCATGTTTCTAAGGACGATGTAAGAATGTACATCTTTTTTGTAAATCAATACGAACCATAAGAAGAGAATAGTTTCATAACTTCGAAAAAATTCTCAAGGCATTCATTATTGTTAACATGAGTACATCGAGGTCACAAATAGACGAAGGACGTCAATACAACGCCTTAGTACATATAGCTTGGAACGAAAATCAATATCTAGCCGATGACGTCAAAGTCATGGGTAGCTAGAGTAGGATCTGAATCTTTAAAATTCGCGATCATGAGGATGACGTTCTTGTCCTCATATTGATTTTTCGTACCTTTCTGTATGCATTCATAATTTGAAAGAGCTTGAAAATCTTGAACCAGTGATCCAAAGATCCACAACGGTTGCATTGTCATGAGCTGGCGTGAGTAGTTTTGACAAATATAATTGGTGTCTAGACTAGGAGTGTCGCCATTAGGGCCGGCGGCACCTCTCCCTCTTTTCTAGACATCGGCACGGTGTTTTCTACCATTGCCGTGACCCATATGTAGTCAATTAAGGTGGTAAGTAATCCACTTGACTAATAACTCAACAAATAGAGTTATATGAACGTTTCAAGAAACACTCCATGAGTGCATTCCACAGTACTTTGTGGTCATTACTTTTTGCACAGATTGCCATTGAAGGCTTTTGTCGATATGACGCGACAAAGACTTTGAGCGCATGAGATGTGAAATCTCGGCATCTAGGCTTGTTAGCCTGGGGTCAAAACATGTGGTTTAATCCTTTTCAGTGAAAGGTTCTATAGATACCAAGCGAAGATTCACCTTAGGTATCGAGTACGTCAAAACTCAATGAGCAGAATGTTACGTTGCTCTTGCATACAAAACCAAGCTGTTATGAGACTCGATAGAGGTCACAAATAATGCTTTTAATGGTTTGTGCTTCAGATTGATCATATACAATCCGAAAAAAACGCGAATTGATCAAACACAATTCGGAAAAGGCCTTGGATTGATCAAACACAATCCGGAGAAAGGTCGGGGTTGATCATACACAACCCGGACAAGGAAGCAAGAGTGATCAAACACACTCTTGACTCGTAAATAAAATTCCGGGATTTTTGGTACCATGCACACACAAAATCCCAAGCATAGAATGGAGATGGAGAATGGAGAAATTTTTTTTATCCTCCCCGAGTTATTGAACTTGAAAAAGTTTAAGGTTTCAAAACATACCTTTCTAGTTTCTTTGGAAGACGAGCAATCTTGAAATCTTTGGTTTCTAGAGGCTGCCGAGAGGAGAAACAACGTTTTGCCTACTTATACTTCGAATTTGGGGCTGAAAATTTGACTAGAGGAGAATCTCTGGATGGGGAAGCTGCTGTCAAAATTTCAGGTTGATCGGAGCAAGGGAAGGTGGCGAACTGGTGGTCGGTAGCGGCGACAGTCTGGAATCTTCCGGCGGCCGGTTCAGAGACTTTCCGGCCGGTTCTCAGGGTGAGGCCGACGGCGTTGGATCCGGGGCGAAGAGAGCTTTCTAGTGATGTAAAATTCCGGCAGAGGACAGTCGGAATTTTGGTCAAAAATCGGGAAAAACAAGGCTGCCCGATTTTAGGGTTTGGAAAACAAATGGTAGGCAATTGGCTTTAGGGTTAGAACAAAGTGCATGATAACGTGATGAAGTATAAAGTGTAGAGAAAGAGAGATAGCAAGAGAATCATCATCGTATTCATTGATTGGTGCCCTTTTATATAGGAAATTACACAATACCAATATGGTAAGGATATGAATACATAGATCTAGTCTAACTACATATCCTATTGGCATAAGGTCAATGCATACATAAAGAATATCTAGAAAGATACAGAATATCCTAAAACAGGTGGTGAGTAATAGGGAAAATTATAAACTGTACCCGGAACACCACATGACGTTTGGTCCCCTCTAATACTATTGGTCCAAATGTTTTTATTTTATTTCTTTAGTCTATTTATTTACCTATATATTTTTTTCACCCCCTGTTCCGGGGGGAGAGAGAGAGAGAGATATGGGCCTCAGCAGATTGATGGTTCCACCTTTCATTAATCGTAAGAGCCCATGTTTATGAGCATGAGTTTCAGCGAAAATCCCCTTTATGCTGGGCCTAGGCAGGTTGGTTGGTCCACCTTTAAAAGAATAATAAAAGCCCATTGGTTTCAATTGATGTCTCCTTCAAATGGAGAAAGCACTGAAATGTGAAGAAAGGTAGCCAAACGACGATTTAGCCAGAAATCACTGTAACATCTATAACAAGCCGGAAAGTACACGAATAAACAGAACCCAAGTATGTTATCTTGAAGCTGTTCTTAATTCAACAAACAGCAAAAGAACAAACTATTTGATTACAACTTTACAAGCATATATATCAGAGAGTTGCAAATGATCATCAGTGAAGAACAATGGTTTCGAAACAGTGCACTCCATCCAGCTCCAGCGCAAACCTGGGTGATTGTACCCTTCTCATCTCTTGCTGCTGCTTCTGTTCACTATTACCCGCCATCGACGATGAAGAAGCTTTTACATTTTCACCGGCAACCTGGGATTTCTCGTTGCCGTTATTGATGAAGTTCAAGCTCAGCTTGTGGGAGGAGAACATCGTTTCTGGTAAAGGGAATAGGCTCTTTGCTGCTGGCTTCGGAGTTAGATGGGGCAACGAGAAGAGGTATTTAAAGAAACAGATGATTGGATTGGACTGATATCTGCGCGACGAAAAAGTTTGGTCTATCTAACACTGAATAGATGCGTGGATGGCTTAAACTACTAAATTAGGCTCTTACCCGTCGGAGAGTTTGTGAGGCTTCTAATTCTACGAGCTTCTAATATCGATATGATAGAAATTATTAACTCAGTCAAGTGTCTTGCAGATTCTAGAATCAAGAATGCAGTACCTTGGTGGAGTGGGATATTGATCACCATCAGATTAGGTAAATGAGGGAGAAACCTGATAACATTTCGTCATAAGTTTGCAGTACTTAACATCAACAAAATGGACCACAACAAGAGTCCATTATGCAGAAATTGTATCAGCAAACAATCAGATAAATGCCATGACAGATGACTAAAGATGGATAACAAAAGGAGCTCTGCATGGTGAAAACCAGAACCAAACCACAAATTACAATGCTTCCAAGGGAAGATGCAATGAAATTGGTTGATTCAGCATATAAAACTACTTGCAAACCAAAAACCACACTCATCACAGATAATTAAAGATAGGTAATCACTTTTAAAAATTTCACAATAGTCAACGAGTTAAATGAGATAGATGTACTACGTGATAGGCAAAATAGTAACGTTGCAAGCAGTAATTAAGATCAATAGGTCCTAGAATTGGCTGAAACCAAGATGACAACCAGTATGACCGTCTATGTTTATTTTGTACGATCTTCTAGTCAAACAAGCTGATACCCATGTCATCATCACTTTCTTCCTCTGGTTCAGGCTGCATAAACAGCAAACAGAAGTTCAAATAAAAAGCTGAATGAAGATGAACAATGACCAAGCATCAATGCAACAGGGTATACATATAACAATAAACTTGAAATTCAAGTTGTACACTAATCATAACTCAAATTCATAACCACAGATTCTGTAATAGAGCAACAAATAAAATAGCAAGAAAAAGGCGTAACAAACACACAATTGAAACACAAGCAGAGAGCTATAAACACATTCTCACCTTCTTCTCCTCAGCAGCAGGAGCAGCGGCAGTGGCGGCGGCAGCCATACCAACAGGAGCCGCAGCGCCACCACCACATCCAACATTCATGGTGAGTTCACCAAGATCCTTCTTCTCTGCAAGCTTGGCAAAGAGGTTGGGCCAGAATGCTTCCACGTTCACATTTGCAGATTTGAGCAAAGTAGCAATCTTCTCGGCCTATATAGAAAATGCCACATCAAATTCAATTCAGGTACAAAATTAACAGGACAAACATCAATCTACAAACTACTAACACGGCGATACGTCGAGTCTACACTATCTTATTCCCAACGCATATACCAAATTTAACAAACTAAATTGAGAAATGAGAATAACAATTAGGGTTTACAAGTGCCAAATCGTGTCGAAACTTCCTCCTAAAATCAATAATTCACTGGATTGTGCAAAATTGGGTTAGGGTTAGGGTTCTTACAGTGATTGGGATGCCGTCATCATGAAGAATCATGGCGGCGTAGGAGCAAGCAATTTCACCGGTCGACATTGTTTCGCAAGAGCTTGGATTTGAGTCTGAAACGATCAAAATCGAGATCGAAATTATAAAAGCCGAAAAGGATTAAGAAAGCAGAGAAGGAAAATGAGAGAGAGAAAGAGAGGGACGAACCTACAAGAGAGAAGGAAAGCGAGAGATGAGGCGCAGCGTTGTAACCGTTTTGTAAATGAGGAGCTTATATAGAGGTTGAGGGAGGTGGGGTTTTTTATTAGGAATGCCACGTCAGGTTGTCGGTTTGTCAATTGGGCTGGCCCAATAGGTGATCAACTGGTCACTTGGGCTTAAGTTTAGGGAGCCAACTACTAGCCCAATTCTTACTTGCTAAACAAAAATGAAAAAGAAAATTGTAGGGGTTCAAACTTGTACTCCCAGTACTTCCCATCATTTAACATAGGAGAATGTCATTTGATAATCAATTAGGGTCTACATTATTGTGTTTCTCATGGTTCAAATGATCAGTACAATGGTCTTTGAATAAGTTAGCTGCAGTAAAGGAGGACTTTTGGATTCTTTGTTGCTGCCTCTTAACAGATTAGAAAGAGGATCCCTGTTTATTAACAAGGTACCAAAATGAAGTCTGAAACTTTCTACAGACAAAAACGTAGGACGTATTGAGTAGCAAATTGGCGACCTGCTATTTTATTCAATCCACAACATAGTCGCTACTTCACATAGTCACAAAATGAGGTCCAAGGTTATAAACTGCTTAACAAAGCATAGTCGCTACTTCACATTATGTCCGACCAATAGCACTTGTTGATTCAAGTAAATACTCAAAACACGTCCACACAAAAACAAAATACTAAAATACACCCCCAATAGTGTCTTTACCCATACAAGTTCACACTAAAATCACTAGCATTATCATTCTTTTCTGGACTAATAAAAGCCACCCAGCCAGCCATCATCCGAAACAATGAAGTTCGAAGCAAAAATAACATTCTCAACCAGTCTGCCGAGATATAAGAATCACTGCACCTAATACCCATACATAAGGATATGGCTTGCCAAGAGGATCAAGCACTACCTGACCGCGCCTGCAATATATCAATATCTCAAGTTAGCAAAATGAAACAAGTCTTAAATTTCAAAAATGCCAAGGTTTTCTAACTCAAAAAGGGGCAAAACTTAGAGCTATTATCTATTTAATCCAACCATCTATGGAGCCAAGATTAAACTCCAGTCCAACTAAGCATATCAGATTATTTCCAAAAATATAAGAGTTTGAATGCTGTAGGTCCTTCGTTTTAATTCCATCCATAACCAAAAAATAATCTTCCATTTTGAGACTACTAGTGCATATTATATGCCCCACTTAAACTTGTATACTACAAGAATAAACTTACCGGGCGGGGCGATCCTGACCTTGATCTCGATCTTGTTCTTGGCCTGCAGCACATGGAAAGTTAATAAAAACAAGGTATTAGACATCATACAAATAAACAAAAAAAACATTGTAAGATTATTTATAAAACCAAATACCTGGAAGGTTTGACCGGAGATGCAGACCTAGATCTTGATACTGATCTAGAAACAGATCGCCCCAAAGAATTGCTGCATAATACAGAATGAATCACAAGATGTAAAAAGAGAAAGTAATCATAAATTAATACGAGAAATAGTAGATAAGTTTGCGGACTAGAGCTCAATACCTCCTATCCCTTCTTACACTTCGGCTTCTGCTACGGCTTCTGCTCCGACTCCTAGAGGGACTGCTGCTTTCATACACTTTAACCTGCCAGTTGGTACACAAACAATCGCCAGAACAACTTTGTGAGACAAACCTAAATTCAGTTGTCCAACCCCATTACTAAAACATAGATGAAATACCCCCTCTAGACTGAGAAGTACAATTCTACAGGTTTCAATCAGGAATGGAACAAGAAACTCAGAGTACCCAACCCATCAACATCAAACTTAACAGCAACATATTGCAAGATCCATAGTAAACAAAAATCATTTGGAAAATGATATTTATACATCATTTAGGAAACGTGCAAACATCTAGATAAAATAAAGCACACCCTAGCAACTTTGACAAAGATAAAGATTTACCCGAATATAGGATCTTGCCCAAGGATTTTTAAATTCAGTATCAGTAAGTTCCCGAACCTGAAAAAGGAACAAAAGAAAAAGTTACTATGTAGCAAGTGAATAAGTGTGGAGCTTAAAAGAGGGCAAAAGGTCTTGTAGTTAAACTTACAGCATATTTCATGTCATCATAATTGTTATAATCAACCAAGCCATAAGTCCCTGAACACAAAGCAGAAAATCCAAGTGTTAAGCAGATAAAAATTTCAAAGCATATAAAATTAGGATAACCATTAATTCCATGCTAGTGTCTTTTCAAAAAATCTCAAGTACATGACAACTCTAAAGCTTTTCTAGATTGTGATGGCATGGGGAGAGTGAAGAACTTATTTGGTACTAACTATATTATTGTTGGCCTACATAACCATTTTTATTTAAGAAAATTAAAAACCAATTTACATTGAAGCTGATAAAAAGAAACGAATAATTGCATTAAAAAAAACTCTGAGTAGGAAGCAGTAGTAGGCACAACGACTTGCACTTCCCTAATAAGAGGATCTTGAACAACAATATCAACAATATATGACTCTGACACTCAAGTGAGAAGATTATCAATTACAAAAAATCTGAAGTAAAACCTATACCTTCACTGTCACGGCAAACCTCAGCAAAACACACATCACCAGCTTTTCGCATATGATCCTGAAATCAACACCCAGCAAGATTACGAGTAGAATACTAAACAAATGGGGCACACACAAGTTTGCGAGAAGACATAACCACACCTTCAAATCTTGCCATGAAGCAGAAGACGGGAGCCCACGAACAATAACTGGACCGAATGCCAATGTACATCAATCAGTAAAAAAACTAAACATGAGTGAATTTTTAATGGAAAGCATTTGAAAAACATATCTCGGATTTATATTCAACTAAGGCATGTCCTAGAAGTAGGACTCACCTCGGAATTCAGAATGACGTGAGACACCAAATCGACCCCCACCCCCACCCCCACCGCGGCCTCCTCTGCTACTGCCTCCACCATATCCACCACGACGATCACTAGGTGGTGGGCCCCTGCTACCACCATGGGCAAGCTCAACCTGTATTGCGGACAAACATAAAAATGAATAAACCACGGAAAAACCACAATACAACATAGAAAAATAACAATAATTTATAATCAGAAGTACAACAGGAACTTTTTAGTACCCTTAAACGACAACCATCAAAGTCGTACCCATCACGACCCCTAATTGCATCTTCTGCATCGCGAGAACTCTCAAACTGAAATCCAAATATCTAATCCATTAGAGAACTAAAAGGGTTCATTCAAATACATCCAGAGGACAAAGCACGATAACCACCTCAACAAAACTATAGCATGGAGGGCGAGGTGGAATCTTCAATTCAATATCCAAAATGCGGCCATACTGCAGAGGAAAATCAAGTTTAGAATACCAACCAGACAGAAATAAGACAATATCATATCAGATAAGTCTCAAAGTGTTTTACACACAGAAAAAAAAAAAAAGTTCTTATCTAATAAGTGCTATAGAACTCTCTCATACATGTTTCTAACAGATAATATCATAGACCAAAAGGCTGTTGCGTCAAGGAAAAACACTGCATAACACGTGCAAAATTAAGCTTGTGCTCGTTCCGTAATTCAAGCATGGAAATTGAGCTGTGCAATTGCTCATAGAATAATGCCTCACGTGTAGAATCAGATTTACTTCCACAGAGAAGTCATAAGTTATGCTTCTACTGACATACCAAAACACAGGGTGTAACAAAAATCGATACGTATAAATGAAGCTAGAATACAAACAAGCAATATCTAGTAAATAATTCGGTGACAACCTTGTAGAATAAATCTTCAACCTCCCGTTCTCTTATATCTGACGGTAGGTTGCCGACATAGATTGTGCGAGAAAATCGTCCACTCATATTTGATACCAAAATATTGGCTAATGCAAATTTTCTGCAATCAAAACATACTTCATGTGAATTTTGCATCCAATAGTTTGTAAAAAAAAAATAAAAAAAGTGCTAGTTCGGTATTATCATCATCATGTACTCTGTTGTCAATAAAGAATAAAGAGAAGCAAAACCAAACAATGAAGCAAACCAAGAGAGCAATCCTCGAGGTGAGCCGTGCTCCACAAGCTCCATTGCTCATTTGCTCCAAGATGCTCCAAAGCAATATATATATATATTGAATTAAAATTTGAACTCCTCATCCTCTCCCGAATTTTAGCAGATGTATAGCTCTTCGGAGAGTGAGCAAGAATCTCCAATAACAAAAAATATATACTCATAACTCCAAAATGATTCTCCCACTCCCTCTCTAAATCCCTATGTATGATTGCAAAGCTCATATTTGTCCAAGCGCTTGGTATCTATCATAAACAAAGCATCTGTGTCACGAGATCAGGCAAGATTGGCATGTATTTATGTATTTACCTCATTTAGCTCTCTTAGGAGCATCCGAAAACAGAAACAAAGAAAACCAGAACCCTAGAAAAAACGATTTAAATTCCTCGATTCCTGATCACCCTCTCCTAAATTACACATAGTTAAAACGTCTTTCTTGCACACATAGCTGATCTTTTAAGCATCAATATATTGAAAGAAAACAAATCCAATGCCAAAATGCATTGCCCTAACTGTGGAATCCAACGAAAACACTCCAAGATAATCAAAGGCCGAATTCTATCACCAATCAGACCTAAATTCACCAAATACTCTCTAAGAATTCACCAGCGTCTAAAAACCCTAGCCAGAAACGAAGCAAAATAAAAACGCTAAACAGGTTAATGCGAGGAAATTGAAGAGGGGAAGAGGACGAATATCAAACCGGAAACGAATCGGAGAAGCTTCGGAGCTGCTTAAGTACGCGGTTCTGAGCCTGAGCCGTTCGCGCTTGAACTTCGAAACGCCGACGAGAGAGAGAGAGAGAGAGAGAGAGAGAGAGAGAGAGATAGGGCGAACGGGCAATACTGATATAAAAAAGTAAAAGAGTTAATTCTGGACCTGTTACGGCACGCTAGTTTGGGCTTTAATAGGCCCATATATCCGAGTCCAAACATTTACTGATCACAGGGCCCGAAATGTAGGTTGGGCTGGCCGACCACATGAGAGGCGAAATCTTCAAACAGTTGGAGAAAGAGAGCATCTTCAGTATACGGCGTGTATCTTCACATACATGGATGGTCATGATTAGAGAAAATAATATAGAAACATGATGATCAAACATATGAATTGTTATGAACGGTTAATATTGCATCGTGTAAATACACGTCGTGCATACAATAATTGCCATTAAAATTTCATGTTCGGAAAGTTGTATTAAACACCTTTAATTCGTGATAAAAAAAAAAATCAAACGCTTATATATGTTAATATGTGTGTGTCTGTTCCTTCTTCTTCTTCTTCTTCTTTTTTCTCCGGTCATGTTCTTCAATAGTTTAACACAACCGTGATTAACTACTGCACCATAGTTAGAGAATTGAGTATTCACGCATCCGTCCTTGTTACCTAATTATCTCGTCAATTCAAAGCAATAGTTCCATTTGGCTTCTCATTCTTCTTCAACCGCTCCGTTAAGTCTTGGGAATTAGGCTTTTCAAAGTTTCTGACTTTGGAACTTCATTCCTGTGTGTTGACCATCTGAACAGAAACAGCCCCTCCTTTTCAATATTCCAAATTGATCAAGTTGTGTGTTGCTCACTTTCAAGACCATCCACGACGTCGTGTTCGTGTTTTTGTTCATAAACCCAACCACACGTGTGCTGATTGAGTCGTGATGGGAAGGTTATCCAATGAGATGAATCATATTTGTATTGTAAGGAAAAGCTTAATACTGCCTTCTGTAATTGCTTGCTTGTATTAGGAAATAGGATTCCCGATGGGAATGGCTGTGACCCGGCATAATGTTAGAACAAGTCACATCATCTACCATTCCACCGTACCCAAATAAAAGACATAGGTAGACAGTTGTATATAGACTTTTTAACTATACAATATGTGTATGACATACATTATGCCGTATGTCATACAAATATGTATAGCAGCCAAACCTATTGTATATTACATATGTTGTATCGAAAGTTCTTGTATGCACCAAGGTTCAAGTGAACCAAGTGTCAAAATTTAATCTCAGCCGTTTATTAGATCTAGCTTTTACATGACACTAACACCGATATTGACGCCGTTAAGAGTATTAAAAAAATGAATAATGGTCAACACAGTAAAACTCATAAATGCTAATATTTAATTAATCAAATTTACCCTGCTTAGATATGCGGACGAATGATGGAAAGTCCATAGTCGCAAGGACTTTTATTGGGTGCCTGCCTACCTGGTTCAAACCAGGAACAATGATCTAATTTATTTTTAATTTTATTTCCTTAATGAACTTGATTAACACCTTCTTATTACAAACTACAATAATTACAAAAAGTTTAAATTAAAATTTCTTATTTTCTATTGACATTTATAATTTTAGAAACTTATTATACAAAATTTCCTTTGTGGATTCAAGCCTCAATATAATTCTATCACTTTAGACTTCTATGATCTAAAGTGAGAAAAATCTAAACATTGAAACATATAACTACTGTAAATAGAAAAAAGTTCTTTAAAAAAATTAACATAAACCTTGCCTTTTTTCTTTAAAAACTTATTTTACTTACAAGAAACACTTTAGAGCTAACCGGTTAGCTTCATAATATGAAACTAATAGTCATTTATTTCAAGTTTTCGGTCACATATCGACATATTCACCTTTGAGTTAATAGTTCATTATGAGTAGATTAATTCTGAAATTTTCAACTAAAATCATTTGGATTTTTCATAATTTTATAATTACGAACTTGAATGGTTCATGTCGGACATATTTGATATTTAATGCAGATGGTTAACTACATGGATCGATTTCAATAATGACGAAAACCAATGTTTTTTATTTATTTTTTTATATTTTTTTTGCAATATCCATATTGTGTTTCTCCTTTATTACATCCAACATTCATATTGCATGGCCTATTTACTCTAAACTCAATGAATTTAGAAGATATAGTTTTTCGTATTATTAATAAACAAAACATAGGCCACATATAATTTGTTCTATCCAATGTAAAAATTTATAAACGGACACATAGCGATGTATACATGTATTACGTACACTTAGTAATAGCTACGTACATTGTTAAAAAATTAATCAAATCTAACTTCATTTCAACATAAGCATTTATTTTGTTAAAGTTGACCATGTAAATAAGGACAATATATATGCAATTAAACATGTATCAATGATCACATATTAAACATGTATCAAATAAACATGCAAATCAAGACTTACATTGTTGTAGATATAAAAGATTTTGTGCAAATCTGTAATATTGAAACTGAAAATTGGTATAAATTTGAATATGTGACGCATAGTAAAAATTTTATTTATAATAAATTTCTATTAATATCCGTTTATATTTGCCTAGAAGAAATATATATATAGCCCAAATTAGAAGTGACATAGAGAACTCGTTATGTGCCAATGAATAAAAACACATTGCACGCCCGCTAAAGGATACTATAATGTTAAACAATGGATTTGATTTTACAAATTTTCGACATTAGTCAACTATGTCAATTTTGTCACCTAAATACCTAAAAAAGAAAAATAGACTATTAACTAAATACCCCGGCCCTTATTAATATGCCAGGAACATTCACCTTATCAACAAAGGATAAACAAGTAATTTATTAAAGGAGTAAATGCTTGTGACACCCTGTAGTTTACACCTAAAATCAGTTTTGTCCCTCACATTTTTTTTAAACTGGTATACCCCTATACTTTGAATTCTCGACTGATTTACACTTTTCCCAGCTGGTTATGACTGTGACATGCTCATTAACAATGCTTATAAGAGCTTTAATGGTTGAGTTTTGAGAGCAAGGTCTAAGCCCCCTATTACTATGCTAGAAGAGATAAGAGTGAAGGGTTATTTAGACTGTTAATAAGCATGTCATAGTCATAACCAGCTGGAAAAAGGGCAAATCAGTCGAGAATTCAAAGTATAGGGGTATACCAGTTTAAAAAAAGTGAGGGACAAAATTGATTTTAGGTGTAAACTACAGGGTGTCACAAGTATTTACTCCTTTATTAAATAGTATTTTTGATTATATGATCTAATCTTGAAGATAATATTATATTGAGATGATGATGTCGTGAACCAGTATTATCCTATAATCTCTCCTAAAGGAAGTCATGATAGAATACAGATTCAGTATTCATTCCCAGCAAATCCTAAAATCATGGCGAAGATGGACTCAGCACGATTCAATGGAGATTCAATCGACTCAATGGGATTCAAAAGATGGAGGACCGATCCGGATCACTGGTCGCCGGCAACATCAGCGTTTCCGGTAACAGCCACAGCCATACATTCGATCAAAATACTCTCTCTCTCTCTCTCTCTACTGAAACAGTAGTTCATCTTCATCCTCCTCGATTGTTACCCTTTGAGAAAAGAAAAACAGACCATTTTCATTTTCGATTGGATCATACCGAGCTCATAGTCAGATAACTTCCTCCTCGATTGAGTAGTTAGTAGTTACCCTGGTTTAATTTCATAAATTTAAACGGGTTAATGGGATTCAAAAGATGGAGGACTGATCCATCTCCATTCTCCAGTCATGATCGCCGCCCTCGTTCTCCGTCATCTTCTCTCCAGTCACTAGGGTAATAATGATATAAGTGATTTTATTTTTACTGCGTTTTTAGTTTTTTTTTTTTTTAAGTCTGCTAACCTAACGGTGGTATAGTTCTGTTAGTCCATGTTAGCTGGTTCAAGTGCACCACGGTGCACTGAATCCGCTCCGATGTTGTATTTGTGTTTTAACGAAAATCAATTATAATATGTTGCATTGATGTAAACATTTCTTTCATGTGTTCAAAATAATCTAGAAGAGTGAAAATACTTGAAGTTAGAGCCCTAGCAACGCCAAACTATTTACAATCCTTTTCCTCCCACTGTAGACGAATCAGGGACAAGACCGAGTTGTTTATTTCCCTACACCAATGGTTGCCGACCATAGCATTATACAATACATAAACACAAAGAGTATAATAACTCGATGGTTGCATTGTTTCACCAATAAGTAATGAGTTTAGTGATTAAATGATTGCTTTGGAGTAGTTAAGTATGAAATCAAATACAATAACGATGGATTATGTAAGCAATGTATTGGAACCTTTATTAAAATTGTATTGAAATAGGTTGCTTTGGAAAATGAACAGGGATAGCGATCGAAATATACAGAGTTCAAGTTGGGAGATTTATACACTTGTATGGTGGAACATGATATCGATGTGATTCCCTTCTCAAAGATGTGACAACACGGCCATAGGAAAACCAACAATACGAAACAACAAGATAAGATTGTTGTTCGATGACATGATTAGTTGCTTGTCTTTCCACTATACATTTTATGCATACACGACGTGAGTACGTTTTAGCTTTTGATACAAAACTTGCTTATTAATTTGTTATATATGCGTGTGACGTGATAAAAACTAAACAAGCAGTACGAAATAAGATAACTTCATTATGAGAATAAAAATAAGAGAGAATTTTACATTGGTGCGGTTAAGAAAGATATCACACACGTACTTGATCGACTCCAATAAAAATGTAAGTTATTGTTAGTATGATTTATGTTTCTCTGCACGGGCTTGTTCAAATAGTTTAATATATGATAGTCTAAAAGCGCTACGTTGTTTGTATTTGTATAATGACAACCGTTAAACAAAGAAAGTAACGTAAACATTTATTAAGTGAAAATTTGTTCCGCTCACTATATACAAGTAACATGAACCATTATGTAATTTCCGATAACAAAAAAATTATTAATTTGAACAAACCAGCTGGATTTATTTAAACTACAACACAAAGTTAACTTAAGTATACTAAAAAAAGACTACAAAATTTCGCTTCCATTGTCAATTTCTAACTGTCAATGATATGATGATATGATATAGGAATAACAACTTTGAGTAACATTGTATAAACTATAAACTATAAAGCTCTGCCAACTACGTACTGCCCCCATCTCAAAATGTCAGTATCTCTTTCTTTTTCAAATCAAATTAAAGACTTTATCTTCAACAATTTGCAAGAAGATAAAAAGGAAACAATTGAAGAGAATATCTCGCCCTACTAATTAGAATTGATACTCTGTTAATTCCATTAAATACCAAGCAAATTAGGATATAACTCATTACCAAATTGAAGAAAATAGCATCAAGTATATACAAATACATTAAATTTATTTCCATGTTCGACAATATCTACAATATACCTTTCATAAATTCAATCCCATGCGTTTATGTAGGTCACAAATGCATTACGCATGTCAAAATACAAAATAAAAATCTTGATCATCACAAAACACATGTTGTATTGCCAAATTAAAAAATCCAAATCCCACAAAAAAAAAAAAAGGTTCTATAGGGGTGGGTTGGTAGGTCTTCCCCTTCCAAATCATCAGAGCAACAAAAACATATCATCAACATCAGCATTTTGGTACGTAGTGAAAGAAGAGAAAGGCAGTCCCTGCGGAATCGGACGATCCCAAGCACAAAAAACACATACCCTTTTCCTCTTTCTCTCTATCATCATCAGTGAGTATATATATTTATTCTTTGGAATAAATACTATATATTTGTTAATTAAAAAGAATAAAGATCTGTGCTTTGTGCTTTGTGCTTTGTTTTACCAAATTTTCCCTCATCAAAAATTGCAGTCTTTGCAGACCCTTTTTTTTCTGCTTTGCCTTTCTCTCAATTCTGTTATACTAAAGCGATCTTGAGGTGGGCTTTGTTCATTTCAATGGAGCTGATGCTCTAGACAAGCCTCTATCTCTCTCTCTCTCTCTTTCTTTCTCTGTTTCTGGTAAAGCCACCAATAAAAATGATCTTTTTTTTTGTGTGTGTGAATTTGAAAGAAGATCATCATCTAGTTTAGTATTGAATGTTTCTGAATTCTGATCAGATGGTCGTGATTTGCAGGTGATTTTGGTCATAAAGTTCCGAACTTTACAGTGTTTTGGATCAGAAAATAAAGATGGCTGTTGCTGAGAATGCACCCAGTTTTGATAACTCATCGGAGTCCAATGCTCACAACGATCTTGAAAACCCAAAACCCAAAATGGACTCGTCTGCTGTGGTGAGTGTGGACCCCAATTTACAGTCCAACGGTGGTGACGGTGGTGATCAGAGTCCTGAGCTGGATGAGAGGCAGGAGGAGGAGGAGGAGGGTTTGACAGTGCCCAAAAGCAACCACAAGGCTCAAATGGGCCAGATGCAAAATGGGTTCGAGTCCAATGGGGTGGCTGATGAGCATCAGATGGTCAAGTCTGGTGGGTATGGGACTGATCAGAGCTCTAATGGGGATGAGAATTTCAAGAAGGATATGAGGGATTTGGAGGAGTTGTTGTCCAAGTTGAATCCCATGGCTCAGGAATTCATACCTCTGAGCCTTGCCAACAACAACCAGGGCTTTGCTCTTCCTGGTGGATTTGGCTATACTAACAATCTGTTGCTGCAAACCAATTCCGGCAATGGGAATGGATTCATGGGCAAAAGGGTACGTGTGGATTTTCAATTTCGTCTGTAAAGTTTCTTCTTTTTTTAGAGTATTTGGTGATCATAAATTTGAGCTATTTTTGCAGCTGGTTTTTGTTGTTTTATGATGGAAATACATATGAGCTTTTCTTTTGTGTACATTTTCATGAGGAAGCGGATAGCTAATTGAGTTTTGTTTTTTATTTCAGCAGAAGAAGAATGGCTATAGTAATCAAGCCAGGAGAAGGAACTATTACAAACTGAGTTTGGCACAGCGAGAGGAGATGATTAGGAGGACTGTGTATGTTTCTGACATTGACCAACAGGTAAGTGTGTAGTGTGGTGGTTTGTTTTAGACTTTTAGGTTGTAGGCTTGCTCTTTGCTTTTGCCTTTGCATTTAACATTTGTCCTTGTACAATTGCCACTCTCTGTTCTGCATTATCAGGTCACTGAAGAGAACCTAGCTGCTCTGTTTATTAATTGCGGACAGGTAAGCAGTGTTCATACTTTCCTTGTATGATATTGTTCATTATAGATGGTGCCATAATGGTGGATTATCTTCTAATGATTTTTCTGTCTGCTTTTAAAGGTCGTAGACTGTCGTGTGTGCGGTGATCCTAATTCTGTTCTTCGATTTGCCTTTATTGAGTTTACAGATGAAGGTATTATCAAAAGCTATCATACTTCAACTAGATATGGAGGATTCTTTGTTTTGTAATGATAAATTGTTAAGTCAACCAATTTCTGATGCTTGCAGAAGGTGCAATGGCTGCTTTGAGTCTGTCAGGAACCATGCTTGGCTATTATCCTGTAAGAGTGCTGCCTTCCAAAACTGCAATTGCACCTGTTAACCCAACATTTTTACCCAGGGTGAGCTCTATATGAGACTTTTTCCTATTTGTGATTGGCACACACAGACACACACACATATCTATCTAGAACTAATTATTATGTGTGATTCATTTATTCCTATGCTGATTTATATTCTTTTATGTGTTGCTTGGATTTCGTTGGTGTTAATCAATTCAGTCGGATGATGAACGTGAGATGTGCTCAAGAACTATTTATTGTACCAATATTGACAAGAAGGTAGCATTCAACTTTGAATCCGGTTTAGGTGGTTTCAGTCCAGAACCGGTGCCAGCTGTCTTACTAAGTTGTTCACTTGATGCAGGTTACTCAAGCAGATGTCAAAATGTTTTTCGAATCACTCTGTGGAGAGGTTCGTATATCTATCTGTGATTATTTCTGCTAGTCTTGTAATACTATCTTATGAACTTCCTACAATATGTTTTTCTTTGGATTGCAAAAGATTTCTGGTTAGATTGTAAGCTAAGACAATCTTCTTCCTGGATTGATAGGTTCAACGCCTGAGGCTCCTTGGAGACTATCATCATTCCACTCGCATTTGTTTTGTTGAGTTCACAGTGGTAATGACATAATGACTTTTGATAGACATGCTGAAGTTTTTGTACTTTACTGTATTGTGCTCTCTTTATGTGTTTTTCCCCGCCTTTCTCTAGATCTATTTGACAATTCATGATGACAAAGTTAAGTGATTTCGTCCAAATACTCTATTTTGCCTTTCTCTAGGTCTATGTTTAAACACTATAATTGCATGACTTGCTATTCTAGAGTGATCCATGCTGGTCGTACTTGCCAATGATCACAAAGTTTCGAACATCAAAGATGTTGGTTTTGGATCCAGGAGATTGTAGAGTTAGGGAAGGTCTTTGGTAGTGTCTAACTTGGTGCGCACTAAAGAGTCAGCTGCCTTGGTTTTATGTATCAATTCTGAAATGCCATTGTGGGTACACTGTTGATGAGCAAAAAGCTTAACCATTGCTCTATTAACCCCGCTGTTGACTAATGGTCATTCTTGTCAGGATGTAGTTCCTTGTAAAAAATTGTATAGGCTGAATTAACTGCTTTTTGGATAGACAACCCCAAGTTTAGCTTATATCATACATAAGAGTTGACTAGAAAGGTATAGGAGACTGCCCCTTGAACTTCCTTTATAGGATACTCTGATTGGTAGTAGACCTCAATATTCAATGTGCAGAGGCAGATAGATGGATAGGAGATCTTTACCTGCATAATCTTGTATGTGCAAGCATGCTGTAGGTTTTGGTTAGTAATTATTGAGAAAACACTTGTGCAAATCATTCATTCTTTGTTAAGACTGAACATCTCATCAACAACTATTTCATTCGCTATTCTTTCAACAAGTAATTTTTCTTTCTCTGTTTTTATTTGTATTTTATGTCAGTGATTAGATCAAAAGTAGTCTGCTGTTAGTCTGCTGGTCCTTATTCTTTCTCTTCACATGTGCAGGCTGAAAGTGCAATTGCAGCTCTTAATTGTAGTGGTGTAGTTTTGGGATCATTGCCTATAAGGTTAGTAATGCGTAGCTTAAGTTCTATTCTCCGCCTGCCCTCCTTGTAGGAGCAACTTAGTTTGGAACTCTTGTTCATTGTTTATGTTACGTATGCAGGGTCAGCCCGTCAAAGACACCTGTGCGCCCCCGTGCTCCTCTTCGCTCTCCATCACAGTAGACCTGCCTATTGTTGCTGGACTAATTTCCTGCTGATAGATATATTTTTATATGCATACATAGATACAGATATGTTCACGTATTTGTGTTTATCTATGCTTTTGTTCTTCTGGTTGCTGTTGGGTACCTTTGTTACCTACAACTACTAGAGGTTACTCGTGGATTATTTTGGTTTGTAGAGTTGGATGGAATTCTGAGGCGCTGAATGGTTTATTTATCTTGCACATTATGATGAAATCTGGAGGAATGGTGCCCGAAATCTTTGCCTTTTAATGTTTCTCATGACCAGAAACTGAAAATATTTTGTTATTGGTCAGAATCTTTTCTTAGCTGTTTAGCCTGTTTTACTCTGCTTTTGTCTTATTCTTTTCACACCGCTGGTTCTGTATTTCAACACAGTTGGGAAAATCTGCAGACATTACATTGTAAAAAACCTAAATCTTGACTTGATCTTGAAGATGAACGCAGTGGCCTGCTTTCCTAATCAGGGTTTTTTTTTTTTTTTTTTTTTTTTTTTTTTTTAGAATGTTTTCCTAATCCGGGATCTTGGTTTCATAACTGTCCTAGTTCTGTCCCTTAATAATTTAATCTTATATTATTAAGCTTTCCTAATCCATTAAGAGATTTTGCCCTGTTCCTGGAGTGCTAGGGAGTAATGTGATAGTCTAATCACTATATGTAACACTGCTCTCCTCATCAATCTGTTACGAAATCTTTTCCAAGCCTAGATAGTTCCTGTTTGTTTTGCCGGTAGCTAATTGAAGATCAACAGAGATGGGTTGTTTTGTTGATCTGTTATTGCGTTGCTTCGGTGGATGCTTTGGAATTGAACATCATGACCGGAGGCGGAGCCCCAAAGTCTCTCCGGAGCCAGAGGCAGAGGCTTTAGAGAAGAAGAAAATTGCAAAGCAACTTGGCCGTCCTGATCTTGCTCGCATTGAGACCAATCTTTACGAAGATGTTATATTGAACTGTCAAGCTGTTATGAACCCTGGCGACATTCAAGTGGAATGTGATTCTCACCTCGATAATGTGACGAAGCAATCCTTGTTTGATCAACTTATCGTTCCACTATGGAGGCCTGAGCTGTTTCTTAACGGCAGCAAGCTGCTGGCTGGTCCACGGAGAGGAGTCGTGCTCCATGGACCACCGCCGAGTAATACTGGCAAAGCAACATTGCTTGCTACTGCCAAGTTCATAGCAAAAGATTCTGGCGCCGTCTTCATCAGTGCAAGGAAAATAGCGAATCTGATCACCAGTAGTTTCAGCGATTATGATGCTACAAAGAAACGGCAACTTATCAGTGCTGTGTTTAGCTTAGCTTCTGAACTCCAGCCTGCTGTCATATATATCAACGACATGGATGGTTTCTTGGGGCAACTCTCCCAAACTAACATGAAGACTGAGTTCTTGGAAATATTGGATGGTTTTTTTACTGACCAGAAGCATGAGCATGCTCAAGTATTGGTTCTAGCTGCTACTAGTAAATGTAATCGTGCATCACCGGAGCTTGATGAAGTAATAAAACGGCATTTTCAGGTCTTTGAGATTCGGGTGCCATGGATGAAGGAGAGGGCAGAGATACTGAAGTTGATTATGAAGGGTGAGAGAGTTGAAGAAAATATTGATTATGACCACGTAGCTGCATTGACTGAGGGTTACGAAGCTTCAGATCTATACCAACTTTGCAAGAAAGCAGCGTACAATCCTATCAGAGATTATCTACAATATGAAGAAAAGAGTGGAATTAAGCAATCTTCTCCACCAAGGCTAATGTCACAGTTGGATTTAGAGAATGTGGTGATTGCACAACTTATTCCATACTTGAACAAGTTGTTACAGCAAGCGACGATTATACTGGATCAAACTCACAATGAGAAACACCATCACCAGCTGAAACAGATACTGAGCTCTTTAGGATTTAGTTACAGAGGTAAAGATGGCAGCAATGTGATGGAGAAGAGAGACGGAAAGGCTGTAAATGACATATGCAAGAACGCGAAAAGAGGGAAGCATAGAGTTGATTCAGTAGGACAAACTACTCGCACCAAATGACAATGAATGAAGCGACACAAAACCTAATCGATGGACGTATGGCCGTTGGCCTCACACCATGTATAGGCATAGAATTTATAGTTGGTGAATGAATTTATGGTAGTCTGAGAGTGTGGAGGCTTAGAGAAACTTCGGTATACGACTTGAGTCTGTAACATTATGTCTGTGAATGCTCATCATTAGTTACACATAATTTGTGTGTTTGTGTGTGTAGCTTCAGTTGTTTAACTTGAGAACTAGAGGATTTACTGAGAAACTAATGTATTTCACTCTGGTGATGAAACTACAACATCAAATTATCTTTCATTATGAAGTTTCACATTTTCAGGGATCCGATGAGTGTAACACTCTGATAACCTTCTTTTGTTCACATGATAAGTTCATCAACATCATTAAGAAAGTGGGAATTGGGTTTTCATCGTAATTTGCCCTTGCACGTGTGACGAATCTTTAAACCATACACATGGACAACTATTTGGGTGACGTGGAGTTCGTGTGGCCTTTGGGCTTCACACGTGGACGTGGGTAACCCGCTTTGATACCATGATAACCCGCTTTGATACCATGATAAAGTAGTATGGGGTTCACATCTAAAACTAATTGACAGTGGATGGAGTGGCCTAAACCCTTATAAACCCACATACAAGGTTCATATTTTCAATGTGGGATTGATATCTCAACAGCTAGTCGGGCGGATAGTCAGTGACTAGCGCCTAGGCGGGTTAATCGGGGGATTAATCGGTTTTTTGCCTCTCCAAACGGAAACGGTGAAGCACCGCCTAACGCCTAGGCGGGGATTTTTATAACATATTATTGTTTTACTCGCAAGTTATCTGCTAATGTAACTTGAGGTTGGTTAATCTTCTTTGTGCACGTATGCTTCATAGCCTTGCTTTGACATCACCGTAACCATAAGGATGATGTAGCTTATGAGCTAGTTTTCTACTTCAAATCTGTTAGAGATTTTCATAGCTCCCATACCTCAATATGAAATCACTCTTACAGTCTAAACTTGTGTCCATCCTACAAGAGCTATTTAAAGGGCAATACCATTGCACTTCTACGACTTCTTAGTAATATTCAATGCAATTTCATTACAGCTGAAAGCTACCAAGCGCATGCGTGTTGACAATTGCTTTATCTTTTCCTTTAAGATTCATATAAATAGCCATTCCCTCTTGTTTTGTCTCCCAATCCATATTGCCCTTCCCAACAGAACACAAAACAAAACCCACATTCCTTTTGCCTTTCCTTAATTAATCTAAACTTTGCTCCTTCCTCACACACTATAGACACCTGTCACCTTGATTCCTTCATGGATTCGGCTCCTCTAAAGTGAGGAGTCTGTAAATTTAGATGAAGTTCATAAAATCTCGGCTCTTTATCTAATCTAAGGGCTCTGAATATTTACATGTCATTATTGCATAATTTTGTTCTTTTGGTATAAACCGTGGTTCACTTTCCCCGTTAACTCCAGCAACAACAAGAAGAAACTTTGAGATTTCTCATCAAACCCTCTTTCTTTTACCGAATTTGCTGCTTTTTTTATGTTTGTGATTGCTCACCATCAATTAGGCTGTTGGATTCTTGGAGATGAAAAACATTTTGTCTATCTTCTCACCATCAATTGGAGAAAAACTTAGTCGTCTGAGATGAATGGGGATTAACTTAAGAGAAATTAGAGATTGGGAGATGAAGTTTTTTTACGGCCGAAGATTGAAATGGACGATTAATGGAGAAAGGAGATGAAATGAGGAAACCCAAACATGATTTTTCATTTTGTTGGACGTGCGCAAGACAATAAGACCCAGATTTTAGCTCTGGTGACCTAACAATTAATAATGGTGGCAACCGTTTTTTCTAGATCAATGGAGAAGGAGAAAAACCCAGAAGGGATTATATCTGGGTTTTCTAATTGGTCATGTTGATGTGCGTAGATGGCCTTGGGCTCTTGGTTGCAGTCATGCAGATATGAGATATGGCAGCAGATTAGTATGAGAAAGGAGGTGAGGAAGAAGATAGACGACACTTTGGTTGTGATGGGGGTGTTAATATTTTGATTAACGTTAACGTCCGTTTGAGAGAAAGCATCTAAATGTGATATTAGATGATGTGGCAACTATATGACCATAAGATTAGACGAAGGATTAAGATTTTATGAACTTTATATAAAGTTACTGCAGAGGAGCTCAATCCTTCCTTCATACTCCCAATAGCTCAAGCCACCACCAAGTTATAGACTAGCTCCTTGGCTCTTAGACAAAAAATGGGTTGCAGAATCAGTACTGCTTCTCGCATTGTTGCCGAGGATGTTGCGCCAAAGCAAGGAAAAGTTGTGAAGGTTGTGAAGATGGACGGCAAGGTTTTAGAATTCAGAGCATCTATTCTTGTTAAGGATGTCTTGTCGAACTTTTCAGGTTCTGCAGGTATTGGTGTATCAAAACAATTAGCTTCAGAGCATCTCCCTTCGTATTATGAGCTGAAGTTGGGGAAGGTCTACTATATGGTTCCTCTTTTTGGTTCTGTTACAGAATATAACAGAACCACTTCTGTTACAACAAGAAGGATTAAAATTGTAATCACAAAGCAACAGTTTCATGAGGTTTTGACAAACCAAGTATCATTCCAGAAGTTACTTTCAGCTTCAGGGCCGAAAGCTAAACCAAGTAATATGGTGGATCATTCGACAACTTGGAAGCCTAAGCTTCAAGTCATCCCTGAAGGAGTTCAGCACTGAATGTCACAACTATTTAGATATGTAAGAGAGACATAAGAAGGCACACAAGGTTGGTTAAATTGTAATGTATAATGTAACTTATGGAATTGGATTGTACTCATCAACTCTGCAATTAACATGTTTAATTTCACCAGCTTAATATATCTCAACTTGTTAGGTAGGTTCTCAGTGATCAGCAACACAGAGATCTATGATTACCCTAAATTATTAGGGACTTTAGGTAGAGTGAAAATTAAGGTATCACGCTTTTTGTCTCTTACAAATTCTCAAAGTACTGTTACTGCAAATAAAGTAATACAATGCATGCCACAAACACCAAATTACATTAGAAGGCAATTTCGGCTGCAACACAAGTAGGAGAGGAGAGGCTGCTCTAAACCATGCATTGTTGGCAACATCACAAGGGGCGCAATTCACTTGTGTCCTACAAATCATCATTTTCAATATCTTAAGATGGATCGCGAGTCATAAAAAAAGGGAGTCTTTCTAAAAGAGCACCAAGCAATCAAGCTAGATTCCACAAAACCGCAATTTTGGATGGTCGTGTTATAGCTCATTTTATGGACGGACAAGCACAGCAAACTACCTACAAGTTCTAGTCTTGGTATAGTGTCACATTGTATGTAATATCAAACACATAGTTTTCCGTTTGAGAGGCTACAGAAAATATGCTGTTGAACTGTAAACCACACAAATTCATAAACACACAGTTTCATGTTTCAGCATTTATAACAACACATAGACATGTAAAAGGATTGAACCATAAACTGCAATCCCGACAGTATAAGAACAGATGAACTAACCTTGGTTGTTCATGTTGAGAGCCATTAAACTTAAACAAAGAAGATCTTCTGCACAATTCTCCAGGATGCCTTTCACAGTGAGGATGAAACCTTTTGGCGTTAGCATGAGCTTATGCAGGGATCCCCTTATATATAGAACAGCTCACTTAGAGTTCCATCTCACAAGGCAACTCTAGTAATCCTGATCTAAAACTTAAGTGATAACTGATAAATATGATTCCATATTATCTTGAATTCCTTGTACTTAGCTAATCAGATAATTAGATAAATATCCAAGTTAAAGTCATTCTATTAATCCCATTCACTTGTTCCACAAGATGCATATACATGTTGGACTCTTAGAGATATAACTGTGTCCATATCAGATTTTACTCCAACATTCTCCCACTTGGACCAGATATATCTCAAACAACAGAATACATGCGTAGTTAGAATATAGTAAATCCTTATTGTACATTTGAGACTAATAGACAACATATAAATTCACAACTTTGATCTGCAAATCTGCAGCAGTAGTACTGAACTAAGAAACGCATTGCATTTAGAAAATGCAAACACTCCAAAGCCACAGTAGTTCCAGCCACAAACCACATCAATCAAACAAGGTTATCAACCTGTAATTACATTTAGATTTCTTGATGTATCTGCAACAATCTACAAGTAATTTTGATCCACTTTATGGTTCTGTATGCAAGAACCTGACACCATCTTCAAAAGAAAATCATAACAGATGTCCTTTATGTTCTGAAACAAGTATTGTCCCAATAGACAAATAAATCCATATAGCTATATCATGATATATATATAATCACAGAAAATATGATGCAACATTACTGAACTTTATTTCCTCAAAACTGAAAAATTCAAAGTTGCAAAATAAACACCAAGTTCAAAACAGAACTAAAACATGAGATTACATCAAGGGAAAAAACTCCAAGCAAGACTAGCAAAAATACTGGAACTGTAAGTGAGGCTCCCACTGATCCCATCAATCAAGAGTAGGCAAAATGCCTATATCAGCTGCATGTTTTTCAAAAGCAGCAACAGTCATGGGTTTAGTAAAAGGATCTGCTAGCTGTTCTACTGTTCCAATCTTTAAAACATCTAGCTCCTTATGCTTGACGTTTTCTCTAACACTATAATACTTAAGATTTATATGCTTGGAATTAGTAGACCTCTTATTATTCTTGCTAAAAAACACTGCCGCCGAGTTATCACAGTAAATCTTCATAGGAATAGAGAGAATGCTGTCAACTGCATTAGTTTGTACCAGAAAATTTTTCAATCATAAACCCTCACAAGCTCCTTCATAAATTGCTATATATTCTGCCTGCATTGTAGATGTAGCAATGAGAGTTTGTTTCACAGTTTTCCATGCGATTGCACCTCCAGCCAAAGTAAAAACATATCCAGTGGTGGATTTGTTTGAATGTGGATAGCTGGAAGCAAAATCAGCATCAGTAAAGCCAACAACCTCGAGCTGCTTCACTCTTCTATAAACCAAAAAATGATTCTTGGTGCCTTGAAGATACCTCAAAATTTTCTTTCCTGCTGTCCAGTGTTCAATCCCAGGATTGGACTGAAATCTTGATAAAATACCAACAGCATACGACAAATCTGGTCTTGTGCACACTTGTGCATACATGAGGCTCCCAATGAGTTCTGCATATGGCTTGTTCAGCATCTGCTCTCTCTGCAAATTATTTCTTGGACATTGATTCTTATGCAGCTTGTCTCCTTTTGACATGGGGACTGCACCAGCTGTGCAATCCTGCATGTCAAACCTTTTCAAGACAGTATTGATATAACTCTGCTGTGACAAACCAAGCAAGAACCTTGATCTGTCTCTCTTAATCTCTATCCCTAGTACATACTTAGCCTCACCTAAATCCTTCATGTCAAATTTCTTAGACAAGAAGGACTTAGTTTGTTCCAGCAAGTCTAAATTTGTACTAGCCAATAGGATATCATCTACATATAAAATCAGAAAAATGAAATTCTTGCCCTCTGATTTCATATAGACACAATTATCCACCTGATTCTCCTTGAAGCCAAAACAACTGATGACTGAATCGAACTTCAAATACCACTGTCTTGAAGCTTGTTTTAGTCCATATATGGACCTGTTAAGCTTGCACACTAAGTGGTCATTTCCAGGTTCAATAAACCCTTCTGGTTGCTTCATGAAAATCTCTTCACTCAATTCTCCATTTAGGAAAGCTGTCTTTACATCCATTTGGTGCAGCTCCATGTCATAGTGAGCTACCATAGCCATGATAGCTCTGAAAGCATCCTTGGTTGAGACTGGAGAAAATGTCTCAGCGTAATCCACACCTTCTTTCTGTGTAAAACCCTTTGCCACAAGCCTTGCCTTGTATCTCTCTATGCTTCCGTCTGCATTTAACTTCGTTTTATACAACCACTTGCAGCCAATAGCTTTTTGTGACTTAGAAGGTTCGACCAACTTCCATACATCATTCACATGCATTGATTTCATTTCTGAAATCATAGCTTTCTCCCACTCATGTGAATGATCTCCAGAAATGGCCTGCTGAAAAGTCTTGGGATCTTCAATCTCACCAGCATCGTAATCCACTTCAACTTCATAAACTTGAAAATCAGCAGCCAAGGTTTGAAGTCTTGATCTCTTTTCTCTCTGCGATCTTCTAATAGGTGGTGGTGGAGGGGGGTTAGGGACAGATGCAGCAATCCCATTTTCTGGAAAATTAGGGACAGGTGCAGATGCATCAGTTCCAGTTGCTGGAAGATTAGGGGCAAATGCAGATGCATTAATCCCACTGAAAACAGCTGGCCTAGTCTCTAATATGACAGCTTGAATTGATGGTGAAGTCACTACAGATGTAGGGGCATGCTCACTAATCTCTTCAAAATCAAAATCCTCAAAAGAATGAGAATGGTTGATCTCATTGAAGAACACAGCCTTGTTAGTTTCTATGATTCTCTGTGAATGACCTGGACAATAAAATCTGAAGCCCTTAGAATGTTCACAGTAGCCTATAAAAGATGCAGATACTGTTTTTGAATCAAGCTTGCTCTCTTTTGGATTGTAAGGCCTAGCTTCAGCCTTACAACCCCAAACATGAGTGTGGTAGATGCTAGGTTTTCTGTTCTTCCATAATTCAAAAGGAGTTTTAGTCGCAGACACTGACTTGGATGGGGTTCTATTGCTCAAGTAGTTGGCTGTTTTAAGAGCCTCTCCCCAAAAAAAATGTGGGAGACCTGAGGTGCACATCATGCTCCTCACCATGTTCATAAAGGTTCTATTCCTCCTCTCTGCGACACCATTCTGCTCAGGGGTTCCAGGTGCGGTATACTGCGCTATAATCCCATTCTCTTCTAAAAACAAGGCAAAAGGACCCTTGTGCTGTCCAGTTTCTGTGTATCTCCCATAGTACTCACCGCCCCTATCACTTCTCACACATTTCACAACTGCATTCAACTCTTTTTCTGCTTCCAGTTTGAAAATTTTAAATTTTTCTAAGGCTTGAGACTTTTCTGCTATAAGATATACATGGCAATATCTAGAGAAGTCATCAATAAATGTGATGTAATACTTGTTTCCACAGATAGTTTGAACAGCAAACGGCCCACAAATATCAGTGTGAACCAAATCCAAAAGGGTTGTACTTCTACTTGCTTTCTTTTTAGATTGTTTAGCAAATTTACCCTTAACACACTCGATGCAATCCACCAAATCAGAAAAGTCTAAATCAGGCAAAATTCCCTGTTTTACCAACAATTTTAATCTCTCCTTTGAGACATGTCCAAGTCTCCTGTGCCAAAGAAAAGCAGACTTCTCATTCATTTTTCTTTTATTTCCAGTAATAGAATCATCAACACCATTCTCAATCAACAAAACTTCAGTGTGGCAAGTATTAGGTAAAGACCAGTAATCATCAATAAACTGAGCAGTAGCAAGATAATGAGAAGCACGACTTATTTTCATTCCATAAGAATCAATCAAAAACTGACAATTGTCTTTAACCAAAACAGCAACTGAAATTAAGTTCCTAGACATGGAAGGAACATAATACACTTGCTCTAAAACTAGAAAAACTCCTGGCCTCAAAACTAACTTAACAAAACCAACTGCTTCTATTTCTACTCTCGTGCCTTCTCCAACATGAATCCTGACTTCATTTTCCCTTGGCCTCCTCAGGCTTTGCAGCCCCTGTAGAGAATTGGTAATGTGCACAGGTGAGCCAGTATCAAAACTCCAAGTATCAGTATGAACATTAACTAAATTAACCTCAACATAAAAGTTTATTACTGGTTCATTACCTCTCTTAGCTTTCCAGGTCTTATACTTGCCACAGTCACGTTTCATGTGACCCTTAACCTTGCAGAAAAAACACTTAATGCCTCCCTTGTTACCACTGACCTTCATGGCCTTCTTGCCAACTCCCAAGTTCTTAGAAGGACCAGTTTTCTTCTCAGCTTTGTTCCACTGAGGTTTGGTGGTAACTAGGTGAATGGTTACCCTCTTAATCCTCTCATGCTCCTGGACACACACAGCAATTAACTCATTCAACGACCACTTATCCTTCTGGGTGTTATAGGCAGTTTTCAGCTGATCAAATTCTACAGGCAGGGATTTCAGAACCAGCATAACCACCAAGTCCTCCTCTATGGTCATCTTAAGGGCAGTAAGCTTAGAGGCTATGTCTATCATCTTCAGGATATACTCCCTAATGTTCAGCTTCATGTCATACTTCATGCTATGCAGCTGATCCAACAACATGCTGGTTTCAGCCTTGTCACTCACAGCAAACCTCTCAGCTATGGCCTCCAAAAACTCACTAGCTACCTCTTTCTCAGGGATACCACCTTTCACAACATCTGTCATAGTCCGTATAATGGTAAGCTTACAGATCTTATTAGCTCTCAGCCAATTATCTCTAGCTGCTCCAAGTTCAGTAGGCATTGGAACACTTAGACACCAATCTGCATTCTGCTGAGCTAGGTTCAGGTCTAACTCAGTTCTCCAAGTCTTATAGTTGCTGCCATTCAATGGCATCACACTCCCTAAGTTCACTGGAGTCGAAACTGAAGAAGAAAAGAAAAGAAAAGAAAAGAAAAATTTAGTATTTCTGGTTATCTATATCCATATATATAAAGATTTTCAAAAAAGAAAATCACACCAGAAGGCACACCAAAACAGGCAGTTTCCATACAACACTTCATGTGTCAAACCAAAACCATGCAATCTCATATAACACAAAATGTAAGTAACTAAAACTTTTCAGTTTATGCATTTCAGAACATACATATAGTAGCATACTTTCAGACCAAAAAAAAATAATAATAATTTCAGTCTGATTCAATAACCAGTCTACCTGTAGGCAAAGCACAAGTTATTCCTTAGTTTTTTTTTTTTTTGAACTATAAAACATTTCAATTTCTACAACATGATCAGTCAATATCTGTAGGCAAAAAGAAAAGATCATGCTGCACTTTAAGAAAATAAAATATCTCATATTCAGAACCACATTCACTTATTTTCGTAGGCAAAGTTTAAACCATCTGTGGATGATACAGTACCTATTTTAACAAGAAACATGCAATTTTCCAGGTAAGTGCCTTATAGCTACAAGAATCATTCAAAACAGTTTGCTGTGGCAACATATATTTCGAAATTTCCATTCAACTAAAATACCTGTGATTGTTGCTTTATATTTTCCCAATTTTAGTTTATCAAATTGTCAGAAAATCAATCATGCTTAATCTCAAAATTTCAACAAAACATATATAAATTTTGGGAAGAAGATACATATGCCTGTCAATTTTAATCATAAGCTGTGCATGATAATACATACAAGTACTCAGATTCACAACATTTTCATCGAACCATTCATAAGCACACAATCACAACAGAATTTTACATCTCAGATCATGCATGCCAACTTTCAAACAATTCGAAAAAATAAGTTTCATCTGGGCACCCCAACCTACTCCCCAGGCGAGTTCTAAGGTTCATATGCATGATTTCAATCACACCAAAACAGTAAATTTCAATTGATTTGAGATTGTAAACATACCAGAATGCTCCCGCGCTTGCAAAACAAAGTTAGAAGCAGCAATATATAAACCATAATGAAAACCGCATACTAACCATGTAAAGCCATCCATTAAGCAGCAAAAAATTTCCAAAATCGAATTCAGGGCAGAAGAACCCTATTCCCAATTCTGGGTTTCTGTTTTGATTAAATGAAAACGGTTCGGGTCCAAGGATCCGTGCATTTTATTTGGGTCATGGGTACATGCTTGTGCTGGGTTGTATACTGGGCCTCGATATGTTCTCGGCCCAACAAAAGGTGTTCATCAATGTAAACAAAATTTTCAGAAATATTGTTTTAAACCTATCACGCATAACACAACAAGATTTATGAAAAAATTGTGGTTGGCTCTGATACCAACTGTTGAACTGTAAACCACACAAATTCATAAACACACAGTTTCATGTTTCAGCATTTATAACAACACATAGACATGTAAAAGGATTGAACCATAAACTGCAATCCCGACAGTATAAGAACAGATGAACTAACCTTGGTTGTTCATGTTGAGAGCCATTAAACTTAAACAAAGAAGATCTTCTGCACAATTCTCCAGGATGCCTTTCACAGTGAGGATGAAACTTTTTGGCGTTAGCATGAGCTTATGCAGGGATCCCCTTATATATAGAACAGCTCACTTAGAGTTCCATCTCACAAGGCAACTCTAGTAATCCTGATCTAAAACTTAAGTGATAACTGATAAATATGATTCCATATTATCTTGAATTCCTTGTACTTAGCTAATCAGATAATTAGATAAATATCCAAGTTAAAGTCATTCTATTAATCTCATTCACTTGTTCCACAAGATGCATATACATGTTGGACTCTTAGAGATATAACTGTGTCCATATCAGATTTTACTCCAACATATGCTAGTTTCAAACATACTCCAAGTAAAGTCGATCAAAAAGACAAATCATTAAGAAAGGTGACACGATGCATATTACATTAGATGGAGCAGTTCACAATAACACAAGATAATATGTAAGTTCCGAATGTCGGACTTGGTAGAGTGAACAATATATATTGAAATTCCTCTTGAACTCATCATCTTTCACCAGTACTACTCTGGCCCTTTTTTTGGGGGCAGTGATCAGGCCAGTGATCGATATCCCAAGGATGACCACCCTGTTCAGCAATTTCTGAGCACCCAGAACAAGAAAAAGAAAACAAAAAAGAACAAGGTTAAAACATAGAAAAGTTGATCCTAATAACGAAATGAGAGAATGAGAAGCAAATCAAATCGAATGAATGCATACTTTGAAAAGCTCCCTTAATAAGACTTGGTCAAGCGGTCGTCTTGAGAGAGCGTTAGATCCTCGCGAGTAAGATGCAGGCGGTCTAACACATCATCTGGTACTTTGTCTCTTATGGATTTTGATAAGTGGTCTAATGCATGTAGTCGCATCTCATCGGTGACATTCGGCTTCGACTTCTTGGCTGGTCCTCAGCCGTTGGTGGGTCCAGCTGCCTCTTGTCAGTCTTGTGTGCGGATGGGTCCGACGGTGCGGCTATGTCCGTCATGGCTGGCTTCGGCGTCTCCTTCGATCCAAGGAGAGGAGGAGGAGTCCCTTTTTTAATATATATCTAATTGGTTCTACAAATTAAACGTGAAGATGTAAAAAAATAACCAAAAAATGTGTTAAATAAAAAATTTTACACGCAGAGCTGCTCTGAATAAAAATTATATATATATATAGTCTGTATAAAAAACGAACGTCCGTATACCTTTAAAATCTTCACTGTCCGACATCAAGAATGATCGGGATGCCATTGGTGTCCGCTCCGCTCAGGAACAGAGATGCACCGTCGTTAAAGCCATATGGTGAAGAATGGAGAGACGTCAAGTGCGGACGTATGCGAGCGTGTGTGTGTATATAATTGTACTCATTATTCATCAACTTCGCAATTAACATGTTACGTGGCTTTCCAACGATCAGCAAGACAGAAATCTATAATTACCATTATTATAATTACCATCATTTAGTAGGAAGTTTACAAAGTTTATAGGTAGAGTGAAAATTAAGGTCATGCTTTTCGACTCGTACAAGTTTCCGGAGTACTGGTTCTACTTTCCCACCTTTTATCTTTTCTCAAAACAAACAAGCCTATACAAAACCGAGAAGGACTCTTTTATCTGTTCACTTGATTTCTACATCAACGACCTTGCGCTCCACTTCGGTCTTAGGAATGGAAATGTAGAGAACACCATTCTTGAGCTCTGCGTTCACTTTGCTCTTGTCACAGTTATCCGGGAGCTGAAGGCGTGTGTTGTAGGAACTGAAGCTCTTGCTAGACCATGCATCATCGTTGTTCTCTTCCTTGTTTTGCTCACCCTTTATAACAAGCACATCATCCTCAATAGAGACCTTGACATCCTCTTTAGAGAGTCCTGGCATGTCGAACCGCATTTTGATCTCATTCTCATCGTCTTTGATGTCCCAAGGCGCACGAATCTCACCTCCTGATCGGCTTCTTGTGCCGGGGAGTGTCATAGTGTCTTCAAAAATACGGTCCATTGTGTCCAGCATCTGGCGCATAGTCCGCATTGGTGACATGGGATCTAAAAGACCTGCAAATTAGTAAGAATTATATTTGAGTGATTAGAGCAATGAACAAGAAAAGAATAAGCCAATATATGCAAATTAACAACACTACATGAAACGTACAGCAAGGCTCATTTTCAGTGCATATGACCTAAGTTTTGTTACTTACCAAAAGGTGAAACATCCATAGCCAACCTTCTAGCACTAGGCCTCTTCTCCATTTGAGTCCCATGGTTATTACTACCCTGATTCACTGCCACGTCCACACTGCCATCTCCACCGGCCTGAGCTCTCAGCGCCGGCAGCCTACGTGGTGGTGAAGGGAAGCTGGCTGAGCGTGAAATACCATTCGGTTTAGCTGAAGCCAATGCTTTGCTTGCTAGGAAAGGTGATCGTGATGACAAGGCCAATGTTGACGCCATAGCTAGTAGTGATACACAAAGTTGTGCACAGAAAGAGATAAGGTCTGAATTATTTTTGAGAGAGAAAGCTTCAGATTTCTTGCCAACTAGAGCTTGATGATGATATGAAATGGGGTGTGAATATATATAGGTAGAGGAGGGAAGCTTGGAGAAGGGACTCGAACATTTGGGAGTGTGATAGTGTGAAGGTTCTGGACCTAATACTTGTAATTCTTACATTTTCTTGGGCATTCGGGAAAGCTGGACGTCATGTCACGACTCGTGACTCATGAGGATAAGAATGTTATTTTGTGATTAGAGCCTTGTACTCCGAGATATTTTCAGAGCACCCACCACTGTGCTGTGTCCTTATGTACAGCATGTATACAAATCCATCTTTGTCTTCCTCCTCTTTTATCTCTCAAATTGAAGACAAAAAGAATCTGTGATAACACGAATAAATGGTAAAGTCTTGTGTTGTCAATAATATTTTTAGCCATTTGTTCAAATAATAATAATAATAATAATAATAATACTTTTAGCCAAGAAAAATGCTAAAATTTATGTATCGTATAGTGTCTTCTTAAGTAATTCAAAAAATGACGCTTGTTTTCACATTTAAATTGAAAATACTTAAAACTCGATCGTTATTACTTGAACTGTAGGCAAGTCTGCCCAGAATTTTCGTTCGGCTGCAGAATATAGCCATATATAGATAGAGAAATTATGAAATTAGACACTTTTATATGCACAAGCTAAGCAAGTTAATCACCTTACCAGCTACCACCACAATGTAGGAGGTCTTATTAGTCATTTGGGTACCTGGGGACAACAAATTTGGAGCTCAAGTAGTAGTGAGTTTCCCAAACTGGGCTCTTAGTGCTACTGCCCAGTCTTTGTTCTTTCCTCTTGTTAGTGCATAAGGAGGACTCTTCTGCAGCAGCTGCTTTCCAATATTCACCAACTCTTTAAACACTCATAAAGAAAGTAGCAGAGAATTCAGGGAATCCAAGAAAGTTTGACTGTTTCTACTGAATGGACTACAGCTTCTTTTCCACATAAATACAACAATCCCATCTTCTACTGCATCCTATTCCAAAAGTGACCCAAATTCTCATGTATTCCATTACATATGAATGAAAGATCCCATAACCTTAATCAATATCCTCTTACCTACAAATCTCAATCCCCAAAAGAACCCCCATCTTCCCCCAATCTTATGTTGAGCAATTTAGAGTTCCCCCAAAGTTGATCAGTTCTTTTGTTGTGCTCCATTAACCAAATATTTAAGTGAAATGTTTGTTTAAGATTCAGATAAATTTTCTAATGTCTACTTAAGCTCCACTTTTGTCGATTTTCAAGTAACTCGGGTAGCTACTAGCTTATTAAGTAAAGAGCATTTTCAGTAGTATTGGTAAAATTGAAATTTGTCAATTTTTGAGGTAAATTAATACTCCAGCATAATGCGTAAATCATTGATAAATTAGATAATTGTTAAATGAAATTGACAAATTTATCAATTTTTTATGCATAACTAAAACAATAGCTAAATCTTCTCTATTCTCTCTTGCACACGTGTCATTTTACCATTAGTTAAAATATGATAAACAACAACTACTGATAGAGCAACATTGTTAAACAATACCTAATTTTAAAATTATAATTAAATATAATAATTTTTGAAGTTCACTGTTGGAGATGCTCGTTTAACTCAGGTATTCCCTTCATGAATTTAACAGTCATTCAAACCGTTAATTCCTTCCACCGTGTAAAACCAAAGTTTGCTTAAAATTCAACAAAGTTGAAACTCACGATAATGTTGATCTGACGGGATTAATTCTAACATTGAAAAACATCCAACCCAAACTTAATAGAAAACAAGCGATAGATTACTTGCTAGACTCTAGTCTTCTCAGTATATAAACATCAAAAATTTAACAATTCCTTCATCATAGTTTTTACAGAAAACACGTAAAAAGCAAAAGTGAAAGCTAAGCATCCCTACTCTCTTTTGCTTCAGCTTTCAGCAGCCTCGAGAGGCATTCTCCATTTCACTGTTTCATGTTGGTCTCAACTCTCTGACACTAGTGCCCCCCATTACTAAATCCCTATATGTCACAAGAAAACACACCATTATTTCCTTTTCATCTTTACCATTCTACTTTGCTCTTGTTATGGTAACGTTCATATACACAGTCACACACCGTTAGTGCATCACAGTGAAAGAGAAAGGCCTGCTCTGCCTCCTATATGCATGGACTCAACAGTAACATTTTGCAGTCCCACTTGCTGCAGAGAGCGCATAATACTTTGTTCTCTTCCTTCCCTCTCATTTAAGACTCTGTAACTTAAGCATTCATCTATACTACCTACTCAAAACCAATAATCTCCTATAAGTTCCCTACAGTTCATCCAAGCAGTTCGGTTCTACCATTAATGTATAGCTAGCTTTTAGTAGTATGGGGAAGACTGGAGGAGGAGGCTCATGGTTGACTGCAGTCAAAAGGGCTTTCAGATCTCCCACCAAGAATGAGAAAAGCAACACCAGGAGGAGAGAAGAACTACAAGAACATGAGGAAGAAGAAAAGGTACACACATATTGTAGTGCTAGTCTACTCGTTAAGTAAATTTTTCTAACTAGTAGCTACAAGATCTGTGAATCACTGACTAGTTTTTGGGGTTGTGTTTTGTAGAAGAGAGGAAAGCGCAGATGGATTTTCAGGAAGCCTGTGAACCAGGAAACAGTCATACATGTGCAGCATACTGAAGAGAAAACCTTAGCAGGCTCTTCTAAGAATGCCACAGAAACTGCTCAGACTGCAACCGCGGCTTTAAGTAAGCCTGCTTGCAGTGATCATGCGAATGCTACTAATGGAGCGGCTGAAGAACAAAGAAATGCTCTTGCAATGGCCATGGTGACCACAGCAGCTGCTCAGGCGGCAGTTGCAACTGTCCAAGCAGCGGTGGAAGCTTTTCGCCTCAGTACTAATTCTAGTTCTAGTAACTCCAGTACTTATAGGCCGCGGCCTTCTATTTTCGTTAGAGATTATGCAGCCATTGCTATTCAGACTGCCTTCCGAGGATATCTGGTAACTAATTATTGACAAGAATCCTTGTTTGTTAAAATGTGGCATACTGAATTACTAATAATGTGGTTTGTGTTTGAATTTAGGCGAGAAGAGCTCTTCGGGCGCTGAAGGCACTGGTGAAACTTCAAGCATTGGTGAGAGGCCACAATGTTAGAAAGCGAGCAAAGATGACTCTACAGTGCATGCAGGCACTGGTTCGAGTCCAAGCTCGTGTTCTTGACCAACGAACTAAGAGGCTTTCACATGATGGAAGCCTAGATTCCATGTCACATTTCTCAGATAAGAAGTCCGTTGTAAGCAATTTATGACATTCTTCAATTTTAGTAAAAACTAAAAAGTTTAGCTATTGTCTCATTTATAAACTGTTTGATGAACTTAGATGTGCTTGTATCTGTTATAATTCAAGTTATAATTGTAGTCAAAAGAAGAACAAAGTAGTACCTTGGATGATGATGAGGATTGTGTCCATTGGGATGATCTCCAGCCGAAAACACTAGAGCATATTCAAGCCATGTTGCAGAAAGTGAAAAAAGCTGCGGCCTCAAATCGGGAAAGGACTACTCTTGCTTATGCCTTGTCCAACACAAACCAGGTCTTAGATCTATCTACCACACAGCCTTTTATTCTGTTATAGTGTCTTCAATAAACCTGTATAAAACTAGACATATAAGTAGCTCATAATCGCTAAAATTGTGTGCAGGAGGAGCTAGAGGAGAAGTTTGATATGCTTGATGGGTGGACAAGAAGAAAGCAATGGGAGAATGGGAGAGCTTCATATGATCAAAGAGCAGACCCTATTGTGAAAACGGTTGAAATGGAAACCTCTACACCTTACTTTTATAGTTCAACCCCCAACTTGAAACGACCAGAATATCAATACCAGTGCCATCAGTATCAACAACAACAAAGACTTCATCAGTACTCATATCCGGTTGCCACTCCACAATCACCAACCACACCATTTGCATCCCTCACAAGAATTGCACAAGTTCAGTCGGCTAGCCCTCATTGCTACATTAGAGAAACCGGTCATGGAAATGCAATGGGAGGGAGTGAAGTGCCAAACTACATGGCTGCAACAGCTTCAGCCAAGGCCAGGATTCGGTCACAAAGTGCGCCAAGGCACAGGCCTGCAACACAAGAAAGAGAAAAACAGTGCTCAGCAAGGAAGCGTCTTTCATTCCCGGTTCCACCTGAGCCATCTGGTACTAATTACAGTTCAGATATTGAGTTAAAGAGTCCAACTTGTAAAGGCATTAACGGAGGCCAAGGAATTCGAAGAGAACACAAAGCAAGCAATGTGGCTTATTGTGTAACAGACAGTGAGACATCTCCAACTTCCAGAGGTGAATTCAGAAGGTGGTTGAGGTAATTAGCAGCCTAGCTATGGAAATGTAAGGTAGTATTGATTTAGTTTTCTCAATGCCAAATGCACCTTATGTGATGATGATGATGATAATGATTAGAGAGCATGATGTATTCAACTTTTAAGATTAATAAACTTAAAGCAAATGCACAATATGCTGAGTTTCAACTGTCACATTTCATTTCCCTGACTTTTAACCAGAATACATATTCATAGATGATCAAGAATCTGAAAATAGCGAAGAGGCGTAAAGATTAACCAAATTACAACCATCTATCTTTACCTTTCATAAAGCTAAAGTATTGGATGTTTTATCTTTTTACTGCCAAAGCTTGTATCATGTGAATGATTGGTAACCGAGAAACAAACAAATCGAAAAGGGAAAAAGAACAACCTTAGTAACATGATTGACAAGAGTAAGAAACGAAAAAATATAGACTCCCAGGCAAATATCAATCAAGAAAAAGATGAACAGAACCATTATATATGATTACAACTCAAAATGTAAGCCTGATTCCTCTAAAACTATTTACAGTTACCTCTTAGAGATGGAAGTAAATCCAACCTCTACAGTTTGTCCCTTCGCGATCATTTGTGACAGTAGAATTACACCAGAAGGTTATAGGCATCTAGTAAGATATGTTCATCATTTTTTGACCTATGGTGTGAAACTGTGACCTAGAACTGCTATTATTCTGTTAAGCAAAACACATCAACATCCAGCGTCTGTAGTCCAACGGTTAGGATAATTGCCTTCCAAGCAATAGACCTGGGTTCGACTCCCGGCAGACGCATTTGAATTTTGCCTCATTTTGTGTTCTTTTTCCCTAAAACACCCTCTTACTCATGAAGCTAATTTTGTTCGGGATACAGTAGTTATGCACTTACGCTTGATCCTGTGTTTTTTCTTTTTTCCTTGAAACAACAAGCTCTAGATATGCATACCACCTTACTCGTGAAGTCAGCTTTGTTCGAGATACAATAGTGTTAACTTTGTTCGAGATACAATTAGTGCTAACTTGTTCATGTTCAGGAGAATGACCAGATTTGGTTTGGATCCAGTAAGTCACCTACATAGGCCTCCCTCGGCTTTCGATTTCGACCACTTGTTCTAGGCAAAAAAAAAAGAAAAAAAAAAGAAAGAGAATGGTGAGGCATAGAGGTCATGATTTTAGAGGATGATGGCGCCGGATACATAACGAAACAGATTGCATCAGTCTGCTCTCTGCTAAAAATAGCACTGAACAGCACCGGCACTGGCGTATATGAGCATAGAGAACAACTTCAAATGGCAGAAAAGTACCACCTCTAGGAAATGGTTGCTACTAATCATCAATGGCGTCATTGAGTATAACAATCCAAGAATCTGATACGTTTGCTTATGCAGCCATTGGAACTGTCATTTAGGACTACAAATTGAAGCCAAATTGAACTGATGCAGACTCCCAAGTCAATTAGGAACCAAAAACAACTTTCAAGCTTCTCTTAATATAAACAATTTGGTCGGATTAGTCAGCTAATCATTAGTAGAACTGTAGAAGCATCTCACACAAACCTCAAAAGTCGAAGATGATTGTCCCCGACATAGATTAAGACAAGGATATAGCTGGTACAGGCTAAATGATTTAAAGTGATCGAACCAAGGTTCTGTTCTTTAAACAAGAAAGCACAAATCAAGTAACCAAATCGAAAATCCTCTTTGTAGTCGAAGAACTACACCAAACTAAGCCGAAACAACAACATGATCCGAGTAAAAATTCGACTATGATTTGCTCTGATTCAGCCACAGAGAAACAGCCTCTGTTTTGGGCTTGGAACTTGTAAGATTTGGGCTACTATTCCCACTGCTATCAGAGAATGAAGCTAGCGTTTTCTGAAGCACCCCAGACGGTGACGACGCCGTAGTAGTCCCCAATGGGCTACTAAACTCGCCGTGGTTACCGTTAGTGGTGATGGGAGATGACGGTGTTGAGGCGGCGCTGGTGGCGGGCTTCAACACCTCAGCTAAAGGCCCACCAGGCGAAGAGGAAACCCAAGAAGATGGAGTGAGCCAGGTGGTGATTTGTGGAGGCCTAGTCTCATTTCCACTCCCATCGTTACATCCCAAGCTCATCTGTGTCAGCCCCATTTCGTCACTTATGGAGTTGTACCCTCCCATTGATAGTGTCAACGAAGACGGCGAGAGATGCCCGCTTGATGGAACTGAGGTGATGTTGTCTCCATTGTCGTTCTTGGACCAAGCATCGATGAAGCTTCTTGGGGTTTCTTCAAGAAGAGGGTTTTCCAAAGCTACCACATCGGGACTCAAGAACATGGCACAGTCATTATCATCCTGCTGATGATGATGAGCATCTCCGGCGTTGAAACTTGTATAAGAATTTAGATTCAGGTAACACTCTTGCTCTGAACGCTGGCCGAAAATAGAGGTATTTGCATCAAAGTACGGGATTCTAGAGCAGCTACTCAGCTCTGTTTTATTGCTATGCATCAAATTTTGCCATTGCGCATCGGAGCTACTTATCGCCGGCGCTTCACTTTTCAACATCCACTCCATGCCTCTGAACATACACAAAATCAGCTCAGTTGTCTACCTTTATGTAGTAAGAGTGACATTAATTTGATAAAAAGAAAAATAGCTACCTGACTCCTCTGTGTGATGAAACAGAGTTTACACCACCACCACCACCAAAAGTAGCAGACTTCACACCGGACTTGTCCAAATACACCGGAGTTTGATGAAATGGCTGCAGTGTAGATCCGAAAAACTGAGTCGGGTAGCCGTTCTTGCTCATCTCGGGATTCGGCAGATTATGAGCACATATTGGTGGGATATTGTTGCTATTGTTGTCACGGCGAAGCTTCTTGGCGGTGGTCATAGTAGCGGCGGTGGTGGTGGTATTGTTGGCATGAATTTCCACATGCTTTCTTGAACGGGGACGGCCTCGGTGCATGTGGCGCTCACAGTACTTCTGGTCCGGCGCAACATCTCTCGAACACCTCCATTTCTTCCCGTCCGTCCTTTTGCACCGCCCGGGCTCCGGATCAGTGCTATTCGACAGCCTCAGATTGAACCCTCCGCCGCTCACTGCAGACCGAAAAACAAGTCAAAAACCCGGAAAAAAACGAGTCTAAATTGATTTGAAGAGATTAGAAATATTAGTAGTTACATGGAGATTGAGAAATGGAGGATGAAGAGGTGGTGGTGGTGGGAAAGAGGAGGTCACGAGGCACAGGGAGAGAAGCCATCATGTACTTGTAAATCATGGCTTGTCTCTCAAGCTCCTTCCACTGTTGATTAGTGAAAGGAAAACCCAAAGCTGCTGCTGCTGTCGTCATCCCTCCTGCAACAACAAAAAAACATAGCAGTTTCTTCAGTCTCTCTTTTCTTAAAGATTGAAGCTTTCAGATAAACAAGACAGAAAGAAAAGGGGTTGTGAGGCTCATACAAACCTGGGGATCTGAGAGAGGTTGAGTTGTGATGATGAGTATTTGTATTAGATAAGCACTGAAAAGGCTGCAAGCCTCTCAAGACAGAACCTCCACTAGTACTATTACTAGAAGAACTACCAGCTACTGGTTCTGCAACACCAGGGGGTCTGTTACACGTGGGACCATCGCCACCGTCACGTCTTTGATCTGGACGACCACGGTTGTCATGATGGACCATCATCATCATCTTCTTCTTCTTCCTTAGTTACTACTACTAAAAAACCAAGCTAGCTCTGCGATTTCGTTTCCTTGTCTTGGAAGCCTAATAATGAATGGACCTATTTTGGGAAACAACTACCTTTCCAATCGAACAAGCATAAAATTCACAAATGGGGGAACCTCAACTTTTTGGTTCTGCTTCTGCTGCTGCTTCCGAGAAAAGCTTTGTGCTCTGGCTTTCATGGGTTGCAGAGCAAAGATATAGACCCCCATATCCTATTATCTCAGCCCTTTTGGAATAAAAAAAAGAAAATGAAAACTCTTTTTCTTTTTCTTTTATGATAGTATTTGATTTTAAGGGGTTGCCGCCACTCTTAGCCTGTGATTTGCTTCCATGCTTCCAACATTCGCACACCATCTCATGTACTAGTAGCGTAGCTAGGTGACAAAGCAAAAGAGAGAAGGGAGCCACCACAACCCACCACCACTGCTGCTCTCTCTTTCTCATGACTCATCATTGTTATTATTTGCGGTAGCTATCGTTTTCTACATGTCAGCCTAAAACAACCACCGTGCTCATCCTTTCGCATTTCTCTTCTTCCATTGGGAACAAGAAACCTCTTCATCCATGTAACAGTCGCTCTAGATGTCCGTTTACCGTGATTTCCTTGCTCCGCGTCTATTCTTTGATAACTTAACCGCATAATCCACATTGCACATTGCCACGGAATTGAGGTCATCGTATTCGTTTCTCACAGTTTACGCACGTTCGTCGTTGAGTTCAAACTTCAGATGTGGTGAGAACGGTATCGACAACATAATCGTTGCTTTACTTTACTAATTTCGAGTTAATAAATTAGATTTATCAAATAACATACCGTGTTGCACACAATTTCTTATCTACAAAACAAGTTGTGTGATGATAAACAACACAATTTGGACAACTCGATCGTTGTTCTACTTTACTGATTTCGAGTTACTTAAATAAGTTATAATTACGTGCATGCAGTTAAAAAATTACTTACTGTTAATAATTATCAAAATAGTAAATCAAGTTTGTACTGCTCAAATCGCACCGGACATATCTCTAAACTAACACAAGTTACGGTGTCAAAAACTGGGATACAAAATGTGACATAACCATAATAACAAAATGGTGAAAATTTTACTTTTTAATATAGAAAATTTCATATAAGTCTCATTTTGAACATTTCTTTAGCCTTAAGTCCACCCCATATTTTTTACTCAAATAAGTCCACTTCAGAGACCAGATCCACTAGCCTAATTTTCTTCTATACCTAAGATACCCTCGGCTACCTCGATCTCTCTTTATCAAACAAAAACAAAAACAAACAAAAAAATCTCTCTCTCTCTCTCTCATTCAACTCCATCTAGCAGAAAATGGCTTCGGCGACATCCACACCTAGAGACGACGACGAAGAAGATCGGCCAGAAGCTACCTCGCCGGAGTCGAATCTCTCCTACTCTCTCTCTCCGTTACAAACCAGATCTGATCCATCGTCAATTCAACGTCGATTCAACCTCTCGACGAAGCCGCCTCCTCGCCGATTCAACGTCGTCGGAGCTTCGACGCACCTCTCCCGCCGACTCTCTCACCCGAGACTCTCGTTTTTTGGGCGGTTGCCGACCTACAGGAGATTTCGGAGGAGTTGGACCACTGCGACACCTCGACTCCTCTCTGGATACCACAGCTCAGCAAGCCGACGCCTTGACTCCAAAAACCGCACCGACGCCTCGACTCTAGTGCAAGGCGACGGGCGAAGATTTATGTTCTCCGATCTGCTCTCGGTTACCACCCAGCGAAGCCAGCCACTACGTCTCTAGAAGCCGCATGAAGTCACCGGAGACTCTTGCCGGAGGTCGCCGGAGACGTTGCTACAGAGGAGGTCGTTAGAGGCGAGAGTAGGTTTTGGTGGAGGTGAGAGTTGGTTTCGGTGGAGGTGTGTAGTTTTTGATATGTTTGGTAGTAGGTTTTGGTGGAGGTGAGAGTAAGTTTTGGTGGTGGTGAGAGTAGGTTTCGGTGGAGGTGAGTGTAGTTTTTGATGTGTTTGGTTGGTGGTGGTGAGAGTAGGTTTTGGTGCTTGGTATCGATAGTAGCTTTTGTTGCTACATGTAGTAGCTTTTGTAGCTACAAGTAGTAGCTTTTGTTGTTGGTAGTAGTAACTTTTTTGTTTGAGGTAGTAGATTTTGTTGTTGGCAGTAGTAGGTTTTGTAGTCGGTTGTAGTAGTTTTTCTAACTAGGGATAGTAGCTTTTGTTGCTGGCGGTAGTAGCTTTTCTTGGTGGACCTCTTTTGTTATTCATAGTAGTTTTTGTTTGTTGCAATAGTAGCTTTTGTTGTTGGTTGTAGTAGCTTTTGTAGGTAGGGATAGTAGCTTTTGTTGGTGGCGGTAGTAACTTTTGTAGTCGGTGGTAGTAGTTTTTGTAGCTAGGGATAATAGCTTTTGTTGCTGACGGTAGTAGATTTTGTAGTCAGTGGTAGTAGCTTTTCTAGCTCAGAATAGTAGCTGTTGTTGCTGGCGGTAGTAACTTTTGTAATCGGTGGTAGTAGTTTTTCTAGCTAGGGATAATAGCTTTTGTTGCTGGTGGTAGTAGCTTTTCTTGGTGGCGTTAGTAACTTCCGCAATCGTCAAAAACCTCGCCGGAAGTCGGCTAGAAACATCGCCGGAGGTCGGTCGGAGTTCGTCGGAGGCCTCGCCGGAGATCTGCCGGAGACTTTTATAGGGTGGAGAGTGGTTGTTGACTTTTTACAGTAGTGGCATTTTTGTAAATATAAGAGAGAAAATCTAATTTTTTAGTTGAATGGCAGTCTGTAATTTAGTTGAACTTCAATACCTTTATTTAGGTTTGGGTGGACTTATGTGTGTAAAAATGTTTGGGTGGACCTCTATAGGATAAAATGTCTCAAAGTGGACTTCTATGTAATTGGCCCTTTTTAATATAGAAAATCACATGTTAATGATGTTACCAAGTTTCTATGACAAAAAAATTTCTATACTAATCGTCAAAAATAAATAAATATACAAACGGCGTCACGTTTGTCGTTGTAGGCACCGTTAGCCCCTTTTGTGCATCGGGAGGCGCAATGGACCCAAGTAGACCCAAAGACGTGATGCATTTACTAAAAATGCGTCTAGCAAACGTCTCCCACTCGCACCACTAAGCGCGTAGTTTACACTTAGAGAAAAAGCACAACTCTGATTGGACCGTGGACACAAGCGTTCAAGCGTTGCGGAGATTGGGAATTATTGTAAGATAGCGACTAGACATGAGGGCGGTAATGACAAAAGGATAGAATTCTGGGCCACATGATCTGCATCTAGATTTTCTATTTTATTGGGCTTTGTTTTTCTATGTAATTTAATTGGACTTGGGCCCGCTTGGAAAATATCCAATCTTTGTAATGAGACCAAAACATGTTTAATTTCCACAACTAACTATATGAAAGGAACAAGCTGGTTGGATCTCATTGGGTGACAAGACGGTTGTTTATTGGTAGTTAATCCATACTTAAATGTCTAAATTACTCCCATACCAAACCCCTTAATTCTTACTAGTGCTAGTGTTCTGATCTTGATGTCCTACTTCATCTGTGGAAGTTTTAAGTCTTGAATTAAATATGTGTTCGATAAATTACTTATCAATTCGAAATCGTTTCTCAAGAGCTTATAATGTTGTATTTTAATGTCTTGAAAACAGTTGTTAAAATGAGTTTCGAGCACTTAAAATTTCCAAACATCCATTAGAAAAACATTATATAATAGAAGCCTTGAAATATAAAATGCTCAATGTGTGTGACATGACTTAACAGACAATCCAAAGGTGGATGGCAATGTGATAAGTGATTACTAAGCAAAAAGATATTTGTTGATAGTGCAGTGCACATGATTCAATATATTGATGTTACATAATCTAAGACCAAGATAACAGCTTTCTCATAATGTTGTGACAAAACAAGTGGCTACCAGAAAAAAGAGAAGGAAGGGTAGCAATGTAGCATGTATGAGAAAAAGAGTGGGTTTCTTCAAAGGAAGGACAATAATGTTCCTTAAGAGGGTGATGAGGTGGCAGCCAGGGGGTCATGGGCTGGGCTGCGCCAGACAGACAGCTGGGGAGGGTCCTCTTCACCTTCACATTTGCATTATGCAAACTTGCAAAGACAAATCCTTCCGCCTTTCTCTCTTTGAATCCCTGCCTTTCCTCTCCTCTATTTCTGAGTACTCTGTCCTCACCATTGTAGTCAGGCATCAATTGGTACCATAACAGCTTTCAGCCTTGAGTACAGTAAAAAGAATTTACAGATCAGCCGACTTATTTCAACTAGTTTAGTCTTTAGTTAACCGCCAATTTAACGACTCCATGTACAGTTAACATGAATCTCGAATCAAATCACAAACGAAAATCTAATTTTGACATTCCATTGAATATTTTCCGGGTCGGTCCGTCGGTGGGATATGAAAATTTGAGTACCATGTCCATAATGTAATGCATAGATGTTGTGAAATCGAAGCATTATTGTGCATGGAAGGGGGTGTCTCCAAGAATGGAACAATGGAACAACAAAAGCATGGACCGATTGGTTGAATAATGATGCAGTGTTCAATGTTCCCAATGATACTGATGATAAGGAAGGAAAGCTACCACCGCCAAGGAAACACCAACTCCTGAGGTCTGGACCATACTGCATTACTGCTACCATTTCATTTGAATTTCAATGTCAAGTTCATTTCTTTGATTAGGATTTGGGGTGAAGTTCTGGAGTTGGAAACCAAAATTTATCTAACATCTCAGAGTCCTAGAGTTTCAATACTCGGTAGTACTGCAACTGCTGGCTCTTTAATTCTGCAATGTTTTTAGTTCAGAAAACTCTTATACTTGGTGCAAAAAATTTAGAAGTGACAGACAAACTAACATGGTGTTTAAGTATTATTCATAAAATTTGGAAGCAGACCCTTGAAATCCACTTCGTAGAAGACTGTATATGACATATCTACATACCTATTTAAAGATTCAACGAAACATAAAAGTAGACAAATACATTGTTAGACTGAAATTAAAAAAAAAAAAAAACAATACAGAATGATGAACTAAAAATGTTTTCCATCACAAAAGCCAGAACAGGATACAAACATTTATCAACTTCCTCATGAAGATAGTTGGGTTTTAACCAATTTCCAACAAGGATTTCTATAACCTCCCTGACAATTATGTTGTTTAAAACTGATCTTACACTTTCAGTGCCTTCAGTCTGCTATTCTGTAAGTCTGCCATTATGTGAGTCTCTTCATTTTCGCACATGGTATCGTCACTAATTTCATCAAGCAGAGTGCAGAACAAGTCTTGATTATTTGTTAAAACTTCTTCCTCCGGATCATATTCTTCTATATATCTTATTAGCTTCCCAACATTATCTTTAAAAGGGATAGTGCCGGAAAGGGTATCTTAAACAAGGGACTTCACTGCGCTTGTTGCTTGAAATGAAGTAGCCACAACCGTTATATATTTTTCCTATTCATTTACAGGACAATTTAAAAACAAATTAAACTCATATGACCACAGATAAAATGATAATAACAATGACAATGATAATGATAATAACAATACCTCGTCCATTCTGCAGGTCAGGCGATGAAATGCAAAGACTGATTCCACCTCTTTCTCCCAGACTTCTTTCAGATCCTCTGCAAGAGATCATAGGTTAGACTGTGAATAACTGTTTTCTTTTTCTTTATTGAGATCCTCCGCAAGATATCATAGATCCAACCTTGCAGATCTTGTACAGCAATACCCAAGATATATCTTAACTATTAACACATGATACAACTATTACCGGTCACAAGAAAAACAAAGAAAGTAAAGTTAAGAGAAAGAATAAGAAGAAGAGATGGAGGAGGAACTTACTAGAGATAATATCTTCCGAGAATTCCACAAAATAAGTCGGCTTGAACATCCTTCCCAATCGAAACCCTAATTGGCATTCAAACAAAATATATAGAATGATCATGGACTCCGATTTGTGCATAAGGCCCGTATTATAAGGCCAAAAACTGGAACTTCATGACCTGCGCCTCTAATCGTCACAAACATAAGCTGTCCACCCGCCAACCTACCAATATCACAGAGATTATGATGCTGAAGAACGTTTTGACCGAAATGCGTTATACAGCCTGACATATAAAGCCTGTGAAAAATAAGATGCTAAATAACGTTTTGACCGAAATGAAACACCTTTGGATTAAAATAAAACTGCTTTATGATCACTCATTCACTGTAACCACAGTACAATCGTGTGGTGGTGTTTCAGCCAAAGTCTTCTCTTTCAGTCGTCTCCTCCACATTCCACGTTTGCATTACTTGAAACCCCTTTCGATCAGAACTCTGATCACCACTCAGTCACTTTCCGATGGCGATGAGCATCCAAGTTAGAGCCTCCACCGGTTCAGCTTTGCCATGGAAATACGACGTGTTTTTGAGCTTCAGAGGCGCAGACACCCGCAAGGGCTTCACAGATTACTTATTCAAGGAGTTGCAGCGGCAAGGAATCATGACTTTCAGGGACGATCCACAACTTGAAAGAGGCACGGTCATCTCTCCGGAGCTACTCACTGCAATCGAGCAATCCAGGTTTGCGGTCGTTGTTCTTTCGCCAAAGTACGCAACTTCTACGTGGTGCTTGCTTGAACTGTCTAAGATTCTTGAATGCATGGAAGAGAGAGGGGCAATTCTGCCAATATTTTATGAGGTGGAACCCTCTCATGTTAGACACCAAAGGGGCAGCTTTGCTGAAGCGTTTGAAGAACACGAAGAGAAGTTTGGAGAAGGAAATAAGGAGGTGGAAGGGTGGAGAGATGCTTTAACCAAAGTGGCCAATCTTGCTGGGTGGAGTTCAAAGGAATATAGGTAAGATCAAATGACATAAAAATAACGTACTTTAATGTTTGAATGTCTGTGTGTATTGTGATTTCGAACATGTGAGCTTAAATTGGTGATGTTTTACTCTATAGGAGCATAGAATGCCTACACTTTATAATTGCGGTTCAGTTCTATCTTACAAGTGAACTTTATATTCAATATGTTCGTATTCTGTATGAGAATTGTGAAATTCTTATTGTAGGTATGAAACAGAGCTTATCAGAGACATTGTGCATGTACTCTGGAGCAGAGTGCATCCTAGTCTCACTGTATTTGGGTCCTCAGAGAAGTTAGTTGGAATGGATACTAAGCTGGAGGAAATAGATGTTCTTTTAGATAAAGAAGCAAATGATGTTCGCTTTATAGGGATATGGGGGATGGGTGGGTTGGGTAAGACAACCCTTGCTAGACAAGTTTATGAGGGAGTCTCTCATCTATTTGAAGTTTGCATATTTCTTGCTAATGTCAGAGAGGTTTCCGCAACTCAGGGTCTTGTTCATCTACAAAAACAAATTCTTTCCCAGATCTTGAAGGAAGAAAATGTTCAAGTATGGAATGTTTATAGTGGAATCACTATGATAAAGAGATGTTTTTGTAATAAAGTGGTTCTTCTAGTTCTTGACGATGTGGATCAATCCGAGCAACTGGAAAACTTGGTGGGAGAAAAAGACTGGTTTGGTTCAAGAAGTAGAATCATCATTACAGCTAGAAATCGGCATGTCCTAGTCGCATACGGTGTAGAAAAACCATATGAGTTGAAGGGATTAAACGAAGATGAAGCTCTTCAACTCTTTAGTTGGAAAGCTTTTAGGAAATATGTGCCTGAAGAAGATTATGCCGAACTCTCTAAAAGTTTTGTCATGAATGCTGGAGGTCTCCCCTTAGCTCTTAAAACTTTGGGGTCTTTCTTGTACCAAAGGAGTCCAGATGCATGGAATTCTGCATTGGCAAAACTACGGAGTACTCCAAACAAAATAATTTTCGATTTGCTAAAAGTGAGTTATGATGGACTTGATGAGATGGAGAAGAAAATTTTTCTGGACATCACATGTTATTCCTCGCAATGTCGAGCCAAGTTTATTATTGAACTACTATATAGTTCTGACGTTTGCAATCGAATTGCAATAGATGTTCTTGTTGAGAAATCTCTCTTAACTATTTCATCAGACAATGAAATAGGTATACATGATTTGATACAAGAAATGGGATGTGAAATTGTTCGCCAAGAGTCTTATGAAGAGCCTGGTGGCCGCAGTCGGTTGTGGCTTCGCAACGACATTTTTCATGTATTCACAAAGAATACGGTTAGATTTTAAACAAATTGAATTACCAAGCGTGGATAGCACTGTCATTTTATTCAAGAAAAATACTTAATCCTGTAATTGACTTATCTGTTGTAACAGGGAACAGAAGCCATTGAAGGCATATTGTTATGCTTGGTTGACTTAGAAGAGGCATATTGGAATCTTGAGGCCTTCTCTAAAATGCGTAAACTGAGGCTGCTCTACATTCATAATTTAAGGCTTTCTCTTGGCCCCAAATATCTTCCTAATGCCTTGATAATTCTGAATTGGAGTCGGTATCCTTCAAAATCTCTCCCACCAGCTTTTCAACCGGATGAACTTACCGAACTTAGTTTGGTGCATAGCAATATTGATCACCTCTGGAATGGAATAAAGGTAAGTCATTGAATATCTTCTGTGCACACATATAATTAAAATTCAAAGTTTCTGCATGAGAGCTGATTGTTCTACCATTCTTCATGCTTTCTACAGTACTTGAGCAAGTTGAAATCTATCGATCTTAGTTACTCCGTAAACTTGACAAGGACCCCAGATTTCACAGGTACTCCAAATCTTGAGAAGTTGGTTCTTGCAGGTTGTACGAGTTTAGTTAAGATCCATCCATCCATTGCATTGCTCAAGAGACTCAAAATTTGGAATTTTAGAGACTGCATAAGTATCAAGAGTCTACTGAGTGAAGTGCATATGGAGTTTCTTGAAACATTTGATGTATCTGGCTGCTCAAAACTGAAAAGGATTCCGGAATTTTTGGGGCAAATGAAAAGATTATCGCTATCTTTAGGTGGGAGTGCTGTTGAGAAACTGCCTTCATCAAGTGAGCACTTGAGTGAGAGTCTGGTGAAACTTGATTTGAATGGAAGTGTTATAAGAGAGCAGCCGTACTCCCATTTTCATAAGCTGCAGAATCTCATGGTATCATCTTTTGGCTTCTTTCCAAGAAAGAGTCCTCACCCTTTGATTCCTCTATTAGCTTCCTTGAAGCATTTCTCTTGTTTGAGGGAATTAAATCTGAACGACTGTAATCTCTGTGAGGGAGATATTCCCAATGATATTGGTTCTCTGTCCTCCTTACAGAAGTTGGAACTCAGAGGAAACAATTTTGTAACTCTTCCGAGCATTCATTTGCTTTCTAAGCTTTATTATATTGATGTAAGGAATTGCAGAAGGCTTCAACAATTGCCAGAACTTCCGGTAAATCAGCAGTTCTCTGTGCGAGCCGACAATTGTACTTCGTTACAAGTGTTTCCAGAACCATCATATTTGTGCCCATCTTGGTTTTCACTCACTGGCATCAATTGCTCGAGTACGGTCGCTAATCAATATGCTAGTTATTTTTTGTATTCAGCGCTAAAGCGGTTGATTGAGGTTCTCTCTCTCTCTCTCTCTCTCTCTCTCTCTCAATAATAGTGTGATATGAAGGTTGGTACGGTACAGGTAACCCCTCTTTCTTACTATTTCGAGTTGGCAATTCCTGGAAGTGAAATTCCTATGTGGATCAGTAATCAAAGTGTGGGAGACTCGGTGACTGAGAAGTTGGATGCAAGTAATAGCAAGTTGATTGGATTTGCTGTATGTGCTCTAATTGTACCTCAAGAAAATCCGTCGGCACACCGTGGTGTAGATCCTGGTATCTGTCTAATTTCGTGGTGGTGGAAGAAAAGCAATAGAGGAGGAAGTCTTTCTTTCGGTTTGAGTCAAATTGTTTCAGATCACCTTTTGTTAGTTGTTGCGCCGTCCATTGACTATATAGAGGACCCGTGGCCTGAAGTTACGTTTGACTTCGAAATCTATGGAGGAAACAACAGATGCATGAAGGTGAAGAAATGTGGGGCCCGTGCACTGTACCAGCACGACATGGAAGAGCTGATCAGTTGAATGAACCAATCCAAGAGCAGCATTTCTCTTTACGAGGAGGCTACGGATGAACAAGAAGGTGCCATGGTTAAGGCAACAACAAGCAGAACTGGTGCCTCTCATTATGACGACGAATATTACTCTGCAGAAGAATGAAGAATCTAAGAAGACAAGTGTCCAGCGTTGTCGAATCGGATCTTGGTCCTAATCAGTGTGGTAATCAAGGCTTCATTGAATGGTTTGAGCAGGTCAGCTAAAGTGTTGTGCGTAAAAATTTTGTTTAGTGTGTCAAACTGGGGATGTTACTACTGAAATTGTCAATGATTCAGATATAACACGCAGATCATGTTTTCGATCATATTGTCAATGGTAACGATCTGCACATGGTAGTATATACGACGTGTTGCTGACTGGTGGGGAGAGAGAGAGAGAGAGAGAGAGAGAGAGAGAGAGAGAGAGAGAGAGTAATTGTCATCGACACAGGTGGGAGTGTACAAGCTGTACATGTCTATGATTCTGTACACCTCAAAGTTCTCATCCAACAGGTTATTACACACTTTGGATACGTTTTGCACATTGAAGTTGCATTCTTTCTTAATGTCATCGTACAGCCGATCAGAAATGATCCCTAGCATAATCAATCGGTACCCTTCTCTAGCCCAAGTTCTTACGGGGAAGGAAGGGAAGGAAACTCTCCAATCTTTTCAATTCCCTTTCTTCCCTATCATCATCTTGTCCTTTTGCCTTGCAATCACCATACCAATGGTGACGGAGAAGGGTTCAAGGGACCAATGCGTTCATGAATATTGATAGGACACGCACCATGTCAGGTCCACTATATCAGCATGCGAGGCTAGCAAGGCTTTGTGAGGATTTCTTTTGGGTTGGCATTTGCGTGCATTTCTAATTGGGCCCTCCAACCAACCCCAGGTCCACCACATTTAACACAAGAAAATACGGGAAGAGGCTCTTCCAATTGTGCAGCTCTCACTTCCCTATATCTAATACTTGTATAACATATTCATAGCGGATAACGGATAAAGTTCTCCCAGATAACTACTGAGAACTACATTTTAATCAAAAAGCTTTAAACATCAACATCTACACGCAGCAAAAATTGTCATATGATATGAGATACAAAACTCAAGCCTTCAAGTAATTGACGTTACATGATTGGGCATACCAAACAAACCAATCACGTCAAAGTTATTCTTTGAGAGGGAGGATAAACTAATAGAAACTACCTGCATAGTAGGAAAAATCATTTAGGGGCCACAATATCAAATGCAGTAGATATTCCTAAGGCATCTTATTCAGCTGCTTCTGCAGGTTGTGGAGCTTCCGTTTGTTTTATACTCTCTAGAGCTGAAATTCGTCTGTCCAGTGACTCATGCAAGCCTTTCACCTGGAGAAACAAATAAAGAAAAGAATGACGATTCATTCTAACAAGTCCCACTTAAAGGCCAAAGAATCATAGTACTGATGCTTATGATGTTCCATGAATCTTAAAGACCAGAAAACCGTAAAGATACCGCCAACATAACATAAGAGCATACATCAACCCAAATAGAAATAGAACCGTGTGTCATATACAGGACAAACAACAAATTTCAAAGGTTCCATAAGTTCTCTCAAGGACCGACACAATCAGCATTGCATGAAATTGCTTCTTTTTTTTTTCTTTTTTTCTTTTTTTTGAGAATGAACTTATAGTTGGATATCCATGTGTGTGCACATGTTAACATATTTGTAGACTTTACTATCATGCTTTGATCACTGGCTAGAGGTGCTTTTACTTGGAAGAAAAATCTTACTAAGAAAGGTTCTTTCTAGTTCAACGACTAATATCACCCTGTGGAGTGAGTAATTAGGCATATGCAGTTCCAATATAGTGTATAAAAGACTGAAACCATTTCAAGATGGTGATAGGTACAAGAAAAAAGCAACCAACACAAGAGTTTGGTTTAAGTGGGGACTAACTAATACAGATACTAACTGTAAACCAGACACGAACAGGGCTATGTTTCTGCACGAAGCAGTACAAAAAGATCCCTCAATTTCAGAAATCACAACTGACAAAAGAAGAAGCATAAACAGTACCACAGGTAGCAAAGAGATTAGCATTCGAACTCAAACTAGACGAAAAAAAAAAATAGGAAAAACAACGGCGCATTACTATTCCTAAGTCTTCCACAGCCAAAAATCAGAAGCGTAAACCCACCATCAGCCACATTTTCCAAATCACTTCATTTCCAACACACCAAACATTATGTGCTCAATTTCCATTTCTGAAACCAAATGTCACCACTACCCTAAACAATTTCAACCTCACCTAGCATCAATTTTTCAACCGAAATCTCTCCCCCAATTACCGAACCCTAATTTCTCAAACTCAATCACAAATCACTCTCTGCAACCTCATCTCGCAAAAGCAATCACAATTCCAAAGAATGGTGAACAATTTCTAAAACCCAAACATATCGTACTGAACAATTTCAACACCAATTGAAAATTTTCAGAGACGAAGAAACCCTAGATATGAGAAACACAATAAAAATAAAATAAATAAAATTAAAAAAAGCGAAGAAGAAAGAGTACCTGATGAGAGATGGCCTCATGAGCGACCTTGTAGTCATTGTGAAGGATGTAAAGCCCCATAAACGACGCCACCGCAGCTCCGCCGAAGAACGACGCCAACCTCACTCGCAGAACGTAACCCATCTTCTTCTTCTTCTTCTTCTTCTTCTCTCCTCTCCGATCTATAAAGCCCTCGTGAATACCGACGTGCCGTTCGTTTCTCAACGCCTTTAAACGCATCGTCGTTTTTTAAATGCCGACTGGGCCTGAGCGGGCTAGGCGGAACCCAGTATAACTGGGCCTGTGCAGGTTGATAGGTCCACCTAAATAGATTGGCAATGCGAAGGAGGCGAGATCTCAGAAGAGAAAAGACAATCGTATTGAAATTTGAGAATCAGGTCGTCATGGAAGATCAACAAGAAAAGCAGCGGAAGCAAGAAGAAGAAGAAGAAGAAACGCGAAACGAATTCGAGGATCGAAAGAGGTACTATGAGCATGAGGTTATGAAGAACCCTCATGATGATGACTTGTGGTTTGGTTATATCTGGCTGCTACAACAACATGAAGAAGAGGAAGAAGAAGAGAGTGAGGGCAAGGATCATAGAACAAAAATTAGAGAGGTTTATGAGCGAGCTATTTTCAATGTTCCTGGGACTGGGAACGAGCGGCTCTGGGAGAGCTACCTTCGTCTGTGTATAAGTTATGCAGTGTATGAGGAGCTTGATGCCAGAGACGTGCAACGCGCACGCCGTGTGTATTTACACTGCCTTCGTCAGATTCCAAATGACAAGTTCTTTGCAGGTATATGGCTTCTAGCTGCCAAGTTTGAGATTCGACAGCTCAATCTAGAAGGTGCACGCGAGATCCTTGATGCTGCAATATGCAAGGTACGTGGTACTGAGATATTATTGAACAAGTACATTAAGATGGAGCAGCAACTTGGAAATGTAGATCGTTGTCGAAATATATATAAGAAGTATATAAGTTTGTCACCGAAAGATTGTGTTGCATGGATCAGATTTGCAATGTTGGAGGCTCATCAGGGTTACAGAGGTGGTAAAAATTCAGCCACACAAGAAGAAAGGAAACACTGTATTCAGCGTGCTAGAATGGTTTTCGAGAGAGCTATTAACTATTTTACGACTTTATCTGCAACATGTCCATTAGCCAATTTAGATATATGTACCCTGCAAGATGTTTGGGAATATATAGAGGCCAGCTTTGGGGTTCTGGGAGATGTTAACCTTATCAGATCTCGGTATCCAAAGAAAACGAAGAGGGACCGATAGAAACTAAAGACGGCAGTTCTGCTGTATTCGGATGAATACATTGATTACCTCTCCACAGAAGAATCTCAGACCACCAAGAAGCCAAAAAAAAAAAACATTTGCTGCTGCCTGCTGAAATTTACTTTTATTGTTAGTTAGTATCAAACAACTATTATGTAAACGATTTATATTACATGTCAGATGCTTTGTTGATAATTGCCTGTAGATGCTATTCAAAGAAGGTTAAATTTCATTTCATTTGATATATGCTACTTGAAGATATTTCGAACAAATGCTATATATCCAAATGTGACTAGATTGAAGTTGCTGTATATGTACAGGCCACTATGAAACAGACAATGTGTAGTTCTTTATTTTGAGAAGACAGACAATGTAGTTACACATGTACAGCTGATGTCCTTTTGCGTGATCTAGGAAAAGTATTCATCCTCAAAATCAGAATCGGGGTAGTTAACAGAAGGAATCTCATCATCACTCAAGTAATCTTCGTGATCATCCTTCGAGAAGATATCATTTTCATCTTCCAAGCGTAAAAGCATCTATGTAGGTTTTAACACCGGCAGACTCTTCAAATAGTCATCATCCGGAATGTTTGCAAATTCATCTTGAATGTGATAAAAATCAGTTAGTATGTTCATCGTCAAAACCAAAGTCACATTCCATCAACAATAACATTGAAACCATCAAAAGAAAGAGAACACTGAAAAAAAAAAATCAAAAGGATCTCAACCATTTCCCAAAACTGCAATTTCTTCGGTTCCATAGGCTCACCAAAAAGAAATCAGTACAATTCCTCTCAGTTGATGATTGTATATATAACACCTGAATCTGCCCTCCATATGGATTGGACTCCTCCCTCTTGCTTGCTTAACTTCACTAACTTTAACTTGTCAATAAGATCGGAGTATAACGGGACATATTTTATACCAAATTGAGGAATCACTGATAATGGCCTTGATTTGGGGTTAACTAGCTAGGAGATCATTCAATGATTCGCCTACATAAATAGCAAGGCCACAAGCCACATACTCTCAACTTTATCTAGCAAGATACGAAGCTAGCTTGTCCATTCTTGACTGCACTTTTATCTGGAAATCCCATGTACGCCGGATTGGGGGCTCTTCCACCCTTAGATTCCCTTATGGTGTAGATCCGATGTCAGTTGTCGGAGCGGTGCTAGGAGCTACCTGTTGTTAGAGTGGTGGCGACGGTACAGTAGGAGCAATGGCTTGGGGAGCAAATGAGATGATAACAGAACACACATTTTAAACAAAGAGATGACAACAGAACACTGTTTCAACACAAAAACCAACTGTAGCTGAGCGAGATTGACACTCTTTGGAGGATGTTCTCTTTGATCACTATAATCTCGATCAAACCTCGCCATTGAATTTGGTTTTCGATCAAAAAATATGGGAAAACTAAGGTTCCAATGACGGTTCTGTGTAGGAAGAGATTATTGTTTACTCTCTTTTATACTTTAATCAACATTTTTTTTATGAAAAAGATAAAAATAAAAGAATTAAATTCAGTTTACCCTCATGAGGTTTGAGAGTAACTTCATGTTAAACCCTATACTTTCAATTTCATCAGTTTACTCCTCAAACTTTTGAATTTTCCTCAAGCGTGACTAATGTCCTATATTCTGTCCAAATCGGATGTTAACTGTTGATAATTTTAACCTTAACTGTGAGGTCCGTATCTAGAATTTATGCAAATCAGACCTTATATGTCCAAATCGGACCTTAATTGTTAATAATTAACGGTCAATTCAAAAGGAATATGAGAATTTGGGCACGGCAAACAGAAATTGAAGAGTTCAAGGGTTAAACTAATGAAAATAAAAGTGTAAGGACTAATATGAAGTCACCCCCAAACCACTAGGGGGTAAATTGAATTTAATTCAAAATAAAAATTGGGCATTCTAACATCATGTGTCCCCCTTTGCAAAACAAAACCCAAAAAAAAAAAAACACATTCTTTCTGCTAAAACAATAAGATAGTGTCACTATGGTGTCATTGTTCGAGAAGATATCATTTTCATCTTCCAAGCGTGAAAGCATATATGTAGGTTTTAACACCAGCAAACTCTTCAGATAGTCATCGTCCGGAATGTTTGCAAATTCATCTTGAATGTGATAAAAATCAGTTAGTATGTTCATCGTCAAAATCAAAGTCACATTTCATCAACAATAACATTGAAACCATCTAAAGAAAAAGAACACTGGAAAAAAAAAATCAAAAGGACCTTAACCTTTTCCCAAAACTGCAACTTATTCGGTTCCTCAGGCTCACCAAAAAGAAATCAGTACAATTCCTCCCAGTTGATAACTGTATATATATAACACTTGAATTTGCCCTCCATATAGATTGAACTCCTCCCTCTTGCTCGCTTGACTTCACTAACTTTAACTTGTCAATAAGATCGCAGTATAGCGGGACAAATTTTATACCAAATTGAGGAATCACTGATAATAGCCTTGATTTAGGGTTAACTAGCTAGAAGATCATTCAATGATTCGCCTACATAAATAGCAAGGCCACAAGCCACATACTCTCAACTTTATCTAGCAAGATACGAAGCTTGTCCATTCCTGACTGCACTTTTATCTGGAAATCCTATGTACGCCTGATTGGGGGCCCTTCCACCCTTAGATTCCCCTATGGTGTAGATCCGGTGCCAGTTGTCGGAGCGGTGCTAGGAGCTATCGGTAGTTGGAGCGGTGGCGACGGTACAGTAGGAGCAGTGGCTTGGGGAGGAAATGAGATGACAACAGAACACACGTTTTAAACAAAGAGATGACAACAGAACACCGTTTCAACACAAAAACCAACTGTAGCTGAGCGAGATTGACACTCTTTGGAGGATGTTATCTATGATCACTATAATCTCGATCAAATCTCGCCATTGAATTTGGTTTTCGATCGAAAAATGTGGGAAAACTAAGGTTTCAGTGACGGGCTGACGGCTCTGTGTAGGAAGAGACTATTGTTTACTCTCTTTCATACTTTAATCAACATTTTTTTATGAAAAAGATAAAAATAAAAATTGGGCATTCTAACATCATGTGTCCCCCTTTGCAAAACAAAACCCAAAAAAAAAACACATTCTTTCTGCTAAAACAATAAGGTAGTGTCACTATGGCGTCACTGTTCGTGGCTTTTCACAAGGGACATAACCGACTTTTGGCATCATCAATGAACATTGATACATACCCTCATAAATATAATCTTTTGAACCAAATATTGTTATAAATATTATAATCTATGTGGTTGTCCACGTAATTACTCATTAGTTATCTATTCTGATATAAACCCTACCTCTATATAAAGAGACTAATGAGAATGAATTAGTAGACTTCTACCTCCTCTCAACTATTCTCTCTGTGTCTTCTCTTCTTCTTTTCTTTACTTTACAACACGTTATCAGCACGACTCTAATTTTGAGTTGATAACGACCAAACCCTAAATGCCAAAAACCCTAAAATTTTTAGAATTTTTCAAAATTTTTCTTTCCATCGCTAGCTATAGATGAACCTACTAGGACATGCTTCTTCATATTGATTAAGATTCGATGATGGTCAAAGAGTAGTTTGAGCACATTCAATTAATTTTTGCCCAACTCATGATCTATGAATCAAAGTTGTGCATATGTGTATATATCCACGCTATATACATCTTTCTGCTATACAATTTCTTCTTCTCATGATTATTATATTGTATTCAATTACCCATCGCACAATTTTCTTTTGTTTCTAGACTCTATGATGATCTGAAAAACATACGGTGCAACTAAATTATTGTTTTTCACCAGTGTTCTTGATTTATGAGTTTGATTTTGCTTATTTCATATACTTAGATGATGTCGATTGCTCTATTGCTATGATTTGCATAAATATTTCAATTTATGTCTTTCATCTTTTGCATTGATTAACGCATTACGTTTTGGGTAATTGATACGAATATGATTTTGCTTATTAACAAGGATCACATTCCTTAATTGTTTCCTATCAGTTTTCTTTTCATATCATTATATGATTATCATGCTAATATGTTAAATCATGATCCAATTATGAAGTCCATTATTTATGTATTCAGATTGAGACCTGAAGTCTCTTGATTGAAATATAGAGGGCTTGAAGTTCCTAAACTGTTTCTCAAAACTTATGCAAATAACAAGGGCCAGAAGTTTCATAAAGTTATAAAATGATCATTGAAACCACATCATCCCTAATCATATGAGGACCCGAAGTTCCTCACCTTATTTTGATACTATGTTTTTGTACAATCAAAGGAGATAAATAAAATTATCATATTTGATAAAGTTAACCAGACCTGAAGATCTGTGTATTTTATTCATTCATGGAACCAGAAGTTTCATGTGTACAATTTATTTACTTTTTGCTCTTTACAGTTTTCTTATTTTGTTATGCAATTTCATTACTGTACTTATTGTTTAAATTTTATTGTTATTCATTCGGGTCAGCAGCCCTTATATCTCGAAGATATGAACATGTTTTTGAACCAGAAGTTCAAAAAATAATGGAATGATAGAACCCGAAGTTCTAACGATAAAGGCTTAAACCCGAGGTTTTGAGTATAAAATATAAGGTGAACATGAAGTTTCACTTGTGTTACTCGAGTCTGAAGTTTCGAGCACTTGAATTATTTGAACCCGAAGTTTGACATACAAATGTAACATTATAAATTCGAACCTGAAGCTTCGATTTCACATACGATTAATGGCTCCATAAGAGCAAATATTTTCCCCTCTTTGCATTATGTGCCTCTAATATGGTTCAAAATCGATTGATATGATTATACCATGAGATGCCACCAAAAGTGGATCATGATATCATGAACCAGTAGTTCATTAAATTAAATATACTGTTTCTATAATGGACAAGTTATGTCATTTTTTTCCTACCATGTTGTGTCGAATCACCTACAAGGTATGAAAGCTGCTAAGCTTAATTTCTATCAAATTATATTTATGTACTGCACAGTTGCTAGTTGTCACTTTAATGACACACTTTTCATGTCATGAGGGGGAGTAAGATGGTTCCTGAAGAACAATGTGGTGTGAGTTGTGTATCCACCGTCTCATTTTGGTTTTGAGAAATATCTCAGCAAATGAGTTGATAAAAAATCTTGACAAAAGTATAAGCACATGCTTGTTTTAAAGTCCTCGAGAACAACCATATTGATCTCATTTGATATGTGGGATGCATGTGTATCTAAGTGACATGTTTCTCCTGAAGAGAATGTCATGATACAATGTTTGAGTTCTTAATATGGCTACACATACAAAGATTGTAGGTACGCCATTAGAGAATGATATATGGGTTGATATTAATGAATATATTATTTTTGACCTCGTATTTGGTTTATGTTCGCCACCAGCTAATGAACATCTCACTCGAAATAAATTGATAGAGTTTTAAACGCATATTTGTGAATAGTCATAATATGACAGTCTTCTCGCCGTTAGGAGGAGAATAAGACTACTGTCATTTGAATAACGACGTGAATTTGAGTGGAATGTATCCACTGGGTCTAAAGTTTTAAGCTCCTAAAAATGAAAGATTATACAGGTCCTCTAATGGTCTACGTGATATTACAAGTAAAAGACTCATATTCGCTAGATAATATTTGTCCTAGAAGTGACAATATTTTCCCCAGAAGTGGCATAGGTACCCAATATCAAAAATGCATGCATATAAGAATGTGTGGAATCTATGAATGATGATCATCTATGAAAATTTACAAATGGTAGCTAACAAAGACCATTAAAGACTGTATTAATTGATGTTATGCCACGTTTCATTATGCATGTCGACAAAGAATATTATTGGCCAAATTGGAAAGAGGCAATTATAATGAAACTAAATATTTAAAACGTGATGAGATACTTTGACCTTTAACCCTATAGATACAAAAAGGTATTTACCATGGTGAAAGTAAATCACTATGATTTAATGTCTACAAAAGACATGGGATTATGAATATGCCCTTATACGAATGATGCTTTTCTATAAGTACAGTGTTACATGGACGAGAGACTTATGGCATGTTGTCATCATATATTACGAGGGCCTTTAAAGACACATTGATAAACCAAATTTCCAAAAGTGAAGTGTCATTACAAGCGTATCGCTTGTCAAATCCTTAAAAAATTCAAGTACATGAATGATTCTAATGTAATTATATCCATGAATACTTGAGAGAGCCTGAAGCTACTTCATGAAATCAAATAGTCTAAAGTTAGCTCATATATACTCATTTCGTTATAGCTAACGTGATAGAAATTGCCTTAATGAGTACCATGATCGGTCTACACAATCGAATTCGAATTATGATCATTATGTTGCTACATATTCTAACTCTTAGGAAGTTATGAATTACTCAGAACTCTTGAAGAGCTTATATGAGACGTATCACTACACAAAGATATTAATGTGTATGGCTAGATACGCTATGAGATATTTCAATGTTTTAATGCCAATTTGCTTATCTTGTTTAGCCATTACTTAGTGTATGAATTTAGTCATACGACTTAATGAGGTAAGACCTATTTATAATCGTTTAACTCTGTTGTTATTACTTTAACTTTGCAGGTTTGAAATTTCATGATGAACCCCTATATGCAAAGCACGCATGGTCTCACTTTAGTGATGGACAAATCAAACTGTTATTTACGGCGCATGAAACTTGCAACGCTCAGGGGGAGATTCTCATCAGGGGGAGCAACCAGAAACATGCTACCTAAGACACATGCGCGTTGCACTCTTTTTCTCCTTCGAACAAAGTTATTTTTCTCCTACTGGGTTTTTCTTAACTGGCAAGGTTTTTAACGAGACAACATTATGCGCGTCTAATTTCATCATTCATTGGTGGACATCCAAAGGGGAGTGTTATAAATATTATAATCTATATGGTTGTCCACGTAATTACTTATTAGTTATGTACTATGATGTAAACTCTACCTCTATATAAGGAGGCTAATGAGAATGAATGAGTAGACTTCTACCTCCTCCCAACTATTCTCTCTGTGCCTTTTCTTTACTTTACAACAAATATAAAATTATTACACATTTTTTTTATAAAATACATGAGTTTTTGTAATGTGTTTTATGTTTCTCCTATGTTTCTTTAATTTTGGTTTTTTTTAGCATCAAAATGATAATTGCATTACTAAACAATGATGTGTATACCAATTTATACATCTGATAAATTCACAACAGAATACGTTTCTCTTGTAAAGACTTAGGCTCCGTTTGGTTAGCAGGAAAGTAAAAATGGGAAAAGATTTATTTTCCTTTCCAAACAGATATAGAATGGAATATGTTTTGGTATTTCCATATGGGTGTTTTTTGGTACATATTGAAAATTAAATGATGAAATCAAGTATATTAATTCCTATTATAATGTTTGGTAAGTTATTATAATGAAATACAAAGTAATATTTTTCAATAATGCCCCTATATCATTTCCAAATACGTAAAACATTAAAATTTATTAGAGGATAATTTATGTAATTATTGCTTTGACAGTAGGAATGTAATCAGAATACCACCCATTAACAAAGTAATTGAATTCAGGTTTTATGAATGAGTCAATTTTCAGTCAAATCTTTTATTTTTATTTCCTTTCATGTCTCTATGTACTGATACAAATTACCTAGGTGATACTACTAATAGCGGAATTATTAATAGCACTAAAACACACATGTAACGTAGGTCGAAGAATATATATTCCTCTCTTATTATTGTGCAAAAGGGTACAACGTTCATTGTCTAATGCCTTCTCTCACAATAACACTCTAGCTCTCTTTGTTTCGCTCTGGTATCTAGAACTAAGCTAGGCACCTCTATTTATAGAGTCTAACTCTACAAATCCTTATCTAACTTGGAAACTACTCCTTAACTAAGTTAGACAACTATTCCTTTTCAAACTAGAAAACTATGTACGTAACTAACTTGGAGAATGAATCACTAATTCGTAAAAGCTAAAGGATACACCCGTATCATGGCTCCCCCTTTTAGGAACTTAAACTTCCATTTAAGTTAAAACTGGAGATTAGGAAACTCAAGAGTTCCCTTCTCTTTGCTGAACCATTTAGCCTTGCTCAGAACTTGACCGGCACACCCAATAAGAAACGTTGTCCGCTCCCCCTTACGTGTTGTAGTCACTTTACGCTCCAAAATGCAATCTTCAACTAATGGATCCTCGCGGTCAAACCACAAGTCATCAACTGATGGTAAGACTGTTGTGTTGTCGCCATCATCATCAAGTAACGTTGGTTCGAACAACTTCAATAACAACTGTTTGACGAGACCGATCAATTCTGCAATCGCAGTGTTTGACGCAGCCATTTGCTTCTCCAACGCAGCAAGTCTCTCTTTCACTGGTGTTTCATCACCCATCTTCTTTCCTCTTGATCTTGTGGTATTTTCCAAAGACACAAGAGATTTTCCTAGCTTTCTGTAAAGTGAACGAGTCAGGACCATGCACCATATGACTCCTCACGGATACGATTAGCTCTGATTACCAACTTGATACAAATTACCTAGGTGATACTACTAATAGCGGAATTATTAATAGCACTAAAACACACAGGTAACGTAGGTCGAAGAATATATATTCCTCTCTTATTATTGTGCAAAAGGGTACAATGTTTATTGTTTAATGTCTTCTCTCACAATAACACTCTAGCTCTCTTTGTTTCGCTTTGGTATCTAGAACTAAGCTAGGCACCTCTATTTATAGAGTCTAACTCTACAAATCCTTATCTAACTTGGAAACTACTCCTTAACTAAGTTAGACAACTATTCCTTTTCAAACTAGAAAACTATGTACTTAACTAACTTGGAGAAGGAATTACTAATTCCAAAAAGCTAAAGGATACACCCGTATCATGTACAACCAATCAACCTCTTGGAATGGAAAACCAAATTAATTCATTTCTCATATCATGGTTTCCTGCCAACCAAGCGAGGCCTTAAGAGCATGTTTACTTTTTTTGAAGGCAAGAGTATGTTTACTAACCTGGAATGGAAGTGAGAGTGGTGTAATTAATTACGGAATTGGTGAATTTCATCGTTTACTAACATGTCAAGGTATTAAAATGGATGTGGGTTGCACTTGCTTATCAGGAATCAATTCCTGATGAAGCTTATCAAGAATCAATTCCTGATGAAACATTTATTCGATACCCAAAGATGGGTTTCAGAATTAAGGTAATGGAATCAATTTTTTCTCCGTAAAATATCCTTACATAATTATAATATTTCTAAAAGTAAACTACATATTAGTTACTGATTAAATTTTAATTTACAAATACATCATTGACACATCATCTTATATATTTAAGGACAAAAATTAACAAATTAGGACAAACTAATATCCACATGTCATATGTCATTACATATTTTATCAAACTACCATTCACTACATATTCTACTGTTACTATGGACGTACTACTGTCATGTTGACATGAGATGTGCTACTGTTGACCGGAGATGTGCTACTACCGTGTTGATCAGAGATGTGTATCTACCGTGTCGACTAGAGACGTGCTACTGCCGTGTAGGAAAGTGATATTACCGTGTCGACGAGAGACGTGCTACTGCCGTGTTGACGGGAGACGTGCTACTGCTGTCTCGACGAGAGACTTGCTACTGTCGTGTCAACCGAAGACGTGCTATTGTTGTGTCAACCGAAGACGTGCTATTGTCGTGTCAACGAGAGATGTGTTACTGTCGTGTCGACGAGAGACTTGCTACTGTCGTGTCGACGAGATACTTGCTACTGTAGTGTCGATGAGAGACTTGCTACTGTCGCGTCAACGAGAGACGTGCTACTATCGTGCCTACATGAGACGTGTTACTGCGGTGTCGACAGGAGACGTGTTACTGCGGTGTCAATGAGAGACATGTTACTGCCGTGTCAACGAGAGACATGTTATTTCCGTGTCGACGAGAGACATGCTATTTCCGTGTCGACGAGAGACATGCTATTTCCGTGTCGACGAGAGACATGCTACTTCCGTGTCGACGAGAGACATGCTACTTCCGTGTCGACGAGAGACATGCTACTTCCGTGTCGACGAGAGACATGCTACTTCCGTGTAGACGAGAGACATTCTACTTCTGTGTCAACGAGAGACTTGCTACTGCTGTGTCAACATAAGACGTGCTACTGCCATGTCAACATGAAACGTGCTATTGCCGTGTCAACATGACACGTGCTACTGCTGTGTCAACATGAGACGTGCTACTGCCATGTCATTTTGCGTAAATTTATTTGAAAAAATGGGTATTTTAGTCATTTTTCCTATGAAAGTGTACATCAGATCTAGTATCACTAGTTTGGGTCTGAGTTTATGTCCTAATTTGTACATAAAATATTAAAAATGGGGTTTTTATATTTTTAATTTGGTCATGTGCTATTATGTAATTTTCTCTATTTCTAAATTACCTAACCTTAAAAATATATATTGTATTTTAGGGGTACGTATTTTAAATTCATTTCTTGTATGAGTATTTTAGTAATCAAACTAGTTTTAATTCCTATTTTATATAGTAAGCAACATTAATTGTAATTAGTTTCATTCCTATTTTGATTTTATATGGTAAGTAAGCAGTAGAATGGTATGAAATATTCTCATACCGATTCTTGTTGATACTGATTCATGATAATTTTCATTTAAAGTTAGTAAACGTGCCCTTAAAGAAATGTTTGTTTGAGTGTTTGTTTTCTTTTAACACAAATACTGACATGTCGTTCGTTTCTCAACGCCTTTAAACGCATCATTCTTATTTTAAAGGCGGACTGGGCCTAAGTGGGCTAGCGGAGCATTGGGCTGGCTAGGTGGAACCCAGACTGACTGGGCCTACGCAGGTTGGTAGGACCATCTTTATAAAATAAAAAAAGATGAAGACTAACCTTGTTTCCGGTCTAGATTAGGAATCCTTTTGCTTGTAGAAAACACATCACATTCTGTACGAGTCTATATATGGAGGCGATCTCAAAAGAGAAAACAAAATCGTATTGAAATTTGAGTCAGGTCATCATGGAAGATCAACAAGAAAAGCAGCGGAAGCAAGAAGAAGAAAAAGAAAAGCGAAACGAATTCGAGGATCAAAAGAGGTACTATGAGCATGAGGTTATGAAGAACCCTCATGATGATGACTTGTGGTTTGGTTATATCTGGCTGCTACAACAACATGAAGAAGAGGAAGAAGAAGAGAGTGAGGGCAAGGATCATAGAACAAAAATTAGAGAGGTTTATGAGCGAGCTATCGCCAATGTTCCTGGGACTGGGAACGAGCGGCTCTGGGAGAGCTACCTTTGTCTGTGTATAAGTTATGCAGTGTATGAGGAGCTTGATGCCAGAGACTCGCAACGCGCACGCCGTGTGTATTTCCACTGCCTTCATCGGGTTCCAAATGACAAGTTCTTTGCAGGTATATGGCTTCTAGCTGCCAAATTTGAGATTCGACAGCTCAATCTAGAAGGTGCACGCGAGATCCTTGATACTGCAATATGCAAGGTACGTGGTACTGAGATATTATTGAACAAGTACATTAAGATGGAGCAGCAACTTGGGAATGTTGATCGTTGTCGAAATATATATAAGAAGTATATAAATTTGTCACCGCAAAATTGTTTTCATTGGATCAGATTGGCAAAGTTTGAGGCTCATCAGGGTTACAGAGGTGGTAAAAATTCAGCCACACAAGAAGAAAGGAAACACTGTATTCAGCTTGCTAGAAGGGTTTTCGAGAGAGCTATTGACTATTTTACAACTTTATCTGCAACATCTCCATTACCCTATGTAGATATATGTACCCTGCAAGATGTTTGGAAAGATATGGAGGCTAGCTTTGGGGTTCTGGGAGATGTTAACCTTATCAGATCTCGGTATCCAAATAAAGCGAAGAGGGGTCAATAGCAACTCAAGATGGCAGTTCTTCTGTATTCGGACTCTTCAAAGATTCTCAAACCACCAAGAAGCAAAGTTGTTTGCTGCTGCCTGCTGAAATTTACTTTTATTGTTAGTTAGTAGAAGCAACTACTATGTATACGATTTATATTACATGTCAGATGCTTTGTTGATAATTGCCTGTAGATGCTATTCAAAGAAGGTTAAATTTCATTTCATTTGATATATGCTACTTGAAGTTTCGACCAAATGCTATATATCCAAATGTGACTAGATTGAAGTTGTTGTATATGTACAGGCCACTATGAAACAAACAATGTGTAGTTCTTTATTTTGAGAAGACAGACAATGTGTAGTTACACATGTACAATTGCTGTCCTTTTACGTGATCTAGGAAGAGTCTTCATCCTCAATATCAGAATCGGGGTAGTTAATGATGCAGCGGAAATAGATATCGTTGGAATCCACCAACGGCGACTTGAATCCACAAGCCTAATCCCTCGAATCCACGAGAGGAATTCTGGAATCCACCAGATAATTGAGTTAAACTCAAAGGTTTTTATTAATATCAAAAGCTGACGACTACAACTGATAAATGCTCCTTATATAGGAGCAAATAAACCCTAGGGCAACTAACAACAAAGCCTAAAAGCCCAAGGATTAAAAGAAAACCAAATCCAAAACAAACTATTAAAAGTAATTATTGAAAATAAGTAAATTCGCATTTTGGAAGCCTAAACAGACTCGGATGACCTAAAAAGCCCATACATCGTGGCAAAGTTACGAGTTTGGTTCGTTGGGCCGTTCCGCTTCCAGAAAGGTATCATAATGGTCAATCAGACACCGAACGCCAAATTTGGAGCAAACCGGGTTTAGACTTGTTTCGATCGACTGTTCTTCAATCTTTAGCGTCATCTGTTCTACATCAGTTAACAGAAGGAATCTCATCATCACTCAAGTAATCTTCGCGATCATCCTTCGAGAAGATATCATTTTCATCTTCCAAGCCTGCTTTTAAAGCATCCATGTAAATTTTAACACCAACAGACTCTTCAAATAGTCATTCTCCGAAGTGTTTGCAAATTCATCTTGAATGTGATAAAAATCAGTTAGTATGTTCATCGTCAAAACCATAGTCATATTCCATCAACAATAATATTGAAACCATCAAAAGAAAAAGAACACTGAAAAAAAAAATCGAAAGGATCTCAACATTTTCCCAACACTGTAATTTCTTCGGTTCCTCAGGCTCACCAAAAAGAAATCAGTACAATTTCTCCCAATTGATGACTGTATATATAACACATGAATCTGCCCTCCATATGGATTGTACTCCTCCCTCTTGTTTGCTTGACTTCACTAACTTTAACTTGTCAAGAAGACCAGAGTATAGCGGGACATATTTTATACCAAATTGAGGAACCATTGATAATAGCCTTGATTTGGGGTTAACTAGCTAGGAGATCATTAAATGATTCGCCTACATAAATAGCAAGGCCACATATCTAGTAAGATACGAAGGTTGTCCATTCCTTACTGCATTTTTATCTGGAAATCCCCTGTACGCCAGATTGGGGGGCCTTTTCACCCTTAAATTCCCTTATGGTGTAGATCCGGTGCCAATTGTCGGAGCGGTGCTAGGAGCTACCGGTTGTTGGAGCGGTGGCGACGGTAGGAGCAGTGACTTGGGGAGGAAATGAGATGACAACAGAACATACGTTTTAAACAAAGAGATGAGACCATCTGCCATCGTATGCCAAAACCTCATATATGGCTTATTACACCCTCCCATGGTAAGCCATTCCACACTTCCCAAAAAAAAAATTTCCCATATGTGAACAGTTGAACCCCATATATACCGTTCCATTCCGAAAGCCATACCAACTTAATTTTGTATTATTTTATCTTTTTGTTCCATCTTTATCCTTGTTCCATCTTTCTTATTCCAATTATATCTTTTCTTAATTATAGTTACAATTTCATTTTCCCATTAATCTTTAATTTTATAAGTTTTCTAATAATAAAAATTACACCATCACAAAATACACAACGAGATCTTTCATTTGAGTCTAATATTGAATATATTTGGGCTAAATTAGTTTAACACATAATTAGTTATTACTTCATAAAAGATAATATTACACATTATTAAATTACGAAATTAAATAATGGCCTCTTCAAAACCTTCTCGGATACTAGCTCCGAGCTCGGAAAAAGTACCATACACACTTATGCAAACAAAATAACAAAACGATACATAAATAACTACTAATTATAATCATCACAAAGTAATCTATATATAGATTATATGCCGCTTCTTCTCGATTACGATTAATAACAATATGACCAGGAACTGCTCCTCTGGGTCTTGATTCGGCCTCGTCGCCGTCCTCATTGTCATTCAACTCCATCAAGAGATGATTATTATTCGCATATGTGCGAAACAATAAATCTTGCTCTTGATCAAATGAAGTCATGACCCGATAATAATAATCATCGGTTCCGTTTGAAGAAAGAGATGATGATGATAATTGAGAATTATTCATGGTGGAATGGATACTAGACTAAGATTGAAGAAGAATGAAAATTGATGTGATGCACATGGTCGCAGTATGCAGATTTTATAGACCTCTGAAAAATGAACGTTAGAGAAACCATTAAAAACTAGCCGTTGGCAAAGGAATATAGCCGTTTTTTTAAAAGCAAGGGAACATTGTTGTTGACAAAGTCAATTTTTTTGAAATATGGCATATGTATATTGCTTACCGTGGGAAGCTTGGTTGAATCAATGGTAAGCCATAATAGAATATTCCTTTATGATAAGCCATAATGGCCTTTATAGCATACCCATTTTACCATCCCGTGGCAGATGCCCTGACAATAGAACACCGTTTCAACACAGAAACCAACTGTAGCTGAGAGAGATTGGCACTCTCTGGATGATGTTCTCTATGATCACTATAATCTCGGTCAAACCTCGCCAGTGAATTTGGCCTTCGATCGAAAAATGTGGGAAAACTAAGGTTTTAGTGGCGGCTCTGTGTAGAAAGAGACTATTGTTTACTCTATTTTATACTTTAATCAATTTTTTTATGAAAATGATAAAAATAAAAATTGGGCATTCTAACCTCATGTGTCTCCCTTTGCAAAATAATAATAATAATAATAATAATGCAGTGTCACTGTTCGTGGCCATTCTTAAGGGACAGAACCGACTTTTGGCATCATCAATGAACATTGATACATACCCTCATACATATAATCCTTTGAACCAAATGTAAAATGATTACATATTTTTTTCTATAAAATATATGGGTTTTTGTAAGAATAATTTTAAGTGCACACCCTTAATCTTTTAATATACACTTCTTACTTAATACACTACTCATATAGTTTTTCAATTCAATATTATACTAAATACACATCTCAAACTATCTAAAATACCCTCAATATCTAAAACTAATAATAATCTGTTATTAAATATAATTATTATATATTTACTATTTCACAACGCTCTTTATATATTATTTTTTATTTTCTGTTAGATTTTTTTTATCGGGTTAGAAATTTTTTCTTGATATTTTTCAATTTATAATCAAAAGAGTAATAATTATATTCGAATTTCAAATCTCCAATAAATATGACATCAATCGGATAAAATTTGAAGAAAATAAAAATATTGAACATACATAATTTTTTCAAAATTAAGAAAACTAGTAGAAGTAAAATATAGTATAAAAACTAGTTTTTAGTCTGCAAGATAAAAACTAGTTTTTAGTCTGCAAGATAAAAACTAGTTTTTAGTCTGCAAGATAAAATCTAATTTTTAGTCCGTAAGATAAAAACTAAAGTTGATAAAAAAAATCAAATGAATCGATAAATAGTACATTATACATGTGATTACGACAGTAGTCGAAATTCAGGTGATGAATTTTACAGAAGAGGTTTTTATTTCTTTTCTTTTAATTTGATGCCTAGTAATAGTGGAGAAGAGTTAGGTTTTAGAAAAGAAGAAGTTTCTTTTTTTCCCTAATAATTTATGGATATTTTTGTAATTAAACATACCTATAAAATCTGATGTGAAATATAAAATAATAGAGGTGTGTATTAAGAGATTAGAGGTGTGTATTTAAAATTTCTCTTTTTGTAACGTGTTTTATGTTTCTCCTATGTTTCTTCAATTTCAGTTTTTTTTTAGCATCAAAATGATAATTGCATTACCAAACAATGATGTGTATACCAATTTATACATCTGACAAATTTGCAACATAATATATTTCTCTTGTAAAGAATTAGGCTCCGTTTGGTTAGCAGGAAAGTAAAAATGGGAAATTGATTTATTTTTCTTCCAAACAAATATGGAATGGAATATGTTTTGGTATTTTCATGTGGGTGTTTAGTACATATTGGAAATTAAATGATGAAATCAAGTATATTAATTCCTATTGTAAAGTTTGGTAAGTCATTATAATGAAATACAAGGTAATATTTTTCAATAATGCCCCTATACAATTTCTAAATACCTAAAATATTAAAATTTATTAGAGGATAATTTATGTAATTATTGCTTTGACAGTGGGAATGGAATTAGAATACCACCCATTGACAAACTAATTGAATTCAGGTTTTATGATGGAGTCAATTTTCAGTTAAATCTCTTTTTTTGTTTCTTTTTCTGTCTCTATGTACAACCAATCAACCTCTTCGAATGAAAAACCAAATTAATTTTTTTCTCATACCATGGTTTCCTGCCAACGAAACGGGGCCTTAAGGGCATATTTACTAACCTTAAATGAAATTGAGAGTGATGTGATTGATTGCGGAATTGGTGAATTCTAGTGTTTACTAATATGTTAAGGTATTGAAATGGATGTGGGTCACATTGCTTATCATGAATCAATTCCTGATGAAACCCCTTATTCGATACCCAAGGGGGGAGACATATATCAGAATTAAGGTAATGGAATCAATTTTTTCTGCGTAAAATATCCTCACATAATTATAATATTTCTAAATTACCTAACCTTAAAATATATATATATATATATATTGTATTTTAGGGGTATTTTAAATTCATTTTTTGTATGGGTATTTTAGTAATCAAACTAGTTTTAATTCTGATTTCATATAGTAAGTAAACAACATTAATCGTAAGTTTCATTCCTATTTTGATTCCCTATGGTAAGTAAACAGTAGAATGATATAAAATATTCTCATACCGATTGTTGTTGTTACTGATTCATGATAATTTTCATTCCAAATTAGTAAACGTGCTCTTAATGTAATGTTTGTTTGAGTGTTTGTTTTCTTTTAACACAAATACTGACGTGTCGTTCATTTCTCAACACCTTTAAACACATCATCTTTTTTTAAAAGGCGGACTAGGCCTAAGTGGGCTAGTGGAGCATTGAGCTAGCTAGGTGGAACCCAGACTGACTGGGCCTACGGAGGTTGGTTGGACCATCTTTATGAAATAAAAAATAGAAAATTACATAACACATGACTAAATTTAAAAACACAAAAAATTCACTTTTAATATTTTTTTAGACAAATTAGGACATAAGCTGAGGCCCAAAATCTACAGTATCAGATCTGACCCGAGTTTTGACCATTAAATGACCAAAATATCAAGCTTTCACGATCAAATTACGTGTATGCCACTCCTTCTCTTCCTAACCCTCTTTGATCCTCTCTCTCTCTCTCTCTAAAATTCACATCCTCCTTCTCCGATCTATCTGATTCACCATTGTGGCCAAATCGTCGAGGTTGCAGGCCACATGAGCTCCAAGTGACGACCTAGAGGCTTCACACGATCAACATCTAGGTTTGGAATCGCTGTCTGCACTTCTTGAGCGGAGGCCTTCTTGGCGGAGAGAACGGAGGTGCTCTAATGGTTGTACCGTGTCAATGCCTCACATCTGCCGTCTCTCTGTCATGATTTGGTTGCTCCTCGTTCGCCAAAGTCGCCGATGACAACCTCTACAACGATGACGATAAACCACTTTGGCGCGACCTTGTAAGATTCCGACGAAGCCGAGCTTGACTCTGCCAGCCAGCGAGATCTATAAGCATCCCAAGCTCCTCCGTGTTGGAGGCACTACCACCAGCAAAACTTCGCCGTTGATTGACCATTAAGCCTCCTTACCAATTAGTTTTTTCGGTTCCAAATCGATGAACTTCTTCTTTATCTATTCTCTCACCTCAAGTAAAACAACGGTGTTCCCTAATACCGTACTGTTACGTCGACATTGCTGCTACTATTACGTTGCATTGCTACTACTGTTATGTGATGTCACTATTACGTTGTTTTCAATTGTTTGCTTTAAGGAATTGAAGCCTAATGGAAGTCCTTGGGTTGATGAATCTAAGCTAAATATACTGTTGAACTTGGATTAGTTATTGGATTTCATTTTCTGTAGAAGTAGAAATGTAATTGAACTCATAGTCGAGCAGTAGCAACATTGTTGAACTCACAATCGGGCAATAGTAGCATTGTTGAACTCCTAGTCGGGCAGTAGCGGCATTGTTGAACTCACAATGGGGCAGTAGCATCATTGTGAACTCCCAGTCGGGCAGTAACACCATTGTAAACTCCTAGTTGGGCAGTAACAACGTTGTTGAACTCCCAGTCGGACAGTAGCAACATTGTTGAACTCACAATCAGGCAGTAGTGTAACGCCCCAAACTGCACCTCCTCAGTTTATGCACATTACAGTGCCGCGAGTCTCAAAAGGAGAAACGCAAAGCAGTTAATGTAAGAAAATATTTAAGAAAAGACAGCAGAAGCGTAAATATATTTTGAGGTGTAAAATCTTTATTTTTCTCAAAGTACCTTAATTCACCAAAAAACTTGATATAAGAGATGGTTATGAAATGACGTACTCAAAATAATATAAACTTCAATGAAAACGTCATAAGGAAAATCTCATAATAAAATTGGATTCTTTCATTCACTTGAAACTTAATCTAAACCAATAATTAACAAGCTTCAAGGAATAGAATTACGAATGATATTATAACATGGCCAACAAAATAGAATTTAGTTCATGAAACTCAAGTATAAAAATAAAGGGAACATCATGGAAACCAAATTACCAATCATATATATGCACACCCAACTCCTCGCCACTATCCCGTCCCAGTGCACAGTACATGCATTCACAAACTGTTGTAGGGGTGAGCTTTCGTCCTCACTGCTCAAGGAACTCTTGAAAACAGATAAAAAAATAGTTTCATAAGGCCCAGTAATAAAACAAGATTGAATCCAAATATTTAATGAACGACAAACTTTCAAAAACATTTGTATGATCAAATAAATGCGGCGCCATAAAACTGTACCTGATGGCCTGTCCTTTTTAGACCCACTACCCAACTTAACCTACTATATATGTGTACAATAGGTAAATGTAGCGAGAGTGTCCACAAACGCCCTATTGCCTAGAAGCAGTGCCACTCCACAAGGGATGTAAGACACTCTTCCGTCCATAAATACCCCTCTGGAGGTTTAGGGAATCGAACTCAAGGTAGTCACTATGCTCCTCTCACTCTCAAGCCATCAATATCTCATAACATTGGTTACCATATTTTTATCGGATAACCGGATCATGCAATATCATATATGCATAAACATTTTATAAAACAAATATCATTAATCAAGGGAGTTCCGGGTCCCCTGCCTGGAATCCGAGGCTTTCCTCACGAACTCCGAGATTCACAAGTATTCCGCTCCTCGGGTAACTGGAGTCCCTAACGTCCGACATATAAACCGTAAATATCTTATCGAACAAGTATATAAGAAATCACAACGACTAATTACCCATCGTCAAATCAACTTTTCATGTTTGACCAACCACAACCAATTTATAACATTTAGACCTGACTCCAATGTGCATTTGATGTGTCCAAAACTATTAAGGACACCCATAATATCATTTCACCATTTCAGCCAAGGTTATACTCACAGAAACTGACTTGTATCATATGCCAACTTTAAACACTTGTTTCATAACTCTTCATAATATTCTATTACCAAAACACATGCCAAATGATCGAGCCTCATCTAATGATCCTGGTCATGGTCTTATCATAATAAGATTCAGTCCAAAACCATTATAATAAATCAGCATAAGTCCCATTCATCAATTTCAGCCTTTGATCATAGACTAACCAACTCCATCTACTGACTACTGGTCTGAAACACGAGACCATACCACATGACAACCAAATGTGAAATTCCACTAAAACTTACTCCACACACTAACAACTCTACTAATCACTACTAAGTATACTCTAATACTTGATCTCAATCATATTTCCCACAAAGATATTCATAGACCAACCATGTACTTGTCAGTATAATTCATATAGTTCCAAGGTATAGATTCAGCAAGTACCTTTTCAACATTCGATAATCAGTAAGGACAAAACTTGTCCAATTCCTCTACGCACACGAACAGATGCCACTTGACCTTGGCCTTCATATCATTTACCATTCCAGACTACACCGATTCGACATGCATAACAACACAACGCACAGTGGTGATCAAAACTAATATCAAATCTTCAAACTTTGTCATTTTCTTTTCATAATTTCGAAGTAGTCCCAACTCACCTTAATATAGATAGAAACCCAGGAAACTAACTCCATTGACGATGAACAACGATTGCTGGGATCGTAATTTCTGCTCACTTTCACCAATTCTATTCGATCAACTCAACAAGACCAGCTTCACCATGAATCAATAAGTGGTCCAAGACGTTAATTCAAACTTAGAAGCCGAGGGATTGCTGCTAAGAACAATGAACTCCGCTTGTGCGTCGAAGAGATCGGCCGATTGAGTTTCCAAGAAACGTGTCGATGTCGTCGAAAGAGGTTAAGACTTCCAAGACTGGAACGGTGCCCTTTGATGGAACCATCATGAGGAGACGCGTCAAACAATACTAGTACACCCCGTCGTGCCGTCGCTGGAAGAAGGAATTCCAGCCATGTCGGTCGGGGTTGGTGTCCAGATTCTAGAGCTCTATTGAAGCTTCTAGTGTGGTCTGGACCGTGTATTATCATCTCACCTTTATATTTACCCATCCTTAAAGGATTGGTTAATAGATTCTTTAAATGATTTTCCATAAAAAATTCCAATATGCTTCGGAAAATGATAACGTCCAGCTTAGGAGTCCAAAACATTCTCCGGAAATACTCTCGGACTCATCATGTCGCGTACTTGAATATCTGACTCTTAATTTGAGAAGTTCACCTTCAATAAACTTCTGAAAATAACCTTAAGCACATTTAATAATAACTGAGATCAATAAGTAACTGAACGAGCAATCTCAATTTAAACTGGTTAAAATATTCGGGTGTCACAAGTAGCAACTTTGTTGAATTTCCTGGTTGGGCAGTATCAGCTTTGTAGCAAGTACTAAGTAGTAGTACCTTTCTGAATAGGTAGTACGCATGTTTGTAATTTAGTGAATAAGTAACGAGGGATATTCTGGTAAATACATTGTGATAGATGGAATGTGGATATTAATTTGTCTTAATTTATTATTTTTTGTCCTTAAATGTGTAAATGATGTATTTGTAAACTGAAATTTGGTTAGTAACTAATATGTAGTTTACTAAATAAAAAAAGATGAAGACTAACCTTGTTTCCGGTCTAGATTAGGAATCCTTTTGCTTGTAGAAAACACATCACATTCTGTACAAGTCTATATATGGTATTGAAATTTGAGTCAGGTCATCATGGAAGATCAACAAGAAAAGCAGCGGAAGCAAGAAGAAGAAGAAGAAGAAAAGCAAAACGAATTCGAGGATCAAAAGAGGTACTATGAGCATGAGGTTATGAAGAACCCTCATGATTATGACTTGTGGTTTGGTTATATCAGGCTGCTACAACAAGATGAAGAAGAGGAAGAAGAAGAGAGTGAGGGCAAGGATCATAGAACAAAAATTAGAGAGGTTTATGAGCGATCTATTGCCAATGTTCCTGGGACTGGGAACGAGCGGTTCTGGGAGAGCTACCTTTGTCTGTGTATTAGTTATGCGGTGTATGAGGAGCTTGACGCCAGAGACTTGCAACAAGCACGGCATGTGTATTTCCACTGCCTTCGTCGGATTCCAAATGACAAGTTCTTTGCAGGTATATGGCTTCTAGCTGCCAAGTTTGAGATTCGATAGCTCAATCTAGAAGGTGCACGAGAGATCCTTGATGCTGCAATATGCAAGGTACGTGGTACTGAGATATTATTGAACAAGTACATTAAGATGGAGCAGCAACTTGGGAATGTAGATCGTTGTCGAAATATATAAAAGGAGTATATAAATTTGTCACCGCAAAATTGTGTAGCATGGATCAGATTTGCAAAGTTCGAGGCTCATCAGGGTTACAGAGGTGGTCTAAATTCAGCCACACAAGAAGAAAGGAAACACTATATTCAGCGTGCTAGAATGGTTTTCGAGAGAGCTATTAACTATTTTACAACTTTATCTGCAACATGTCCATTAGCCAATTTAGATATATGTACCCTGCAAGATGTTTGGGAAGATATAGAGGCCAGCTTTGGGGTTCTGGGAGATGTTAACCTTATCAGATCTCGGTATCCAAAGAAAGCGAAGAGGGACCGATAGAAATTAAAGACGGCAGTTCTGCTGTATTCGGATGAATACATTGATTACCTCTCCACAGAAGAATCTCAGACCACCAAGAAGCCAAAAAGGGTTTTTTTGCTGCTGCCTGCTAAAATTTACTGTTATTGTTAGTATAGAAAATGATTTCCATTGATTTGTGCAATTGCATTCTTTACAATATATAGCAGTATGTACATCAGTTTTACATGAAGCAATAAACTCAGTTTTACATGAAGCAATAAACTACAATAACTACAATATCAAAACTGATGGAGAATATCAAAACTGATGCACAACATTAAGCCATAATATTAGCTAGTCAAGAAAGAAGATTCATTGTCTTTAACAGTTAGTTAGTATCAAACAACTACTATGTAAACGATTTATATTACATGTCAGATGTAGATGCTATTCAAAGAAGCTTATCAATCAAGTGTTACTTAAATTTCATTTCATTTCATTCAATATATGCTAAGATATTTCGACCAAATGCTATATATCCAAAATGCGACTATATTGAAGTTGCTGTATATATACAGGGCCACTATGAAACAGAAAATGTGTGGTTCTTACAGACGATGTTTAGTTACAGTATTACAGCTGCTTTCCTTTTGAGTGATCTAAGATGAGTCTTCATCCTCAAAATCAGAATCAGGATCATTCACAAAAGGAATCTCATCATCAGTCAAGTAATCTTCATGATCATCCTCAGCGAAGATATCATCTTCATCTTCCAAGCTTGCCGATGGATCCTCCGAAGTGTTTGCCAATGGATCCTGAATGTGATAAAAATCAGTACTATGTTCAAAAGAAAAAGAACACTGAAACCATCAAAAGAAAATGAACACTGAAAAAAAAAAACAATCAAAAGGATCTCAACCTTGTAGTCTTTAAAAATACCGGAGGACCAACAGTCATCATCATCATCCGTAGTGCTTTCCTGAATGTGATATAAATCAATGTGGTAAAAATCAGTAGTATGTTCACCACAGTCATTTACCAGAAAAAAAAACACTGAAACCATCAAAATAAAAAGAGCACTGAAAAAAAAAAACACACAATCAAAAGCAAAAGGATCTCAACCTTTTCCCAAAACTTCCATTTCTTTGGTTCCTCAGGAACACCAAACAAAAAGATGTACAGTTGCTCCCACTTGTTGACTGTGTAAAGAACTCCAGAATCTGCCCTCCATATAGATTGGCCTCCTTCTTCTTGCTCGCTTGTCTTCGCTAACTTTAACTTGTTAAGAAGACCAAGGTATAGTGGGACACATTCTATACCAAACTGAGGTGCCACTGTTAACAGCCTTGAATTGGGGTTAATTATTATTCCAATGTCTGCTTTCATCATGGCTAGGAGATCATTCAACGATTCGCCCACATAAATTGTAAGGCCACATTCTCTCTCAACCTTATCCAGAAAGATACGAACCTTGTCCATTGCTGAGTGCACTTTTATTTGGAAATCACCCGTACAGCTACTTTGTTCAAAGCAAAGTTCATTCCCATGCACTGCAACTTGCTCCAAAAAAGCCACTATATCAAAACAAGAACAAATCAATATTTTAGTTGTCAATGTACAATCATGTTAAGTAAACCTGTAATGGTGATAACACCAAATATAAGGTATGGAGTTTCCAGGATCTTACTCTTAAAATGTTCTTTAAGAACACCCTTGTTAATAACCTCCCTGACAACGTTTCCTCCACACCACGAGGAAGATATTACAGTTGCTCTGTTTCCAAATTTGCTGAGGACATCCCAGCAGAGACGGTGAAATGAAAAGCGTTCACCAAATTGCTTGATATGTTTTTCCTTGAGTCCTTTAAGCAAGCTGGACTTCATAAGCTCTTCATTGGCTTCCTTCTCACACTCTGTGAGCTTCTTAAATTCTTCTGAGAGATTAGAAAATGAATAACCAACACTCACCACAGGGGTAATCTCTTTAATGCATGCCTCATACTTTTGATTCAGAAATTGAGAAACAGTGCGCAACACATCAACAGTATGTTCATATTCATCATTTTCCTTCTTTTCTTCAGCTGTTTCCCTCTTCCTGACAGACTTTCTAGTTAATGCAGATGTGGTTTCAAATAAACCAGAGCACCATCCAGTATCTTCGTTAATGAATCCACCACTCTCTTCAACTGGATGATCGATATCTTCAGCAGCATTGATATCAAAACCAACAAATAAGACCATATCAGGATGGTTATGCATCAGTGGTACGATGGTTGGTTTCATTAGGGCATGAAAGATCTCTGCCATAAGTCGCTTAGCTCTGAAGGAGATGCGGAAAAGGTTTTTTACTTGTTTCTTCCCTGGCCTCACAACTAATTTGTCAACAATGTGCTCCATATTCTTGACAGACATGTCAAATTCGTCAGACCAATACGTGGAAATCCATTTAAAGAAGGGATGTTTGCTGGTGGCATATTGATTCAAAAACCATCCAAGGTATCTATATGTCCTCATAGCTGGCAAAATAGCAGCCAAAATGTGATGAGGTTTGCCTTTTCTGCCTATCTCCCTTAAGAAACCAATGTATTTTGATGCTACCCCAGTACTACCTCCTTCTACAAGCTGCAAATCATGTTTAAAATCAGGGTGCTGGGAAACAGCACTTGTTTTGAACTGCTGAAATGCATCTTTTACATCTGTATCAGATATCTGCTCCTTTGCTATTTCATACCTGGACATATGTATTAGATGGTAAACAGTTGGGACTTCAAAAGCACAAATCCAAGTAAAGCTCAACTCGTGACATGAAGATAGTAAACAATATCTTTTCCCTGTGCAAACAGACCCTTAAAAGAATCCCACAAGCATCATACCACCTAAGGTGAAAGCTATTTTTAACAAAATATGGTTATAATTTATATATAACAACATGAAAGTGATGACACCATGCCATGATTATCATCCTCAGGAATGCAACATGTATTCCCAACCCAAACTTCAGTAGCACAACATAGAACACAATGTTATAGTTGTAAAAAAAAAAGGTTCTTTATAGGATAATGCCAAGTATATATATTTTATAATCCCCAACTTTCTAATTCAAAAATAATCTAAAAAATAATTAAACCTAACAAATCAAAGAATTTACACATGCAAATCCAAGAAAAAAAATGACTTAAATTAGCATTTATGAACTGAATCTAATCTTTGATCAAGCCTAAATTTTACTAAATCTGAGTGATTTCCTTTAATTTCATTGATGAGAAACATTAATTTCCATATATAAATCCAAGAAAATAAAAAAATCAACACAATTTCTATATAATATCCACAAATCAAAAATCAACGGAATCAAACAAAAAGAACCGAAACGGGTTCGGATACGGTTACGGAGATAAATCCAAGAACGTATATTGTACGTATACAAAACAAATCGGGAGCTTCGGACCTAATTTCTATATAATATCCACAAATCCAAACCAAAATATAGAATCAATCAACGGAATGGAATCAAACAAAAAGAACCGAAACGGGTTTGGATACGGTTACGGTTACGCAGATAAACCCAAGAACGTACATTCTACGTACAAATCCAAAACGTAAAGGTGAGGAGGACTCACAGCTTCGCGAACTCCTGGAGAATAATGCGCTCCAATTCTATAAACGAATCGAAAACCTGAGGGTTGAGTGTGCCGGAAGCCAACCCCATCACGAACGGTGTGTCAACGAGGCTAGTCGTCATGTCGCGTCTGAAAGACCGGAGCTCCTCGGAGATCGTCACCTTCTTCATCTTCTTGAGATTTGGATTTCGGGGAGAAAAGCTAGGGTTCTGGGAATGAGGACAACTCGGAAATTGGGGGCGAGGCGAGAGCGTTTTTTTTTTTTTGGTTACGGGTAATTTCAATTTGTTTTATTTTTGGTTTGATTATGTAGTAGGGAGGGGAGGAGGGATCATTTGATGTCAAGGCAGTGTCGAATTCTGTTAATGTGGTGAGTGATTTCGGTTAGGCCTGATTTTTTTTTTTTCCGAGTGCTGCTGCTAATGCCGGTTTTTGGAATTGGGTATTTGGGCACGTGTTGTTGTTGGATAGTTGTGGTTCGCAGTGTGAGAAGTGGGAGTTGTGCAAGGATTCATGTCTGTTTGTATTGCTGGGGAATATGAGGTATGAGTTGAGAAGTATAGAGGGATTGTTGAGCAGAACAGTATGATGGTGTTTTGGCGATAATGAATAGGTAAGCTTACCGGGATTGTTCATACCGCAATGTTGCGATGTGCGGGTCAGATTTGCAGATCTGGAGCGTTCCTTGTCTAGCGCGGAACTTGAAAGGCCTGACTTGTTGCACACAGCTACTGTCAATGTCACTATGTGGGATTGGTTCTGTTTGAGTTGGGGGGACTCTTTCGACATTGCTGATGATTAGAGTGAGTGTGATGCGTGTGGTTGGAAGGACGTGGGATGGGAAAGGAGGAGGATTGGGAGTGTAGGTTGTTCGACGATCAGGGCTACGGTAAAAAGGAGTTACCAATACACCATTGAGCCTCCAAACACAGAGCAGAGCCTCCAAACAAACGAAACATATCGAATTTAGAGGGGTTGTTCGGCGATTATCGAGGGTCGTCCGAAATTCATCCTCTCTAAGAGGCAATTTTCGAACGTTGAGATTTTGGGTTTCAATTCTAGGTGAATCACCCGAAAGTTGGAATCTGGTCATGAAATTCTAATGGGGAAGTTTGATACAAGAGTCTCTTCCGGTTCATCCTCCAAATCTTCTTCCTCAGATTGGACCTCTTCATTTTCCACTGAATAGTAATAATTAGATTCTGAAAACCGCAAGCCATTATCCTCCGTGAAACCAACGACCTTGGAGATCTGCAAAAGAGATAAACTACCAAAAGATTTTCCAGAACTTCAGTTATACAGAATACAATGTAACAACAGAAAGCTAGATTTCGAATGGATGGAAGAAACTCATACCGATTAGTTGACAAAATCAGTTGAATGTGGCAGTGCTGTTCTTCGAAAAAGAGTGCGGAGGGTTGGCGGCCAAATATGAGATACTAAACCTACAAGTGGGGCTGTTTCTCAAGTGAAACCCTACAAGAAGTCGTCTCCTTCCTTTTATTTTTTATATTAGAGAACGACACCGTTTTACGTATAATTAATACTATCTTTCTCAATTAATTGGTCTTTTTTGTAAGATGAACACCATTGACACATGTGAATTAGGATAATCCAACCGTTGGATGATATGAGAGTGATACCATCAACTTTGGGTAAAAAAATTATGAAATTTCGCTCATTTTTGGACTGTAATGAGTTTAATCTTTTCAGTCAAACCAAAGAATGTTCATAAACTAATGGGTTGACGAAAGTAGTATTTACTAGATTGAGAATCAAACAATGACAAAAATGGATGAATTTTCTACCACAATTGTGTTTTAATATACTGATAATATCCAACGGCTGATTTTTTAAAATTTTATTTGCTAAATATAGTTGGTTCAAAAGATATACACTTACATATAACCTACTAAACAAGTTATACGACATTAGTAGGCATGTTATGGTTCCAATGACAAATATTCATAAAATGAAAATTCAACCGTCTTATGTGATAAGTAAACTTATATATGGATATAGAAAAAAAAAATCATTTATTTTCGATAAGGTGTAAGTCTCGATCGACGCGGTCAACCATAAACCAACATCATTTATCACACGAAAACGCTTTTACCTATCCCTTTGTGACTTATTTTGGTCAATTTTTCCGCCACTACACTCTCTACACTCTCACATATATGAGATATAGCAGCCCATATAAAAATTTGGGAAAATTTACCCCCTTATGATAGGGCTCTCCATAAGGGAACGTGAACGCAATAAGGGTTGACCGCTTTGATCGGGGTCCAAATATTGTCAAAAATATGTGAATTATCTACCCTACCCGTATTTCACTATAACAATCACATCCAACGGTCGATTTTTTCAAAATTTTATTTACTAGATATAGTTGGTTCATAAAGATGTATACTTGCATATAACTCACTAAACAAGTTATACCACATTAATAGGCACGTTGTAGTTATAATAACTAAATTTCACAAAATGAAAATTCGACCTTCTGATGTGATAAGTATACTTAAATATGGCTATGGACAAAATTTCACTTATTTTCGTTAATGTTTGAGTCTCTATCGACGCGGTCAACCCTAAATAAACGTCACTTATTATACGAAAATGCTCTTACCTACCCATTTGTGACTCACTTTGGTCGATTCTTCTACCCACACACTCTCACATAGATAAGATGCAGTAGATCATATAAAAAATTGGGGAAGTTTACTTCCTGAAGACATAGCTCCCCATAGGGAAGCAAAAACGTAAATAGGGTTGACCGCATTGATCAGGATCTAAATTTTATCAAAAATATGTGATTGTTTTTTACCATAGCCGTATTTTACTTTGCCGATCACATCCAATGCCCGATTTTTCAAAATTTACAATTCTATTTTTATGTCACTAAGTTGTACATTACTACATACATTTAAACCTTAACAACTAAATCTAAGGTAAAAACAGAATTTTTTCCCTTTTTTTATCGAAAAAAATAACTGTATATTTTTATAGGTGACAGAACAATTCGTTAAATTATATATACACACCCACACACAAAAGTCAAAATAATAAAATAAAAAACTAAAAAATCTAAAATAATAAAATAAACAAAAACCAATATACCCTAACCCAAAAAGAATTCCCGGGCCCAATCTCTAGACTAGACCCAATCTGCCCAAAAAGAGTGTGAATGGCTGACGATGAAGATCTATCTTCATCTTCTCTAATCTACCTCCAACTCCAACTCTATATGGCTATTGGCTAAGAACATCATCTGGTCTCTTTCCCCAATCCATTTAGATTGATTTTACCTCACCTCCTAAAACCCTCAATTTATTTTCTGATTTTGCTTCTTTAACAATCCCCAATCTTTATCCCCAAACTCTGGTATTGTTCTTCCTGTTCACACCCAAATCAAAAACTTTTTTTGTCGTCACCCAAACCTACACATCCACAAGGACGGACCATATCCGCGGCCGGGTCTATCGTCGCCGGAGCGAGTCTTTTCGGGTACGCGCCGGGGGCTGCGCGCTAGGATCGCCGCCTACAAGGTGTGCTGGTCGGCGGGTGTTTTCAGCTCCGACATCCTCCATCGACTTAGTCATCGACGTCAACACAGAAATAGACTTTTAACCTAGGGAGCTGTAGATTTTACCCCTCCTACTCACAAATTCCTAGGTTCAAACACACATTAACGAAAGAAAATTGAAGTTGGTCAAATTTCAGTCTACACTAAAATACGTGGATGTGCTTGTGCCACGTCACTTGGTGAATTTTCACCATGTGAATGGAAGAATTTTCATTGTAAGAGTTCGATGAAGGAATTGTGTTTAGCCCACAATAGTCTCATGTTGAGTTCTCGTACTGTGGATTTTTAGGCACCTAAAAAATCAAAACCAGTTAAAACTGTACCAAACTGATATCAAGTAACCGAAATTGAATAAAACCGAGACAATCAGTTTCGGAAACTGCACAAACTGAGTAGTGCGGTGTCAGTTTACAGTTTCGTGCATCCTAAAAACCGATTAAACCGAACCAAACTGACATATATTCATTATATATATATATATATATATTATTAATATTTAATTCTACATTACATATCATGTTCTTATCGGTTATAGGTCACAAATAATAGGCTTTCACACATGATTATGTCTTTAAGTGTTTAAATCTAACCAAATTCATTCCCATGTAGTTTTATCTTTTGTTATATATGAATGTTAGAGACTTCAATTGAATTATGTATAAATTTTAGCTTCTTTTTTCACTTGAATTACTTATTTGAACCTATTAGATTAACTTATTTAAAGCATTGATAGTTTACCACTTTGATATTTTTATTTTTTTATGTTAATTGGTTAAATGTAAAAAATATTACGGATAATAGGTTTTATTGAAACCGAACCGATATTAGGTTAACTGACGAGTACGGTGTTTTATATATTTTTATCAGTTTTGGTTCTAAAAAATAGAAAACCAAATCATTGAAACCGAGTCCACCCCACTTGGCTATCCACAACACAACAACTTGGTGGACCAGCACGAGCTTAATGATTTTTACGAGCTTTAGACCCTAATTACCTGTAACTATATTGTAGGGGTCCGTGGTTTGGCCATTGCCCGAGTTCTGAAACTAACGGTTGCTAAATTCTTGATGAACCTCTAAAAGAAAACAAGTTTAGATGTAATAGTAAAGTTTTACTGTTTTAGTACTCCAGAAAGAAAAGTCGAGGCTCTTGTTGAAATAATCAAGGATCCAGAAGAGCCAATCTGTTAATGAATATGAATCACTTCAGACAGTTGGCTGTGGAGCCTCGACTTATGATAAAACACAGCTAAAACTAAAGCTTTTTCACCAAATGAAGAAGAAATTGAAAGGCAAACAAATCCACAATCTGAGAATTCCATGAGATGCAAATATTGATCACACGATTCAAAGTCTCTAACAACATAATGTCCCCCACCAATATGATTTTCCAAAATAAGCTACTAATTCGCATGCTGGTAACATTTTTGGGGGCAAAAGATGGTCTGGCTGCTCCTGAAGTCCTGCCAACACCAAAAGAATCATGAGATGCATTTGAAGTGGCAATTAAATGGAGTAAAGGATTACATCTCAGAATACAACTTTAAGTGTCTTTACTTACTATCTTCTATTGGAGTTATACGCAGGGTTAGTCATCCTGTCAACGTAACAACACAATAAACTCAATAAGCACTACAGGAAAATTTTCCACCATAATCTACTCTGGAGTATGTTTGAAAGGTTTAGAGGCAGACCTGCCATGCTGTTTCCCAACAAAATTTGAGCTAGGCCGACCATTGGCCATCAATCTATCAAGAGGAGCTCCATTTCCACCATTCAGAAGTACAGATGACTGGCCGGGAGTAGAATCAGGGCCATTCATATCCTTGGATTTGCTCAAAATCTTTACATTCGACATACCTCCCGAAACACCAAAAGATACACCATTTAATTGCTGATTCTGCTTCACAGACTACAAGTGAGTATTTTCCGCATTTGGAGTAGAAGTGACCAGATTTTTGGAATCAAGATATGATACCTTCTTTAAGCGGTGAGTCTGTGCCACTGGAGTCACAGCCACAGAAGGCAAACCTGCGGAGTAGGGGGATGCTGCTGCTGCTGCAGCAGCAACTCTGGCAACGGCGGCTGTAGCTGCTATCATCTCTTGAGCTCCTTCTCGCAGCTGAACATAGTCCCCTTCAATCACAAATAGCTGAAAAAGGCATTAAAATTCTCATGAGATGATAGACAATCAACATAAACATAGATGCATTTGAAATCATCCACAGAACTCACTTCAGTATGAGCAGCAACAAAGTCATCTAGTTTTCCATACTTTTTCTTGTAATCATGCCAGTGTAAAGGTGCAAGCATCTTTCCAAGCCTATTTGGCAGCTGTATTGAGAAATAAGTAACACATCATTGACTAAACAGTTCCTCATAGAAACAGAAAACAGCATGCTCACTATAAAAGTTCTGGTAGCTAATAGGTAGGCTCACCGTTGAACTGATCCGAATTCTACCACCAGCTGGTATTGTCCGAACCATGCAAGCCAACAAAGACCTTTCATCTAGGAGAGCAGCCTCCAAATTCCTTCCAACTGATGGTGCACTGGTGTGCCCAGTTGAGACAAAGGATTCAGGCAAACCTGTACTAGGGGTATTATTCATTCCAATTTCATTGAGATTGACTGAATGGACCGCAGTGTCAGACTTTGAGGAATTGGTAGCAGAATTTGGTTTCTCTGCCATTAAAACTTGTCCGTCCAACTCATGATCAGTCAAGGTCTGAGCATTCTGCTCATGTGCCTGTTCAAATGTAAATTAAGCTGAGTATCTTCTAAGCTTACAACTGAAAACCTAACAGTCTGACCAGCTCCAGCGAAGTAAAAGAAAAAAAAAATTAAAAATTGTTTTACCTTGGTTTCACTGGTCTTCTCAATAGAATCCAATCTCAAAGAATCAGTAAATTGGGAAGAAATTTGTTGGAGGCTCTGATCAGTTTGGGGTGAGACCAAGTAACTGCTATTAATTGACTCAAGAACCTGAAACAAAATACATACTGTCATTCCTGCCTATTTAAAATATGCTGAGGCAAATAATCGTTAACAAGGCAATACCTGTACTTCAATGGGGGAAGATGATATCACAGGTTCAGGCTCTGCCCCTTGGCGAATTTGAACATCCAAATAGTCTTGATGAAATGATTGCCCATTAACAGAAGTTTCATAGTCATACTTTGCATCTGATCTCATCAGGTTTTGTTCATTTTGGGAAGATGGAGGTTCAGTTTGTGAAGGTATCTGCAAATTCTCAGACGGGGCCTAAAAAGATAGATTAAATAATATGAGAAGGTCATCAAGGATAACGGATAATGATCATAAATAAAATAGGAAAGATGTATCTGACTTTCAGCACCTGTTGGTTCTGCCACTGTTGGAGAGATGACATTGCGGGTATTGAGTGAAAATTCCCCACATGTGATTGAGGAACCTGTGCTGGCATGGAATGGGGAACCCCAGGTTGATGCAGAACAAATGGATGCATACCAGTCACCTGTCCAGGTGGAAGAAAGGGAGGCATCCCAAGTAGAGACGAAGGACCAATTGGAACACTAGGAACATGGTCAACCTGATAAACCATAACAAGCAACGTTATGGATATATAACGAAAAACTAATTTAAAAGCATAAAAAGAACCAGGTCAAAATCATGTTTGATGTGGTTAAAATACCTGATTTGATGCATTGACAGTTGAAGAAAACGATGAAACATCCTCTGGATTCCCATTTGGGAGGGCCCCTGTATTTCCATTTGACATATTCATTTCAATCTGGTTTCCATTGTTCCGACCTAACTGAGATGCATCCTTTGAAGTTGAATTTGCTACACGTGATTCATCCGTGTAAGTTCCACTTCTTTGTCTGGCATCAGCTAACTCAAGCTGAAGCTGTTGTACGGTATGCATATGATGTCTCTCCATTTCTGCAAACTATCAGTTATCCAAAAAGAGAAATCAGATTGATTACCCAAAAAAACAAAACCATGTTATAATTAGGTATAGCGCCACCCACACTTGGGTATTGCTTGAAAAAAGTAATGCAAAAATATTTGCATATGCAAAAGGATTAGCACTTAGGAATACACAGACGATTTTTCTGAATTTTATCGGCGTGCTAAAGATGTTGCAAGCTGTAGGGAAAGAAAAAAATGAAAAGGCATTACAGAAAACAAAACTAACAAACCTGTCTTTGACAACCAAGCCAGAGCTGATTATAGTGTTCCGTATGTTCCCGCAACTGATTTTGAAGTGTAGATGACTGCAAAGCATCCATTTCTTGAACACGAGAGATCCAAGCTTGGGCTTCATTCAGTTGTTCATCCTTATATAGAATGGCTTCTTGAGCAAGCCTATGCTGAAAATATGATGGCTATCAGGCACTGCTTCGCTATAACTAAATGTAGCATGCAATTCCAAGTAAAAACATCAAGTTTGTTCCGTTTCTGTCACTTATTATTTAGTGTCTGACATTTTGTTAACAATATCTTTATACACTGTCTATCCACAAAGGGAAAAAATATATATATAAGATAACACTATAGAGAAGTATGAAATACATGCAAACAAACAAACCTGCTCCTGCAACTCAATAAGTTGCCTCTCTTTTGCTTGAATATGTTCTTGAAGATCATGCAATTGCTGTATATGCTGGGCTCTTTCAGCTTCTGAATGGTCACGCTCTCTTCTGCAATAAACACCAAACTTACATACTTGTTCATACAATTTAAACCTCAACCAGCATTTGTTTATACAAATGAAATACCAGAAGCCTTCTATTATGCAATACACAAAAACAAAAGAGTAAATCTCCAGACTCGTTGTAAATAGCATAGCAACACACATTTAAGCCTGAACAGCGAAAGTACATATGCTCTTGAATAAGATCTTAAAAGTGCAGAAAATAGGTCGTAACCACATGGACCATTACCTGAAAGTTGCTAATTCTTTGTTCTGTTCTCTAAGAAGGCCCTCTTTAGCCCAGGCCTGACAGAGAGATGAAAGTGGGTAAAAACTACAGAACACTCAGTGAAACCAACCAAGAGAAATTTCATAGGCATTCGACTTTACCGCTTCATTGTCTAACTTGGTAGCATGCAGCTCTCTATCTTTTTCTTCTAATTTCCTCTCCAAATCATGTATGGCCTGTTCCTTTTCATGGAGTTGCTCCTACAAAGACATGTCAACTGCTGTTAGTCGCTCATGGAAGGTGGGATTAAGTACGCTATAAATCAAAACAAGCATGCTAACAGAGCTTGTGTAACAGCTACTCGTTGAGAGATGCTACGAAAACTCTACCAAAATATACATACATTCCAAAAATAGATATCCTATTATCAAGCGAACCTGAAGCTTGGAAGCAACATTAGCATGGTCCTTTAGTTGAGCATCAAAGTTATTTTGAATTTCCATTATCTCAGATCTTGCAATCATTTGAGCTCTAAGGTCAGTCTCCATATGCTGAAGTTCCTCTCTTTGCCTGACAATATCACGAAGCCGCTGCTGCAAGAGGTCATGGTCCAAAGTCCCATCCATGGAGATCGAACAAAAGTCTACATCAACTGGTTCTCTTCCCTCCTGCACCTTGAAAAAAAAAAATTTATTTCCGCTTCACTGAAACTTTGGAAACTTAACTTATTACTAATACCAAAGTCCTTGCCTCATATATTGTTCTCTCATCAGAGTGGCCTAACTTCGATTGTTCCAGCTCCTGCGTAATGAAACATTCCGAATTCAAGAACAATAACAACAAAAGCACAACCAGAAGCACATAGAAAGATCCATTGACACCTAAAAAAAACGTTACATACAAATTTCTACATTTTTCAGCCACAAAATGATTAAACCACGACTCATCTGAGCCCAAAAAAGCTATACGGTGCATCTGTATTAACAAACAGATCACCAAAATTTCTCGTTCAGAAATTGACCGATCATGTTTAACAGTTGGATTATGTGAAGATACCAAACACATTACCCACTGATCACAATTCAAAACCCTAACCACACACTGTATCTAGAAATAGTTACATCCTGAGCTAGAACATAATTATACCATTTGCACACCTCCATTTCTCGCATTCTCAATAACAACACAAAAACAAATAAACCCTAATCTCCAATCCATCCAAATTCTAACTAACCAGTATCCCGAATTTCATTTCGTTTCAGCTCAACTAACATTGATCACAATTCAAAACCCTAACCACTCTATCAAAGAACACAGACAGTAAATAAAAACAGTTTCTCACCGATACTTGTCACATTCTCAATTGCAATACAAAATCTAAGAACCAAAAAAACAAAAACAAAAAAACAGATAAACAGATAAACCCTAATCCCCAATCCAAGTGAAACTAGCCCAATTCAAACACAAAAAAATCCAAATTCCATTTCATTTCAGCTCAATTCACATTGTCCAATCAACCAAAACTCAATGCCAGTGGGGCATTTCAATAAATCCACTACCTCGTTCCGATGCTCCGACACGGCGCGCCACTGCTTGCGCGTCTGAGCTGCTTGCTGCGTCATCGCCGGCATGGAACCACCGCGCGCGGCGGCCGTAGCCTCCATCGGAGTCGCTACAGTCCAAAACTTCCAACTGGCTCTCTCTCACTCACACTTGGCAAAACCCTAGGGTTCCGTTCCGGCTCGGAGAAAACGAGGACGGGGAGGTGTGGGCCCCGCAGTTTCAGGGATTCGAGAAGAGGATTGAAGCCGGAGGAGAGAGGGAAGAGTATCGGAGACGATTTGGGGTGCGTTTTGGGATTCAAGGGTTTTGGAGGGGTTGAATTGTAATTAACGAAGAGTTGACGAAGGAGAGAGAGATAGGGAGAGATGATTGGGGTTGTGAGAAATTTTAACAAGTAGGCGAGGCTCCCGCCATTTATAGGGCGATTTACACTACAAATGCATGATTGATTCACGCCTTCGACTGGCGCGTGGAATCTGAACAGTATTTTTTAATTTCTTTTTTATATATTTTTTTTTACGGAAGCTGAGATAGTACAACAGAACTTATTGATGATATAATGTGACGTTATATGTTGAATTCTGTCTTTGGAGAACCCATTAACGTTGTCATAAAATGAGTCGACTGATGACTGCATTGAAATTTACGTTACATTGGTGACAACATCAGAGTCACCGATAAAACCTATTAAAATAATTCTCTTTAAAGTTACCTTATATTTGTGATGTCGTCAAGTCTTGATACTTGTCTAAATAAACAAAGAGTTTAAGGTTAGAGATGTACATACGATGTTCTTGAGGAGTGTTATCTCTACTCTATTTCGCCAATTTGAGTCTTTTTCTTGAAAGCATGACGGGTATACGTTTGTAATAGCCTCTATAATCTCTATTGCAAAAGAGTTCATAAATCTAGTAAACTGCATTACCTGAAGGAAAAGACTTGGGTCCAAACCAGCATGGACACATTCATAATCTAGTAAAATGCATAACCCGAAGGAAAAAACTTGGGTCCAAACCAGCATGGATACATCCATCCAAACTCAATGATTAGACTGATAAGAATCCAATACTGAGATGGATCAAATTACAATACGAGCAACACATAAGAATCGTCAATATGACTAGCCCTTCCAAATGATCAACTCCTATAACTATATTTGTTTCAGGACATAGACATGTAGTGATACACACCAAATGTATACAACACAAAGACAAATACATGCATTGAGATCAAACTGATCACATTATAGTGATTATTGATTGGTTTCAGTGTCGTCCCCGTGATTTCAAATGAAAATGTATGATACTAATCATAGGTAAGCACTCAATATATACATCATCTAATAGCATGTACAACAAGCTCTGAGAGGTAATCGAAAGAATGTCTCTGAGTAAGCCCCTGAAGATCATAAGAGTTGGGATAGTGAAGGAGCTTCAAGTACATGAAGGTCTTTCTAAGTAGCATTAATGTTGCTTGTTCTCAATAATCCCAGTAACAGCTTCTACATTTAGATTATCAAAGGAGATATAAAATGTACCCAACCAATTGAAGAAAGTGCCTTCTACAAATCTTGATGAAACTTAGGCCATTCTACAATGTCGATCAATTTGAATGTAGTGGCAGAAATTGCTGAACTTTGAAAATTTATGTTCGTTCGAAGTCTATAGCATAGTTTTAGAGGTAACTAGACTAGCTAGTCCAAACTCTTGTCTCTTGGGAGTCACTGCGAAAGAAGATACAGACCGAGCGAAAAGTTCAGCTGCCAGAAACACCGAATCTACAGCGAGTCTCAGTCAATGTGGCCTTTGCCAATCCATCAGTCCTCAATGATCGATTAACAATTTCACGAATGATCGAGTTTGTATGGCTCTGACCCAACCATAGGTTTTTTTAGCCTAGTCCACAAGCACAAGACTGTAACTAAGTTGCCAATATCCAGAAAACTTGGGTAGATCATAGAATTGCTAACATCATATATTACATTCATACAGGAAAATAAGTAGAGTAACCATTAAAACAAGACTCAAACTGTCATACACAGTACATTACTTGTTCTCGGCCTTTGTCTCATGACTAGAAGACGCGACTCTGATGGTAAGATTTACCCTCCTGAACTCCTCAGCCTCTGGAGTATCCTTATCCGGGCAGACATCAGTCAAGTGAGCAGCACCCTCGCCACAGTTAAGGCAAGACATCTTGTAAACAAATTATCATTCTCAGTGCTCAGATTCCTTCACAAACTCCTTGTGCACAAGAGTTTGTGCGGCAAGACGTTCATAGTCATGTTTAGAATCATGAGGAAGCCGCAAGTTTTTAATACGATGAATGCATCTTCTTTTCAATTCTTCATCCAGTTTAAGATCAAAATGATGTAACCACTCCCGATCCAGATTAATATGCCAACAATGGCGCAAATCAAGTGACTCAAGCAGCGGACAGCCATCAAGGATGGCGCGCAAGCCATTGCTAGTGAGCTTGTTTCCGAAAAGCTGAAGGTGGTGTAAACCGTGCATTGTTTCTGCTATAGCAAGTGCATCGCCATCCCATCCTTCAAAAAACATTTTAGAGTTGTGCCTGTTCAATTTCAATGATTTCAAAAGAGGGCAAAAACGGCCAATCACTTCAAGATTGCCTTGTGGTGTGTCTTCGAAGTAAGGAATGTCGAATCTGTAGTTGCAGTGTGAAAGTACAAGTTCCTCCAGCAGCGGCAGCTTCGGAGCCGCTTCAATCAGTCCATTATTTGTTGTCAGAAAACACAAAACAGAGCCGTTTGATTCCCCTACAGCTATTGAAAAAGGTAATATGAATGAACATGTTAGCAACATTCACTGAAGAATTATAGATAGTAAAGAAACTTCATTGAATCGACATAAACATTCATAGATCCAAAATCCCAACATGCATATAACTAGTAGAAAATTACAATACCTATCAGTGATATACTTAAGCAGATCATCGGAGCAGAAGTTGTGCACACTGCACACTGATGTCGACGAGGGTGACTCGCCATAGACCGAATCGTCACGCATGTCGATGGTGAGCCACTTTCTAGGGTCCATGCAGATTTTGCGCCATGTCGTACACACGTACACAGCGGTCACCAGAATCTCGATGGCTCCCAGCCGTGACAGTATAGAAGCTGTGATTTCTTCAGGGAGGTCGATCCAGTCTTGTCGCTGGGTTTTGTTTGAGGGTTCGGCCATTGTTATCCAAGGTGTTGGAGGCTAGGTTTTTATTTATAGTCGGTATGGTCTTTAATTTATTGGGCCAGCAGCCCATCTTAGAACAAAAACTGCGTCCTTCAACGTCTGAAGAAAGCTAGCTTCATGAATCGCACCTTTTCTTAATCACGGAAGTTAAACCAATCTGTAATTTGGAATCAAACAAGCTAACATTACAGGTAAACTGGAGATGCAGAAGCACAATATCTTTGCCACTAGAAACCTTTCTCTAACAAGTAACAGCACACACATACACACAATGGCAGATTGGCAACAATACTACCTTATTAGCAGCTGATCAGAAATACAACTATACTGCAGAGAAATTATAGACCATTGGGATATGGATGACGGCTACAACATTTGATTTGACCTTCAACTCAAACTCAATTTCATGGTGACCATTCCAGGGGAACAGTTGATCAATTGTTTCATCTACCATGAACACATCATACTCATAATCATCAGTTGATCACCATTAGGAAGCCGAAGTATTTTAATTCGTTCCACCAACATCAGTGAATGTGGCCTTTGCCAATCCATCAGTTCTCAACGATCGATTAATAATCTCACAACTGAGTTTAATTATATGTCTTTGGCTTTGATCAAACATATGTATAGTGTCACATTGTGTAATATCAAACATACATGTTTTGCCGTTTGGGAGGCTACTGAAAATATGACAATTTTAAACACACTACATCAAAAATTTATCAGAAAGAAAGATCACTAAACAAGGTAATACAATGCTACAGAAAATATGGCAATTTCAAACACTCCACCAAGAGCCAATCAGAAAGATAGTTCACTAAACAAGGTAAAACAACGCATGCATTAGATGGAGCCAGAATACTCTCACAAGTTAAACAACCACAGGTTTTAAGCCTAGTTCACAAGCACAATACTGTAACTAAGTTCCCAATAACCATAAGATTGACTTTGGTAGATCATAGGATTGCTAACATTATACATAATATTCATATAGGGAAATAAGTAGAGTAGACAGTTAAAACACGACTCATACATAATACATTACTTGTTCTCGGGCTTTGTCTCATGACCAGAAGACGGGACTCTGAGGGTGAGACATTCCCTCCTGAACTCCTTAGCCTCATCAGTATCCTTATCTGGGCAGTCATCAGTCAAGTGAGCACCACCCACACCACAATTATAGCAAGTTATCACATAAACAAATTTTTTTTGTCCACTCCCAGGGACATAAGAACCCCATGCACATCCCTCAGGTAAAGATTCTGGAAGTTCCAATTTTCGAAAGGCTTTACTGAGACTAGGATCTCTCTCTTTGCAAACAGAGAAAAAAAAGGGTATTGAATGAGAGATATAGAAAAGTCATGATAACGAAATGTATGTTTTATGGGAGATGATGATGACTCAATGAGGAGCAAATCAGAAACATCAGAGTTAACAAGTGTGTGTGTGTGTGTGGGCAACATGATGCTAACCAACCTAGTGGTGTTGGGGATCATTGAAGTTAGAAACTTAATACACATGTATGATACAGGGAACATAATTATCTTTTAACCAGTTGCAGATCCAGAATGTAAATTTTGTCTAGGCTCACTAGAGAATTTTTGTGTAGGCTCAAGCCCAAGCCTTCTACATAGATCCACCCTGCTCCTAACTCTGAATAATCATACAGCAAAATGAGCAAACTTAATCAATATCATATTCTTTTTACTAATTTATGTTCTTCAATTCATTAATTAATTCAAATGCAATGCAATGCTCCAAACAAATAAAACACAATCGTATTGATTCCTCGTAGAAAACACAAACACAGAGGCGTAAACACCTTGCAGATAATTCGATGAGCTACATGGTAAAAAAAAAAAAATACCAATATGAAAAGTAAAGAAATAAAATCAAGAGCATACTCGCATAATAGGCCGTCCAAGCCTTTTCGGCCCGTTCTTCTGGCGTGAGTAATAGATCTTCGGGAGTCCAACCTAGTTCGGCTAATGATGATTCTAGGTCGGAGCCGTTCGCCTTCCACTTCTTGGCGGGGGATGAAGGGTCCAAGTCCGATGGTAAGGATGTGGGGAGCCTCTTCGGTTGGTTCATTTCCAGTGGTGAGGATTTGGGTTTCAGTTCCGGTGGGGAGGATTTGGGGCTTCTTTGAGGTTTGGGCGTCGCCTTCAATTTGGTGGTTGGACTCGCTTCTATGTTATATAAAACGTTAAAAATAAGCTAAAATTAGATCAAAATTGCACGAGTGGGATTGCGAGGAACAAGGCTCAAAATCAGGAACAAGACAGAAGCTGCTCTTCAAATTAAGGTAAGTATTCAAGGACAGACTTTGTTATATGATCTTCCTTTCTATATTGAAAGCTTTTCCAGATTGACTATGGATTAAATTCACAAGGCTTTGTTTGGAAAGCTGCTCACTAGGATTATTGTGATAGCTCGATCAGTGCATTTTTAGAAATTGATCTGCTCAAGTCTAGCTACTGATTGATAACTTCATGGGCAGAAATATTCAAGGTGATGAGAATGCATTCAGACTCTTGCTAAAGAGAGTTTTGGGAACATATATATATATATATAGAAAAGGCTTTTGTGATATTGCCTCTGAGTTGAATTACAATCATGCTATTCTTCCTAACTCACTGTGTTTGAGATCTTCTTACTTGCAGATTGATATTGCATTAGTAATAGTGTGTCTTGTTACAATTGGTGTATACTCATTCAGAACTTTAATTGATAATTTTTTTTTTTTTTTTTTGCGCTGAACTTGGAATTTGTGTGTTGGCCAGTATTTCCATCTCCGTGTTTACAATCTCTCAAATTTAGTTCACCATGACCTACGGAGATGTGACTTTAGTGAACTAATTAGTTTTTTGGTTTTGTACTTGATTACTTAATTAGTTGTTGATTGTTGATTAGGGTTTAAACAAAATCAACAGCGTTGTATTCAAGAGAAGGTTTTAGAAACCAAGTGAAGATCTCGAAGTGGAAACAACAGAATATGTTTGTGAGTACAAATTGGTCTAATATTCTTCTAAAAACGCGCTTTGCATCCAATTTTGATTAATTCTCCTTCCCATTGTTTGAATTCTTAATAAGCACCCACATTCTGGTAAACACGAGTATTTAATCTATATATGATCATACACGAGAGTCCAGACCATCAATAATGTTTATTTTAACCGCCAACAAGCTCAAAAAACATGATCAATGACCACAATCTTCAAATCAACAGCTTCAAAACCACAATGCGAACGATTCAAAAGAATCATATCATCATCTATTCGCCTAAATGTTATCCCAATATCAAAATCAAATGTCCTTGGAGACCTAGCGAGACCTAAACAAGCCCCATATGATTAAAATCAACGACCCCCATTCAACCATAGTTAGCTGTCCTCATTAAGCATCACATTACATGTAAAATAGTAACTCCCAAACTTTTATTTAAAAACCCCAAACAAATAAAATAAATACACACATCAAACATTTCAACACATTCTCTTCTCCTTCTCTCTCTTTTCTCTCCACCATTTCTCACTCTCTCTCTCTCTTCGCGCCTCACTAAGTCTTCACCGTCCGATGCTCCTACTTTGACCGCCGTCCAAATCCGAATCCTCCGCCGATGGGGCATTGCTGCAGCAAAAGCGCCGCCGTCTCGGTGGCCAACAACAACCACGACTCCTCCACCTCCACCGCCGTCCCCGTCCCGCCGTCAAAACACGCGCCGGTGGCCCCTAGCCCCGTCGCCGGCGATGTGCGGAACACTCCGTCACACTCATTCACCGCCTCTCCGTTCCCGAGCCCGCTCCCGGCCGGAGTCGCGCCGTCGCCGGCCAGGACTCCCGGGAGGAAGTTCCGGTGGCCGCTTCCGCCTCCGTCTCCGGCGAAGCCGATCATGGCGGCGTTTCGGCGGCTGAGGGAGGCGAGGCCGATACCGGAGGAGAATAATCAGGCGGCGGCGGAGGTGGAGGAGGGAGGAGGAGAGAGAGGGCTGGATAAGAGCTTTGGGTATGCGAAGAACTTTGGGGCGAAATTTGAGCTGGTGAAGGAGGTAGGGCGAGGGCATTTTGGTCATACGTGCTCGGCGAAGGGAAAGAAGGGAGAGCTTAAGGGTCAGTCTGTGGCTGTCAAGATCATTTCCAAAGCAAAGGTTTGGCTTATGATGTGATTCATGTGTTTTTCGACTTTTCGGTAGCTTAGTTTGAATTGGTATGTGCTTAGTTGATGTTGATATATGAGCTTGTAAGTACTTGAAGTTAGTGAAGGAATTAGTGTTTAAATGTCTGATTAGTTTTCAAGAGCACGGTTGTGTTTTCGATTTGTAAAGACCAGAAAGTGTAGATTAGTGGAGGTGACTTGGTGATTTTGTTGGTACATTATCGAGTGAGAGAGAAGAGTTTAGGTGTTGTCAATATTGTGCATTCTCTGCAGCTAACTGGAGAGATTGAATGTAGGTAGATTGTTTAGCTGGGAATTGTTTACAGTCTGTCTTCATCTGACTGTGAGACATTTCCCGAAGGAGTTTTAGGTCCATTAAGTTTATTTGTCAATGTGCTGTTATGGTGTTGTTGTAGCTCCCTAGGTTATGGATCACATATTTAGTGTTACGTCCTCATTGTTCCAATCTGTATTGTGTTATGATTATCTTTGTTGTCTATAGGGAGGCACAATTCTTTACTTTTGAATGCATTTATTTTGTCATCATATAAGTTTTAGTTTGACATTGTATTGGTTACTGATTAAGTGATTATTCGCAGATGACAACAGCAATAGCTATTGAAGATGTCCGTAGGGAGGTGAAAATACTGAAAGCATTATCTGGACATAAGAATCTGGTCAAGTTTTACGACGCATTTGAGGATGCCAATAATGTCTACATAGTAATGGAGTACGTATAGTTTTGCTTTTACTCTTGTTCATGTGTGTGTGTGTGTGTGTGAGAGCCTAGTCTTAGAATGGAGATGAATGAACATATTTGTTGGCAGATGAACCTGTTTTGAAATTTGATACGAATTTCTCTCATCTCTCTCACTTTCAGGTTGTGTGAAGGTGGAGAACTACTAGATAAAATTTTGTCCAGGTAGAATGATATTCTTTATATTGAAACTTCTAGTTAAGATCTTTCAGATTTATGATTTCGGTTTGATTTATTCTCAAACACTCCTTTTGGCAGGGGTGGAAGATACACTGAAGATGATGCTAAAGTTATTGTTGTGCAAATTTTAAGTGTTGTTGCCTATTGTCATCTTCAAGGTGTGGTGCATCGTGATCTAAAGCCAGAGGTACAACAACATTCAGAGTTTCCACTTCCACTTCTTTCTTGCATTTGGATGGAATAGGATTGCAAGTTCTGTCTGCATGTTTGTTTTGCATCTTTGGTTCTCATCCCAACCTATTACCAATTACTTTCTTCATTTGACTGCTTGGCAGAATTTCCTTTTTGCCACTAAAGAAGAGGATTCTCCGATGAGGGTTATTGATTTTGGTCTCTCTGATTTCATTAGGCCTGGTAATGCTTCCACATGGTATTTTTATATACATAATCTTTGACGTTTTTTGTACTAGCTTCTTGTGTACATAATTGTTGCTCTTGTTGTTGTGTTCCCAAACCCCCTCCCCCCCCCCCCCCCACACCTACCTTTGGAGCTCTTCTGCATCATCTATAGTTCTGTTTGCAACTTTGCATCCTTTAATTGTTTAGGAGCTAGTCTTTTTCCTGACATGTTGGCCTTATTGTTTGAAAAGTTAAAATGGCCTTCCTAGAAATCATTTTCACTTTTTACAGAACATTTAGTTCTACTTGTGCAGATCAGCGCCTCAATGATATTGTTGGCAGTGCATACTATGTTGCACCTGAAGTGCTACATAGATCGTACAGTGTTGAAGCAGATATGTGGAGCATAGGTGTAATAACATATATTTTGCTATGTGGAAGTAGACCTTTCTGGGCACGTACTGAATCAGGAATCTTCCGCTCGGTGCTAAGAGCTGATCCTAATTTTGATGATACACCTTGGCCCACAGTGTCCCCAGAAGCCAAAGATTTTGTCAAGAGGCTTCTGAACAAGGATCACAGAAAAAGAATGACTGCTGCTCAAGCTTTGAGTAAGTCAGTCTTTTTTACATTCAAAAATAGTTTATACACTCTCTACTAGTTCCTCATTGATTATGATACCACACAGTTTTTCCTGGTAGTTGCATTTATGTATGGTTATTTATTTATTTTATCTATCTGCTGTCTTCACAGCTCACCCATGGCTACGGGATGAAAGACGAGCTGTGCCTTTAGATTTATTAATCTACAAGTTGGTTAAGTCGTATGTTCGTGCCACACCTTTCAGGCGTACCGCAATAAAGGTAACATACATTCACAATACGATGTGCTTTCCAAGTTTCCCCAATCATGCAGGAAAGTTTAAACAAAAAAAAGGTTAAAATTAAACAGAAAAAATTGAGCTAAGCCTGGTTTATTGGAAGTCACACACTGTTGAGTGGTGCAAGGCATCTATGATCCACCTTTTGGGAAATGTCTCTGTGTTTGCGTTTCTGTGGGTGTGTGTTTGTGATTTCGGCTGGTGTCCTTTTTAAGCACCTTCTTGTTTTTACAGGCTCTTTCCAAGGCTATAACAGAAGATGAGCTCTACTATCTTAGGGCTCAGTTTACGCTCTTGGAACCCAAACATGGATACGTGTCCCTTGATAATTTCAGAACGGTAAGTCACTGTTATTGCATTCTCTTTAACGGTCCCTCTTTTGGGCATGTGTTAGCTCTTTTTCTTAGTATCTTGTGTCGTTCACTTATATTCAACATACTATAGTAGACTGTTTATCTTCATCCTCTTTTTATGACTTTTCAGCTTATGGTAAATTACTGTGCAGGCTCTCATGAAAAATGCAACTGATGCCATGAAGGAGTCAAGGGTTCATGACATCATAAATGTGGTATGTCATACATTTCATTTCACTTTGATCTTGTTAATGCACATATCCCATTTCACTTTCATGTATAGTATATTTCATATTAAACTGCACACCGCTGAATATATGGGGGTATAAGTCAAACAGGGGAGGGCAGTCTGTTTCAATGAAGGTTATGTTTAAAGAAACTATGAAAGAGTAAAGGAAACATCTTATTTGTACAAGGGTTCCCAATGATATCTCATCATGAAATCTCTCTTTGGATGTTAAATTGCTGGCTTGTCTATTGGCAGACACACCGCTATTGCAGGATCTAATAGAATTGAGAAAGAAACTAATGTGTTTCATTTGTTGTGGCTTTTGCATGATGGCATGTTCTCATAATTTCTTGTGTTTTTGCTTAAAGATGGAGCCACTTTCGCACAAGAAATTGGACTTTGAAGAGTTCTGCGTTGCTGCAGTAAGTACATATCAGCTAGAAGCTCTTGAAGGGTGGGAGAAGATTGCAAGTACGGCATTTGAGTGTTTTGAAAGGGAAGGAAACCGGGTCATCTCTGTTGAGGAGTTGGCACAGGTACGCACATCTCTTTTGCATAACAAGACTTGCATTGGTTCTAATGTCAAACTTGCAAAATCAATGACATTTCAAACACTATGCAGGAAATGAATCTGGGTCCTACATCTTACCCTTTACTCAAAGACTGGATCAGAACTTCGGATCGGAAACTTAGCTTCCTTGGATACACCAAATTTTTGCATGGTGTGATAATACGTACTTCCAATACTAGACGCAGATGAAAGTAAATCGGGGATATAGAATTTTTTCACTAAATTTTTTTTTCAGAACTTTATCCCTTTGAGAGTAATGTGAAAGTTGAGTGTGTCTTTAGATGTTGAGATTGAAGTAATAGGGGTCTATTTCATTAATTTGAGTGATTGTATGTAAAAGAATTGTTCAAGACCCTTATCATCTTTGTAAAAGATAATGTGTATACTGTTGAAATCCTTTGAGGCAAAAAAAAAAAAAAAAGGTTAGATCATAGAATTTACCTTGTGGAAGCAATTTATTGGAACTTTTTGTATACACGATGTGTATTTACATACGTAATCTTAACCGTTTATAACAATTCATATGTTTGACTATTATGTTTTTATATTATTTTTTCTAATTCTGACAATCTTCATGTATGTATGTATATATGTGAAAATATACGTCGTGAATTAAAGATGTTCTTGCAACTTATAACATGGATTTTATAAACATTGTGATGTCAACTCGTTGAGTTTGATTATTCGATTTCATTGATCAAAGATAAAGCACTGAATAAGGGTGCGTTGTCTTTTGAAGATGATTAGAGCTGACCTGGTTTTGTGTATCCAAAATCAAGTTTGATAAACTATTACCAATTGCTGCTGGTATAGATGGAGCCACTTTCATATTCAACTAAGGCTTTGACAATAACACCTGCAAATACAAACATGCTAGTTGCTTGCGGTTTCAGTTGACCTCGTTTATAATATAAGAGAGCGGCTTCAGCCATTCGAACCTGTTTGAAATAAGACCACGTTATTCCATTGCCCCAAAATGGACTCGTTCAGTTTTTACTTGTTCGCATATTTGATTCTTCAGAAACTACGTAGGTATACGAAAGCAAAACCATAACAATTACAACTGAGATTGAATTCGATACTACTTTGACCTCAAGTCATGATGACTTAAAAATGAACACAAAGCTTGCTTCCTAGTTTAATTTCCTCTTAAGCTTAGTTTTGATAAAGTTAATTTCCCCTAAAGCTTGATTGGAGTTTTGATTTTGTTGACATATCCGTTAAGAAAAGAATGATTAGACACCACAGAAGATTAATCATGGTTCTAGGCTACCTTTCACAATCAAAATTAAACAAATTAATAAGAAAAACCTGATCTATTAAAATTCAAAACCAACACTCTATCACATAACCATCACGGTTTGCATTAGCTAATTCAACCATATACAACAATCTTATACTCTTATCTTTGATGCCAATGCACCACATAAACCCTTTACCCTCTTGCAAGATTCCCACATTGTTAAGAAAAGGGTGTCACATACTTTTATTATGGTTTTCACATCAAGAATATTAGAAAGAAAAAGAACAATGACGAAATACAAAGGCAAAGCAAAATCAAGAACCTTTCTTTTATTGATGAATAAATCTTCAAAACATTCAAAACCAAAATCAAAACCCTACTACAATGATCATCTTCTTTTTCATCATCATCGTCGAAACTATAAACGAATTATCGTCCTGAAGAATTATATAAAAGAGAACCGCAGGACATAGTATTTACAAATATGACGTCACATAGCCTTGAAACACCACACATGGTGATGGTGGTGATGGTGGTGGTGCTCCTCATCGTTGACTGCCGACTTCTCCTTGCAGATCTCCCCCTCCACGGCGAGGAACTCCTCTACGTGACAAGGGATGGTGATCGGACCGTCGTGGTCGAAACCGTACTCCTTCTCCGCTTCCTTGAGAAGGTGATAGAACAGCGGGTGGTTGATGTGAGCCACCGGGATCACAAACCTCTTCTGCTCCTCGCCCACCATCACCGCCATACACCCTTTTGGGATGTCCGTCGCTTCTTTCTTCAGAAACTGAAAGCTCAGCTGGCTCTGGTGGTGGTGGTGAACTTTGTCACCGCCGCCGCTGCCGAGGAGTCCCATTTTCGCTAGAAAGTATGAAACAGCCCTCGTCTTGACAATCTTGTTGAAACCCCGAAAAGAAACTAGGGTTTGTTTGTTTGTTTTGGCCTAAAACTAAAGGAAACTAGGCTTGTGGGATCTGTTATAAGAAGACAGAAAAAGGCCAAGGATCGGAGGCAGAGATTGCGAGCTTGAAGATGGTTAGGGCAGAGTCGGTGAGGGACTTGGGAATATTGCTCATGATAAACTATGACCAAGAACAACCCACATATATGGTGAAGAAGAAGAGATTGAGTGAGAAATTTGAGAGGCAGAGGCGTAGGATATTTATATAGTGGTTGGGTGAGGGAGGTTGGTTCTAGGGTTTTGCTTACCTTACACAATAAGGTAAACTATTTGTTTCTAGACGAAACAGCCCTTGCCGTCTATCAATAGGAGATAGAGTTTACGCGAAATCGGATAATTCTTCACAGCTGGATAATTATTAATTACCAAAGATCATGGGCTACGACTTTATAACGTTGGATTTAGGGTTGTATTAGGACGCTAATTAAGGTAATTATTAAAACGAGGGGATCCGCGTTTATTATAAAAGAAAAATAAATTAAATTGGGTGTTTGAGGAAAGCAGCTAAGCCACGTGGACACTAGAGGCACACGCCTCGCAACGTCAGCGAAAGAGGGTCCCCCTGAGTTTTAGAGATTGTGACCGACAATGAGGTGTCATGCGCAAGTCACCTTTCAAAGGTAAAGAACAAATGGCCACTAGATAACACCATAGGGCATTTGAATCACAAAACTTTTCTGCGACGCTTTGATTATGACTGATTAAGGCATTCAAAATCAATTAAATTAATAAATAAATATAATTATGTCGAAATTAAACTGTTTATGTTATATAAAAAAACACTGTTTTAAGTGTCTTAATGATAACCAAATTAATTGAAATTTTATAAAAATAATCTATACATTAGTATCTAAATACTAGACATGAAAATCCGCACTGTAAGAATAAATAAAGACATCCTTACCTGAGAAAAACTCTATATATATATATATATGATTTCGTGGTGTGGATATGTAACGTTACATGATTTCGTTAGTTTTCAAAACTTAGCAACCTATCGATAAAAGACCTGTGATTGTTGAGGCTCGAACTTGAAAGAGGGTTCCACATTTCCACTCAAGCAAGTGTTTTGCCAATGAGCCAATAATCTTGTCATCAATCTTCTTTACCAAAACTTGGAAAGGAAAAAAAAACATTTTCTTTTTGAGTAAAAACATTTCTCTTAATGACCATGAACAGGTTGAGTTATCCATGTAGACATCCACAAGCGTAACGTCATCATATTTCCTTTTTAATTTTTATTAATTGAACAATTCTTTTGATTATCATATGACAAATAGGGCCCTGGACTAGCTCAAATTCAGGACCCGGATTCTGTGCCAGATATAAATGCAAAATTGTTGTGGAGAAAGGTATAATGTGAAGCATTTTTCTATTGTGTGGTGTTACCCACAGGGATGAATGTGCTCCATATATGTTGGACCCTCAATGTGGAAAATTAGTTTAACCATTAGGTCTTGCTTAGTTCTAATTAGCCCCACAAAATGGGAATGGTTTAGCTAGCTGTAGTTCCACATTAGTTTAAGTCAAAGACTCAAAGGCTACGAGAGCGATTGTGGCTAGCTAGACAGAGCATCCAAGGGAACATTGGAGTAAAGATGCTCTTTTGCTTTTGTTTCCTTTCTATTCTTTGCTATATCGAATCGACTTTTCTTATAAGCTTGGTTTCTTTATTTGATGTGAAATTCTGCATTCTGAGTATTTGACTGAATTCAGTTTAAGAAAATGTCTATATACGAAACCAACATTTTTTCTTCTTAGGATTGATTATGGTGTGTGATGTATATTGTTATGACTTCAGCTGAAAAGAACTTGTATCGCTATGATTATCAGATATTCATGCAGCTCTTAAATTTGAATTTGGTTTCTCTATTTTGATTTGCTTGGATGACTTTTAACCATTGAATTGAGTATAATCTAAGACCGTCATGTCATCCTTGTGTCGTCCTTACTCTATCGAATGGGTATAAGACATCCGAAAACAAATCAAAACAATATAAATCCAAACAAGAGAATCTGGATCCTTTAAATTTTTAGCTAGCTTTCGTAATTTTTGTAACTTGAAAAATGGGCCTGAAAATCAAAATACTCGGTCCGGATTCGGGACCTTTCAAGAGGCCCATCCCTAGACACCTCGTTCTTCTCTATAAAACCTGACAGCTTTACAAATCAAAGAAGAAACAAGGAAACTATATACGCGACTGTCAATGTCTATATGCCTTTTTGGTTTGATATTGCCGATCAAAATTACCATAGTTCTACATGCATTTGTCATCTCTAGCACGTTTACTTATGTCAGCGCGAATTGAAGAGTTTAATTAGACAAAGAAAGAAAAGGCAAAAGAATTGTAAATCAATCTGACTAAACGATGAACGATATGTAGCGGCAAATACTTGAAATTTGAAACAATTTAGAATAGAACCAAAAGGAAAATATCAAACATCAACAGCATGCTTCACGTTTTCCTCCATTTCTTTTGAGTCTCTTCCAATCTATACTTGCTACTGAACAAAAAATAAATAAATAAATAAAATCCGCCGAGAAGTGACCAGAAAAGGCCCTCACAATTCTAACTAGAACACGACCACCATCATCATCAAAGTACTCGCTTTGATAATTAGAGAACTCCTCTAAATTAATCACACGACGCTTTCTTTTTCATCTTTCCCTTCACTCTTTTTCCCGTCCACCTCCTCCCCGTGAGGGTTCCACCGGCAACTCGCTCCTCCGGCTGCCAAGGAGTCGGCAATGGGTTTAATGACCAAAATGCCCTGCCCCATGGCGAAGGAAACAAAGGTGCTCAAAAACACCACGAATGAAATCGCCCCGAATGCCGGCTTGTCCGGGTTCCACAGGACGGAAAGACCTAGCTAGAAGAATCACCTGCATCGGCAATGGCACCAACACCGTCACCGCAAGCGTGTAAATCCTCATCCTCAGTCCCTTGTTGATCACCAAAGACAACACCTTCCATAACGAGAACAAGAACCACATGAAATACGTAACCGCAAAGACACCAAATATCACGGTGCTCAACAAAGGGTACTTGCAGAACGCCACCTTTTTACCAAACGCGTCGTCTTTTACCAAAGAGCTCCGGGTGAAAACACTCGGCAGCGGTAAAAACATCTTGTCTAATGGAGTGAACAAGAAGAATGTCTGCACAATTAGCAACGGAACACATGTTGACAGCACGAAGATGATCGCCCACGACACATTCGGTGTCTTCTTCTTGATGGAAACATCAACAAGGAAGAGCAAAGTCCCCAAGAAAGCTGGCTGGAAGAACCCTAGCGAGACCACCACATGTACCTTGCAAAACTGGTCTTCTTCTTCGTACCCATCGACTTTGAAGAAGCTTGAGAGGAAGGGATAGGGGCCATAGAGATAGAAGCGGCGGAAGGAGGGGAGGCGGAGGAGCTCATTGAAAGACCAGAAGATGACGAAGATGACGAGGAGGAGTCGGACGGTCCAGAGAGAGTTGAAGTGCTGGAGGTGGTAGGCCGTCCGGGACTTGAAGCAGAGGTGGAAGATGTAGCAGAGGGAGAGGATGGAGAGGAGGAGGAGGGTAACAATGAAGAGTAAGGTGATAAGGTCGAAGGCGGACTCAATAGGGTATGGATACTTTACCATGGATCGAGTAGTTTGTATGTAAAATAAGATATATCCCGGGGAGATTAAGTCGATGTTATGGGGGTATATATATCGATATCGATAGAGATGGAAATGATCAGAAATCAAGTAGCTATCGATATCGATATACCGCCGGGAACAATGAGGACTATTTCACCACGTCTACAGTGAGGATGTGATCGATAAGGATGACAATGTTAATGAAGAATAACGGCGGCAATAGCGGCGGAGCAGCTGGTTGCCGAGGAGGTGAAAGCGGGGGTAGGAGGTGGAGACTATGCATGGAAGATGTGGAGAATGATCAAGCAGACTATGAGAGATGTTAGGGTTTGTGTGTTTGGGTGGCAATTGCATTAGGTTTTTTGCAAGGTCGGAATTTCGGGGATGGGGGAGAGAATAAGGTAATGCGTTACAACTCCTCCTCTCTCTCCCCTATTCCGGCCTGCCGGCGGGAGACAGGCTGTGGGAAACTGCAACAAAGAAAGGGAGGAGAGAGACAGAGAGAGAAAGAGATGGAGGTTTTGATTATTTTGGGTGTAAGAGAAAGAGAGAGAGCCAGCGCATGCAGCTAGCTAGAGAGAGGAGAGGAGGAGATCAAATTAGGTGTCTCCTTTCATTTCGGGATTATACGGTTAGAAAATTAGAAATTAAGAACTAATTTCAATCCATCCACTCCTTGTAATGCTGGCTAGCTAATCCTTATTCTATATGAACAGCTAGAATATGCACCAATGTGATTTGGAGTATTGATTTGGATATGAGTTGGTATACATATAAACCCTTTTGACTTATTGGATAGCTTTTGTTAACAGCAATCTGAGCACCAGTACATGAGGAATTGAACCTACATTTCTGTTATTTTGCAAGATATGAATGTGTAGGAAAAGAAAAATTGGTTGATGATCAATGGGATTTTGACACCGCTGATTAGGCATTCTAGGTTATTTGTTTGCAATTTAGGGGAAGTATAATCAGATTTTGTTTTTCTAGTTTGGTACCAGCTAGCTACGAATGCATGCTAGCTGCAGGAATGAAGTTGGAACATGTATGGAAATTCGATCAAACTCTTGCATCTGTCAATTTTGAATGTTTTAACTATGTATTATAAATTTTGGACCATATACCACACTTGACAATAGATTTATGGATCCAAGGCTATGATAGTGATTAGTGCTAAGTTTGTTGATTAATTAAGGTCCGCAGGCCAGAAGACTGCAAGTAATATGAATATAGAATCAAAACGAAACTCACCAACAATTGGCAGCTGTAGTCGTTATATTCAACTAGGACTATTCTATTTATATTGAAATACTTCTAACATGTACATTGTAACGGAGAGGAAAGCAACTACTACATTTGGATTTGGTCGACTGGCGTTACAACCCACTCACCTCCTTTTCAGGGAGAGCTAATGTTTGTTGGGTATTTTGGTTTGACACTGCTTCACACCCAAAGAGAAGCGAGCTACGTCTGAGTTAAACTTGGAGGTGGCAGTCTTCTTTCATTTCTCGACGGTAAAGTAAGACTAAGCTCATGAGCTTGTTATCCTAGGTCGGAACAAGTTGATAAGATCTCCTTTATTCACTTCCTCATGTTCCTCCCGTGCGGGGATGGGGGGACGTAAAAAAGGAAAGAGACTTCCACATCCTTGATATATAATTCATCCTAACAAAACTACATCTTAATATGCATCAAGAATAAAAGATGGTTTCGTTCCCAAATTAGTGAAGCCGATCCAGTCGAGTAATTAGATTGCTTAATTTTGGCTTGATGACGACGAGCTTTATTCATCGTATTTTTGTGATCGAAACGAAAATTAAGTACATATATCAGTGATGCATGGATCAACTTGGCTGGTGTCAATGGCAATATACAAGTCCTACATTTTGTGATCGATCACTTTCTGTTCCATATGCCATTGGAGAAAAAAAAAAAAAAAAGGTCTTTCTGTTTGTTTTTGTTCGCGTGCACATCCCAGTGATCCCCACACCTGCAACCCACTACAAATTTAACACCAAACAATACACCTCTTCAATCTTGATATGTTAGTTTATGCTTATCTAGGGTCCCAATGAACGTAGGTATATGATCGAGATAATAAGAGCATAATATGTATTGTATATAGAAAAACAACATCAATCCCTCAAGTAAATGTACATTTGTATTGAACAGATGCTCATTAAGGGGAGTGTATTTGCAAAGGAATGCCAATTTCAGCTCTCATATATATGAAAATAGTTAGAAGAAAGGAAATCAATCATGCGTTAGATAGTTCAGGTGATTCAACAGTACTCTTCATCTAAAATGTTGCAGCTTAGCTAGAAACAACAGATAACTTTCAGACATCAGGAAATTGGTAGTGGATTGAGTGCCTTGAAATACAGTAATCCGGTAATGCTTAGTGTAGCCAAGTATGATAGCTAGCCAGAAATCAAAACCATCTTAAGAAAGAAGAAGATTTAACTATGCATGGGGTATCAGCTAGAGTGAACAATCAGACAAAGAAATCAAAAGTTTATAAAAAGGTATAAAACTACTGTCAATTTTGTTAATATATTTACGTCCTCGAATCAATAGCAATTCTGGGGGGATGCAAACTATATATTATGTCCTGATCGAAATTCTATGTAAGCTACCTATTATATCCGGCAATTTCCCAGAAAGAAGACCATATTTTGCAGACACGATCAAATATAATAGAAGATAGGTACAAAAGAGATTCCCAAAAAAAATGAAAGATACCCCTTTTACAAAAGCTCTGTACGAAAAAGATCACATTAGCAATAGAGAATCAACCCGGCCGGAGAATACTTGTCCGCACTCTTACCTGATCTATCAGACATTATTCAGACTCCATCTTTGAGGTAATTCCATATATGCCTAGCTAGTTTTCCACTACGTACATCTATCTCTGTACAGTCAGTAACGTAAAGATGTATAATATCTGATCAAGAACACTAGTAAAGCTGAAATATGGGAAACATAAAACTGGTTCAGTTCTGCAACTTCACACCACACCCACTATACCAGCAATAAGTAATGCAAACATTATTTAACTAATGGGAAAAATATCTACATTCTGCTATAAGCCTTCTAATAAGTTCATGAAAACCCAATCTGATTGCTCTTAATAAACCCTAGAGGGAAGAAGAAAGATAGATTCATAAAAAGTTAAAGACTGCAGAAAATTCGCAGCCAAAGTAAGAGAAAACATACATAATCGTGTACAAGTCAAAAGAAAATGATTACCTTGCCTGCTCTTCCAAGAACACCGTCAAATTAAGCCCAACAGTCAGTTAATCTCTCATCATTACACTAATCTGCAAGGCGATTCGATCATCAATATACACACACACACACATATGCATGAAACAAATGGGAAACTAAGATTAATCGAAACTCACCTACCTGAATGAATTGATGAAGAAGTAGATCGATCGAATCGGTGACTCGAGACTAAGAGCATATGAAGCTATATAGCTACTTCAGCAAAGACGGAATTAAAGCAGCAATTGAGGGGAATGAAGCCTGGTCCGAGAGCACAAACATATATATATATATATACATACACCCATCAAATTATATATTTCTCTTCTGCCAAAGTTGGTGGCCTCGTGCCAAACAACATTCCCCTCAAAGAACATGCTTCCTTTGTTTTATATATCTCCCACCTGCAGATCGAACTGATCCCCATCTCTGCAACTCAATCGCTCTTGTTCTAATTTCAAAAACCAAATGGAAGAGAGAATACGTACGTCGATGGAATTAATAGGGTAAGGAGGGAATTAGGGTTTGTGGTAGCTTGTTCCGATCGTATGTCATAATTAGATAGATGATTAATTAGTTAATTATGAACACAATGATATCGATCTCTGGTTCTGTGAGAAATCAAGGGCTGCAGATGCTTCATGGGGCCGGCGGTGTTGGTTTCTGGAACCAGCTGTAGGGTTAGGTTGGGCTACTTTTGTCTTTCACTTGGTCTATATAGGGCACTCACTCATATGGTTAAATTTTTAGTCATCAGGTCTGCGTCGACCGTAGGATCTGGATCGTTTTGTAATTATGACTAATCATCTTTTTAATTCCTTTGGTGTTTATATTGATGAAAATGATGATTAAAGTGTGTTACTGGTACGGTTGTCATGTATTTTACTGTATATGTGAGATTGTGAAATCATGAGGGGTAATTGAGATCACAGTAATGGTCTCATAGGTGCACACGACCATTTTTGTTTGAAGTGATAATTCCGTCACATAATCCTCTTCTCCACGGCCGGCGAATTTGAACTCGAATTGCACGACAACTTGGTTGTGTCGTCATTTGGAGACATTTTTTCAGTGAGAAAGCTTCGTTGCATTTGAGGATATCAATCGGAGGGAGCCCTTCTAGTGAGAATCCTTAAGTTGAGGATTTTTCGGTTTATGGTTTAAAAGACATATTTTTCGATCACATCTTCTCATTTCATCCATCCGTTCAGTTTTTAGGTCTATAAGTGTAGATCAGCCCTACAAATTTCAGCTAAATCGGTGATAGTTAAAATAACAAACTAGATCAAATTAATGGACGAACCAAATCTGTCAAACATGAATCGTTCAAGTTCATAATTGGTAAATCACACTTACGAATATCTTAACAATTTTCAATATGCCTGAAAATTTGTATAAATGATCTACTCATAAATACCTATAAACTGAACGGTCAAGATGTGAATATAAAATCGAAAAGTGGGATAAACCGAATAGCTCTCAACAAATCTTCAACTTAAGAGTTCTCATTAGAATAACTTCCATCAAACGGAATCATAGAGGTTTTAGTTAAAGGTGGACCTACCAACCTGCATAGGCCCAACCCAAGAGGATTTACGCCTAGCCCTCTGAAAGTCAAGCCGGTCATGAGTTGGGCTTTTACTATTTTTTGAAAGGTAGACCCATCAACCTGCGTAGACCCAGCCGAACAAGAAACCGCCTAGGCAGCCCAATGATTCGCCTAGCCCGCTTAAGCTTAAAATTCAATTTTTTTTTATATATTTTTTTTTGGAAAATCTCTCTCGCCTCGTTATATATCTTCTCTAGCTCTCTCCCTCGATCTCTCTCCACGGTTAGGGTTTCCTTCTCTCTCTCTCTCTCTAGCCCTAGTTTCGCCCCACCGTCGTCATCATGATGCAACCCGGCGTGGCTCCTCCGGCGATCGGCGACTTGCTGTACTGGATGGAAGAGAGCTATATTTTCCATCTTAGCATTTCTATATATATTGTTTTTCTTCTGGTTGTCTCCCTTTGTTTGATTGCTTGTGTCATGCTTTTACCTCCGTTTTAGGTTTGGCTTAATCGGTTGTTACAGATGCATTGGCTGTTTGAGGATGTCTGCTTCTCTGTCAGTCATTCGTTGCTGACTAGCTGATTTGTATAGTGGGTAATTGGTCTCGAAGGTGTGCAACCATTACTGTTTGTGAGTCTCATGTAGCATTATTTTTGAGAGATTCTAACAGTAATGGCACCTATATGTTCATGTCAAAACTAAGTTTTATCGAGTAAAAACCGACCACCGGATCTTTTAACTTACCTTTAGGGTGGTCGGAAAAATTCGCAGGTGAGGTCTCAGTCACATTTCTATACAGAAAGTGCAAATTGAACAATTGACGACCGAGTTCAATGAACTCGAAGATATTTCAGAAATCGTGACAAAAAAATTTCAATCCTTTTCTCTAATGCTTAATCCTATGAGTGTTGCTTTCCAATTTGCCTTAGTTTTCTTTGCGGACCACTTGGTCTTAATACCTGGGCAAAACGTGTCTTCCCAAATCACCTAAACAGCCAAGACCGAAAGAACAAAGATGAGATGATGAATTTGACAAGTTAAACAGTACTATCTAAGGAGGTTTGCAAGGTTATCGATTATCCTATCCAGACTCCACGCTTACCCCTGACGTAAAGAAATGCTTCCTCCTAATCATAATCATGGTCGTTTAAGACAAACCACGGAGTCGTTTTCACACAACAGTTTGGTGAGGAGTGGATGCTTATCCTATCATCACACGAAATAAAGCCTGGTGCTTTGGACTTGGACAATCATTTTTGGCTTTGTCTAAACCTGTTAAATACTTGGACACAACATCATCATGTTAAATTCTTCGACAAAACTGGAGTATTACGTGATAAAAATATTAATCGATAACGAAATATAATATAACAATAAACTTGAACACTATGTTTGAATAAAGTGACAAAATTTGAGTTTCAGCAATGTTATGCAACATCTTGCTCTAAGCGATGTGGCGGATTGTATGTTTTATTATAACAATGATGGATCATTCTTTAATTTAAGTTTCAGTAAATTGTCTTACATTTCAGATGTTGATGAGTTGCTCTTTCCGCAGCTTCTTTTACAAGCTGAAAAAACTGTGGATCCACTTAAACTGTCACATAAAAAGTCTAGAAATCACTTTCAAGATTGTCATTTCTATTTGAAACTACATACAGAAAGTGCTTTTGGGAACCTCTCATGGAAAATGGTACCGCACTTTCTTGACAGATTTGTTAACGATAAGGGCTACCGTGGCGTGCAAGTGTGGCTGTTACCCTTCAATTCCAGCTTCAATATCTCATTCTTTCAATGCAAACATTCATGTATATATAGTGAGCGATCGAGCACGTCTTGTAGAGAATGGAGACAACACTGCACCAGCTAAGTAAATGAGACGATAACAGTGAACAAACACTATACCCAGAAAAAATGACTGGACGTAAAAATTGACACATAACTTATTGATTGAGAAAGACACATATGGCAAAAGCAGAGAACGAAGCCACTATGTACAAAAGCCCCACTAATACCATTGGCCTTCAATCCAAACCTTGCTAGATTTTTCTTGTTTTCTCCTTTGATATAAATCAACAATTCGACATTTCGACCATCTCATTTGGCTCTATTAGGCGCCTACACAAGTTTAATGAATATCTATCCTCATAAGGGAATGATGCATCTTCCAACCTAACTACATTTCTATGCCAAATGTGTGACCGTCAGTTCCACATGTACGATGACAAACTATACGACCCACTTCGCCAAAAAAAAAAAAAAAAAACTATACGACCCATATTTTCGATCTATATATCCATAGTTCTACTTCTACCATACTACAAAGCTCATTGCATATTTTGAATTTTTCACCTCTTAAATATTACGGCTGAAAAAAATAGTAGCTAGCATCATATTTTCCAGACCATGGAACAAGTTCTAGTATGTTCAGAAATGAAACTTTTGGTTTTTGATATAACATCACTATTGCATGCCCTCAACGAAGCATGATCCAATCGCTAGCCGGGTGTTTCTCCCATTGTAAAAAAAAAAAACACCAAATTAAAGCAAATCCTCACCCTATTCTGCATGTTTTAGACACCTAATATCTTAGCAATCTAGTGCAAGCTAGTCTCTTCTATTCAGACACTGTAGTGTCGTGTATACGTATAGATATTCCTTGTCAAACACCAAGAAGGTGAGCTTGCATGTATGTCATTGCCTGTAGAGTATTTCCAAAGCTGGGAGCTCAACGAAAGCAACACTTTGTTGAATTCTAGTGAAGAAATAGGAAGGGAAACAAGATAAGAAAGAGAGGTCCACAAGACATGAAAATGCAGAGATCATTACATGGCTTACGTTTGCTAACACCATCGGTTAAGACACTCCATCAACCAATAGTTCCAATTATAAGAAAGCAACCGTGTTGCATTGTTTCAATTCCTGACTATATATTCTACAAGCTAACATCATTGCCAAGATTCCAAAGCACATGCACTCACCCTAATAATGGAGAGGGAAGCAGAAATCCTAGAGACGCATACTAGTGCAAAAAGGAAGAAGAATAACAAGAGCCAGAATAGTAGGAGGTTTAGTGATGAGCAGATCAAGTTGCTGGAGTCTATATTTGAAGCAGATTCAAAGCTAGAGCCAAGGAGGAAAGTGCAAGTAGCAAGAGAGCTGGGGCTGCAGCCGCGCCAGGTTGCGATATGGTTTCAGAACAGAAGAGCTAGATGGAAGTCGAAGCAAATCGAGCAAGACTTCAGAACTCTCAGAAATGAGTATGACTTGTTAGCATCTAAGTTTGAGTCTTTGAAGGAGGAAAAACAATCCTTGCTTATACAGGTAGCTACCCTACATCAACATTTGTAGCATTCAAAAGACATAGTTATTTCAAGTTTTTAACATCTAGTTTGCTTTGATTTCAAACAGTTGGAGAAGCTAAATGATCTTATGGGAAAACCGAAAGATCATGATGCCGACACAGATGGTAAAGATCTGGAAGGCTCAAGTAGCAAAGACGGAAATTGTGAGACTACAGAAGAAAAGCCAAGTCACTTGCAGTCACACAAGAATATTGCAAGTAATGATGTTGGGGATGAAGGTCAGGATCAGCTTATGAACATGTGTCAAGTAGAAGCTATACCTGAAGATTGGAATAGATTTGATTCAGGCGGTCTGTTTGATCCGTTGCGTAGCAGTAGTGCTACATCACAGTGGTTCAATTTCTGGATTAACTGAAAGGTTGGAGCTTGAATAAGGATATTATTTGGTTTGAAGATTTTTTTCTCATGCGTTGAGTCCTTCAAACTAAGCATGAGTGAGGTTTCTCTCCAAAAAAAAAAGCATGAGTGAGGTATGTGTATATGGATCGTGTATGGCTTCAGACTTCACTACTAAGCATCCTAATCTAAGGTAGACTTGACAGTTTCTTCTGATTTGGCCACAAAGATGGAAGAACAATTCGAGAAAGACTAGCTACTTCGAGTCCAGAAAACGCAGACGAATGATCAAGACCAAAGATGTGCTTGTTTGTTCATCAATGAGTACTGTATGTATGTAAATGTGATTGTGAGATCGATTGTGATCCATGACGTGAATTATGTAATGTAGCGAGTATTGCAACAATTGCATGAAATAAATTAGTGATATTCTTTCATCTTATGAACTTCCACACAAAGTACTTACCAATTAAGCGCATTAGAACCTCACATGTACCACCCAACTTCAGTAAAGTTTTGATCTAGCACCTTTTGGTCAATCAAGGGACTAACTTCAAAGAAATTGAACAGATCACTCACCTAAAGTCCGAAAACTAAAATCATAGATAATCTTCAACATCTGCCACCTTCATTTCTATATATATAGACAGTAGTTCACAATTCAAACTATACTAGCATGATCATCAAAATTTTGGTGTACTCAAAACGATCGGTCCCAAAACTTGGCTTATGAAATTTACAGTTTTACATATCTGTGAAAAACTAGAAGAGCGTTATCGTACTCCACCAAAAAAAAAAACTAAATATTTTGACTAATATCCAAAACTAAGAAAATAACATCGCAACAAGACAGTTTGGCCGAGTGGTCTAAGGCGCCAGATTTAGGCTCTGGTCCGAAAGGGCGTGGGTTCAAATCCCACAGCTGTCAATTTCTAAGTGTTTGATATTTTTTTTTCTTTGTTATCTCTCTCACTCCATCCTATTTCTGGGCCACATACATAAAACATTTCACACACTCCTTCCCAATCTTTCCAACAACAACTCTTGCAAGCATCAAATTTAGATGGCTTGCTTAACCTTAAAAGCTACATCCTATTTCACCTCTTCAAGTGAGACTTCCATCCCTTCTCTACCCTTCAAGACTCTCAAGTTACCTGCCTTTTGGCCATGGCAAAAGCTCAAGGTGGGCCCCCTCATTGTGTCCCCTATGGGGTTTGGAACTTGGGCTTGGGGCAACCAGCTCCTCTGGGGTTACCAGGAGTCAATGGACAGTGAGCTTCAACAGGTGTTCAATCTTGCAGTAGACAATGGCATCAACCTTTTTGATACAGCAGATTCTTATGGAACTGGAAGGTTGAATGGCAAGAGTGAAAAGCTACTAGGAAAGTTCATAAGAGAATTCCAAGGTCCGCTCTTGTTTTTTTGATCTAATGCATTGATGTGTATCGTAAAATGTCTGATAGATAGGGATGATTGGTGATCAGGGCAAAGGCGGAAGGACATTGTGATTGCTACCAAGTTTGCAGCATACCCTTGGCGCCTAACACCAGGCCAATTTGTCAATGCTTGCAAGTATATAACTATATACTCTTCTCTTTGTGTTTTTATTATGTGATCTATACGAAACAAAGTGCGAGTAAGTGTGTGGAACTTGCAGTGCCTCGCTAGATCGGATGCAGATTGAACAAATCGGAATAGGGCAGTTACATTGGTCAACTGCTAACTATGCTCCTTTGCAAGAACGAGCTCTTTGGGATGGTTTAGTTGCAATGTATGACAAGGTAAGCCCTTTTGGCATTTCAATCTGTATGCTACTTGAGAATGGCTATACTCATAGCAATGAGTACAATGCAGGGTTTAGTTCAAGCAGTTGGGGTCAGCAACTATGGACCAAAGCAGCTACTAAAGATTTATGAATATCTCAAAGCCAGAGGAGTCCCCTTATGCTCAGCACAGGTATACTAACTAGTGTAGTGCTTTAGTAGAAATCCTATTGCACATTGCTGTGCACTCACTGAAATTGTTGATCTTATATTGGAGTGACTCTAGGTGCAATTTTCTTTGTTAAGCGTTGGAGAAGATCAGCTGGAGATCAAGAATATATGTGATTCTTTGGGTATCCGTATGATTGCTTATAGTCCTTTAGGACTTGGAATGCTTACTGGGAAATATTCACCCTCCAATCTTCCAAGCGGCCCTCGGTACATTGTTTCTTCATCGACCCTTGTATCAATTCCATAAATTCACTACATTGTTAGCATAGTTTGCTTACAGGGTAACTTCAATTCTGCAGGGGTTTCCTGTTCAAGCAAATTCTTCCAGGACTGCAGCCTTTGTTGGGATCACTTAAAGAAATTGCGCAGAAACGGAAGAAAACTGTACCACAGGTAATACTTCCACGTTTGACAACATGTTCCAGATTGCATACCTTTTTTAGAACACACATTGCATACCTACGAAGCCTAATACCAGGTCATTTATTCGGTTTTAGGTTGCGATAAATTGGTGCATTTCAAAGGGAACTATACCCATACCAGGAGTCAAGACAGTGAAACAAGTAGAAGAAAATTTGGGTGCACTAGGTTGGCGCCTCAGTTCACAAGAGCTGCTTCAGTTGGAAAATGCAGCACGTGAATCACCCCAAAAGATGATCCAAAACGTTTTCCAAACAAAGTGAATTGGTATGCTATTTCAATGTGGGGAACTCATCACTGATTACCTCTCAATTCCGGACACAAACTAGGGGGAAGCGCTTACGATACTTTCATACATTAGCAGTTCATGCATTTGAAGTGTTTTGCAGGATCTGAATCAGCAAAAGAGTTTGTTAACGATAGCCTCATTAGCCTGGCTTCCTTAAGTGTTCAAATTGAACATTTTGTTCCCTCAGACAAAATTGGTAGAGTTCTATTGCAGCACTTCACTCTGGGTTTATGAGCTAAAGATCATTAATAAGTGATATCACACCACATAACCAAACAAAAACTAAAAGAGAACATTGGCCATGTCAAAATTGAAAGCTCCATTACACAAAATAAGGTTTCAGACTTCAAAGATAAAGCAAGCATACGAAGTCATCCAAAAGGATTGAAGTTCAACCACATTGATGTTACTAAAAATTCTAACAGCAAACATAAAGTCTTCCAGAAGCTGAATTCCACACATGCAATTCATTGTCTACTTGATCTTCTTCTTTGGCCTCAGCTGCATTTAAACAGAAATATGACCAAATTAGGGAGATGAACAGCACCCATAAAAAAATTAAGATACTGTGAGGGTAAAACGATGAAACAAGGCAACATTCAATATAGGATACCTGGTTGCTGTGTCCACACTTCTTCTTCCTGCAGTTGACTGCACGGGGGTGAAGACGTGCATAGCACCTGTTCGTACATAAAGACTTGTGAGTGACCCACAGTATATTACATGATGAAGCATCAAGAATAAAAGATAAGCATTTAATGTCAGAATCAATTGGTCCAAGCACACTCAGGTGTCAAAGCCAGTGATGGATACCAAAATAAAACACATGATTTCAGAATTGCAACTCAACATATGTGATCACACTTTCACTTCAGAAAAGTCGCATACACAACCATTGAAAGGTAAACATTTCATCTCAGAATACATCCAAAGATAGCACCATTAAATTTCTTTCAAAGCATTACCAAAATGGAAACTCACTTGCGGCAGATCATCTTCTCTTGGTTGTACTTCCTAGCCAATGCCATGAGCGAAGGCTCAATGATACCACCACGAAGCCTCAGAACCAAATGCAGGGTCGACTCTGCAACAAGAAATCCAACCACAAACTACCATCACCATGCAACTCCTCAACAAATCATATTCGCATTTAAACTTTCTAAACCATCACAAGATTAATAACAAAGCAACCAAACATCCAATTGCATAGCATTTTCATCCTAACCTAATCCAACATAACCTACACATATTACTAAAGAATCGCTCTTTCTTTTCCAATTTCCAGTTCAACATTTCAATTTCAAATTCAATACTCCATGAACAAATTCAAAGCAAAAAGCACAAGAACAACGAATACTAACCTTTCTGGATGTTGTAATCGGCGAGAGTACGGCCATCCTCGAGCTGCTTTCCGGCGAAGATGAGCCTCTGCTGGTCCGGCGGGATACCTAAACAAACGAAGAGACATCATCAGCCCTAATTCACAGTAAAACTCCGGCGAGGAAGTAAAAGATTACGGCGCGGCTTACCTTCCTTGTCCTGGATCTTAGCCTTGACGTTGTCGATGGTGTCGCTGGACTCGACCTCAAGGGTGATGGTCTTCCCGGTTAGGGTTTTCACAAAGATCTGCATCTTCTCTAAGCTCTGTGCTCTCTCTCTCGTTCTCTCTGCGGCTAAAGTCTCTTTGGGTTTCGGAGTTTGTTTGTTTATATATGATGCAAGTCTGTGAGAGACTAGGGTTTTGGTGGTCGGAATGGAAGATTGGGCTTCCTTTTTTTTTAATGTGAAGAGGGTGGAAGGCCCATTTCTGGCCCAAACGTGAGTGTGCCTTGAACTGGGCCTATGATTAGAGAAAAGACACGACAAGTAATCTCGTATTGTTCGTTACTTAACTAAGGCATAGTTTGGTACATCTTTGCTTTTAAAACAAATTCAGTTTTTATCCAAACTTTTAGATTTTATAGTGTTTGGTAAATAAAAGAACAACAGGTTTTTTTGAAAATTACAAGTCACTAGCAGCAGTTTTTAGAAGCAACTTGAAAGTTACTTTTAAAAACAGCTGTCACTAAAAATACTAGAAATCAATAAATTTTATTTTGACAGCACTTTTAAAACTAATATTTACCAAACACAAAACTATTTTAATTTAAAGCAGCTGTCACTAAAAATACTAGAAATTAATAAATTTTATTTTGGCAGCACTTCTAAAACTAATATTTACCAAACACAAAACTGTTTTAATTTACAGCTGATTATTTTCGAAGTACAACAACAACAATTTTTTTTTTTAAAGTCACAGCAATACCAAACTAGTCCTAAAATCGGAATAAATTCCATGTGATACATGTGTGTGTTGCTTGCAAAATTCTCATGTTGTAAAGATTGCACTAAAGCTCTAATGTGACTTCTAAAGTACCATCCATTATTCCAAACAGTGAAAAACATAGGAGTGTCACTACAAGGATGGTATTACTTTAATCAGGGAAAATAGATTCTCATCACATGCTCCTTTTCTTATCAACTTTGTTCCGATTTCTTCTCTCGACACACACGACTCACTTTCATTCCGATTCCTTGAGTGTGCTTTTAGAATACAGATTTTAGATAATCACATCATTATGAATCAAACTACAAGATGGATTGCAGATTGAATTATTCGGAGCCATACGCTGAGCACATAGTAAAACCACAAAATTGAGCTTGTTGAGGCCCAGCGAGCCCAACCGCGCGCGCTTCTTTGTATTTGCCGCCAGTCACTTCACTGCCACAGTCACCGCCTTCAAATCGGGTCTACGTTTCCGAACCCGCTTTCATTATATTAAAACCCGCGCATGGCCTCCACTCTCTCTCTCTCATCCTCACTCCGCTATATTCGCCCCCCAACGCGTACATTCCACGCGCCGCTGATCTCGCGTCTCCCGCTGTCGAGGCTGCAACCGCACACGATCACTCCCCTTCGCGCGAATCTCAAGACCCCGATCTCCGCATTGGGATCTTCGTCGCCGTCGTCAACGGCCGGGATGGAAAGTCAGAAGAAGAAGGTGGAGGTGTTTGACTCGGAGGAGCAACTGGCGGTGGAGCTGGCCAAGTACACCGCCGACCTGTCGGAGAAGTTCGCCAAAGAGAGAGGCGCCTTCACCGTTGTTCTGTCCGGCGGCTCGCTCATCAACTCCATGAGGTAATGGAAGAGAGAGTGAGATTGAGTTTGTGAAATTGTTAAACGGCGTCGTTTTGGTGATTTTTTTAGGGTTTTGGATTTTGCAGGAAACTATGTGAAGCGCCGTATTTGGAGAGTGTGGAATGGGGCAAGTGGCATGTGTTTTGGGTTGATGAGAGAGTGGTGCCTAAGGATCATGAGGACAGTAACTACAAGCTTGCTTATGATGGGTTTCTCTCTAAGGTATATATTATATGCATTAAAGTTCTATGCTTTGACAGCTTTGTTATGTAATTTAAGTCAAAGACTGTGTTTTTGGGAAGCTTGAACTTTGATTTATGCTTGGGAATTCTAATTATATACACCCATGAGTGAGAGATTGATCTATGATTAAGTATTGGTTTTGTTGTGTTTAGCTATAAGCAATATATGATACTTTCATACTTTGAAACTTTTCGGCTGATAATCCGAAAAATAAGAGTCCGGAGAGAAATGCAGTGTTTCGGGTTATAGAATAGTTTGCTTTATGTAAAAGGCTTTGTTGGATGTGAGGAGATGTTATTGTAAGTGAGATTTAGTAGAACACGATGCCATGCTAGTGATTGTGTCACACATTCAAAACTATAGATATTTGCTGCTCTCACCCTTTAAGGGCATCAGCTGAACCATGGCGAAAGCGATTTGGTTAAGTTGGTTATGTACTTGTGTAATGATAATTAGGTTGCATCGTGCTTTCAGTTCAACTATAAGCGCTGCTGTGTAGAATTATAAGTCTGCATGTGGTCTTAAGTTTTAGCATGTGCTTCCTGAATTCAACTATAGGCATGCTGAATGTTGGTATTTTTGTAGGTACCGATTCCCGCAGGCAATGTTTATGCCATTAATGATGCACTGTCACCTGAGGGTGCAGCAGATGATTACGAGACTTGCCTCAAACATTTGGTTACAAATGGTGTGCTAGCCACTTCAAAAACTAGTGGGTTTCCAAAGTTTGATATCATGCTTCTGGGAATGGGTCCAGATGGGCATGTTGCCTCACTATTCCCCGGTCATCCTCTTGTCAACGAGAAGGAGAAGTGGGTTACCTTTATCAAGGACTCACCAAAACCACCACCGGAGAGGATTACTTTCACCTTTCCGGTGATCAACTCCTCTGCATATATTGCAATGGTTGTGAATGGGGCTGGAAAATCTGGTGCTGTGCAGACAGCTCTCGGAAATAGCGAGAACTCTGACACTTTGCCTGTTGCATTGGTTGCTGCTGAAGACGAATTGACTTGGTTCTTAGATAAGGAAGCTGCTTCAAAGCTGTAGAAAGGAAACTTATCTATAGGCTTGTGAGGTATTGCATGTGTTAATCGTATAATGTGTGTTGAAGCAGAAATCACTGTGATTCACTGCTGGCTTTTCTTAGGAACTGTAACACTAAGAAGTGGTGACTATTTTTGGTCATCCTGATGGTGCAGTAAGAACTAAAATAAAATGGTTTGTTACATTATTCAGTCATGAGTAAAACTTTATTCTCATCTCGGCTCTCTTTATCACTCCCTTGCAACTATATAATTGTGTTAATGCAAACACTGAACATCTGCAGTAGTGAAGCTATCCATCATTCATTCACATTTGGTTTAGTGGCTTCCATAGTCTTTCAATTAGAACTTCGTATCTAGTTATGTATTTCTTCCAAGTTTCTTAATTTTATGGTCAAATATGAGATGTGTCTCTCTTCTTTTTTTTGTTCCCTTTTTGATCGGTTTCTGTGCTCACACAGGCTAAGGCTCGCTTGCTTTGCTTCATGAACCATTCTTGAACAGGTTCAGTTACTATCATCTTTCTAGCTTTATGTCTTCCTTGGATTCTGAACTTACTTTGAAGGCTGGGAAATGTGAATGCGTTTTAAAGTTTTCATCTTGAATTAAGTTTTGAGATTCTCAGCATCTATGAGATGTATGGAATTCATGTTTTTCATCATTTGGTTATGGCATTCTTCAATCATACAATGCTTACTGCTGAACACTGGATTTCAATCACCTATAAGAAAAAGGAATACGTGATTCGACTACCTTATTCTCCTTGAATGATACTGTCCATTTCTCTAAGCACATGTATAGAAAACCAATGCCTGACTCGAGCACATGACAATCCACTTGGTTCTAACTTGTTTAGTTTACTTGAGTACATTGTATAATGTTCATATGAGAAGCATTTGATGTGGGTGTACCCTTTTGTTTCCTTCTCTTTTCCATTTTAAAGAAAGCTCCCTTTGGTTTCTGAACTTGCATTCAAGTCCTCAAAATTATCTTCTTGCTCCTCTCTTTCTTGCAATGTATGCTTGGCCCTAGAAGAAGATAAGTTTATTTTTTTTAAGAACGTGGTAGATCTTCTGCTCAAGTTCATGGTGTAATAGCTAGCCAACGATCCTCATTTTCACGCATGGTTGAGAATTAATGGTGTCTAAACTTAAACCAGGAACTACTGTCTTCATTTTCTATGCTGCATCTAGATCTATAAAACACATCATCTTCATTCATCGTCCAGATGAACCCCAAGTTCAAATGTATACCGATCATATCAACAATAATGCATGGTATTGTAATTAAGTTCATCAATTTCCGAAAGTAAGCTTTGCTTGGTCGAAAATAGTATTGAATTGAAAGAGGGTTTTAGCTCTAAAAGGGACCGAGTAATATCGATTTACAAGCTAAATCCATAATGATCTTGACGGCAGTGGAAAGAACAACTAATGATGGTGTAACCACTATGGATTACATCTCCATCGATACCTTAATAGAATTGATTAGAAGGCCTAAAACAGCTCCTTTAAGGATGGTTGCCTTTTGAAAAAGTTACAGATTGATGGGAACTGCTGCATTCTCATATCAGCATGCAGGTTTGAATAGGTCTGAGTTATTGAGACAGACTCTGCCCACAGGCGTGTTCTAGTTGTGTAGTCACTGTCCTCAATCCAAATTTGTGCATGGACTCGATCTGGGCCTGAAATATCATGCTGATCTAGAATCTCTTTCATGATTGTACTAGTTCTGGTTGGTGATAAAAGAAGAGAATTTAAAGTGTGTAGGGCATGCAGCATTTCTTGGATTTATCCATGCCCATTGTATGATTATAGTTTATAGCTTGCCATTCATCATTTTGCATGTCTTATAATTAATGTAACTACTCGAGAAGGATCTTCTACCATAATCTCAGCTCTGTTTTGCGATATTTGTTCATCAATTTCGACAATAGAGAAACTCTATGTATGTTATACGACAAGAAATTTGTTTAACTTCAGAAGAATAACTCGTTATCGAGATACTTGTCACTTGTATAGTCGATCATACGATGAGGAACAATAAAGAAAAAAGATTGTATTCCTTCTCGCTTTTTTTTTTGTCATTGCTATACTCGGTAAAATTATTCTCCATTATCTATATTCCTTCCTTTCCTTCTCATTCTTTGCTTTCTCTTTTCTGAAAGAACGTAAAAGAAACAGATCCGGTCAATTAGTGCTTGATTTGCTTTCTGTCTCTAGGTTCTCTCTCTCCACTTTCTACTAACAATGGATGCAATAAGGATTCTTCATGTAAACTTGCTTTGAGTCTTTGACTACTCCCACTACAGTTATGTTCACCCAGAATTTTACACCTACAATAAGAAGGAGAAAGCTCTATAAATATTTCAATTGAATGTGATGTTTAAGGTACCATCCAAATAAAAAGGTATATTCATGCCAATTATGATCAAATTTGTGATGCTTAAATAGTGTCCTTAATCAACATCATAGGGGATGATGTGTCTGGCCTCATTGAAATTTTCTTCCCATTTGTTTACTATGTGACTATGTCCAATAGCACTGCGCCCAATTTTGTTGACCCTTAAACACTCTTTTCCTCATTGTGGAAGGTTTAGTGACTAAACAATTCATTAAAATTCACACACACACCGTCGTTACCATTAGTGATGTAAACACCGACTTTGTCTCAAACTTATTATAAACACTTTCTATTTCATAGTTCATACAAAGGGAGAAATGAGTTCCAACGCTGATATATATCTCATATTGTAGTGACACTGTAGTGGTGGATTCTATTCAAATTTGTTCTCAGACTGCAAACTATTAGTGGTGTGGCCTCGATCAATATACAAATGTACCATGTGGATAACATGGTTCTTAAGTAGTGTCACACCACCGTTTTCTGTATGGTTAGTTTAAGCAAATTAATCATGGCTAAATCCCACTTTGTTTTGACTGGCTCGACCCTTTTTCATGAAAAGCAGAGAGCTTGGGCAAAAGGTGATTACGAGATTGCAAAATGCAATGAATGGTGCCTAAACATTGTTAGGCCCGCAGAGTAGTTTTAATTATTTCTTGTATTAGTTATAATACTTAGTTCATCAAGGTAACTTGGAGCAGATGTAATAGTATAATAATGGAAGAGGGGACTAGAAGCAAGCACTCAATGAGAAAAAACAAATGCGTTTGGTGAACTTACCAACCAATTAGATCATGGTCGGGTTAAAAATTGTATGCAAATTAATTATTGGTGTATTCAAATCACTAAACTTATACGGATTTTGAATATAAGAACCGAGATTTCAATTTATCTCTAAAAAGAAACATCATCAAACAAATCGGATTGTAAATATCTCTTTTATCGTAATCGTTCTAAATTAGTTCGGAATTCTGATCTTATGATCAAAAATCAACACCCTGTACATTCGGTTATTTTTCTCTTTCTTAACAATGTCATCAATCTCTCAATGCAATTGACTAATAGAAGTTATAGAACAGTAGAACATCTCACATGATTTGGAGTGGATTAGTCACAATGCACAATATTCTAACCTAATGGGCAAGGGGATTTCCAAAATTTCAAAATCATGGAAACAAATAACAATAGTAACATGCTTGACTATAATGGGTAATGAGACTATTAGTTGCAGAGCATACAAGAAAAAGAAAATGAGGGATATGGTAGAGAACTAGAGATTAGATTCTCTCCCACACTCTTTTCTCCAACCTCTCTCTCTTCATCCTTGGTTTATATATAAAAAAGGGTCTACTCTTCCTCTTCCTCTAGACTCCAAGACTATAAACTTCTCTCTCTCTCTCTCTTCTTAGGAATCCAGAGAGAGACAAAGAAAGAGACTTGCAAAGCAAAGCAAAACAAAGCAATTACAAAACCCAAACCAAAGCTCTTGGCTTTTTCTCTCTAAATTGATCCCAATCCCCTCACTATTTCATTTCTCACAAAAGAAGAAAATTGGGTCTTGTGTGGGTAAAAAACCCAACACCTCCCTCACCAGAAGAAGAAGGAAGTCCAGATCAGAAGGGCATTCCGGTCATTGTCTCAGCTCCATGTTCCCCTCCGGCGCCGGCGACTTGTTCAGGTCATCCGGCGGTGGGGTATGGTCGGCGGCGCAGTCGGAAGTGGCCGTCGGCGTGACGGTCTTGGCCGGACTGGCTCTGGTGATGGCCCTGTTCTGCACTACCTCTAGGTAAAAAACCCCCCAAAATTTCAAAGCTTGCTTTTTGAGAAAAACCCTAGAAGAAGAAGCAGTGACATTTGATCTGTGAAACCCTAGATTTCAAAGCTTAAAATTTCAAAGCTTTAAGGTGAAACCCTAGATTATGAGAGCTCTAAGACGAAGTCAGACTTCGTTGCCTTCGAATTCTTCATCTCCTTCTTCGTCATCTTCGTCGTCATCGTCGTCGTATTCGTGGGTTCAGTTGCGTTCGGTTCTGTTAGTAGTAACCTCTTCCTCACCGGCTCATTGTTCTTCTTCCTCGGATCGGTGAGTCATTTCTATCTCTTAAAGCTTTTTGTTTTCGAATTTTGCATCAGATCCCAGATCTTAAAACAGTTCAAGTTCATTTTTTTGTTTGGTTTTCGAGTTTTTCTGAGTCCACCGATCTGTTGGGTTGTCACTGTATTGGTTCAGTAGTCATGTTTCAGTCGGCTGCTTGAGTTTAGGTTTAACCAAGTCCGGATCTTTGTGTGGTCAAATGATAAATGTGATGAGTTTGGTGTTTTTCGGGTGCTGAATAGAGACAATGCAGTGGTTCAGTATGTCAATGAACTTAATCTGCAACCTTGTCATAGGTTTTATGATCCCTTGTTGAGCTGAAGTTTGTGTTTGATTGCTGTGGGATCTGTTTGTTGGTCTTTTTTTGCGAGTTTGTGTATTGTAGCTGTAAAATGCTTTGGCTACTGTTTTATTCCAAAGTCTTGAGACTTTTGTTGTGTGATTGTTGACTGCCCAATTTTAGTTTTGTCTATGATGGCTTGTTCACCTGTTGCCTTATTGATTGTGGCATTTGGTTTTCAGGGCTCGTCTTAAGTCACCCTGGTCCCGCCGGAAAAGAAAGCATGCTCTTTCACTTAACCAATGGAGACATTTCTTTACACCAGATGGAAGGCTTCGCGATGGTGGAGTTAAATTGGTAAAAAAAGTTCGCAGTGGGGTGAGTTACCATCACAGTCTTCCTATATGCTTGTTGCTCACAGAATTATGGCAGTACAAGGGTTGACATTATTCACCTTCAATTTTTATTGTAGGGTGTTGATCCAAGTATTAGGGCGGAGGTCTGGCCATTTCTCCTTGGAGTGTAAGCATCTCAACATCTGTGATATCTTATAAAATGATATTTGCATCTTTTAGGTATACTTTTTCTGTTTGATATCAGGTGCTTTGCTGTACCATGCTTTAGAGAGGACTAGATTTTTCTTTGCTCCTATGAATCTCAATGATCCTAATCCATCATATTGATTGGTAGATATGCTTCTAAGCATATGTTCAGGCCTCCTCGTGTATGTATGGCAAGTCTGGTTTGGGTTATGAGAGCTTAAGTTTAGCCCTGAGGTGTGGGATTTCTATTAACATAGACTTTGTATGTTAGTTGATGTGAAACTTCAAACAACTCATGTTGTTTGTATGAAAAGCTTATGAGATTCCTTCCAAAGTGTATGCATTCAAAATATAAAGTTTGCTTGTAGAATTTGGCCAAAATTGCATGTTCTCTGTGTTTGTGTCTAATATTGCAATTATCATATTGCCATCATTTTCTTTCCTATGCTCCTGTGTCATGTTACGTATTATATAGCTATGTTGTATTTAGTAAGGTTGCAAAACCATACTCATGCTCATTGGTAATTTCTATGTCAACAGCTATGATTTGAACAGTTCGAAAGAAGAAAGGGATATAGTCAAATCTCAGAAAAGGTACCATTGCTGAATTCATTTAAGAATTTATTCCTTATCACTAAATTGCACAAATGGAATGCACATTTTGCCTGGTTGATGCAAATTTTTTGTTCCACTGTTCTTCTAATTTCATATTATGCTCTCTATCTGATTGCAGAAAGGAATATGAGAAACTACGCAGACAGTGCCGTCGGGTCATAAAGTGCATCAATGGGAGCTCTAAGTTAAATGGGGACAGTTGCCCTGAGATGGATTCTCCTAGCTCCGAGGACGTGGTTAGTGCCAGGGAGTCCCTTTCTAGTGAAGAAAGAATTGCAGATTCTGAATACTCAGATGACCCGTCCACTTTATTGTTGGATGGAGATGAGACTTCAAGACGAAACACGAATGCTGATTCCAAAGCACTCAACTCAGACTCATCCGACTCAGACTCTTCTGTAGAATCTGAGGTGATTCAGTCTCGCCCCTCGTGTGAAGGAAACGAAAAGAGTGATCCTGACATGACTACCAAGGATGATGTATCTCCCTTGAGGACAAAAATCCAATCAACGCTAACCAGTGAGGATTTTAGCACATGGAAGCGGATCATACGCCTTGATGCAGTACGAACTAATGCTGATTGGATTCCGTACTCCCCAACTCAAGCTGAAGTATCGAATGATAGGGCACGGCGGTCTGCTGAGGCTGTTGGGTTGAAGGATTATGATCACTTGGAGCCTTGTAGAGTTTTCCATGCTGCTAGACTGGTTGCTATTCTTGAAGCATATGCACTGTATGACCCAGAAATTGGTTACTGCCAGGGTATGAGTGATCTACTTTCTCCTATAGCTGCTGTAATGACAGAGGATCACGAGGCTTTTTGGTGTTTTGTGGGTTTCATGAAGAAGGCTCGACATAATTTTAGGCTTGACGAGCTAGGGATCCGAAGGCAGTTGCATATAGTTTCTAAGATTATCAGATGCAAAGACTCCCATCTTTACAGGCACTTGGAGAAGCTCCAGGCTGAGGATTGCTTTTTCGTCTATAGGATGGTGGTTGTGCTGTTCAGGAGGGAGTTGACATTTGATCAGACAATATGTCTGTGGGAGGTAATGTGGGCAGATCAAGCAGCTGTTAGGGCTGGGATTGGAAAATCTGCATGGAGCAGAATCAGGCAACGAGCCCCACCAACGGAAGATTTATTACTTTATGCAATCGCAGCTTCAGTATTGCAGAAAAGGAAGTTGATAATAGAGAAGTATAGCAGCATGGATGAAATCATTAGGGAGTGTAATAGCATGTCTGGGCAACTTGATATATGGAAGCTCCTGGATGATGCACATGACTTGGTGGTAAACCTCCATGACAAGATAGAGACATCCATCTCTGCGCCATCTCTTAGCTAAGTTCATACTTACATTGTTAGGTTTCATTTTGAAAGTGGGTTCAATCGGTACTCCGAACTCTTTTTCTTTTCTTCTTTCCTTTTCTTTTACGCAAGCACCCACAAGCTTAATCGAGTCAGAGTTGTGTGCTACTCAATTTTGCATCCTCTGACTACGAGCATACTTGAAGTGGAGGTGGGCAAACATTCAAAAGATTAATTATTTAGATTTATCTGTGTTGTTGTAATCCTCGTACTTTACTGGAGTTTCCTAGACGACAGGTTCCAGATAAAATGCCTGTGTATCGGTTTTTACCACTAATGTACTATTATTACAATACTGGATGAGGAATACATCAAGCATTTCATGTGTTCCCAAATTATTATCTTTATTTTATCCCATGATTTCAATCTCACAAGACATGTCGAGGAATTGGATGGTCCAACCCCCAGAGGCTTGAGGTTGCTAATGTATGCATAGTAACAGATTTTACTAGGATCACAGAAAGTGCATCCACATCTGAAGAAAAGCAAAGGCTAGGAAACCCTGACTGAAACCAATCTTTGACACACAATTCTCTGCCCATTTCTTCTACTGAAACCATGTAGGGTACTGGCCAAAAAGGATAGTAGATTTACAAACAGTCGATGATATTCAGTATTCACTGCATAGCTGAAGTGAAGCAATCTGACGGTGCATAAAGATGTCCAGGAATAGATAGCTCATCATAAATTCAAGATCATCCATTAAGATTAAACCATTCAATAGAGACCTTAACCAAACTGACACTAGAAGCAAATGACTGATGAACAACAATGTGAACCGACAACATACTAGAAATACGCAATTGTAATTACAACTGCTCCACTGTGGACAAATGAAGTAACCCTTACAAGGGGGAAATGTAACTAAAATGACATGACTACTCTTTCTTGGTAAAGTGACGGACGGCAAAGGCTAAACCCAAGATTAACAGGGGCACCAGGAACTGTAAAATCTTGATCACAAACTCGGATGTCTTATCCGGATTGTAAGTCTGCGGTGGCGGAACAAAGGTCCGTTTTAGTGGGACAGTTGATGCATCGATCTCTCCAATGTAGTACTTGTCCATCATCTCTGGCAGAATCACTGTGACCAACATCTTCAAAATCATTTGTTCCATCTTTCCCTACATCAAACAACATTAATGTCATAAGCTATCCACGCTTGAAGGTTGCCGAAAAGCATATAGGTAACAGAATGTCTTACCTGTTGCAGCTAGCAAAACTTCATCTCCTCCGGGATGATCTTCCATGAAAGGGGTCACATCATACACCTAAAATCAACAATTCAAACACTTGAGCACAACAGATAACTGATAACCATATCTTTATAACAGAAGAAAGAACCAACCCCTTATCAATTAATCAAGGCTTAGTAGTTAGCAAATTTTGGTCCAATGTTTAAGATCCAACTCCATCAACTCATCACCTAAAAATGTACAAGTCCTAGGTTGAGATTGATAAGACAAAAGAACCAATCACTTCCTGTTAATCAAAGTAGTCACTGATAAGACATAAGACCAACCGCTTCCTATTAATTAAAGTTCATGGTAGTTGGCAAGTTCAATGTCCATCAAATCATCAGCTAAAAAATAGTCACTTATAAGTTGAGATAGACCAATAAAAAATAGCTTAGCACAATTACAACTACTGAATTTGGTTGATTCTTAACAGTTCTAGGTGAAAAGGGCATGCTTTTCAGAAACAAAATAGTTGATTTCTAAATTGAGGGTTTCAGCTCTCTCTCATCTTTGAGAGGACTGATCAAATGAATCAGGAACTAAATGTAACTACTCTATGGTGAGACAGATACCACCTTCAAAACACAGTCACAGACTAGCAAAATTACAATTACTTAGTTCATTCTTCACAATTCTACAAAGAATAAGGGGCATGCATTTCAGAAAACACAAGCCAATTTATAAATTGAAAGGGCTAGTCAATCAACCAGACACCAAAATCTCCTAAATCTAATCCAGAAAGATCTGACCTTCCCAGAAATAATAAGCCAGCAATCTTTGGTCTGGTTGTGCTTAGCCACCTCTTCAAAAACGTGAACTTTCAGATCTGAAGCCATTTCCCCTCTGCAAACCAAACCCAAAACACAACCAATCATTAAAAACCCACAAATCAAATGCAACAAAGCCTTGATCTTTACCAGTACACAGCCCACAAACACAGTTACCACCAATCACAAAATCGAAAATTGAAACAAAATCAAAGGTTTAAGCACAAAATTTCAAAGAGACATGCAGGAAGGAATCCAAACGGATCAAAAGACAGAGATTCTGAATTAAGACACAACAAAAGATGAAGACTTTGGCTTACCAACGTGCAAAGGCTTTGTGAGACGTCTCTCTCTTTTGCTTTTGTTGTAACTCTCAGTCTGGGGAAGTCAGCTGATGCTCACAATTGGACTATATATTCTAGTTATATAAGTCCAAGATCTTGTTGTCAAAAAAAAAAAAAATCAAAGATCTTGACAGTTGTCCAATTGCCCTTCAATTTCATATAATTAACAAACTTATTATACTTCTACATAATCAAGATGAGGGTATATATGTCTTTATACGTATAACTAAGATAAAAAATTATGTTAAGGGTGTGTGAGCCTCACACGCATGATTCACACATGAAAATCATGCGTGTGTGAGCCACTAAATGTCCGTATCTTATTATTTAATTATTATTAAATTAAATAAGAACTATAAAAGCTATTTAATTTTATTTTTTTTTCCATCTCTACCAACCTTGTTTCTCCTCCTCTAGCAGGGGCAGAACCAAGATTATAAGGTAAAGGGTCCGATTATTGTTAATGAATTTGAGCTAGAAATCAGCTATCATTGTTAATGAATTTGAGCCAAGTTTGAGCTAGAAATCAGCCACCGTTAAGGTAAATAATGAAGCTTAATAAGATAGTTTAGGAACTCAAGGGAGGTCTAGACCCTCTCTGGCGTAAACGTACCTCCGCTCCTGTCCTCCAGTTTGGTCTTTACTTTCATGCTTCATTTGGTTCACGTTAAGTTAAGAAAATAAATCAATTTTTTGTATTTTCTAATTATATTTTCTGGATTATCTGTCTCCAATTTCCTGATTCAAATTGGTTAACCACCACCATTTTAGTGGTCATACCCAAGGATTAAAATCTCTGCGATATATCCGATATATCCTCCGATATCTCCCTTTTTTGAAGGACCGATATATCTTTAGGGGTCAATATCTTATCTTCCACCGTATCTACGATATTTCCCCGATATTTAGGAAATATCCTCAAATATCACCGATATTTAGGAAATATCTCCGATATTGAGGAAATATTTCTGACATTTATGATATTTTCGATATATCACTGACATATTAATAAAATATCTGTAAAAAATTGAAATGTTATCCGGAAGAGAAGTAACTAATTCCCTCGAGGTATATCCCAATGACGAGTGGTGGTCTCGACTTGAAACTGTAACTGCCAATATAATCAACGTACAAAGGGTATTATCTGAAGAAGTTGTTGGAAACCCAGAAGATAATTTAGACAGTGATGATGCATGGGGCGGCATAACAACTCCGGATAGTTCAGATGATGATGAAAATGGTGGAAGCGGAAAAGGTGGTGGAAATACTGGCACCGAGTTTGTATATGGACAATCTTCTACAGTTGGTGGATTGAACAATTTTTCATCTGAAGGAAATTACGATCATGCCTCCCATGATCATGGCTATAGAAGTACTAGGTATGGAGCGCAAGAGGATACCATGTATGAGAGGAGGACTAGAGGTCCAAATGTTGATCAAGATGTTGCTTCAGTTGCGCTAAGTTTTGATTCTATTTGTTTAGGTAGTGGGACTGGAACCTCAAATGAATCCCAAGAAGGCAACAATCAATATAACTATAATGTTTATGGCTATAATCAATGTGTGGAAGTCAGTGATCAGTCATTTAGTTTCCATCATCCTTACTATCCACTTATAGGGGAAACAATCGGCAGCTCCAAAGACATATATGATTATCATATTCAACATTACAATTTGTACTATATGAGTCATATGTCTTAATCTGATTATTGTACTTTTGTGGATCAGCGTGTGTCTTATGACTCTTATCAACAACCTAGATTCTTATTCTGGATGTAGATGAAGTTGATATTTGTAATATTTATATATAAATCCAATAAATTAAATATTTCAGAAAAAAAAATTCTTCCCAAAATACCGATATTTTTTTCCCGGGTTTCCCCGATATATTCCCGATATATCCGAAATCTCCCTTTTTTAACGGACCGATATATCTACCGATACCGATATTTTAATCCTTGGTCATACCACAATCCAATACGGTGCAGTCCATATGTAGCAAGACAGAACCAATTAGGTAGTTGGCAGATTTGAATTCGAATTTGAGAACATATTTTCCAATGGCAACCACATTCCCGTACGATTTTCAACATTATTGACTTTACACAGAAGAAAAGCATTTATATTTACCAAACTAAAAATGGGAACAATCAACGATCAAACAATATTCCCTAATAATCCAATATTTATATATGAAAATGTAGAATATCCAATATGAAAAGTCCTTATGCGAGATGAAAGTCTGAAATTTGATTTTGGAATTCTTGAAAAGTTTATGTACCATGTATTTCTTCGGTTTTAGTATATAATATCATGAAAACGGAATGCCAATCTGCTTTAGTTTTCGTTATTCTCTACCTACCAGTTTGAAGAGAGGAGTCTGTTTGTTATTGTAATCGCGATTCGGAGAATATCTTTGTAGAGGGGAACTCATGTTTCATGCTGATGCTGCAAAATGCATCATGCACTTTGAAGAAAACAATCAAGTAACACATTTAGCAGTACTATTATCATCCTTTTCTCTGCTGAAGTCGACTGGTATTGTCTCTGGAATCTAACTATGTATTACAATGGAATGTAAATGTAGAAATCTAACTAACATAACAACTTCACATCATCCATGTTGAAGTAGAATCACAGACCTAAGAGCATAAGCAGAAGAAGATCGGTTGGTTTACGGCTTCATCAAATATGACCTGTGCTACTCTAAGGGAGCTATCGTCATATTTTCAGTATGACAGCGTCTGATCTGATGTTGGTTTCTTAAACCAGGCACCTTGATTGCATCCACAACGTGACAGAATCGAGCTGAAATGGAAGTAAATTGAATTTTCTGCTGTGTGAGATGTATTTACATCACAGATTGAAACTTAACAATCAAATAGTAAGAGGAAAGCAACATAAAACTGAAGTCTCTATGCTCATTCTGGTGCTCAAATCATATATTTCATTGAACCGCATATGATACACCTTATGTGCATCATGACATTTGACCGCTTGAACTGATGTAGGATACAAAATCCTGTTATCTACCATCTACTGAGCTTGAGTTATTATGATTGGACTGAAAAGAGAAACAAGGGAACTTCACGGGTTTCCTATACTACTCTGAAACTGCATCTAGGATTTTACCTACTGCAACTCTACTAGTAGAAAACTAAATAACTAGCTCTTTCTTTCTCTCTTCCGTATTAACTGGCCAAGAAGTTCATACAGATAGGAGGGCGAACCTTTGCCAACGCAAGAATTGATGAAGGGAGAATCCATAATCCATCTCCACAGATCAAACCAGAAGCAACTGCAGGAACCATCAAACTGGCCTTGTTATGTTTCAGTTTGTGCCACACAAACACGATCAAACTCCCCATGCACATGTCAATTGCAAAGTAAGCTCCAACCAGGAAAGGAACAGCCATAGCCATTGGAAGGGGGGCATATTTGCTCATTTTCTTGGGACCAAAATCTCTCAGCAAATTGGCTGCTATGGCAAAGCTAAAAAAAGCATAGCATAGGTCCAAGCAATGTTGGGGAAGGGCAGAGAAGCCTTGCACTCCAAGAATTGCCATGTTACGATAAATGATGGCATAAGGGACTTTATATTCACCATTTGGGTTCCCAACATCAAAAGCCTTGTAGAAGAGAAAGAATGTCAGGGGAGCTACCACACAGCCAATAGCTGTCCCGATAGCTTGACTAACTATCATTGATCGAGGAGATGTGAAAGTTAGATGGCCCGTCTTCAAATCATGCATCAGGTCAGATGAGATAGAAACTATGGACTTGATCAAACCACAGCCAACGAGTCCTGCAACGACACCATCATGTTTCCCAGCCACAGCAGCTAGCACGAAAAGAGCTACTTTCCCATAGTTGTAGGCCATGTTCATGTCTGTTAAACCCGCACCGTAGGCATTGCAGAAGCTTAGAGACGGTGCAATCATGTACGCAACAACTATATAATACCATTTCAGCTGAGGAAACATCATAGGGATAACAATGATGGAGATGATGGAGAACAATATGTACCCTACGCATGCAACCCAAATAGGAATCTTATCTCTTATGAAGACCTCATTTCGTCGGCGTTCATCAAGAGGCAGATTCGGATCAATCGAAACTTCGTCTGTATGAGAGATAGATAGGTAAGTTAGTGAAGTTACCCCATTACAAGCTTCTTGACTAACAATATGGAGATACATAAAATGCCAATCATTTACCTGTTGTGAGGTCCTTCTTGTTCAGTTTGGTGTGGATACTTGAGCCAGTAAAGTAAAGTATCTTGAGAAAATTGTACAGCCCATCTCCTAGTATCAGGGCAATCGAAACAAAAACCTGCACCAACAAAAATATCCATAAAATTCATTTTCTAAGTACATGAAATAAAAGAAATCCCAGTGAGTAAATCAGTTAGGCATTTGATTGAAATGGATTTGACTTTATAGTTCTACCTTATAACCATTTACACTCTTCATACTACTTTCTGATAAAGTTGCAGGGAACCATTCCCCTTTAAGGCCCTTTATTAAGGGCCACATTATTCCCCAAGAGAGCACAGCCCCGAGAAGCAAAGATAAGTTCACAAGATGGGAACAGATCATTCCTGCTCCTATGTATGTCATACTAAAATCAAAGTAGAACCTGCAAAATTCAATTTGTCGAATTCAATTATATGAAAAAAAGAATCTAACATAGTACACTTAAGAGGAATGGCAGGAATAGAGCACACACGTATTCTTCCAAGCTTTCAATCCAAATGTTGGAAACTGAACAAACCCACATTGCTCCCCGCCGGCATAAAACCACTGAAAGCCAGCCCACAAGAAACTAAATGAAAAGTATTTCATAAACCCATGAACCTGCTTCCTGCAAGAAGAACCTCAACATGTTTTAGTTCTTTCAGAACTCCAACTCTATTTGATTTTGTATATGAATTAATAATTCATGAAAACTGATGCATACTTGGCCATTTTGTCTCCTTTTGGAGTATGGAACCCATTTATAAGAACAGCAGTAGCAGTTCCACTCGGATAACGTAGTTTATAGTCTATTATCATAATCTGCAAAACCACCGAAAATGCAATGAACAAGCAATCTCCTAAACTTAACCGAGGATCAATAAATTCGTACTAATCAAACACACAAACCAATAATCTATTTCTGAATGATTTAGCAGTTGATTAAACTAGCTCTAATCACCTGTAAGTGGAAGAACTTGAGAATATACCTTTCTGAGAGGAACCAAAGCCAAAAGACCAACAAAGCTAGTAACAAAGAGAAAACCAGTCATCCAAACAAGACCAGGCTCCTTGGTGCTCCCTGGAGTATTCCCTTCAGTATCAACTCCAGCTAGCTCATATGTCCTCCTGTTCAAACCCAAGAGGTAAGATCCAAACCCTCCTGCAATGTCACATTATCAGAAACAAAAACTACAAAAAAAACAAAAAAAACAAAAACAAAAATCTTCCACAGCAGTATTCAATAGCTTTTCTAACCTCCAACAGCAATGCTATAACAAGCAACAGCACACGTCTGAATCACGGTATTCTCTTGCCTAGTGAACGGTTTTGACACAATCCCAGCCTTTGATAGCAGCTTGGTCCAAGTCTGCACAAACACAAAGGCCAGGAGAGCGGCTGACACATTGAGATTGGGAATCAAACCAGTGGTGAGGTTCAGCTTCTGCACAATAACACTGTATATGATCCCAATGATCACACTAGACACAAGTCCCCTAAATGTAATCTGTTCCTTCCATGGAGGGAGTCTGTTCATCTCCACAGATCCACCAACTCCATTTTGCTCCACATTTTCCCTCTCAATATTCTCAATCTCCATGTTTCCATCCCTGCCTGTGTTCCCCATTCGGTTTGCTCAAAACAACAGCACCACCTCTTCTCCCTAATCCAAATTCAACACTCAATTTCAGAAATGCATGAATTTATACAATCCACGATACAGAAACGACAAACCCAATATGCATTAATGTGATGCAGAAATGAAAGAGACGCAACACTAAAACCATAAATTTTATGTTCTCACCTCAAACGCAGCAATTCCAGAAATCCAAAAATGGGAAATGGGGAAATCCGAAACCCTTCAAAGCCTTCAAATTTGCATTCAAAATTTCTCCTTTAACAACTTGAAACGAGGGTAAACTCAGAATTGCATCTCCCTCTCTGCGTTGACCTCCTCACCACAAAATATCAAAACTTTGAAGAACACAGAGAAAACCCAATACAGAGAATATAAAACAAAAAAAGCTGACCAGAAAACAAAAGGTTTGAGCCCAGAAATCTAGAAACAGTTGCTTGCTGTCCCAGTTTTAGCTCACTTCCCACATCATCACATACCCAAAACTCTCGTAAAGGTTGAGACTTTATAGAAGGAAAATCAATAAAGGAGGGAAATTTACAAAGGAGAATCGAAAAGGCAAAATAGGAGACTCAGATTACTCTGCATGTACTACAAAGTTTGTAGTACAGAAACAGTTCTATGTAGTACATATATATACAACCACTCAAATTTTCCAACCCCATTAACAGAAAGAATAGTTATACATTTTGAGAGACACGTTTCTGAATGACTCAGACATCTAAGGCTGGAAGATCTACATCTGCTAAAGCACAAGAGTCGGAGATATTGAAATGGAAGGTGGTTAGTGATGGATGTGAGTGTTTGGAGCTTACAGATTCCTTGAGAAAGTAGACTTTGGATGCGTGTGGCTTCAACAAGTCAGAACAAACGTACACCCAGAAGTGCGTGTGGCTTTTATATGGTCAACTAACCCAACAGCTATATGGAATGATGACTTGTGTGAGAATGATTTGAGGTAGGCGGCTCCAAGATTGAAAGTAATTGGATCGGATGGTGAGATATCAATTTGACTAGTCTGGTTAGGATGAGATACACTAGTTGTGGCCTAAATGCGTGTGGATATATGTTGCGAGATAATATCGCCTAATCTTTACGGTACTTATAAGTGAGCATAGTTTTCCTTCTTAATAGGAGATATATATGCATCTTCTGTGTTCAAGAATGATGACATTCATACCTTCTATATGCATTTTCCATGTTCAAGGATGATGGCATACCTCCCTAATTGTAGGTAGAGTTAGTGACACCTGATGTCATTATGCATGTGTTGTATCTGGCCTTAACAATTTTAAATACACAAGTGCTAGGATTTGTCAAATTAGGAAATAATTTGCATTTTGTTAATCGTACGTGTTCATTATTGTGTTTCATTTTTAAATTGAGCATAAATAGTATTGGTACTTTTTGTACTTAATGTAGATGATGAACGTCTCAGCTGCTTAATACGTATATGCATGCAGTATTTCTAACGGTTTTTCAATAATGATCATGTTTGGCTAATCATCTTTGGCTAATTCATAATGAGCATCATCCTTGAATGACTTACTAATTCAATGGGGTTGGACCATTTCATTCCATATCTAAGGTTTGGACCATTTAACTAGCTTAGCAAGAATGAGAATTCTGATATTGTCATGTCTCTATAATCACTAGAATTGACTATTCCATAGTCACTAGTGGTGATTTTCTTTGAATCCTATATAGTTGATGCTTGAAGCCAACTATTGATTAGCTACTAGTCTATGCTTTAAAGAAATGCTTCTATGACAAACAAGAAAGGATGGATGAAGAAAAGGCCAATGAGATTATGAGAACACGGGAGAGTATAGTTTATGCCCCAAACATCAAACTTGGCCGTTTGAGCCCAGATAACAGAATAGAAACAAGGCATAATCTATGAGCAATGTAACTTGAGCCCAAACTAGAAACTCCTGCTGTCTTGTCACAAAGTATGCAGTCTATTTTTCCCCTTTCATAAAAAAGAGCTTTCATTTGATAATGTGATTGTCATTTGATAATGTTTGATAACATATTCTCCCATAAATGTTATACATTTTCTTGATGTTATCATAATTAAAAAAATATTAAAATTTTCTTGCATATTAGATATTGATATGATCATAAAAAAGTAATAGTTGAACATAATACAACAAAACGCATAAATAATATGAGAACAACCGCACTGGCTCTATACATTCTCGTTCTCATTTTATTTATGAGAATGAACAATCTCCAAAATTTAAATTTACCTTCATTTACCATAAAGAAAAAGAAATATCAAGAGTCCAATCTAAGCAAGCAAATCGTTATTTCTTCTTCATCACACAAAAATTTACCACCCAAAAAAACCAAAAAGGACAGTATCGTAATTATAACAAGCCACTTCCTCATCAAGCAAAGTGAACCAAACCTTCTCCTCTTCCCCTTCAAAAGCTCTCTTATCTCTCTCTCCCTCTTCCTCTCTCTATCTCTATCAAATTAGGGTTTGCTGGTTATCAATTCCACTGATAAACCCTTTTCGATTTTCTCATCCCAAATGGGTTCGCAGAGAGAGACCAAGTTCTTGCAGGAGCTCATGCTCTACGCCGCGAGCGCTGCCCTGAGCTACCTGGCTATCGTCGTGGGGCTCCGACACCTTGACCCGAACCGCGAGGCCTCCAAGAAGGCCATGGAGCACAAGAAGGAAATCGCTAAGCGGCTAGGTCGTCCTCTCATTCAGACCAATCCTTATGAGGTAGAAAACCACTGTGGAAAAAGCTCTTTGATATTTTTGTGCCCTAATTTTCGTAATTAGGTTTTTGTTTGCCTTTATTTGGTAATTGGGATTGGAATAGGGAATGTGAAAGTTTTGAACTTTGATTTCTTTGGGTTTTGATTTTGTTCTCAGAAGATTTGTGTTTTTGGAATATGAGTTTTGGTTGTGGGGTTATGTTACTTTGAACTAAGTTTTGAAGTATGAGTATTGATTGCTTGGTAATCCTTATTGGAATGTAAATGCTTGCGATGTTATGCATCAATATGGATTTAAATGAAACCAGTGGTGTTAGGTTGCTTCACTATCTACGATTGTCTTTTAGCAGCATTAGTTATCTTCCCTTTGAATGAGTAAGTGGGAATGTGAAAGCAGTGAACTTTGATTTCATAGCGTTTTGATTTTGTTCTCAGAAAATTGGTTTCGGGATAATGAGTTTGATTATGGGGTTATGGCGGTTCGAACTTTTTTAAGTATGATCAATGCTTGCATAGTATTCATTACCGGATTGTAAATACTTGGGATGTTATCCATCGACGTGGGATTCACTTCACTTTTGAGGATTGCTTTTAGCATTTGTTATCTTCTCCTTGAAATTGCAGCATTTAGTGAGATTGACTAATGCTTATCTAGTTGATTATTATCAGGATGTTATAGCTTGCGATGTTATAAACCCTGACCACATTGATGTGGAGTTTAACTCCATTGGAGGGCTGGAGGAGATAAAGGAAGCCTTATTTGAACTGGTGATTCTTCCACTCAAGAGGCCGGACCTCTTTAACCATGGGAAACTCCTTGGTCCACAGAAGGGAGTCTTGTTGTATGGACCACCGGGTACTGGGAAGACTATGCTTGCTAAAGCTATTGCAAAGGAGTCTGGAGCTGTTTTCATTAATGTTAGGATATCAAATCTGATGAGCAAGTGGTTTGGTGATGCACAAAAACTTGGTAAGTGTTGAACAAGTTAAACTTGTGCTTTGTGCTTTGAATTGTAGAATATTTCTTAATATCTTTAAATTTTTCTCTGAGTCAGTATAGCATTTGTACTTATTTGCTTGTGCTGAATCTCATCAGCTTCATGCTTTGCATACTTCTCTTAATCCAAGCTGGATTCAAAACATACTAGGTTATCTACTAATTGGTAGGAGTTTCTCAACATGGTCAACATGATTGCTTTTGGTTATAATATTGATCTGAGGATTTTAAACTTATATATGGACGGAGTGTGTATGTTCCATTAGTGTCCCTCTGTAATCTTCAGTTTATACTTGTGTAATGTATTTGATTTTGTCTTCGTACCCTTTTGTCAACTATGCTTAGCATGTTATTATATGCTTCTGCAGTTTCTGCTGTGTTTAGCTTGGCTCATAAACTTCAGCCTGCTATCATATTTATCGACGAGGTTGATAGTTTCTTAGGACAGCGCCGTACTACAGAGCATGAAGCATTAACAAACATGAAAACTGAGTTCATGGCTTTGTGGGATGGGTTTACTACAGACCGTAAGTTTCTTATTCTCTTTTCACTCTAAAATTGTTTAGTTTCTTGGTAAGGCTTTTGGTTTGATGGTTTTATGTATTTCATCTAGAAAATGCTCGGGTTATGGTTCTTGCTGCTACTAATCGTCCATCAGAGCTTGATGAAGCAATACTTCGGCGTCTTCCTCAGGCCTTTGAGATTGGGATGCCCAGTGCAAAGGATAGAGCTGAGATATTGAAAGTAGTCTTGAAGGGTGAGAGAGTTGAAAATAACATTGATTTTGATCGTTTAGCTGCCTTGGCTGACGGGTACACTGGTTCAGACCTACTTGAACTCTGCAAGAAAGCAGCCTATATCCCAATTAGAGGTTTACTAGATGAAGAGAAGAGAGGGAAAAAAGCTTCGGTGAGTTTCTTTTCAACCATTTAACAGTTGACAAAATCCTTCTATATAAATATATATGATATATTGCAAGAGTGGGGATAAAAATCTTGGAATTGTAGGATTGTAAAGTAGGGCTGTAGGATTTGATTCTTTGAATATTACTCAAAGTATTGGTCTATGCTTCTTTTTCCAGGCACCAAGGCCATTATCACAGAAGGACTTGGAGAATGTTCTTGCAACTTCCAGGCATACAAAGGTTGCTGCAAATGAGTATTATACAGGATTGAACTTGCCATCATCACCAAGGTTGTCAAGGAACAGGGATTCTGTTGAGATTCCAGCTCAAGCTGCAATTAATGAGCTCTCTAGGCTTGTGGTTTCCCAGATATTGAATATTCAAACCGATCCCCAGGACCCGTAAAGTCGTAGCTCATCAACCCCAAGCCACATGTCCCCTATGACTGACATTTTCCTTTCAGCATTGTCATACTGTGGCAGTAGTATCCTCTTCAATCCTTTATTAGGTTTTGTATAAATCATCCAAGTTCTCACGGAGTTCCATATTCTTGAATGCCTAATATCAGATTTTGAGTTAGCAAGCTAAAAGCAACATGATACAATGATAAATATCATACTCTTTTGTATTGCTTAAAGTTAGATGTTTGGAAATTAACCATTTTCTATTACAGAAGTTTTGTGACTGTTTATAGTGGTTATTATTGCATCAGATCTCTGTCGCTTCATTCTTACTAGAAAAATGACTTCTATCCACCAACTAGCTTCTACCATCATATTCTTGATGATGTTGATAGCCAAATTATGTGCCTACCTATTGATGTGTTATTAGAATATTAGATGGTCATCAAGTGTTTATGTACCTTGAAGCAGTTGTTTGTTAGTGATGCTTATGGTTGTAATGAGTGTGTTTAACATGGTCAGCCAAGTTGGTTTTGGCTACCAAATGATTAGGACCATCTTCTATCTATGACACATTAGCTGGCGGAGCACTTTGGGTTTTGGTTTTGGTTTTGGTTTACTGCTGGGAGTGAAGGCCACGCAATAAAGCGAGGCCTCCTCATTACCAACCCTTTTGAAGTTTGCGAGCCTTGGTCCCTCCCACACGCTTTTACTAATACTCAGGACAACATCTGCACCGCAAGGGCTGGGCCGTTAAATTAGACACCGTATGCAATGCGCCTCGTGGGCGCATCTCATATATCCAAAGTTACAGTACTCTAGGCACTATCGAACCATAATGTAGGCTTGTTAAGCATCTCATATTTTCGGAGTTGCAGTACTCTAAAGTACTACTAAACAATAGTCTAGGCTCGTTAAGGTAGGGGAGTAAGAAATCACTGCCAAAATGTTACAATTCAGTGAGTACAAACAAATGATACTAAAAATGACCCTCAATTTCTATATAACAAGAATCAGAGTATGGTATTAGGTGCCATCAAATTATATGATATGATATTTCAGCAAATAAGTGAGATGTCCAAATCAACAATTTGACATTTTGTTGTTTAATTGACTATGATCAAAGTTGTGACACTAGTTTAGTACATTACTGTCCATGAGCAATTTGTTCCAAGAATGTCATATATCAGCTGATTAGTCCTCTTCTATGTTTAATAATCCCCACGGATTAGTATTAATTACTCCCACTAATCCTTGACATAAACTATTATCAAGCATGCATGTTGAATATGAATATCATGTCTTAGATTGCCCAGGTCTTACTTGGTGAGCAAAACCATTTGACTACTTGTGTGTGCTGAAGAAGAAGAAGCATGCCTTGAAAGGGTCTGGCTTTTACTAGTTCAAAACCAGCATGCAGCTTTCAGGCAACAGTAGGAGGCCTTTACACGTTTGAATGTGAAGCACTAATTGGCGACGAGCTTCGTCCCTTTTCTCTTGTTTCTTTTTCTTCTTACCCTTTTTAGTGTATGTGCTACATCAGTGAGCTCCACATGAAAAAGTCACAAACCATAGCAAGCATATTCCGACTTTACCTATCCACCAAAGGCTGCAATCACATCTCTCACTGTTACCATATGATCTCTGACTATTCTGTGTGCGTTAGGCAGGGTCGGTTATGGATTCTAATTAGCTCACTGGTGACCACCTAGAATTGTTTATTCACATCAAGATCATTATTCATTACTCACATTTTGGTTTATGTTCTTCCCAAATGTCCTCGATAATCTCACGTGGAAAGTGCTTTCGAATGTCTTCCGGTTTCTTGTAGGGATTCAATGGCAAATGTAAAATGAACAGAAGAATCATATCATTCCTATCTCCGGATTTGCTTTTCTCCCTCCCCGTTGATACATTTCTTCAATCTTTATCGCATAATAAACATCAAACTTCGCCCACATGTAATCTGCGAACATAAATTCATGAAATTTATATGAGAATAAGAACATGTTAACATCTTATCCTATTAAACGAAAATCGGTTCGAAGTGATTTGTGTCCTTGTTATCCGATTTCTCTAGTCTTTCAGCTAGCAATACCTAAGAAACTTGCGAAGTACTCCAACAAAGTCCAAGCTGCAGGGCTAGGGCTATCAACCTTGTGCTAAAAGACTAAAACAGAGGATAATACGAACAAAACATAGTGATTAACTGATTATTATGGAACGACCATTACTCAATTATAGAGCGAGTAAGATGAATTCCCAAAGCAATCCAGCGCCGTTTGTCAAAAATGAAGAACCCAAATTAGTCAATAAAATTGAAAAAAAAAGGCACATGTGAATAGTCCTAGACCCTTCTATATATATTATTCCACTTCTACTCGTAAACTCAAATTAATAACACGCACAAATATAGGTCCTTGGTCATCAATTCACAGCCAAACCAAAACCAAAGCCAAAACCAGATCAAACAACCTCCGTTTCCTTCATGTATCCTGCACCATTTCATTGACCCGTTACTACTTCCTCTGCCGGCTTAAGCCGTCCACAAAACCCCCATTGAATATTTCCAATTCTTCACCTTCATATATATTTGAGCAACCCTAATTCTCCAACACTCGTACCTCTCTCTCTAAACAAACATCATGGTCCGGTTCATGGGTGTCGTCTACTTCATCCTCTTCCTCATACCTGTCTTCTATGTTCTTAGGTTCTTGTCCAAAACATCTCTGCTTCACATGCTCTTGAAATCATGGCAATCCTTAATCGACAGGTTTCATGTTTACCAGTTCTACAAGGTCCCCCAGTTCAACCACAACTTCCAAGAGAATCAACTCTACCGTAAAATCTCTCTCTACCTTAACTCCCTCCCCAACATTGAAGACTCCGACTTCACCAACCTCTTCTCCGGTTCCAAATCCAACGACATCTTCTTCCAACACGACAACAACCACTCCGTAGGCGACACCTTCCTCAGCGCCGAGGTTTCCTGGACCAACGAGAACTCCCATGTCGACGGAATCCGGTCATACGTTTTGAGAATCAAGAAAACCGACAAGAGACGTGTTTTCCGACAGTACTTCCAGCACATACTGACCGTATCCGACGAGATTGAGCAACGGAACAAGGAGATCAAGCTATACATGAATCTCGCAACAGAAAACGAACGGTGGAGATCGGTCCCCTTCACCCACCCGGCAACCTTGGACAGTGTCGTTATGGACAAGGAGCTGAAAAACAAGGTAAGGTCTGATCTAGAACAATTCTTGAAGTCGAAGCAATACTACCATAGACTCGGTCGTGTCTGGAAACGAAGCTTCTTACTCTACGGTCCTTCCGGAACCGGCAAAACCAGCTTCGTCGCCGCCATGGCTAGGTTCCTGTCGTACGACGTGTACGACATCGACATGTCCAAAGTCGTCGATGACTCCGATCTGAAAATGCTCCTATTACAAACAAAGTCCAAGTCGTTAATTGTCGTGGAAGATCTCGACCGTTACTTGACGGAGAACACGACAAGATCGACGGCTGTGAGCCTCTCGGGGTTGCTGAACTTCATGGACGGAATCGTCTCCAGCTGCGGCGAGGAGAGAGTGTTGGTTTTCACGATGAACGGGAAAGACCACGTGGACGGGTTGGTCATGCGGCCGGGTCGGATCGACGTGCATATCCATTTCCCTCTCTGCGATTTCTCGGCGTTCAAAAGCTTGGCGAACACGTACTTAGGAGTCAAAGAGCACAAGCTGTTTCCTCAGGTGGAGGAGATTTTCCAGAGCGGCGGGAGTTTAAGTCCGGCGGTGATCGGAGAGATCATGATATCGAACCGGAGCTCGCCGAGTAGGGCGTTGAAGTCGGTGATATCGGCGCTGCAGACGGACGTGGATAACAAGACGACGGTGAAGGTGGCGCAGGCGTTGACGAGTAGCGGGTCGGGTCGGTCGGAGGAGGGTGAGGGCGGGAGTACGGTGTTTTGTAGGGAGAGTGTTCACACGGTGAGGGAGTTTAGGAAGTTGTATGGGCTTTTGAGATTGGGGAGTAGGAGGAAGGAGGAGCCGCCGGTGCCGGTGCCGTTGCCGTTGGATAGAAGTTCGTCGGAAAAAGAAGGATCACGGCACGAAAGGATCGTGTAAATTGAACACCTTTTTATTTTTTTAGAATTATTTTAATGTCTTTCGTCACCACAGTAACTCTTGTAAAATAACCACATAAATGAGAAATTTTTTCATTTTATCATCAACACTTTTACTTGCGTTACGCTATTTTTGTAATGAAACTTCTAATATGCATATATTGATACATATACGATAGACGCATATAGCGTGATATTGTACGAGACGATGAACTATAAGCCCTCTAATAATTTTATCGTGTATAAGAATTTAATGCTCACTTTTATTTTAATAGTAATTTTTTGGACTTTTCTTCTTACTATTTTGAATGTAATTTTTAATTTCGTTAGTTCCATAATTTCGTGCTCAGAATGGTGGAAAAACTTATGTCAACAATTTCGACATTTCAAAATAAGTAAATTACTAAATTTAAAGGTAATGACTATATGTAGTTACCAAAATAAATGGGAAGTGACTACTCAAAATGTTTGATTTGACTTGGGCTTGTGTCTCGTGAGTTTAACAACTATATGGTGCGCCGGACTATTTTGAAAGCAACACAACCCTTTCTTCAATGATTTTGGCATCATATCAGTTCTACAAGACATCAAGTAAATTACAAAACAAAAAGAAGGAATGAAAGATTCTACATCGCCAACTGTTTATTTTCGGCTGGAAAATGATTTCTTATGAGTTGCATGTTGAAAGAATCGACATGAAAATTACATTGTTTTCGACACCGTTTCTTATCGGTCCATTTCTGTAGCAAGTCCTTGTTACAGAAGAAGTAAACTTATTCAAAACTTGCTTGTTTACCCAAAAGAGAGAAAACTTGTTTAATTGTTTTGAAAGTGTACATGGTTGAATGATTCAAAGATTGATGCACTGATCTCACAGTCTTTCTCTTTACTAGATCGATGAGACAGATAATAGATTGATTCAAATGAGAATATACCCAGAAGGCTAGAACTTTCAACTTGATACTTTAAGCATAACCATATCGATTTGTTTGTCTGTTTGGTCCCTATTCATGAAATTTGATTACTTTTCTTTGAAAACTATAAGAGTAAAAAAACCCTACCGAGCTGCCACTAGTTTCCCTCCCAAACCCTACCAACTAGATCGGCCAACGCTCGTCCGGTGGTGGCTTTGCATCTGTGATGGCCTTGGCCGCTCGATGCTGCTACTGCCGGACGGGCTTCAAAGCCTCTACCGGTGATCATTTCATTTGATATGGTTTTTGAGTTTGATAACATCGAGACAGATTCTGGTCCCATGCAGCGTTGACGTAGAGTGTCGGCAACAAAGATGGCTATGGCGGCATTGTTGAAGGTTTTACAATGGCAACAACATCGTCGACGTCAACTGAGTGATTGGGGGGCTGGGTGCGTTGGAGACCCAGATCGTTCTGAGTCTTCTCGGCTGATTCTCTCAGGGCTTCAGTGGTGGCTTTAAGGTTGGTGCTGGTGAGATTTTCGTGACGGCGGTGGTGGTCATTGTCGGCGGTTTGCACAGTGCGGCAAAGGCAGAATCAAGATGATGTTATTGGGCTTGGGCTAGGGCAAAATACTGTGGTTACTGGGCCGAGGTATCTATTAGTTTTTTTTTCATTTTTATAGTTTCCTAGGTGGGCTTTTGCCCTGTTCGACGCACTCTGTGCTCTAGTTAGTCTTCTAGTTTCCTTAGTTTTTTCCTACGGGCTATGGGTCTCAATTTTGACGACTTAATTCCCAGTGTCTTTTAGTTGTACACCCATAGAGGTCCGCAGACGACTACATTCACTGTTGAAGAGAGTTAAGTTAGGAGGGTTGAGTCTATAGTTCTTCTAGTACCTCCGGCATAGTACCAAAGGAGGAGTCTACCGAAAATTATACAGCGCACCCGGGTGCGCCGTGCACCCGTCCATCTCCGCCGTCCATTTTGAAAAAGTCAAAAGTCCGCGTCAAATGGACGGCGGAGATGGACGGGTGCACGGCGCACCCGGGTGCGCTGAATACGCTCTCGGAGTCTACTAGGTTGACGTATTGTCATACGATGTATAATGAGTACGTCTAGTTTCTATGTACCACTCTGAGTACTACCACTATCTTCTTGTCTGTTTATGGATGACAGCGGAAATATACGTAATGGTCTATTCTTGCTTGTGTTTAATATATTTCTTGCCCCCTGGGGCCTGGGCTATTTAAAAAAAAAAAGAAAAAAAAATTTGATTACTTATCTGCTACTATGTTTATCTTACACTCTTTGATTTCACCTTTGGGGCTTTGGGCAGAACCTCTCTTCCTATACCTCTTTTGCAGCTGATTAGTTGCAACTTGCAACAGCTATGATACACAACGCAGCCATGCGTTGAGCACAGAGCTATTGGGTGCAGTCTTGGTTTCAGGTACTTTGATTATCAATAGTACTTTGAATCTATGACAACCGCAATAACAAACAACTATGGCCCTTTTGCATTTTATGAATGACTGACCAGTTCCTCTTCCTCTGTTTCTGTCTATACGTACTTGAATAATATTATTACTCACCAAACATGATTTCGTCGTCCGACATAAGTATGTTAATCTATTTGAACACCTATGGAGTTCTAATTTTAAATGCATGAAGTACGAGAAAATTTAGAAACCATAAATTAAGATATTAGAATTCCTACATCATCACCACCCAGAGCCAAGAGAGTTTGGTGGTGTTTCAGTTTCAGCCCAAGTCTTCACTTTTACTCGTCTCCTTCTCTCTGTCCTCCATTATTTCCATTACATGAAAGTTGAAACTCCTCTCGATCGTGTACAAATGATTTTCGAGTGATTGAGCATCTTGAGTAGAACTCTGATCACTAATCAATCACTTTCTGATGGCGTTGAGCACCCAAACTGGGTCTGCAGGTTCAGCTTTCCCATGGAAGTACGACGTGTTTTTGAGCTTCAGAGGCGTAGACACCCGTAAGGGCTTCACAGATTACTTGTATGACAAGTTGCAGTGGCGAGGAATCAGGACTTTCAGGGATGATCCACACCTTGAAAGAGGCACAACAATCTCTCCAGAACTCCTCACTGCAATCAAGCAATCCAGGTTTGCGATCGTTGTTCTTTCGCCAGACTATGCTAGTTCTACTTGGTGCTTGCTTGAACTGTCAAAGATCTTTGAATCCATGGAGGAGAGGGGGACAATTCTGCCAATATTTTATGAAGTGGAACCTTCTCATGTGAGACATCAAAGGGGAAGCTTTGCTGAAGCGTTTGAAGAACATGAAGAAAAGTTTGGGGAAGGTAATAAGGAGGTTGAAAGGTGGAGGGATGCTTTAACCAAAGTGGCCAATCTCGCTGGATGGAGTTCAAAGGATTACAGGTAAGATCATCAAATGACTCAGAAATAACGTACTTTAATGTTTGGATTAGTGAAACTCTATAGATGATAGAATTCCTACACTAGTATTGCGGTTCAGTTCTATCTTACAAATTAACTTTTTATATTCAATATGTTCATATATTCAGCATGAGAATTGTGATATTCTTATGGATTAGGTATGAAACAGAGCTTATCAGAGACATTGTGCAAGAACTGTGGAGCAAAGTGCATCTTAGTCTCACAACGTGTGAGTCCTCAGAGAAGTTAGTTGGAATGGATCATAAGCTGGAGGAGATGGATATTCTTTTAGATAAAGAAGCAAATGATGTTCGCTTTATAGGGATATGGGGGATGGGTGGGTTGGGTAAGACAACCCTTGCTAGACTAGTTTATGAGAAAATCTCTCATCAATTTGAAGTTTCCATCTTTCTTGCTGATGTCAGAGAGGTTTCCGTAACACAGGGTCTTGTTCATCTACAAAAACAAATTCTTTCCCAGATCTTGAAGGAAGAAAATGTTCAAGTATGGAATGTTTATAGTGGAATCACTATGATAAAGAGATGTTTTTGTAATAAAGTGGTTCTTGTAGTTCTTGATGATGTGGATCAATCCGAGCAACTGGAAAACTTGGTGGGAGAAAAAGACTAGTTTGGTTCAAGAAGTAGAATCACCATTACAGCTAGAGATCGGCATGTCCTAGTCACATACGGTGTAGAAAAACCAATGAGTTGAAGGGATTAAACGAAGATGAAGCTCTTCAGCTCTTTAGTTGGAAAGCTTTTAGGAAATATGTGCCTGAAGAAGATTATGTAGAACTCTCTAAAAGTTTTGTCATGTATGCTGGAGGTCTCCCCTTAGCACTCAAAACTTTGGTTCAAGAAGTAGAATCATCATTACAACTAGAGATCGGCATGTCCTAGTCACACATGGTGTAGAAAAATCATATGAGTTGAAGACACTAAACGAAAATGAAGCTCTTGAGCTCTTTAGTTGGAAAGCCTTTCGGAAATATGAGCCTGATATAGATTATGCAGAACAGTCTAAGAGTTTTGTTAGGTATGCTAGAGGTCTTCCCTTAGCTCTTAAAACTTTGGGGTCTTTCTTGTACCAAAGGAGTCCAGATGCATGGAATTCTGCATTGGCAAAACTACGGAGTACTCCAAACAAAACAATTTTCGATTTGCTAAAACTGAGTTATGATGAACTTGATGAGATGGAGAAGAAAATTTTTCTGGACATCGCATGTTATTCTTCGCAATGTCGAGCCAAGTTTATTATTGAACTACTATATAGTTCTGACGTTTGCAATCGTATTGCAATAGATGTTCTTGTTGAGAAATCTCTCTTAACTATTTCATCAGGCAATGAAATAGGTATACATGATTTGATACAAGAAATGGGATGTGAAATTGTTCGCCAAGAGTCTTATGAAGAGCCTGGTAGACGCAGTCGGTTGTGGCTTCGCAACGACATTTTTCATGTATTCACAAAGAATACGGTAAGATTTTAAACAAATTGAATTACCAAGCTTGGATAGCACTGTCATTTTATTTAACAAGAAAAATACTTAATCCTGGAATTGACTTATCTGTTGTAACAGGGAACAGAAGCCATTGAAGGCATATTGTTACACTTGGCTGAATTAGAAGAGGCAGATTGGAATCTTGAGGCCTTCTCTAAAATGCGTAAACTGAAGCTGTATCGAAAAGGACATCTGCTCTTTTCTAGGGTGCTCTCTCATTGATACGCAAAATTCTCCCTCGTGGTGAAGATGCCAGCCATTTGACCAGTTGGCCAAGTCAAAAAATCCTACCCATACCACCTAATCCGGAAAGGCTTAGGCGTATTCCTTAGGCCTTAGACTCTTGTCACTGAGAATGGAATGTTGGAGAGGCCCATATACTTTGTTGAGGTCACTGGTGCTACTGTGATGCCATCGCCTAAGTCCTGCTTTCCTAGGGCATTCTCTTTAGCCCTCTAGTAAAGCCTTAAATAGATTAGGGTACTCCGCCTCGCTTCTTTACATTCAAAATTTAAAGCTTTCTCTTGTCCCCAAATATCTTCCTAATGACTTGATATTTCTGAATTGGAGTTGGTGTCCATCAAAATCTCTCCCACCAGCTTTTCAACCGGATGACCTTACTGAACTTAGTTTGGTGCATAGCAACATTGATCACCTCTGGAATGGAATAAAGGTAAGTCATTGAATATCTTCTATGCACACATATAATTAAAATTCAAAGTTTCTGTATGAGGGCTGATTGTTCTACCATTCTTCATGCTTTCTACAGTTCTTGAGCAAGTTGAAATCTATCGATCTTAGTTACTCCGTAAACTTGACAAGGACCCCAAATTTCACAGGTACTCCAAATCTTGGGAAGTTGGTTCTTGTAGGTTGTACGAGTTTAGTTAAGATCCATCCATCCATTGCGTTGCTCAAGAGACTCAAAATTTGGAATTTTAGAGACTGCAAAAGTATTAAGAGTCTACCGAGTGAAGTGCATATGGAGTTTCTTGAAACATTTGATGTATCTGGCTGCTCAAAGCTGAAAAAGATTCCAGAATTTGTGGGGCAAATGAAAAGATTATCGCTATCTTTAGGTGGGAGTGCTGTTGAGAAACTGCCTTCATCAATTGAGTTATTGAGTGAGAGTCTGGTGAAGCTTGATTTGAATGGAAGTGTTATAAGAGAGCAGCCGTGCTCCCTTTTTCTTAAGCTGCAGAATCTCATGGTATCATCTTTTGGCTTCTTTCCAAGAAGGAGTCCTCACCCTTTGATTCCTCTATTAGCTTCCTTAAGGCATTTCTCTTGTTTGAGGGAATTAAATCTGAACGACTGTAATCTCTGTGAAGGAGATATTCCCAATGATATTAGTTCTTTGTCCTCCTTAAAGCGGTTAGAACTCAGGGGAAACAATTTTGTTAGCCTTCCTGCAGGCATTCATTTGCTTTCTAAGCTTAGAATTATTAATGTGGAGGATTGCAAAAGGCTTCAACAATTGCCAGAACTTCCGGTAAATCACGCCTTACATGTGCGAGTCAACAATTGTACTTCGTTACAAGTGTTTCCAGAACCATCAGATAGATATTTTTTGCTCAAAGGCATCAATTGCTTGAGTACGGTCGCTAATCAAGATGCTAGTTATTTTTTGTATTCAGCGCTAAAGCGGTTGCTTGAGGTCTCTCTCTCTCTCTCTCTGTAGGTGTGTATATATATATATATGTCTCTTACGATGGTTCATATGCAGGAAACCTCTTCTGTGAGTCATTTCGTAATTCCTGGAAGTGAAATTCCTGAGTGGTTCAAAAATAATCAAACTGTGGGAGGCTCGGTAATTGAGAAGTTACCTTCGGATGCAAGTAAAAGCAAGTTGATTGCGTTTGCTGTCTGTGCTCTAATTCAACCTCAAGACGGTGATGATTGCATAAGATACGCTTGGTACAATTATAGTACCGGTGCTTGTTTAGGAGGGTATTGTTTCGAGATGTATTCAAGTTTTTCAGATCACCTTATGTTAGGTATTTGGCCCAAATGCCGTCTAAAGGACACATGCAATGAGGTGAAGTTTGTCTTTAATACCAATTCATGCGTTGGAAACAAGTACACCAACAGAAAGGAGATGAAGCAATGTGGGTTCCGTGCACTGTACGAGCACGACATGGAAGAGGTGATCAGTAGAATGAGCCAATCCAAGTGCAACATTTCTCTTTACGAGGCTACGGATGAACAAGAAGGTGCCATGGTTAAGGCAACAACATGCAGAAGTGGTGGCTCTGACGACGAATATTACTCTGCAGAAGAATGAAGAATCTAAGAAGACGACTGTCCAGCGTTGTCGAATCGGATCTTGGTTCTAATCAGTGTGGTAATCAAGGCTTTATGGAATGGTTTGAGCAAGTCAGCTCAAGTGTTGTGTGTAAAAATTTTGTTTGGAGTGTCAAACTGGTGATGTTACTACTGAAATTGTCAATGATTCAGACATTACACGCAGATCATGTTTTCGATTATATTGTCAATGGTAACGGTCTCCACATGTGGATACATTTTACCATGTGGATATTAATGCAGACATTAATGCTTTCTTCTCTCATGTGGATACATTTTACCATTTGCATACTCTGCCATCTTGAATTCTTGATCAATAACAAGAAGATCATGTTTGCTATTGATCCACTTCTTTTTCAAGTCTCTATTAGTTTTCAAAGCCAAAAGGAAGCTCATCTCACAAAGTTTTTCTATTTTTGGATTGAGAAGAATGCTTCACATAGTTTGAAACAAAAGAGTAGAAATTTATAATTTACTGTCATCAATGAAGCTAATTCCCTACGGCAGAGGCATATATACACATGAAGCACTCAAACTCTAGCAGTAGCATTACCAAAGGTTCTGACTGAAAAGACTCGTTACTTATTTTGCTCTAGCTTCAATCTCATGTTCATCACCAGAGGATCCAGATGATATGGCAATGACTCTAGCTTCATTTTCCTGTTCATCACCAGAGGATCTGGAAGAAATTATCACTGCTCTGACTTCATTTCCTGTTAATTCCAATGAATATCTCTACACACTGGTGTCCATACGTCTTGCAAATTAACAAAAGCATAAGAACATTTTCTAAAAACATACCAGGACTAGGGTAGTGGATTTCCATATCATCCCAACCTATGATGCGTACTCGGAAATGAGAATGTTTGCCATCGTAGTTGAACACCAAGAGCTCACCTTCTTCAAGCAGTTATTCCCTTCCCGTGTCATAGTCTATTAATAACAAAACTGATTCTTCCAATGTATAAAATAAAAATTCCAATGGCTTTTGCTACTCTAACATTCCCAACCACCATTTCGCCTAGAAATAAAAATTGTATTGATACTAAGTATGTTACCACATGGTGACTTACTCAACTTTACTTTCCAAGGTTCTTCCCAGTTTGGAACTTTGAGGAATATATGATCCCCCATTTGATGTCCATACTTCTTCACAGCTGCAGCTGGAAGTTCCTGTACATAGGTATATAGTTAGACTTAGTCACAATGCATTAGAGGCAAAACAAGCCACAAACAGATAAAGATACAGCTAAAAACCAAGGCCAAGGGAATAGAAACACAGTAAACATGAAAATTTGAATTGTCCTTCACGGTACAGGGTACAGATTTCAAACTTTTTAGCTGCAAAAAGTTCATAAATCAACCAGAACCTTTTTCTTTTTTGTCCTGCAAGACTTATCTATAAAGGCTTATAATTTCAAGTGTTTGGAAAAAAAAAATGTAAAATAAAAACAGAACAACAACTGGAATTAACAGAATCATAGGGATTGAAGCAAAGCTCTTTAGTTTCTAGTGAACATGTAAAGATCTCAACTTTCAACTCTCAAGATTATCAAGCTGTGAAATTAAGTAAACACATGTTCCTAAAAAAAAGTGGAAAATGTAAAGGTTTTATCTTTCACGCTAATCAAACAAGATCAGAACTTCTCCACACAAAAAAAACAAGATCAGTACTGAAGTAAATGCATGTTTCAGCTTTCAAAGTTACAAGCTTTGAGAAGATTAAAAAGAGAGACATAAGCAAAGGTACCTTCCTCCCTTCTTTGATATCATCGAGCTCGAGAAGCCTTACACAGAAGAATGGGAGTCCTCTGGAACAGCAGGTCGTTTTCCCTTTCGATCTCTGTTGGGGGTAGAAGCCATTGAGGATGAAGCCAAGTGAAGCAGAAAGTTCCAAACTTTGAAGGGTGTCCTTTTTTGTTTGGTTGGGAAAGAGGAGAAGAACTTTTTGAGAGTTTTCGAACTGACTTGTTCACTCTGAGGGTTCTATAAATTATTGTTGGTGTTGTAGCTGCTGCTGTCGTGCCAGAGTGAACTCTCTTTCAGTGTTGGAAGACTTGCAAGAGAAGTACTGGACTAGAATCATCACCTTTCATTATAATCAATGAATGGTGCAGATTAGTTCATGGAAGAAGATGTCAGATAGACTCACAGACCAATTTACTAGTGTGAACTCATTCAGTATTGTTTGGAATTTTGGATCCCACAAAGGGAACACAGAGCCAAAGTTCTAGATCTGGTTCATTTACAACTTTTTTCTTTGAACTCAGACACCCAAATCAGCCACCTCTGAGCTTTGCACCATTCGTCTCAACTATTTTGGTAGTGTTAAAGTAACGAGTATACAAAACTGACTTTAGGCATCAAGCTAATCATCCATTGGTGCACTGATCTCAGAGTCTTTCTGTTTACTGCATGAGAAGAATGCTTGACATAGTGTGGATAGAAAACTAGTGCCGTGAGACATGGGAATATCTGCTAATGAAAATACCCTAATCCAACGAAAAGCACACATTCTACATTGTTGATAGCAATACTTCCTCTGAGCTATATACCACTAATATTACTCTAAGATGATACTTTTCCTCACATCTAACCTCAATATGGTATATGCTATGGAACTATGAACAACTCATGGTGTCTTCACTTTTTAGCTCGGAATATCGAAACTCTGCACTTACGTTCCTCTATCACCTCCAGCACACATATGTCACCTTCTTCCAGATGATTGTCCTGCCTAAATGCTTTCCAACCAGCACCTGAAATTATTGCTTGCATTCTTCCATTACTTCTTTTGTACGAACAACATTGAATCGTCCAAACTTTGTCACCTTGAATATTCTGTAGCATCACGTCACAACAAGTGTCTGCTTTATAGAAATGGTCCGCGGCAATGCTTGATTTATAAACTGCAAATTTGCAAATAATACTAATAAGGATCAGTTACTTCACCATCTAATGCATTCCTCCTTGAAGGCGTGCATAGTGCTCAAACTCTTTAATTTCTCTCATTATACAAACTGGGGTTAAGAAAAGCTTACCACACTAAAGGACATGATTTTGGCTGGAATTCTGATATCAAGAAATGGCTTGTCCGACCTGAAACTGCTCATTTGGGAAGTATCATATTCGTGTTCATCAGCTAAGCATCTGGGGGAAACTGAAATGGCTCTAGCTTCAGCTTCAAATCCTATTTGTCTCCTTCTTCATCTTCTTACCCTATCTTCTGTTTAATTGCCATGATTGATTCAACACAATGTAGCCTATCAGACATATACAAAGGAAAATTCCCATAGAAGTTGTAAACACATATACGTGTGTTTATATATTTAGATACTAGCTTACACATACGTGTGTAGATGTTCATACATCAAATTTATATACACCAAATGACATATTATTTTGCTTAAATTGCCACAGCTCTCTTTGATTAACTAGTTACAAGGAATTTAGTTTGGTGCCCAGCCAGATGGTTTATTCATAGTTTTATACTGAATCACAGATTAGACTTCCTGCAAGTATTGAACTCAATATCAGTTGGAAACATTCTAAGATTCCAAATGTTTGAAGAAGGATAACCATATCAATCAGACCCGTTTGTTACCAAATACCATCCATAGACTCTGAGACCCATTGTTTAAATTCTCCAAGTATTTCTCAAAACGAAGAGAAAGATGGAATCTTGGTACGTACCAGAATCAGGTGAGGAGTCGGTGGCTGGCCGAGGTCGAGAGGACTGAGATTCAATGAGTAGAGGTTGTCATTGACGATTTCAAAAAGACAAAACTGCCATCAGTGTTGCCGAGGCCTCGTACTCAGAAGGATACTCATATCGAATCTCTTACCATTTCGTCCATGGATGATAAGCAGCTTTCTGATTTCTTCAATGTAACGGAGGCTGTTTTGATCTAAATCCTTCGCCACCGCTCAGCCGGGTTCTGCTCCTCTGTTTTAGCGAAAGTCGAAGGGAATTGGATGGCACGGGCGAGACGCGTGCTCGTGCGTACACGGTAAAAGTATGAGTAAAATCTGGGATACCGTATACATAGTGGCCAAATACAACCGTCTTAATACAGATACCCAAAGGGGACAGTACACAGACAGTAGAGAGGCATCTGGGTGCTCCCACCTCTGGGTGCATTACAGAATTCGCCAAAATAAAACTGCTTTTATGATCACTCATTCGCTGCTTTACAATCGTGTGGTGGTGTTTCAGCCAAAGTCTTCTCTTTCAGTCGTCTCCTTCTATCCACATTCCACTTTTGCATTACTTGAAACCCCTTTCGATCAGAACTCTGATCACCGTTCAGTCACTTTCCGATGGCGATGAGCACCCAAGTTAGAGCCTCCACCAGTTCAGCTTTGCCATGGAAACACGACGTGTTTTTGAGCTTCAGAGGCGCAGACACCCGCAAGGGCTTCACAGATCACTTATACAAAGAGTTGCAGCGGCAAGGAATCATGACTTTCAGGGACGATCCACAACTTGAAAGAGGCACGGTCGTCTCTCCGGAGCTACTCACTGCAATCGAGCAATCCAGGTTTGCGATCGTTGTTCTTTCGCCAAATTATGCTACTTCCACGTGGTGCTTGCTTGAACTGTCTAAGATTCTTGAATGCATGGAAGAGAGAGGGGCAATTCTGCCAATATTTTATGAGGTGGAACCCTCTCATGTTAGACACCAAAGGGGCAGCTTTGCTGAAGCGTTTGAACAACACGAAGAGAAGTTTGGAGAAGGAAATAAGGAGGTGGAAGGGTGGAGAGATGCTTTAACCAAAGTGGCCAATATCGCTGGGTGGAGTTCAAAGGATTATAGGTAAGATCATCAAATGACACATAAATAACGTACTTTAATGTTTGAATGTCTGTGTATTGTGATTTCTAAGATGTGAGCTTAAATTGGTGATGTTTTACTCTATAGGAGCATAGAATGCCTACACTTTATAATTGCGGTTCAGTTCTATCTTACAAGTGAACTTTATATTCAATATGTTCGTATTCAGTATGAGAATTGTGATATTCTTATTGTAGGTATGAAACAGAGCTTATCAGAGACATTGTGCATGTACTCTGGAGCAGAGTGCATCCTAGTCTCACTGTATTTGGGTCCTCAGAGAAGTTAGTTGGAATGGATACTAAGCTGGAGGAAATAAATGTTCTTTTAGATAAAGAAGCAAATGATGTTCGATTTATAGGGATATGGGGGATGGGTGGGCTGGGTAAGACAACCCTTGCTAGACTAGTTTATGAGAAAATCTCTCATCAATTTGAAGTTTGCATCTTTCTTGCTGATGTCAGAGAGGTTTCTGCAACCCACGGTCTAGTTTATCTACAAAAACAGATTCTTTCCCAAATTTTGAAGGAAGAAAATGTTCAAGTATGGAACGTTTATAGTGGAATCACTATGATAAAGAGATGTTTTTGTAATAAAGCGGTTCTTCTAGTTCTTGATGATGTGGATCAACTAGAGCAACTGGAAAAATTGGTGGGAGAAAGAGACTGGTTTGGTTCAAGAAGTAGAATCATCATTACAACTAGAGATCGGCATGTCCTAGTCACACATGGTGTAGAAAAACCATACGAGTTGAAGACACTAAACGAAAATGAAGCTCTTGAGCTCTTTAGTTGGAAAGCCTTTAGGAAATATGAGCCTGATATAGATTATGCAGAACAGTCTAAGAGTTTTGTTAGGTATGCTGGAGGTCTTCCCTTAGCTCTTAAAATTTTGGGGTCTTTCTTGTACCAAAGGAGTCCAGATGCATGGAATTCTGCATTGCAAAAACTACAACAAACTCCCGACCGAAGAGTTTTTGAAATACTGAAAACAAGTTTTGATGGACTTGATGAGATGGAGAAGAAAATTTTTCTGGACATTGCTTGTTTTCACAGGCTGTATGACAACGAGTCTATGATTGAACTTGCATACAGCTCTGAATTTTGCACTCGTATTACAATAGATGTTCTTGTTGAGAAATCTCTCTTAACTATTTCATTAAACAATAGAATAGGTATACATGATTCGATACGAGAAATGGGATGTGAAATTGTTCGCCAAGAGTCTTATGAAGAGCCTGGCAGACGCAGTCGGTTGTGGCTTCGGAATGACATTTTTCATGTATTCACAAAGAATACGGTAAGATTTTAAACAAATTGAATTACCAAGCTTGGATAAGCACTGTCATTTTATTTAACAAGAGAAATACTTAATCCTGGAATTGACTTATCTGTTGTAACAGGGAACATAAGCCATTGAAGGCATATTGTTACACTTGGCTGAATTAGAAGAGGCAGATTGGAATCTTGAGGCCTTCTCTAAAATGCGTAAACTGAAGCTGCTCTACATTCATAATTTAAAGCTTTCTCTTGGCCCCAAATATCTTCCTAATGACTTGATATTTCTGAATTGGAGTTGGTATCCTTCAAAATCTCTCCCACCAGCTTTTCAACCGGATGACCTTACTGAACTTAGTTTGGTGCATAGCAATATTGATCACCTCTGGAATGGAATAAAGGTAAGTCATTGAATATCTTATGTGCACACATATAATTAAAATTCAAAGTTTCTGCATGAGAGCTGATTGTTCTACCATTCTTCATGTTTTCTACAGTACTTGAGCAAGTTGAAATCTATCGATCTTAGTTACTCCGTAAACTTGACAAGGACCCCAGATTTCACAGGTACTCCAAATCTTGAGAAGTTGGTTCTTGTAGGTTGTACGAGTTTATTTAAGATCCATCCATCCATTGCACTGCTCAAGAGACTCAAAATTTGGAATTTTAGAGACTGCAAAAGTATCAAGAGTCTACCGAGTGAAGTGCATATGGAGTTTCTTGAAATATTTGATGTATCTGGCTGCTCAAAGCTGAAAAGGATTCCAGAATTTGTGGGGCAAACGAAAAGATTATCAAAGCTATCTTTAGGTGGGATTGCTGTTGAGAAACTGCCTTCATCAATTGAGTTATTGGGTGAGAGTCTGGTGAAGCTTGATTTGAATGGAATTGTTATAAGAGAGCAGCCGTACTCCCTTTTTCTTAAGCTGCAGAATCTCATGGTATCATCTTTTGGCTTCTTTCCAAGAAAGAGTCCTCACCCTTTAATTCCTCTGTTAGCTTCCTTGAAGCATTTCTCTTCTTTGAGGAAATTAAATCTGAACGACTGTAATCTCTGTGAAGGAGATATTCCCAATGAACTTGGTTCTCTGTCCTCCTTAGAGAGCTTGCAACTCAGAGGAAACAATTTTGTAACTCTTCCGAGCATTCATTTGCTTTCTAAGCTTTATTATATTGATGTAAGGAATTGCAAAAGGCTTCAACAATTGCCAGAACTTCCGGTAAATGACCACTTAGATGTGCTGCGAGCCGACAATTGTACTTCGTTACAAGTGTTTCCAGAACCACCAGATTTGTGCTTGAGTTCGGTCGCTTATCAATCGACTTTTACTCTCACTGGCATCAATTGCTTGAGTACGGTCGCTAATCAAGATTCTGGTTATTTTTTGTATTCAGCGCTAAAACGGTTGCTAAAAGTTCTCTCTCTCTCTCTCTCTCTCTCTCTTGATGGTTCATAACTTCATATGCAGGATGCCTCTCGTTTTAGCAATCATTTCTATTTCGTAATTCCTGGAAGTGAAATTCCTGAGTGGTTCAAAAATAATCGTAGTGTGGGAGGCTCGGTAATTGAGAAGTTACATTTGGATGCAAGTAATAGCAAGTTTATTGGGTTTGCTGTATGTGCTCTATTTCTGCCTCGAGACAATCCGTCTGATGCGTTTAGCTTTACTTGGTACAATTATAGTACCGGTGCTTGTTTAGGAGGGTTTAGTTTCTATATATATCCAGGTTTTTCAGATCACCTTATGTTTGCTGTTTTGCCCAAATGCCGTTTTGAGGACACAAAGGAGGTGAAGTTTGTCTTTGAAATCTATTCATTGGGATGCGCAAAGGAGGTGAAGCAATGTGGGGCCCGTGCACTGTACGAGCACGACATGGAAGAGTTGATCAGTAGAATGAACCAATCCAAGTGCAACATTTCTCTTTACGAGGCTACGGATGAACAAGAAGGTGCCATGGTTAAGGCAACAACAAGCAGAAGCGGTGGCTCCGATGACGAATATTACTCTGCAGAAGAATGAAAGAATTTCAGCAGAACCCATTGAACCGTCTTCCTTTGTAAGCATCCAGTGCCTCGAAGCAAAAATGAAAGGCTAACACTTGTATTCTCACTAAGAAGTAATTGACCATTTCACATTATGACTCCTAGTTGCAACGGGATATTCTCAACATCTTAATTTCTTCTCTCTCATGTGGACACATTTTACCATTTGCACGCTCTGCCATCTTGAATTCTTGATCAATAACAAGAAGATCATATTTGCTATTGATTCACTTCTTTTTCAAGTCTTTATTAGTTTTCAAAGCCAAAAGGAAGCTCATCTCACAAAGTTATTCTATTTTTGGATTGAGAAGAATGCTTCACATAGTTTGAAACAAAAGAGTAGAAATTTATAATTTACTGTCATCAATGAAGCTAATTCCCCATGGCAGAGGAATATATACACATGAAGCACACATTTGTTTTTTTTTTTTAGTAGTAGCCAGAGGTTCCGACTGAAAAGACTTGTTACTTATTTTGCTTTAGCTTCAATCTCATGTTCGTCACCAGAGGATCCAGATGAAATGGCAATGACTCTAGCTTCATTTTCCTGTTCATCACCAGAGGATCCGGAGGAAATTATCATGGCTCTGACTTCATTTTCTGTTAATTCCAATGAATATCTCAACACACTAGTGTCCATACATCTTGCAAATTAACAGAAGCATAAGAACATTTTCTAAAAACATACCAGGACTAGGGTAGCGGATTTCCATATCATCCCAACCTATGATGCGTACTTGGAAATGAGAATGTTCGCCATCATATATAGTTGAACACCAAGAGCTCACCTTCTTCAAGCAAGTAAAACTGAGTAAATGCTTTCCACCCCTCCTCTAACCACATATGGTTGCCACATGGTGACTTACTCAACTTTACTTTCCAAAGTTTTTTCCAGTTTGGAACTTTGAGGAATATATGATCCCCCATTTGATGTCCATACTTCTTCACAGCTGCAGCTGGAAGTTCCTGTACATAGGTATATAGTTAGACTTAGTCACAATGCATAATGGTGGGTTCAAATTAGAGGCAAAACAAGCCACAAACAGATGAAGATACAGCTAAAAACCAAGGCCAAGGGAATAGAAACACAGTAAAAATAAAAACTTGCTAATATCAAAGGCAAAACAAGCCTCAAATCATTACAATGCTGGTAATGTGTTTATGATGCCTGCATTGAAAATGTACATCTACCCACAAATGGATCATAAGAAGCATTAAAATTATTCTCTCACTTCTGAGTTCTAATCAAATCGATAGGCAGAAACTCACAAAGTTATTACATCCAAGGGATGTACAGATGCAAAGTAAGTAAGAATAGAAGGATAAAACAAGATCTTTAGGTACTTCCACAAGAGACTCTACAAACAATGTAATTTTTTTTCTTCTCTCCCTTTTTCAAATGAGAAGATAGCATGTAAATTTCTCAACTTTGAAGATTAACAAACAGAGAAATTAAGTAAAAAGTATGTTCCTTCAAGGTACAGGGTACAGGTTTCAAACTTTTTAGCTGCAAAAAGTTCAGAAATCAAGCGGATCCTTTTTCTTTATTGTCCTGCAAGACTTATCTATAAAGGCTTATAATTTCAAGTGTCTGAAAAAAAAATGTAGAATTAAAACAGAACAACAACTGGAATTAACAGAATCATAGAACTGAAGCAAAGCTCTTTAGCTTCTACTGAACATGTAAAGATCTCAACTTTCAACTCTCAGGATTAACAAGCTGTGAAATTAAGTAAACACATGTTCCTAAAAAAAGTGGAAAATGTAAAGGTTTTATCTTTGACGCTAATCAAACAAGATCAGAACTTCTCCACACACACACACAAAAAAAAAAAAAAACAAAACAAGATCAGTACTAAAGCAAATGCATGTTTCAGCTTTCAAAGGTACCTTCCTCCCTTCTTTGATATCATCGAGCTCGAGCAGCCTTACACAGAAGAATGGGGAGTCCTCTGGAACAGCAGGTCGTTTTCCCTTTCGATCTCTGTTGGGGGTGGAAGCCATTGAGTATGAAGCCAAGCTTTGAAGGGTGTCCTTTTTTGTTTGGTTGGGAAAGACTAGAAGATCTTTTTGAGAGTTTTCGAACTGACTTGTTCACTCTGAGGGTTCTATTAATTATTGTTGGTGTTGGAGCTGCTGCTGTCGTGCCAGAGGGAACTCTCTTTCAGTGTTGGAAGACTTGCAAGAGAAGTACTTGACTAGAATCATCACCTTTCATTATAATCAATGAATGGTGCGGATTAGTTCATGGAAGAAGATGTCAGATAGACTCACAGACCAATTTACTAGTGTGAACTCATTCAGTATTGTTTGGAATTTTGGATCCCACAAAGGGAACACAGAACCAAAGGTCTAGATCTGGTTCATTTACATCTTTTTTGCTTGAACTCAGACACCCAAATCAGCCACCTCTGAGCCTTGCACCATTCGTCTCAACTATTTTGGAAGTGTTGAAGTAACGAGTTTACAAAACTGACTTTAGGCATCAAGCTAATCATCCATTGGTGCACTGATCTCAGAGTCTTTCTGTTTACTGCATGAGAAGAATGCTTGACATAGTGTGGATAAAAAACTAGTCCCGTGAGACATGGGAATATCTGCTAATGAAAATAATACCCTAATCCAATGAAAAGCACACATTTTACATTGATGATAGCAATACTTCCTCTGAGCTGCATATACCACTAATGTTACTCTAAGATGATACTTTTCCTCACATCTAACCTCAATAGGGTATATGCTATGAAACTATGAACAACTCATGGTATCTTCACTTTTTAGCTCGGAATATCGAAACTCTGCACTTACGTTCTTCTATCACCTCCAGCACACATATGTCACCTTCTTCCAGATGATTGTCCTGCCTAAATGCTTTCCAACCAGCACCTGAAATTATTGCTTGCATTCTTCCATTACTTCTTTTGTATGAACAACATTGAATCGTCCAAACTTTGTCACCTTGAATATTCTGTAGCGTCACGTCACAACAAGTGTCTGCTTTATAGAAATGTTCCGCGGCAAATGCTTGATTTATAAACTGTAAATTTGCAAATAATAATAATAATGATCAGTTACTTCACCATCTTATGCATTCCTCCTTGAAGGGCGTGCATAGTGCCCAAACTCGTTAATTTCTCTCATTATACAAACTGGGGTTAAGAAAAGCTTACCACACGAAAGGACAAGGTTTTGGCTGGAATTCTGATATCAAGAAATGGCTTGTCCGACCTGAAACTGCTCATTTGGGAAGTATCATATTCGTGTTCATCAGCTAAGCATCTGGGGGAAACTGAAATGGCTCTAGCTTCAGCTTCAAATCCTGTTTGTCTCCTTCGTCTTCTTACCCTATCTTCTGTTTAATTGCCATGATTGATTCAACACAATGTAGCCGATCAGACATATACAAAGGAAAATTCCCATAGAAGTTGTAAACACCAAAATAAATTTTCACCCACATACTTCCACGTACGCGTACAGCAGCAGGGGATCTGGGAGAACTGGAAATGGCTATAGCTACAGCTTCTGTTCCTATTCCTTTTCTTTCTGGTGGACTAGCATCAGCTCCTGTTTTAATTCCATTGATTAATTCAATAGAGTTGTCCACGAAAAATTTCCAAACACAAACTGACAAAACTTTCCATATATTGATGTATACATACCTCCACTGCGAATAGGGTATTTTATTTCCATATCATCCCAACTATAGATGCTTACATGGAAATGGGAATGTTCGCCTTCAAAGCTGAAGGTTGCCATGTCGCCTTGGTCCAATAAGTAAAAGCTGGCAAACTCTTCCCATCCCTTCTCCAACCACATCCGGTCACGACGAGGTGATGTTCTCAATTTTATTTTCCAATGTTCTCCACAATTTGGAACCTTAAGAAATATATGGTCTGCCATTTGATGTCCATACTCCCTCACAGCTGCTGGCGGAAGTTCCTGTACATATTCAACAGGCAACTCAGGAGGTTTTCGAGGAGAACTAAGGTTAAGTTGTATCGCAAAGTTGTAACAATTGGATCCAATACAAACAAATATGTATTTAACACCATTGTGCAGCAACCAAGACCAGCAGGTACTAATACCATTCATTTACTGACCAGCATTTTCAATAGCATTAAACTTAAACAAGAGTGCCAAAACAAGCGGCAAACAGATGAGAACTTATTAGATTAAAATGCGAAACAATCCTCAAACTCATTATATGATAAGAGCCTAAGTACATTATCGCCTACATCACAAATGTGTACCTAGCAACAAACCTGTAGTGAACTCAATCAAAAGACATGTACAACTTTCAAGCTTAAATTCTTCATAAAAAAGTACCCAAAACCAAAACTTAGAACATCATTTGAAGCTGAAATTTTTTAGTAGAAGCAAATGCATTCATATAAACTCTAAAGATTTCAACTTTCGAGCTAAAGAATATCAGAACTGCCTATAAAGTCACAAGTGCAAGTAATTAACAACCTTCTTCCCATCCTTGAGATCTTCACGGCTGAAAATCCTCAAGCAGAAGGCTGGAGAGTCTTCTTCAGAAACGCCATGTCGTTTTCCCATTCCAGCAAGGGAGCTGGAAGAAGAAGCCATCTGAAGCTGAAAGGTCCAAACTTTGAAGCACCCTTTGAGCTTGTTCTTGTTCCTTGTTCTATTTGAGCTTCTTGCTCTTCAATTATGATATCAGCAAATTGGGATTCGAGAATTAGGGTTTACGTTAAAGAATTGAAAAAGACATACCCAAAGCTTTGAAGTTCCAAACGAATCGAAGAGGAGGACAACTGGAGAAGAAGCCTGAGAATTATGCACCAGCTGAAATGAGCAAGAGGAAGACGAACTTAGGCGCGTGGTTGTCACTCACTTATCAGTAGGAGAGAGAAAATAAGAAATTTGGGCTGGACGGCAAATATAAGCAAACTGGGCTTTTAGTGGGCTAGGCCGAGCCCGGTTGTGTCTAGGCGGTCTGGGCCTTAGTGGCCTACGCTTGCTCGAGGGTCCCACCTTTAAAAAAGACAAAAAGAAAAAAAATTATGGTTCTTGTTCGCTTCTGGTTCACTCTTCCTTGATTCGAATTGTAGTGAGTTCCCAACTTTCTCTAACCCAAAACTGAGGGGAAGAAAGAGGTTTGATCAGTTGTGGAGAAAGGGTTATTGTACCATCTCAAACATTGGAGTATAGTACAGTTTTGTGGTCTGTGGATTTATGTGAGAAATAAATAGAAGGAGAAGAAAAGGAGGAGAGCATGGTCTGTAAGGTGTGTTGAACAACATGCTTTCTAAGGGTTTCAGTGTACAACTCAGTCATCCAGTATTCTGGGGGAATTTGTAATAGTTTTCTACTAGATGTTTAAGCAAATTCCAACTGAAACAAGGAAGTAGGAGAAACTTTAATCACTAAGTGCTTATTTGTTTTTCTGGAAATGAATTGTCACAAGTTGCATTGAGGTTTTACATGTAGAAAGATAAAGAGTTTATGGAAGTGTTATGAGTTCAGAAATGTGCATTTCTTCGATGCTTTTAGGCATCATTAGTTGTGGCTATTTAGCCAATTTCATCAATGAATTTGGTCTGAGCATCCAAATTTTATCAATTCTCAACAAGACATTGAAGCAAAATGTATGACTGGATGGAGATAATGTCTTACAAGTTCCATTGGGATTTGACATGTTTTTAAAATCGACATGAATGAATCAAAATTCTTATTTACCACAGAATACGAAACTTGAATAAAGCAGTTTTCATTTACCCAATTAAAAGAAAAACCTGTTCTGGAAGTGCATATGATAGAATGATACAAAGATTGATGTACTGAATCCATATCTTAAAGAAGCCTATTTTACAATGTCTTTCTTTCTTCTGGAGTTTCTGGTGTTCTGAATGAGAAAACAAGTCGCCCGGCCATCCTTTGTTGCTTGGTTCCCAGAACTCCATTGTCACATAAACAGCAACACTTCCTCTGAACTCATACTCCCTTTGAACTCCATCTATCACTAATCTTTCTTTTAGATGATACTCAACTGTTCCTCAAATCTGACCTCAAAAGAGCATGTTGTGGAATTATGAGCATTTCACATGCTAAGAATCTTCACTTTTGAACTCAGATTATTGAAACTCTGCAGTCTGCACCTACGTTCCTCTATCACCTCTAACCCTAAGACATCACCCTCTTCTAGATGATTGTCCTACCTAAAGGATTTCCAGCCAGCTCCTGATATTACCGGAACTATGAAACTATGAACAACTCATGCTATCTTCACTTTTTAGCTCGGAATATCAAAACTCTGCACTTACGTTCCTCTATCACCTCCAACACACAGATATCACCTTCTTCCAGATGATTGTCCTGCCTGAATGCTCTCCAACCAGTACCTGAAATTATTGCTTCTATTCTTCCATTACTTCTTTTGTATGAAGTACACTGAATCGTCCAAGCTCTGTCACCTTGAATATTCTGTAGCTTCACGTCACAACAAGTGTCTGCTTTATAGAAATGTTCCGCGGCAAATGGGTGATTTATAAACTGCAAATTTGCAAATAATAATAATAATGATTAGTTAATTACTTCACCATCTAACGCATTCCTCCTTGAAGGCGTGCATAGTGCCCAAACTTGTTAATTTCTCTCATTAAGTCATTATACAAGCTGGGGCTCAGAAAAGCTTACCACACGACAGGACAAGTGTTTGGCTGGAATTCTGATATCAAGAAATGGTTTGTCCGACCTGAAACTGCTCATTTGGGAAGTATCATATTCATGTTCATCAGAAGAGCATCTGGAGGAAACTGAAATGGCTCTAGCTTCAGCTTCAAATCCTGTTTGTCTCCTTCTTCGTCTTCTGACCTTATCTTCTGTTTGATTGCCATGATTAATTCAACACAATATAGATCATGAGAGACATCCAAAGGAAAAATCCCATAGAAGTTGTAAACACCAAACTAACAAAAAATTTCCACCCACATACTTCCACGTACAGCAACAGAGGATCTGTGGGAAAGTGAACTGGCTATAGCTACAGCTTCAGTTCCTATTTCTTTTCTTTCTGGTGTACTGACACCAGCTCCTGTTTTAATTCCCATGATTAAGTCAATAGAGTTGGCCAAGACATATTTCCAAACACAAACTAACAAAATTTCCATATATTGATATATACATACCTCCACTGCGAATAGGATATTCTATTTCCATATCATCCCAACTATAGATGCTTACATGGAAATGGGAATGTCCGCCTTCAAAGCTGAAGGTTGCCATGTCGCCTTGGTCCAGTAAGTAAAAGCTGGCAAACTCTTCCCATCCTTTCTCCAACCACATCCGGTCACGACGAGGTGATGTTCTCAATTCTATTTTCCAATGTTCTCCACAATTTGGAACCTTAAGAAACATATGGTCTGCAATTTGATGTCCATACTCCCTCACAGCTGCTGGCGGAAGTTCCTGTACATATTCAACAGGTAACACAGGTTAAGTTTTTGAGGAGAACTAAGGTTAAGTGTTGTATAGCAAAATTGTAACATTAGATCATATACAAACAAACATGTATTTAACATCATTGTGGAACAATCAAGACCAACAGGTACTAACATTCATCATCTAATGACCAGCATTTCCAATAGCATGGAACTTAAACATGAGTGCCAAAACAAGGCAAACAGATGAGAACTTATCAGATTAAAATGCGAAACTCTCCTCAAACTCATTATATGATAAGAGCCTAAGTACATTATTGCCTGCATAAAAAATGTGTACCTAGCCACAAACCTGTAGTGAACTTAATCAAAAGACATGCACAACTTCCAATCTTAAATTCTTCATAAAAGAAGTACCCAAAAACGAAAATGCATGTATATAAACTCTAAAGGTTTCAGCTTTCGAGCTAAAGAATTATAAAGTCACAAGCTTCAAGAAGATTATGAGAAACAATAAGCAAAAGTGCAAGTAATTTACAACCTTCTTCCCATCTTTGAGATCTTCACGGCTGAAAATCCTCAAGCAGAAGGCTACAGAGTTTTCTTCAGAAACGCCATGTCGTTTTTCTTTCTCAGCAAGGGAGCTGGAAGATGAAGCCATCTGAAGCTGAAAGGTCCAAACTTTCAAGGACCTTTTGAGCTTGTTGTTCTGTATAGACATGTATCTCCATCATTTGAGCTTCTTGTTCTTCCATTATGATATCAGAAAATTGGGATTCGAGAATTAGGGTTTACGTTAAAGAATTGAGAATTACATACCCGAAGGTTTGAAGATCCAAGCGAATCGAAGAAGAGGACAAACTGGAGAAGCCTGAGATTTATGTACCAGCTGAAATGAGCAAGAGGAAGAAGAACTTAGGCGCGTGGTTATCACTTGATAAGTAGAGAAAATAAGAAATTTGGGCTGGACTAAACATAAGCAAACTGGGCTTTTAGTGGGTTTGGCGGATTTGGGTGTGTCTAGGCGGTCTGGGCCTTACTGTCCTACGTGAGCTGGAGGGTCCCACCTTAAAAAAATAAAAATAAAAATAAAAATAAAAAAAGCCTGAGGTTCTTGAAGAAAAGGAGGAGAGCATGGTTTGTAAAGCCAAATGAAGCCAAACGAAGATTGATGCACTGATGTTCATATCTTAAAGCCAAACGAAGTCTACTTTACAATGTCTTTCGTTCTTCTAATGCTTCCCAGAACTCAATTTACATATACAGCAATACTTCCTCTGAACTCCAGCTTGCTAGTCTTTCTTTCAGAAGATAACTCATCTTTTTCTTAAATCCGACTTCAAAAGAGCATGGTGTGGAATTATGAACATTTCACATGCCAAAGAATCTTCACTTTTGAACTCGGATTATTGAAACTCGGCACCTACGTTCCTCTATCACCTCTAACACTAAGACGTCACCCTCTTCTAGAAGATTGTCCTGCCTAAAGGATTTCCAACCAGCTCCTGATAATACCGTTCGCATTCTTCCATCACTTATTGCGTAAGAAATGCACTGAACTGTCCAAGTAGTGTCACCTAGTGTGTTCTGTAAGGTCACGTCGCAACAAGAGCCATCTTTACAGAAATGTTCCAAGGAAAAAGCTGAATTTATGAACTGCATATACGAGAAAATGAATTGGTTGTTAACGACTTAATTATCTAGTGCATTGTGCCCAAACTCATGAATCTTTGTTGTATGGGTTTGTTGAGAAAGGCTTACCACACGGGTGGTTAAGGATGTTGCGGTGATAGGGACATTAAGACATGGCCTGTCAGATCTGAAACTGCTCACTTTGGAAACATCGTTTTGGTGTTCATCAGCAGAGGATCCAGCGGAAACTGATATGGCTCCAGCTTCAGCTTCAACTTCAGCTCTCGTTTCTTTCCTCTTGGGTCTGCTGAGATCAGCTCCTGTGTATTTCTCATGATTAATTCAACACCATTTTGTCCATGAGACATATCCACAGTAAAAATTCCATAAAAGTTTTGAATGACTGATCGAGAACTAACTAAAACACAACAGAAATTAGTCAAATTACCATATATGCATACCTCCTCCACGAATAGGGTAATATATTTCCATATCATCCCAACTAAAGATGCGTATTCGGAACTGAGCATCTTCGCCTTCAGCAGTGAAGGTTGCCAAGTCACCTTGGTCCAGTAAGTAAAAGCTAGCAAGCTCTTCCCATCCCTTCTCTAACCACATCCGGTCACGACGAGGTGATGTTCTCAATTCTATTTTCCAATGGGTTCCACAATTGGGAACCTTGAGGAATATGTGGTCTGCTATTTGATCTCCATACTTCCTCACAGCTGCAGGCGGAATCTCCTATACACATTGAACATGTTACTCAGATTCAGAAGCAGAGGCAAATATACAAACAAACATGTACAACAACACCACTGTGCAGCGACCAAGAAGGCATATCAGATGAAACTAATACCATCTATCCAAAAATGACCAAGATGAAGATAGCATCGCCAAATCAAGCGTCAAACTCATCAGAACTCTGCATAGTACACTTAAGACTTATCCACTAACTTAACAGTAATGAACTCAAACCCAATAATGTCGAAAACTTATTCGATTACATTGCCAAACAAGCCTCAAACTTATCAGAACACTGCATACACTTGCAATATATGCATAGCCACAAACTGAATAGCTAACATTTTACCCCTTTTACACTAACAATGAACTAAAACAACAAATTGATCCAAAAATGCATTGTACATGTAAATAGATACTAAAATTCTCAACCTTCCTGCTACAAAAATTGTTCACAAGCTACAAAAATGAGCCAAACTAAACATAAAAGCTCAAATCTTTTGCATGTTTCACCCAACAATTTACAAGCTTCAACAACATTATATACCTTCTTCCCATCTTTGAGATCCTCACGGCTCTGAATCCTCAAGCAAAACCCAGGAGACCTCTCAGAAACGGCAGGTCGTTTTCCGTTTTGGTTTCTCTCCCCCTCTCACAACCTCAAAAAAGTCCAAATCCAATCTTTCAAAGGCCTCCACTTTCTGGGTTTTGAGGAGAACCCCAAAATGGGCCCCACCTTCACTCAACACAAAGCATCCTGACCGTCCATTTTTATAAACAAATAATCCAAAGGTCCCAGAGCCGTCACACGCGTGAAGAGCCTCTCGCACGTGCGGAGCAGCTTATATTCAACAAGAAACGCAGAGACTTTAGAGAGTAGTAGTCATAAAACCAACTGTCATCGATCAATGAAAGTTGGTTTTGCTCGTCTTCTTCTTCAGGTTCTGCCCTAAATCCCTAATTCACTGCCGATCTCGTTGTTTCTGATCAAAAGGTGAGTCTGATTCATGATACCCATCTCTGTTTGTGTATAAAGATTTCATCTTTTCTGTGATTTAAGCTAAATTTGATTGATTGATCTGGAAAATTACCTCGAATTTGTGCCCTAATAGTGGAAATTGGGTATTTAGAGCTGATCATATTGTGTGAAGTTGAATTGGGTTTTGCAAGATTTGAGCTTAGGACATTTGGGTTGTAGTGCATTTTAGCTCTTGAGGCATAATTTGGGTTTAAGCATTTTCTGTATCAAATGCATGTTGTTTTTGTGTCCTAGTTCACTTTAGTTGTAGTTCAGATTCTGGGTTTTCGATGAAACTAAGACTTTCGTGTTGGGTATGGAGGGGATGTTTTGTAATGTGTATTTAGACCATGAAGTTGTTTTAATTTTTGGTTGATTTTTTTCAGGTCTGTTGAGAGCGATTTGCGAGTTGGGTTTCTGTCTTAATCAAGCATGGTAAGGTTTCATATACATTTATGGTCTGCAACTCTTCTTTTACTGTGGTGTGTATATGGGTAAATTGTGAATAAATCTTCCTGACATTGATTATGGAACGATTTCAATTTGTTGCAGAATTACATAATTGGAGCATTCAAACCATCATGCAACATTTCAATCACATTTACTGATGCAAAAACTCGCAAGCAGGTAACTACCAATAAAGAAATACTTATCCTTCCAAGGCTATTAAAGAATAACTCAGAGAAGAAGAATAATTGTTTACTTCCGACAGAATATTATTTCGTTCTTTCGGGCATAGAAGATGGGTATTTGTTTTTCTCGGTGATGATGTCACATGGTATTGCGGTGTGCTGCTTGCTATAAATTTTGAAGATTCTCACTATTATAGTATACTTAACTGTAAATTTTGGATCGTTTCATTGGTTCTGGGTCTCTTGGTGGTTTACATAACAAACTAGTGCTGAGATCCAGTGCTGCAACTTTGGGTCATCAATAAAATCAAATTGTGATTAGGTTGTTCCATCATTGGCTTATATTTAGAATATAATGTTGCTTTCATATAGCCAAATCTATTACTAGATGCATTTCATCAGGGTTGTGATGTTCAGATGTTTGTTGATGCTATTAACATCCATTTTATCTATTTTTGCAGGTTCCATTAAAGAAGGAAGGTGGCCAAGCGGTATCCGTCCCACTTTTTCACAGTCAAGAAAACATTTCTGGGAAGGTATTTTTTTATTGCTTTGTTTAATTGTTCATCATTATTGTACAAGTTAGATTTCTTTTCAAATTTGTATTTATGATAGTTTCGACTACAAAGATTGGCTATTCAGTGACAATTCCTTCCCATGGTGTCATTTATAGATTTCTATAGAACCAATTCAAGGGAAAAAGGTTGAACACAATGGGGTGAAAGTTGAGCTCCTTGGTCAAATAGGTATCATCTCCTTATGAAAGCTTTTTATGTGTTTCATTTTCAACAATTTCACAAGAGGAAGTTTGATGTAAAACAATAGCATAATAGTTTCTCTTTTTTCTTTTTTGAATATGTACGTGCTACTCTACCTGCTCTCCCAAAACAAGTACTCTAAGATTTTTAATCTGTGTTGCAGAGATGTACTTTGACAGAGGCAACTTCTATGACTTTACTTCCCTTGGTAAGTGGACTTTGGCTTGACTGTATTAGATTTGGACAATTTCTTTTTTTTAATAATACAGCCCTGGTACATGGTTTAATGTTCCAGAACCCTTTTCATAATAAAGAAACAAAGTAAAGGCACTACCTTTCCCACTTCCCTTCTGAATTGCAATCATCGCCCTTGTCTCTTTTGTATCACAAACAATAAACAACTTGTCTGTTTCATTTACAAACTGTACTCTGCAGTCCTGCAACTATTTTTTTTCGGAAGTGTTAAGTTTGTTGCTCTTGTTTACAGTTCGTGAACTTGATGTTCCTGGAGAGATATATGAAAGGAAGACATATCCTTTTGAGTTTTCTACAGTTGAAATGCCGTATGAGACTTACAATGGTGTCAATGTGAGGCTTAGGTAAGTCTTAAACCTTTCTGTGGATTCGTGTCTTTTTATTCTTCTGTTGTAATGATGACAATTTGACTAGATGCTGAGTTAAAACTATTTGTTAGTGTTTGTTTGCCCATGAACATATGTTACTTTGTATCACTGATATTAATGGAGCAGTAAAATGTTTTATGTACTTCGCATGATTAAAGATATTTTCATTTCACTTACCTGTCTTTTAACATTTACGCCAATGGTAAAGGCCAAACTATGTGACAGTTACCAATTATTGGTTGAGCTGCTTTAGTTAGCTGTCTTTTGTGGAGGCAGTGAGCCATTGTTCTTGTAACATTTTGGAAGGATTGTATGTTATTTGTTCTATACATGAAAATAGAACATCTCTGTCCTTATAACATTAGGTTTATTTGCCAACTTTAGAATTGTTTGCATTGCAACTAGACTTAATATTGTAAATTGGTAAACTTGATATTGAACATAATAATTCATGCTCTGACATGCTGGAAGTGTGCTTGTTTTAGGTATGTTCTGAAAGTCACAGTTAGTCGTGGTTATGGTGGTAGCATAGTGGAATACCAAGATTTTGTGGTAATCACTCTCTTTCCAGGACTTCAATATTGGTTTATTTAGTTAGTATTTATGTTTACTATTATTTTCTTGAAGATCTCTTGTTCTTTTAAAACCTACTCGTTCAGAATTGTTACTCACAGTTCATATTGGTATCGTATCCTGTTTCAGGTTCGCAACTATACACCACCTCCATCTATCAACAATAGCATCAAGGTGAGTACATCATAATAATGTTTGTGTTCTCAGCATCTCGGCCTGACTACCAAGTAAACATGGTCATCATTTGTACTTACTGATAGGGACTCTGGTATACTTACCATGAACAAAATGAGTGTGTCCAATCCCCCATTAGTTTAGTTCCATTATATAGGTATCCAGAGCAAAAGTTAGCCTCCTCAATTGAATATTTCTCATAATCTTATTTCCTTTGCAGATGGAAGTGGGAATTGAGGATTGTCTGCACATTGAGTTCGAGTACAACAAGAGCAAGTAAGTTAAAACAGTTTTTCATGAATAGGGATTTCTTGTTTATTGTTATATGCACGAGATGAATGCTGGAAAGAGTTAAATTCAGTTTGCTATTGATGACTCAGTTTAGGTTCAGTCATCGCAGCTATAGCCTGAGCTCTCTTGTTAGGGTGGATTATCAGATAGATTATATGTTCAATAAGTTGCAATAAACAAGACATTTTGGCATTGACTATGGGTGTGCTGTTACACAGGTACCACCTGAAAGATGTTATTATTGGCAAGATATATTTTCTTCTTGTAAGAATCAAGATAAAGAATATGGATCTGGAGATCAGGCGTCGAGAGTCGACAGGGTCGGGTCCCAATACCCATGTTGAGACAGAGACACTTGCTAAGTTTGAATTGATGGATGGTGCTCCAGTCCGAGGTATGTTTGCAATGCTTCTGCTTATATATTTTGAAATAATGCTGGTACAAGTAGGAGAACTCTTCAACGTAACAATGCCTGTGTGTTTAGATTGTTCAAAAGAATCAGAATGAAGGAATTTTCCACCAAATTTGTATTTTTTATCGGAATGATTTGGTGATAGTAGTGTTGTTGAATTCGCTAGAGAAAAAGTTGATCAACTCTATGTTGCTGACCGTTATGCCTACGGATGAATGGCTTACATGCATATGCTTGCCTTTTCAGGTGAATCTATTCCCATTAGACTGTTTCTTAGCCCTTATGAACTGACACCTACACATCGCAACATCAACAATAAATTCAGCGTGAAGTATTATTTGAATCTTGTTTTGGTTGATGAGGAGGACCGGCGATATTTCAAACAGCAAGAGATCACTATATACAGGCTTCAAGATTCTTCATGATCGCTCATCACATATGCTATCCCCAATTGATTTGGTTAATAGGGAAAAGGCACTTTGTAAAGCTTAAAACTGTCAGGATCTTGTTTTGCTGCAATCCCTTGGTCCTTGCCGAGTTGCATTTCGATACGGTACTGCTGCATGTATATGGACGGTGGAAAGAGACAGGATCAGTGGTTGCTGCGAGAACTCAATGAACAATCTCTTGTATCTCCAACTTTTTGTGAATTACCATTACAGAGAAAACATATGTTGGTTTGGAGACGTTCTCTGTGCGATGTTTGAAGTCTGTTGTTTTTTATTGTTAATGACTTCAAGATTAGGAAGTGAGATAGCCATATTTCGATACATTTTCTATACATCATACTGAACTATTGTTGGTCTTGTCATTACAACAATAACGCATTCAAATTCCACACAGACCGAGATTTTGCTGTTAGTACTTGCATTGGCACTCACTCATTTAGGGACAAATCACGAGCTCATTTCCTTTGGATGCCAATGCATCTTCACTCTTCTTCGTCTTCTGATTCTACTGGCAGTCCCTCTTTGAACCAAGAGTAAAGTCCGCCTTCTAAGTGGAACACATTGGTATAACCATTGAGGACAAGCAAGTAGGCCGCTATCAGTGATCTGTGGGAGTGAAGTAGATATGTGAGTAATCAATCATGTATGCTATTCCTTGAGCAAGGTACAACAAGAACATTAAACTAATGAAATGAAGTGTCACCTTGACTGTTGACCTTCTGGTAGATTTTGGGTTGGTCGCATTGTACCCCCAGCAGCACAAGCCACTATTATCTTTGCCCCCTTTAATATCTTTGATTCCACAGCTGAACGTTACCATATCTACCAATCATTAGTCAGTTTTGGTGTTCCTAAAGACAAGGCAAAGGTAATAAGACTTTCTCATACTCTGGATGAACTCAGGGTTCTCTTCTGTGCCTGCAAAAATGCCGAAAAATGCAAACGCAGCGCGCCTGGCGATATCCCAAGCTGTCCACTCCTTTATAAGCCTATAGATTTGCACATTGACAGCATTCGGCGGATGAGCCTACATGATGCACCAGAAAACGTTGATCTTCTGTTAAGTAGCCTACACCAGAATCGTCTAACACAAAATGAAATGCAATGGCTTGGTGATGATCAGCAGACAAACCTCTTTAAACTCTTTCACAGGCCGTACATCAAGAATCACGAAGTTGTTTTCTTTCTGGAGCCGTAGAGCTTCTTTTGCATCCACACTTCTTACCTACAAAATAATAAGAATCATCTTTTACTAAGAGTCACTATAGTCTTTGTTAGGACCTTATGCAGTACATGATCTCATTTAACACATGTCGAAAAGCTAGCAAAAAATCTCTACTTAGTTCAAGCTAGAATTATAAATGATGAATTCTGGCATCCATAAACTGTATTATGATCAGGCTTGTACCTTTTTCTGTAGCAGAAGCTCCCTCTTAATCTTCCATTCCTCTTCAGCTACCTCCCCAAAAGAAAAGATGCATGAAACAAATTGAGGTTTGTCGATTTACGAAATAAAAACTCAAACTGATATGAAAACACGTACAGTTCAATGAACACTTCAGAGTTGGTTACCTGGTGTTTTGGCCTGTTTTGTTGCTGCACAACGAATTTTCAGACCCCGTCGGACGGTCTGCGATGACAATCCTTGCCTTGTGGATCTTACTGATTTCACTTTGAGCCAGCTGCAAGAACTATGATCATGTTTAGAAGCAAATCCTAATGGTGAAGTTGAGTGTAGGCTGATTGAGGTAAGAGAAGCCATTGGTTATATATGAAAGGCTCCAAAACCAAGAAATGAGCTATCTCTCTAGCTACTAGCTACTGAAAGTTCATTAAAAATCTTGGGTTACTGATTAGGATGTTCAAGACAATGCTAGCATATCACTGTCTCTGTTAGATTGGTCTGCTTTTTATTTGATTAGGTTTGAGATCTTTGTAGATGCTTAGATTGGAAAGTCTTAACTGGCCGTGGATATTGTGGAGAATTTTTATCTCTACCAAAATCTGAGTTTGTGGTGTATAATTCATGGATATTGCTCTTTGCATTTCTTTCATCCTCACCCATTTCTCATCTAGTAGGGCCATATGACCCAAAATGATATATGCTTCTTCCAACCTAGCTAGTAAAGCATATACACACTTGAGTGATTAAAAACATTTTTCAAGTTTGATTATCTTCAACGCTCTCACAGAAAGTTTAAAAAAACCTCATTCAGGCACTCTCTTTATAATCTGACCAATTAGCAAACCTAAGCTTTGTGGCTAAGAATCAATAAGAGGTAACAATGGCCATGTCTGGATCAAATTGTATTGAAGTATCCATTTCTAAATTTAGGACAGTATCAGTCATATGTTGTGGGTGAGCATTGATGAGAACATGACTCTAAACTGATGGAAGCATTTCTTAAACTAGAGTAAAAACAATCATTGGATTTATAACTTGACTTCAGTTGTCCAAACTATACTACTCAATTACCCTTTTTTTTAATTATATGATTTTTCAAAGAGAATATAAAACCGAGGTGGAAATTATGCGAGTAAAATATTGGCCATATGTAATTGGAAAAATGTGATTTTTGCCACTAGTGTGGTTATGAACGACTTTGCCTCATAGGTGCCGACTCTTAAATTTTCATCATAAATCGTGGGCTATATATAGCACATGTTTTTTGGGTCAAAACGCATGTTCTTATTTTTTCACAAATTTTTTTTCACATTTATGTCCTAAAATTTTAAAACTTCTTGAACTGATAGAACTAAAAAATCTAGAGCCGACTTTTTTTATATGATTTTTCGAAGTCATTATAAAGACCGAGAATGCGAGTCAAATATTGACCATATGTAAGGGAAAATATGTGATTTTTGTCAAAAACAAATGTGGTTATAAACATCCATCCTCATGGGAGTCTACTCCTAGATTTTCTCCAACTTTAATTTTTTTCGTCAAAAACTCATTTTTCATCAGAAACCGTGAGTCACACATTTTTTAGGCCAAAACGCATGTTCTTATTTTTTCACAAAAAATTTCTCATATTTAGATCCTGATATTTTAGCACTTCTCGAACTGACAAAACTAAAAAATCTCGAGCCAATTTTTTTATATGATTTTTCGAAGTCACTATAAAGATCGAGAATGCGAGTACTCGTTTTTCATCAGAAACCGTGGGATAGCACACGTTTTTTGGGCCAAAACGCATGTTCTTATTTTTTCACAAAAAAATTCTCATATTTAGATCTTGATATTTTAGCACTTCTCAAACTGACAGAACTAAAAAATCTCGAGCCGATTTTTTTATATGATTTTTCGAAGTCATTATAAAGATTGAGAATGCGAGTACTCCTTTTTTGGGCCAAAACGCTTAAATGCATGTTCTTATTTTTTCACAAAAATTTTCTCATATTTAGGTCCTGATATTTTAGCACTTCTCGAACTGACAGAACTAAAAAATCTCAAGCCGATTTTTTTAAATGATTTTTCGAAGTCATTATAAAAACCGAGAATGCGAGTCATATATTGATCATATGTAAGGGAAAAAATGTGATTTTTGTCAAAAACTAGTGTGGTTATGAATGATTTTGCCTCATAGGTGCCCACTCCTTAATTTTCTCCAAATTTAAATTTTTTTGTTAAAAACTCGTTTTTCATCAGAAACCGTGGGTTATAGCACATGTTTTTTAGGCCAAAACACATGTTCTTATTTTTTTCAAATTTTTTTTCATATTTAGGTTCTGATATTTTAGCATTTCTTAAACTGACAAAATTAAAAAATCTAGAGCCGATTTTTTTATATGATTTTTTGAAGTCACTATAAAGACCGAGAATGCGAGTCAAATATTGACTATATGTAAAGGAAAAAATGTGATTTTTGTCAAAAACTAGTGTGGTTATGAATCATTTTACCTCATACGTTCCCACTCCTGAATTTCTCCAACTTTTAATTTTTTTGACAAAAACTCGTTTTTCGTCAAAAACCTTAGCACACGTTTTTTGGGCCAAAACGCCTGTTCTTATTTTTTCACAAATTTTTTTTCATATTTAGATCTTGATATTTTAGCACTTCTTAGACTGATAGAATTAAAAAATCTCAAGCCGATTTTTTTATATAATTTTTCGAAGTCACTATACAGACCGAAAATGCGAGTCAGATATTAACTATATGTATAGGGAAAAAATATGATTTTTGTCAAAAAAAATGGTGTGGTTATGAATCATTTTACCTCATAGGTTCCCACTCCTGAATTTCTCCAACTTTTAATTTTTTTTGTCAAAAACTCGTTTTTCATCAGAAACCGTGGCCGCACACGTTTTTTTGAGCCAAAACGCATGTTTTTATTTTTTCATAAAAAAAATTCTCATATTTAGGTCCTGATATTTAAACACTTCTCGAACTGACTGAACTAAAAAATCTTGAGCCGATTTTTTATATGATTTTTCGAAGTCACTATAAAGACTGAGAATGCAAGTCAAATATTGACTATATATAATGGAAAAAATGTGATTTTTGTCAAAAACTGGTGTAGTTATGAATCATTTTACCTCATAGGTATCCATTCCTGAATTTCTCCAACTTTAAATTTTTTCCCCAACTTTAAATTTTGTTGTCAAAAACTCGTTTTTCATCAAAAACCATGAGCCTGCACACGGTTTTTTTTTGGCCAAAACACATGTTCTTATTTTTTCACAAATTTTTTTTCATATTTAGATCCTGATATTTTAGCACTTCTCGAACTAACATAACTAAAAATCTCTAGTCGATTTTTTTATATGATTTTTCGAAGTCACTATAAAGACCGAGAATGCGAGTCAAATATTGACCATATGTAAAGGAAAAAATGTGATTTTTGTCAAAAACTGGTGTGGTTATGAATCATTTTACCTCATAGGTTCCCACTCCTGAATTTCTCAAACTTTTAATTTTTTTGTCGAAAACTCGTTTTTCATCAGAAACCGTGGGCTATAGCACACATTTTTTGGGCCAAAACGCATGTTCTTATTTTTTCATATAAAATTTGTCATATTTAGGTCCTGATATTTTAGCACTTCTCGAACTGACTGAACTCAAAAATCTCATGCCGATTTTTTTATATGATTTTTGAAAGTCACTATAAAGACCGAGAATACGAGTCAAATGTTGACCATATGTAAAGGAAAAAATGTGATTTTTGTCAAAAACTGGTGTAGTTATGAATCATTTTACCTCATAGGTGCCCATTCCTGAATTTCTCCAACTTTAAATTTTGTTGTCGAAAACTGGTTTTTCTTCAGAAATCGTGAGCAGCACACGTTTTTTGGGCCAAAACGCATGTTCTTATTTTTTCACAAATTTTTTTTTTTGTATTTAGATCCTGATATTTTAGCACTTTTTGAACTGACAGAATTAAAAAATCTCTAGCCGATTTTTTTATATGATTTTTCAAAGTCACTATAAAGACCGAGAATGCGAGTCAAATATTGACCATATGTAAAAGGAAAAATGTGATTTTTGTCAAAAAATGGTGTGGTTATGAATCATTTTACCTCATAGGTTCCCGCTCATGAATTTCTCCAACTTTTAATATTTTTTGTCCAAAACTCGTTTTTCATCAAAAATTGTGGGCTGCACACGATTTTTGGGCCAAAACGCATGTTCTTATTTTTTCACAAAAAAATTTCTTATATTTAGATCCTGATATTTTAGCACTTCTCGAATTGACATAACTAAAAATTTCGAGTCAATTTTTTTATGTGATTTTTCGAAGCACTATAAAGACCGAGAATACGAGTCAATATTGACCATATGTAAGAGAAAAAATGTGATTTTTGTCAAAAACTGGTGTGGTTAAGAATGATTTTACCTCATAGATGCCCACTCCTAAATCTCTCCAACTTTTAATTTTTTTGTCAAAAACTCATTTTTCATCATAAACTCTAGGGCAGCACAAGTATTTTGGGGATAAAATTATGGATTCAGAAAAAAAATTATTTTCTCACCAAAATCTATCCCCCCTTAAGTCGTAATTTTTGTCCTAAAACTGTGGGTTTATGGCACATGGTTTTTGGCAAAAATTTGTCATCTTTGTATCATGATTTTCAAATAATTTCAGAACTGACAGACAACAAATAATGCTTACAAGTCACTTCTTTAATTTGTTTCATCGTACTCTCGTCATAAATAAGGTGTGTGAAATCAAAATATTGTGATCTCGAAAAAATGTAAAAGCTAATCTAATATGTTTTAACTTAGGATGACACAATTAAGCTCGAACGAGTCACCTTCCATTATCAATCCTTTGTAGCTCTCATAACTCCATAACTGCCATGATCTCAGCCACCATATTATTTGCCTCCTTTGGGCATAAAATCATTAGTTCATTACAATGACTACTCTTGCATCATCATAACTCTCAAAATTAATGAAATTGTGAACCAAAAATTTAAGATCCAATACGATGTCGTTTCATATCCCCTTATCTTTCTGTTAAATCCACCCCCTCTCTACAGTACCCAACTGCAGCACCGACACCAGCAATTCCCATCACCAAAGCAAGATTTCGCCACGTGTCACATCAGCGCCATTGCCGCTAAAAATAAATATTATAAAATATAGTACGCGTCCTCAAAATAAAAATAAATATTTATTTATAAAATAAATATTATAAGATATTTTGTCTCCGTTCCTCTGCATCCTCCCCCACCCCTAATCCTACACCCGCATCCATCCACCCTCAGTTTTCCCAGTCAACAACCCCTGAAGTCAAACCTACATCTCTCTAGTCCTCTACCGCACGATCCTCAAACACAAGCGTCGCACCCGATCCCACCCCCACCACCTTCATCTTCTTCCTCACTCTATTCTCACTGTGTATAAATACAAACGCAGATCCTCCATAGCTCTGAGAGAAGCCACGTACATTGCTACGATCTCACCCTCTCTCTCTCTCTCACTGTAATCTCCGGTGAGTGAACGAAGCGGCAATGGAGGCCTTCTACTACCTGGTGTTCGGAGCACTGGCGGTGGTCGTCGCCGGCGCCGAGCTCAGCAAAAGCAACAAGGACCGAGTCAACACCTCCGCGTCTTTCAATTCCTTCAAGAACAATTACCTCGTCGTTTACTCTCTCATGATGGGTGAGCCTTCTGGATCGATCATTTCTCTCTGTCTGTGTGAATTTCGGATCTGATCTGACGGTGTTGGTTGAATTGAGAGTAGATCCGTGCTTCGTTTTTCTTTGTGATTGTTCTGATTGAGTTTTTGATTTGTGATATGTGTAGTTGAATTGGCATTGCTTTCGTTTTTAGAGCTAGGATTGTAGTTTGAGGCTGTTAAAAGTTGGTTGGTGATTTGGTTTGGTTGAATCGAATCGGTGATAGGGAGGTTGGATCTGGATTGCAACAGGTGGTAATGATTTGATCTATTCGAGATTTTGAGTCGGTAGCTCTGTGTGTTGTAGGATTCCTTTGAACTTGGATACTGATGGTTTTCGTGTTGCCGTAATAGATATGACATTGTAGATTGATTGCATTCGGCACGAAAGCTTTTTACGGAACTTGTTACTTGTAGAACACTTCAGTAGTGGTTTTGTTTATGTTAGAAGAATTGTGGTTGAAGTAAGCTTACTGACGAGTTATTGTTTTGTGTGGCGACAGCTGGGGACTGGTTGCAGGGTCCTTACGTTTACTATCTTTATACTACGTATGGATTTGGGAAGGGTGATATTGGACATCTTTTCATTGCTGGCTTTGGCTCTTCTATGTTGTTTGGGACGATCGTTGGATCTCTAGCAGACAAACAGTGAGATTTCCCTCTGAACTTTGTTTTAGCGTTTTCGTACTTTTTAGACATTGGTAGTGTTCTCACTGACAATGTGTTCAATTTAGGGGTCGAAAGAGGGCGTGCATCACTTATTGTATTACTTACATACTGAGCTGCATCACCAAACATTCTCCTCACTATAATGTCTTGATGTTGGGCCGTATTCTGGGAGGTATCGCCACATCACTTCTCTTTTCAGCGTTTGAGTCATGGCTTGTTGCTGAACACAACAAGGTAGGGGTTCATTGTTGCTGAAATGCGTATATCTATTTGCTTGTAACATGTGATTAATATGGTCTTTCTGTCATTAGATGATAATGCTAATATGAAGGTTAGTTTATAAACAAAGACTTGCTTCAGGTTCAAACCCCGTTGCTCTTTATTTCATTTTGATAATTAATTTCAATAGGCCATCATCACGATAATTATGGCTCTACAGGTTTTGTTGTTTAAGAGCTGTCCAGTTATTTGAATAGCCTGTGTTTCCTTAAGTTGCAGTTTAAACTGTTAAAGTGGTGAAGTGTAAACTGAGTATGATTAATTTTTTCTTGAAATGTTTCCCCTTATCAATAATCACGCAACTAATATATCTGTTTTACTGTGCAGAGGGGTTTCGAACCACAATGGTTGTCAGTAACATTCTCAAAGGCAATATTTCTTGGTAATGGTGTCGTTGCTATCTTGGCTGGGTTGCTTGGAAATACGCTTGTTGATTCTTTGGCTCTTGGTCCTGTTGCACCGTTCGACGCTGCTTCGTGCTTCCTTACAATAGGAATGTTCGTCATTTTATTTACATGGACAGAGAATTATGGAGATCCTTCAGAGAGCAAAGACTTGTTCACCCAATTCCGCGGTGCTGCTGTGGCTATTGCTTCTGGTAAAGTATTTATTATATGCTACATACAGTACTACTTTTAGATAATAAACTGTGTGTGTGCAATGCTAAGCTGTGGTGATTGTGTATGCATTATTTTTTTCTTATCTTAAAGTCTTAGTCTTTTGGTTGTTTTGTCTTCCTTTGGTCTCTGAATTATGCCCTTCCCCTCATTTAGTTTTACCTTTTCTGTGGTTCAGATGAGAAGATTGCATTACTGGGTGCGATACAGTCTCTGTTTGAAGGATCAATGTACACGTTTGTGTTCCTTTGGACTCCTGCTTTGAGCCCAAATGATGAAGACATTCCACATGGTTTTATCTTTTCAACATTCATGTTGTCTTCAATGCTTGGAAGCTCTCTTGCATCTCGGTTGATGGCTCGCCAATCACCTAGAGTAGAGAGCTATATGCAGATTGTCTTTGCCATTTCAGCTACCTCTCTCCTACTTCCCATTGTGACCAGTGTATGTCATGTTATACGATTTCAGGGGATTGCTTTCTTAAATATTTTTTAATCCTTTGCTGTTCTCTAACTTCGCTAGTTTTGAAACAGTTCTTGGTAGCACCTTCCGGGACGAAAGGAGGGAGCATCTCATTTGCAGGCTGTATCCAACTTCTTGGATTCTGTGCCTTTGAGGCTTGTGTAGGACTATTCTGGCCATCAATTATGAAGATGAGGTCCCAATACATACCTGAGGAGGCCAGGAGCACCATCATGAACTTCTTCCGTATTCCACTTAATATATTTGTCTGCATTGTGCTGTACAATGTATGTTTATAGCTATACTTACAATACACTACCGTACCTTTAAATTGCATTGAACCCGTCAATGTGGATAGCATGCTATTAACTGTGGTTTGTTTGTCTTTGAAGGTTGATGCATTCCCCATGACTGTTATGTTCGGGATGTGCTCCATGTTCCTCTTTCTCGCATGTTTCTTGCAGAGGCGCCTCATGTTAATTGTAGAAAAACCCAGTAAGTCTAGTCTCCACTCCATTATCTTTGCTTTTCTAGGTTGCATTTTGTTTTAGGTCTGTCATCCAACAATCTTGTTCGTTGGTGTTTATAGTTGAATTATTTTTGCTGTTAACAGAGACCGAAGACTGGGCAGGAATGAAGGATAGGGACACCGAGTCAGAGCCATTAAACCTTTGATAACTTCTGGAGTTGTTTTTTGGATGTCAAACATTTAGTTAGTGAATTAGTAACTGGCAAATTTTTCGACAAAGGAATCCGCTCTTGTAATACCATTATTATTCTTTTACAGCATCTATAGTCTATATTTTTCCTCTATTCAGTTCAAGTGCAAATTGTACCTATGATTTTTCCAATATTCAGTTCAAGTGTAATCTGTGCCTATGATTAGTCGATTCAGTTTTGTTAATGTTATTATGTTTGCTTTCTACCTGCAATCAAAACTTGGATCAGTGCTTTCAGTGTAGATTATGTGCTCGCCACATTTGTTGCCATATTTATCATCGGATTTTTAGCAGACTTTGCTTCCTACTTTCCTAGTGTTCATCAGCAACAGAACAAGCACTCTTCTCATAAAAGATAAAATAAAAGGTAAAAACGATTTTGCCGATGTAGTGTTAAAAATTCTTCTTTGGATGCGTTCTTTTTCTATGTTGGTGTATAACAAGGTGAAAAGGAAGATTCCACAATCTGCTTGTGGAACTGAGCCATTGAGCCAATCCCTATATTTGCAACAAAACATTAGACTCAACAGACCACCAGCTGCAGATACAATCACCACCTGACAACCATACAACAGATACAGCAAACTACCAAATTCTCATTACAATTCCATTTACAGCAACGGAAAACAAAAATGCCTGTTCATCTAACGTTAGTTGAAAGTGTTGACAAAGCATCTTGGATCAGATTTTCCATTTTGTCTCTCAAACTGGATATAGTATTCTGCAATGCATCCTGTGAATGTGTCTCATCTAGAGTGAAATTGTCATGCAGACCATTGAGCTGCACCTCCAGAAATCTTCCGAGACTTGCTTCAGCAATATTAACAAGGCTAAGCGATGTGTTTGTGTGCATGAATTTAGTAACAACAAGTCCAGCTAGAAGCTGCTGATCTCCCTTCACAAGCTCTGAAACGAAACAGGGGAATAGTACGGTTCGAAAGAGCAACAAGGCTCTCTCTTTTTCTCCCAATGCACTGTTTCCTTTCTGCCTCTGATTTTGTAACTGAGATGCTTGACACTTGTGGGATAAATTCCCAACCAAATAGCAGATATAAGAGAACACATTACCATATGAAGAATCGGAGATGATAGAGGACAGAACACCAGAGAATAACACGAGCATCAATAACTCAAGATCTCCACCCATCGTGTCAGAGATGCCTGCTTGCTTCAACTTGTCCTCAACAGCAGCCAAACACTGTTCTTGTAGTGGTTTAAAAGGCAGTAATAGCACCAACTTTAAAGCCATGAAGCAATCTATTTCAAGAAAGATCTGGCTCAAACTCCTTGCACCTTCTTCATCAAGCAATATCCCACTATCTTTCAGTAAGGACTGGTCAATCAGTCTAAGGACATCTTTGAAATGGGAAAGCATTACGAGTTTCTTTAAGATTGCCAACCAACACACATGCAGTGGGTTAATGGAAATAGAACTCTCTTGGAAACTCTCCCATCCTTCATCCCAGTTATCTCCAGTCCATTCATTTCCAGCATCAGATACTTGTACAGAGGCTTCCTTATCCTCCCTCACCAAGAAAAATCCTTCCCATTCTCCCAACACAGCAAGCAACGATTCAACATGTGAATAATTTTGAGCAACATCACACATTTTTTGGAAGCAAGAAACAGCTGTCTCCAAATTCAGGATATCATCTGGGGTAATTTCCATAGTAGGTGAGATGTTTGCCACAAGCTGAGAAGATTTGAGGGCAACTAATGTACTTGTAAACCTGTTAGACTTATCACTATGATCTGCCAAACCCTCATTGACAGTAGTCTCACTTTTTTTATTTGTTAAGCGCATCTCATCCCATCCTTCCCATGGTATAATATTAGATTGAATCGCAGCAGAGAAACCCTTTGAGTTTTTACCTGTCAGGTATTGCATCAGTTCTAAGGCATAAACTCGAGTGGAACCGGGAAGCTGCAAGTTATCAGAGAACTCAGCCATTCTCTCCCAAATTATATTCCTGACCCTATCCAAATCATCCAAATCTCCTTCTAATTTACTCAAAGAGGATAAAAGCTGGTATAGATTCTGGTATTCCTGGGATTCACTGACCACCACATCCTGTAAAATGTGTTCCAAGATATTCAAATAAAGATGAGGGAGTTCCTGGATTTCTCTGTCCCCCACCAATGTGAAACCAGTTGGACCCCGAATTACTGCTTCAGAAAATACTTCAGCCACAGGTCCAAATCCACAACCAGAAAAAATCATCGCTCTACAGAATAAATAAAGTTCAGAAGCAGAATCACCAATTAAACCATGCTTGACAAAGCTGACGAGTGTACCCCACCCCTGACTAGGGGAGACACTGTCCTCCATTACCAACCTCATACAAACTTTTAGACATTGCAATAAGCAATCTAAATTGAGCTTAAGATTTGTTCCAGCATCCTCATGGGATGCAATTTCCTTCATTTCATCAATCAATCTTATCCAAAAGTTCAAGAGAATTATAAGACATTCTTGCAATGCCGAGTTATCTGGTAGACCCCCGTAAGAACCAAAAAGAGGTAGGATTATTGTGAAATACCGCTTCATAATGTTCAAAGAGTCTACATGTGCCAAGAGTCTGATATGCCTTCTGCAATATTCATAGCTCTGCTCAAGTTGACACACAAAACCTTGGAGGGTTTCAGTGCTTTTGATGATTGAAGCTGTTCCAGCTTTAGTCTCTAAAGCTGTCAGCAAACTCCATATGTAATGTTTGTAGACATCCTGCCATGTTATGAGACCCTCTGGCAATGGATCGGAATATATGCTGGTAAGAGTCTGTATCATCTTTGACAAAGCTTCCAAGCTACTATCATTGACATGCATGTAGACTTCAGAGCTTAAGCACGTAAAGTTCAAACCCCCCAATCCAGCAATATTTTTAAAGTTCAGGTCCACAATAAAAGCAACTCTTACGCACTCTTGCTCCACCAACCTGTAAAAACGAGATATTCCAAAACCAGAGAGATGCGCTTGATCAGGGTGTAATATTGGTAACTCTCTACTAGTTTCTTCCAGTTGCAAGTAGCAGTCAGAAAGGAGACCAAACATGTAACCAAGGCGCAACTTGTTGCATCCATCAACTGCAGGATACACAGCAGAGGAAATCGCTTTGATGGTTTTAACAGCTTGGTGAACTATTTCTCCTTTAAATTCTGATATTTCGGCTGTGATATCATCATTTGTCCATACCTCAGAGACAAGGACAGAACTTAGATACCGTAAAAGGACCTGCAAATAAACAGTTAAAACACTAATAAGGAAAATGTGTGATCCATACTTCAATATTCAGACCTTTACAAGATATGCCAAGAGAAGCTGCTTACCTCTGCACGATTCAAGCCATAGCCATCAGCTAATTTCAGAATATCCTTTAAAATATGTTTTTTCTCTAATTTAACGGAATCAATAAGGGGAAGAACAACACTCCCAATGTAATTAGAGTCTCGAGACAAAAAGCGCGCTGTGTCAACTCCAGGAATTATTTTCTCTAATGCTCTACAGTGATCTGTAACACGCTTTTGGTCTTCTAATTTCAGCTTCCATTCTCTCCAAAAGGTAGACTTTACCTTGTCAAATTTGTCAAATTCATCTGACAGAAATAAATATCAAGAAAATATGGATCAACAGAAAATCGTGCAGTGCTCTAGCTTCTACAATTACTCTTAAAAGGAAAAATAATGATAGACATAGCAAACTTTAAATGAGTTTAATATCATGAAGAAGAACAAAAACTGCATATAGTACAGAAAACTACCAGCACTAGGTTGTGTGTGCTTCTCTTTAAACTTCCTCAATAGTAGCTCCCTCCTTTGCATAGGACTTTCACACTCGATTGCAGAACTAAACAATAAGCTATATGTCATCCCCACATTCATGATGCTAGAAATTTCTTGGTAATCCTTCCTTGTTCTAAGCTGCTCCTCTATCACTTCAACCCCATTAAAAGGATCCACCAGATTCAAGAGAAAGGAGCAGCTGGCTGTATATTCCTCTTCAGTAACAGGTGGTTCAATAATAGATTTTGCCAGAGAGGCAACCACATCGTCTGTAGGAGCTAAACCATGCCTTGCCAACCAGGAGAGAATGGTTACTAAGGCCTGTGTTCTAACACTGACAAACTGCTTTCCAGGAAGTGCATTACTATTTCGCTTCTTACAGTGTTCTGTTTTCCTACTTAGTTCAAGCAACCAAGGAAACTGTATAGCAGCAAAAGACAAAAATTTTCCATTTTCCCTCAAAATTGATTCCAAATCGGTACCATTATCAACAGGCAAGTTTTTAGTAACAGCAGAAAGTGAATTCTTAATGTTACTAATATGAACTTCCTGGTCATCAGAACTAGCTCCCTCAACCATGTCCAAGCAACCTTTTAGCTTGATTATATCTTGTACATTGTGTACTGAATCTGTAATGATCGAGGAGCCAAGTATTGAGTAATCTGGACATTTTGTCTCGCTCAACATCATTAATGTTTCACACTGACCTTGCAAATCAAGATCTTTCCAAGCGTGGAGCAACTCACTAACAGATTCCTCGTCACAATTACTTATAGCAAAACCCAGCAGCTGCTTTCGAGAATTTATATCCATGTTTTCAAGTGCCGGACCCCTTGCTATAGCAGCAGATAAATCCCAAATGTGACCATGACCTTTCTTAGCCAAAACAAGACAGAGATCGAGAGCCAATTGTAGATCACCAGCAACCGCAGCCTCTCTGGCAATAGCTTCCTGAACAGAAGATATATTGTCTGGAGAGCTCAATCCAAGAAGTTTGGCAATCTCAATGAGTTCATCAACATGTAAATATGCACCTGTTTCACTTGTGATTGCCATTTTGATAATCTCCATTGGATCTTTTATTTGCCTGAATTGCACGGGTAACAGAGTCACTCCTAGACTGGGAAGTCTAACTGTAAGTGCATCAATAATATCAAACTCTACTTTAACGTTTCCACTGCTTGGAAATAAATTGAGGCATTCCTTAGCCTTCCAGATCTGAAAAGGAGTTGCAACAATCAAAAAACATACAAATGTATCAGACCCGACTGTATCATTTCATGCTTGGACATATCATATACCACCAAAAAAATATAACCATCACACTTACTTCAGGACAAGAAAGGCTTGAAGCTGAGAAAAAATACTCCCTTGCGGCTTGAATGACAAGGTTCTCAGCCTTCTCCGATGCCAAAGCAACTGAACTTGTACCCTTTAAATAGTTCCTAGCAAGAGAAAATTTCCCAGCTTTAAGCAGTCCTCTGCAAAATTCCATTAACATATACTCCAAGTCCAGAAAAGGAAATGCTTTTTCCCTTATGCATTGCATATCCCGCCACATGGTTGCCCAATCAGTATCTGATCGACCAGGCTGCCGACGTATAAATTTTGAGATTATAAGGCGAAGAATTTGCTTTACACCTTTTCCATCTGCATGAGACTCTAAGAAAAAGTTCAGCGACTTTGGCACCTGAAAAAAATACAAGTCGTTCATTAAATGCCAAAACTTCAATTACAGAATCCCAGTCTCAATTATATTCTCAGAACTATTAACCATGGACATAGTTCATGCCATAAAAACAAAATCTGAGATTTCAGGATTGCCTCGTTAATAATATCATGTGATTCACTCATACTCTATCAAGCAAGCATATTCTAGTGCCTGCTCGTGTCTGTCCATCTATTCCTTTAGTTGGGAGAGGGGAGTATAAGTGTAAAATTGGAAAAGCCTCGAACACAGAAAGACTACAGACCTGGTAAAATGCCAGGAGTCTACCGACATCAATATGGCCTTCCGCCAGCTTCAATCTTCTCTCCAGACTCTCAATAAAACTTTCACTACCTGTTCAATAGAAACGATACATTACCATACACATGCATATGGAACAAGTAAACAGCAAACTATAGTTCTTGCAACAAGAGAAAAATTGAACATGTTAGTGTAAACAAACATCTTCTGTATCATATTGCTCTACCTGACAATGTTAGTATAATTATATTCTTTCATCTTAGATAGAAACATATATGCAAAATTATCAAAGGAAAACAGTGTCACCAATGAACATAGTCAGATAATTTCTGTGACTTTTTCCAATTTAGCACCCATGTCACTAGAGGAGATCTATCAACCCCTTAAATATAGGCACAACTCTGATAAATTCTCACTGCTCATTGACCATTAACAGAAATCAAACTCCTAAAGAAGCATAGTACCTTGCATTTGAGGAAGTTTTGACAATATAGCTGCCATAGTACTCCACTTATCCGTAGATGTGCACAGATAGATGCACTGCAGGGCACAATCTATAGCTTCAACCTCATCCTTGAATAGGCTGTTACTTTGGAAATCTTTACACCCTTCCTCTATTACCAACAAGCATATATCCAATTTGTTCTCATAGGCAGCTTCCTTCAGCCAGCGAACCAGAAATGACTCATCTTTATTACCATCTGCAGCATGATGGTCATCTGTCAACCAACCATCAGAAACAGAGGTTGAATAATGAAACCTATCTCGCATCAATGGAACTGCCATATCATGTAATCTTGCCACCAGATTCTCTTCTTTTACTCCTTTAAGCATCATTTTAAATTTATCATAATCAGATAATTCTTCCCACATGACAAGAGTCAAACTGGAATTTACTTCACCACCAGTGTCATCAGAATAAATCAGTCGGTGCAGGTAAGAGACATCATCATGGAACTGCTGCAACTCATGAACACCTTTGTGATGAGCGAACTCAAGCAAAGACATACAATTTTCTAGCTGCCCACTAAAAGTATCAATATCCCTAGCTCTCTTCTTGTACCACATTGCTATTTCCTTAATGGATGGCCAAACCGACCCTCGGCACTGCTTGACTATAGGTTCAGTCTGGATTTGGATACTAATCTCATGATCCTTGGGTGTCTTGTTTATAAAACTTATCATCTTCTCACATTCAACCCAATCCTTATCCCTCATAGCTATATTTGTAGGCGGGGACCTCCCAGGAAGAAGTTGCCCATATGTTTGCACAGGAATTGTTTCGGGGATAGAACCTAAAATCTCCAATACATAAGGAGCCATGGAATAAGGATGACGCTTGAACAGAAGATTTAATGCTCCGATCTTCCCACTTTCAGCAAGTGTTATGGCAGCTTCATTTATAGGCATGGCTCGAAATTTGCTGTATTCCTGCACAGAAAACCTACACGAAACTAAGTCATTCAACTGTTGATTAAGGGGGCAACCAGCAGAAAACAAAACTTCACAACGAAACAAGGTGCGACAGATTATGTTCCCAGGCAAACTAAAAAACACATATGACCATCAACTTATAAAAGAGAGGAAATATAAATACGAAAAGAAACAGCTACAAACAAAGAATGAACAGTGAAAATTTGTGTACGTGTACACTCCACCAAACTTATGCAATTGAGTGTGCAATTTCAGGATTTAGGTAAATGATTAATTTCTATATGGTAAGATGTCATCCAAATTGAACACTTTCAGTATGTAAAACTAATCATATACCAACCAATCATCTTTTAAGTTACAGATATAAAGGTTTTTTGGTCTAAAAGTGAAAATATATATATATATATATATAAAAATATAAAAAAAAGCAAAAAGAAAATTTATGTGCACAGATACCTAAGCAAACTTGATAAAAACATATAAATATGCAAAACTAAACATGCTGAATCAAAGTGCATAACTAATCCGCGCAAGTAAGCTTCTGAAGAGTGTACCTGCCCATATTTATCCCGAGATACGTCTCCAACCTGTCACTGTATTGCAATAACTTAAGTCTAGCCATGCGGAAATCCCAAATTTGGCTACCTTCATCATTTTCTGGTTCAGAAAACCCATACTGGTTAGTTATGTGCAGCCCATGTACAAGCATAGCCCTCACAGAATCTTCAGTTGGTCCAACCTTTTCAACACATTCAGAGAGTACAAAATGTTTGTCCTTCACCTTTGACAACAATGTACGTATGTCATTTGCACCTTGGTTGGAGTGTAACCATTGTGATTTCATAACTTCATCTTTGTCCAGCCCATGATGATCAGCAAATTTCAAGGCAGCTTGATACTTTTTATCTCTAAGTAGAATATTATACATTTCAACAGAGGATCTCTCAGAAAATGATACAAGGCTCCAGTTCAACCTGGAAATGTCAATTTGGTCAAGGCTGTCCATAGTTATTTGCTCCATCGTATGTGAATCTTTAGTTTCACCTGAATTGGACCTCTCGTCAGAAGACAGAGTCTCCAAAAGAAACAGATTCCCTTGAAACTTTATTCTTTCTAAAACAGGCTTAGAATATACAGAACCATTTTCCTGTATTTCTAACCCACTAAGAAGGTCAAGCATGGTCACAAGGCCACTCCGCTTTGCAAAAGTAAGGATGTGGTCTGACCACCATGTAAAGTCCACAATATCAATTAACTCTTTCTGTTCTGCAGTTGACAAATTACTGGTCACTTGTGACTTAAATCTCTGTCTGCATGTAAAACTTGAAAGTGAGAAGCTTTCTTTATCCATCTTATATACGTGCAACCTCCCTGTCAGATCTAAAGTAGCCAAAAATTTGGCTTGTGGTGAGATTAGAACCTTCGGATATGCTAACTGAATTCCAGAACCTATTGGTTGGGAATAAAAACCATCAAACTGAACACTAAACAACTGCTTCAGATCAATCGTCCCACTTCTACGCCAAACAGAAATATAACAAGACCCTGGAAGAAGAACACAAGATACATCAATGTTAATTTAATATAAATAATCCAGCTCATCAGTAAAGAAGGTAAACGAACTGTCTCGGTCTTATAAATACAAGTTTACACTCATTGGTAGGGATTTTAGTTTACTTTGATCTAAACAAAAACTTTGCATAAAAGCATGCGAAAAATTATAGCATGAACATGATGGTCTGTATAAATTAATATCTCCCCACATAGCCCTTGGGGAAAACCTATGATGTAAAATAAAAGTAGAATACCATGGTTCCCACCTGATTTTATCATGACACCAGCAAGCAATGAAAGCTCTGGATGGTAGTCAACACACAAAACAATATGAGTGGACTGTCCCTTTACAGTTAGTCCATTATGTGATGTCTGTGCTGAATAGATAGAGGAACTTGGATCCTGACTAATCTCAATATGCTGGAGGGAACCATCAGACGTAACAATAATGAAGCTACACCTGGAAACATTTCAATAGCCACAAGTGAAAAACTGTGACAACATTGGTAAAAGAAAAACCTCAAACAACAAAATCTGGATCAAATTAACGAGAAACTGCTATTCATAACATGTTTTATCTGTAATTCATGCAGAGTTGGCAGAAACAGTGATACTCACAAACAAGATTTCTGTACATCAGAATCATCGTGCACAATCAAGCTTATCACTGGTAGAGATACTTTTAATTGCCTCCTGTTGATTCTTACTATCTCTGAACCATTGGCTTTGATAAAATATAATGTATCTGTCTCATCAGAGACACCAAGAACATCATGACTTTCTGACCAGGTTCCTGTTGTAAATGAAGCAGGGCTGCCACCTGATGCGTAGAACACGGTTTATAAACAACATTTAATGAAATATGTAACTGGTCATGCTGGTAAAAACAATGTATCAAACAAAAAACATAATTTGCAACCATAAAAGTATGCCATCCTGAAACAGAGGCATGCATGGTGAATCTATATTCTCATTAATTGTATCAAACAAAAAACATAATTTGCAACCATAAAAGTATGCCATCCTGAAACAGAGGCATGCATGGTGAATCTATACTCCCCTTGGCAAACTTGTCCTACCAGGCCTAGTTCTTTTTTCTTTTCTTTTTTGAAACTACCAGGCCTAGTTCTTAATTAAACATATTTCTAACTCAAATTATGTATACTGTTGACTATTCTAAACCAACATTGTTGAACACTGATAAACTGAATGTCGTTGAATTACTGATAACATTTAAACTTTTTCACCTTAGAGCATTTTAAACATGATACAACATCATGACAGAAGTTCAAGATTCCACAATGTAATCAATAAACTTAGCAAGTATATCTTACTTGTAAAAGTTCCACATGGCTCTGAGTAGTCATCCTCCTTCTTCAAAATTGTTATCTGGTTTCCAGCAACCACAGCTACATACTCACCTCTTGGAGAGATTAATAAGGATGTCAATCTTCTAGGTTTTTTTGGTCGCTTGTATCCGTTCCATTTTTCTCTGAGTTGACTGATACCTTCATGGATCAAGGGAAAGAAGCACATAAGTAGGTGTTGGACAGCCCAAGTGACAAACCAATCACATGAGCATGAGCATAAACAAAAAGAAAAGCAAAGCAATGTTGAGTCTGACATGGTGATAATGTTTATTAACAAGAAACATTACTTTGTGTTAGAGAACATTAATAGTACAGCAAGTCTAATCTACAAATTTCTTCCTATACATATTGTCTTCCTACTAAAATAAATATACTGCAGAGTATAAAAGGAACGGATCAGAGAGGAGAAAAAGAAAAAAAAAGTAGAAGTAAACATATATCACATCAACCATTGAAGTACCACAGCTTAGGTTTCCGTCTAACTAACTAAAAGATCCAATAGAACAATCAAAATAAAAGTTGCCGACTCAATAGCCAACATCAACAGAGTGTCATATACCATATTAATCAAGGAAGTACAAATAATAATAATAATAATAAAAATAAAAGGGGTGTGCAATGCACCTTGTAAGGAAAGCAGTGATCGAAAGTTCCCTTTACCACCATCATTTGCCTGAACTCCAAACACATATAAAGAAAAAAAATCAAAAATCAAGCAAGCAAGCAACACAAGATTTATAAGCTTGAAATTCACGAAAAAAATCATAGAATTGACTACCTGTTGAGGAGGATAATTGGGAGTATACGGTCTAGTAATGTGCCGTTTCGTCTCGAAAAACACTCTGTCTACCGTTTCATCCATATCCAAAACTTCCGGTATCCTTTTCCACCCTCTGAAATCTCAACACTATCTTCCTACACACTCAAGTCTCCCTGCGAAAACCACGAGCATTGCCCTCTTTAGATAATCTAACCAGAAATTAAACCTCAAACACATTAAACTAATTTCGCTAGTTTTCGCATTCCACAATTCAATTACTTACTCAAAGCATCTACAAAATCAAACTAACCGAACGAAATTTAACAAAATAGTAACAGTATTAATGTATAATTCACCATTAAACCCTAGCTCAATGACCTTCAAACTCCAACACTAAACTCATAGGAATGCCGATACTGATTCAAAACCTGTCAGAATCGCTATCTCATAAGCAAAAAGCATCGAAAAAAACAGATCACGCGAAGATGAATCGGCGCTCAAATTTCTTAAGCCTAACAATAGCGGAGAGAATTTCGACATGATTCGTATGAATTGTAAAAGCTGAGTCAGATCAGTACTTACCGGAATTCTCCGGCGGTGAATTTCCCGGCGAGACTTATCGGCGTTCCTTGGCGGTGGTGTTAGAAATCGAAAAGCTTGACGACGACGACACTCGTCTTGGTTCTGACTGCTCTCTTATACTGCGCTGGTTTTCGGGTTTTGATATCATTATAGTTGGGCTTCGTAATTTGGGCTTCTTTTTTTTAGTTTTGGGCCTCTGTCATCTGGGTGTGGCATAGGCCTGGCAATTTAACCCGCGGGCCACGAACCCGCATGATAACCGCCAGTTAAGGGCCCGCACAAACCCGCCCGTTTAATAAACAGGTCGAGAAAACCTGGCACGGAAAAAACACGGTAAGTAACGGGTCGTGTCGTGCTCACCCAACGGAACCCGCTGGAGCCCGTTAACTAATAAACTTTTAAAAAAAAACTGAAGGCGGTGGATGTAGTCGAGGCCGTGAGCTAGGTCGGTGGCGATCTGAAGGCGAGAGAGCCAAGTGGAGAGGACTGTGAAGCTCGGGTTGTTAGGGTTGCGGAGGCCGTCAGCGAGGTTGGCGCCGTCGACGAACTCGTAGACGAGGTAGACGTAGTTGAGGAAGTGGAGGAGGAGGAGAGGCGGTGGCTGAGGAAGTTGTTGGTGGAGGAGGAGATCTCGGAGGTGTCGTAGATCATGGGGTTTTCGGGGAGGGAGAACTTGAGGGACTTGAGGGAGGCGACGGAGGAGGCGGTGGAGGATTTGGAGAAGTTTTCGTAGCCGGTGGAGTTGTTGCCGCCGGTCAGACCCGGATTTGAATAGAGACAGAAGAGTCTTGTGACTCGGGGCCCAAAAATCTAAGGGGCCTAAAAATATTTTTTTAAAAGTTGTCAAAAAAAAAAAGTTACTTTTTTTATAGTTTTTTGGCTGTGCAATTAATCAAACAAGTATGGAAAAGAGGTAAAAACTTAATAAAAACTGAAGACATCTGACATGAATTAAAGACAAATATTCTAAAATAAGAAGAATTACATGTGATGAGGGGCCCAAAGGCAATTGACTGAATTATATAAACATATATTATTAATTATAAATTAAATACTTTTAGATATTATATACTATTTTGTATATAAAAAAAATTAGGGGCCCAACTTTGAGAGTTCGACTCAGGCCTCAAAATCTCAGGTCCAGGCCTGCCGCCGGTGGTGCCGGAGTTGGCCAATAGTTTAATTATCACAAGAAGAAGAAGAAGAAGAAGGGTCTCTGACGGAATTGGGGTTGGTTATTTTTTAAATTTTTTTTTGACTACATGAACTGTTTTGTGGAGGCTCTTTTTTGGGTTTCAAGGCTTTTTGTTTTTTTGGTGGGGTCTATTTTTTTTCTTATTTTATATTTAAAAAATTAAAAAAATTATCTTCACAGGTGGGTTTGCCAAAAAAAATAAAAAATTTCGAAAGCTTAACGGGTTCTAATGGGTTCCAACGGAAACCCGCAAATCCATCGGGTCCGGCACGATTGAGCCCTTTAGCTAACGGGTTCTTACCGGGTTTAACCTGTTTATAGCCCGGCACGGTAAAGACCCGTACGAGCCCGCACGGGTCCGGCCCGTTGCCAGGCCTACTGGCATAGGACAGATATTCATACAGACAGTAATGTTCACCTATTCAGTTATTGATTAAAAGATTTATGGTCAATAACCGTTAGATTTACATTCAAATGTTGAAAATAAAACAATTCAACTTAAAAATAATTATCTATGTTCTAGGATATTCTCTATGTGTGCCTTGGCCTTATGCCAATAAGATATATAGTTAGACTAGATCTATGTATTCATATCCTTACCATATTGGTATTGTGTAATTCCCTATATAAAGGGCACCTATCAATGAATAAGATGATGATTCTCTTGCTATCTCTTTGTCTCTACACTTTATTCTTCATCACGTTATCATGCACTTTGTTCTAACCCTAGAGCCAATAGCCCACCATTTTTTTTTTTCTAAACCCTAAAATCGGGCAGTCTTGTTTTTCCCGATTTCCGATCAAGATTAATTAGGAAGACATAATTTGTGTCACTTTACGCACCTCTCCGTTGTTTAACAAAACGCTCCTGGACAAACGGACAGTACATAAGAGTTAGAAAACCAGAAAACTAAGCATATTCAATATTCCCAGCATTGACCACAAAGCAGGCTTTGGTCGGAATCGATTGCGTCGTCTTAAGCGGTCGGAGAGCAACACAACTTCTGATCGTCTTCGAAGGGTTTTGGGAGTGGTCCTAACAATTTGTTCTTTTTCTCCTCTCACTTCGATGGCTCGATCTCTAGAAACGTGTTCTATCTTCTTCTCTAAAATCTCTTCAAACCCAGTTCAGTTCATCTTCTTCTTCATATATATTGTTAGTCTCAAACCATAATATGTTTCATTTTTATTGGAATTGCTCTACCTTCGAATTGATTTCTCATACTTCCCTACTCGATTTCAGTGGATAAAGAAAGCATCCCCATGCTTTTTGTAGGTTTTTTTTTTTTTTTTCATACGGCGGAATGAGTTTCCCTCGAGATCTAGATATTTAATTTTTCTATTTTTGTTGGATTTTATTTGTAGATTTAGTTTACATGTTGAATTCAAAAGGATTGTCTATCATACTGATATGACATACATATTGCCAATATGTCTAATTGTATAACACAGGGGACTTTTGAATGGGTAAATAGTCATTACATGGTCATTTAGTTGTTTCTTCAATCAATGATAACCACTGATTTTGTGAAGCATGTTATACCATATGATATACTATAATTTTCCAAATTCAAATGACATCACTCTCATGGAAGATGAAAACAGAAGAGCATGTGGGGATTTTAGAAACTACTGATAAGATGGTGAGATGAGGGTAGAGGAAGAAGAAATAAATATTTAATCCAAAAAAGAAAAGAAAAATTGTCCAAACAGTGTCTCAATTTTTGAAGAAGCAAAACTTTGGTATCTTAACTTTAGAAAACTTCAAAAAAATATCTCACATTCTTACTTCGACTAAAGTTTGGTATCTAGAACAGTTAGCTCCGTTGAAAAAACTGACGGCAACCATTTTTATTTATAAAATGATCAATATACTATTGAGTTTTTGTTTTTATTATTCTTTTTATATAATAAAAACAGAAATTCATTATAATGGTACCTCATCTTTTCTTCCTAATAAATTTTGGTAAGTTGCATAGCGACCATGAATTTTCTTCTTTAAAATTGCCACCTAGCAACCCCTGTAACGTTATAAGTAAGAAAAGATGAGATATTGTTATAACAAATTTCTCTTTTTATTATATAAAATGAATAACAAAAATAAAAAATCAAGGGTAAATTAGTTATTTTATAAATAAAATGGTTGCCGTGAGTCTTTTTAACGGAGCTAATGGTTTTAGATACTAAACTTTGGTCGAGGTAAGAATGTGAAATACTGATTTGAAGTTTTCTAAATGTGAGATATCAAAGTTTTGCTTATTTAAAAAGTGAGGCACTGTTTAGACAATTTTCCCAAAAACAGAAGAAGAAGAAGAAGAAGAAGAAGAAGAACAAATATGGGTGAAATGGTGAGATGGAAAAAAGATACAAATTTGCTCCCGACCTTATTTCTCCACCTTCAACCCCACCCACCTAGATGCATGACACATGTCCCATTTTATCTATGATCACACTAAAAGAAGTTTAGCTAGAATCTTACCATATATACATGCACTAATTCAACAACAAATTAATTAAGACACGGACGTACCAATGGAATTACATTCCACCATCAAGAACAAATCGATTAAGGACCAATTTAATCTACAGCTAGCATCATATAGTGACCGGGCGGCTATGCTTGTTTTGACCAGCTGTAATCCCTACCATTACTTAATTTAATCATCATCAGTGTGTGTACTAAATCACTAATATAATGCAAAAGACAGATCAAAGGCTAATGTAGCAGTGTTTCATATTTTATAGACCATATCGTTCTCTAGATTTGATCGATCTTGGAATTTTTCACATTATTCAATAATTCAACAATTATATGTCTTCTCCTACCTACCATTGATAGAAAGTTCGAAACACAAGAGATATAAGAGACCTCCAAGGCCCCAACTCAAACTTCCTGCTTCCATGCATGTATAAGATTATTCCCTTTCATTTACATAAAGCTTTATCATCGAGTACAAATTTTGTTACATTTATTCCTATCCCTAAACTTTACGTCTTTTCATTTACTGATTTTAGCAATGCATCGATGGATGAACGTTCACAAGGGAGCTAGTGACTAATAATTTATTTGTCCACTGCCAACTTCGTATGGTATATATGATTTACTAATATTCCGAAAAACAAAAGATAAATTATCATCTCACATCGATTTCTATATATTATATCTGATTTATATTGTTTTTTTTTCTAAATAAAGAGCTGGTGCGACTGTTTTTAAGCTTTAATTAATAAAATTGTCAAATATAAAGTTGAGACATTGAGCTTAAACCCCTAGTTACAAAGACCTTAAATAAAGTGTTTTTATATGTACCATGAGTGCATGACGTGCGATTGAAGAAGAATCCTGACATCTTATGGCAATATATATGAATGATCGCAAAGAAAATATAGCATATATGTCTGGATGGTTTCAATTGATCACATGTTTGAAGTGCGGGATTAGTGAATGAATGAATTAACTAGTACTCCATTATCATCTAAATGAATTATGACCACGAAGTTGGAAAGCGATTGGTAGTGGAAACTTAGATTCTTAAATTCTTGAACGCTTTCTTGAGATCTGATCATGTTATATATTATTTGATGATCGATTTGTTTGTCCATATTCCTTATCCTTATAACTACTGGAGTTGCCCTTCTTCACAGGAGCCAATAGTACTATGCGAAGCTTGTATGTTGTATTGACTTGAATAGTTGTCATATATTCTTTTATTACTACTATATAAAGGGCAGAAGCTCCAAGTCTTATAAGCACTCAACCTGCACTCATAGCTTCAAGCATACTTAAAAGGGCAGTCCATGCATATGTGTGATCTGCAGAAGCAGACATGGTGTGATATTGAGTCGGCTCATCAATCAATCCCAGTCATATTCGTGTTCAAACTGATCACATTAATAATATGATTTCTGAGACGAGCCGAACCAATATCACTCTTGTATTCTTCTTTGCATAATGATTCAGGGCTCAGGGATATGCATGGTTAGGGCTAGAGCTAGCTAGCTTAGCTGCAGCAGCAATTCATGATGCAGTTGCAGGTCAATTACTCCCTGTTCGATAATATATCCGTGTTAATTTAGAGCTAGACACTATATAATATTGCATAAATGCAAGGAATATACATGCGTATATATGGAAACTATAATTATCTAAAACTATTGTTGCTGATGGAGTAGTGGTAGCCATTCAGTTTTAGGTGACATAGATAATCCTAATTCTTTAGTTTCTTCAACTTGTTATTGATCATATACGTACGTACCCATTTCATTCATGAGCTCCTTTATCTTCCTATCTATCATATTCAAAATATCCATTTCTACTTCAGATGCAGTCTCGTATGGAATAAAAACTTGGAAATTTCCCTTATTCTAATTCTATGGTTGGCCGGGATTCGTAAGCATATGCATGTATTAATTCTATTCTATTGATTTATGTATAGAAGTCTATTCATAAAGTCTTGGTCTTCTGAGTTCAGACCATGGTATTGTCATCCTCCACAGTTCATGAAAACTAAACCGATACAAACTAGCTAGTTCAAGGATTTCTACACAAGCACTTGAAGCAAATACTCCATCAAATTTGCAATCTCAAACCCCCAAAGGAACACTAGCGCAAGTCTCAAGTCTCCATGTTGGGCCCATAACGGGTCATTTGCATAAAGGGCCATAGATTCAAGCCCATGCCGGCTCGCATCGTTCAACACAGTGGAACCTTGCGGCTAGCGAGAGTTGACTAGGCTGGCAGGTTTGTTTGTCCATGCCAGCTGCTCGACGTAAATTAAGCTACTTGGAAAAAAGAACACACAAAACAGAACAAACAGAAATTCCTCAACTCGTATACTAATCAAATCCTTTTTCATATTAATTTTCTTGGTTCCCAGAAAGACTCCTTCAGAGAAAAGATAACATAGAGTTGAGTTTTGGGGAAGACAAGCTAGCTAGCTCTACAAGGCCTTGTGCTTTTCTGTGTGGTCTGGAGGTGAACACATATTCTGTTGACTTGTAATGTCAGGTCAACTCTCTCTCTCTCTCTCTCTCTCTCTCTCTCTCTCTCTCTCTCTTTTTCTCTCCCCATTGTTAGTGTTGCTAAGCAAGTAAGGAAAAACAGGAAATTTGTTATATCACTTTAGTTCAAAGTTCAAACTGAGGTTATACTCTATCTACTTGTTTGTAATGGGATTAACCAATTTGAATATGTTGCTGATCATGGTGTTGGACTTGACCTTGAATATGAGTGTTTCAAGTTCATAAAGCAAAGTTCATGGTTAGTCAATACTTCTTTGGTATACTTAGGATCGGATGAGGGTTAGAGAAGAATTCGAAAATGGAAATGTTTAATGAGCTTTATTAATTTATTTTGGCCTAAATTTTTTTAACTGTATATTAAGGGATGAACTAATAGAAATATGACAATTAAACCAATGTCTTATATCAGATTACTTTCTCGGTACCTTAGCAAATAGCAATTTCTTCTTGTTGGTACCTTCTGTCAAAGAAAAACAAAGTAGTACAAAACCAATAACATAGAATGGTTGTGTTTGCAGATGAAAACCGGGTCAGTGTTCTTCCTTTGTGTTAAGAATGTGGTTCAGCCATAGCTGAGGGTCTATATTCATCGATTATCTCATACAAAGATGGCAAAGGATATAGTTATCGGTGCATCTTTTGTTCCGGTGTCTGAATTACTCTCTCAGACAGTGTTTGCCATGTTTGATACTGTAAAATCAGCCAAGGAAGTCCTCATTCACAAAGAGAACTTCAAAGTATTTGCTACATACCTGGAGAGAACATCTTCTATATTGAAAGAGTTGTCAAAGCAAAACATTGAGCATTCAGAAGGCCTGGTTAATGCTTTGGAGATTGTCAATCGAGAGGTGGAAGTTGCCAAGCATCTAGCTCTTGATTGCAGAAATAAAAACAAGGTTCATCTGTTGATCAATTGCCGGAAGATTGTTAAGGCGCTAGAGAGCAGTACAAAAGACATTGGTTGAGCACTTAGTCTACTCTCACTGCCTTCTTTGGATGTTTCATTGGGTATAAACAACCAGATTAGCAATCTATGCAAGAATATGTTGGATGCTGAATATAGAGCAGCTGTAGCCTGAGATGCACGGACACCTCTAACCATGGAGTGTCGGAGCGTCGGACGCTCCCCGACACGCCGATACGTACCGACACGGCCCGACACGGCGTCCGACACGCCACGTGGCGTGTCGAAAAAGTCAAACTTTTTCGACACGGTTTCGACACGTTGACCGTTTCTCGACACGGCGTCGACACGGTTTCGACACGCCACATCACCATTTAAAAAAAAAAAAAAAAATCGAACTGACCTGACCACAAGCCGAACCTTGGAGCCGCACTTCTCTCATTCTTGCCATTCTTCCCAAATAGTTCCCAGAGTGAGAAAAGCTGAACCCAGCGACCACAAGACGAACCCAGCCTCCAGCTCCGACCGACGACCTCAGACCGGCGACCTCTCCAGCCTCCGACCTCACTGTAAGTAATTCTTTCTTTTTCTTTTCATCTTTCGACCTCAAATCAGTGTGGGACTGTGGGTTACTGGGTTAGAATTTGATATGAAGATAATGGACTAAAATCACTAAATGGAGGAAGGAGGTAAGTGCGGTGGGTGGGTGCATATGTGTGGAGAATTTCCAGTGTGGTTGGGGCGGAGGAACCGGGAACGAAACGACAGCAGAGGAATGAGGATGTTGGGTAAGCTTGAATTGTTGATGATGCTCAATTGCTAATGATGCAGATGCAGATGATGGAGGGTTAATACTTGTGATTATCTCTCCTGTCAGTGTTGTATTGAAGCGGAGAGTGTGCATCCGTGTTTTGGGTAATTTGGATAAGAGAGGGGGATGGGTGGGATAGAGTCAGTTTGTGGAAGTCTTTATGGGCTTCAGTTTTCTAAAAAAGTTTCAGTGGTGGGGAGCTAGGCCTCCAATCTTTGGTAAAAGAACTTGCGGTAGAAAGACTACTGAGAACTTGAGAAGGGGTAAAGCAATAAAGAATTACTTGGGAAGTGGATTATAATTTTACTAGGAACTTCATTTTCGGCTTGTGACTGATATATGGTGGAAAATGGAGTAGCTAATAGCTGTTTCTCATACATATAGTCGGTATATATATATTAATATATATATATATATATACATATGTGCATGTTAGACTGAGAATTCTCCATCTTTGTTTATGTGCATGTTAGACTGAGAATTCTCCATCTTTGTTCAATCAATTTATGCATGGACTTATATATGTGTTAGATTAAAAATGGACTTACGGTATGTGGTGTAAAGTTTGTATATTGTGATTCAATTGCACAGGATGAGTACTTCAGCAGCATCTACAGAACCTAGTGTCGATTCAAATATGGAGGAAAATTTATCTGCGCCACTTTGGAAATATGTCACTAAGGATATAGTTGTTGATGCTGACGGTGTTGCAAGAGCAGGAGGAGGAAATGTGAGTTTCACTTGTAGTTTCTGTGAAAAGAGATTCAATGGGTCACATTCTAGAGTCGAGGCTCATTTGCTTAAAATCCCAAGAAAAGGGATCAAGCCTTGCACCAAAGTCACACAAGCAAAAATGCAAGAGATGCAACAACTTCTTGATTGGTGTGCGCAGCAATTGCGAGAGAGGGCTCCTAATAAGGTTCCTTTGCCTCCCTCTTCTAGTTTTTCCGGAAGTGGTTCAAGCTATTTTCCATTGATGGAGAGGGATGATGAAGCAAAAAAGAGAAGAGTGAGTCCACAACTAGCCAAAGCTTTCAAGATTGAAGATAGGCAACAATGTGATGCTGAGATTGCGAGATTGTTTTACAGTAGTGGACTATCGTTCAATGTTGCAAGGAATCCTCTCTACCGAAGCTCTTACACCCGTGCTAGCAATATTCCGGGTTATGTTCCTCCAGGGTACAATGCTTTGAGGACCACACTACTTGATAATGAGAGGCGTCATGTTGAGCGGACATTGGAACCTGTGAAGAAGACATGGAAAGAGACCGGTGTGAGCTTGTGTTCCGATGGGTGGACTGATGGCCAAAAGAGGCCATTAATCAATATGATGGCTGCTGCTACAAACAAGGCTATGATGTTGAGAGCGGTCAATTGTGATGGCACGACCAAAGACAAAACTGAAATTTCAAAATTGCTTTTGGCATCCATCAATGAGATTGGTTCGGAAAATGTGGTTCAAGTGGTGACGGATAATGCGCCTGTTTGTGCTGCTGCCGGTGCAATGGTTGAAGAGGCACATCCACACATATTTTGGACACCATGTGTGGTACATACACTCAATCTTGTTTTGAAAGATACTTTGAAAGCTAAAGCTTATCTACCCGGGGAGAATGTGGAAAAAGAGTTGGGGTGGCTTATGGATGTTTGCAATGATGTTTGGTTCATAAAGAATTTTATCGTGAACCATAACATGCGTTTGTCCATGTATAATGATAATTGTGCCTTGAAGTTGCTCCAAGTTGCCGAGACAAGATTTGCTTCTCATTATGTGATGCTTAAAAGGTTTAGAGATGTGAAGAATGGCATGCAACAAATGGTGATTAGTCCAAGATGGGACATGTATAGAGAAGATGATGTTAAGAAAGCAAGAGCAGTGAAGGAAATGCTATTGAGTGACACCTTGTGGGAGCAAATTGATTTCATGATTGCATTTATGTCACCTATATATGAGATGATAAGGATGGCCGATTTGGATAAGCCTTGTCTTCACTTGGTTTACGAGTGGTGGGATACAATGATAGAGAAAGTGAAGAAGGCAATTTATACTCCCGAGTTTGCCAATGTCTTATCAATTCATTGTGATGCATCAAGGTTTTATGATGTGGTGTACTCCACCTTGATTGCTCGGTGGACTAAGAGTTCCACTTCACTTCATTGCATGGCTCACTCTTTGAACCCAAAGTATTATAGCTCTCAATGGCTTGAAGAGGATCCTAACCGGGTTGCTCCACATAGAGATACCGAGCTCACCAATGAGAGGAGGAGATGTCTTATCAAGCTCTATCCGGATCCGCAAGTTCGTAATAAAGTGATGGAAGAATATGGATATTTTTCATTGAACATGGGTGATTACTCAAGACCGGATGCTTTGGAAAACAAGTTTTATTTTGAGCCTCTAATTTGGTGGGCCTCCTATGGAGCTTCTACACCAAGACTCCAATCTTTGGCTTTCAGGTTGCTTAATCAACCTTGTTCATCTTCTTGTTGCGAAAGGAATTGGAGTACATATAGCTTCATACAAGGTTTGAAGAGGAACAAGTTAGAACCAAAAAGAGCTCAAGATTTGGTGTATGTTCATACAAATCTTCGACTTTTGGCAAGGGCCGAGCCTACCTATTATAAAGATAGGGACTCAATGTGGGATCTTACGGGAGATGGTCATGAGTCTATGGAACCGGGGATTAATGATGATGTGCTTGAGCTTGCAGAATTGTCCCTTGATGAACCGACATTAGAGAGGATGCTTGTTAATGATGAGATGGACTATTGAAGGTGATTAGTAGGTAAATTCTTAGCTATATATTCTCTATTATTTCAATTATTATGGAATGATTAAGATGTTTAGATTGATTATGGAATGACCAACTCTTATTGTGTATTAGGTGTTGCATTGTTGAAGGTGCAAAGTTGTTGCCCAAACGTCCAAACTCCAACGTTGCTGCCTATTGTGGCTATTGCATATGTCATTTATGAACATCTCTTCATTTGCAATGATGAATTGCTTCTTCTTAGCTTTTATGTTGTTAATTATGAACTTGAATCATTTTAACTATCAAGGATAAAAGATGATGCCCATGCATGCGTGCCTTGCTCTTCTGTATTTTGAATACCTCAGTTATGGGGTTTTAGGCAGTTGGTGTACGTTGTTATGGGGTTAGGAATGTTGCATTTTCATTCAGTTTAATGAATATGTTGAATTTGATATAACTATTTGGTAATCATCCTTTAGATTAATATTGACTCTCTTTTATATTATTTGTTACAGACTTACAGTTATACAATTGTTTAAATTTATAACATTATTTAAGCAATGTGATGAATTTATTCATATTTGAGCATTTTTTTATTATTTAAAAATATATAAATAAGTAATTATATTTGCCGTGTCCGAGCCGTGTCGAAAATGCAGTTTTTGAGTTTTGCCGTGTCGCCGTGTCGGTACGTATCGTGTCGCCGTATCCGTGTCGGTGTCCGTGCAACATAGGCTGTAGCTGAGGAAGAGATTTTGGCGAAAATTGAGCTAGGAATACAAGAAGGAAATTCTCATCTGTCCCAAACAACTGATTTGCTTCTTCGTATCGCAGAGACTCTTGGGATCTCTAGTGAGCATTCTGAACTGAAAAAGGAATTTGAGGAGTTCAAACGTGAAATGGATTATACCAACTTGAGAAAAGGGTCTGAAGAAGATTTGCAAATGGAACAGATTTGTCACATAATAGAATTGCTTGAAAAGACTAATGCTGACACAGCTGCTGAGGAGAAAGTGAACGAGTATTCAGAAAGGACAGTTTCATTGGGAAGGCAACCGTTGGAACCTCTTCGGCAATTTTATTGCCCTCTCACTCAAGAAATCATGGTGGACCCTGTGGAAACTTCATCTCAGCAGACATTTGAAAGAAGTGCAATAGAGAAATGGTTTGCAGAAGGTAAGAATCTATGTCCTTTGACTGATATTCCTTTGGACACATCTGTTTTAAGGCAGAACAAAGCTCTAAAACGATCCATTGAAGAGTGGAGAGATAGGAATACCAGGATCATCATTGCCTCTATTAAACCAACTCTTCAGTCGAGTGAAGAGCAAGAAGTGCTTCAATCCTTAGACAAGCTGCAGAATCTATGCTTGGAAAGTGATATTCACCAAGAATGGGTGACAATGGAGGAATACATTCCAGTCCTTGTTGGACTTCTTGGTACCAAAAATACAGAAATAAGAAAGAATGCTCTTGCCATCCTATCAATCCTTGCGAAAGACAGCGAAGAAAATAAGGTATCTTCTAATAGGTCATGCACTATTATATAAGATTGATGATGCATTTCAAAATTTCCTAATTTTCATCATGAGTATATTTATTAAACTTTACAGGGTAGAATCACAGCAGTAGATAATGCACTTGAAGCCATTGTCTGCTCACTTGCACGGAAAAGTTGGGAAAGCAAGGTAGCATTGCAGCTGCTATTGGAACTGTCGAGAAGTAGAGTTGCGCGAGATTTAATGGGAAATGTTCAGGGATGCATACTGCTCCTAGGAACAATGTTAAGCAGTGAAGATGATCAAGTCACCGGACATGCAAAAGAGCTTCTAGAGAATCTTTCTTGCATTGATCAGAATGTTATACAGATGGCAAGAGCGAATTATTTCAAACCTTTGTTGAAGCTTCTTTCTTCAGGTATGCTTGGAACTTCTGTTGCAATTATTATGTCATTTCCTTCTTGTATTGTGTATTGTAACAATCTATACTTGATGCAGGACCAGAAGATGTTAAAATGGTTATGGCAGGAACTTTGTCGGAAATTGAGTTGACTGATCACAACAAATTATCTATAGTTAAAAATGGGGCACTAGAACCACTTCTTGAACTGCTTTCAAATGATGATTTAGAGAAGATAAAAGTGGGTGTTAAAGCTCTTCTTCACCTCTCTAGCTTACCTCAAAATGGCCTGGAGATGATTAGAAAAGGTGCAGTTGGACCACTGTTTGAGCTTCTCTATTCTCACAGCTCATCATCACCAGCCTTGCGTGAGCAGGTAGCCGAAACAGTCATGCACCTAGCCATATCAACCACCACTCAAGAAGCCGCGGAGGATCATGTCTCATTGTTATACTCTGAAGATGATATTTTCAAACTTTTTTCGCTAATATCTTTAACTGGACCTGACATACAAAGAAGCATCCTCAAAACTTTCCATGCAATGTGCCAATCATCTTCTGGTTGAGACAGGTAATTAACATTAACATAACAAAATTGAAACTTTTTTGGGGGGGGGGGGGGGGGGGGGGACTAATAGTAATATATATATACCCCCGGCTTCTTGTGATCTTTCTATTTACTTATATATGTGCAATTCACAGCTCTCTGCTGTCCAAGTATTGGTTCAGTTGTGCGAGGCTGATAATCCTACTGTCCGAGCAGATGCCATCAAGTTGTTCTCATGCTTGACAAAAGATGGTGATGACGGCACATTTTTGGAGCATATAAGTCAGAGATGTATACATTCCTTGCTAAGGATTATAAAAAGTTCTAGTGATGTGGAAGAGATGGCTGCTGCAATGGGTATTATTGCTAATCTTCCAAAGGATCACCCGCAGATCACTGATTGGCTTCTAGATGCCGAGGCACTTCACATCATCTGGACTTGTCTAAGTGATGGGAATAGAGATGCCTCATATAGAAGACAACTAGTAGAGAATGCTGTTGGAGCTCTTAGTCATTTCACAGTAGCATCAAATCAGGAATGGCAGAGAAAAGTAGCTCAAGCTGGTATTATCCCAGTGCTAGTGCAGCTACTGGCTTCTGGAACAGCTTTGACAAAACAAAATGCAGCTATATCACTCAAACAGCTATCCGAGAGTTCCAAAAGCTTGAGCAAGCCGATAAAGCATGGCATTTTTGTGTGCTGCTTCTCTGCACGTGAACCTGGCTGCCCTGCACACTTAGGCATTTGCACAGTTGAATCTTCATTCTGCCTAGTAAAGGCCAAAGCTCTTGATCCACTTGTGAGAATGCTTGGGGAGGCAGATGTAGGAGCATGTGAAGCTTCTCTAGATGCACTTCTGACATTGATAGATGGTGAAAGACTAGAACAAGGCGGCAAGGTGCTAGACGACGCAAAAGCCATTGGTCTGATTGTTAAGCTATTGAGCTCACAGTCTGCCAGGTTACAAAGAAAATCTCTCATGGCTTTGGAAAGGATTTTTCAAGTAAATGAGTTAACTCTCAAGTATGGAACTTTAGCTCATATGGCATTAGTGGACATTGCTCAGAAGAAAAATAATGACATGAAATCTTTGGCTGCCAGGGTACTTGGTCAATTGGGTGTGCTTGGTAAACAGTCTTCTTACTTTTGATTGATCTCAATACACTTCTCATTCTTGATTGATGTAAATTTTACATTCACTTCTCTATCATACTCAACGATTTCTTTGTTCAATTTTTTCCTCATATAAGATCAGTTTTTTGGTTAATTCTAAGTTCACTTTTTCTGAGCCCGGCTAATTAGGTAAATGGTGTTATTCGTATGATATGCAATTTGGTAGGAGGCAATTTTGGTGCCTGATGTTGCAGTTAGGGCTCTGTAGGATCATGCTTATATATATTGGAAGATTTGTGTTTGCATTCCGCATGGTTTATGTAGTTTCAGAACTGAAAGTCTGATAGTAATTGTTCTTAGTTATCAGAGCAAACTAGCTGGTTTCTCTGGTGAATTTGGATTGGATGGTATCATGGCAGCAGGTCTTACATGGAAAACCATTTCAGAGGACATGTATGCCCTGCTGCCACTTTTATCAAGGTCCAAAATCAACCAACTATATCAAAGTGGAATTTTACATTTTGACCTAGTAGGTTAGCTTCTGTTGGTTCTTTGGATGATTCAAGTAGGTTGTTGGTTCTTTGGATGATTCAAAATAGACTTAGTTTATTTTGGTAGGAGGCAATTTTGGTGCCTGATTTGCAAGTTAGGACACTGTAGGATCATGCTTATATCAAGGTCCAAAATCACCCAACTATATCAAAGTGGTATTTTACATTTTGGCCGCGTTTGGTAGGGTAGTTAAGATTGGATTACGATTCCATTATGGATTAAGATTGGTCTATTCTAAGTAATTTTGTTCGTTTCTGATCTAAGTAATTTTGTGAGCAGTAGTCATCTATTCTTCTCCCCCTAGTTTGGGGTCTTGATCAGGGTGTTTCTTGCACTGCAAGGTATCGGATCGAAAATTCTGTAGACCACTGCTCGTATCATAGAAATATGGAGAGTATAATGTCATTTATTCAAACACATCTCTACATCAAACGCTCTTAAGTTTCTTCATCATCAACATATGAAATCTAAATAAAAGATGCCTACAAAAGAACCCAAGACGAGCAATTTAGAGACTAAAGTAAAGATTGTTTCTTCTAAAAGATCTATGATACCGGGCAGCCATCAACAATAACCCCTTTGGCAGTAGGGCATGTAGCCAAGGGACAGGGCTCTCCTTTGTTCCCCCACCACTCAAGATTAATGTTCTGGGACTGCAAGGTAAGGAATAACAATATTGTAACAAAGGCAGTTCCAGCATCAAGACCACCAGAGACAACATAGTTATACTTCTTCCACCAATCTTGCCGGTACCTGAAGACAACAAAACCTGAAACAAATGCCACAAATATCCAACTTGTAAAGTTTATAGCCGTGGCAGGGGGCATCATTCCCGTCGCACCTAGCAGGACAGGCATGTTAACAGCGAGAATCCATTTTTGTTTGGGGAAAGCCCTATGCGCAAGCCAAACCAGAACTGGAGCAATGGCACCCCCGAGGAAAAACCAGTTGATGTTACTGTATTCACCAAGGTTTCCAAAAATTCTGCGTGGACCAACGAGACCCCAGATAACAGATGCATCAAAGAACACGCGGTCCATTGGACAAGTCCAAGGGCTGCCTGGTGGTAGCAGGGAGGTATCACAGAGGTTGTGAATGTCTGACATCAGCCACCACGCAGTGCATTGGTATACAACCACTGCTACAACGGTTCCTACCATCTGTGCTGTGAACATTGCTCTTGGCGGAATCTTCATGTAGTGACCAAGCTTAAAATCCATTACAAATTGTAGAGCTTGTGTCATGCTAATGTAACCATACACTTTGAAGCACATGTTAGCTACAGGGCGCTCAGGGTACAAGTATCCAATCACATATTCTGTGATGACATTCAAACCTGGTTCCTATTGAAAAGATCGGACAAAATGTCAGAACCAATACAAGCTTACAGTTAACAACAACGGGAAAAAAATTAAGTTTGTTACCATGTTTGTTGTGGCATAGATGACACCAATTGGGTATGTGAACACAAAGGCCATGAAACAAGCAAGCATTGCACCCCACCAAGGCAATTGAAGTGACTCCTTGTAATACACGGAAGCAAAAATGATAAGAGCAATATTGATCACAAGGATGATGATAAACCACAATGTTGGCACCGATTTGTAACTCTTCATAAGCCTTGCGTGGACATCCTTTTTCTTATTTCCATGAAACGCGTCCAGTATATCCCTGCATAGAAAATTATCAAGTAAAAGAGTCCAATGATGTTTCCTTGCACATAAAAGTCAAGCCAGAGAATGAGCATAACAATCTACTTGGTGTTTTTTAAGTCAATGCTGAAAGTTTAATTTACCTTGCATTAAAGAGTAGAACATGCATAACTGTAGCAGAAAGTGCAGCAAATCCAAGACCATAAGTACAAGCGAAAAAGGTACTTAAATGCAGAGGCCCTTTCTTTGCATATTCGCCGTGATCAAGTTGAAACCTGGAATCAATGACGTCCAGGACGTCATACATAGAACCATTCGCCATGAACAAGTGGCTAGAAAATATTGGGAATGTTTTGGCGCTATAGATATTAGACCAGTATGTGATGGGTGTCATCACATACATGACAAGGAAAAATCCAACAGCAACGTTGGCTGAGGCGAACCATGGGCTAGCCAAAGGAGTACCAAGATATGATGAAATAGTAGACCAATCAATCGCAAAAGAACCAATTCCAAGGCCATTCATGCCAGAACCCAGCTGGTTAACTAGAATAGACTTGGGTCGAATCCAACACACCCAAGAGATAGTTGTTAGCATAATTAAAAGATAACCGGGGAAGATATAGTAAGCAAAACTGGCAATCATCACTACGAGGAAGAACTGGGTACGAGTCATGCTTCCTTTAGGCCTTTTGCTCTTCTCATGCAGAGCACTGCAAGCAATCAGACATTAAGAGATTCAATACTATTTAGTAAACAATAAAAGAAATCAACTGGCTAATACTAAGGAAGTAAGGAGCTAAGGACAGTTTACCTGAACAATGAAACCTGAACCAGATTACCGGGCCACCACATCTTCTCTGGCTCAACCAGATATTTTCTGAAAATTCCAGCCCAACCAAACCCCAACACCTATAATTTTAAACAGCAATGAATATAATATACTCAAATCTTTGTACTATATCAGCCTAAAACCAATAAAAAATCCAAAGAAAGTGAGCAACAAAAGTACCTGAGTGGTGAGCATAACAATAAAGGCAGGAAGAAAAGTGAGCTTCCTCTTGTATAAGAGCTTAACAGCAGTCAAGATATGACTAGCATAAACAGTCCCAGCCCCGCAATTCGCAAATATGGTGATCAAAACATGTTCCTTGACATTGAAAGGCCCCGGATTCATGGTGAACTCTAACCGAGTACCTTGGAAAAAGCGGCGTGTGGGAAGCACTCTCGCCATGAAATGTCCGAGTGGCACCACAGCAATCTGTGCACTGATGGCTGAGACAGTCAAGGGCTGAGTCCTATACCAGAAAAACTGGTTCACAAAGGAGAGAAGGACACATGAGACCAAACCGAGAACCCACATTCGGAATGTGAGCACCGGCAAGGTGGGATCATCGGTTTTCGGCACCGTCAACTCCACTTGCTCAATGAGACAACGGTCATCTTCCTTCTCCATGTCCACAGCACTACGACTATCTATCTCCATGATTCACACTAGAAAACCGAAAACCAAAAGTAAATCAAACCAATGACCTCCTTGCTGTGTGCATAACACACAACGCAGAGAGAAACAAACTAGGACGAAAGATATGTGCTATTGGGGTATGGTGTATGAAGAGATAGATAAGAAGATGCAGATAAAGAATCTGAATCCAAGTAGATAATGTATTTACTGAACAGAACAGATACGTATTCCTGAGAGGTTCAGTAGGTGTAGGACTTCGTTAAAACAACGAGAAGATTCTACGATGCATGTGAGAATCCTAATTGTTTGGTTCATATAGAAGTCCCCGTATCTGTGTTAAGATGTCAAGATGGGCCCGCTGAGAAGTTATTGTAGTTTACTGAACAACTAACCAGAACTTTGAAACATAGTATGACTCTTTTAGTCAGAATCAGAGTGAGACTTCGAAAGAGAAGGCCTAAATTCGACTCAATTAACATTTTAAAAAAAAAATAAAAAATAAAAAATCTTAACAACACTACCAAAACGCATGCTCTTCCACACACAGTTTCCTTCAGTTCAGGATGATGAGATGTAGCTGCTAGAACGTAAGTTTCAAGATTTCATAATTCGATTTTGAATACCCTAAAGCCATGAATTATTAACTTGTTTTTTTTTTTTCTTTCTTAGATTATGTTTAAATCATGGGCCAATTACATATAAGTCCACTTTGAGACATTTTTTCCCACATAGATCCACCCCAACATTTTTACTCACATAAGTCCACCTAAGTCTAAATAAAGTTTTGTATTAAGTATTAAAGTTCAACATAATTACAGACTGCCATCCAACAAAAAAAATTAGATTTTCTCCTTTATATTTACAAGAATGCCACTAGTATAAAAAGTCAACAACCACTCTCATTTCGGAACAGTCTCCGGCGGACCTCCGGCGAGATTTCCAGCGGACCTCCGGCGAGGTTTCCGGCGAAGTTTCCGGCCGACCTCCGGCGAGATTTCCGACTGACCTCCGGCGAGGTTTCCGGCCGACCTCCGACAATGACAAAAATTACTACTACAAGCTAAAAAAGCTACTACTACCAGCTATAAAAGCTACTACCACCGCCTACAAAAGCTACTACAGCCAGCAATAAAAGCTACTACCACCGACTATAAAAGCTACTACCACCGACTAGAAAAGCTACTACCACCGACTACAAAAGCTACTACCGCCAACAAGAAAAACTACTACAGCCAACAAGAAAGTTACTACCAAAGTACAAGAAAACTACTACCAAGGAACACAAAAACTACTACCAACGTACAAGAAAGCTACTACCAAAGAACATGAAAGCTACTACCAAAGTTCAAGAAAGCTACTACCACCGAACACGAAAGCTACTACTAAGGAAGAAGATAGCTACTACTACCAAATGCTACTACACAATACCACAAAAGCTACTACTAAGGAAGTAGAAAGCTACTACACAATACCACAAAAGCTACTACCAAGGAACACGAAAGTTACTGCCAAAGTACAAGAAAGCTACTGCCAACAAACACGAAAGCCACTACCAAAGTACAAGAAAGCTACTACTACCAAAAGCTACTACACAATACCACAAAAGCTACTGCCAAGGAAGTAGAAAGCAGTAAGGCTTAGATCAAAGAAGATCGCTGAGGATGAAGGAAGATGATCTTTATCGGAGAAATGATGTAATCGGAGGAGCAAGAGAGAGAAAGAGAAGAGAGAGAGAGAAGAGGGGGATCACGTCGTCGGAATCGGTTTGACCTTCGCGTTGATGGGATGCAGTCGAGGCGGAGGCGGAGGTCGTCGAGGCCGAGGCGGAGGTCGTCGAGGAGTCTTCGACGGGAGATCCAGTATAGGTCGTCGTCGGCGAAACCGAAGATCCAGTCAAGGTCTTCATTGATGGAATCGAAGATCCAGCCAAGCTCCTCGACGATGGAATTGGAGACGCAATCGAGGTTGAGCCGGCAACGTCGTCGTCGATCCAACGGCGTCCAGATCCAGGCGACGTCGTCGTCATCGTCTATCCAGCGGCGCTGAGTCATCATCGCCGAGCCGGTGTTAGCCTGGACGCCACTATGGTCAGAGATTGTGGTAGCTCAGGCGGATCTGTATCTTCTTTGCGTTGGATTGAGACGCCGCCATGGCCGAAGATTTGAGCTCGGAGAAGAGAGGGAGGAGGAAGACGAAGAGAGAGAGAGAGAGAGAGAGAGAGAGAGAGAGAGAGAGTGAAAGATTCGTGTGAGAAGAAGGGATTTGTAGAGAATGAGGGTATTTTAGGAACATCATAAAAGTAAAGTGACAGATTTAGGCTTAAAAGTGGACTTATATGGGTAAAAATATTAAGGTGGACTTATGTTACAAAAAATGTTGAGAAAGTGACTTTAGTGAAATTTTCTATTAAATCATATGGATTCTAAAATGTGCGAGTAATGAGGTATTCGAGTAGGAAAAATCTTCATCGACTAGTGGATCTTCCTAACTTGGGCTATGGAACAGTACCTTGGCTCACTTCAGTCTCAAAGTCCACATCACTAAACTTGGCCATCAATACTTCTGGTTTAACGGAATTGGATCCCAACTATGCCTATTTTTACCTAGCGTTTACAAGTCTCAGGTAAATTCCCAAGGTCGGCATCATCTTACAACTTGTAAATACATGGAAAGCAAATACAAATTCTACGTCAGAGAAAACTTATCTGCGAATCAAAACGTCCCCCTTTCAATATATTGATCATGATTGGAACGGACGATCACCGCAAAATCACACAACTTTTCATACGCTTTTTCATCATCGTCACTTGACAGGGGACACAACCGACAGTAGCAAAGCAGAACTAAACCCGTGGAAGAAAATCACAATGGGTCATTGTCTTTGACCTTAGCTGGGTACAACTAAGTTGAAGTTGTAAATACAAGCTAACATGGGGAGGGCGATGCACAATCAGAGGTGCATATGTATGACCCTGGGCTTGGGGTGGGGCAAAGGTAACATTGATGATCCTCTTACGTTTTCTGTGATATCACATCCTCCATCGACATATGAGTATGAAACCATTGAATTTCCAAGTGGTTACAATGGAAGCATGCTGCAATTGACTATACTTTAATAGACAGGGAACCTAACTCGGAAGTAGCTCTTCAATACGGCATGCAATGAGAGACATCATAAAAGGTCGCATACGGTTAAAAGACTGTAGCAAACCGTATCTAATACTTCGCCCCAATAGATGGTCATGTTATACTAATGGAATCAGAAACTGAAAGAATCAGATGCAACCCAAATGACCATATGCTAACCTTTTGTTTTCAAGACAAAGAAAAAGAAAAACACCTAGCTAAAAGGAGGCAATACAAATGGCAAAATGAAATGCAGCAATTTGAAACCAGCTTTTCACAAGAACTTTTAAAAACTGATTGTATCATTGATTAAGAACATTTTTATAACAAAATGCAGCAGCAATCATTAGAAACCTGTTCTTGGTAAAGAAAACAATACGAACTAAGAAAATGTGTAAATGCTTGAAACAATTCTCTCAAGGACGGGCATAAACATTAAGTTGCCAGCAACACTCATCCTACACACGGACCATATGCCAAAATAACCTATATATACCTGTGTCCAGTTTAGCATGGATTCTTCAAGGATTATCTACAACTGACAGAAGAGAGCCATGCCACAAATCGCAATATTTTCAATACATAAGATATCTACTTCATCAGTTACCACAGTTTCATCACTAAATAGATATCAAACACTGATTCAAGAGAATGTGCAAATGAAAGAGATTTCAACACGTTCTACTAAAAATAAGTTTACATATCTAACGAAACGCATATGGCATTACGGCGTAAGTAGTCATAATTAAAGTGCATACGGAAACGTCTGAAATAAATATATAAAATTGTCTGCAGATGCCAAACAGGAAACCACTCTAGCGATTCGCCCACGACAATCAAGAACCACATACTCTGAGTTGGTCCTAACTATGCGCCCCATATTATAAAAATCTTGAAACTGCATGTTTGTTGTACGGCCCCTCATTATCACAACCTCCCAAATCATGCAAGTCCTACAGAGAAGAGTCGTCCCACGATTTAAGTGAATTTCTTTTTTAACTTTTACTCGGCATCTAACGGCCATAAATGAAAAAAGGTCGTGTGGATCAAAGTCGGTAATCACCTGAAAACCGCATAATTCAACGCTTCCCTCGGTGCCCACCACCTGACCTCGCACCAGGATAGCGAGCGAATTGCAACCTTAAATTGACCGAGTCATGGTCATGCTCATCGAACGTATAACCTGCAAAATCGAGGTTGCCCATTTACGCTATAACTAAGGTACGTTTTAACGGCGAATTAGGGCATCAGCAGATAGATGTTATAAGACGAGAAATCATTAACTTAAATACATTAGGCCCATCACTTTTCAATACAGCTAATCAGCAAATGTGTTTCAGCACACTTCCTAAAACGTGTCACATGCTTTCCCTCCCAAAATAAAGTATACAGTGATTAGGGAAACCTTAAGAGAATAAGGGTTTAACTGCCAATAACAAAGAACAAAGTGTCGGTTAACACATGAGATGACTATCAGCTCCACATTCTTAGACAGCGATTAAGAATGTGGCTGAAAATGATCACTCAGCTTTCTAAACCGAGTTTCAGTAGTCCATTTGAGTAATGAATCTTCAACCAATCAAGGCCCCAAGAACCAACGGCCAGTCCTATTGTTTAGAAGAATTTGGATTGGGGCATTGGGTGACTTTCTTGGGTAAACCTGCAACTAGGGAAGTATCACGTGAAACCAAGACCTAACAAACGAAACTGACATATTCTCCTGAATCACAAAATAGGCTGTGACATAAGGGCAACAGAAACGTTAACTACCTCCTTCAACTTCAATGTATACCGGATCAAAAGACATACACCATTCTTCTTAAATCCCACGCTAATCTCTTTAAATGGATAAGCTACATAACTAAATAAATGAGAAGCTTTAAGGATTTAAATGTTGGTAAGCTGTGGAAGTTAGAAGTTTCGCCTCACAACTTTAGGGTACTGATTTTCCACATGAATTATGTTCGAATGATGCAGGTGTGATCTTTCATTTCTCATAGTCATATTATCACTGCTACCTTCCTTTTTTTTGTTTTTGGTTAATTGTCAATTCCATAGAGCAGTCAAACAGCAATCGACTACATAAAACTTTTCCTTCTATCTTGTTCATTTAAAAAGAAAAATGCATCATGAATGATTTGGCAGTGCCACTTCTTGCTAAGTGACTAAATAATGTTAGGAAATGCAACTCCACCACAGTTGTATAAGAAGATCTAACAACAAGCAATTATCTGGAATGACCGGCACAAATATGTGGCTGTGGTCGATAAAAGTTGAAATAAAATTGTAAGCTTACCTTGCAAGGCATCCATAGCAGTGGCTGCATGGGCAGGGCTCATAAAATCAACAAAACAAAGTATCAAAGGTTCACCTCCAGGCTGCATAAATAGGTTATTAGTGAATCCACCAACCATTAGTCATTGAATCTACCCTTGAAGAAATATAAACTTACATGTCTTGACTCTTTGCTTACAAGTCTCACTTCTTTGTAACCAACAAATGGGCGAAAGATGTCTTTAAACATAGTGAAGGAAAATCTATTGAAGGTTAAATGCAAAAGAAGATAAGAAACTGAGCGCTATACGAAGTTCATCACTAAAAGGATACGAGCTACTTCACGTCGCGTACAATTGGCAGGCAATCCTTCCACAAAAAGTGTACTCGTCGCACCAGGAGGAAGAGGAACCTCAGGCCTCCCACCTCCCATTCCCAAGACCCTCTCTTTCACAGGCCCGGGTTCAACCATTCCCATCATTCGTGGGTCATCAACAGAACGACCAGGTAGTCCCCCGCTCATGTTTCTAGCAGACTGTCCCCCACTATAAGATGACAGTTGCTGAAAGATTACTTGTTACATTAGCCTCCTACTATACATAAAATAGACAGATTGAGATATGTAAGTGAGATGCAAAAAGTGAGTACCGCAGAACGAAGGTAGCGATCATATGATGCGTTAATGGAGTCTGTATCTCTCATCCCACGGAGTGAACCTCTATCATCTTCGTGGGGATAATAACCAGGCAGGTCGTGGCCACTATGGGAATCTAAAAGAAGGATGTAGTTCAGTTATAACTTTTGTACCCACATGATTCTAAGAAATCAAACTACAACAGCATGGAGCATACAGAACATATAGTATCAATTAAATATTGCAGAAAACATAACAGAAGTCAATTGTTGTGATCACTTGAAATACATTACTAGTCCTAATCAGGTTACTAAGTACTTAAGACCCATCAAGATGCCTAGATATCAAAAGAATATGCATCTGCTAACAGGATCGCTTGACTTACTTTTGGCATCCAAAGTGACAGCTTCGTAGTATATATGCTAGCTATAATAATCAGGAGTAATATCATAGCTCCAGAATAACTAAAACTAAATATGTGGATGATATGATCTAAATACCTACCCATTGAATCCAGGGTTCAGACATAAACAACTAAAACAAGATAACCCGTAGATTACTTAAATGATTGATAACTATAGTCTATAGATAGCCTTAAAGGATATTTAGTCACTATCCAGAAAACAAACATAATTTCAAAATATGAGTGCAGCAAAGCGGCAGCACAAAGCCTGGATTTAAAAATTAGGTAAAAACAGAAAAAGAACCCAAAAATTGAAACTACAACAGCACCAACATTGAAGAGAACCCAAGAGTCGGAACCAGCCAAGATGCTAAATTAATTGAATGATTTGAATCAATACTGATCATTAAAAGCAACAAATGAGTGTCCGTGTTATAAGACTGCCTATCCTGATTATGAATGCAGTTCGAAGGGATTGACAAATCTTCACAAAATTGACCATTTGAAATCAGCAATGCTTATTTTCAGCTAACATATGCATGCTCGGCTTACAGTCATGACTGTGCAACCAACACACCACATGCAGATACAAAACTAAACTTATCATCTAATACAATCGAGCACACCCTAATAACAAACGCAAGCACGTATTCTATGCATCAAAATCCAACACAGCACCTCAATAAGCTGATTTAACACACACATCAACAGTGACGGAATCGATACAACACAGATCATACGAAAATCATATCACCACCACTTAAAACCTCCATTAAATCGCTCAAACAGTAGCTAAATCTAGCATTTCAAACACATACAAAAGAATCCGCACTCCAATTTCCAATTCCTCACCCCAATAAACCCTAGCTCGAACACTACTGAGCTCTCCTTTTACCATTAAAATAATTAAATAAATAAATAAATATATAAAACCCTATCTCACTTTCAATTCAGCTCTATCAGCACAATCGAAACAGATCATATCCAGTAGCCCTAATTTCTCATCAACCAATCGAATCAACAAAAACTAAACCCTGCGGATTCTACTAGATTCAAGAAGGAACTCGATGCGTACCGTAATCTGGACGCGGACGCTTTCCCATGCCGGAATTCATCCCCGACGGCGGCGGCTGCCGTCCGTCGCTGTACCTCCAGTAACCGTCGGCCATCTCAGAAGTCTCTGCAAGGCTTTGCAGAGCAGAGAGAGATGAGAGCAGGAGAAATGAGATCAGAAAGTGTTAAAGAGTCTCAAGTGGCGAAGTGCGGAGCGAAGAGTCTCTGCCGTTACGTTTTTGGCTTTTTCATACAATCGGCTCTGTACTTTCCCTATTAAAAGCTTTTACCTCGAGGTAAATTCTTCTGTATTAGTATAGTAAATCCTTTACGCCTTCTTGAAGAAGTTTACCCCTAATTCTTTTCTGCCAAAATTAGTTCAATCATGTAATTTTTTTTAAAATCAGTTCGTCTTTTTAATTTTTGTAAACATATCATCGGTCTAATTTTTAAATTCTTCTTAAAATGTGACATCATTGAAGCCGTTAGAATTGACAAGAGGACCCACAATTCAGCTGTATCCTCTCATTTTCAACAAAATGTCTGAAATACCCTCATTATTTTTTATTCATTTTAATAATATTGTATTAAATTGGTTATTTTACCCTTCTGAAGAGGGATAAAGCTGAATTATGGGTCTCTTTATTAGTTCCAACAGCTTTGATGACGTCATATTTTGAGAAGTATTTAAAAATTAGACTCGACTTATGTGTTTACGAAAATTGAAGGAGCGAACTGATTTTTAAAAATGTTACAGGACAGAACTGATTTTGACACCAAAAATTTAGAAGGTAAACTGAATTTAATCCAAGTTTCATAAACTGATTTTTTGCGTCCGATTAATAAACAAAAACAAACGAAAAGTCACAAGAGCATCATATTTCGAGCATCAGTTAGAAGTGTTGAGCTAGATGCTTGAAATGAAAATGTAAAGTCATTGTGTTTGCCCCTCATTATTCGTTTTATAATTTTTTCAAAAGATTGGCTCCCTTGAAATGTAGTGTATAAGACATTGAATTTTGATTCAGTTGATGTTCTTTTTTCTTTTCAAGTAGATATACTTTGTGAAGACATACACATAGAGCGTAAAAAATGAAAGTTACTAGTATTCATTAATTTGATGTACACCAAAAATACATTACAAGAGCTCTTCATATGTTTCTTTTTTGTATAAATTCAACATGTATACCTTACTCCTTTAAGTTTCATAATTAGTCTCTCTGATAGATGAGTGAGATGGTCAATAGTTAATAAACAAAAAAGTCATTGCTTGAGTGCTGGCGACTCATTATCTTATAGTTCTTTTCATCACCTAATAAACTTAATATATCAGCCTCAATTCCAGATATAAAAGTCTCTATTATACTAAAAGTCTAAAACTCTTCCAAGTCTACGTTCTGATCCAGCTTAGTTGGCTAGCTTCCTGATCATATAGTCCTCCACTCTATAAATTTGTTCACCTTGTGCTGTTGATCAATTCATCTCAGGGAGCATAGTTTCTTGACACTCCTCCATACCATGTATGCAGACTTCAATTCCTCTTTTGTTTCATTAACCTTGCCTTCTCATTTATAACTGATTACTTCCATATTGGAATAGAATGTGGAACTGTGATTATGATTGACTCAATCACTATTAGTGTTCTTAAGCTTTCAGTTTAATGGCGGAATATAGTGGAAACCCCTTCTTCAGCTGCAGGAATTGCAAAAACCCTGTGGCGCTACGCGAAGATCTTCTGTCGAAAAAATTTGTGGTGAAAATCAAAGATTATCTGATTATTGCAGTAGTTTATACTAAGTTGTTATATATTTGAAGCGTAATAGTGTTAACTATGTTCCTTTGTTGCTGCTATTTGGATGTTTAGGCAAAATCTGGGGCAGCATACATGTTCTCTCATGCAATGAACGTCATTGTGGGACAAAAGGAGGACAAGACGTTGATGACTGGTGTTTTTTCTGTTGCTGGCATACATTGCAGCAATTGTGGCCAAGAGTTAGGATGGAAGTATATTCGAGCTTATGATCCGCAACAGAAGTTCAAGGAAGGCAGGTTTATAATTGAGAGGGCAAAGATTGTCAAGGTGTACTACTAGTGTCACATCAGAGAGGAACAAGGCAACACATACTACTACTGAGAACAATGTCATTACCATTTCCCATTTGGTTGTTTAGTGTGCCTCTGTAAATATTGTGTCTGCTTGTTTTTGCAGCACCTGATGTGGTGTAATGGTTATCTGAGCAATGAGATTATGTGCTATATGTACCTAAAGATGAAATTTGAGCTTGCTACTGCAATTTCTCTTAATTATATTGAGTGAGACTGCTGCTCACCTTACCTGACTTCAAGATTTAAGGCTTGATTATGTGGCTCACCTTACAATCCATGTCCTGCTTCCCTTTGAATGACAACTTGAGAAGAGTTGTACCATCTTTCTCTTGGTAGAAGATATGAGAATAGTTCTCTGCAACGAACTTCTTGTCTTGGTAATAAGCCATGACCGCAATGTTATCTTGAAGTATGCCGAAATCCTTGTTGGGGTTTCAGAGGGTGACATGGAGGACGAGATTAGCAAAGCATCAGTGACATGGATGTTTGTGTGATAGGGAGTTTTTTATTCTGTTTTCGTGACGATACCAATCGCGATTAGGCCAACACAGATCAAAAGAATGGTGGAACATATCTCTGTAGAAGAAGCACACCCCTCATGGTTTCAACAAGGTTATCCTATGACCTTCATTCTATCTATAAAGGGCAGACTTAGGAGAAGGAGCTCTCAAGAAAGGTCCTCTAGAAATATATTAGATATGGAAAGTAAATCTAATTGTTCAAAAGATGGAAAGTAAATCTAAATGTTCAAAAGTATATCTTACTTCCTCTTTCTTTCTTTTTTTCTTTACTTGTAAGTTGTAAGTGAACTCTTTTTTCTAATTCTTTTGGGAATAAAATATTCTCTAAATCTTCTCATTAACACCCTCCATTATAATCTCTTACTTCATATCACCCTCCAAAACCCCAACAACATTTTGGACGTCTATAATGATAGCATGGTAGTCATGGCTTATTAAGAAAACCAGAGGTTTATTATGGAGAATTACTCACATGTAGTTTACCAAGGGAAGAGAAACACAACTCATCTCACATTGTCACTCAAAGGAGAGAAGGACATGTACAACACTATTGGGGTGGTTGAGGAGGGGCATCATCAAGAGCGTCTTGATTCCGAGGATGAGCAGAAGCAGCAACAATGCAGATGTGACAACAATGGTGATGAAAGAAACAATAAGTCTGGATATGATATTCTCGTCAGTTTCTATCTTGAAACTACTGCAATGCCAAACCCTAAGTCGTTCATCAGGATGAATTGGATGGGTAACTCTCAATTCACATGTAACTTGAAAAGGGTTCCATTGATCACAGCGTCCAATTATAATCCTAGTTCTTTCATGAATATTGCTAAGTGTAATACCGATTTCTATCGAGTATTTCATCCTCCTGGCAGTGGTTGATCTATTTGTCGATGGATTATGATACTTCAATGGTTCTACGAATTGCCAAAATTACTTGTTTAATATGGTTTTGTTTTGTGGATTTATTCGAAGAATGTATATATTATGTAAGGGAAAAAAGACCAAACAGTGTCCCACCTTTTTAAGAAGCATAACTTTAGTATCCCACCTTTTAAAAACTTCAAAATTGTATCTCACGTTTTAAACCCGACACAAGATTAGTATCTGCGGTCGTCATCTCCGTTACGGTGACAGATTAAATTCAAATAATGAAGGATAATTTCGTCTAATCACATCATAACCCTTAAGCCACAGCTCAAAATGTGACAGAATCATTGGCTCATGATGTTCAATCTAGCTTTTGTGGAACATGCAGACTGCTTTTGTGAAATATGCATTGAAATGCTGTAGACTATGCATATTTAACTAACTTTTGTAGAATATGCTTGTTTAACTATCTTTTGTAAATTAAACTTTGTTGGATGTGCCTATTTTCATGGCTTTTCAGACATTTGAAATGCAAAATTATGTGTTTGAAAGTTTTATATATTCATTTGTTGTTACGGAATTGTTCAATTTAGAACAAGATAAAGGATGAACATGACGTCTAATTCACAAAGTTAGATGTGTTAAGTTATATATATATCAGGTACCAAAATTGTATAATTTTCTTAAAAGTTGTTCCAAAATTAGCTATCAAGTTGTATTTTAGTTTTAATTTTTTTTTACTTTGGAGGTAAATATGTTCTCTTGGCGGGAATATGTAGTTTTGGAGGCAAATATTTGATCTGGCGCCAAACTATTATATGGAATTGGCGGGAGGGACTGAACAGACGAAAATACCCTTCAAAATATGATAGCTTGGAAGCTCCGTCACGGAGATGACGACCGCAGATACTGATCTTGTGTCGAGTTTAAAACGTGAGATACCGTTTTGAAGTTTTTAAAATGTGGGATACTAAAGTTATGCTTCTTAAAAAGGTGGGACACTGTTTGGTCTTTTTTCCCATTATGTAATGTTGAATGTTGAATGTTGAATGATACTTGTTAAAACTGAAAAAAAAAAGTACTAGTGGATGAGAAAGGAGTCAAAGTGTTAGAGTTAATAATTCTTCTCCTCCTATCATGCCCCAATCACTTCCTCATTATCTGCCTAATTGATTTCATTCACACTTATTGTGTATCTTTGCATTCAATACATATCATAGGTGTAGAGTCATGATTGTATATTTATAGTAGCAAGATTATAGCAGCAAGATTATTGTTGTAGTGCATATATAATGTAAAGGTTGTATCGATGATAATTCAATGAAAATCTATTTCTACATGGTATCAGCCTATCGATCCTTACCTGTGCTCTTCTTCTTCTCCTCTTCTTGATTCCTTCCTTCCTCTTTTCTTGCCTCTCGTGCCTTACATTTTTATATTGTCATCATCCTCTACATCCCTCTCATCTTCATGCCTATCCACAGTTCCTTCACTTGTCCTCCTTGGACTAGTTGTGCGTCTTGGACTCAAGGACTTCCCATCCCAGCATACCAATGGTGCTATGGTTTGTCTCAATCCTCTCACCAGTTCTCTAGACCCGCTACCGCTCCTCCTTTTGCTGGAGCTCACTTTTCTAGTACTGATCCAAATTGGTATCCCGACACCGGCGCTACTCATCACATGACTGCCATGCCTCTTCAAAACCCTCAACCCTACGATGGTTCGCATGATGTTTATATGGGTGATGGTAACTCTATGCCAGTATCTCATACTGGCACCCTTCCCTTTTCCTTAGGCTCCTCCAATTTTTCTTTACGTAATGTCTTTCATATTCCCTCAATTCGTAAAAATCTTCTTTCTGTTGCTCGTTTTACAAAAGACAACCTTGTTTTCTTCGTGTTTGCTCCTAATTTCTATCAAATATATTGCTTACGAACTGGTCGTCTATTGTTTCAGGGTCCATGTCAAGATGGTCTTTATCCGCTTCGTTTGTCTTCCGAGTCCACCGTCCCCCATGCATTCTCTATTGTTCACTCGTCTCTTTGGCACAATCGCTTAGGTCATCCTTCCTCTTCTGTTCTCGCTCGTTTAGGTTCTGATATTGGATCTAAACTCTCTTTTAATTCTTTTTGCAATAATTGCGCTCTTGGAAAATCTCATCAACTCCCCTTTCCATCTAATCATAATTCTGCTTCTTCCCTTTTTTATATTATTCATAGTGATGTGTGGCAATCCCCAACATTATCTTTCACTGGCTTCAAATATTATGTGCTCTTTACAGATGAGTACTCTCGATATACTTGGATTTATCCAATGCGCCGGAAAAATGAAGTCCTCACCCATTTCCAAACCTTGGTTGCTATGATCCAGAATATTTTTCATGGCTCTGTCAAATATCTCCAAAGTGACAACGGAACAGAATATGTGAATCATGCATTCTCTCACTATTGTGCATCCTTGGGAATCCAACAACGCTTCTCATGTCCATATACCTCTCAACAAAATGGACTTGCTGAAAGGAAGCATCGCCATATTGCTACAATGGCCCGTACTCTACTTCTCACTTCTTGTACTCCTCAAGAGCTTTGGGCTGAGGCTGTTTTGACATCTGTTTACCTAATTAATCTTCTTCCAACTCCCACTCTTGACTGGGACACTCCTCACAAACGCCTTTATGGCCATTCTCCTTCTTATTCCTCTCTTCGTGTTTTTGGGTGTTCTTGTTTTCCTCATCTTGGTCCTCTTGCATCTAGCAAATTGTCTAATCAAAGTGTCGAGTGTGTTTTCATAGGTTACAGTCCTCACCACAAGGGTTACCGTTGTCTTGATCCCAAAACCAATCGAGTCTATATTTCGCGTCATGTCTTATTTAACGAAAATGATTTTCCTTATCCAAGATTGCAGGTTTCGGCAAATTCTGATCCTATAGAATTTGTCTCATTATCTCTTCCTCCGCAGGCCCAACTGCCGAGCCCATGGTCATCCCCCTTTGACTCAGGCCCAAGCCCAGAATCTCAATCCACCATCTCATCACCATCGCCTACTTCACCACAAGAATCACATCCGATCCCTCTGCCTCAGTCAATCCCAGAACGGCATCCACCCACCGGTGCCGCCCCTACCGTTCTTCCGCCATCGATTCCCGGCGCCAGTCTTCCGCTAACCTTCCACCAGTCGAACCGAGCTCGCCTCCAGTCCTCTCCATCGCCTCAATTCCATTCAGACCCGACCACGCCAACTGATTTGGTTGGTCCTCAGCCACCGGATTCTTTCCGGCCTAGCTCTCCGATCTCCACCATACCGGTGTCATCCTTACCCACCCCCGCACCTCCAGTCGTCGCCGGAAGGATATGACTAAATTTCTAACTGCTCTGCATCTTCAGCTATTCTGGAACTAGCAAGGAAATTTTGTCCTATACTTACCAGGAAACAAACCGACGCGGTATCCTTTATATATCATGCTACTGATTTCCTGTCACACAATAGATGATTGTCTTGAACAACGATGAATACAATTGAATACTGATTTACACATGAATACAATGATGGTAAAGCCTTGCACAATTGCAGATGGCAAAAACTCAACAGCATGAAACAATGACCAGTTTTCTAGGGATGCCAAGCTTGATCTGTACAACACAAATATATAGTACACTTACATACATCACCTCAATTCCAGCTCTAAAAGTATCTAATATGCTAAAACTGTTCCGAGTCAACTTTCTGATCCAACTTAGTTGGCTGGCCTCCTGAAAATATATTCATCCCCACCCTATAAATCTGTTCACCTTGTGCTGTTGATCATCTCATCTCAGGGAGCATGGTTTCTTGACACTCCTCCATACCATGTATATATGCATATTTTAATTCCTCTTTTGTATCATGAACCTTGCCTTCTCATACATAATTGATTACTTTCATATTGGAATAGAATGTTAAACTGTGATATTGTGATTGACTCAATCACTATTACTAGTGTTGTTAAGCTTTCAGTTTAATGGCGGAATATGGTGGCACCCTTCTTCAGCTGCAGGAACTGCAAAAACCCTCTGACACTGCGTGCGCGAAGATCTTCTGTCGAAAAAATTTGTGGTGAAATTCAAAGATTATCTTATTACTGCAGTAGTTTATTCTAAGTTGTTGCTTATTTAAAGTGTAATAGTGTTTACTATGTTCCTTCTTGCTGATATTTGGATGTTTAGGCAAAATCTGGGGCAGCATATATGTTCTCTCATGCAATGAACGTCATTGTGGGACAAAAAGAGGACAGGAAGTTGATGGCTGGTGTTTTTTCTGTTGCTGACATACATTGCAGCAACTGTGGCCAAGAGTTAGGATGGAAGTATATTCGAGCTTATGATCCGCGACAGATGTTCAAGGAAGGAAGGTTTATTAATTGAGAGAGCAACTGTGGCCAAGATTGTCAAGGTGTTCTACTAGTGTCACATCACAAGGCAACAAATACTACTACTGAGAATAATTTCATTACCATTTCCCATTTGGAAGTTTACTATGCTTTGTAAATATTGTGTCTGCTTGTTTCCGCAGTAAGTTATTGTCAATAAGATTATGTACCTAAAGCTGAAATTTGAGGTTGCTACTGCAGTTAATCTTAATTTGAGATTGCTTACTTCACTTGCATAAAAATAAAAATAAAACAAAAAACAAAAAAAAACTTCAAGATTTGATTTTGAGCCTCAAAGTTTGGAAGGAGAGCACTGCAATTTCCTCTGTATTAAAGATATAAGCTTGATGTCCTAGAACCTGAGGAAGAAAGGTTGATTCTTTAGAAAATTCAATCCTTGAAAATCAAACACTTAGTCCAAACTCATAAGGAACGTCTTTGAAATGCTCTATCTCACCCCAGATTTTGTCTTTCTGTTCCTAAAACCAGTATAAATAGCTCTGCATATTCAACCTTGCTTTGTTAATGCCAATTCTTTATCATAATTTACTTGCTAGTTTATGCATGTGAAGCTAAAGGCCTAAAGCTCCACCATTTTGCACTAGATTTGGGATTCCTGTACATAGTTAAGTTAACTGAATAGTCTTCATCTTTATCTAGCTCTTGGAAATTTGGCTGGAAATGTGAAAGTTAGGTTAGGTGAGACCCTTTCTAAGCTTCTAGCTCTTCAGGTTTGACAATTCAACAAGTTATAGATGATTGATACCAAACATAACCAATGGGCCTTGTGCAACCAATGGGCAAATGTGCTTGCGCGTGTTCACCTCTCGCTCTCAGAACGCGTGACTCTGTGAGTATTACACTTGGTGACTCAGCCAGTTAAGTCATCAAGCTCAAAATATTGCAGAAAGTCCTCTCTATTACTATTACTATGAGTTTGGAAACAAGCAACCATGATTCTCAAGACTCCACAGTTCACAGGTTTAGTTTTTCTTCTCTTTTCTCCACTCCATCACAGCACTCTTCCTTTTTTATTCAAATCAATGCCATCTTGCCTTGGATTGCACTTATTGTTTACAAATCAACAAGGTTTTATTACCCTCCAATTCTTCAAGTAAAGAGCAAAGAAGTTTCACAAATTATTGAAAAACTATGATTTATTAGGATTATGATCTTTAATCTTACCCAATTTTACAGCTCCGATCCTCATCCATCCCCATTACAATACTCATTTTATTGATGGGTTTTTATTTTTCATGAAATACTCCACCTTTCCCCTTCCTAAATTATTTGTCTATTGGTTTTCACAATTGGTTGTAAATATTTATCTTCTAAATGTTCTTGTTGCTTATCCTTAATTGCAATCATGTCACTTTCACAGCATTATTTTATATATTTTTTCTCTCTAAATTTAATATTTTGCTTTTGGATTCTTTGTTCAACCCCTTTAATCCATTGTGGTCTAATCTTGCACGCTAACACAGTCGGCGCTCTTATCTTTTGGTTTCAGGTTTCTGGGTTTTGATTGATCTTGTTCCAGGTGATCAAAGTTTTGTTCTTTTCATTCATGTTTGGCTACTGTATCTTTGTGTTCTTTGTGTTTTAATTGTCTGGCTTTGTTGTTTGGTTTTTCTTTGGTGAGCAGTGAGGTGTGTAAAGCTGAATTGGTTAAATTGATGGCGGATTTGGTAGGGCCTAGATTGTACAGTTGCTGTAATTGCCGAAACCATGTTTCACTTCATGATGATATTGTTTCTAAAGCTTTTCAGGTGAGCCACGATAACATTAGAGTTAACTTGTTTGATGCTGTTGCTGTTGTTATTAGTTCATTTCGTTATTGATCTTTGATTGTTGAGAAGGTTATACACATACTTACGGGGTTAAGGATCAAGTGGTTTTGAAAGAGTGTAAATTGATCTTAAGAAAGATGATCTTGTGTAGAAGAATTACAATTGGGGTGTCAACTTTATGTCTGTAGGTTGTTTGCTTTGATCAATGTTTATGCCTTGATAAACAGGTGCATATCTGACAGACATAAATCCAAAACCTGAAATGCATCAAAAATAATCATTCAAATTGCTCTGTTCAGTCTGTTTGGCTTTGATCTTGTGAATCCATTCTTTTGAGAAGTATATGAATGCCTATTTTCATTTCATAATCAACTGTGATATGAAAGCATATTTTAGTGATTTAGTCCATGGTTCTGTTTCTAGGGAAAACATGGTCGAGCTTTTCTGTTCTCCCATGCGATGAATATAGTTGTTGGGGCAAAGGAAGACAGGCATCTTTTGACGGGTCTGCATACTGTGGCTGACATCTCTTGTGGCGATTGCCATGAGGTATTGGGGTGGAAGTATGAACGAGCCTATGAGGCTTCACAGAAGTACAAGGAAGGGAAGTTCATATTCGAGAAGTCAAAAATTGTTAAGGAAGGTTGGTAGCAACTAGCAAAGGGTTGTGCTTTTCATACCAATCGATTTGTGGTGTACAGATCAAGCTTGGCATCCCTAGAAAATTGGTCATTGTTTCATGCTGTTGAGTCTTACCATTTGCAATTGTGCAAAGTTGTATCTTCACTGTATTCATGTGTGAATAAAATTTGTGGCATTTCTCCACTCAAGTTTTCTGTGCAATGAACCTGTGTGTAACTGTATTTGACTTGTTCAGTTCTAGATAATCATTTACTCTGTGAAGGAAATCAGTAGCAATGATATATACGCCATCGGTTTGTTTCCTTTTAAATACAGGACAAAATTTCCTTGCTAGTTCCAGAATAGCAGGTCGAAGGTGCAGAGCAGTTAAAAATTTAGTCATATTGCTTTTATATTTAATCAGAATCATTAGCATCAATTTGGATCCCTGTTAGGCCTCAGGACATCACCAATTGGTGATCTAGTGGAACTAAACGTTTCACACTTAACGTTACGTAAACTATTGATTAGGACACATAAGATAATTTTCTTCGTGTCCACAAAACAAAACCACATTAAACAAGTAATTTTGGCAATTGGTAGAAAGTGTAGAAGTATTATAATCCATCGAATCTACAAATAGATCAACCACTACCAGGAGGAGGAAATAGTCGATAGAAATCGGTATTACACTTGACAATATTCATGAAAGAACTAGGATTATAATTAGACGTTGTGATCAATGGAACCCTTCTCAAGTGACTTGTGAATTGAGAGTTCCCCATCCAATTCATCCTCATCAACGACTTAGGGTTTGGCATTGCAGTAGTTTCAAGATAGAACCTGACGAGAATATCATATCCAGACTTCTTGTTTCCTTCATCACCATTGTTGTCACATCTGCCGTGTTGCTGCTTCTGCTCAACCTCGGAATCATGACGCTCTTGAAGCCCCTCCTCAACCACCCCAACAGTGTTGTCCATGTCCTTGTGTCCTCTGAGTGACGGTGTGAGATGAGTTGTGTTGTTCTTCCCTTGGAAAACTACATGCGAGTAATTCTCCATAACAAACCTCTGGTTTTGATAATAAGCCATGACTACCATGTTATCATAATAGACGTCGAAATCGTTGTTGGGGTTTTTGAGGGTGATGTGGAGTAGGAGATTATAATGGAGGGTGTTGATGGTGGTCCTATTGAACTCGGCGAGCGAAGCATGAGTTAGTTGAATGTATGAGTGGTGGGGGTTGTTAATAACATATCTGTTAAAATCGGTGATCACGGCGAACAGACAGATTATTCCTGCAGCCATGATGCCAAACCCGGTGCCAAATAAGATGAATGCCATAGAACCATCGCTCATGGTGATCCTGCTCCTCATGGTGATCAAGAAAGCTAGCTCGGTAAAGTGGTTTTTATAAGGCTAACCCTAAGGATAAGGAAATCTTCATCAAATATTCTCTTATTTCTTTCTTGTTAGGTAATGAAAGATCTTTCCTCAAAAAAGGATCATACATAATATCACTTTTGTAGTTTGGCTATATAAATGAAGGGAAATCATGGGGTTTTTTTTGTGTTTTTTTTGTTTCAGGAACAAGAATTAGGATCTTGTAACAAAAGGAAGCATGCAGTACAGGAAAAAAGAAAAGCAGACTTCACTTGCAAGTAAAGAAAAGAGGAAGTAAGAAGCATGAAATCAAATTAGATTTACTTTCCATATCTAATATATTCATAGAAGACCTTTTCTTATAAATAGAAGATCATGCCCTTTTATAAGATTGGAGTTGTGCCATGAGGGGTTTAGTTGCTCCACCATTGTTTTGATCGTTGTTGTTGCCACATGCGTCGACGTAATACCGATCACGGTCATGAAGAAAAGAGCATCTAAAACTCCCTATCACACAAGCATCCATGTAACTGATGCTTTGCTCAGCGAATTCACCACCAACAACACCGACACCCTCCGCTATAATCTCGCCCTCCATATCACCCTCCGAAACCCCAACAAGGATTTCCGCACACATTATGATAACATTGCCGTCATGTCTTATTACCAAGACAAGAAGTTCGTTGCAGAGAACTATTCTCATATATTTTACCAAGAGAGAGATGGTACAACTCTTCTCAAGTTGTCATTCAAAGGACAGCAGGACATGGATGCTACTATTGGAGTCGACAAGCTCTTAATTCCGGGCAGGCTAAGCAGCGTCAATGTGCACGCGTCGAGGACAACAATTTTGGATCAGCTAATGATAATCATGACATTGTTATCAGAGTCTATCTTCAGTACACTGCAAGCAATCCTAAGGAGGCGTTTAAGAGGTATTGGAAAATGAACTCGACTTAAAGAAGGTTCCGTTGGTCAAGTCGGCTGGTACTTTCAAGACTACTGAATGTGATTCCTATTTCCTGCAAGTATATCATGCACCCGGCATTCACATTAAACGATTAGTTTGATAACAAAAACAAAACAAAAAAACCAAACAAAAAAACAAAAAAACAAAAAACCAAAAAACCAAAAAAAAAAACTCATTTAGTTAACTTGAATTGCACGTACTTGATTGTTGGCTTTTGTTGTTGTTAATATGTCAGTATAATACTGGTATACAAACTTGAGTCTGGAGCTTTAGCCAAAAAAAATGAAAAAACTTGACTCTGGAGCTTACAGGTTATAAAGCGCCAGATTAATATAAACCTCGCTCCTCAAAAGTCTCAGGAACCACAGCTAAACTTCTTCTTTTGTTCTTGTAATCCTCTGAAACAACCGGCAAGTCATGCTTCTTTTCCACCTTAAAGGGCCATTGCTTCATATCTTCCCCTATTGGCTCACTGAGTTTCCTCCCTATCAACCGCTTTGTGCCTGCAAATTGACACAATAAATCCTGTGCATTTGTTTCCATAAACTCTAAACCCATTCACATATATTGCATACATGCCTCAATGTTTCAAACAAGACCCGAAAGTTAAAAGGTTGGAAACTCTGAAGTCTAAACCCACTTCTTGTAACGAACAAATTGAGGCATAAATTCAGGAGTAACATCATCAGATACATACGGAGTCTTCAACATAAAGCAATAAATCAGGAGTAAAATCAGATACGGACTCTTAAAATACAGCAATAAATCAGACACTCCAACTAGGGAACTACCATAACAAAAACCAATAAATAGAAAGAAAAAACAAAAACAAAGTATAAAACAGAGGCAATTCAATTCAAGCATAGATTACTTGTTTGGAAAAAGATACCGTACCGAAGATAGTGTTCTCGAGGTTAGACCTCATCTGATTCACATCATAGGCAACAGTACCAATCAACAGACCTCATCTGATATTGTAGCTAATAATACTCTAGCTCGTGCATCACATTTTCAGCTTTTTCTCTTTATTAGTTCACAGTGTAAGTTTGATAGGTCAATATGTGAGGCTCAATAGTTGAGAAAATCAGTCTCTTCATATATAGGTCCTTGACTAATGTGTGGTATGAACATGCACTAGGGTCCCAAAACAATAGTGGCGCTCGATCAATCAGTTCCTGGAAAGAATAGTTGTTCTGGATTTTTCTGTTTTTGAAATTCCAGGAAAGATCATATATTTGATTTGGTGTGGTTTGGTTCAAGTAACAGTGTAGTACCGTGTATTGTAAGTTGTGAAACCGTACCCGTAAGAACATATTTTAATCGAAACGAACGATCCACGAACCATACATTTGGTTACTAACTTTCCCCGAACCATCTCCATTGCAACCAAACTCGATCAAGAACCACTCCCATCTATATATTGAGCAGCGATTTTTCGATCAAGAACCACTCCCATCTATATATTGAGCACCCAACTGTCTCTGCACTTAAACACTCAGCTCAGCCATACATTGTTGCTTGCTCTCTCTCTCTCTCTCTCTCTCTCTCTCTCTCTCTCTCTCTCTCTCTCTCTCTCTCTCTCTCTCTCTCTCTCTCTCTCTCTCTCTCTCTCTCTCTCTCTAAAAGTAACAGTATAGTCGTCAATATTCTTCAGAGACTTCAGGTTTAGTGTCTTGCAAGTAGCTAGGTGGTAAACCATGGAGATCGAACACACTGAAGAGACGGTCGTGAAGTAAGTTTCTGCTTTAACCCTAAAACGTACTGCATTTTCTTTTATGTCTATGCTAATCACGTACAGTTTCTTTCTTTAACCCTGGTTTGTCGACCGTCATGTTCAGTATTCCAGCAGCTACTTCATCGGTGACCGGAGTTGTGACGAGAGTTGACGGAGAACATGTATCAATAATTGAGAGAATCAAAGATGTTTACCGTGTAGAATTTAAAGGAAACTTGTTTCTATTTTCATGTGTGCTTGCTGTCTCAATGGATCCTTTATTCTTATACGTACATTCCTCTCATTGACCAAGATCTCAAGTGTGTCACACTGGACTCCAAGTTGAGGGTAGTAGCTCTGATTTGCCGATCGTTAACGGACTTGCATTGTTTATGGAAACTTTTTTGGCAATTGAAGTTTTTGATGAGTTATGAAAGATCTTTCAGTATCTTCTCAGATTTTTGGCAGTCGAAGTTGTCGCACATCCTGCTTATTGACATTTTTGCTGCTCTTCCTATTCCACATGTAATATTTTCTTGATTTATTCAATATTTTTCATGTGGTTTATAGATTAATTCGTTCAAAAAAATATTTGGTTTACAGATTTACTTTGAACAATACCCTCGTTAACGTGTACGTGCATGCAGGTAGTAATCTTAATTTTGCCTGGTTCGAATGGGCCGTTTCAGAATTCGCTTCTTGTATTGCAATATGTACCACGAGTTCTGCGCATCTTCCAATTGCGAAGGGATGGTGGCATTGGTGGGAATCCTAATCCCATGCCAGGTTTCAATCTTCACATTCTAGAACATGGATCGGAGGTCTTTTCATGTTCTTTGTGTTTATCCTTACAAGTCATGTAAGATTCAATCTTATTTTCATCTATTTATTTCATCACAGTAGTGTGTCAAACATAAGATTTTAACTTTTAAACATATATACTTGGAGAGAGATAGATATATATAATCCAGGTATAGATATAGAAGCTGTATATATATTCTTGCCAAATCGAGTTGCAGTGGAATTGGTGTCTTACCTAGTTATACATATTACTCTAATTATTAACTAATTTGTTTTGTCATGTAGATACTCGGAGCTTTTTAGTACTATTTTTCTTTTCAGCGAAACATGGATTGTTGGTTATTTGCTTGTAAAAGAGAAAATCAGTGTCAATCTGGTACTTTTGCATGTCGTCGTGATCATACAACAAAAAATATCACGTGGTTACTGAATGATGCATGTGTAAACACGAAAATATCTGCAACAAATGACAGAACAACACGTGTACAAAAAGAATAATTTAATTTAATCAATGCGAACGCGGGTTACAATCTTTGTGTACTCCTCTGATTCTATCTCCGAATGTGGGTTTAACTCAAGGGTGACAAGCACTTATTCTTGAGGGTTACGCGGGTTGATCACGTAACGAATATCTAGGATTTGGACTTCTTGTCGTGTTGACGATTTGTAGAAGTTGATTGACCAAGGGCCGTAGAGGCTTGTTCTTGATCGGATTTGATCCACGAGCGGTTTAACGTGGTGGTTTATTCTTTGTCTTGAAGTTGGTGAAGATGTCGGCTATTTGGCAGCTTGATGACTCTTCGAGATTTGACAACTTCTAGGCTTGGGGTTGATGAAGAACCGGCTATTTGGCAGCTTGATGATTCTTCGGGGGCTTGGGAGACTTCTGGACTTGATGAAGAACTGGCTATGAGCTTGATAGTTCTTCAAGGATTTTGGATTTGATGAAGAACTGGCTTTGAGCTTGTTAGTTCTTCAAGGATTTAGGAGGAGACTTATGAGCTCGCGGGATGGATTTTTCTCTCTCTCTCTCTAGTCCGCTGCTTTTTGATTCTCTGTTTTCTTTTGCCTTTTAGTCTCCGCCCTCCTTTAATATGAGAAGGGGGTATTTATAATGTTAACATGCCTCCACTTAAGGCAAGTAATGAAGATTCTCAATCAATAATATTTTCTTAATCGAATCAATGAATCTTGAATGATTGATATACTTGCTGATTTTCACATAATCAAATCAATCAAATCTTAAGATTTAGAGATGCCCATATCGCTTTAGATTGAATGTCCTGTTTTGATCAAGATCTTCAGTAAGGGGATAGCCATCTCGCGGGTAAGGAAAGTATGCCGCGAGGAACCTTGATTTCCAAGCAAGCGGTGATTTCTGGTTCCACCTAGCGGACTTATCTCAGACGTACATCCAGGCATACATGTGAATTATGTCGTCTAGCTTCTTCGCGAAGTGCCTTCCGCGGGCCATCTCGCCTCGCCTTTATGTAAATCTACTCGCGCGGGGCCATCTCGCCTCACCTATGTAAATCTACTCGCGCAGAGCCATCTAGCCTCACATTCATGTAATTCTACCCATGCGAAGTCATTTCGCCTCGCCACTGTTTACTTCTATGCGAAGTCATTTAACCTAGCGAAGTCTAGTTCGTCTTGCAAAGTGTTTTTTCGCCTCGCGAGGTCCAGTATGCCTCGCGAAGGTCGGTTCGCTTCGCCTTCATTTATTTCTATGCGAAATGCGGTTTGCCTCATCTTTATTTATTTCTATGCGAGATGTTGTTCGCCTCGCCTTCATTTATTTTTATGCGAGATGCGGTTCGCCTCGCGAAGTCCACTCTGTCCTCTGGCGAACCATCACCAATCAATTTGGGGATGTCCAATTAATTTAATTGATACATGGTCATCAATCAACACTTGATAGTTGATTTCAATCGGGATTTAAGGTTTTGTTGTCGGCCGACCATTTCCACGTTGCCACGTGTTATTTCCGACGGCTTTCCAATCTTGTTGACTCACGAGCCACGTATTTGCTTGGATTATTCAACGACTATTACTATCGTTAAATTTTATATGTCTACAACATGTCCTATTAATCTTCCATATATCGATAATTTGAGCTTACCCAAATCGAAATGGCGGAGTGTCAAGTGCAGCACATACGTTGAAGGTTTTATCCTCATGGCTGAAGACTTGATAAAGATAAAGATTTCTCTAGATGATTAGGATGCGCTCCTGAAAGTCTAAAACACAATGTAAACATCATCTATTTGGCAAAACCCTATTTTCATGTTCAGTGTACAGTGTACACCCATGAATCCCATGATTGAAGAGGTATTGGGCCTCAATAACAAGTGTTGCCCACCAAATCACCAGTGCTAACTTTGTCACCCAATTAAGCCAAGCTTCATGCTGTACTAGTGAGAAATTTATAAATTGTTCTGGTTTCTGGCACATATATGCATGTTGTGCTTAGCTGAAATGTTAGGTAACTGATGATATGGCAACATTAGACCTGTAAATGGATCCGTAGTTTTTAAACAGGTTTGGATCAAAAATTTGACTTGTTGATTCATTAAAGACTCGGATCCGTTAACTTGTTTATTAAACGGATCGGATACGGATCGAGGTTGATTCGATCTGTTAAAGACCCGGATCTGTTTTAAAATAATTAATTAATATTTTTATAAATATAATATTACTGATAATTATTAAATAATTTAATAATTATTTGGATAATCTAAAAGTCTAAAGTACGTATGATTTGATGAAGTTGAAGGTTACTAATGTATATGTTCTTTTTATGCTCTTTGTTAAAAACATTAAAATTCTAGTATTTTGATTATATTAGTTTATTGTTAAGGAGTATTTTGGCTATGTAATTCAACTTTTGATGTAAACTTTTATTTTGTTTTAATATTTCATTATTAAAATTTTTTAAAAAAATCTTTATTATTATAAAATGATCAGATTAACAGGTCGGGTAACATGTCGGATCCGAATCTAAAATTTCTATTACGGATCCAGATCCGGTCCATTTACAGATCTAATAATCAATCTAACCTGACTAGGATCTATATATACATTTAATTAGTAAAACCTCGATCTTCTTTCCTCTCAGCGTTAGGGCACCCCAAATGTTTCATATGCCCAAATCAACGAATGTGAAATACTTCAATTATGTGTTATATCACAATGCCTGGTCACTTTAAAAACTTCATAGTTCGAACCTACGTTGGATAGCACGCTCGGTTAACTAGCTAGCTAGGCAATAATAACCACTAAACCATGGTTTATATTAGTTGTGTGAGTTGGCTCAATATATAAGAACATACACTGAGAATTGTAATTACGTAAGGGGGCATTTGAGAAATATATATATATATATATATATACAGTCGGGATCACAGACGGACGTCCGCAAACCCGTAAAAGTGCGGACGTCCCTGCTTTTGCAGCGATCAAGCGCCGACGACGTCCCTTCTATTGCCGGACGGACACCAGAGGCATCCCGGACCTGTTTAACGTGAAGATGAAGGCCATGGAGATCGGAGTTGAAGGTCTGGGCAGCAACCTCCACCCAAAACTTCAGACAACATCAATCTCGGCTGCAAACTGATATTCGGCGAGTCCGCCGGCAAGAGGAAGCTCACGATCGACGTCTAGTGTCCGTCCGGGAAGAGAAAGGCCATCGCCGGCGCTTGATCGCTGCAAAAGCAGGGACGTCCGCACTTTTACGGCTTTGCGGACGTCCTCTTCTGATCCTGTCCGTATATATATATATATGTAGCAATAAACTTGTTAAATTTATCAATTCCCACGAACCTAATCATCACCATTCACCACCAGCAGTTGTGACTGATTGTCAACTCGTTACGCCACATACATATGCTAATTAGTTCAGTAAGTTAAGAAAAGTAGAGCCAGATTATCATATGAAGACATATTTAGAGAGCAAAAGACAACTAATTGAGAGAGTCCAAAAGATCATAATCGGTGTGGAAATCCATAGATATAACTAGCTAGCTAGCTAGCTAGCTCGATCGGTAGCTAGAGAATCAGAAGGTAATCGGAAAGAAAGGGACCTTCACGATGGAGGTGCTCAACCACAACAGAAACCCTAGCTAGTGCTTAACTGCTTCCAGAAATTATTAAAGATATTCCTTACAACAAAGGAAGGCCTATACATTTTTAAACTAGATTAATAGAGAGGGTCTACATCTGGAAGATTTTGCAGAGTGGGAGAAAGATTATTTCCTAGCATGCTTAACCATGAGAATGTTTCATGGATCCCACCTCACCTCATTCTTGAACCAATTCACAATCGAATCGAAAATGCCAACGTAACTAAATCTCTACCACTGTATAGTAACAGTATCCTGTTGCAGAAACTATGGAAGAGAAATGCTTAGGTGAAAACTCATGTACATAATTCAATTTTATGGGTCATCTATACATGATCATACACAGTTCATGGTGAAGATGATCGATTCTGCACTATAACTCGTGGCTTAATGATGGAGGGCAAAGCTAAGTGGGTGGAAGAATCTCTCAAAGTGATCCCGAGCCAGATGGTTCTGAAAAGTCCTGACATTTCCTGACCTGTTGCCAAAGCAAAAAAGAAAGAAGGAAAAAGAAAGGAGAAGCTTTTTTCTACTAGGATTGACACCCACTATCATTTCAACTCGACCATTCTTTAATTTAATTGCCTTAAACAAGTAGATAATCCATCACATTCTAGCTAATACACAATCAAACCACAAATCTAACTAGAATGGACATATAACATGAGTCATTCGTGTACATGACTAATTACCACTCTTTCTTGCTTCTCTCTGCTTGATCATCATTAGGGAACCCTAAAAAGGAATAGGGGACTGGATTGGCCTCCTCTTGTGCTCATGAATAATCTTCATACAGCATTTAGCATTTGAGCATTCCTCGTGATCTTGATCACATTTGAAGCCAACCAAAAACATTAAGCTTCAACCACGTACGCACATTGACCAGTAGAGAGTCGACTAGCTGGTGCTTAAAGCAACACAAAATCAGAAAGAAGAAACTTAATTTCTTCATCAAAAGAAGAGCGGTGAGAATTGAGAGAGAGCCGAAGGAAAATTTACTAAAAAGACTGATAATAGAGGAAGAAAGAAATCCCATATACCCTATTACTTATTTTACTTATCAAACTCCAAAGTCCTAACCCAACCCACCACCCATGTGAAAATCAAAACCAAAATACCATCTTGATCATCATTGTGTTCCTCTTTTACCATGATCCTCCACCTAACATTCCATTCCAATACACACCAGAATGATCTCCTTCCCCTCTATTTTGCTCAAATTCAGTACTTGTAGTAGTAGTTTCAGTAGTAGTGCTTGGAATCTGCTTCAAATCCTGATCAATAGGAAACAACAGCCCTGCATGACGATGACTAGTACCAACACCTTGAAGACTTCCATATCCACTCTCGTACCCATCCAGAGAAAAACTGAGACTTGGCTTAAACTCATGCAAATTTGGAAACCCATGATTATTACCAGTAGAGAACATCGTAATAGTATTCGAATCTGCTGCAGATATGGGAGCCATGAAAGAGTTCATTAATCCCCTTGATGCATTGATCCCGGTACTTTTGAGCAGCTCCATAGCCGAGAGATTATGAGGGGATGAAGTACTAATTCTAGAAGAGCTAGGGTTAAAGATGCTATCATGATCATACTCCTGATCCGATGTTGGTGGGTATGCTAGGTTGAGATCTTGACCTTGGTGGATCTTAGGGTTTTGAGAATTAGCACTTTGTTGGGTCATCACCAGATCATGATGAGCAAGCCTCTTTGATGAATTGGAAGTTGATGGTGAGGAAGATGAAGATCTCTTGTTCTTCCTTGAGCTTCCACCCACTGGAACATTTCTCAAAGATCCACCGTCAGTCCAATACCTTTTACAAGTCTTGCAGAAGTACCTTGGCTGAGAGAGACTGTAATTGTTATAGTAACAGAATTTAGTGGTTGTTGAGTTGCACCTTGGACAATTCAAAGCTCGATCCTTTTGGGGTCTTCCCCTTCTTTCTAAGATAGGCCTCGAATCAGGAACTTCAGCTCCCATGGATTTAACTCCAATCCCCTGAAATTAATAAAATATAAAAACAATAAAGCAAAAGAATATGAACAAGGACAGGAAAAGGCCATAATAACTTTGGTGGTGATTGAACTCAGAAAGTATTTGTCACCCAAAAAAAATTTCAGACAGATTTATGGAGGAAGAAAGCAAAAGTTAGAAAACAAGAGATTCAGGATTACCACAGCAACAAAAGAAACAAGTTACTTTATCAGATGATGGGAAGAAAAGCTAAGAAAGAAAGAAAAAAGTGCAGTAGTACTACTACTATCGACTTTCCAAGGCAAAATCAAAGACCTGAGGAAAACAACAACAATATAAATCCTGATATTAGTGGAGGGGCTGAGCTAACCCAATAACATATATATCATCTGTGGAGATGCAAAAGGATTAAATTTAGAACTAACAATCAAATTATAAGAGAGGTACTCTAATTCAGCTTTGAAAAAACACAACCCTAGAAGATGATTTTCATGATTTCATGGAGGAAAAGGAAAAAGAAAGCAAGCTGTCTTTACCTGTGGCCAGTGAGCTGTGTCCATGGATTAAGAAGGAGAAAAGGGAAGAGAGAAAAAGCTATCAAAGTCTTTCAGAAAGAGAGAAAAAGAAAAAAAAACAACCACTTTTGTAAGCAGGATGGTCTAAAGGCAAAGATGAAGCACTACTTGAGAGGGGGAGAGGGTACATGTGATGTGGTTCCATATGTTGCCCAACTATAAGAAGAGATGGAGAGAGTGCATGGGTGGGGTATTTTTGTCATACATTCCCATTTCATTATCATATGGGAAATTCTTCTACATGGTATGTCAACTTTCGGTCTTTATAAGTTTTGGTATACCAACTTTCTTAAACATCAGAATGGTATGTCATGTTTCGCCCCCGACTGAAAATTGGTACTTTTGACCGTCAGCTCCGTTACGACGCGATTCAAAAATCAAAAATGGGGGTACTGTGGTAAATTTACATAGGAAAATTCGTCTATATGGTATGTCAACTTTCGGTCTTTATAAGTTTTGGTATACCAACTTTCTTAAACATCAGAATTATATGTCATATTTCGCCCCCGACTAAAGATTGGTACTTTTGACCGTCAGCTCCGTTATAGCAGTTGCTAGCTGCCAATTTTTCTGCTTCATATTATACAAGTTTAAAGGCCTTGAATTTCTGTTCTGAAGATTATATATTTTCTGCTTCACTGGACTTCCATTTTCCGTTGATCTACCTCTATCATTATCATGGATTAGTTTACTTCTTTATTGCTAACTTTTAAAAACTAGGCACTGTTTTAGTCTTATTCATTCTCACTGGAGAAGGAACTATTCTCTCTGTGAATGTTCTTCCTCCAAAAGATGGCGCATCAAGATCATCTGCCATAGTTGAATTCACAACTACAGAATGCGCTGAAAAAATACTTGCATCAACCGATGATCGAAGCCTGTGGTACGGAGAGTCTTAGCTGAAAGCTCGAGAATGGAAGAGATCAATAGTCTTGGAGGAACTTGTGACACTTCACTTTGGATGAAAGATATCCGAGGAGAAGTTTTCGGTGCTTTAGACAAAATCAGATGTTTCGGTGACATTTGGGATGGAACTGAAAAATGTGCAACTGACTTTCTCCAACGATGGTGTAGAATACAAGCTTGAGCTCCCAACTGACACTATTTGCAGGATTGATCTGCATTGTCCATGTGATCAGTTTAGAAAGTTTCTTCTCATCCAGGTTTGTCAAAGTTCTTACTGCTTGAAGTTTCTGGGGTGTGTTTAAAGCTTTAAGGTGTGATACATAGGGTTTAGCCTCATCCATGTTGCATGATAGGCAATGAGTTTTAGCGTCGGATAATATACAAAAACATGGTTGGCATGGTTTGTCCTAGTACCCATGAAAAATACTCAGGGAATTGGCGGGATGATTGGAGAGACCAAAATACCTATGAAAAATTGGCAGCTAGCAACTACTATAACGGAGCTAACGGTCAAAAGTATCAATCTTCAGTCGGGGGCGAAACATGACATACCATTCTGATGTTTAAGAAAGTTGGTATACCAAAACTTATAAAGACTGAAAGTTGACATACCATATAGATGAGTTTTCCTATGTAAATTTACCACAGTACCCCCCATTTTTGATTTTTGAATCGCGTCGTAACGGAGCTGACGGTCAAAAGTACCAATCTTCAGTCGGGGGCGAAACATGACATACCATTCTGATGTTTAAGAAAGTTGGTATACCAAAACTTATAAAGACCGAAAGTTGACATACCATGTAGACGAATTTTCTTATCATATATACATTCCCATTTCATTATCTCATTATATACATTCTCATTCACCCCTTTAAACACAGTATTTGGAAATAACGTGTACATGCACATAAGTAGTTTAGTAGAATATAAATGTCCTTGCATTTGTCAAATGTCCTTGCATTTGTCAAATGTCATGATTCTTTGTAGAATTTAGTGGTTTCTTTTCTGAATTCTGACCAGAGAAAGAGGAATGAGGTTTGCATTTTTCCTGCTTCATTATTATTTCTTCTTCTTCTTCTGTTACCATTTTCAGCTTCATTTCCTTTATCAAATGGCAGGAGGTACTCATTTCATTTGTTTTCCACTGATGCCTATTTACTCGACATTAATTTTCTTTTCCATGAAGAACAATGTCTCTTTATAATTCATCATTCTATGGATTTTGGATAGACGTTTAGTCCAAATCTAATCTCCTATCGAGGAAAAGAAGAAGACAGACAGTGACCACATTAAACCTCCAATTTCTCACTCCAAAGCCAACACATATCATATACATGTAGCCCCCTAATCAAGCCAAGCTACTCCACCATTAGGCATAGCTAAATCGAGCTACAGTTCGTAGCAAACTACTCTAAAAAAAATAGAGATTTCTCATTACACAGAGGAATATAACGAGGGTCCTTCTAATCATACCAAGCTTTGCGTTTGCGTACAAAAGTAAGAAGAATCACCAAGCGGAAAATGACGAGAGAAAAAGCTCTGTGGAGTACCATACAGAAGTCACAGAACACAAATTCATCACGGTGACGGCGGCAGAGAGACGTCACTGCCGAAGCGGCAGCGGCGACGTGGCGGCAGACGCCAGAGAGCTAGCCCGGTTGCTGAGGCTTTGAAACGTGTCGGTGGAGAATATCTAGGACTCTGGGTTCCATACTTCAATCTCCATCGAAGGAACAGTGAGAGAGAAAAAGCTCTGTGGAGTACTATACAGAAGTCACAGAACACAAATTCATCATGGTGACGGCGGCAGAGAGACGTCACTGCCGAAGCGGCAGCGGCGACGTGGCTGCAGACGCCGGAGAGCTAGCCCGGTTGCTGAGGCTTTGAAACGTGTCGGTGGAGAATATCTAGGACTCTGGGTTCCATACTTCAATCTCCATCGAAGGAACAGTGAGAGAGAAAAAGCTCTGTGGAGTACTATGCAGAAGTCACAGAACACAAATTCATCATGGTGACGGCGGCAGAGAGACGTCACTGCCGAAGCGGCAGCGTCGACGTGGCGGCAGACGCCGGAGAGCTAGCGCGGTTGCTGAGGCTTTGAAACGTGTCGGTGGAGAATATCTAGGACTCTGGGTTCCATACTTCAATCTCCATCGAAGGAACAGTGAGAGAGAAAAAGCTCTGTGGAGTACTATACAGAAGTCACAGAACACAAATTCATCATGGTGACGGCGGCAGAGAGACGTCACTGCCGAAGCGGCAGCGGCGACGTGGCTGCAGACGCCGGAGAGCTAGCCCGGTTGCTGAGGCTTTGAAACGTGTCGGTGGAGAATATCTAGGACTCTGGGTTCCATACTTCAATCTCGATCGAAGGAACAGTGAGGTGAGAACAGTGACGAAGAAACAGTACTAAGAAGACAAAGAAGATGGGCGCGCATGTGGCGGTGTTCTATCTTAAACTCCGAACTCTCAACCTAAGCAACTCTAGCTGTTAAACCGTCGTACGTTTGTCTGACTCCATTAGGGTTTGAGTCAAATATCATTAGGGTTTTCAGTCGAACTCTGTCCGTACGTCACGAGGTGCTGCCACGTCTGGTTAGGGTTTTAGTCCTTAGCTGGCTGTCACTGGTTGCTGGAGCAAGCACCATTACTTTGTACGATTGTCGTTAAGCTCGCTTGTGGCTTTGGGCTAGCAATGATTTGAGGTTTTGATAAAAACGAGGGAATCGATTCCCATATCCGTGACAGTGTTACCCATCACTGTGTGCAGGACTCGTTAGATGAGAGAGAGCTGGAATGGAATCTAGTTTGCTTTAGCTTTGCATAGTTGCACTAGGAATCTATATATGGTTAGCATTCAAGGGAGTGAAGACGATTTGTCCTTAGACTTGCTCTCTTTTCCTCATAGTTTGTGTGATCAAGATGTTTCCATTTTCCATCAATTACTTCATTTCCAAAGTCAATCCCTCCTCAACAAAAGGGTAACAACTTCGGGCAAGGCCAGCTCCCATAGTGATGGAAAGTGTACAAATTCTCAGGAACGAATTCACTGTCGTAGTTCAACTACCGTCACTAAGGTTCTAGATTCGTGTATGCAAGACTCATTGGCCATCTATCCTTATATCGTAGGTATACCGTATACGTTTGAATCACAATAGATTACATATGCACATCTTTGTAATTCTAGTGATTTGTAGCATTTCTGAGATCTTCAATTTGAATCTCTCGTGCTACTATTAAGTCATGTAATTTAGAAGAAATCTGAATGTAAAAACTTGCTTTTTCCACAGAAAAAGATGTGAAATTGCCTTGAAAGTTTTTCAAAATGGCTACACAAGCGACAAGAATGAAAGCATTCCATATTCAGTGAAGAATGGTAAAAGGGAAGAATTCCTCTTATGGCTTCTCCATCTTTACAAAGAAAAACCTACAGACTGATCCAGCAAAGGTAGTTCCACCCAGTAAAGCAAAATGAACACGTGGAGGACCTTAAGGACATTCAAAAAATCAACCATGGCCTGTACATTACCCATAAAGCTATTAGCAACGAAGCTTCCCTGTTTTTGAATCATTACCAAATAAGTAGTTTTGTTCTTGTAAGGTTCCCCATATCTTCATCTGAATCTTACTTTGCCTAACTAATATCTTACAATTAACCAATTTAAAAACCAACTGCCCCAATTACAACAAATCTTGGTGCCTTGGTTGCCCAACACCAAAAGTTACAGAATCTTTATTTAAAGGAAACTTCAAGTCCTAAATAAAGATTAAAAATTAACATGGCAAACCTAGCAAGTTAAATGGCCCGTCTCACATTATTCTAAAGGACAACACACAAGACATATGAAAAGTCAGGCGAAGCATGCGTGTCAATTGTCAAAATAGTAATCACCCTGAACATTCCTTTAGTTTGAAAATGAAAGAGATTCATACTTTAAAACCCGATAACTAAGGAGAATTTGTCCCCTACTTTCACTTCTACATCCAACAGAATCTTAAAATTAATCGTTATACTTCAAGATCAAGCTGACTTCTACGCGGGGGCATAGATGGATTGGAACAATTCAACAGGAATATATCACAAGTATTGAAACTAGACCTACGGAAATGTGAGCGGCAACAAATAGGCCACTGACACACTAGTGCACAACAATTATCGAGTTCAACTTACTCGTTCAACTTGCAGACATCAATGAACTTCTGAACTGCATTGTGGTACTGAGTTCCCTGTGACATGAACAAAAATGATATCAAACACAGCTACCAACAATGTCCATTTATGAATGTGCAGGTTCATATTAAATGTTCCCAGAACATCAAAGTGAGATGTCCAATTAGGAGAACAAGTCAACCCATGTGTAATTACCATATGGCAAGAATCAACAAAAAATACTTTAAGAATTTCAACTTATATGAGTTTCCCGCATATAGAGTTCAATGTAACAGATACCTCCCAGTAAAGCTGGTTGCAGTCCATGCACTGCCAAAACTGTAGATTCTTATCAAATAAGCAGTTAGGGATTCTTTGGAAACCTTTGGCAGCTTCCACAGCCTCTTCAGTCGACAAGGGCTTTTGAATAAACCTACCATTGCATCTGGTGCATCTTGACATCAGCTGATCTTCACTAACTTTCAGTTGGAAAGTTTCAATGACCTGCAGGTATAATTCAGATTTAGCCTGAAACAACACTTCCTCACCATCTTATAGCTTCTATGAAAGGTAAAGTAGTTTCCCTTTAAATGCAATCGGATTTCCACAGAAGTGGGGAGTCTTTCAAACTGAGCACCTGTGTACCTCAAGTAGCTGTTCATTCTTTAGAAGACTCTTCACCCTATATATTTGATTAATGATTAGATACTCATATCTAAGTAGCTTAGCATCCCGCGTCAAGAGCACTCTTTTCTCTCTGTTTGCATGATCTATTAATTCCCTGCATACAATGAATCTAAATTAATATTCTCATGGAAAAGATATTAAAACAGATTTAAGATCTACATATAATTAACATATAACAGCAGAATCTTGATAATACCTGGATTCAGGCTTTTTCGAATATGGGCTTGCAGCATCTATACCAACGCACCTTAAATGTTTAGCTAAGCCTTCAACCTGAAATAAGCATGATCAAGAAAGTAGCATGTTACATTTCAGCAGCAGAGTTATTGCAACAAGAGTGCACAGCATATATGCAAAGCTTTGTTCTTTTGAATTTTTTTCCCTGGCTTATTTAGCATCACTCATGGACGAAAAAAGAGAAAAATAAACTCAAAGCATCAAACTTACCATCACATCACATAAAAATTTTGGATGTCCATCACCCCCTACAGTCAAATCCCATGGCGCAGGACCTTTCCAATCATCGTCATATTGTCCATACTTGTAACCCACTGATGACCGCCTTTTGCCTTTTCTTTTGGTAGCTTTGGGTTTCTTATCAGATTCTCCCAACAAAATCTTTTCCCCATATTTGCTTGCAACCTTCAAGAGAAATTCATCCATGGGCTGGGTATTCCTAGGTTGTGTCACTATAGCTATTCCCTCTACGGCACTTGTATTATTAGAAACATCTGTAGCTCGGACTATATCTACAGCTTCACGAAATTTCATCCTTACAACTTTATTACATATATCAAACTTCTCAAGAAGTACTTGTTTCAACCCAAGGTTCACAATGGGGGAATGATGTTCAGAAGAAGAGTGAACTAAGATCCCTGCAGTTACAATTTCAGTAACTCCATCACCAACAGGAAGTAGCAATTTGTATGACAAAAGGCAAGGCTTCAAATATAAATAATCTTATCCTTTCTGTGATTAACACAATAATGTGCAAGAAATGCAAAATCTCTAGTATACAAAGCAATTACTGTGATCTAATGATGTAGCATGACGGACCTTCCTTGATGACCTTCTCTCGGAAGACATTGAATATTTCAAGCAAGCAATGTGCATCCATAGCTGCATATGTTTTCTGCTCTTCTGTAAGAGGACGACATGACCAATCACTACATTGTAGTTCCTAAAGAAGAGATGTGTTACTTTAACAACTTATTACATTAACTAAAAAAAAATCATCTCATCACTCCATCGCACTACTTAGAGCCCAAATTATGATACTGCAGAGTAGGATAGGAATACAAATGATACTCAAATTAGCATGAAAAAAGTTTCAAAAGCCAAACCTTTGAAAGAGAAATGCCAAGGAGTTCTTTGCAGATAGTTGCCAAACTCTTGGTTTCCTTTGGTGCCTTCTTTCCAGGTGGTTTCTGTTGCAAATGCTGGTATATGCTCGTAATATCCAAATAGGGCTCCACCTGTTCACCATATATTCATGAGCAATGAGCCCAAAATTAAAATCCTCTCTATAGAAAACTACCAACAAAGACTCTACAAAACCACTCTTCACAGTTAACTAGATTTCCATCAAGGGTGACTACTCGAAGCGGAAACTAGGTCATAAGTAATTCACATTTAACACAATAACTCAACTTTCAACCCAAACTCACATCACAGTGTCACACTATCAACAAAATGGCCTTGTTTTGCTTCTTAACTAACATTTATTTCAAAACAGAGCAAACTTCACATATGCATCACACAAAGCATAGAATTTAAGCAAGCATGTGAATATTTCCACTAAATAAGCACCAGAAACAGAGCAGAAAACAGAGCAAAGTAAAAAGCATTCAACTTTGTTAAAATTACTAACTGGGTAACTCTAAAGCATGGAACTTTACTCAGATAAACCCTAAATCTCTTACCCTATCAAACCCAGAATCACAACCCATTGAGCTGAACGTCGATGACAAGTAAATCAAATCCTGCTTAAACCTGAAACCCAGTTTCAGAACATCAGGACAAACAAACGCATCCCTCAGAAGTTCCCAGATTGAAGGAAGAGGGAGGGAGGCCAAGTCGACGAGGAAGACGACGACCGAGTCGAGTTCGTGGCCGAGTTGGAAGGCGAGTTGGAGGAGAGAGACGGTTGGGTAAGTGGGGTGGTGGGAGCGGAGGGGCTTCCACTCGGCGTCGAGGGCAATGATGGTGGAGCGAGTCAGGGAGGAGGTGAGGTGAGTGAACTCGGGGGACTCGGTGGAGGAGACCAAGTGGGTTTTCAGGGGGCTTGGATTTTGGGGATCCATGAGCTCTGAAAGTTTCACTCTCTTTTTTTGGGAAGACAGTAGCAATTTAGGGATGGAGCGGCCCGGTCCAAGCAAATTTTCGAAGCCGGGTTGAACAAACCGGCTCGGTTCCGGTTGAATTCGGGTTATGAAGTCAGTCAAAATAGACCGAGAGACTTGTCCGTGTGCCCCGTGAGTCTTGTCAGAGCGTTTTCTCCTCCTTGAGTATATGGAGTAAGGAGATTTAACTTTAATCGGCATGCACTGACGAGATTTGAACCTAGGTGAGGGATCCACGTCTAAGTTCTTACAAAATCGACCATATGTGGTGGTTATACCTCTATAATGTTAAAATGTCACGAAACATGTTACTTGAAAAACTATCATCACGTTCCGAGGCACTCTCTCAAATTTGTAAAACGTTTCATTATTTTGCGTGTTACCAAAATAGGTGTGGGGTTATTGGTGAAACAAAACATTGTATCTTGTATAAGAAAATAAAAGACAGAAAAATAAAATAATATGTAAATTAATTCGTAACAGAATCACGATACTTATGAACAACAAACAAATGGAGCAGAAAAAACATATATTATCTCAACCAGATTAACAAGTGACGAGTACATTTGATATGGGCTGATCATACTAGTGTTTGCGCCTAAATTAACATTTTTACAAGACAATAACTGTCTACGTAAATGTTAATTTAATTTTGGGTCTATAGCGGCCGGCGAGCCCAAGTTCCTTATAGTTTACAAATAATGGCCCGCCAGCAAGACCGAGCGAGTTGAATTGCAAGGAATGTACGCGGAATAGCTCGCGCGGAATAAAGGATCTCGCGCGCTTAGACTTCAAACAAAGACATATAGCTCGCGCGGACTAAAGGTTCTCGCGCGCTACAAGACAAAAACAGAGCTCGCACGGGAAATGATTTCGTGCGGAGCAGGGATCTCGCGTGCTTCATACAGTCCGCGCGGGATGACTTTGGTGTAGGCGAGGCGAAATATGTCTAGACGAGCTGGCGAACTGCTTCGCGAGTCCGCGTGATGGACTTCGCGAGGTAGACACGTGCAACTGCCTTTTACCGTTTTGGACTTTTTACAGTCTTTGACATGCTTTGGGTCAATCCATGTGGCCTTTATCAAATTTAAAACATTCTTTGGGCTCGCGAGCTGTAATAGCCCGCGAGGTGCAATGATCCGCGGTTTGCAAAGCTAGTATTCTATTTGGATTCCGTTACCTCGCGGGATAAGGATTATATCTCACTCCGTTTCGCGTGGGAGTATAGTTCTTATCTTAGGCGGATTGTGCTGAATGGACACGTGTCACGCAAGGACTGGTCTGCATGGGATAAACAATGCCAGCATGCTTCACGTTGCAGAGTCCATTTGGGATTCTAATTGTCTTTCGCAACAAAGATTACTTCACTATATAAAGGAGCTCGCGGTCTCTCTCACTACACAATCAATCAAGCAATCAAATACAAACACAACCTTCAACCAAGTTGAAAACCCTTCAATCTCGTCGAAACCTCTAGCGCTCCCAGGAGCCGATCCCCCTTCGAAGCCTCTTCGAAGCCTTGATTCTAAGCGCTCGCCTCCTAGAATTCTTCAGAGCTCTCTGGAACTCGACCCCCGTTTTCTCGGAATCATCCTTATTGTTGCTCTGCTCACCCCGCCGTGAGTATCGACCTCTTGTGCCGTAAATTCTCCGTCCGCGAGGTGGCATCTGGAACTCACCCCGCCTGATTCAATAAGTCAAGCAAGCACTCCTTCAACATCTTCCTCGTCCGTGAGGTGACACGCCAGCAACTCCATCCTTTTTGGATAGTTATTTACTTCAGCTCCGCACGCTGAGGATCGTGGCCAAAACAACTAGCACATACCACTAGATGTACCCGGAAGTGCACAAGTCATCGTATTATTAAATTTCATGGTTCGTTCTTTGAACCAAACAGAGCATTCTCTTTGATCCACCACCTTTCGGGGGTTTTAGGCCCAACACCACATTACCCATCTTCTATTGAAAACAGTGGCGCCAAAAAATTGAAAACAACACCACCACTTCCCGCCATACGGCGCCAAACCCCATTTCCGCGCCAAACCCTAAACCCAGTCCTTAAATACCACCGCGACCCAAATCAGGAGTAGAGATTTCACAGACACCCAAAAATGGTGGCGACCCTGAGAAAGAGAACCCGAGCCTTGAACCCCCAAATGGTAATCGAAACCGGATTTGAATCCGAAAACGACGACGTTCGCTGCGAGGAATGTGGGTCCGGCCATTCTCCGGCGGAGGTTCTTCTCTGCGACGGATGCGATAAAGGGTATCATCTGTTCTGCCTCAGTCCCATTCTCGTTAATGTGCCAAAGGGATCTTGGTTTGGGCCGTGTTGCTCTAAACAGAAGAAACCCAAATGTGAGTTCATCGAGTTTTCGGTTTTCTTTGGGTTCAGATTTTGGATTGGTTTCGATGAATCTGTTGTGTTATTGAATTGTTGAATTGGGTTTTAGTGTTTTGTTGTTTTTGGGTTGTTGAATTTGAGCTGTTTGATTAGTATGGTGGATACCCAGTTTCGGTTAAAGCTGGTTTCTTTGGTCATTGCAGCTTTTCCTCTCATTCAGACCAAAATTGTTGACTTCTTTCGGATTCAGAGAAACGTCGAAACACCGGAGAAGTTATGTCAAGGTAAAACACAATTGAGTTACATGGTTTAAATTGCCTTTCAAATTTGGGTGTCTGAAAATGTTTGTTCTATTTTGTTGGGACTAAAATGGATTCTTGGATTGGAATTGTTTGTAGATAATCGAAAGAAGCGAAGGAGGGGAAGTAGTTTGGTGGTGTCGAAGAAGAGGAGGAAAATGTTGTCATATCATCCGAGTGAGGATCCTGCAGTGAGATTGAAGCAAATGGCGTCCCTTGCAACAGCTTTGACGGCCACGGGAACTGAGTTTAGTAATAAGCTTACTTATAGGCCTGGCATGGCACCGAGGGAGGCCAACTGTCCAGATTATGAACAAGGAGGCATGCAGGTAATTAACATTCACTTCTTAAACTCAGATATAAATTGATTGGTAACTAGAACTGTTCAATCAGGTCTGATAGTTTATGGTTTGTTATGTTATACCGTTATAGACTGAACATGTCCCTCTTTGATTGATAATGATCAGATTTGGTGCATTCAGCTCAAAATTTGGACGAGTCATTACTTGTCTATTAAGTGGATTGTGCCTCAGTCAAATTTCTTGGCAAACCCATATCCCTAGATATAGTGAGTAGTATTGTGGCTTTGCTTCTGTATGTAGACTTTCAAGTTAACATGGATCAGACTTGGTTAACCACTGATTTTTTATGGGATGCATATAATTGTAAGGCAACTCTCACTTTTTAAAAGGTTCTATTTGTGTGAAGCAAAAGTAGAATAACCAGTAAGACTCCAGTAAGTTATAGTATCTCTAATCTGTATAGACAAGTAGTTTAGGGTAAAAAGTGGGAGCTTTAGTTGGTTAGCTGTAGTTACACAACAAAAAAGAAACTGTTTCTAGACAAGTTGGTGAATGTGAAGTGCTGGAATATGCTGAATTTGGAATTAATTGGGTGCATATATGCATAATATTTCATGCCTGTGATGCATTGCAAGTTTCTCATACTTGAGTATAGTGATGTTTATTGATAAACTGATTTCATGTATTTCAGGTTTTGTCGAAAGAAGATTTTGTAACTTTAAATTTATGCAAAAGCATGATGGAAAGAGGAGAATGTCCGCCCCTCATGGTTGTTTTTGATCCTCAGGAAGGGTGAGTATGAGAACAACAAACATACTTTCTCATGAAATCTGATATAATTGAACTCTTAATTTATTGTTGTTTCTTAACTTTTATAGGTTCACAGTTGAGACTGATAAGCCTATTAAGGATTGGACGATAATCACAGAATATGCTGGAGATGTTGATTACTTGAAGAACCGTGAAAATGATGATGGGGATAGCATCATGACATTACTTTCAGCTGCTGATCCTTCAAAAAGCCTTGTCATTTGTCCTGACAAGTATGGCAACATTGCCCGCTACATCAATGGCATCAACAATCACACAAGGTTATCTCATCATCTTCTTTTCGAAATTTTGATTGCATGCCTTGATGTGTGTACCTTATTCCAACATATGAAAGCCCTGAAAGTCATATTCAACTGAAATTTGTAAGTTGGAATAACATAGCTTATCTCCTTGATCCTTTATGAGTTTTAAGTTAAAAGTAAACATTACATGTCTTAAAAGCCAATATGGTCCTCATAAGTTGAACTCTGAATACAGTACTGCATAGTTTTCCAACATGGTAACTGCCTGTTTTTAAGTCATGGACATGCTGCATGATGTATTAAGTTTTGATAAGGTGTAGAAGTGTAAAACATTTTTAAGCATAGAAAAGTGTGGATTGCTTGTGTGACTATATAATTAAAGTTACTCTAACTTGGTGCAGGGAAGGGAGAAAGAAGCAGAACCTAAAATGTGTTAGATTTGATGTCAACGGCGAGTCTCGAGTATTACTGATTGCCAACAGGGATATACCAAAGGGAGAAAGATTGTATTATGATTACAATGCATATGAGAATGAATATCCTACTGAGCACTTTGTGTAGCCTTTGTGTCACCAACTCCCCCCTTCCCCCCAGTAAATCAAATGAAGCAAATATCATTAGTCATGATTGCTTGTATAAGACCACAATTCTTTCGTTTATTTACATTCAATATCGAATTACAGCGAATGAGGACATGCAATCTGCAATTAAAACGCACCACGTTGGTTCTTTTTTGTATCAGAACAAATTATCTGCCGGTGGCATCCCTTCAAAAAGGATTAGAAATTGGCTAAAGCTCTGGATTTACTTTAGAGTCCATGTTTTATCACACCATTGTAAATGAATGTTTCTTTTCAGCTTCTCAAATCCAAAATTTTGGGCCCAAATTCGAGGCTAAGCATTTTTTTTTATTCTTGATCTATGCTTAGCAAATCATATAGTTTCAGAAATCATCTTTGGGCCTTATCATAATGGATCATCTTAAGCCAAGTGAAGAAAACTAATTTGTGCAATCTGCAAGGCAAAATCGTCCAAACCGTATCTGAATTTTTCCAATCTATTAATTTTGGTGTCTCATGTTTCCGAAATATCAAAACGGTATCTGACATTTTGATCTCGACCCAATTTTGGTATCTCGAACCGTTACCTCTGTTAACTTCGTTAATATTTTAAGGGTAAAATGGTCCTATCAAATCAAAAACTCTCAACTATTCTATCCCTCCCAGTTTCTCACAAATCAAATTCTGTTTATCTCTTTCTCACCGATCAAACACAAAAATCCTATTTTCACTGATCTATTTCATTACTTTGGGACTCCACTGTCGCACCCACTACTCCTTCTCCTTCATCCGCCCTCTCTCTATTTCTCTCTTCATCTTCTTCGATCCCTTCTGTTATCTTTCCCTTCTTCCTCTTTTAGTACATCTGTCAAATACATCCCGGAAATTGCATAAGTCATTGACAATACCACCTGCCCCTCCTGTACCATCAATGCGGCGATTTACTAGAAGGGCACTCTCTTCTGCACATAAAACAGTAGAGGTTTCTGATTTTGTGGCTCAAAAACTGTTTCATAGATTGGCACTACTGGAAGCAGAAGGTTCCAGCAGGCATTTCGCCTCCCAAGAGCTTCGGTATGCAACTAATAATTTCAGCCCTGACATGGTGATTGGAGAAGGTGGACATAGCAAGGTGTATCGAGCCACTCTTGAAGATGGTAGAGGTGCAGCTGTGAAAGTCCTCAAAACCACACGCCATTCAGTCAATGATCTTTTCCGCGAAGTAGATTTTCTGTCTAGTATGAATCACAAGAACATAGTTCAGATAATTGGGTTCTGTGATAGTGGAGAGATGCTTGCGATTGTTTATGATCTTTTACATGGAAGCTTGAGGAGGAATTTGAGACAACTAAGGTGGAGTGGGAGGATGAAAGTTGCAATTGGTGTAGCAAAAGCTTTAGAGTACCTTCATCATTCTCACAACCCTCCCATCATTCACAGGGATGTCAAGTCTTCTAACATTCTCCTCTCCCATGATTGCGAACCAATAGTGAGTTCTAGAAAACCAAAAACCTTCCAACAATATATTTGTTTTACTTTCTTTATATGAGATAATGACACGTGCTGTTACATTTGATTTTGATCCTCAGTTGTCCGATTTTGGAGCAGCAATGGTACTTCGTCAATCTCAGCATGCAGACGTGCCATGTGATGTTGTTGGGACGTTTGGATACTTAGCCCCAGAGTACATGATGTATGGCAAGGTTGATGAGAAGATAGATGTGTACTCATATGGGGTGGTGCTTTTAGAACTCATTACTGGGAAAGAGGCTATTCAAACCGACCAGGAGATTCGAGAAAGCTTAGTACTTTGGGTAATGGAAGAAACTGTTGAGCTTTATAACTAACTTTCTGAAAATTGGCTTGTTCACCTGAAGCTGCTGTAGTCTTTGCTTATTGATGTGCAGGCTAGGTCCCTACTGAGCTGTGGCACATGCGAACGTCTAATTGATCCTCACTTGTCTGAGGAGTATAACAAGGAAGAGATGGAAGTAATGATGATAGCTGCACGCCTCTGCCTTATGCATTCGTCTTCTAGAAGACCGACCATGAAAACAGTAAATCCAAAACTTCATATGCATGCTACTTGAGATTATAAATCGAGATTTGTTTCCTTCTAAGTGACCAAATGTGTTCCCTGAAACTTTGTGACAAATTGTTTAAACAGATACTTAGGCTATTTGAGGAGCCAGATCATTGGCTAAGGATGCAGAAAGAAAGAGATGAGTTTCTGAAAGGGGAAGAAGGGAAAGATAACAGAAGGGATCGAAGAAGATGAAGAGAGAAATAGAGAGAGGGCGGATGAAGGAGAAGGAGTAGTGGGTGCGATAGTGGAGTCCCAAAGTAATGAAATAGATCAGTGAAAATAGGATTTTTGTGTTTGATCGGTGAGAAAGAGATAAGCAGAGTTTGATCTATGAGAAACTGGGAGAGATAGAATAGTTGAGGGTTTTTGATTTGATATGACCATTTTGCCCTTAAAATATTAACGGAGTTAACAGAGGTAACGGTTCGAGATACCAAAGCTGGGTCGAGATCAAAATATCAGGTACTGTTTTAATATTTCGGAAACATGAGACACCAAAACTAATAGATTGGAAAAATTCAGATATTGTTTGGACGATTTTGCTTTCCTTTTAAATTGGGCTCGGTTTGTGTCCTCAAAATACAATGAGCTTACTGATACAATTAGTATTCAAGAACCGTATAAACAAATCAACAAGGATCTGTGGCGCAATGGTAGCGCGTCTGACTCCAGATCAGAAGGTTGCGTGTTCGATTCACGTCAGGTTCAATTTTTATTTTTCTTTCATTCTTTTTCCCCTCCCCTCCTCAAATCAACTCAGGCAGATTTTTGAGATGCTGTGGACGCTATTATCCTTTGGCATTTCCTAACATTTCAATTTGTTTCTTGGCATATATAACACAAGGAAAGTTAAGTTAAGGTGTTGGTTGAGAGTGATGCAGAAACTCATGGGTAACAGCAGAACTGTCAAAACAGTGAAATGAAATACTAAGTGTGGTACAACATGACAGCAGCAGAAACTGTCAGTGATCCATAGCAAAAGCACAGCACACTTTCCCTTACCGACTTATAACTCTCTTCAGTCTTCATCATCGAGTCGAGGACCACCTCATAATGCGCACATAAATCTTTCTTCACAAACAAACAACTCTCTAGGGCTTTTATATATGTACTACTAGACTGGTCCAGAAAAACTCAGGCAGCTAATTTAAGCTGCTGCAGTACATATATAACGACCACACTGTGTCTAACCCTAGCTGGCAAAATCATTCAAATTCGAGCAGTTGAAACTTGAAAGAGAGAACAAACAAACAGAGAAAGGAGATCGGAAAAGTGGGCGCGCGCCAGCTGCGATAAGATCTGGATGGGATGAGATGCATCCCCACAGTTCTGTGGTCACGCCCGTACTCTCAGGCATTCACTCACCCTTATGATCTTTATGTGCGCTAGCTGCAGATTCATTAGGGTTTGATATACGTATGCAGTTTTGATCTGTAAGTTTTAGATTTATATCCCCAAATCTGTGGTTCTTTTATCACATCTGTAAGCATGAAGCCATGAACTGAACTTTTAATTGTACTTATTGGCTTCGGTTGATGTTTAGGAGGTCCAGCCAAACAAACATCTGCTTTCATAGATTTTTCATCAGAAAATTAGGTATATATTTCGATCCCAGTAAGAAATGTTCAGCACCTATATGCAGTATTGCAGTTCAAGATTTGATACAACTGGTATATAATTGGACTAAGAGCGCGCATAATGTGTTTACAAGAGCCCTACTTGCACGTTGTGCATTCAATAATTTCTTTTACGTCTTGATTAGATGAAGATACGGGATCATTCGTACTCTAATCATTCTGTTGGGATCGAGTTGTCCATGCAAATGAACTTAGGCAAAATCAATCAAAGTTCGTTGAGAACTAGCGGTACCAGCGGCAATAACCTGTTTTGGTTTTTTCTTTTTGTCAAAACGCAAAACAGTTCAAATAATCGATCCAATACTTCTGAACGATATCTTAAGTACAAATTTTGGACCACCGACATGTAATCGTGACTTGTCCAAATATGAATCTGTGCCTTTTCTTCTCCTGGGGCTAAATATATATAAGGGTAAAATACTGTATAGTTTTTGTTGTTTAAAGTCAACATCTGTTTAGTTTTTATGGTTTTATTTTAATCTGAATAGTCCTTAAAGTCAAGATTTTTCATCCAAATAGTCCTTATGGTTTTATTTTAATCTGAATAGTCCTTAAAGTCAAGATTTTTCATCTAGATAGTCATTTCAACAATTTTCTCAGTTAAAAGTCACGTCAGCAATTTAACTGAGAAAATTGACGGAATGACTGTTTGGATGAAAAATCGTGACTTTAAAGATTATTCAGATTAAAATAAAATCATAAGAACTAAACAGATGTCGACTTCGAACCACAAGGAGTAAACAAATTTTAATTATATATAATTTGTGGGAAAAATATATTGGGACCAAATTGAAATTTGAAAAGTGTATATAATTGAATCTGTATATATAAGAAAAAGAAAAGAGTTTGGTAGTAGATCCCCATCATCCTAAATTGACATATATTTTCATGGAAATGGAACCAATCACAGACCCTACACCAGCCTGTTTGGTGGAGAACTGTCTCTCTACACAAACATACACTTGTATATCTATCTAAATATCTATCTACAACATGTATCGCATTCCACAGCTACATATTCATATATAACACTTAGTTTTTCTATTACAGAAGATTTACAGGTCGATATCCAAAGCCGTGGTACGTTGTATGATCATAACATTGGTGAGGACCATATCATAACCACGTACGAATTCACATATCAATGTCAATATGATGGATGATGATAAATCCCACTTTGGGGTATAGTAGAAGACTTGTAGTTTTCAGTTTGTTTCTTTTCATTTGTCGAAAGAAGTTATAGCTAGAGATGAGCCTCTCTCCCATATCCAAAGGTTTGGTTCGTGCTCCATGAAACTCGCCCTCATCGAAAGCTTCACTTGTCTCGAAGTAGATCCTGTTGTAGATTTGATCATGTATTACATGCATATCTTTTTTTCGATAGTCAACTTTGTTTGATCGACTGGTTCTGATGAAGGGCAACATTTCGTCATCAAGGTAGTGTGTTACATATTCCATTCATGCATCTGCTTAGCTTGTGCATGTGCAGATATGTGTGTGATCGATATATCTAATACGTATACCAAGTTTCCAACCCAAAATGTGCATAAACAGTTATTCTTAATACAAACAATGAAATCAATAATCAAGGAAATGATTGGATATGGGAAAAATGCTTAACTCGAAATAAGAAGGTATGATTTTTGTGTTATAGTATGATGTTTCGGCTAATTAATAGTCAAACAAATCGCAGTAATGTATGCACAAGCTAATTTTCAAGTTAAATAGAGCGTTAGACGATATTAGTTCCTTTGTCGACAACCGATTTGGGATGACTAGCTAACATCGCCCCACAATCTCAAAATCTCATGCACAAACTAATTGACCGATACTATATATATATATATATATATATATATATATATATATGTATCATAGTACATTTATATATGTTTTTTGAAAGTAACAGGGGTGTTATCGATCCATAATTCATGATAACTATCGTTGTATGTGATTATCAAGGAAACAATAATAAATGCATTATTGATGAATATTACACGCACATTCATTCGTAGTTCTATTAACATGTTTAGTTTTGTTCTTTAAATAGATCATGCATGTTAAACTATACACTATATAGTACATATAATCATCGCATTATGAAATCGAAATTTATATATGTAATCATTAGAATGAATAACTTAGATTCGTCAATATATAATACTACATTATCAAGTTAGTACCAACAAAATTCCCCAATATGTTTATACCTTATTTTATCAATGTCGGCTCTCAACTATATGGAGTAATATATATGAGGCACCATGCACATGTACCTAACAAGAATGCCCTTTTCTTTATTAAACATGTATGTATGTACACACACGAACCCAGATGGAGATCGAGAACACTGCTCCTATTGGAGTTTTATGTGTGATCCATGCATGAGCACAATGTTTGTCTCAAATTTGGTTTAGAAAACTAAAATCATAGCACCATTCCCAATTTGTATACAACAAGCTTGTATGGGTCAACTACTTATATATAGAAGTGAATCACAAATTACTAGAAGAAACCACCGTACCAATACCAATACCATGGACTCTAATTTTCGATAATTATATATAATTAAGAGCCAAGAATCCTGGATGGTGCTCTGGGGATCTTCCTCGATCCAGAAAATTGAGTATTCTTGTTGCTTGAGTCCTGGGTATGCCTTGTTAATTTGATGTAATATATATTGTTCATTTGGATTCGCAACTTCCAAATACATATATACTACTACAAACTGATCACCAATCCATGTACAAATATACGTATATAGTTGGCAATTGGCAGGCCAACAAATGAAAGAGTTCCAATCATACACTCATTATTGGTGATTAATTTCTGCTTAGTGTTAGTATATATAGCAGTTCGATAACCAAATATAAACCCTAAAAAGCTAGCAAATATTTGCTGTTGTGTTTATTTGTTGGTACACCAACTTCATTATGTGGATGCCATGTGGCACGTAGGGTTTGTTTCTGGGTTTGCCTGGCCTCCATGTGAAAAGGACAGATCGAGCATTGTGAAACAGATGGATATTCCATAACTTGAACCACAGATTTCCTCTTATCAAAACTAACACTTTCTTTCGTTATAGATGAATGTATTATCATATGTATTTTATTTTTTTTCATTTCTAAAAAGAGGATCAATAATGGTTCTCCACTTACCCATCAAAAGACTCGAACCCGCGACCTAACGGATACATGTGAAGATGTATTATCATATGTATATCTACGTATACCTAGCGTAAAATAGAGTCAAGCAACTCCTTTGGTAGTTTGCATCATGCATGATGCAAGGTATCCTTGTTACTTGTTTTCATATCCCCTTTCCAGACAAGTGTGCGTACTCTTAAAATCTTGGGATTTGCGTCGTGAAAGATTAGGCTAATTAACAACTTATGCTTAATTAATTGGTTGTTTAGCAATTCCAAGACAAAAAAAAAAAACTGATGTGAATAACATTATTCTGGTAAATAAACTGAAATGAATATTCATCGTTTTGCACTCATGCAAGCGTTTACTTCACATGATTGAATGTGTTTAAATATGAAAACAAGTTATCTTTCGACGTTTAAACCTTGTTTTTTTATTTTTCATAAACTACTCTACATACCGATGAAGGAACGAAACTTGACACGAATCGTTGAAAGTTTGAAACTGAGTATGTGCAACTTAATTACAGACTATAGAAATCAATCTGACGGTGGTTATTTGTTGAAGAAATGACCGCCGATGGATTAATGTCGGGAAGCTCTTATAAAGATTGAAGTAGATGTCACATGTTTCTCTTTATTCTGCAGAAAAAGCAAAGAGCGTCTTTCTGGTGTGCGTTTTGGGTGTCACTTAGCTTTGTACTAATCATCGTTGCAGTAAAAAGAAGGTCGGCCGGAATATTTCACACAGAGACTTACGTACCTAGCTAGCTATAATCAACTCATTCTAAAGTAAAACAAGCACTAGCTTAATCACTTTTCATTACTTATATATATATTTCACTTCCTTGTCTCCTTTGCTTGTTATTTCACTTATTTGCTTTTGTAATCGATCTCAGCTGAATTCTCGTCATAGTTCATGCACTATGAACTTGTATTAGAAATTCAAAGTTTAAGACTACAAGCGGTTAAAAACCATAAGAAGTGATCATATATAACGGAACTGGTGAGTAGTGTATATCTAGTAAGTAATTAATTAAAAGATTAATGATTGATCAAAATTAGATTTATATTTAAGGGTTGAAAATAAAATAACTCAACTTAAAAATAATTTTCTTCATTTTTAAATTTACATCTAACGGTAACTGATTATGAATCTCTTGATTAATTACTGATAAATAACGGATGACATAATAACATTAGTTATTATCATAAAACATTAATCAATTACCATAAATGGTAAGAAACTGAAATTGCGTGTCATGTATTCGATCACTTGCTCCGTCGGTGTACAAAGAACTTTTAACTACGGACAAAAACAATCATCATTTTGAATTGGATTAACAAAGGTAAGCACTAAGCTAGCTAGGTAGTGATAGTGTTACGTAGGTGCTGATTATTACTTCCGCATTGGAGGAATTGAACAATATTAAAGAGAGATTGCAAGTAAACTGCCTGGTTTAGCGGAAACCAGCTGACTTTTACTTTGGGACTTTTGAGGGTTTGTGTATGCCTCGATTGGTAACAAGCGAAAACCTAATGACAAAACTCACCTAATTTAGTACTAATTACTTTGTCCATTTTATATTGATCGATCATTGTGTTTCACCTCTTGACTTAGTGTTTGTGTTGCTAATTCGGGTAACATAAAAACATTATCTATAATCACACATGGTTGTTAGTATATGTTCTATGATGTGATCAATAATAAGATATTATTCAGTTATTCGTCGTTACCCGTCGTAAGTTTTAAGTTAAATCAATTACTTTGGACATTTCATAACTATACTATATCAAACGGAGAAAAATTCTTCAAAACAAGAAAAATGTTACTGCATATTAAACATCAAGCATTATGATCCGCTACCATTTCATTAATTTTCGCTTTGATTCTTAAAAATTGCAAATTGCTTCCTCTATCTCAATTCAATCGTGCAAACACATTAAAACTCCAATTAACTAGGGCGGATTTTCATCAATGATTTGGTAACACCGCTTGTTTAAGCAATGATCAGTTCAAGATTTAAAATAAGTTATTTTCCTTAAATTAACTACAGTAATTAACATCCTAATCGCATGAAATCCTCTTAGTAAAAGTTAAAACCCTTGAATGGAAAACCCATGCAGAATCCATGCCCTATAATATTATCCAGAAAAATCCAGATTTGACCTGTCAGTCTCTTTCAAGTTTTATTGGGCATAGCTGGAAGCATGACAACACAAGCCCGTCCCCTCCTAATATTCTGCAGACAGCGATGGTGAAATTTACATTTTTTATTTTATAATTTATATATTTATTTTATTTAAGTAAAATTTTTATAAAATGATAAAACGTATGTTATTAAAGATAAGATTTAAATTATAAAAAAAATAAGAGTGTAAATTGTAAAATTAAAAGTGTAAATTTCAGTTTTAAAAAAATACTCATAATCACAGTAGTAAGTAGTAACTACATTATATATTTTGTATAAAAAGAAACTAAATTTATATTAATATTATTGATAATTTTGGATGTGGCAAAATAACATCCAAAATTACAAATAGGTAACACTCATATAGGTCACTGAATTATATATAGGTCTCTAAAATGAATAATATCAAAAACATAAGGGTCATACGTCTCTAACTATTGACCACTACTAGGGCATTACTGATCGACGGTCATAAATTGATTAATTTTTGGTTGCATGATTCTGATTCCTCAATTAGACTTCTCAAGTCAACAAAATTGGCATGGACCCAAAGTGGAAAGTGACCAACCTTACACTTATTCATTTTCCTTTTAGTCAACAATATATTCTTATTCTCTCATAGTCATTTAGGGAATGGAATATTTGGTAAAATGATACCAAATATAATAAAAATAAAAAGTTGGTGTAAAAGACAAAACTTGTTTCCGCCTACCATTTTGGTAATTAATTAACCAAAATAGCAATATATATGAATCCTTGAAAAGAAATCCAACAAATCATTAGTTAACATCCTTAACCAATATCTATAACATATTAACATAACAATCGAATATCGACAATACCCCATTAAGTTCATGAAGAATAAATTTCATTAAACTATAACATTGACATAAAACAATTATTCATTATCAACAAGTTGTACTCACTCGAACTATTATTTTCGTTTTTCATACAACTCAAACGATAAATTTCACAAATTGCGAAACTACAATGTTTATTCTTTATTAACTATTACAATGTTGATCATTGAAGAGAGAGAGAGCGCAAAACACATCCCAGTCTCGAAGTCTCGTTTCTCGGGCCATCGATTCGCGAATATCAAGGTACATGGCAGCCATTTCCTGTTCTACCCTTGTCCACATTGTCCATCTATTTTCCCTTTATTTTTTTAATTTTCAATCCCCGAAATAAATACTAGTAAATATTAATTTTCTCCGCATATTTCAGCCCAGTGCTTCTTTGCTTCCTCGAGAGAGCCAGCGAGAGAAGCTCCCAAATATTATTGTCCATGGCTGCTTCCTCTTCTTCTGCTTCGATCTTTGCCCTCTTCTTCACTCCCCAACAATTTTCCTAGACCCTCCTCCAAACCCATGTAATCAAATTCTCTATTCCCTTCTCTCCTTTTTCTTTCACAATTCCAGTATTTCATGATTGCTCTGTTTCATTTGAAATGAGAATGATATCACAACCCAATTGAGTTTGTGTTTCTAATGCTGAGCAGTGTTGGGTAAATTTTGGGTCTGTTTTTTTTTTTTAGATATTTAAATTGTTTTTGTGTTGTGGGGGAAGAGAGACCAGGTTCAATGAGTTTGGGTTGGGATCCATGTTGGATCCCTTGGGTTTTGTTTTATTGTTATTATTATCATCTTGCTGGTTTTGATTAGCAAGTGGTTTGGTTTGTGTTAAACTGATCTTGGTTTCTGTGTTTGGTTTTGTTTTTTTTTATTGTGGTTTATTTTGATTTTGTAGTTAGTCGTACTCAATCGGGGTTGCTTATCTGGAGGGTTTTATAGAGGCTGTCCTGTTTATAATGCTGGTCTGTTGATGTGGGATTTTCATGGGTTGAGCTACTCGAAACAGATATAATGGGGAGTTTTAGTGAGGAAGAATTCGGGTTTTTCGATGCCCGTGAGGAGATTGCATCAGTGTCTGATGCAAGTGGTGAGAACATTGAGGTGTTGGATACGAGTTCTAGTGCTGTGAGTTGGGTTGGGGATAGTTTTCCTTATGATGTGTGGGTTAGAAGCCCTGGAAGTGTGAAGGAGCGGCGGGTTAGGTTTCTGGATTGGATGGAAGTTAGTGCAGAGAAAATTGTGAGGGAGAATTTGGTGGAAGTGTCTAGTGATGTGTCGGGGGAAACAAGTAGAGTTAGAGAGAGTAGTGGGGCTGTGTTGAGATCCTTGTCTTTCGAAGGTGAGTTCTCTTCAAGTCGCTCTTCAATGTCGTTTTGGGCTAATGAATTCAGGGATGGGATTTTGAGCGGGAGAATGGAGTGTAATGGAGATGAAGTAGGGCTGGATGGGAAGGTCAGTGAAGGTCGAGAAGTTACTGAAGAGTCCGAGCGCACTTCATTCTCATCGTCTTCCATATCTCATCGACTGAGTGAAAGAAGAGCTGAAGAGATTACTGATAAGGGGGCAATACTGAAGAGAGTTAAGAAGAAGTGGTTGAGTAGATTGCGGTCCATGACATGCCTTGATGATAAGCAAAGGATTGCTGACAGGTCACCGGAGAATGATGATGACACAGTTATGGGGATAAGGTCTCATAGAATGAAGGTTCGCCATTCCGGGAAGCGGTTGAAGGAACTCTCAGCTCTTTACATGGGGCAGGATATCCAGGCCCATGAGGGTTCAATTTTCGCCATGAAATTTAGTCCTGATGGACAGTACCTTGCAAGTGCTGGTGAAGATGGGATTGTGCGAGTCTGGCAAGTGGTGGAGAATCAGAGGTGTAATGAACTTGACATTCCGGAAATAGATCCATCCTGCATATACTTCACCGTGAATCATCTCTCTGAACTGAATCCACTATTTGCGGATAAAGAGAAAGTGAGCAAAGCACGTAGCATGAGGAAAACTTCAGATTCAGCATGTGTCATATTCCCCCCTAAAATCTTTCGGATAGTTGACAAACCATTGCATGAGTTTCATGGGCATGGTGATGAAGTTTTGGATCTCTCCTGGTCAAGGAACAATGTAAGTGACTATTTGAATTGCACTTCACATTTCATGACTGTAATTCAGTAAAACATGACAGACTTTCAATTTGGTTTTCCATTGATATTTTTTTTTTGTAATGCAGTATCTCCTGTCATCTTCAGTTGACAAAACTGTTCGTCTATGGCAAGTGGGATGCACTGATTGCATCAAGGTCTTTGCCCATAGTAATTATGGTGTGTTTCTGCCTCATTTACCTGCATTTTAAAATATCTTTACTTGTTGAGGCAGTAGCCAATGATGATATACAACAGTGAGATCCTAACCACAATGTGTTACATGTAATTGAATTTAACTGTGAACTCTTTTCTTTATGTTGCGGACTCTTGCAGTGACCTGTGTTCAATTCAATCCTGTGGATGATAATTACTTCATTAGTGGTTCAATAGATGGCAAAGTTCGCATTTGGGGAATTCCTTGCAGTCAAGTTGTTGATTACAGTGATGTACGAGATATAGTTTCTGCGGTGTGCTATCGCCCTGATGGGGAGGTTTGGTGATTTTCTTGCCCTTTCATCATGTAGAGATATGATGTATGCTCATTATTTATTGATGTTAACCAGTACTACTGATTTCTTGTTCAGGGTGCCATTGTAGGCTCAATGACGGGCATATGCCGCTTTTATAATATATCAGGTATGCTGTGATATTTATGATCCCCACTGCTACAAATGAATGACACTTTAATCATATAGGAAAAATATATTCATATTGATGAATTGGTTATGTTTCTCTCGGAACAGATAATCATTTGCAAATGGATGCTGAAATATGTTTGTACAGTAAAAAGAAGGCTCCCTGCAAAAAGATAACAGGCTTTGAGGTAGCTAATACTTTGTATTCTTCTTTTGGTTTCTTGTGATTGTTACCTATTTGTTAGGGATCCATTCTTTTTTCTTTTCTAAATTATGTTATTAATGCAGTATTTCCTTCATGATCCTAACAAAGTAATGGTCACTTGCGCCGATTCACAAGTCAGAATTCTTCATGGTTTGAATGTGGTTGGAAAATACAAGGGTATGTGCATTTCGTAAGCTCTTTTCATGAGATTCCTTTGTCTGCAAACAAATTTTACACTCCTTTGGCATAATTTTATGCCACATGTTTGTGAATTTTAGATGTGATATATGACATTTCCTGTTGCTAAACCTCATCTCTCTGTCTCTTGTTTAGGATTAAAGAATGCAGCAAACCTGCGATCTGCCACTTTCACTTCAGATGGGAAACATATAATATCAGCAAGTGAGGATTCTAATGTATATATATGGAACTGCAGTGATCAGGAGAAAAGCTTTTTCTCTCAAGCAAAAAATACTAAATCATGTGAGCGGTTCACCATGGATGCTTCTGTAGCAATACCGTGGTCTGGTTTGAAATGTGAGGCCTTAGAACATGCAGGAAAATTTGGTGTTGGGGAAAATAAATTTCCAGAAACACTGCCTTTTTCTTCACCTGCATGCTTTTCTCTGAGCCAAGAATCTTTCCTCGAGTCTATTCCCAAAGGATCTGCGACTTGGCCTGAGGAGAAGCTTCCGACATCAAGCTCCTTGCCAAAGTCATCCACAATGCACAGATCCGAGTACAAGTTTTTCAAAACTTCTTGCCAGAGCACATCGAGTTCCCATGCGTGGGGTATGGTTATTGTGACTGCTGGTTGGGATGGACGAATCAAATCGTTCCACAATTATGGGCTACCAGTGCCTGTTCGATAATAAAGTGCTTTGGCATGGTTTCAAATGATTGTTCCTATCACAATTTGCAGGACACTCAACTTGTAATGCACTCTTCAGCTGTTTACAAGCTTCAAATCTATTGGATTGACGAGTGACTACATTTTCTTCAGTTGCATCAATTGCCACAGCAGGTCCAGGTTGACTACTCTAGCAGGCATTTGCTTTATAGTTGGACTTAAGCATTTGCATCTCCAATGGGTCCCTTCTCAGATTTCAGAGGTAATAGTGACTGATTTATGTCCTGACAAATGGCAGTGATTCAATGGTTGCAACATAATCCATTTTGGAATGAGCAAGTGGCTGAATTGAGGCTCCGTGGGATGTTTTTGGTTTGCCGGTTTGCCGAAGTAGATGTGGAAGGGACTGGAAGCCATTTGCTAGGAGAGGCCAACTTGAGATATCATCCCTGTATAATTGCAGGTGCTCTGTGGGCCTTGTAGAACTTCTTTTGTTCTCTCAGATGGGATAGGGGAATCAAGAGCTGGTGGCTGAAATTTGTTTCTGAAAAAAATGGTGGGGAACTTCACAATACTATCATGATGGTCGGACAGAATTATTGAATTGTTTGTCTGCCATTTTTTTGTACGGTCTCATGGTGGGGGTATGTGACCTTTGGTTAGCAGTGATTGTTTAGGGCGTCAATTTCCTCTATAGTGACTAGTTTATTTCAGCAGCCAGGGGATGGGTAATCAGACCATCCAAGCGCGCTCTCTCGGAGAAGGTGTTTTCTGGCTGGAACGGTTGCTTTTGCTTGAATCCATGGTGGACGAGCAATGTGAAAGTCGCAGAATCCCCTTCTGCTAACATACATTGTATATTTATACTCTTAGTTTAGTCCTACTCTAACAGTTGCTCAGATTAGACTCCAGTAGATAGGGGAATTTGCTTTGAGATTTTGATAATGTAACTACAGTTTTCTCTTGGAGTATTTAAATGATATATTCATGTAGTTCTCTACATTTTCGTAGCTAAGAAGAACATTGGAATTGCGTTACCCATGAAGCGTTATGCAAACTATACAAGATTACTCTGTCATGGTATTTTCTTCACGTTTCTATCGTTACGATAGACATCTCTGCAAACAGGGCTTTGCCATTAGCAATGTATGAACATGCATAGAAGAAAAGAATCTAAACAAACAGTTGAGAAGTGAGGCAGGACATGTGTGAAATCAAAGCAATGGAGCACATTACAGGTAAAGATAGCACTATTAGGAGACAATGGGAACAAACTAATAACCAATTATGAAGAAAAGAGCATAAAGAAATGATTTAGGAGATCGATTATAATTGGACATTGAGATTCTTCTCTGCTCATTATTACTTTTATGATCAATCATAATTGGACATGATATTCTTCTGTTTGTCTAATCACTGAGTGTAAGAAAACAAAAGGTATAATAATTATGATTGATTCTTGGCTGCTAATACAATTATGCCAAGACAAGCTTCATATCCTTTTCTTATGGACCTATCCTTCCTTCCAAATAAAACCCAAAGATGATGAGATGCAATCCTCCATATGTAGCAGAGCAGTGAAAAAGAACTACTGCATTTTGGTGTATCTTGTTTTTGCAGCCAGAGTTTGGTTCATTGTGGACGGTGGCGGAATGGTGGTGATGGTTTGGAACAGAGGCCAGGGCTCTCAAGGTGTTAACCAGTGAGATTGAACGGAGCAAGCTTCCATTTTTTGCTTTTCTAAAAAGAAAAAATTGTAATCCTGCGGGCAAGTTGGACGAGAGATGGGCCTAGGCGGAATAGATGTGGGCCGGGTCTGCGGGCTAAGCGGGCTGTAAGAACTAAAACTATAAGTGCAACCCGGACTGAGTGTCTCTCGCCGGCGGCACTCGACGAACCAGACTCGGCCGTCAACGCCTGCTCTTCTTCATCAGGTACTTTGTTCGACAATCTTTCTCCATTCTCTTCACTCCAATTCATGCTTTTCGATTCCAGTAGTAATCAAAGTTTCAAAAAACGAAAAGAAAAATAATTCGGGGCTATATGTGTTTGCATGCGTTCTTTGAACTGATCGATTTGGCTAGAAATTTACAAATGCTTATTTGATCCTAAACGTACTATGTAATCTATTTCGATCTCCGGTAGCTGTCGATCATCAGAATAACAATCAAATGAATATAACCGGCTGTTCTCATGTGCGGAACTCATCAAACAAAACTCGATTGTATATAGAAAAACACAAGAGAGACCAATTTGGTTGAAGAAAAAGAAACTCGATCTCTTTGCACATAGACATTTATGCATTCAAAACCAACCCATTTTATTTACACCATCACCTTCATGCATGCATTGCAACGCCAAAAAATCCACACATGCAAATCAGATCAGGTCTGAATCCAAACCCAACAAACTCGAAACAAAAACAGAAAACAAACCTAGAGCAACAAAAACAAACCCCAGCTTCACCTTCTTAATAATCAGACGGGGAGCTTGGCGACGTCGTTTTGGTGGGGATGGCCGGACGTCGTCGGCGTGTATGGGATGAACAGCTGGGGGCGGTGGTCGCTGAGGTTGACGGAGCGAGAGAAGAGCATGAGAGGGCGGTCTTGGGCCTCCTCTGGGTTGGTGGTGAAGTCGTTGTCGTCGTGGGTGGAGAGGTTGATGCATGCGCACCGCTCCATCGACGTGAAGAAGGCTGAGGCCACGTGCTTCCCCAGACAGCTCAGACACGAGCTCTGCTGGCTCTCCATCGTCGGCGACGAGAAAACTGAACGACGGCGGCGAATGTTGTTAAAATATGGGATCTTAGATTTAATGCAGGGAGTGGTATAGAGAAAGGGAAGCTCAGACCGATGAGAAGGTCAAGTATACGAAACAAAGCGCGTCCATGGATTATTGCTTGGAATAAGGGGGAAGACTGTTTCTATTTATGTAATAGTTTTATTTTAAAGGGAGGTTTAGATGGGTATACGAGGACGAATGGCTATGAGTGCAATTCTAACGCTCTGATTTTGCACAATTTCACCTCATCACATCGAGCATGTTACAGTGTTTGTGTATTCGTAGAGCATGAGTTAACGATCTTAGAATTCAAATCGGAGCGTTACAAACAATAGTGTAGGCTTCAGAGTCGGAACAATAGTGTTAGCAGGGTCTTTCTATGTTTCTTAACCATAGTTTCATATATCATAAATCACAAACAACAAAACCTCTAAATAGGTTTAACAACAAAGTACACTCTACAATAAGGGGTGGGCACAGGTTGATGTGGTGCTGGTTAGGGCTCAACCCTAATCCAATCAACTTTAAATGGTTTTAGCAATTCTTCGAACCATATCCATATTCCGAAAAGTGTTATGGGCTCAGGGTTTGAAACTATAAATCAAGTCATAATCTATTTATAGTTCATATTTGTATTACAAAAAATAAAATAAAATAATTAATTAATATAAATAAATAAAACTGGTGCGGGTTGGTTTGAATCAGATTGAAATTTTCCCAATCCTAATCTAGTCCGCTTTCATGCGGGTTGGAGTTTTCTCAATGATTTGATCCATTACAACCGATGTAGATTGAAATACGGCTTGAACCGGTGATGTATGGTGCGGTACCTACAATAATTGTCAAGTAACCAAATAAACAAACAAATTAGTGTATAACAACAAGATAAGATCTCAGTAGGGCAAGACTCAGATTCTATCAACATCAGCATCCTCATCAAACTCTATGTTATCATTGCCGTTGTTGTCCTCGTCATCATTGACGCCCTCATTAGGCGTGAAATTGTCATTCAACTTTCCATTAGCCTTGAGCAATTGTGCCTCGTCGGGCATGTACCTGTGGATGACACTAGCCTTACTATCCTGGTAGTCTCTTAAATTTACGAGGACAATATCGTCTGTAGAGATCCAAACCTACTTGTGTAACTTGCCAGCGATGTTGCAGAGGCAGGTCACGCTGTTGTGGCACCTGACATCTAGTAGATCGTTGCGTAACATGCGTGTGACTTGCCCGTATTCAAAGCCGTCTACTTTGAGGAGAAGCTCTCGCTTCTCATCTTCGGCTTTGTTCGTTCCCATCTTGCGGTTCTTTCCTCCTTTTCCTTTGTTCTTCGGCATCTTGTTTTTCTTCTTCTACTTCTTTTTCCTCTTGGTCCTGTTTGTTGTGTTCATCTTCTTATATATAGGATTTTCTTTGGTCTCCAGGTGAAAAAGGAATCCTAGAACCACAAGGATTAAATATCATCAAATGTTGCTTGGGGAGCAAGTTTCGTTTCATTTCATTTCTGTACGACATGTCGCTCTTTGTAATATCTCCTTGACAATTCGATTGGCCATACGCGATCCCACGTGTCATGCCACGTGGTGTTAATCTTTCTAACAGCTATAACGGATAAGGAGTTGAAGATTGAAACAGAGGCAGCAAAAACCATGGCTGCTTCTCTATCAATTCCACTGTCGACCCGGTTCTCTCCGGCAAAACGTCATCGTTTAAATGCGCTAGAGCTCCGTTCACCTCTCCGTGTTTGTTGCTCTGGTAATTAGTTCATCTCATTTTAATTGTTTTGATTAAACTCTGAAAGTTATATTGGGATGTGACTTAAAAGACAGTTGCTTTGATTTTAGGTTTCTCTAAGAATAAAAGATACAGAACTTTGTTGGTTTTTGTTGCAGCTTCTAGGGATGGTGCTGAATTGGAGGGAAAGTTGCCTCAGTTGAAGAAGCAGCTAAAGAATGTAGCTTGTGGCATTCTGGCTGTTTGGGCTGTAACTACTGCCTCACCTGTTATTGCTGCTAATCAGGTTCAGAACATAGTTTAGCTCATTCTGAATTTACTGACTTACTCTGTTAATTTACCGATGAAAGGAACCTTAAGTGACTTTAGGGGATCTTAATCCTGTTCTCCTTACTAATGACTGTATGTATCTTTTTCCATTAGATATAGAGAGATATACCAATGGACTACTGAATGTCCCATTGGAGATTATAATTTGAGATAACATTTTGAAAAAACCAAACAAAACGAGGACGTACAAGTGATACAACCAGCTAAGTAGTTAACGAGCCGATAGAATAGTTGGACTAGGAAATACAGTTTGGTATGCAACTTCAGCTGAATGCCTGATCTCAAAGAATCTGTTGACTGTTGCCTTTATAGCAAATTTGGTTGAAAGCTTAGCATGATCGAATAAACAGCCGAGAAATAAACTTTGTTTTAGTGAGTAACCCATATAGGTATATGTTACAACAGGAGTATCAAATTAGATACTGATCAATCCTCTTGCATTAGTTTATTGAAATACAATTGATAAAAACTTACAGTGATTGGATAAATAATAACATAAAATAGAATTCTACAAAATAGTCTATATATATGTAAGGAATTAAGCACTATCTATCTATACCAGTAACTACAGAAATTTTAGAAATAATATTAATAAGAAGTATGAATGAAACTGACTTGATTGAATTGATAGAGGCTTGCAGTAGCAATCTCCTAAGACAGAAATTCGCCCGTACTAGTGCTTGTACAGTCCTTGGACGTCTATCTTGCAGGATACAACTATCAAGTTCTTGTTTATGCACCCAACAAGAACTTCTTGCAAACTCGTATTTGTGTTTTCTCAGAAATAGAAGAGGGAGAAGAGTAGAGATAGTTCTGTTCCTTTTTATTTGCCTTGTCTGCATCTTTCTTATAAAGACACCAAACGAACAGTTGCAATGCTTCTGATGCAATGGTTCGTTCAAATTTGACTTCTTCCAACAGTTGTAACTGTTGCTGTAACCTCTTGGGTGTACAGATCAAATTTCAATCAAGCAAAATGCAAAAAGAAAGTTTCTGACAACTCCCCAAGATATATATATATATATATATATATATATATATATATATATATATATATATATACACGGAGGTCCATATGGGTCTATATCCATTTAACAAGTATTCTACATAAACACTGATAAATGAAATGACATAGAAACTTTTGTAGATGTGGGGGTAAACTCCCACAATCTCCAACAATACCCCACATTTTCTATTCAAACTCTAAAATACCCCACATTTGAATAGAAAATAAGCTACGAAAATAATTTTATCGTCATTTCGGAGAGTGAAAAATCAACAGGCATCGGAAAAAGGTGTCTTTTGGACTTGAACCTTTCCTAGTAACACTTATCGGAATTACTTAGTGAAATAGTGAATTTTTCATCTTGAACTATCCACTTTTGTGTAGTAATACAAGACAATAAGCATCACACCTATATCATCGTAACACGTTTCGAGTTTATACGGTGGTGTTCATTTTGGTCCTGAACAAATCCCGACTTCATGAGAGCTCTAGAGAAATTTAGCCATATCAATCCTCATAGATGCGACCCCACATCACTCTCATATAGGTAATGCTAATCAAGAATAGTCCGTACGATTCCACTTTATAAGCTATTAGCAGTATTAAGAATAAGTTCATATTCATCCCTTAATCATCAACGAAAAACACACATTTGTTACATCTTAGGAATAGGCATATGTGTGTTACACCTAATTTTAGTCTTCCTTAACCAGTTTGCCTATTGAACCTAGACCATGGGATCTCCAATGTTGCTAGGTTAGGTTTCCGCCAAGTAGTGACTCATGGTATTGGCTGAAGACCCATTCCCCTCGATGTAAATACGACTTGCTCTTTGGGTAGGCCTTTAGTCAAAGGATCAGCAATATTTTCCTTTGATTTAATATAATCCAATGCTATAACTCCATTGGAGAGCAATTGTCGTATTGTCGCATGTCGTCGCCTTATATGCCTTGATTTACCATTGTATATCTTGTTTGTGGCTCTATGTATCGCAGCCATACTATCAACATGGATACAAAGGGCTGTTAAAGGCTTAGGGCACAATGGAATATCTTCAACAAAATTCCTAAGCCATTCGGCTTCTTCGGCAGCTTTGTCTAAAGCTATGAATTCTGATTCCATTGTTGAACGCGCAATGCACGTTTGTTTGGTAGACTTCCATGACACGGCTGCTCCACCAAGTGTAAAAACATAACCACTTGTGGATTTACTTTCTGTGCTACCAGAGATCCAATTTGCATCACTATATCCTTCTAAAACAGGAGGATACTTTGTGTAATGCAGACCATAATTCATGGTATACTTTAAGTACCTTAGAACTCGTATCAAAGCATGCCAATGGTCTCTATTAGGATTGCTGGAGTACCTACTTAATCGACTTAGTGAATAAGCCAAATCTGGTCTTGTACAATTCATAATGTACATCAAGCTACCTACAACCTGTGTGTATTCCAATTGAGACACACTTTCTCCATTGTTTTTGGAAAGTTTGCAGGTTGGATCAAATGGTGTCACCACTGGTGTGTCATCATAGTGTCCAAACTTCTTGAGAACTTTCTCTATATAATGAGATTGAGTTAAGGTATAACCATTGTAATCTCGTTGAACTCTCACCCCAAGAATTAAATATGCTAATCCCATATCTTTCATATCAAAACTAGAATTTAGCATCTTCTTTGTGGAGTTAATGATGTCTTTGCTTGTTCCCATAATCAACATGTCATCTACATATAGACATACAATTACAGTAGCATCTTTGGTTTGCTTTATGTATACACACTTATCACATTCGTTTATGGAAAAGCCATAAGACATCATTGTATCATCAAACTTCTCATGCCATTGTTTTGGCGCTTGTTTCAGTCCATACAATGACTTAACAAGTTTGCAGACTTTCTTTTCTTGACCTTTGACAAGGAAGCCTTCCGGTTGCTCCATATAAATTTCTTCCTCTAACTCACCATTTAGGAATGCCGTCTTGACATCTATTTGGTGTATTTCTAGATTATATATAGCAGCAATGGCTATTAGTAATCTGATAGAGGTAATTCTAGTTACAGGAGAGTATGTATCAAAGAAGTCAAGGCCTTCTTTTTGACGATATCCTTTAGCGACCAATCTCGCCTTATATTTGTCGATTGTACCATCTGGTTTTAACTTCTTTTTGAATATCCACTTGTATCCAATTGTTTTATTTCCAGGTGGTAAATCAACTAACTCCCATGTATGATTGTTCATAATAGAATCCACTTCACTTTGAATTGCCTCCTTCCAATAAGGTGCTTCTGAAGAGTGAATGGCAGCCTTATATGTTTGAGGTTCTTGTTCACTTAAAAATGACATAAAATCTGATCCAAAATCTTTGGCAACCCTTGCTCTTTTACTTCTTCTTAGTTCTAACTCTTGTTCGTTAGCTTGAGAAGTAGAAGCATGATTCTGAACATTTTCTCTTGTTCGTTTTGTACTAATATTCGACTTTGTACCAGCACTTGACTTGTCTTTGTATGGAAATATGTTCTCAAAGAACTCAGCTTCAGCTGATTCCATAAAGGTGTCGTTTTTGATTTCCTCATTATCAGACTTGTGAACCAAAAATCTATATGCTGCATTATTATTTGCAGGTCCTATATAGACACAATCAACTGTTTTGGGTCCAAGCTTTGTCCTTTTTGGATGAGGAATTAAAACTTTTGCAAGACAACCCCACACTTTCAAGGTCTTATATGTGGGTAATCTCCCTTTCCAGATTTCATATGGAGATTGATCATTCTGTTTATGTGGAATTTTATTTAAAATTGCATTTGCAGCAAGGAGTGCTTCACCCCATAAATTATGTGATGCTCCTGAACTGTTCAACATGGAATTGATCATGGCTTTTAGCGTTCTATTTTTACGCTCAGCAACTCCATTCTGCATTGGAGTATAAGGTGCTGTTGTTTGATGTACAATTCCATGTAATGCACAAAATTCAGCAAATTCATTTGACTGATATTCACCACCACGGTCTGATCTGAGAATTTTAATTCTCTTGTCTAATTGATTTTCATCTTCTGCTTTGTATATCTTAAACATATTCAAAGCTTCATCTTTAGTTTTTATCAAATAGACATAACAGAACTTGCTGCAATCATCTATGAAGCAAATGTAGTAATTGTTTCCTCCACGACTTGGAGTTGATTGAAAGTCACAAAGATCAGTATGAATCAGACCAAGCACTTCATTCGATTTTTCCACACATTTATAAGAATGCCTTGCAAACTTAGATTCAATGCATGTTTCACATTTGCTGTTTTCAATAGGAGTCAAGTAAGTAGATAGAAGCAGCGCTAGTGCCTGCGTTTTTCTTATTATTAGCAATTGCAGAAATAACAGATAGTTTGAAGAGCCCCTCAGATAAGTAGCCCTTTCCAACATACACCCCACCCTTGGTGAGTACAAACTTATCAGCTTCAAACACTAACTTGAATCCCCTATTACTAAGAAGAGGTCCAGAAATCAGATTCTTTCTGATATGAGGAACATGGAGCACATCAGTGAGCACAAGTTCCTTTCCAGAAGTGAGTTTCAGTATCACTTTTCCCTTTCCTTCAACAGCAGCAGTACTTGCATTTCCCATGTAGATGTTCTCTTCACCAGATCCTTGCTCATATGTAGCAAACATGCTTTTCATGGCGCAGACATGCCTTGAAGCACCGGTGTCAACCCACCAATCATTGGAAATTGTCATTGTGTTTGCCTCAGATACAACACCAGTGAACTGCATATCATCCACTGCTACATGTGCTTGGTTGGTGTTTCCAGAACTTCCATCTTTCCTGTGGCGGCAGTCCTTGGCTCGGTGTCCAGGCTTTCCACACACCCAACAGCCTCCTTGAATCTTTTTCTTGAAGGTAGCAGCCTTTGGTGCAGTAGCAACCTTCTTTGCAGCAGCCTTCTTTTGTGCAAATTTAGGCTTGGAGGTACCACCTTCAATTACATTGGCTTTTGCTTCCATAGAAGTCGCATCAACTTTCTCATTTTTGCGATTCTCCTCCTCCACACGAAGTTTCAGTATGAGTTGCTCAAGGTTCATGCTCTCAGTTATATGCTTGAGATGTAACTTGAAATCTTTCCAAGAAGGAGGAAGTTTTTCAATGATAGAAGCAACAAGAAAAGTCTCGTTGAGTTCCATACCTTCATCCAGTAACTCATGAACAATTATCTGAATGTCCTCTACTTGTTTCACAACAGAAAGCATGTCGCTCATCTTGAAATTCAGAAATTTTCCAACAACAAACTTCTTAGCACTTGCAACCTCAGACTTGTACTTCTTGTCTAGAGATTCCCACAACTCCTTTGCAGTTTTGAATGAGGAATATACATCATACAGTGCATCATCCAAGGCATTCAGAATGTAGTTTTTGCATAGAAACTCATTTTGGTTCCATGTCTCAGCAGCCTTGAGCGTTGCAGCAGGGATATCACCCTCTTTTGGCACTTCAGGAGCCTCTCCAGTAATGATATGTGCCAAATTCAGAGTTGTAAGGTAAAACAGCATCTTTTGCTGCCATCGTTTGAAGTCCACTCCCTTGAACACAAACGGCTTCTCAATGTGGTTCTTAACCCTAACAGCAATTGATTGATCCATCGGAAATAAAGTATTTCTGTCTTAGATTGTTACAACAGGAGTATCAAATTAGATACTGATCAATCCTCTTGCATTAGTTTATTGAAATACAATTGATAAAAACTTACAGTGATTGGATAAATAATAACATAAAATAGAATTCTACAAAATAGTCTATATATATGTAAGGAATTAAACACTATCTATCTATACCAGTAACTACAGAAATTTTAGAAATAATATTAATAAGAAGTATGAATGAAAATGACTTGATCGAATTGATAGAGGCTTGCAGTAGCAATCTCCTAAGACAGAAATTCGCCCGTACTAGTGCTTGTACAGTCCTTGGACGTCTATCTTGCAGAATACAACTATCAAGTTCTTGTTTATGCACCCAACAAGAACTTCTTGCAAACTCGTATTTGTGTTTTCTCAGAAATAGAAGAGGGAGAAGAGTAGAGATAGTTCTGTTCCTTTTTATTTGCCTTGTCTGCATCTTTCTTATAAAGACACCAAACGAACAGTTGCAATGCTTCTGATGCAATGGTTCGTTCAAATTTGACTTCTTCCAACAGTTGTAACTGTTGCTGTAACCTCTTGGGTGTACCGATCAAATTTCAATCAAGCAAAATGCAAAAAGAAAGTTTCTGACAACTCCCCAAGATATATATATATATATATATATATATATATATATATATATATATATATATATATATATATATACACGGAGGTCCATATGGGTCTTATTGGAGCACATTCACAGCCTCAATTAAGAGAGTGATTCACTCAATCTCAGATTCAATCACAAGAGTGATTTCCTCCATCATTCAGAATTGAGTCCTAACTTATGTATAGTTTTGGATAGTTTTGATTCTGTAATTATAGGCATTACTATTTCTTATTTCCTACTGTAAATGTCAAACACACTACCCTATATTATGTAAGCTTTGTAATCAGTTTTGTTCAAGGAGAAATATATTTCTACATGGTATCAGTTTAACCTAAAGATCCATACCTGTGTCTTTTTCTTCTTCCTTGCTTTTCTGCTTTTCTGCGTCTTCTCTTCCCTGTCTTCTTTTCTCTTCTTTGTTCTTCAATGGCTTCCTCTTCCTCTTCTATCAACCAAAACACCTCTTCTTTTCCCAAACTCACTGAATCCAACTATTTAGTTTGGATTGTCCCCATCCAGTCTTTTCTCATTGGTGTTGATCTATGGGGCTATGTTGATGGCTCCATTCCGGCACCAGATCGCACAGTCGATGTTCCAGCCAGTGGCACTACTCCGGCATCCACCCAACCCAATCCGGCGTATAAAGCCTGGTATATTGAAGATCAGAAGATTGTTAGTATTCTCACTACCTCTCTCACCGAACCCGTTGCTCGGATCTGCCTTGGAGAGACAACATCCAAAGGAATTTGGGACTGTCTCGCTAATTTCTTCAACCAAAAATCTGCTGCCAATGCCACCAACTTGAAACTTCAACTGTATGAGCTTCAAAAAGGGACCCAATCTGTTGATGTTTACCTGCAACATGCCAAGTCGATCGCTGATGCTCTTGCCTCCATTAATCAGCCCGTCTCTGACGCCGACCTGGTAATTGCTACTCTCCATGGTCTTGGTTCTGATTATCTAATGCTTCGCACTGCCTTGTCACAGACCACTCTCCCTAGCTTCTCTGATCTTCGTGCCCGGATCTTGGCCTTTGAGGCGCAGCAACCACCGTCAGCTACTTTACCAACCGCCACTGCTCTTTTCAACAACGGTGGTTCAACCTCCAATCGATCTGGTCGCCGCCCGTATACTGGTAATGGTGGTGCTGGCCATAATTTCGGCAAAAATCGCCGAAACAATGGAACTAATGGGCAAACCTCTTATCGTTATGGCACTTCTTCTCAACAGGTCTATCAACCTCAATACCAACCTAATCCTTGGGCCCAGTCGCAGTTCAGGCCTGCCTCTCAACCAGGCCTTCTTGGACCTGCTCCAGGTCAATCCTGGTGTCCCACATGCATGTCCTCTCTTCATGGGCCTACTCAATGCCCTCATCGGTTTCCAGGCCCCCATTCAGTTCGACCATTTGCCGGTGCTCATTTTGCTCAACCCGATGATCCCTTTTGGTACCCTGATACTGGTGCTACTCACCACATGACTTCTATGCCGGTTTACAATCCTCAACCTTATGGAGGTCCCCACAATGTCTATATGGGTAACGGTGACTCTATGCCTGTTTCTCATACGGGTACTTTACCCCTATCTTTGGGGGATTCCAACTTTTCTCTAAATACTGTCTTTCAAATTCCTTCTATTCGCAAAAATCTTTTGTCCGTCGCCCAATTCACTAAAGATAATCTTGTGTTCTTTCTTTTTGCTCCTAATCTTTATCAAATTTATTGCTTACGCTCCGGTCGTTTATTATTTCAGGGCCCTTGTAAAGATGGTCTTTATCCTCTTCCTGTTTCAAGTACTCCTTCTAAGGCTCCTCATGCCCTAGCTACCGTGTCGTCTTCTCTTTGGCACAATCGTCTCGGTCACCCTTCGTCTTCGGTCTTATCTCGCCTTGCGTCATCTCTTGGTTCAAAGTGTTCGTTTACTTCTTTTTGTAATGAATGTGCGCTTAGTAAGTCGCATCAATTACCCTTTCCGTCAAATAAAGAATGTGCCTCTTCTCCTTTCTTTATCATACATAGCGATGTTTGGATGTCCTCTACGTTGTCTACCAGTGGATTTAAATATTATGTCCTTTTTGTAGATGAGTACTCTCGTTATACTTGGATATACCCCATCCGCCGTAAAAATGAAGTACTGATACATTTTCAAAACCTTGTTGCTCTCATTCAAACTCGGTTTCAGGGGTCCATAAAATATCTCCAAAGTGACAATGATACAGAATATGTTAACAACGCTTTCTCCAATTTTTGTTCTACAAGAGGCATCCAACAACGTTTCTCGTGTCCTCACACTCCCCAACAAAACGGTCTGGCTGAGCGTAAGCATCGTCATATTGTTTCTACAATCCGTTCTCTTCTCATCACTTCTCACTCTCCACAGTATCTTTGGGTGGAAGCCGCCCTCACTGCTGTATTTCTCATTAATCTTCTTCCCACATCCACTCTTGATTGGGATACTCCTTACTCACGTCTTTACCAACATTCTCCTTCCTATTCACCCCTTCGTGTTTTCGGTTGTTCATGTTTCCCTTATCTTGGTGATTATGTGTCTAACAAGTTGTCGAGTCGTAGCCTTGAATGTGTTTTCATCGGCTATAGTCCTCATCATAAAGGATACAAGTGTCTTCATCCTTCCTCCGGTCGTGTCTATATATCTCGTAATGTTATCTTTAACGAAACAAATTTCCCTTTTAAATCTTTGCAGGTACAATCTCCCGGACCTCTTGAGTTTGTGCAACTCACCTCCACTGTTTCGGCCCCATCCTCCAGGCCCAGTCCACCTCTCCCTCAGCCCAATCCTTCCCCTACACCTACAACCTCTCTTACCGAAACCACCAATGCTGGTTCCTCCCCTCTTCTCACCCAAACACAGACCACTCCTCCCCCACCACCAGAAACCACAGCTCCCGCACCCCCACCGCTCCCTGCCTTGCCCTCCTTGCGCGTCTACCGGCGCCGCGCTACCAACCCGCCCCCACCTCCCTCTAATCCCTGTTCATCTCCCTCTGCAATTCCGGAGTCACATCTGCCTGATCCGGCTGCTCCGCCTGTCTCCGTCGCATCCATATCCGATCCGACAGACTCCACCGAACCGGCAGCGCCACCTCTGCTTGAGCACCCCCCAGACGCACAACCGTCTGCTCCTGTCCTCTCCAATCACATCCAAACCCGCTCTCGTTCCGGCATCTCCAAACCCAGAATTCTCACTAATGGAATTGTCAGGTATCCGGTTTCTCGAGCTCTTCTATCTGTCATTGATGATATGGAACCCACTTGTTATACTCAGGCATCTCAATCCAAGGAATGGCGTTTGGCTATGGCTGACGAAATCAACGCCCTCTTGAAGAATCAAACCTGGTCCCTTGTTCCCCCATCTTCTTCACAAAATACAGTTGGCTGCAAGTGGGTTTTCCGGATCAAACGACTCCCTGATGGTACCGTGGATCGATATAAAGCTCGACTTGTTGCCAAGGGATTCCATCAGCGTCCAGGCATCGACTATCACGAAACCTTCAGTCCAGTCATTAAACCGGCCACTATTCGTACAGTCCTTGCCATTGCGGTCTCTCGAGGGTGGCAGCTTCGCCAACTTGATGTCAAAAATGCCTTTCTCAATGGTTTTCTTGCTGAAGACGTGTTCATGACTCAGCCCCCTGGCTTTGTTGATCCTGATCATCCAACACATGTTTGCAAGCTTCACAAGTCCCTCTATGGTCTCAAACAGGCTCCTCGTGCCTGGTTCCATCGAATCACTGGTTTTCTTCTCTCTGCAGGCTTTCACCAAAGTAAAGCCGATCACTCTCTGTTTATCTTTCACTACGGGTCTCACACCATATACCTCCTGTTATACGTCGATGACATTATTGTGACTGGTAGTAGTGATGGAATTGTTGAGAGCTTTATTCGAGCTATTGGTCGCGGCTTTGATATAAAAGATATGGGGTCTCTACACTATTTTCTTGGTTTACAGGTCTCTTCCTCTCCAGCTGGCCTTCACATTAACCAACTTAAGTATGCTCATGACATACTTAAGAAGCACGACCTTCTACCTATGAGCACTCCGTTAGCAGCCAAGCCGATTCTAACAGCAACCGACGGTGATCTCCTTGACAATCCAACAGTTTTTCGTGAACTTGTTGGGTCCCTTCAGTATCTCACGATCACACGTCCGGATATAAGCTTCGCTGTGAACTCAGTTGCTCAGTTCATGAGTCAGCCACGTACCTCTCATCTAATAGCAGCCAAGCGCATTCTCCGCTATGTCAAAGGAACTCTTGACCATGGTCTTTTCTTTAGTCCTCAACGCCAACCTGTTCTCCTCTCTGCTTACTCGGACGCTGATTGGGCCGGCTGCCCTGACTCACGCCGCTCCACCACAGGCTATCTTGTGTACCTTGGCTCTAATCTCATTTCCTGGTGCTCTAAGAAACAGCCTACAGTGGCTCGCTCTAGTGCTGAAGCCGAATATCGCTCTCTAGCTCATGCCTCTGCTGAAACTACCTGGTTAGGCTATCTCCTCTTTGAACTTGGTGTCCGCATAAATCTTCCCATTATGCTTCATTGTGACAACCTCAGCGCTACTTACATGGCCTCCAACCCAGTCTTTCATTCACGTACCAAACACATTGAGCTCGACTATCATTTTGTTCGCGAAAAAGTGGCCCTTGGCAGTCATCGTGTTTGTTACATTCCTTCAGTTGATCAGCCTGCTGACCTCCTAACCAAACCCCTGCATAAATCCCGGCATAACACCTTGTGTCTCAAACTTGTCCGCCCACGGCCGCCATGTTTGCGGGGGGGGTATTGGAGCACATTCACAGCCTCAATTAAGAGAGTGATTCACTCAATCTCAGATTCAATCACAAGAGTGATTTCCTCCATCATTCAGAATTGAGTCCTAACTTATGTATAGTTTTGGATAGTTTTGATTCTGTAATTATAGGCATTACTATTTCTTATTTCCTACTGTAAATGTCAAACACACTACCCTATATTATGTAAGCTTTGTAATCAGTTTTGTTCAAGGAGAAATATATTTCTACAGGTCTATATCCATTTAACAAGTATTCTACATAAACACTGATAAATGAAATGAAATAGAAACTTTTGTAGATGTGGGGGTAAACTCCCACAATCTCCAACAGTATATACCATAATACCAATTCACTTTAGCAACCTTGCCTGGGAATAGCATACTATGTAGCATCAACAGTTTAGAACTCCTGATTTTCCCGTACCATTTTATGGTATGAGTTGAAAATCAAATAATTTGCACCACATTTTACTATCTAGCTAGGTTTATAAGTATTCTATCGAGTTAGGTTCCTGTTTCCTTAGGCTCTCAGGATGTGGTTGTTAAATTAGTTGAAGCTGAAATTTCACCCTCCAAAGTAGTTATATATGGTAATGACAACAGTGAATTGAAGACTACTAGTTTATGCCTTGACTTATGATCATGGAAGTTACTAATTAGATTTACATTAATTTTTGCATCAATCAGAGGCTGCCTCCATTGTCAACTGACCCAAAAAGATGTGAGCTTGCGTTTGTTGGTAACACGATAGGTCAAGCAAATGGAGTTTATGACAAGGCAATTGATCTCCGCTTCTGTGATTTCACAAATGAAAAGGCCAACCTGAAGGGGAAGAGTCTTGCAGCAGCACTCATGTCTGAGGCAAAGTTTGATGGTGCAGACATGACAGAAGTTGTAATGTCAAAGGCTTATGCTGCAGGAGCTAGCTTCAAGGGTAAGATTTCGTATTGTCTACCGATACTGTCAAATGTATGGATCAAAATATGGTTAGTTTATAAACGAGCAAAATTTTCTTTGTTCTTTACAGGTACAGACTTCACGAATGCAGTTCTAGACAGGGTTAACTTTGAGAAAGCCAATCTACAAGGAGCTTTATTTGTGAACACTGTGTTATCAGGCTCCACTTTCGACAATGCACAACTTGAGGGTGCAGTGTTTGAGGACACCATTATAGGATACATTGATCTTCAGAAAATTTGTAGAAATACAACTATCAATGAAGAAGGAAGAGCTGTTCTGGGGTGCCGATAACAATTTTCTCACTAGTAATTATCGAGTTTCTTTGTTAGCTGATACAGTGAGATCCATCTGTTGAAGAAGAAGAAGAAGAAGCAACCTCTGGTGCCTCATGTATTTCAAGTTTACTTTTTGCTTACTTAAGTGTATATCCATATAGAAAGCCTGCATTTGTGTGTATTAAGTGTTTGCATATAGTGGAAACAGGAGGCTTTCTTCTTTTTATGATTATGTTTTCCATTCCGAACAATACAAAACAAAAAGAATTTATATTGAGAACTGTTCATCAAATTCTTTAAATAAGAAAAAGGTAGTTAGATCAGATTGCACATCACCAACCAACTTCGAAGTCCAGTTATTGTTTTTTTTTTGTGTGTGTGTGTGTGTGTGAAATGCTTAAACCTGTTATTATACACATAGTGTCTATATAGAATTCTCATACATTCTGCTCAATTATGTAAAATATATTGTTTAGATTCTTGAGAATGGAAAGTATCCAATGCTCCTTCCAGGATCGATGAACGTGTTCTCTACTCCCCAGTCCTTAAAGCATATATATAAACACAGGGACTAAACCACTTGGTTTACCAACTCAACAAGTTTCTAGTTCTTGAAAGACTATGAAAGTGACCCTCCATTCTTTAGGGACAGGTCAAGTTAGATGAGGCCTGACAGCAACAATTCCATTCAACATGTACAAGTTTGACATCTCGCATCAAAAGGGAAAATGCCCTAATACACAAATATTTGAAAACTAAAGTTCATTCCAATTAAAATCTTATCTTTGTGCTCATTCCAATGATTCTTGAGAAAAAGACTATAATACCCTGTGTAACTACACCACACAAATATTATCTATTTCTCCTTCAATTTTTCCCGATCCGGTTTTCCTCTCTCTCTCTCTCTCTCTCTTCCCCTTCCGATCATGAGCGCCACCGCCACCGCTCTGCACTCTCCGTCTCTCATGGCCGCCCTCCTTCTCACCTCGATTTTCCTATCTCTCTCTCACTCTCTCTCTCTCTCTCTCTGTGCAGCCAAGTCAGCTGGAGATTCGCCGCCGTCCTCTTGCACCGACGAGCTAGTCCGGTTCTCGTTGTTTGCCTCTGCTACCTAGCTCCTCTTCCATCTTCGTTGTGCGTCGGGGTTGGGTTGGGTTGGGTTCGTGCCGAGATCGATGATGGTGCTGCCGGGCCGCCCTCGGGGCTCGGCTAGAGTTCGATCCGAGCTGGATCGTGGCTGGGGAAGGGCGTTGCTTGCCAACGTGCGCTGGGGTCTGTGGATGAGGCCGGTGTTCTCATTCTCTTCGGTGAAGGAGGCCGTCGGGGACTGCGACTCGTTCTCCTCGGTGGAGGAGGCCGCCGGGGACTGCAACTTGTTCTCTTTGGTGAACACCGAAGGTGGGTGCCCAGAGAAGAAATCTGGGTGCCCAGTTCATGTCAGTTAGTTTTTGTTTTGTTTTTTGTTTTGTCCTTACATTTGAATATTAGGGTCAGTAAGTGATTATTAAGGATTGATAAGTGATTATTGGGGCCAATAAGTTATTATTTGAGGTTTGTAACCTGATTATTGAGGGTCAATAGGTGATTATTGGGTGGTTACTGGGTGTCAGTAACTGAAAACTAAGTGATTATTGGGTGTCAGTAACTGAAAACTAAGTGATTACTAGGTGTCAACAACTGAAAACTAAAAGTTATTAGAGGTCAGTAACTGGTTACTGGGTGTCAGTAATTAATCAATAACTGGTTACTGGGGGTTAGTAACTCGTTATTATGAGTCATTAACTGGTCAATAACTGGTTATTGGGGGTCAGTAATTGGTTACAGAGGAAAATTCGGTGACCGAAATTCGGCGGTCGGGGAAATTATGGTGACCGGAATCCGGCGGTCGGGGAAATTTCGGTGACCGAAATCTGGCGGTTGGTGACCGGAGTCCGAGGTTCCGGCCAAGTCTTTTCATATTGAAGAGGTGGGGGCAAAATAGTCTTAAAATAATATGGTTTGTTAAGACTTTAGTAAATATTTGTGTATTTAGACATAAAAATGGTTACCTTATATTGGAATGGGCTAATGCAAAAGATTATCATTGGAATGAGAAATAAGAGGTTTGAATTAGTACTAAATAGACATTTTCTCATATTTGGGAAAATGCCCTAATACACAAATATTTGAAAACTAAAGTTCATTCCAATTAAAATCTTATCTTTGTGCTCATTCCAATGATTCTTGAGAAAAAGACTATAATACCCTGTGTAACTACACCACACAAATATTATCTATTTCTCCTTCAATTTTTCCCGATCCGGTTTTCCTCTCTCTCTCTCTATCTCTCTCTTCCCCTTCCGATCATGAGCGCCACCGCCACCGCTCTGCACTCTCCGTCTCTCATGGCCGCCCTCCTTCTCACCTCGATTTTCCTATCTCTCTCACTCTCTCTCTCACTCTCTCTGTCTCTCTCTCTCTCTCTCTCTCTCTGTGCAGCCAAGTCAGCTGGAGATTCGCCGCCGTCCTCTTGCACCGACGAGCTAGTCCGGTTCTCGTTGTTTGCCTCTGCTACCTAGCTCCTCTTCCATCTTCGTTGTGCGTCGGGGTTGGGTTGGGTTCGTGCCGAGATCGATGATGGTGCTTCCGGGCCGCCCTCGGGGCTCGGCTAGAGTTCGATCCGAGCTGGATCGTGGCTGGGGAAGGGCGTTGCTTGCCAACGTGCGCTGGGGTCTGTGGATGAGGCCGGTGTTCTCATTCTCTTCGGTGAAGGAGGCCGTCGGGGACTGCGACTCGTTCTCTTCAGTGGAGGAGGCCGCCGGGGACTGCAACTTGTTCTCTTTGGTGAACACCGAAGGTGGGTGCCCAGAGAAGAAATCTGGGTTCCCAGTTCATGTCAGTTAGTTTTTGTTTTGTTTTTTATTTTGTCCTTACATTTGAATATTAGGGTCAGTAAGTGATTATTAAGGATTGATAAATGATTATTGGGACCAATAAGTTATTATTTGAGGTTTGTAACCTGATTATTGAGGGTCAATATGTGATTATTGGGTGATTACTGGGTGTCAGTAACTGAAAACTAAGTGATTATTGGGTGTCAGTAACTGAAAACTAAGTGATTACTGGGTGTCAGCAACTGAAAACTAAAAGTTATTGGAGGTCAGTAACTGGTTACTGGGTGTCAGTAATTAATCAATAACTGGTTACTGGAGGTTAGTAACTCGTTATTATGAGTCATTAACTGGTCAGTAACTGGTTATTGGGGGTCAGTAATTGGTTACAGAGGAAAATTCGGTGACCAAAATTCGACGGTCGGGGAAATTATGGTGACCGGAATCCGGCGGTCGGGGAAATTTCGGTGACCGGAATCTGGCGGTTGGTGACCGGAGTCCGAGGTTCCGGCCAAGTCTTTTCATGTTGAAGAGGTGGGGGCAAAATAGTCTTAAAATAATATGGTTTGTTAAGACTTTAGTAAATATTTGTGTATTTAGGCATAAAAATGGTTACCTTATATTGGAATGGGCTAATGCAAAAGATTATCATTGAAATGAGAAATAAGAGGTTTGAATTAGTACTAAATAGACATTTTCCCATATTTTTAAGCTGCATGTGTGTATATATATATATAGCTATGTGAAAATAGTGGTTGATCTAATTTTAATGACTACTGTACTTTGGAAATTAGCTAACACTTATATATAATGTACCAACCATTCCAGATCAACACCTAAAATTCTCTATTGATGTGTGTTTACTATGCAGCCAGTACCTATATATCCATGTCATAGACTTCTGAACGGACCGTCAAAAATGAACCGACAAATGACCAACTCTGCAAGTCTACATCTCCATTCCAAACCTTTCCTCATATGCATGCTAACACCCAACAATCTTCCCTTTTCACCTCATCATCTATACTTAGCTCGCTAGCTAGTTACATAAAATGGGAAAAATCAAACTCAACGATTCATAATTAAAGGTAGCTCTCACTTACTGTGCTTTCACACTAGATCCTTGACCTACTCAAACCCACTTACCAAAGCCAGTGGCTTACCTAAGCTTGTTTTGTTTTGAGTGGCCATGAGCAGCCCTATTTATGTTTGAAGACTCTTACAAAAGAGTTGTGCATATATGTGGTACTAGTAAGAACTTTTGTGGAGGAGAGAGAAGCTTTTGGAGCATACCTGATATCCTCTTTGTAATATTTCTTGCTCAAATGAGTATTCCAGCCGCGACAGTTGTTTTGGCTGGTGCATGCTAGCTAGCTACTGCTGCAGATCAATCTGAGATACTCATTTGAGCAAGCAACGTTAGAAGCAGAGGAAGTTTTGATAGATTAAAACATCCATGTACTTGATTAGAGCATTATATCAGAGACGATCAGATCGATAAGCCATCTTTGTCTTCTTTGCTGGCTGCACTAATTGAGATCTGTGGAAGATATATGATGAACAGATAAGTGAATAGCCTTACATTTCCTCTTGCCATAGCTAATGCATATGTACAGTAGTATTTTGTTGTTGTTGGTTTGCTCACCTTGATGATTAAAATTAAGATAGTATCTAGCTAATTTCACCAAAAAGATCATTTTAGCTTCATTTTAATTTGTTGTGTTTTATAGCTTAGATTAATTTTGATCATCATGAATTCATGGAAATCTTATTTCTCAGTAACATGCTTATTATATACCTGTATATATCGGTAAAGATTTCCTGGAAATCTTTTTTCTCATTAACAAGCTTAACCTCCTAGCTAGTTAGCCTAGAAATCTCAGCATGCATATATGCTAAGCTAGCTGATTTTCTTACAAGGAAAGCCATTCAAAGTGCATGTGGTGATTAGTTTCTGTTGGTTCTTTGGATTATTCAAAATATGGTAGTTTCTATTGGTTCTTTGGATGATTCAAAGTAGGTTAGTTTCTGTTGGTTCTTTAGATGATTCGTTTATATATATATATATATATATATATACACACACACACACAACTGGACGGGCGGTGGGCTCCCAGAATGTGGCAGACCCTTCTTATTTGAGAATGAGGGTGTGACTTGTTCCTTATATTGTCTATTTCCGAGAAACTAATATCGTCTACTCATTTATTATTTATTATAAATAAATAAATACACGATCGACCAAGTAGGCTTCTTTTTAACAACCATATTGTGATCTCATCATCATTATGCAATACTAATTGGAACATGCAAATTCTAATTAGAACAAAATTTGACTTAATTAATAAGAGCATTATGTTATTACTAGTCTTAGTCACTTATGGATTAAAGTATATCTGATCCATAAGAGTTAAAGAGTCCATTAGCAACCATTATCTGTGTTGGTGATGCATATGGAAACGTTATATGAGGTTTCTTTGGTTACTAAGTCGTGTCTCTGTGGAAGAACATTTGGAAGTGTACGTCAATGTGTCTCTAAAACTAAGGTGATTTGGTCCTTGTTCTCTCTACAACAAGACATTCAGGTCATCCCATCAATGGTGTCTAAAGCTAGCAGAGAGGAGAAGACAAAAGCTAAGAACTCGTCAGATGTAGACCGTCTAGCTGATCTGTTAGGAGCTATAAAAATCAACGAAGGTATGTTCATGATCCCATTAAGTACAATAAGTTCATGTATAGATAATAACTAATAAGAACGTGTTTATGCATATGTTTGTGAACGATTTTGTTAAGCTCATGTAGAATTTACGTTCTTTTGCTCAGAATCTCATCAGATCATCAAGCAATATAGCAATCTGGATTCTCATCTCCATAGCTTGATATTGCTCATTGTTTTCTCAGCCACCCTTATTGCAGTATGTGCAGAAATACGCCAGCAGAGTTCCAATCCCGCATGTCTCAACATGTTATATTCAAGCTCTCTGGTCAAGAGAAGGGACTGTCGTGGATATGAAGTCGATTGGACTAAAGATACTTCGCATGTAGGCGGAGGAATAGAGAAAAATGCACCAACAGTGTCTGAACTCTTTAAGGACTGTCAATATGGTACCCAAACTTTCAAATGTATCAAAGTGATACCTGGACTTGGTTTTTTGTACTAATGTCGTACCTGTCGTCACTTTCCGTCACAACTCTGTTAGTTCATGTCACATGTGACGCACGTGACTGAAAAAAGAGAGTAAATGACTGAGCTACCCCTTCGGTAGAACACTCCATTTTTCTCATTCATTTCCCTCCTCTATCCATAAACGCAGCGTTTCATTCATCCACAAAGATAAACCTCGCACTGTCCAAAACGCTGCGTTTCATTCACATGCAACTCCTTTAAAAATCTTTCGTCGTGATGGGTGATTGAGCACCACACTGTAATTGTGTGATGGATTCTCCACCGGCGAAGAGCTGGAGCATCCACACCCGACCCGAGATCATCGCCAAGTACCAGATCCTCGAGCGCGTCAGATCCGGCGCCTACTCCGACGTCTACCGGGCCCGCCGCCTCTCCGACGACCTCACCGTCGCCCTCAAGGAGGTCCACGACTACCAGTCCGCCTTCCGCGAAATCGAGGCCCTCCAGACTCTCCAAGCCTGCCCCAACGTCGTCGTTTTGCACGAGTACTTCTGGCGCGAGGACGAGGACGCCGTGCTCGTCCTCGAGTTCCTCGCCTCCGACTTGTCATTTGACATATGATTTTGCCGAGAAGCAGAAGCACACGGGTCCTCAATGGCAGAGTGAGAAAGAGAAATGGAGACGGAGATGGTGGTGTTTGTTTTCTAGTTCTTGGCGTCTTTATCCCAAACCAGACGGACCTGAATTTCTTCTCTTCTTCAATTCCCCTCCTATTGATCTCAGCTAAGCTATCTGCTCTCTCTCTCTCTCTCTCTCTCTCTCTCTCTCTATGAACTACGATGATTGCATGAGTGCATGCACGTGTGGAACGTCTATCCACGTGCACCTGTTTTATTCACTGGAAATTGATTGATTTGTTCTTTGCTTCAACTCCATATCCATATCTCTCAGTTCTCTTTTATCCGTCGTCTTCCAGCGCAAGTCCCGCACCCCGATCGACCTCCCTGACCTACAGCAGAGCCTCTCCCTCATCTCCCGCTCCCACCACACCAGCCTCATCAAGCTCCTCGGCGCGTCTCTCTCAGGCAGCTACGTCTACCTCGTCTACGAGTTTGTCGACGGCGCCAACCTCGCTGACTGCCTCCGCAACCCTAACAATCTGAGCTTCACAGTCCTCTCCTCCTGGCTCTCCCGCCTTCAGATCGCCACCGACCTAGCTCACGGGTATAAGAGAATGAGTTTGATAGAGAAGGCGAGGGAGGCAGTGAAATGTGGTGGTGGAGTGAGGAGGTGGGTGGATAGGCGGCTGAAGGACTCGTTTCCGATGGAGGTGGCGGAGAAGATGGTGCAGGTGGAGAAAAAGTCATTTATGTCCTCAATTTCCAACTCACATGACCCGCACGTGTTTATCAATGACGGAGCTGTGACGGAAAATGACGACAGGTACGACGTTGGTACAAAAATACAAGTCCAGGTATCACTTTGATACATTTAAAAGTTCGGGTACCATATTGACAGTCCTCCAAGAGTTCAGACACTGTTGGTGCATTTTACCCGGAGGAATAATACCGAGCCCCGTAAGCCCTGTACGACAACAAGGATTCAAATGTGGTAAGACGGTAAGACTGTAGCTTAGCATATATAGAAATGTAAATATTGTTTTTCAATATTTTTTTGGTTGTCGGAGACGTACGTGAGTGACTGCCATATATACTTCTGTACGATATATGATGTAGGTGCTTGCTGGGCTGTAGCATCTGTGGCGGCAGTAAAATCGGCTACCAGAATCAGTTCAGGACCTGAGGTATCACTTCCGCCACTTTCAGTCCAACAAATTCTGGACTGTGCCCGCGGTGACGGTTGTAGAGGAGGATTGGAAACTGATGCTTAATGTTACATAATAAAGAATAGAGGGTTGGCAAGCGAAGAAAGATACGGGTACACGGAGAAGAATGGAATATGTGACAAGAGCCGAGCAAGTCAGGTTGTCGGAGGTAGCATCATGGCATTCGCGCTGGTACGTCCACAAACGGAGACGGCGCTCGAGGAAGCCCTCTGCCGGGGACCAGTGACCGCTGGAATTGCTGCAAACAGCTCAGACTTTGTTAAATATTCAGGCGGAATATTTCGTGGGGCTTGTGGGGTGGAAACCGACCACGCTGTCTTAGTGGTCGGATATGGAAAAGATGATGACTGTACCAAGTATTGGAAGATTCAGAACTCTTGGGGAAAGAGTTGGGGGGAGGGAGGGTACACGAGGATGTCCTACGAGGCTGGAGAGGGATGTGAAATTACGCAGAATGCTTCTTTTCCTTTGGTGAATGTTACAGATTACGAGATCAGATAGATTAGATATAATAAGACTGGAGATACAAAGATTATACTTAAATCTTTTCCGGAAAATTCTGTATGCAAATCAACCTCCTAAGTTAGCCTAGAAATCTCAGCATGATGCAGATATGCTAAGCTAGCTAGCTGAACTGGATTCTGGTTTTCAGCCTCGGTCTAGACTTGAAGTGCTATGGTGTACGTGTTGTTCTTTGCCCCCATATTCTCATGATAATTGATACAAGAGGTTCTGTCTAGGTTGGAAATGTTGGTGGGTTTGCTTTTCATTTTGCAATTCCTTCTCCATCATGGCAAGTAAAGATAATTCTCTCCCTACTTTCCAATCAAGGTACACCCAAAACTGTTTAACTAGCTAGCTTTTACCAACAACTATAGTAAAACCAAACTGAAAAATCTAGTCACTTTGTTTGTTAAGCAGACGACACTAAGCTGTGCTAAAAGGATATTTTCCTGACTATATTAAGGTATATATAAATCCAAGAAGCAGATGTAAAGGAATGTGATGGAACAGATTCAAAGGTAGAGTTCTCTGAGACATGCACAGTTCTACTTAAGTACTTAACCCTCGACAACAAGCTAGATAAGATTATGTCATACTCGCCCGATTCCAAAGTAAAGCATCTAGAGCTCAAATACTTATACTTCACCAATGCTACCCCATTGTCATATCCACCATTGTTCTTCTTCTTCACCTCCCCAACGTACGCATCACTACTACTCATCATGGCAAATCGTCGGCCTGATATCACACTAACCAGAGGAAGCACTATCGTTTTGCTGTTTCTTGCCTCGATCTTCAATGTTCAAGGTATTCCTCATCAAACGATCTATGATCTATCTCCGTTCCTCATGCTATAGATATGTTAGACATTTCAATCTAGCAGGAGTGATTTATTGACATGAATAATGACTACTTAACTAATATAAACATTTGTCTAGGAGTGCAAGGATCTATAGGGGTGAACTATGGCACGGTGGCGAACGACCTCCCGCCACCGTCCCAAGTCGCGCACTTCCTTCTACAATCCACCATCATCAACCGTGTTAGGCTCTTTGACACCAACCCTCAAATACTCCAAGCCTTTGCTCATTCCGGCATTCCCCTAACAATAACGGTCCCCAATGACCAAATCCCCCACTTCACAAAACTAAGGTTTGCCCAAAATTGGCTCAATACCAATGTCATACCATACACCCCGGCCACCAACATAGTCCGCATCTTGCTAGGAAATGAAGTGCTCTCCACCACCAACAAGTTGTTCATTGGGAACTTAGTCCCTGCTATGCAAACCCTTCACATGGCACTTGTAGATGCCTCCTTGGACCGTCAAATCAAAGTCTCTACTCCACATTCTCTAGGCATTCTCTCAAGCTCAAGTCCACCATCCTCAGGTAAGTTTAGGCAAGGCTATGACACCCATGTCCTTAAACCACTACTCACTTTTTTGAGAGTCACTAAGGCTCCTTTCATGGTTAACCCCTATCCCTATTTCGGATACTCGGGCGACACGCTCGATTATGCACTTTTCCGACCAAATGCCGGTGTGGTTGATCCCAATACTAAACTTCTATACACCAACATGTTGGATGCCCAATTAGATGCTATATATTCAGCTTTAAAGGTTGTGGGCTTTGCGGACCTCAAAATTGTTATAGCCGAAACAGGCTGGCCTTCGAAGGGTGATGCAGGCCAAGTTGGAGTTGACCTAGAGAGCGCGGCCGACTACAACCAAAATCTCATTCGTCACATGACATCCGGTAATGGTACTCCGTTGATGCCAAACAGGACTTTTGAGACCTACATATTTGCCCTCTTCAATGAAAACCTCAAGCCCGGCCCAACAAGCGAGAGAAACTTTGGGCTTTTTCGACCCGACATGACACCGGTCTACAATGTTGGCGTCCTCCGGCACACGGTAGCTGCCGCAACTAACTACCAAACTAAAAATGTTCCCTTTTTCATGACATCATTTTGTATCTGCTTATTTGGTTTGTGGACTTGGATCTAACAGGCTAGTTCGTCTACACCAGGGAATGAAAGCCCAAGCCCAAAGCAAACTCCGTCGCCGCTGCATGCAGGAAAACAATATTGTTTGCCCAAAAATGGGGCAGACACAGAGGCCTTGCAAAAGAACATTGATTATGTTTGTGGGCTAGGATTGGATTGTGGCCCGATTAAGCAAGGAGGGCCGTGCTTTATGCCTAACACAGTTAGAGCCCATGCAGCTTATGCCATGAACATATACTATCAAGCAATGGGAAGGAACGGCTATGATTGCGATTTTGAGCAAACGGGAGCCACCACAACCGTCGATCCAGGTAAAGTTCTTCTTCTTCTTTTTTTTTTTTGTTACAAAAAGTTCTTCTTCTTCGTTTCTTTATAAGCAAACCATTTATCTTCATTGTTGTTGTAACTCTGAATTTTTTCTATACCAGGCTATGGAAAATGCAAGTATTGATGATGGAGAGAATTGCAATGCTGAAGATATATTACCTCCACCTTAGTAGCCCTTTCTATGTTTACCTTTTTCTATATAATGAATTCATAGCTCAAGATTGTAAGATAGACATCAACTTTGTCATTTAGAATGCTATAATGTTTAAAGAAACATGTAGTAAAACTATAACTGTTTGTTTGTGAATATCAATTTTGTTGTATTTGGGAGAAATATGAACTCGATCAGCTTACTATCATGAATAGTCATTATAAATTGAAAGTAACCGTTTGTTATGCTTTTAGTTTGGTAGCTTGAAAGTGATCATTGTAAAATAACACGAGACAATATCGATGATTAAGATATATGATAAAAATACAGATGCAAGATGATTTTAGCATATAAATGTCTTGTATATTAAAAATAATGAAAATTCTTATATGCACGACGTGTATTTACACGATATAATCATAACCGTTTATAATAATTTATATACTTGACCATCATGTTTCTATATTATTTTTTCTAATTTTAATTATTTATATATATATATATATATAAAGATATACGCCGTACACTACAAATGGTTCTTAATACCGGATGTGCATTGCACGTGAGCAGGGAGATTTGTCCGCGCAACAGCAAACACCGCACCCTTACACAGTAAGGCAGAGGAAGCAGACGCCTGGCAGACCGTCGCGTTAGTAAAACTTCAGTACTACAAGTTAAGACGGCCCAAATTACCATTTTTGTCCTCTTAGATCGGACCAACCCCTCGGGATCGCAATGTAATTTGACACTAGTCACAATAAACGCCCAACTGATCCACTACCGCACAGCCCACGGTACAGACGCCCGCACCCAATCCCCGCTCTCCAGAAATCTAATACCCTATATGACCACTTCACCCTCTGCCCATATATCCACGTGCATGGGCAGAACAGTCATTCCCTCACGCTAGTAAAGAACCTCCCCCACAACGATCTATACGGTGCGCTGAGCCCCCCACCGGTGCTCGTGAATTCCCTCTGTTTGTGAATTGATCAAATTCTAGGGTTTTGAAATCTCCCACCGCTTTCTTTTGCTCTCCAATTTCCTCTTACTTGGTTTAGTTTTCGAATTAAAATTGTAGCCGAAACCGAAATGGGAGGCGACTGGCAGCAGCTGCTCCAATCGGTTGTCCTCGGCCTCATTTTCTCCTACCTACTCGCCAAGCTCATCTCCATAGTCGTCTCCTTCAAGGACGAAAATCTCACCATCACCCGCGCCGGCACCGCTCCGCCCGAGCCCAGTCCCTCCCGCCCCGACACGGCCCGCTCCGCCACGCTGCTCCACGAGGCCGATTCGGTCGTCGCCGAGCACGGGAGCGTCAGGAGCAGCGAGGTTGGGAGCGACGATGACTGGGAAGGCGTGGAGAGTACGGAACTGGACGAGCTGTTCAGCGCCGCTACGGCGTTTGTGGCAGCGGCCGCGGCGGAGAGGACGAAGGTCTCGACGGAGAAACAGCTGCAGCTTTACGGACTTTACAAGATCGCCACCGAGGGACCGTGTAGCTTGCCGCAGCCGTCGGCGCTGAAAATGACGGCTCGCGCCAAGTGGTGAGAGCTCAGTACTGTTCTATTGATCTTGTGATATTTTGTTTAGGGTTTAGGATCAGGAGTTTCGAGGTTTCGTGAATTGATATTTTTAATTGATGATTTAAACTATATATTTTTGAGGTTTTGATATGTGGTAGGCAAGCATGGCAGAAACTAGGTGCTATGCCTCCTGAGGATGCAATGGAGAAGTACCTTGATATTGTTTCTGAGCTATATCCTACTTGGGCTGATGGTTTGATTGTGGTGAGTAAGTCTCGATTTGTTTTTAATGTTTTGCCGTATCAGTAATGCTGTGTGGTTACTTACTTCCTGTTTGGTTTTCTTGCTGGCTTGTTTCTGTATTGCTAGAAGAGCAAAGGTGGAGATGGTAGCTCGGGTGGTAATGATTCTAAAGGACCAATGGGGCCGGTTTTCAGCACTTTTGTTTATGAGGAGGGATCTGAAATTGATTTGTAAGCTTCTCACTACATATGTTTTCTTCTGCTTTAAGTTTTTCCGAAACAGTCATAGTCATGTTCTAGAACCCAGGAATGCACTAGTATTATATGGTGTCTTAAGTCTTTAGTTATATCAATTTTGTTTTTCACAATGCTCTGAAAATAGTCATCTGAAATGAATGAGCTAAGTATATCATTTTTTATTGTTCCCTGTCATTAGTTAATACATTTTTTTTTTTCGAAAGAAAAATTAAAAAAATCAGGAAGTCATGCTAAATTGAAGTTGTTTACTTTGCAGCAAAATGGATGCGATTCATGCCTTTGCTAGAGAAGGAGAAGTGGATAACTTGCTTAAATGCATTGACAGTGGTGTTTCAGTAGACGCAAAGGGTTTGGTTCTTCCTCTATCTTGCTGTGCAGCTTTACTCAAGTTCTTCTCATCATGATCATCCGTATTGATTACTTGAATGTTTCTGTAACTGTTAACCGATAGTACATATGTAGTGTGTTTCTGGGTTGTGATCAGAGTAGCGTTACTCATGAACCAGCTCTTAGGGGCTGTTTCTTGTTACGAGCCAGATATGAAGCTTAATCCATGTCTAGTTCCCTAAAATATAGCTTTGAGTACCACTGTTAGGATCCTGTGGAAATATGAGCAATTGAGGTTGTCGTCAGTTGTCATCATACTTAATTGAACGTGGAAAAAATATATCTAGATTAAGGTTGTGAATAGAACCGCTGCGGCATGCGGAAAGAATGAAACTCCAGTTTTAGTATGGCTTGGTGGTAAATGTGCTTACCTCATAGGGAGCTGGGTGTGGAACTTTTGTATGTTCTTTCGTATTTTGTAGGTAGTAAGGTAGAGCTTATGTTTTGTTAATTCATGACAAGTGCTTACTACATTCCTTAGTATTTTCTTCTATTGTCTGTCACCTCTTTCCTTCACCATTGAGATATTAAAATCTTGCATTATTTTCATTGAAACCACTTAAAATGGAATCTGGCCAAAAGTTTATAGACTCTTTTTGTATGGTATATCTCCGTACGTAGTTGTCAAGCCTGGGATGCCTAATTGTTATCTGTGCTGGTGATATCACCATCTGAAGTAGCTTTTGTGAAATGATTTCAGATAGTGAGGGAAGGACCCCATTGCATTGGGCTGTTGATCGTGGCCACCTACACATGGCTGAGATGCTTGTTAGCAGGAATGCTGATGTTAATGCAAAGGTAGATTAAACTTATAAGCATCTATTTTATGTTCCAATCTTGCAATCCAATTCCATCTTGCTTATGTTATTTCATTTTACATAAGCTAAAGTTCTGTGTTGCTTGGTCTTGGAAGGACAATGAGGGCCAAACTGCATTGCATTATGCTGCTGTGTGTGATAGAGAGGGCATCGCTGAATATCTTGTGAAGAAAAACGCAGACACAAACGTGAAAGACAACGATGGCAACTCTCCATCTGATCTTTGTGAGTCAAAATGGTCGTGGCTGCAGCGTGCAAAGGAGTAGAGGTACTGACAGAGGGTCTACGTCTGTTCCTGCTGTACTGATTTTTCAACTAGTCCTTGTGGATGGCTGTATATGGTGATGTATAACCCTTCCACTAAATTTAGCCTCTGGAAAAATGTTAAAGTAGAGCAGTATGTGTATGTAGTTTTACACATTGTCCTTGTGTAGCCTTCTTTTCCTGTTTCCCCTATTGTGGAGATGACAAGAAAAGTTAAAATCACCACGCAAACTGTTACAGGCTTGCAGCATATGCATAGCAATGCCCATGTTTCGTTTAGTATGCCAATGCCTCTACTTTTTTGGCCATTGCACTGGTAAATCTAATTTTCTTTTTCTATGTCAATGAATCTCATACATGTGTTTGAGAGTCGAATTAATTTCAAATTTCTTGTTGCTCTTATAGTCCTCTCACAAAAATTGATCGAGACCCAAACTAGGGGAGAAAGAATGCTCACAAAATTACTTAGAATAAACCAGTCTTTCTTGACCAATCTTTATTTCAAAACTAGATTATGAATGATTGAAAGTCTTTCAAACAAGAGGAAATGAGGATTGAATATGCCGAAAGTCTTATGATGAGAGATCATCGTACACGGCATTCACATACATGAATTGTTATAAAATACATGGATAATCAAATATATGAATTGTTATAAAAATGTAAGATTGCGCAGTGTAAATACACTTGATGCATATAAGAAGTTCTAGTCTTACGATATCAAATTATTATAATTGACCAAAGGAAAAGAAACATCCCAGGTAATCATCAAATCCCAGGTTCCAAGACCTGATCTTCAAAATCCCAGGGCTCTCCTTGGCATGAAACGGTATCTCCTGTACATTGGGGCTGTAGGCTTGAGATCATATGGCCTACGCCTAAGGCGAGATGGGCGGCGGCCGCAGCACCGAGAACTGAACTCCGCTGTCGTCTGGTCTGAAAAGGCATTAAGCCCAGCAGTCCACGTGTGTCCCCCTTCATTGTTGAACTTTTGCACATAGAGATATTTGGCTTTGAAGATCTCAAACCGTCTTGTTTTCTCTTCACTGGTGGAGTAGACACGATTGTGCTTTGCCATGCAATCTTCAAAAATCTGGGAGATATTAGCTGGGGTGTTTTGTTCCAAGGAACTAGCGGAAGGGGGCTGACATACTGCTAGGGTTGCTGAGAAAACAATGAGCAATATCATTGTAGACATGCAGAAGCTTTGGAGATGAGATCCCATATTGTTTAATGATCTTGAGCGAAAGGGTTGACCTACTTAATGGATTTCACTCACAGACGATTGAGCACAAATACATAATGAGCTCGGTTAACCTTACTTGCAAGGAAACTAGTCTAAATACATTCCAAAACCATAAGATACAAATACTGATATCAAGCTATTTGTATTGATATCAGATATTCACATATCAAACATTCCTAAACAGTAAAGATACAAAAGATTAATTTCTTAAATTATTATTTCATATCTTTAATTCATCTTTACATTTAATTTATGATTTAGTTTTAATTACCTTTCCATTTTTGTTAAGAAAAACGCAGACACAAACGCGAAAGACAACGATGGCATAGCTCAATTCTCCCAGTTCAAATTTTCCCAATTAAGTTGGTGACAGATCTTTATTATACAGTTTATTAGATGGCTTATTGCTTATCACCAATTAGGAGACACCTATATATAGCGATGCAGATGATCTATATTAACATCATACCAATACCTCTTACAGTCCAACACCTCATTGGCTCATTGTTCGCACCTGCATTTTGCCAATCAATTAATTAAGAGCCTCTACTTCTGAGAGAGGCGTTTAATCTGATTGACAACCTAGCTCGATCATCAGAACTATGGCTACTTCAAAACAAAAGTTGTTTGTGATCATCTTGGCTTCATGGGCGGTTGTAGGCTTAGGCCAGTTGACGTTGGATCTTGATGAGGATATCAAGGGACCATTTCCATGCATGCAGAAACTGGCGCCTTGTCAAGTAAGAAATCAAACCAGCAATGATCCTGTTCCTGAGACATGTTGTAAACCGTTGAGGGATATGCTCTTGGGTGACGATAAGAAATGCATTTGCGACGCCTTTAGCGACCCTATGGTGTTGAAGAAGCTGAACTCAACTCAGGATAATGCCATGGATCTTGTGTATTATTGTGGCGGGCAGCACAAGTCATTATGCTACTTCGAAAGTAAGGATACTAAGGATAATGCAAAGCCATCTTCACCATCTTCCCCGCCAAGTCCACCGCCAGCTCATAATGCAGCCTCTCGTTTCTGCAAATCTGGTTTTGCAGCCTCGTTCATTGCAGCTCTGGTTTTTTCAGCAGCATTTTAATTATCAGGAATGCATTTGATTCGTACAATTGTAATTCATGTATTTTTGGCTGTTGTTTTGAAGCGCTAGGTCGATCGTATTGATTGATATCGAGGCATAATTGAAATAATGAAATCTGAAATCTATCATGAAGCAGAGAAGCAGAGAACATGCATGCACACTTTTTGTTTATTACCAGAGGAATTCATTTTCTATTTGAAGGTTGAAATCTTTACAAGTTAGATAAGCTACCCCAATGAGGGTTACGACAAAATTGAGGCAATTTTAGCTAGCCATATTTCGTCTAATGAACTACATTGCAAGCTAAATAAGGCAACCTAGTTTGTAACAAAATCATAATAAAAAGAACAAAGGACCTGGAGAAGATCGTAAATTTCTTTCTTTTAGATTTCTCAGCTGGTGTTGCTGCCTTTTTGGCCGGGTTATTGGGGTTAAGCTAGAGCGTCTTGGTAATCCTTGATATATATCGTAACTTTTATTTTTCATTATTCATATATTTCACGATCTTTACATTTAATTTATGATTTAGCTTTAATTACCATTTTTAGTAAAGATTATTCTTCAAGTATTATAATCCTTAAGATAAAAATACTGATATCAAGCTACTGTATTTGCATTGATATCAAATATTCACATATTAATACATTCCAAAACAGTAAAGATGCAAAAGATTAATTTCTTAAATTATTATTTCAATTTTTTCATCTCTACATGTAATTTATGATTTAGTTTTAATTACCTTCCCATTTTGATTAGTTAAGATTCTAGTATTATATCTTTCTTGTTTAAGGAAAATATGATTTATTGTGTCTTAGTCAAAATATGATTTATTGTGATTTAGTCAAATTATTATTTCAATTTTTTCATCTCTACATGTAATTTATGATTTAGTTTTAATTACCTTCCCATTTTGATTAGTTGAGATTCTAGTATTATATCTTTCTTGTTTAAGGAAAATATGATTTATTGTGTCTTAGTCAAAGTAGAATCAGAATATGATTCGATATCAATGTTGTAATAGGAATATATGTAATTTTCTTATGTATTGTATCCTTTATATACAGAGGCTTATTCTATAAATGAAATACAACGATATTCTCTCCAAATTCTCTCTCTCAGTTAATTTCTCCTGCAATATTTCTCTCTCCGCATTCGGTCTTTTACAATCGCAACCTACTTTGGTCATATTGAGAAGGCAGGAATGGCTTCAGAAGCTTGTTGTTTGATTCAAGATCTAAATCTGAAAGATCACTATAACGGAGCTTCTTTAGTGGAAAAGGATGATGCTTTGAAAGGAGGTTTTGGTACGAGTAAAGCTTATAGTGATTCTTTGATATGTGTGAAGCCCGCTTCGACTATATCTGAAGTTCATCATATGATGGAGCATATAGTTTTGAGGGATGAATCTGATGACTCTAATGGACCTTCTGATGCACAATGTGTTCAAAGGAAGAGGAGAATTCTAACTGTAGAAGAATATAATAAGGTGGTCGAGGAGTTGTACGAGTGTGGGATCCAGCTTCCTTTTAAGTATCCAGATGATGTGATATTAAACCCTCTTCCTGTGAGGTATCCATCGCACCGTTATAGCGAGGAGGAGGAGTGGCAGGTCATATCAGATGACAATGATGAGGTCGAGGAAGAGATGGTGGACGAGGAGGTTGTAGTAGCTTCAAAGAACTTTGTGGAACTTTGTGGCGACTAAAGCTGGGTTGTCTAATTCAATTTAGTGGAGTTTGATCTGGTTATACTTTCTTCTTGTTTGGAGTGTACTTTCTATCTGAATATAGAATTTCGTATTTCTAAAACTGTGCTAACTCATGAATGGTTTTTCTGTCAAAATAGGTCTGTCATATGTTAACAAAAAAAAACTAGAAGAGTAGAAGTATTACTCCAATACATCCTTCCATCGATCAGGTTAATTAAATTAAGAAACCCAATATGAATTGGCTATTGATGTAAAAGTAGTAATGATAATATGTCTGTTGCAGAGTTCCTAGTCCCTCGTCCATAGCTAGATGCAAATCATTTCAATATCGACTCTTGGTTTTGTGGTTTCAATTGCGCAGATCTTTGCTATGGATACTAATAACAGCAAGAACGCTAAAATTGTGAGAGGCCATGGTCACTTTCTTAGTAGGATTATCGATCTTGAATTGGTGCCTGGTTTATTGGAATCATAATACTAACTTTGGTTAACTTTTATCGCCCCCTACGGAAATTTATTGATAAGATAAAAAATATATAAGAAGCTAGAGAACTAAGCCAATGTCAGCCATATAATAACTTTGGTTAACTTTTATCGTCCCCTACGAAAATTTATTGATAAGATAAAAAATATACAAGAAGCTAGAGAACTAAGCCACTGTCAGCCATATAATACGAATAACGTCTGAGTGAGGTGATATGAAGTTAAAATTTGTTTAAAAAATTCAATTTTACTTGGATTACCAAATTTCATAATACATTTTTTCTCTATGTTTCATGGATCCAATATAATTGTTTGCTTTTCTATTTCTAATTTGGTACACAAACAAATGGGCTGATCCTATATATGTTTATGTACCTCCCACTTCTAACTGTCATTAACCGTTTTCGCCACCCTTGTGCAACATGGATTTTGGCGGAGTATCTCCCCACCATGTCCCATATGACCTCGCCTTTCTCTTTTTTTCTGTACCCCTTTCTTCCTTTAACGCCAAGCAATGGCGAAGGGGGTCTATCTTCTATTCGCCGCCGCGATTGTTGCTCTTATAGTCCTCTCTCCCTTTAAGCCACGCCACCATGGCCATCACCGACGCCTTGGCTTCACCTGCCACGTCCCCATTTTCGACCCTCTAGTATCCAAGATGGAACGGTACGTGGAGGAGAAGGGATTAGAAGACCACAATCATACAATAGATACGGAACACGACTTGGTTATTGCTAATGATGTTGAGGAAGCTCAGCAATATTTGAACGAGGCGGGAAACTTGAATTTAACCATGAGGCTGGTGAATCTCTTCCCTTTGTTGGATGTGGCACCCGAAGATGGATTTGTTAGCTACGATGAGCTGAAGCATTGGATTGTGGCACAAGCCATGGAAAGAATGATATATAGGACACGAAGAGTAATGGCAGAAAATGATAGAGATGGAGATAGAGCCATTTCTTTCAGGGAGTATCTGCCACAATTTTCCATTGAGGATATTGGTACAATACTTGTCTACCTTCTACATGTTGCACTTTTCTTTCGAGCTCCATTTCATAATGTTAAGCCTTGTTTGGTTCACGGAATGGAAAATGTTTCAAAACTCTAGAGCACCGTAGGGTTTCAAATAATTTCCACCCTTTGATTTCGGAATCTTTTTTCATTGCAAAATTTCTAATTCGCGAAGCAGAACGATGTTGTTGTATATTTTGGATTCTTTGGACAACCATTGATGATGTTAATGATTGTCAAACAGATAGGAATGATATGGAGCATGGAGAAGCTGGATGGTGGAAGCAGCAATTTGATAATGCTGATGCTGATCGGAATGGTTTACTTACCTTCAGTGAACTTAAAGAGTAAATTCTCTAATTTTATTCCCATACTAATATTTTCTTCTAAGATTTCGGCTAATTTACCTTTCATTTGCAGTTTTTTGCACCCAGAAGACAGTTCAAATGACCGAATTCAAAGATGGCTGTTGACAGAAAAGATGAAGTACATTCATTCTCATCACATACAATACCGATTTTCTCTCTTGTTTACCACATTCCTTTTCTATGAACAGTTTGTTGGATCCCTAGTTTGTTACATGCATGATTAATATTAATTTGAAATGTGCAGAAGGATGGACCATGATAAAGATGGCAAGCTGAGTTTTGTGGAGTTTTCGGACAATGCTTACAATGTCTTTAAGAATTACGTTGAATTTGAGACAAGCGACGTACCCATAGCAAAAGAGAAATTTGCAGAGCTTGATGTGAACAAGAACAAGTACTATACAGACATCAAACTAGCTTGTTTCTTTTTCATTTACTGCCTAAATTAACAACATGTATGACGACTAATTTCAAAAATTGGGAAATGTTTGGCATATTCTTGGAAGCTGAAGAATTGAGACCGATACTGCATTATCTTTACCCAGGAGAACTAACCTATGCTACTTATTACACAAGTTTTCTAATTCATGAGGTCAGTTGAGTGCAGTATATATACATTGTAGTATATATGAATGTGAAAGAAAGCACTGGTTTATTAGATACATTTGAGCATTTACTGAAAAATGTGATGGTGGCATTGTTCATTTCAGGCTGATGATAACAAAGATGGAAAATTAACGTTGGAAGAGATGCTGCATCACGAAGATGTTTTCTACAACACGGTCTATGAGAGCAGCGACGACGATGACATCCATGATGATCATGACGAATTCTAAACTACTTTGATGCAATGAAAATGCAATGTTTTGATCTATGTAATCTGGTGGAGGATTGTCCTACGTATCTCAACATTTGAAAGTTGCTAAGGAGACTCCAATTGCAGGAAGCAATGCATCAAGAAGAAAAATGTAGTTGGAAGGTTCATTAGGAAGTACCATTTTTGATTTGCACAAATCCAAGTGCCCTCCTAGCTAGACAGATTTATAAAGTGTTTCCTGCAAAATCACTTGTTATGAAAAGAACTCCAAACATTGGAGGGAATTTTTTTTGTGAAAAAACAAAAACAAAAAAACACAAACTCCAAACAAACCCTAACAAAGAATGATGTGCTTTGTTTGGCTGTTTCCTGTGGAAAACTTAAAGGAAAATAGAAATGAAGGAAATGGATTTTCAATGACAGTAGCAAAGTTCCAACTTCCAACTCATGATGGGCTCTTTTCTTATCTGTGCATCAATTATATATTTCTTACTTCTTTATGAAGAGAAAATAATAATTGTTGTGGCATTGTCATCATCATTTTTAGAGTCCAGGTAATGTGCTTTGTCTTTCCACCAATGAGTTGCTTGGAGCCAGTAGTGCAGGTAATGCTATGTAGCTACTGTACATAACATCAACATCTTAAAGCCATCACAATCTCAACCTTTGATCACTCTATTTTGATCACTCTATTTTGTGCTCTCTTCCTTATGTAATATGCACCCATATCACAATCAGTTAATAGAAATGTACAAGTTTAAAGAAAGTCTTTATAAGCTCTTAGTGTGCGTTTCACTAATAACAACAGCTGTACGTAACAACAGTTATACAACTAAAAAGTTACGTATTTTAAACGTCTTTTGTGTACACGATGAAATAAGTACACAATTTTTTCTTAATCATTCATAACCATTTCATATGTAGTAACTGTTAATCATCATGCATCTGAATTAATGTCATCTAATCGCGTAAAATTAGTACCCCATTATTTACAATGAGAAAAACAAAAAAGGTGTACATTTCATCCTTAAAAAAATAAGGGAAAATGCCCATTTGGTCAGAAACAAAGATTTAAAAGCCTATTTCAATGAAAATAATAGTCAAACGCCCATTTCAATGAATTATAAACAAAAGACGAAATTAACCTTTGCATATTATCTTTAAAGAAAAAAACGTAGCCTCTCTGGATCAGAACCTCTCTCTCTCTCTCTCTCCTTTCTTCACCAACCTCACCTCCGCCGTGCTGCACCCTCTCTCTCTCTCTCCTTCCTTCACCATCCTCGCCTCCACCGTGCTGCACCATCTCTCCTCCGCCTGCGACACCGGAAACACTATCCAAATCCAAAACTTCAGCGTTTGATTCCTTCCTGGAGACCGAGCCCTCGTCGTCGCTCTGGAGCTCGTCACCCTTCGCTCTGCGCTCGTCGATCACCCCTCATACAACAACCTCGGCAGCCGATCAAACTCCGCCGCCTCGATCCTCGGCGGCCACACCGTCGGGTTCTTGTAGCACAAAAACACATGCCTCTCGTAAAACTCCACCGTCTCGGCGAGTTGACTCGTCCGGAACTCAGCTCTCAAAAACCCGAACTCCGCCTCTCCGCCGCCGCCACAACTGTTGTCCGCCAAGAGGCCCTCGTTCTGGAAGCTCCCGGAGGCCCTGCAGCCGAAGGCGTGGTGCGAGTTCGGGTCAAAAGCGAGCGGGTCGGATATGACAATCGGGGAGGAGGATGAAGTGGAGGAGGACGACGAGGCGACGAATAATGAGAGGGAGGAAGACGACGCGTCACAGGTTCGGTCTCTGGCCGCCGTAGTCATTTGAGAGAGAGAGGTTTTGAGTTAAGAGATTTGTTGTTGTTTATTCTAGTGGTATGGGAAGAGGAGAATGGGGATGGGCTTTTCTCTCTTCTCTTTCTCTACTACTACTAGTAAGTCTCTTTGGTCACCCAATTTGGGAAATTATTACACATGCTTTTATGGGTATATTTGACTCTGCTCTTTTTTGGGGTGATTACTAGGTGTCAGTAACTGGAAACAAAGTGATTATTGGGTGTCAGTAACTGAAAACTAAGTGATTACTGGGTGTCAGTAACTGAAAACTAAAAGTTATTGGGGGTCAGTAACTGGTTACTGGGTGTCAGTTATTAATCAATAACTGGTTACTGGGGGTTAATAACTGGTTATTATGGGTCATTAACTGATCAGTAACTGATTATTGGGGATCAGTAATTGGTTACAGGGGAAAATCCGGTGACCGGAATCTGGCGGTCGGGGAAAATCCGGTGACCGGAATCCGGCGGTCGGGGAAATTCCGGTGACCAAAATCCGGTGGCCGGTGACCAGAATCCGGCGGCCGGTGACCGGAGTCAGAGGTTCCGGCCATGTCTTCTTGTTGAAGAGGTAGGGGCAAAATAGTCTTGAAATAATATGGTTTGTTAAGACTTTAGTAAAGATTTGTGCATTTGGGCATAAAAATGGTTACCTTATATTGGAATGGGCTAATGCAAAAGATTATCATTAGAATGGAAAAGAAGAAGTTTGAATTAGTACTAAATGGGTATTTTCCAAAAAAAATAATAGACCCATACGAACGCGTTCTATAAAACTGGGGCCCGCAAATTATTGAAATCCATTCCTTTTTTTTCAAAAGAAATTAAATGAAATTATTACCCTTTCTGCAAAATCCAAAGTCCAGCTGAGCAACTCTCTCTCACTATTTCTCTGAGGAAGAAGAAGAAGAAGAAGCCCTCTCTGCTCCGATCCGTAACCGCACGGTTTTCCAAGCTCTCTCTTCGTTTACAGGTACTTCTATATATCACTGCTTTATTTCAAATCCCTAATTTTCGTTTCAGTGCTAAAAACTAGTGTTATGTTACATGTACTACTGTGATTTTGATTTTGATTTCAAAGCGGTTCGATTCGCTTGATTACTGTTCGATTCCGCTCGATCGGTTCAGTTTCGATACTAGCTTGAAGCAATTCGATCGGTTATGGATTTGAATTTTTTATTTTTTTTTTGTGAATTTTTTATTTATTTAATGTGGTGAGGATTTTGTGAAATCGTATGCGTGTGATTGTGTTTAGCCTCATTTGATCTGTGAAATTGTTCGTTTGGATTTTGGTGATGCGGTTTTTGTGTTATGGATTGTTTTAGTGGAAGTGAGGGTTTTTGGTTCTGTGAGTGTAGCAGGGTTTAGGTTCAAATTTGATGTGTAATGATGAATGGATAGTGTAATATAGATTTTTGTTAGCAGTGTTAAGGAAACTGTCCGAATCGGCTTTAATTGATTATGCTATGGACTGATGGTTACTGTAATCATAATGTTCACACTCACTCTTTCAGTTGTAGAAGTATTTGTTCTGTTGGTAGATTTTGGAGTGGTTTCGGGAATGGCTATTTTCTGCGGTTAATTTGGATTATTCAGGCAAATTCACTAACTCAGGGGTTTGCGGTTTTCTTTTTATGTCCAGCTGTAGGTTTATGTTTGGTTACTTGATGTTAATACCTTCTCAGTCTGTAGTCCTGCAAGAATGTGGATGTTATGATCTATTTGTCACCTGTTACCTTGAATTGATCTAATTTATTAAACAGTTATTCTTTTTGTAGTTTCAGATACAGTATGGCGCTGGAAGTTACCCAGGTGCTTCTGAATGCTCAAGCAATAGATGGCACTGTGCGGAAGCAGGCTGAAGAAAGCTTGAAACAGTTGCAGGAGCAAGATCTTCCTTTGTTTTTGTTATCTCTTTCTAGAGAGCTAGCGAATGAAGAGAAACCTGTCGAGAGCCGAAAATTAGCTGGTTTGATACTGAAGAATGCTTTGGATGCTAAGGAACAACATAGGAAGTCTGACCTTGTTCAGAGATGGCTGGCACTAGATCCTTCTGCGAAGAACCAGATTAAAATGTGCTTGTTACAGACCCTTTCTTCCCTTGTGGCAGATGCTCGTTCAACTACTTCACAAGTCATTGCGAAAGTTGCTGGTATTGAGTTGCCTCAGAAACAGTGGCCAGAACTGATTGGATCACTCTTGTCGAATATTCACCAGTTACCGCCTCATGTAAAGCAAGCCACTTTAGAGACTCTTGGCTACTTGTGTGAGGAAGTCTCGCCTGAAGTTGTGGATCAAGATCAAGTAAATAAAATACTGACGGCTGTAGTTCAGGGTATGAATGCATCCGAAGGGAGCACTGAGGTTAGACTTGCTGCCACCCGAGCACTGTACAATGCTTTGGGTTTTGCTCAAGCCAACTTTAGCAATGCTATGGAGTGTGATTATATTATGAGAGTTGTCTGTGAGGCAACTCTCTCCCCAGATTTGAAGATACGACTGGCTGCTTTTGAGTGTCTGGTTGCAATTTCATCAACTTACTACGACAAAATAGCCCCTTACATTCAAGACATCTTTAACATCACAGCAAAAGCAGTTAGGGAAGACCAGGAACCAGTTGCTCTTCAAGCCATTGAATTCTGGAGTTCAGTTTGTGACGAGGAGATAGATATATTGGAAGATTATGGGGGTGATTTTACAGGGGACTCTGATATTCCTTGCTTTTACTTTATCAAGCAGGCACTCCCTGCCCTTGTCCCTATGCTTTTGGAGACACTACTTAAGCAGGAAGAGGATCAGGATCAGGATGAAGGAGCTTGGAATATTGCTATGGCTGGGGGAACATGCCTTTGTCTAGTGGCTCGGACAGTGGGCGACGATATTGTTCCGCTTGTCATGCCATCTATTGAAGAAAACATAACAAAGCCAGAGTGGAGGCAAAGGGAAGCAGCGACTTATGCTTTTGGTTCCATCTTGGAGGGTCCGTCGGCAGACAAGTTGACACCTATTGTTAATGTTGCTTTGACATTCATGCTCAGTGCTTTGACAAAGGACCCAAACAACCAAGTGAAGGACACTACTGCTTGGACCTTAGGAAGGATTTTTGAATTCCTTCATGGTTCAACTGTGGATGCACCGATTATTACACCAGCAAACTGCCAACAGATCATCACAGTTCTTCTTCAAAGCATGAAGGATGTGCCAAATGTTGCTGAGAAGGCCTGTGGCGCTCTTTATTTTCTTGCCCAGGGTTATGAGGATATAGGAGCATCATCTCCCCTGGCTCCTTTTTTCCAGGAAATTGTTCAATCTTTAATCACTGTTACTCACAGAGAAGATGCTGGGGAATCACGATTAAGGACTGCTGCATATGAAGCGTTGAATGAAGTTGTTAGATGTTCGACTGAAGAAACTGCTTCCATGGTATTGCAACTTGTACCTCTTATAATGATTGAACTGCACAAGACTCTTGAGGGCCAGGGACTAGCATCTGATGAGAGAGAGCGGCAGAGTGAGTTACAGGGACTTCTCTGTGGGTGCTTACAAGTCATTATTCAAAAGCTAGGTTCGTCAGAGCCAACCAAATATGTTTTTCTGCAGTATGCAGATCAGATAATGGGACTTTTCTTGAGAGTATTTGCTTGTAGAAGTGCTACTGTCCATGAGGAAGCCATGCTTGCCATTGGGGCCCTTGCTTACGCAAGTGGCCCAGAATTTGCAAAATACATGCCCGAGTTTTACAAGTATCTGGAAATGGGTCTTCAGAATTTTGAGGAGTACCAAATCTGTGCTGTCACGGTCGGTGTTGTAGGGGATATTGCTAGGGCATTGGAAGATAAGATTCTGCCATACTGTGATGGAATAATGACCCTACTGCTAAGGGATTTATCAAGTAACCAGCTGCACCGCTCTGTAAAGCCTCCAATATTTTCCTGCTTTGGTGATATAGCACTGGCGATAGGAGAGAACTTTGAGAAGTACTTGATATATGCCATGCCAATGCTTCAGAGTGCTGCTGAGATGTCGGCCCGCACATGTGCTGATGATGAATTGACAGACTATACCAATTCTCTAAGAAATGGAATCTTGGAGGCATATTCTGGGATTTTCCAAGGTTTCAAGAACTCACCAAAAACACAGCTCTTGATAGCTTATGCTCCTCATATACTGCAGTTCTTGGATAGCATATACATGGGGAAAGACATGTGAGTCCGTCTGGTGTTTAGTACTTTTATCTTTTTTATATATTTGTGTGTGTGTGTGATATATTGTTCCCCCCTAATTTTGGAACTCTACTGGTTTGTAGGGATGACGTGGTGATGAAAACAGCTATTGGAGTTCTGGGAGATCTAGCAGATACACTGGGAAGTCATGCAGGCTCTTTGATACAGCAATCTATGTCTAGCAGAGAGTTTTTGAATGAATGCTTGTCTTCAGAAGATCTTTTGATTAAAGAATCTGCAGAATGGGCCAAGTTGGCAATTAGTCGTGCCATTTCTGTCTGAGGCTGCCACCTGGTGTATTCTATTTGTTTGGAAGTCCCTGCATGCATTTGGGTGTGTTGAGTTGGGTCATAGAATTGCATGAGTCAAGCATCACCATTTTCAGTCAGGCAACGGAAGCTGTGTCAGTCTTCAAGTTGTCACTAACTTGCATCATCTACAAAAGTTGTGACTAACAATTGCATCAGCACAAAGGGCTTGGGTCCTGGTAATTTCATAGAAGAGTGGGCAGTGAGTGTCACTGAAGCGGTTTCAGGCATGCAGGTCACAGAGGATTTTGGCACCAGAGTGGACGGTAAGTGACATTGATGAGTGCAACTTTTCTCAGCCACTCAGGTCGATTGGTCTTTGAATACTGAAGGTCTTACCAATATGTGTGTCTCCTGCGGTGATCTCCTCCAGTGATTTTTGGGTCGGAATGCATAAATTCCCTAATGTTTGCTCGGGTGCTGATGCCTTATCACCACCCGTTGTGTGCCATGTCCCTCACGTCTTCCTTACCAGGTCTTGATTCCTGAATCTAGAATCTGCATCTATTCATATCTTCATTCATCCGTCATAGTTGTGTATTCCAGAATATCTCATCAGCAGATCTGACTGCTTTCTCTTATGGGTTGAGGGTCGAGACGTGCTATTGGAAAACGCAGATCCTGCATTGCATTATTCATTTTTCATATTCACAAAGTTATTAGATTTAAGTCAGTTTCATATGTCCAATATACCATGCATTTCATGAAATCATTGTAATGCGGCTTTTTTGAAGAACAGGTTTTTCTTTTGCTCAGGAACATGTAATAACTTCATGGGTTTTGCTATCTCCACCTTTTGGAATTTGGTATCATTCAACATCACAAAGTGTAATGGTGCTTGATTGGGAGAGGCATTGTATTTGGTGGATTACCTCATTTGTTATCTTTCAAGACATATTACAAATTAAACTTTATGTGAATTTTGTGATATAATTTTCATTACCCCTTGCAACAAGCTCTATTCTGATTTTGGTATTCATTGCAATATGTTTACCTAGCAAATTATGTTAGGCAGATATGGTAGATTTTCAGCTAAAGTAGTCTGAGTTTTGAATAGGAAGATATGGTAGATTTTCGAACACTGAAGGCAGTTCAGAGAAGGTGCTGTAATGTATTGTGAATTTGTGATATGACTCCCACTAGCACACACCATTGTGCGAGTGAGTGGAATAATACTGAGCTCTCTGCTTTTCCATATTGTACCTCTTGTTTGTTTCTCTGGCAAATCCCCCGCCACACCATGTGAGGTGATCTTCTTCCTTGGGAGTCTTGGACTCGTCATTAACTTTATGAAAACAAAAGCTTAGAAATTAAATATATAGCTATTAAATCTCAGTGAGCATCCAAAATGAATAGCCAGTCCCACTTTGGTAAAGTCCATTACAGTGACACTACATTACATTACGCTGTTCACAGCACTTACTTATCTCATCCATGGCTTCCATAGACCAAGTACCAAGCATAGCTTCATGTTCCAAAAATGGACTAGCCCTCCCCATCATTACCAACATAGATTACCAGGGTCCTAAATTAGGGCTTTAGGGGAATATGATTAGTGCAAACATGTTTTGTCTTAATAGAATTAGTATAAGATAGTAGTGTACTTGTAAATGTTTGACTTGTCCCCTCTATTGTGAATACTATGATAGTGCTCCCCCCTCTCCCAACTCTCAACTAGTAGTGGGTCGCCAAAATTTTCAATTCAACCCTTGTAATTCATCATAGGTTTTCATGTATCTAATATATATTTGCTCTCATCTGTAGCCCACTTTGTGTATATGATCCACTTTGCAATGAAAGCCGAAATAGAAGGACCTAAAGCAGAATTAGGTCATCAGTGGTGTTTTGTACTACGGAAAGTTGAAATGAGATCTCTTTAGGAGGTGGGATAATGTCACACCCCGATTCGAAATCGATGTCCTTTTTCTATCCGTTGAGGTTTGGGTTAGATCCAAAGTTGAAACCAGATCTTTAGGAGGTGGGATAAAGAGAATTTGATGAACTTGATCTCCAAGTCTAACATTGTCAAAGGTCTATTGAGAATCACTATTAGTTTTGTCGAGCGAAAGCCTTAAGGTTATGAATATGTGAATGTGAAGAAATATCTTAGCAAATCAAAAAATTGTTCTAAAACAGGGCCGCCTAACCCATCTAGGAGTTACAAGCCAACCATCCGTCTTAGTAATGTCTAGCGAGTTTTCGAACCATGGTTATATGTCGTGTTACAAAACAACACCGTCCAGCACGCCTAGACGACTTCTATACGCTATAAGCCTGCCCTCTAAATTGAGAGCGTCTAATGAGTTTTCAAACTTTGATCATAGTACTTGTACTTGTGTTGTATCTTGGAACCGATACAAGTGTTAGATTTATGGTACACGTAATATCTTTGTTGTGATGACATCTCTTTACACAATTTATCGACAATGGCATTGAAACAATGGGCCTGCACTTGGAACTTGTGCACCATTGAAAACAATGGGAGCATATAATAGCCATGAGGGCGTCTGATGCGTCAATGTCGACACATGATCATGAACATTGTTGAAGATGAGAATTGATAAAAGAAAACGGGCAAGGAATTCAAGCCATGCAAGGAATTGTTGCAGGAGTTGACTTGTGTTTGTGGGCAAAAGGGAAGTAGGGTAAAGCTAACATTCATCATCATCATCATGTTTCTGTTGCTATTGGGTAGGATGAGTGCACACAATGAATGCTATAACAGCTTTCTTCTCTGCTCTCTTTAACTATATATAGCTCCTTATAAGTCATAGCGCACATGCTTTGCAATTGCTTGCTTCCTACCACCCAAGTATCTTTCAGCAACCATAGAAGGCCACCCTCTCTTCCCCTACCTCCCTCCTCTAGAGCCGAAGACCTTTAACTTTATCGATAAGAGATCACGACGAAAATAAGCAATGGTTCAGCTTAGAAACAACTTCGTCATTCTTCAAGTACTTCTCCTCTCAGTGCTTCTCATTTCCTTAGTTTCAGGTAATTAATTACGCCAAATAAAAATCTCACTCATAATGGCATATGTGTGTTTTAAACTTTTGACCTGATAAGTACTGCATGCAACTCTTGTAGGTAACAACACTGTTGAAGGCTTCAAGGATGACAATGATCAGTTACTTCACAAGGTATATATAGCACTAGTGCTTTTATCAGAAGCTTGATTCTGCTAGCTTACAGGATTAGCTAACTAGATAGTTGATATGGTCTGTGTTTGAAGGGTGTCAAAGTGAATTCAAGGAAGCTGTTTATGATGCCAGATGCAACAATGCATGACTACGATGATGCGGGAGCCAACCCCAAACACGACCCTCGAAGGAGACCTGGCAATGGGAGAAACCCATGATCGATTTTGGACTGCTACTATACGACTACTACTACTACTTGATCCACTTATAGTATCGATAATTTTGATCATGTACTAAGGAATTAAAGGAGACGATGTACGTCACCTGATATACAGGGCTAGCATTAATCCAGACTAGAGTTTCTTCAATAATGCTGATATGATATGCTGGTGTACTAGTCTAACGAGTTGTCCTGTGTGGCCATTAGCCATATATAGGAATACCAACTTCATATCATATGCAATTCCTTTTGGCTACTGTTTCTCTATTATATATGTATCAAGTATGAAATAAACTTTCTGCCATTGGCACTGTATGAATATATTTTTTCTAGTTCGAACAGGTTTAAAGGCCTTTACCAGCACTTAACTAGCATAAACATCCTTTTTACTTCATCATCTGGACTTTTAGGTGGATATTAAGAGCTGATATGCTATTGTGTTTGCTGCTGACTCAAGTTAAGACACTACTTTTCCTCATCTGTTAGAAAAGCCACCACTTCTAATGTCTGCTTGACTATCTTTTATGTGTGTGTTTCTCTAATTATCAAACTTTTGAGATTCTTTGAGGATTGGGATTCGGTCATCTCAAAAGGGCATATATTTGATCTTATACACGCACCTTTAGATTTTGCTGTAGCCTGTGAATGCATGAGCTAGCACTTCCGCTTGAAACTTGTGATTTCAGAACCTCAAAAGTCATTTTCCCACATAGTTCTTGCCCCTGAGGGAAAGGTACTCGCTACGACCTGTCGTATTATCTTGTCAATTTTTGGCAATGTCTGGCTGGTAGTGTGTGTGAGAGTGAGAGAATTCTAGCACACTGCACACATTATAGTTCAAACCACTCTCTGGTTGATTGATTAATTTCTTCAATCACAAACTATCATTGATCATGTAAAATCATCTAAATTTTACTATTACACTTGCAAGATTATTCTAGTTCACCTAAATAAAAAGTATATCAAGGCGTGAGGCATGTACAATTATGATTATACAAATGTAAGTGTGAAAACCTATGTTGATTTCCAGTATATACATCATCCTCAGGAGTCAGGAACTCAGGATGCCTCAGATTCATGAAGAAAGCAACGATGTTGACATCCAAATTCCAAGCGAAACGAGCCCGATAGTAGCAAAAGCTTGCCCAAATTCATATACAACATTTTGTTTTTGGAAGGGCAAACGTTGCCAGTCTGTTCGCCTGTGGGTGATTCAAAACCAGGGTTTAGAAACAGAAAAGAAACCAAACAAGGTGGTGATCAAACCATGCCTGCATGTAGATGTAGAACCAGATACATACCCTAAATCCGCAATGACGATGCTGATATTATCTTGTGACTTGTTATCCTGCAGAACGTGTAAATCTTATGTCATAAGAGACTACCCAATTAAGTAAAGAATCTAACCACTATGGTCAGAGTAAAACAGTGTTCAGTAATTAGTTCTTACCAGAGCAGCTTGAGCAAGCGCGTCACAAGCTAGCTGAAATCAGAAACAAAAAGTATATGTAGTTAAGCACTGTTCTAGAATCAATGTAGTTTTCCAAATACAAATGTGCAGGCCATATATACCTGGACATCTCCGTGTTGTCGAAGCTGATTCCTTACAAATGAAACCGCATCTGAGCTGAAATTGACAGCAACAGAAGTTTAAAGGTGACTCCTCTCTTTTGAATAGATTGAAGAGAAAAGTATGACAATTGGGGAAAGTTTTCAATGAGCAATCAAGAGTGTCATGATACCTGTTTATGTAATCCCATAAGCCATCAGATGCTAACACTAGAAATTCTGAGTCTGCCCCAAGACTTGCTTGATAAATGTCTGGAGTTGCAGTAACAAGGTCTCCACTGAATTGCACTCTGGAACAACATAAAATGAGTGGTTTTACTTTATAACCGCTGTTTTACCATATACTACAGTAAAAGAAAGAACAGTCTTCTTTACGCTACTTGCTCCTAGACTAGAGTACACTAGTGTTTAAACCATGTGTTTATGATATGCTTAGTAGTGATGAACTGACCAAACTCCAAAGAATCCTAAATTACAAGAGAAAAAGGCTGGGAAGAGAAATATTGATGCAAGCAGTAGTCATTAAGATGTACAAGATTACTCACCGAGATACAAATTTCTCCGTCCATCTTCCTTCTTCAACTCCTTTCTTCAGCATCCTTTCCATTTATCAAAATGCAACAACCCTCAGTATTGTGCATAACTTGATAATCCTTATATCAAAAATTACATGAAAAACTAACAAATGCATCCCTAAGTTATAGAAGAATGATCAGAAAGTTAGAAGACTGAACTCGTTTTTCTTTGTCTTGAACCGCATGTCACCAAAAGCGCGAGATACAGCAATGTCTCCACAAATTCTTCCATTGACGATCTATAGACACCAAATGTAAGTTCTCAACCGATGAACATAAGACCAAACTCAAATGCAATCACACAATGGAACAAAGGAAAAACACCAATCAGTTTTAACTGTTGTCTGCAAGGTTAATACCTTACAATGTCTTTCAAGCATTTACTATCTCAAAAAAGGTAAAAACTTGGAAATAAACGAAGAATAGAAAAACACACCCATCCACCTGCTTCTCTGATTCTTTCAATTTCTTGCAGACAGACCTTGTTGCTTCCATATGGTCGATGAGGGCTAGTCAACACCTCTGCTTTTCCAGAACAAGACTGAACCTGCATCAGTCAGTGAGCTGATAAATCAGCAAACTATATACCACCTTTCATATAAAAGGGGTCTATACATACACCAGGAGAGCATTCAAATAAAAGCACCATACCACAGACGAATCGCCAACATGTGAAATGAAAAGCATATCGTTCCCAACAAACATAACAGTAGCTGTTGAACCAGACTCATCTTCTTCCCCATTCCTCTCAAGCCTTTACAAAATGAAACACCATCTAAACCTTCCATGGAATAATATCGAATACAGAATCATGTTTGCAACTATACTATACAAATTTCATGCAAATGCCAATTCAACATATTTGCCTACCAATTCAACAACTTTGCATCAACTCTTTCAAATGCCTCCTGTAAAGCCTCTCTAATAGCTTTGATATCCTTCCCACTTAATAGCGAACCGCCTTGTAAAGCCTCACAACACTCTTTGTAGAGCTCATCTCTGTTACCAAAGATTGAAATTATTCAGAAAGTTAAACCCCGGACTCAGAAAACTATATGATGCTTATACACAATATCATATTGCTCAAATAGTAACCAACGTACTTGCTATTAACAAACTAACCAAGAAACTTTATTTGTCCAAAACTGCCATTTTTCACCAAAACCGTGGACTATAGCACACGTTTTTATAGCCAAATCGCATTTTCTTATTTTCTTCACCAAAACAAAACCTTCCCACCCTCGAATTATAATATTTTTAACAGTTCTCATACTCAAACTCGAAAAACAAAAAAAACCAATTCAAAGAGAAAAAGTAGCAACTATTAATATAACAAAACCTGAGAAACTTGACAGAGGAGAAGCCAGCATGTCCATCAAAAACCGCAGCAAATGAATAACCGTCAAGGCCATCGGACCGGACAACAACGCCGTCTTCCATCTCTTCCCGCGCTCCCTGCAAGCTGGTGGAGCCCCACCTGACTCCGGCGACATCAGCAGAGGACGATCCCGGCGCGTCTATGGCAATCGCTGAGCATAGTGGGGTAGTTGACTTGTTGGAAAAGCTGCTGCTACTGTTCTTGTTGGTGTTGGTGGGTGAGGTCTTGAATGAGCCAGTACCTCCACCGCTGCAGTTGTATTTGGTTAAGAGGAACCTCTGCAGTTGTGGACTTAACAGAGCCATGCAGAAGTCTCTACTACTGAGTTGAAGCGGTGAGTTAGGGAACGAGTTGTGAGTTCTGAGAATGGTGGTGGAGGATAAGAGGGAGACCATAGGAGAATGAAGCTAGGCCTTTAACTGATTTAACGGATTGGGGTGGGAAAGTGGGGCCATTTGGTGCATTATGATTGGACAATGTTTGCCACGTCAGATTGACAAAGGGTTTGACTGTCAACGGTTTATTCAGTAAGTTCTTATTTTTTCCGAGCGAGTTACCACTCGTAGTCGGGAGCGTTTTAGGTACAGGGGAGTATGGCTTCTCACTAAGGGATGTACTTTCTTAAGCCTACAGCGTTCGTCACCAACCCTATTAGGTGGTTTGACTCACTGCTTTGAAGCCAACATTTACATCATAACATGTTTCTACTAGACCAACCCCATTAGGTGGTTTGATTCACTACTTTGAAACCCGATGAAGATGAGCCGAGAAATTTTATGATCAAGGTTTTAAGGAAGACATTGTGTGTTCCACATCTTAAAGAACAAGTGTAATAAGAAAACAACAATCACCGCCCAGAAATTCCGCCCCCCTTATTACGGTACACTGTTCTTCAACAAGGTACTCTTGTTGGAGTGAAAAGAACAATTGTTGGAGAGGTGAGTATTGTTATAATTTTTAGCATGTATGGTTTATAGTTTAGTACAAGTTTCAGACATGTATGGATTTTCTTGGCCAACCTACTGGTTTAATCGAATAACTGTAAATGCTAGGAAAGATGTTTCATGATCTCAAATTCATTTTTCTTCACCAATTTCCAAGTGTAACAGGGAGAAGCAAAATATATGCAAAAAAGATACCGTAAAACAATACCGTCTAAAGTACCATTACAACATGCACAACACAAAATCAAGTATAAAATTCTTTCAAATATGATGGCCCTGGTTGGAAGGGGTCAGATTCTTCATATGCTTCCGGTCTATAAAACCCAGCATCATTCACACGGTTACTTAGCACCTGAAGGACAGCTTTCTTCTTACCCCCATATTCATCTCGGTTGTTCTCAACATACTCGTTGGCCTCAGCCGCAATTTCATTCACAAAATCAAACCGGTTGTCCTCTGAGAGTAGTAGTCTCTCAATGTCCATTCCCATGAGCTGTCCTCCATCCTTGACCTTCCGAACCTGTTCCTCCAGAAAAGGAACTCTGTCCATTCCGTATCGCAACATGTCATCCTTCTTTGTCTAAAGCATGGAAAATGTGGACATCTTCAGTTAATGCTCAATAGCACAGTATGAGAAGGTTCTGACTTACAGGGTATACAAAACAGTAATGATCACTCATGCAGCTGAAATTTATCAGTAAACACAGAATTTGTGGGGGAAAGGCAAACTTGCATATAAAATGCTCTCCAGTTATACACACTAAAATCCAATACGAAACAAACTCAAACTTCTATTGAACATAAATCATGTTTTTCCATCAGAAATCAACCAAACAATAGACTCATCGACTTAACCTTACAATACTTGACTCTCAAATATATTATCACTTTCTCACCTACATTCGACCCCTTTGCTGTAAGAACCTAGTTATGCACAAGCAACAACAACTAAATCTACTGCGATTTAAATTGCTTAAATCTTCTGTTCAAAACCCATCGTTCAGTTCACAAAAGTCAAAATTTACGTACTTTCAAATTTATTATGTTTCACTTAAGTAGACACTGAAGCAAGTTCACCTTCCCACATTTCAAATCCTCTCAACATTGGAGTCTAGACTGTATTGCATGCCCAGTAGCAGCCACTGAACTTGTCACATGAAGAATCCCATCTCAACATGTCACATATTGTCTCCTCACCCAGTTCCACACAACTGATCAACTCAATATGAGAAAAACCTCACTTCTTGTCTTGTAATTCAAAACAAACCAAACAATCCACGACTTAGAGACTCATGACCATAACCTTACAATGCGAAAAACTACAATTGGCTGCACCTAAACCCTAATGCCACCACCCTATCCTTAAGCTGTTAAGCACCAACAATAACAATTCCACAAGCCTTTTCTCCAAACTACTTCACAATTTCACATAGAATTCATATCTTTCACTACTATCGTAACATATTCACTAGATGGAACAATCAATTAGGGTTTCTCAAACAGTACCAGTTTCCTTCGTCGCCACACGCTCCGACCTTTCCCATTCCTTTGCACTTCTGAAATCACCTGCTTCCAAGAAAACACCAAAACCAACATCAAATGCCAAAAAACGAATATTCATCAAAATAAAAACAAACCCAAAAAAAGAACAGAAAGGAATGAGAACATATCTCTCACCTGCGTTCTGAAGAAGCAGTTGGAAGAAGCCACTGTGTTTTCCACTCTCAGTTGTACCGCACTCTGAAACAATGAAAATAAAGACATTCAGAATCCAAATTTCATTTGGGTTTGGATTTTATAGAGAGAGAGAGAGAGAGAGAGAGTACATGGGAAGAAGATGAGAGAGAGAAGGAGGGAAGAGTGGAAGCCATGGCTGACCAGCTCAGTTGTGTTTATCTTCTGAGTTGATGTTGGTTTTAGTTACTCACGCTGTTGGGTAAATGCACGAAAACAAACATAGATTTACAGGAATACCATATCGGGCTAAGGATCCGAACCCGAGTGTTTTGGACTTCTGATGGTGTTACGGGGCAAGTTGGGCGGGTTCAAGGATAACTCTTGTTCAAGAAGTGAAGATATTTTTGAAGTTTTTCACTTCTTCCGTTTTGGTTATAACTTATAAGAATGTATTTTCGTAAACGCTGCAGGCAGCATGCGTTTTTGTTCCTCGTCTCAGTCTTGGATTATCGTTACCAAGAGATTTATGGTTAGTCACCATTAGATTTACATCCAAGTTAATCACTGGTATATTTACATCCAAGGATTGAAAACAAAACAACTCAACTTAAAAATAATTCTCTGTATTTTTATATTTAAATCTAACGGCTACTGATTATAAATCTATTGGTCAATTACTTACCATATGAACACTACTGCTTCATGAGTTCATGTGAATGAAGTTCCACATTCTCCAAAAATAAAAAAAGAGAGGTATACATCTAAGAATAATTCACCTGCTAATGATTTGGTGACCATTTATTGTATATGACTATATACTTGGATGTAATTCAAATATGGATTCAACTATTCAAGTAGCTGCGTGTGAATTGGTTCGACCTTTGTTTGCCATTAATTATGCATTTAAGCAACTTAATTAAGTTGTCAAAGCCAAATGCAAAAGTTACAAGCAAGGTTTTAGGAATCTCAAGCAAAAAGCAAATACAAAATACAAAAAAGTAATTCAAAAGCCTCATTTTCTATTTGTTATACAAAAGTTATAAGCAAGGTTTTCACTATAGATAAAAAACAATTTTCAACGGTCATTTCGTAAACCACTTTCGTCACGAGAAAAACATCTTTAACTCGAAAATTCTGAAAACGTGCCTAATCCGACTTCACTAAAGGAAACAAATCCAACCCACCCTCACCCCCATCACACCAAGCCTCACTCATACATGGATCACTTTAATGCAGTTTAGTTTTTCAAGAGTTTACACATCTAGTCTAGAAAATAATGGAATTTCCATTACCTCACACCTTCTCTACTACATTATCCCAAAATTCCTAAAATAGGTTAATCCTAATACGACGCCGTTTCCCAACCATATATAAATATACATATATATGTTTATATATATATATATATATATATATATATATATATATATAATATTAAACTCTCACACACACAGTAGTGGTGTGTTGGAGAAAGTAAACTAAAAAACCAGTACACTGAAAACTGTTAAATCTGAGAGAGAGGGGAGCAGTTTACACCTCACACTCTTCTTCTTCTCAATCAGCTTCATCTTTCTAGGGTTTCTAATTTTTACAGAACCAAAATCTGATTCTTGATTTTCTCACTCCACGATTTCCCAGAACACAAAAGGACTTTTAATTAGACGAAGCTGAAGAACAAGAGGAAGCTGGTAGAAACTTCGACCTGAACAAATCGGAAGAACTACTATTACACCTTTTTGAATTTGGGGAACGAAATGGTTGAAGAGATTGGACGGTGTTGAGAAAACCCTAGGGGTTATGGAGAGGTCTAGATCCAAGAGATCGTACTACTATGACCAGCACCAGGACTACGACGCCGAGCCGGTACAACAACGGCAACGGCCTCGGTACAACAACCACCACTACGCCAACGGAAACAACGGCGGCGGAGGCGGTAGAAATCACCGGCATAACAGCGGCGGCGGCGGCGGAGGTAGGGCGGCGGCGGTGAAGACGGGGCAGCAGGAGGCTGCGTCAGCGGCGGTGACGACGTCGTATCGGATACTGTGCCACGATATGAAGGCGGGAGGGGTGATAGGGAAGTCCGGGAGCATAATCAAGTCGATCCGGCAGCACACCGGCGCGTGGATCAACGTGCACGAGCTGGTCCCCGGCGACGAGGAGCGGATCATCGAGATTTCCGACACGCGGCGGCGGGACCCGGAGGGGAGAATGCCGGCGTTCTCGCCGGCGCAGGAGGCGCTGTTTCTGGTCCACGAGCGGATTCTGGAGAGCGAGGTCGGCGGCGGCGGGGCGGAGGAGGACGACGAGTACGGCGGAGGCGGAGGAGGGAATAGAGGGACACGTGTCGCGACGAGGCTTGTGGTGTCGAGGATGCATGTGGGGAGTTTGCTGGGGAAAGGAGGGAAGATAATAGAGCAAATGAGGATGGAGACTAAGACGCAGATTAGGGTTTTGCCGAGAGATCATAACCTGCCGCGATGTGTTTCAACGTCTGAGGAGATTGTTCAGGTTTTCGGAACTTTCCAGCTCTCTGATGCTTTACTCTCAGTTGCATTGATTTAGTTACACTGGTTTGCTGCTTTGGACTGAATGAACATTGCTAAATATAGACTGAACTGGACTGACCCTCTTACTAAAACTGAAAATAAGGACAATAATCGGCAGCTTAAAATGATAGTGTGTGACTTGGGCTGAACTGTGCAGTAATTTTGATGTTCATCGAGTATATTGGTAGTGTTGGGTACCTTGATCTTTGTTATGTTGAAGGTTCGTAGTCACTGCATTATTGGATAGACACCAAGTATGTAGGTGTATAATGCAATGACTGGTTTATGCTATTCTTTAACTCAGTGTACTGGGTACATTGATTTTGTTACTGGTTTTCTGCTTTGGACTGAATGAACACTGCTAAATATAGACTCAACTGGACTGACCCTCATTCTGATACTTGCTAAAACTGAAAATAAGGACAATAATCAGCAGCTTACAATGATGATGAACTGGTTATATGAACTGTGCAGTAATTTTGATGTTCATCGAGTATATTGGTAGTGCTTTTGAACATTTTGCAGCCTTTAGTTGCATCATGTTGGGTACCTTTGATCCTTGTTATGTTGAATGTTCGTGGTCACTGCATTTAACGATGTGAACATACCATCAGTGATATGATGTTGGATTTCTGCTGCAGGTAGTAGGCGACCCGAATAATGTAAAGTCTGCTGTGGAAATTATTTCATCTCGCTTGAGGGAGAGCCAGCACCGTGACCGCAATAATTTCCATGGACGAGCTTATTCACCAGAACGGTTCTTTCCTCCTGAGGATGATTATATTCCTCACATGAACAATGCAGGACGTAAGTCGTCCATGGATGGGTCTGGTTACGGATCAAGATTATCCGGCCACAATACGAGGAACAACAACTATGGCTCACGTTCATCTGGTTATATGATAGAACCAGGGTCTGTTCCAATGGATGATAGTGTGCAGCCCTTTTATGGAGAAGACCTTGTGTTTCGAATGCTTTGCCCGGTTGATAAAGTTGATCTTGTCCTCGGAGAATCTGATGGAATTATAGAATTGCTTCAAAATGAAATTGGTGTGGATGTCAGGGCTACTGACCCTGTGGCCGGAGCAGATGAACAGATAATCATAATTTCTTCTGAGGAGGTACTTCAAAATTTTCTGTTGAAAACTGAATACATATAATTATCAAGATCCATTTTCTTCTGGTCGTTGTGTAAATATGAAGAGGTGACACTGTCTCATATAGCACTTATATATGATCTGGAAATGTATCTGATTAGTTCAATTGATCTGCTTTTTTCTTTTCTTTGGGAACCTCTACTCTCTTTTCTTGTTTCTGGTAACACTTGACCAACTTTTGGTTTCTTGTCTGTTACTAGGGTCCTGATGATGAGCTGTTTCCGGCTCAGGAAGCTTTATTGCATATCCAAACTCGTATTGTTGATCTGATACCAGACAGAGATAACATTATAACTACAAGGTTACTTGTTTCATCAAGTGATATTGGATGCTTGGAGGGAAGAGACGGGTCTTTATCAGACATGAGGCGACTTACTGGTGCAAATATACAAATTCTGCCTAGAGAAGAACTTCCTCCGTGTGTATCAGGGAATGATATGCTTTTACAGGTTTGTCATTTAACCTGCTAATTTCGTTAAGATTTATGGTTTGTTAATTATTTCCTTTATCTGGGTTGGACTTATTTTTATTGGGTGAATAAGTTCAAAACGGACTTTTGGAATGATCCCAATGCCTCCTGCAGTATGATGGCACATATGCTAGTTTCACTTTACAAATAAAGTGGAGCTTGTATATTTATTTATGGATGATCCTGGACTGACTGTTCAAAGTGAACAATATGCTGGAAGAGTTGAAATGTCAGCCCATCCAATTTCTGCTGTTCAGCTAGGATATATTGTGAATGCTTCTTTTCCTTGTGTCTGGGTCTGAATATGGCATCATATGTGCTACTGTGTTTTATCAGATGAAATGTTTCTACAAAAGATAAGGGGTCCAATAACATAACAAGTCTAATAAAGGCTTGGAGTTCCTGGTGAACAGAATCAGTTAAACTTAAGTCGATTCTTAGTTTGTTTTTTATGTCATCTACAGATAGTAGGGGAAATAAAAGCAGCTCGAGATGCTCTTGTTGAGGTGACATCACGACTAAGGAGTCACTTATACAGGGAGTTGTTTCAAAAGGTTACCATGCCGCTTTCTGTGCCTGGCCCTGCAAGTAGTGCTCTTGATTACATAAATCCTGTTCGTGAAGCTCGTACTGGAAATGGCCCTTCTATAGCTACCTATCAGAATGTGCAAACTACTCAGCCATCTAAGGTTTTCTTTATATCCTTCTGTCAATTTTACAGTTTTCTTCTCTCTCTCCTTTGAGTTTAACTGATTTGATGAGGGCTTCAAAAGTTATGGTTATTAAAGTTCTGTTCATGTCCCCAGTTCTTGTGTTTTAAGTTTTAGTACTGGTGTTGTAGGACTCTGGAGTGGTTGTCAGTGAAGCAGTAAAGCAGAATGAAAATGAAAGGCGTGAAGATGTTCTGACTGGGCTGAATAGGTATCACATTATGTCTTGTTTTCACTTTATTTGGCATCTGTAAATCAATGAATTATCCCTCTTTCTCTTTAGTTTTGCTATCTATGAGTATCTGCCTTATTGATGCTTTCTATACTTCTTCCAGTAGAATACCCGTGACACTTGTCACTCGGAGTATACTTGAAGTTGTCATACCCGAGAAGGCTGTTTCAAAGCTCATAACAAAATCGAAAAACATGCTTGCTCAGATCAGTGAGGTCAGCCTAATGAACACTTTATTCTGATGGTTGCTCTTATCATACTTCAATTTTGGCTCTGCTAATTGTCTTTTGATGTGTCTTTTGGTGGAACAGTTATCAGGAGCCAGGGTAACCCTGGTAGAGGATAGTCCAGAGGTAGCCCAAAAGATAATTCAAATTTCAGGCACTCCGGAGCAGACTGAGAGGGCTCAGAGCTTGCTCCAGGGTTTTATCTTAAGCAGTAAGTCTCTTTCTCTAAGTGCTTGTTGCATGTGGCTATTGGTATTTTGTACTTCTCTGGTTTCATACATGTCAATTCTGAATCCTCCTTTCTCATTCATCAGCACAAGAAGACGACCCTTGAATGCACAGAAGCAACATGGTTACCAAATTTTGAGCTCAGCCTACTGGGGTATTGCTGCTGTCAAGATCGTTCCGTATTATCCTACGCAAGGCAAGGAACTTTTTCGCTCCAGTTTAGGCACATAGAGCCTCTGTGATAGAAGCTTGTGTTACTGTACCACTGTAAATGTAATATCTGAACACGTTTTAGCTTTAGTCCCCCTGCCATGTTTCAGTTTTCATGTATGAGCTGGGCAGTAGAAACACAACCCAGTAACTGTTCTCTTTTATGTTGTATCGGCGACCAATTCTCCACATTCTGTTTGTTCTGCAAGATGAAGCTATTGATATGCAAGAGCATATCCAATTTTAACATACATGACTACATTCAGGTAGTCTTGGTATATGTATAATGTAACATTGAATTCTCATGATCAACCGCCCTTTTGTTTGTTACATTCAGCTGAGCAAACGATATTTTTTTACTTTAAGTTTTTTGTAGAGGTGATCTTTATTAGATTTACAATTTTACATTAACAAGAGAGAATCCAAATGCACACGTAGTCAGTAATATCAAGCCATCAAGGGAAGTAACTTCCTACAACTTCCAGTTACTGCTGGGCCGAACGGGCCGTCTTACCTGCACATTGGGCTTGGCCCTTACAAGATAAAGAGAATACAACCCACTAATACTTCCCTACGCCTACTGCCATTAGTTCCATCACCGTCGCTCCGAAACCCTAAAGCCTCATTTCCTCCGGGAGCAGCTTACGTCATCAACCGTTACGTCTCCTCCTCCTCCTCCTCCCTTCTTTTACTTTCTCATTCGCAATTTCGAAATCAGCTAAAGGGAAGCGTTTTTCCGTTTTGCAATTTCCGATCTCTGATTTCGTTTCTGTTCCGACGAAGCTCTGGGCTACATGGCTTGTATGCGAAATGGAAGAAATGCCCTCCGTCAGATCATCAACAACGTCCATTCTTCCGAGTCGGAGCGCATGATGAATCCGCTGGTCTTCGCTTGCCAAGGAGTCCGGCATAGAAAATTGGAAGTGATTTTGACTACGGTGAGAAAAAAATTTCAGAGAAATTATGGTTTTGGATAATTTAGGTTTTTAGTGAGTGGAAGTTTGTTTGATTTAGATGTTGCAAATTGTAGAATGTAGATAAGCTCGGCAAGGCCGGTGAGACTGTGAAGGTTGCGCCGGGGCATTTTCGCAACCACTTGATGCCGAAATTGCTTGCTGTACCCAACATTGACAAGTATGCATATCTAATCCGGCAGCAGCGAAAGGTGAGTTAGTGTTTACTTTTGTCAAATGTGTTTGTTGTTAGTGTTGATTCGTTGCGTTTGGTTGTGTAATGTGAATGTTGTGTGGTTTAGAATGCGCCGTTGGAAGAGGAGGAGGAGAAGGAGGAGGTTAAAGTGGTTACTGTGTCGGAGGAAGTTAAGATGAAAGAGTATGAAAAGGCAGCAAAGCGTCTGGAGAATGCTCGTCTGGTTCGTAAGCTTATCTAATGTCTTTTGAGTTCAGTTTGTGCTCATAAATGTGTTACTTTTGATATGGTTATGGTAATAGGGTGCTTCGATAAAGTTCAATGACATATTCCGAACAGTGGTAGGAAGAGAGATATGTTGAGAAATGTGATTACTTTTGATATGATAATCAGATGCCTAGTTCATCATATGAATGTTCGTAGAAATGCGAAGTTTTAATATGATAATCAGATATATGGTGAGGTATGCTTTTTGATAGCTTAGTATCTTCTTGGAGATAGACGTGAAGCTCTTTGTTATAATGCTGTTTGGATTTTTTCAGATGTGAAGCATGATACAATCTTGCTTTGGTTTACAAGTTATACAGAGCATCTGAAGTTCACATATATTTGCAGGTGTTGCGGAGGGCCATTAATCTTGAAAGGTTCAGGACACGCGCAACAAAGGAGGATCCTATAGAATTGCGATCTGTTGTGACCAAGGAGGATATTTTGGCTGAGGTATGGTTTTGTTCGTAGTTGTGTTCAAACTTCAAACATTGAGATGCATATCTTTCCTTTGTTTTCAAACTGATACCATCTCAATGTCGATTTAGGTGGCAAGGCAGCTTTGTATTGGCTTAGAACCTGACAATGTGCATCTACCATCTCCATTGTCAACCGTGGGAGAGTATGAGGTACCACTGCGCCTTCCGAGATCCATCCCTTTGCCGGCAGGGAAGGTTCAGTGGACACTTAATGTTAAAATCCGATGTGCATAAGCATTGGTCTTTTTCAACTTGGTTCTCTCAGAATGTCTTCTAGCTCACTGTTTTGGTTTTTGTAATCTGAGAATTGTTGTAGTCGCTGTTGTACTTTGGAATCAAAGACATCCCCATAGTAGTAAAACCATGTTGCTTCAAGGATCATTTTCTCTTGGTGTCTAATAGTAGTTGATGCTAGGCTTACTTTCAATAAATGGTTTTTCCCACATTTATGTTCTTGGTCTATTAGTCTCATGACTTGCGGACATCAAAACTGAACCATACTACGGCAAAATGTCTAGTTTATACGTCGCCTCAGGTAAAAGTGAACTACTATGTGGAGTGTGTGCCTATACTGTCTTTGCACTTCTCTGGTACACAAATCAAACTTGAATTCCTTGTTGATTTCTAATCGATCTTAAATTACTATTAGATACAAATCCTCCTTACATTGCTTCTGTAATTTTTTGTATATCTCTACTCTAAAAATGCGAGCAGGTTTGGGAATTCACTAAATTATGTTCTGTCTAAATTACCCTTAAAAAGTTGACTGAGATAATAAAATTGAAGGTTATAATAGTAAGAAAAAATCAAACAAAAAAATAAATAGAAAGAGATAATTATGGAAGATAAACGTGGATAGAATTAGATAGTGGAAGCACAAGATTGAAAACTGTAATTCCACTTGAGAAAACAGATAGATAACCGTGAGTTACTACTTCTTAATTTTAAGTAATTTTGTGAGACGTGTAAATATGCACGGGTAAAGGCTATCGTAGATAGCTTTCGCCTTAGTTTTAGACTATAGTCTTCTTAAAAGATGGACATACTGACCTGCGTAGGCCCAGTCAGACTGGGTTTCTGCCAAGTCGGCCCAATTCTTCGCCTTGCCCGTTTAGGCCCAGTCTGCCTTTAGAAAAACGACGATGCGTTTCTTGAGAAATGAACGACAAGTCGGTATTTACGAGGGTTTTAAGTTTGAACCGACCCACAAAACCCGACCCGCCCAAATTCTCATTATCTCTTCGGCTCCGTGTTCACAGTGTTCTGCAACTCACACTCCTCTAATGGCTGCTTCTCTCATTCTCCCTTCTCACTTCTTCACCACCTACAAGTAATCCCCCTCTCTCTCTTTGTTTGTTGTTCAAGAATAATTGTTGGGTTTATCTTTAATTGCTATTTCTATTTGAATAATTTCTAGGATAAGCAAACTGTGCTTACATCACATGCAGTCAGCAAATCCACACAAAGGCATCACCTGCTTTTTCCCGGTTAGAGCATTGGCTTCTAGAACTTTTGCTTCAGTTGGGTCAGTAGAGAATCACGTCTCAGCTCCAACCAACACTCAAAGGTTCTTCTTTTTTGCTTTGTATTTTGTTTCTGTTGGTTCTTTTTTGTTAAGTGGTGTTTGATGATTTGGCAGGTCTGGAGGTTCTAAAACATCTGATAATGATTTCGAGAGGGAGTTACAGGAGTTGTTTGATGAAGTGAAAACGTTGGTTATGAATGGGAGTAAAGATGATGCTGTGGATTTGCTTCGAGCGAATTATGAGGCTGTGAAGGAGAGGATGGATGCCGGGGTTAGAGGCATTGAGGAAGCTGCTACCATTGACATTATAGCTCTAGGGTACATGGCTGTTGGTGACTTTAAGTTTGTCGAGTCGTTACTGGAAATGGTGATTTCTTTTTCCGTTTTGTAGTTGTATTATTGCTTTTATGTTATGGACTTATGTATATTCCCTGCTCAAGCATTTCTAGAGAATGTACTCCTTCTTGCTCATTGTATGCCCTTTCATGTGTTGTATGATTTGAACTGGTGTAGTTGGTACATTGATCCATGATTTGGGCAGTTCTTCAGGATATTGTTACTACATTTCACATACTTTAGGGAAGACATGGTTTTTTTCTGAAGGGCGTATAGTTTTCTTAGCCATATTTGTTTGTACTTTGCAGCCTGTTATTCCACTCTTTTTTTGTTGATGTATTTCAATGGTGTGCAGTTGAATGAGATTGTTGGAAGTCTAAAGGATGATGAACCATTGCTGGATTCAGTTCTGGTGCATATGGGAAGCATGTATTCAACTTTGGGGAAGTTTGAGAAATCAATGATTGTATATAGGAGAGCAATTGATAACATGGAGAACATATATGGTAAGGTTTTTTTTGTCTCTCAGGCCCATTCTCATGACTCAAAAATTGAAAACTGTTGTGGTGTCTTAAGGTGGTGCTATGTAGATGTATCTGGTCAATAATACTAGATATGGCTCATTGACTTGATAATAAATACTCAGTCATAATGGTTTTCAAATTCTTTATTAGTACAACCTAAATGTGAATTTACATGATCATTTTTTTTTTTGGGACAAGAATTTACATGATCAATTGAAGGACCTTACATTTGCAGTATGATCTGATAGAACTGCATGGTAGATACTGTAGGGTACCATTGTTCAATTAGTGCTGTCTGCAAATTAAGTTTTCTCTGATATTCAACAGTTGTTGTCACTTTTTCTTCAGGGAAACATAGTGTTTTTCTTATCACGCCAATTTTGGGCATGGCAAAAGTTCTTGGTTCTATTGGAAGGACTACAAAAGCAGTAGATTTTTACCATCGTGCAATAGCTCTTCTCGAATCTAGCAGAGGTGCTGAATGTGAGGATTTGGCCATACCTTTGTTTGGTCTCGGCAGCCTTTTACTCAAACAAGGGAAACCTACTGAGGCAGAAACTCCTTTTTTAAGGTTTAACTTTCATCCCCTCTTTGTAGAATGGCCTACTCTGCCCTAACTGAAATAGGACTGTTTGGTAATTCTTCTTTCTTGTTCTTCTTCAGAATTTTAAATATATACACAAAGTTGTATGGAGAAGATGATGGAAGAGTTGGGATGGCTATGAGTTCCCTGGCCCATGTCAAGTGTGCAATGGGTAATAGATCTCACTCTCTATATGTATATTAGCTTCCTGGTCTCATTTTTGGACTCATGTGGTAATTTTCTACAGGAAAGGCAAATGAAGCAATCGATTTATATAAGAGCGCTCTTAAAGTCATCAAGGATTCCAATTATATGGCTTCTGATGACAGCATAGTGGAGAAGATGCGGATAGATCTGGCAGAATTACTTCATGCTGTTGGAAGGTAATATCAAATTTTGTGCAAAGTTTCATAGATACTGGATTATAAATGCAAGTTGGTGTTTAGTGCACAACATATATATTGTTTTTTGTTATTATATGATCGCGGTGGTTTTTTGGTTTAGTGGTACTCTTTGAATAGGACAATGACTAATTGCCATATGAAAATGATGATAGGTACCCTTGGTACATGTTATACATTTCATTATCAGTCACCTTATGTTTCTCTTTCAAGTTAAAAACCACAATCCTACACAACCTGCAATTGCTATTTCTCTTTTAGTATTAAACTTCGGTTGCTTGCAGGGGAAAGGAAGGCCGAGAGCTACTGGAGGAATGCTTGCTGATCACTGAGAAACATAAGGGCAAAGAGGACCCCAGCTCAGTGACACACCTCATCAATCTCGCAACTTCACATTCCCGCTCAAAGAACTATGTGGAGGCTGAGCGCTTGCTGAGGACAAGTTTGCAGGTCTTGTCAAAGACAGTGTCACCCGATGACCAATCCATCTCATTCCCAATGTTGCACCTCGCCGTTACTCTCTACCAATTAAAACAGGACGAAGAAGCTGAAGAACTCGCCCTCCAGGCTTTGCACATTCGTGAGAAAGCATTCGGAGAAGACTCCCTACCTGTTGGTAGGTTATCATTTCCTTCCCAGTCAAGAAACACTAGATTCAGGAGTCATCAAGTTATGGTTTGACGTGTTCTAATGTACATTGCAGCTGAGGCTCTCGATTGTCTGGTGTCAATCCAAACAAGACTGACAAGGGACGATGAAGTGTTACTAGATCAGCTGAAGAGGGTATTGAGCATCCAAGAGAAAGAGTTCGGCCCCGAGAGCAAGGAGGTCTTGACAACCTTAAAAAAAGTTGTACATTTCCTAGACAAACTAGGCAGGAAAAACGACAAGCTCCTCTTGCAGAAACGACTCTCTGCCCTTAGATCAAAATTCAAGCAACAAATTCAACAGTAATAGCAATCAGACCATAAGTCTCGTACTCATCTCAACTTTGTGAGCATCACAACGTCAAGTCAAACACAGTAACAACCATGTTTAGCTTTGCGTCACGGAACAGAACAGTGTTCTTGGAGCTTACCGCGACGTCGTTTTCTGACCATTTTACGACACGTCGTTTCTCCTTAAGTGGTGGTGCGAGAGTGATTTGAGGGATATTTAAGATCTCCGAAATGGTCCCATATGTAACTTACCAACCAGATGTAACTTGCCAATTTGCCGAGGAACATTTCATGATGGGTACAAAGAGAAACATGCATGATGCCCAAACTGAGATTTACACCAATTACGGTTAACAGTTAATAACTGACCACTCCCTACTTCCCCACCAAAATAGGACCCGGTTCACTTGCGGGCGGTTCTTGAAGCACAAGGTACACAAGTCTATAAAGCACAGAAGGTAATAGTAAATTTTCATTCTTTTTTCTTTTGGATATTATTTTTTGAAAGCATTATTATAGCAAAACGGTGATGTAGGCTTCAAGAAAGGAGGGTCTTCGTCTCTGTCTGTATCTCTGTCTTTGGATCTTGGAAAACGTATGCAAACTCCAGAAGAGAAAACCCATCTTTTCTTAGAAGGTAGTTTCCATTTTGGGTCTTCTCAGATTGTATATATTCTGCTTAGAGCTTGGATCTTTTTTGTCTTTGGCAATCAAAGTTTGAATCTTTGTAACTGTATGAAGTTTGTTGTATCAAATCTTTGGGGATATGGAGAAACCCTTTTGGGTTTTCTTGTTTGTGTTTAGAGTCTGAGCCGTATAATTGAGGTGGTGAACTGTTTTGATTTTACAGTTTCTTTGAAACCTGGAACTTGATTAGATACATGAATTCTCGGATATCGAAGCCTTGTAGAATTTGATTGGAGTTTGGATTATACAATGACTATATGAGACTTTTTGAAATTGTTTCTGCTATTCTGTTAATATATAGTTTTGTAGGGTTGTGAGTGTGAGTTTGTATTGCTTTTGTTATACGTAGAAATGGGTTGAATTGGAATGGGTTGAACTACAGGTACTGATAGGTTGAAGTTAAGGTAGTTGTGAGAATGGGTGAGTGGAAATGATATTTAAGTAAAATCATCTGATTTTGGAAGTTTGGATCTCCGTGCTTTTTGATATTTCTGATCGCCTATTATCAGAGTTCTAGTCATGGTGTTGAGACTTGGGGATCATGCCCTGATGATTCATATTTTGATCTAGTAGTTAAATTTTCTGGTTTACAGCTTCCAAATCCTTTCGATCTGCATATGACTTAACGATCCTTTCTTGATGTGGCCACTTGTAATCTATGACTGATCATTATCTTTTCATTTTAAAATCTGCTGCAGATAGATAAGGGTAATGGCAGCAGCTGAAGCACGGAGAGCATGGCAGCATAGAGCGAATTGTTGTTTTTCCCAAGATGATGGGAGGAGTGCTCAAAGATTTTCACGTCACCCGTCATCATCTTCCTCAAAAGAATCTGATAGTGCTCATGAGAATGCTTCATATGGGATTGATCACCTTATCCCAGAACGCACGCCTTATAACTCAACTCCAGAGCTAACACCCAGCACTAGATGGTGGTTAAACCTGGAACCAAACTTTGGGCCTCAAAAGGAATTTATTGATGATCAGCGAAAAAGCCTGGACGCTGAAGTGTTAAATTCTGGATATATCAATAAAACTGCCATCATAAATGATTATTATCAGTGCAAGGAGGTATTTAGTACTCAAAGTGATAGTGAAAAGAGTGTCAACTGTTTTTTGGAGAAACCATGTACTGTTTCAGTCACTTCTCCAAAAGGTGACCAAAGTAAGAGAATACAAGAACTCAAGGCTGGAACTGGTAATGGTCCACAGTTGCCTAAGAAAAGGGACACAGGAGAGTTTTGGTGCTGCGATGATGACTTCATGAACTTGGATTCTTTCAACAGCTTGGATTCTGAACAAAGCAAGAAGCTGTCTCCTGATTTGGATTCCCAATGGGTGGGAAGTGAGAAGTCTGAACCATGGTGGCGCTCTGCTGGTAAAGATGAGTTGGCTTCCTTGGTTGCTCAGAAGTCACTTGAAAATATTGAGAATTGTGATCTTCCACGGCCCCAGATTAGGATGGGCGCTCTCGCTTCTACAAAGTTTCCTGACCCTAATTTATCCTTAGATCAGATGACTGAACTGGGTTTATCCAATGTCACCACTTATACTCAGGGAAGCTTAACTTCAGGTCACTCAGCATATGATCCAGATAGTTCACTAAGGTAATTTTGTGTCTTGAGCTGTTCTTTATATTATTTCCTGGACAGTTATGGTTTCTGTAGATTGTCTAACCAAATATCTAATTACTTGGGAAGTTATTTTGAATGCTTAGTTTATGAATTTCTACTTTGTGCCCGAGGATTTTCTTTGGTGCAATTTTATGAGTTTATAACTGAATTTTAAGGATGCTTTAGTAACATTGGTATAATTCCATGATCTATCGTTGCAGTTATAGTGTACATTCCTTCCATTGTTCTGATGTTAGACACACAACTTTACAATGAGTTTTTTATATTTTGATCCAATTTTATGTTTGTTTGTTTTCAGCCACAACAATGATTATGCTGCAACCAACCAAGATGAGCCAGAAGATGAGCTGAGCAAAGCTCAGCTGCTTGAAGCGTTGTGTCATTCTCAGACACGAGCTAGGAAAGCTGAGAATGCTGCACAGCAGGCCTATACAGAGAAGGAGCACATCATCAGTCTCTTTTTCAAACAGGCATCACAGCTGTTTGCCTACAAGCAGTGGCTCCATCTGCTCCAAATTGAGAACTTTTGCCTGCAGCTCAACAAAAAAGATGGCTTACCATGGTCCCCATACAAAGGCAGACCCTTGAAAAAGAAGGGTCAGCGCAGGGCGGGCAGGAGGAGCAGCGGCAGGATAAGGTATGAGATCAGCAAGGGTGCTGTTGCTTTTGCTCTAGGATTAGGTCTTGCTGGTGCGGGCTTGCTCCTCGGATGGACTATGGGGTGGTTGTTTCCAGCTTTTTAGACTACTCTTCATCCTCACCATTACCTTGTTTAGTATGGCTCTTGAGTGGTAATTACTATTCCCTGATTATGTAGGGTTTCAATATCAGATTAGTTCCTCTTTCATCACCTCTTAAGTAAGAATTTCAGTTGTTTAGGTTTGTTGATTGTGTATATAACTATATACAAAAACAGGTATTTATGGTCATTTTGTAACAAGTATGTAATTAATTTTATGCATTTTTAGTAGATCTTTCTTCCCCTTTTCTTGTGTTTATTGTGGATATTCCTCTTTTTAACTCTATTCAGTGCAAATATTATATGCCAAATGTGATTCATACTCCAGCATGAGTCTATATTTGGATTCAGCTAGAGATTCCATTACTGGATATGAACAAGTGCATCGACCACCTACATGACCTTATCTGCTACCATATTCCATCCAATCACATCCATCATTCAAAACGAAAACACGTGCTACACATTATTCATATATGTTCCAAAATCTGGATTGTATTTCGATTTGCATTTTTGCCATCTACCCCCTCGAGTCATACCCTGTATTGTCTAACTTGCGTATAGAGATTTTTTTTTTTTTTTAGAGAAGTGTTCAAAAATCATGATCTAAATGTGAGAATTTTTTTGTGAAAAAAATAAGAACATGCGTTTTTAACAACAAATAAAACGCATGTTATAGTCCTCACGGTTTTTTAATGAAAAACGAGTTTTTGGCAACAAAAAAAAAAAACTATTCAGCAATAGGGTTTTATGAGATTGCACCTTCATAACATCACTAGTTTTTGACGATTACATGATTTATCGACAAGACTCGTGAAAATGACTCACCTTAATTGCTCAACAAATCAACACTAATTATAAGATTCGTTAAGAAGTAGATTAAACTAATAATCTAGTCTAGATTAAACTAAGCTAAACTAATTAGAGATTAAGAGCACACATTTTACAATGACGGTTATGCCCTTCCATGCTTCCCAGTTCCTTCCTTCATTGGCCGAGTTGGTTGACTCTGACCCCTTACCCTTAGGTAGCCGACCACTCTCCCGCAACTCAACAAACCAGCTACCTGCGCGCCACGTGTTCCCGCCCAATCTCTCCTATAAATACGCGGACCCAAATCCCAAAGCCTCCAGAAAATTCTGCGTCATTTATTTCAGAATCTAAAATCCACAGCGTGCCGAAATTTCAGTCTCATTTCATTAATTCATTTAATCCTCAAAACGATGCCGTATTGCGAAGTCGCGTCGCCGCAGAATGCCGCCGCCGACGACGAAGCAACAAAAATCTACTACCGGACTTACGGCCGCGGCCCCATCAAGGTCCTCCTGATCATCGGTGAGCGTTTGTTTGTTTGTTTGTTTGTTTTTTTTTGTGAAATCGGAATTTTCCGGTGGCTGATGGATTTTCCGATCGACGGTCAGGATTGGCCGGAACTCACGAATCGTGGGGGCCACAGATTCAGGGGCTCACGGGGTCGGTTACGCCGAACGACGAGGATAGGCCGGCGGCGGAGTGTGGCGACAATGAGGCTGGATTCAGCGGCGGAGGTATCGAGGTTTGCGCGTTTGATAATCGGGGCATGGGCCGGAGCTCCGTGCCGGCGAAAAAGTCCGAGTACACGTGAGTGGTTTGTTTGATAAAGTCAATTTTGTTCTAGAAGAATGAGATGTGTGGTCAATTTTGATTTGTTGAAAAAAAAAATTGAAACTTTTCGGAACCGTAGTTGTTTTGTAAAGTAAAGTTTGCATTTTTTAATTGATTTGTGAAATTTGGAATTTTTGGATTTGGAGTATGACAAGTTTGGAAGGGAATTGAAGCTGAATTGATGGAGTTTTTGTGTGTTGCAGAACAAGAACAATGGCGAAGGATGCAATCGCTTTGATGGATCATCTGGGGTGGAAGCAAGCGCATGTTTTCGGGCATTCAATGGGTGAGTTCACTGTGTCGGTACATTGTATGAGATTTTAGCACAGACCGAAATGTGAGCCGATTTTTTTTCTGTTTTGGTAAGGTTTCGAGCTTAATGGTGAACTTTTGATTGCGTGATACAGGAGCTATGATAGCTTGTAAGTTAGCAGCGATGGTTCCTCACAGAATTTTGTCATTGGGTTTGCTCAATGTGACCGGAGGCGGTTTTGAATGTTTACCAAGGGTGAGTATATCACTTGTCATGTTTCATGAGCTATCCTTTATTTAGTTATTTTTATTGTTTTGGGAGTGGTTGCATTGCATCAACTACATCTTAATTGTTTCCAAGTTAGTTGTTTCTTATTAGTAGTCAATGTTTTGCAGCTCGACCGCCAAACATTATCTATTGCTATTCGTTTTCTAAAGGCAAAGACTCCGGAGCAAAGAGCAGCTGTTGACTTGGACACCCACTATTCGAAGGTCCAAGTGCTCTTCATTCTGTTATGTTTTTGGATGTTCTCTGAATGGATAATTAATGGACAAAAGGGTTACTACTAATACAGGTGTTATATTCTGTTGTTGTACAGGAGTATCTTGAGGAAAATATTGGATCCAACACAAGAAGGGCAATTTTATACCAAGTAAGAGCATCACTAACCCCTTTGTAGCATCTTGTCGGTCGTTGAGAATTAAAATATGTTACAAGGAGTATGAAAATCAACTCTGAAGTCCGCTCAGAATCAATATATGGAGATCTGTTCCCAACTAAAATGGTAGAAACTAGTCGAGTCTTTAGTGTACTTGTGTTGAAAGATCAATGACCTGATATTAAATTTGTCTCCAGCAATATGTAAAAGGTATATCGGCTACTGGGATGCAGTCTAACCATGGTTTCGAAGGTCAACTGAATGCGTGCTGGACACATAAAATGACACCAACTGAAATTGAAATGATCCGCTCCGCTGGGTTTCTTGTTTCAGTCATTCATGGCAGGTGCGCTCATATTTCTTTTCTTCCCTTGAGCAGTGTATTCAATCTGCGTTCTGTGGAGTATCTAAGATGTCATTTTTTTCCCTTTGCTCTCAGTCGAGCAGAATTTGTAGCCCTACCAAATTGCAGTTGTATATATAAACCGAATGGAAAATCATCTCTGTGTCTGAAATTCATGTTTTTTTTGGATCTGTTATGCTGTTTCGGTGTGATTTTTCTTCTGAAAACCAATTTGACATGTTACCAAATCTGCAGGCATGATGTCATTGCTCAAATATGTTATGCAAAGAGATTGGCACAGAAGCTGCAGCCTGTTGCTAGAATGGTAGATCTTCCTGGAGGACATCTTGTGAGTCATGAGAGGACTGAAGAGGTATACCTTCATATCTACCACACCATATATCTACTATTCATGATATGATTATCTTGAAAGCGGAAATGAACGCTGAGCTTGCTTTGTGTCACATATCAGGTCAATAAAGCCCTTCTTGAGTTGATCAAGGCTTCAGAAGCTAAGACAGAGCCACATGACTGGACAAATTTGCCTGAGAAAAGTTCCGGTAAGCAATTTTACTTTGAGAGAATGTATTTCTCCTCTATCTACATGCTAATCTGTGTTGTTCTTTGGCAGGGTGGGTGGTTACAAGGATGTCGTTTATAAAAAAAAGTAATAGCGAGGCTAACAGTGCATGTTTGGCATCCAGTATGTTGCAGAAGCTACATATGTTCCTCTTGTACTTGTTTGGTCTCTTTGCCTTGGCGTGCGAGAAAGGATTGATGACTTTCAGAAGTATAAAACCAGCTAGAGTTGCAAATTCCATTACATAAGCTGTTGGTCGATGGAAATCCAAATGTTTCACTGGTAAAAATACTTCTCTTTCCATCACCGATATTCTATTCCTTCAGAACAAGCCTATATACATAGAGTAAAAGAAGACTGACATGGGCATTTCTCTCAACAGGGGCTCATCAGTTTTTCATTCTATCAGCCATGCTAAGCGTATTTAACTGGTTTTTTGCACATCAAGTAAATTTTGTGTAGAATTCGGGGTTCCTGATTCATATACCAGAGTTCATTAACTTAATGAGGTCCTTTATACACAATAAAGACATGTTGCAGTTGGTGGAAGAAATGGAGAGAGATTCACTACAGCCAATATTTAGGCAGTTCCCAGTTCTCCTTATGACCTTATCCTGCAACAAATATTTACAGATCCACACCTTTACTGTCCTCCAGCAGAATGAGGGAAAAGGGATAGGGTGTTTCTATTTGTATCTATCTTCTTGTTCCTCGTGTAATTTTACTTGCAATTGCCAATATATTTACTCTTGGCAACAGAACAACCTTAGACTTGAAGATTCTGAGAGCAGTTCTAAATTAAACAGTCATATATCAACCTTTCATGTTAAGAAGTTAAACTTAAATGCTTGATACAGGAAAGTTAGCAGCATGAATATATTGTATGCAGAAACCTATATTCTATCATATTATATAACACATATATAATCTCCACAACTTTATTGTCACACAATTTAAACATCAGCTGATATCATACGAGAAACTCAGAAACATTCATTCATGGAGATACATAACACAGATTCAAGGAAACCATGTGCTACAAAATGTAATAACAGCACATACCTGTGATTATGTACGACATATACATCCGATTCTTCAACCTTTGACAAGAACTTAGAAAATCCGAAACATGGTAGAACTTTGGTTAACAAACGCATGCATGATACAGCTTCGGCGAGAATTCTCTCAAACCTCAAAGAAGAAAAGGATGCAACTTACTACTACAGAGGAAGAAGAGAGATAGGAGATTCGTTGCTTTGCTGAGTAAGATGCCATCTCCGAAGCATTGGAGTATTATATAGCATGGCAGATATGCCTCTGGAATATGCCTATATACCTTGCAAGTAAAATTTGAGAACCCAATCGTGTAGTTTCTTTAAACTTCCAGGGATATTTTTGTCTTTGACTGACAGATCTTGAACGGCGTCGTTTCACTTGAGCTGTAAAACCCTAAATCGTTTTATAGTAAGTTAAAACGCTGCCGTTTGATCATCCATTTCATCTTAAACCCCCAAATTTGGTCATCGTTCTCCAACTTTGTTGGGTCCAAAGGAATGGCTGCTATGGCTTCTGACAAGGCAGATGGGCAGACCCAGTGGGAGTTTAGCTGGTTGTTTCTCTAAGCTTCTCTCTTTTAATCTCAAATATGTATATGGTTCTAACTCTTGCAAGATTTAGGGTTTTGATTAGACCAAAGTTTATAGATATTTTGTTGATATTCCAATGTTTTTTTTGCTTGAATTTGATTGAAATAGGTTTAGGTTCAAAAAGGGTATGCTAAGTAATCTTGAAGATTGATTATTTATTTTCAATTTGGTTCTGCTATTTTGTGTTTGTAGCTTCTAGGCTCTGTTCTTTTATTTCATTCAGTTTCAGTTTATCTGTTTCTTTTATGCTCCCTACTTTTCATGTGCTAATCTTGTTTGTGATTTCAATACAATATTGCAATAAGTTTGAGGTTGGTGAGCTGTAATGAAATGTAAATTCAGGATATGAAACTATGGAAGATGTTCTTAGATTGAACTGATGAACTCAAAGTTTCAATTTCTTGGATACAACCAACTTAGGGAGTAGTTATAGCATCGTGAGTACCAATTAGGCACGCAGAAAAATATAGGCTAGTGTATTGAAGTAGTCTGGTGAATTTGGTATATTGAGGTAGATTGGGTGAGAATGCTGGGGTTAATCTAAAGCTAGAGACTTACTACTTACTAGTAGTGTTGTAGCCTACTCTGTATCAAGGACTAAAGGGATATGTATCTCTGGGAAATTGAGACGTTTTGCTCAACTGTCGTTGTTTACAGTTGATCTGAATCTGGGATGTGTTCAAACCTGCGGAGGAGCATTTGTTGTTTTTAACGCAGATTTTTTTCGTGCAGTGACTTGGAGGTAGATTATGAGTCTGAAGAAATTGCTTCTATTGTCTATAATACATTAGCTGTTGATAAGGAGGTGATGCTTTGTATGCTCAAGATATGTCTTTACTCATTTCATTTTGGTTTGATTAACTTCTTAACTTTTTCCGTTTATGATCTTCAGTTGCAACCAGACAAGGTAAAAAGGCAGATGTCAGTATCCAATGGAAAGCTTTCAGTGTAAGCATTTTTTTTTCTGAGCTTCAATAGAAGTTCAGTATTTAAACTTCTATTGAAGATTGATTTTGGTGGAAATTGATTCTGATGCGATATTTAAGCTTTATGAGGAATTTAGGATCACTGAAATGCATGTGCGCTGAAGTCAGTGACTGTTAAAATCTATTTTCTGCTGAATGTATGGTTGATCTTATGGATGCAGGCATTTTGAGGCAGTTGAGGCAAGATTTCTTCGAGCATCATATAGTGCTTTTGTGGATGTATTGACACTTGCCACGAAAACAATTGAAGAGTTTGGAAAAGGAATGGAACTGTAACAACTACATGTACTTTGACCCGTTAACTTGGCTAGTGTTCTTCATGAAACGCGATGCAACTTTATACTCTCAAAGCATCTCCATTGTAGTTTGATTAGTGCTTGGAACCAATATCACGGATATTTGAAAAGTTGTTCTATTATTTGTGATGCGTATCAATTTGCAATTTTCTGTTCTTTTTCTTTTACTCTGAGATAATGAGTGAATTTCGAAGATCAAGACATTTTAAACGTCTAATATTTGGAACTCAATCATAAAATAAATTGTGTTTTGAAACTGTACTTAAGAAAGTAAAGTTAGTATATGAATCAAGAGATACGAAACATCTTTCCACGACATGAGCTGTAACACAATCAACCAAAATTGCCGTTTGTGGGATCTAGCTTTGATTACTTGGTGCTCTTTTAGAAAGAATCTTCCTTGTTACGATTTGTGATCCACTGATGTCCCTTTTATAGAGTCGACGGTATTGAAGATGATTTGTAGGACAAAGATGAATTGTGCCCCTTGTGATGTTGCTGACAATGGGGTAAATATACAAAACGACAATGTATGGTTTAGAGAAGCCGTTCCCTTCCCAATTCTGTTGCAGCCAAAATTGTCTACAAACCTGAGGCTAAAAGCAGCAACTTCTGAAATGGTAACTATATAACAATTGATATATGATGTTTATAAAGAGTCTGGACATACATTTCTCTATAAAAAGCAGCAGACTTTGAAAAGAAAAGGTAAGATATCTGTATTAAGCGAAAGGGAACATCTGAAGGCAAATGATGCAGCAATTTCCTGCTTCCATTGACCCTACTCTTAGTATTCGTCCAAATAAGTGTATAACATGTCATCTTTCTTTGACTTGCGCCGGCTAAGCAAGGCTTTGAGGAGACGTTTACTTTTGCTGGGATATTGTTCAACCTCTTTGCTGTTCTCTCTTTCAGCAGGTAGCCGCATTGAAGCTGATTTTCGAGGCTCTGAAGGGTACTGGTATATACACAAACAATCGGTCTATAAGTATTAAGAACAAAAGGGGAGGGTAATTCTAGTGAGTTTCACACTTGGATAACAGTTCGCAGCAGCTATTACTGTTCAGGTTAAAAAAATCCTACACTCACCCGTCGTCTTGCATTAGTAAGATTTGGAGTTGTCGGTCTACTTGAGTTTGGGGTAGTTGACCGACTTTTGCTTGGAGTCGTCGGCCTACTTGCAAGAGAACCAGACCGTAGAAGTGGAAACCGATGAGGTGAAACTGTTCGCTTATCTGTTGATAGTAAACACATCATAATCAGATTGTCACAGAAGAAAATCATTATAAAGGTGTTAATGTCATAATGTCCAAGATGTTAACTCACCTAATTCTTTCTTGGGCATGGTAGATGTAAACGAAAAAACTGCAGATCTTTGAGGTTGTGGAGATGGAGACCGCCCTTTACTGCACATAACATGATCAGAATTTATAAGGATCCTCTTACAGACCCGACTTAAAATAGATTCCACATGAACAATTACCTGACTGCAGTTGGTGGGGTTTCTCTGATTGTAGCACGAACAGCTGTGCAAAATCCAATCAGAATTCCAGAAAAATTCAAAGATATGTTAAACCCTTAGCTTAGTAATATGCATTTTGCAATGAAACAAAACAGAATATAAGGCAGAATACCATTCTGAAACTGATGCCATTCATCTTCATCATCTAAGTTGCATCCTTTGTATTTAGATTTAGTTTTGTTTGCTCCCCCCATGGTCTCACCAACTGAACAAAAATTTGAGTTGTAAGGATAGTCTTCATCTTTGTCAACAATTCAAGGGAAGGGGAATGTCGAAAGTATCAAAAAGTTAAATTGAGAGGACAGTGAAGTATTGCCTGGCAAGATGTACCGCTTGTGGTATTTGGGAGTGTCTATAACTGATGATTGTTGGGAAAGGCCCTCATGATCAATGTATTCTTGACATGTCCTCAGCCTCTAGGATACCAAATAAAAGAAAAGAAAAGGAAATTATCAACACCTACAAAAGTATTGGTTTCTTGTGATTGTAACAGATTGCTACATATTCAGATGATTCAGTTATCAACATAATGCTGTCAAGTGAACCAGGTAAGCAACTCCCACTAAGAATGAGTACAATCGAGATCAGGGAGACAATCGTCTGATGAGTATCATTTAAGAGCTTTGAACCTATAGAAAAATTGCATTATGCCCAATTATCAGTTGAAGCAGGTATAATACAAAACCAATCTACAGCAGCCCAAAAAGGCCATTTTTGAGCTGTAAACAGCAACACACATTCTACAAACTTGTTCACATTTTCTTTCATAATTGAATTTGTAATGCTTATATGATGATGGAAAATTTCTTACTTTTTACAGTTACCCATACCTGTTCAATGCAAGAAACCCGAAATTCTGTGCCAGAAACTTCATCCACTTTTTCATCCAAGAGATCATTGACCTTATATGTCACAGAACCCAAATGGTCCACCGTATTCACAAGAGCTTTAATGGCATAATCTTTCAATGTTTCTACCACTCTGCAAAAGAGTAGGTTTTTGTCTTTATCTCATTTTCTAATTAGGTTTCTAAAGAAGAAAAAGAACCTGGAAAAACTCTAGCAGCAAGGAATCAGAATAACTCACGTTTGTTTTTGGTCATCATTTGTATAAGAAAGTTCAAAGTACTCTGCCGCTGAGTATAACTGTGATCTCAAATTCTTCAAATCCTGAAATGGTAATGCAATGAACAAAGTGAACCACTGAACTTTTCAGTTTGTAAACCTTCCTTACCAGAGATCAACATCATAACAAAACGAGCTATCTAATAGAATTCCTAATGCACTTGTATTCAGATAATATTGATTGAGGGATACAAAAACCAAAGAGTTTATTATAAATGAGACTAAAAATGCCGATAGAGGACTACATCTAACTTGCAGATTTAATCATTACCAAAAAACTTGCAGATTTAAGGACCAACAGACATAGTTTCAAAATAGTACCTTGAGACTATCAGAGAAGAGCAAACTTTGATGCATAGAAACCTCGTCAAAATTAGACGCTACACCAGGGATAGGCGTAGTCATTGTTCCCATGAAGCCGAAAACTTTAAAGAGTGAACTCAGATTTCCCTATCCTGCAAACAGAGACAACAATGTTACATCCATGATTCCAAAGCAAATTATGGGACTGAAAAAACACCAGGAAAACATCAATATGAATCACCACCTCCAGTACTGGTTGTAACAATCGAAAGACATAACATTAAAGTCGACTCCTACGTTTGAATGCTAAATTCAACACCTAAAACTCTGAAAACTCTCAGCCAAATCACCTCCTTACAAAGACCAGAAACAAAAACCCTGTCTATGTGTGAAAGATGAAGAGAGAGAAGCTATGCACCCAAAATGAAAAACTCCATTTCAATTATAAAGACTTTAAATTGAATTAAGTTAATCACACCATCAAGTGTGTCTGTGGGAGAAAGACAGAAGACTCTTCTTTAACAACTAATAAAATACCTGACGCAACTATTTAATTAGACAATAGCCCACTGTCAGAGATAAACAAATATATAGGAATGAGAAAATGAAACCACATAAAGTTAGTGCTTTGCCACATTTCTCCTACCATTTGAGACAGGAAAATCAACATACCAATATTCTAAAACACATGGAAACATTGAAATCTCATTCACCCTTTATTTTATAGTCTCAGATAATTATGGTTATACCTTTTCTTTTTCTGTTCAAACAAAGTAAAAACTCTGAAAAGGAAAAGACAAAACACAAAGAAAATCACAAAAGGCCAATGGCATTCCAATCCAATCCAAACACCAAATCTCTAAGCTGAAATGGAAAAACAATCACACTCTCAGTTCAAAGTATCTATCTTTACTAAGAGAGCAACAAAAATCACAATTGGGTGTTATCACCAACCTTGTTCTGCTCTCTGGAAATGGTCTTCTGGAGCTGAAAGCACAACCCAGAAGATCAAAAGGCTCAAAACCCAGTAACCCACTCTCAAAACTCAATTCAAAGTTGGAAACTTGGGATTATCTGAAAGCTAAATGATGAGGAAGAAGAACATAAATAAGCTACTCAGTGACAGTGACCAAAATGGTTTGGTGTGAGATTTGACTAAAGCAGAGAGAAAAGGACAAGCCTCGAAAGCAGAGAGGAAAGAGAGGGTATGGAGGGACATCCATGAAGACGAGCACGTCTATGTGCGCTACTACTGGACACTTTGAATCTGAGACTGAGAGAAGCTATTTCGTTGACAAAGAGAAGAGTATCTTTAGTAAGGCTTGTATCACGTACATACGTTGGACGGTAAGGATTAGAAGAAATAATATAGAAACATGATGGTCAAACATATGAATTGTTACGAACGATTAAGATTTTGTCGTGTAAATACACGTCGTGTATATAAGAATTTCTATCTAAAGAGGGAAATGTATCGATATTTTAGTGAAAATTATTATATGCACGACCACGTGTATTTACATGACATAATTTTAACCGTTCGTAACAATCATATAACAATCATATGTTTGACCACTGCTAAATATACTCTCACTTTTTGGTTAGCAACAGAATGGAAAACACAGTTCCGTTTCAAAACCACTTCAGTTTTTCTCTACTTAATGCCTTTTTGGTGGGGTCCCACCCTTCCTTAATTTGCTCTTTAATCCTTGTCTCAGGATGAAACCCACAGAGATGGGTAAATTTATTTATTTATTTTTTAAATTTTTCGAGTTAAAAAGAAAAAACTTACAACCCTGTTTTCCGAAAAAAGTCTCGAGTGCGATGATTATAACATGAAACGTTATGTTGCTTAAGATATTGATTCTTTGGTAATTTCTCATGGAGAGTAAGTTAATATGTAGCAAAGCAATATAAATGTGTTACAATTTAAATACGTAACGTCTAATAGTTGATGTATTCGTCTGATCGTCTAACTGAAGACTCTTTCACTTTAGTGATATTTTGGTTACTTTCACTAATGGTGGTTAGATTATAGATGATGAATTTGTAAAACCGTTCTGATTTGTGGGTTTGAACTTCAACTTGCATTTCCCCATCCAAAGGAAAAACGTGCAAGTTGGAACCATTCATGTGTTGTTTTGGGAAAATGGATGGTTTCCACAATTCTCAAAATGTTTTGAATGGTTCAAATCTCTACATCACTAGCTACCCTACAATCCATACATACATTCCTTGTGATTGCCAAATGTGTATCAAGTAGGAATGGTATTAAATATGAATGGGACCTTAACTAGTGTAATGCATATATTGGTAGGAATGTGAGATTTGAGTTTGTAAGGTCTTAGAAGGTGTTTTAAAGACTTTATGTAGCCGGTATGATTTTCTACATTTCAAAACCAGGTTTAGACTCCCTTAATAGAGATGTTGAGAGAATTGTGAACGAAACCGAAAGAACAAATGCGATTCCTCACTGTTTTTGTTGTTATAACATGATTAATATATTTAATGGAAGACGCATAAGCTAATGATAGGATTATCAGCTTTGGAATACTTTCCTTACAAGTAGAATGAATTTAGAGTTCAGAATTTAGGCCATATGAATCGGATATGAGAAGATATGTATTGCTAGTGGATTGAAACTTGAGAAGCACATGGGAGTAGAGACCACGCTCAATCATGTAGAGAATGGTAATAACTAAATGCGAGATGTCTAATGGAGTGGACGGTACTGTGTATAAGTCATTTGACCCAGGATATGAGCTTGGAGGGCACTCATCGCTAAACGTGCAATCTAAACATTAAACTAAGTTGTCAAGGAATGGAGAGAGAGACCCCATCATAACAACCTTGAATTGTGACTTTGTAATAATCCTGTAAGACAAGAAAATGAAACTTGAAGGTTTTGAGTTAGAGCAATTGGAGATGTGTCTGGATCCTACTGTCTTTTTCTTTAGAGGAAAGTGAGGGGTTGTGGACTTGTGCAGGACTTGCAATTCTAGCTTTTCTTGAACCTCCGTGATTGCAGCTGGCTATGAAAGTTGATCGGTGGCGTGAATGGTGGCAAAGACTAGCTTCGTCATGATCGAACAAGTCTTCACTTGTGCGATTTAACTATCAGACTTGTCCGACCGTTTTAACGATTCAACCTTAAACTTGTTTGATTCAACTTGGTTGATTGTCTAATTAACTCATCCCGTTTGTTTTGAGCAATTACACATTTACTTACTAAGTTGAATGAATGGGGCTCTAACCAATCTATCAGGTTTATAGAGAACAAACAAAATCCTACACACGAAGGCACGATATGTACAGTACTGAAGTTTTATGTAAGGCTGGATTGGGCCTTATAAACTTGGGTTCATGGATTCGTTTTACAGGATTAGAGAGAAGCTAACCCATCCAAGCCACAAAAAGATTAGAGGCTCACTTGCCCATAACCCATCTCCCTCCTCTCCTTTCCTCCTAATCAAATCTTAACTCCTCTACCAAACACGGCCAAAATGTAAAACTCCACTTTGATATAGTTTGGGTGATTTTTGGACTTGGATAAAAGTGGCAGCAGGGCTTACATGTCCTCTGAAATGGTTTACAATGCAAGACCTGCTACCATGATACCAACCTACCCAACTTCACCAGAGAAACCTGGTAGTTTGCTACGATAACTAAAAGCAATTACTATCAGACTTCCAATTCTGAAACTACAAAAACCATGTGGGGGATGACAATTGCAAACACAAATCTTTCCATTATATATAAGCATGCATGAACCTATGGAGCCCTAACTGCAGGAGCAGGCACCAAAATTGCCTCCTAAGTCCTACCAAATTGCGTATCATACCAATAACACCATTTACCTAATCAGGCCCCGTTGTGATTTCTTCATTTTCCTAAGGATTGAATTTAGTTGGGCCTCTTGATTAACCAAACAATGGGCCTTGGCCCAGTTAAGATGAGGGATAAGTTCATTCCTATGTATTTACAAGCCTTCATGTAGCCTCTGTGTGAGCCTATGTGTGAAACCCCATACCTAGGTTCGAATCTCAGCCGACACTAATTGAAGTTAAATCCTAATTTATTCTTGGTGGCCAGAGGGGATAAAGCGTTCTGACATGATCCCTCGACGCAGATTAGTCTTTAGACCTGAAAAGCTTTTAAGGATACCTTCATTAACACTCTAAAATATATATATATATATATATATATATATATATATATATATACACACATCTAAGTTGGCTTTTCCAGTGCTAGACAAAAACTGATTTCACGTGTATCATGAAGTTTGGTTTTCTCCAACTCACAGTTTCTCTATAGATGACCATTACTCATCCACCAGTTATAGGCAAGAGAGGAAAGAGTTGTTAGGGTTGAGATATATCGCAAGCGGTAACAAACATAGAAAAAGACATGTGAATGATAGTGGAAGCAAAAAGAAGACGACCAAGACCAAGAACAAGACCCATTGTCTAGCAGTCCGAGGGAGAACCTATCTTCTTTCTTTAATTTCATACCACTCGGCCACTATAATAATTCATACAACTTTACCGAATGAATCATTGATCACTCACCCAAAAAAACAAAATAAAAGGAATCATTGATACCAAAAGGAAAAAGCTTTACCAAATGAAGTGAATCCTGAGCTTTTATCAAACAAACTTGCATGTCAATATAATAGAATGTGGTGCTATTGATTCACACCTATAGTTGATCGAGTATAGTGCATGTTTCTCAATCTTTGTTTCAAAGGCGATTCAGCTGCTGCAAAATTTAATTGATCGAGTATACTGCATGATTTTCTTAGTCATTAGATGACTATGTGAACACTACTATTTGATTTATAACATTGTATACTCTTAAAAGACCCAAATACATGAGAATCCTCAACGTATGTCAGAAACTAATATTAAAATCAAAATACGTACACGTAGGGCATGCTTATCTATAATTTATTTACATGTACATATAATTTATCTTTCTCTCCAAAAAAAAGCTACTAACCATCATTTTCTAGTAGGCGTGCTCATCTATAAATCACCATTCAAGCTAACCTTGCCTTCTCACAACTTCAACACAAAACAATCAAATTTTGCAGCAGCTAGCTAGCATTGTTCTTCGTCTTATATATTGTGTTACACACATAGAAAGTGAGCCATGCCATGGCCTTACATGGGAGAATGCTTCTTTTGCAACTCTCTTTGGCCGCAGTGCTATTAGCAACGACAATGCTAGCAGCTGCTCAAGCCCCGCCGCCTGACTGCAATAGGAGCTGCGGTGGTGTCTCAGTTCCATATCCATTTGGTCTCACTTATGGTTGTTACCTACGTGTGCCGGGACAAGATTCTCAGCAGCCATTCAAGATCACTTGCAACACCACCACCTCGCAACTATCCCTACCGTTCTCGGACAGCGATAACTTCCCCACAAATATTGCCAAAATTTTTTTGGAAGAGAGTGAGCTGCAAGTAATGATGGCCCCGTCCTATAACTGCTACACCTACAATACATACGACTCCTCATTGCGCAAAGTCATGAACCTCAGTCTTCCGCCTTCTTACACCCTCTCCGACAGAAACAAGGTTTATAACCTTGGGTGCGACAGAGTAACGATACTCATGGGTGAATCCGGCAAGAGAGTCCCCGATACACCAACACACTCTCTTGAAGTAGGGTGTAGCGGTATAAGCTTGTGCCAAGGTGATTCCGGCAAGAAAGTCCCCGACACTTGCAACGGATTCCGGTGCTCCGTAAATTCTATCCCTAGCGGACTGCAGAATATTACGTTGTTAGTGTTGAGACCTGGTTTCAGATTTGGAACAACGGAGCAGTGGGAACTGAGCTACCCTTGCAGTTACGGCTTCGTTGTGGATGAACGCAACTTCACATTCGCCGGGAATCAAAGTTTTGATGCACTGAACATATGGTCCGGCGCAATAAAGAAGCTTCCGGTGCTTGCTAATTGGGCGATTGGGAATGACAACTGCAAAGCAGCAAAGAAGAAGAACGAGACTACTTTTGCATGCAAGGGTGTCAATACGAAGTGTGTCGACCGAGCTGGTGGTTACTTCTGCCGGTGTAAGGATGGTTACGAAGGGAACCCATACCTCCTCGATAATTGCCTAGGTAATTAATTACACAAATCATCTTAATTTCGCGTTAATTTGTGATCTATATATAGGAAAGTGAATGTTTCTAGATTTGCTTAATATATAGCTTCCCCTAAATGTGATGTCTTTTTGTTTCAGATATCAATGAGTGCAAGAATTCGACCCTTTGCAGTGGGAATTCAACTTGCGTAAACACAATTGGAAATTACACCTGTGAATGTCACAAGGACTATAGAAATGATGACCACGACAAGAATAAGTGTGTCCAAATCACTGAAACCTCCAGCAAAAATGGCAAAGAAATGAAAATTTCCCTAGGTATGCACTCTTTTTTTTTTTTTTTTTTTTTTCTCTCGAATTACTCTCATCTCTATTAATCCATTATTGACAAGTTTGTCAATTGACTTAATTCTATCTATCAATTTCTAAATTTGTCAACTCTTTAAGTATTATGTTTTTTTTTTATACGAACTCTTTAACTATTGTGTTGGAGTTTATATTTACCTTAAAAATTGATAAATTTTAGTGGTTTCTTTTTAACAAATTAATCTGCTGGAGATGCTCTTAATATAGTCAAATTGTAGGAGTGGATTTGAGTACGTTGTGTTGATCCGTTCTTTTGAATTTTTGTAGGTGTCTCTTTGAGCTTCCTAGTCATACTGATTATAACTTTTTCGATATACTGCGTACTGAAAAGAAGAAAGTTCAAGCAGCTCTGTGACAGGTACTACAAAGACAATGGGGGCTTCTTGTTACCACAAGAAATGCAGAAGTACAAAGGGTCTCAGGCACCCAGAATCTTTAAATTAGAAGAGCTTAAGAAGGCAACCAACAAGTTTGATCCCAATGAAATAATTGGAGAAGGAGGCTTTGGATTGGTTTACAAGGGAACATTGCCGGACAACAAGCAGGTGGTTGCCATAAAGAAGTCAAAAACTGATGCTCCCACCATGACCCCCGAAAGTAGGATCGCCCACACTAAACAATTCATTAATGAGATGATTGTTCTCTCTGGAATCAAGCATAGAAATGTCGTGCGGCTCTTAGGTTGTTGTTTGGAGACCAAAACACCCATATTAGTGTACGAGTTCGTCAGCAATGGCACACTTTATGAGCACATTCATAAACAGAAAGGCAAAGGACCTCTTTCCTTTAGGCAACGAGTGAAGATAGCAGCAGAAACAGCAGGATCCCTAGCATACTTGCACTACAATGCTTCTTCCATGCCAATTCTGCATCGAGATGTCAAGGCATCTAACATCCTACTGGATGAGAATTGCACAGCCAAAGTATCAGACTTTGGAGCTTCAAAATTGGTCCCCGAAGATGAAAACACTCAACTGGCTACTATGGTGCAAGGGACGCTAGGGTACTTGGATCCTGAATATATTCAAACACACACACTGACGGAGAAGAGTGATGTCTACAGTTTCGGGGTTGTCCTTGTGGAACTGATAACTAGTCAAGTGGCAACTAATTCTAAAAAGAAGCTTGAGGCAGAGAAAAACCTAGCCAATTGTTTTTTAAAGTCGGTCGAAGATAATCACTTGGATCAGATTCTTGATCATGAAATTATCAAAGATAGCTTAGAAATAGCTGAACAAGTAGCCCATCTCGCCAAAAGATGTTTGAGTTTGAAAGGAGATGATAGGCCTACCATGAGAGAAGTAGAAACGGAGCTAGTGGCAATATTGGCAGTTATGGAAAAGCGTCCCGGAGGAAAGCCCGACTCCTCCCCCAAAGAGACCGATTACTGCGCAGCGTCACCTTCAAACGTTGTTGATGTTAGAAGTGATGAAGGTGAACTCACAACCAGCATAGATTATGACCGGAGTATGCAGAATCAATCCCAGATGACGAGACCTTATGATGGTGGGAGATAGTTCATCAATGAGCTAGCTAGCTATATAGCTTCGAATTTTCTTTCATAGCTAGTCAACTATGGAGTGTTGTTCTTAATTTTCTTTACTACGTACGTACGTACTTTGAGTATGTTGTGTTTAATAAAAGATATGGCTGAATGCATGTAATGACAGTAATATCGATCTGTTGTAAAATTTTCTTTTTGACCAAAATGTGAAAGACTGGTAAAGTGTTTGTACTTCGCTTGCTTCATGAAATTTGTCCTACTCCTTAATTTGTGTGACGTGGTAAGTACATATTATGCATCATGGAACAGTATTTATGTTGATCTGCCATGATTTTTGCTTGTAAGAACTAATGATACTTAAACATGTATTTGAATTTCGTTAAGTTATGTGTAATATATTCTTATGAGATTGTGGAAATGAGATGTTCCATATAAATTTCTATATTTATTCTGTTAGTTTAACAAGTGCTAGGGTAAAAATAGAAATTGAGATTGATCTAGGTTTTATCAGATTGTGGTCGACTGGTTGACGGTAGTTCTTTAGTTTAGATAAGAGACACAAATTAAGGAGTAGGGAGGGAAAATTGGCGCCAAAATTTTCCCTCCCTACTCCGTCATCTTGGTGACGTGGCAAGTACATATTATGCATCATGGAACAATATTTATGTTGATCTGCCATGATTTTTGCTTGTAAGAACTAATGGTACTTAAACATGTATTTGAATTTCGTTAAGTTATGTGTTTCTATATTCTTATGAGATTGTGGAAATGAGATGTTCCATATAAATTTCTATATGTATTCTGTTAGTTTAACAAGTGCTAGGGTAAAAATAGAAAATGAGATTGATCTAGGTTTTATCAGATTGTGGTCGACTGGTTGGCAGTAGTTCTTTAGTTTAGATAAAAGACACAAATTAAGGAGTAGGGAGGGAAAATTGGCGCCAAAATTGGAATTGTTGGGTGTCTTTCTCAAGGTAAAGGGCGGGAAAAACATTGCTCCTCTCATATGGGGTTAATTTTGTCTTTTAACCCTCTTTGTGGGCCTCACGTACTTGCCACGTCACCAAGATGACGGAAAAGTTGAAAAAAACTGACGGAAGTACTTCAATGATAGCAATACTAGAGTCTGGGTATCATATTGGTACGATTAAGAGTTGAGGTATCACATTGGTAGGTACACCAGAGTTGAAGGACTGTTGGTGAAAAAAACTCTTTTCATTTTAATCTACAATACCTCCTTAAAAAAATAATACGCGCGTTTAATTTATTATTTAATTCAAAGAAAAGAAACATAAAATAAGACCAACTACAACAAACTATCCTCGAACATAAATTGAGATATGAGACACATAGTTGCAACAACCATTTTTCGATCTTCAATAGGTGCATAAACATATATATCTACGCCAAAAGTCATTAGCAAATATGAACATGAACATATATAAGGGTTGATTTAGGGCCAGTCGAGATGCATATATTCACGTGGCTTTCACGTGACTATGTAGCTTCCTTCTTAACCATGAGTTGCTTCTTGCTTTACCTTCCCGGCTCCTCCGAGGCCATGACGGAAGCAAGAGGACGACATCACGAGTCATGCCATAATAATCCTTAATTATGACGCTAGCGGGAGATCTGCCACGTCTCCGCCATCGAGAGGGAGAATTAGCGGCGATGTTCAAAACGTTTGCAACCAGATCCGGAGGTAAGAGTTTTAACCCATGAGTTGCAGCATTGTGTCCCCTGTCTTCTGTTCATGTTTTTGAGATTTGATTAACAGCCGTCTTCGAATTCATGAGTCAAGAACACATGTTTGCTGAGCTTGTTTCGAATTAATAGCGTTCTGTGTATGTGTTTGGCTTAGTTTATCATATGTGAATTTTTAGTTTAGCGAGAATCGAACTCCAGAGTATTTGATATCATTTGTGATCTAAACTTCTTGATCTAGACCACCTCTCCATCCCTCTCTGTCTCTTTCTCTTGCGCACTAAATTTTCCCTTTTCTCCAGGTTTTGGTTTGTGCTCCTAGTAATGTGGCTGTGGACCAACTAGCTGAAACATTAAGTCCAAAATGGGCTGAAGGTAAAGAAGTAGTGCTTTGCCTACATTTATATCAACCCTATTGTTTTCTTTGTTTGGTTATATAAACCCGGCAACTGAGGATTGGATAGTAGTCTCTTCTGCTAATTTTAGGTTAAGTAGTGATCTTTTCTTGGCCTTTTTGATGAGTCTGTTCTTTTGTTGAATGTGGTTCAGGGAAAGTCGTTTTCTCTGCTGTTTCCGATTGAAGTTAGAAACATTCACAAAGCCAAACAGTGACTCAGGTGTCCACGACAGTGAAAAAGGTACATTGTAATCTTGCTGTAGAGTGTAGACATATTAAATAGTCTGGACTCTATACCATAACATGTATACGTAACTTAGTACATTATTTGATAGTTCACATTATTCGTATAGGTTTCATTTTTAGTTTAGAGAGAATCGAACCCGAGAGTATTGGGTAATAGTTGTGATGTAAACTCTTTGATCTAGACTCGTAGATGTAAGTCTTACTAAGATGGGTGAAATAACAAGCTACCTATCCAGATGTTAATCCCACAATGTTTGCTGAGATGACGAGATCTCAGTTGATCCATTTCCATTGGTAGCTACATTTCAATAGTTCCAGTTTTATTCATGGGCAACAGTCAGAAAAGATTTAGCTGGTGAGGGCTCTGTACTGTTTAGGTGTTGGACCGTAGCTTTATTACACATAAAATTCATTTGTGCTTGCCGGTGTCATTTTATTATCTGCCTTGATGCCGCAACTGCCCCTTCCCCTTGGAACTGAATTGTTGTTTACACTGTTCTCATTAAGTCATTAGCATTAATCCAGAGCAATCTCTGTTTTACACTGTTCTTTATCTCTATCTGATACCAATCTAAGGTCTTGCACGTCAAATGCCTTCCTCTGTTTCTCTTTTGTTTTCTTGTTTACAATAATGAAAAAGGATTTGATTTCTTTTTCCCACAAGAGTGATAGGTTCAATGGCAAGCCATTATAGTACTTTTCTCTGGCTTTGTTCTGTATGATCTTTATCTAATATCTACCATATGTCTTAACTCTTATAAGTTCTTTCTATTGTTGTATTTTTTGCCGTGCTGTATCCAAATTTGATTCAATGAATGTGTAGTTGCCACAGCTAGATCAAACAGATGTCAAATACCTAGTCATCTGGTCTTGAAATTTAGATCATTTTATTCAGCTTGTAAGCTGTAGCTTGTAAAAGAATAATGGAAGACACTGATAGTTGGGTTTGTGTTTGTCAATCTTTTTCCTTCTACCTTTTACAATGATGTAGATGGTCGACTCTGCTAACAGAGTTGTGCATATGGTGTCATTTAGTTTAGCATAGGCATATGTGGTTTAGGTAAACTGCAAATTCTTTAGCGAAAGGTAGCCAAATGGGGATTAGAGCAATTGGAATTTGAAGAGCTGTGTAACATGTGGTGTGTACTTGGAGGAGTATCAGATGAGGAATTTATACACATGAAACTAGCTGCTTGATTTCAAGTTTTAGACTTTCTGCATGCAATTCTTTTGCATATATGATTATGGTCTACAATATGCTATTGGAATTTACATAAATTTGCTATGTGATAAAAATTAACCGATCTGATTCAAGTCGAAGCAATATCTTTCTCATTTGTGTGACTGATAATTTTGTGATTTTTCTGATTACTTGCATCATCCTTTATATGAAAGTCTGCGATTATGCATGTATCATGACATATATCTTGTTATTCTTGACATAAATGAACGTTTTCCAGATAACTGCAGGAGGCATTGCAGATGCAAAGGACTGAAGAGCAAGGCGTTTCAGTGACACAAGAAGCAACAAAATACTGTTATTCTTGGCATTCTTTGGTCATATACAAGCACTAATTTGTGTTTTCAAGTCTTCATCGTCTTCTTAAGCACCAAAAATCTCATGGACTTGTGATACTCTGTCATAATTAGTGATTGAATAGACTAGCTTCACCATTTTAATACCTCTGTTGATGAACTATAGCACCATTTTAATACCTCTGCTGATGAACTATAGCAGGAAATGCATGAAACCAAAAACTAGATGTGAAGCTACTTTACATTTGTGGGAGACAGTTGTTCAAGGAGAATTGGAAGGTCCTGCTCTATGCTCACGGTATCTTGGTTCTGGCAAAAGAAAGAAGGCCAAATTAAGTTCTCTTGGCTTGCGGTTTTCGTTGTCATTCATTTTGATAGAAAGAAGTATACGGATTGTTGAAGACTATAAAGGTGTACGTAGTTGTGGACGAGAATAGGGTGAATTAAATTTCTTGTCAGCTTTTAGGATTTTTTGTGTTTCTTGAATTCATCTTGATTGGAAGGTATGCTGCTGTCTAAGGTTACAGCCACAATCAGGGTGGTTTTTTGTTTTTGAAGGCTTGGTGAGGACATAGCACAGAAGCCTTTGGGGACTGGGGAGTTTAGATGACCTAGCACAATACTTTGATGAATTATTGATAACTTCTTGTTTATGTAGTTGTGTCTTAACATAATGCAAATCGTTTAACCATCCTTATGTAAAACTCTGGTGGTATTTCACTAAGAGCCTGATATTTGGCATGTCATAAGACTGATATGAGAGATTATGTGCATATTATGGTTTTATTTACTATTAAGAAGGATACACAGTCATTAAAAATCATTCTTATCGTTACAAAATAATTTCCAAATTGACAAGTCGTAATTGTGGTTTTGGGTTGATGCATTGTCATGTCGAATAAAGTTGAATACCAGTAATTTTCACAGTAGTGTATCCCATTTGAATTGGTCATTCTCTCATAATAAACTTGTGGCTATCCAAAGATTTTGACATTGAAATTCTGTTTTAGTTTAAGTATTAGGAGATTAAAAAGATTTATACATCAAGCCTTGATGACCAAGTGTATAAAACTATAAATCCAAGTCCTTGACATTGTAAGCTTCAATTTACAATGCTTCATCAGCTAAACTAGTGATGGATGCATTTGCTACATGCTAACCTCGTCCATGGCACCACATAATTAAGGTTCAGCAATTTAACTATCAAGGAAGCCACGATTGATGATCTCTGTCAAAGTAGTATGATTTGTTTTGATTGTGAAAAGCTGGAAATTGTACGTAATTTCGATGAGATGCTAAAGCTGGAGATTCATGTCTATTATAGATTTTTTTATAAAAAAATTGGTTACAAAGCCCAATGTTAAAGAACGCAATGAGAATACAAAAGAATTATACATTAATCCTTTAAATGAGATGTTGAGTAAGGATCATGATGTAATCAACCACCTGTAGAAATCTAGATTGGGAACACCAGTTAATAATGTAGAGTAAGCTGTAGTTTCCATTCATCAATATCTGCTCGCAATATGTTTTGGTGTCATGCTACTGATGTACCAAGCTGATCCAAATACATGTTGTAAGATTCATATTAGTATAATTCAGCTTTGGAAATTGAACCACAGATATCAGACAAAAATGGTGACCAATTGTTAAGAAAAATTATCAGAAATAAGCACGATTGCGTTCATGGCAAGATGATGACCACTGTTATAAACACCCACCTGGTTCCAAATTCCATGCCCTTGCTGAATTCATAGCTGAGGTCTTTAGGATGTTTTGAAGGCTGCTAAATGTATTTACTATACGCCGGATCCAATATCTTTTTAATAAGCATCATTCATTTAGCTCATTCCCTGAGTAATTCATGTAGCTCAGAAAAATTCATGACAAGAATCAAAACGATCAGAAAAGTTTTAAACAAGACTAACAGTGAAATATATGTTCATACCAAGGTCTCATCCAGCTGTAAAATACTTGTTTTTGACAGTGTAGCAATGATAGATTTGGCATTGGTGAAGTTCCAAGTCCCAGTTACGGAGCCATCACTCTGTAATGTTTGTCATTAAAGAGCGTTTAATCCAAAGATAATCATATAGCCCTGAATGAAAACAATACAATGAAGTGAGATCAACTGGATCTGATTTTCAATATCAACATTTTAATGAAGAAACATACGGCAGAGATTAGAATTTTACCATAAACTAAGAAAAGAATAGTTTGATTCATCCCATCTTTCATTTGTACACAACCATGGCAAATGTAAGATACCATATTAAAGAGAAGCATAGCCCCGGCTGTATATGGCAATGACTCTGGAAATTCTACAAAATTTACCCTGCACCAAAATCCCCAAACACCTTCCTTCCAAATACAAATTGTATTATGTTTCTCACAGCACACCAAACACAAGAGACCCCTATCAAACTTTAGTGAATCTAACAAGACAACAAGAACATTATGAAAGAGAAATGATCTTCCTATTCCAAAAATTAAAGAAAAACAAGCCTCTGCGATCTTTGTACTACCCTTACTCTAGGAACCTGAATTTGTTCTTTTCCATAATATCAGGTAATTTGACATACAAACTTGTTTAAATATCAGGTAGTTTGAAGGATCTAATATACAAACTTGTTTAAATATCAGGTTTCTAGAAATATCACTAGTCAATTTGGTTCATTATTCATTTGCAGGTGCTCAAACACTCTTGGAGCACTGCTAGTACCTATAATCTATACCCTTTTTCACTACCTAACCTATTTCCTTAGGGAAGCAAGTTAACCGAAGGATAAGTTATGGGGTCCTCGCATTCAGATAGTTGGGATATGCATATGCACCCAATGTGAAGGAGCATAGTCTAATAACAGATCCATGTAAGTGTAACCATTTTTGATTTCCAAGGGAGTATATATATACCTTTCACTTGACCTTCAGAGTCATTGCTTAATGTTGTACAATATGGGATAGACTGAAGCATTATCAATAAGATCCCACAAGGTCCATATAGCATGATATCTGCAACAGAGTCCAACTATATATACATCTAAGTTGGCTTTTCCAGTGCTAGACAAAGACCAATTTCACGTGTATCATGAAGTTTGGTTTTCTCCAACTCACAGTTTTTTTATGGATGACTTTTTTGTCATCCACCAGTTATAGGCAAGAGAGGAAAGAGCTGTTAAGGTTGAGATATATCGTAATTTAAGACATGTGAATGATAGTGGAAGCAAAAAGAAAACGACCAAGACCAAGACCAAGAACAAGACCCATTGTCTAACAGTGCGAGGGAGGACCAATCTTCTTTCTTTAATTTCATAAAAAAAAAAAAAAATACCACTCAGTCACTATAATAATTCATACAACTTTACCGAATGAATCATTGATCACTCACCAAAAAAAACAAAATAAAAGGAATCATTGATACCAAAAGGAAAAAGCTTTACCAAATGAAGTGAATCCTGAGCTTATATCAAGCAAACTTGCACGTCAATATAATATTAGAATGTGGTGCTATTGATTCACAATTTGCTCTATAGCTAGCTAGCTACCCAGCACTACTGATTGTCTAGTTGATCCTGCTTTCCTCAAGTAAGAAAACATACTCTTTCTCTGCATATATCTTCCTTAATCGGTAATTCTGCAGTCTCTATGCTTGATTGTAAACCGTAAACTAACAATTTTCTAGCTTCCGACCACCGTTGTTCCTCTTTCTAGCTAGATCTAAACCACATGCACAGTCGTTGCTGTAACTAATTTTCATTTTTTTGTTTTGTTTTTTTTTCAAATTTCAGTACTGCGGATTGGAAAATTGCTCGAGTACGAAGACTACCATCGCCATTGGCTGTGTTAGTAATTCTGAGACCATCTCATCCAGCATAACAGAAAGGCATAAAATAATTATGGCTAAACATCAGGGACCAAACAATGAAATCCAAATGAGGTTTATTTTATTGACCTAGCAATAAGTTAGTTTTCTGCAATAGTACACTGTTTCTTTTCCTTTAATTTGGAAAGGATCGACTTCTCCGTTCGCGAGGGTATCGACTCTGATAAATTTATTTGACGGCTTCGATTCATTTAATTTACATTATTTTTGTTTTTCTTCTATCAGCATTACACCAGATGTGTCTTATGATTTCCATAGTCCTGCGGCTCTAAAACCGACACCCAAACATGGACAACCTCAAGCAAGTAGCCAAAGATGGAATTGGCCAATAGTTGCCGGAATTTCTTCAGCTTTGAACCCATGGTGGAATAAGATACTGGTAACTTCATGTGTGATTGCAGTTTTATTTGATCCCTTGTTCTTTTACATTCCATACACCAGCGAGGAAAAAAAGTGTATGGGAAACGACGAAAGAGTGCAGACTGCAGCTCTGATTTTCCGATCCGTCACAGACATCACTTTCCTGGTGCATATCATATACCAACTATATGTGGCTATCAAATTTGCACTCTCAAGGGTTTCAGAGGATGAAAGTTTGGTTTTTAGATATGAATCGGTATCCCGAGAGCAAATGATTCAGTTTACAAAGGCATTTTCTCACAAGTTGTCATGGCGATCTTTCCTAACTGACGTTTTCGCTATTTTGCCCATACCACAAGTAAGACATATCGTAACTCTCTTTCTAGTTATTAGCTAGAGATTGGATAATTAACTGGCTGTAATTTATGGTATTTTTAAAGTTTTAACCCTCGATTTTTTGTCCAGCTGCTAATAGTAGGATTGTTTTTCAAAATCGGAGGCAATGACTACTTGTTAAAAAGAAAGATTCTGAGCGGTTTTCTTCTAATCCAATTTGTGCCAAGAATCTATCGAATTTATCTTTCATCTGTCGCTATCACAGAATCTGCGTTGTGGGTTAGAGGTGTATTTAACATTTTCCTCTACGTCCTTGCGAGTCATGTAAGTTTATCCATCTCACCTCTTCTCATCAATTCATTATATATGTTTTTCTTTTTTGATTGAATTAGGTGAGTTGCTTGAGTTAAGTTTGTGTTGATAAAAAATGTTTGTTGTTAATTATAGGCACTTGGAGCCTTTTGGTATTTTTTTTCTATTCAGCGAGAGACGTCATGTTGGTATCGAACTTGCCTCGATACAAACCCATCAGAATCAGAATGCACTTTTTATTGCCATGACAGTACTGCTGCTGCACTTATAACCCCAGAATTCAATAGAACTCTAGACGAGAAATGCATTCTAAAAGTTCCATATAATATGACTGATCCACCATTTGATTTTGGAATATTTTTTGATGCCCTCAAGAATGATATCCAAGGGAAAATAAATGTTCCACAAAAGATTGGTTACTGTTTTTGGTGGGGCTTGCGAAACTTGAGGTAATCTTCATTTATAACTTAATTCAGTCGGGTCATTCATCAACCAGCATTTTACAATTACTAATCATTTAACAATTTCTTCTGTGGCCGGCAGTAATTTTGGTACAAGTTTAACAACAAGTACCTATCTGTGGGAAAACAGCTTTGCCATTTTAATTTCTATCATCGGCTTGCTATTGTTTTTATATCTCATTGGAAATGTACAGGTTGGTAACCTAATCGATCACCCATATATCATATGTTACTTATATGATATGTTACTTATGTATTTACAATATTATAGTCCGTTTCAGATACGGACGTCTGCACCGTGCGCCACCGTACGGCGCCGGTGAGAGAGCACCTCCACTCCAGCGGACCCCAGCAGCTTCCCTGACCATTTTCTATCCTCGGTGAGTCGGCCGAATTCTAGTTTTCCGGTCAGATTGACTTTGTTTGAAGTTTTGGATGATCTGGCCGAAAAACTGGAATTCGGCAAACTCGCCGGGGATGAAAAGTGGTCGGGGAAGTTGCTGGAGTCCGCTAGGGTGGAGGCGCGCCCTCGCTGGTGCCATACGGTGGTGAACGGTATGGACGTCCGCACCTGATAACTGTTGTACAGTATATTATATATATATATATATATATATATATATATTTGCTATTGTGCATAGCAATGGTTAATTTAATTTGATCGAGGAGGTGATTAAATTGATGGATGGAGTTAATAATTATATGCAACATGCAGATTTATATGGAGAGGGCAACTACCAGAGCGGAGGAGGTAAGAGAGAAGCTTCGGATAAAACAGAACGATATAGATAATTGGATCGAAAATAATGGTCTCGAGAAGGACATGAAGGAAGAGATCATGAAAAACATCAATGAGAAGTTGGAAAAGGACATAAATGCAGATCTGGATGATATATACTCTATTCTTCTCCCGTATACCAGGAAAGTTGTGAAGCGATTTGTCGGCATGAGGACGCTAAGAAATGTATGTCACAGTACCCTTGTTTGTGACTTGTGTCATCAGTACGTTGTGTGTGTTGTTGAAGCTAGCTTACTAATCAGTGGTCTGCTTATACATACATATGTAGGTACCAATGCTTAGCCAGGTGGATGGAAGAGTTTTGAAGATGATGTGCGACTATCTGAAACCGGTCAAGTACCAGGAGAATACAATGGTTTTTAAAATGGGAGTACCATTTGATAGAATGGTCTTCATTACAGATGGGTCAATGTGGACTTACACGACTGCTACTGATCATCAGACTAGTCATTCTGGAAAAGCAACGTCAGGAGGACTAGTTACTTCTTCGTCCACGGAAGCTCACCTCCTCGAGAAGGGTGATGCTTATGGACACATGCTTCTGCAATTAGCATCATCATCTTTTACGGCGCTTCCTATCTCAGTTGCTAATGTCAGGTGCCACACAAAGGTAGAGGCGTTTGTCCTCATGGCCAATGACTTGAGAAACATTGTAACTACGTGCGGAGGTTTGTGGCCGGATTTCGAGTATAATGCTTCTCAAGATGAGGCGGCTGATCAGAAGGCACCGCCGGGGCACTTTCAACAACAACAAGGGCCAAAGAAGAGTACTGGAGCAACATCAAATATCCATCCTACCGGCTACAGTGGGTGATGCATGCGAAGTTGAAGCCTGCTGCAAATCGCCCCTAGCTAGCCTGCAGTGATCTAGGGCGCGCAGTACGTTGTGCATTATTTGCTTTTACATATATAGCAGCTACAGCTAGCTAGCTAGCTATCGATCAACTCCATCCTTCAAGCTAGCTGCTACTTACTCTTATTGTTATATATATCGTCGTTTATTCATTTGTGTCGCTACGTACTTGAGCTTTGGTACTTGTTATCGATCAGTGATTGCCTGTTTTAATATATCAATTATTTGAGAATAAAAATAAGACTTGAGTTTTGATAACGGAGTTGTGTGGACAAATTTCTTTCACTCCCACCAGTTCACTCAAAGATCAACAAGACACTCAAGGAAGGCAATTCCTATGGAGTGGAACAACTTCTACGTTGGGTAGCAGTGCCTGACGAACATTTCTCCAAACTTCCTAGCTTGAACGAGAATGTGAGATCTCATTCAAAAGTGGAAGGCTTTACTCTCATGGCCAGCGACTTGAGAAAGATAGCCAACAACTGCGCAGGCCTTTGGAAGTTCACCAATGCCCTGATTGCCCTCAATCCTGAAGAAAGAGAGGTGGCGCGGCACGTACTAGTACGTACTACACTACTACGTACCATAGCAGCAGCAGTCAGTCGTTTACGAAATGCAGCAAAGAAGTCGTCCGGAGCAAACCCGTCGGCAGTTGAATTTTGCCTCAGAACTCGTGTTTGCTCAAAAATTGTCTCGGCCTAAAAGAGAGGCCGAGAGTCTTGAGAACAATCGTCCTTCAAAATTTGCGCGGGCGTGCCAACTCGCGGCATGTTGGTCAAGCGAGGTTTTTGATGAATATTTTGCGCCTGATCTGACTTCTCCCAAGTGATTGTAGGCCGAGGAAGGAACCGTTTCGGCCGTTGGGTTCTCTTGCCTTTGTTGCAAGGACTTTCGGCGTTTTCACCGATGTTGCTCCTCTTTTTGTGATTTTTTGTATGGGTTTGCGAGAAATAAAGTGCGAAAATTAATAGAACGAAAATCTAATTTGCATGAAATTTAAAGAGAATGAAATGGCTAGAAAGTTAGAGTGCAGAAATTAAAGAGCGGAAAGTAATTGCGAGGAATTAAATTGCATGAATTTAAAGACGCGGAAGAGAAATTGCATGAAAGTAAAGTGCGGAATGTAAATAAAGCGATAAAGTGCGGAATGTAAAGAAAGCGAATAAAAAGAAGAGGAGAACTATGCTAGAACATGAATGAAAAGATTGATATTGTAGAGAATTCGTAGATAAGTTGATAGAGTTTGTATTGAAGTGTTGTTTGTGTTGGTCGGGGACCCTTTACAATGAGGCTGAGAGTCGAACATATACAGGTATAAACACAAAAAATTAAGGAAGGAGAAACAAATTAAATAAAATAAATATTTCGGTCTTAATGACCGAATCAAAGATATGCTCCTTATTGTTCTCTCCTTAATTACACGTTTATTTCTTTCTTCTTGCGGCTTCGTTGGAATTGATTGTCTCTTGATTATGAAATATTGTCATCAATGCCTTCAAACGCAATTACATCTCGGTTATTTCCTTCCTCGATTATATATCGGCAATTATGATAAATCGCCGTCATTTCCTTCCTCGATTGTATATCGGCAATTATGATAAATCGTCATTATTTCCTTCCTTTTTATATATTGGAAATTATGAGAAATCGCTGTTATTGCCTTCCTTTTTAATTTCTTCTCCATAGGTATTAATCTAATAGAATTTTATTATGAAATTCTATTGAGATATTGCTAATAAAGCATTAAATTTTCCTTATCTATCGGCCAAGATTTCAAGGGCCGATTTACCAAAAATGGGTGCAAACAACTCGCCAATGAACAACGTTTGGCTATAGCTTGTGTTGCCTTAGCTCGCAACTTGAATTGGTATATATCCATTTTTATTTTACAAGGCAACTAGCTAATAATTAAGACAAAGTCGATTTAATTGGCATGCATGGTTTTACACGGGGCGTGAAATTGTGTTGTTTTAATTTGAATATTACATTTAAGATTGATTATGGTTTGTGCTTAATTATTGGATTTCTCTATCTTCAATCACTATATATATATATATATATATATATATATATATATATTATCAAGAAAATCTTCAAAGATTATAGTGGATATGCTTCCGCTAGTTCCTCAGAACAAACAAAACACTAACGAATATATCCCAGAAGTTTGAAGATTGGATCACTGAGCAAGCAAGACGGTATTAGATTTTTATAGCCAAATATCTCTATGTGCAAAAGTTCAACAAAGAAGGTGTGCATAATGACGATATTCGGCTTAAAGGTTTGAAACTGCCTTGCTTCGATCTCTTCATTTTTGGAGTAGACACAATATGTGCAGTACTCTGAATTTTTATGCAAGGCCAGATTGGGCCTTGTAAACTTGTGTTCATGCAATTGTTTTACAGGATTAGAGAGGAGCTAACCCGTCCAAGCCACAAAAACAGCCCAAATAGATTAGAGGCCTACTGGCCCATAACCCATCTCCCTCCTCTCCTTTCCTTCAAAATTGTTTACCTCGTCTTCTAACTACAAGGTTGTTTAAGATTCCATAAGAAATTCTACTTATTGAAGATGATAATTCTAGATAGAAAAATTATTGGTTTTATAAAAAGATTCAGTTTCAAGCACGTACTTGGTAAAACAAAAATGATAAGAAAAAGCTTGTAATTTGTAACAATGTATTGTCCTTTATTGTAATTTAGTCTTTTAATAAATCAACATCTTGTAGGCTGAGTAAAATAGATGATAAGATGACAATAACCGCACCATTTGAAGTTGACATCTTCTGTCCGATCCGAATTCTAATATATTCTGAAATCCTAATCAACTTTTAACTACCCTACCAAACACGGCCAAAATGTAAAACTCCACTTTGATATAGTTGGGTGATTTTTGGACTTGGATAAAAGTGGCAGCAGGGCTTACATGTCCTCTAAATGTAAGACCGGCTACCATGATACCGTCCTACCCAACTTCACTAGAGAAACCTAGTAGTTTGCTACGATAACTAAAAGCAATTATATTACTATCAGACTTCCAATCCTGAAACTACAAAAACCATGTGGGGGATGACAAATGCAAACACAAATCTATATATGCATGCATGAACCTATGTGTTTTGGCCACAATCTTCAGCAGGGGTAGAGTCGTAACTCCGGTGATGTCAAAAGTAAAAAGCTTGGTTGCGGGGCGTGCCACCGCGCGAACGCGAAATGAGTGCGTTGTACTGGACTTCTAAACAAGCGAAAGGGTTCCCGGTGCCACCTCGCGGACGAGGGATTACGAGCAAACCTTTGTTCACCTATGAATCGATACTCACTGTTAGAGCGAGCAGAGCAATAATTAGGAAGAAAGGGCGAGTCCAAATGGGATCTGAGAACTAAGGAGAGGTACACTTAGAACTTAGGGTTTCGAGGATGCTCAAAGATTTGTTTGTAGTTTTTGTATGATTTGATTATGTGTCCATTGAATAATCCTTGAGCTCTTTTATACAGCACCCCGCGGCTAGCTGATAGAGTTTTAATCACAAACTCATTCGAACTCAACAATTAGAATCCAATAAGGGCACAATTCGCCCGCGAACCGCGTTATCCATATAACACGTGTCATAACAGACTCCGCTTAGGCTTCTACTACCGCTCCGCCTCGCCAAACACTGTAGACTCTTATGCGAACTGAAACGCGGACCTCGCGAGGTATTGGAGTCCTAGTCAAATCTTACCTCGCGCGCTTCCAGAGCTCGCCACCCCTCATGGGCTTTGTATTTAAAAAAAGTCACATGTATTGGCCTAAATGCTATCCAAAACTTAATACGAGTGTTGGACCAAAATATCCACTAGGCTCAAACACTATGGAGCTCTATTTGCAGGAGCGGCACCAAAATTGCCTCCTAAGTCCTACCAAATTGCGTATCATACCAATAACACCATTTACCTAATCAGCCGCCGTTGTGATTTCTTCCTTTTCCTAAGTATTGAATTTAGTTGGGCCTCTTGATTAACAAAACAATGGGCTTTGGGCCCAGTTAAAATGAGGGATAAGTTCATTCCTATATATTTACAAGCCTTCCTGTCACCTCTCAAACTGCGAAACATATGAAAGTAACTATATATACATCTTGTATCAAAAAAACTATATATACATCTAAGTTGGCTTTTCCAATGCTAGACAAAAACCGATTTCACGTGTATCATGAAGTTTGGTTTTCTCCAACTCACAGTTTATGGATGACCATTACTCATCCACCAGTTATAGGCAAGAGAAGAAAGAGTTGTTTTTTTTTTTTTTTGATTGAGAAAGAATTTATTAACTTCAAAGAAAGTACAACAGAGGAGTTCAACAGAACCCCTAAATAAAACAACTAGTTTCCAGCTATTACATCATGAAGCCATGGTGGCCCATCCTCCTTGCAAAACCAAGTTTGTGACAAAGAAAGCGCCGATCTTGCCAAACTATGGGCAATGCTGTTACGGCGTTTCTTCACATGCTTCCAGGAAATCCAATCAAACTCACTCATTAGCAATCTTATTGCATCAAGGATTCCTCCAATCTCGCTCAAATCCCCACTATGGACTTTTAGACCATTTAAAACATTAAGAGCATCTCCCTTGATCATAAGCCTTTCCACGTTCAACTCCTTGCAAAACTTAAGACCATGCCAAAGAGCAAGAGCCTCAGTGGCAATTGGAGAAAGAGGAAGATTCAGAGGGACTGATAAAGCTCCGACAAGGCTTTTATCAGGCTTTAGCAGAACAGCCCCTAGCCCAAGAACAAGACCCATTGTCTAACAGGCTTTAGAAGAAAGAGTTGTTAGGGTTGAGATATATCGTTAGCGGTAACAAACATAGAAAAAGACATGCGACTGATAGTGGAAGCAAAAGAAAACGACCAAGACCAAGAACAAGACCCATTGTCTAACAGTGCGAGGGAGAACCTATCTTCTTTCTTTAATTTCATACCACTCGGCCACTATAATAATTCATACAACTTTACCGAATGAATCATTGATCACTCACCAAAAAACAAGGTAAAAGGAATCATTGATACCAAAAGAAAAAAAACTTTACCAAATGAAGTGAATCCTGAGTTTATATCAAACAAACTTGCATGTCAGTATAATAGAATGTGGTGCTATTGATTCACACTTATATAGTTAATCGAGTATAGTGCACGTTTCTCAATCTTTGTTTCGAAGGCGATTCAGTTGCTGCAAAATTGAGGATTGTTATAGAAAAACGATTCAGTTTTGAGTCATATGGCCAACCCTGAAGTAGCTGTAAATGTAGAGCACTTGGAAGAAGAGAAAACTCAGAGGTCAGTCGTTCTTCAGCTCACTTTAAGATTATGCATTTTCTTGTATATTATAGTGATGAGTGTAACTTGTGGTCTTGTTGTGTGATTTTAGATCGGTTGTTGATGAACATAGCGAGTTAGAGACTACTGCAACGGCAGAATCTGCCCCAAAAGATGGAGGAGATACAAAAGAAGCTAGAAGCTGCAGGTTATCCTTCAATACAATTTTCAATCGAAATGGGAACTTCCTTCCTATGTGGAACAACGTATTTGTAGTATCTTGTGTGTTTGCTGTCTCCTTTGATCCTTTGTTCTTCTACATCCCGATCATTAACGAGAAGAAGAAGTGTCTATATTTTGACACAAGGTTGAAGACCGTAGCCCTCGTCTTACGGTTACTCACAGATCACTTCTACATTGCGGACATTATTATGCGAATTTTGACCAGTATACGTCAAACCAAGTTATCAAAGGCTTCTGGGGTGATGAAAGCACAATTAGGATCTCCTAATTTGAATGGGAAGACATCAGTTGGTGATGTTTTTGAAATAGCTAAGAGGGCTTGGGCGAAAACTAATAGATTATACGTCCTGACTCCTGATTGACATTTTAGCTATTCTTCCCATACCCCAGGTAATCAAGAGAACCCTTTCATGGTGTAATGTTGTTTAATTTCTTTCTTTCTAGCTAGTTGCTTGAACTTATACTTGCCATTTGCAGGTGGCAATGTTCATTTTCTTTTCGAAAATGAAGGGTCCGGGATGTTCAAAAGAAAGAAGGTTTTTCGACACTCTTATTATATTCCAATTTGTCCCACGAGTTCTTCCCGTTTACTTATTGTGCAGAGAACGCAAGAGAACTCTTAATAAAGCAAGCATGTGGACTAAAGGTGTTTTCAATTTCTTCCTATACATCCTTGCAAGTCATGTAAGTCCTACTACTGAGGCCAGTTACATTTCTTTTATAAGTTCCACCTATATGCAATTGTCTTAATTTGCAGAACAAATGTTAAGTAGTTTTTGGTTTTAAGGTACTCGGAGCTCTTTGGTACTTCTTCGCCATTCAACGAGAGATGGATTGTTGGCATTCTGTTTGCCAACATCACAATAAATGCCAACTCAGTACCTATAGTTGTAGCGCAGGACAAGATAGATTGAGAAATATCCCATTGTTAGACATAAAATGTCCGATAAACCTGCCGGAAGAAAAGAAAGGAAAGCCCTTTGATTTTGGTATATTTGCTGATGCGCTTGACTCCGGCCTAGTGCAGACTACTGATTTTCCTGAAAAATTCTTGAATTGTTTCTGGTGGGGGCTGCGAAATCTGAGGTTTGCACATATTACTAGTTCTGTGCTTTGTTTACATATCTTCATGACCTAGGAGATGTTCTTATATACTAATTGCTGCATTTGTTTTGTTTCTAATTGTGCAGCTCTCTGGGTCAAAACCTCCGTACAAGCACCTATGCATGGGAAATGGGAAAACCTCTTTGCTGTGTTTATTTCGATCATAGGCTTGCTATTGTTTATATATCTCATCGGAAATTTGCAGGTTGGTGTCCAGTTTATGATACCTTAATGCTCATGTATTACATAGAAATGCATTTTGATCAGTACTATATGTTTAATGAACTAAACCTATGCTGGACAATTGCAGACATATTTGCAGTTTGCAACTACAAGATCAGAGAAGCTTAGACGGAAGATGAAAACGAAGAATTTAGAGGTTGATTTGTGGCTATCAAGAAAAGGCCTACCTGGAAATTTGAAGGTAGTGATAATGCAAATCATACAACAGAAACTTGAACAGAACAAAGATGTTCAAGTTGAGGACATCCTTTCTGTTCTTCCTTCAGCACATAGTAAATATATCAAGCGCTATCTTCGTTTGGCTACACTCAAGAAAGTAAGCATTTCCTTTGTGAATATAACAGTGGAAAGGCCTAGCCATCGTTAATAACTGAAGTTTTTCTTGAACTTGATTAGGTGCCAATGCTTCAAACCATGGAGGTAAGAATGCTAAAAGCAATCTGTGAACACCTTGAGCCGGTGGACTATCGGGAGGACAGTTACATTATCCGAGAGGAAGAACGTATGAATCAGATGATTTTCATCACACATGGTACGGTACAGACCTACAAGACCAATGGTAAAGGTGGCAAAGTTGGTTCCAAGTTTCTTGAGAAAGGGGACTTCTATGGAGCAGAAGAACTTCTCAAATGGGCATCCAATTTCAGCGCTTACCAGGACTTACCGATCTCAAAGAGAATGGTTAAGCCTGTCACTAAAGTTGAAGCATTTTCGCTGGGTGCGGACGACTTGAAGAGTGTAGCCATTAAGTACTGGTGGAATTTCACCAAGAACAAGGATCCGAAGGATTTCGACCAGTCTATGTTGGAGGAGTTTGCAATATCTTCCATAGAAAAAGAAATCCGTCGCCGCAGGCAAGTGAAGAAGAAGCATACAATAAGGTCTCTTCATAATTTGGATACTCAGGGTAGTGCTAGCCAGAAGTTGCAGGAGGTTATCAGTAGGGTCATGAAGGATCAGATACCTTCACCTGTTTGTGCTCTAGATGGCAGGTAATTAATTAGCTGCCTAAGCTAAGCTTTTTTGAGTATTGTTAATGGATCTAGCTAGTTTCAAAGATCAAGCGTAATTAACAAGCCCATAATCAGAATAAAGTACCTCCTTTTGGATAGCTTTTGATTTTGAGCACGTACGTAGTGCATAAACCAACAACACGTACACAAGGTCTCCCAAAACGGACCAGAGAATGGTAATTTGGTCGATTGTGATTCAGACCGAGTCGGGTATATTTGAGACTGGACTCATGGATTTGAGCCAATAGCAGCATTTATGCCATGCACAGTATGCACCACTCTGGCCATGAGTTACAGTCTCAGCTCCTAGCTAGCCTCCGATGACCGAAGCAAGAGGACGACATCATGAGTCATCAATCATGACAACTCCTCACGATTATGGTGTTATATATAGTTTAACAAACACAGAGTCTCTATTACATACTGACTTAAAAAATATAAGGACAGCAAGAGATATGGAGGTGCTTGGAGTTCTAATGACTTTAACTCCTGGAAGAAGAAATAACAAATTAGACCAAATGCAAATGTAGTGTGTATGGTTCTTTCTCATTACGTTATTTTCTTTTTCTTCCATCAACACACAACAGGTAACTAAACTATCACAAGTGGTTAATTTAAAAAAAAATAAAAAATTATCACAAGTGGACATTGTCAACCAAATTATAGAATTAGAGGTTGATGATTATAAATTAGTTTATAAAGAATGAGGTAATGTAATGGGCGTATTTTGGTTTATAACAACATATACCTCCTCAAGACCCCAACGTATGCGAATCCCGACGTATGCCAGAAACTAATATCAAAATCAAAATATGTACTGTACACATGTACATGTTGAGGTTACTATATTATTATCTACATAGGGTTGATTGACTTGACTCTGAAGAGGAGTGTTGTTTAAGGTTCCTAATTAACTTAACCTCCAATATTTAAAGGTACTCTAAGCTAGGAATTATTAAGGGGGATATATAAAAAATATAAAAAGAATATAAAAAAAACGTGAGGATATATATGCATGTGAAATGTAAGACATCCAGCTAGATGGATTAATAATCAGCTTAAACTCCCAGAAAGAAATTAAAACAAAGACTAAGACTTTAACATTTCCTAGCTATATATCTTCAATTCAATTATTGTTGACGCTTTCTCATCAGTACTTTAGGTCAATGACCGAAAAAAGAATATTTGCAAGAAAATGTATGTGTATATATATATATATATATATATATATATATATATATATATATATCATAGGTACTCTAACTTTGGTGTGATACGAAACCTTATAACGTATTATATAAAATAGAGAAAATGAAAAATGAAAATAATAGAAATTTTAACAGATACACAAGAGATACCTTTGGGTTTTATTTATTTATTTATTTCAATAGATACCTTGGTTGAAAACTACAAAAAGTGACACTACGCCTTTGTTCGACTTTCTGGGCATTTATCTGCAAGAGCAATCAACGGTAGGGCGCGCCTTTGTCATTTGCAAAAGATACTAATTAATGTTATAATATTGTAGCTTTCTGTGTCTATGTTAGTATTTTTTGAAGTTGATATCAGCAGCTTTTCTATTTTCATAATTAATGATTTAAAGTTCTTCTATGTTTACGGCGCAGCGAAACCTTGTTATATTCTGTGTTCATTTCAAACACTAATATTTTGTTGTGATAATGTTACTACAAAATTTGAAAATTAAAACAAAGTCTAAGACTTTAAAATTTCCTAGCGTGAGACTTGAGTACCGGTGTGTGAACACCTAAATCGGTGTTATTTACATAACATTATATATAGTTTAACAAACACGTACAAAGTTTAACTGGTCGGGTTTGTGTTCATTTGTTATTCACGATGATAGAAAGCCTCCAGCTGTTACATACTGGCTTAAAAAATGTAAGGACAGCAAGAGATATGGAGTGCTTGGAGATAACAAATGCAAATGTAGTGTGTATGGTTCTTTCTCATTACATTATTTTCTTTTTCTTCCATCATCACACAACACAGGTAACTAAACTATCACAAGTGGTTATCCAAAACAATAACAAAAAACAACTATCACAAGTGGACATTATGTCATCCAAATTATAGAATTAGAGGTTGATGATTATAAATTAGTTTCTAAAGAATGAGTTAACGTAATGGGCATATTTTGGTTTAGGGGTTTATAACAACATATAACCATTATACCCCTAAGACCCCAACATATGAGAATCTCCCCAGAAACTAATATCAAAATCAAAATACGTAATGTACACATATACATGTTAAAGTTACTATTATTATTTATATTGAGTTGATTGATCTTGACTAGGAGTGTGTTGTTTAAGGTTTCTAATTAACATAATCACTTATGTCTAAAGTTCTAAGTTAGAAATTAATTAAAGGAGTGCTTCTGTTAGATCTCGTAGACCTCGTAGAAACTGCCGCACGTGATCCGTCTTTGGACGAGCTTCTTCTTGGTCTGCACAAAGGAGACCGACCGGGACTTTCCGATCTTTCTCTCTCCGATGATAAAGTCAGTATCTATAGGTGAGTATTAAATGCTAGGAGATGTTTTTTCTTACCATTTTGGTTGACTTCAGCTGTATTTATAGCCCCGCGTTGACTTATGCCTTGTATGTTATTCGATGTGGGACAAGTATACTGTTTATGTTCTGTTTATTTTGGCCTTATGTTGAGTCTTCCCCTCCCGGCCCAAACTGCTATAGCATCCAAGAGGAGACATGTTCGATCTGCCTCATGCGGGGCTTCGTAGCATCATGGGCTAGGGGAGGTATTTATCGACTACCGACTACAAGTCCCCCCAAGTTTCCGTTCAAGACACGTCTTGAGTGGGGACTTGAAGAAATGGTCTGTGATGCAGAATTATCAACGGGTACCTGATCCTAGTCGCCCCAAGTTCGTACTCATGACACGTTTGAACGGGTTGTGGTTGCGATGGAAGATAGCGAGTCGTTCCATGTTAGTTGTTGTTGCTCGAGCGCGGGGTATTATCGTCGCGTGGGTTATCAATCAGGCCACTATTCTCTGTGTGAAGGGAATGATACTGACATGCCCAACTCCCTCTCTTCGGGAGCCGTACAAGGGACTTACAGTTTTCATTGCGTTTAGTTGTTTCGTGCATGTTTCTAGGTGGTACATTGTCGGGGTATGTACATGCATTTTGGTTAGTGTATGCTTCCCGTTGGTTCTTGCTCTGGTATATGAATCTCGTGAAACGGTTAGTATGTTTCTTCCCGTTAGTTCTTATCCGAGAATCGAGATTTTCCTAAGCAGTTGTTGCATGCTTCCTCCCGGTGACACTTATCTGGGACTTACAATTTTCCTGCAATCTTTTCTCACACCCATCTGGGACTTGTTATTTTGGTCACTTGGTTGGAACATAATGGCCCAGTTGCAATGTTGGCGAAATCGCGCGCCTGAGTTCGCCTAGTTGAGGTCTTGGCGAAGTCTGGCGCCTGAGTTCTCCTCACGCATATGTAATGAAAGTCACTAAGCGAGCTGAGTTTGCCTTGTTGCTATGCTGGCGAAATCTCGCTCCTGAGTTCACCTCGCGCGTATGATGAAAATTAGTACACGAGCTGAGTTCTCCTTGTTGCTATGTTGGCGAAATATCGCTCCTGAGTTCGCCTCGCGCATATGATGAAAATCAGTACGCGAGCTGAGTTCGCCTTGTTGCTATGTTGGCGAAATCTCGCTCCTGAGTTCGCCTCGCGCATATGATGAAAATCAGTACACGAGTTGAGTTCGCCTCTTTGCGTGGAAATAAAGTCCGCGTTCAGCAGGGGGGCTCATCATCCTGCGCTCGTGGTGTTCCGCCCACTTGATATAGCGGAAAGTCGAACGCAGCGAGTTGCCACGATGGTTGGGGATAACGTGCACGAGTTTGGGATCTCGCTCACGGTGGAATATCCGGGACATGCCTTCTCTGCATGCTACGACATCCCTGATGGCTTGACCGATTGGTCCAGGAAATTCCCCGGGAGCTCGGTGACTGCTGGCAAGTGATACCGGGTAGTGTCATTGGGTTGGTAGTCTGGGTAGGTGGTGGTGTGTCAGAGTATTAATTGCATATCCGTCAGGTGGCACTGTAGGGAGCTAGGGACTTGCATTTAATGCAAGTCGTTTCACTCCTCGCTTCTTCGAGAAGTTAGCGGTTAGTGGGGCACGTGTCACGATCCTATGGTGGGTCACGACAGATTCGATTTCCTCGTTTGCGATGAATAAGCTTGGGGGGATCGAGGCGTTCTTTCCCCTGCTTCGTATATATGTTTCGTCCCCCTTCTAAAAAAAAGTCTGCCCTCTGCTTCATTCTTCTTCCATTCCGTTTGTTTTTTTTCTCTGTTTTCGTCTTCCTTCCTTTAAAACGTAGATCCGAGATCAGAAGAAAAGGGGGGTTCATACGTAAAGAGGGAGTACTGCTTCTCTGCTATAGCCGGTCTTCCGATTGCGAGGTGTTGTCCGTTTGCTGCTCTGGCGTGTCTCTGGCCTTCACTATCTGGTTAGTTTCCCTTCTCCAGCGTTCAGTTATGTTTCTGAGCGTATCATGTAGGGTTTGCAGATCGGTAGATTTTCCTGGGTTCTTTTTTTTTCTTTGGGTTTCTGGGTTTGTTGCGAATTTTCGACATATTTAGATGGGTGGTGTCAAAACCTCCCGGCGGCGGCATGCGATGTAGGTATCTGATAGTTCATAGGGTTTTTTTATAGGGTTAAAATGGAGCCTAGGGCTTCCGATGCTAGCGTATCTGGCTCATCACAACAGGCTCCCGCTGATGATGATGAAAGGATAGAAGAGTACATGCACCGGGAAACTAACAGAGATGCCGTGCAGGCAAAATCTAATTTCAGATCCTCCATTTTGAGTCCCGAACACCCAGTGCTCGAAGCGATCCCGATCACATGCGCCCTTCACCTCTTAGAGGACGGTAAGGTGTGTGACAAACCCGTCTGCAGCTTCACGCCTGAGGAGGTAGAACAATTTAGAGAGGAGTGGAACATTCCCTCCGGTATCCCGATGCGTGGCTTTTACCCCAGGGAACTAGCGTGCGCTCCAAGAGACAACTACGTAGCGGTGCACGATAACATGTTCAAGAATGAGTTCTCTGTACCGCTACCTCAATATGTACAGTACATATTGAGTATGCTGCAGCTTGCTCTGGGACAGGTCCCACCAAATCAATGGCGACAACTTCTGGGACTCGGATTCCTGTACTTCCTGTCAAACATGGGGTGGCCGACAATCAACGAGTTCCGCGCGCTCTACAGACTGTCATACTTGAAGAAGGCGGGAAGCTCCGGGTGTGTAGGTTTCACTGCGCGGGATTATGAGTCTGTCATCACCGATCTCCTGTCTTCAATAAACAAGGAATGGAGGATGAAGGTAGTCCTAGTGGGGGACCCGTGGCAAAGAAAGGCGAGACGGCACACGGTCCCCAACTACTTCCGGGCTATTGGGGATCAGAACTACTCTCTGACAGCGACCGAGCGGGAGCGTATTGCACGCATATATGCTGTTTGGCCCCATGACGAGGACCGCAGCTCATATCATTTGATACGGTGGGCCATTCTCGCGCACTGCGAGATGGGTAGAGTACCCGGTGAGTTCATCTTTACTTCCGCTTGACATTTGAAGTCTTTGTTATGCTTAACTCAACTAAATATCATGTCTTCGGTTTCATAGGAAAAATTCCTAGGCGTGTTCCTCGCCCTAATCACCCTCTCGACATGGAGAAGGATCAGGATCTCTTGAAGAAGTTACTGACCAAAGGGGATTTGGTTTCTCGCACCGAGGTCGACGTGGATACGCACACGGTATGGGTTTTGGACAAGCAAAAGGTACTTGAAGTTCCCGATGAGGTTTACGTGTCAGCGGTGACTCCGGCGGTACCTCCTCCTTCTGTCTCGCGGACCAATTTGGGTGAAAATAAAAGGTGCCACCACCATTCGAAAAAAAAACCCAAGGAGCTGAGTCCCAGGTGACATATACTGGCGTGGACGTATCCGGGAGCCCTGCTCCTAAAATAAAGAAACATAAGTCGGCTCCCGGGGGATTTGTTTCGACTCCATCTCTATCTATATTGGCCTCTGCGACCTGAAGGGGATCGATCTCGACCGGATGAGATTCAAAGAAGGTTCTCCTTCTGAATCCCGAAAGATTGCCCGAGAACATCTGATGAAGGTTAGTGCACGGGACTTTCTTGTTTTTTTTTGTTTGGCTTGGGGACTTACTTTAGCTGTTGTTTGTAGTCTCTCTTCGCGGTGTACTCCATAGATGCCAGCGAGGACACTGCCGATCTGAAAGAGCAGGTGGCCAAGCTCAACGGGCATGTGAGCTACCTCCAGACCGAGAAGGGGTCCTTGGAAAGGGAGAAAAATGTCTTGGCCGAGAAGCTGGCCATGCTTCAGCTTCACGTACGGGTTCTTCACGTCGATTTTATTTCAGCTGGTTAACATACATGACAAAAACCAGTTCAGTACGTTAATGGAGTTTCTTTCCCCTGCAACCAAAGCAGTACGTAGCTTTTTTCAAAGAGACCCTTTAAGAATTAATTCTACGAAGGAAGAAGAATGGTCTCGCAGTTTTCCCATCTCGTTCTCTTTATTAATTAGTCCCTTTTGAGTGACTGATTAAATGCGAAATGATTAATGGGAAGATGAAGGCTATCAATTTTCATGAAGCGAACAAAGAGAGCAAGAAATATGTTCACGTTTACTTAACAATTTTCTTGCTTCTGCAATACTTGCGCGTTATGAACAACCGGGTTATTTCTTGCTTTCTCACTTGGCCGAGACAACTTAATTTATTACCGTGTATAGTATTAACTTTCATTACTAAGTAAAAACTAAAATTTGTGACACTGGCTAGGCCTTTGTTGACTTTCTGGCATTTGTCATGACAGCAAGAGCAATCGTCGGGTCTTTGTCATTTGCAAAATATACAAAGGAAAAAAGAAAGACTGAGCAAATGAACTAATTGACATCGCATTTTCATACTAGAGTCGATCTTAAAATAAAGAAGTGAAATTCCTTTCATTTTTTAGTAGGCATACCATCACCATCTCCATCTATATATCACCATTCAAGCTAACCTTAGCTTCTCACAACTTCAAACACAAATAATCAAATTAGCCGTGCCAATGGCCTTTCATGGGAGAATGCTTCTTTTGCAACTGATCTCTTTGGCCGCAGTACTGCTGTTAGCATCCACAATGCTAGCAGCTGCTCAATCCCCGCCGCCTGACTGCAAGGAAACCTGTGGTGGCGTCTCAATTCCATATCCATTTGGTCTCACTGACGGTTGTTACCTACATGTGCCAGGACAAGATTCACAGCAATTCAAGCTCGCTTGCGACACCACCGCCACCTCGCAACCGTCCCTAAATTTCTTGGATAGCTATAACTTCCCCACAAACATTTCCAACATTTTCGTGGGTGAGAGTGCGCTGCAAGTAATGTTGACCACGTCCCGAAACTGCTACAACGACACTGTATACAACTCCTCCTTGCACAGAGCCAGTTACCTATATCTTCCGCCTTCTTACACCCTCGCCGACAAAAACAAGGTTTATAACATTGGCTGCAACAAAGCAACGAAGCTCGTAGGCTATCCTCTTCATGTTACAGACCCTGAGCAGCTCTTTGAAGTAGCTCTCAGCGGTGTAAGCTTGTGCCAAGATGAATTTGGCAAAAGATTCCCCGAGACTTGCACCGGATTCGGATGCTCAGTAAATTCTATCCCTAGTGGACTGCAAAATATTACGGTGGATGTGTGGACACTCGGTACCGCCCTCGGAACAACGGAGCAGTGGGGACTGAGCTACCCTTGTAGTTACGGCTTCGTTGTGGATGAACGCAACTTCACATTCGCCGGGAATCGAAGTTTTGATGAACTGAATCGCACACGACATGAGCTTCCGGTGCTTGCTAGTTGGGCGATTGGGAATGACAACTGCGAAGCAGCAAAGAAGAAGAACGAGACAGCTTTTGCATGCAAGGGTGAGAATACGGAGTGTGTCGACCGCGCTGGTGGCTACTTCTGCCAGTGTTGGGATGGCTACGAAGGGAACCCATACCTCCTCAAAGATTGCGTAGGTAATACACAAATCATCTTAATTTCGTGTTAATTTGTGATCTATATAAGTGATGGTTTCTCGATTTGCCTTTCATATAACTTAAAAATGTAATGTCTTTTTTGTTTTCAGATGTCGATGAGTGCAATAATAATTCAACCCTTTGCAGTGGTCCTGCAACTTGCGTAAACTCAATTGGAAGTTACAAATGTAAATGTCACAAGGGCTATAGAAATGATGACAACGACAAGAATAAGTGTGTCAAAATCAACGAAACCTCCAGCAAAAATGATACAGAAATGAAAATTTCCTTGGGTATGCATCTCTTTTTCTTTTTCTTTTGTCGAGGCACTCTTATATTCATTATTGACAAATTAAAATTTGTCAATTTTATCTATCAATTCCTAAATTTTGTCTAACTCTTGTTTAAGTATTATGTTGGTGCTCATATTTACCTTTAAAATTGATAGATTTTAACTTAAAATAATAATAATAATAATAATAATAATAATAATAATAATAACTCTGCTGGAGATGCTCTTAACATAGTCAAGTTGTAGGAGTGGATTTGAGTACGTTGTGCTGATCCGTTCTTTTGAATTTTTGCAGGTGTCTCTTTGAGCTTCCTAGTCATACTGATTATAACTTTTTCGATATACTGCCTACTGAAAAGAAGAAAGTTCAAGCAGCTATGTGACAGGTACTACGAAGTCAATGGGGGCTTCTTGTTACCACAAGAAATGCAAAAGTACAAAGGGTCTCAGGCACCCAGAATCTTTAAATTAGAAGAGCGTAAGAAGGCAACCAACAAGTTTGATCCCCATGAAATAATTGGAGAAGGAGGCTTTGGATTGGTTTACAAGGGAACATTGCCGGACAACAAGCAGGTGGTTGCCATAAAGAAGTCAAAAACTGATGCTCCCACCATGACCCCCGAAAGTAGGATCGCCCACACTAAGCAGTTCATTAATGAGATGATTGTTCTCTCTGGAATAAAGCATAGAAATGTCGTGAGGCTCTTAGGTTGTTGTTTGGAGACCAAAACGCCTATATTAGTGTACGAGTTGGTCAGCAATGGCACTCTTTATGAGCACATTCAGAAAAAGAAAGGCAAAGGACCTCTTTCCTTTGGGCAACGAATGAAGATAGCAGCAGAAACAGCAGGATCCCTAGCATACTTGCACTACAGCGCTTCTTCCACGCCAATTCTGCACCGAGATGTCAAGGCGACGAACATCCTGCTGGATGAGAATTTGACAGCCAAAGTATCAGACTTTGGAGCTTCAAAATTGGTTCCCGAGGATCAAAATACTCAAATGGCTACTTTGGTGCAAGGGACGCTAGGGTACTTGGACCCTGAATATATTCAGACACACAAACTGACGGAGAAGAGTGATGTCTATAGTTTCGGGGTTGTCCTTGTGGAGCTATTAACGAGTCAAATGGCAATTAATTCCAACAAGAAGCTTGAGGAAGAGAGAAACCTAGCGAACTGTTTTTTAATGGCTGTGGAAGATAATCACTTGGATCAGATTCTTGATCATGAAATTATCAAAGAAGAAAGCTTTGAAATAGCTGAACAAGTCGCCCAACTCGCCCAAAGATGTTTAAGTCCGAAAGGAGGAAACAGGCCTACCATGATAGAAGTAGAAACGGAGCTAGGGGCAATATTGGCAGTTATGGCAAAGCATCCAGGAGGAAAGCCCGACTCCTCCCCCAAAGAGACCGATTACTTGCTTGCAGCGTCGTCACCTTCAAATGCTTTCGTTGTTGATGTTAGAAGTGATGAAGGTGAAGTCATAACCAGCATAGATTATGACAAGAGCATGCATAGTCATGCCCAGATGATGAAGCCTTATGATGGCGGGAGATAGTTCCTCAATTGGCAAGCTAGCTTCGAATCTCTTTCATAGCTAGTTATGTATGGAGTTGTTCTTTTGTGTGTGTTATGTTCTCATGATGGTGGGAGATAGTTCATCAATTAGCTAGCTAGCTATATAGCTTCGAATTTTCTTTCATAGCTATCTAGCTAGTTAACTATGGAGTGTTGTTCTTAATTTTCTTAACTACGTACTTTTGAGTATGCTGTGTTTGATAAAGATATGGATGTATGCATGTAATGACAGTAAAATCGATCTGTTGTAAAATTTTCCTTTTGGCCAAAATGTGATCGAGTGGTAAAATATTTGTACTTCGCTTGCTTCATGAAAATTGTCCGCCTCTTCTTGTTACTCCAAATTGTACGTATATAATTAATCCTTATTACAACAACACTCCGATTTATGTCCATAGCCAATTATGACTTCAACAGAAAATGATACCATTAGTACCAGTACATATCCATTTATATAGTTTAACGGTAAGGGAGTCATTTTTATTTTAGTCTACTGTATCTCTCTGAAGAAATAACACGCGTGTGTAGTTTGCTATTTATTTAGAAGAGAAGAAACATAAAATAAGACCAACTACAACAAACTATCCTCAAACATAAAATGAGATTTGAGATGTATAGTTGCAACAACCATTTTTCGATCTTCAATTGGTGCATAAACATATCTACGCCAAAAGTCATTAGCAAATATGAACATGAACATATATATATATATATATAAGCGTTGATTTAGGGCTAGTCGAGATGCATATATTCACGTGGTTTTCACGTGACTGTGTAGCTTCCTAATTCTTAACCATCTCATGCTTCTTGCTTTACCGTCTCGGCTCCGAGGACCGAGGCCATGCCAAAATAATCCTTAATTATGATCTGGGTTTTAATTTACGTGAACACAAAGTCAAATTTAGTTTGTGTCTATTTTATATCGGACACGATGACCGCGAGGAGAGAATATTATATATAGGGGCTGTGTTTTGGAAACAAATAACAAAGACAATTGCATGCAATAATGCAAATCTAGTGCACATATGATTATTTTCTTCTTCCTTTTTTCTTCAATCAACACATTACACATGCCCAAGTGCGCAACAGGAAGTAAACGATCGCAAGTGACACTGAATCAACGATAAGCTAGAATTTGAGATTATTGTTAAATTATGTCTAAATTAACAACGATCGAGATAACGTATATTTATGATTGTAAATTAATATGTATCTGATACAGTACGTACCTAGTTAATTAAGGGAGGTAGATGTTGACAGATATGTGTTACTATTAGTATACACCCCTTTGTGTGTCAACTATAACGTAAGCTGTGTATGATTATATATAATCAACCGTGACTAATTATGCATTAGAGATGCTTGCATATGCTGATAGAATATAGTAGTAGTAATAGAGTATAGTGATCTGATTCCCACGAGGAAAAATAATAAAATGTTTCCAATACACCAATGGAAACGAATATCTATGATTGTAAATTAATATGTGTTGTCCAAGCTCCAAGGGAGGAAATTCATCATGTGAATAATGTAAGACATTCAGCTGCTACATGGATTGATCCGACTTAAACTCCTAGAAAGAAAAACAAAGACTAGACTTCAACATTTTCTATCGTCAATTATTGTTGATGATTTCTCAGTATATATGGTGCTTTCAAAAACTTTTCCTTCCTGATTTCACTAAACATAGCGTGCATTCATAGGAAACCAAACTATCATGTTCATATTTCCAAGCAAGGGTAATTGTCGCATGATACATATAGTTATGCGGTGAGTTTGGAAATCCATGTTATCGCGTTTCAATAAGGTTTCTCGTGGGCTTGAGTTCTTAGTGAGAATGCCTATATATATATATATATATATATATATCCCCTCCAAAACGGGACACTGTTTTAAAATTAAAGTGTGGTGCTCCTCATTTATTCACTTTTAGGTTATATTTTCACCATACAATTTCTAGAACATAGTGTGTAGATCATTCTTATAAAGTTTCATCTAATTTAGAGATCATTTAAACTTCCGTAATTGTGATTTACACGAACGTTATGTTTGGACAGATCTTGTTCAATTGATTCATTTAATCTTATTTGGTACCCAAATGATCTCTGTTTCTACCTGCTCCGTCCCAAGTCAGGAAGAGGTCGCGGGGCAGAGCAAAGTAGAATTCTTGGGGTCTTTTACTCGGTACCTGCACAAATGACAGCGTCACGGGGTCGGGACTGGGGTGGGCCAGTCTTCGACTCTCCGATGCTTAAGTTACACTACCAGAAAATAGTTCTTGGCCGACGAAAAAAAATCGTCGCCCTGTTTAAAAATTTCGTCGCCTAAGTACTTAGGCGACGACATGTCGTCGGCCAAGAAGTCGTCGCCAGAAGTCCGTCGGTGAAGAACTTGGGCGACGAAATTTAATTCCGTCGTCGCCTAAGAGTAATTCTTAGGCGACGATACTAATTTCGTCGCCTAAAATATACCTGTCGTCGCCCAAAAATATTCGTCGCCCAAGATTTAACACCTTGGCCGACGAAATTTTTTTTCGTCGCTTAAGATCTTCTGACCTTGGGCGACGAAAATAAATATTTCGTCGCCTAAGATCACAACATCTTAGGCGACGATATTATTTTTTCGTCGGCCAAGGTGTTAAATCTTGGGCGACGATTTATAGATTTCGTCGCCTAAGATATATTTAAATTTTTTTTTAAAAAATAATTAAATAATTATTTTAAATATATAAATAATGTTTTTTTAATTTTTGACATTATTTTTTTTTTTCGGCATTTCTTTAAAGTTTTTTAATACTAAAATTTAATTAAAACTAACACAAATTTATAAATTTATAAATAATTTATTACAAAAATTCTGCCTATGGATCGAGAAACCCAAAATCTATCTCATCATTCCCGTTCGGAGGGTCCTGAGGCGGCGGCTGGTCAGGCTGAGGAGGCTGCTGCTGAGGCTGGGGCCACTGAGGATGCCACTGAGGTAATGGTATAGGCGTAGGCATGGGCGGAAACGGCTGTCCGGTCGCAAGTGCAGACATGCAGGCAGTCATCCACTGTCCCATAGCCGCCTGGTTGGCATTGGTGACTTCATTCACCCGCTCCATATGCGCAGCATTGGAAGCCGCATATGATTCCGCCATCGCCGCCATCTCCCTCGCTCTTTGGGCTTCCAGCTCAGACTCTCTCGCTCTTTGGGCTTCCAGCTCAGACTGTAGGCTTGCGAACTGATCCTGTAGCCGAGTGGTCTGGCTGTTGCTGCTTGAGGCTCCGGCGGCTCCCTTGCGCTGAAATCCTGGCGTCGTCTTCAGGATCCCCTTTCCAGCGTCTCCCATACCCCGGCAGTAGTAGGTGTTGGAACGCTGCGCGAAGGCAGTGGCCATAATCCGCGCCCCAACGGTAGGATCTGAAGTGTCGATCCTGGACATGGCCTCTGACATGTCATCCTCTGCCGTGCCCGGCCATGTGTCGTTCACCATGCCTCTGATGACATCTTGCTCCGCCTCCCTCACCCTCGCCTAAATGGATATATTATAAAAATATATTAATATACATTTAATAAAATGTAATTAAAATTAAAAATTAGTAAATATAAGGAACTTACAAGATCCTCCTCAGAATGAGGATATGCCCTCTGAAAGGTCCCCACATAGGGGTTCTCCTCTGGCCGCTCTCGCCGCACGTCGTCCATGATGGCCGAAAACGGCCTCGAACCGGCACGATGGTTGGTTGTGTTCTGTTGCCGGTTCTCAGCGTTCACCCGGGCGAGATGTTTTTTTTTTAAAAAATTATCGTTAGTAAATATTTAAAAACATACAATTATAATTAATTCACTAATTAAATATTCAAATTTGTTTACGAATTACCTGTTTGTGAGGGTCGTTGAACTGCGTGACAAGAAGCCACCGCCACTCGTACTCCCGATACTCGAACTCCTTCGGGGTACCCGAACGGTCGCTCCCGTACTTCTTCCAGTGTTCCCGGAGGTCGTGCTTCCACTCCTTGAACCTACATATACAAAAAAAATATTAATAATTTTATTAAAAAAATAAAATTTAAAAAATTATTAAATAGCTAGAGGTACCTCTCCCTATGGGTCTTGTCCGCCCAGTCACGTCCCTCCTCGGGAACCACAAACCATTGCTGCATTACCACTTGTTAGTATTTTTTTCGATAATGAAATAATTTATTAGTTAAAAAAATAGTTAAAAAAAAGGTAATTTATTGAGTAAACTCACCGACATCGACTGATGGAGCATCTCCTTCACTCCATCAGGAACCTGGCTCCAGACTCCCCACAACATAGGGAGTCTGGAGCGGATGGTGCCTCCCGCGGCGCGCGTGTACCGGTTTCCCAACGCGGCGTCCACCGGTTTCCCGTTGGAAAACGGGATGGCGATCCGTCCAGCGGACTCGACCGCCCTATCGAGTCCCTTGTTGCTGACGGTGCCTCTCCTGTTCCGCCTTCTCGTTCCGGCGGCTGTGACATTGTGAATCAAATTTAATATTAATAATACATTTTTACAAAAAAAAATTGTAAATCGGAAAAAAAGTAATAATAAATTACCTGAGGATGAGGCTGAGCCGACGGATTCGTCTATGTCCGCCTGCTCGGAGACCCTCACGGGATGAAGAGGCGTGGGAAACTCCCGGTAGATATAGGCCTCGTGCGGTGCCACATGCGGGAGCTGCTCCCGAATCGGTCGACCCTCCTCATCGACGCGAGGTATCGCCGGTATCGTCGGAGGAAGGAATAGGCCGGACGGCACCATAGGGACCCCGGATGACCCGCCATCACCGTCGGTCGGGGACGACTGTGTGGGGGCGTCGCTGCGGGATCGCGACCGGCGAAGTATCTCTGGATGACGAGGAGCCGTCGCTGCGGGACCCGACTGCCCAGCAGAACCCGAGCCGCTCGCGCCACCCCTAAGCGCCGCATATCGGGACGTCAACTGCCACGGAAACCCGATCGACGGTGATTCCGACGGGTTGTTTGAGGTACCGTCCGAGCCGTCTTGTCCAGAAGTTCTTCTCTTGGCCATCCTGTTTAAAATAACCATAAATTTATTAAAAATATTTTACCGTCTTATAATTAAGTTCACAAAAATAAAGGCTCGATAAACTTCGAAAAATTTATCAACAATAATAGCACAAATAAAATTTAATAATTATTATAGGATTTATTATTTTTTTTATTCACATAACAAATTATTTACATTAATAAGGGCTTATTATATCACAAAAATTAATTTACGAATATTTACATCCTTACTCAAAAATATTCCATTATTTCTTACAAACCCTAAACCCTAAATAAACCCTAAACCGTAAACTCTAAACCCTAAATAAACCCTAAATTATTTAATCATTTACAATCCTAAACCGTATACCCTAAACCGTAAACCGTAAACCCTAAACCGTACATCACAATTTACAATTATCACAACAACAAAAATTTACAATTATCACAACAACAACAACAACAATTTACAATTTACAATTATCACAACAACAACAACAACAACAACAATTTACAATTATTATAACAACAAAAACAATTAAAACCAATTTAGGGTTTTAGGGTTATACCTTAAATTGTGGGTCGACGTCGGGGTCGGGAATTGGAATTGGGGTCGGGGTCGGAGAGAGGGAGAGAGAGAGGGCAGAGAGAGGATTTTCGGAGAGAGGGAGAGAATATGCTTGGCGGCTGAAGAAATGGTTAGGGTTTCCGAATTTTTGCCTTTTATAGTGGCGTTCTTGGGCGACGATTTTGTAAAAATCGTCGCCCGCCTTTTTTAAAAATCGTCGCCCGCCTTTTTTTAAAAATCGTCGGCCAAGAGTCTACTTGGGCGACGACATTCTTCACTATAAATATCGTCGCCCAAGATGAAGAAAATCGTCGGCCAAGATAGTATATTTGGGCGACGACATTCTTCACTATAAACATCGTCGCCCAAGATGAAGAAAATCGTCGGCCAAGATAGTATACTTGGGCGACGAGATTCTTCATTATAAATTTCGTCGCCCAAGAGTTATATCATAAAATTCAGACTATTTGACCCTCCAAATCACGTAATCTGGCCGGACCTTCAACTGAGAATAGTTTCTAATCGACGAGACTCTTACGGGGCTATAAAAATTTGGTAAAAAATAAATAACCGGGATAGGGCTACCACTAGGCAGAAATAAATGTGTTTCGTGCGACCGGAACAACCGGCACCGAAACTTTACCGGAATATCTTCATTTTTCACGGGTTGACGTATTTCACCGTTCTGGTCATATCTTATTTCACGACTTTTTTGCGTTTGAGGCCTCTACGTATACGTTGTCTTCAAAACGACACTTAAACTAAACACTTATATAAAAAAGTTATACAACATTAGTACATATAACGTGAGTTTATTGATCGGAGAAGAGGAACTGAAAACCGACCGTCAGATTTGACCAGCATAACGAATTACGTAGGTGGAAAAAAATTCAGCTCCATCTGACAAAGATAAGGGCTCGATCCGTCCGGTCAATCGGCGCGGTCAAACCCCTAAATGGACGGAAACGACTATTCGACCCTCCAAATCACGTAATCTGGCCGGACCTTCAACTGAGAATAGTTTCCAATCGACGAGACTCTTACGAGGCTATAAAAATTTGGTAACAAATAAAGAACTGGGATAGGGCTACCACTAGGCAGAAATAAATGTGTTTCGTGCGACCGGAACAACCGGCACCGAAACTTTACCGGAATATCTTCATTTTTCACGGGTTGACGTATTTCACCGTTCTGGTCATATCTTATTTCACGACTTTTTTGCGTTTGAGGCCTCTACGTATACGTTGTCTTCAAAACGACACTTAAACTAAACACTTATATAAAAAAGTTATACAACATTAGTACATATAACGTGAGTTTATTGATCGGAGAAGAGGAACTGAAAACCGACCGTCAGCTTTGACCAGCATAACGAATTACGTAGGTGGAAAAAAATTCAGCTCCATCTGACAAAGATAAGGGCTCGATCCGTCCGGTCAATCGGCGCGGTCAAACCCCTAAATGGACGGAAACGGCTATTCGACCCTCCAAATCACGTAATCTGGCCGGACCTTCAACTGAGAATAGTTTCCAATCGACGAGACTCTTACGGGGCTATAAAAATTTGGTAAAAAATAAAGACCCGGGATATTTATTTTAATTATTCAAATGAAATTTAAATGTGTTTTATTTTATTTTAATTATTCGGATTACTCTTGGCCGACGAAATTAGGCTAATTCGTCGGCCAAGATTATACTTGGGCGACGATATTTATTAAAATTGTCGCCCAAGAGTAAAAATAAAAATTTAATATAATGAAATTTAAATGTGCTTTATTTTATTTTAATTATTCGGATTACTCTTGGCCGACGAAATTAGGCTAATTCGTCGGCCAAGATTATACTTGGGCGACGATATTTATTAAAATCGTCGCCCAAGAGTAAAAATAAAAATTTAATATAATGAAATTTAAATGTGCTTTATTTTATTTTAATTATTCGGATTACTCTTGGCCGACGAAATTAGGCTAATTCGTCGGCCAAGATTATACTTGGGCGACGATATTTGTTAAAATCGTCGCCCAAGAGTAAAAATAAAAATTTCTTTACAATGAAATTTAAATGTGCTTTATTTATTTTAGTACAAACATATTCTTTTAGTATACAAACAATTACAAAGCTAAGGCTCAATTATAACTAAGCTAAGGCTCGTAATCTGAGTCATCCGATGAGTCTTCTTCGGTATCGGAATTAATATCTGGTAATCTATGCCTTAATTCGTCGTCAGAGTCGTCGTCTGTTTCTTCATTTGGATCAACATCAATAAAGGTTGAATCTTCGTCACGAATTCTGAGCACTCGACCATGTTTAACATTATTTTGACGAACAGTAGCTACATCATGAATACCTAATGCGTTCGGCTCCTGGTACGCATCAGCCTCTGGCCCTGGAATGGTCACTCCAAGTGTAGCCGCCCGGTAAATGTTTCGAGGATGCACAATGTTCGCTATTTTCCACGCGTCACCCCTGGCGAGGTCATCAAGATAAAACACTTGTTTTACCGATGTCGCAAAAACAAACGGGTCATCTTCGTAGGCGCTTGTAGCAGTGTTGACCGATAAATTGCCGTACTGATCCATCTTCATGCTCTGTGCGCCTGTATCAAACCATCTACACTTGAACAGATGCACTTTCATGCCTTCCGCATAAACCAGTTCGACCACTGAATGGAGAACACCGTAATAGTCAAGGCCATGACCTTTCGCCATCACCCCAGAATTCTGTGTTCTTCGTCTGCTGTCTCTCTCTTCAGATACAAATTTCACGCCATTCACTGTGCAAGTGGGATAAACTCTAGCCCGTTGCGGTTGCATCGCAAGAAGTAATAGTTCGTGCGACCAGTTTGGATTATCATCAGATTTTATCATGTCCATCTGTAACGGATATTGAACTGTAAATATCCGAAAATGTATGCAATAGAAAATAATTACATATATATATATATATATATATATATATATATATAACAGGGAAGATTAAATTACGTACCCAGGTGCGAAAATAATTTGCGAACGTCATGTTGTGGTACTCGAGATCACCATCAACTTCCGGAAAATTTAGGTGCAACTCTTTCCAATATTTAACTTCTTCACAATTGATTAGTACCCACCAGTGCGCTATGGCTATCTCTTCATCCGACAATGCATACTCGGCGGACAGTCGTGCTCCACCAACTTCGACATCACTGGAAACTATAGAGAGATTGAACCGCGGCGCATGTTCCTCCATGGCTTGCGGAGCTCCCAACGACGCTCCTAAATACAACTTCATGTAGGTGACGCATTCATGCGCAATATATGCTTCAGCTATACATCCTTCAGGCGCGGATTTATTAGTGACATAATCTTAGTACTCACCAAGTTGCCTGTAAATATAAGATTGCAAACTATACGTTATGGTTATTGAACATGTACGTACATATATGTATTCTGGAGATGTAAGTGAATAAAACATACCTTTCTATGGGATACATCCAAGTGAAGTGTACTGGACCGGTAAGCAACAATTGCTGGGGAAGATGGATCATCAGGTGAGGCATTATATCGAAAAAATTTGGCGGAAAAATCCTCTCGAATTTACACATGATGTATATGATGTCTGCCTGCATTTCCCGGAGATCGGATTTTCTCACTTCCCTTGTGCATAACTTCATGAAGAATCTTGACAGCGCTACTAACGGCTCCACAACCTGGCCAACCACACATCACAAATTTAATATAAAATCCATTTACGACAGGTTAACCGTAATTTTAACCACAAATTTACCTGACGGTGAAGGAACGGTCGAATGAAAACAGGGAAGAGACGTTGTAGCAGAATATGACAGTCATGACTCTTCAAGCCGTATATCTTATTCTCCCGCAAGTTCACACACCGGGCTATATTTCCTGCAACGCCTGAGGGATACGTCACACAACTCATCCACCTGAAGATCTGGGTCTTCTGATCAGGCTTCACGGTGTAAGGAGCCCAAGGCATCTTTTTCTTCCCCTCTTTCAGCCAAAGATGTTTTCTGATTCCCATTTTCTTAAGATCAACGCGTGCCTTAGGACCGTCTTTCGTCTTCCCCTCCAAGTTGAGCACTGTACCTACCACACTGTCGCAGACATTCTTCTCTATGTGCATCACATCTAGGTAGTGCCTGATCAACAACGTACTCCAGTACGGGAGTTCCCAAAATATGCTCTTATGTGTCCAGAATTTGTACCTGTCTGGTCTTTCAGGTATTCTGGCCATAATATCGGGATGATTGCTGAGCTGCCCAAAATCATACTCATCCAGCACTGCTAAAATCTCTTCCCCCGACCATCTATGCGGCTCCACACCTCTCTCTTCGGTCCCATCAAATGCCCCGGTATCTATCCGCCAGGGGTGATCATGTGGTAGGTAAGCACGGTGACCCATCCGGACTATCTTGTTGCAATGATTGCTGCACCCCTGGGAGCTAAGGCACTCAGGACAAGCCTTGTATCCCCTAACAACGTTGCCGGACAACATCCCACGTGCAGGAAAATCACTGATGGTACCAACAATCATGGCATGCATCTGGAACATCTCCTTTTTGTGGGAGTCATAAGTGGGATGACCAACCTCCCAAAGCAATTTACACTCTTCAATCAGCGGTCTCATATACACATCGAGACACTTCCCTGGATAACAACAACAACCACAACAAATTCAGATAACGACTATATATGACCAACAATATAGAACAAAAACAATAAATGGAGAGGTGTTGAACCAACAGCAATATATACAATATGAAGGGAAAGTAGATACCTGGATAACCGGGCCCCGGAATCAACAAGGTCAACATGTTGTATTCCTTCTTCATGCACATCCATGGAGGAAGGTTGTAAGGCACCAAAATGACCGGCCATATACTGTACGAAAGACTCATGGTCCCAAAAGGGTTGAACCCGTCGGATGACAGCCCGAGCCTCACATTCCTCACATCTGAAGCAAAATGAGGAAACTCCCTGTCTATATGCTTCCACGCCTCCCCGTCAGCAGGGTGTACCATGAGGTCTTCGTCATGCACCTCCCTCACAGCGTGCCATCTCATAGCTTCGGCCGTCTTTGAAGACATATACAACCGCTCCAGCCTATCCCTCAATGGGAAATAGCGAAGTACCTTAACAGGTTTCCTGTTGCCTGCGGGAGTCCGCTTATACCTGTCGGTCCCACATACCGGACAACGATGAAGGCCTTCAAGGTCATTACCGTCTGCATCTTTACCCCAGAATAGAACGCAGTCATATCTGCATGCATGGATCTTGATGTAGGAAAGCCCGAGATCTCTCAAGATACGACGGACCTTATGATGCGTGGTGGGATGACGATGACCGTCGGGCAGGAGCGAAGCAGCGTACTGTAGATACCTATCAACAGCCGTCACGGTCGATTTTGTGTCAACCTTGATATGCATCACCTCCATCACACACTGAAGAACGGTCTTCTCATGACCTGGGCACAGAGGGGTCTGTTGGAAAGCAATAAGTCTGTTGTACTTGGCTATACCGGCAGTGTTGACACCTCTAGGGACGGCCTGCATCGGCGCCTGAGGAATGTGCTATCGTTCAGGGCATACACCGCTGTCATGAGGAAACATGTCGTTGATGAAGGTCGTTGTTGGATCGTTGGATGTACTGCCCGTCTCATCAAACTGTCCATGATCATGCGGGCGTGATGAGGTTTCACCGTGATATATCCAACATGTGTAACGTTCCCAGAATCCGTTACTCTTCAGGTGGTCCCATACTGTCCCCAACGGAAATCGATGCATATCACTGCGACACTTACACATCTTGCACGGGCAATAGAACATGCCACTCCCGTCAGCATTGCCCTGCGCATATTGCATAAAATCCCAAACTCCTTCAGCATATTTTCTGTGATATCTTGGAAGAGAAATCCAACTTTTATCCATATCCTGAAAATAACACATATATATATCAATATTTAATGAACATATCTTTTATATATATATATATTAATGTAATACAACATACTAATTATTAATTATATATATCTAGTTCGAGCGGATTCCGTGGTTTCAGAAGGCAAGTGTCAATGTCACGGAGGGCGAACCCCCTACAGGAACCAGGCAGGACTCGTTTGTGATCACGGAGGCGAACCCCTATCGACCCCTTCACCGAGAAGAGTGGTCAGTTTGTGATCTTGAGATCCAGTTAAACAAACCTGTGAACCATATCTATGACAAAACGGCCCCTTACTCAGCTTGGAACAAACTCTATGCATATATATATATATATATATCATTAATTCAACTCAAATAAAACTGAAAATCAATATATATATATATATATATATGCACATATATATATGTGCATATATATGCATATATATGTACGTACCTGGGAGTAGCTCCACAAACTATGTATGGACAAATTTCCACAACACCGAACGATTTGAAGAACTAGAGAAATTTATGTTTAAAATTTTCAAAGTTCTCATTCTTCTATCCCGCCTCACAATATATAGAAGAATCTTGGGCGACGAAATATTTGAGTTTCGTCGCCTAAGAATGAAAAATCTTGGGCGACGAAATATCTCAGTTTCGTCGCCTAAGGATAAAAAACTTAGGCGACGAAATAAATATCTTAGGCGACGAAATATTGTTTCGTCGCCCTAGTTTCTCTCTTAGCCGACGAAATGTATTCTTAGGCGACGATTTTATTTTCGTCGTCTAAAGTTGGACTTTAGGCGACGATTTTTTTCCCTTGGGCGACGAAAAAAAAAATCGTCGCCTAAGTTCCCTCTTAGGCGACGAAAAAAAAATCGTCGCCCAGTTTTTTTTGTTTCGTCGCCCAAGACCCATTTTCTGGTAGTGTTAGCTTTGAGCACTTGTACGGGTAGAGGAATGAAAGAGAGAGAGTATATGTGAGTGTGTATGTGTGTGTCTACCTTGTATGAGAGTTTGTACCTGTTTTATAGGCCAAGGTTGGGCACTTTGGCCTTAGTCTCCGATGTGGGACTGATTGTTGTCTTTTGGAGAGTCTCCCCTTTTGGGGGTGTTTTGCCGCTAGAATGACTTCGGCAAGCGGTTTGTTACCGGCCCTTCATTCTTTGGATGCCTGTGAAGGGTTCACCAGGGCTATCTCAACCGGGTAATTGTACCTTATTCTCGGCTTAGCCAAGTATTTTGGCTATGTACTAACAAGTCCCCAAGTCCCCAGTCCAAGAGAGTTCTTGAGTGGGGAGTTATTCTAGAGATGCCGAGAATAGGTTTTACCCGGGTGCGGGAGGCATGGTGCCGAGTCCCCAAGTCCCCACACGAGATTCGCGAGGTGACGGGGGTGATGTTCCGAAAACAGGTTGGCGAGAAGAAACGTTTGATGCTGCTCTGGCGAGTCAGTCCGCGCTTGGTTGGGGACTGTCGCTATGTGGCGTTGCGGCCGCTATGTGGCGAGTCATTCCGCGCTTGATTGGCCAGACTCGCTACTGAGCGTTGCGGGCCGCTGCCTTGGCGAGTCAGTCCGCGCTTGGTTGGGGACTGTCACGAGGTGGTCAGTCAGTCCGCGCTTGATTGGGGACTGTGGCTATGTGGCGAGTCAGTACGCGCTTGATTGGGGACTGTGGCTATGTGGCGAGTCAGTCTGCACTTGGTTGGGGACTGTCGCGAGGTGGCCAGTCAGTCCGCGCTTGGTTGGGGACTGTGGCTAGGTGGCGAGTCAGTCCGCGCTTGGTTGGGGACTGTCGCTAGGTGGCCAGTCAGTCCGCGCTTGATTGGGGACTGTGGCTATGTGGCGATTCAGTCCGCGCTTGGTTGGGGACTGTCGCGAGGTGGCCAGTCAGTCCGCGCTTGGTTGGGGACTGTGGCTATGTGGCCAGTTAGTCCGCACTTGGTTGGGGACTGTCGCGAGGTGGCCAGTTAGTCTGCGCTTGATTGAGGACTGTGGCTATGTGGCGAGTCAGTCTGCGCTTGGTTGGGGACTGTCGCCATTGAGCGTTGTCTCGCGGCGTGACGGGCCGCTATGCATAGTGTTAGGGATAGCTGGGGGGAGTTCGTGTTTTGCAAACTGAAAATTGGGCGAGCTGCAATTTGTGTTTTAGGGTTCCAGTGGTTTTACAAACCTCAGATTGAGGAGCGTCCCACTTCACCCTCGATCGAGTGGGCGCGAGCGCTTAGCTGTTTGCAACCAGCTTCATTGCCACTACGCGGATCTACTGTTTCACGGTATGAATTGGTGGCGTTCTTTGTCTTTGGATTTGTATGTGGTGGTGGGATTGTTCACATGTTTATGATGTTGGTAGGAATTCTAGGGCAAGAGATTTGTTGTCGGGCTGGCTAGGGTTAAGGGGTGGCGGGACGGGTCGCGCTAGTGCCTTGTGTAGCTAGAAAATGCATGTTTGAATGATGGATGTTTACACATGCTGTGTGTGTAGCCTGAGATTGATAGAGATAGATGTACAACAATGTTTGGTTTGTAATCATGTGAAGCAAGTGTATATGTAACATGTGATAGAGAATGCATGTTTGCTAACTCCATGTCATGAGAACATATTATGATGCATGTGACATGCTATTTGTATGATAACAACTTAATTGGATAGTGTGAAGACTTATCTGGAGCCGCGTAGAGCAGCTATAGTCATTGTACAGAACTTGGAGTTGCGCGGAGACTCTGGCGAGACCAGTGGAGTCCGCGGGGAATGGCGAGACAAGAGGAGTCCGAGGAGTTTGGCGTGGCGAGCGGTGTCCGCGGTGAGAAATGGATGGTCCCGGGAGGGAGGAAGAGAGGAAGGCGGATGTGTGATGCGGGTCACTTGTGCTGGCACGTTCTGAGAGTATGGTAAGCAAGGGAGGTGGCCTCGGGAACTCGGGGGGCCATGTGGGAAGGGCTCCCGGAGCTCTGGGTGGAGCCACTTGTTTCTTGTCACGAGATCCTTGGTTGGGACTATATATTGTGTCGGGACCAGACGCCGTGTCGGGAAGGCTTTTTTTTTTTTTTTGCATTCTTCTGTCGGAAAAGAGGAGTCCCGGGAGGTCGGGATGGAGAGCTGTGTGGGGGTGTCCACTAGGGAAACTACTAGGGATGTCCCCACGCGAGGTTTAAGAACTTTGGCTAGACCAGGGAATGCCGCGAGGAGCTGGCGAGGCGAGACCAGGGGAGTCTGCGAGACCAGCGGAGTCCGCGAATGGATGGCGGGACCAGCGGAGTCCGCGAATGGATGGCAAGACCAGGGAAGTCCGTGAATGGATGGCGGGACCTGGGAAGTCCGCGAATGTTTCGGGAGAGCAGCACCGGGACATGGGCGGGCGTCCCCGGGAGAGAAATATCAAGTGGGCGCCAAAAGCAAATGCAATTGTTTCTACCTGCTCCGTCCCAAGGTCCCGAGCCGGGAAGAGGTGCCAAAAGCGAAGGCATGTCCCGGGGGGAGGGTGCCGAGATTGGGGTCGCGAGACCAAGTGCGCGTTCCCGCTTCGGCTGAAGGAAGCTGGGTGTCCAGAGCAGTTTTTTCTGAGCGCTGCTCACCGGCGCTTGGGCCTTGGTCGGAGGTTGGGGTGGAGAGCTGGATTCATTGGAAGATAGTGAGTATGCTGGCTGGGAAGGTGAGCTACTTTGCTATGGCACGCCTAAGCGAAGGAGAGAGAGAAAGTCAGATCCACTTTCTCTCTCCTCGGGATTTCTGGGCAGATGATGGCCATGGCGAGCGACGTGAGGGTTTCCACTTAAGGACCCCCTCCTTCTAGCGCCAATTGTTTCTACCTGCTCCGTCCCAAGTCAGGAAGAGGTCGCGGGGCGGAGCGAAGTAGAATTTTTGGGGTCTTTTACTCGGTACCTGCACAAATTACAGCGTCACGGGGTCGGGACTGGGGTGGCCCAGTCTTCGACTCTCCGATGCTTAAGTTAGCTTTGAGCACTTGTACGGGTAGAGGAATGAAAGAGAGAGTATATGTGAGTGTGTATGTGTGTGTCTACCTTGTATGGGAGTTTGTACCTGTTTTATAGGCCAAGGTTGGGCACTTTGGCCTTAGTCTCCGATGTGGGACTGATTGTTGTCCTTTGGAGAGTCTCCCCTTTTGGGGGTGTTTTGCCGCTAGAATGACTTCGGCAAACGGTTTGTTACCGGCCCTTCATTCTTTGGATGCCTGTGAAAGGTTCACCAGGGCTATCTCGACCGGGTAATTGTATCTTATTCTCGGCTTAGCCAAGTATTTTGGCTATGTACTAACAATCTCCAAATTAGATGAAGTTTTATATTTAATCTAATTTGATTGTAATGGTTGGTTATTATTATATAAAGTTTTATGATTATAAAATAATATGTATCGTAACTAAGGGAGGTGATGCCCTTTGTGTGTTAACTAAAACATAAATTGTGTATGATTATAATAATCAACCTTGATTAATTATGCATTAGATGCTTGCATATGCATGTTAGATCTACGTACATGTCGTATGCACGTAATATATAGGACTAATATGGGTTTAGTTTTTTCAATAGGTGCATAGACATATATAGTTAATTATCTACACCAAAAATTACTTGCAAATATGAACATGAACATAAGGGTTGACTTAATCAAAACAATACAGATAGAGTGGGATGACCGAAGCAAGAGGACGACACCTGAGTAGTATATGGTGTTAATTTAAGGTGAGTGAAATCCACTTTCTAAATTGTAATTCACACTCTCACTTTTTATTTTTTGTAACTTAAATTTTTTTTTTAATGACTTAACTGTTGTTTTCTTATGAAAATGATGACTAAAAATAAAACGTGAGACTATATATTACAATTTAAGAAGTGTGGATTTCGTATCTCTAATTTAATCTACATGCATAGCATTATATATCAAACAAACAAACAAACAGAGAGTCTAGCTCTTTCTCATCTCATTATTTTTGTCTCATTCCTTGGTAATGTACATTATGTCAACCAAATTCTAGAAAATAGAGGTTAATTCTAAATTAATTTCTAAAGAATGAGGTCATGTAATGGGCATATATATTCACTACAACAATAGTGATCAGCAACACCCACACAATGTGTGTGGCCTCTAAAAGTGTGGCTCTTAAACCATATATGGGTATTGGTGAGGTATTAAGGGATGTTTGCGCCAAAATTAATTAATATTTTACTGGACAATATTTGTCTATGTAAATATTAATTAAGTTCTTGTTCTATGTCAGCCGGCGAGTCCAAGTTCCTTCAAAGTTTACAAATAATGGCTCGCCAGCAAGGCCACACGAGATGAAATGCAAAGTCCGTGCGCGGACTAACAGATCTTGCGCGCTATCGGACAAAAACAGAGTTCGCGCGCGAAATGACTTCGAGGCTGGGGGGCAATGTTTGCACCCAAATTAATATTTTATTGAACAATAATATTAATTAAGTTCTTGGTCTATGTCAGCCGGCGAGCCCAAGTTCCTTCAAAGTTTACAAATAATGGCCCCCCAGCAAGGCCACGCGAGATGAAATGCAAAGTCCGTGCGCGGAATAACTCCGCGCGGACTAACATAGCTCGCGCGCGAAATGACTTCGCGCGGAGTGGGAATATACAGTTCGCGCGAGATGCCTTCGCGCGCGGAATGAGTTACTTGTTTACTTCGCTTAGGCAAAGGCGAAATGCATCTAGGCACTGGCGAACTGACTCGCTAGTTCACGAGCTTACGAGGTAGACGCGAGGTAGACATACGCGGAGTCCGCGCGGAGCCTTATAATCGTTTCTGACTTTTTACAGTCTTTGACACGCTTTGGGCCAATCCATGTGGCCCTTATTATTTAAAAGTCTTCTTTTGGCCTGCGAGGTGAAAGTGAGCTACAGAGTCCGCGGTTCGCGCGAGTTAGTTTTCTACATGGATTGTGATACCCGCGGATAAGGGTTACTTTTAATTCCGCTTCGCATGGGTTCATATCCTATGCGGACTGCGAACTGGATACGTGTCACCCAAGGACTGGTCTGCATGGTGAACAGTTCCTTCATGCTTCACATTGCAGAATCCAACAGGGATTCTGATTACCTTTCTTCCGCGGGATAAGGATTACTCTACTATATACAGAAGCTCGACAACTCTCTCTGACACACACAATCAATCAATCAGACACACAATCAATCAATTACCTACGAACAAACAATCAATCAAACAAACACAAACAACTTCAACCCAGTTGAAACCCCTCGACACCGTCGAAATCTCCAGCGCTCCCAGGAGCCAATCCCCTTCGAAGCCTCTTCGAAGCCCCGATTCTAAGCGCACCGCCGCCTAGAATTTCTTCAGGGCTCTCCGGAACTCGACCCCGTTTTCTTGGAAACATCCCTATAGTTGCTCTGCTCACGTCGCCGTGAGTATCGACCGCTTGTGCTAGTAAATTCCTCGTCCGCGAGGTGGCACCTGGAACTCCGTCCGCCTGATTCAAGAAGTCAAGCAAGCGCACTCAACACATTCCTCGTCCGCGAGGTGGCACGCCCGCAACTCCTCCTATCTCTTTGTTCGCTATTCACCTCGGCTCCGTACGCTGAGGATCGTGGCCAAAACATTGGCACGCCCAGTGGGACCAGGGAGTATAAGCGATTTATCATAGGGAAACCAGGGCAGTTTCTGACGACACCTACATAGGGATCGACGAACAAAGATGCGATATGATTGGCAAGAAAAATTAGAAGCCATCAAGAGAAAGTCTGCCGAACTAAGAGCTGCCAGCCGCAAAAAACATGCTGCCATCCTCAAGCAACGCGCAGAGGAAACAGCTGCTAGAGAGGCTGCTGAAGAAAAGGAAAAAGCTGAAAGGAAAGCCTTTCTAGAGAGGTTTCGTCAACAGTGTGATGCCTTGAAAAAGGCTTTACAATGCCTAAATGTAAAATATACAATTGACGAACACGTCCCTGCTAAACAGATTGGACTGCCTAGCAGCCAATCTAATGATGAAGATTTTCCTTTGGATGAACCTACGTCCAAAGAAGAAACCACTTTGTCAATCAATGAAAAAAAGCCTGAGGTTGAGGCCGGCGAGATTATGGATAATAATCTCATCTCGCACGGTGCATCTCAAAAAAATGAACTGGAAGATAGGACAGAAAAGTCCACCTTAGAAGAAGAAAACAGTTCGCACACTGATGGCGAACCACAACTTCGCATGATGGCGAACCACAACTTCCAAGTAGCCGGCTTTCTCATGCGAGATATATATGTGGACACAGGTCAACCGCATGGGGGGGCAAGGCGGAGCTCGCCTGCTTTCTCTACCAATTCGTGACAAGCGAGCTGACGATGTACCCGCGCCTCTTGAGTTTCCGCTTCAACATGCACACGTGAGGCGACAAAGCTGGCGGAGTCCGCTTTTCTCCTAAAAGTTCATCTCGCCAATCTCTTGGTCACCAACGAGATGACTCAGTCCGCTTCGCCAAACCATGATCATATTGAGCTCAACTACATATGGTTTGGTGACATCCCTCGACCAGTCTGCGGTTTCACTCTCCAATATACTTGGAGTCCATGCATACCCGTGGTTGCAAAGAAGGTCGAGCTACCGACCTTTATTGATTTTGCATGTGGTTTTGACACAGAACCAGCTTATGATGAATACGATGAAAACTATATGTTGGTGCATCTGTCTCCAAATCACATACCACAAGAGTTCAATCCCAGCAAAGCTCTTGATATGGTGGAAAGAGACCAGCCAGTGGATCTCTTCCCTGACCAATGCATGGCTATTCCTGATAAGACCATGCATTACAACATGATAGTTGGCGACAAGACAGATCTCAACAGCATACGATCCACAAGAATGCAGTTGAAGATCATGCTTGGTCAAGCGACAAAGATGCATGGGGGCAACGAGACGTACCCTACGAAATACCTTACCTAAGTTTTCAAGTAGTTGACGCGGGACAACTCTGCTCAACACTTGAAAATTTTCAACAGCCACAGTCTCACGATCGAAACATGACGACGTCGAGACTTGGAGTGAAGCATTGGTGGCCTCCCCCGTGGCCTAACGAGGGATCACTACTCAAGATATGATTTCTTCATTGCTCCTAGCTTTTATTTCAGCTTTTACTTTCGTTTTTTTTTTTTTTCAGTTTCTTTCTTTCTCGCATTGGAAAAAAGAAAATAAAAAAAATCAAATAGCCAAAAACACAAAAAGAGATCATTGGTCTTGCTGAAATGCAGGACAATGTTCTTGCCTATATCAGGCTTGAACTTTACTTAGGAGCCTATCCCTGAGGCTTGACGACAATAGGCATCCATATGCCTTGAGCTGCCAGCGAAGTCAAGACAGGTTGCAATGCTGAAAGCTGCAACAACCACTACTGAACAGTCGACTTCGCCGATTAAGCTAGACTGATCTATGAAGAACTAGTTGGTGCACCTTATATCAACAGAAAGCCATGGATGTCTACTTTCCTGAGGATTTTACGGTTCATCATTCCGACATTCCTGGAGAGAGTTATGGCAGTTTGAATGCAGACAAGTCAGGATACGCGCGGATTTGCACGTTGTTTTTCCAAAGTGTTTTCATGACCTCGTAGCCCGCTTTCCTTCCCAGGGGGGCATCGGTACCACAATTCCTTCACTAAGGGGGGCAGCGAAGCATATGGAAATTGGTTCGCCATCTTTATACGGCAATTCGCTGACACTTTTGTTTGTCTTTCATTGGTTCGCGCTAGGGGGCAGCGAAGTATATGGGCAAAAATTTTAGGCCGTTTGCCGATCCGCCTTTTGTTTGTTTCTCATTGGTTCGCGCAAGGGAAGGCCGCGAAGTGCATGATGATTTGTCGTTCTACAGCTTGCGAAGGGCCATTTTCTGGAATCTAGTCAGAGCAAGCGAATACATTTGAAGTTCAAGTCCAAGGTGCCTAGGCAAGCCTTACAGTAGCTTCGCTGAGTGCTTGGGTTTCAAGGCCTATTCACAGGCTTGTCTACTCACACTCATCTTTTGACCCGAGCCAATCCAGTGGCTTTGGAGCAGTATGAACATAACTCACTTCAGTCATTCTTGATATTCATGACTTCGAGGCTGGGGGGCAATGTTTGTGACCAAATTAATATTTTACTAGACAATATTTGTCTATGTAAATATTAATTAAGTTCTTGGTCTATGTCAGCCGGCGAGCCCAAGTTTCTTCAAAATTTACAAATAATGGCCCGCCAGCAAGGCCACGCAAGATGAAATGCAAAGTCCGCGCACGGAATAACTCCTCGCGGACTAACAGATCTCGCGCGCTATCGGACAAAAATAGAGCTCGCGCGCGAAATGACTTCGCGCTGAGTGAGAATATACAGTTCGCGTGCATCGCGCGGAACACGTAGTTCGCCCGAGATGCCTTCGCGGGCGGAATGAGTTACTTGTTTACTTCGCTTAGGCGAGGCGAAATGCATCTAGGCACTGGCGAACTAACTCGCTAGTTCGCGAGCTTACGAGGTAGACATACGCGGAGTCCGCGTGGAGCCTTATAATCATTTCTGACTTTTTACAGTCTTTGACACGCTTTGGGCCAATCCCTGTGGCCCTTATTATTTAAAAGTCTTCTTTTGCCCCGCGAGGTAAAAGTGAGCTACAGAGTCCGCGGTTCGCGTGAGTTAGTTTTCTATATGGACTGTAATACCCGCGTATAAGGGTTACTTTTAATTCCGCTTCGCATGGGTTCTTATCCTATGCGGACTGTGCGAACTGGATACGTGTCACGCAAGGACTGGTCTGCATGGTGAACAGTTCATTCATGCTTCACGTTGCAGAATCCAACAGGGATTCTGATTACTTTTCTTCTGCGGGATAAGGATTACTCTACTATATAAAGAAGCTCGACAGCTCTCTCTGACACACACAATCAATCAATCAATTACCTACGAACAAACAATCAATCAAACAAACACAAACAACTTGTGTTAGTAAATTCCTCGTCCGCGAGGTGACACGCCCACAACTCCTCCTATCTCTTTGTTCGCTATTCACCTCGGCTCCGCACGCTGAGAATCGTGGCCAAAACAGGGAAAAACCACATTTATGTACATCATATATAGCTATAGTTTAAAGGTCACATTCCTAGAAGCCACTTACATTGTGGGTGTTGCCACTAACAATAGTGATTTTGGTTTATAGCATATAACCAACATATGCAAAAAACTAATATACTGTATGTTGAGTGAGGTTACTATAATTAACAGAGGTTTGACTATGGAAAGGAGTGTTGTCCAAGGTTACTGTATGTCTAAAGGTCTAAGCTAGAAAAGGGAGGATATGCATGTGAATGTAATAAGACATCCAGCTGGTAGTTGGATTTGATCGACTTAAACTACCAGAAAGAAAAACAAAGACTAGACTTTAATATTTTCTATCTTCAATTATTGTTGATGCATGATTTTTCAGTTTAGTGCTTTCAACAACTTAGGCCAATGACGGAGCAATGACTTGCAAGAATGATGGAATATCGAACATATACTCCACACCTTGGTACGTTAATATGAAACCTTAAAATTTGGGTCGTAAAATCCACATATTTCAAAGTAAAATTTTCACAAATTTTTTTACTTTTTTTGGTAACTTGAATTTTTACTTAAATTTTATTCTTTTGTGAATGTGTTAACCAAAAAAGATAAAAAAAAATATATGCAGATTTCAATTTGAGACGTGTGGATTTCACATCCTTAAAATTTTATAGCGCGCAAGAAGCTAAAGTTCTGGTTGTTTATGATGTTTATTAATTTTTCATTCATATCATCAAGATCAAGCAGGAAACCAAACTAATCATGTTCATATTTCCAAGCAAGGGTAATTGACGTATGATACCTATAGTTATGCGCTGAGTATGGACATCCATGTCATTATTGTATGCTGTTCAGAATTAATCCTGGCATACCATCTAAAGTCACAGACTAAAAATCTAGTTCACAAAAGCATAAACAGTTAAACACACCAACATGAAGATCAAGAACAGTCATGTGATCTGCATAATATATAGAATTTTCCTAGAAACACCTGGAACATACTACCCTTCATTGCAGCCTTTGATGCAACCATCCTGACAACCTTATTAGAGCAACTGCACACCTACAAAAAAAATCAAAAGGGAGATGCAAAGCCTTTTGTACGTGTTTATGAATCAAAAGCAAACACAATGAGGATTATTCTCTTAGTGCAAAAAAGATGCAGAAGACAGAAATATAAAAAAAATAAAAAATTGCAGAACACTGATCAGACTTACCCTCCTTTATATAATGATCAAAACCGGATCCAATCTTTATTCAACTCTATGTTAACACCTCCGTAGGCATAATCCTGTCACAGTGCTAATTTGATACAACTTGGGTTTAATACAATGAACTTCTATGTAAACCAACCAATATACAACTTGGAATACTTGCAAAACCGAGTTGAAGTCTTAAGCTTCTTGTTGAATGATCCATGTCCGATACTAATTGATTATATATTAAACTAACGGATAGTGTCTGAGTCCAATATTGTTCTAAGTTCTAACATCCATCGCATTTCAATCAGGTTCCTCATGTGCACGAATCTTAACTTGAAGGCCTAGAACCAACTACCGACACAAAACATGTACAGGTTCCTATAAGTTTTACACTTTCACTTGTATTAACAGACATTTTATGTTCTATATATGATTAAAACCTCTTATATGTGCAATAATTCATTGAATTTTTGCTGCACTTGCTTTACTAGCTAGTTTATTGACTTTATTAATTCATTCAGGCATGAGGAATATATAACTGGGGAAATGAAATTCGCATGTTCTACGGTTGGCAACGAATTAGTAACTGAATTAAAGAAAATCTATTATTGATTAGTTAAAAAATTCAGAAAAACTAATTGACTTGTTAGGCCTTCGTTCACACCCCGACTCATGACTTGATTAATTAATCCTAGTCGTTTTTAATTCCTACTATGATTGTTGAGTTATGAGTAATAAATGAATTAGGGTCCCATGAATTATATATATATATATATATATATATATATATATATATATATGCAGGTAAATAAGTCTATATAACTTAATCTGGACATAGTTGGGTTCCACAGGCTAGCTATTTCAGATTAATCTGGTTTCAAGTTAATGATCAATTCCAGCTGAATTTCCATCTTGCAATCTTATAATGTATGCTACTTCAATTCTAGAGCGCCAATCTTTGCTCTATAGCTAGCTACCCAGTACTACTAATTGTCTAGTTGATCCTGCTTTCCTCAAGTAAGAAAACATACTCTTTCTCTGCATATATCTTCCTTAATTGGTAATTCTGTCTCTATGCTTGATTGTAAACCGTAAACTAACAATTTTCTATCTTCCGACCACCGTTGTTCCTCTTTCTAGCACCAGTCATTGCTGTAACTAATTTTCATATTTACATTTTTCAAATTTCAGTACTGCGGATTGGAAAATTGCTCGAGTACGAAGACTACCATCGCGATCGGCTGTGTTAGTAATTCTGAGACCATCTCATCCAGCATAACAGAAAGGCATAAAATAATTATGGCTAAATATCTGGGACCAAACAATGAAATCCAAATGAGGTTTGTTTTATTAACCTAGCAATAAGTAAGTTTTTTGCAATATATAGTACTGTTTCTTTTCCTTTAATTTGGAAAGGATCGACTTGTCCGTTCGAGAGGGTATCGACTCTGATAAATTTAGGTTACGGATTCGATCGTTGAGCTTTTTGTTCAGTGGTCAGTTGTAGTAGAATTATTGCTTATCACTTATCAGACGGCTTCGATTCATTTAATTTACATTATTTTTGTTTTTCTTCTATCAGCATTACACCAGAAATGTCTTATGATTTCCATAGTCCTGAGGCTCTATGGCCACATCGAAAACCGACACCCGAACATGGACAACCTCAAGCAAGCAGCCAAAGATGGAATTGGCCAATAGTTGCCGGAATTTCTTCAGCTTTGAACCCATGGTGGAATAAGATACTGGTAACTTCATGTGTGATTGCAGTTTTATTTGATCCCTTGTTCTTTTACATTCCATACACCAGCGAGGAAAAAAAGTGTATGGGAAACGACGAAAGAGTGCAGACTGCAGCTCTGATTTTCCGATCCGTCACAGACATCACTTTCCTGGTGCATATCATATACCAACTATATGTGGCTATCAAATTTGCACTCTCAAGGGTTTCAGAGGATGAAAGTTTGGTTTTTAGATATGAATCGGTATCCCGAGAGCAAATGATTCAGTTTACAAAGGCATTTTCTCACAAGTTGTCATGGCGATCTTTCCTAACTGACGTTTTCGCTATTTTGCCCATACCACAAGTAAGACATATCGTAACTCTCTTTCTAGTTATTAGCTAGAGATTGGATAATTAACTGGCTGTAATTTATGGTATTTTCAAAGTTTTAACCCTCGATTTTTTGTCCAGCTGCTAATAGTAGGATTGTTTTTCAAAATCGGAGGCAATGACTACTTGTTAAAAAGAAAGATTCTGAGCGGTTTTCTTCTAATCCAATATATGCCAAGAGTCTATCGAATTTATCTTTCATCTGTCGCGATCACAGAATCTGCATTGTGGGTTAGAGGTGTATTTAACTTTTTCCTCTACATCCTTGCGAGTCATGTAAGTTTATCTATATCACTTCTTCTCATCAATTCATTATATATGTTTTTTTTTCATTGAATTAGGTGAGTTGCTTGAGTTAAGTTTGTGTTGATCAAAAATGTTTGTTGTTAATTATAGGTAGTTGGAGCCTTTTGGTACTTTTTTTCTATTCAGCGAGAGACATCATGTTGGTATCGAACTTGCATCGCCGATAAAAATCGAACAGAATCAGAATGCACCTTTTACTGCCAGAACAGTACTGCTACACTTATAACCCCACAATTCAATACAACTCTAGACGAGCAATGCATTCTAAAAGTTCCATATAACATGACCGATCCACCATTTGATTTTGGAATATTTTTTGATGCCCTCAAAAATGATATCCAAGGGAAAATAAATGTTCCACAAAAGATTGGTTACTGTTTTTGGTGGGGCTTGCGAAACTTGAGGTAATCTTCATTTATAACTTAATTCAGTCGGGTCATTCATCAACCAGCTATACTATACAATTACTAATCATTTAACAATTTCTTCTGTGGCCGGCAGTAATTTTGGTACAAGTTTAACAACAAGTACCTATCTGTGGGAAAACAGCTTTGCCATTTTTATTTCTATCATCGGCTTGCTATTGTTTTTATACCTCATTGGAAATGTACAGGTTAGTAACCTAATCGATCACCCATATATGTTATGTTACTTATGTATATACAGTATTATATATATAGGGCCCTTCCAATGAGGGATCCTTATTTTAAGCCATTTATAGGGATAGGGCATTACACAAACTTCCCGATTATAATTTTACATCTCCACCGTTCATATCTTAGGTCTATATGAGTAGATCACCTCTACAAAATTTCATATGATTTGGTGATCGTTAAGGCTTTCAAAAGTTCAATTTAGTTTTAATGACATTCAACGGTTTTAGTTTGACATAACCTGGACCGTTCAAAATCATTAAAACTAAATCAAAGTTTTGAAAGTCTTAACGATCACCAAATCATATGAAATTTTGTAGAGGTGATCTACTCATATAGACCTAAGATATGAACGGTGGAGATGTAAAAATTCAATTGGGAAGTGGTGTAATGCCATATCCCTAGAAAGTGGCCAAAAATAGGGATCCCTGAATGGAAGGGGGCTGATTATATATATATTTGCTATTGTACATAGCAATGGTTAATTTAATTTGATCGAGGAGGTGATTAAATTGATGGATGGAGTTATTAATTATATGCAACATGCAGATTTATATGGAGAGGGCAACTACCAGAGCGGATGAGGTAAGAGAGAAAATTCGGATCAAAAAGAACGATATAGATAATTGGATCGAAAATAATGGTATCGAGAAGGACATGAAGGAAGAGATCATGAAAAACATCAATGAGAAGTTGGAAAAGGACATAAGTGCAGATCTGGATGATATATACTCTCTTCTTCGCCCGTATACCAGGAAAGTTGTGAAGCGATTTGTCGGCATGAAGACGCTAAGAAAGGTATGTCACAGTTCACAGTACCCTTGTTTGTGACCTGTGTCATCAGTTGTGTGTGTTGTTGAAGCTAGCTTACTAATCAGTGGTTTGTTTATACATACATATGTAGGTAACAATGCTTAGCAAGGTGGATGGAAGAGTTTTGAAGATGATGTGCGACTATCTAAAGCCGGTCAAGTACCAGGAGGATACAATGGTTTTTCAAATGGGAGTACCATTTGATAGAATGGTCTTCATTACAGATGGGTCAATGTGGACTTACACTGATCATCAGACTAGTCATTCTGGAAAAGCAACGTCAGGAGGACTAGTTATTTCTTCGTCCATGGAAGCTCACTTCCTCGAGAAGGGTGATGCTTATGGACACATGCTTCTGCAATTAGCATCATCATCATCTTTTAAGGCCCTTCCTATCTCAGTTGCAAATGTCAAGTGCCAGTCAAAGGTAGAGGCGTTTGTCCTCACGGCCAATGACTTGAGAAACATAGTACCTGCGTGCGGAGATTTTTGGCCGGCTTTCGACTACAATGCTTCTCAAGATGAGGCGGCTGATCAGAAGGCACCGGCCGGGCCAAGGAAGCGTACTGTAGCAACATCAAATATCCACCCTACCGGCTACAGTGGGTGATGCCTGCAAATCGACCCCAGCCTGCAGTGATCTAGAGCGCGCAATTGTGTATTTTTTCCTTTTACTTAGCAGCTACAGCTAGCTATCGATCAACTCCATCCTTCAAGCTAGCTGCTACTTACTCTTATTGTTATATATCTCATCGTTTCTTCATTTGTGTCGCTAGCTACGTACTTGAGCTTTAATTGTCATTTAGATATTTAATGAATAAAAGCTGAGGTGGCTAAATTATAACTTTTTGATATCTAGTTAACGGACAAGATTGGAAGTGAAGGACAATCAAGGATAGGGATCAGCCAAGGAGAGGATCCTGATCCCCCAAAGTGAAGATTTCTCTCACCGCTGCCATAGCCGGAAAATTCTTCAATTAGAGTTTTAGACTACTACCCCTCAGACCACTGCCGGAGGCTTTCCTTTTCTTCATCCTCTCATTTTTCTTCCTCCCGTCACCGAGAACCTCGATCTGCTATCACCTTCTCTCTGCTTCATCCTCTCTTTTCTATTTCTTTTCAATTAGTTTCAAATTCGGTTGGTTGGATCAATCTCGAATTGGAATCGCGATTCCAAGGCATCTCTCATAGATCAGGTAAATTGAAGAAAATAAGGAGGAAGAGATCAGATTCTAACTTGGACAAACGTATCCAATCAATGATTCACGTTTCCACGCCGTATCCAATCCAACGATTCGCGTTTCCGCGCCGTATCCAATCCAACGATACGCGTTTCGACGCCGTATCAAAAGGGTATATATGTGGAAAAAGCGTTGCCGTGCGTTTCGGAACGCGAGGAAATGGACGTTTCGGTGCAACAGCACTGCCCTAATTTGGACGTACATAACTTGGCAATTGCAGCGCAAATTAATCCACAAGTAAAATTGAAGTGCTTCGAATCATTTGACTTGGACCTGTTCCAAACAAGTCAAGGCATTTTGGAAATTTGCATGGTTCCACGAACCATTTCAGCAAGTTGGGGACCTGGAAGCCTTGAAATGGCTCTATAAAAGAGTGAGAGGCTTTTATAGTCTTCACAAGCATTTCAATTAAGTCCCTTTTATCACTCTCAGTTGTGCAGTCGTGCAGATCGATTAAGGTGAGCACTCCAATTTTCGTTTTCTATGCTTTCATTTGAACTACTTATTTTCTTAGCTTGTTCAATACTTTCTCCTGAAAATTCTTGTATGCACGACGTGTATTTACACGACACAATCTTAACCGTTTATAACAATTCATATGTTTGACCACCATGTTTCTATATTATTTCTTCTAATCCTGACCATCCATGTATGTATGTGAAGATACACGCCGTGTACTAAAGATACTCTCTACTTTCTCCTACTTATCTGACATCTGTATGTATAATGAAGTCATAGATCTTAATTATTCATATGGTGTCCTGTATTTATACGTCGTTCACACAAAACTCTTTACTTTATGCATATGCATGCTTAATTTTTATATTCTTTCGACTAAGGGATATTGCTTTTGTGAATTCAGCGAGTGACAGATAATGAGTGGAAAGAGAGAGTCAATCCGCAGGGCGTTCTTGGTACTTAAGGACCTTTGCAGGCGTGAAGCAGACTGGAAATCATATATTGTCGCTTGTGATGAAGATGCAGATTTGAAATCCTTTGACGCCAACGTCCAAAGCCGAACCACAAAGGTCATCAGCACCCTTCAGAATGGAGGTGTCTCAACTGATTATGTGAATGAAGCCATAGCGTACGTGACAGATTTTAACAAGCACACTGTGGACGCAATCAGGGTTTGCAGAGAAGACATAACGAGTGGTGCATGGAAGCATAAGAAGAAGAAGATGGCGATGAGGAAAGAAACCTTCAAGGTGGTGGTTGAGGAGTACGTCCACAACAGCGAGGAGATGCTGGATTTCTGCTCCGTTTTGGACAAGTTCCTCAAATCGGCTCGCAACAACCATTTCGAGATTGATCAAGTGATTCAACAATGCGAGATGGAGACTGCTGATCCTAAGGGAGGGAATAAGTACTTGAGGATATCGGAGAAACTGAAGAATCTCAAGGCCACTGCACACCATTACGACTCTGCAGACAAATTAATTCAAAGGATTGAAAGCTTGCAGGCCAAGCATCAAGGCCTGATCGATAAACTGAAACTCGAATATGTGAAGCTGAGAAAGAAGCAGAAGAACGTTCGCGCATGGAAGAAGGCGGTGAATATGATATTCATCACCACGGTGGCTGCTCAGTTTATTACTGCGGCCGCAGCACTAGCTATGGCTAATCCAGTTGTTGCAGCAGCTATAGCTGCCTCCATTGCCCCAGTAATCGCTGGACATCACTGGGCTCTTGGTTTGATAACAGAATACGAAAAGAGTATGGAGGTTAACCACATGATGCTGGAGACAATGCGTGATGCAACTGTGTTTTGCATCAAGGAGTTGGGAGACGTGAAATTTCTCATCGATAAGGTTGTCAATGAGATTGATGCTATCCTTTTTCATGATTGTTATATTGGTTCTGCCATAGAACAGCAAGTGGAAAACGCTATTAAGAGTATTAAGAGCAAGTTGGACATGTTTCTGAAGAAAATTGAGGAATTGGAGAAGAAAGGAGAGACTTGCAGCTATGAGGTAATAGAATCAAGGGATAAGGTGGTGAGGAGCATGAAAGCATAGATAGGCAGCAGCATGATTCTTTCACTCTTATTTTCGTAGAGATTCTTTAGGAGTATCTCTTAACTTCCTTTTCCATTAGTATTGCTTTAGGAGGTTGAATTTGTGTTTTGTTAATTTGTATGTTGTTGATAGTAACATTTTAGTCGCTCCGTTTTATCTTTCGAGGAGTTAGCAAGTAATGTTTCCTCCTCACTCGTATATAAAACTCGTTGTGGTTTCCTCATTTTCCTAAGGATTGGGTTGGGCCTCTTGATTAACCAAACAATGGGCTAGCTTTAGCCCAGTTAAAATGAGGGATAAGTTCATTCCTAATTTTATTTACTACCAACCTCATCATCATCGCCAAGTTTTCCTTAGAGGATTTTCCTTGTTTTGATTTCCTGATGAGTTTATTTCCGATAGACTACCAGTGAACCCAGCAAAGGCAACTAGAAAGCACTGAACACTCAAGCAAGACACGGGAATATAAATCATTTCATCGATATCTATTGAAAATGTAAACTTAATGGTTTGAAAGTTTGGTATTGAGTATATATGTATATGATACATATATGTAAGTATATGACAAATGATCGCTAGGTATGCTACAATGAACAAATGAAGTACCACTCGGTACCTTAGCCCATATGTATCAGATTATTTCTTGGGTGACCTGAAAGATTTAAGTCAAGTAGCAACTTGCAAGATCAGTATTATTCCTTCTTAATTCTCAGAATAGAAAAAGGAAGCAACTCAAAGTTTATGCAAGGAATTATCCCTCAGATACTTCTTATAATTTATATTTAACTTTATTTCTAAATGAGGGGACTTGTTCATGGTTTTAATAAGTAGGTCAATTGTAATCATGAACAACTGGGCCGGAACTAGCTGGGATGGTTGGCAATAATAATTCATCAATATTGATGTAGTAATCTTACGACAAGGTCTTCGTCAACGACCATTACCTACCACATATGAACAAGAGCTACACAAATCCTTGTTATAAAGTCCTACAATTATACCCGAATTCCATCAGTTTTAATTTCTTTGCATCATCGAAACTGTAATAATCATGATCAACTCGGCGGATGAAGCCCCAGAAGTTAGGTTAGTTTCTTTGCATGCAAGCTAGCTCTTGTTCCTTTCTGTTTCTGACTGCGATTCCCATATTCTACACCAGTTTCACAGGCACAGGTTACACAACTCAATATGGACAACGTTGGAGACCATCAGAAATGAAGAAAACGAAAAGGAGATTCAGTTCGTGGTGGACTAGTTTCTGGGTTCGCGGTTCATGGTGGGATTCCATATTTGTAGCCTCGTGTGCTATCGCAGTCTCACTGGATCCACTCTTCTTTTACATTCCTATCATCGATAGGGAAAGGAAGTGCCTTCAAGCAGACATACAATTGAGAACTGCAACTATCATTTTGCGATCACTCATGGATATCACTTTTATAGTGCATATTATCTATCAGATTCGTGAAGCTATGATCGCTGCAGCCTCGGATAAGATGGCGACGCAGGAAGAATCGAATTTTTTCTATATTTTTGAATATTTTGATGCTGTAATTGACAATTTGTCATGGCGCTCTTTCATCACTGACATTCTGTCTGTTCTTCCTATCCCACAGGTAAGTTTATTGAGTTAAACCTCGCTCATATTTAGCTAGCTAGGTTTAATTACTAATGGATTTCTTACTGATTACTATTTCTGTGTCCAGGTGCTACTACTTATTGTCTTCTTCAAAATGAGAGGCCCTGGATATTTGGACCAGAGAAAGATTCTGAATTTCTTTCTTCTGGCTCAATATTTGGCAAGAATTTATCGTATTCACCTATCATCCAAAATACTTGGAAAGAGCCATGGAATATGGATTAAAGGACTATTCAATTTCTTTCTCTATATTTTTGCCAGTCATGTGAGTTTATTTTCACTGTGTTATTTATTTATTTTTGTTCTTCTTAAGATCGAGTTTCAAAAAGTTATCTTACTTAGTGTTGCCTTTTATTACAGGTACTTGGAGCCTTTTGGTATTTCTTTTCGATTCAACGAGAGACATCATGTTGGCATCGAAAATGCGGTGACAATTGTATAAGTAACTTTTATTGTGATGACTACAAAAATTCCACAGATATGGTGACACTCCTAACACAGCTAAATGCATCATGCCCTATAATTGCCGATGGACCATTTGATTTCGGAATATTTCTTGATTCCCTAAAGTCCAATAACACAGTATCAACAAACTTTTCACAAAAGTTATGTTACTCTTTCTGGTGGGGTTTGAGAAATTTGAGGTTTGCATATATTTGTTGATTAAAGTTAATGATTAATTGTATACGATTAGTTGAATATCAATCTTACATTAGTATATGATTTATATCATGTTTTTCGTCCATACGTATGTAACAAGTTTTAAAGCAGATGCTTGATCATATGATTGGTTCTTTTGCAGTAATTTTGGCACGAACCTTGTAACAAGTGACTACGTATGGGAGAATTTATTCGCAATTCTTATTTCTATCATTGGTGTTTGCGCCTAAATTAACATTTTTTCTGGACAATAATTGTCTACGTAAATGTTAATTACTTTCTTGGACTGTGTCAGTTGGCGAGCCCAAGTTCCTTTAAAGTTTACAAATAATGGCCCGCCAGTAAAACCGAGCGAGTTGAATTGCAAGGGATGTCCGCGGAATGACTCCGCGCAGATTAACGATCTCACGCACTATCAGACAAAAGACGAGCTCGCGCGCGAAATGGTTTCGCACGGAGTGAGGATCCATCTCGCGCGGAATGACTTTGGCGAGGCGGAATGCATCTAGGCGTTGGCAAACCGACTCGCTGGTTCGCGAGCTCGCGAGGTAGACACACACAAAGTCCGCGCGGATACTCATAATCGTTTCTGACTTCTTACAGTCTTTGACATGCTTTGGGCCAATCCCTGTGGCCCTTATCAAATTAAAATCCTTCTTTTGGCCCGCGAGGTGAAGTTGAGTTACCTAGTCCGCGGTTCGCGAGAGTCAGTGTTCTGCTTGGACTGTATTACCCCGTGGGATAACTGTTCCTAAAAGTTCAGTCCGCATAGGACTCTACAGTTGGTGGCGCCGGAATCATTATCTTTATCTTGAGTGAACTATGCGAACTGAATATGTGTCACGTGCGGATTGGTCTGCATGGGATGAACAGTCCTTTTGTGCTTCACGTTGCAGAGTCCAACACGCTTCTCATCATCTTTCGCGGCAGACTCTCTATCTCCATTATATAAAGAAGCTCAATGGCTTACACTACACACATAATCAATCAATCAACAACTCTCTCAAACAGACGAACACAGTCGAAACCTTCGAGTCTCCTCGAAACCCTTACGTTCTAAGCGCACCCTGCCTTAGATCCCAGAGCCCGTCAGGACTCGTCTCCGATTTCCCTTTTTGTTGCTCTGCTCGCTCTCACAGTGAGTATCGATCGACAGGTGATTAGAAGAGTAAGCTAGTAAATATTTCCTCATCCGTGAGGTGACACCTGAGCTCTCTTTCGCCTGGTTAGAAGTCAGAACGCGCATCGTTCTCTTTCCTCATCCGTGAGGTAGCACGCCCCGCACATACCATTTTACCTTTTGTTCCCTCTCTACCCTCGCTGAGGACGTGGGCCAAAACATTGGCACGCCCAGTGGGACAGGGAGTTTACTTTTCTAGCAATCATTGGGAAGTCCGACGACTCCCCATACCGGAGACCTTTGATTTCTTGTTTGAAGCATAAGGCTCCGCAATACAAGCCCCATAACAGCGCGGCTTGCAGATCTCTCACTAAAGAAGAGATCCTCACTCGGTTCGGCAACCCCGACCATACTAAGACTACAATGACGGTTTCACGACCAATCCCAGAAGCAGGACCTACTCTGTCCACAGAGGAAGTCCGCAAGATGTTTGAAGAACTAAGGAACGATCTCAAGAATGAGATCGGCGCGCTCAAAAGTGAGCTCGGCTTGAAAGTCGATGCCACCCAGCAAAACGTCCAAGACCTCTCTGCACAGGTCTTCAATCAACATGTCCTTGCCAGAAAGATTGAACTGCCTAGCAGCCAATCTAATGGTGGAGATTTTCCTTTGGATGAACCTACGTCCAAAGAAGAAACCACTTTGTCAATCAATGACGAAGAACCTGAGGTCGAGGCCGGCGAGATTTTGGATAATAATCTTGTCTCAAAGATTGACGTTGTTCCTCAGGAAAATAAGCCGGAAGATAGGACAGAACAGTCCATCTTTGAAGCAGAAAGTAGTTCGCGCGCTAATGATGATGGCGAACCGCAAGTTCACATGGGAGGCGAACCACAACTTCGTGTGATGGCGAGCTACACCAACTATCCAACACAAGATGTGTATGTGGACACAGGTCAACGGCATGGGGGGCAAGGCGAAGCTCGCCTGCTTTCTCTACCAATTCATCACAAGCAAACTGAAGATGGACCAGAGCCGCTTGAGTTTCCTTTTCAACCTGTACACCCGGAGTGTCAAAGTTGGCGGAGTCCGCCCCTCTTAATGATTCGCCTCGCCAATCTTATGTTCATCAGCGAGATGCCTCAGTCCGCTTCACCAAACCGTGGACATATTAGGCTCAACTATATATGGTGTGGTGGTATCCCTGGAATCACATTGCAATATACTTGGAGTCCATGCATGCCCGTGGTTGCAAAAAGGGTCGAGCTACCGACCTTTATTAATTCTGCATGTGATCTTAACACGGAGCCAACTTATGATGAGTACGATGAAAACTATATGTTGGTGCGTTCATCCCCAAATCACATGCAACAAGAGTTCAATCCCAGTGACACTCTTGATATGGTGCAAAAAGACCAGCAAATGGTTCTCTTCCTTGACCACTGCGTGATTATTCCCAATAAGACCATGCATTACGACATGGTGGTGGGCGGTAAGGCAGATCTCAACAGCATACGATCAACGAGAATGCAGTTGAAGATCATGTTTGGTCAGACTACAAAGATGCGTGGGGGGCAACGAGCCGTACCCCGCGTAATTCCTTGCCAAAATTTTCAAGTTGTTGACGCGACACAACTCTGCTCAACGCTTGGAGATTTTCAACAGCAGCAGTCTCACGTTGGAAACATGACGACGTCGAGACTTGGAGTGAAGCATTGGTGGCCTCCCCCGTAACCTAATGACGGGACAATGTTCTTGCCTATCTCAGGCTTGAACTTTACTTCGGAGCCTATCCCTGAGGCTTGACGTCAATAGGCAGACAGGTCAGGAGACACGCGGATTCGCACGTTGCTGTTTTCAAAGTGTTTTCATGACCTCATAGCCCGCCTTCCTCACTAGGGGGCATACTAAAGTTTTGATGTCCTTCTTTTCAAGCATCGGCAGACATACATCAAAACTGGGGGGCACATTGGGATGAAAATATTTGTTCCAGTTAGTTCAGACCTAGACCTTCTCCAAGTGTCTTAGTCATTATTTAGGCCAATCCCTGTGGCCTACAAATTTTGAAAGTGTTCGCTACCTTTATGCAGTCATTCGCCGACCCTTCTCTGTGGTTCGCACTAGGGGGCAGCGAGGTACAGGACCATATGCCACGTACACAGCTCACGACGTGCATGGCCCTTAAAAAACAAATTTCATCTACAGAGTGCCGACGACTTTGTTGTCTCTTACTGGGGGGGCGAAGCGCATGGAAGTTGGTTCGCCAGCATTATTAGGCCGTTCGCCGAGCTTTTTTGCCTGTTTCTGATCGGTTCGCGCAAGGGGAGCAGCGAAGTATATGGCCTCTAACTTTTTCATCTGCCGCTCGCCAACTTCCATGGGTCCGCGCAAGGGGGGCAGCTTTGGGCCATTCCATGATTATTAAAAAGCTGGCTCGCCATAGCCAAGATTCATGAGGCTATTTTTAAAGTCTGGTCAACGCAAAAGTCCGCTCCAGTCAAGTTATATCCAGGCGAGCTACATCCGCTCGCGGGATGTACAATGTATCATGTGTTCTGAGCAGAAGGGCAGGCGAATGCATTTGAGGTCCAAGATGCTTAGGCGATCTATACAACAACTTCGCTGCAATGTCTTGTTAAATACTTGAGTTTTAGAGCCTATTCACAGGCTTGTTTGCTCACACTCATTTGATGTATGAACCGAGCCAATACCAATGGCTGTGGGGCAGCATGAAACATAAACCTCTTCAGTCATTCTCGACATTCATGACTTCGAGGCTGGGGGGCAATGTTTGGGTCTAAATTAACATTTTTTCTGGACAATAATTGTCTACGTAAATGTTAATTACTTTCTTGGACTGTGTCAGTTGGCGAGCCCAAGTTCCTTTAAAGTTTACAAATAATGGCCCGCCAGTAAAACCGAGCGAGTTGAATTGCAAGGGATGTCCGCGGAATGACTCCGCGCAGATTAACGATCTCACGCACTATCAGACAAAAGACGAGCTCGCGCGCGAAATGGCTTCGCACGGAGTGAGGATCCATCTCGCGCGGAATGCTTCGAGCGGAATGACTTTGGCGAGGCGGAATGCATCTAGGCGTTGGCAAACCGACTCGCTGTTTCGCGAGCTCGCGAGGTAGACACACACGAAGTCCGCGCGGATACTCATAATCGTTTCTGACTTCTTACAGTCTTTGACATGCTTTGGGTCAATCCCTGTGGCCCTTATCAAATTAAAATCCTTCTTTTGGCCCGCGAGCTGCAATAGCCCGCGAGGTGGAGTTGAGTTACATAGTCCGTGGTTCGCGAGAGTCAGTGTTCTGCTTGGACTGTATTACCCCGTGGGATAACTGTTCCTAAAAGTTCAGTCCGCATAGGACTCTACAGTTGGTGGCGCCGGAATCATTATCCTTATCTTGCGCGAACTATGCGAACTGAATATGTGTCACATGCTGATTGGTCTGCATGGGATGAACAGTCCTTTTGTGTTTCACGTTGCAGAGTCCAACACGCTTCTCATCATCTTTCGCGGCAGACTCTCTATCTCCATTATATAAAGAAGCTCAACGGCTTACACTACACACACAATCAATCAATCAACAACTCTCTCAAACAGACGAACACAGTCGAAACCTTCGAGTCTCCTCGAAACCCTTACGTTCTAAGTGCACCCTACCTTAGATCCCAGAGCCCGTCAGGACTCGTCTCCGATTTCCCTTTTTGTTGCTCTGCTCGCTCTCAGAGTGAGTATCGATCGACATGTGATTAGAAGAGTAAGCTAGTAAATATTTCCTCATCCGTGAGGTGACACCTGAGCTCTCTTTCGCCTGGTTAGAAGTCAGAACGCGCATCGTTCTCTTTCCTCATCCGTGAGGTGGCACGCCCCGCACATACCATTTTACCTTTTGTTCCCTCTCTACCCTCGCTGAGGACGTGGGCCAAAACAATTGGCTTGTTACTATTTTTGTACCTCATAGGAAATGTGCAGGTCGGCAATCAATCTATCTATCTATCTATATATCAATTTCCTTGGTTGGAGAGGATTGGGAGGATCAAGCTAATCAAACTAAACTTAATTTTTCAATTCTATGCAGACATTTATGTCTATGGAAACTGAAAAGTCAGAGGAGATAAGAAGGAAGATCAAATCAAGAGAGCAAGATATGAAAGTGTGGATGGAGAAGAATTGCGTCCCTGAGAATTTGAGGAAAGAAATCATGGTAAAGATAAGAGAAAAATTAGAACAAGACAAGCACGCCGACGTGGAGAATCTGTTCTCCATTCTTCCCTGGGCAACCAGAAAATCGCTCAAGCGTGTTCTCTGCATGAGTACTCTGAGAAAAGTAAGACTCATATTGATACTCATCACTCAGTTTCTTTGTTAGATTTTCATATATATGATGTCTACGTATATGTTTGTAGGTACCAATGCTTGAAGGTATGAATCCAAAGGTGTTGAAAATGATATGCGACTATCTAAAGCCTGTGATATACCCTGAGAATAGCTATGTTGCAGAGGCGGACCTAGTAAGGAGCGCACCCAGCTCCCGCTGGGTAACTTTTCAAAGCCCACATGGAAAAAAAAATTACCGCTTGGGTAAATATGGTGAAAACCCAAAGCCCAACTTACCCAAAAAAAAACTGCTATCTAGCAGTACGTATCTCTCGTGCACTCTTCTTCTCTCTATTCTCTCTCTACGTATTTCTGCTCTTCCCTCTTCAGTCTTCTTTTTCTCTTCAGTCTTTTTTTTCTCTTCTTCTTTCTTCATATGATCAATAGTGATCATCTCTCAATCTCTATATCAATCTCTCAATTCTCTCAAGTCTCAATCTCTTCGTTTTATTTCTTCACATCATCTCTATTCTCTTGGTCTGTTTTTTCTTCATCTCTCACTCTCTCAATCTCTTCATCTAAGCTACATCCACTCTCAATCCTTTTCATCTCAGATACAAATGTATTTTTCTTAATCTCTTAATCCTCTATTTTATTCCCAACATAAATTGCATTTTGAAAATCAGATTTGGGCATTTAGGGTTATGATTTGGGAATTGGGGATTTCTCAATTTGGTCTAACTAGGGAATAGGGATAAGGGGTTAAGCTAGGTTTATCAAGAATTTTATCTATTGTTGATGATTTTTTTTCCGCTCACCTAACTTTTAAACCCTATATCCGCCACTGCTATGTTGCCAAGGTGGACGAACCAGTTGATCGAATGGTGCTAGTCACAGAAGGAACTATGTGGATCTACTCGTCGAATAGTACTGGTGCTTCTGCATCTAATAAGATTCACAGGACGGTTGAGAACGGTGGTATTTATGGAGATGAACAGCTTTTGAGTTGGGTGTCGAAGAACATGCAACACGTCTCGCTTGCAACAATCCCAATCTCAACAGAAAATGTGAAATGTCACACGAGAGTGGAAGGGTTTGCTATCACGGCCACGGACTTGAAAGCAGTTGCCACCAAGTGCAAAATGTACTGGAACTACGACGATCCTCGAGAGAAACAGAGGGTGGCAAGCTCTACCATAGGAATGTCGTTCCGTCGAAACCGCGGTAACCCGAATAGGCCGGCTACCGTTGGAGTAGGAGCTGCGACCTCGCCAAGAACACGAATTGAGTATCTGCAGAAGAGAACCTAATGCGTGCCTAGGGTGCGCCGCGCGCCCAAGCTAGCTAGTCATGTAGTGCCCTAGTAGCTAGTTATACGTATGTAGGCGAATATTATATGTTCTGTTCAATAAGCGAAGAACTTTCAGAACAAGCTATTGCATGACTTATATTGGTCCTGAATCCTGATTAATTAATTTGGAACATCCCTAAGAGAACCCCTAAGATCAAAAATTGCAAGTATCTGAATTCTGAAAGCCAAGTTGATCATCAGTCTTAGGTAACAGAATTCAAGCATAATGTTTACCTAACTAGTACAATTAATACTGTACATGTAGTTCTTTTGACTTCTTTCCAATGATATACCAAGCGTAATGTTTAGCCAAATATCAATTGGGAAGCAGTTTGTGGGATAAGATCGATCTGTATGACTCTTCTATACATGTAAAGACAGCAAGTTGAATTAGTAGTATAATGCAATTGTTAATTAATTGTTAGTCTAATATCAATTTGCATTTTAGACTTGAGATTAGTTTATATATCTTCGTTCAATTCATGATTGCTCAGTATCCTATTCTAGGTAAGTCAATTAGCAACTTGCAAGATTCAGAGGTTATATAAGAATGTATGACGATGTCAGAATGTATATGCAAATTCTGGAGATCCAAGTATATATAACTAGTGTATATAGACATATAAAATTTAACGATAATAATAGTCGTTGAATAATCCAAGCAAATACGTGGTTCGTGAGTCAACAAAATTGGAAATCCGTCTGAAATAACACGTGGCAACGTGGAAATGGTCAGCCGACAACAAAACCTTAAATCCCGATTGAAATTAATTATCAAGTGTTAATTGATGACCATGTATTAATTAAATTAATTGGACATCCCCAAATTGATTGGTGATGGTTCGCCAGCGGACAGAGTAGACTTCGCGAGGCGAACTGGACTTCGCGAGGCGAAAAGCACTTCGCGAGGCGAACTGGACATCGCGAGGGGAAAAGCACTTCGCGAGGCGAACTGGACATCGCGAGGCGAAAAGCACTTCGCGAGGCGAGCTGGACATCGCGAGGCGAAACACACTTCTCTAGATGAAATGACTTCGCATAGAAGTAAACAGTGGCGAAGTGAAGTGACTTCGCATAGAAGTAAATAGTGCCGAAGCGAAATGACTTCACACGCGTAGAATTACATGAAGGCAAGGCTAGATGGCTCCGCGCGAGTAGATTTACATGAAGGCGAGGCGAGATGGCCCCGCGCGAGTAGATTTCCATGAAGGCGAGGCAAGATGGCCTGCGGAAGGCACTTCACGAAGAAGCTAGAAGACAGAGTTCGCATGCATGCCTGGATGTACGTCCGAGATAAGTCCGCGAGGTGGAACCAGAAATCACCGCTTGCTTGGAAATCAAGGTTCATCGCGGGATACCTTCCTTATCCGCGAGATGGCTCGCCCCTTACTAATGACCTTGATCAAAACAAGATATTCAATCCAAAGCGATCTGGGCATATCTAAATCTTAAGATTTGATTGATCTGATTGTGTTAAAATCGGCAAGTAAATCAATCAGTCAAGATTCATTGATTCGATTAAGGAAATATTATTGATTCAGAATTTTCATTACTTGACTTAAGTGGAGGAATGTTAACACTATAAATACCCCCTCTCATACCAAGAGGAAGGGGGCAGAAACAAAGGCGGACATAGGAGCAAGAAACAGAAGCAGCGGACTAGAGAGAGAGAGAGAAAAATCTCTCTCACGAGCTCAGAAGTCTCCCCAAAATCCTTGAATAACTATCAAGCTCATAGCCGGTTCTTCATCAAATCCAGATCCCCCCTTGAAGAACTATCAAGCTCCCCAAGTAGTCAGTTCTTCACTAAATCCTTGAAGAACCATCAAGCTGTCAAATAGCCGGTTCTTCATCAACCTCAAGCTTAGAAGTTGTTAAATCCTGAAGAATCATCAAGCTGCCAAATAGCCGATTCTTCATCAACCTCAAGCTTAGAAGTTGTCAAATCCCGAAGAGTTATCAAGCTGTCAAATAGCCGACATCTTCACCAACTTCAAGTCAAAGAATAAACCACCACGTGAAACCGCTTGTGGATCAATTCCGATCAAGCCCTTGGTCAATCAACTTCTACAAATCGTCAACACGACAAGAAGTCCAAATCCTAGATATTCGTTATGTGATCAACCCGTGTAACTCTCAAGAACAAGTGCTTGTCACCCTTGAGTTAAACCTACATTCGGAGATAGAATCAGAGGAGTACACAAAGATTGTAACCCGCATTAGCATTGATTAAATTAAATTATTCTTTGTACACGTGTTGTTCTGTTATTTGTTGCAGATATTTTCGTGTTTACGGTGTACAAAACAAAGGTGAACTTTTTCTTCCAAAACATTGACACCTAGAAGAGTGAGAAAGCAGCTAGACTACTCCAAAGTTTATAGCTACCTTCATAGACCGAAAATTATACAGCACACCCGGGTGCGCCGCACACCCGGGTGATCTCACCGTTCACTCACCCGTGCCCGGCCCCACCCGGCGTCTCACCGGCGATCTCGCCGTTCAATTTCCGGGTGCGCGGCGCACCCGGGTGCGCCGAATACGCTCTCTTCATAGACATGCAATTACCAATTCCCAGCAAGCTTCAAGCTTAGAGATTCATGATCTGGATTTAACTGAAGCACTAACCGCGTAATATTGACGTAAAAGATATGAAGCAATTAACCAACATGACATCAAATTTTGAAAATACATATATCCTTGATCAAGCCTGGCAGTATTGCCTCTTAGCTTGTTGCAGCAGCCGCCCCCGGATTTGAAGGTTCCGGCCACTTGAGAGGTAATATGATTTTGTTTTAATCTTCATATAGTACTGGAAGTGGCAACCCCAGTTGTCAAGTAGAGTTTCAACGGATCAATAGACATTAGTAATGGTTCAACTAATCCAGAAAGTTAAGTGACATTAGTAATTGTTAATTGACAGGAGATGAAGATTAATAATACAAGCTCCAATGAAACGATCACCTCATGATTCATGCCCTCGTTTATATATGTATATTTTTTTCTTCATCTTGAATTGTCTAACCCGGCAAGCTGACCTTCTTTTCTTCTTCTAATGCTTCGTATATGTCTATAAAACTGAGTGTGAACAACGTTGTCTGACATAGTAATCAATACCATCCTATTTCAGTTTTGGTTGCAAGTTTCAACTCGATTTTCTCTCTCAAAGAGAAAACACTAAACCTAAGTTCCATTTTGGTTTCATAACTTAATAACCTGTATGTTTCTACATGTTTCGTCCCGAGGTCCCGAGCCGGGAAGATGTCTTGAACCGGGGCGAGGTAGAATCCTTTGGTCCTACACTCGGAACCTGCACAAATGACAACGTCAGGAAGTCGGGAATGGGTTGGCCCAGTCTTCGACTCTCTGATGCTTAACACTACCAGAAAATAGATCTTGGGTGACAAAATGAAAAAAACCGGGCGACAATTTTTTTTTTGTCGCCTAAGAGAAAACTTAGGCGACGAAAAAAAAATTGTCGCCCAAGGAAACAAAATCGTCGCCTAAGGCTAAATTTCGTCGCCTAATATAAAAACTAGGGCGACGAAACAATTTTTCGTCGCCCCGGGTATTTATATCGTCGCCTAAGTTTTTTAATCCTTAGGCGACGAAACTCAAATATATCGTCACCTAAGTTTTTTATTTTTTTATTTTTACTTGACCGACGAAATAAAAGAATTTCGTCGGCCAAGAGTAATCCGAATAATTAAAATAAAATAAAACACATAAAAATTTCATTGTACATGATTTTTTATTTTTACTCTTAGGCGACGAATTTAACAAATATCGTCGCCCAAGTATTATCTTGGCCGACGAATTACCCTAATTTCGTCGGCCAAGATAATCCGAATAATTAAAATAAATAAAACACATTTAAATTTCATTGTACAGGATTTTTTATTTTTACTCTTGGGCGACGAATTACCCTAATTTCGTCGGCCAAGATAATCCGAATAATTAAAATAAATAAAGCACGTTTAAATTTCATTGTACAGGATTTTTTATTTTACTCTTGGGCGACGAATTTAGCAAATATAGTCGCCCAAGTATTATCTTGGCCGACGAATTACCCTAATTTCGTCGGCCAAGATAATCCGAATAATTAAAATAAATAAAGCACATTTAAATTGTAAGGAAATGTTTTTTATTTTTATAGCCCCGTCAGCGTCTCGTCGATTGAAAACTATTCTCAGTTGAAGGTCAGGCCAGATTACGTGATTTGGAGGGTCGAATAGCCGTTTCCGTCCGTTTAGGGGTTTGACCGCGCCGATTGACCGGACGGATCGAGCCCTTATCTTTGTCAGATGGAGTTGAATTTGTGTCCACCTACGTAATTCGTTATGCTGGTCATATCTGACGGTCGGTTTTCAGTTCCTCTTCTCCGATCACCAAACTCACGATATTCTGAATTTTATGATAGAACTCTTGGCCGACGATTTTCTTCATCTTGGGCGACGAGATTTATAGTGAAGAACATCGTCGCCCAAGTAGAGTATCTTAGGCGACGACTTAATAAAATCGTCGCCCAAGATTATCTTGGCCGACGATTTTCAAAAAACAGGGCGACGATTTTTCAATAATCGTCGCCCAAGAACGCCAATATAAAAGGCAAAAATTCGGAACCCTAACCATTCGCGCAGCCGCTCACTAATCCAAGCCCTCTCTCTCTCTCTCTCTCCGAAAATCCACTGAAGCCCTCTCTCTCTCCCTCTCTCCGACCCCAACCCTGCAACCCGACGCCGTCCCCGACGCCGACCCCGACCCCGACCCACAATTTAAGGTATAACCCTAAAACCCTAAATTGGTTATGTTCATGAAAATTTTAATTGTTGTTGTTGTTGTTTGAAATTGTTGAAATTGTTTGAAATTGTTTGAAATTATTATTTGAAATTGTTTGAAATTGTGAAATTGTTTGAAATTATTTGAAATTGTGAAATTGTTTGAAATTTGGGAGAAGTATAAAATTATTGTTGTGTTGTGAAATTGTTAGTGAAATTATATTGTTGTTGTTGTAATTTAGGAAATTAATGGTAAATTAGGGTAAATTTGTGTAAATTATGGTAGGATTTTAGGGTAAATTATGGTAAATTGTGATGTAAATGATAATTATAAAATATTAGGGTTTACGGTTTAGGGTTTAGGGTTTAGGATTTGTGGAAATAATTTGTAAATATATTGTAAATGATTAAATAATTTTTGATTAAATAATTAAATAATATAAATTATAATTGTAAATATATTGTGGAAATTTTGTAAAAATAATAGATTATTTTTGAGTAAGGATGTAAATATTCGTAAATTAATTTTTGTGATGTAATAATTCTGAATTAATGTAAATAATTTGTTATGTGAATTAAAAAAATAATAAATCCTATAATAACTATTACTTTTTATTTTTGCTATTATTGTTGATAAATTTTTCGAAATTTATGGTTAGTTTTTGTTAAATTAATTATAAGACGGTAAAATATTTTTAATAAATTTATGGTTATTTTAAACAGGATGAGCATGAGGAAAACTTTTGGACAACGTCCGGGTGCGAGGAGCCAATATTCCTCGAACGGTACATCAAACAACCCGCCGCAATCACCGTCGGTCGGGTTTCCGTGGCAGATGACGGCCCGACATGCGGCGCTTAGGGGTGGCGCGAGCGGCTCGCGTTCTGCTGGGCAGCCGGGTCCTGCAGCGACGGCCCCTCGTCATCCAGAGATACTTCCCCGGTCGTGATCTATCACCGCCCCCACACAGTCGTCCCCGACCGACTGTGAAGGCGGGTCATCCGGGGTTCCTACGGTGCCGTCCGGCCTCTTCCTTCCTCTGACGATACCGGCGATACCTCGCGTTGATGAGGAGGGTCGACCGATTCGGGAGCTGCTCCCGCATGTGGCACCGCACGAGGCGTTAGATTTCGAGTTTCTCCGTAGGCAGATGGACTGAATTTTTGTAATAAATTATTTATAAATTTATAAATTTGTGTTATTTTTAATTAAGTTTTAGTATTAGAAAAATTTAAAGAAATGCCGAAAAAAAAAATTCCAGCAAAAATTAAAAAAACATTATTTATATATTTAAAAAAATGATTTAAATATTTTAAAAAAAATTTAAATATATCTTAGGCGACGAAATTGCTAAATCGTCGGTCAAGGACTTACCATATAAGCCGACGAAAAAAAATTATCGTCGCCTAAGATGTAGTGATCTTAGGCGACGAAATATTTAGTTTCGTCGCCCCAGGTTATAACATCTTAAGCGACGAAAAAAAATTTCGTCGGCCAAGGTGTTAAATCTTGGGCGACGAATATTTTTGGGCGACGAGAAGTAGATCTTAGGCGACGAAATTCGTGTCGTCGCCTAAGAATTACTCTTAAGCGACGACGGACTGAATTTTCGTCGCCCAAGTTCTTGGGCGACGCACTTCTGGCGACGACATCCCAAGTACTTAGGCGACGAATTTCTTTAACAGGGCGACAATTTTTTTTCGTCGCCCAAGATCTTTTTTCTGGTAGTGTAAGTTAGTTTTGGGCTCTTTGCAATGTACGAGAATGTGAGAGAGAGTTGTGTGTACCTTTGATGGGAGCTTGTGCCTGTTTTATAGGCCAAAGTTGGGCACTTTTGCCTTAGTCTCTGATGTGGGACTACTTGTTAGTCTTTGTAGTGTCTTCCCTTTTGGGGGTGTTTTGCCGCTAGAGTGATTTTGGCAAGCGGTTTGTTACCGGCCCTTCACTCCCTGGATATTCGTGAGGGACTTACCAGGGCTATCTTGCCTGGAATGATCTTCGGTGACCGGATTAAGCCTTATTCTCGGCTCAGCCAAGTGTTTTGGTTATGTACTAACAAATCCCCAAGTCCCCAGTCCGAGAGAGCTCTTGGGTGGGGAGTTATTCTATAGATGCCGAGAATAAGTTTTACCCGGGTGTTGGACGCATGGTGCCGAGTCCCCAAGTCCCCACGCGAGTGTCGCGAGGTGACGAGGGTGAAGTTTCGAGTTAAGTTGGCGAGAGAAAACGCGCTAATGGCATTGTGTGCCGCTACGGGGCGACGTAGTTCGCGCTAAGTGGCGAGGAAAAGCGTTAATGGCGTTGCGTGCCGCTACGGGGCGACGCAGTTCGCGCTAAGTGGCGAGGAAACGCGCTAATGGCGTTCGAGTAAGTTCGCGCAAGGTGGCGAGACTCTCGGGTGGCGGGCCGCTGCTGGGCGAGTAAGTTCGTGCTAGGTGGCAAGACTCTCGCACTCTTGGCGTGGCGGGCCGTTGATGGGCGAGTAAGTTCGCGCTAGGTGGCGAGACTCTCGCGTTATTGGCGCTGGGCGAGTCAGTTCGCACTTGTTGGCGAGACTCTTGCGCTATTGGCGCGGGGCAAGTCAGTTCGCGCTAGTTGGCGAGACTCTTGCATGGCGGGCCGCTGCTGGGCGAGTAAGTTCGTGCTAGGTGGCGAGACTCTCGCGTTGTTGGCGCTGGGCGAGTCAGTTCGTGCTTGTTGGCGAGACTCTCGCGTGGCGGGCCGCTGCTGGGCGAGTCGACGAGATGTCGTAGCGTCTTTTTTTTTTTGCAACAAACGAGGGCGACGTGGCTTTGCCCTGTCCGTAAAGGTTTGTGGGGTCTGGGGGAATGTCTATATATAGGGTTGGGGAGAACTGGAGGGGGGAGTTCGTTCTTTCGAAACTGAAAATTGGGTTAGCCGCAATTTGCGTTTTAGGGTTTCGGCAATTCTATAATCTTCAGACTGGGAAACGTCCAATTTCATCCTCGATCGAGTGGGTGCGAGCGCTCGGCTGTTTGCAACCAGCTTCATTGCCACTACGCGAATCTGCTGTTTCAAGGTATGAATTTATCGCCTTCTTTGTCTTTGGATTTTTGTATGTGGTGGTGTTGTTTTGGGTTATTTGGGGTGAGTGTGATTGTTCACATGTTTGTGATGTTGGTAGGAATTCTAGGGTGAGAGATTTGTTGTCGGGCTGGTTAGGGTTAAGGTAGCGGGGTATGGCAGATCCAGTGTGGGTGTCCAGCGAAGAGATTGTGATGGTCTCTAGTTCGCCTAGTTTGGATTCGGACACTTTGCACCGGATGGAGGAGGGCTTGGATAATCTTATGGCAGAGATTGCCCTTGACTTGGGGGAAAGCATTCCTGTGATGGATGTCGGGTCTCATGTGTCCTCGTGTAACCTTCTCTTGCAGGAGGTAGAGGATTTATCATGGCGAGATCTCGAGAGGAGGATGATTCGTTTTGGGAACCTCCTGGCGAGAGTATGACATCGTCGGAGCTTGAAGCGCTTCGGCAGAATTGGAGTATTCCAGAGGAGGTCTTGTTGCGGCCGCTTGGCAAATGGGTGAAGTTTTGGGATCCCCCGGGTAACTTTACGTTGGTATACGAGTACCAACTGAGATGCGAGTTGATGTTCCCGCTACCCCCGTTTGTGTAGTACACCTTGGCGTGTCTGCATGTCACCTCGGGGCAAGTTACCCCCAACATGCTGAAGCAGATTTTGGGAACATGCGTGCTATTTCGCCTGCTGAAGCAGGAGTTCCCAAATTATGAGGAGTTCAACGCGTGCTGGCACATAGGGTGGTGCGGGAAGAAGGGTAGCCGGGGCTGCGTGACGATGAAGTCACGTGGGAAGTTTAAGGTCTTGGTGGAAGACTTGCCCACCTCAATAAGTGAGACCTGGAGGCGCAAGTGTTTTCTTGTTGGGGGGCAGTGGCAGGAGTGGCACGGGCATCTTTTCCGGGTCACGGGAAGTTTCCAGAAAATAGGTACTGTGCTCTTGTGCCTTGTGTTTTTTGTTTTGTTTTGTGCTGCTCTGTCACTGCTGACAACTAGCTTTGTGCAGTGCCGCAAGAGTATAATCTAACTGAGCTGATGGAGCGCCGGATTCACCGGGTGATATGGGCATTTGATTGTAAGAGCTCGTATCGGATATGCCGCCTTGGCATATACAGCCACTTCGGCTATGCTCGGGTTTCGGGTCTGTATTTTAGTGGTTATGTTCTCTGTTTTAGGCTTGCGAGTTGTTGCCTGACTATTGTTTGTTTGTTGCAGTGACAATGCCACGCGATGGTGATTCGCGGAAGAGGGAAGGTCCGTACGACAAGGTGTCGGACGAGGACGTGTTGGATGGGTTGCTGGCTGAGGCCGACCATGCCAAGCAGTATGACATTGACTTGGAGACGGGGAAGGGAGGTGGAGCTGGGCGATTGTGAAGATTTTTTTAGGTTGAACTTGGTAGATGAGGATTACGCCCATGTGCCTCCGCTGGTGGAGGAAGCGATGGGTTTAGGCGTCCAAGAGGTGGAGTTGGAGGAGGCGCAGGTAGAGGGTGATCACGAGGGTGAACCCGACTAGGCGCAGGGGGAGGAACCTGTCGTGGAGGAGGTTGCGGACCGTGAGGAAGAGACTGGTGCGGCTCGGACTCGGAAGAAGAAGGAGAGAGTGGAGCTTGCTCGCGAGGGCCAGTCCAAGAGGTCGCGGAGGGATAGTCGATCCGGGGGATCGGCAAGCTTAGCTGAGGTTTCCTAAGCCTTGGAAGGGACAGGGGACGCGCATCCATACTTAGCTCAGATGACATATGACATGCGTCACCGCGCTCGCGATATGCATGTGTTGGAGGAGGTGGATCTGCCGGCGGGCATGGCTCTCGCCAAGGAGAAATTGACTCGGGTAAGTGTCTGCACGCTTTTGTGTTCCACTGCTTTGAGCTTGGGGTTTATGTGTTGTTGTGTGACTGCAGGCGACATTGTTGATATATGCCGCGAGCGAGCGGGCGACTTCCCACTGGCAGGGTGATGCTGAGGCGAAGAGTCAGCAGTTGAGGGAGGCTGAGGAATGCAATCGTGGCCTTGCGGAGCAACTAGCGCAGGCGAAGCAGAACGCTGCTGTCTTCCAGGCCCAGGTGGCGGAGCTAAAAGAAGTTATAAGGAGGAAGGATGAGCAGGTGGTGGCTGGGGAAGTGGCGGCTGCCAAGGTAGCGTTTTTGGAAGCTAAGGTGGAGAAGCTGATGCAGGCACTTGTGGAGATGGAGGTGTCCTGGAAGGCGAAGTGCTAGCGAGCTGCCTAGGCAGGGCAGAAGTTGTTCTGGGAGGGCGAAGTGTATAAGCAGCAGCTGAAGGGTGCCTATAACAAAGGGCAAGATGATTTGAGCCGACTAGGCTGCCAGGCTGGCTGGATTAACGAGGCGGCCATGCGCAAGTGGTATGCAGAGAAGAATGCTGCAAAGGTGGCTTGGGAACAAATGACGCCTGAACAGAGGAAGCAAGCCGAGATCTCACGGTCTCTGGCGAAGCAACATGAGGTGTGGCGCGCAACGTCTGTTGGGCAGAAGGGGATGTCAGCCGCTGGCGACCCCCGACCTCTTGCAATTGCGGCTGCGTCATCTGTGAGAGCCACCGGCCCCGAGGGGTCTATACCTACCTAAGTAGTGGCGTCGCATGTGGCTTCTTCTGCCGTTCCGTCTCGCGATCCTCGGGCTCCGAGGTTTCTGGCACGTGCAGGCCTTGAAGCTAAGAAGGCTCTAGTGAGGGGGCGCCCTGGCCCTGAGGGAGTTTTTGGCAGTTCACTTGTGAGCCCTGCCGCAGCTGTGAGGCCTTCATTTTTGTCCCGGGACCAGTCGAAGCAGCCGGTTGGACAGAGGATGGCGGGGAATGTGAGCCAGGTTCGTGGCCGTAGTGGCGGGTCGAAGGGGAGTGTCAACAAATGTGGTGACTCATCCGCTGGGGGAGAGTGAGATGTACTTGGGCATTTTGATAGTTGTAGGACTAACTGTTGCTTTGAACAATGTAAGTGACGTGGTTAGCCATTGTAATTAGTTTATACTAATATGCCTGGGAGTCCAGGTTGATGTTTTGGCGTTATGTGTAGCCTTTGTGTGTTTGTCTTGCGGTTGTCTACTTTTGTATGTTTGTGGCCCTGCGTTGCGGGGGTGAAGTGTAGCATGTTGGAATGACAAAACACTTCATTGCACTTAGATTTAGCCGCTAGAGGGCGAAATGTATATTGTTGGAGCCGCTACTGGGCTATTGTACATACACAAGGAAGTAACGGCTTTCAAAGCCAAGGTTAAAATTGGTTAACTAGGGTAGAGATGGTGGCGAGCGTTCCCGAGGTGGGGGACGATGTTTTTGTTGTAGGATTAGGTCGCGGGGCTTTCTCTTTCTCGCTCCCCTCTGGGTCATCCCACGAGTCATCTATGGGCTCCGAGGGGCTGAGATGCAACATCTCATAGGCTCCTCGCCTCTTCTAGATGGCGTTAAGATGACAATGCTCAATGGCTGCTCGATCCCCTTGAATTGTCAGGGTGCCATCTAGGGTAGGGATTTTCATGAGAAGCATGTGACCGGCTATGAAGCACTGCAGCCCCCAGAGGATGTCCAGGCCTAAGATGAGATTATAGGAAGAGGGGCAATCGACAATGAGGAAGCGGGCCGTAATGGAAGAGCGGCAAGAAGCTATTCCCACTGACACGGTTAGGCGGTCTGAGCCTAACGGTTGCACTGTCTCGCCAGAGAAGCTGACAAGGGGGTCGTGGTTATTGTATAGCTTAGTTCGGTCTCGCCGGAGTCCTTTGTAACAATCGGAAAACATGACGCTTACGGCAGCCCCTGTGTCCACTAAAGCTCTGTGGCACCTGTAATGATCCACTTGTATATTGATTATGAATGGTTCACAGTGGTGGCAATTTATGGTATCCTCATCGCTGCGAAATGTCATTTGATCCCACGCTGATGGGGTAATCGTGACACCACGTTGGATGTCATGCATTACCGTTTTACAGAAGGCTTGCGTGGGGGGAACCGTGGGACTCCACCATGTAGGGTTAGAATCTGGCCATGTACTTCAATGGCGTTAGCGCCTGTGACGGGAGCACAATATTGGTGGAGTTGCCCATTCTGGACCAAATGCTCGATTACATTGCGGAGGCCATGACACTGTTCTGTTGTGTGACCGTTATCATCATGATAAGCACAATACATGTTGCCGGTTGTTCGCCGGGGCTTTTTTGGATACTTAATTTTAGGAGGGGGGAATGAGATCTTTGTGCCTGGCCCATATGCCCTCATATGTGGTGGTTAGAGTATTGTGGACCTCGTAATAAGGCGGCGGGGCGGAACGGCGCTGTTGTTGTGGAGGGCTCTGGTCCCTTGACTTATATGGGTGGTTGCGGTTTCTCTGTCCCCCATGGCTACGGTCGGAGCCGCGTCCCTGGTCTCGGGAGGATCCACATGACTGCCCTTTATATTGCCCGCGGTCAAAGTGCTCATCTGGTGGCGGGGCGGGAAGTGCTAACGTGGCGGGGGCAGAACGTCTGAAAGTGGCAAACTCAGCGCGGGCTCACCGCATAGCCAGGTCTATCAAGGCATTGTAGGCTCCTGGAGGGTTCCTATTGATCTCCATTAGGAAATTGCCGGGGAGCTGGGCCTGACGGAAAGCCTGCTCCGCCACGCGAGGTTCCAATTGTGGCATCTCGCTGTGGCAGATTACCATCGGGACAGCAGTTCATGGAGGCCTTCGCCGTCTTTCTGCTTGATGTGGAACAAGGCATCTACACTGCGATAAATGCTGGTGTGTAGCATGAAACCGCTGAGGAAGCGTTCCGAGAGTTGGTGGAAGTTGTCAATGAAGTTGAGCGGCAGATTGAGGAACCAACTGAGGGCCTCGTCTGAGAGGGTCTCTTGGAAGGCGTGGCAAGCTATGGCGTCGCTGTAGCCAGAGGAGCTACAGAGCGAGAAGAATGTCTCGAGGTGGAGATGAGGGTCCCTTGTGCCTTTATACTTGTCCATCTTGAATGGCTTGGTTCCCGGAGGCCGCTTGTCCATCTGCACTAGGGGTGTGAAGGGGCTTGGGCGGTGTCCATAGCCAGAGAACAAGGGTCGTTGGGCCCGCGACTCTCGACGCCTTCAATCCGCGAGGCTAACTGTGTGACTGTTTGGCTGAGTTGGAGCAATAGGCGGGTTGGCATGTCAAGAGGTGGGTTAGGGGAGTTGGCAGTGGTTGAAGTGGAGATAGGTTGGGCAGATGGATTAGGCTGATGTGACAGGGGGGAGTCATTGGGGATTGGAGATGGTTGGGGGGGCTGGTAGTGGAAATGAGGGGTGGGTGCTAGGCCCTCCCAGGAGCATGGAACCAGTCTGGCCTTGATTAGGAAGAGCATACGGGGTTCCGGCAACTCGCGCCGCACGGTCTAAGCTGTCATTGTACACGTTACGATGCTCTAACGTGGCGCGGAGCAAGAATTGTTCTTTCTCCAACTCGACGATGCGTACCCGGTACGCTTCAGCTTTTGCCTTCTCTTTCGCTGCTTGCTCGCGGAACGAATGGAAGTCCCGCTTGAGGATTTCAAGGGCTGTGGCAGGTTCAGGATGGCTAACGGGGGTTGCATTGCTGGTTTGGGGAAGGGATGTGTCGCCGGGTTGGAAAAGTTCCTCCTCTACTTGAGTGCCAGGGTCCGTAGGGTCATCAATGATTTTCACCATGGTGCTGAGTCAAATGGGAGTTCCACAAGATAAGGACCCTCCTTCTAGCGCCAATTGTTTCTACCTGTTTCGTCCCGAGGTCCCGAGCCGGGAAGTTGTCGCGAACCGGGGCGAGGTAGAATCATTTGGTCCTACACTCGGAACTTGCACAAATGACAATGTCAGGAAGTCGGGACTGGGTTGGCCCAGTCTTCGACTCTCGATGCTTAAGTTAGCTCTGGGCTTTTTGCAATGTACGGGAGTGTGGGAGAGAGTTGTGTGTACCTTTGATGGGAGCTTGTGCCTATTTTATAGGCCAAGGTTGGGCACTTTGGCCTTAGTCTCTGATGTGGGACTACTTGTTAGTCTTTGTAGTGTCTTCCCTTTTGGGGGTGTTTTGCCGGTAGAGTGATTTTGGTAAGCGGTTTGTTACCGGCTTTTCACTCCCTGGATATCCGTGAGGGGCTTACCAGGGCTATCTTGCCTGGAATGATCTTCGGTGACCGGGTAATTGGGCCTTATTCTCGGCTCAGCCAAGTATTTTGGCTATGTACTAACACTGTCCATCACAGATACTTATATAATCAGGGTCTTGCGTTATGGCTGTTCATCCAGACGACAGCAGTTTCATGATAAGGTAAGCTTCTAAGAGAGCCAAATTGTTCTTGATTGCTTCAGCAAATTGTCAGTGATTTTTGTTTTCTTTTCGCTTCTAGTCTCTTAAGAACTTCAATATGCTAATTCGAAGGAGAAAAAACTTCATGTAACGAAACCTGTCTCGCACCCTTTTCTTAATTAGTACCCCATCTCATTGCTTCGATCAACTAATATGTTTGTTTCTGCATCAGCATTACAGAAGGTTACGAGTTAGACAGCAAAGGGAGGCTGCAATCTCCTAAGACTCCTGCGATCAATGGAGGACATTCAATATTGTCATAGACAAATTGGCCTACCTTTTAGGAATTCTTTGACCCCCAAGGGGCCTTCATTGCAATGTGGTACAAGATATTCGTGATTTCATGTCTGATTTCAGTAACCACAGACTCTTTGTTCTTCTACATCCCCTACATCAACGAAGACAAAAAGTGCATTGGTAGAGACAAGAGTGCGGGCACTGCATCTCTAGTCCTCCGATCACTCACCGATATGACTTTCATAACGCATATCCTACATGAAATTCGTGTTTGTAGTAACAGTGGTGTCTGAGATATCAAAAAGAGGGAAGCCAGGTTGGGTATGGAAAAAGGCAGAGTTGCTTGACTTTGCCAAGGCAATATCTCAGAAGATATCCTGGTTATCTATCTCCATCATAATAGACTTTATAGCAGTTCTTCCCATCCCACAAGTAAGACATAACATCTTCTCCTATATGCTTATACGTACGCTGTTAGTTCTCGGTTTTGAGCCTAGCTAATACATGAACTGTGTCGACTTGCGAAGGTGGCAATGTTTGTTTTCTTTCTGAAAATGGATGGCACTGAGCACAAAAGGAAGATTTTGAACGCGTTCCTTCTCTTCCAATATATTCCAAAGATCTATAGAATCTACCTTTCGTGTAAAGAACTCAAACAAACCGGAATATGGGCTAGAGCTGCTTTCAATTTTTTCCTCTACATCCTCGCCAGTCATGTAAGTTTAATCATTAAGCACATATATACTGCAGTAATCATTCACTTTAACTTAGTTTCTTAAACAGTACTTACTGCTTCACTGAGTTTTCTAGTAATTGATTAATTTGTTGAATTTTAGGTACTTGGAGCCTTTTGGTATTTCCTTTCTATTCAGCGAGAGGAATCATGCTACCACAAGGCTTGTAAAGAACATCCTGATACTATAGGATGTGCATTAACTTACTACATCTGTGATGACAGACCTGAAATTCCAGCATATGTCACTTTCCTTGACGAAAAATGCCCGTCTGTGAGTTCATCAAATACAACAGAATTTAACTTCGGAATCTTCCTCAACGCCCTCAAATCCGGTAGCACATACTCCAACTCCACAGATTTTTCCAAGAAGTTCTTTTACTCTTTCTGGTGGGGTCTGAGAAATCTAAGGTCTGCATAGTGCATATACAGATACATGTAAACTGTGCATACCGTCATTTCATTTGCAGCGTTCAAAATTAACCATGTTATTCTCTGCAGTTCTCTTGGTCAGAATTTGGAAACGAGTACCTATGAGTGGGAAAACTGCTTCGCAATTGTTATATCTCTCATTGGTTTGCTATTATTTTTGTATCTTATTGGAAATGTACAGGTTGGTAATATGGCTCTCTTGTTAAGTTTTTAAATAATTAAGTAAGGATTGAAACATAACTCTGAGGTCCATTGTCGTCTGTGTTGTGGAAAACAGACATATATGCAGTTGGCAACTACGAAATCGGAGCAGGTAAGACAGAAGATGATATCGAAAGAGCAAGAGATACAATGGTGGATGTCAAGAAATCATCTCCCTAACGATATGAAGACTGTGATCATCGAAAACATACGACAGAAATTGGAAGAAAACAAAGATGTTCATGTGGAGAATCTACTCTCTATTCTTCCCCGGAAGGACCGAAGATCCATAAAGCGCCTTCTCTGCATTGATGCACTTAAGAAAGTAAGTGTATACTTCGCTTCCCCAAAACTCTTCTTGATTCTATGAATTAGCTTTTTCATATGTTCTAGTTCTACTTGGATTGACGTGAGCTGTGTGTGTGTGTATAGGTACCAATTCTTCAATATATGGATGTAAGTGTGTTAAAACTGATCTGCGAGAATCTGAAACCAGTAATCTACACAGAGAACAGCTATGTAATTCGAGCAGGAGAACCACTTGATATGATGCTGTTTAACAATGAAGGCATTATATGGACTTACACTACTGGTGGTTCAATAAAATTAGGTTCCTCAATCACAAAGTGTCTAAGCAAAGGTGATTTCTATGGAGAAGAACTTCTGAGTTGGGCTTCCTCATACATGTCCTTCTCCGACCTTCCTATCTCGACCCAGAATGTGAAATGCCATACGAAAGTTGAAGCCTTTTCTCTCATGGCAAAGGACTTGAAGGCTGTGGTCTCCAAATTCTGGTGGCATTTCTGCAAGGCGCTTCCCGATTTGAACAAAAACAATGCTCAGCTGGAGGAGCTGGCATTTCTGCAACGTGTTCCTTCTTTTTCAGTATCTGCCAAAGATTTATAGGATCTACCTTTCGTGTGAAAAACTTAAACAAACCGGAATATGGGCTAGAGGTTCATTCAATTTTTTTCTCTACATCCTCACCAGTCATGTAAGTTTAATCTCCGGCCACTTGCTATAATCATTCACTTTAACTTGGTTTCTTAAACAGTATATACGTACCTACTACTTCAATGTGTTTTCTAGTAAATGATTAATGGAATTCCTTGATTAATTTGTAAATTTTTAGGTACTTGGAGCCTTTTGGTATTTCCTTTCTGTTCAACGAAAGACATCATGCTGGCACGATGCTTGTGGAGAACATTCTCATGCAAAATGTACATTTACTAATTACTACTGTGATGACAGACTTGAAATTGAAGGATATGTCACTTTCCTTAACGAAAAATGACCGGCTGTGAAGCCATCAAATACATCAGAATTTGATTTCGGAATCTTCCTCCATGCCCTCGAATCCGGTAGCACACACTCGACAGATTTTTCCAAGTTCTTTTACTCTTTCTGGTGGGGTCTGCGAAATCTAAGGTCTGCATAGATAGATACATGTAAAGTTATAAACTGTGCATGCTATCATTTCGTTTGCGGTGTTTCAAAATTAACAATGTTATAATTCTCTGCAGTTCTCTTGGTCAGAATTTGGAAAAGAGTACCTATGAGTGAGAAAACTGCTTCGCAATTGTTATATCTCTAATTGGTTTGCTACTATATTTGTATCTTATCGGAAATATACAGGTTGGTAATAGATCGCTCTCTACTGTTTACCTTTTAAATTAGAGAAGGATCGATACATTGAGCTGAGGTCCATTGTTGTCTATCTTGTGGAAAAACAGATATATATGCAGTTGGCAACTACTAAATCGGAGGCGATAAGAGAGAAGATGAAAGATAGAGAGAAGATGATGACAGAGATACAACAGTGGATGTCCAGAAATCATCTCCCTGATGATATGAAGATTGTGATCATCGAAAAAGTGGGACAGAAATTGGAAGAAAACAAAGATGTTCATGTGGAAAATCTACTTCCTATTCTTTCCCGGAAGGACAGAAGATTCATAAAGCGCCTTCTCTGCATGGATGCACTTAAGAAAGTAAGTATATGCTTTGCTTCCCCCAAACTCTTCTTCATTCTATGATTTAACTGCATGTTCTAGTTCTACGTACTTGGATTGACGTGAGCTGTATATATAGGTACCAATGCTTCAATATATGGATGAAAGTGTGTTAAATAAGATCTGTGACAATCTGAAACCAGTATTCTACACAGAGAACAGTTACGTAATTCGAGCAGGAGAACCACTCGATCTGATGCTGTTCAACACTGAAGGCATAATATGGACTTACACTACTGATGGTTCAGTAAAATCGGGTTCCTCAATCACAAAGTACCTGAGTAAAGGTGATTTCTATGGAAAAGAACTTTTGAGTTGGGCTTCTTCGAACAAGTCCTTCTCCGACCTCCCTATCTCGGCCCAGAATGTGAAATGCCATACAAAAGTTGAAGCCTTTTCTCTCATGGCAAAGGACTTGAAGGCTGTGGTCTCCAAATTCCGGTGGCACATCAGCAAGGACCTTCCCAATTTGAACAGAAACAATGCTCATCAGCTGGAGAAGCTGGCTCTTTCTTCCCAGAGATCCCCTCGTCTCAATCGATCAGATAAGTATATAAAAAGGAACTCAAGTCCTCAATTGACTATTGATGAGGGGGGTGAAAACTCCCTAGAACTTGGGTACCAGCGGCTATACCCTGTTGTATTTCCAAGATCAGATGCTAGCTAGTAACATAGCTACCTTAATTTGTAGGGGGGACCAAGATCAGATGCTAGTTAATAGTTCCCTTGTAATTTCTGCAGTTGTGTTTTCATATCGCTTGAAGAAAAACCAAAACATCCAAAAGAAGAAAAGTAATAATAAATCAAAATCGAAATCCAACATATTTCAGATCCATAATTATTTGATTTCTGAGCAAATTACTCATAAGATCCAATAATGTCACAGGGCTAAACATATAGAAATAGGCCAATCGAGACATAAGCTCACAATAAAATGTAAACCCCACTGATGCCGAGCTCCATCTACACGATAATTACCTAGTTTCTATTCTTCCATGCAGTACACATTTCTATAATCAGGAGGACAGAGTAACCAGTCGTAGCTACTTATTTGCTAGGACGAGCCACTTCGTCTTGCTGGATTTGAAGAATCATGGAGTGCGCTCACCTCCCTCCTCAAAAATGCAGGCAAGGCAAAGGCAGCTGAGTGCATCTGTCAAACGAACAAACAGACCCACACTGAATAAAGGAAACTGAAGTAAAAGATAGATTTCTTCTTAATGGTGAATTGGAAAAACTTGCGAGACTCCTACCTCAGAGTTATAGAACCGAAGTTCTCTTTTGTGGTTGACAGCTCCTTCCAACTTCTCAATGGAATTGACTGGATTTTTAAAATCAACAGGAGGCCCTTCTGTTGAACATAGCAGAAAACCTATAACACCACTGCATGACAGTAATCTCGGATTAAAAATCAGTTCATGATATCTATCTGATAAATGAATGGGAAGAATTCATTTTTAAGTTTCTCTAATTATGCCAAATCATCCAACTGAAGTTTTGTAAAAACAAAATATGTTGCTACCTTGGATATGTGGGAACACTCGCCCATGCATAGTTAACTGACCCCTTGAATGTTAGCTGGCAAACAGAGATCATATCTTCAATAAGATGTGTATGGAGCCACATACTCTCTGCCATGTTACATAAAACACCGCCAGGCCTTAATGCACTAGCTATTGTCTCAAAAAATGGCTTCTCTACAAGCTCCTGGGCAGGACCTATGTCAGAAGGATACCATATACAAGTCAAAAATGCATATTAAAATCAGATGTATATGCAAAAACAGTAGTAGCAAAAACCTCAACACATAGATAAATGTGTGTGCGTGTGTGTGTGTGTGTGTTTGCATGCCAGATAGAGCAACAGAGACATCTTATACGCAGTAACTGTTCAGAATATATGTGTGTGTGTGTGTGTGTCGGCATGCCACAGAAAACAGACAAAAAAAAGAAGCAACGAATGTTATAATAACAGATCAAAATACATACCTACAGGATCTGATGAATCAACAATTACAGCATCATATTTCCCTTTAGGTGCATTCCTTAGGAATTCAGTAGCTGTCATGTCAAAAAAAAAAAAAAAAAATCAGATAATTGGGATAGCAAGCCAAGTAGAAGGACCAATTTGAAAAACTCTTTAATGAAACAGGTAAAAGAAATTGTAGCAGTGAACATACCATCACCGACATGAAGATGGACACGAGGGTCCTCAAATCCAACAGCTAACTCTGGAAAAAACTTTTTAGACACCTAGAAGAAGATAGAAAGTAAACCACAAAAATGAGCTGGTTGCCACAGATCTTCTTAACAATCACACGCACAAAAGGGAACCAATACTTACATCTATAACCAACTGATCTATCTCACATATATCAATATGCCCAACCGACGAATGGCGCGAAATCTCCCTAAGAACTCCGCCATCACCACCACCCACAACCAGAACCTGCATCAAGGATTTTAAACAGTTGGCATTATAACAATAATACTGTATTAATCAATCATTATATTCATGAGTGAACATAAGCAACTTCAAACCAAAAAGGGACCAACGATCGACCCCTAACTAAATGTGGCAGAATAGTGTCACTATGCAGGCACACGAGCAGAGCACATATGAACTTGGTTCATATTGCAAATAGTTGGCTGCATGCCATGGCAAAACCTTAGTGACGAATAAAAAAGCGAACAATCCCCTTTCTCTAAAGCCTCATAAAACCTAGATAGGCTTCGCAGTTTCATGGTAGATTTAGCAATAAGAACAGAAGCTGGCACTACTGAATATCAGAAAGAATATGCAGTAAGTTCAACTGGCAGGCTGATATAGTACCATATTCCATCTTATGGTCATAAAGTAGCAAACACACCATAATATCAAAAATAAGATAAATGGATCATGAAAGGTACATTTTTGGGGGAGGGAATTGAACAAAGAGGTAGATGAGTTATCATCTCCTGGTATGCACATTCATCCTTCTCACTCAGCTGAATAATGCCATCAAGAACAAGCACTTTTCCATATGTTGAAGACTGCACAGAAAGGAAGCCACATGGTTTAAAAAGAACAAACACAATGCACCTAAACAGCCAGAAGAAACCTTCAAGGTGAGAATTTCAAACCTCGAAAACCAAAACCTCTTGGAACTCTGATTTCCCCTTGTATAGAATATTTTCTACTTTCAATGAGTGGGCTTCACCTTTAAAAATGAAATAAAAGAATATAAGTAAATAATGAAGGCACTTTAAACGCACAAAACTATCAAAGGTTCGAGATAAGAAGTTTCAACAGCAATATATTTCACTCTAAGAAGAAATTTTATGGTGAGCCAAAGGAAAAAAAAAAGAAAAGACAAGACTACGTCAATAGGGTAACTGGAGTTGCCCATATACAAGATATCGATCAAGCAACAAATATTCATCTATCCCTTTGTTCCTTTCCTCACTACCGGAAAACAGTATATATGATAAAGGGTCCTCTAATGTCATTTTTCAAAGAACTGAAATATGAACTGCAAAGTATTTAAAGAACCTACTAATGCAAACATGAAAAGAAGTGGATTTATAGATGCATGCCTACCAGGCCACATTGGGTTGTTGAAGTATGTCTTTTTTCTAGCCTTATCTGCAGTCCAAATAAAAAACAAAACAAAGGGGGTTAATTCATCAACCTGCTTGAACATCCAACAAGACTATTGCTTTGCTGATGGGAAAGAAAAAATTTGTGCTAGATTACAAGAGAGAAACTTATAGATAATGACCTGCGCGAGATTGGGATTCTGAAAACCACCCAGAAACAACAGTAGAATGGCATATTGCGTCAGCCTCAGGGTCTGAAGCCCTAGCCTTCAAGCAACAAGAAGGGATGGCCTTCTCTGAACCGTTTCTGTTACTCCCCTTCCCATCCATAGTCTTCTGGCATTCCAAACCTCTTCCTGCGTCTTCCCCCATAGACTATCTTTTTCTTCTCCGACTCCAGTCTCTGAAATAAACACAACTCATTAAGTAATCCAATTTGGAAAATCATATGGTAATCATAACCCAAACATCTATGACAATCAAAGACGAATGTTTACAGATGCACACAAACACATATAGCACCAAGTTAAAGCCTTTTCTCTCATACATTGGAAAGAACCGACGTTAACATGTAAAAGGGGGAGCATACCAGATGAAAAATCACAAGAACGACTCCAACCAAAAAGATGTTTTAAATTATAACCCCATATACCTATGGTTAAAAAATGGAAAGTTTCAGTCTTTATGTAAAGATAGACTAGATTTGAGGATCAATCTTAATTGAGAATACAGAACATAATCAAGGCAAGATCTTTTTCCTTTCAGAACCAAAAACCACATCACACTAAATCACAAGGTTCCTCAGCAATTAAACTTGAGTTAAACACCTCAATCACGCAGTAAACAAAACTTACACCACCATTACAAGAATGAAAAAGAAAACCATCTAAGATTAATTCTAATCCATACTGGGCCCCAAGTTTTAATTGAAAAGACAAAGAAGTTCAACTTCTGGTGCCTACTAGTTCCAGCATTACCTCAGCCAAAAATAAATAAACTATCAAACACAAAGCTTTCTCCCCAGAAACAGACAACCCCAACGTTTATACCTTCTGCACCGACAAGTACCAAAACCAACAAACAACGTTTTTAAAAAACAACATAGATTGTGTTTCAATTTCCACTCGTTCTTCATCCCCAGAAACATAAAAAAAAAAATTCAACTTTTTTTTCCACTAATTCTGTTGGTTGCAAATACACCCTTCCAAAAATTAAAGCTTTCCGGCAGCAACACATATTTTCCGTCAACCAAACAAGGCTCTGTTTCTACAAATTGGGTCGATTAAATTGAAACAAAAAAAGCCAGCATTACATTCATAACTCGAAAATACATAATCCAAATGTGGCCGAACGCATAGCACATATATAGATATCATCGAAAAACATATAAATACAGATATAACGAACAAAGAAAAAATGATCTTGCCTGACGTTGATGAGAGAAAGAATTGGGTTTTACTGTGAAAAGGAGAAGCTGCAACAGATAGCTAAAGAGGCTCTGGAATCTATCTAGTTTGTGATGATAGTCAGAGTTACACAGTATGAGTTTCTCTGTGTGTTTCTAGATTCTATAACCAGCTCTATCTGGCTTCTCTGGCTTTCTGTGTTCTGCCCAGTTCGGTTTGGGACAAGAATGGCGTACGGGCCGATATTTATAGAAAAAGAAAAGCGGTGAAATTTATTTATTTTTTGATTAAAGCAAAAGTGGTGAAATAATAACATAATAATCATTATGTTTTTATGGATTTTGTTTATTATTGTTATTTTTTGGTGAGATGTTTATTGATTAGGTTCATGATTTGGACATAATTCTACTAATTCTATGGCTATACAAGATTAAAAGCCAACATAAATTGTTTTTTTATCAGGTAAATAACCTAAATATTACAACTTCATAAGTCGAATTCATAACTTTTCACTTACTAAGAGGAGACTATGCCGCTAGACTAAATATATTTTTTTTGGTACATAAATTGTTTTCATCATTCTAAATTTGTGAGAAATAAGAGTATCACGCCGATTTAAATTAAATTATAAAAAAATGAAGAAAAATTATGTATATGTATATATTAATTGTTTTTATCTTTGATAAATTTGGACCGACAGCATGTAATAAAAACCATGTTAAACGTTGAGCACCTAATAAGTTGCACTATTCATGAAAAATTGGAGTGCTAATGTATTACTTTGATTGACAATGACTCTACAAACTCTCAATAATTCAAATTTTCCTTGAATTATTGATGTGTTACGCAGCTGACATTAAAAGCGTAAAACAACCCACCAAAACAATATGAAGATTTGAAGATAGATCAAGACCACAAAATAAGGCTTAGTTCAACAAAACACATGTCCATATTTTCCAAACACATTCCAAACTTCCATAACATGTACATGTGTTGTATATTTGTAATATTTTGGTGTCTCTTATTTTCGTTTGTGTTTTTATTTTAAATGAGGGTATGAAACTCAACATAACTGAAAGGCTCAGCCTAACATACGGTTTCATTTAGTAAAGAATATTTTGGTGTCTCTTATAAGTCTCATCTAAAGCGTAGTATATTTTTAAAGATAGGTAGTGTATGGTTAGATCATTTACATACCTCTCCCTGCTTGTGGACATTGATATCTTTGTATGATCGAAGCACAGCTCCACAAGGTCATCGATCACTTTAGATATATGGTCAAGGATGTCGGTGACCTTAAGTTCTGTTGATCATCGTTTTTCTTACATTACATGGTCATACGTCTTTGCACTTTAACTCATCAGCCAACTTCATTTTGTACAATGACTCCAAAATGAGATGTATGAAATTAATTTCGACTGAAACTATACCTTAATGTGTTTGAATCTCTTTAAAGATCGATGTCTCATGCACTTTGCTCAATTATCGGATGAGATTTCAAATTTGATTTCCTTACCACACCAGTGAAAACAATTAAAAAGTTTGAGCATAGGCCGGAGAAATAGATCGATAATAATCGATATTCTAGATCTCCGGCTTGAGCCACAGATGAATGCACGTCTGTCTCAATCAATTACATATATAAAAGCAATGTGATGCATGTTTTTAGGACTCTTTTTATCCGAAATGCTTTCGTTTCCTGAGTTCGTACGTTCATCATTTTAATGGCCCCCAGCCCCAGCAAAGGGAACGGAGTTGCTGTCAATGGGACACCAATGATTAAATTTTCCCTGTGAATGCTATCAAACACCAATAATAGTTCTAAAAACTACTTTACAGGTTTACATATATATACAGAACGAGTAATTACCTGTATGTATGCATCTATATATTTTCAGCTTCTTATCAAACGTTGAATGGTAGGAATTCAAAGAACATCTAAGCATGCTTTTCTTCTTTTGCTGTTACGAAAGAAAAGAACAAAGAACCTGTATAACATGGATGATCTGCTTTTTACTTTGAGAAGGTACTATTCTTCTGAGTTGGAAAGACCGAAAGACACTGTAACAGTGGTGATGATACGAGAACTCTTTTTAAAACTGAACAGTCAAGATATAGATATAATATCTGAAAGTAGAATAAACTGAAAAATCTTCGACTAGTCTTTATTATAGAGGTCCTCATTAGAAAGACTCATTCGTTTAGAATACAGTGTCACAATTTGCACGGATCAATTGTAACATTCAGAAAACATGTTATATATCAACAAATACAAGCAAATAATATCCATATCTAATGTGTGTTGTTCATAGATCTATTCCAATCAAGACATGCAACTTGTTCATAGATTGATGTGATTGATCGACAAATTTCAACCAAAATAAATAGGATAGGTCGCATCATATTCCTCTTCTAGCTAGTTCAACAAAAACTAAATGAAGCTTAATTTTCCATTGATAGAGGCAAAAGATCGATGAGCATGTCTTATTAAAACGTGTCATCAGAGAATCCGGAAAAGCCATGCATGATATTCAAAGGCAAAGAGATATATATGAGGCTGTCGTAATCCATGGCAAAGCAGGTGCACATCAGCTTTGAATTATATAAGCTCCAAAGTTAGCTAACACTTTGATTAATCGCTTGAAATTTCCTAAGTTAAATTAAAATTAGAGATGAATGTTCTATATGTGTTGGCTGTGGACACTGCTATAGGAGGGAATAATGAGCTGCTAATTGAGTACAAGAACAACTAGTATACTAGAAGAGAAAGGGAGAATAATATTGAATGGTATTTTTGGTTAGTTTTAGTGACCAACCCTTTTCGAATTGGAATAACTAATGTAAAGATAACCTGAATGCTAATTGCTTTAATTGGGCTAATGCAAGTCACATAATCAGCCAAATTCCTTTGGTTTAAATAATAAAATTACACGTGTCTCGTTATTTAAATGAGCTTGGAAGATCATATGTGATAGCCAGGAATAAAAAGGATGGCTTTGGCACTTTGGAAAGCATTAATAAAATGCCATGAAACCTCATTTTTCTTCATACAATAAAGCTTCAACTGTTAGTGTAGAACATCAAACAAGCATGAAGCATGCACTTTGTAAAGTTGGTGCAATTAAGTTCAATGGAATCATAAAGAAAGTAAAAGCAGTAGTTCTGAGTGCTTATCCAACTTAATTATATGATGAATCATTTAACCAGAATACTTACTCTTTTTTTTCTCGATAGAACATGAGAAAATTACAAAGACAAAGCCCCTACAACATCCTAAGTTTAGAAGATCGAAATGTAAAGCAAGAAGAGTTAAAATACCATTCCAATTTCCACTATTTTAGATAGATGCAATTGATTTTATTGTATTTTTCTCTGCTACTCTAGATGATCTTAACCACAGAAACACATACTGTGGTTTAGAAACTACTGTGTATGGACCATCTTGTTAACTGGACCTCCAAGCTAGTAGGGCTTCCTTTCTTTGTTTGTACGCTTCACTACACTACACGAAGAGCTAGGTTTTAGGAAGAAGTTAATCTTAGATCTGCATATATTTGCACACAAGAAAATGATGCAATTCGGATATGAAGGTAGCTCATATACGCCAACAGCACTTGTGACTCGTATTACAGTCCCCTAGCAAATGAGAAAAACATGCCCGCAAAATGTCGGTGACCACAAATTCTCCAGTTCATTAACATGTGTCGAGTTTATATATATATTTTCAGGAACACGTACATTTGATTTTGTTTTCTCAAACATGCATGCATGTTTGCCAAACACGTATATATTGACAGAAAAGCTGAGATGCATTGATAATAGATAGAAAATAATAGTGCATAAGATGTAAAACTCGACCTTCCAATTGAAACTCAACTTCAGTAGTTTTGAATCTTCTATACAAAAACTGGCACAAAACATCAAAAAGATAATCAGAAAGCATAATATATTTAGTAGTTAAGAACGACAGCTAGCTAGGTAGACAATTTTCTGAGGTCGACTACCATGACACTTATGTTATCTTTGCTTCCCCGAGCCATAGCTAGCTCAGCCAGCATTGTTGCTGCCTCTGATATTTTGCGACAGGTACCATTGTCCGCCGGCGACCCTTCATAATTCAGGCGCACACGATCACGATCACGATCGATTATCGTCCTCGTCATCATTCTTCCCCGAACGACCTTGTTCACAACTTGACATGCAAGCTCATTGGATATGACATCCCATAAGCCATCACTAGCTAGGATGAGGAATTCATCCTTGTCTGTTCGCTTCGTCACTGTTACCTCCGGTTTCGATATCACATATGGTCTCAGGTACTGGTCACCTACACATAACCACAATCCATTAAAGTTAGTGATGAACGATCAGTGGTATCAAACAGATCTTAACATGATCTTAGCTTACACATTTCACAAGTCTGAAACTCTGACAGTGGACTCCAAAATTATATTACATATGTGTATGTTATATTTTGGCATACCTATGGATCTGGAAGTAGCAAGCACCCCTAGAACACGGCTTCCATTCCAATTGATCACCCTCCCTCCGGCAGCTTCAATTCTCTCCAACTCATCTGCTCTATCAGGCTATTTTATAGATTCATTTGACACATAAAGCAATTACTTGTATATCATGAACATACAAATCTGATTAAGGCCGATCGAGTACGTACTAGGTTAGATTGTTACCTTGTGATCAGTAGACAAGGCCAAGGCAATAGTACCACCTAGCCTTGACAACACTGCCCTAGAATCACCACAGTTGGCCACCACAACCAGCTCCTCCGTCACCACCGCAGCCACCGCCGTGGATCCAACCGTCTTGGCTACAGAGATCCCACTCACCTCCTCATCCATTTTCCCAAAACACCCCTCCATCACCCTCTCCCAATCAATAACCGCCTCCTTCACTCCCTTCATCACCTCCATCTCCACCGCCTCCGCCACCACCTCGTGTAACCTCTCCCGGCAAACACTCGCCACCTCGGACCCACCATGCCCGTCGTACACCCCGTAAAAGTCGTACTTTCCCTTCACCGCAAACCCTACCTCCGCTCTCACCGCATCTTCCATCTCCCTCCTTCTCCCCACCACCGAAACGACGCCGTAGCTACTCCTCCTAGTACTCCCTTCGCTCACCTCGCCTCCGTAGCTCGGCAAAACGCTGTCGTTTTCCGAGAACGACACCGATAATATCTTCATGGAGTTTCCAGCTTCCTTCTCATGAGTTTGACGATCTCCGGAGCAGTGTTCCTCTTCGCTGCTGGTGATGTCCAGCTGGATCTTTTTCCGACACGTGTACTTGAGTCGCCGGACTCTCAATCTTCTTCTCGTGCGATCACTCTTCGTCTCAAAAACGAGCCTCCGCCTCATATCGCCGGAACCCAACGTCATTACTATGATTGCTATCCTCCAAAACAAAAGCTTGAAACAAAGACTGAGATTTATAGCCTGACGTGGTTTGAATGTGCATGAAAATATCTGAGCGACAAGCACAGAGAAATTGATGAACACAAACCGAACTAAAGCAGCAGAACCGTCCAAGGAAGAATCAAATCGGAGCCGTCCGTTTCTCTCCGGCCGTTGGATGCGCGCCAAGGACCACTGACTTGGCTTTTTCAAGGTAGACGTGGACGGCTCCGATGGGGGTGGGGGGGACAGGTGTAAGGGAAGAGCGCGACGCTAGTGAGTGATTCGGCGTGGCGGGACCCACTTGTGATCTCTAGAATCTTGTTACGTGGCGGGTCGTGAGGCAAGTGAGGTACTCCGTCTTAGTTTATAGTATTCCTGGGTTTTCGGTTTGACGGGAATGTTGACTTGTGATGGAGTGAAGGACACGTGTCCGGGCAAGACCTCGTACTTTGTGGCTATTCCTGTTTATCTTATGCAAGTTTTCAAAGGGTGTGGTTGAGTTGGTGAAGGTTATGTTTCATAAAATGGACCGCAAAAAATCTTACGTTAGTCATTTAAGAGATAAGGGTTTAGTGGTACATATCATCATAATGTACCTAGAGTAAGTATAGCATTAAAGCGATTGACAAGCAATAATGATAGGATTAGTTATATGTCATTTTATCGTAGTTGCTATACGTGAGCGTATTTATAACGAGAGTTACCTGTAAGGTATAAAGGCTTCTGTCACGTATGTATTTGGTTTCAAAACAACATTTGACGTAAGCACTTGATAGTCATGATGAATGAATTTGTGAAGTTATCCATTTACTCAAAAAGACAAGTAACAATGAAATAAAGTTTAAAATACAGTGAAGATCATCGTAAATCATTAGTATATCCAATACAAACAAATAATCATCGAATTTACGACCAAGGGTAATAACTTAGCAAAACATTGAAGTGATTGATGGGTGAATGCAACTTTAACGTGAGGTTGTGTTCTTTTGAATTTCTCATTATGAAGAGAAATATGTATGCCTTGCTTTCCTAAATGCACATATATATGTACGTATTTGGAGAGGTAATTAAATACAGAAGGAAATCATGTCTTAGCCAAGGTATAGTCGTTCATAAGTTGTTTGATTAGCCAGAAATGAAAGTGACATGATGTAGCTGCATGCAACTAACTACCAGAAAAGGGACTATTGGTATGATGGAACAGGTAGGGGGTCCCTTTCGATCTCACCATCCAATAATATCAGCACACACAGCTCTTAGCTATCATAATTCTTAAGCGAAAGAAATCACATCTGTCATGATTTGATTTATTTCTGGATCATTAAGTGTCGCCCAAGGTATTGCTGCTAGAATTTGATCCCACCAACTTTGGATATGATGAATGAGGGGAGTGGATGAATTGACGACTTGGTCATATTATCAGAAAAATTGGGCTGGGTTGATTACATAAGAAGTTTTGTAGTCAAGTATCAAATATCCTTCATAACCACTACCAGGCCCAAGACAAGGGTCTGCATAGAAAATAATCAAATTATTTCTGATTTATGGTTCAGGAATCATTTTGATCTGCGTTCTACAAGGGCTAACAAGCTATACCACCAAGAGAGACATTCAATTATGCCCTTCATTATGTGCATAAGGATAGGGTGATTAACGGAGTCATTAACGTATATTAGTGATTGTAATTCATCATAATGTAATATTATACGTATATTAGGTCGCGTTTCTTATATAATGTACCAAAATCTATGTTTTGGAACTTTGCCATTGTAATTCATAGTGAGCATTACACCACATGCACTATTCATGATTTTTTTTTGGTTACAAATCATATCATTATTTGTCACTTTTCTAATGTGAAGTTTTTCATCTCCAACACATAATTAGATGACATTTTAGAAGAATACTTCCCGGCTAGAGTGTTCTGGTGATGTAGAAAACAATTACAGTTTTGTTTCCGGGGCGAGTTGTAAAGATGACAAGTCGTGAGCCCCGAGGGTAAACCCTTCAACTTTTGTGCAGCACTTGACACTTCCGAGCGAGGCAGGTAAGTTGGTAAAATCAGAGTTGATCGAACGCACAAGCTAGAAGTTCTTCTCCGTAAAAGTCACCTTTTCGAAGAAATCTTTGTCTGATTGAGAAGGAGGAGCTACTTTCACGAGGATGTACATAGGTGGTAGCAGTTCCCTGCGTGATTAAGAGCATGGTGTCCAGAGGTTCCCCTTCACGAATGATATATGCACTCTCATTATACATCACAGGTCGAAGAAACCCGCAGATTGCTTCCAATCTTTTATCTTCCAAATTTTGAAGCCTTGGAATCTATAGGAAGAAGCAACATGATAATCAGAAATATAAGTACTATAAATTTTTTTTTTCAAGAGTAGAATGTCTACGTATACTTATACTCACCTTCTTCAGCGTAGGTAAGCAGAGAGAAAGTGTGATTTCTCTTACATGTTCCAAGCGAAGAATAGGGTGTGTATTTAGGATATTGACTTCTTTATCTGGTTGGAGGTTGCTTAGTATGCTTGTCATGATCTTCTCCTTCAACTCCGAAGGGAGGTCATTCTCTTCTAACCATGCTGCTATCTCTGGGTTTCTCTTCGCTATGAGTTTCCTTGATTTCTTATTCTGCTTCCATGTTGTCGTTGCCGACTCCATATATAACTATTTCACATATAACATGTAATTAGGATGATTCATTGCGTTCTATAATAAACTGAAAACATGCATCTGTGGCCAAGGGAGATTATCATAAAGTTTTCATGTAAACAGAGTTTACATGAAACCCTGAGAGATTTTCTTTGCTTTGTTTTTTTTGTTTTCTCATTGATTTACTCATTTACGAGTGTAAATTAAACCCTGGGACCTGGGTTATATATCCATAGCGTTACTAATTTTCACTGAACAAATGAATAGCAAGCACATGAGAACCAACCTGCAAAATTGCACTGAGATATATTAAAACCAGAAACATGCCAGTTAAAGAAATGAAAACGGCAAAGATGTTTTCCCATGCATAGCTCCCAGTCTGGAAATTTTGACCAAAAGAACTGCAAAAATCAAAGAATATTCTAAACTTTGGCATGATTAAGATTATAATACAAGTAACAAAAACGAATTAACGAATATCAGTACATAACATCGTGATAATGAAATAATTAACATATATAAACCTTAAATTTCGAAGTCCCCACCAGAAACAGCTCCAAAACTTTTGTGAAAAATCTCTTGAACTTAACATTCCAGATTGAATGACCTCAAGAAATATGCCGAAATCAAATAGTGTTGCATTTACTGGACTGATGGGGCATAAATTATTTAGAAACGTTACATTCTTGAAGGTACGATTGTCACCATCACAATCAAATATACTTTCTTCACACCCAGTAATTTTGCTTCGGCAGACTTGTTTCCAACATGCTATCTCTCGTTGATAGGAAAAAAATACCAAAGCGCTCCAAATACCTAAAACAACCAACATATACGAGCAAATGCACACTTCAGGTAATTCTTTTTTTGCTAGAGAAATTGCAGTGAAAGTGTGTTGTTAATTTGTTATTAGTAAAGCTTGCTTGTTAACACCGAAAACTTTGGCTCTAGTGAGTACCGAAGTGGTTGTTCTTTTGTGTTTTGTCTATTGAAAGGAACTATGTTCAGCATTGTCTGCTATGTACCTTTGCATCGATCACAAGTCTCACAACAAGGCTTTTAACTTTATTTCTGTTACCTTAATTTTCATTGCCTGTGGCTGGACGTTGATGAAAAACCTAGCTAGACTCTTACACTGCCATCATGAAATCCTTGTATATATATTTACAATTTAGAAGCGAGCCATAACCAAATAAATTGCCGGAAGGAAAAAAAAAAAAAAACATATTTTCAGACTAATGAGTCAATTAATTTGGAGATTTTCTACAAATAGGGCAAGTAGCATTCAGTTTAAGCCATTCATCGATGCAATTAGCATGGAAGCAATGCTGGCACTCGGGTATGGTCTTCAGTGTCTCCTTTGGCCGGTAATTGGACAAGCATATCGAACAAGTGATATCATCCGGCTTCGGTAGACGCCGGCTTTCACCGAGGACTATTTTCGGGTAGGCTGCAAGTGTTTCCACATCGAGACCCATAACAATTGCGGGCTGCGGAGCCACAATTGAGTTAAATTCTGGGAGTGATGTGTTTCTCCTTGTCAAAGTCTTGATCCTGCCACACATGCAACATAATAGCCCTAGAAGGCACAAAATTGCCGGCACTCCAACTCCCACTGTAATAGCATAGCGTGCACCCCTTGGGATTCCTGAAAGAGTAATATGACTTTGAAAATGAAAATTGCGAGGCAAGAACAATGCCTAGAAAGTAAAGTGACACACAAACCAGATAATCTAAAATATGCAAGCATCAGCAAATAATAAAAAAACAAGAAGACTTGGTAATTAAAAGGATTATAAAAGAGAGTTGGAATTAAGATCTCCATATTTGCTCAATATACCGATTTTCATGACGTGAGTTTGAAGTCATATACGATTTGGGTTTGTAATACGTAGTTAGAAACTTAAAATATATTCAGAGAAAGCATCCTTAACACTAATAGCTGCGCGGGAGTTGCCGAGTTTATACGATTTATATGTGTGGAGGTGTTGACCAAAGTAGTTTAGCTAATGTGTAGTGCTCTTTCAAAGGATAATAGTCACCGAAGCCGAAAGCTCAGGTATGATTGCAGTATGGAAAGAATGGGGCTGATGGAGCGCACTTAATTTAAAACGAGGAAAATTTTTTCAATGCTTCAGAAGAATCATGTGGCATTGCCTAATGGTTCTCCAGGAGGCCTGTGATTGCTCCAAAATCCAAATTTTGCGCATTGAAAATACATTCTACTTATTCTAGTTTGGTCTACACTTATCTCCAACTAAGGATCAAGTTGCCAGTCACAATAACCTTTTAGTAAAATTAACAAGCTAAGCTTGTTGACCACGACAAAGTAGTGGGTTTAAAAAGTCAATTCTAAGATAAGCAGCACTGTCATGTTGTGTCATTCTTTCTATCCTTTTTATCATTGTTATCATTCAACTGATGCAAGAAGTAGTGCATGATCCCTTCAAAGAATGAGACCCTTCAAAGAATCATAGTTGCAACCTGTCGTGATTTGCCAAAAAATCCAACGGCTGCATCAACCTAAATGATTGCACATCATGGCATGGGGATTTAATCAAGTGTTTTCATGGTGGTATGAACACTTCCAGGTTTTTTCGTTATGGTTGTTTGAGTTTTGATTAGGTATAAAAATATGAAAACGAAGAAATAAGGTTGAAAATTAAGCTAAATATGAAGAAATAATGAGGTCTTAATGTTGTAGGTTACTTGTCAAATTAGGGTAAGATAGAAATGAAGTGGTTTCTTACCTCGTTGAGGAATGCTGGAGCAAACAACTTTAGTAGAATTGGTCTTGAAGCCACAAGTTCCGCCCCGCTCTACGCAGCTGCCGCACCCCGGCCGGTCCCACTTTAGCCTGATATTATAGTCGAGGTCCGACGACACAACCACCTGGTGAAACGTCCACTCAACCGGAACAGGAAAAGTTCCGATCGTACTGCAGTACGTCGACAAGTACCGAATCACCGTCGCAGAATTGGTGGCAAAAACCGTGCGGTTAGGACTGCTCATGCAAGCAATAGGGTTTAATTGGTAGTTGTATTTCAAGTAGTCCTGCGAGCAGTTAAAGAAGGTGAAGTCTTCACTAAACCCTGGACGAAACGGAGAGCCGGTGAGGTCCAGAGAGAGCAGCCTTTTGGGGAGGCAGTTGTTTGGATCGCTGAGCCATATCTCTTGCTCGCCGTAGTCTATGCCCTGGATGGTGAAATCCCCCGAAGGAAGATTGAGAAGAGTTTGAGCTTTCATGTCACAGGTCAGATCGAACCCGGGAAAGCCACAAGTCTCCGGCTGGATTTTGTCTATCCGAAACGGGAAGCGGATTTCGGCCTCGCCGGTTTTGCAAACGGCTTTTGTGCAAGTCTCTAAGGTACTACTCACAGCTGCAAGGCATGAGAATGAGAATAAGAGAAGGAAGGAGAAGATGATAGCCCTGAGAGTATTCATTTTCTGAAAGACAAGTAAACGGATAGCAATCGATTGCTAAACACTAGATTTTATATATGCAAATGACTTTTGTAAAAATAATAGCCCAGTCTTAGTCTTCACTACTCTCTTCATTCTTTTTATACGTTTTATAGACTAAATTGTGCTATAATATGAATGTCGGAAGTCTCGTCTAATTTGAGGTAAAGCACTCTGTACAGAATTCAAGCCCCACTTTTCTGTTTTATGTGTGAAATAATATGAAATTTTCTTACCTGCAGCAATCTGGCTAGCAAGACTAGGTCAATCCATTTGAAACTTGAAAGTGCACCTTGTATATATCTTCTACGAAATCGACCCAGTTTGACCCGATGTATATCAGAGAAAACAAATCAGAATGAAACCAATAGCCTAAGATTTCAAAGAAATATGTAACTAACATAAACAACCACGACCATCATGGCATGAGGAACCTGCTTGTCTTTTGAGGTCTTTTGCGTGTGCATTATGAGCATGTACCACACTGCAGCTTATGCTTAGTAAGAACTAAGACCTGTTCAAACTATTTTGAAGCAGTCAATTCATGTCACTATATTATTGTTGTTAATATATGCCCGATTGTGATTTGCTCTTAAGTAGCATAAATTTGAAGCTTGAATTTTTGTTCTAGTCAGATATATAGTGGCTGCTATAGATATTGACATTTGAATTTGATAGTATTCTATTGAATTGAAAATAATTGAAGCTGGAATAATTGATACGCTGGTATATATAGGCTGCGGCATGCTATGATATCTGAATTTGAAGATTGACTAGCTCGACTACATCATCCAAAAGATTCAATCCAAATATATGAGGGAGAGTTTCTCAGCATCATCCATGCATATGTAATAACTTAGATGACTAATGGTTTTGATTGCATGAGGCTAGGCTCAAGTAGAATTTTGGCCATCTTTTTGGAAAAACAAAAGAAGCCTAAAGGTAAAGTTTTGTAACTATGTTTTTCTACCATGAAATCTAACACGGTGACAGTTTCTACGGGATGTTTGTTACTATCGGCTGCCATATACAAATTATTAGGTAACAATCTTCACCATATCTAGTTGGAAAATGTCATCAAGGCTATCTGAATTGTTTTTTGCTGTTTACGCTGCGTCAATGAGCCAAGGAGCCATTAAAATCTGAATTACAATTGGTTATATCCGTATCAAGATGTTGAATAACATAGGTTAAATCAATATCAATGCAAAAGTTGATGTTTACCGGATCAAAACATAACTGATGTCTAGACCCAGACTCATCAACGGATCAACCTAAACCGTACGACTGACACTCAATTATTGATCTTCTCAGCTTAAGACCAAGTTTTCTCAATCTTCCAGATATTTTCTTCAAAAACCTCTACATATATGTGAGCATTCATTACATTGACATTGATTTGTTCGACTTCTGTCGCAGTACAATACATTGATCCGAGCATCAACTATTGATTTACTTACAGTAGAGGAAACATGTATTGAAAACCAAACAAAGTATAAACAACACAACTAAAACGGCAAAACAGTACTCTATGAGAGCTCGAAAATTTGTCACTCTTGCACCTAATTTTTTCGGTAAGAACCAATCTTCGAAGTGTCAATGATTTGGTAAAGAAGGGTTAACAATGAGTTACAGATAGTTTCAACAAACCATGCTCTTTTAGTTACCTCCAATACCTTACGATTTTAGTTAATCATGAATTCCATCTTTTTGTTCATCTACAAATCAGATAATGACATAATATATATACATCGGTGTCACATCCAAATAGAGAATGACAAATATCACATCGATTTTACGAGACACAACATACATGTTTAGCATCATAAGCACTTTCACACTATTTTATCGGCTCTCACACTCAAACTCTCACCTAATTCGTTGCAATGTGTACCCATAAAATCTCAAATGTAAAAAAAAAAAGTATATGATCACATAAAATTAGCATTTCTGCCTCCAAGCAATTACCTCATCACAAAATTTATTTTTCCTAACTAAAATTCACACTTACAGCTCGAATCAAAATAAAAATAACCCGAAAATCCCATACCAGAAAAGCCAATTCTGATTGAAACGAGCAACAGAAAGAACCCTAAAAATCAGAGCACCTACCGTTCTTCTCCCAATCGCCGAACCGCGTCGGCTCGGGCCCTTTTGGCCCCCCGATCTCGCCTGTCTCCTTATTCATATCCAACTCGTCTCCATCATCTTCACCATCCTCAGCTCGCTTCTCACTCTTGCCCTCGTTCTCTTCGAAGTTCACCTCCGCGTTTTCGCGCTCCGGTTGAGACTCCCCGGTCGAGGAAGACAAGAGACGACTCATCACTGAGTTGATAGCTGAGCGAGTCAGAGGCTCGGATTTCGATACGGCCGTCGGTGAGAATAGACGGCTCAGATTCGTCGCCATGTTTATTCTGAGGAAAATAGAAAGGGAAGAAGAAGAAGAAGAAGGAAAGGGGATGGTGTCTGGTGCGAGTTCGTATTATAGAACTAACGAAGCCACGTGGTGGTTTGTGGAAATTTGGGCCAAGATGGGCTTTTTATGTCTAGGTGATCCCCAAAGCCCAAAAGTACTTTGATATGGGTTAGTGATAGGAATGAGTTTCATAGTGGGGTACCTGGGTGGATAGCTGACTGTGTGGAAGTAGAGAAAAGGGATCAAAAGATGGGAGGAGGAGGAGGAGCTCATTTTCTGAAGAGAATTCCCAGAATCAAATTCCCACAGAGACACCCAAAATCATCAACTTCAGGTAGACGAAGTTCATGTTTTTGCTATATTAGTAAATTGTAACTGTATCCTCACTTTCTTTGCTTGGTTGTTTCAGTTCTTCTTAACCTGTTTTTGAGTGTATTTGTGTGGATCATAATGATTGGAAATGAAAGATAATTATGGGTTTTTGCAAAACAAAAAGGTTTTGTGTGTGTGTGTGTGGATGGATAAGGAACTTAGATATGTAAAGTTCATGCACCGTGGGTCTTAGATGATGATGAAATGCACAAAGCCAGAGTTCAAGCTGAAAGTATGAGCTTCAAACTCTTTGAATGACATTGTGTGATGGGAAGTTTGAGCTGCAAGGAACATATAGTAATAGTTCTAGATAGAGATGTGGTCCGTAATATGAGTGCATCATACAATGAAGGTTTGCTGCATTAGATAGAGATGTGCATATCATGTATTCATGTTACATTGTTCTGTAGTCAGTAATGTGAGTGATGAGTTCTCTTCCTACTTAGGTTTTGCTTCACAAACTCGGGATGCATCATCAGCTAGTCTAGGGTCAGATGTTCCACCACCACCGAAAAACCCAGGCGTAGGAGGGAAAGCCTCTCTTCAGCCGGAACGCACACCTATCACGGCCAGAGAGATAGATGCCATAATAGTGAGCCTAGTACCACATCACTTAAAATGCTGCAGGTTTTGGAATATCAGGTTCTGATTTTCTTTCCCTCTTCTTTTTCCGTGCAGTTGGGTGGATGCATTTGATGGTGAACATAGAACCTGGGTGCTGGGAATGTGGATCAACACACGTATGTTTTATGCTTTGAACAATGAAAAGGACCACTGTACAAGAAATTGCACAATAAACTTGATGGCCTTGTGCTCATTTTATATGTTCATCTAAACCTACATGTTCTTCTTTTGGCAATGGTTGATTCTATGAGAGAAGCAGGGCACCCCCTCATAGATTATATGCCGGTTTTCATCAGGAACGTTTAGTTTCTGCAGAAAAGCGACACAACGCAAAAGTGGCTGATGGAAAACAACCTAATAATTTCCATATATGCTTCATCGATTCTAAATCATTAATGAAGAACCAAAACTATACATTATTCCTTTAAAACAACCACGCCAATGAGCAAGGGGAAAACTATAGACAATAATTATCCTACGACCTATAATACCCGACTCCGGCAAAATGAGAAAACCCCACTCCATTATGCGAATAAAAGCTAGTTTTTGCCCCCATTGAACGGCCACTTGATGCTACTTCAGTCCCTCCAGTCTCAGCTCCATCACAGGGAAAAGCATCACCGAGTGGATCATCCATGAAACAACCACGTTTGAAAAATCCTGTATGTCTGTCACACTAACAAAATGAAAAAAGATGCCATCTGTGTTGCTCTGTATTGGTTCTCTAATTTAGAATCATGAGTACTTGATCATCATCATCTATGTCTACGATGTGCTTGCCGCTGTCTTTTGGCTCTTGGTGATTTCTTGATGCCGCTTCAAGAGATCAGATTCAGTGCTGGCGTTGCTGTTTGTGTGGTCCTCTTCTTCCTTGCAGAGGTAGTTGTCAACCTGTGCAGCTGCTTGCCGTCCCTCTGAGATTGCCCACACCACCAGGGACTGACCACGCCGGCAATCCCCAGCAGCAAAGACCCCATCCACATTGGTTGAGAACCGACCATAATCAGCCTTGAAGTTTGAGCGATTGTCACACTCCAAACCCAACTTCTGTGCAATTGCCTGGAAAAAGAAACACGACAACCAGTAAGCAAAACATTGATTATGAAATACAGAAGCAAAAGTCAAATGACAATTCCATATACTAACCGCCTCGGGTCCAAGGAACCCCATTGCTAGAAGGACGAGGTCCGCCTCAATTATCTCCTCAGAGCCCTCAATTTCCTTAAATTGGAACTTGCCAGTAGCATCCTTCTCCCATTTGACACGTACTACCTCGATTCCCTTCACAACCCCATTCTCATCTCCCACAAACCTCTTGGTCAGCACCTCATACGTTCTTGGATCTTTACCAAACTTGGCTGCAACTTCTGCGTGACCATAATCTACTCGGAAGATACGAGGCCACTGCAAACAGAAAAGGAAAGAAATAAGTACACACGACATCTCATAACATGCATACGAGGTCCCAAGACTCGGTTACCAACCTGCGGCCAAGGGTTTCCTGGAGCCCTTGTTTGTGGTGGCTGAGGGAGAAGCTCTAAATTTACGATGTCAGTACAGCCATGGCGAACAGAGGTTCCAATGCAATCAGTACCAGTGTCACCTCCACCAATGACCACAACCTTCTTACCCTTGGCAGAAATGTAGTTTCCATTCTCGAGATTGCTATCAAGCAAGCTTTTGGTGTTTGCGTGTAGAAACTCCATAGCAAAATGAACTCCTGACAGCTCTCTCCCAGGCACGGGAAGGTCCCTGCACCAATAAAGGCTCGTTAGCAAACAACCAGATAGGAACTATTAAAATCTATAGCAGCAAACAACCACAAGTTACCTTGGTTTTGTTGCGCCTACTGCTAAAATGATCGCATTGTTCTCCTCTCGAAGGCGGTCAAACGAATAGGATGGGTCATTTCCAACATTAGCATTGACCACAAAGTTGACACCTTCCTCGGCCATAAGGTTAACCCGCCGTTGAACTACATCAACTTTGTCAGCTTTCATATTAGGCACTCCATACATCATAAGCCCTCCAATTCTATCAGCACGCTCATAAACTGTCACTGTATGACCTATTCTGTTTAGTTGATCAGCAGCAGCTAGCCCAGCAGGCCCACTTCCGACGATGGCAACCTTTTTCCTGTAATATCATATAAAAAATGATGGTTCATGCACTGGAAATCTGCGCACTAAATTTTTGAACATCCTCTAACAAAAGAAGGCAAAAGAGAAATGAAAAAAAATAAAAAAATTGTACAAAACCATACCCAGTTCTCTTGACAGGAGGCCGTGGTACCATCCAACCTTCCTCAAAAGCCTTGTCTATGATTGCACATTCAATGCTTTTGATAGAGACAGGATTCTCAATGATACCCAGAACACATGAACCTTCACAAGGTGCCGGACATACTCGACCAGTAAACTCAGGGAAATTATTTGTCTCGAGAAGTCTCTCTAATGCATCATGCCACCTATTCTGGTACACCAATTCATTGAACTCAGGTATTTTGTTACCAAGAGGACAACCAGTGTTCTCCTGCAGTTTACATCAAAATAACAAATTTACATTATAGTGAATCTAAAAACAATCACGGTGCCGGAGCATCCAGGACTAGAAAATGTTAACGAAACATGAATTGTAGCACAAGTTATTTACCTGATGGCAGAAAGGAGTGCCACAGTCCATACAACGGGCTGACTGAGTATTCACAAGTGGGCCAGGTTTAGTTTCCTCCATAACTTCGTCCCAGTCATTCATCCGAACGTTGGGATCCCTGTATTGAACACCCTCACGCTCATATGAAACGAAACCCCGGTGCTTAACAGCTTCGCTGACCTCTTTGGGCCTCTTCAATGTTTCAGCATCTTCTACCTGAACTTTTACCTGATTGGAATTCCCATTTAAGGATGCAGATGCCATGTTTTTAAGTTCATTTAAAGATGCAGATGCCATCTTCTTAAGTTCTTCAAATGCATCTTTCTCTTTTAGTTTCAGCTCCTCCTCCTCTTGCTTCTCAGCCTCTTCATCAGCATCCAGGACTGCCTGTTTGGAGGTCTCCTCCCTCAGGTTTGCAAGTGCACGCTTGTACTCTCTGGGGATTACCTTGATGAATTTAGGCAAAAGATTCTCAAAATCAGCCAGTACTTCACTGGCCAGCAGGCTTTTTGTATGACGTTGATGCTGCTGTATCATCATCCTAAGAGTCAGAATATCTTCTTCTTCTTCAACCTTGTCAAGATCGACAAGCTCAGGATTGCATCTGGATAAAAAATTTCCATCGACATCAAAAACGTAGGCTATGCCACCACTCATACCAGCAGCAAAGTTCCTACCAGTTTTCCCAAGCACAACAACAGTGCCACCTGTCATGTACTCACAGCCATGATCACCCACACCTTCAACTACTGCCCGAGCACCGGAATTACGAACACAGAATCTTTCTGCTGCCATTCCATTGAAATATGCCTCCCCACTAGTGGCACCATAAAGAGCTACATTACCAATGACAATGTTTTCTTTCGGGTCAAACTTGCTTTCCTTGGGGGGGTAAACTATAATCTTGCCACCAGACAATCCTTTACCAACGTAATCATTGCTGTCACCTTCAAGCTCAAGCGTGATGCCAGGGCAGAGGAAAGCTCCAAGGCTCTGGCCTGCACTTCCATTGAATTTGATATGAATGGTGTCTGCGGGAAGCCCTTGCCTATTGTAACGTTTGGTCACCTCATGACTAAGCATTGTTCCAACAGCACGATTCACATTGCAAACCGGAGTTTCAAAATATACAGGAAGAGCCTTTTCTATAGCAGAATTAGAAAGAGAAATAAGTTTGTGGTCCAGAGCCATGTCCAACCCATGGTCCTGTTTCTGAACACAATATTGTGCAGCTTCAGGTCGAATGTCTGTAGCAGGTCTAAGTAACAGGGATAAATCAATGTTGTTCAGCTTTTCATTGTCTTTAGTAACTTCTTTATCGACTTCAAGCATATCGGAACGACCAACCATTTCATTTAGAGTTCGAAAACCAAGTTGTGCCATTATCTCTCTCACCTCCTCAGCTACCATGAAGAAAAAGTTGATAACATGTTCAGGTTCTCCAGCAAACTTCTCACGAAGTACTGGATCCTGAGTTGCAATACCAACAGGACAGGTGTTCTTGTGGCACTTCCGCATCATAATGCAGCCAAGGGTTATGAGGGGTGCTGTGCTGAACCCAAACTCTTCAGCACCAAGAAGTGCGGCTATGGCCACATCTCTTCCGGTCTTTAGTTGGCCGTCTGTCTGGAGAACTGTGCGGCCACGAAGATCATTAGCGACCAAGGTCTGATGGGTCTCAGCCAAGCCAAGTTCCCACGGAAGCCCAGCATTCTTAATGCCAGTCCATCTAGAGGCCCCAGTACCTCCATCATGTCCGGCTATTAAAACATGATCAGCATGCCCCTTCACAACTCCACTAGCAACTACACCTACACCAGCTTCAGATACTAACTTGACGCTGATTCGAGCCCCTGGGTTAGCATTCTGCGTAAAATGGAACAAAATTGAGTTTAAAAGAAACAAGGATGTGCTCAATAAGCAGAAAAAGAAATATTAACAACAATCAAAAGAAGGGAATGGAGTGAAGAGGAGAGCCAAAACAGTTAATGGCAACATAAACAATAAATATACCTTAAGATCATGAATTAGTTGAGCAAGGTCTTCAATTGAGTAGATATCATGATGGGGAGGTGGACTGATAAGTCCCACACCAGCAGTGGAATTTCTAGTAACAGCAATGTCACCAATAACCTTGTGGCCAGGAAGCTCACCACCTTCACCAGGCTTGGCCCCCTGTGCAATGAAAAATTTACAATCCAAATGAGTAAATATCTGAACTCAACGGTTCAATGATCTACAATAGAATGTAACAAAGAAATCCAAGGCTCAATGCATCAGAGGTTATATGAACATACCTGAGCCATTTTTATTTGGAGTTCATCAGCATTTGTTAGATAGTAACTTGAAACTCCAAATCTCCCACTTGCAACCTGCTTAATTGCACTCCTCTTTGGATTCATTGAACCATCGAGAAGAGGCTCCATACGAGAGGGCTGCTCACCTCCCTCACCTTCAGAAGAGAAACAAATCATTAGAAATTAATATGCAATTACAAAGAGGGTACAGATACATATATATATTTAAGAAGAAGCAAACCTGTATTTGACTTTCCCCCCATTCTGTTCATAGCAATGGCCAATGTAGTGTGTGCCTCCAATGATATTGATCCATAACTCATTGCCCCAGTACAGAACCGTTTAACAATCTCACTGGCAGGTTCTACTTCATCCAAGTGAATTTGCTGCTGTGTTTTTAAATTTCAGAAGACCACGGAGATTGCAGGCTTTATTTAATTGGTGAATGAGCTTGGAATATTCTTTATAAGCAGCCACACTGTTAGTTCTGGCAGCCTCCTGAAGCTTGGAAATAGCAAGAGGATCATTTAGGTGAACCTCACCACCTTTTCTCCAATGGTAATCCCCAGGATTCGGTAGTGCCATAGCTTCTGCACTACCGGGAGGAAATGTCCGAGAGGGGAATGCCAAATCATGCAGATGAAGTCCATCACGAGCAAGCATCTCAAATGTTGCCCCCTCGACTCTACTAGGAGTTCCCACAAAGCATCTCTCAATCACTTCAGAGGAAAGACCCAAAGCTTCAAAAATCTGTGCACCCTTGTAAGAGGCCAAAGTAGATATGCCCATCTTGGCAAGAACCTTCTGCATTCCATAGTTACTTGCCTTGAAGTACTTTTTAACCAGTTCAGCCTTGGAATATATTGTACCATTAGATTTTGGTGGGATCTTTCCATCAACCTGCAGTCTCCAAATAGCCTCTACAGCCAGGTAGGGGCAAATAGCATCTGCACCGAATCCAACTAACGTACAGAAATGGTGTACTTCACGCGGCTCAGCAGATTCAATTATCAACCCTACTCTTGTGCGCTCAAGATTTTTAACTAGATGTTGATGGACAGCACCAACAGCCAAGAGTGAGCTTACAGCAACACGTTTTGGGGAGAAGGCTGCAAATTAGAAAAAGGCAATCATATAAACTTTAGCTGTCAATGAAAGACTTCAAATTTTCAAATGAACGGGAACAAAAATAACCAGGAAATACCTCTGTCTGAAAGCACCAGTGTGGTATATCCCTTTTTAATTGCCTCACGTGCTTCAGCACAGATCCTATCCAAGGTCTCCTCCAATCCCTTTCTACCACGTTCCTTGGAGTACGTTATATCAAGAACCTTACAGCGCCAACCTCTGTAGTTCATTTTTTTTATTGCTTCCATTTCTTCAATGCTTAAAAGAGGACCTTTGAGTGAGAGACGATGGCATTGTTCTTCAGTGGTTTCTGTTAGATCACCTTCTGGACCGATCATACATTCCATGGAAGTGACTACCTTCTCTCTGATTGGATCAATTGGAGGGTTTGTTACTTGAGCGAACATTTGCTTGAAATACTCGAATGTAAGCTTTTCTCTATTGGACATAACAGCCAAAGGGGTATCATTCCCCATCGACCCAAGAGCCTCTACACCATCTTTTGCCATAGGAAGCAACAACATCTCCAAGGCTTCAACTGTGTAACTGCATAGAGAAGAAATATGCAAAATTATAAGACAAACAAGAAAAATCTAACGAGAAAAACCAAAGCTAGAACACCTAAGCAGATGACAAAAAGGACAAATATCACATACCCAAAAGCCTTCAATGGTGCCAGTAAACCGTGGACTCCCATGTTTTCCATGTCCTCATCATCAGTAGATGCCTAGATATCACAAATAGTAAACCTTATCACTGTCAGAATTGACTACAAAGTGCTAAGAACAATACTAATACACAGAAGTTTCCAATAGTAGTCGTTTCACACTTACAGGAGCAACTCCAGCTATGGATGGAGGGACCCTGTCAGATTCATTAACAGAATCAACTATGTCCTTGAGCTCAATCTTTTGCCTTTTAAGCCACTCCCCATATGGCCTTGCCAGTGAATATTGCTTCTTCAAGGCTTCATCATCGACCACTATATGATTCTCAAAATCAACCAAAAGCATCATTCCAGGATTAAGTCTTCCTTTCCTGCAGACATCTTCTGGGGGTACGTCTACAACCCCAACTTCACTCGCCATAATAACTCGTCCACTGTGGGTGACGTAAAATCGACCTGGTCGGAGTCCATTCCGATCCAATGTAGCTCCCAGATAGCGTCCATCAGTAACTGCAATAATTAGTTTACAGTAAGTCAAAAATGAACGAAGCAGGCCTTTTGTAAATATGTACACCATAAAAATCCAAAAAAAAAAAACCACATATATTACATGATATTAGAGCTGGCCCATCCCATGGCTCCATGAGAGATGAAAAATATTCATACAGTGCTCTCTTATCAGGATCCATGTTCTTGTCATTTTGCCATGCTTCAGGAATCATCATCATAATAGCTTCAGGGAGGCTTCTGCCAGCTCTAACCAGAAGCTCAAGGACACCATCAAATGCTCCTGCATAAAGGAAAAACCAAATTTGTGCACATTAATTATGAATTAAATAACCGGTTATTTCCACAAGGGTCATTTACTAGTTCTCTTTCATATATTTCAATAAATTATACAGAATGCTCTAATTTACCTGAATCAGAAGAGCTGGCATCCACAATTGGTAACAGCTTCTTCAACTCATTTTTTGAAAGACCAAGTTCAGTACACTTGAGCAGTCCCTCACGCGCCTTCATCCTAAGAAAGTTCATATATACAAGGAATTCATTTGTGACATTTTAAATCCTATGCTGAAAGGAATTCATTGAAGGCATGGTTATTAACAAGTTCCATAACCTACCAGTTAACATTTCCTCTAAGGGTGTTGATTTCTCCATTGTGGCCTATGACACGCATAGGCTGAGCACGGTCCCAGCTGGGAAATGTATTTGTTGAGAATCGTGAATGAACCTGCAGGAAATTTCAAAATAACCAAAATTGTCATACACAATTCAATCTTCCCTATTCAAAATATGGAAATCCATTACTAAAAACCTAAAACTACACATGAAATTGTGTTCGCGCCAGTCCAGTTCAATGTATACTGCAGTGCCAGTACAAATGAAAATCCTAACTTTGACCAAACACAATTTCCTTTTCACCACTCATTCCAAATTTTCACCCCCAACAACTGATCATAGAGAGCACTGCACCAAGTTTCTGCAAACATGATTTACTTGATAATGAGGTTTCTTACCAACTCACCCAATGCATCCAATCCAGCATCCAATTTCAATTAGTATTCAAGGGAGTGGAAGAACTTAAGAGATCATTCAAACCTCAATGCCTCAGAAGTCATTCCTCAACCTTGCATCTCTTCAATTACTGGTTGTTCCCCATGCTGTTTGTGGAGTATGGAGTTAGTGGAGAAAAAACAAAGTTAATGGATAAAATATTTACCAGGGCCATGTAGCTCGTAAACCTTTCATTGCCAAGATCTGCATAATAGTAACCCTTCAGCTGTTCAGGTTTCAGCTGACCCTTATAAACAACCGTCCTGCATAAAAACAAGTGACAGTGTGAGTTAAGAGATCGCAGAAATAAAACAAAAAAACTTCCCAGAAAAAAGAATGAAAGATATAAAAAAGACAAACCTCGATGAAAGTGAACATATGTAGAAATCTTTAGCACCACCATGTTGAAGGTTTAATGCAGCACGAATGGCAACCATTGAAACCCTTCTAAGTATATACATCTGAAAGGTGGAAGGAAGAAATGTTAACACAAACAGGATATTAGGTTCATAATGAATTAAGCTACTCATTTCTTCAGCTCTTTATCTCTCTGATTCACAGAGATGACATCTTGTCACCATCTCTGTCCTTGAATCTAAATGCTCAAATAATATGCATATCATACATCTAAATTCTCAAATAAATATATATATTAAAAGAGAAAGTACCTGGCGCTCAAGATCAACTTTTGACCTCAGAGTTGGGGTAAGGAACACTTGCTCAATAACAGGTTCCGTCTGGAGAGCAGACTTCCCCAAATCTGAGTTATCAGTTGGAACAGATCGCCAACCGAGAACGGTATGCCCAAGAGACTCGGCAACCTGCAAACACATCAACAATGTTCCAGTAAATGCCATGCAAACAAACAGAGAAGACATTAGCACGAAACTTGTGCATTTAACACAAACAAACAAACTTACAAAATTGAAATTACCTTTGTAAACACATTTTTGCTCTCTTCTCTACGACTCTCAGATGTTGGCAAGTAGAGCATACCAACAGCATACTCACCCAGCGCTGGAAGCTCAAACCCAATATCTTTGGCAGCCTGAAAAACAGCAATCCAACAACAATTAGTGGCAAGTATACAGAACCAACTGACGAAAAATATTCCCAAAACAAAAAACAAAAAAACAAAAACAAACAAAGAAAATTATTAGGAAAAAATAGTAAACATATAATTTTCCAAATGTTCTTTTCCATCAGCTTCAACAACAAAAAAACAAACAAGCTTTTTTCACAGAAAACTACCAAAACTCATAATATGAGAAAACAAAAACTCAGCAATGAACAGGATAAGATCTAATCTCAATCAAATCCGCCAAAAGTGATACAAAAATCACAAAAACCAATCAGAAAAACTCTGATAGATGATAATTTACCTCCTTGTAGAAATCGTGAGGAATCGCCACAAGAACACCAGCTCCATCACCAGTGTTTGTTTCACATCCACAAGCTCCTCTATGTGTCATCCTCACCAGCATTTCCAAAGCATCCGTAATCTACATCACATCAAGTTAAACACAAACAGTCAAACACATGCACGTAATCACCACCAAATTTCAAACTCAATCCAAAACGACGTCGTCGCCTACCGTCTTACGGCTGCTTTCACTGGACAATTCCGCCACGAAGCCGACACCGCACGAGTCCTTATCCATCTTCGGGTCGTACAGCCCCTGCGGCTTCTCCGGCACGGCGGAGAGCATGGACCGGACCACCACCCGGAGCTTCGGCGAGCGGCCGGGACCTTCGGATCGCCATAGGTGAAGCCTCTCGGATCCGGCGGCGGCTCTCAATCGAGTGCCGAAGAACTTCTTCGCTATAGCTTTCGACGCCGACCGAGCGGTGGCTCTGCCGGTGCCGAGCCGCGCAATCGGCGAGGCATTGAGCTGCGGCGAGGCGAGGACGGAAGGCTTGGTTCGGAGTTGGAGAACGGAACCGGAGCTCGCCGCCAACATTATCGTTCCACAAATCACAATCAGAGTTATATGTATATATATAACAGTACTCCGCTATATAATAGTAGTCTACCAGTGAATTTCTCTGTGTGTTTAATTTCGTTTTAGACTCTCCTGATTTGATATTTTTCAGGAGATTAATACGGAGACGGGTTTGTAGATCCGGATTAGAGAGCGAGGCTGAGACACACACTCCCAGTTGAGATCAACGGAATCGGGAAATATTTCAGGCGGAAGGAAAAAAGCGAGAGGAGAATAGAAGAGAGAAAGAGAGAGTCTTGGTTTCTCCGAGTGGGAGAGAGAGCTCTGGTTTTTATAGAGGGGGGAGAGAAACGGAGACGCAGGTAAAAACAGTGAGCGTGTGCTTCCGGACTTTAGAGAAAAAGCGGGTGGGGGCCACAGATTTTTAATTTTTACCAAGTCTCTTCCTTTCTTCTACCACAGTTTTTTTTTTTTGGGGTTCCAGTGAGAGTGACAGCTCAGAAATTCTGTAAGATGCCACGTGTGCAGGGCTCTATGCGGCACGCGACAGCCGCTCATGGGCGGGGGCCCGCTCTCGGTGATTTAGATAAACACTGGGGGGTGGGTTCTTCTCAGTTTGAGTTTAGGGCCGCCTCTAGTTTCTAATCCGAACCTGGAGGCTCGGGGGGTGCCGAGCCTGGGTGGTTAAAATGGAAGGTAATTCGTCGAGATTTGGAAGTGTGTCCGTATTCTGCTAATTATGGTAGTTTAATTTTCCCGGATAGCGTTTGCGGTTTACCGCATTTCTTATTCAATGACCAGTTTGCCCTTGATAAATTTTACTAGGTCAGTCAAGTATTCTGTCAATTAATCGAATGGAACCTGAATTAGAGTTCTACAATATTGAAGTATTGTACTGGCCCTTTGTTGCTGATGGATGAACACAAGTATTTTCTAATGAATATATCATTTGAAGTAACAAAAAAAACATGTTTCGAACACAAGGAGTATAAATTTGGTTTCAAACTAGGTAATAATATAGATTATATGCTTAAAACAATATTTAAAGGCATTTAGACATTGTCTAAAATTTTGTTCGTTGTTTGCCTCTCTTATTAACGTATATTGTAATTCCCTTAATATTATAATTTAGGAGTTGCTTTTCAGAACCGGAATTATTACTACATATTGTCATATTGTGTAGCAATTGATTTTGTAAATAAATTATTAAATAATAAATTCTTAGGAGTTAAATGATTAAAACAAGGGTAGTTTGGTGAAAACAGCAGCAGTAGTGACGCTATGGATGACGAAAATGCACCAACTTAATGACCCAATATGCGGCTAATGGAAAGTGATTTGTTGCCTGTGGATTACATACGCGGCCAACAGTAAATGTTAATTCTGATTAATTAGATTTCCTTTTGAAGAGTATTGATTGTGATTTTTATATCATTCCATCACAAGAAATGTTTCCAACTATATGCTTTTCTTTATTTTAATTTCTTGATATTTTACTATTTTAGTTGGTATGTGTTTATGATTTGCCTATAAGTTATAATTATACACACATTATCTGGTTTGTCACTAGCCAGAGGAGGTGTATTGATTTGGGTGTCTATGAAGGGAGGTATTAAGAGTGGTACCAAATCTAGTATTATTTTATTAAAAATTAAAATTAGAGGATTGTCATTATCATCACATTAGTATTCACTTGGTCAGTTGTTAACTAAATAATTAAATCAAGTTGTTTTGTTCTCTACTAATGGTGGTGTTCCGTATATGATGGTTGAACATAACTTCTTTAGACAAAAACTGCGTTGTTAACTTCTATGACTATCATCAATACGATTATTCATTTTGCTTCATGTATACCTATTTTCTTACTATCCTCTTTTCACCACCGCTCTCATCAAATAATTAGTTATTGTTATTAGTAGACCTCTAAAATTGTTCTTGTAACTAATTGATATGATGTATAAACGGGTCTTTTTGTTATATATATGGAAGAATTTACTACCTCTAATGTTAACTGCAGTGACTGAGGCTTTTACAAAGTTCTAAAACTGACCTTATTGAGCACATGGCCGTAAAACTGGATCCATACACATTCACTGTAGTGATGACAATCTAAACCCAAAATTAGCTTCCGTCCAAATTTCTAGACCATGAGATCCTTCACCAAAATCCAGTGGCTAATCGGCATGAGTAGTTATCGTTTGCATCACGCATCACGTCAACGAAAGAATCAAACAAACTGCACCACCGCTAATAGCAAACTAGGACAATAGCAAATCAATGAACTCAACCGAGTGTTGCAAAATCCATGCGGCAAGCAATTAAAATCGTATCAGACAAAACTCATAGCTGAAATGAGTTTAACCATGTCCAATTATGATTATTGGTCAATAATTGACTAAGAGATTTATAGTTAGTCTTAGTTTGATGTAAATCCAATGATGGAGAAAATTATTTTTAAGTTGAGTTGTTTTGTTTTTAACTCTTATATGTAAATATAACGGTGACTGACTATGAATTTTTTAATCAGTAAGTGACCAGGTGAACACTATTGTAACCATGTCATTAAAAAAACTACATCCCAACGCAACAAACCAAAAACAGCATGTACAAGCGTTAAACTTGAAAACAAATGTCATATACTTAGATGTCGTAATCATAAATATAATATCAGAGTCTCTTGAAACACACAACTGGTGGGTACTAAATATAATGCTTCTATAAAACTATAAAAACTATTAAAATTAAACATAGGTACGTAGTATACATAAAAAGTTTATGTAATCGTTGTCCTTTTAATTATACCGCTAGATCAAGCTAATCCAAATTTCAAGTATAAAATATATAAATTGCCTGTTAGTTAGAGCAACTTCAACATCTTCAACGTATTTTGCATTCTCACAATTTTAGAAAAATAATTTGGTTGGTTTTGCTCCAACATATTCTCTAAACATTATGGTTAAAAAAAAACAATTTTCCTTATATACACAACAATCTCTATCATCTTAGAATAACTACGACAGTTTCTCTATATTTTTGGTTTTCTCAATTTTGGGAAGATTTTAGTTATTTTGCTTAACAGATTCCTTACAACTTTTTCTAAAATGAAGAATGTGAAGAGAGAAAAACTCAAATTATTCATATTTGTAGCAAAGTAAGTTTGTTTAGGAAGACTTACGAAATTCGTAAGATAGCGAGTAAGTTTGTTTAAGATGCTATCATTGGTGCGCAGTAATTACTTCGTCAACAAGTCAATGCACTATATGAGAGAGAGAGAGAGAGAGAGAGAGAGAGAGAGAGAGAGAGAGAGAGAGCATTTTCAAAGGGCTGGCTAGGTGTGACATTAACGACTATGGCATATAGCAATAATTCATCCCAATAAGTCGATCGAGTGCAGTACAGGAGAGAGTAGGGTATGGATGTAGTGTTTTTGCCCACCCGCACCTGTCTCCAGGGACCAGATGATGAAAATTACGAACAAGTTAAGCCACCTTCCGAAAACAAAGATTATAAGGACTCCTCTGTATCAATCAATACATATAGCCAAGGCAGAGAAGTACGGTGGCCCGACCGAAACGTAGCCTTCGTTGCTTTCATTGTGATCGAGATCGATGAACAAAACTGGAAAGAAAAAACACGTCTGCAACAACCACCCGGTAAATATGATAGAAAGAAACTACCGCAGAGTCGAGTCTTTCAGCTGGAAATTAAGACCGTTTGCTTTTTTCGTGATTGACACTTCGTCACTTATTATGATTTGTCTGCCATTCCTTTCTCTTCTGCCATTCCTTTTTCGTTGTTTATTTTCTTTAAGGAAACAAAACACCAGAAACACGAGGCGGGATTCTGTGGTCACCTGGACACAGATCTCTGTTCTTGTTTGGTAGAAAAAGAAGAAGTCGTTGGATGCATGGAATGGAAGCAACTGTTCCAAGTCAAGCTTCACTTTCTTGTCCTCAGACACCTAACAGAACTGTGATTTTATATTTTTCGTAAACCCTAGCTATCCGAATGCATGCTTACGCAGTAGATACGTATACGTACAGAGGATCTGAGTATACAAAACGAAAAATTACCCATTTTCCTACTCATCTTATTACATGCAGACTGTAAGTTTTAGCTGCATGTAATTTAGGTCAGGACAAATTATACTGGATTACTTAAAGTAATGTCTAGTTGTAGGGATTACTAAGGATTTTTCGTACAACTATTGATGTATGGTATGAGATTACACATATCGATAAAGACCACGCAGTACATTAGCAACTGTCTTATACTTTGAAAAGAAAATGACATTAATGTGATGAAGATCCAGATAAAGAGTGCGTGGACGTCGTTTTTACCGACGGACTCATGCTCCTAATGAAACAAAATTTTACTAAACAATGACGGCATGCTCTGTGTACATGCACGTATTTTATGGCTCGGGATGATCGTGACTAGATATAAATGGAATACCGGCCGGTTTCTTATTTCAAAGATTAAAAGGTTCCAATCAAATGACATATATAACAGAGATACATCTAGATTCTCTCGGCTAATACCAAGCAACCATCTAGAGCTTTAGGACCCCCGGCCATGATTCGTGACATACATGTACATTGAAACACAAGGTGCGCGCAGCTACACGTGGTTTGATCAGCCGCTACGATTTTTCTTTTCTTGCTTGATTTTCTTTACGGGATATAAAACTAGTTGGGGGATCGATTCTACGCTACATCGCAACGTCGATATCAGTTTTGAAAATCTATGCTCGCATAATCAAACATAACCTATTCCTTCCTCTTTAATATTAATGCTACCTTTGTCAAACTTTTTCTGTGTGCATTTTTGCTTGATGGTATAAATTCCAGAACAATCAACATCTCCACATTCACGTGTTAAATGACTTGAGGTTAACAAACCGGCAAATCTTACAATGCCCCTGCGACTTATTCTTCGTTTCTTATAAACAACCAACTTTAATATTCCAACGTACTCCAATTATTTCATCCATCTTTATTTCTACCCTCTCATGAAAGATTCCAGATCCCTCGCAAAACTACATTATGAAAATCGAAGAGGATCTGATACTAACAGATTTCTCTGATTAGCAAAATCTCTAAAAAAAACAAACAAATTAAGCCACTTTATTGTTAACTTGTTTTTCTTAATAACAAAATGACATTTGCAGGATAATATATATAAGTTAAGGTCCTCTGTCAGTCTGGTGGTATATACACAATTTTAAATTTTGGTTGAACAATATGAGGCCGACAATGATGCCTTACCTACATTATTGGCTGGCAAATGATATATGGCTATGAGATCAAAAGGTTCATGTACTAATATTACCAACAAAGTGTGCAATTTTTTGAATAAAACTGATATTAGATCAAAAGGTTCATTGTTTTCAGACTAAGAAATGCAACTAAGAAACACTTTCAGCTAGCTAGCACCGTAAAACCATTTTCTCTTGTATTTACATATTATATAGTTTGATCACTCTTTAGTGTTTACTAATTAATTAATCAACGACAGTTTATGATGATGTGATCAATATACTACTAATTCACTGAAAATAATATCGTATATATAGCATTATTTAACTAACTTGAATTTGACAATTAATTCAGTCATGCCTAACACTAAATTACATAGAAAATAAAGATGACAGGACTCTAAGTGATTTCTTAAAATATAGTTCATCTAGCATCACTCGATCTCATACTTCTACTTCTTCTCGTGTAAATCTTTCAATGTCATGGTGTTGGTCCATTGTCATGTCCGCCCCGAGCATAAACATACTTCTCGTCTAAGTTTTGATCAACTCACATAAACCCGAAGAGGGAAAATACAGTGTAATTACCATCGCAATTTCAAAGTAAATATTTGGCAAAATTAGATTTTAACTTTGAAGGCAAAGCAAATCCGAACCGAGCTCGACTGAGGGTTGGAAAATGTCCGTACCAGAAGATACTCTGTCATCTTGCAATAAGGAAATTCGTTACATGACTTTCATCGACGAATAAACAAACGCAAAGGGCAACACTAAGTAATAGAAACTCTCTCTCTCTCTCTCTCTCTCTCACAGCATTTTTTGTAAGCTCCGCCCTGCTTAAACTAATATTCATGTCATCATGTTCAAGGCCAGGAGAGCAATTAGAACAAGAAAGAGTTGGATACCTCAATTAAAAACTACAATTGACCATAGATTAGCACCAGTATTTTAATTCGCTAAAGCTAATAAACCATAGCTGTAAATTAAAGTTAAAAGTGAAATATCGTTGTTAATTGTGGTGCAAAAGTTGTATGCGGCTCAACATCCATATTTTATCCCACAAATGACATATTTTGCCTAGCTAAGATTACGAGTCGAGAATTAAACTAATGTCGGATGATGAACTATAAACAAATGACATATAGCTAGTATTCATAATACATTTTGAACTATATATAAACAATGTTGGATGATGTTGTGGTGGTAACTTTGATATTATTGCATGCCTACATCAATTTCATTCACGAAAAACATTATGAAGTATCCTTGTTGGTCATCCGGTAGCATTGAAAGACTTCTTAATAGTGTTATAAGCGTGCATGAAAAAAGAGATTAATTACGTTTATCATCGGAAAGAAAATAGGTTAGTTTAGCTTTGTCTTAACCTTTTAGTTAGCTAATATTATGTTTTTCCTTGTGTCATAGTTCTATGAAAAGTTTATACACACATACAAACGATGGAGAAGGGTCAACTTGATAAGCTGATCATAATGTTTAAGAAGCAAAGGAACAATGATAGACTTAGATGAATTTGGACCATTTATTTGGTTTCTATCTAGCCGGGTCCAATCAAGCTTCCCTCTTCATTGTTTTGCATCTTTGTTATTGTCTGGTCAAATAGTTGGTTGTATTCTACAATGCTTTCAAGACGAAACAACAACTGACATGTCTTTTTCGAGATTGGTATGGTCAAAAGTGAAAGAGTATTTGCCATTACCAAAGGGAAGTGCTCCCCTGCTGATACCAAATCCGAGACAATCACATTCCAGCTAACTTAACATGGTCTAAATTGTTTTGGTATAAGTTGAAATGTTTCATCTTAAACTTTCCTCTAGTCTAAATCAGCTTATTGTTACATGCATGTTTCTGTATTTGATTGTATAGACGTCACTAAGACGCCGATAATACGTTTTATAAATTTTAATCTTGTTATTTTACTAGCTAGTAACCGGACGAACGAGACAGACTAAAGGGAAGGGTTGTGGCAGGTATTTAGTATCCAGGACTGGTGGCTCATGGCTCCAGTAGGGCAGATGATGGTCGATTTTTTTGTTGTTGTTGTTGGGGGGTTTAAAGATGGTGGTAGGTTGGTTACTGGCGGTTGATATGAGTGGGTTGGTGGATGAAAACTGATGATCAGTACGTATGATGGAGTGTAAAGCTAACCCAAATGGTTTCTTCCTCTTAATGACGATTAAACAATATGAGTATAGAGAATTAAGGTCTTAATCATGAATCATCACTACAGATATTCAACTATGCTCACCAACCCCCTAATTAACCTACCCCCGTTTTATCATCACTTGCTCTACAAATTTCACTTTGGAACTTGATTTGAAGTTTCCCAGCTACATTTGCTTCTAGCTTTAGATCATCAGTCGACAAAAGCAACTCGAATTTCCTCTCTATAATTATAAAATGTTCCTTCATCATCACAAAAAAAAGAAGGTTAAAGAATCTAGAAAAGGAGGTTGTTGGAGGCTTTGGATCATATACAGGTGTTGTTGATGATTATAAATCTTTGATCTAGATTCATGGCATGGACTTCACGTTGTCAGCGTTAGCTAACACACTTGGCCCCAAATTCTTGCCATGATGATAAGATTCAAAGAAGAGGGCCGGGACCGAGACAAGAACATGGCATGCCATAGAAAGCTACATCACAAAAACCCTAAACCAATACAATTTCTCAAGCTGGTTTAATCTTGTTAATCAGTTTTTTACAAAACTCTCAGAATCGTAGCAAGTAAGCAATGAACAAGTGTATTATCAATGATAAAAGTCTTGATTGATGCCACGCTGCTACCTAGCTCGGTCGGTCCATATCGATCTGATGGAATAGTTTTAACAGATTTTTCCAAGAAAGAAGAAACATTGCCATTACTGCTGAGGTAGACGATGATGTTCATAGCAAGGAAAGCTCCATCGGTTGGAAAATGAGCGTCGGCACTCGGCAGTTAAGTATACAATCTTGTAGGTGGTAGGTGCATGGCGGTAGGTAGCTAGCTGCAGACTGTTATTAAGGTAGCTGGTTATATATATTGTAAATGCAGCAAGCATCGCATGTTTTGGCGATCGATGTTGAGTTCTCATCTACTGTCTTGTACATTTTAGGCATTATTGTGTTGCTGTTGTGTCCCTTTCTAGGGGGAGAGCAGCTTGAAACGACGTCCGCTTTTCATTTCCGGATTCTAGGTTGTCGAAACCATGAGGAATGTACATCGGATGATGAACTTGGCGCTTCCAATATCATAGTTTGTAAAATGGAGTGGGGCGGGGGGATTGATCAATCTCTCATCTCTGGTACTAGTTTTAATTCTTCAGTTGTTAGTGTAACAATGCAAGTCAAAAAAATGGCACCAAACTGACCAAGGATGAGATTAATACAAGGATCGACGTCTACATTCGTTGTTACATATAGTACTCACTCTTAACATATAATACTGGAACAATCAAAGTGTGTTTTGCATGCCACAAAAGTGAAGTAAAGGACTTCATTAGCAGAAGAAAAGAAGAGGATGAGGAAGTTTATTACCACTGGATGGAGTTCGGGCACAAAGCAACCAAGCAAAATGGGGGAAAAGGCGTGAGAGGGGAATGTATTGGATGCTCTCGCATATAACAAACCCGACATTTTGATTTCCTAGACATTTTGATACGACATTCTCTCGTATCCACCCCAAAAGTTCATTTTCACCCGACAAAGCAAAATGCAATGAAGTCGAACCATGGGGATTACCATCATCATCATCCTCTTCAAATCGGCAGACATGTATTTCGAGAGCAAGCGGAAATGAAAACATGACATTAAAATGGTTACCATCCTTCAAGTCAAGGACTAAAGACTTGCATTAGAAGAGAAAAAGGCTGTGTGGCCTTAAGGAAGTCACCTCTGTCCAAATTGTCCGTGAAGCCAAAGAAGAAAACTGGAAAGTTGGGGATTGTTTCTCTAAGTTTCTCCCCCAATTCCTCTAATAACAAAGTTGTTTATACCTTCCAAGCATCAGAAGTTGATCGCTAGATTCAAAATCAAAATCTTGAATGTCCATGACTTGTGGGAAATGGTGATGCTTCACAGACACCAAGGAACTGCATAAAGGCTTTCAAATTCAAACCAAAAGAAAAGGAGAATTACGTAAGCCAAGTGTTATGAGTTATGACAGAGGAACCTAATATCCTGGTGTATTGCAGAGATGACTCAAAGATGTCACAAATCACACATTTACATGCTCCAGTAGCAATCACAAACACAACATAACTCTGCTCAAATATTGAAAACTCAACTAATAAGGGTTTAGAGTTGTAAACCGCATCACAAAATTTCAAGACTAAAACACGCCAAACTGTTCTGAATTGTACCAACTAAAGCTCCGTGTTGCATAAACGAATCATCAATTCTGACACCATTCTTCGAGCAAAAGGAATATAACTCAGACTGTACCTGAAACAAGGTTAGAGATCATATAAGTTGGATGAACAGAAATTGAGAGATGTTACAAGGTTGACAACATAGCCTACTGGAGAAAATTTCCCAGATGGGTGTCAGTGGTTAAGCTAGCAACCATGCCAGAGTGCCAGACATCACAGCTCTAAATTATTAGCAGACTTTATTTGGAAGTTGACACTGAACTCTAATAGAGTGAGAAATGTGAAATGTGAACAGGAGTTGAAACTTACCAAATAAGGGCGCAGATCTCACATATTATTGCAATTAGTGTCAAAACTTTGCTATGAATCTGCACGATGAAAAAGACAGAAAATAAAGGAATCAACCATAATGTACAATGCTGATACCACTATGTTGAACTAGTCCTCAATGTCTCAAATTTTTAGCCTATCGAGAATTATTATGATGGTAAAATACATGCTGATGCTCTACTCTCAGGACTTGGGGCTGCGGTTTTAAGATCAATCAGACCAAAAGTACTAAAACTTTTTTTTTTTTATCAATCTTGTAGCATTTGAGGGATAATATTAGATTGTTGGTTAAATCTAGATGGTATTTAACAATAGAATCACCCTCCTTCGCTCCACCACAGATTACTGAGAATCCAAGACAGTACAGCTTTAATTCAAATGTCTCTTTACTATTAAAGAAATAGGATTCATACTAACCAAGAGAGCACAGATGAGTGCTAGAACAACACAACCAAGGTAAATAGCTGTGGCATAGATTCGGACCGTGTCAAACATCATTCTCATTTGTTGGGCAGGGCCAAAGAGGAAAGCTGTACTGGCAAATAGGAATACAGGTTAGCATCTTTATGTACTTCAGTTTAAATGAACCAGACACACTTACATAACAAGAAAGACTGGAAATAATGCAACAGGAACTAATATATGTGGTTCAAGTATATAATGTTGAAAACTCCACTTGGGACATACCTTCCTACCGCCAACAAATTGCCAAAGGTAAACAAAATGGCAAATTTGATGGGTTTGGCAAAGACGATCATCGACTGCCAAAGAAGCAAAAGTTATAAAGAAATCCTGAAACAAAAGATCATACAAATATCTGTATAAATCCTCTAAACAAAAAAGAACTTGTCTTCACCATAAATATGCTACAACTATATCATCAATGATAAAGAGAAGGTTCCCCTCAGACACAATAGAAGCAGCAAAAACTCAAAGAGTATGATAAGATAAAACTCTCTGAGACCTCAAAGTTCGAAATCACATAATTCTGTGGTCATTCATCAATACAGCTCTCTTCTTAACAGAAAGCTCATTCAAGAGTTTGCTATTATTCCTTTCAGAAAAGATTAATCCTTTATTAATTAAACCATGAACTAAAGGCCACCAATGTGAATGGTATCATAAACAATCACATATCAGAAAACTAATGATCCAATTTTGGAAAACTCCATCTTCTTCCAACTGCAGCTCTCCCACTATAAAAGGGAGAGTCCTACTTTCCTCAACTTTATACTATTACAAATGCAATAACACATATACAAAGCTCAATTCAGTAAGATTCATAAGAAAAAAGAAAATAAAAACTAAATCTTTTGAGGTCGAAGAAATGTCATACCAGGAACATACAAGCCATCCCAGCCAGCAAACAACCTCCAAAAGCATACATTCTCTGAACAAGTCAAAACCCATCAACCATCTAAAGCTCAAAAACAACAAGAATATACAAAACAATTGAAAAATGAAACCTTTTAACTTTGCTGAGAAACCAACCTGAGTAGCAGACAGAGAACACAAGCCTTCGGATTCTTCATCAAAGAAACCCTCTTCACCCTGCTCTTCGTTGTTCCCAAGCATAGATTGGTTCAGCTTCCCCCACATTTTTCACAAATCAGACGATCTTTTTCTCGTTCTCTGATCTCTGCAGTTAGCTCTGATCAGTTTTACAGACTAGAGCAAAAGAATAAGATTATTCACTCTTCTATAGTTTTATCTGAATTTCTTTTGGTTGCCCACGTCATAATTTAGTTTTATTAAATAAAAAACGTAATAAACTAATTTACTATATACTAAAGCTTGCTCGACTGTTCATAAGCACTGTTTATAAGCTTATAAACAGTGTTTTTGTGAGTGGTGCAGGCTGTTCGCGGGCACTGTTCACATGCTTATGAACAGTGATCCGCGTGGTACTGTTCCTAAGCTTATGAACAGTGTTTTGTGTGTTGCAAGCTACTGTTCATAAGCTTATGAACAATGTTTTGTGTGTTGTAAGTGACTGTTCACAAGCAAGTAAACTTTGCTTTGTGATCTCGCCAGAGAACAGTGATTTGTAAACAGTGGAATCTGCGCATAAACAACAATCAAAATAACTGTTCATAAGCTCATAAACAGTGATTTGTGAACAGAATCTAGATAGATTGAGAGAGTTCGCCTAAAAAAATGATCTTCCAGCGGACTCGGCGCCCTTCTCTGGGGCGGAGAAATAGAAAAATCTAGAGAGAGTGATAAAGAGTTTGTCCAAAAAAAAATATCTCGCTCCTAAGATATAAAAATCTAGATAGATTGAGAGAGAGTTTGTCTAAAAAAAAATTAAGAGACAATGATATCCAAGCGGATGCCAAGCCATTCTCTGGGGCGGATAAATAGAAAAATCTAGAGAGACTGAGAAATAGTTCGTCAAAAAAAAAACATAAAATAAGAAACAGTGCAGAAATAGAGAGAGGAGAGAGTTCATCCAAAATAAATAAATAAATAAAGTATTGATCTCGTCAAAGAGATAGAAAAATCTAGAGAGATTGAGAGAAATTTCGTCCAAAAAAAAAATAATGATCTCCCAGCGGACTCCGCACACTTCGCTTGAGCGAAGAAATAGAAACATCTAGAGAGACTGAGAGAGTTCGCGCAAAAAAATAGTAATCTCTCTAGATTTTTATATCGCGAACCAAGAAGAGAGGAAGCGAGGCGAGCCGAGGAAAGGATAGGCGAGGCGAGGCGAGGCGAACCGAGAAGAGAGGAGGCGAGGCGAGGATAGGCGAGAGGAGGCGAGAAGAGAGGAAGCGAGGCGAGGAAAGGATAGGCGAGGCAAGGAAAGTATAGGCGAGGCGAGGAAAGGATAGGATAGGCGAGGCGAGGAATGGCGAGGCGAGGAAAGGATAGGATAGGCGAGGCGAGGGAGCCAAGGAAAGGGTAGGCGAGGCGAGGAATGGCGAAGCGAGCCGAGAAAAGGATAGGCGAGGCGGAAATAGATTAAGCGAGGTGAGGAAAGGATAGGCGAGGCGAGGCGAGAAGAGATTAAGCGAGGCGAGGCGAACCGGGAAGAGAGGAAGCGAGGTGAGAAAAGGATAGGCGAGGAGATGTGAGGATAGTCGAGGCGAACCGAGAAGAGAGGAAGCGAGGCGAGGAAAGGAGAGGCTAGGCGAGAAGAGAGGAAGCGAGGCTGTTGTAACGAATGTAAGAAAGAATACAGATTTACGTGGTTCAGTAACGATGTGTTAGCTACGTCCACGGGCAGAAGGAGAACAATTTTATTATCTTGAGGAAAACACTGAACACACGAATACAATTAGGTTTTGGTCGTTTATATACTAAACCATATATACTAAGCCCAACAGGAAACCATAACCCAGCATAACAGAGATTCCTGGGTCCCGGATAGCTGGTACCCCCGGATGGCTGGTTCAAGGCATATATTAACAGAGGCGAGGCGAGGAAAGGAGAGGATAGGCGAGAAGAGAGGAAGCGAGGCGAGCCGAGGAAAGTATAGGCGAAGCGAGGAATGGCGAGGCGAGCTGTGGAAAGGATAGGCGAGGCGAGGCGAGGAATGGCGAGAAGAGGCGACGGTATCTAAACACCGCGCCAAGGCGCGGGTATCTTTCTAGTAATAAGAAAGGAAAAAAACCAGTTGATCAATGCACCAAGCATTTACAACATCGCTTACATCTCATTTGTCACTTTCTCTATTTTGCCGAACAAAAGGAAAAGAGTCAATTTCATTTGTAAAGGGTCTATTTTGTTTCTCTTTCTTTACATTTTGTGTCGTGCGGTCATGTAACAAAGGATTTGGTTGTGGATGTAAGAAAGAGAGTTTGGAGATGACTATCTGTCTAATTGTTGTAAAATATGAACACTCTTCTTTACCTGAAAATATGTGTATGTTGATACAAGAATGGAGAAGTCGGGTGTCAAAAAGTGGCTTCTCAATACTGATCACTACACATACAAAGGAGACAACTAATATTATGAACAAACGCTATCTACAGATTTCACTGAAACAAGACCATACAGTGAGGCAACATCTGGAACAATTGTTATTTACATTTTTCATCGAAACAAGATCTTGTAAATAAGAGGGCAGAACCATTTACCCCGCGAATGACTAACAGCCTCGAGTCCACATATGTTCCACACACAAGCTTTGACAAATCGAACATCTCAGTTGGGACCTGTGTCCGAACCTCTTGAAGTACATTTCTTGCACTATCAACATTTGTGCTCAACGGATGACCAAGACTCATTGTTACATTATCAATCTCGCTTGAAATGAGCTTCGCCACTGGAAGGCTTGACGGAAACTCCTTGAATGGTGCTTTCCTCCATTTTCTACCTGTTAATTTCTGAGGAAAAGCATTGTGAGTTTTTGATGGACCGAAGGATAATGTTCCTGTGGTGTTTTCTTCTTCCTTAAGATATAACCGCCTCCCAGCCTTTAATTTGAATATAGAGTTCACTTGAAGCTTGCCATCTACACCAGTCTTGTCATGGGGCCAATTCTGACCTACCATGACTCTAAATCCAATGTCGGAGGTAAATGACAGGCTAGTGTTCAACTTCGATACTCTTGAAACTGTTAGGTGCACATTACCAATAAGGACTCGTTCAAGAGGTTGCCTAAAGGTCATGCCAATTTGTCTCCCAGTAGAGTACAATATGCGCCACTTTCCTGGCAGTAATTCCAGCCAGTTCTGAGTGTTCAAAACAGATAAGAAAAAAGCATAGCATGAGCTTCGACAAGGTATTACAATTGATTAAGGCATATAAAAGTGAGCAGAGATACATGAAAAACAAACGAGACATTACCTTTGGCCTTGAATGAGGATTCAGCATCTCCATCAGCTCAATGAAGTGGGAAAGTCTGTTACGCTGAAACATGCAATTTTACACAGAAGTCAGTGCATCTTGCAAGTACCAACTTTCTGCATTCATGTTACTTGAGATAATACAATGTCCTGACAAGGAAATAGAGAAAAAATACGGATACAGAGCACTATTGAGGACATTGAATGAACAAATTACACTATTAGAGGACTGTTCTATCCACTGTACTTCAGTTTTAAAGGAACTTGCACAATAGGACCCTAGATAAGTAACTGGAAAAAAGTATGCCTAGATAAGTACCCTTAATTGGGTGATTTTACATATCCTTTCAGATACTTTTATTGTAAAAAGCTAGAAATGAGACAAAGTGACAGGTAAATTTAGTTCCTTCTAACTTCATTTTGGTAAATTATATAATAAGATGAGAGACGATTCAACTACTCATATGTCATAATAAAGAATTTATCAGTTATCCATGTACCTGAGGCCGGCCATAGATGTACTCTTCTGAGATTCGCAATGCAGTTGAACCAAGACCCCATCTGATGATATCTATGGATGGGACTACCCGCCATCGAGGTCCACATAGAAATGGATGTGTAAGGGCATCTAAGCAACTGTGAAGCATTTTTGAAAAGTTTATATCTAGGATTAGTAATATAAATCTATGGGAAAAATAAAATAAAAACCAATCTATCTTATAAATCCATTTAATACCAGATCCCTCTTCATGTATCAAGAATAATATACCTTATTCTTTTGGAAGGTTTTGTTGCTAGCAACAACGATAAAAGGTGCCACCCTGCACCCCAGTTCCTATCAAGTATCTGCAAGGCATAATAAACCAATACTTTCACATAAATGTGTAAGGGTCTCTGGAAATCGGAAATTTGCAATGAAGGTACAGTAATTACTTGGAGTCCAGCGTTGCCAGATGAGGAATTCCTATGGAGGATTTGCAATAAAAATTCACGCAAACATGAAGGATCATTTCCCTGAACTTGCACATTTATCGAAAACAGTGTTAGATTATACAAAGTTCATGTTGTCTTACAAGAACACAGAAATCTAGTAAATAGTCTATGACAAGTGCACCTATATTTTACATAATCATTTAGCATGGTATGTTCACTTCAAGGCCCTGGAATCATATAATCAAAAGGTTCAAACTAAACATAAAACCTGGCTTTCAATACCTTTGTGAGAAATGACTTGAATTTTGAGAATATTGAGGGGTCCATGAGTTCCTGCAACACCATTTTTGCCATCATGAATCCAAGACATCTGTGAAACATGGATGAAGCAAACTAAACATTCAGATCAGGTAGACCTTTCATGGAACGTTTCTTAAATATCTTTTTGTTATCTCCAAACTATACCTCATATCAAATGCAATCATCATTTGTCGCCTGTCCATGTTAGCATCCATTGTGCCACCATTTGGACTATCCTCATAAAAGTCTGCAGTATTTCCTAATATTCCTACCTGAGTAAATCATATTCTATTAGATATCATGTTATAGGTCAAACAACTCACGCGATTATTTCTATTAGTGATGAATTTGCAATTGGCATAAATCCAGATCCTGATGTTTCATGGCCATGGAATACGCAGTAGACAAGTGGCACAGATGTAAGGACTATTGACAACTTGAAATCTGGTACTGAACAGGAAAATGGGGCTTACTTTAATGTGTCTATCCACTGGGCTTATGTGCACATTTTCCAGCCTCAACTCTGTATGGGCAAGTCCATGGCTGTGTAAGTAATTAACCTGAATAGAAAAAGAAGTAGAAAATCAACATCCATAGATTTATCGAAGGATAATCCTATGCAAAGAAAGATACTCTAATTAAGAATGATACATACTCCAATCAAGAGATCTCTCATTAATAATCTAATCATCCGCAGTTGCCGAGAAACTGCAGGTCCCCCAACTGTGTCATCTCCCACCTTTCTAACAGATTCCTTGTCCAATGCAAGAGTAGCCTCTAAGGTTGGAAGCCAATCTGATTGTTGAAGCCAATGTCTTAAAGAAAAACTACCATGATACTGCACCCAGATCAATATATATCTTAGTTCTCTCTTTAATCAACATTAAATCAGTCAGTGGCATCAGGGAAGAACAAACAACAAATGAAAAAAAGATTGGAAGACAATCAGTCCCCAAAATACATAATTCCATTGTAAAAGACTATTTATCCACTATAGAAGTAGATTGGACATAAACCTTTCAATCTTCAATGTGATCTTGTTGAGACTTGAGAGTGCGATGCATCTCAAGTATGACACTAAATTACTGGCAGTAAGGAAATCCATGTTACACGGAAAGGGACATACCCCGTGGACCAAAGTGAATGAGCCGCGACCACTACTTGTAGCTGAAGAAATATAACCATGAACTTGCATCGAGTAAGAATGGTACAAAAGCCTACGGCGAACTAACTTCTTTAATACCTAGAGCCATAAGAAACAGTGACGTTAGAATCAGATGAAACCTTGAACAACGTAAGTAAAAAAAAGGTTTTGATACAGTGTACACACCTCTATTGCACGTCTACCCCTATGCTGAGCTCGGACACTAGTAAGACGTCGAAGAACAACTTGTGTGCTCTACAAAGGACTGCAATTTTATGAACAAGTCAGCAAGCTTGATCCAGTACTAACATGTCAACATCAAAGTTCAAAACAAAAGTGAACTGACCTATTTGTATCACTCACTATAGCTTCGTAAACTACTTCACCTGCCTACAACAACAAAACTCAGACCAATTAGGCCCCCCGATTCACATGACAGGAATAACATTACCAAATTTAACCAATGTAAAATTTCTTCATACCTTTCCACCAAGGCCAACACTAACATGGTCGAGAACCTTGAAATCAGACATCTTAAACTTTATGACATGACCTGATTCTTCCTCCACAGGCACTGCTGAGTCCCTCCCAACATTTTCCTCAAACTTCAGTGACGACGATGAACACCGCAGTACTCCCAAACCTGGCCTCCTCTTCCATTCAGCTGTCTTCCCAACCGCACGCATCAAACTCGGTCTGATCAGCCTTGTCGACAAATTCCCCCCAGCACAAACAGCTTCAAAACTCTCAAAACCCGGACTCAAACCAATCCCACATAGTGCCATTGATAGCTGCTCCAAACTCTGAAACAGTGAAAAGCCTATACACCACCTAGCAAGAAAATTGATATTGTCGAAACTCAAAACCTTCTCACTCAAGCATTACAATCAATCCAAAAGTTCATTACTTTCTAATTCCCCATCATCAAATACACTACTTTCACCTCAAATCAAACTCAAAATCGTTTCTTTACTGTTCAATTTCCTATTTTCCAATCAAAACTCCATCAAACAATCACTAAAAAAACAGAAATTTACCATGAAATGAAATAAGTAGAAACTCCACAAAAACAACCAAAAAGTTAAAATCTTTCACCTGGTTTTCCCTTCCGGCGAACTTTCCGGCAATTAACACTTCAGAGATTGGTGGGTTTGAAATGCTCGGCTTGGAAATGAGAGGCAGAGAAGACGACTATGTATATAGACATGTTTGTGAACATGAGACGCAGGAGAAGAAGCGCCAAGAGTGCAATTGTTGCGTGTAAGAAAATGGCATGAGTGCTTTGGCATGGGTTTGTCTCACGTCTACGTCTGCCTCCTGCAAATATCTACGTTCTATGTGTGTACTTGTAATGAAACAAGATCAGGACCGTTGTTGAAGTGTGGGAATGGTGAAGCGACGGTGGTGATGTGGTTTGATGGAATCAGATAGGTGTTGGGTTCTGTTTCTGGAAGCGGTGGTGACTAGATGTTCTTGTTTGTGGATGATTGCAAAGCTTAAACGGGTTAGTTGTTCGTTAAAAGCTAAGTACAACCTCGATATGAGATAAACCGTCTACGAGGGTCGGTAAGAATGACAAGACACTTGTTTTAGTGTGACCCATAATTAGTAAAGAATGCCAGCTTCTTAAGAATATGGGTCATCAAACACTTGGACTGTCCGGAAAATCTCGTTCACGTTCGGTACGTAGGACTGTATTAGACCTTTTTAGTTTATAAGGATTATATTACACTCGTGTGGGATGTCTTAAATTATACTAATATTAACATATGTTTGGTGTTGCACGAGATTAAAAAGTAACTTGCTCGATTTATGTTTAAAATTATGCTGTTATTTAAGAATGATCAATTTGAGCACACACAATAAGACCATCTAAAGAGGCTAGAATGAAAATAAGATGTTACGTAAGCTCATTTATTTATATACCCGATGACACTAAATATGAGACTAACTAAACCAGACTTTTTATTTAGCATAGTCCCACTTAATCTCAAAAAAACAAACATGCAGCCTAAGGTATTGTGGTGAGGAACACTATGGTGTGTGAAAATGCAAATCAACAATTCAACATCATGGAAAAAATAAAAAAAGGTAAACAAAAGGAAAATCCACACACAGAAATGGAGAAGTGTTTTCGTGTCTGTACTTGAACTAGTTGACTAAAAGAACAAGAAGAAGTACTTGGATCCGTGATGGTACTCGCCCACTCAGCCACAGCCTATATTGGCCCAACACAAATGGGTCGTCTTCTTCTGTACAATTTTGGCCATTATGCAAGTACATAAGATCAGTGCTTTTTATACCAACTACCAAGATCCATAAAAATTGGAAATCTGTATACAAATCTTCTATCCTGATTTATTAAACCATTTCAGATACCATGAATTCCAATTGCTTTTTCATTCAAAATCTTATTTATTGATGTACAAATACTTCTTTTAAAAATAAAAAAAAATAAAAACTCAACTCAAAAACAAATTGTTATTTTTACAGTAGCTTCTGCGAGACATTGCTTCTAAATAAATTAAGAAAACTATCATAATCATCACCACGCGTCTGCATAAATGTCATTTAATTTAAATCATCCACAATCATCATATGTTCACAGACCTCTCGTAAATATTGTGAATCCTAACTGTCGACAATGTTTACTTGAACTCTCCTATTTAAATTCCAATGCATACAATGAGCATGCCAATCATTAAGAAAATTATGACTCCTAAATCTTTTCAATCATGACTCCTAAATCTTTTCAAATACAGGAAGTATTTAAATACAAAACAAATATATATATATATATATAGAGGATAAATAGAAAATTATAAGTGAAAAATCATTAAGAATTTAGTGTTATAAAGGAAAAAAAATATTACAGAGAGACACAGGGGCAAAGACGTAATAGAGAAAATAAAAACACAAAACTGTCCACCAAGTCGTCTCCTAGTCACATTCCCTCTCTCTCTCTCTCTCTCTCTCTCTCTCTCTCTCTCTTACCCCAAAAACTCAAAACCTCCTCTCTTTTTTAACATCACATGTTTTTCCCAATTTAACCCTAGCCGACGTCTCTCTCTCTCTCCTCGATCCCAATCTCCGGCGATCCTTAATCTCCGGTCCCGACCGCCGCTTAGGGTTTTCGGCGCTCAATTGATTTTCACAATTAGGATTAAGCCTAAGGCTAAGGGTTTCAATCTCCAATCTCCGAGATTCGGATTCTAGGGTTTTGGATTGATAAGGGAATCGGATTGGGATTTTCTAGGGTTAGTGATGACGAGGAGTTCGAGGCACAAGTCGAGCAAGCATCGGGATGTGAAGGAGTACTCGGATTCTGAGAAGGATTTGAGTTCCAAGGATCGGAAGGAGAGCGGCGGCGGCGGCGGAGGAGGAGGAGGTAGGGTTTCGAAGGAGTCGAGTGAGAAGAGGAAGCTGGATTTGAAGGAGGGGAAGGAGAGTGAGTATGCGGAGGAGTTAGTGTCGTCGAAGCGGCGGAAGGAGAGGGTTGTGGATGTGGTGGATGCAGGGAGTGACAGGTGGAACGGCGGCGGAGGGGAGTATGATCACAGGGAGAAGAAGTCGGTGAAGGGCTCGGGGGATTCGAAGAGTAGGAAGAGGGATGGGAGTGTGGAAATGTATGGGGAGGAGGTGAAGAAGAGTAGTAGCGGCGGTGGGAAGGGTGAAGGGAAGCATAGGGATAGGGAGAGGGAGAGGGATAAGGATTCGAGTCAAAAGGAGGGGAGAGAAGGCGGTGGCGGCGGTGGAGTGGAGAGGGAGAAGGATAGGGAAAATGAGAGGGAGAAGAAAAGTAAAGATGGGAGAAGTGGCGGCGAGGATCATCAGCGTCTGGTGGCAAAGCAAGGCAATGAAAATACTGGTAAGGTAACTTAACTGGTTTGTTAGTTTTCGTGTGTTATAATGTGGATGTATTCTGTACATAGTTGCTATTTGCTGAAATGCTGACTTTCTATGCAGTGTAGTTCAACATAGTATTACATTGTCGTATTGGTTATTCTGCTATCATGATGATCAAATGCTAGTTTTGGTGAAGGTCCGCTTAAGCTTAAATTTTGATATTGACAATCAAAATGTGCGAGAATTACAGTCCTGAGTTCTTCTTTTTCGCTTTATAAAAGTCAAACTGATTGCTGCTAGGACCATCCATTGTATTATATTTGTGTGTAATAGATGTGAGAATCCTGTTTATTTGTGGTTCCCACTAATGCCTTTCTAATCGGTCATTATTGCTTGAAGACATTAGGTTTAACATGACAATTTCTCATTGTTAGACGAACTACATGATTCTCTATTGCTGGTTGCTAGCATAAGAAATAGTTTTGTTTAACAATGAAGTGCTTGTTAGATTGATCCACATGATTGATGTTGCAAAGAACCAGTTGTGGCCGTTCCAACTGCAGATAAGTGTGGGAATATATAAAATCTATAGTAGTATCTCTAAGGCGTGTGCGTGCTTACTAACTTTATCAGTATGATTGTGTTCATTGTCTTGTGGAATATCAAGTCTGGTTTCTTCTATTCAGATGCTGTGAGGTTGTATACAAGTTGAAGTCGACATTCTTCCTTTTTCTGTAATTAAGTATCCATTCATAAACAAGTTGGATGAATTTGTCATTGGTTCTGTTTTGGATTCTTTCTCTTAGCTACGGTGCCTTACTATCCATTGTATTGATTTTCTTTTTCTTTTTTGGCCAGTAACTTACTCGTTTTTTAATGGAACCAATATATTCATTTTTTTCTTGAAAGTGTATGTAACATAAGCCAACTAGATTCTGCCGTATCCGAACGGATTATTTAGTTAAATACTATAGAATGTTGTTTCACATAAGTTGTGGTTGAAGTTTACTATTAGTTTGGAAATTGGACTAGAATGAAGTTATCAGATTGCTTGATTACCTTATTACATGAGGCTGTTTCCACCAATGTGTAGATTGCATCATTTATTCAGCAAGAGATGATTCACTTTATTCTTCAGTTTCTCATATATTAAGTGTGTGCTTTGTGTAATAATGACATCTGTGACAATATTCTGTAGCTAGACCTGTTCATGACTTTGTTATATATTAAAAGATGAAATTCGCCAGCCCAACTTTGTTTTGGATGAAACTTACCTTTTATTTTATGGGACATTGCAGATTTAAATGGACGGAAGGATTTGGAAAGTCCTGAACCAGAGAGCCAGATTGATAGACGAATAAGGAAAAGGAGAGGTGATTCTGGTGATACTGATAAACATCTAGATTTTGTGGAAGACATCAATGGTGGGCGATTATCGTCTAAGGATGATTTAGGCAGGGAAGGTAGGCAGAAAGATGAGAAGCGAAAGGATGACAGGTATAGGGAGAAGTATCGTGAAGACATGGATAGGGACAATAAATCCCGAGATGAAAAGCAAAGGGATGAACGCTCTACAAAAGAGCATCCAAGTGTCAAGTCTGAGGATAAGCATTTAAGGGATGAAAAAGACACAAGTGATATGCAACAGAAGAGATCCAAGCTTCAGGATGGTGAGCGCAAAGGAGAGCATGACCGTGATCGCAATCGGGACCGTGACTCATATCATGTTCGTGAGCGGTACCATGACCGTGAACGTGAACACGGGTGGGATCATGGCCGCGACCGTGATCGCGATTATGATCGGGATTGGGACTGGGATCGTGAGAGGGATGGAGATCGTGACCGAGAGAGGAATAATGACCGTGAGCGAGCTCGAGACCGTGATAGAGATGGTGATCGAGATCGTGACCATGATTATGACCGGGAGTATGACGTGTCACAACTTGATGAACGTAGCACGAGATATAAAGATAGTAGCAGAGGAAAGAGAAGATCGCCAGATGATCGAGATGATTCTACTGATACTAAACCCAGAGGTGTGAAACCTAGGTATTCTGACTTTGAAAAGAAGTCATCAAGTGGTGATAGGGTTGAGTCGGATGTTAATAAGGGAAGATCTCAGTCACGGCAAGCTTATGCAGACACTATTATAAGCAACAATAAACGAAGGACTTCTCCCAGTTCAAATTTAAATGTTGGCATAGATGAGTACAGGTACTTACTATTATTCATGTTACTGTCACATTCTATACATAAGCCGAAAAATGTGCTTTGATTGTCATATTGTGGATCTTTGGCTTTCATGCCTCTGTTTATCATACCTTCAAAGTCACTCTTTACTGTAGGATCATGAAAATGTACTAAGCTATTGTTAATTATCCAGTTTGGGTTCCTAGTTTATCCATGAATACTTTGCATGGTTGAATTTCATTAGTTTTCTTCTGTTACAGGTATGGTAATCCTGAAGATATGAAATATAGGGATTCTACAGCAGATCAGAGGTCTAAAGCACTTCCTCCCAGAGATGTATCTGGAGTTTCAGAAAGAGGATCCAAGTACAGGTCAATGGAAAAATCCAGTAAAATGGATGATAGCCATTTAGGGGAGCTTTCAAATGAAAAACCTTCAGGTTCCAAGGCTTCACCAATGGCATTGATGGAAAGATCTCCTTCATCATCAAGTATTGACCGTAGATTTATGAACAAAACTGCTGCCAGACGAAGTATTGACATTGAAGAAACAGGTCGGAGAAGCAGTGCTTCTGATAATAGAGATTTTTCTAATACTGAGGATAGACCGAGTCGAGACTTACCATTGGATGATTCATCCCCCGCGGATTCATCAATTCACAACAGAAGTGGTCAGAGTAATTTTTCTTCATTTGCTCCACATCCTAATTTCAGGGCTGGAGTTGAAAGCCCTTCCTTTGCTGGTTCAGTGGAAGACGATGGTAGAGTAAACTCTAGTGCACGTTATAGGCGGAGCAGTGATCCCAATTTGGTTCGAGGGCCTTGGAGAGGTGTCCCAAACTGGCCTTCACCAGTTCCAAATGGTTTCATGCCTTTCCCACATGGGGGACCTCATGGTGGTTTTCAAGGGATGCTGCCACAGTTTTCAGCTCCACCAATTTTCGGTGTTAGACCTTCAATGGAGATTAATCATTATGCAATTCCTTATCAAATTGCTGATGATAGGTTTCCCAGTCACTTGTGCCCACTAGGGTCTCAGAACATTATGGAAGGTTTGGGCCCTTCTCACATGCATCCATGGGATGGGAGTACTGGAGCCTTTAGGGATGATTCTAACAGTTATGGAGCGGAATGGGATCAGAACAGGCATCCAATGAATGCACGGGGATGGGATCCCAGTGCTGAACCGTGGAAAGCACAACACAATGATGCGAAAAGGGACATGCCCTCCCCATCTCCCAGAAATGATTATCCATTGCAGACCCTTGTGGATGATGGTGTGGCTGGGCAGGCAGGGCAGATGTCTCATCATGAAGATAACCGGGATCTTGAAGTTCATACTAAAAGAGATGAGACAGGGTCCACTATAGCTTCTCTTATGAAAGAGTCGCCTATAAATCATGAGAAGTCACGGGATGGCTCTAAATCGGCAACTGATAAAGTCCCTTCTTTTAGCCATTATTATCTTTCCAAGCTCGACATTTCAGCAGAACTAGCTCATACTGAGTTGTACAGCCAGTGTATGAGCCTACTGGATACTGAGGGGAGCACAACTGTTGATGAAGATCCTACTATGCGTACAATTTTAAAGGTGTTTATTGAACAACTTTGTTGAATATGTATACCTTTTGTATATTGTCTTACTGATTGAAATTGCATTTGATGTCACAGGCTGCAACAGCAGGATTGAGATCATCCAAAACATTATTGAGTTCCTCACTTTTTCCACCTTTGAAGGATTCTGTTTTTCAGGTATGCTTTACGATAACTGATAATGTATAACATTTTCTGTACGAAGGCATTTTGTTAATATTTCTGTAATCAGGCACTTGCTTGTTCATATGTTATTAATCAGACATGTATTCATGTTTGTTCTAGTTCATTTTATTTTTTTTAGTTTTCTTAGTTTTATAAATAACTCGGGCATCTTTATGTTTTTGTTGTTGAATGTTTATATGTGACATTTGCTGTATATAAGTACCTTCTTCATTAGGTATATACTTGTGTTGAAATCATAGAAAAGCACAAACAAAACTACAACAGCGAAATGGAATCCAGGGAACAATTTAGAATAGACATGCATTATATGAAATATTATGTTAATGCAGTAATTGTGTTTATAGTTTGTTGACATTTTGTCCTGTGGCTTGCAGAAAGCTATCGATCTTTACAAGGAGAGGATGGACACAAAAGGCATGTCATATGTTACTGGAGGAAGATTGGATATTATTTTAGCATCAAATCAGAAGACCATGGAAGCAAAAGTTTGTGAAGTGGAGAAAGTGGATCAGCTGGTGTTGAAGTCTGATGCAGAAATGGCAGATGCTCCGGTGTCAAGTTCAGATGAGAAGAATGCTCTTGTCACTGTTTCATCAGGTAGTGGCGAGGAAAAACTGAATGAGCTCGTTTCAACTCCTGGTCAGGAGATGCAAAGTCACATCTCTCTCGGTTCTCCCGAGTTGGAAATGGCAGTTGAAGGTTCTAGTCGAGTTGAACCGGGAGAGCCTCAAACAATTCCAAATGGGGTGGAAATGGATTCAATATCTTCAGAGCAGGTGAAACTAGAGGTGGACAAAGCAGATGGTGTCTCACTACTTAACAGTGAAGCTTCTCTTCCTACCACCGCCACTTTTCCTGTTGTTGGCAACAGCGTGAGCAAAGTCGAAGAAGATAAATCTATTTATCCTGCCGAGGAAGGTGTGGCTGTTGATGCAATAAGGGGTCCATCAGTTATACCAGATGGTTCCCCTAAGGCTTGTGATGCTTTGATGTCTGGGTCTAATGAGTCTGATTCGGTAATTTTAAGTCGGATACATCATTCTCCTGAAAGTACACATTGAGACAATTTCTATATCCATGTTTTTGTTTTCCTTTTATTGCCTTTAAGTTAATTTTGCTCATTCTATTGTCTGTGCTTGTTTCATCAAGAAATAAAACTAAAATCCGTTTTTTCTTCCCTTTGAGAATGGTTGTTCATGTCCCTACTGTCTTTCCTCCTGCCCTCGGTTTTGTTGCTTGAATTTTTGCTCCACTTTTCCGTGTTCTGGTTTCTGTGTTTGATCATTCTTCATTGCTATCATCTGCACCAAAATCTTTGATCTGTTGCTTGAAATTCTGGCACTCTGTTTTTATTTGCCGGTTCTGTTTGAAAATTATTATATACTCCTTGCCTCACCTTTTACCACACTATGTCTTGTGAAGTATGCAACTGTTTTTTTTTTTAGTGTTTCCAGAAATGTGAGATTCTGCTTTTTCAGTTATTTGAGTGTCTTTTTTTTTTATTCAATATTCAAATTTTCATTTCAATTGGGGTAGAAGATCTGTTTTTGACATTTATGTGATCCTGTATGGAGGGCATTGGTATTTTTTGTTTTTGTCTTTGTTTTGGAGTATCTGTTTCTTTTCATTGTTGGAAAGGATCTAGTGTAGTCTACTATAGTCTGGGTAATTAGTTAGTGCTAAATTGAACTTAAGCTTTCTTAAGGGGAGACCAGAGCATCCGCTTTTGTTTAAGTAAGATCCATATCTTCAAAACTAAAATGAACTTGTTGATTGAATTTAGTCCATAATTCCATTCTCGAGCTTTGATTTTGTGTCATCCATTTTCCATTTCTGCAACTTAAGCAACAGAAAGGGTTCAAAAACTTGAGTTATATCTTTCTTCAAAAAAAAAAAAAAAAAAAAAAAAAACTTGTATCATATCTATTACTCTTCCTTTGGTTTCTTTGGTCTCAATGCATGGATCTAGCATCAAGGAATGCCAATTTCTTAGACAAGCAATGAGCTATAACAAACTACTCCTTACCACACATGTTACTCTCGATGTTGATCCGATGATTCCGATCTGTTTGATTATCATCTTTTGTTGCCTTGAGATTCAATTTTGTTAACCAAGATTAATTTGGTTATTCCTTTTCGGCTTTTCCCGAATAGAATTGATTACCAAGTTTGGTTGGGTATCTGTTTCCCTATTCGATACGGATAAAGCCTATAATGAGTGTATGTTTATATATTTATGCCGTTTGGTCGGCCAAAGTTTGATACCACGGTAGCTGAGAAAACAAAAACCCAAAAGTTCTATAAATTCGACATTTCTCAATCTCTGAAGTCGAAATACCTGAAGACGAGATGGAGCCTCTGTTGAGTATGAAAGATTTCGAGGGCAGAAAACTTCGACTTGGTTCATTCTTGGATATTTTAGGTCAGGTTGCTTGTGTTGCACGGGAGAAACACAAGCGAAGGAGGGAGGAGACAACTATTAACTTCAAAATCCAAAGGGGTTGTAGTAGTAGCACCCCCAAGATTAAAGTAGTCGAAGCAGCAAGTCAAGAGGACAATGCTGATGATCATGACATGAGTTCTCGATTGAAAAAACAGAAGATCGTTCCCTTGCAGGTGAATGCGTTATATTCAGTTGGCACAATAACGAGTGAAAGGTCTTTAACGAGCTCTAGTATGGGATTTCAGGAAAAGAATGGATTGGCAAAGAAGAGTAATGATGGTGGTGAAAATGATAGAGATTGGAGTCTGAAGCCAAATCCGAGGAATATGAAGAAGAGATTGGGATTGAAGAGGCCGAAGGGGCATATACCAGCTTCAACAAATAATTCTGATCCTAATGACTTGCCTGAAGAGTTGAAAAGAAAGATTGAAACTTTGGAAGGGATTGAAAGTTTTGAAAAGGCCAAGATGTACATGGTAATAGAGAAGCAGTTGTTCCAAACTGATATGGCAAAAAGCGCTAACCGGTTATCAATGCCTCTGAAACAAATCAAACCGGAGAGTTTCTTGGACAAGGATGAGATAAAATTTCTTGCAAATCAAAACGACTGGCTGGTTTCGGTTATAAGTCCCAAACTTGAGGATGAAGCGCTAACCTTCAGGCAATGGGACATGTCAAAGAATAACGGTGGTGTTAGCTCAAGTTATGTGTTGAAACAACGTTGGAACGAAGTTCGCAACAAAAATGGTCTCCAAAAAGATGACTTGATCCAAGTTTGGTCATTCCGAGATGTGGGAAACAACCTTCACTTTGCTCTTGTATTGCTTGGCAAGGCAAAAGAGGGTGGTTCAAGAAATGATGGTGTTGGGTGTAGCCTACCTTCTTCACAATCGACAACAGCGCCTAGGAAGAGTGATGTTATTGATGGTGAACGTAAAACCTGTGATAGTAATCAGGTAACAGAAACAAAGGACCAAGAGATGATATATACAACAAGGAGATGAGATTAATGAGGAGAGCAGTAGGAAGAGAAGTCTGTGTGGCAATGAGCCAGAAAACTGTGACACCTTGTAGCAAAAACTAACAAAATCAAAATAGTACGTGGTTGTGAACTCGTGATTGTATGTAGTGAACAGATGGATATTTATTTTTGGTTGCTGCACTAGTTAAGAGTATGTATTACACAATTTCTTACACCAGAAGTACAACTAGCTAGCTCACTATAATCATTCAATACTGAACAAAGGAAACAAGAATAGGCTTGTTTTGCACAGTGAAGTACAGAACTTGATCAATAGAAAGTTATATCCAAATGAATGAGAAAATGTCGTTTGAACAGTCTAGGAGAAACTGCATGTAGTTACATTACCAACTATCTCAAAGTAAATTTCAGCCAAGTTAACAAAGCCCCTAATGTACTACTGGAGTCTAATCTGAGCAACTGTTAGAGTAGGACTAAATTAGGAGTATAAAAGGCTGAAGAACACAACTTTCGCGATGCTCATCCACCATGGATTCGAGCAAATTAAAGCAACCGTTCCAGCCAGAAAGCACCTTCTCAATGCATGAAGGTGATGGTTTTGAATGCTTAAATGTTTGTGTGCAACTACAATGCGGACCAAGAGACATTTCCTTTTTTTCTACCCTAGCCTAACATTGTGTCTCTTGCATGTGTGTTTCTATATACAATCGAGTTCTGTTTGATCAGTTCTGCACATGAGAACAGCGGGTTAGATTCATTTGATTGTTAGTCTGATGATCACGGCAGCCGGAGATCGAAAGGGGTTAGGTACAGTTCAAGTCTAGGATCAAACAAGCATTTGTAAATTTCTAGCCAAATCAGTTCGAAGAAACATGCACATAGCCCATCTGAACTTTTTTCTTTTTGTTTTTTTTGAAATTTTGATTAACTACTAGAATCGAAAAGCATGAACTTGAGTGTGAAGAGAATCGAGATGATGAGAAAGAGCAGCCGTTGACGGCCAGAGTCTGGGTCATCGATTGCCGCCGGCGAGAGACTCGTCTAGGTCGAACTGACAGTTCCGCTTAGGCCTACGCCACGTGGAACCTCCTAAACACACCTCATGTCCACCTGGCCCACATAAGTTAACTTTTTTTTTTTTCGTTTTTAAATGGTGGACCCTCTCAGCCCGTTAAACCCATGACACGTGGAACCGCCCAGACACGTCCCTTGCCCGCCTAGCCCACGGCAGTTAATTTTTGTTTTCCTTTTTTATTTTTACTTTTCACCTTCCGCAGGCCCAGCCCACATTGATCTGCCTAGGCCCAGCTCGTGTCCGCGTAGGCGGCGTAGCCCGCAAGATTTGTTTTTATTTTCTTTTTACAGAAAAAGAAAAAGAAAGAAGCTTGGTCCGATGGTCTCTGCTTGACGACGGCTCTGTTCTGTTGCAACCCATCACCACCATTCCGCCACCGTCCACAATGAACCAAACTCTGGCCTCACTCTCTAAAACCCAAAACATAATTGACCTCGTTCAGGTTGACCAAGCTGCTGAGTATGAAAGATGGAAAAGCCAACGGGGAAGACGAGCTCAAACTGTGTGTTGCAAACACGTTGAAGTTGCTGGAAACAAAAAACTCCGACCAAAATATGTAGTCCAAGTTTGGTCATTCCGGGACGTAGAAAACAACCTTTCATTTTGCCATTGTTTTGGTTAAAAAGAGTGAAAAAAAGAGAGGCGGTAAAACATAGTAATAGTCGAGGTTATATATAGCGAACCTTGTAATTGTTTCACGTGGCGCACTAAAATCTTGGCCTGAAGTAGAGCCACAAGTTATGGCCACTGGTGCCCACATCCTATCTCTCCATCTGCAACTTATGTTTTTTTTTTCAGTCATTCTTGAATGAAACAACACCAAAATGTAAATATGGCCAATTTGCTAGCAAGCTATCCCAACATATCAGAACTCTCCTACGGATTGATTACAGTTTCTAGACCAGTTAGGAGGACTAGATTGATCACAAATTGTGTAGTGCATTGCTCCTCCAGTAGTAGTAGCAGTGGTAGCTCATCAACTGAGGAAGTGGGTTTTGTAGGGAGTGGAAAGTTTGGTATTGATAGTAAGGGAGAGTTCAAGTACTTGGTGAGTGAATATGGTTGGAAGGTCAGGAGTTTGTTTAGAAATGGAGATGAGGTAAGGCAGGCAGCTCAAGTTCAAGCTGAAGCATTTCATGAACCTGTGTTTCTCTTCAATGATCTCTTCTTCCAGTTTTTCCAGGTTTGCTTTGTTAATATCATTTGGGATTTTGTTCTTGTTCTTCATTTTCAGTCATGATTTTGTTTTTTAAATGATTGCTGCAGGCTGAAGTGTTATCCGGGCTTGTATATAAACTTCGGAGCTCTCCCCCAAATAGGTAAAGCATTATTTTGGAGATTGAAATATTGGATCTTGACTTTTTATAAATGAAAGTTTGTTCATTTTGCATTACAGTTGGGATCTTGAGCTTACTGCTTACACTGAAAAATTGTGATCCTTCATTTAGCGCAGCATTTTGATATGATCAACATAATGTAACAGGTATGCATGTTTGGTAGCAGAGCCTACACTCATCGACACTTCAGAGTCGCAAGAGCTTGTGGGCGTCGTTGATCTCACAGCATCAAGAGACCAGAATGTACTAGAGCATCTCCCACCTGATGCAGATGAGTATCTTTATGTGTCCGGCATAGCTGTTCTCAAGAGTTTCAGGTTCTAACTGTCCCCAAACACTTGGTTATGTTCCTTTTGTTTAAAGTTCTGACATTTTGACGAGAGGGCAATGGTTTCTTTCACAGGAGGAAGAAAGTAGCCACTGCTTTACTAAAAGCTTGTGACATGCTCTCAGCTGAGTGGGGATTTCAGTATCTTGCTCTCCGAGCTTATGAAGACGATTTTGGTGCCCGGGAGTTGTACGCAAATGCTGGTTACAGGGTTGTCTCTGGTGATCCGCCGTGGATGAGTACTTGGATTGGAAGAAAACGCTGTGTTCTTATGATCAAACAGATTCCGATTTGATAGTTATGCTTCATGTTCTTTCATGCACATACTGAGTTCATTTTCCTCTTTAGGAGGGTTCTGAAGTTTTGTGATTACCAACTGGCCCTATTAGAGCAACTTTTTCATTCCTAGTGGGATAACTGTCTCTTAGCAAAACCAATGGTACAATTCCAAGGAAAACGAACATGGTTACTTCATAGAAAGGCAAATATACACAACAGCCCACAACCAAAAAGCCGGCAAAACTACTATAGCTTTTATTAAGCTTAGAAGTTTGTCCGCCCAAAAATATATAAACAGAAGCAAAACAGTACTACTTTCTTTTTCTTTTTTTCTTCTTTTCCTAGGAAAAAATACAAATTCGGTATATGAACTGTGAGATCCCGCAGGGTGGGGGATAGGTTAGTGTTTGTTCTTTGCGGAGAAACAATGGCTGTGCAAGTGCAGCAAAAGTGCACACATATCATTTTCGTCCTTCCTACTAATTCATGAATTTCCGGCAGTTGGGAGCTTTACATAGACAAGGAACTTTGAATTCATCAGGCTCATTTGGATCAAACAAGTAATCATACCTGCCACAACACCAACAAATACATTACAAGCAGAGAAAGAAAGATGGCGTAAGAATAGTGAGGGAGAGAGGAGAGATGTATACGTTAGCTCATCACCAGCAGACACATTGGTCTTTGCAATAAGTACGATCCGACTTTCCTCATCACCAACACTCATGATCCTCGCATAACAATTGGGCATGCACTATACACAGAACAGTGAGTGTGAGATCATAACTGGAAACAACAGGCAAAAAGGGCTTCCTTCTTCAAAATGACTTACTGACTTACCGAATGATTGATCAGCCGTGCTATATTTCCTTTATCGGTGGCATCTACTACCACTTCTTCGCTAATCTTAAAGAGCTGAAGACAAGGGTAAATATAAGCCTTCAAAAACAAAACTAAACCAACATAACTAGAAAAAATCATAAAGAAAATAATTTGAACCACTAGCAAAGAAGGTACTCACGTAGCAATCTTTGCCTTCGGATCTATAGCGCGCCTCCCTCAAATCTGCTACACTGCCCCTCACCTGTTCACCACGGTATTCAAGAACCTGAAAGAGAGACATGCTTCTTAGTCCATTGTGTTTTCAAATGAATTTAACACGGTCGTCATCTGTTGCAGCATCTGTTGCATACACTTGACCAATGTTGCTACATACCATTTCTCCTTCCTGAATGTTTCTGCGTGCAAAGAGACCCCATCCATGTATCCCAGATCTACCAAAGCAAACACGATCGTTTTCGGTTCTCTGCAGTCATACATACATCCAAAAACAGTCACAAAAAGAAAGAGCGATAAGGAAAGCCAAGAATATTGAATGGATAACAAGGAAATACTAGCCTGTAAATGGTAAAGCCGTTCTCTAAAAGATGAAAATGTTAGAGGTTCCTCTACTACCTGTTAAAGAAGAAAACATGTCATCTAGAGTTAGACATCCTCCATGAAATGAATGAAAACAAACATATATACCATCCAATACAGAAAAGGGAAATAAATTACTCTGAATTTGTTCAAACTTCGAATTGCTTCCAAGGGATGATGGGAATGTCCCATCACTTGGTGAGCAACAGCTTCTTCTTCTGTTCTCTAGCCATCAGAAAAAATAAGAGTGAGAAAAGATAGCTAATATCTATTAAATTTGAATAGTCTGCACACTGATCCACCCCATTATGTCATCCATTTGTCATCCCGATCGATATTATATCCCATAATAAGTTTATTTCAAGTTTTACCCAATTTTATATAAGCAATATAAATGTACATGCATTGTGACAGTATCATAATTCGGGAAGGCAAAGATCATAGTAGAATACCTTTCGACTATCTTTCAATCTTTTAAATATTCGGCACCTTGCAGAAGATAATGCCTCAGGTTCAGGTTCAGTGGTTTCAACTGTTGGAACCTCTTCCAACTTTGTTCTATTAGATGAAATTAGCCTTGAACCAGGCTTCTTCTTAGTTTGGAGAAGGCTTTTGGCTGAAAACACTCCTAGAGGAGTCTGTATAATTAAGACCGTATCTGGATTTGGAGCCCTGCAACAAACAAACTATTGCTTGTGAAGGACAAAAGGAGGAATAAAATGACAAGAATTCAGAGGCATTGATACAATATAATAACAATAACAATAATAAATAAATAAATCTGAGAGAAAAAAGGGTCAAGGGAATGACTATCCATACCTGTGATAAGCGCAGTAGGAAACCATTTTCGTAATCTGTTTCCCATTTTTCTCTAGAGAGTGCAACTGCATATAAAGAATGCAGTTATTAGAAATATTGTACACGAGTATAAGGAACAAGCCAACTAAAAGTAAAGATGCAATAACTTTAGAAACCAGGACAAACTGACAATATATGAACTTAGTAAGAAACATTCTTCCTCATGCATCAAAAGTACAGAGCAATAACAAAAACACAAAAAACAATAAGAATCTAACCTCCATGCGGTACCCTGCTCTGGATGCACACATGGCATGGTAATAAGTGGAGCACCTGCTACATTGCGTGCATGAACCATGGATTTGCTTACAGATAACACAAATCTGAAACAAAGGTGGCAAAAGAAAGCCGTTGATTAGTATTCAACTAAGATAACAATGAAAATGACAAAGAACAATCAAGATAAATGGCTGCATTCTGGATCATTTATAGACCTATTAACCCAAAACACATCTACTCTTTTGGTTCAATGTATATTGCCTAGGTTACTATCCATCAGTGTGGTGCAAAATTGTTTTCTTTTACTGAAGAATTTACTTCACATGTAAAGGATTAGTGTCATTTTGTTACAGTATCATATTCATGCGCTCAAAAGTCAATTTCAATGTATTTATAGTGGCATATATCATAAAAGATGTATACAAGAACAAATGATCCACCTTGACAAAAGAATTAGATGGAATACTCAAGATCCCAAGGGCAGGCTCCATCTTCTCATCACTTGCGAATGACACTTCAGGTCTAAACCAAGCGCAAGTAATATGAACCCACAATGTCTCGATATCTGTCGGCTTTAAAGCACCTCCTGTGGGCAAACAGCATGAAGAAGACCAGATCAGAAAATGATATCACAATAGCAAACTAAAACTTCATAAACATAGAACTCAACAAATTCACTCTGGGGAAAAAAAAAATTGCCTTTAACAGGACAGAGGCAACATTCTCGCTTGACTTCTGGTTTCTCACATGCTTTGCACACCCACGAAGTGAAATCTCGGACATGTCTTGCTCCATAGCATTCTTGATGAATGGCTATTTGACATCTGATTGAAATATAAAGCATTAAATATTTGCCTTTGTAACAGTTGCTTGTCAGCCATCATGATATAATGAACATCACCATGTTGTCGATACCTGTTGCATATGATGATTTTGTTGTAGTCCCAATCTTCAACCCATCTACATACAGCACATCGTTCTGTTGTCCACTTCGCATAAACGGGTTCATACTTTTCTGTCATAGCAACCAGGGAAATGCAATTAGTTTACATCTCCCCACCTGGTTATTGAAAAGTACATTCATATGCCCACAAGTGCAAAAGAAAAATACCTTGCAAAAAAGTAAGCAGCTTCTGCTTCCGTTCTTTTATAGAAGGTCGTTTAGGAGGTTTAACAGACACAAGAGCATTTTCATGAAACTCTGCTAACTGAAGCATCTGCAAAGTCAATTAAGAACATTTGATGTCCGTGAGAGACCATCGGCATACTACTAGACAAGTAAAAAAAAAAAATATCTATATATATAATTGAAAGTATAGTACAGACCCATTGTTCCAGTGCCAGTAAGGAGCCTTTAACTCTGACACTGGTTCTCCAATTTCTGGACTTGGAACCTGTGTGTCGCTCCCATTCACTAAGTGCTTGCTTTTCTGTCCCGCAGTACCCACACTTGCACACAACACTGAGAGAAAATGGATATGAATGAATTACTTCCAAATCTTATGTCACAGTGATCGCTAAATGATCTGCCTCATAAGGTGAGAAAAGACAAGAAAAGAATAAACATTATGAAAACACAAGACTAATAACAACATAACTTTTCAAGATAGAGTTAAAAACCAAAAGAGAAGTCAATCTTATGCTTACGAGTGAAGACTTGGAAAATAAATGCCTTCCACACCGTTACAGAGAACAGTAACCTTGTTAGGCAGCACCAGTTGTGCCTCATTTTTATTAGATCTGCACCAGATATTCATAATCGTCAGGGACTAGGGATGATAAATTAACTATTCATGCTATAAAAATGAAAGATTTGTATTCTGACATTCTAATTCATAAAATAACTAACAGAACATTTCTATTAATGAATTATATTAACGCGTTTCATAGACTTACTTGACTTTTGGTTGCTCCTTTTCAGAATCTGACAATTCGAAGTTAAACTTTACTTTGCAAGGAGGGCAGAAATAATCAGTGATGCCCCCCAAATTCTGCAAAAAAGAAATAACAAAGTCAGCGAAATCTAAAATCTCTTCATATCATTATGCAAACTGATTGAAAAAAATAAAAAATAAAAATTCTGATATTAGTTATGGTGTATGGACCTTAAAATAATTGGTGTTAATTCTATCACATTCTGCATGCACCCATACTCGGCAACCATCACACCGGACCTGCTCCAAAATAAAGTTCAACAGAATTAATAAGGAACACCAGTTCTAACACACAGTATAATATTCACCTACCCTAGCATTAGTTATAGGTCACTCACCCAACTTCCACTTTCAGACTGATTCCACTTCTTGCATATGCCACAAATATGTTTCGGTTTTGTTAACTGCCAAAAAGAAAAAGGTCATGACGTGTGAACAATTCACAAGCCAGAATGCAGGAGACTTGAAAAAAAATAAAAAAATTGAAACTAACATAAGAATACCCAAAATAGGCAGGTTGCTAAAAGCTACCTTCGCACATGATTTACAAAGGAAACGGCCTCCAGAAATTGGAACCTTCAATTTCTTTGGCAGTTTGAGGTCCGAGCCACAGCCTTCGCAGGCTCTCGTATATTTATTCTTCCTATAGATGTCCTGCTTGGAGATAAATACAAAATTCAATGACAATTGGCCTTCTAATGTGTAGATATAACTTTTATGATTATATTACAGAGAAAACCAATGTAGTTTGCATGTCTCATTTTTGAATTCCTTAGTAAAAGGAAAGCTTCTGCTACATTCTCAATAACAAAGCAAAGAGTAGGCAAAGGTCCATTAAACCCAGTTCTGCAATTCATTTCAATTCATATTTTCGAGCATGTTTGAGCAATTCTGCATTCATTACTATGTTTTAGTAATTACACAACACGGAGATAAAAAAGTACTCTTTGAAAAAAGTGATCTTAGGAGAACTTGCCAGGTCAACAAACTGATAGTCCAGATTGGAACCAGTAGCCTCTTGAACTCCTCTAGGTAGAGATTCATCGTACACTGGGTTCCCAGCTGCCATGTTTATATCTGCTAACAACTTCTCTGTAAACCCTTGTTCCACCAAAAATGCCTCCTCAGTTGCCATCTGGAAATCACAAGGCTTGCAGTTTCCCAGTTCAGACTGCTCTTGAAACCTATATCATGCAAAAATACTAGTTAACCACAACGGAATTACTGAATTGCACTTCAAATGCTTATTCAAACCGCAACAACCACAAACCTGCCTATATAATCCATAAACGGAAAAAGCGATCCCCTTTTAACCCAGGCATAATCCTGCTCAAGATCACATAAACCACCATAATATTAAATAACCACACTCTCCTAAACATTAAATAACACCAAACCATAAATAGTAAACTCCGTATAGAGAAATAATCTGTACCCTTTGGTTCTCATTCCCAGAGTACCCGAAAAACATGACAGAGGCTGCATCAGGTATGCATGCCCTCAGAACCAACTCCGGCGCTTGCGTCATTGGATCAATAACAATGGCAGGCCAGAAGGGCTCCTTCTTCCCCGGCTTTGCCCACACTATATCACCGGAATAAAAGTCTTCCGGTCCATACAACCCGTCTTTCCTCTGCTTCGAAATCCTCACTGCCTCCTCTACATCATGTTCATGTTCATTGACAATCTCCACAACCGCACACTTGCCATTTCCAACCAAATGCTCATGCACTGAAGTGAGTGTACTACACGAGCCGGAGTTATACTTCCTCGTGTTATAACTCTTATACGGCATATACCCTTCTTCCTCTTCTTCCTCCTCCGCCTCCTCCTCCTCCTCCTCCTCCTCCTCCTCCTCTTCCACTTCCTCTTCCTCTTCCTCTTCATCTTCACACAAACCCGAATACTTCTTTGAACCATACCCAATCCTCTCAGCATTACTCCTTACCTTCTTCCCATTCTTCTGGGGCTTCAAGCTCGGCTTCTCATCTTCCACATTATCACGCACATTACTCTTGCTCTCTTTCTTCCAATTCTCAATAACCGAGTCATTAAACCTCGACGGCAGTACCTGAACTCGTCCCCTCGAAGTCCTCACCAGCGGCGGCCTCGACACCTCCGCCTTGGCTTTCGCAGACTTACCAGCCTTCGATTTCGACTCCACCACCGCCTCCTCCTCTTCCTCCGGATGCGGCGGCGAGCACGACACTTCCGTGCACCACGAAAACCCACCCTTCTCCGCTCCAAGCAATCCCCGGAAGCTCACCGGAATAATCCCGGCGGCGACCTCGCCGAGCAAATTGAGCGGGTAATACCCGTCGCTCTTCCTCTTCTTCCTCCCCGAGCTCTCTTCCTCCTCGGAATCGCCCAATCTGCACCGCTTCAGACTCGGCATTTGCGATTTCAGATTCTTCTTGATTATCATCCTCCTCGAAAACAAACAAAAAACCTAGATTATCACTTCCGCATAATACCCACTCAACCTCCTCCTTCTAGAAATTAACCTAAGAAAACCCAACCTCGTCGGTAAACCCTAATCCCCAAATTGGATTACCGAAAACAGAGCCAATTCAATTCACCGAACTCCGACCTCCCCGGAAATTCTCTCCCGCGAAAATAGACTTAACGGAACAAAAACCGAGAACAGGGAGTGATTGGATTCAAGAATTCGACTAGACAGGAAATAGGGGATCTATCTATTTCCAACTGCTGCAGAGAGAATGAGAGAGAAATGGAACACAAAACATTACAATGCGAATCGCAATGTAAATTGTGTTGAAAGCCCAGAGAGACAGAAAGAAAAGATAATACTCGAGGAAGATTGCGAGTCTTTCTTCGATATAGTCTCTCTGTTTTTATCTTCTTTTTATTTTAGAGAGAGAGAGTGAGGAGAGAGAGAGAGTGAGGAGAGGAGCGAGGTGAGATGTGTGTGAGTTACAAACGTGCGCCTTACGTGTTTAGAGCACAATTCTTCAGAGCAATGGTGGTCATGGCCAATCTTTGGGTTTGGGATTTATAATTTATACAATTTTCGTGTAGTTACTTATTTTCGATGGCCATTTTGGGTTTGCCATGGTTGTTGTAGCAGAGTTTGTTCCACGGAAGTTGGAAACTTTGAGGTACTACAATGCCAATGTCCGTTTTCGGTTTCGAAATCCGATTTGGGTTGTGGGATTTGATAAAGATTTTAAAATTCGTGCACGTAGAAATGATTTTGGTAATGGGAATTGATCGTTTTTGAAAGCTGCGAGTTCTTGGCTGAAGGTAGCGGCAGTTTGATACATGAGACTGAAATTGTTCCACAATTTGTATGGGTTGGACAAGTATGAGCAAGTTGAAAGATGAAAATTTTAATGGGTTTGATTCATGGACTGTTGTAGATAAATTTTCTGTAAATTTGGTGGTCGTCGGAGATATAGGGGCGGCAGAATTTCGAAAATTCTTCAAATTTATGATTTTATTTTTTATTTTTGTTTTCCATTTCGTTATGTTTTCTACATAGTCATGACTGATGAATCAAGATGAAGAAGGGCAGGGTTTTGAGGTACGAAATCTGAGAATCTTCACGGGAGGGAAAAGCACGAATTTTCCCACCAATTATTTTGGGTACATCTTTGAAGTTGGGGTTGCTCTGTTAACAGCAGAGAATACTGTTACCGTTTATATCTGTCTTAATCATGAAAACTAAATCGTCCTAAATCGTTCTAATTTGCTTTTGGTTGTTGGACCAACTACTCTATGATCTAATCTAGTTGACTGGAACAATATGGAAGATTGAGTGATGCTCTGTGTTTGTGAGCATAACGATCTCACATCTCTTCGAGTTTCATGGTTTTTGTCAAAAGGGTTGGTTTTGTGCTCTGTTTCTGATATTGAAGAAGGGGCATGGCCTTGACCTCTAGTTTGGAAGTATTGGTGGGTGTTAGAGGTGGGTAAGTGGATTTAGAAAAATGAACAGTCCGGCGTCTTTGGATTTTGGTCGTGTAGAGAAGAAGTGGCATATGAGATGTATCATCTATGAAGGTGTTTTGGGATTTTAATGCAATTTTTTATTTAGAGAAAGCAAAAGGTATATAATGATGAATCACGGCAGACCTTAATTTGGAATAGCAAGTTGGATCATGTGGAAGAGTTGTGTCTGATACTACTATTCCTCTGTTTATAATATGTTGAAGCTTTAGAAGAAGAGTTGAAACTTGGAAAGGTCAACCGGTAGATGTAGCAGAAGAAATGAAGAATCAAATACAGAGTTGTAATATGGTTCAGCTTGACTTATGCAAGAAGAAATATGTACAGTACACACTGTATATAGGTCGCTGACTGGGCACGGTGCTGAGCTTCTTCCAAAAATGTTGGAATTCTGTTAAGTTTCCCTTTTTGGTAATGTTGGTTGTACTAGAGTTTGGCACTACACAAGATTGGTTTGGCTAATGTTGGGTCTTAGCTCGTGCCCATGCTTTGCTGCACTTATGTCTCTGAAGAACTTACATGCATTTGGGTCTGGTAGGAGTATGCTTTTTCAGAACAGATGAGCTTTCTTATAGAAGAGAGATAGACAAGAAGAGGAGAAGAGGGAGATCGATCAGAGAAACGAACTAAGCAACTTAGAAGATGGTGTTAAGGGAATGATGATATGGGACCCAAAATCTCAGAGCTAGTCTTTAAGTTTCTGAGTGCACAAAATGAGAGGAGGAGCAAGCTTTCCATTTCCTTTGGGATTTGGTGCATTCTTTGTGGTTTCTGAGCCACTGGCAGAATGCAAACAGAAACAGATTGTACTTTGTTGCACGTATGGAAATCTTTACAACAAAACAATATCTGTATTGCTAATTGCTCCAAGTCTGGAGCATGTGAAAAAGAGAAGCTGGTTCAAAAGTTCAAGAAAGAAAATAAGAACAACCTGTTATCTGAAACTTCAGACTTCAGAGCAACATTTTGCACATCCTCCGGCGTCAGGCAAAACTACCGGCAGGTCCAAAACAACAAAAACGGCCCACTTTCTGGGTAACCGGCTATCCGCATATGGCCCAAAGACCTGGTAGCAAGAGGGCATCAATCAAAAACACAACTGATTTCTACTAAAAACAAAAACAAAAACAAACCAAAAAAAATACAAAACAAAAAACAAGTAGTTGCACTTGATCAGTCTGTGTGCTAAAATCTTGTGTTCATAGTTGAACTGCAGAGCTTCCATTATACTAAGTCTTAGCAGATATATGTTACTCCTTTGTACTATACTGACCGAGTTGTATGGCTCACTCTCAGGTAAGTAAAAGTAGTAACCTTACCCCTTTTAAGTTTTAACATCATTCAAAAGAGGTTAAAACTTAAAACAACCCTTGAAATAAACTTATCTCTACAGACCCCAAGAAAGCAATTCATGGATATAGTGTGAAACCATAAGATTTTCCTTCATACCATATAATATGAACAAGTACAACTAGTTTTTGCTTCCCCAGTTTATTTAACATACCCTATTTACATCCAAACTGGCGATGCAGGGTCTAGAGTAGAGAGACAGTTACTACAGCGAGAAAAGGATGAAATACAAAGCAAGATTTTGGTGGGGGGAGGAGGGGTCTGGTTTATTGAGCGCCTAAACTGAGTCCAAGTCTACTACATCATACCAGGCTTAATACCACTACTGATCTCTTCCATATTACATAACCTAGCAACTACTTCATTCCTACATTCTTAGTAACGCATAATAAGTATTCAGTTATTGCCTCTAGGCATAAGTAGTTTCTTCAGTCTTTGCAAACCTTCCACGGATCCTCGGCTGGTTGTCTGCAAGAGCCTTCCTGCAGGCATACTGAAAGAAAAGCATTTCATTAGTTTCTAACCTTCAAAACAGGATCAGCTTAAGCCTAAGTGGTGAAAACAGTAGTTCAAGGAAAGCTAGTAGATATGAAACTTAAGAATGCTGTTCTGCCAATTCAAGCATCAAAGTTATGCATATTCTGACAGACATGAATCTCGGCTTTTGAAATGGTCCCCCAAGTAACGCTGGGATGGCAGCCGCAGTTGGTCATGGTTACAGCACATGCATATTGCAGCCTTAAGAATTTAAGTCACTATCGGCAAAGCATCCATGTATATTTATAGATCAAAAGCCCCAGGGAAGTATACAAAGATTAATATACTTAATCCTCATAAAGAACCCAACGAATATCCGATGAAAAGACATGTAACATAACAAACCGATAATGCTTGTTTACTATGCTGGCCATCTAATATTATATAGTTTGAGTGTGAACAATCTGTATAGAGCATGCATAAAACAAATGCCGTTTTTGTTTGTGCATGGCTATGCAGTCCTGAATCTTGACTATATCTTGAGGTAATTAGTTTCTGTATAACATATTTATTAAATATAATACAAGAGAAGCGCTACAGATCAGGATTTACCTTGATTTTCCTTCCAAAGTTCCTCTTTGTCTTCTTGTTCCTATATCTTGAAAGCTTTTTCCTGCGTTCCTCAGTGGTGCAGTCGGTGATGATAATTGACCGCTCAAGAGGAGGATGGATGAGGCTTATGTTACCGCTACCAAGAGTCTGTCATAAAAACTCAGTATCAATGACCCAGCCCCATCCTGTGAAAATGGCCAGACATGTCTAAACATTTCTCAGACTTTGGTACAAAGTCAATCATTGCACAGAGCTTGATTGAAAATAAATGATATGATCGATGCATAGGAAGTGCTCAGAGATCCTATCTCTGAAATGATTCCCTGATTTCTAGACATCAGTTGCACATGCATTAATCTACAGGTGGTCCACTGGGAGGAAGGGGTTTTCAATAGACTGAATAGGCAGTCTAATGCTATATAACAAGGATTTAGTTATATTTTGGTAAGAGATTCACCGATATCAAATATCCATTAAGATACCGGTGTCTCCTTTAATCATATTATGCCTTTTCATTAATTTATAACCTCTTCTATACCCAATCTCTGTGTTGTAGATAAGTGCTGTCTTGACTTTGTATGAAGTGATATATTTTGAATCTCCTAAATATGAAAAGAAAATAGCAACTAAACTAACTATACCTGACCTTAATATCTCCTTCACTAAATGCCCTCCGAATCCTATAAGCAGCAGCAAGATCCATTCCAGGTAAATCCATAAAATCAGGCTTCGTTGAAGCTCCTTGCATCCACTCCATTGAGCTTAGACAACCTGAGCTGCCACTTTTCTGGAATTGTATGTCACGAAGTGGTTTGTCTTCTTGAACTTGATTTCCATCTGTTCCCAAATCAGGAATTTTGATATCAAGAACCTCAGAAAGTGGTGTTTCTGTTGGATCCTTTTCTAGGATATCCTTGTCATAGAAAACATCATCCAATAGCTGTTCACTTTGAAGTGATTCAATGTCTGCAGCCTTGAGTCCTTGAGAGGATATGACATCTTCCCCACAAGACATCATTGAGGCGGCTGTCATGATATCAAGGCCAAGAACTGGTTCTTCAATGATAGGCTCTGGAGCTTTAAAAAGATCCCAATCCCCTCCCAGGTCGTACTCTGACATCATGGAGGCCTCAACAAGGTTATTCTGCCATAGACAAAGTAAAATCAAAATTAGAAAACCTATACCAAGATTCACCAGAACCTTCAGGAGATGATATAAGTCTCATTCAGGAGATGTAGAGTCAATCAGTGTTCATAAAGTTCAACTTTCGTTCCTATTAGACAAATGGCATTGGCTAGATGTGAACAACTAGCAACTTCTGTTGGAAGTATTAGCATTCACTAAAAGGATACAAGAACAAACAGAAAGCATACGACTTTGAAATTTGAAGGTCCTATATACGATCCTTACTAATGCAGATTGAGTTGAGGACTAACATATTGGTCGGCCATCTAGTAAAAACATTGCAAATAGCAGTGCATAAAATTCAGATGAACAAGTGGACAAGTGATACAGTACTAGGCCTTCATGAAATTGCTAATGCCAAAGATATGATATGAATTCCACTCCAAAAGTGCAGTTTTAACATCAAAAGTAAAATCAATGAGGACCAAGAAGATGAACACTTTTTACCTTTCCTCTACCCTTTTCTCACTCAAAAGTATAAAACAACTTGCATCTTTCCCTCGTTAGCATTAGTGTGAATATGGTAACAAAGCTAAATTTCCAACTGCAAAACTAGACACTACACCAGAGAAAAAACAGAGAAATTGTAGAACACGGAAGTATGAAAACGTCTCCAACTAAACAACTACCCCTTGTATCCTTTTCCAGATCCAGCTCATAAAGCTAGCTCCAGCTGTTTACCATGCATGCCCTGAGCAAATAAAGCCAACAAAAAGATCGAAATTTCTTTTCTTTTTCCTTTTCGATTTTGAAGAAACCCAGATACTGTAAAATTAAAACACTTTTACAGTGTTTTGGATTCAGAAAAATGGAGAGAATCCCTTCCTCCATGGACTAAAGCTGGAGAGAAACATAGATAAGATAAATTCTCTCCAAAAGTATAAATATTTGGAAACAAAAATGAGACTTCAGCGTTCTTCAATTGTCAAATATCTCAAATTCACCATCACTATATATTTTTTCAGCGTTTCTTTTCCCTAACTCAAATTCTCAAAAACAAGGCAACTAGTTTCCCAAAATTTTACATTTTTCATTCTTATTTCCAGCAACCAAACCAATAGCACAAGGATTGTCAAAAGATTCTGTTTTTATAAAATGAAAAACAATGAATATATGAAGAATCCCATTTTCTCAAGAAACAAACAGAGGCTTTCAGTGTTGTTTATCAGATTATACACTAAGACCAAAGTTCACAACTTTCTACTGAATCAGTCCAAACCCATCTCAGAAACAATCAAATCAATGCAGATCAAGCTAAATCCACAAGAAAATTGAAGGCAAATATCACAAATTCATGAAAAGTAACAACACATGCGTTCAAAGAGAAAGAGGGTTACCATTGAAACATTGAATTTCTGGTTTCTACAGAACTCCTCCAACTGCTGAAAGTCTTGAGGGGTGTTCTGGAAATAAGGGAACAAGAGCCCAGTCTCTGCATACATTCTCTAAAACCTACAATCTTCTCTCTTTGAAAAGTCACAAGCTTTGAAACAGAGAAACCTGATAAAATATCTCCTCCTTCCCAAAACCCAAGACAAGGCAAAAGGCAAGAGTAACAGACACACTGAAACTGAGTAGCCAAATTGCAAGGGGTTGTTTTAGGTTTTTGTGACTTTGAGCTACAAGGAGAGAGAATTTATATGAGTAATAATGAGTGGGAGCAGTATTCAGTAATATTGGGTGTGATGATGAGGACAAAGTAGGGAAAAAGACACAATCATTTTTTTAATGTACTGTCCCCATGTCAATTATCATGCTCCCTTTTTTATATATACTTTATCATTTTTATTGGTTTTTAGTTGTGATTTGTGAAATATACTCATTATTGTATTGCAATTTGTGTATAAGTGAGATGAGTTGCATCAGCTAAAATATCTGGACATGTTGGTGGGCTGACCACTGTCACTGTGGTTATCAATCTACACCCTCAAGTTCAATGCATTTTACTGTAAGATAGTTTCCCATCTTCTTGTTTAGGCTTGCAGCCTCTGTAACTTTTAAGGTTCACTGGGGGTCGGTTAGCTTAGAACAAAATTATCACAGTAAGGTATGGGTGCTTGTTCCCCAGCCATTAGCTTCTATAATCAATAGTGAGTGCAAAGGGATAATATGGAGTCGGAGATATTTTCACCTTGATTAACAATCAGCCGACAGTACAGTTTCAGCCTTTTGTTGACATATATTGTACAGTTAAATTTTAGGAAATTCTTTTTTATTTCTTAACAAATTTTTTGTATAATTACAGTTATATATTAAGATTTCTAAATTTGCTTATTTAATTTTATTATATTATAAGTTATTGAATGACAGATATATTCTCTTACGTAATGACTATTAAGGATAATAATTATACAAAAATGAGTAATATATTTATTCACTTTAGATTTTCCAATTTAATAATAATATATTGTATTCTTCATTATTTTTCTTATATATTTTTCATTTTCAAATTTTTCTACATATTATTAAAACATTTATATATCTAATAAGAGCTAAAATTGTGATTAATATCGATCATGTGACATACAAATTTATATTAGCATACATGTTGAAAGCATATACACACTAGTGGAAAAAATCACTTAGCCGACGGAAAAATAATATTTTCGTCGCCTAAGATCTACTTAGCCGACGGAAAACTATTCTGTCGGCTAAGAAAATCTTAGGCGACGGAAAAATATTCCGTCGGCTAAGAAAATCTTAGGCGACGGAAGGTTTTACTTAGCCGACGGAATATTTATATATAAATATAAATAATTATTTATGATAACTTAGGCGACGAAAAATTATTCCGTCGCTTAGGTTATATCTTAGCCGACGAAAATATCTACTTAGTCGACGGAACCAAATTTAAAAAAAAAAAAAAAAAAAAAAAATTTGGCGGGATAACTGCCGCTTAAATATTTTGAACTTAGGCGACGGAAAAATATATTCTGTCGACTAAGTTCAAAATTTTAAGCGGCAGTGATCCCGCCAAAAATTTTGAAATTTTTTTCGGTTCCATTCTATAACTTTCAGCTCTCTCTCCCTCATCCTCTTCATCTCTCTCTCCCTAGCTCGTCTGCTGCTCTCTCTCTCCCTCCTCTGGTTGCTCCCCCACCACAGCGGCGCCTCCTCCTCCTCCTTCGCCGCGGCACCTCCTCCTCCTCCAAGCAGTGCCGCCTCCTCCTCCTCCTCTTCTCGGCGGCAACTCCCACTCCTCCTCTTCTCGGCGGCAACTCCTACTCCTCCTCTTCTCGGCGCCTCCTCCTCCTCCTTCGCCGCGGCACCTCCTCCTCCTCCAAGCAGCTCCGCCTCCTTCTCCTCCTCTTCTCGGCGGCAACTCCTCCTCCTCCTCCTCTTCTCGGCGCGCGACACCTCCTCCTCCTCTTCTCGGCGCGCGACACCTCCTCCTCCTCTTCTCGGCGGCACCTCCTCCTCCTCCCGGCGAGTTTAGCGTCGGAGGTGGAGTGGAGTTGTTCGGGAACACGCAAACATAACCGTCGTGGTCGCCGGAGAAGAGGAAGAGAAGGAAAAAAAAAAAACCTAAAAAAACGAGAAAAAAAAACCGCGCCAATTATTCTAAAAAAAAAAATTTAAATTTTTACTTCCGTCGACTAAGATCTTAGGAGACGAAATATTCCGTCGGCTAAGAAAAACTTAGTCGACGAAAAAGTAATTTCCGTCGATTAAGTTCCGTCGACTAAAATCTTGGCAGACGGAACTATTCCATCGACTAAGTCCCACCTAGCCGACGGAATCATAAATTCCGTCGGCTATTGTCTTAGCAGACGACGGTTAGCCGACGGATCTTAGTCGACGACGATTCCGTCGACTAAGTTCTTAGTAGACGGAATATGTTTCTTAACCGACGGAAATATTCCGTAGGCTAAGAATCGTAATCCACTAGTGACATACAAGGTGAAAGAATATATATATATATACACACACACAAAATGATTATGAAAAACTAAATAACTTTTGAAATAATCTATCATGAGTTACATAATATAAAGGTAAAAAAGATTGTTGTTTAGCACATGTGAATAGAGAAGTAAAAGATAGTTCATGTTAGAAAATTTTTGAAACCCAATATATTGTTATTTGATTTTTAAGAGATTCATGTTTTTAAACTAAGGAACAAAATTATAATTGAAATATGTAGAGTGAACAGTAATTATACTGAGTATTTTTTATTTTTTTATTTTAGAAATAATGAGTTTTTGATGATCGATAAAGAAAAAAAGAATTTGAGGTCTAGTGTGAGTGAATAAGAGGTGTACGTAATGAGTAATATATTAAAATATATATGAAATTTTTAAACAAAGTTATTTTAGGAATTTAAATAGAAGTGTAGTGAGTAAATGATTGTATTTAATAATAAAATGAAGATGTGAATAGCATAAAAGATATAATTAATAAATTTTAATATCCTAATAACCGCACTCTAAATTTCAACTCCATCCGTTTTTACCATATATATGAAACCAAAATTATTGTTCCCCCGATGACATAAAAATCACATTTGCTGTATCTTGAAGATTGAGCATCCCGTCAAATTAATAAATCACGTTTGAGCCTGATATTTTAAAATAATGTCATAGAAGATGATTCAGTAAGTATTATAGTCGAAAGATTTTCTTAAAAACATCTAGTATCTATAAGATGAGAAGTGTCGCATGTCTGACTAGTTTTGCCTATAATATTTGACATTTGAGCTAGACGTGTGAGGACATAATAACCTCACAATGCATGGAATAGTTTTTGTTACAAGACAACCTATAAATATTGCTTTTGAGTTATTAATCAAGGGGGTGATTCATGGTGGCGTTGAAAGATTATGGAAGGAGACAAAGAACTCGTGTTTTATATATGCAGACTGGATAGGAACTAGAGTGGCGCATAAGAAAATGTAGAGGTCATAAGCAAACCATGTCAATAGGTCTTAATTTTGACCTTAGTAACTCTTTTGTTCTTCACTAAGAGAATGTTACTTTCGAGCTTAGCTAGCAGGACGTTTCCAGATTCATATTGAAAAGGACGTTTCAAAAATAAAAGTATAAACCGTGACCTTTGATAATACTGAAGGCAGCAGTCTCCAAATCCAATGTCTTCTTCTTCTTCTTCTTCTTCTTCTTCTTCTTTTTCTCTTTGTTTCACTGGAATATATATTTAGATACTTGGAGAATAATAATTATTAGCTGTAAAACTAAAAGTTATAAGGATATATAGATTCCGTGTCCAGCAATTTGATCAAAAATATTCAAGTTCTCTTTTGATATATATGGTGACCTCTACTCGTCCACATTGCAATTTGGAATTACTGGAGATAAAATATGGTTAAATGTCAACCCGGCCAACTTTAGTCCCTTTCTCAAACTCAAGCATATAGAATAAGTCTTACATAAAACGAAATGCATAAATGGGAAAAGGAGTGACCGACGCAAAGTAGACCATAAGATATACGTTCACTTTGATGTTGTGGGCGAAGGTAAGCAATCCCAGCACTGTTACCTTGTGAGAGTTCATGCTAATCTCATCCTAATTATCTATTTAGCTACAGCTAGGCTCGGATCTGAGATGAGGCCGACGAGGTGGCTGCCTCAGGCCCAAAAAATCTGGGGGCACCAAAATCCGGCAACTACATTGAGCATGAGGGATTATAAATGTCTGCTGACCATGAAAACTAAAGCTTAAAGCTAAAACTGTTTGAGTTTTAGTTTTTTGAAATGAAAAACAGATGAGAGAAATTATTGAGTTTAGAAGATAAGAGAATGGAGAGAGAGAAGTTTGAGATGGTGATGATGATGAGCAGTGATGGTTGTCGACTATAATAAAAATTGGATTTGTGGTTTATTAGAAGAGAAAAGAAGGGTTAACCACTTGTTTATCTTTTAACATTTTTTTTCTATCCTCATTGTTAAGTTAATATGTCCCCTCTGCCTTTAAAAACTGGGTTTTGCTCCCAAACTTATAAACCATTATGCCAGTTGTATTCCCCGTTACTGGTCTTCTCAAACTCCTCTGCTCAAGGTGAAGCTTTCTGGTTAGTTCATCTGATCGTTTGGCAGCCATTAAAAAAATTATATTTAGAGGGCATCATTCTTAAAACTCGCTTCAGGTCTTGAAATCTCAGGTTCGGCCGGGCTACAGTTTATCAAAGTGGTGCGGCTTCTTATTCTGATACAAAAACAAAAAAACAAAAAAAAAAAACAAACAGAAGAAAGAAAATTGAAAATGAAGGATGAATAACGCGTAGGTATAAGATTCTCAGCCGGACTGTACGAAGTAACAGGTTAAATATTAAGGAAGAAAGAGCGCTCATCATTCTTGATGATTTTGGGTTTGATTATGATAATATTTAAGCCAAATGGAAGCAAATAGCTAAGAATTATGACATAATGTTAGGTAATACATAAACACAGAACCAAGAGGAAAAGGATGAGCAGAGATCCGATACCACAATTATATATAGCATGATATGATTGTTGTACGTACTACGTAGTTGTATCTAACTGGACTTGAAGTATATATACAAATTAGTTTTATAATTAAAAGGAAGAGTGAAAGCGAAACCCTAATCAAGTAATCATGAAAACATGAATCTTCGCTATAGCTTGCAAAAAAAACTCCACTAAGAGGTTTCGTTTTCAGACGCATAGTTTAAACATGAGCAAGTCAAATAGCTTTCATAGAGTTCGAAAAGAAAATTCCATGAGACAAAAATGGAGTTCGGCTGTAAAGAATATATAGCGCAATTAAAAGTGATCGAGCAGCAGCTAGAAAAAGGGGTAGAAAAAAGTTTGGAGCTTCAACCAATTAAAGGGTCGCAAAGAAGAGTGGAGTATATGCTCTAACCCTTCTTTATCGAGAAATGAGGAGCAAGGAATGTACACGGCAGAGAGTTCATGAAAACCTTAATATTCCACATTTGGAATGAAAGAAAAAAAAAATGTAAAAGGGAGGCTTAGCTCTACAAAGAACCTAAACCAGACGAATCATTTCCTTCCATTTGGTGCATCCAGATCGGCGCACTTGGCAGCCGAAATTTTGGTGGTGAACTTTACCAGACAAAGAATGAAATAATGTCTTGTAGCTTTGCCAGTGATTATGGGAAATGGTTGTAAAGCTGCACTTCAGCTAGAACATTCATATTGGGGTTGGCAATGTGTCTCCCTTTTACACTTTCTTTTCTTTGGATGATTAGTGTGTCAAATTAGGTATTTGTTTCCAGGATCATGGTTTATGATGAGAAAGCTAGCTAGGGTTTAATAATGAACACAGAATTATGCAGCACTGGGTTGACCTGAGAGGAATATACTACTGATGTGATGAAGAGGAGGTGAACTGGACTTGGTCATTTGCAGGATTAATTAGCATCTCATTAGTTAATCACTTTTGATCATGACTTTATATATATATATAAAGAGGTGCTCTTCGCATCTAGTACTTTGGCCGGGGAGGTTGAGTGGGATTAAAACATAGCCGGGGTGGTATTACAAACTAGAACAGGTTAAATGTGAAGGTATTTTTATTGCAATATTGTGAAAGAGATGGGGTTCTTGTTATTACACTGCTAGCTAGCTGGTGAGGATCGTCTAGCAGTGCTTTTTGTCCAATTCTAATTCCAGAAGAACGAATTACAATTGCAATTGCAATTGCTTTGGTGGTTGATCTATCAAGGGGTCGTCTCACTTTAAGGCACTTTTTGGATTCTTTTGGATGTAAAACCTGAAGTGATGTTTCTGTTTTTGTATGACTATATGCAGTATATGAGAAAACATAAAGAAAAAAGGAAAAGATCAAAGCGACTAGTGCTATATGCACTCATGCATATATACGCTTTTTTGCCCCATATACTAGGCTAGGGTACCAGTATTCGTAGTTATGTATATGCACATATGTGTCATAATCAGTTGTCATTAGCCTATACCTTATAATTGTTATTGTCAATCAAAGACTAATTGATGATTTGATCTGAAGGTAGACAATACATTTCTTCGTAGATCGAGAGGATCGGAGTTACTTTAGAAAAATTACAAAATATATGTATTCTACAACATATACATACTTCAGAAAATGTAGCAACTAGGCAGTACGTACTGCAATATATTGGAGTATTTGGACATATACTTTGCATTTTATTCTGTTTTGATTGGTATGTGTACGTGCAGTCTTAGTGATTCCATAAACAATCTGATCTGGATTACAAGGTGAACATATATTTAAACTAGCTTTAATTTGCCAACAAGAAACTAACATCATATCAGGTAGATGAGAATGATACCAGAAATTTAGACTGATGTCTAAAATAATAAAGAAGAAAATGTGACTGATGAGTTTTCACATAGTTAATCAGTACTAGTAAATGTGTCCAACTCTACATCATTGTCATATATATACAACTATGGAAAATTTATGATTTTGCTAGAAAAAACTTGATAATACTGGTAGGGATAGTGATCATCGTCCAATACAAGAATAAGTGACTCAGTGGAGAAACAAAAGTTAGGTGAAATGACCCATCAGGTTTCGACGTCCTTTTTATTCTATCATATACTTTTATTTTCAAAGAGATTTTTCAGATTAATTTCACCAAAATATATTGCAATTGCCAGGTAAATGTAATTTGATTTAACTTCTTCACTAGGAAAAATTCCTGATTTATTTTACAGTCTTTACATCATTATAATAGACTCGAGTACTGTATCAGCAGAGTTACAGAGAAGATCGGTAAATACATTTTTGTTATGATTAGCTCATAGTTTTGTTTTGGCCACGATCCTAAGCGTGCGGAGCCGAGGTGAATAGCGAACAAAGAGAATGAGGAGTGTTGCGGGCGTGCCACCTCGCGGACGAGGAAGAGGTTGTATGCGTGCTTGACTTCTTGAATCAGACAAAAGGAGTTTCAGGTGTCACCTCAGATGAGGAATTTACGAGCACAAGGCGGTTGGTACTCACGGCAGCGTGAGCAGAGCAACTATAGGGAAGATTCCGAGGAATCGGGGTAGAGTCCGGAGAGCTCTGAAGAATCTAGGTGGCGGGGCGCTTAGAAATCAAGGGTTCGAGGTAACTCGAAGAGTAACTGGTTTGCAGTTTGTTGTGTTTGTTTGATTGTGTGTCAGCCATCGAGCTTCTTTATATAGTGGGAGCAATCCTTGCCGCGAAAGAAAGATAATCAGAATCCATGTTGGACTCTGCAACGTGAAGCACAAAGGAATTGTTCCTCCCATGCAGACCAATCCGCATGTGACACATATTCAACTCGCACAGTTCATTTAGAATAGGACACTGCTTCTGACGCGCCTCTCAACTGTAGAGTCCTATGCGGACTGAAATTAGGAGCAATCTTATCTCGCGGGGTACCACAGTTCATGTAGAAAACAAACTCGCGCGAACCGCGGACTCTGTAGCTCAATTCCACTTCGCGGGCTATGGCAGCTCGCGGGCCAAAAGAAGGTCTTTTAATTAATAAGGGCCACATGGATTGGCCCAAAGCGTATCAAAGACTGTAAAAAGTCTAAAACGATTAAAAAATGATTCGCGCGGACTCCGCGTGTGTCTAACTCGCGAACTAGCAAATCAGTTCGTCAGCGTGCCTAGATGCATTCCGCCAAACTGTGTGTTCCGTAGGAGACGTGCGAGCTCGCGAGATCCTCACTCCGCGCGGGACCTGTAGTCCGCGCGAGCTCTGTTTTTGTCCGAAAGCACGCGAGATCTTTTAGTCCGCGCGGAGTCATTCCGCGCGCGGACTTTGCATTTCATCTCGTGTGGTCTTGCTGGCGGACCATTATTTGTAAACTTAAAGAACTTGGGCTCGCCGGCTTACATAGACTAAGAATTTAATAAATATTTACATAGACAATTATTGTCCAGTAAAATATTAATTTGAGCGTAAACAAGTTTGTAGTGAAAGATGTTGAGATATCAATTCCACATCGGGAATATGAGACATTGCATGTGAGTTTATAAGTGTTTGGGTCACTCCACTATTGCAAATTGATTTTGGATGTGAACCTCAGACTATTTTATAATGATATCAGAGCGGGTTACCCACGTCTACGTGTGAAGCCCAATGACCACGCACACTCCACGTCACCCAAATGTTGTCCACGTGTTAGGCTTGAAAATTCGCCACATGTGCGGGGCGTGTTGAGATATCAATCTCACCTCGGGAATATGAGACATTACATGTGGGTTTATAAGGATTTTGGTCACTCCACTCATTACCAATTTATTTTGGATGTGAACGTTAGACTACTTTATCAAAATATAATAAATAATTTTGATCATAAAATCTACAGAGTGGAGGCATATCTCATCTCCTCAATTCCTCGTGCAGTACATGTTGTCTTACTCGAAATTTTGCAAGTACAAGTTGATATATGTACAACACAAATACACAATGGCAGTAGCACTGCATGCGTACATATATGGCTAGGGTTTCTTAGAATTCAGATGCTTTGCGCAGACATGGACGTGTATATATGCTTATCATTGATGTAGCAGCAGTCCCACTTGTGCAACCAGTATGCTAAAATCTACGAACTAGTTGGCATGTTGTGAGCTTATAATTAAGCCTGATGTGAATGAGACTACCTTTTATTGCATACAAGACTTGATCAATATGCATGCACACATATTAGAACAGCCTCGACTGTTTATATAAAGGAACTTTGTTCGCGCATGACATTCACAGATTCACTTGGTTGTACTTGTCCTCTCTGCGAGAGAGATTGAAGATGTCAGTTCACATTTCACATTATGGAGTTTGCGCCCATAAATTATTTGGTGCTTTATGCAAAGTTTTGTTCTGTGTGGAATACTGCCGAGCCTTTTAGTTCGCAGGGTAATCAAAAGTCATGCGATTTAATTCATTCATTATATGAGATGTATAGTAAACAATGATTAATTTAACAACTTTTTACTTTTTTTTGTTCATTATGACCTAACTATATGATCATCTATTTGGTTTTTCTTTAGCATAGTCAATCTGATATTTATGTACTATCACAAGGAAAATTAAGTTACCATAAGGTAAAACTTTTCTTGATCTACAGCTGATAGTCTTCTAGTAATTCATTCAGTTTAACCTATTACGTACCGGTGAAGCGTCATTTTCAGATCATATAGATATTTTCAACTTTAGTGTTAAATATAGCAATAAACCAAACACATCCAAACATCCCACTTGAAGAAAGAACCTAAACTCATCCCCAAACCTAAAAAACTAGAAAGAGTCAAGTACCTCCATAGTTTTCAATTCCTTAAGAGAAAGCCAGGCATATTAAACTAAAACAGGCAAGTACCTTTCATAGTTTTCAATTCCCGAAGGGAAAGATCAGAAAGGGATAGCCACTGCATAATTAGCATATCAGCAAGAGGAGCAAAGCTCCTGCATATCAAACGTATTGGATGCACATGGTGATGCCTACGAAATCTGCAATAATATAATCAGAAGTTTATAGCTTTATGCCGCTCTTGGCCGACACCTATATATATTATGAGGTAGAGCAAACTATTTTCATTAACTAATAGTCTAATAATGACTATATCAAACTCGTTAACACCGTTTTTAGAGGTTTTATTTTGTAGTTTGTATTTTCTTTACACAATCCCGAAATTTATTTAACACTTAACGGAAGTCAAATGAGCCATCGAATTCGGAAGAAAAGGCAGAGAAGGCAACACCTAGCGGGACTCAATAATAACGAGAGGACAAAGGATTCCAAGTCTTCCTTCCACCTTAGCATATAAACTAGAAACACTTAGATCTTTCAAAACTCCAGACAACCCACTAACGGACAACGAGGGCCACTCGAAATAACGCCGGAGGGGAACACAAGTCCATCTTTTGATCTCTAAGTAGAGGCTGAAATGATTTTAATGCAGACTCTTGAAAGAGAGCCAAGAGCATAAACAATCAAGAGGTCTATTTCTTGCTTGGTGTCCAAGCCTCATATTGACCTCCCTCACTATAGGACAATCTCGTGGTGGTGCCCTTGATTAGACCATTACCTTTTTGGGGAAGATGACCCCAGTGGCATGCATGTCGGCACCTGGCGGCTTGTGGTTGAACTGTGCAGATTCCGTGTGGCTTTGCTTGGTCAGTACAAGGGCCAGAGTTTAGGGTGGTTCCTTTCTCGACACTTCAGAGTTTTGGGTGCTTGATCTGGATGGTGGTTTGGACCAAAATGATACAAGAGCAGGGACGAAACTACAGCAAAAAGCTGTATGGGTTACAGTACAACCGAAAATTGGGCCAAAAAACCCTAGTTATATATACCACAGCCCAGCCAGCTAGAAGTCAGCCCAATTTTCGTCATCAGCCAGCAGATTTTTCTCCTTCATTAGCGTCAGTGCTGGCGGACACGGGACACCACGATCCACGATCTTCACTTCTTCAATCTTCAGCCTTCAGGGCCAGTAGCAGACGGAGGAGGTTGGCGTTGTGGTTCTGAGCACATTGGTAGCTCTATGTGGTTCCTTTGGTTATGGCTGTGCTGTAAGTTGTTCTCATTCACATTTCATATTTGCATTTTTCTATAAGGAGATCGAGTTAGTACTGATAAGTATGCTTAATATGCTGCATCAAGTTGTTGGTATAAGTTAAATGCGCGCGCCATCGCGTCATACACTAAGTTAGGAGATACAGCAGTGTAAATTGCATATTTTTGCTTATGCATTGGTCTTAAAGTGCAATGACAATGTTTTGTAGATAGGATACTCATCATCTGCTGAATCAGGAATTGTGGAAGACTTGGGCCTTACTGTTGCAGCAGTAAGTACTAGTATTTGCGGATTTTGTTTTGTTTTCATTCGTCTTTCTGCATTTGATGTACTTTCTTGTGATCATTCAGTACTCAATTTTTGGTTCAACAATAACGATTGGTGGAATGATTGGTTCATTAGTATATGGAAAGATGACAGATCTCGTTGGTCGTAGAGGGGTAAGTTGTTGTAATGTATACTTCAACACTGAGCCTGCTGAAGAATGTCAAATGTAAAATCTGAAATTTTCTTGTGTTGATCATTGATCAAGCAGACAATGTGGTTTTCTGAAATATTTAGTGCTGCAGGGTGTCACTGGCTCGCTATAGCATTTGCGCAGGTATCTAGCTTCTCTTTTCTGTCTTTTGTTTTTCTTGGCTTCTTTTGATTTTCTCTCTTTTTTGGGTTCAATCAGTGTAACATAGTTCCATGCTTGATGAAGAATGCATGGTGGCTGGATGTAGGACGGCTGTCAGTTGGATTTGGTGTCGGTATACTTTGCTACGTGGTAACCAGAATTTTGCAATACATGTAACTTTGTTTGTAATTGATTGTGTAAAACACATTATGTTATGATCATAATCTTATTTAATATATATATATATATATATATATATATATATAGGTACCTGTATACATAGCAGAGATAACACCTACTGATCTTAGAGGCCGGTTTACTTCAGCTACTCAGGTATTTTAATAATTTAAATCATTGTAAATGTGAGATGAACTGCCAGGATATCATTCTCTAATTTCTAGCCTAACTCTTATTAACTGCACAGTTGATGCTTTGTTGTGGAGTAGCACTGATGTACTTCCTTGGAAATACCATTCCCTGGCGGACCTTGGCTTTAATCGGTAAGTCATCTGTTCGTCCTACCTGGATTAAATCTGATCATTTGCATCAAAAATTGAATCTAGCAGTTAATATTAGTTTCCTTTGGATTCAGGTGCTGTTCCATCTCTTGTACACATAGTAGGTTTATTTTTCATTCCAGAGTCTCCAAGGTGGCTGGTGAGTCCAATTCTGTATTGATCACTGATACTGAATCTTTTAACCAGAATGCTCACGTAGATTGATACAGTACTTGTCTGCAGGCTAAAGTTAGTAGGAAAAAAGACTTTGAAGCGACTCTTCAGCGCCTTAGAGGAAAGAACACTGACACATCTCAAGAAGCAGCTGATATCATGGTAACCTTCACATTCCAACTTTAGGTTTTTCTTTTGGATAATATACAGTTTGGTAGCCATGAAATAAAAGGAAGCTCTTACCATTGTTGTAGGATTATACAGAGATGTTTCATCAAAACTCAGAAAGTGTCCTAAAGTTGTTCGACAAGAAATATGCCCGCTCACTCATTGTAAGTCGGCTCAAACAAATATAATGATTCTAGTGTTCCACTTTCACTTTTAATGATTCGTATGCGTTCTTGAACTACTTAGATTGGAGTTGGGCTCATGTCACTGCAACAATTTTGGGGTACCAATGCAGTAGCATATTATGCAAGTTCTATATTTGTAGATGCAGGTAATCCTAAGCTCTCCAAGTTTGTGTAACAAACTAACAATCATATACACCAATGCAATATAACAGACTATCCATTTTCTTTCAGGGTTTTCAAGTAGCATTGGGACCATATCATTGGCTATCATAGGGGTAAAGACTAAAGATACAAGTTTCACAACTCCAAGTAAACAGACTGTCGTGTGATTCTAACAATCTGGATGTTTTCTTTCACAGATAACCTCAAAAAAAAAAAAATTAAGTGTGTTGTGTGAAAATTAACCCAACCCACTTTCGATTCCTGGTTCCGTCCCTGTACAAGAGCATTATTCATTCCTTCCTTTACATCATCTTCAAAATCCCGGGACCTGGAAATCATGCCGAACTGTTCCATTTTCAGTTGGTTTAGTTCTCAAGGACCAGCAAAAAAGCATTTAGTGGAAGAGAACTGCCTTTCTAAATGCATAATGTTCTGCTAGAGGGGCAATTCTATTCTCTTGGCAACTCAGGCCAAAATGAATGTCTTTTGCGAGTAGGGCTAAAATGGCGTACACCACAATGTCATATGGGTATTGCCCAGATTGGAGCAGTGATTGGTAACGCTCTGCGTAACAGTCAAAGCATATACTCAAAACAGTTCCAAGATATATACGAACAACGGCCAGTTCAGGCACTAACCAATTCAACTTGGCCATAGTCCAAACCAGAAGAGGCCAAGAGTTCAGAAATCAAAATAGCATGAACTGCTCAGAGCACCAGGATAAAATTGGGAGAAGAGACATTGGACTAGAGGATGGAAAGGAAAGAGAGAATTGTGCTAGCTTAAAAGCAAATAGTTAACCATTAAGCAATCCATACAATCCATTTGAACACTATTCTACTTACATTAACACTACAAAATAGGCAAAGCTGAGCTCAAAATATGTTCCACAGTCAGAGCACCAAACTTCTAAGCCAAACAAATTCAGTCAGCACAACCGCATTACCCCATTTACTGGATCTTGGCCCTTGAGAAGTCCATTTCTGGATGCTGCAAAGTGATGATGCGTACACATTAGCGAATTTGATAGCAGGTGCCGGAAAATAATTTCCTAGAAGTGAACAAAAAGAAATAGTGTATTAGAGCCAAAATACATTACCTCAGACATAAATTTCTTCAAGATCTCCTGCTTCTGCATCTCCTCACTGGTTGGAAGGCCCATCTGTTTCTGCCGCTGGTCAAACTGTCAAGTAAAACATACAGAGCTTAGAAATCATTTGTTCACAAAGAGCATAAGTTTCAAGAAGAGGAAAGTGGGAAACAAGTTAAACAGCTGTAGAGTTTACCATCATCTTCTCAACAGTTTGACGTGTTTCTGAATCTAGGTCCGACAGTTTGCTAGGCTCCGGTTCAACTTTTTGAGTGTCAATTTCAGGGTCACCTTTCAGCAGAGCTTTCCACCACTCCAGTTGGTTGTGTTTGGTCAGGAGAATGGAGACAGCAGTTTGATCCTCTGCAAAGGTGATGGTTAAGTCATTAAATCACTCAACCAATCACAAGTGAGTACTCCTCCATAACAGGTACTTCAGAAGATATAGCAATTAACATGAAGCAGTCTCCATAAACACAAGCATTTAGGTGTGCCATCATTACCATTTAGGACTCAAAATTCTCATTTAACACTGAACAGAACAAGAAAGAAATGTCATGACTCCACATGCACTAACATACCTATGCTCCATAAGCAATCATCAGGCTTGATAGACTGATAGAGCTCCCCCTGGAAATGTTAACATACATTAGAACCAGCCCAGAATATTTAACATAAATATCAGTTAATGCAGACTAGGACAATCATCATCGTCATATAATCAGTGTTTTGATAAAACTATATTAGTCATCCACCCACATTCTCATTTGCCGCTATTTTTGATCATGTATTATCTCTAACAAAATTTACTGTTCTGCTTGAAATTTACGATTAAGTAAACGACTACATGCAATTATGCATTCATAATACAGCTAGTGATTTGTGGTATATGACAAACCATTAAATTAGTCATTCAACACATTCTCATTTGCCGCTATTTATGATCACGTATGATCTCTAACAAAATTACTGTTCTGCTTGAAATTTACCATGCAGTGAACTACCATATGCATTCATAATACAGCTAGCAGTTTGTGGTATATGACAGGCCAGTAAGATAAATTATAAAGCAACAGACTTACATCAATTATAAGAGGCTGACCCTTCAATCCAAACTTCAGACGGTTCTTCTTTGCCTCATAAACAATATCCCTTGATTTAGTTCCAGCAGGCACCGGGATGATTATATTAACCTCCTGCAGACTCTGGGTCCATGAGTATTTCTCCATATCAAGCCCATTCCCTTTGTTTGGAACTGCACATAAACAATCAGAGTTACAATTATGAAAATACAACTATACTCTGTGTACTAGGGGCAGCCAATACAATTAGCACTTGTATGAGAAATTGAATACCACAACAATCACATTATCTTTCCCCAAGCATATGATTTAAAATGTTCAATTTCTTACAAACCTCCAGATATGCCACAGAACAATAAATTCAAGATCTTCCACATAAATCACCCAGTTTCAGTTTAGCAGTTCTCACACTGAATCTTCAACCAAATCAGTCTCCACATCCTATCACATTTCCTAAAATCCAAACATACGTAACAACCACATTGCAGAACCACAACACATCTACTAACAGATTCCAAGTCCAAAACTTTCCACAATATATAAATCCATTGTTCTTCAGCGAAATTCCAAACCAATTCTAGAGTTCATACATTTTATCCCACTGTCTTCCATATATGCAAACACATGTTTTTCCCTAAAATCTCAAATCAAACATTTCAAATTGACACATCTCGTTCCTAATTCCACCAATCAAACAAAACCATAACAATCATATAAATTATATAAACCCATTGTTCCTCAGCCAAATTCCAATCAAATTCTAGAGTTCAAACATTTCATCCCATTGTCTTCCACCCTACACAAAAACACTTCTTTACTCAACAATTTCAGTTTTACACATCTCAATTCCTAGTTTCAGCAATCAAACAATATCATAAAACCATATAACTATACGAATCAATCGAAAAGTTTATATCTTTGAACAGCTAATGATCCATACCTCTCTTGCCACTCTTCTCCTCCACCTTCTTCTCCTCCGCCACCACCTTCGTCTCCGCCTTCGCCTCCTCCTTAGCCTTCACCTCCGCCTCCGCCTTCTTCATCTTCTCCTCCTCTTCCTCCTCCGCCCACTTCTTCTTCCTCTCCTCCTCCATCTTCTTCCTCTCCCTCTCCCTCTCCCTCACCGCCTTGAAAATCGCCACCAGATCCCTCTCCGCCGTCGGCCGCCGCATAAAATCGCTCTCCTGCGCCAGAAACTCCAGCACCTTCTCCATAAATCCCGACGTGTTGTTCCGATCGAACTTCGTGCTAAACGACGTCGCCGCCACTCTCGCCCCCGACGACGATGAACCCGAACCCGAACCCGACGACGACGCCGATTTGGCTTGCGGCGGAGACTTCTGTTGCTGCTCCTCTTGAATATCGGAGATGATCGCCATGGCTGATCGAAAAGTGGAGAGCTTTAAGATTGTTAGGGTTTATGGTGCTCTGTAATTTTTTGAGCTCAATTTATATAGTGAGGGAGTCTGGTTTATATAGTGAGAGTTCCAGACAGTTTTTTTTTTTTTTTTACCAGTTGGGATTAAACTCTCCTAATTTGTTGTAATCACGATAATACCCCCATGAAGACTGTCGAGTTCTTCGGATCATAGTCCAACCCTAATTTTGGACAAAGCATGTTTTGACTTTTGAGGCTTTCTATTTGCTCGGTCTAGACTCTAGACTAGGTATGGATTTACAATTGATATGTGTAACACATCGACTTTAAGATTAAAGAAATGTCAATTTGTTGGATATAATCATGAGAAACGAAAACGCCGATCATATGACGCATCAGCTTTGGCAACTATATACTTCTTCTGCTTTGGGTTGTTAATACCACGTGATTCATAATCTTCAATAGCTTTTTCTTCAGCCTTGTCTTTTTTTAGGTACTTGTCATGTTCTTCTTTATTATGTCTTTATATAGTTTCAATCAAATGGTGAAAGACAAACTTGTAGTAATAGATGAATCTCTTACCGTTCTTGCGGTACTCCTCTCCATATTCATTGTAGACAGCTTTAAAGAATTTGGCTCATTCTACTTTTCGTTTAACGACATCATCTATGTTTTTTTCTATGCTTACGGTCGGAATATACTCTTCAAGGTCTGCCCGTATTCCTTGGTAAGGTTTTGCTCTCTGTTAAAACTTAGGATATGCATGGCACATGATCTCCCATATTTCTTCGTCTGTTAATAGTGAAGGATGCTAGTATAATTGCCGAAGTTTGTTCCTACATGCAAGTGAGAATTCGAAAACCAAGATAATATGTTGAACTATTATTGTTTGTTTAGCTTTTTTATATTATGCTAAACACTTTAAATGAAAATGATTATGATTACTGAAATATGCAATTGTTGTGGCAATTAACATTCCTAACTGACTCGGTTATGTTTTGTTTACTTACACATCGTTATCCACTCTTACTAGCATCTGTAGGAAATGTTTGAATACTTCAAGATAATCGTGTTCCTCTGGATGCAGCTTCTTGGCCAAGAGACAAAGGAATCATGGGTGCAGAGTTTGATACTCTTCATGGTTCAATGTGTACCTTACTCCGACATTTACAACTATGTTGTCAACGGTTAGTTTGCTTATTAAGTTTCCATTTCTCATCATGTTGACACAGTTTCGAATGATGTCTCTGCATTTATTTTTAGGAGATCAAATAACACAGTGAACCAAAATTGATTTTTTTCAAGACAAAGTGCATAATATGTAGATAAATTATGAGACCTATAATAAGATAGCAGAATGATATGTTAATTCTTTATTATCTTATATATGTTATGCTTTCTTGTTCAGAGTGTAGTTTTTTTTTTTTTTAGTTTTGTTGATTTGGTGCAGATGGTGGTGGTGATGATGAGAGATGTATGTGGGGTTAGACATAAGAAAGTCTCTTAAGGTTCTTCAGAACTCGTCTCTGATTCTTGCAGAGGACATGATTTGTATGAAGGACCCTGTTTCTACTGCTTCGTCCCGAGCCGGGAAGGGGTCGCGAGGCTGAGCGAAGTAAAATTCTTGGGTCCTTCACACGGAAACTGCACAAGTAATAGCGTCACGGGGTCGGGACTGGGGTGGCCCAGTCTTCGACTCTCCGATGCTTAAGTTAGCTGTGAGTACTTGTACGGTAGAGGAATGTGAAAGAGAGAGAGAGAGAGTGTGTCTTTTATGATAGGTTGAAGTTGTTTTATAGGCCAAGCTTGGGCACCTTGGCCTTAGTCTCCAATGTGAGACTACTTGCTATCCTTTGGAGTGTCTCCCCTTTTGGGGGTGTTTTGCCGCTAGAGTGACTTTGGCAAGCGGTTTGTTACCAGCCCTTCACTCTTTGGATGCCCGTGAAGGGCTCACCAGGGCTATCACGACCAGATATTTGTACCTTATTCTCGGCTCAGCTAAGTATTTTGGCTATGTACTAACAAGTCCCCAGTCCGAGAGAGTTCTTGGGTGGGGAGTTATTCTAGAGATGTCGAGAATAGGTTTTACCCGGGTGCAGGAGGCATGGTGCCGAGTCCCCAAGTCCCCATGCAAGAGTCGCAAGGTGACGGGGGTGATGTTCCGAAAACAGGTTGGCGAGAAGAAATGTTTGCCGCTGCCCTGGCAAGTCAGTCCGCGCTTGGTTGGGGACACTCACTATTGAGCGTTGTGGGCCGTTGTCTTGGCGAGTCAGTCCGCGCTTGATTGGGGACTATCGCTATGTGGTGAGTCAGTTCGCGCTTGATTGGGGACTGTCGCGATGTGGCTAGTCAGTGCGCGCTTGATTAGCAACTGTCGCGATGTGGTGTTGCGGCCGCTGCATGGCCAGTCAGTCCGCGCTTGGTTGGGGAGACTCGCTATTGAGCGTTGCGGGTCGTTGCCTTGGCGAGTCAGTCCGCGCTTGGTTGGGGACTGTCGCTATGTGGCGAGTCAGTCCGCACTTGGTTGGGGAGACTCGTTATTGATCGAGCGTTGCGGGCCGTTGCCTTGACGAGTCAGTCCGCGCTTAGTTGGGGACTATCGCTATGTGGCGAGTTAGTCCGCGCTTGGTTGGGGACTGTCGCTATGTAGTGAGTCAGTGCGCGCTTGATTGGTGACTGTCGCTATGTGGCGTTGCGGCTGCTGCGTGGCGAGTCAGTCAGCGCTTGGTTGCAGAGACTCGCTATTGAGCGTTGCGGGTCGTTGCCTTGACGAGTCAGTCCGCGCTTGGTTGGGGACTGTCGCTATGTGGCGAGTCAGTCCGTGCTTGGTCGGGGACTGTCGCTATGTGGCAAGTCAGTGCGCACTTGGTTGACGACTGTCGCTATGTGGCGTTGCGGCCGTTGCGTGGCGAGTCAGTCCGCGCTTGGTTGGGGACTATCGCTACGTGGAAACTGAAAATTGGGTGAGCCGCAATTTGTGTTCTAAGGTTTCGGTGGTTCTACAAACCTCAGATTGGGAAGCGTCTCACTTCACCCTTGATCGAGTGGGCGCGAGTGCTTGGCTGTTTGCAACCAGCTTCATTGCCACTACGCGGATCCACTGTTTCACGGTATGAATTGGTGGCATTCTTTGTCTTTGGATTTGTATGTGGGGTGAATGTGGCGGTTCACATGTTTGTGATGTTGGTAGGAAGCCCATGGTAAGAGTTTTGTTGTCGGGTTGGTTAGGGTTAAGGGGTCTTCATGTCTCGTCCTGAGGTCCCGAGCCGGGAAAGGGTGGCGGGACAGGTCGTGCTAGTTAGCGTTTGTAGCTAGAGAATGCATATTTGAATGCTGGTTATTTACACATGCTGTGTGTGAAGTCTGTGATTGATAGAGATAGATGTACAACAATGTTTGGTTTGTAATCATGTGAAGCAAGTGTATGTGGTTTGCACATGGTTTACAAGTATGTGTTTAGCATGTGCATGAGAATATATTATGATGCATGTGGCATGCTATTTGTATGATACAACTTAATTGAATAGTGTGAAGTGACACTTATATGAAGCCGTGTAGAGCCGCTACGCGATGCGCGGCGACTCTAGCAAGACCAGTGGAGTCCGCGAGGAATGGCGAGACAAGAGGAGTCTGCGGAGTCTGGTGTGGCAAGCGGTGTCCGCGGTGAGAAATGAATGGTCTCGGGAGGGATGAAGAGAGGAATGGCCTTGGGAGAGGCACCGAGACCCGAGAGGGGCCCCCCGGGAGAGGGGTGTGAAGCGGGTCATTTGTGCTGGCACGTTCAGTCTCAGGAAGGGGAGGTGTTGGGCTGCAGAGTCTTTTTTTTTTCACTCTTCTGTTGGGATAGAGGAGTCCCGGGTAGTCGGGATGGAGAGCTGTGTGGGGGTGTCCGTCAGGGGAACTACTAGGGATGTCCCCACACGGGGTTTAAGAACTCTGACGAGATCAGAGAATGCCGCGAGGAGCTGGCGAGGCGAGACCAGGGGAGTTCGCGAGGGTCTGGCAAGGTCAGCGGAGTCCGCTAGGGGGGTCCGCGACAATGTGAGTCCGAGAGGGGATGACGGGACCTGCGGAGTCAGCGAATGGATGACGGGACCTGCGGAGTCCGCGAAGGGGGCCGTAACAATGTGAGTCCGCGAAGGCTGGCTGAACCTTGTTCGCGAGGGGCTGGCGGGACCAGCGGATTCTGTGGGGGTCTCGGGAGAGAGGCACCGAGACACGAGAGGGAAGTATCAAATGGGTGCCAAAAGCGAAGACAATTGTTTGCGAAGGCATGTCCCAGGGGGGGGTGCCGAGATTGGGGTTGCGAGACCAAGAGCGCTTTCCCGCTTCAGCTGAGAGAAGCTGGGTGTCTAAATCAGTTTTTCTGAGCGCTGCTCACCGGTGCGTGGGCCTTGGCCGGAGGTCGGGGTGGCCACGCTGGATTCATTGGAAGACAGTGTGCATGATGGCTGGGAAGGTGAGCTACCTTGTTGTGGCACGCCCAAGCGAAGGAGAGAAAGTCAGATCTACTTTCTCTCTCCTCGGGATTTCTGGGCAGATGATGGCCATGGTGAGCGACGTGAGGGTCTCCACTTGAGGACGGCCCTCCTTCTAGTGTCAATTATTTCTACCTGCTTCGTCCCTAGCCGGGAAGGGGTAGCGAGGCGGAGCGAAGTAGAATTCTTGGGTTCTTCACACGGAACCTGCACAAGTAACAGCGTCACGGGGTCGGGACTGGGGTGGCACAGTCTTCGACTCTTCGATGCTTAAGTTAGCTGTGAGTACTTGTACGATAGAGGAATATGAAAGAGAGAGAATGTGTGTCTTTTATGATAGGTTGAGCTTGTTTTATAGGCCAAGCTTGGGCACCTTGGCCTTAGTCTCTAATGTGAGACTACTTGCTATCTTTTGGAGTGTCTCCCCTTTTGAGGGTGTTTTGCTGCTAGAGTGACTTTGACAAGCGGTTTGTTACCGGCCATTCACTCTTTGGATGCCCGTGAAGGGCTCACCAGGGCTATCACGACCGGGTATTTGTACCTTATTCTCGGCTCAGCCAAGTATTTTGGCTATGTACTAACAGACCCTATTGATGAGTTTCATAAGTATCGGTGGTTATAAAATATTAGTAATGATCATTACTAGGTTATGAGTTCTTGTAATCTTTATACTAGTTGCAATAATCATTTGTTTAGTGCTAATTTCAATTTCACAGTATTAAGTAATAGATTGTGTAATTAAAAATCTTCTAGTTCTCATCAACAGAGGTACGCATACGTTATTTTTATACATGAGTTATGTAAGGCGACCGTGATTGTAATGCATGTATCTTCTGTATGATATTGAAAACTACAACTATTATCCAACTTTGTCTTCTATCTTCTGCCTAAGATTGTAATGCAAGTCTACTTTTTGTCTACAACAACTATCAATGTGATCTATAACAACAACTATCAATGCAATACACAATGGAATGTGTAATGCAATAAACAACTATCAATGTAATGCGTAATGTAAAACAAATTGTTTTGGAAGAAAGAACAAACCGCAGCAACCGAAAAGATTGCAAGAAGAAGTTGGTTTAGTAGTGATGCATAATTTACATCTATCAATGTAATGCACAATTAATGTAAGGCCTCGGAAGCTAGTTGCATACATGTATAGTGGCTGCACAGCCCTTGGAACCTTGTTCTTTGCAACAATGTTTTCTGCAAATGAATCATAATTCTTCGGATGTCCTCTCTCAATGTCAACTGTTTCATAGAGTAAAATTAATCAATACATGAATGTGTTATAATGAAAACGAGAAACCGTAAACCCTAATTTAGCTTTGAATTACCTCTATTTCGTCATCGAATTTTTCCCTAGCCTTGTCCTTCAGTTTGACATACACGTGTCTGTTCGATATAAATCCCCTAGTTGGGCTTCCAAAGGCTTGTAGTCTGTCATGATGTTGGTTTTAAGGGGAGAGAGGCAGTGATGGGGAAAGGCGCGGTAGAGATGAAGAAGTGATGGGGAGAGAGAGGGAGTAAAGATGAAGAAGTGGAAGAGCAGAAGTGGGATCTGGAATTGGGATTAAAGAGTGGATCCGGGCCAATCTGAAATTGGACAGGACAAGATAATATATATATACCTAAATTATGATCAATTAGTGTGTGTATATATATATATATTTTGATAAGATGGTTACGATCCATTTGTAGGTGTTGTGGAGTGGCAGAGTGAGAATCACGTACATGTTGTGACTTAGGGGTGTTCTACAATGTTGAACAATTGTGTTTGGATGAAGAAAATTCATTTTCCACATAAATTTCAAAGTTATGGGAATTACAATTTTATGAATTCAAATTTCATTAATGGAGAATTCTATTATTTGGATTTCATGATGTAGAATTTTAAAATGACAAGAATTAGTATTTAGACTAGCCTCAGTTGAGGTAATTGACAAATGACACCTATGTTGTGAGGAATTTAAGTCGAGAATTTAAGCTTCTAAATTACACAATTATTTCCTATGAAAATTGCAAATTCTACTAGATAATAATCCAAACAGTGAAAAAAGTCCAAAGAAATTGAGAATTCCTTATTTTTGATTAAATTCTCAAGAATACACCTTTATCCAAACACAGAGTAATGAATGCCAATTCATTAATTGAGCTCTACAATAACGGAGAGTGTTCTAATGTATGCCTGCCTGGCAATGCTAGCATTCCATTAACTGTTGAGATGGTGTGAGGAGGAGAAGAACCCGTGAAGTGATTAAGTGATGGAAGGAAAGAATGGAAGATCAGCAACGTACCATGTACCCTCAATACCAAACAGCCCGTGCTCGCTCTTTTGCTATAAGAAACATTGTGGTCATTAGCTCTTTAGAATATCTTTGTGAATGCATCCACGATTGCTATCAACTTTACATAACAATCTTGAAGAGACATGACATGCAAAAGTTAACAAGCAAGAGATTCGCTTTTGTTTGCATTACCGGACCTCCACCATGGACACTTGCATCTGATCGCCGTCGGTAGTATAGGCACCGATGTCACTTCCTTGTTCATTTGTGACATTGAAACCAAGTTGATTTAAACTGACTCATTGGAGTTGAACAACATATGAATCTTTAACCAACTAGCTAAACCTGACACCATTTCAGTAGAAGGAAACACTTGTTACATATGCAGCTTTCAATACGAAGTGTTATACTCAGGAGCTCTCTTTTATGAAATCTTGGCCACTCGCACCTCTGAATTCAATATCCATGGTCCATTGGTAATTCCTCCTGTTTTAGCCCACGATCCTCAACGTGCTGAGCCGAGGTAAATAGCGATCCAAAGAGGATGGAGAGTTGCGGGCGTGCCACCTCGCGGACGAGGAAAATGTTGAGTGAGTGCGCATGCTTGACTTCTTAATCAGGCGAGCGGAGTTCCAGGTGCCACCTCAGATGAGGAATTTTACAGCACAAGCGATCGATACTCACGGCAGGGTGAGCAGAGCAACAATAGGGAAGTTTCCGAGGATCAGGGCGAGTTCCGGAGAGCTCTGAAGGGTTCTAGGCGGCGAGGCGCTTAGAAACAGGGTTTCGAAGAGGCTTCGAAGGGATATAGGCTCCTGGGAGCGCTGAAGGTTTCGACGAGGTCGAGAGGATTTTCAACTAGGTTGAAAGTTGTTTTGTGTTGTATTTGAGTATTGTTTGTTGTAGAGAGTTCTGTAAGCCGTAGAGCTTCTTTATATAGAATTACTTAGGGCCACATGTATTGGCCCAAAACATGTCAAAGACTTGTAGGAGTCTTCAACGATAAATGTGGCGTAGGCGATGTTAATCACTTCGTGATCGTCGCTTTGTTCTAAACAGTAGAGTTTGCCTAGAACACTTCTTGGACGTATGCTCCTTCTAAGCACTATATGAGTGCCCTTGATTACTAGAACTCTGAACGTGCATGCAAAGTAGATATGCACAGCTTGCATGTATATCTTCTTAATCAACTAGAATTAGGAGCAATCATATGCTTCACATCTGGGTATGCCTCACATCTATTGGATAACTATTGCATGGGATAAGAACCCTTGCCATGCACGTACAATATCAACCAGTCATCCTTCCCTTCTGCTTTATTCAACCAAGGATAAGACAATGATGCCCTAACCTTTAATTAAACAAGCATTCAGTAGTGAGGTACCCCCGAGCCAGCGTCGAAATGCTTTTCAAGATACGAGCGAGATGCTCTCCTCATTAAATACTGGCGAGGTCGCGCCAATCCACAAAGTCGAGGCGAGGCTGCCAGGTCGATGGCAAGATTCCATCAAGATGTCGTCGAGATGCTCATGTAATTAAAGGATCACAAGCCATGCACGTGCTCTTGTATATACAAGTTGACGTACGATGCTAAGTCGGGGCGAGGTGTTCCCTCATCAATTAAACTCCTCTTGTACGCAAAGTCTGTTACGCGGAGTCCATTCGTACGCGGACTGTCATTCGTACGTGGACTGTCCAGCTCGCAAGACTTTCTGACGGGCCATCACTTGTAAACCCATTATTCCGGGCTCGCCGGCATGACGTGGATCATTAATTTAATTAATATTCACTAAGACAATTATTGTCCAGTAAAATATTAATTTAGGTGTAAACATCTCCTCCTCCTCTTTATCTTCATTATTAATGTTTAAAGTGAATGCTATGTCAAACCAAGAAATTGAACAAATGAACAGAAGTTGAGGTTTCTAGTAGTGATGAAGATGGGTTTCAAGGCTCATGTTTTGCGGCCAAATCTTTTATTCAGTACAAGCTTAAACATAAGAGATTGTGAAGTTGTTATTGTTGCTTGTTACAGCTTGAATGAAGTAGTTGATGCTTACTGGGATGATGAATGGTGAGAAGGTAAGATATGGGGGAAGACACAAAGTTTACTTCAAGGGTAGTGATTAAATCTGTTTTTACTTGAAGTTTACTTGTCAGACATTTTGTAGCACACATCTGCTTTGGAATCTCTTTGAGCTATTGCGGTTGGATTGGGACAATCAACCTCTCAGGTTTACATATAGAGGGTTTAGGGGAATCTTTTCATCTGAGTCAAAGAAATGCTTTTAGTAATGTTGTTAAATCAAAACAAAGACTAATGCCAAATTACTCGCAATAAGCTGATACCAGACAGGACTGCATTTCATCACCAATAAGTAACAAGGACTTCAGCAATCCTTCACCTACTGTAAATTAAATCACAACTTTGAGGTTATTTCCAGTTTATCCTATGACACTAGACAAGGTAATTTGATACCTCTGACAATTTCCTCGAGTTTGCGAATGCAACAATACCAGCAGCCGGTCTTGGTTGCAAACCCAAGTTCTGCAGCCTTCACTGGGGAATTGGTTATGGGATTATTTAGTATTTTAATTTTTTATCTAATTTTCTCTATTTATAGGTGAAAATAATCCTAGACATTTAAGACAATTATCACGTAGTCTAAAACTCAGGACAGGACAGGACAAATTAGGGTTTTTGAGAAAATTCAACCTAGCTTGCATGTAATTCTATTATATTGTTGATTATGCTGTATTCGGTGATTATAGGTTTTGGGTGCAATGGTTTTGCGTAACTGGGGAACAAGATTGCCGGAAGATTATTTTTCTGTGGAGTTTGCTTCTCACAGCGATGCTGAGTTTGTCTTGGAATCCTACCATGGTGAGCCAATAACGCATGCCAATAAGTGATGGAATTCGAAAGTGAAGATCAATACCAGACAACAACCCGTGCTCGTCTTTGCTACAAGATAAGTTGTGGCATTATCTTTCTTTCGAATATCTTTATGCACGCAAACTCTGTTCATCGATCACATCACCCCACCACCGCTGTCTCTGCGGGAAACACTATTGGAGTTTGCAGGCTTTTGCCCAATAAAGACCAAGCTGCTCCTTTACCTTTCTCACCCCACTGCTACTTCCCCGACTGTTTCTCTCGACCCTTTCAGCCATGGCCTACCTACCCTAGATGTATACCGTCGAATATATACGACAATATATTAGTACAACTATTCGATCACATGGTCACAGACAAGCTTTAGCTGATAAAGAAGGAAGTGATGATCGAGTATCCACCGTTGGTTAGGATATAAATAACACACGAGTCTGGGAAAGGGAGAGAAAGAGGGACTGAGAGGAAAAGAAAAGAGAAGAGAGTCGGAAAATAGAGCCGGCAGTTTCTGGACACAGTCTTGTGTTTATATATGTTGTAGTCTTAATATGTGATCACTCACTGATCAGCGAGAACAAGCAAGTTTATGTGAACGCAGGGTTAGAGATGAGATCATTCTTTGTTGATTTTGATTTCTATGTTCATCAAGCATTCTCTTGCATGTCTCGGTCTAATTTGTCTTTGATTTCTTTCCTCATCTCAGGTTATGTGAGACTCGGGTACGTACAGGGAGATAGAAATTTAGTTTCTCAGACACTGTAAAGAGCGCAATCTACATCAGAATAAGAAGAATATAGACACCGAGTATCTAAAGGTGATGATGATCGAACTTCAAATGTGGATACAAGTGATATACGTACACATCATTAAATTTGCTATACGTGTTAACAAAGAGTTGGTAATTAAATTTTTCATAACACGTACACACATTATTGCAGTTTTGGACATCTGACCACATTTATTGTTGTTTACGTTATGTGATTTGAATGTCATTTAATAGCGCTCAACTTTCCACCTACATTTAAACCTAAAGTTAAATTCCCCAAAACCACCGGGGAAACGGTGGGGTGGAAAGCATTGTCTTCTCTAACCGAGAGGTCTGGTGTTCGAATCCCTATTAAGGCCTTGGTGGCCAGCCGGCGGTGGCCCGTGCTAGGCAAGTGTGCCTGGTGTGTGGTGTTCGCTTTCATGCCCCGTGGCGATGCAGGGATTAGTCCGGCTGTGCTGGGATACCCTGCATGGGTGTGTGTTACCTAATCTAACAAAGGCTAACCCCCCAATAAAAAAAAAAAAAAAAAAGTTAAATTCCCCAATATTTTAATTTTTTTTTTTTAAAAGCACAAAACCTAAAACCTCGACATCACACACAAATTCACACACTCACGCTCCCAAAACCCAAAACCCAAAACCTAACATCTCTCCTCTCTCAGCCTCGTCGGAGACGGCGACGAAGCTCTCGGCGAGCCCTAGCCTCTCTTTTGATTCGTCTCTTTAGAGTTACGCCCTAACTAGCTCTAACCTCTCTCTCTCATAAATCGATTTTGATGATTGAAGGTTTCAATTTTGATGCAGGTGACTACAATACGACTTGGAGCTTTGATTTTCTGAAGATATTTATCTCATAGGTAATTGTTGGAATTAGCATTGCGGGGTTTTGAGTTTTGGGTATTCGATCTGTTGCTGGGTTTTGTGTTATTGCTTTGACTGTGTTGCAGTGTTGTTCTTCTTTTCTGGGTTTTGGGTTACTGCTTTGGCGGTGTTGCTTTACTCCTAAGCTAGGTTGATTGGAATAATGAAGTGCGATTGGCTAGTATAAAGATGTGAGATTTTCGATTTCGTGTGCGATCTGAACTTGGACTAGTTTTAAAGATTTAATTAGCAATGTTGGTAATAATGGGATTTTTTTTTTTTATAAAGAGAGCCTCCAGGTTGCTGTGATCATTAGAGAATAATGGTATGAATCGAATGTACTTAGTGTCCTTACTGTATGGATGTTTATCAATTGATAGTACCTATGTATTTGATAGAGAATCATGAATTTGGCTGTTGTTATGTATCTAAGAAGTGTCTTCATTACAAGTCTCATTACAATTCCTACTGTCCCCTGGGTTTTTGTTCATGCATTAAATCCTGAGTTTTATGCTCATTTGCTCTTATAGAATAGACTTGGTCTTATTATCTTCATTGTGCGAATACAGGAACTATGCTCTTCCCTCTTTTGTAATTATCCCTGGCTCCCTGCCTCCAATTGCTTTCTAAGATTGTTGGGTGTTTTAAGATAATTAACGGTTTGCTCCTTTACTTTATAGGATGTTTCCAAGGAACTGGGGAACGAAAGAATATGCCGATCCGTCATCGGACGATGACTTTCCTCATGGCCCCGCTGATGGAAGAAGAAGAAGAGGAGGAAGCAGAGGGCAAACATCAGGAAGTCGGAGTGATCCACCTATCATAGCGGCTTTGAGAACTCCAGTGGTCAATCATCCAGGGTTAGTTCCACCACCGCGCGTCTTCTATGATCAATGGAGACGATCTAAAGGGGACATATGGATTTCGAAGCCAAATAGAAATTCTCCAAGAATCGCTGATGTTCATCGTCGCTGTTTTAGGTAAATTGTGCTTTTATTTTTTAATTTATTTTTTACAAATTATATTTCGCATATCTAAATTTGTTAATGTTCTTTCTTCTTTCTTTTAAAAAAATATAATAGGCAGGTTATCCGGGGATTTATTGATAAGTACATGATGGGAACTACAACTGGAGTATTAAGAAGTGTTGCTATAGTCTTAGGTTCTGTGGTGATAGATGTCGATACACTACCAGGATAAGTATTTTAGCCGATGAAAATTTAGCCGACGAAAAACCTGTTAAAAAAATTCGTCGGCAAAGATCTTAGCCGACGATCTTTCGTCGGCTAAGATTTCGTCGGGAAAATCTCGTCTGTGGTGACTTTAGCCGACGACACACGTAGAAGTCGTCGGCTATAGTCCAAAGTTTAGCCGACGAAATAATGTCATCTGCCGAAATAAGTCGTCGGCTATATTCCATACTTAAGCCGACGAAATTTGTCGGCTATATTCCATACTTTAGCCAACGACATTTTTTGTCGTCGGTTATCTTCCAAACTTTAGCCGACGAATAATTTAAAAAATTCGTCGGCTAAAGTTTGTAATAAAAAAATAAAAAACATTTATGGCCGACGAAATTAAGGTTTTTTTCGTCGGTTAAACTTATTTTTTAAAAAAATTAAAAACTGTAGTCGACGAATTAAAGATTTTTTCGTCGGCTATAGTATTTAATTAAAAAATACCGGAATAGCCGACGAAATATTAGGTTATTCGTCGGTAAAAATCATCTTAGCCAACGAATTATAATGTATTTCGTCGGCTAAAGGAAAAAAATACATTAAAAAAACATACGATATTAGTAAACCATACTAACTTCCTGTTCATCATGTATCACCAAAATTCATATAAAATAACTGAAATATGAATTTAACATGTGTAAACTATAAAGGAAAAAGTCTTTAATTAGTTATACAAATTAATAGATTTCGTCCTCTAAATTAAAACTAAGGCTCGTAATCGGAATCATCCGATGAGTCTTCTGTGTCAGAATTAATTTCTGGTAATATATGTCTTTCCTCATCGCCAGAGTCTTCGTCTGTTTTTTGATTTGGATCAACATCAATAAGCCTTGGCTCTTCATCACGAATTCGCACCGAACGACCCGCTTTAAAATTATTAAGGCGAACGGTAGAGGAGTTAGGAATACCTATTGCGTTGGGCTCTTGATACACAACATCCTCTTCCTCGTCTTCGGCCTCTCCAAGTGTAGCCGCCCGGTAAATGTTTCGAGGGTGCACAAGGTTGACTACTTTCCACGCGTCACCCCTTAGCAAGGTTATCAAGATAAAACACTTGTTTTACCGATGTGGCAAAAACGAACGGGTCAGCTTCGTAAGAACTTGTAGCAGTGTTCACCGATAATATTCCGTACTGATCGGTCTTCATGCTCTGCGGCCTAGTATCAAACCATCTACACTTGAAAATGTGCACTGTCATGTCTTGCCCATAAACGAGTTCCACCACTGAATGGAGAACACCGTAATAGTCAACTCTATTCCGCCCACCATGTGCCATGACCCCAGAATTTTGTGTTCTCCTTCTGCTGTCTCTTTGTTCGCATATAAATTGCACGCCATTCACCTTACACATCGGATAAACTCTTGACATTATTGGCTTCATCGCTAGAAGTCTTAGTTCGTGCGACCAATTTGGGTGACCATCAAATTGAATATGGTTCATCTGCAACCAACCATTCAACTGTAAATATGGATAATTATGCAATAAACATAAACCCGTACAGAAAAATTAAATTACGTACCCAGCTGCCAAAATAATCTGCGAACTCCCTGTTGTGGTACTCGAGATCACCTTGAATGTCTGGACAATATAGATGGATGTCTTTCCAGTATTCAACTTTTAGACAGTTAATCAATACCCACCAGTGGGCAATGACTAGCTTATGTGGTTGCAACTTGTAGGAGTCTGGCAAAATTCTATACACTTCATCACTAGAGACTATGGAAAGATTGAACTTCGGTACATCTACCGGCATGGTTTGTAGAGTTTCCTTCAACGCTCCTAAATACAACTTCATGTAGGTGACGCACTCGTGCACAATATATGCTTCAGCTATACATCCTTCAGGAGCGGATTTATTAGTCACATAATCTTTGTAGTCTCCAAGTTGTCTGTAAATCAAGTTACAAAATGTTATGATTATTGAACATGTATATATATTAAGGAATTCAGGTGTAAAAAGCGTACATTTCCATGGGATACATCCAAGTGTAGTGTACTGGACCGGTAAGCAACAATTGCTCGGGAAGATGGATCATCAGGTGAGGCATGATGTCAAAAAAAATTGGAGGAAATATCCTCTCAAATTTACACATGATATAAATGATGTCCTCTTGCATTTCTCAGAGGTTAGATTTTTTCACTTCCCGTGTGCATAACTTCTGGAAAAATCTTGCCAACGCTACTAACGGCTCCACCACCTGACGGGGAATGAACGGTCGAATGAAAACAGGGAATAGACGTTGTAGCAGGATATCACAGTCATGACTCTTTAACCCGTACATCTTATTGTCCCGGAAGTTCACACACCGGCCTGAAGGATACTTCACACAACTCATCCACCTGAAAATTAGGTTCTTCTGGTCAGGTTTCACGGTGTAAGGAGCTTGAGGCATTTTTTTTCTTCTCTTCTTTCAACCACAAATGTCTTCTTAGTATGCATTTTTTTAGATCAATGCGTGCCTTATGACCGTCTTTCGTCTTCCCCTCCAAGTTCAGCACTGTGCCCAGCACACTGTCGTAAACATTCTTTTTTATGTGCATCACATCTAGGTAGTGCCTGATCAACAACTTACTCCAGTATGGGAGTTCCCAGAATATGCTCTTATGTGTCCAGAATTTGTACCTGTCAGATCTTTCAGGTATTGCCGCCACAATGTTGGGATGATTGCTAAGCTGCCCAAAATCGTACTCATTAAGCACTGCTAAAATTTCTTCCCCCGTCCATCTTCTGGGAGGCACACCGTGTTCTACGGTCTCATCAAATGCATTGTCATCGAACCGCCATTCGTGTTATATGGAAGGAAAGCACGGTGACTTAATCTGCATATCTTGTTGCAATGACTGCTGCTCCCCTCATCGGTAAGGCACTCTGGACAAGCCTTGTATCCCCTAACAACGTTGCCCGACAACATCCCACGAGCAGGAAAATCACTGATGGTACTAACAACTATGACATGCATCTGGAACATCTCGTGTGTGTACTTGTCATAAGTGGGATGACCAACGTCCCACAAAAATTTAAGCTCTTCAATCAAATGTCTCAAAATTGAAGACCTTTGATTGAAGAGCTTTGATTGGAGACCTTTGATTGAAGAGCTTAATTTTTGTGGGACGTTGGTCATCCCACTTATGACAAGTACACACACGAGATGTTTCAGATGCATGTCATGGTTGTTAGTACCATCAGTGATTTTCCTGCCCGTGGGATGTTGTCGGGCAACGTTGTTAGAGGATACAAGGTTTGTCCAGAGTGCCTTACCGATGAGGGGAGCAGCAGTCATTGCAACAAGATATGCAGATTGAGTCACCGTGCTTTCCTTCCTTATAACACGAATGGCGGTTCGAAGACAATGCATTTGATGAGACCGTAGAACACGGTGTGCTTCCCAGAAGATGGACGGGGGAAGATATTTTAGCAGTGCTTAATGAGTACGATTTTAGGCAGCTCAGCAATCATCCCAACATTGTGGCGGTAGTACCTGAAAGACCTGACATGTACAAATTCTGGACAAAAGAGCATATTCTGGGAACTCCCATACTGGAGTAAATTGTTGATCAGGCACTATCTAGATGTGATGCATATAGAAAAGAATGTTTGCGACAGTGTGGTGGGCACAATGCTGAACTTGGAGGGGAAGACAAAAGACGGTCCTAAGGCACGCATTGATTTAAAAAAATGCATACTAAGAAGACATTTGTGGTTGAAAGAAGAGAAGAAAAAAAGCCTCAAGCTCCTTACACCGTGAAGCCTGACCAGAAGAACCTAATTTTCAGGTGGATGAGTTGTGTGAAGTATCCTTCAGGCTATGCAGGAAATATAGCCCGGTGTATGAACTTCCGGAACAATAAGATGTACGGGTTAAAGAGTCATGACTGTGATATCCTGCTACAACGTCTCTTTCCTGTTTTCATTCGACCGTTCATTCCCCGTTAAGTGGTTGAGCCGTTAGTAGTGTTGGCAAGATTTTTCCAGAAGTTATGCACACGGGAAGTGAAAAAATCTAACCTCCGGAAAATGCAAGAGGACATCATTTATATCATGTGTAAATTTGAGAGGATATTTTCTCCAATTTTTTTTTATATCATGCCTCACCTAATGTTCCATCTTCCCGAGCAATTGTTGCTTACCAGTCCAGTACACTACACTTGGATGTATCCCATGGAAATGTACGTTTTTTACACCTGAATTCCTCAATATATAAACATGTTCAATAATCATATCATTTTACAACTTGATTTACAGGCAACTTGGAGACTACAAAGATTATGTGACTAATAAATCCGCTCCTGAAGGATGTATAGCTGAAGCATATATTGCGCACGAGTGCGTCACCTACATGAAGTTGTATTTAGGAGCGTTGAAGGAAACTCTGCAAACCATGCCGGTAGATATACCGAAGTTCGCAGATTATTTTGGCAGCTGGGTATGTAATTTAATTTTTCTTTACGGGTCCAATTTTATTGCATAATTATCCATATTTACAGTTGAATGGTTGGTTGCAGATGAACCATATTCAATTTGATGGTCACCCAAATTGGTATTCCTAACTCCTCCACCGTTCGCCGTAATAATTTTAAAGCGGGTCGTTTGGTGCGAATTCGTGATGAAGAGCCAAGACTTATTGATGTTGATCCAAATCAAGAAACAGACGAAGACTGTGGCGATGAGGAAAGACATTACCAGAAATTAATTCTGACACCGAATAAGACTCATCGGATGATTCCGATTACGAGCCTTAGTTTTAATTTAGAGGACGAAATCTATTAATTTGTATAACTAATTAAAGACTTTTTCCTTTATAGTTTACACATGTTAAATTCATATTTCAGTTATTTTATATGAATTTTGGTGATACATGATGAACAGGAAGTTAGTATGGTTTACTAATATCGTATGTTTTTTTAATGTATTTTTTTCCTTTAGCCGACGAAATACATTATAATTCGTCGGCTAAGATGGTTTTTGCCGACGAATAACCTAATATTTCGTCGGCTATTCCGGTATTTTTTAATTACATACTATAGCCGACGAAAAAATCTTTAATTCGTCGACTACAGTTTTTAATTTTTTTAAAAAATAAGTTTAACCGACGAAAAAAGCCTTAATTTCGTCGGCCATTGATGTTTTTTATTTTTTTATTACAAACTTTAGCCGACGAAATACACTATAATTCTTCGGCTAAGTTTGTTTTTGCCGACGAATAACTTAATATTTCGTCGGCTATAGTTATTTTTTAATTACATATTATAGCCGACGAATACGTTAGGGTATTCGCCGGCTAAACCCTAAAAATTTTCTATTACCTATAGCCCTATATTCGGTGGTTATTTTGCGTAAAATTTTTATACGACTTGTTGCGTGTTATCGGTTTAAAACTATTTTCTGTTGGAGGTCCGGCCAAAATACAAAATTTAGACGGTCCAACAACCTTTTCCGTGGGTTTAGGGGTTTGACTTACGAGATTGACCATCCGGATCAAGCACTTGACCTTGTCAGATCAAATTGAATTTTTTCCCATACATGTATTTTATCGTGATGGTCAGATTTGACGGTCGGATTTCTATTTATCAAGTTTGATCATCACAATCACAACATGCATACTAATGTTGTATAACTTGTTTACCATGTGTTATGTAAATGTTCTGTTTCAAAAACAAACTATACGTAAAACTTTCAAACGCCAAAATGTCATGAAATAAGATATGACGAGAATGTTGAAATACATCCACGGTTGAAAAATCACACTATTCCGGTAAATATTCGGTGCCGATAGTTGCGGTCAATGTAATTTTTTATTTTTCCCCCATATGAGTAGCCCTATATTCAGTGGTTATTTTGCGTACCATTTTTATACAACTTGTTGCGTGTCATCGGTTTAAAACTATTTTCAGTTGAAGGTCCGGCCAAAATACGTAATTTAGACGGTCGAACGATCTTTTCCGTGCGTTTAGGGGTTTGACTTACGAGATTGACCGTCCGGATCGAGCCCTTATTCTTTTCGGATCAAGTTGAATTTTTTCCCATACATGTATTTTATCATGATGGTCAGATCTGACGGTCGGATTTCTGTTTCTTAAGTTTGATCATCACAATCACAACTTGCCAAATATATAAAGGTTTAGCCGACGAATTTCAGTGGTTTAGCCGACAAATTTATAAAGTTTAGGCGACGAATTTCAAAGGTTTAGCCGACGAGTTTCAAAGGTTTAGCCGACGAATTGGTGTATAGCCGACGAAATTGGTATTTTTAGCCGACGAAATAATTAGTTCGCTTCCTCCCTCCTCCCTTCTAATTATCTCCGCCTCCAGCTCCCTCCTCCGTCCCGGTCTCCTCCCTCCTCCCTCCTCCCTCTCCCGTCTCCGCCTCCTCCTGTTTCCTCCCTCTCCCTCTGCCGGTCTCCTCCCTCCTCCCTCTCCCATCTCTGCCTCCTCCCGTTTCCTCCCTCCCTCCCTCCCTCCTCCCGTTTCCTCCCTCTCCCGGTCCCGGTCTCCTCCTCCCTCCCTCCCTCTCCCGGTCTCCTCCTCCCTCCCTCCCTCTCCCGGTCTCCAAGGTTAGCGTTTTTCTTCTTTTTTACTTTTGATTTCGAATTTATTTTTAGGCTATGTTTTATGTTTTATATACTGTCTAATTTGTCTAATTTATGTTTAGGAGATAAATTATCGTAATTTTTGAATAAGTATAATTTTAAACATATATATATATTTCACATTATATTAAGTGTTTAAATTTAAACATGAACATAATGAAGACACAGAATTCAAAAATAATTTTTATACAATAAAGACAAAATAATCTAAAGCCTTAAATTTAAGAAGGATAAGCTTGAATTTTTACTTTTTCAATGTTGCCTCAGCTTTGATTCACATTATTTTAATTGGATGAACCCACTTCTGTACCATCCCCCGTTTTTCTCACAAAACGTCAAGTTAGTTTGATGCTATGTCTAATCAAAATCCATGGTAATTATGCAATAATCAATATGCACACTATTGTATTTTGTTTAATGTTGGTGCCAATATTCTTACTATTATTGTATTTTGTCTAATTTGGTTGGAAAATTAAATAAACCTTTAGATATAGAGATTATCCTTAATCACATATACTATGGGAAAAACAAATGTTGGGTAGAAGTGGGTTTCGTCACTTTTCTCTTGTGGGAGAGTTTATATGAGACACATACCGACATATTTGATTGAACAAAGTAGATGTGGGACTGTGATTTTTAGTTTGAAACTATGAATCGATATGGTGATTTTTAGTTTGAAACTGTGAGCCGTGACGTGATTGGTTAAGGTGGTTAACTAACAACTTTGACGTCATGAGTTTGAATTTTATTGACATACGTAGGATGTGTGAATTATTTAATAAAAGAAATATTTTTTTTAAAAAAAGGGCATGAGTTTTTGACCCTCTAGGTGTCATGTTTGTCCATTGTGCGATGTAAGGATATGATGAGCTGAATACAGCACTCTAGTTAGGTCTGTAACTGAGTCTTGCAAAGAAAAGAAAAGGTCTCCCTTCTATTTGGACTTCTCTTGCCTTCGGATCGATCAACAACTTGAAGTATAAAGAAGCAAACTAGCAAATCAATGTCATGCATGCATGTAATGTATTAACTATTAACTGATTAACATTTTTATCAACAAAAAAAATACTGATTAACAATGCTTTATATATATATATATATATATATATATATATAAAAGGAAAAACAAACATCACATTCTAGATTAATGAATATGATAAATTGATAATGACCTTTGCTCTTTTCATATTTGATCGATGTTATATTCTAGTCATTATTGATGATATATATGGTGATTATAACCGGTGGTGATCGAGTGTTTTGGTGACCACGGAGCTAGCTAGCTGACATCCATTTCATACATGTGTATATATACACAAGTTTCTATTAAGAACGAAGCTTTGATTTTTGTTCGGGGTTAGATTTTCTAAAATTAGGAATGCTTGTGTTTGATTGCAATATATGTAATTTATAGATATACAACTGGTGATAATATTGTTTTCGTTTGAGAAGCATGTGGACAACTTCAAAGACTAAGGCCATGTAACCATGTCTTGCCTCAAAAGCATTGATATTCATGTATCATAAGCTTGATATATGTCTCACTCTTAATGTCTTTGGCTCATATGCTTCCTCCTTCTATAACCTTGTCGATTGCTAGCTAGTATTTATAATGGAACACTTCTGTATGATAGAAGAAACATCTATATATATGGTTGCTTAGAAAAGCAAAATATCATTCTTATTGTGTGGTTCTAAGAGTTAAATAAAGATTGCAAATGTCTATTATATGTGGAGATTTGGTGCAAAACAATTCAACAAATCATGTGATTAGCAAGATGGCATTTGGCCTTGTGCTCCCTACCATCAGTGAACTAAGCACATGAATGTTTATCATTTCTGCAATCAATTCTCTGTTAGCTAGTTAGGTATTTAGCTTGTCGATCAATCAATTCCTATGTTTAAGATCGACCACTCTCATTTCTATTATCAATTAAAACAGTCAACTCCTCGTATTTTCTATAATTAATGAACGGCAACCATATCCATTTGGAAACTTTTATTTAGATCGTTGTTTGTACTAGTTTGAACTAATCCCAAGTTATAGTCGTTTTTATGTATATTAGAGTTACTTAGCATGAAATGATATAAAATACACGAGTTCTCATTGAATTATTACTTCGTTGTGTCAATCTTTATATTCGTATATCTCACACCTACATTATGTGTAAACTGTGATTGAAAGTCGTATTTTTAAAATTAGGTGATTGTCAAAAAAAAAGAAAAAAAGAACAACTAGCTAGCTTCTCACATATACAATCGATCTCATTGAGTAGTCAGTAGTTGATGTTCTTATTCCTGTCCGATTTTATATGTCCTGCTTATCTCTTCGTAACCATATTATTCTAAATCAAGAGACATCCCTTTTTCTCAAGAGAATGATCTTTGGGTTAAAGTGCAGAGTGAAAAATATCTTTCGACTTGATCCCACAATATGTCTCTAGCTAGCTGCATTAACAAGCTATCCTAAGCCTTTTCATTCCTTTACTGATCGAGTTTGTGTCGACCCACCAAGTTTGATCGTAATCGTAACCCTAGACCACAAGAAGAAGAAAATCGATTAAGAAGTAGGTGAATCATATCACTCGTTTCCGATGAAGCTAGAAAGCTGAACCAAATACTACCATAAACAGATGAACCATCATAGTAGTAGTTACTTCGATTCAGTAGAGCAGTGATGGAAGCAAAGAAATCAAAATTGCATCACCCTAGCTAACTTTAGTTTTGGGTGGGTTGGTTGGTTGTGGGTGGTGTCGTTGTATTCTTACGCTGTCGTTTCGTTATTTTTTCACTCATCTTATCATTACACGCAGAGAGAGGTTTTGATTTAATTAACAGCAACATATAAGTTAATCACTCATTTGGAACAAGAAAAAAAACAAAATTCATCTCGAACGTATTCGAAATTCTCACTACTATGACTACTACTGTTCCCTCTTACACAGAAAATTAGTCAAATCCATGACACTCATGCACGACTTTACGTACTCCATGCCCTGTTTATATTTATAATTTATAATTCTATTCTGTCGGTGAATTCAGGATGGGTGGCCATCTTTTTCTGTCTGACAAACTATGGGACTCGTAGCAAAATTAGCAATTAAAAATCTACTTAACCTCAATCATTCCTCATCAGAATCTATCTCAATTTAGATTGTTAAATCTATATACGGAGATTTTCTTAATCTCGTTATGTAATCAAGTTAGTCGATTTCTTTTTATAAACATTAGACAATTGTTGGTCGTATACGCTACATTACGGGGTACTCATTTCGTACAGAGTTACGTCGTTGAATATTATTAGAGTTTGATTCCTTTCCTGAAAATATAGATATATTTATATATCTACTGATTAAACTAGCTGGGTCCAAAGGGTATATCACATCTGATTCTCAACGGGAACCATGCGTATATCCTTTTGCTATTTTGTTTTACTAAAGAGTGCACATTATTCTCAAGATCGAATTAATCAAAATCGAATATCACTTTTTGCAAGACCTTTTGTGGCAGAGGGTCATCTGGTAATCGATCATCTTTCATGTCCCTTTTTCCTTTTGTATATAAATTGTATATATGCATCGATCATTCTTTTCACAAGCTCACCACGTTAAGGATTCTATTTGTAGATTAGATTATAGAGCACTCTTTCTTCTTTTTCTGTGTTCAAAATGTTGTGCTTCACTTTTAAGTTTTGGGGTAAACGTGTAATTATTCTTTTCCTCAAAATTCTTGAGCTTTTTGATCCATAGTGTTCTCTTTGAAAAGTTTCGAGTGTCAGTAATTCGAATCATTCATATTCATATTGTAATTAAGCATCAAGAATAAGAAAGAAATCATCGTAAATATCATGAAATGAGTAATTACCGACATCTATATCTATGTAAGTGCATATATAAGACTGATGATTGGCTTCTTTGTTAGAGAATCAGCTGGCTACATACCTCTTACCTATCTCGGCAAAGTCCTGAATATATTTGTTCTAGAAATGTGTCTTAGCTATCATTGATCTAAGATCTTAATAGTTTTACATCAAGAACGGGTGTCATGCGTTTGAACTGCTATCATTGATCTAAGATCTTAAAGCTAGCTAGCTTTCGGTAGTACTGTCTAGAATGATGCAGTGATATTTTCTCTATCATCATGTTTGAGACTAACATGCAGTTGCGTTGGGTCACCAACTTACCATTGATAGTACACCTCGATTGCAGTACTCGAGTATGGTTTTAACTCGATTATATTCTTGTTTCACTTTGCACAACATAATATATATAGTGATGTTTACTTAATTAGTGATTGAACAAGAAATTCGTGTTCAGATATTATTGAATTTAAATCTAAAGATAGGAAAAAATAGTTTTTAGTATAGTTATTTTGTTTTTAACATTTAAATGTTAATCTAATAGTGACTGATTATTAATTTATTGATCAGTGAATGAATGACCATGTGAACACAACTCACATAATATATACAAGTAATTAACAAGTGAAAACGTACTAATAACTAGGCCTACTAAGTACTTTGTTCATATTAATAAATACATGCCACAAAATGAAAACTTTGCTTGCTGCTATTGTTAATGAGCTAGACTACTAGATCTCTATGTGGATAACCTTTTGTCATCATCCATTTGGTTGGATTAATTGATTAAAACTATATTAAGCTAATGAAATTGACTGCATTAATAGAATCACCAATTAAGTAAAAATGTTAGGGAGTGTGAGAAGCGCGCAGTGCAGCACATTGACACTTAGCTTAAGAGCTAAGATCGAGAATCAAACTCATGCACGCACTGGTATTTCAACTTTAACTAATATTCTGATATATGTCACCCTTATTTTCCTTTCTACAACATGATCTCCCGGCCCTATTGTTTCAAGTGTTAGAAAAATGAGTCTAACTAACTACGATATTGCAAATAATGGTTTAGTATATATTATCACATAAGTTTCTAATTCTTATGAAAAAACATTATGTGTTCACATCATTTTATTATATTTGAAAGTATCGTATAATTTAGGTGTCACCAATTTCATCATATTTGAAAGTGTTGTAAAATTTAGGTGTCACCCAATTTATTGGTTTACGCGTAAATTGAACTAGAAAACCGATGAGATTCAAAGATATGTGTAATTGAAGGAGTAAGTGTAGGAAACTACTATCATAGTCCGATTTCAAATTACGTCCTATTAGTTAGTAACACTCGTGATCTTTGTAGTGTTAGTGACAATGTCGTAAATAACAGCAGAACCAAACTAGAGACAGCAAAGGTTTTCTTCTTAACCTTGTCTGGAGATCGAAAATCTCCATACATATATACATAGATACATCTCCTCTTCGGTTCAGTAGTTTCCAAAAATCAGAAAGGTGAAATTAGAGAGCTAGTGAGACAAGAAAAGGAAGAAATTAATACAAAGAGAGGAAAGCTGTTTAGGATCGATCTCTGTGGTCTATGACTCGGTGGGAGCTCATCAGCAGCTGATCGAAAGAGAGAGAGAGAGGAAGTAGCAGCCAGCTAATGCTGAAGACACAGACCTCACAACAACCTCCTCCTCTTTTATTCTCTCACTATCGTCCCCACTCCACTCTCCTCTCTCCTCTCTCTTCTCAACACCATCACCATATATACTCCACCGTAATATTTATATATACACACACTCACAGACTCACAGTATTAATCTATACACCCTCTCTTCATCATCGTCTTCTTCTTCAATCCACAATTATTCATACGCAACATATATAAATACACAGCACCCCACTCTATCTTCAACCTCAAACCCCATCTTCCTTCTCTCTATTCTCAGCTAGCTGGCTGCAAGAAAAGACACTCACCCTAACCCTACTTCAGACGTACTCACCGGAATTTCCAATGGGATACGGCCGTCTCCAACCCTCCGGTCCCGGAGTTTCTTCCCACTACATAGGCGACCAATCCCCGCCACCGCAAGCCCCACCGAGTAAAAGCAAGAAAAAGCTCATCATACTCTCCATTCTCTCCATCACTCTCATCGCCGCCGCTGCCGTCTCCTCCGTTGTCCTCATTGTCGGCAGGTCCAGTCCCTCGGCGAACTCCAGCGCCTCTCTCTTCCACCGCAAGCCGACGCAGGCCATCTCCAACGCCTGCTCCAAGACTCGCTTCCCTTCTCTCTGCGTAGACTCACTTCTCGACTTCCCGGGATCGCTGAACGCCTCGGAGTCCGACCTCGTCCACATTTCCTTCAACATGACTCTGCAGCACCTTAACAAAGCTCTCTACCTTTCTTCAGGGCTAGCGTATCTCCAGATGGACCCACGCGCCAAATCTGCCTTCCAGGACTGTCTCGAGCTACTCGACGATAGTGTGGACGCGCTCACGCGCGCTCTAACTACCGTCGCGCCTGGACGCTACGGTAGCGCCGGGTCTAGCCAGGACGTGCTGACCTGGCTGAGCTCGGCGCTTACTAATCAGGACACGTGCGGGGAGGGCCTCGCCGACGTGAGCGGCGCGGTGAAAGAGGAGCTGGGTCAGAAGCTCAAGGACTTGTCGGAGCTGGTGAGTAACTGCCTGGCAATATTCACGGCGACGAGTAGTAATGATTTCTCGGGAGTGCCGATTCAGAATAGGAGACTGTTAATGGAGCGAGATATTATGGGAGATAATGCCGATATCTCCCGGGATTTCCCGAGATGGTTGGGCAAGAAGGAGAGGAGGCTGCTGGCCTTGCCGGTGGCGCAGATACAGGCCGATATAATCGTCTCGAAAGACGGCAACGGAACTTGCAAGACGATCAGCGAGGCGATCAAGAAGGCACCGGAGTATAGTAGTCGCCGTATAGTTATTTACGTCAAGGCAGGAAGGTAAATTCACTAGACTAATAATTTAGGCACTTTCCTTTTCCCTATCGTCCTTTTTGCTAATTGCTTTTTCGGTCTCCGTATCTATTATTCCTTAAAATATATATATATGATCACATCATCACATCGATGAAACTTTTTGAGGGAAATTATTATTTGTACCCGGAACACCACTTGTTTTATGTTCCTCTTTAATCTCATTGGTCCACGTGTTTTGTTCTTATTTCTGATTGGTGTATTTAATTACTTTTTCTTTTCTTTTTTTCATCTCGTGCTGGTCCCCACATGAATCTGAGTTATATGATTGGTTGGGTACAACACCTAACAGTGCCACGTGGTGTTCCGGGTACAGAGAATAATTACTCACTTTTCGATACAGTTACTTGCATCGTGGTCATTCTAAATGTTCATTATGTCTGAACGGTGAACAACATATATGCACCGTTTGGACAATGAGCTAGAAAGAATTTACACGAAATTGTGATTAACCGTTTCGAGAGTAACTAGTAGTGTTGAGTTTTACAACAACACTCTCTTTTCATGAACTTAATTTTACCCTTTTCATTTTGCAAAGAAAAATAGAAAATGTTTTGAAGCATATTAATGTAAAATTAGTATATGAGTGGTTGTCTATACTTGTCGGTGGAGAATAGCGGGGAGGACCGTGAGCATTGACGTCGTTATCTACCCGGGTGCTCAAGTTGTTGCATGTAAAGTGCGTAACGACATGTGCATGTGGTCAATTTACTTGCCTTACTGGCAAGGCATTTCATGGACGTGACCAGTTTTACTTTCTAGTAAAAATGGCTTTTGTTTTTTCGGGTCTGAGAATAACTTGGAACCATTTTCAGGTACGAAGAAAATAATTTGAAGGTGGGAAGGAAGAAAACCAACTTGATGTTCATCGGCGACGGCAGGGGTGTAACCACAATTACCGGTGGTAAAAGCGTTTCCGAAAACCTAACCACATTTCACACCGCATCTTTTGGTAACTTCTTTTTTCTACTTAAAATTATAAATATGAATTTTAATACTCCAAAACACCGTATATAACGTCGGAATTATTAAAACGGCGTTTCTCTTCATGAAAATAATGTGGTGGGTCATTTTGCTCATTATCATGTAAGACCTGACTTACTACTTGCAGGTGGCATGTTAGTTTGTTATGCAACTTGGTGATGTGTGTGTGACCTCAAGGTCCGCAAGACCTTTCTATTTTCTTATGTTATCAACATTGACGTAATTACCCTTTTAAATCACCAAGTGGTGGAATGTTCTTGTTCTTTAGCTAAACTCTTAATCTTTCCCACTTTCTCATAATGTTTGATTAATCATTTAATCTCCATTGCTAAACCTGATTTGGAATATTGGATAAAAAATCATACAAACATAGTACTAATAATCTTATAGATTATTGAAAGTGGGCCAATGGGTATATTAGTCAATTTATAAATGTGATGGTGATGCTACAATAGTATGTTTTATTGGTATCGGTTGTGTTCGGCTACATTGTGTGTGGCCCTATATGGTGATAAAAGCTGTGATTAATGGACTTTTCTGGTTGTTGGTCCACAGCGGCTACTGGAGCAGGCTTTATTGCACGGGACATAACGTTTGAGAACTATGCCGGCCCAGCAAAGCACCAAGCCGTCGCCCTCCGTGTCGGGGCGGATCACGCCGTGGTTTACCGGTGCAACATTATCGGGTACCAAGATACGTTTTATGTGCACTCGAATCGACAGTTCATTCGTGAGTGCGCCATCTATGGGACTGTCGACTTCATATTTGGTAATGCGGCCGTGGTGTTTCAAAATTGTAGCATTTTCGCCCGCAAGCCCATGCCCTCGCAGAAAAACACCATCACGGCCCAAAATAGAAAGGACCCGAATCAAAACACGGGGATGTCGATCCACGCTTGTCGGATCCTTGCCACGCCAGATCTTCAGCCTGTAAAGGGTAGTTTTCCGACGTTTTTGGGTCGCCCTTGGAAAATGTACTCTAGGGTTGTGTACATGTTATCATACATTGGGGATCATGTAGAGCCGCGTGGATGGCTCGAGTGGAATACCACTTTCGCCCTAGATACTCTTTACTATGGCGAGTACATGAACTACGGCCCAGGTGGGGCCGTAGGTCAACGTGTAAAATGGCCAGGGTATCGGGTCATTACGTCCATGGTCGAGGCCTCCAAGTTCACCGTTGTAGAGTTTATATATGGCTCATCATGGTTACCCTCCACCGGAGTAGCATTCTTGGGTGGGCTTTCGGTCTAAGTCTAAACTAGTCTCTACTTAAATTGTCTCATATCCGTAATTAGGTGAAGGTTATATTTTATTGGCAAGCTGTAAGAATATAGTTTTTCTGCTTCTATTTTTTTTGACAAAATATAAGAATAAGTCGCATTGTATCCTTTTTTGTTCCTTCAACTCAATGATGTTAAAAGCTATACAAATTTAGAATCTACCTTTCTCCTCTAAACTAATAATGTAGTGCTAACTGCTAACATGAGGACCTCGATGTCAACTTCAAATTTGGCTATGTCACTTGGATCTTGTGGTCGCCTCTACTACTTGTAATTGTGCAACTTAAATTTGATATGATTGCCGTCGGTGGATCGTGATGGTTGTAAGAAGTAGCTCCAACATCTTAACAGGAGAAAAATGATGTACACCGTACAAATTCATAACATGGATCCTTCATTCAATGGCATGAACATAAACGACGTATAAATCACACTCGCAATACGTAGATGCTTACATGTACTAATGCGTCATGCATGTCCGTTTTTTGTGAGAAAAATGGTGCATGCGAGGGTTACATGCATGTAGCGGTTGTACCTTGCCCCTTAAGAGAAAGAGCTAGCGCTCGACTACGCGGCCTGTGCCACACAAATTGTACCGCAATTCAGAAAATTCAACTTACTTTCCTTGCTTTGCTTGGTAAAGAAAATGAAGACAGACCCCGAATCAGGTCATGTTTTCTTTCTGACGAGGGAACCCCACCTGTTGGAGAAGACAATCTTTGCACAGGAAAGATGGCAACATTGTGCATTATATGGCGCAACTTGACTTTGTCGTTATGTTTTAGGTCAAACCAAGTGCCTTGTTTGTTTGGTCCTTAGGCCCCTCCTACTAGAAATGAAAGTTCGGCGAAAGATGAACCCCTTCCTAGACCAAAGACCATGGCCAGCTGTGGAATATTGATCCATAACGTGATGTTGCAGTCCACTCATGTTGATGTGATTTTCTAACATCCAAAACACCAAATGCTCACATGGCTCATCCCAAAAGGATGTGTTCCATGCCGAATCTGATCTTCCTGGTTCATTATTAAGTTTGGTTGCCAGTTATTGATTTAGATCAGTATCCAAACTCAGAGCATGCATAATAGAACTTCGACCTTGAAATGAAGTTTCAGGTTAGTACGTGTACTAGCATCCAAACTCCGACTTTGGAAGGCACTACCGGAGCTTAATCAGGTAACATGGAAGACCAAAAACATAAAATCAGGTATGTAATGTGGCACATCTCAGATTCAAACTTTGTTTTTCATCAGAAAGATAATTACTCCTGTCACAGTATCTGTGAATTGAAATCGTTTTCACCTGGTGCAAAGAGAATCATATATAGTTTCAAGCACATCACTAAATCTAATTAAACTTCCAAATGATCAAGATCAGGAACCATCAACAGGAGAACATTAGCATAAAACGAAGAAGAGAATCTGTAACCAAGTGTACAATCAAAGTGCGTGTTACATGTCACTGTCTCATAATTATTCCTTGATTCCAAGCACTATGTATGAAAGCTAAAATAAGGTAAAAGAAAAAAGAAAAAGATGAATCAATTGAGTGGTAGATACAAGATTCGTCATCAGGCAACATAATTAAGAAACCTGCAAGCCATTAGAGATTGACAAAGAGCATATCGACAAAAGGCATTATGCCTTGCTTTCAGTATGTAGTATTTTCAGTAAAGCTTGTCAAGGTAGCGATCCATAATTGATGAAACGGATTCGAGAAATGAAGCCTCACTTGCTCCCGGGAGTTCAGCTTCTTTTGCTTCTTGAATGATCTGTTCAATAACAGATTCTTTCTTCAAAGTCTCCCTACACATGAGGCTTCCAATGGCAAAAGGAGTGAGTCCTCTCTCTGCACCTTTCTTTAGGAGCATGGTGGAAATACGAAGAGTGCGCGCACAATTGGGTGGTAGGTTCCATCCATGAAACTTCAAAAGTCCAATATCTTGTTCAGCATCTAGTGATTTGATATAGTCAACAGTGTCTGAGGAATAAGGTTGTTGAGCTTGAGGCCAGTAAAGCCAATCAAATGTGCAATCTTCAAACTGCATTTACATATTGAAAAGCACAAAAGACATCATTCCTCAGCCCAAAGTTTCAAAATTTAAGATTCAAATGCTACAAAAAAAGTTATGTGTAGTTGTGTACTGTAAAGTGCAATGGATAAAACAAATCTTAATCTAGCACAAATCGCAATCATAGGAGAAGAATACTTACTTTCTCGGGCAAACAATACCCATGATCAATGGGAATAAGCACTATCTCGCTGTCTTCACTATCTCTGCTAATCAGTATGTTTCCAGCATGCCTGTCTGCATTTGCCAACCTCATGTCCAACACAGAAATTTTATGTACCTCTTGCACTGGAAAAGCACGAGGACCAATATCTTCACAACTTCCTTGGTTTTTCATGAACATTTGAAGTGATCCAATCTTCATGTTCTTGGCAGCAGACTCGTAACCTTCTGGATGATTAAATCCATTGTGCAAACACTTCACCATAACTGTGGGTGGCACCCCGGCAAAACCCTTCTCCTCATTATAAAACGTACGAGGTCCAGTCCTTGGATGATCGAGAATGTAAGCTGCAACTTCCCTCAATGCCCCTTCTCCGACCCTTGTACCCTTCTTCAAACCTTCACCATCTAATGACAAGGGCAGTCCTCGAGGATTGTTTACTGCCATCGGTTCCTCATCTATTGGCTTAAAAACAGAAACATACTTCATGCCAGATGAGTCTTGCATAAAATAAGCTCCACCAGATCCATCTGAAGAGGGAATTGGCACACAGCCTCTTTCTAGCCCATCCAAAGTAGAGTAAATAAGCTTTTTAATCCCTATCGAAAATTCAATCTTCGGATTTACAGGTAGAGGTTCCAAAATGAGTTCTCTGCCAATTGACTTCCTCTCTAAAACTTGACATCCCACAACTTCTTTGGCTAAAGCAGACTTCTTCTCATTCAAATTTAAAGCCTCAATTGACACTACAAAATCCTTCTCTATAGGTTTAGCTCTAACCTTCGCAGATTTCCTAACAAGCAAATGAATAACAGCATCATTACTTTTGCATATATCATTGATGAGTCTCTGATCTTCAAGCTCTTCGCCATCACATAAAAGTTCCTGATCGTTGAGATCCACAGACCCTCTCCCTTTCTTAGTAATCTGTTGTTTCACATAACCGACATTCCTACTCCTCTCAACATGCAACTCAAACTCCTTGCCACACACAGTCCTAACAGTAATAGCTTGGAGATCCACAAGCCTAAGTACCAAGTGCAACAGGTTCCCATCAGTTACCCCATAGTCCCTAACACAAGAATTGTTCCTAGCCAATTCCCTACCTTCAAAAACCAGCTTCTGTTTCTTCACAAAAAACCCTTTCGAGGCCTGGATTCTCAGTTTCACAGAAGCAATGGAATCCGACTCAGTGACACACATCGGAATCACAGACCCACCAACACTCAGGTGTATCAAAATGGAGTCACCCGATGACAGCCCATGTCGACCAGGGAAATTCAAAGATTCATCGTATACAGGACCAAGAACTACACTGGCAATAGACATTGTATTGGTCCTCTAAATCTAACACCCTTATAACTCAATCCCTCTCACAGCTGTGAACTCTCAAAACCCAAACCTACTCACAGATTTAAACTCATATTCCCTCCAACTAAAACTGGGGCTAAACCAAAACGCCAAGCCCCACACCAATAAAAGCCGGCCCTATATATAATTATATATAACAATCTTCTTTCTCTTCTTCTTCTTCAAACTATACGTTCCTGTTAGCATTAAACGAAATAACCTTCCCAGCTAGCTTCACCCTACAAATTCAAAAACTTTCAATCAGCTCGTTTCATCTCTCGGATTGTTGTTAAATCTTTTCTCATCCCAGAAATCCATTTTCTATATCATTTCTAATACCTCTATCAAAAGTAAATAAACAAAAACTATATATGTATATGAATCTATCTAATACATATGCAATTAAAATCAACAGGTCATATATTTTAGAAAACAGACTACCAGCAAAGAACATGAATAAAAACGATGCTGCTAATTTTTAAGGAAAAAAAGAAGTTTATACAAATTAATCAGAGGCAGTATTTCTGGAAATGAATCAAGAAACAAGAACATGCAACGTCACCTGATGAACAAGCCGAAAACGTGAGCAGAGATACTCAGGCGAGGCTGCGATCAGAAAAATGTACCATAAATCTCAGTCGTCATATTCCGGTGGATAGTGGTTCTAGAAATTTTCAGAATGTGCTATTTTTTTTTCTTCTTTTCTTTTCTTTTGGTTTAGTTTTTGAAAACTGAGAGAGGGAGTGTTGGGGAGAAACAGAGGAAGTGGGGAGAAGATGTGAGGAAGTGAGAATGGTACATAACTATATATAGGGTTTGAACACCGATTACGTGTGACGGAATATTTGGATTTGACGTGTGGCGGAAAACGAGGGGGTCAGAAACGGGGTTGAATTTCTAACGGACGTTACGATTTGGGTGGGGATTTAGGAAATATTTACCATTTTTATTAAGGGCTTTTTTTTTATTAATTAGTAAGAGCATCTAGCACTATTGCTAAATCAATTTATTTTTTATTTTTAAAATTTGTCAACTTTTCGAATGAATAGGACTCCAATAGAATTGCTAAACAAAATTGATAAAGCGTGTTTAGATTTTTTAGATATTTTAAGAGTTCCAGCAGACTAGCCAAACTTAAGCTATTATAATTTTTAGTTATCTCGCTAGTTATATTTAGCTAATTTGACTAAAATTTAACTTAAAAATGACTAGCATTGCTAAAGATGCTCTAAGTCATGAATTGCTAAATGAATACTTATATTTTCCTCTCTTTTTTTCTCCACGTGTCATTTTATAATTCGTTAAAAATATTACTTAACTTACACTTAGCAATAACTGTTGGAGTCAAATTCTTATAACAATTGTTAAATCTTATAATTATTGCTAAATTTAACTATAGTTTTAGTTACACTGCTGGAGATGCTCTAGTTTTAGTTACACTGCTGGAGATGTTCTAAGTTGGAAAATGATGAAATTATTAGTAGGCATGTTAAGGGTGAAGGTTGCACTCCAAGTGGATTGCTTCTAGAGTTCTAGCCTAATAGCCTAATAGGCTAGTAGCCTTACAGTCATGGCTAACATTTTATTTGTACAAAATAATTTTATTCATTTTTGTTTCGACTAGAAATCATAAGTTTACTAGAACCAAGTAAGAGTATGTGAGAAACGATTTTCTTAGAAGAAATATTAAAATTAAGAATTCTTACAGACTCGTCGATCGTCATCCCATGGGTAGTTGAGTATTTCATAATATTTTTGTAAGCTTGGACATGGTTATTTTTGTATGTATCGAGCATGAAAGTTGGATATTTCTCTTATTAGTTAAGGTTAACGGTAGTTAACCTTGACGGAAGAGGATCAGCTCGAATATATTATTTAGGGGACACGACAAGTGCACAGCACATCAAACGAACCGAGGAAGTTCCCACGTGTGAAACGGCTTGTTGTTTTTAGGAGTAAATGCTTGTGACACCTTGTAGTTTACACCTAAAATCAGTTTTATCCCTCATTTTTTTTTTTAAACTAGTATACACCTGTACTTTGAATTCTCGACTGATTTACCCTTTTCCCAGCTGGTTATGACTGTGACATGCTCATTAACAATGCTTGTGAGAGCTTCAATGGTTGGGTTTTAAGAGCAAGGTCTAAGCCCCCTATTACTATGCTAGAAGAGATAAGAGTGAAGGGTTATTTAGACTGTTAATGAGCATGTCACAGTCATAACCAGCTGGGAAAAAGGCAAATCAGTCAAGAATTCAAAGTATATGGGTATACCAGTTTAAAAAAAAGAGTGAGGGACAAAACTGATTTTAGGTGTAAACTACAGGGTGTCATAAATATTTACTCCTTGTTTTTATTTGGCAAAAGAAAAGACTAGGGAAGAAATGAAAAGCCCAACAGTTTTCACTTTTCAGGCCCTTCACCCACTAGTCCATTACAGGCACCTTTGGTTTCCACGAGGAAAAATAGACCATGAGCTAATCTTTGTACAGTAACTAAAGCTTGAACAACAGAAATTAGATTTTGATTCCAACTGAAAAGAACGAGCGAAATGAAAGGGATGAACAAATTTCTCTTGCCACCGGCGTCCACCAATGCCCCGACAAGACGATTACAACAACAAAGCTGTATAAGCAGATGGTTTTCACAAGTTTCTTTCTATGAATTCCCAAATCCTTTCTTCCATATAAACTCGATCACTATGCCGGCGTGGCATGTGTCGTTCATCTGGGAAAATTAACAGTTCATAAGTCTTCCTAGCTGCAATGAGTGCATTGACAAGCCTGGCTGTATGTCTGAAGTGCACATTTTCATCAATCATTCCGTGCACAAGTAACAATTTTCCCTTCATCTTGTGCACATGGTGCATTATTGAGCTATACTCGTAACTTTCTTCATTCTCAAAAGGAAGTCCCATATATTTCTCCGTATAAAATGTGTCGTACCCATCCCATGCTGTTACAGGGGCACCAGACACTGCACATCGGAACACATCAGGAAACCTGGCCAAAGACATAGCTGAAAGATACCCACCATAGCTCCAACCATACAATCCAATGTGACCTGCTTCTGCTAGTCCTTTGTCTATAAGCCACTGGGCCCCCGTCAGTTGATCATCGGCATCAATACGACCAGCATTGTGTTTCAAAGAGCCTTCAAACGTCAGTCCACGTCGAGCACTTCCTCTGTTATCCAACTGTAATCAAGGGAACAGTCAAAACAGTCAGCTTAAATCTATACCTGATAGTTCAGATAACTTTTCTCATCATATTTTAAACCCTTTTGAAGATCAAGATGTCCTTCCAACATTAGCCATACTTTTCAGCTTCCAAATCCTTTATAAAACATGTAAGCAGTTGGATTTTAAATGAGGGAGTTTTTCTTCATATGCAATTATAAGTTCTATACTGACACTTACTATTACATTATAAAACATATTAAACCAAGAACTTGAAAAACATAGAAAACCATGGAATGTTGTGGTTGGTACGTGAAAATAAACTGACCTTCCATACTAAGATGCCTTTACTTCTTAGAAACTGCGCTCTCATGTCAACTGTACTTATCCAAGAATCAGAAACAAGCTGGACACATGGTCCACCATACACATAGATCATCGTTTTATAAGGTGGAGGTCCAAATTTTTCTGCATCAGGCTTGTATAGAGCCCCATACAATGTTGACCCATCATTGGCCCATAAATGAACCAATTCTGGAGGCTGAAGTTGAAGCCTTTTGAATTTTGGGATTGTGAATGGCTGCTCATACAGAGGCATAATGATACTTCCATCGTGCAAGGAGCAGAGTAAAACCTTTGGAGGAAAATCTAGGGAGTCATGAATATCAACAAAATTCCTCATATGATGATCGAGCACGACAATATGCCTCCCCTTGTTGCGAGTCAACTTCACTGGAGCTTGCAAGGGTTGGCTTCCATCTGTGAATAGTTTGGTACAATAAAGGTGTGATTCTAAGGGCCCATCCAAAGTTCCAGTGAAATAAACAAGACCAGCAGCTTCATTTACGCCAGCAATCTGCTCAACCAACCATTCTCCTTCAGTGATAGGACCTAAGCATGTCCCATTGGCATCATGTAGGTAAAGATGTTTGAATCCAGATTTCTCACTTGCCCAGATAAATCCCCCAGAAGATTTGGTTAGTCCTTTGTCTAGAGGTGTGAAACAGTCATGTAAGTTGACCCATGTGTGTTGTTCTTCTACCAATAAAACTTTTCTCTTCCCATTTTTAATATCAAACTTAAGGAGCTTTAGCTTGCTGTGCGACCTGTTCAGAACCTGAGCAATTAGAACATTTCCATGCATCCAATTTACTCTTGCCAGATATTCCTCCTCATTGTCTGGTTGATCTGTACCCCCACAGAGAAGCTCCATCCAAGTAACAGGACCTCCAGTAGAGGAAACTACTCCTAGGCGAACTTTGACATTTGAAGCTCCCGCAAAGGGATAAGGGTGATCTTCTTGAGCTTCTAAACCAACAGAACTTTTACCTTGATGCATGATTCTGAAGAGAGGAATCTCAGAGGAATCAACTTCTGTGAATGCAATGAACTTGCTGTCTAGAGACCACCAGTATCCATTCTTGCGGTCCATTTCTTCCTGCAATCAGTATAATGCTGTGAACGTAAGAACAATTTAACTGAATCCCCTAGGAAATAAATATAGTATCAATTGATGAGTTTCTCACCTGCGCTATATATTCAGCAAGGCCATGAGTCTGCAATACACAAAACACAGGAGTCATATCAACCAAGAGTACAAAAATGCCAGAAATTCAACCATCTTAATCTACAGAAGTTTGAGCTTTTAAAATCAAATGGATATACATATTACTTTTCATAGCAAAACACTAGCACTCATTTAGCAAAAAAAATTGATTAGGATTGATTGAGGTTACATAAAATCATGATATAAATTAAACAATATGCTTCTAAAAAGTCTAACATGTAACAAGTACTGATGGTCCACATGACTCATTTAGATCATACCTACAGTTACTAACTACCAATTAAAGAAGACTTACCAAAACATCTCCCCTAGCACCAACTGATAGCTGTTTTGATTCATTGTACAACAAATTTAGAACATGCAACTCGCTGTCTTTTACATAACCGAGCATTGTACCATCCGGGGATAGATGGGGATCAATAATTGGTGAAGATTGTGTGCTTGGAAGCTTGAGCTCTGGTTTTGAACATGAAAGATCCTGGAAATAAATCTGTCCATAAACAGAACACCATATCATCAATTAGAACAGGATCATCTCAAGTTCATGTATGCGTAAACAAAAACATCCAATCATTCTAAAGGATTAAGAAACACACCCCTGCTGGCAATGGCACCATGATTGCTCTCTTTGCCGAGTTTGTCTTCACCCATTCATACCTCGTCACTCCCAACCCACGCTCCCTCAACCTCTCCCTCCTCAACTTCTCCTCCGCCGATATATTAGTCTCGTCAAGTCCACCATCAGGAGGACTAAAACACACCTCCTCATTACAAATCTTCAAATCAAACACATACACCTTCCGATTCAAACTCTGATCAGGACTAAACAGATACATCACAATGCTATCATCTAAACTAAAACTAATCGACGCCGGAGCAACATATCCAGGCAAAGGATGCTGCACAATCTCCTCAACCGGAAAAACAACACAATCATCAAGTTTCTGTGAAATATTACAATCCGTGACCGGCATTTCGCGAGTAAATGATCTCGAACGCTTCAAATTCTTCCTCTTATTCTCATGAACTGATTGCATTACAATAACAGCTGGTATTCGATCAACAATTCACACTATATCAATCCAAAAAACACAAACAAAACACTCAATTAAACATATATAACCGATTGCGTAAATCAATTCGAAACTCTAAACCAGGTACACGCAGCTCATTCACACTAAAATTGATCCTAAATAGCTCAAAAACAAAATCTATGATTCTAATCCGAGTCAAAATTGGAGAAATTACCAGGTGAGAGATTCTTTGCCAGACTATGATCCACTGGATCGAATCAAATGCGAGCGAGCTGCAAAGAACACAAGAAAGGAAACATCAATCAATCGCAATCAAGAAAATTAGGAAAAAGAGGAGTGAATGGGTTTGGAGGTGAACCTGGAGAGGAGGTGGAAATGATCGGCCATGAAAGCTTGAGAATCAGAGAGAGAGAGAGAGCAATTGGATTCTATGAGAATCAGTGAAGTTTGATTTTGACCATCTCCTCCTCTTCTACCTGTTTTGGTTGTTGGCTTCTACTTTGCAATGTCATAATTTAATTTTGTTTTATTTTAATCGTAATGATTGAAATGTGGAATAGATCTCTTCGCGCGTTTGGTGCACGCGCCATGATGAAACTAATTTGTTTTGTTTTAACTAATTTGTTTTGATGTTTCGTTGACAGAGAGAAAAGTGGATTGCACTACTGCTTGAACCCTAAGTGAAAGATTAGCTGGGGAAAGCAGATTTGACACACAACACTTTTGTGACATAACCAATTCTGGGTAACATGCCCATTTAATCATGTGTCGCCTTTTCTTTTTTGATTTAGCAACAAGCATGAAAGTTGAAGCACATCAACTTCCACTTTTCCATTATTCAAAAGATAGGGGGGCCATGATCAGATTGTGGGGTGTTATGCTTTGCCTTGATTTAGTGGCTTCCTATGCTAACTGACCCCTTTTGAGAAGGTAACCTACCCTCTTGCTGGGGTGGAGGGGAGTCAGGGGACTACTCTGAAACAGTTGCAAACCCTGAGAAGTTTCTTGTGTCTTGCTCAACCATCTTGTTTCCTTATGCATTCATAAGGACTCCTGCCTTATCTCAGTTCTTTTCTCCTTGGTAGATGGTTTTGTATTATAACAAATTTCAAAGGTATGGCATTGCCAGCAAACAATGCTCTAGCATTGCCTTATCTTGGAAGAAAGAACTCGGACAATGTCAAAACAATGCGTCTGTGTCAAAGGATTGACTTACAAACATAAACTTAACTCTTAGCATTGCCTTATCTTGGAAGAAAAGAACTTGGACAATGTCAAAACAATGCGTCTGTGTCGAAGTATTGACTTCCATACATAAACTCTTATCACAGGACTCCTGGTGTTACAAAACATTGAAAATAAACCCCCATTTTGTGCAGAGATTGACTTACATATATAATTTTACTCCCACCTGCACATATATGGACGATATATACTCTAATCCATGCCTACAGTGGAATTCAAGAACCGGTTGGGATTTTGAAGAAAGGACTCAGAAACGCAACTTGCGGATGAGGAGTTGGCTTATCTATGAGCTGTGCTTCATGGGTTCTTCATAAACTAAAGATATCATTGTAAACATGAGTAGCTTCAATGGAGTGTCGTCATTCGTTTCAATTACCATCTTGGCACATGAAATTCTTAATGACTCCATGGAATCCTCACATTTCATAATCTTCAACTTCAGAACTCATTACAAAGCTAGGGAAAGCTAGTGTTATGTCCCTGAAAAACAGAAGAACATTAGAAATGTGGAGCAGAAACATTACCATTAACTGCTATGTAGACGATAAAAAGTCAACAATTCTAAGTTTTGCATCTAACGCTTGACAACTTCATTTAGGATGAATTGCTTACATTAGATATGGTAGAGTCATATTCTTGATCAAAGTTGGATGCTTCAAAACAAACTCTTTCCACTCTTGCTGATCAATCTTCCCATCTCCTTTTTTATCTGCATCACTAAATGTCTGCAAAAAGAGACATAAAAACTTTATAATATTGATCTTAACAAGCATGGAGAGTTGAGGTCACTATATGTATCAGTATGCACCTTATCCACAATGGCTTCGACTACATCATCTGAAAGTAACAAATCTGATTCATGCAAAAGTGCCAACACCATCTCATTCAACTGTCAACAAAATTACCACCATAAGTTGTGAAAGAAGAATGCGACTTTATTTACGCCATACTTATGGTTGTTTTATTTCATAGGATGAATGCAAAAGCATGTAACAATTTAGAGGAATGACTGCCATAAGACAAACCAAAATGTAAGAGAAGGAACTAAAAGAAAGAAGCTTAAAGAAAACTGACCTCCTCTCGCTCAATGAATCCTGTTTGTCTCAGATCATACAGTCTAAACGCAACTGCAAAAGTATTACCGACATATATTACAAGATAATAATAGATTCAGTAGGATAGTATCAACCCTCAATCTTTCAACTTTTCAACAAAGTACATTGCAGCTGGACATACAGGGGAAACTAAACTTTTAAAACATGAGATCATTACCCCATTGTAAGAAAAAAGTAAACTTACATGCAATTTTGTCTTCTACAGGTGCATTGGGGTGAAAGAAACCCAATGATCGAACAAATTCTCCAAAATCAATAACCCCATTGCGCTTGACATCAAACAAGTCGAAAATCTACATGTAACACCTAAAGATTAACTTCTGTAGACAGTAATAGCTACTAGTGTGATGTTCCAGAACTGGAATCAAGTATATGAATCTCCCTTCTCTTATTTGCCTTGTCATCAAACTCCCAGAAACATATTACTGATAACACAGTTCGAAAACAGAGTAGAAGCGGACATTACATACCCTATCTGCAAAAAGATTCTTCTTATTTTGGTTCCTGAAGAGCGCTAGTTGAAATTCTTCCTGTTCAGGAAGATGGATAAATGCAATATCAGTCACTGTACATATAAAATCAAAATTTCACAACAGATTGGAGATACAAAATGAGGTTGAAATTATTTCACATTTTAGCTAACCTACCTTGTGGATGAGCCCATCATCATATATAGAACTGCTCAATTTCTTGAAAAGCTCATACAAGGCTTCTACTTCACTCACTGTAACTGCAACAAAGAAGAAAAAATAAAAAAAAATTCATATTTATTTTGGCTAAACTAATATCATAATAAGTAACTATGAGTCAGGAGGTGTGGTCCATTCTATGTCTTTTGCGGCTTGCAACTGTTAAGAAATATTCAGCTGTAAAGAGCCAAGAGCTTGGTTCTGTCTTAACTAATGATGCTCCTATATAAATCTTATGACATGCTTCTCGTTAAACTCATGTAGGGGCACCAAAGGTGTGGAATTTTTTGATTTTTTAATTCTCACAGGGTCATATGAGTGAATCGTTTAAAGTGGACTTTCTCTTTAGGGTGGAATGGATAAAATGAACTTTCTCAGTAGGGTGAAACAGCTAAAGTGTGCTCTGTCAATAGGGGGAAATGCACTTTGTCAATATAGTAGGAGCCATGTTCTTATCTGAAACTTTTACCCCCATGTTTAACATTTAATACCATAGTAGACGATGTTCTATCTTCCAGTATATATATGCATAGTTTACTACAATGATTACCCAGTTTTGACTTCAGATTATTAATTTATCACAACAAAGTGGCAGATAGAGAAGGAAAAGAAATGTTAATACTAGCTATGGCTTCCTAAGCCATTTCATGAAAAATATGATTACGATGCAGCTGAGCAAGTTGCAGTACAAAGGTGATAGAGATAGCTTACAAGGAGTTTCAGCAGCAAGAACTACAGGGTCCTCATAGCCCGGAGTTTTCTTTGGCTTTGAACAATAGCAGCCCATTAACACAAAAACATAATTCAGTCACAGAAATCCTGAAAATCAGTAAGACCAATTGTGAGTGCCTTGGGACTCCATTCGTAGAAGCACAATCAAAGAAAGAAGGGCATGAAGGTACAACTATTCTATCAGACACAGAAAATCAGCACAATTTCTGTAAAACTCATCAAGCAACTTATTTGTAGTGCACACTCGTCTTTCTTTGTTTGTATTTCAATTAGTTGTGGGACTTAACAAGTCTTTGATATTTAAAGGAGTAAATACAAAGCTGTTGTGGAAATTTCATAATCTTCCAACAATCCAATGATTTTCATCTATTATTAAAACACCCTATACCAATAAGGCAATAACCTTATGTTAGCAGATCTTTTCAAAAAAGAAAAAAAAACTTTATGTTAGCAGATCCACCTCCCCTACTAATTTCCAAATTACAGTATGTAAATTCAAACAACTTAAAGCTGTCAATACAAACAAAGAGATATCAAGGAAGAGATGAACTTCTTTTAATTTCCCATCCCATTTTGTTTGGGACCACAGACCTTGAATAACCATATTCTGGGAAGCAAATCTCAAAAGGCATTGCATTGTTTTTTCCAAATAGTGGTAAATGTCAAGCTGTGAATTCACCCAAGCTGATGACATAAATCTGAAAGATAAGTGACTAAACAAAAAAAGAAAGACTCATGCTTTTAGTTTCTTTCTGTTCAAAGCCATAAACTTGATACATTACTAAACAAGAAAAAGGTGAATTCACACAGAGAAACATGTTCTAAAGCTGATTCCATTTATAAAACACACAGAAAATGCAGAAAAACTAAACGAATCCATAACACAAATACCATAGAATGTAAAACAAAAATAGTCTTCATCTTTTCATGAACTTTCTGCTCAATCAAAGCCAAAAGGCCCAAAAACCAATGCAACTGCGAACCAAACGCCAAAACCGAGCCAAACCCAGTTCCAAAGACAACACAAATGCCTCAAAGATCGAACCTTTCCAAAGAAAAAGAACCCAAAAACATAAACTTCAATCCAAGAACATCAAAAAACATAACCCAATCTCTTCAGAGAAGAAAGATGAGAAGCTGGACCTGAGAATGAGAGCTTTGGTGTAAGAATCCCAAGATGGGTTCGATATAATTACTGGTATAGATGAGCCTCTTCTCTCTGTTTCTAGGCCAAAACCTTTGTCTTTGAGAGTGAAAATCTTGGTTTTCTCAGCTTCGTTTTAATATGGGGCTGAACACGTCTCTTTCTCTCTTTCAACGTTCGCCAACTGAGCCTGGCGCTGCTTCTCTTCTCTGCTTCAACTTGTAAAATAAGTGCTTTTGTGTAGCTTTCAACTTTAAGTCGATCTACTTGTGTCTGCTATAAAGGTTCGGACCCTATCGTTTTAGTATTTTCTTTTTGGAGAAATTACACGAAAGGGAACTAATTTGCATGCTGGAGATCATATAGCCGGTGATACATCAAAGCACCTGAACTACTACTTTGGTATATGTACAATAATGAAAAAAAAAGATTGTTCTAAGTTATATAGATCTGTTTTGGAGAAGAAAAAAAAATATTGTTCTAAGTTATATTCAAGTTACAATGATGAAATAATGATCGAGTTGTTGCGCGTTATCTAAGGTATTTGTAAAGAATAGTTTGCGAAGAAAAAATGACACATGTAAAACTAATGTAAAAAAGTCATATTCCAATAGAAGTAAAGATACGGTACATTATAAGCAAACATGGAAGACATCTGGATCTCCCAATGTCATTACATATTTTATCATACTACACATTATACTCGGCACTAAATGAAATAAAATGCTATACACTACATGAAAAAAGAGAAAAATAAAACTGAGTGCATGAAAGTTTAGTAAAGATGGACAAATTAAATCGATCTCCTAGCCAAAGGCGTAGCTACACACAGTAGCCCACCTCAAATTTTGAAAAAACATACATTTTAAACCAAAATTTAGTTCAAAACGCTACAAAATTGGAATTTAGCCCACTCTAAATTTATAAATTTAGCACATGTATTGTTAAAGTTAGTCCATTTTTAACATCAATTAATTCACATACATTAAAAAAAAAATATAGCCTACCGCAGTATAAAATCCTGACTAGCTCCATCATTGCTCCTAGCTTTCATGCATTTGAACATTCTAAGTATATACACTAAACTTAATATGTATTATAAGAAAACTTCAGTTCACTTCTATAATCATACTCACTTTTGTTAAAGAGTGATTTTGCTATTTGTTCTACGTCATGCATGTATATATGAAGCCAGATTTTGTAGTTGGGCTGTCTTGTATAAAAATTGGCCTTTTCCACTAACAGATAATATAATTCTAGCAAAAATAAACTAGAACGTGTATATAATCTCAAAACCACATAGGGATGAGTTTACTTGGCAAGTTTGATAAGGTTAACCATATGTATATATTAATAGATTGTTTGAGCCCGGTAGGTATTTTCGGTCCAAGACTCGAGAAAGGTTTTGGGTATCATTTGGGCCAACGCCTGTGGCCTTTTTAGCCCATGAAGAGTGGCGAGGTCTGGCAGCACGTGACGAAAACTTTGTCAAAAGATTCTGATACCTCGCAAGATTTGATGACCTCGCGAGATCCTTATCTCCAGTTCGCATGAGACTCTACAGTGTCTGGCGAGGGTGAGGTGGAAAAGAACGATAACGCCCTCGGGATAAGGTCGCTTAGTGTTTGAGTCCGCGTACGACACGACAAATGAAATGATGCAAGCGGTGAACAAGACCTAAGCGAGATAGGTTTGACGCGTGTTGCATGGAGCGCACGACTGGTGAGTTAATCGTATTCTTGTGGGATTCTAATTGCAGAGTCCGAGTGGGTTGTGATTAGGTTTCCGCAGTGTGCTTACGGATGAATATATAAGGAAGCTCCATGGCTTTCAAAGAAACACACAATCAATCAATCAACAACTCTCTCAAAACAGACGAACACAGTCGAAACCTTCGAGCCTCCTCGAAAACCCTTACGTTCTAAGCGCACCCTGCCTTAGATCCCCAGAGCCCGTCAGGACTCGTCTCCGATTTCCCTATTATTGCTCTGCTCGCTCTGACAGTGAGTATCGATCGACAGGTGACAAGAAGATTAAGCTCGTAAATTTCCTCATCCCTGAGGTGGCACCGGAGCTCTCTTTCGCCTAGTTAGAAGTCAGAACGCGCACCGTTCTCTTTCCTCGTCCGCGAGGTGGCACGCCCCGCACACATCGTTTTACTTTTGTTCCCTCTCTACCCCTGCTGAGGACGTAGGCCAAAACATTGGCACGCCCAGTGGGACCGGGAGTTTAATTTTCTTTTCCAGTCATCATTGGGAAGTCGGAAGACTCCCCATACCGGAGACCTTCAATTTCTTGTTTGAAGCACAAGTCTCCGCAATACAAGCCCCATAACAGTGCGGCTTGTAGATCTCTCACTAAAGAAGAGATTCTCACTCGGTTCGGCAACCCCGACCATACTAAGTCCACAACGGCAAACTCACAACCAACCTCGGAAGCAGGACCTAATCTGTCCACAGAGGAAGTCTGCAGAATGTTTGAAGAACTAAGGAGCGATCTCAAGAATGAGATCGGCGCGCTCAGGAGTACGTGAGCTCGGCTTGAAAGTCGAAGATACTCAGCAAACTGTCCAGGACCTCTCTGCGCAGGTCGCTAAGGACAAGGAGATCTGGCTCGCGAACCAGGAGAACCACGCTAGGCTCAGCGAGGAATTCAACTACGTGGCCGGCACGATCAGGGAGGACAAGGACATAATGACCGGCTCTCTGCAAAGGATCCAGACAGAACTGGATCAGAGCAAGGTGGCCTTTACAAAGGCCTTGGAGGTCCAAACCCATCGCCTAAATGACCATGACACCAAGCTGCAGCAACAGCAGGACGCTTCATTCTTCGGGAGCAAGAACAGCATGGAAAAGCTCGAAGATTACAAAGAGCGCCATGATACCCTGAACACAAGGGTCCTGCAGATGGAAGACTGGATTCGGACCCAAGTGCCAAAGAATCACGCTATGAACTATGCCAGTTCAAGCGCAGCGGAGGGCTCCAGGTACATCCCGCCTAATGAGCGCCCTAGAGCAAATCCAAGGGTCGGGGCTCAGAAAGCTCCCCAATTCACATTGGGGGCCAGTTCATCAAGGACACCACCCCATCTACCCTCGCCATGCAGCCCTGGAGTCACACTCAGGGGCGCCGGTGTTTTCCCGTCGCAAGGAATTGGGACACCAGATGACCCGATCGTAGCCTATTCCAGTTCGACCCCCAAGAACGTCGGGCAGGCCCCCAGCCTCTCTGCATGGCACGACCACGACCAGGGGGCAGATTCCGCACCAGTAACGGCAGCCGACTGGCGCTAGCTCATCTCAAGCATCGTCAAGGAGCACACCGGAAAGGGTGATGCTAGCTTGCACTATCGTGACCCCTATCCTGATAGCGTGGCACAATATCCCTTCCCCCACGGGTTCAAGAATATCGTCTTCACCACATTCTCTGGGGAGACAAGGGAAGATGCAGCAACTCACATGGCCCGTTTCAAGGTCCAATGCGGCCAATACGGGAATGATGACATGCTCAAGCTCAAGCTCTTAGGGACTTCTCTGTCCGGGGCCGCTTTCACTTGGTACTCCAGATTGAAGCCGGGGTCAATAGCAGATTGGCCCACCATGGAGTGCCTCTTCCGGGAGACATATGGCATGATTGAGCCTGAAGTTGGCCTCGACTCCCTTACGCAGATGAGCCAGAAGAGCATGGAGTCCGGGGTTTCTTTCCTCCAACGCTTCAAGATCTAGCAGGCCAAATGCGATTACCTGCTGCCTGAGCAGGAAGCCATTAAGTTGGCTATTCGGGGTTTGGAGCATCGCCAGCGGCTGAAGCATCACGGAGAGCGCTTCAATTCCATGGGTGACCTGATCAACAAGGTCGGCAGCTACGAGCTCATCCTGAACGAGTTGGACGACAAGGCCAACGCTTCCAAGGGAACCTATGTACCAGGGAAGAACCAGATAGTGGGGGCACTCGGCATGCAAACCCCTGCTCATGATCCCTACTATCAAAGGCCGGAGCCAGTTCACGCAGATCAGGATTTGGACGACATTGGCGCGGTAAAGCTGACTGGCAAGCAGGTAGCTCACAAGCTGAAGAATCTGAAGATGACCCGCTAGCCGATCACCATCCAGTCCTTTGCCTGGACCAAGCCAGAATACGAGTCGTACACTTACGACGCCAAAAACGCCCATTTGGTCTTTAATGACCTAATCGAGGCGAAGTATGTGCGCCCGGACCACAAGATACCGCCTAAGGAGGAGCTGAAGGACAAGAAATAATGTGCCTTCCACAACGTGTACAATCATGACACCAAAGATTGTGTCAAGCTCCGAGACCAGCTGCAGACTTGGTTAAACTCAGGCGAGCTGAAAATGAAGGCACCGGGTAGTACGGCCTCATTGGTCGATATAGACCCTTTTCCGCCAGTAGTGGGCATGGTCGAAGTCAACTGGGCCGATCAGACCCAGGATGACGATCAGCGTCACGCGCCTAAAAGGAGCCGCGAGGAAGGAGACGACAGTGCCCGCCAGCCACGTCGCCAGTACACCTACAACGAAAGTCTGGCGCATGAAGTCTTAGACGATCTCAGAGAGGCCGGGCTCGTCACAGTCGCCGGGTCCTTGCCCTACATCGAGTACAAGGAGGGACGCGTTCATTGTAAATTCCATGACAGCTGGGGGCACAGGACCAACGAATGCCGTCAGCTCCGAGACCAGGTACAAGACTGGCTCGACCTCGGGTACATTTGCTTTAAGGATGAAGGCGGCTTTACGATCGCAACTGCTGGTTTCGCTTGGCCTCGTGTTGGCCAGCGAATGATTACTTTAGACCTGTCACCAAATGCAGGACCACCCGAACCGCCGGGCCGAAATCGTAAACGGCCGGCGAATAACTACATGCTCCCAGACAACCAGATGAGGAGCACAGACGACCCAGCTCGACAGTTGGTCGCTAAGCTCGAACCAGACCGCCCTTCCTACAAAGATAAGGGCAAAGCAATCATGAGGGACGATAGACCGTTTCCCGTCAAAGGTTCCCAGCCTACGAGCCCTAGGACTCGCGAAGAGCTGGAGAAAAGGATAGCGCGTCTCGAGACGTACGTCGCCGCACATTGGGCAGCAGCGATACCTTCATCCCCTGCCGCAAGCGAGATGGACATGTCAGACTCTAGATGTGAGAGTCGCAGCAGCGGCGCCCCGAGCCCTCGTGAAGGCGTCTTAACCGACCCCTATATTCCCTCGACGTCTAAATCGGCGATCAAGGAAGGTGTCTGGTACACGCAGCAAGGGGGCAAGGCAGTGACCATCAGCAGGTCCAAGAAAAGAAAGCTCCAGAAGTGATACGGCAGCATACTACGCGCCTTACGGGCTATCGATGAGGGCGATGTACGCCCCTCACAACTCGCACAAACGCCTGAGCGGATGTGGCGAGAAGCAGAAGGTCTGCGCGCAGTCCTTCAAATGCCGCCAGTCACACCTCCGAGGATCTGCGAGTAGCTCAGTGACGAACCTGCACCCAAGCCAAACGTTTTCTGCCGACTCACGGTTCCACCAAAGCCGGACTCGCAGTCTTCCAGGCGCAGGCAATCACCGCCACCTGAACGAAGAAGGGATCCACAACCTTCCAGGCGTAGGCCATCCCCAACACCTGAAAGGAGAAGGGACCCGCAACCTTCCAGGCGCAGGCCGTCACCCTTACCTGACAGGAGGAGGGATCCACAACCTGCTAGGCCCAATCCGTCACCAGAGCCTAACAGGAGGGATTAGCGGCTTTCCAGGCATAGGCCGACACCGGAGCCCGAACAAAGCAAGGCTCCGCCTACTGGCCCTAGGCTTAAGTTGTTCATGACTCCGGATTCGGAGTCTAAACGTGAACCGTCTCAGCCCTCACGACGACTAGAACATCGAAATCCAGAGGCTGACGCCAGAAGGGAGCCGCCACCGCCACAACAACCTCGGCCACGGCGCACCCCGGAACCCGAGACTAGGATGGTTCCCAGAGTATCTGCCCTGCAACGGTTGGCGAAAGAAGACAACGATAAGGCTCCCGCGGCAGCAGACAAACAGCCAGCCAAGGACCAACAGCCTCCAACCAAGCCAGTCTGGCGTCCCCGGCAACCCGAGGCTCTAGAACCACCGGCAGCGACACCGGCACCCTCCAGTCCTAACCTCGCCGAACAAATGGCCCAACGTTTCCGCGAGAATGAGGAAGTCGACGAGGCGCACTCAGAACCTCGACTCAACCTAGAGGAAGACCAGGACGAAGAGCAGACAGAATCATTCACCTGCAATATGGTAGAGGTCTCCGGATGGGATGCTGAAGAAGGGTTTAACCGCGAAGCAGACGCCTTCGCAGTACTCGAAGGGGAACACGGGATCATTGACACACCTTTGGTCCCAGTTCCTGAACCATTCTCTTTTTAGGTCGGGATGGTGTTCTTCATTTCGGAACGATACGCTCTTTCACCAAACACAACCTGCAGCGCGGCGAATATCACCATCAACAGCGAGGATGACAGCCTACCCCCGCCATGCAGCAGCGAAATGGGCCCAGTTCAGGCCCCAGCCAATGACGCCCCACAAGTGGAAGGTACGAGCAGCCTCACACAAAGGCCAACTCTAACCTTCTTCACGCCAACTCTGGACATGGCCACTCACATGCGGCCACTGTATATCATGGCAGAGGTCCAAGGGAAACTGATCAACAAGGTCATGATCAACACCGGTGCCGCGGTTAATGTTGTCACAGCCCGTACCATGGGACTCCTCGACATCCCGCGCTCGATGATCCAAACCACGTCCTTAACAGTGAAGAACTTCACAGGACAGGTGTCCAGAACCCTAGGCTTACTGTTTCTACGGGTCAAGGTCGGGCCGGCATCGCGGGTTTACACCTTTTTTGTCGCCGAGTGCGTTTCCTCTTACAGCATGATTCTTGGCCGAGACTGGATCCACAGAAGTTTTTGCGTGCCTTCCTCAATGCACAAAGAACTCATGATTTGGGACACCGAGAAACGTGAGGCAGTCATTGTCAAAGCCGACCCGCAGCCTTTCTCTATTTCCGCCAACTTCAACGATGCCCGATACTATACTACGGACTTGGGCCCGTTGGACGTTCAAGGCGTCGATCACAAGGGCCGCCCATACGGAGTAACGGCCTCCAATCTAACGCGATGGGGACTCACCCAGGCGAAGGACGATTTGCAACGTCCTCACACCATCGCGACTCTCACACCCCATTTCGATGGATAGTGCTTTTTCTGAGGAGGCACGCGAGGCTGGCGAGTCCTTATGCGAAAGACTCATTTCGTACTGGGCGGAACGCGAAGCCTACGACAAGGTCGCGACTATGGAATATGTCGATGAAGTGGTGGATTATTCCGATACCAAGGAGGAAGTTATTCAGTTAGCTCCTGCCGCCTTGGACGACACTCCACCTCAAGTCTGCGACCCCATTTTACAAGTTGACGTAGGGACTACAGAAAAGCCCTTACTCATTTCCATCAGCGCAAAGTTGGCGGAGGACGAAAAGGAAGCCCTACTTGCCCTATTACGCGAGTACAGGGACTGCTTCACCGACAAATACGAGGATATGCCCAGCTTGTCCCCAGACTTGGTCTGCCTCCGGTTACCAACTTACCCCGACCGGCGTCTAGTACGGCAAGACGGCCGATTCATGCGAACTGAGACTCAGATCGTGGTTAAGGAAGAAATCGAAAGCATGCACCGATCGGGTATCATTCGCGTGGCCAAATATAACGAGTGGTTGTCCAACGTCGTCCCCGTCCGCAAGAAAAATGGCAAGATGCGTGTCTGTGTTGATTACCGAGATCTAAACAACGCAACACCGAAGGACATATACCCCATACCCGTGGCTGACCTACTTATTGATGTCGCCGCGGGGCACGATGTGTTATCCTTTATGGACGGCACGGCCGGGTACCATCAGATTCCCGTCGCCGAGGAGGATCGACACAAGACCGCTTTCCGCTGTCCTGGCTTTGCTGGCGCATTCGAGTACGTTGTCATGCCCTTCGGTCTTAAAAACGCGGGGGCAACGTACCAGCGAGCCATGAACCTCATCTTCCACGACATCTTGGGCAAGTTGATCGAAGTCTACATCAACGATGTGGTTGTCAAAACCAAATCACGAGCAACCCACGTGGAAGACTTGCGGCAGGTGTTCACACGGATGCGCAGGCATAACCTCAAGATGAACCCCGCCAAGTGTGTTTTCTTCGCGGAGGCCGGTGACTTCCTTGGTTTCTTAGTGCACCAACGAGGCATCGAAATCCCAAAGGACAAGGCACATGCGGTAATCACCGCTTCGCCACCCACTACCAAGAAGGAGCTCCAACAGCTGCTCGGGAGAATCAACTTTCTCCGCCGCTTTATATCAAACGCGGCAGGGAAGGTCCAACCTTTTTCACCCCTCCTTAAGCTCCAGGGGGAAATCGAATTCGTATGGGAACCGCAACATCAACATGCCTTCGATCGAATCAAGGACTACCTTACGAACCCACCAGTCCTGATCCCGCCTCGCGACGGTGCCCCGTTTAAACTTTACATCGCCGCTGCCGATTTGTCCATCGGCGGACTCCTGGCCCAGGATGATGAGAACGGGGTAGAACATGCCGTCTATTACCTTAGCAGGGTTCTAACGGACTGTGAGACACGCTACTCGCCCATGGAGAAGTTATGTCTCGCCCTATACTTTGCAGGGTGCAAGCTGCGCCATTACATGCTTGCCTTTACCACGGTCGTCATCGCTCAATCCGACCTGGTCAAATACATGCTTTCTCGCCCTATCTTGCGGGGACGCATCGGCAAGTGGATCCTCGCCATGTCCGAGTTCTCGTTGCAATATGTTCTGTAAAAGGCAGTAAAAGGACAGGCGATAGCGGATTTTCTCGCCCATCACCCACCATCAGAGCTTACGGCGTTTCGCGAGTTGGACTTCGCCATAGTGACACTCGCTCCCTGGACCCTGTACTTTGATGGTTCACACACTGATACCGCAGCCGGAGCCGGGATAGCCATAGCCAATCCTGCTGGAGATCGCTTCTCCTATTCGTTCCAGCTCGATTTCAAATGCACCAACAACCAGGCCGAATACGAGGCGCTGATCATCAGCCTAGAGATTTTGTTGGATTTAGGAGTCCGCGAGGTCCAGATCTTTGGCGATTCTTTGTTGGTCGTTAACCAGCTTGTGGAAAAGTTCAAATGTTTAAGCTTGTCAATTGAGCCATACCTGCGCAAGGCATTCGAGGTGTTGGATCGATTTGACGACGTTTACATCGAGCACATACCACGCGAATTTAACTTCGCCGCCAACGAGCTCGTCCAGATAGCGTCTGGCCTTAGCCTGAGAGACGGAGTGCGCGAACGTTTGCTCAAGGTCGAACGCCGTACTCTTCCCTCTTTCATCGCCAGGGGGAAATTTCAGGACGTCATCCCAGAAGTTTCAGCCTTGGACCCTATCGACGAGGATTGGCGACTACCATTTATCACCTACCTCCAGAACCCCAATGACGCCGCTTATTCCAGGCAAGTCCGCTTCCTCGCCTTAAACTTTGTTCTACGCAATGGCAAACTCCGGCGGCGTGGGGAAGATGGCAACGACTTCTGCTGTGTATACGGGAACGAAGCTAAACGTCTCATGCGCGAAGTCCATTACGGAGTTTGCGGCTCGCACCAGGCCGGGCCCAAAATGCGATGGCTGATCCGCCACCATGGGTATTACTGGCCAACCATTTTGAAAGACTGTATTGCCTTCGCCAGAGGTTGCCAAGACTGCCAGGCTCATGGACCAGTGCAACATATTCCCAACATCCCGTTGCAGCCTATCATTAAGCCGTGGCCGTGTCGCGGATGGGCAATAGATTTCGTGGGCATCATTCATCCCCATTCCTCTGAGCAGCATAAGTTCATTATCATTGCCACCGATTTCTTTACCAAATGGGTCGAGGCCGAACCACTCAAGGTCGCCTCCGCCAACTCGGTGCGCAACTTTATTTTCCGTAATATCATCTCACGCTTTAGTATCCCGGAGTGCATCGTTACGGACAGGGGGGCAGCTTTCATGGCCGATTCAGTTGTTACGTACTTAAATGATTACGGCATCAAGCTTCTTCACTCTACGCCATATTATGCCCAGTCAAACGGCCAAGCGGAGGCTAGTAATAAGGTCATCCTTGGCATCCTCCGCAAGATGTTGGAATTGAACCCACGCGTCTGGCACGAGGAGCTCTACCACACATTGTGGGCCTACCGCACCTCAAAGCGAGGCCCAACGGATACCACCCCATACGCTCTCATGTACGGTCACGATGCCGTCCTTCCCCTTGAGATCAATATCGCTTCGCTCCGCGTTCAGGAACAACATCAACTACTTGGCGAGGATTACGTCCAAGCCATGTGGCAGGAGCTTGAAGATCTCGACGAGCACCGCGTCGCCGCTTTCAACAATCTAGTCCTCGAGAAACAACGCATCGCCCGCTCTTATGATAAAATCACGCGCGGACAGAGCTATGCTGAGGGCCAGAAGGTGTGGCGTGCAGTGCTCCCACTTGGGGACAAAACCGACGGTCGAGGCAAGTGGTCCGCTCGCTGGGATGGACCTTTTATTATTCATCGTATACTTCCCAAGGGGGCATACCACCTGCGCGATCTGGACGGTACTATTCATCGCAACCCGATTAATAGCCGCTTCCTCAAGCGTCACATTGCAGGAGTCTGGGAGCGCGAGGATCCTCCACCTCTACCAGATCCCGCCACCACAGTCAATAGTGCTACGCCCCATCGCGTACTCGCTCAGCCGCCTACCACTAGGGGGCAACCCGGGACAGAAGACTAATAGAGTACATTGTAACGTACCAGCTAAAAAGACCAGTATTAGATTGGGGCCTATTCCAGAGGCCCTAAAAAGTTCTATTGTTTTCTTTAGTCTCTCTAAACGTGCAAAGTCTATACAAAGACTAGTACAAGATTGGGGCCTATTCCAGAGGCCTAAAAAAATAAATTCATTTATTTCACCTTTTTGACGTTGTTCAATACAAGCTTCAAACTGTGGCTTTGCGGCCAAAGCAATTACATTGACAGAAAGTTGAACTTAGACTATGTTTACATTCCAAAAACATAGATCTACGGATACTGGAAGCCTTGTCCCGCATGTCTCGCAAGGCTAAAGAATGACGACCGGGCGTCCATCGCTCAAAATTTGACAAACGTCTCGCTTCTTTAGACCAGCACGAGCCTTGACACCGGCCTGGACCTAAGACAAATTGTTGGGAAGCTAGAGGTCCAGTGGGTCAAAGATCCCTCATGCTACCACCGGTCTTCGTTTGGAGGGCCGGCAGAGCCTCACGCGCTGATAGAACAACAGGCGCAAGGCAGAGGGTACCCAACCTTTGGTCAGGCCGAACAAAGGCTTGACCTGAGAGTAGATTTCCAGAATCACTCTCGGCCTGAGAGTAGATTTTCAGAATCAGCAAAGGCACAAAATGGGAATGTATGGTTGGGGGCTTTGCTCTAAGCAGGGACAAAAGGACGAACATAAGGGAATAAGAAATCATGGCAAGGGGGTAAAGACTTCACTGATACTTCACCCCGGCCAAGCGTTTCTTTTTATAGGCAGAGAGGGCGATTGTACGTTCGACAGTTGTCATCCACACAATGTTTGCTCCGAGATACGGGCTTTAGAGATAAGGTTAGACGCGTTTTTCAATACTAACTACCCGCGTTCCGAGCGAGTAGTTACATTGGAAACCATCACCAAATCTCAGAAAAAGATTTTTCCTGACAGATTATTACGTAACAGTTGGTAAAGAGCGGGAAAAATTCAACTATCATAAAGTTCATACATAAGGGGGCAAATCATTAAGCAGAACTAAACACGCCTACAAACCCTATACAAGTCTAAAAGCAGGCCTTCTAAGGCCAACTCTTCATCATAGGCCTGGGCTTAGGCTTCTTCGACAGCAGCAATGGCCGAGTCCAAAACTTCCTGGGTCTTTTCCGCGACCTGCAGACGGGCTTCCACTTCCTCAGCGCGAGCCAAGTCTTGGCGAGCTTGAGCAAGTTGAGCCTGCAGCTCTGCTATCTGAGCCTCCAGGGCCTCCACTCGCCGAGCATGGCTAGCAATTGGATTCTCTGAAGACGCTCCCAGGATGCCAACGTCACCAAGCTCGGCCAAGAGGTTTGCCATCTGATTGTCTAAGTTTCGGCGAGCTTGCTCATGGGAAGCTGATTGAGCACCGATATCCAGGACTCGGCGAGCCTGCGACTCGACATCATCGGCCAACTCCAACGCTTGGTCCAAAACAGGATTGCCGCCAGTGAGATGTCGATCCAGAGCTTCATGAGCCTCGCGAACACGTCCTACCAAGTCAAATACGTTCGAGCGAGAGCCGTGGTGCAGCAACCCATGAAGGAAAGACCGAGCTAAGCGAATGGGCTCTGGAGCAGTAGGCGGGGTAGTCCGGGCCCGAAGACGAGCGACCCGAGTACCCAAGGAAGAAGACTCCTCGCCAGGTGTTCTCGTTGGGGCCGGAGTGGTTGGTTCAACCTCAACAGCCGCCTCAATCTCTGGAGTGGGTGGCGGAGTGCCACAAGCGGTTTCTGTCTCCACTTCTTTGGCCTGAGTCGTAGGGTCTGGTTGCAGTGGAGAAAGCTCAAGCAACGGTTGGGAATCCTCTGTTGGAACCGCCGGAGGCACTTCGTTGGTCTGACCCGCTCGGCCCAATCGCAGAGGAGGAGCCCGAAGCACCAATTGGAGGCCCTTTGGCGGAAATGTTGAGGGGGCAGTAGGGTCGGAGAGTTGGACGGACTGGTCAAGAACTTCATCATCAGCAAGAGCCAAGGAAGACTCTGAGTTTGGACCAGGTTCGGTTAAAACGGCGGTTGGAGAAGACGGTTGCACGGTGACTTCCTCAGTAGCCATGCCAGCTTCCTTGATGGTCATGGCGATCTCCTCCGCGGCCGCACCAACCTCCTCGATAATCATTTCCCCTCTGGTTTCACTGGCTTCCTCAATGACCATTCCCTCGCTGGCTTCAACAGTTTCTTCGAAGATCATCTCCTCGCTGGCTTCAACAGCTTCTTCGAGGGCCACCTCCTCTCTGACTTCAGTAATTTCCTCGATGACCGGCTCCGCGCTTGCCTTAGCGACTCCTTCAGGAGCCAAGGACATTTCTCCTAAGAGTGGTTCTGGAGACGGGACTTCCGCTATCACTGGCGCCTCTTCAACGACAGCGAGGCGAGGTCGGGTGCGGCGAACCTGTCAAAGACAAAGTTAGCGAGTTGTTGACTGGCTTAGAAAAATTTAATCCGAAATGGTCCGCTTACCTGGTTGCTTACCAAGCCATACTCTCGCTGGTACCGCACATCCTCTAGCAAGTCCTCTTCATCCTCAATGGGACGCTTCCGCAAACTTTCGCCGCCTGTTGGCCGGGGAACGACGGGAGCAGTCGCACTGTCGTGGCCCGCCACAGATTTCCTTCGGACATGTGCTTTTCCTCTGGCACCCTCAGAGCTGATGTTTGTTCTCCGGCGCGGGGCAGACTGAAAAGTAGACAAGAGGGTCAGAAAAAGCATTTTGTCAATATATTAAAGGTGGTATGAAAATTTACACATTTAAGTGGCATACCTCGGGTGCGGGATCGCGTTCTCGAATAACGATCCCCGTTGGACGGCGAGCAGCAGGAACTGGCGGAAGCGCAAGTCTAGTTCCCATCACAGCCCCTGAACCCCTCTCCGCATGGTCGCGCTAGGTATCGAGGATGACGCGGTCTGATTCGCCCAGAGTGTCGTATAGAGGACGAAAGATGGTGGCGAAGACAGCATCGTCTGGGAACTCCCAATGGTTGTCAGACAGGGACCGCCACCAAGCGAGGTAGGCGGGGTCAACGCCCTGCGAAGGCTCGATCTCCAGCAAGTTGGGAGAAAGAGGGTAGATGTTTTGCAGCGGGGTGACCCGGTCGGACTCGCCAACTTTCCTCCACGAGGTGTACTTGTTGACCGAATGGAGAAGCGGATAAGGAATCCCTTGATGGAAGCCAAGTTTCCTCGCGAAGTGATTGGGGGCATACAGCTCGAAGCCTTGTTCATCCTCGGCGAGCTGAAGGTCGCAGCACGAAGTTGCTCTCACGAAGGCGGTCTTAGCATCGTCGTCCGAACCATGGAGGGGGAAGAAGCCCGTCGATAGGACTTCAGGATGGCGCTGGTGAACCATCATATCTATGGTAAGAGGTGGCTCAAGGTGGTTGAAGAGGATGGAAAGGCTGGCGAAGAAGGACAGAGGAGTTCGATTCGCAGTGTTCCTGCACACCACAAAGCCAAGCAGCCGGTCCTCGGGCAGGAATTCTACCGGGGCTCTCCGGAAGAGCGGAAAGTACAGCTGCGTCCACAGGTCCAGGATCCACAGAGGGCCGCTAGAAAGATGGAAGGGTCGCAGGGACAGCAGGTGCAAGGTCCGGTAGAGCCCACCCAGTACGGGTTGCCCTAACCCTACTTCAACTCCATTATACAGTGCTTCGGCCAGCCGGGTCCATTTCCCGGTGGGTTTGTGAGCACTGCCACAGAAGATAAATTTATTGAGCCAGTACTCCAGAAAGGCGATGCCTCCTTCATGCGGCTCCGCGTGGCCAATGTAAAACTTCCTTCACGCCCCATATGAACTTCTCAGGGCGCGGCGGGCCCCCAAGTTGCAGGCGTGTGTGAACTCGGTCGACGCAAAGTCGCTTGGCGCATACGGCTTTGCGTGAATCGGCAGCCCGGTGATGGCGAGGATGTCCAGCAGAGTGATGCCCATCTGCCTGAAGGGGAAGTCGAAGGTGTTAGTGGCACTGTTCCACAAACAGGCCACGGCAGCGATGGGCGCTCGGTCGGTGTGAGGGGGTAGTGAGAAGCTCAGGGCAATGGCTTCACGGATGCCGGTCGCTTCCCAGATCGTTTGGTCGGTCCGGAGACGCTCTGCGTACCACGCTCGATCCTCTGCAGTGGCGCTGGGCCACTCCCCAACCCGGACATTTATATGAGAACGGGCTTGCCAGGTGGAGAAGTTCCCCGGTTCGCGCCGTTGGGCCAAAATTGGTCGACGCACGGAGGCGTTGTAATGATTGAGATTGGCGGCGGACAGAGGCTTTGAAGGAGTCGGGCCGAGCAAAGCCACCCCTGTGTCGAGGAAGTAGATAGGTGTTCTTTGAGGCGGGTTGGTGGCGAAACGGCGAGCAAGGCTGGTCGACCAGGAAGTCGCCGCCGTAAGGCTGAGGTTCGGGTCATTAGCAAAAGGTTTGGGAGCCATTGTTTCCGGTCGATGTAAGGTCGGTGTTTGAGTTTGGCTGGTTGCAGAAGGCAGAGGCTGATTTGAAAGTGATAGTAAGATGTGGGGACCCGCATCGAGGTTTATAAAGGAGACGAACTGTAACGTCCCTTTCAGTCAGTGGCCGCAACGAAAAGACGCAATGATGACCGAAACGTCAACGCGTTTCAAAATTCAAAAAGCCGTAATGATGAAAGGAGGCGATGACGCTGAAACGTCAGCACCTTTTGAAATACGAGTTCCCATAAAAGTTTAATTAGGCCTTTTCGCTTAACCGTTGCGAAATGGATTAAACTCAAGGCCTAGGGGGCAATGTTTGAGCCCAGTGGGTATTTTCGGTCCAAGACTCGAGAAAGGCTTTGGGTATCATTTGGGCCAACGCCTGTAGCCTTTTTAGCCCATGAAGGGTGACGAGGTCTGGCAGCACGTGACGAAGACTTTGTCAAAAGATTCTGATACCTCGCAAGATTTGATGACCTCGCGGGATCCTTATCTCCAGTTCGCATGGGACTCTACAGTGCCTGGCGAGGGTGAGGTGGAAAAGAACGATAACGCCCTCGGGATAAGGTCGCTTAGTGTTTGAGTCCGCGTACGACACGACAAATGAAATGATGCAAGCGGTGAACAAGACCTAAGCGAGATAGGTTTGACGCGTGTTGCATGGAGCGCACGACTGGTGAGTTAATCGTATTCTTGTGGGATTCTAATTGCAGAGTCCGAGTGGGTTGTGATTAGGTTTCCGCAGTGTGCTTACGGATGAATATATAAGGAAACTCCATGACTTTCAAAGAAACACACAATCAATCAATCAACAACTCTCTCAAAACAGACGAACACAGTCGAAACCTTCGAGCCTCCTCGAAAACCCTTACGTTCTAAGCGCACCCAGCTTTAGATCCCTAGAGCCCGTCAGGACTCATCTCCGATTTCTCTATTGTTGCTCTGCTCGCTCTGACAGTGAGTATCGATCGACAGGTGACAAGAAGATTAAGCTCGTAAATTTCCTCATCCGTGAGGTGGCACCGGAGCTCTCTTTCGCCTGGTTAGAAGTCAGAACGCGCACCGTTCTCTTTCCTCGTCCGCGAGGTGGCACGCCCCGCACACATCGTTTTACTTTTGTTCCCTCTCTACCCCTGCTGAGGACGTGGGCCAAAACATAGATATTATAATGTTTATACTTACCAATTTGAATCACCATTCTTACTGTCTCCAAGTAATTGTAATACTTTGAAATGTGACCCATTCGATACTCCACATTTGTTAACTAATCAAACTGATATCTTACATGTGTTTCATCAAACACTTCAAGAACTCGATCAAAATTTGCCATTTTATTTTTTATCAGATGGAGACGCTGAGTAGAATTCCAAAACTCCATGAACCTAGCCAGCCAAGTCTCTTTCGAAGCCTGTGCTACACTGTTAGGCATGTAGAATTATAAATGAAGCCCCAGTTTGAATCACCATTATTAGTATCTCCAACTTCAATTATTTTTCTCAACCAGTAAATTTCATTTTCAGTGCTAGATCGTGTCTAAATGAAATCCGCCAAGTTTTTAAATCATTTGACTTAGCGCGCTCCAGCCACTATTCAACTTAATTTGAGTTTTGATCTAATCTTGTTACGTGCAATCGTTTCAAGATATATGGTTGTCTACTTCTAAAGTTTTGAATATTTTAATAAATAAATTTATTTATTTTATTAAAGAAAACTTAATTTTGTTTCGTTTAAATTAAAAACCGCTGTACTCAATTCATATCGCATTAAGATCTCACATTTCAATATTGGTTAGACAATATCAGGAATTAGGTTGAAGAATATTCCAATATATAGTTTCATGATTAAAAGCATCTCCAACAGTTTTCCTATTTTCTCGATTTCCTTGATTTTAGGGAATACTAGGCATTTTTTAGGTCCAACAACTTCTTTATTTCATTATCTAAAATGAGGATGGAGAACAAAAAGAAGTCTTTATTCCCTAAATTTGCAGCAAAGCGTTCATTCCTAAAATTAAATTATTTACGTGCTCAAACGAGAAAAAGACAATAATAGAATATTTTATTAGGTATTTTATTGTTACAGTAAAATATATAATGTTTTTTTAGTATAATTAATGATGATATAATATATTTTATTGTTGTATTAAATGTCGAAATCTCCAAAATAGAGAAGCTATTGGATTTTGAGCATAAATTTTTTTTTTAGAGATTTTAGTTTTTGCTTCCCTATTTTAAATTTGTTTTAGAGAAGCTGTTAGAAATGCTCTAAGTCGTATCGACATAGCGTTAAATGAAAATTATAGCAATAATTAATCCCTCGAGTTAATTAAATTGAAGCATTGATCTAGGTTTGGAAGATGCTTAATTCATGGTCCACACGAGAGGCCATGACCTCATGCAGTTTATGCATGGGATTATTGTTAATGATTCATCAGTTAGTGTAAAAAATCAAGACCATAGCCATATTCTTTGTCAACTCCATTCCATTTATCAAAAATTAATTTGTTCAGTCTCTTTCAGCTCACCAATATTCCAGTTGTATATTGAACTACTATTTTGTAACTATTGTATGAATTGAAATATTTTCATTCGTTCAAATTTTTAAACAAACACACTAGTCAAAAAAAAAAATGGTGCGAAATTAATAAAATAGATGCATGGTAGGACGTCGTGTTGTAGCTGTTTGGAGTCTATCACTAGAGCAGATTATGTGTGGACACTTGATGCGCAACCTCGCTTGCTTAGTAATATTATTAGTCCATTCCATCTACATCAATTTTTTTGAGAGCTTTCGTATGTGTGGAATATGAAGAACACCAAATTGGACTACAAGCTCCTCATTAAGAGACAAAGTATATTATTGTATAGGATCAGCTGGTCATGCCCTAGTCCTAGTGATACTTACATGGAAGACAACGTACATTTCAAGATGACACGAAGTTATTTCAAGTTAATCTGGGCATCAGTAACTTTGGTTTTCTCTATCTTTACTATTTGTTTTTTTCACTATGGCTAATGAAATGAGTTTGGGGTGCCTAGTTTGGGGTCAGGTTAACTTAAAATATAAAGAAATGTACTTGCTAGAATATGAAGTCTTTTATCAACTTCTACTATAAGCAATAACTCAACTCAATGGTGTAACTTTTGAAATAAGCTGTTTCTGGGAATTTTACCATACATCTTTTGGGCGCGTTTGTTTTCCTCCTGGATATATGAACTGTATAAGTAAAAATATATCATATCTGATTGATCAGTGTATTTGGATGCTTGGATAACCTGTTACCAGAAAATATATATCCTATCATACCTAATTAACAAATCTTATTAGAGAGGTAGGATATAAGTTATCCATTCACGACTCACGTGCTCGTCTCTTTCTCTCTCTAACCTTCAAACCAAACTCACGGTCTCTCTCTCTCTCTCTCTCTCTCTCTCTCTCTCTCTCTCTCTCTCTCTCTCTCTCTCTCTCTCTCTCTCTCTCTCTCTCTCTCTCTCTCTTCAACCACTGTAGCGACGTAGCGCAACTACCAATGCACATGAGTTATATTATGCTCTTTGTTCCAGGCTTGGCCACGCTTAAGTACATCATCTGGCGTAGCTAGTTCTTCAAGACTGCTACATGTATCTCAGTCCAGTTAAGCTATTGGTTAAGTAGTCTTCTTTAATTTCTTGCCATGTTTTGGTGTTTCAATATGTAATGCATGCCTCGTCTACTTGATACCTTATATATTAACAAGTTTCTGTGAGCTCTAGTTACTACTTACTAGTACTAGACCAGAATAATTACACAAATCTTGCAGCTCAATTACATAGGTGTCCATCAATCTTGTTTTGAAGTTTGAATTACTACTTCGTCCGCCTAATGTGTTGATTTCAATTTGGGTGGTTATGCTTGTTTCAATGGCTACCGATTAGCTATTTCTTGATGCAAAAGTCTTGTTTAGCTTGATTTCTCTCATTCCTACACTAAATAAAGGAACAGGGGTGTCAAATGACAGATGGCATTGCTTAGAAGTTAGAAGAGAAGGATGGCGCATAATTACTTGAATTATGTTAGCCATCACTCCTGACCTGATTCAACAGCATGTTGATGCCTTGATGGCAATATTCCCTAGCACATTGAAAAGGAAAGAAAGCCTGCATATTATACAATTTATTAAGCTGAAAACTTCCAAACCTTGAGACTTCAGTCCATTACAACATACCAGAAACAAGCTGGCGTGGGTACGACGTACTAGCAACAAGTCCGCACAGGTACAACATACTAAGAACGGCACAGGTACAACATACTAAGAACGGCACAGGTACAACATAACAAGAACAAGTTGGCACAGGTACAACACACAACAGTGTCTCAAACAACAAAACGTAAACTTCCAAAATCATCCGTCTTAGCTACATAAGTTTGGTATGCACACTCCTGCATCTGGATTTTGCTGTTCCTTCCATATCCTCCCGGTAACTCTCAGCTTAAGCTCCTTCCTATCTCCTCCAGAGAAAAATAAAGCCATGTTTCGTTGGATAATGAGACCATCATGGCTATCTCTCACCTTCCGGTGGCTATCCCGGACACTTCTTGGGGTGCCCTCCCATATGAGTTTCCTGCCATTTGCTCCAACCTCAAGGCTGTAGCTGTAGTTCCGAGCCTCATTTTCATCACCCATAAAACGTAGAAAAGCCATATAAACAGGAGCCGTACCAAGTTGGAATGCTTCAAAATGAAGACAGAAGTATTGACCGAAACAATGAAAGACCTGAAAGGGAAAGCAGATGAAGTTCATAAGGTTCAGGTATAAATAAGTTAACCATAGTATATGAGTAGCAGACAGGCAGTCCTTGACAAAAGCTCCTCAGTATGTGATATATTGCCTATGGACCATTTCCTCCAATTACTCACCAATACAGGGATTTGATCAATTCCATGCAAACATTTCCGTTAGTAAAAAAACTTAGCTTGCTAGCTTCTCAAACCAATTTGACAAAGGCATTATCATCAACAACGAGATAGGGGTAAATGGGAATTAATCACAGGATTTTTGCATTAAGTTAACACAACTTCTTTTGCCAAAAAACAAGAAAACTTTGATTTGGGTTTGACCTGATATGCATTCTAGAAAGAATATGAAAAGTGAAAGATTGATCACTAATTGATCCATTGGACAATAAAGATAGTTCCTCACCATAGTTCTCCAAGTGACCGAACAGATTGGTATTGACACATTACACGGCATTCTACCTAGTCTCCAGTTCTTGTCAGCTTATGTATACATGAATTACATTTTCACTATTAGGTACTTTTAACTCTACCCTTAAAATAAATCACCAAATGTAAAAAACAATGTGGAGTATAAATATAATTTGAAGAGACACATTCTCTGTTGAAAACCCAATCAAAAGATATAGATGGATATATGAAACTTACTGTAAGCATCCAAGTGGCGTTCTCTACTTCCCGGGGATTTGACTTTACATAGCGATGGTTGAATGTGCATCCTGTGTGCATGTCTACTTTGTGATCATCTCTAAGATGGGTAACCAGGAAAGGAATATCCCCAACAACAGAGCACTCTGATCCAGCATATGGGCAATTATATGGTCTGAAATTGCACACTGATTCATGCTTTAGTTTGCTGTAGTAAGGAAATATTTCCGGGCATCCCAAGGAGTAAAACTTGCAGGGTAATTCCAAGGACTCAGCCACCTTCTCCAATGCTAAACACCTAATATCTCCAAGCTCCTGCCTGCAGGTGGGGCAGCGATTGTGGACCCTTGTTTTACATGTGGAACACAGTGTGTGTCCATTGTGACACTGCAAAGAGGCAAATTTGGTTTAAGAAAAAGGATACATCTTATAAGAGTTACATTAAGAACCACACCTAATGTAAATTTAGCTCAGATGAATTAGCAAAATCAACAGAATATCCACATTGCCATAACATTATGAAGATCAAATGATACACACCTCAAGTAAATGCAAGGAAACTATGGCACACAGTTGAGATCAGATAAAATGGGCATATGCATGCTAAGTAGGTCATGAAAGAAAAAGGCTAGCTAATCCAGTGTCATATGAATTCATGTTACTTCATCTATAATCAAACTGCATACATACAACCTGGTTCCCTTTCAGTAGGATCAGCACATTCCAAAATATATGTGCCCTGATAAACAGCCCTCCCTGCAGTGTCATGGACTTGCAACTGAATTGCACCACTTTGAATACTAATAAACATTGCTCACATCATCTAAATCATAACAACCCCATCCCTAAAATCAATCCATATACATTTCTAAAATCAACATTCGACTCAAATCCCGGTTCTAAGTCCACCAAAATCCTATTTCCAATAGAAATAAGCACAAATACATCAAATTAGTCACTTAATTCAAACCTCCAATTCAAAATGACCACTCCAATCCAATCAAAAGTTCAAAACAACCCAAAATGCAAGCAATAGGTTAAACACCACCCTTAAAAAACCCAATTCACATCCAAATTCAAAACCAAAATGCAGAAGAAACAGAGACAAAAAAAAAACTACCTGATGGATTGGTGGGTACATAGAATTCGTACACACAGGACATTCCAGCAGCTCATGAACGCTGGTGGCCGGAGCAATGGCTGTAGCGCCCGGAATCCCGGCGGCGTTGTTGTTTCCGGCGGCATTGCTTCTGGGCTTGGAAGAAGAAAAGTCATGGTGGTGCTGATGAGAAGGGTTGTTGCTGTTGCTGTTGCTGTGAAGGTGTTGATGGATCTCATCCTCATCAAGACCATCTGAGGATGACACACACTCTATGCTCTCCAAGTCCATCCCTTTCCCCAAAGAACTCACCTTTCAAAATTCAAAACCCAATGCCTTAAAAAGATTGAAACTTTGGGATCAAAATCACATGAAATCAAAATTGGATTTCTGGGTATCAAAATTCCTTGAGTTTTTGTATCTGGGTCAATTCAGGATTAGAGAAAAGGAGGGAGGGGGAGGAGGATTGGATTGAGATGGGGATTCCCAACCCCCCTTCTTCTTGTTTGAGAAAAAAAGGAGGTTCTTTTCTTCCTTCTCTCTCTCTGAGACAAGGGGGAGAGGAGAGAGAGATAAGGCTGGCCGTTGATCAAGCAGGATTGGAATCAAACGGCTGTGGTGGGTTCTTATTGGTGTGTTTGTTTATTGCGGTTTTTTAAGGTCTGGTACCCTTTTTGGTTTAGGGACATTTAGTTTAAGGTTAATGAGGAAGGTACGATAACTAACCACATTAAAACTTGGTTGAGAACTTGAACTGCAAGAGGATGAAAACGTGTGGGATATAACAGGACAGTCTGACCCGAATTTGTGTCAAACTATGGTTGCCGGCATAGAGTCAAACTTAAGTTGCCGGGGACAACTTGGAAGACATTCAAGAAGATCGATATCAAGTCTTAACACTTGTGAAGAGGTTTCCTGAGAATAAAGCATTCGGCATAGGTAACCAAGTAACAGTGCCGAAAGATCAAAGCAATGAAACAATCAAATACACTATACACGATCTTTCTGAGGTTTCCGGTCAGCTGAAAGTGGAAGAAACAATCGTTTTTGACAAAGAGTATGAGAGGTATACTATAAACTATCCTGTGATGAGAGACTTGCAGAGCGCAACCTGAACAGCTCTGGTGCCCAGCCCTTTGTGAGGAGTTTGTACACAACGAGCTTTATATGAATTATTAAATAAATGTGTGATATGTACAAGATTGCGATACAAATAAGTTTCTTTCCACATAAAGTTACATGCTAGCGACAACAGAAGATAGCTCGGCTTCCCCTTCAGGCTCTACATCAGACCCTTCAGTGGTTGCAATCTGCATGACAGAGTAAGGCATTATTAGCATTTTAATGTCTATAAGGAGTATCTGAAAGCTGAATTAAACTCGTTATGTGGATAAGTTACATACCTGAACATCCTTCTCTTTATTTTGTGAAAGATAGCGATCCAATGCACCCTTACCATAAAGGATTTTAGCTCCACAACCTTGGCCATCAGTTCCAACGGCTTCTTCATCAATTACAACTGCATCTATTATGTCATCACCAGTTCTAACATCAGGAATCTGCAAAGGAGTGAAGAGTCCAATTAGTGATCATTTACTCTTTGGAACCAAATACTAGAAAATAATATTACTTCAGTTCATTGGCAGTCTGCTTTGGGAGCCTCACTTGGTTTCCAAGTGAAGTCAAATGCTGCCAAAGTTGTCTCTAATACCTATGATGGCAAATAAGTACTTCATCACATTTCCCTTTCCCTAGATTCCAGTGTTGAGTTATTTACCCCAATCCCTTCCAAATAGTAACATGCTGAGATTGCAACAGAAAAGAGAAGTGGCCTTACCTCATACATGGCATCCATTAATATAGTTTCTAAAATTGCTCTTAATCCACGAGCCCCAGTGTTCTTTGATATTGCTTTCTTAGCGATTAGCCTCAAGGCACTTTCAGTGAAATGCAGTTGGACCTGAGAGAAGTAAAGCATAAATATAGGTAGAAAAGAAGCAAATTTGCAGAGGAAGTGAGGAAACAAAGATTGCAATCAACATGGTTTAAAAAAAGGCAATTCTTCAAGTGAGTATCAGCCAATTAAGAATTGCTTACGTCATTCATTCGGAACATCTTCTTGTATTGCTTCCCTAAGGCATTTTTGGGCTCCGTTAGAACCTACAGAACATCTTTGCCAGTAAGGAACATATAGAATGTACTTTATATATACAGTATAGGTGGACTCCCCTAAAGAAGAAAATGAATGCAATATATACCTGAACTAATTGATCTTCAGTTAGTGCAGATAAGCTGACAAGGATAGGAAACCGCCCAACAAATTCAGGTATCAATCCATATCTAATAAGGTCACTACTTTCAACCTGTCAAAAGATAGTTCACAGTTTAAATTTCTAAAATGAAGCATGATACTCCTAAAGAAGTAGTCTTATCAAAATATGGAAATAGCTATAAGTTCCTACCACTCAAGACTGATGGGCACTTACGATCTCTAATAAGGATGATGTAACTGCAGCATCTGTAACACCACCAGTTCTCATGTTTGCCCTAACTGGAGCACCAAACCCAATAGACGAATCTTGGCGTCTGTGGGGAAGCAAAAGAGAAATGAGCACTCCAGATAGATGAGGAAGACAATAAAAGATAGCATAGTTGCAATGTCAGGATGGGATAACCTTTCTGAGATGGTTTTCTCTAAGTCGATAAAGGCACCTCCACATATGAAAAGAATATCCTTTGTATCAATCTGTGAAGGTTGAAGAAACAGGAAATAAGCAAAGAAAACAAGATGATGAACTGATTTCAAGTATAACATGTTATTGCTTGGCTAAGCTTATGGTGATTGAGATATGATTGTATGCATGAGATAGTAAATAAGCAATTCTAATACAGTATGTAGGTTGATGAGACATATAACTTGTAATGCACTGCTTGTACCTGAATATTTTCGCCTCTTGGATGCTTTCGAGCTCCCTTTTCTGGAACATTTACAACCTAAGATCAGAAGGAACTCCTCATATCAGAAATACAATCAATGAAATGATCCCTATGGATTATGTTCTTTTCAAATGAATACTAGCTAACTAGAATTAAAACTAAAACCGATTATGTAACTGTTCACTTACTGTCCCTTCCAGCATCTTTAGTAATGCTTGTTGAACACCTTCTCCAGATACATCTCTGCTGATATTTAAGCTCTCAGCCTGTAAAAGAGGAGCTAATGTAGGCAGACATAAAGGAGTGGTAAACTGGATAGAGAGAGGGAGAGAGGTTGGAAGGGGGAAGGGGGATAGAGATAGAAAGAGAGGGTAAATGAACCTTTTTGGTAATCTTGTCAACTTCATCGATATAAACAATTCCCTGTTGTGCAGCTGCCACATTATAATCAGCAACCTGTGATAGAATCCCGATACAGATACATTAACCGAGTCCAAAAAAAGAATAGAATGTGTAGGCTCCAAAGTATTCTGGATGATAAAACAGTAAGTCATTTTAAATCAAAACGGTAACATAGGGCAAAGAGCTTTCATGCAAACTCATATGAGAATTATGGCATTGAAACAATTCAAAAGCTTTACTTTTCTCATAGAATTTAATGAAAGGTAAATAGCATAGAATGACGTAGATACAAGAACAAACTGAAGGTACGGAAGATGCTTCCATAATAGCCTAAATACAAAAAAAAAACAGATGGACGTGAATAGAATATGCTTGTAATACATACCGATAGAAGTTTGTATAGAATCGATTCCACATCTTCCCCCACATATCCTGCCTGCATGTGACAAAATGATTCATGACCATATCAGAATGACAGAAAAAATGCATGTTGAATCCCTACTAACTCTAGTTTCATGGCAGCAGAAATTGAGACAAGAACCATATGAGAAAAACAGGTGTAATGTTCAATGTTTCCTTCAGACCATGAAGGCCAGCATCGTGTGTAACAAAGTGTCAAAGTGTACAGGCTGAATAATACATATAGACTATAAAATCTCAAATAGACAAATGACACTGCAAAAATGACGTTCAAATAATAAAGAAGAACAAAACTTTCCTGAGTTAATGTTGTTGCATCTGCAATGACAAAGGGGACATTCACAAATCGCGCCAAGGTTTTAGCAAGTAGTGTCTTCCCTGTCCTTGAGAGAGCATTAAAGAACAAGTGAGACATTGAACCCAGAAAAATATGTCACAGATACGTGCGTCTCTATTACAAAATACATGCAAATCAGACATAAGGTATCTCAAAGTTTTATCGAGACCTCACAGAAATCATACATTATGCATAGAAAAGCTCATCGATCATTCACCAGTCCAACACAGTTGAAAACTACTTAGATGATTAAAGACATGGATAATTCTAAATTACCTGATCCTGTTGGCCCCATAACAAGAATATTACTTTTCTCAAGCTCCACTCTATCGTCATTCATGGCATCAGCCTTATTACCCAAATCTCCTGCAGACCTAACATCCAACACAACAGCATGTTAAAAACTCAATCACGAAAACAAAACTAATCAAAAACTCCAATTCTCAGCTTTCTTACAACGAAAGCAAGAACACAAACTGCTCTTATGCTAACATCCAAGCTCCAAAATACTCGAAAACAAAACACAAATACACAAAGGATAACGAGCTCACCACTTCTGCTGCGACTCATGGTATATCCTCTTATAGTGATTGTAAACAGCAACAGACAGTACCTGCAAAACACATTCAACACTCAAAACATCACAAACAAAGCTATACAAACATAAAAACTTTCCGAAAACTCGAAAACTCAAAAACACTAAAAAAGTCCTTCACCTTCTTAGCTCTCTCTTGCCCAATCACAAACTTATCCAGCCCTTTACAAATCTCCTTCGGCGTCGGAAAACTACCCCCTAAATTAGACCCACCCCAACACCCATCCTTCCCATTCGAATCAAACCCTCCACCGCCACCACCACCCGCCGCACCACCACCACCACCGCCGCCACCGCCACCGCCACCGCCCTTAACCAAATCCGACCCCGGCCCGGCCCGAATCACAATCCCGTCGCCGGACCAAACCTCCGGCGGGTCCCCATACGTCGCCACAACACCGCTCCCGTTCAACCTCTGCCCCCAACTCCGGTCGCCGCCGCCGCTCCGGCTGTCCTTATGACTTCCCAGGTTGCCGGAAAGCGAGACCGGCTTGAACGCCGTGAAGTGGTAGGGAGTGTTGACGAACAAGTCGTCGCCTTTGGTCCGGTAGACGCAGTGGGAGTTGGCGACCCGACCCGTGTGCATGTAGTTCAAGACGAAGTAGCGGAATTGCGACGCCGTTTCGCGGGAGGGTTTGGACCGGAGTGCTGCCGCGGCCATTTTTAATTTCCCGGCGAAGAAAAATTGGAAGATGAGATTTGGGGGTTTTTATGGGTTCATGTGAAATGGGGTAAAGAAGTGAGCTTTGAGGGGAAGAGAGTGTGAACTGAAAAGGGTTGGGGTTAGATTTTGGGAATTTTGTATGAATGGTCAGGAATTTTGATGATGTGAGAAAATGGAAGAACACGAGTACAAAAGAAGAGAGTAGAGATATTCGGGCAGATGGTAATAACTTGCAAGAAAGAAAGATGAGAGAATCATAGACGATTAATCTGATATTTCAGAAGAGGGGCTTTAGGTTTTGTTGAATCTCTGTACACACCACCTTATCTCTTGTGGTTTTTACTAATTTGTTACATTTTATTAAAATATTTTTCTTGAAATTTTCTCATAGTTCGTGAAACATAATTATTGTAATGTTTTACGAGAGTATCTTTAATACACGGCGTGTATCTTCACATACATACATGGATGGTCAAGATTAGAATAAATAATATAGAAACATAGTGGTCAAACATATGAATTGTTATGAACGGTTAAGATTGTGTCGTGTAAATACGGATGGTGACATAAAACATGATGATAACAGTTTTGATATGTTGTTAGGTGCTGGTATGCCTATGCCTAAAGCATTTGATCTTCGTTGCCCTGTTTCTTTTTAGATGAATTAACATTTTTTTTCAGGAAAACTAATTGTATAAGCTCATCATTTGTGGAGCATGAATGTTAGGATATGCTCCACTTGATGTCACACCGGACTTTGATTTCATAATTCAGGCATGAACTATAAGAAGTTTATAGTTTATAATATTTCCACATTTTCAGACATGCATTGGATTTTTCCACCTAGGTTTTGTTTTGCTGCAAAACGTTTGCATCAGCTATAGCCATTTAAACTGTTACATTCGATGACATTATGAGATGCAATCTGTAAAGAACTAGAGAAATGCTAGCTTGATCAAGGAAATCAATACTGATACAACATGGATTGCTCGTTTCTGTACAATCAATGCAGCAAAATAGGCTACAACGAATGAACATGTGCCTGCTGCAAGTGATGAAACTGACGATCATTAACAAAAACTTGGGCCTTGTAACTCTAAGATGTAATCTAGGAGAAATTAGGAGGTAACGAAATATGCAGGCATTTACCAAAACTCTAACCTATCAGCTATACAAAACCCTGTGGTCATTAAAAATCTACAACAACACATTTCCTCCAACTGGCCCTGTCAGTCACTTGAATCCTCACCTTTGCTGTCTCATTTAGTTAACTGCAAGATAAATGAAAACTATCAGAAGCCAATACGCAGAAAATATGAGCTAATAATCATGAGATATACAATTTACACTGTGGAGCAAGATATTTGATCATAACAACTCAAGTGATATGAATTGACTATGAACACAGGCCCTATTTTGTGTCGCATAAAATGAAGATAGTAGGAAGGTCCAGATTAATCATTCTTACCTGATTCTGGACTTCAGAATTTCAGCTTCACTTATGGCATCACTTGCTGCATACAGTGCCATCTTCTTCACCTGAAAACAGATAAATCTGCGAGTTCAATAAACAACTCTAGGCATGACAATCACAAGAACCACACATGAATTGTCATTAGCATTATTTTAGTACAAATGCATAAAATACAATTTCAGGTAATCTGCTCCAGAAACAATCCATCCCTCGATCTATGGTTTTCTGGAAGCAATCGAAACTCCTCTGTTAACCGAATGCATTCTTGAACATTTTCGGGGGAAACAAAATCAAGGGCCACTTTAATGCAAGACTGAAAAGAAAAGGAGAACAGTGTTAAACTTGACTACGTGAGACGAGTGACTTTAGGTTTTAGAAGTGCGGTGGAATGTTGTGATCCTAGTGGTTGAGGAGGAAACCTAATGTCATTGACAACTCAACTTTTGACGACATTGGTTGGTTTTGTTCTCCTAGCACTTCTAAAATAAGCAAAGCTCTGTACTACACATTGATGGGAAGAAACCTCACTTGTCTGTTTCTCACTTGATGTGGGCATCCAGCAGGAATGAAAACAGCCTCACCAAGGTGTTGCTCGAATGTCCAAGGTTCAACACCTGACAATAATTCACAATAATAAGTATAATTGTGCTCAACAAGATGACCTTCTAAATATAAGCAGCTATAAGCAGCTTCTTATCTTACCGAACTCTTCCTTCAGCTTTCTTTTATGCTTCTCATCTAGATAAAGGGTCTGGTCATGAATAGGATGAATAACCTGAAGTCGCAAGAGCAGTATATCAGCTTAGATTGACTTGACTTTTGATGTATTAATAGGAAATGACACTCACTGATTTTACAGGAAGATTACTAATGTGAAATTCTCTCTGATGCTTTAGCAGGTACTCTATTAACTTGGGTACATCTTGCCGACGAAAAATGTCCCAAACAGCGCCTCCATATACCAAGTCTGATTTATAATCACTTCGAGCACTTCTATTTGAATCTGACCCAAACTCCATGGACTCTTTTCTGCTGATAAGATTTCCTGAAGTTTTTTGTTGAAACAGATCAGTCCCAAGGACAAAATCCACGTCTTCTGTCACATTTGAATGCTCAAAGCGTTTCTCATTACATGAAGTTCCTTCAATAATTTCATCTTCAGCTTCATATTCCTTCTGTAATCTGTCAATGATTGTTCCCTGCTCTGGAGGGATCTTTACTTCTGTGGCATGTGTCAACACATTAACCTAAAGTAAAATTAAACAAACAGTATCACAAATAGAAAATACAGATAAAACAAGAGGAAAAAGATTGCTAACAAAGAACAAATCCAAAATTGATTAAGAAATGATGCAGAAGAAATTTGTACAGCATCAGAGATGTCACAATGCAGTTTTGTTACTGAATCTCCTCTACCAAGCTCCTCCATAGTTCCATAAGCGATGTATGTCTTAGGACCCAAGTCTGGCTTCAAAGCAGTAGGAAGCCTTGTTGCTAGATTTAGAACACCTGATTTGGGATGGGTATAGTCACTAAAGGGAAGCATGGCCATATATTCAGCACCGTGCCTTGGCAAACACTCTTCAAAGAGATTTGACGGAGGCCAATCCTTCAGCTTCAACATCTCAGGCCACTCATTAGGGTATCTATGACCCTCTATGTAGCCTTTAAAGAACTGAAAAATATTAATCTCAACCTGCAGTACCGCAATGGAAGCGACTTAATATCATCTGGATGGCAGTCTAATTATTGACTAAGCGGCCACATATAAAGAGTCATGTAACATTTGATGATCAGTAATACATTAAGAAAAATAACATCTTGCAACAACAAATAATAATCTACAAACTCGGGATGACAGGAAAGAGTGAATTGAACATTCAACCTGTTGAAATTGCACACATACCTCGCACCAATCAAGGCAATCAATGGCTTTGACCTTCACGGCCTCCTCTTTCAATACTTTTTTTGCTCCCATAAAAGCCCTCCACATCACCATTGGTTCCCAGCTAAGGCCAGTAGCCTTTTCAAGTACATTTCTAACTACAACTGGTTCCCCTCTCCTCCAGTGTAATTGAAAATGCTCAATGTCTTTGTTTCCCAAATGTACAGAATCCGGGCAGTAAATGAAGTTATCATGACAGTTCATTCTATCAGCTGCATGCCTCGCTTCAGAAGCGTTTACCCCATTGCATGCAGAACTGATAGAATGACATGCAGAACATCCTTGAGAAAAATCAACATCTGATGGTTGATAATGAATAGTGAGGTCCTCGGAGCTCAAAATTAGTTTTTCAACCCAATCAGCTTCAAATGTACGTCTTAGTTCAAGTAACTGGGTACCACAACCTCCCCATGCCTTTGGTGGACAAGGAATCCTACCATCAGCCTCTGCTTTCCAATGAGGAAACTCAGAAGCTATATCATTTGTGAACTCATTTACTAGTAAGGTCTGCGATTTATTTTCATTCACATTTTCAGGACTCTGGCAATCTGATATTGTACTTTTACCATTTCCTTCACAAAACTGTTTAACAGAAGATTCTGCTTCACTGCCTCCAAGTTGACATCCTTTCCTTAGTTCCCAGGAACAAGTAAGACAGAGATCATAAGAACAATCAGGATTGGGGCAGCTTCTGTGGAAATTGACAATGGATGTATTGCATTTGTCACTGTTGAATTTGTCCAATGTCACAAACTTGAATGGAAATTAGAAATACATTTGACTGAATAGAGGTTGAAATAAATTAACAATCCTCAAATCTAAGAGATATGACCAGACTAACTACTGTTTAAGATTCAGAGAGATGCACAGAGTAAAACCAAAGATATCACTAGTAGTCATTCCATGGGAGATCATATAATCATTGTGGAATGGAAGTATCACTGTATACTTCTACGTGAACAGAGATGGTTTTAATTCAAGTTCAACCAATTACTTCTCTGAGGTAACAACAAAAATAGTTTATATGATCAGTCCCAATCGTACCCATTAGAGTAATGGACTCACAATGACATAAAAAAGCAAACACAAAGAATTTATTCTATTTATCAACATACAAAGTTGATATATACACATATGTGAGTGTACGGCAATTAAAGTGGACAACTAGTGATTCAATTATGATCATTAGGGAGAATTGAAATGATACCAGTACACTCGATCATCATCCTCTAGTATAGACCTTGTGAGATTATCTTCTGTCAATTGTACACCTGTGAAACAAGAGAGAAAAGTTGTCGTTAAGCATACTTCTTAACTCAGTCCAGCTTAAAAACTGAACATCAAAACAAATATATCATATTACTATACCACGTATAGTGCTTTCTGCATCTAATTCAGATCTCTGCTCCTGTTGAATATGCTTAAGGAGAGGCAGAGTTTTGCACAGTAAGTAACGTAACTTTTCCAATTTAATATTTGTATCTGTTTCTTCATCCCCAACCTGCAAAGAAAGTACACAGTTTGGTCCCAAACGAAAGAAAATATCAATGCAGAATGGAACAAGAGTAACATAACATTAACATCATGCACACACCATCACAACTATGTCCTCCTTGAGGCATATTCTGCAGTTGCAGTTCCCACGACAACAAGGACAAGAACTCTCTATGTCCTGTTTTGTCTTCCCAGGGTACCTATTTCATTTATATGAAAATACACCATCAGATCCATTAAGTAGGACTCAATTATTTCAGCAATATGAATTAACATACAAAACCAATTGAAAATCACGAAAACAAATTTCCCGCATTTGTCATCTACTTTGTCATAACTGATGTAAACACATGCTAGAACTTGGAAAATGCTTTACTAATAATGTGAATGGAGGCAATGAAATGAAGCACTTTAGGATTTCATTACCATTTTGCAAGGCAGTCATAGCAATATCGTTTCTTTCTGCACTTTAAACAAATGACGACACCATTTCTGTCATTCCGTAAGCACTGGTGGCACCATAAACTTTCCTTTCTCTCCTAAAACAGAAAAAAAAAGGTCAGAATGGACAATGATTTTGACTTATTAACAGTCATGCAAGCATAAATTTTGAATGGCAATAAAACAATGCATTAACGGAAAGCATGCATAGGAGCTTTGATATACAGGATATTAGTACAAAAAGTGGTTAGTTCAATTACTCCCTAACAAGTACAAATAATTTAGGATAACTCACCAATGTATCAGTAGATATTCCCGGTTTAATGTCCCTGGGATGCGCCTGTAGGTTGTTGAACTTCATGGGTCTCCCTCTTGGTCTCTTACACAATTTTTGCTCAGTCTGTTCACAGTTCTTTAAATGCAGTGCGCGGAAGGTACTGTGATTCATTACTAGATTGTTAAACTTCCTGGGTCTCCCTCTAGGCCTCTTACCTCTAGGCCTGTTTTGCTCAGTATGTTCAGAGTTCTTTAATTGCTCAGAATGGAATTCACTGTGATTCATTTCTAGGTTTTTGGACATCCTGGGTCTCCCTCTAGGCCTCTTACCTCTAGGCCTGTTAAGGAACTTTTTCTCAGTATCTTCTGAGTTCTTTAATTGCTCAGAACAGAACTCACTGTGATTCATTGGTTGGTTATTGATCTTCCTGGGTCTCCCCCTAGGCCTCTTATGTATTTTTTTCTCAGTATCTTCAGAGTTCTTTAGTTGTGTTGCAGGGAAACTCAGGTCCTCCAAATAATTTTGATGCATCAGTACCGTGACCTTACTCAAAGCTTCAGGACGAATGATTCTTCTTTTCTTCTTAGGCCGGCCTAGCTTACTCTTTGAACTATCATCTCTAGAATTTTTTTTTCTAACATTTTCTCCTTTCCCACTCTGATCTTCTCCAACAGAAGCAATTGGTCTCTCTTTTGCATCTTGACCAGGCCCTTTCTGTTGGACAACCTCATTTTGACCTTCATTACTGCCACAGGCTGCAGACATTCCCTTCTCTTCCTCACCCTCATTAATAGGCCTCTCCTTCTTCGAATTCATCATAGGAGCATCATTACCAACTACCATTCCACTAAACTTTTCTTGAATTTCCTGTAGCTTCCTATCATCATCCTTTGTTTGGACATCATTCCCAAAACTAGTTTCACTAGACATTCCCACAGCTTGGTATCCTGCAAGTTTAGCCCTACCGTCTTCTTTAACAGCTTGATCTTGCTTTCTGGTCGACCCCTTTGGCCTACCACGCTTCTTCTTCACCTGAACACTTCCATTTCCAACATCGATGGTCATAGAAGCTTCCATGGGCATTCCACCATCTTGCTTTCTCTTGGTCTTTGCACTCTTTGGTTGATTAACCTTTCTCTTTCGCCCAATGCTCTCATTCCCAACCAATACCTTGCTTTCTTCACCCCCATTTTCATCATTTGCAAGAGCCTTCATTTTATTCTTGGAACCCTTTGGTCGACCTAGCTTTCTCTTTGGTGTTACACTCTTTTCTCCACCTACATCAAAACTCCCAGTTCCACTCAACCCTATAATACCCTCTTCAGCTCCAATAGGCTTCGTCTTGTTCTTTGATCCTTTTGGCCTCCCACGCTTACCTTTCGACCCTTGAGCACCACTTCCACTTCTATCTTCACCACTTCCATCCCTTGCTTCCACAATCTCACCTCCATTTCCAGACGCATTTACACTCAAACAGCCTTGAACTCCTTGACTATAAACATTACCAGAGGCCTCACCACCCCAAAACTGACCACTTCTATCAAACAGGCCTTGCATTCCTTCACCACCAAGCCCTTCATTCCCCCACAAGTGAATCCCTCCACCATCATCCAGACCACCCAAACCGCCACCAAACCGAAACTTCTCAGCAAACCCACCTTGCATTTCTTCAAAACCAAAGCCTTGACCACCACCAACCTCAGCCCCTCCACCATTCCCACCACCCCAGAAGCTCACACCTCCACCACCTCCAACACCACCCACTTCACCAAAAAGCCGCGCAATCTCATCACCACCACCAATTCCACCACCCCCTTTTCCAGCCCCAAACCACTCATCACCACCAATACCAAGATCCCCACTCCCCAAAATTTCGTCACTTTCCCCCCCAATTCTCTTACTTCTTTGCTCACCCATTTCAGCTCCTCCACCCTCATTTCCCACATTCCCAGCCTCCCTTAAACCCTTCCCCTTCTCCATCCTCACTCAAAGCTCACACCTTTCTCTCATTCAAGCCTCAACCACCTCCAAAACCCACCTTTGGAGACAAAACACTCAAAGCTCCCACCTTTGGAGACAAACCACTCAAACCACCCTCATTTCTATCAAACTCAATCACTTAATCAAAAACCCACAAAACCAACCTTTGAAACAAAACACTCTATACTCAAAGCTCTCTCATTTCTATCATGCAAATCACAAATTCAAGAAAACCAAAGCACCAACCTTTAGAGACGAAACAGTCACACTCACAAAGCTCAAAGCTGCCACATTTCTCAAGCACAAGTTGAAATGAATGTCAAGAACACACCTTTGAGAAACGAAACGATCATCCATTCATTACAGTGACATAATTGTAGAGAGACAGAGGACAGTAATTAATTGCTTGGCCGAAAGAGGTAAAGTAATTATTGAGCAATTAAACGATTCAGAGGCGCGGATTCCAAGGCAGAAATAATTGAAAAACAGTGGGCAAAAGTGGTTAATTTTCAGTGTGAGAGTGATGGTAGTGAAGGGACAAAGGCACATGTGTGCGTGCGACATCGTACAACGTCACGAAGTGAGATAGAGAGTTTCAAGGTTGTTCTGTTGGGGAATGTCACTATGTTAAGGTGACTAGGTAGACAAGGTTTCTGCTCAGAAATCACAGAACCTTAACCGTTTGTTTCTGGCAGATTCCTCCAACTCGAATCATTGATAAACAAATTTTAAATTGCTTTTCCACAGCTGAGCTAACAACAATCGGTTCTATGGTCTAGTGGTCAGGACATTGGACTCTGAATCCAGTAACCCGAGTTCAAATCTCGGTAGAACCTTAAGTTTTTGGATTTTTATTTTTTTATTTTTTTATTTTTAATATGGACTGAACTGCTTCAACAGCTTCAGAGTCGGGCATTCTTTAAGTACGAACGTTCATGTGGAAAAAAGACATCTGATATAACTAGTAAAACTCGCACATTACATAGTTCAAATAGTGAAATCTTGTTGCGGATTTGCAAACGTCGAGAGTGATTGAAGTTCGTAGTTCTCCGTGTTTAAGCTTAAATTGACCACAAGAAAGATGTACATGTTCTGCTTAAGAGCACATGGGAATAAAATGCAGAATAGAAGCTAAATTGTTTGTCGTCTGATCTCTGATGATTCAAACATATCTTTGGAGTAGTTATTAGGAGCATGGAATTCAACGGAAAGTAGCGTTTGTTTGTCATCAGATCAGGGCTTGCCCTTGTCTTCTTCCTTCATCTTCTTCTCCCATCTGCGCTTCTTGTACTGAAGCAACATGTCAGGCATCTTCTCCATCAACCTGGCAGTGTTTTCGCGTTTCTCGGCAGCTATCCTATCAACTTTGTGCCCCTTCCTCTTGGTCCTCATTTCTTTCCTCTCAGGATCATATGGCCAATCCTGTCCTGCAAGTAGGACTTCCTTCCGAAGTCTAGCTCGATGACGAGCACTAATTCCAGATGCCTTCCAGGCCCCTAGATGCCAATAACCCCACACACCCTTGGATAGCTCAGTCTTGTATTTTACCAACTTCTCGCGCCATGGGTACTGGTACTCCCTGATTGCCTTTGCCACCGACTTTGCAGCTTGCCCTGCAATTGATTTACTTCCTACAGGTCTCTGCCATACCACATAAGGAGAACAAGACTAGAAATGTTAACAAACACTGAAGTCAAAACCATTGAAGAAAAGCAAAATGAAGCAGAAACAGAAACATTCAACTACTGACGCAATGTGACACGAAATCACTTCAAACTCCTAAAACTCAAAACATCAAAACTCGAAAACAAATTAATCACTTCATTCTGGATAGTGCAAACCCCATAGCAGACAAAAACCAAGATGAAATTTTGAGAATCATATCGCAATAGAATGATGAAACATATCAGCAAGTACCTTATAAGATCTAAACTTCCTTGATACAAGGACACACACTCTGAACTACATTATACTCATAACAACGCTAAACCTCTAACATTCAAATCCAACATCCTCGAAATAAATAAATAAACCAAAAAAACTAAAACCAAAACAACATCATTTTCTGTGTTCATGCAAAGAAAAACTCATTTCAGGGGTTTAGGGGTTTACAGCAAAGCACCAATATTTCAATGAATTAGGCTCAAAATACACAAGTCCCAAAATCCCTAATGATAAAATTAGGGCAAAGCTAACAGCTTTTATGCCAATTACAGAACCTCGCAAAAAGACTAATCCCAAGCTTCAAAATTAGTGAACAACAAATCAATCTTTTAGGGTTCTAACCAAACATACCCACAATTTCTACTATCAGAAATGAAGAATCAGAAAGAGAGTAACTTACCGTCGACCGGTATTGTTTCGCCGCCGAATTGGAGAGAACGCGGCGCTCAGTCTCACTGTGAATGGAATTGAAAACCGATGAGGAAGACTGAGATTGGAGTATGATTAATGGGCTTCTCTTATCTTTGTAGGTGGGCTGAAATGATTAATGGGCTTTCATGGAGTACAGTCCAGCCAGGCCCAATATCAACCTTCATTACCCAAGAAATAGGTTACTAGTCGAGACTCAGTTCGAGCGAGAGGTCTTCAGTACACGACGTAGTATGTGGAATTATGGATAGTTAAAATTAGCTCAAATTAATACAGATGTACGGTTGACTATATATACGGATGGATACAAATGGTTAAAATTGCATTGTGAAATTGCATCGCCTTTTTCTGGAGTTCGGAGTATGACTAATCATGTTATTCACAAGTGCTACATAAACTGAGCAAAGTGCACATTTGTTTTGTTAAAATCCAGTTCTTCCAGCTCTGTATATCTGTTTCCTTCTTAGTTCACCCTAACTCGATCTTAATCATACTCTAGAGTAGGAAATGTTGAACACATCCCATTCATGTTAGAAAGTGTCATCCCAATAGAAATTGCGGTACCTTTCGCAAAGCTCAAGTTTCCAACAGAAATATGGCTTTTTGTCCAATTTATGGGTTCTTAAGTTGGAAAAGAGAAGCAAACGAACTAAAACCCTGTGAAAGAAAACCACACGGATTCAATGGTGGCATGTTCTCCGGTTCAATGTACACAATTTATCCACGAGTCCGAAAAATTTGAGGACCATGCGACCTATATTGCTGAATCTAATTCTACTCTCACCCCACTCGTGAAAGCATGTTTTTTCATTCACAAGTCGGATGAAGTATCAGCTAAAAGATCGACTAGACAAACTTCTGAAGGCGGCCTCTTTCAATAGTTTGGTGATAGCCTTGTTTCTTCACTGTACTCCTTAGCTTGAGGTAAATCGATTCTGCACCCCCAGAATTTGATGCTGCAAGTAAAAAAGACAGTTAAATACTCAATCAAAAATCAGGCAAATGAAACAACACAAGGCAGAAGAATCAATTTACTCTAATTTCAACGGCTACAAGCCACTGTCTTATGCAATGCCAAGTTTATATATTATCTGTTGGAACTTCTAATATCATACTTCCAAAGCACAAATGGAAATCATACAAGTCACAGAATCCAAAGGACTTGGTATCACACAATTAAGATATGTCATGGGTGTTACCTGAGTTGCCTGAGTTGCATACGTTGAACTATCAGCCAGGAACTTGATAAACTCCTTCTTCTTTCTGTCAAAATTGAATTTTGCGTTATCCCATAGTGCCTCTTCTCTCTTCAAATCTTCCTCCATTTTTTCTTTTCTCCATTTCATCTCATTGATTTGTCTTTGTGTTTCTAGATAGCTTTCAGGCAGGCCTGACGTGACTGAAAGCTTAGGAAACTTCACATCTACATCTTCCCTAACATCACATCGTTACAACAACTAAGACAAAGCAACAAAGACGGGTAAAACCAAACTGAAAATCATAACTAGTTAGAAATGATTCTTCCTCCGATTTGTCAGCTGAGCTCCTTACCTGTTGCCAAGGGAAAACACACCAGTCCGCCGCATCATCCCACCATCTAAAGAAATGGCTCCATCAGTTATGCAAGGAAGAGCAAGAACCATTTCTGCTCTTGTTTTATACACTTGCAAGCGAGAAAAGAGGCTATAAAATAGAGTCTCTCTCAGGCCGTGTCCACTGGCTGTGAGACAAAATAAATTTGTGCTATCCACATTGATCATGTTTACAGCATAACCAAGAAATCCGGGTGGACACTCCCCATTCGGCAACCTTGGCTTTAGAATATCAAGCCTCCTTTGGGGGTCATTTTGCACAAACTCGCCAGCATATGGTCTGCACAAGAAAGAATAAGTCTTTTGGGTGCATAAATCAATTGCCTGACAAAGTGACAAATGATAGCATACAGGAGACATACCTTATGTTTTCAAGGCAAATGACCAGAAACTGACCCTCCAATTTCCTCCCAATAGAAGTACCAAGCCCGTGTAGACCAGAATTTAGGTTTATGCAACCTTCATTGTCATACAATTCTAGAGCTTTGACACCATCATATGTCTTGCAGACAATTGCTAACATAGTGTCCAGTCCTAAGTACTCTGACAAAACCCTGCATGCCGAATAACCCAAATTAAAATTATTTTGAGATTAGTTATAGGATTGGGTGGAAAGTGGAGTATATGAGAGCTGGAGTGGGGGGTGGATTAGAACAGGTCCATTTCCAGGTGAACTCAGTGGAGTAAATTCCCCATTTCCCCTGAATTTATGCACGAGTGAAAATTTCATAACTTTTACTCAAAGTCTCAAACACTCTCTAACTAGAATTTCATGGCTACTTAGACGCCTCATATTAAAAAAAAATGCACAATCATTCTCATGCAACAATGTTCTTATGCAGCTATTATGAGGTTATGGCTCATGAATAATTCCACACCTGTACAATTATTGAGCATAAAAGATATTTGCATTCTGACCTGCTAAGAATATTATCATCTACATTGCCTAGCATAGCAACAATACCCACAACATCCTTGGTCAGGGGAAGATCTGCAACCTGATTACCATGACGAGCTTTCAGCTGCCATAAAATGCCTGCAGCTGACTTCTTGCACCGCAGAATCTTTTCAGTTGTTTCCTCCTGACTATGGTTATCATTTGCAGCAGCAGGTGTGGTTGAGGAGGAATGATACTTGCCTAACATGACTGAAGAGGTAACTATTTAGGGGAAAATAATTTTGGAAACAAACCTGAAAGACGGCATTTACATATTTGCAAACAGTCAAGGATACTCAATCTCTTAATCTCAGAGGTATTTTAGGGTGGCTTAGAATATGATTCTCTTGTGTGTGTTTTTATACTTGTGAAAAGAAAAAGGTACAAATAGGTTTGTTAAACTACTTATATATGATGAAGCCTGATTTTATCTGCTCTTTCCATGACGGGATTATGGCTAGTAGTTTCTATCGTTTCCTTCTGTAACTAATTAGTGCTTGTTCAACAAGATTTCACCTCTAAATGAACTGTAATTTTACCAGATAAACTTAGATGGCTGTTGTCATAAACTTCCCATATATGTGAGCTAAATGTGATTTCTAAACGAAACTGCCTTTAACACTTCATATTTGATTATAATATCCATGATATTCAGGTATAAATTTTGCTCCTCAGATGTGAAATACAATATCGTTGAGAACATGCAGCAATGCAGCCAGTTCGAATTGAGCACTCATGCACGGTCTTACAAGACTAGACATGTGAAGTTACAACTTATAAGAGGAGAAGAACAAGACAAGTACCTTGCAGATCAAGAATAGATTCTTGCAATTTGTTTTTCTGAGACTTTAGAAGTTTCATGTTCTCCTCATGCTGTTTAATTTTCATCCCCATCACATGCAAATCATCTTGAAGTCTCTGTGTAGATTAGTTCATCGAATAGTTAGCCTTTCAGACTAGAAATGACCATATCATCATTAAATAAGAAAATAAGTTCTTACTTCTTTTATTTTTATCGATTCTTAACCCAATCGGAAATGTATAGTAAATCATCCACTATATATTATCAACATGCATGGTAAAGAAACATATAAAGGTACGACCTTAGTGTAGATAATGATAGATTCTGCTTGAGCGAATCCTCCAATTTGCGTTTCATCCTTCATGACTATGCTGGTTTCTTTTTTATCAACTTGCATCGGTGCTGATGGATCTTGAGCAGGTAATGACTTAATTGGAAGCTGCAAAAAGATGACCCAAACGAAACAAATAAAAATCCGGATGCGTGTACAAAAAAATTTTTTGTTCATTTCTTCTTGACTATTTCACTATATATGTCTGTTACCAATCCCCCTAACTGTACAGATAAGTTTCCAAAATAAAACAAAAAGGTTCTCAAAAATCTTTGCTCGCAGGTAACACGTGGCTTCAAACCAAACAGAAAAGCAAGCAATTGTCGAGTACCAAGTCATCTATAACCGTTTCTCCCTCACTTTTTCTATTACATCGGCAGTGTCAACCGAAAAAATTCACATTCAACCAAGCACACAAGTTTTGAATAAACAGTCCACTCATAAGTAATGCCTCATAACCCCCAAACTATTAATGACACTAATGAAGGGTCTCAACATTGCAGTGCCCCCAATGAAACCGAAAACCCTAGTCTAGATTCCAAACCTCAAACTCTGACAAACACATAATCAAGAATCCTTGCATGTCAATCTTTCAATTATCAAGCTTTTTACCATTTCTTTCGAACCTAAAATCACCTCGAAAATGAAATTCCCGAACTCAATTTCACTAAAATCCAGTCACACACACACAAGAAAAACCCACTCATAATCCGCAAAATGCAGATAACAACAACTCTTAACCACTCATAAACATGAATTTCTTGCATGTAGAATCATTCAAATCACCAGATTCTCTACCATTCCTTTCGAAACAAAACTCGACTCGAAAATGAAAACTCCAGAGCTCAAAATAGGGACAATTCACTAAACCCAGTCACAGAAAAACCGCACAGAATCTCACAAAAATTACAGATAACAACAATTCAGGTTCATCTTCCACGAATTAACAACATGCATTTTGAAAATCATCAAATTCTTCAACAACAGAAACACGAAAACCAGCGAATTACGTAAACCTAATTTGAGAGCGACAAAGAAAATTTGAGAGCGAAGACGACTCACCGTGTTTTTGTTGCTGGGCTGGAACATTTTTCTTTCTTCCGAGTTGACTCAGTGAGTCAAGCTCTCTCTCTCTCTCTCTCTCTCTCTCTCTCTCTCTCTCACTCGTTCGCTCGCTCTCTTCTACAGTTCTCTTCTTCAGCTGCAAATTTTAGCTCCAAAGCTTTAAAAGGGGGACGAGGGAATCTATAAGGTGAGACCAGGGCCGTTGGATGAGCTGAAACGGATGATCCAAGGGTCGTGAGAGGGCTTTCATTTTTCTTTAAAAAATACCATTTTTCTATATACGGCGAAATGAAAATAATAAACAAATAGTTCGTCAAGTTTGAAATTCGTTTTTCATGAACTAATGAACGTTAGGCGCTAGTTGGGTGGATAGCCGGTGACTAACGCCTAGACAGATTTGAAAACGGTGAACCGCCGCCTAACGCTTAAATGAGAATTAATCGGCTCTAAGCGGGGATTTTTAGAACATTGCATGCACTAATTTGAGTCACTTAGTGTTTTCGTTTTCATGGTTAAGAGTGAATATTAAAATGAGAGTTCCGTCAAAGTTGATCACTCGTTAGACACGAATTAGTCTCGAGACCTTCAAAATAGAAAGTCTTTAGAAAAACTGTGTGATCTTCATAAAGTAAAAATAAAAAGATGGAAGTTCGGTCCTCTCCGAAATAAAACTCAGAAGTCGGAAATTGTATGTTACTTAACATTATTAGAATAAATTGGATTATTAAGTCTCCTCATTTTCATGCAGTCAATATGAGTTGGGACTTTGAGAATATGCCGGAATTTCAATCTCCTCCATTAGTGTGTGACATTAGGAATGAAACTGCAGTACCAGTAAGACTAGAAAAAAGAACTGTGAAAGTGTGGACTGCATTCTCAACATTACACAGAACAACAAAGCATTAGGAAGTTGAAGTCTGCGCTATTCTTATTCTCAAAGCTGAAGTAGATGTTACATCACTACGCATCAAGGCTGAAGCGTGAGTACCATGTAATATTTCTGTAAAGCCAGCTAAAAGTACCAGTTAAATGCTCATATACCAGCTAGTTAAACTCGCCTTGCTAACCATATACCAGCTAGTTTATGAACATTGAGAGCTGCTAGCCATTACGAGTTGCCTCCCTTCTTTCATTGGACTGGGAGACTGCTCTTGGCTTGAGCGGATGTTCTCCAATAGCTTCTGCATCGACTTCTTTGTCCTCTTGAATCTCTTCATTGATTTCCCATGCAATTTGTTCGCAAATTCTATAGTTTTATTGATCATTTTCAACTTTGACTTCTTCTCCCCAATCTGCTTCTCAACTTCAACAACATTTGTTGATGTCGGCTGCTCCAGATTTTCTGCTACTGGAAAACGTATTTCAACATTCCTGAAGGAACAATCACCAAACTAGGGTCACAAACACATTTGAAAAACAACATGGAATAGTACAATGCAAACTTATCAGAATGCTTTAATATTATATTAGACGAGTTGAGGATTTGTTTATGGTCTTACTAGCATCAAGATTTAGTGGATTTTCGAGTGAATCAAGAACTACCAACAAAAACCACTGTCAAGGAAGAGAAAAAGAGAGATACCCGACTCCAAAAGAAGTTACTCCATTCTGTTTCAGAATTCCTCCATCCAGCGAAATAGCACCATGTTTAATACAAGCACGAGCAGCCAACATATCCTCCCTGGTTTTATATACTTGGAGCTCACCAAGAAGACAATATAATACTGTTTCCCTGAGACCGTGGCCTGCAGATGTCACTGTGTGTATATGATGGCTATCCAAGTCAACCATATTGACTGCATATCCTAAGAAACCATCAGGAGCCATTCCACCTGGCAGGACTGGATCTGGCAATGCCAGTTTCCTTTGAGGGTCACTACGGTCAAAGTCACCAGAGTAAGGCCTGCAATACAAAATCAAACTCCTTCATCATGATGCAGCATTTCTAAGCCCCCTAGAGAAAATGCAAATAGGAAGGCCTTTTGTGTTACCTTATGTCTTCCAAACAAATGACAAAAGATCGACCAAGTGTAGGTTCCTGAAGTAGAGCTGGTACACAGAGAGCATGCATAGAATCCACTGCCCCATACATAGGTTTCTTAGGTTTCTGTACAAACTTCTCAAGAGCACCAGCAGCTTCAAAGGATCTACAGACAATAGCAAGCATCTGATCTTTGCCCAAGTATTCAGCCAATATCCTGCATACAGGTGAATATCAAGAAATATATAACTTGTCTTAAACTCTTAAATTAAATAGAAGGAAAGCGAAAAAACATCAAAGTGATCACCAACCTGCTAAGATTACTACTACCAACTGTGCCAAGTAGAGCAACCAATCCAATCACATCTTCCATGAATTGATTGTTTGCCTCTTCAAATGAAACTTCTCGAAATAGAGTACAGATGATAGCAGCTGCACTGTGATTCATGCTTTCAATGCGGTTTATCGATTCAACTTTATGAGGTTCAATAGACCCTGGGTACGAATTGCCAAAATACAGAAGCATTGTCAAATACTTAATTAGTTCATTCTCTAAATTTATGATCTCATCACATGTTTGTACGGGAAAAAATCTTAGCACAGGAAGTATTAAAGCTCAACAACACTGAAAAGATTATTTGATTCAAACATCCGATACCATAAAGCTGACAAAGCAGGCAAAGTGAAAACACATGTAAGCAAAACGTTGAATGTTTTTTGTGGAGACAAATCTCCATCAAGGAGAGGTATCCATACGCCTATACAGTCTATACCTAAATTGAAGAAGGAAACATGAATAATATCAAACAGGTAACTCAACCTTGTAAATCAGAGAGCTCTTGCTTAGCTTTTTCTTTTTCTTTTTCTAGAATCTTCAGTTTTTCTTCCACTTCTCCAACACATAGTCCATGTTGGTGCATGATATTCTTCAGTTCCTGCAGGGGACACAGCACCATGAATGATCAAGATTTGTCTAAGGTAATTTTGTATGATATACTGATAACCAAAACTCGACAGGGATCTGTTCAAATTATGCATGAACAGAGCTGGTCCATCCATGCATGATATGAAACTTCACATTAGCTATATAGCTGCTTTTGTTTGCATATTCTTTCAATATCCACAACTGGTACCTTAACATTTTCTAATTGCAGAAGGCAAGAAGAATCTGGAGAGGGGAATGTGTTTCCAATTGAACTCGGAGACTGAAACTCTTGATGTTCCACTTTTGGAAGCTAAACACAAAATTACCATGTGGTCAGTAAAAACAATAAAATTCAGTAACCTACAATTAACTTAAAGCAGCATTTGTGTCTGTCTGTTCTCACTATTCACAATACATACCCTTATGTTTCCTACTTGCTGCGGCAACTCATGGAGCGGAGAAACATCCCACGGAGTTTGAGACTCAACTTGCTTCTCTTTCTTAATGAGAAGATGATCATATTTCTGTTTTACAGGTTGCACTACAGGAACCTGAAAGAAAAAAAATATATCACTGTAATTTATAAATGTGATAAGTAATGATAAATGCAAGGCTGGCCCAACCTCTACATTCACATGCAGTTCTGGATAATATGAATGAGCAGCTACAAAGTTAAAACTCTCTTCCACTTCAGGAACAGAAAGGCCCGTAACAGTACAACGGCCATGCTTGAATGTGAAACGAAGGGATTCCTCCATAAATGAACCGGCCTTTATTGTAAGCATATGTAATTGGCCACTTTTCTCTTCATGATGAATAGTATCATCAACAACACCTTCAGAGTTGACGATTTCAAAGACCAAATTTTCCATTTGAGTACCGACCACACAAACATCAGGCACCTAACATCATGTCCAATAATTTAGAAAGAGGAAAATACATATACTGTGATAGATTAAAACCCTGAAACAGATAAATAAAGGCATTACGAACCTTAGATGAAATTTTCAACACCCTTTTCTCAGTTTGAGACTGAAGCATCAGTAAAACATCATTATTGTAGTAGACAGAAAATGATACTGCAACCAAGGGAGAGAGTGGAAAGACATCATTAGATATTCTTTCATAAAATTATAACATCTATCAGTCAAACACCATTTCAGCCCAAACTGAATCTCTTCACATTGATTTTCAACTTCAATACTAAATAAAAACAGTAACAAAAATTGAAAATTTCTATAAAAAAGCTTTATCTCAAGCATCGAAATTATTTGACTCAGCAATACTCAGACTATCAGATATCTTCCGGTATGGAGGCAGTCTTCATAAAAGCAACCCAACCATTTCAGCCTAGGAGGCAGTCTTCTTTAAAGTAACCCAACCATTTCAGCCTAAATAATAACAAGTACTTACACAACATTCTTCCTAAAGGTGAAATTAATGATCCAAAAACCAGTATAGTTAGTTTGCAAGGATGCGCAAGGACATATATGAGGAAAGGATATCAAGCACTTTACTTGTCAGCTTTCTCAATCACTTAATACATCTATAATGAATGATGATGGCCAAATGCTGACCATTACCACAATGCCATAAAACAATATTCCTACTGTCATTTTTTTTTCCTTACATGCTGACAAGTGAAAATACATACCATTTTTCTCATAACCTGCGGTTACTTTCAACAGGCCACCAAGGTCAATGCATCCATGATGATCAGCCTATATTGGCAAAGGTATGAAAGGGTTAATATATTTCACCTAGTTCCAATTCTATAACAAAGGAATGAATGAAAATGGAAGTGCCAACGCATATTGCAAGCAATTAGGTGGCATCATTGTCGTTGATTGTGGGGAGTGAAGCCAATAAAGAATATGAAGGCCAAGGGGGAAAATAGCAGTGGATAGGAGAAAGAATCTTACCTTATGTGTTGTACCCAATCGATCTTGAATAGAAAACCCCTCCACATTCAATTGAACTTCAGTGCCTTCAATTACATGATTGCCATATTGATCAAAAATCTGGGATAGAAATACATGATTATATGTTAGTGAGCACAACCAAATCGAGATTAAAAAAGGTATTACTGTTTTTTAATGAATAATTTTTAGCTTGAATTCATAAATAAATTGGCCTTGATTTAGCTATAAAACCACATAATTTCTCTTTACCTCTAAAATAAACTCCTGAATAGTGTAACCTGGAAGCACTTGGTTTTCGAAAATAGGAGGAATAGCCTTGACAGTCTGTAGAGGTCCGGGATAAACTGAAATGTTAAAATAAAAAACAGAACTTAGAAAGGCTCAGTATGTACAATGATAAAAAAAAGGCATTACTACAGATTAATGAGAAAAATAATTGTGATGCTGAATTATTTTCCATATACAAGTAATTTTACAGCAATTACCTTTGCACGGAACCGAAACTGAAAATTTTTCATCTTCTGAACTTACAACTAAAGTAGCTTCATATGTAGGTCGAAGTTTGTCTAACTCACTGCTCTCCATCATCATATCCTGCAAAGCAGGATGAAAAGAAAAAAGTGAGCGAATTAAAGGCTTCTCCACATAAAACATATACTGTATAAATAAATGGCAATCTACATGCATATGATACCTTTACTGTCAACATATGGTTTGAAAATTCTTTTTTGAATTTTTCTACATGGAAAAGCAAACCCTCATCTGTCTGAACTTTCACCGTGACTTCCAGAGTAGTTGCAAATGGAATTTGATTGTCATATACATCGTAACATGCTATAGAGAGAGGTGGAAACACTGAACCAACTCTGTTTGATAAGATAATTGATAAGAGTATAGATGAAGCTTTGTAAGTAAACAAATCACACGTAAAAGTCTGTTAATGACAGAAATGGCAAACTTTTGAGGATACATCATACTACTACAATATAATAAGACATGCTCAAAGGTCAATGCAGAAAATACTAACTAGTATATATAATTGCGATAAGTTATGTTCATTTCTACCCAGGTATCTTGGGGAAAAAACCTTACCTCACTTGGTACAGTGGAGGCTGATCATCGTTTAGAAGGACCCACTTTCCAACCTTGGAAGATGGCTTGACTCGTACTCTTTTCTCAGCACTCTTACAATCTGACTCATTCTTGTAAAAAATAGACAAATTACATGATCAGAAATGAATTACAACTATATGAAGAACATAAGTATAATGGAAATCGTTAGATATTACTTACAAGATGAAATGAGAATGTATAGATGCCAGCACTTTGAAAGAAACCAAGCAGTTTGTGTTTAACTGGAAAAACATATACCCCTTGAATTCCCTTAAGTGACTTAGGTCCAACGCGCACCGAATAAATATGACGAACATTTTGAAGTTCGTTGGCATTGCCTCTGAAGCTAACTTCCATAGACATCTCTAAATTACTTTTGACGATGTACTTCTGATCCAGGCTTTTTGAAGAACTAGAATACACATAATTTCCAGGTCGTACAACAGCCACAATTTCTTCTAGAGGAACCTTCCCAGCTCGAGCATCCACAGGTAATGCCTGAAAGGAAATAATTAAGAATCCATTACTAGGATAGTTTACTAATTAAGGATGTGATTATAAGTAGATAAAAATAAAGGGTATTTATTAATCTGATGATATAACCTTTGGTTCTACATTGATCAGTTTCAGCTTTCATCACTCAGCAATATCTTGAGCTATATTTTAAATTTATTTTCAACCCATCATTTCTCACAAGTACTACTTATGTCAACTTTGGCCTTTAGGGTCCTCTTACTTTTGACCAGATTCTAATTTACTAAAGTATAAAAAGAACAACTAAAGTATACTAACACCATCAAGCTCCAACTCTTGGTATTGTTCTGCATCAAGAACTTCAATTGAAGAAGGAGATTTCTGGCGTCGTCTCTCTATATGGTCTTCCCACTCAGTTCTTCCAACAGCTATGCACTGCAGCAATGGCTCAGAATTTAGTTCAACAGTCAGCTAAATTACAATATTTTCATTTTCCATATGAACAAAGATGGAGATGTGAAACAGCAACCTTTCCAGCATCAATCACACTTAGTGGTACAGACAAGGATTCACCCATTTCCAATTTAGTATTCCCATCATTGACTGAAAGGATGCACCCTTTTTCATCTGGCAGACTTGAAGGCCTTTCAAAATCATTGTAAAACAGATGCATACAAGTCAAGCCAAGGACAAAAAATATATAAATTAAGGAGGATATGCACAAGAAACCACACCTGCATAAAATACGGGCCTCGCCTGTTTGGAAAGAAACCAAAATGGGGGGAAAAAAAAAGCAGGATTTCTTATGAGAATACAAATTAGACTCAGTTTTCATGCCTTCTTATGTTAGGAAGAAGGTCACATACCACCAGATTCATCTTGGAGACCTTCAAGCAAAAAGTATTCAATTGTCGCATAAACATTGTTACTCTGAACCCCAACACATGCTCCCTTAAGAATTTTAATTCTTTGACCACACTTCCAGGTCCTTCCATGCCTCGTTAATGATTTATGGACCCTTGCAACTAGAATTTAAAGAGAAATAAATATATGATTAACAAGAATGCGAGTAAATTAGACTTTAATGTCAGAAGAACTCAGTAAGCAATTGATGTAACAAAGGATACAAAATTTAGAAAAACCAAGCTTCTCTTATCCTTCTAGACCTACCTTCAGATGATATCCGAAGTGCCTTTTTGTTTGCAGGACTTACAAGAAAGATGGGTTGGTCTTCACCACAGTCAGCTTCATCATGATCATATTGAGCATGCATCTCAATAATCCAGTCCTCATACTCCTTCTTCAGTTGAGAAGGACTTATGAGGTTTCCATCTTTATACATTTGAACATTCATGTCTAGAGAAAAAAAAAAGTTTATTTAGAAAGAAGAATAGTATAAACAAGGCAAGATGATATTGTTCCATAATTATTGCAGAAAGAAAAACATAATCAAAAATAGAAAAGAAAAAAGATTATACCATTCTCATTCTCAAGAGGCTTATTGCCGAGATTTCTCAATGCAGTGGTGTAAGGACTATGGTGAGCAAGATCAGTCTGTGGTAACAAATCAGTAGATCAGAATTTTGATATATAGACTGAAGTCACTGAACCAGCCAACCAAGAAACATATTGTATTAGATATATTAGGATGTCCACAGACATAAGACCACCCAGATGTCTTTGGTGGAAGTTTGTATTGATAAGAGGTGGCCTTAATCCATACTGATCACAGATCACCATCACAGATGGGGCAAGTACAAGAAAGCACATATATACTAACCAAAGGGACAGAAAGTGCTACTGAGTCACCCAGCACAATAGAGATGAATAGTAATAAGTATTTAGCCTTTAATCAATTGCTAATCAGTAGTAAGTCTTTATTTACGAAACCAACCAGAGAGAAACTATCTAAAGGCTGCTTAGTTACCAGGACTAGAGAAGAGTAGCGAAGAGACTGAGAGAAGATGAGATATCAAAAAGACTCGTCTAACTTGGTGAAGAAGGATTTTTGACAACATTTTATGATAAGGGCACATACAAGCCCAAAATTGCATTTCCAGACATGCACACTCAAATTGATAGCATTCCGTACCTTCGATGACGTTGGATTGAAACCAGCATCAGTCTCTGCAACAATAGTAGTTTCAGTTCATGAATATAGAGAAGATGGAAAATTCTTTAAAGACATTTGAGAAGCAAACATTGACAAGCTCTCAAGAACATGAATGCCCTACCTATAAAGCATTTAACTCTCATGCAACATTTTTTCAACAATTGTGCTGTCGTTCCTCTTTTTTGCTTCAGATCCATAAACGGAAGCAAAGCCTGTGGTACGCCAAATAAAAGAGAAATCATTATAACAAATAGCAGTTCCCTGAATCATGGACCATTCCTACATAGTGTGTGTTGAAAAAGATTAAAACAGTCTGATGAGTAGTCTGCTATGGATGTGAAATTGTGAATGTTATCAACACTTTTAAACTGAATTCTTCGCAATTACTATATCTCAAAGATTTTAGTATATGCATGCAACAGCGATTTACTTTGCAATTTATGTACAAGGAATCCCTTCAAAGTGAGAAACCTGAAGATGCTATTGGCAGCATGCATGTGTAACAAAGAAAATGAAAGCATATGATACTTCAGCTCACACTTGAAGTTGTCATATTTTTCTGATTTCTAAACTACCCAATTCTAATGTATATCTAGAGAATAATCAGAAAGAATAACCCAAGGAATTCTGATTACTTACCCAACGAGCATCAGGAAGCAGGCGGCCAAGCCTCCGAATAGAGACACGACTAAAGGTCTCAAAGTTTTCTCTTGTCCCTAATTTCTTCAAAATTTTGTCAATGTTCTCTTTTCCCTGTTACAGACATGCAAACGTTCATAAATTTTCACAGAAGATAACTGGTTTTCTATTAGAGCTGTTAGCAAAGAAGATGCATATGCAATGCAGTAGGGGATTAGGATGAGAAACCTATATGTGTTAAAATAAAAAATGTATAGAGTACGAAATAGAATTGATGTTTAAGTGAGTGGGGCTAATTCAGAATCTATCATCAATAGTTCATTAATCTATTACCAAAGTGGCTTAAGAATAGATCAAATATTGAACGGATTCACACACACATATGTATCAAGAAGATAGAAAGCTTTTAGTATAATACAGCAGAAACCATCTTTTTTTTCCAATGTAAATAAATGCCATCTCCATACCTGTTCAATTGGAAAATAGACGCACTTCAGGCGAGCATTAGCTTTGCAATTAGTCTTTGAATCTGCATTCATTTGGAACATTATTTTATTAACAGCTCAAAGTACAATGTATAAATAAATAACAAAATCGACATAACTGCATAGTCTTTTTATTGTGTAGATGTATAAATTATTAATGAAGAAAGCTGGTCACTTACCTGGAGATTTATATTTACTCATATTGTCTTTCTTAAAGGAGAACTGAACCTGTAAAACAAAATCAGGACCATTGCAGGAATGCATGTTTGTAATTGCAATCTCACCACCCTCAACCTCCGCCAAATCAACACCATTGACCTGAGACAAAAAGAGGCTTCCTTCAAACTATGAAGACGTAATACTGAAATTATATTATACATTCAGTTACGATCATTAACATCATATATGCAAGTATGCAACAGATGGATATAAGAATGACTACAAAGAGATACTGTTACTAGAAACTTTTAATTGTTTTTTAATCAATAATGAAGACATAGGAACATGAAAGAAGATGCCTTTGTATGAAAAATCAATCCCAATTTTGAACTGATGGTTGTTGATCTATTATAGTACTTCGGGCATAAAAACAAAGACAAAAACGCAAGCAGAAGTATGAATCAATTGGGAATAAAAGAAGTACATTTATATACCTCAAACTTGACTGGCATTATGGTCTTCCCTTTTTTTGTATCTTCATCATGCTGCAGATAAATCAAGTAAAGCATGACAATTAGCATGGGATACTGTAGTAGAACTCAGCAGATAATAAGATCATAAACAGGAAAAACCAAGAAATATCTCCAGTAGAGCTTATAAGCATTTGATCAAAAGTTCTATGTAAGTATTAAAACCCATAGGTTTTTGTTTCTTTGGTGAACAACATCAAAGCCATTACTACATACAAAAAATGAAGGTTTCGAACAAAGAGAACAAGGCCGCTACATTCATATGATCAGTTATCATATTACAAAACTGAAATGAACTTAATGCAACAATATAACCTCATACCCAAAAAAAAAAAAAACTAAGCAGAGTATTTATATGATTTCCCAAAAGAAATTCAAAAGTTTCAACATCTCAAATAGTAACAGCTAATTATTGCATTAGTACAAGATTGCTTGTTCAGTGCCTAAAACATGCCTTTTCTGTTGTTTTTTTTTTTTTTTGCACAACTGTTCTGAGTTCAAAATATTTATGTAATTTTTTCGTACAACTAATTAAGTGAGAATATGCATAACCTCTTGCCCACTTTGGGCCTACTGGTATCTGGCAGCTGTGAGGTGGGTTCCAGGCAATTACCTAAGGTGCTGGCACCAGCTTGTTTAGTTTCAAATCACCAGATAAAGATATGAAGATGGGCTATTCAGAAATATCAAACCTGAATATAAGGGAAATATATATCCTTCAGCTTGCACTGGAGTTGATATGTGTCCATTTTTGATTTAGGTTCAAAGATTGTAACCTGTCAAGTACATCAAGATATATGTTCAATGAGTAAAATTCAAAAATTTAAAATTATTATAAACTACAATTTACAATGGACGAATAAATTCCTTTAAAAAGGTAACAAAAAATGTAGTGGCAAATTTCACATACAGTAGAAAAATAAACTCATAAGCATAATTGAAATAGACAACATGATAATGCATGATGCAACCTTAGTAAAGCTTCCGTGTGGTGCTCTGCTTATCTCATCTTCTTCAGGATCCCTCACGCTACCACCGGTCTAAAATAAAAGGTAAAGTTACAGTGAGATTCAGAAATTAACAAATACACCAGTAATTAATTCTATCAGAAAAGAGAGGAATAGTCCCAAGTGTTTCTGAGGAGAATACATGACGGAAAATCTTTTTACCTTCCAAGACCCACTGAGTAAAGCCTTTCTATCAAGATTCAAGGTATAAACTTTTTTTGAATCCTTTGTCTTAGAAGAAACTAACGCACACCTGTAACATGATTGAGAAATTCTCAAGGGTCAAAATCAAACACTGCACAAAGAAACTCAAATTGAGAAGAATTTTCAAAGAAATCATACCTCCCCAACTGCATGGAGGCTATAGGTCCACCATATCCAAACATTCCAAAGAAAGGCTGTATATACATAAAAAACAATACTTCACAATATAAAATAGCACTGATGAATAGGGGTAATGAGTGATAACATGCAACTAAAAAAAGAATAGCGCACGAGCGCGCGCAAACACACACATCATGATTTCATGATCATTATATAACGGTAGTAATTACCTTTAGGTAAGGAGGTGTACCCCCTATTGCCTGTTCCTTATAAGACCTGTGAAGTGAAGCACCCATCTTTCCCCTAAAAAGAATATAGGCCTCATTTTTTAAGCATAGAAATGGATACCATATGTCACATTTATTACCAACTAGTACGTGGATATTATGTATATAAACATCAAGGCTAAAGTCTGAGTGATTCATGTAACAGTATCAGATGTAGAAAAAGCAAGACACTACATAGCCGCTCTGATAAACCATACTGCATTCACAGGAAACTTCAGGTGGCACCATTGGAGTGAGTTCCAACAGCAAGAAGGTATCTATCTTTTTAAATTTTAACTCATTTTTTTTTCACTTTCTTTCCTTTAGAATTTTATTGTCAGATGGAACCAATAGATTTATACCAAAATATTTTTTTTCCACCATTTCACACAAAGTTTTGTCTTGCACGATTGTAGAACAACAAAAATACAAATAAAATCAAGCCAATAATCCACACAAAACATTAATATAAATAAAAGTGAAGAAACAGGTATTTTCATTAAGAAAGGAAGATAGAATACCACTTCACTATACAATTTTCATCACTTGCATCCATCCCTGAGCCATTGTCAAATATTGAGATCATATCTTCGTCAGCAACCACACTGCAAATGATGGGGTGGAGGGTAAAACAAACTAAGAATCATAGAAGTATAATGGAGTCAGAGAATAGAAATAAACACAATAAACAGAGTAGCATATATCCGAACAAAGTATTCATCACTTGAAAGATGAACATATATGTTGTGATACTAAACTAGAAAGCAAGTACTTAGCTACATATTATGTTGCAAGACAAGCTAGACCACTTTAGCTTAGTAATTGGAAAGTAATTTCAGACTACCACTGACATAGCTCAATAAGGACCAAGAGCTCCTAGACTAATGATGTATCATAGGCACCAAAGTATCCACAAATTAAATGATTTATTGACATGATAGACCAGACTACAAAAAGAAATCAAGACAAGGCATGAAACATTAACTTCCAGCCATGACCAAATTACTGTCCTCGAGTAGAAGAAATCAAAAGGATCAGACGAAGTAGTGGATGAGATACTGATCAAAAATGTATTGATGGGTAGAAAACAAAGAAATACAACAACAACATCTTTAACTGTAGAATATACAATTTCCTTACCTTATATGTCTGCCATGTCTCCTATCATTTGACCATACGGCTTGCAGAGAATTGTCCTGTTAACAAATGTGCTAGCCAATTTAATCAAAGTGAAACTAGACACACAAATATTAAGTAAACATAGATAAAGACAAGTGAATAAAAAAAATCATTTTCCTTGTATATATGTCACAGAACTTACAATCAAATCTGCCAGAGCAGTCTCAAATGTATACTCTTGGGGTAGCTCCTTTAGTAAATCAGTGTCAGGGGTCAAATCCCACATGTTCTAGAAATTAGCCAAGCTCACAATGAGTTAGAAGCATCCTTGTTTCAAAGTTCCACACAAAAGCCTTTTGAATATGTAGATAGTGAAATAAAGATTTAAACGATGTAACTAACCTCAAAAGTAGTAGTGCTGTCCTCAAGCCCATCCTAAAGCATAAAGAAAACAAGAAAATATTCATCCATAAACAAACGCACAAAACAATCTCAACCACAACAACTTCACTCCACTAGTTACTAACAAATTAGTTAACAAGACACCCTCAACATAAGAAAAACAACAGTTTTGGTTCACTTTAATATAGGTTTAAGATTTTGCATGTCTCCAAAGAAACTAATGCTTCCATATTAGTTAACAAGACACCCTCAACATAAGAAAAACAACAGTTTTGGTTCACTTTATTATAGGTTTACAATTTTGAATGTCTCCAAAGAAACTAATGCTTCCATCCTCCATAACTTCGACACGACAAGGAATAAAATATCTATAACATAGCTTGAAATCTTGCATCTCATCTTACTTGGAGTCTTAGAATGTGACACACTTGAGGCTTGAAATTCTTGAAATTCACTACATTTTGTATCTTCACATCATCAGCATCTACAAGAAGAAAGCTACCACCTTTCCAGTTAATCTCCCGCTTCCGCTTTAGTGAGCCTGATTGTTTCCAAGTGCGGATGTATTCCTTTTCCACCCTTTCAATGAAATCTCTGAATGGCATTTTCATCTCAGGATTCTGCAATTTCAAACGGACGGTTGTGCCATTTGGTAATAGGATTTGGAAATTATATTTCTTATCCATAGTACCACAACGTCAAACACGTCTGCTCCTCTCTCCAGTCTCGTACAGAATTGCTGCATCCATTTTCAGTAGCATTTAAAATCTTACAAAGGCTAGGCAATAGAGCTAAGAGATTTGTAATTGCTCAGAAGCAAAGAGAAACCATCTCAACCCACATAAGAACACACATTACCGTCTTTCATGTGCACAAGTGTAATAACTAAATACTGCATTATCTAAAGTACTACTGGAATAAAAACAGGGGAAAGATGCAGGTTTTGCCAGAAAAATCCAAAATGGAAGATAAAAGACTTGCATTTATCACAAAGCCAAGATATTTTCCTTGTATGTGATGCTTTATCAAAGTCAGACTCAAACTCTTACCGGTCTATCTAAACAAAATCGCAAAGATATAGAACAATGTCAAGTAACAGAACCAGTTTTCAAAGAACTGTTTCAAGGAACACAGAGCTAAAATCTGTTCAAATATAGACTCCAACAAATCACACAGTAATTCACTATCCACAAATCACACAGTAATTTCAATCAGACTAAACTAGGAACCCCACATCATTACATGAACACAACTCAAAAGCCCCAAATACAACACAAACAAATCCAAAAAGAAACAAAACAGAATTAGAGACTCATAACCTTCAAAAAGATCATCACTTTCTTCAATAACAAAGCAAAAAACACCAACCCCTCATCATAAAAACCAAATCTTTCATACATTTCTAAGCCTAAACCAACAGAACCCACACTAATCTGAAGCAAATGTGAATCAAAAACTCGTAAAGGTTGAAACTTTTCTTGCCTTAAGAATGTGGGTATCTGTAAAGCTTCAAACTTTAGGGTTTTCAGAGCTCAAAAACTGATTAGGGTTTTCGAATTTCAAAGGAGACAGAGTTTTTTGGGGAAGAGAAAGAGACCAAGTGTGGGGGAGGGTGTGTGAACACCGAAAGGGTTTATAGGCTTTAGGCTTTTGTCAATTAGTGGACTCTTGTGCTAAGGTGCGCCGGGTGGACACCTCAGTGGAGGTATTTTAAGAGTAAGTTTTGGACTGATGTGGCGCACGATACGGGCTTCGGTTCACGATAATGTCGTTTGAGATTTTGGGTGGGCGAAAAGACCGTTGAGTTCTAACGTGCGCTGGAGGAGGAGGTGATGCGGGAAACTTGCTTTACAAGGCCAATTATTGTGGGGCCCGGGGGATCAGTAGGGAAATCTTTTGGAAACAACGACGCCCGGTGGGAACCAATGGGCCGGGTCAAGACTAGATGGGTTGTATTGGGAGATTATTGTTGGCCCAAAAGAGGTTACCGGGGAGTGACGCTTTGATAGTTTAAGCTAACTGTACCTAGTAACAAGGACTAAAAAATCGAATTTATCACCGGCGATATTTTTGTTTTTTTTCAATATCGATATTAATTTGAGGTACCAGTATTTATGACCCTAGATTTTCAAAATCTTGCTATACTTTGCGAATTTAGGTTGGGTACCACAACCATGTCTGTTACAAATTTGGGAAGTGATATGTTGTCCCCTCATGGTGGATGAAAATGGTGGCGCTCTTAAGAGTGGCCAACAACGGTGGTGGCGCTCTTCGTGACGGTTGAAGGCGGTGCTGACGGATTGTATTCAGAGTTGCCGAACACTCTGGGCCGGGTCAATGCATGGTTTGTCCTTTGTTGTCTAGTAGGAATTGGGTGGACCTAGGATACTTTTGGGCCTAAGGTTGGGCCTATTTTTATAGTTTATTGGTTTTCTTATCTTTTGGTTTTTTAGTTTTTGGTGTTGTTTGTTTGTCGTCACTGGACTTCGGGTGAGGGTTTTAAGGTGGTAGTTTGGTGTTGTTAGTGATTTTAGTTGGGTCATGTTTAGTGCCATGTCCAGAGACTATCGATAGGTCGGGCTAATTTGGTGTCCATGTTTGGTTCAAGTTCTAAGAGGACATGTGGGGTTTAATTAAGTGTTATCTTGTCTTCTTCTAATTAAAGCCTTATCCAAAAGAGAGAGAGAGAAAAGGAAAGACAAGAAGCAAACCCGGCCCAAAACCCAAATCCTGATCTATATATAATGTAAAAGCGAGTCCTCCTCCTTGATCGAAACGTACAACAACCAAATGGAAGGAGTCGCCAGACCCTAATCGAAGCCAGCCATGACCATGCCGTACACAGCCGCTCAGTCAGACCCATCCGCATGGAACCCTATCCCAGGACCCAGCCAAGAAGCCGAAGCTGAATATCCTCGAGAAATTCGACCGCATACCAGACGATGTAATAGCCAGCGAGGATCTAAAGCTCTCTCTGGAAGAACGGACGGAGAAGATTGTGATGGGTTTTAAGCAAGGTATGATCTCAATGAGTTTTTTGCTTTTGAAATTTCTTGAATTAACTGCAAGGCTTTTGTGCTTTCTGATATATGACTATGAGAGAATCAATAACAGGTATATATTGGAAATTTGAAATTCATGGATCGAAGGATAGGAAAGTAATTAGAAAATAACATCGATCAAGTTTGCTCGTTTTGGTGTATGACTTTGCAGTGTTTTAACCACCTGTTTTGCCTTTTCTTTTTCTGGGTGCCCAGAATCAGCTGAACGGGAACGGGATCTTCCTGATGCATACGAATTCGATGAACCGGAATACGGTCCTGATGATCCTTTACCAAAGGGATATGCTTGGAGTTCTTTCTGTGGTGATCCTAGATACAAAGATTTTATTGTTAAGATGAATTGCTATGTTTGTGGCGTGGCTCTGGATCACTGGCCTGATGACTGCCCAAAAAAACTGATGAGTCTTGAGTTCAAGAGGAATTTCATTGTCGTGTACTATCAATTGCTAATCAGTAGTAAGTAGAGAAAGGCTGCTTAGTTACCAGGACTAGAGAAGAGTAGCAAAGAGACTGAGAGAAGGTGACATATCAAAAAGACTCGTCTAACTTGGTTAAGAAGGATTTTTCACAACATTTTTATGATTAAGGCACATACAAGCCCAAAATTGCATTTTCAGACATGCACACTCAAATTCATAGCATTTTGTACCTTTGATGACGTTGGATTGAAACCAGCATCAGTCTCTGCAACAATAGTAGTTTCAGTTCATGAATATAGAGAAGATGGAAAATGCTAAAAGGATACTTGAGAAGCAAACATTGGCAAGCTCTCATGAACATGAATGCCCTACCTAGAAAGCATTTAACTCTCAAGCAACATCTTTTCAACAATTCCGCTGACATTCCTCATTTTTTGCTTCAGATCCATAAATGGAAGCTAACCCTGTGGTACGTCAAATAAAAGACAAATCCCTTCAAAGTGAGAACCCTGAATATGTTATCGGCAGCATGCACATGTAACCAAAAAAATGAAAGCATATGATGCTTCAGCTCACACCGGAAGTTGTCATATTTCTCTGATTATTAAACTACCCACTTCTAATGTATATCTAGAGAATAATCAGTAAGAATAAACCAAGGAAATCTGATTACATACCCAACGAGTATCAGGAAGCAGGCGGCCAAGCCTCCGAATAGAAACACGACTAAAGGTCTCAAAGTTTTCTCTTGTCCCTAATTTCTCCAAAATTTTGTCAATGCTCTCTTTTCCCTGTTACAGACATGCAAACAAGTTCATAAACTTTCACAGTAGACAACTAGTTTTCTATTAGAGCTGTTAGCAAAGAAGATGCATATTTAATGCAGTAGGGGATCAGGATGAAAAAACCTACGGATGAAGATATATAGGAGTATGTTCAAAGACAAAATGTATAGAGTAAGAAATAGAATTTATGCTGAAGTGAGTGGCTAATTCAGATTTTATTATAAACAGTTTATAAATCTATTACCAAAGTGGCTTAAGAATAGATCAGGTATTGAAAGGATTCACATACATACGTATCAAGAAGATAGAAAGCTTTTACTAATGAAGAAAGCTGGTCACTTACCTGGAGATTTACATTTACTCATATTCTCTTGCTTGAAGGAGAACTGAAGCTGTAAAACAAAATCAGGACCATTGCAGGAATGCGTGTTTGTAATTGCAATCTCACCACCCTCAACCTCAGCCAAATCAACGCCATTGACCTGAGAGATAAAAAGAAAAGCTTCCTTCAGACTATTAAGATGTATTACTGAAATTAAATAATACCTTCAGTTACGATCATTAACATCCTATAGGCAATAACAGATGGATATATAAGAATGACTACAAAGAGATACTGTTTCTAGAAACTTTTGATCATAATGGAATAAATAATGAGGACATAGGAACTTGAAAGCAGATGTAATCCTTTGAACAAAAACTCCATCTAAATTTTGAACTGATGGCTGTTAATATGTTATATAGTACTTGAAGCATAAAAACAAAGACAAAAACACTAGCAGAAGTATGAATCAATTGGGAATAAAAGAAGTACATTTATATACCTCAAACTTGACTGGCATTACGGTCTTCCCCGATTTTGTATCTTCATCATACTGCAGATAAATCAAGTAAAGGATGAAAATTAGCATGAGATACTGTAGTAGAACTCAGCAGATAATAAGATAATAAACAGGAAAAACCAAGAAATATCTCCAGTAGAGCTTATAAGCATTTGATCAAAAGTTCTATGTAAGTATTGAAACCCATAGTATTTGTTTCTTTGGTGAACAACATCAAAGCCATTACTACGTACAAAAAAAAGGAAGGTTTCGAACAAAGAGAACAATTTGAAATAGATCAGGACAGGCAAAAGGCTGCTATATCCATATGATCAGTTATCATGTTAAAAAACTGAAATGAACTTAATGCAAGAATATGACCTCATACCAAAAAAAAAAAGAAAAAAAGAACTAAACAGTCTTTATATGATTTCCCAAAAGAAATTCAAAAGTTTTAACACCTCAAAAAGTTTTAGTACGAGCAGCTTCGTGTTGCTTGTTTTGCAGAACTGTTCTGAGTTCAAAAGATTTTGCATAGCCTCTTGCCCAATTTGGGACTAGTGGGCAATTACCTAAGGTGCTGGCACCAGCTTGTTTAGTTTCAAATCACCAGATAAAGATACGAAGATAGGCTCTTCAGAAATATCAAACCTGAATATAAGGGAAATATATATCCTTCAGCTTGCACTGGAGTTGATATGTGTCCATTTTTTATTTAGGTTCAAAGATTGTAACCTGTCAAGTACATCAAGATATATGTTCAATGAGTAAAATTCAAAATTTAAAATTATTATAAACTACAATTTACAATGGACGAATAAATTCCTTTAAAAAGGCAATAAAAAATGTAGAGGCAAATTTCACATACAGTAGAAAAATAAACTCATAAGCATAATTGAAATAGACAACATGATAATGCATGATGCAACCTTAGTAAAGCTGCCGTGTGGTGCTCTGCTTATCTCATCTTCTTCGGGGCAGTATGGTCGCCACCATATATGAGTAGATTATTGGATGGCTCAAATATCTTCATGAGGAGACTACAGGATCTTGATCCACCATATATGTCTAATGGTGCTTCTTCACAGCTACATTTATGTGTTCCTCTGTTTTACAGGTTATAGCACTTGCATACTTTTACTGGTGGATCGGTCCGCCCTCAGTAAAGAAATGTTTTGGGAGGTGACATTGACCTCTTTTACTACTATGATTGTTCCCTTGTATATGTCTTACTTAAGATTTGTTTACAAGTCTAGTTGAAACATTGGGCAGCAAGAGACAGAATCATAAACCCCTTAATAGGATATGAGTTTCTTTCCGTCGGAAATTAAGATGGGAGATCAACTATTAGATGCTTATATGATACATTTAGTTCATCAATCATACATTAGAGGCCCCAAAACTAGATGACAGAATGTTTAAAGTGATCCGAAGAAACTTATATGCAAGTCATCTTCATAAAAAATATCTGATGAAATAGAAGAAGAAAAAAACTACACAATGAAACGAGTCCTTAAGGAATGCAGTTCGTAAAAAAAAATGAGAGAGGTTAATAAAACGGGGAATATGTATCAAACGCATATACCGCTTCAGCTGGCGGATCTGCATTCCTCCAGGAGCCAACAACCGTAAACCCATCTGGCATCTGCAGAATAACATTTTGCATTGCAAGATCACTCGTAATTATACTAGCCACACTAGTAGACTCAGACAGGATCTGAGCATCCAGCTGTGCTCATCACTACTCTCATTGACCATTATATTGTTCACATTTGATGTATCAACACTCGCATCATTATTATCAGCCGATCGATGCCGCCTCATAAGACTCACTTCTAGCTTTTATTCTCAAAAACCTAGCTTCTATGAGTACTCCGACTAACAGCAGGCATCCAGTCACCAAGTACCATTATCATCAATTTCAACTTGTCCTTGGGACGCATCAATTCCTTCAGAAACAATCTTCTTCCCTTCAATATTTCTCTCTTTCTTCTTCACAAAACTATACCAAACCGATGAATCCATAGAAAGTGACCTATATCGAGGGGGGAGGGCTCCATGATGTCGACTTGGAAGGGAAGGGCGGCGAGGCCAGGAAAACCAGCCCAGATAGATTAGAGTCCCACAGGCCCATAACCCATCTCCCTTCTCTCCTTTCCCTCGATGAAGAAGATGAACCTTTCCAAGTATGGATAGGATACAAACATCTTAAATCGAAAGGAGAGGCCAAACCCTATAGCGAGTCATCCTTGGATCGCAATCCTGATGTGGTTACCGAATCCTTATCCAAAAAGGAAAAGGAAAGACCCGGCCGAAGCCCAAATCCTGATCTCTATATATAATGTAAAATCGAGTCCTCCTCGTTGGATCGATATCACAACCAAACCCTAATCGAAGCAAGCCATTGAAGACCCTCAGCCGCGAACCCTCACCGGACTCAATTATCCTAGCGAAGAACAGGATGGAGGAGTTATCAGATTCTGAATTAGCCGCCCGCTTTTTGACTCGCGAAGATCTAAAACTCTCGTTCGCAGAAATGTTTGAAAAGATTTTGGTGGCCTCTGACTTGGCCGATGCAGAATGTATGTATGCTCTTGATTTTACTATTTAGCCTCCTCTTTTTTTTATGGGTGCAAAGGTGCGGCTAAACTTGATCCAAGGGATGGCAAGGACCCAATATACGATCCTGACAAACCTTTACCAGAGGGATTTGCATGCTGCCTTCCTTGGGGGGACTGGAAAAACTTATGTTTGTAAGATATTTTGCTTTCAATGTGGTGGAAAACACATGACTGACCAATGCTCAATCAAGGATACTCCGCAGGCCATAGAGTTCCAGAAGAACAATGATCTTTTTGTCTCAGTTGACACACTCTTCCGCAGGCCATAGAGTTCCAGAAGAACAATGATCTTTTTGTCTCAATTGACACACTCTAGGTCATGACTCATGACACAGGCTCAGCAAGTCCCAAGTAACGTTTAGTGTGCATGTATGACTCTTGTTTCAACTATCTACCCTAGCTACTTATTATTATTATGGCACCAATCTAATGTAATATATATGCGTTGTGACATGCACTGTATTACCTTGTTTGATTATCTATCATATTTTCTTTAGCCTCTCAAACGAGCAAACCATATATGTTTGAGATTGCACACAACGTTGTACTATGTGTACCAAGACTACCTGTATGTAGTCATGCAGCTCATCTTTTTGGTTACTGCTCGTTCAGTATCATCTTAGCAGTTACTCCACATGAGTTTAAACTGGTCTAGTTTCCTCTAAAAATTGGATACGTGCCTGCATATCAATATCATCATCTTGTTGAGCAGACAGAATATGATCATCTGTCGCCGAAACAACATTAAAGAAAACTGTACGTTGTTACTGGGTTGTGTTTCTATTGCATGCGCCCATGAAAACTGAAAATGGCAGGGGACTAGAGCTAGAGCGCGTTCAGAGATTACATTTACAGTCGTACAGTGATACAGAAGCCTCTAATGTGCCTAAACTGGAACCAAAAACTCCCTGCATGCCTTGCAGGATAATACGTCTTTGAAACGATCTTTGACAGCAGCAACACCGGCCAGTAGGCCGAGCTCAAAATTTGGTAATTAACCATGTTGCTCCTGTGTGTGCAAGGGCGCGTCTTCTTGTGATGATGAATGACAATGAAGAATTCAGAGTTGATTTGTATGAAACCAGACAAGTATAATACAATACCAATACGCACATATATACAACAAGTTGATTTCGAAGTGTTGTGACACTTGAAGTGCAAGTCCAATTGGAGATAGGTTCGTCCTCGTGATTTTAGTGGTTTAGCTGTTTAAGAACTTAGATCTTAGAACTCAGAAAGGAACTTGGAACTCAAGCATCATTTTACTCCTACTCTTATGTTGAATAGATAATGGATGTAGGAAAGTTTCTTTTTGTATCCTAATATGGTATGTGAAAGGCGATGTTTCTTTTTGGATTATGATGAATTGAGGCGGGAATGGGTTGTATATGATTGTGTTTCCTAACATATTGTAAAAGAAAGGCGATGTAAACGTTAATTCTCGCAAACAAAAAATAATGGTTTCATTTCTTGGATTATGACGAATTATGAAGAGAATGGGTTGTATTATGTTACGGTTATTGTTATACGTTTTTCCGTTGTAAGATGGTTTCACTTTTGATAATCTGGAAATAACTGAATTAATCTCCAAAAAGTCACTCCCATTTCAAAATAGAAAGTCTAATGAGGACTCCATCACTCTTGTTCGATTTTTACTTCAGTATGTTCACATGCTTGGAGTTGCTTGTTCAAGTGCAAAACGAGAAGCCTCAAGATCGATATCGAGTCAAGATTGAACTCATTGAAGGCATTATAATTGTTGTACCAAATCTTAATTAGAAATAAAGGAATCTAAACATATACATCATCTTAACAGAGAGTTGTTGTTGGCATTTCTTAATTTCTGGTAGATGAACACAATCAATCATAACATTCCCTCAGCATATACCATAATGCATGTCACAAGATATAGGTAGCTAGCTAGATACATAATTTTGCTTCTAATCCACATTAAAAAGACTCATGGTCACATTGATCCATGTCACAAATCATTGTACTACTGTGCAAATCTGAGTACGAACTAAACTGGAAGAAAGTGGAGGTCCAACCTTTCTGTGTTTGTGAAACTTATAGATGATTGTGATATCTGGTTCATTTCCATAATTAAATAAAAATCAATATGATGAAAGGTGCTTGACACCAACCCAAATTGAATCCTCCTCATGAAAAAGCTAGCAAGCAACAACAGAAAGTGAGGATAGTCTGAGAGAAAGATCAATCGATCTCAGCCTTCCTAATGAAGCCAGCCTCTTGAATCTTTGCTTGAAGCTCCCTTTAAATGCAAGCAAACAGATCATCTACCTTGGTTAAACATTTTTATGTGTTCGTTTTAAGTCTCAACCATACCCAATAGTGGGTGTGTCTAAAACAAACTTCCCAGCTCAGCAAGGAATCGAAGAAGATTAACTGAAGGGTTTATATGTTCGTGGTGGAAAACCAGAGTTGCCCCACGACAGGTTTCTTTCAGAAAACAAGACAAATAAGTCGCTTGACTTGTCATATTTCTGGGTCTCACATGTCCGTGCATGATACCACATGCCTCGACTTATAACACGACACTTTATCTCACTTGGCTAAATGATATTGTTGTTCCAATTCATAGAGGGTATAAGCAGTAACAAGAAGGCGACGTTGTTCGTCGAGGATTAGACGTGATCAAACCGTAAAAGTAGGAGGCAAAATATGTTGCTACACTTGATATTATCGAAAAAAAGGGTGCTACACTTGATTGGGAAGGTTAAAAATTAGGTGAAACTGAGGAAACAGTGATGGGGACTATGGTGAAAACTGAGTTTAAGTGGAGCAGTAGGAAGATACTAGTAAGATATCAAAAATGACAGGCCAACTCATAGGCACTCCATGCTATACAACTTGGTAGAATTAGATGTGACCTTACTATATCGCGTGAGACAATATGGAATTCTTCATTGAAACAAAAACAAAAAGGTAGAAGCCTTTCATAAATCATAATTAGTCACGATCGAGCTTATTAGTCTATAAACGAATAGTCTAATGAGTATAATCTTGATAATAAAAAAATAATAACGAAAAGAACAATGAATCTGATTATGAATTGTATGCGACGAATTAGGACAAAGACAACACTCATCTAGGCAAAAGAAGTGATATGTAACATGCGAGGTTTCTCATCCAATATGTCTAAAACAAAGTCACAGTTTTTCTCCGACCAAACAATCAATCGAGTAATATGTTTATAATAAAAATAAAATTAAACGAGAAGAAATTGAAAGCACAACAACAGAGCATATATATGATCAATCATCATCAACACACGGGCATCTCATGATCCACACAGAAATGGGCGTTTAAATCTCTTAATATTCAAATTAATTTGTAAAATCCTTTGCTTAATCTGCTATTTACTTCTAGTATTTTCGAATTACTTTTTCGTAGGTTTAAGGAGACGACATGGCAGAGAAGCTGTCCAATTGGGTAGCCCCAGCTGCAAGAATCACTACGTACAAGAGAAGGCTGTAGAGAGCTAGATCGATTCACACGTGAAATGGTTAAATAGCAACGGCGATTTGCGCGGACCTTGCAGCTATTATTACCCTCACCATACTACTCTCTCTCTCTCTCTCTCTACTTCTTCTTCTTCTTATACTGCTATTACTACACCCTTTGTATTCTTCGGAAGCCCTCCTCTCTCTCTCTCTCTACCTGGCAATGCCTGTCTAGACACATATCTTCTTTCTCTCTCACTATCTCTCTCTCAGATCTTCGTTAGTATCGCTAATTAAGCTGATCAGTGATCGTCGACGACGTGCTCGAAGGTGTGACTGTATATCTAGGATGATTACGATCCGATATAATTCTTCAGATATTTCGTTCTCGTTCTGGATATACATTATATGAAGTTGTAGCATCTGATCTTGTTTAATATGATGGCAGGAAAAGTAGTTTTTACTTTTGCGTAATGGCTGTTCTGAGGGGAATGGGGTGAAGTCGGATCGATTGTTTGGCCGGAGATTTTGATCGATATGGGGAAAAAAGGAAGCAGCTGGTTCTCGACGGTTAAGAAGGTTTTCAAAAATTCTTCCAAGGATTTGCCGGACAAAAAGGTTATTATTCAGTTTTATTATCAAACTTAATTCAGTTTCAATCTTTGCTAATTATCATCATAACGGAAATGCAAACTAATGTGGCCAGTGGCCTCTGATTACTCTCTTAGCTTCTGAGACTGGTTCGGCTCTTAACTGGGTTGTAGCTCAAGAAGACTGATCGATCTTCAAGGATTGTTGTGATTCATGTTTGCATGTATGTGATATGTGTTTTTGTATATATGAGAATTAATTTGTATGATCATTGTGATCGAATATACAGGGATATGTATGTTAGATGAGATCATGAGATCGAACTTGATATAGCTAACTACTGCTCGTTCATATGATCATTCCTTCTAATTAGTAAGATCAATGTCACCTAATCAACTAACATGCTTAAACATCGAGCTTTGGGATAGAAGATCATCCGAAGAGTGATCCTCTATTGTTGCTTTGCTGGGAGGGGATATGATTTTTGCCTAAGCTAGTGGAAATGTGGAACTACAATATATTAAAGCTGAGCTAGCACTACCCATTAGTACAGGGCCACTGCCTTTGTTTAGGACCATGACCCAAAAGAGGTGCCATTCATGGTCCCCTATCAACATGCATATATGTGAGTATGTGACCAAGGACACCCTGCCCTCATGGGTCATGATCTTATAACTGTCATGCCACCTACGATGTCACATCATCCCGAAACCAAAATATCATCCTCTTTGTGCTAATTTTTCTGATCAATGTTGTCAATTAACGTGATTTTTTTTATTTGGTTTTGTTAAGAAGGATCAGATTGCGGAGAAATGGCAGCAACATGATGCTCCCGAGGTGGTGTCGTTTGAACATTTTCCGGCAGAGAGTTCTCCGGACAGAACCAATGACGAGAGCACTGCATCAACTCCTGTGAACAATGAAGACCGGCAACATGCCGTTGCCGTGGCAATGGCGACGGCTGCTGCCGCAGATGCTGCGGTAGCGGCAGCTCAAGCGGCTGCTAAAGTTGTAAGATTGGCTGGTTATGGACGTCAATACTACTCTGTGGAGGAAAGGGCTGCAACCCTCATACAGTCATTTTACAGAGGCTACCTAGTAATATACAAATAAATACTCCTCTTTATTCCCTTCATTATATTTGTCACATGTGTAAACCTTGCAAGTATGACCTGAATGTGATCTATATTATTGTAGGCTCGACGAGCTCGACGGGCGTTGAAGGGATTGGTGAGGCTGCAAGCATTGGTGAGAGGCCATAACGTGCGGAAGCAAGCACAGATGACAATGCGATGCATGCAGGCACTAGTTCGAGTTCAAGCAAGAGTTCGAGCTCGACGAATCAAATTGACACATAACAAGCAGCAGAGTCATAAACAAACGGACAGTGATATTGATGATGAAGAAGAAAGATTAAGAGCTTTGATAGAGCTGGAAGAAGAGCATAATCTAAGAAGTCCTATGAAGAAACATGAAATGCAAACTAGGCATCAGAGAAGTGAAAGCTATTCCAAGGAAAATGCCTCGAGGAAACATGATGCTGTGGTTAAAAGGGAGAGAGCTCTTGCTTATGCTTATAGCTACCAGGTTATTCTTGCTCTTTTTCTCATTTCTAGCTAGTACAATGCTGTTTTACACACTTATTCTCATGTGATCCTTAATGCGTTATGCTAGGTAGTTTAATAACCTTTTTCACTTGACAATTGCAGCAACAACAACAGCTTCTACAATCCGTTCCTCATGGTAGCGATGTTGGGCTACAGGCCAACCAGAATGAAAAGGACCAATGGGGATGGAATTGGCTTGAGGGTTGGATGTCATCGCAACCTTACAAAACCCGCCACTCAGGCCCACGAGACACCACTTATATGACACCGGGCACTACCACAACCACCAGCGATAACATTTCCGAGAAGACGGTAGAAATGGACTCCATGGCATTTCCAACATTGCGGAGTCATTTCAAAGAAGACATGGCTAACTCTAACCCGTATTCAGCTCGACAAAACCAACCAAGCCCCGACAATGTACCTAGCTACATGGCACCAACCCAATCTGCCAAGGCCAAGGTACGAGGCCAGGGCTTGGTCAAGCAACAAAGCCCTCCCACTCCCCAATGGAACCCTTCAACAAAGAAAGGCTCGGTAGTCGGTTCGGGTTGTGATTCGTCAAGCTCGGGTGGAGGACCCGCAAGCTACTTGATCCCAAGGAGCCCCAGCCCAAAGAGTAACGGAGTACGCGGACAGGCGAGATTGTCATTGGGCTTTAGCCCTGATTCTCCGCATGGCGAAGATTGGGCTTTGCCTCTCGCTGTTCATGGTTGGAGACATGATTTCGGTTAGTTCTGCTTTGATAATCTGGTGTGGTACCAGGCTAAGTTTTTCAAGAAAAAAAAAATTGTTAATATGCTCTGTTATTGTTTTATTTAATTTTGTAATGGACTTCCATGAAGTTTGCAATAAGTTAAGTATCTTCTGTGAAAAATTAAAAAAGGGTGGCCAGTAGGCCATTATATCATAAGGTATGGGAGATATGAATCAATATACAGTATGACATTAATTTGCAAAGAACAGTTTGGACTCATTGTGCTGAAAATGAGCTACTGCAAAAACACCAATCAGATTCTGCAGTCCAATCACTAAACTTTGAACTAGAGTCTAGAGATAATCACTAAACTTTGAAATAGAGATTGAATTTATGCACATAAAGCGCGCTTCTTAACAAAGGATAACATGAAGCACATCCTCTGATTTTCCTAATTGAATACCTATTTCCCTCTTGTTACAAAAGAAAGATGGCCACCAGCTAGCTGGGAATCCATGCCATGATCAATACGAAGACAAAGAGAGTACTGAAGGCCTCACCTATGGATTCTGGAACTCTGTACTACAGCCTCGAATTTCATAAGAGTGTCATCACGCTCCTCCTTGAACGCATCTCGCTTTCTCCTCCATCCATGCCTGCAAATAACAGTAGGATTCCAGTAGACACATCTATATGTGATTGCCAACACAAAAATTACAATAAGAATATTTACCTCAAGTGAGGTCAATGCTTGTTCCGAAGCCTTAATCTTCTTCTCCAAACTTGATTTCTCCATTTGCAGTTGGGCATTGTACTGATGTAGAGCCGTGCAGTTCCCAAGTACTCGATCACTCAAATCCAAGACTGAAGAAGACGATGATGAAGAAGCAACCTGGAGGGACACATGAACAAACAAAGAACCAAAGGGACTTAAGAGGAAGTAACAATAGCGGCCCATAAAAAAGAACGCAAACAAAATCAACCCTATCACATGATCCAAATTCAAAGGAAATGCAATGCTATGATGACGAAAACATCATAACCTCCCTCAGACAAAGAAATGAAGTAGGTAAATTGGTACAAGGTAGAGCTAATTCATTCGAGCCCAGCTTCACTACATTACCACACATCTAAACGAAATGTATCAAAACTTAGTACTATCAAGAAACAAGTGTAAGTACTCACTGAGGGTGGCAATGGGAGCGGTGGAGCAATCTTGGTTGCCTGGTTGGTTTTGGTGGTTGTGGCATATTGAAATTAAACTCCTTACGGCACGTCCTACAGAAGTAGCGCAACTTCCACATTCTCCCATACCTGTAATACTTAAAACGCGTATTTCCGGACAGACAATCAACCTTGTCACATCTTGCACTGCCGCAACTAGGATTGGGGACAAACCGCAACCATATCTGATCCTGTTCCGGCTCCTCCAGTTTACTCTCAATCACTATTCTCTCAATCTCGTCCCTCACACGATTGTTCCGCTTCAGTTGTATATTCTGAGACAATAACCATACTAATAAGATCAGAACGAAGAAGAATGCTTATGATGATGTGGGTCTTGAAATGTAGTACCTGAAAAAATAGATGAAACCAAGACTGAGCCCCTAAAGCTGGGGGGAAGGACTCCATGAGAATCGAGAACAGGGTTTTCACGGTGTCGTTGGGAGAGAGTGAAAAGGTGGCTGTTATTCCTTGTTGTGTATAGACATGTATCTCCATCATTTGATGAGCTTCTTGCTCTTCCATTCTGATCCAAAGTGGGTATATCTGGAGTGGAGAGCTACCAAGCGAATCGAAGAAGATGAGAACTGGAGAGAACCCACACACTGCGATTTGCGATCGAAATCAAATAATTCTACAAACACATAGAGCCCATCTACATCTTTCTTTCTTCTTCTCTTCTCATTACTGCTAAAATCGAGAAGGTAGAACGAAAATCAACTGAAAATGATAACGACGAGAGAGGGATTCGTAGGTTTTTATTTTATTTTAAAGGTGGGACCCTCAGTCCGTGTGGGCCCATTACCGAGTCACCGCCTAGAGGTGGCACGACTCCCGCCTAGCCCCGCTTGTTTCTCTTTGGCCCTATAAGCTTTCAGCAGCTTCTTTACATCAAAGGTGGGACCCTCCGTTACCTGAGTGGCTGAGTTACCGCCTAGCCCACCTATTTTCATTGGTTATAGCCTATTACTGAGAAAATGGGTATCGCTAAGACATCTCCGACAATGGGTTCAAAATCCATACTCAAAACCCATACTCAATTTTTGGCATCTTCAACAACAAAAACCCATACCCAAATATGGGTTTGGATTTCAGAGGCGACCCAATTCGGGGAGGAATTGGAGAACCCGTTCTATTACTGTTTGTGGGCCCCAGCTGCTGCGCCAGCCACGTGATGCTGCCCAGCATCACCGACGAAGACGCGTGAGAGAGAAAGTGCTGTGACAGACGCGCGGATGGCGACAAAAGCATGTCGGTGGCATGCAAGCACGCGCGCCTACGCGGCTCGGCCAGAGAAAATGCTACGCGGGCCCGGCCCACATGCGGCTGCTCAACGGTAACAACTCCAACGGTCCAGATTCGTTGGTTTGTCCAATCAACGGTCCAGATCAAATCAAGGGGAAAAAAAAACTCGTTGGGTATGAGTTTGGGTATATTATAAAATGATTAAAATTTGGGTATGGGTATGAGTTTTTAGTAATGGTTGGAGATGAAATATGGGTTTGAATAGTAATGGGTTTGGGTGAGTCAAAAAATGAGTTTGGGTATGGGTATGAGATGTATTGTTGGAGATGCCCTAACATCCAATGTAACCATCGAATTCTGGTGAATTAAATCCTTGCATTTTTTTGAATTGAATCCTCAATTCATTTTCCCTCTTCCTTTTTGGAATTTAGTTTATTGGTATTTGGTAGGATTGTAGTTTATGGTCATCCTTTTTTTTGATAGTCTATTTATTAGCTTATAGTCAGTCAAGCAATGGATGTAAATGAGGGTCACTTGTGACCTTTTGGCTTGATTTTATAAGATCGATTTAATGAATGGGCTAATCCGCCCACGGGAATAACCTTCCTTTTCTGTCAAAAAAAAAAATCTCAACAAAGAAAAAAGAAAATAAAAGAAAAGAAAGAGAGTAAACAAGTACAACGAAGGAATGCACTTGTTAAAAATTAATGTGTGTCTCGTTTTCTTTTCATCTCACTCGAATCGTTCCCGTTTGGTTTCATTTCAACCAAACACAAGCTATCAAGGTATCACCTATTTTGTATGAAATGATTAACTAAATTGAAACGAGAAATTACATATTGGTTAGCGAAGAACAAACCAAATAATCTATTCTTTTTCCTTCTTTTTTTCGTGAAACAAGTTATCATAAAAGGCACAAGACAAATAGAGGCCTAAATAAAGCCATGGACAGGCCTAAAACAAGTCTCTAAAAGTCAGATTCTTAAGGAATTAAGACAAGAGTAGAGCAACTAAATAAAATAAACAAAAAACATAAAGGCCCAAGCAACCCAAAAGGTGCAAACCTATCACAACTTTTTCGTCAGATCTGTCTTGCTACCGCCATGAAAGACTCGTCACCATCGAAGCTTCGTCGGAAGACGCGAGCATGAGAGAACCAAGGGTGGTCTGCAAAGGTGAGGATACAGCCGAAGCCGCCATACATTCTCCAGATGACCAATTACGAGACAATCCCGCATAGAAGATTAACCACAACCAAACCAAAGAAGATCTCGACAAAGAAAACTGAAATCTAAAGAGGTGGTATGAAATGGGCACGAATCCTTCAATGGCATGGCAAGGCAGAAGAGAAGAAAGAGTTGTGTTCGTGGTTTGAAGATCTTAAGGAGCAATGGAATACAGACATATGAGAATCATGATGAGATTAGATCTGTGAGTATATCTTAGGAAATTAGATCTAAAATATGAAAACATATTTGATCTATGATGACTAAAAGCAGATACAATCGGAAAAAAAAAGAAAAAAAAGGGTGCGGCTATTGCCACCCCACCAAATATTTTGTTTACCATACATTTCAATTTTAAATTAAATATTTCAATACTAACCCTATAATCAATAATTTTTGTGAAAATATAATATTAAACTAAAATCTATAAAATCAAAACAACAACAATTCTCTACATCTTTACATCGGGAAAAAAAAATTCTCTACATCTTTCAAATCAGATTTGAGAATCATTTCAATCTTCAACACGGTGGTTATACAATGTGGTATGATTGTTCGTTCTTATTTTTATTTTATTAATGGTTTTAAAAATATATATATATATATATATATATTCATAATCGTAAAAATGGAAATCAATAAAGAGATCTAAGAGAACATATATATAATGTGGTTTGAGAAGAACGAAGATCTACGTCAAATATATTGATGAGATATTTGTATACATTTTAAAATTGTATCAGTTTAAGAAAAATAAAAGAAAGAAAATAAAAAAAAAATAAGACGTGGGTGAACTAAAAATTTAATGGGACGAAAATAACCGCAAAAAAAAAAATCATCATTAAAGGTGAGGAATCACCACTATGAATAATAAATTACCACAAGAATAAAGAAAAAAGAAGAAAAAAAGCTTGCTGAGAGATGAGATCTACAAAAAAGAAATTGTCGATACACTGCCACCTTGAACATGACAATGTCATTTATGTACAAAAATTCAAGATAACACAATATTTATTCATCATTGTTATTTTTAAATAGTGAATCTAAGCCGAAAAAAATGGTGGATAGTCACAGTTTCATGTGACTCTCGGGAAGAACACCTTAGGTAGAGTATTCATGAGGTCTCAGCAAAAGAGCTGCAGTCACTTGCTCCCCGTTCCACGTGTTCCCCTAAATACGCGCCACGTTATACTGATGTCGGTAACAGAAACAACCTCCGCCGTCATTATTCTACCACGTCAATTCATCTCCAGTCTTTCAACAGGTGGGAGCACCCTCGGAGCCTGTGATGGGCCACAGGCAATCAGTTTCACAAGGTTTGGCGCTTTTTCTGGATCTCATATATCTCATCCCAACAGGTGTACGTAGTTGCCTCGTTTGTGTGTGACTTCTAAATTTCGTTTGGTTTTCTTTCCTCTTTCAATTTTCAAAGGTTATTCATAGATAGATACCTTCTCCCTTCTTCTATATGAGACTCCAAGTCTCTTTCTCTCTCTAAAACCCTCTCCCTCTCTTTCTCTCTCTACCATTTTTCTCAATGGAGTCTCTCAAATTCACTACCCTAATCCCATGCAAATCATCTTCCGGGAATTTAGCGCGACCCAAATTGGCTGCCAATCATCACGATGTGATTTCCCATGTCGGGTTTGCTCCTTTATGGAACAGGAGAAGCAAAACAGAGGCCTTGAGGCTCAGAGCAACGTTTTCAAGTAAAGCTGGCTCGCAAGATGGAGCTTCTGTCGTTGAAGATCAGAAGGAGGAAGAAAAGGGTGTCAGATTTGGTGCTGAAAGAGATTCTTCTGGCTCCGTTATTGGTTTTAATCTATCTCCTCCTAACGGTAATGCTCTTATCGTTTTCGAAACCTTGATCGTCGTTCATTTTCGAATTTATACAATCTTTGTGGTGATGAATGTCGAGCGTTTAAGGATTTTAATGGTTAGTTTCCCCAAATTCAGTAGCAAAAATCGATTTTTGAGAACAGATGTATTTTCGGAACCTTGATCGTTTTTCAGGATAGCAATCTAAACAATCTTTATGGGGATGAATGTGGATGCTTTAAGGAATTTAATGTTTGTTTGCAAAAATCGATTTTTGAGAAGAGTTTGTATTGCGATGTGTCGATGAAACTTGGCCGATGATATATCGGGGTCTTTCATCGTTAGTGGTTGAGCTTTTTATGGAATATTTTTCATTTTGTCGTGGGGTTGCTTTCGTTTTTGATCGTCTACATCAACATCCATGTGACTAAGGTCCCGTATATATGTGGTCTACTAGTCTCTATCTTGAACTGTTTGATACAACGAAGTACAAAAGAAATTTGTATATGAATTGTTGGTGGGCTGATTTGATGTTTTTACTGTAGGTGAGGTTGCGACTGACAATGGTTCTGATAGAATAGAAATAGCAGAAGATGTAAGTGGAAAAGAGAAGCCGAAAGCGAAAGCGAAAGCGACAAGGAGTATTGTTTTTGTTACTGCCGAAGCAGCACCTTATTCAAAGACAGGAGGGTTGGGAGATGTTTGTGGTTCTCTGCCTGTTGTTCTAGCCGGACGAGGGCATCGTGTTATGGTTGTTTCGCCTAGATATCAAAATGGTACTGCTGCGGACAAGAAATTTTCGGGTGCCGTTGATGTAGGCCATACTAATGTCATTTGCTTTGGAGGAGAGCAAGAGGTTGCTTTCTTCCATGAGTATCGGGAAGGTGTAGATTGGGTAAGATTTTAGAAATTGTTTATGTTTTCTTACCTTTCTAAAAGGAATTGATAATGATGGCTTGTTTTGAATTCCTCTTTAGGTATTTGTAGACCACCCTTCATTCCATAGACCTGGAAATCCATATGGAGATAGTTTTGGTGCATTTGGTGATAATCAGGTATAGTTTCAAGTTGATTACTCATTGTATAATCTAGCAGCATTTGCCCTTCTGTTAAGGAATAATGCTAAGTTTTGTGTTCATTTGGTTTTACAGTTTCGGTTCACTTTACTTGCCCATGCAGCATGTGAAGCACCCTTGGTGCTTCCATTGGGAGGATATACCTATGGCCAAAACTGTTTATTCATGGTGAATGATTGGCATGCAGGCCTTGTCCCATTGTAATTACTTTACTCTTTCCCTGAATCTCGATAACTTGCATCTACTTTCTTTGTGTCTTGAGTTGAGGATTACAGCGCTTAGATATTTCATGTGATTCAGGCTTTTGGCTGCAAAATATCGTCCTCATGGAGTTTATACCGATGCCCGAAGTGTTCTTGTTATTCATAACCTTGCACATCAGGTTTGATGTTTCTAGGATACTGATGTTCATTTTAAAATCCTGTCAAGATATAAGTTATTCTTGAAGTAGCTTTTACATTCTATTTGTCCATTACCCTGATAAATGGTTGTCTTACTTATGCAAGGGAGTAGAATCAGCAGTAACATATAAAAATCTGGGACTGCCTGCGGAATGGTATGGAGCGTTGGAGTGGGTGTTTCCGGAATGGGCCAGGGCCCATGCTCTTGATAGAGGTGAGGCTGTGAATATTCTAAAGGGTGCTGTTGTGACAACTGATCGGATATTGACAGTGAGTGAGGTATGTATTTTCATGTCTCGTAAATGAATGAGATATCAACCATTTCTTCTGATATCTATGCTACTTTGAACATAACTCTGCTACATGTTTAAAATGCTCTTACTCTTTTCATGTTCCACATTTTGCTTATAGGGTTATGCATGGGAAATAACAACGGTTGAAGGTGGATATGGTCTGAATGGTCTCATAAGTAGTAGAAAGAGTGTTTTGAATGGTACGATTGTTAAGTTCATGTTTTCGTACTTAATTGAGAAAGTAATATCATCATTTGGTATCTTACTTTTGTAAATTTTCTGCAATAAACAGGGATCACTAATGGTATTGATGTGGTTGAATGGGATCCATCTACTGACAAACATATTGCTTCGCATTATTCTGCTAATGATCTTTCTGGGAAGGTTGAATGCAAGATTGCTTTGCAGAAGGAATTAGGTCTTCCAATTAGGCCTGATTGTCCATTGGTAAGAGAGTAATCGTTGTTTATGTGGGGATTTCACATGAAATTGAAACCGTCCAAGTTATTGATTTTGAGTTGTGAAATAAATAGATTGGATTTATTGGGCGACTGGACAACCAGAAAGGCATTGACCTAATTCAATCAGGAATACCAGAGCTCATGAACGATGATGTGCAATTTGTAAGTGTTTTCTCTTTCAAGTGATTTCTTCCCTTCTTCACATTTCTAAATGTATCCAATGCATTTTAGGTTATGCTAGGTTCTGGGGATGTACAATGTCAAGATTGGATGAGATTAGCAGAAGCAACCTATAAAGACAAATTTCGTGGTTGGGTTGGATTTAACGTCCCAGTCTCTCATAGAATAACTGCAGGGTAATTCTTAAGATTTATGCTTTCATTAGAGGTTAAGAATACATATCCATATTGCTAATCGTGTTTCTGGAATTTCTAGCTGTGACATATTGTTGATGCCATCAAGATTTGAGCCATGCGGGCTAAATCAGTTATATGCAATGAGATACGGAACTGTACCTGTAGTTCATAGCACAGGAGGACTTAGAGTGAGTTTCTACTGACATATAATATGTTTGTTCTTGATTCATCACTCGAGTGTATGTTCTTGTGCCTCTTATGCCTTGTGTTATTTTTGTTATAGGATACAGTGGTCAATTTCAATCCCTATGCTCCTGGAGGCGGGGAGGGGACAGGGTATGCGTTCATCCTTTAGTGCTGTCTTTGAAAACCTTTCATTCTAAAATAACTGTTAAGATTTAAGAATCACTACTTATTTTGTGATTTTTTCTATTTGTGGCGGGTATAGGTGGACTTTTTCTCCACTAACGAAAGAGAGCATGTTGGCGGTAAGTCGCCTCTCTATTGTCTTAAGTTTTCTCCCATTTGGTATTCATAACATCCATCAAAGTTTTGATATCCGTTTAATGATTCACAGGCTCTAAGACTTGCAATTCGAACTTACAAAGAGTACAAGCCTTCTTGGGATGGATTGGTGAAAAGAGGTATGGAGAAGGACTTCACATGGGAAAGTGCTGCAATTCAATATGAGCAGGTTATCGAATGGGCATTTATTGATCCACCATATGTTGCTTGAGGCCAAAACACAATTGAGAATAATCTTCCAAAATTTTTCTTGTTCACTCCAATGTATAGGGTATCTGAGATCATACACAAATTCATTTTGCTTCGCTGTCATGGTTGGTGTCTACATGATAGGTATGCAGGAGTTTGAGCACCATAGTTTTATTCACTTGGTGATGCAGTCATTTCACCAGGGTCATCCTTGTCTTGAAGTTAATAGTTTAGATAGCGCGCTGTATAATCTTTACTTTCATGTTATATAAATGATTTTTAGTTTCAACTAAATAATTGTATCATTGAAGATACACTAATAGTAATGCAGTTGCACACATAGCCATCAAATTGGTATGAAGGATGAACTTGCCAGATTAGCTTCTGTGTAGCTATGTACTGCAATATAGGCAATAGTTTCAAATTGCCAGAGTTTCTTTAGAATGTGAAATTGTGAATCCTCCAACTGTTCCAGATGAGCCAGGCTATCTTCACCAACAAACTAGTTCAAAATACTGGCTCTTATTCTTCAACACCAAGCAACTCGTTGAGAATTATATACTGGTTTCCAACCAGCTCACTAGGCACCGGCATAGAAAGCAATCTGTGTATTCGTGCCCACGTTGAAGTTAGAAATCCACCGAGGCATAAAATGTGCTAAACTTGTAGCTACACAAAAAGATTGTAAGGCAATGAATCGTTGCTCTGTAACGCCTTGGCATTGGGGTTATTCTTGTGCTTTAGATTGAGTGAACTTTTGGTAAACACCAACTTGTGTTCTAAACTTTTGGACAAATTTTGCTAATGCATGTTTAAGGATAAGAAATGAAGTACCTGAATTGATTGAAAGTTGGTTTTTACTTCAAAACAAACATGATCGTGGAGGAGAAATTGACAAATTCAAGGATAGATGAAGCACCAAATTCTTACACACAATTATTATCGGCTTCAACAGAGATTCAGCCAATGTTTTCTAGTACTATAACTCTACTTTCAAGGATTTTTACTCCAAAACAAAAAAATTTGTTACAAGTGGTACACACTGATTTTCTCTTATAAATTTATGTTTTTCAATTCAATACAGAAAGAATACAAAAAATCTAAATTTCAGGATATAATAAACTCCTGAAACATGACATTTTGCTCTAGGTATTTATGTTTGATTAGACTTAAAACTTCGTATATAATTATGATATTCTTAAACCGTGAGATATACCACCATTTATACGGAGTAAAAAGTGAGACACAATATACCGACGATTTTTTCTTTTATTTTTTAATGCTAAAAGAAAAATATCTTTTAATAAAAAAATAAAAATATCCGAGTCTATGACTAGATGACTCATCTATTGACCTACCCTCGCTGGCTCCCAGGGGTACTTCCCGTAATAAACTCATCTTCTCAAGGGCATATCCATACACACACATCCGTTATTCCGTTCCTCCTTTTCTCTTCTCCTCCGATGGATCCAACTGTTGATTCCTCCTTTCCTCGGGAGAACCCAAACCCTACCCTCCAACAACAAAAAAACAAAAATCAAATCCAGACTGGGAAAGAGGGTTAACAATTCCCAAGAACCCTTCTTTCTCCCTGAATCCGATACCCTTCTTCCCCAATTCAACTTCCTCACCAAAACCCCCAAATTCTGAATCACCCAGATTCTGATTCAAAAAACCCCCCAATTCTTCACAAACCCTAGAATTGGGTAGATATCAAGATCGATGATTTCCAATCCGAGTCTGATCTACTACGCCTGCATTGCCCAGAACGAAACAATCCTCGGCGAGATTGCGAAGGAGCCCGGAATAGGAGCCCTAGCTCAGAAATGCATCGAGAAAACGCCACCGTACCATTCCATGTACACCCACACCGTCAGGAAACGGACCTACCTGTTCTCAATCGCCGACCCTTTTGTGTTCTTCGGCGTTTTTGATCAAGATCTCGATCGATCGGAGGCGGTGGCTTTCTTGAATCGGTTGCGTTGCGATTTCGAGAGGGTTAAGGGAGATAATGGGGTAGAGGTTGGTTCACATTGTTATCAGGCGGAGTTTGATTCGATTGTGAGGGAGATAATGGCGGTGAATTCGGAGGTGGATATGCCGACGTCGCCGCCGGCGAGTAGGAATCTGAGTATGGATTCGAGTAGTGGGAAGGGGAAGAGAATGGTGCTGGCGCCGCTGCTGGGGAACCATGGGTTGAAGAAGAAGAAGAGATTGTCTGGGGAGGTGAATGGGGACGTGTGTAAAGATGTGGCGATGAGCGCAACGGAGAAGAAGGTGGATGTGATGTGTGAGGATGGGAGGGATTTCACAATGCCGGTGGCCCAGAAGAGCGGGGGTTTGGTTTCGAGTGAGAGGCAGAAGCCTAAGCAGGTGTGGAGGAAGCATGTGTGGGTGGTGCTGATGTTGGACTTGTTTGTGTGTGCCGTCTTGTTTGGGGTTTGGTTGTGGGTTTGCAGGGGATTGAAGTGTATCGACAGTTGAATTGGGGGTGAATGGTTGAGGAATCTGGCATTAAGAACCAAGAATGTGTGTCATATTTGGGAAGGGATGCGAAATTGATGGTGCTAGGGGCTCTGTAATGGTAACTCTCTGGCTCTCTCCCCTGTGTTGTATCAATGAAATCTTACTTGATTTACGAGTGGTATACAGTTAGCTAAAAGCTTTTTTAATGTAATGCATATCAAACTGTGTATACATATAGATGTTACCGATGTGATGTTGGCATTGTATTTTCCCTCTCCTTGTAATGTTTTCAGTTGATGTTGTAATTGCTGCAATGTTTCTCTGCATTTGGCTCTATCAATAGAAACTGTTTGTTTGCTTTAATGGAACTTGCTTGACTGTTTCTAATTTTCATTCACTAACTATACTTCCATTTTGGCATGGAGTAGAAGACTGTTAACAAATCAAACTTCTACATTCAGTGCTTTGCTTGACTCCCTTGAAGAAAATGAAAAGCCTCAACTCATTGAATCTCATATTATACATGTATTAGAGCAGCCAAAATTTGATCTGTGTAATCAATCAACATCCTGTTGTTGCCGAGTTTCCAAATGACTAACGTCTATCGCGGCACTAAATGCCCGGTAAAGAAAATTCAGGAGTCTAAACTTTTGCTGTCGGACAAGTCTGTCTATCACAAATGTTAGTCCTCACTGAGAAGAGTCTTAAAGCCTTAATCCTTTCTGTTTGAATGCTGATAAGTGATAGAAAAATAATAGATTCTGGGACTTTTGAGATGAAAAACAGGGCAAGTAAGCCTGGTACGTACTCGAACTCACCTCTCCTGTGCAATAATCGTCCAGCACGCACTAATCTTAAGTTCAACGTAAGTCCACAGTATGCTATTTAATTAGTGCCAATGAGTTTCAATTTAGCAGATCAATGGATCATGTGCCGATGAGTTACTTAATTAGAAAGGACAACAGCCCAAAGACCCACCCAAAACAGCAAGGCCAATTACAAGCGAAAGTAAGAAAGGGTAGCCATCATCTAGGTCCATCAAGACGTAGATAGATACCCTTAGAACTAGAAACAAAAAAAGTAACAGCTACCCTCCGTCGTCTACCGTCGCCGGCGTTGGGCAGGGAAGACCAACGTTTCTCAGAACTCGAAGTAAATGTTTAGACCCACAATTTTTCTTTTTAATTAATGCATTTCTATTATTTTTTTTATCTTTTTTTTTTCATAGGCTAGTGTTATTAGTACACTATTTTGTGTTATTAACACATCTCATTTATTTTCTTATTCACATATTTTAATTTTATTTACAAACTTGTCATTTAAATTTTATTTATAAACTTGTCATTTAAATTTGTTTCATGATTGGTTCTCACTATAAATAGAGTGTGTTAATAACATAAAAATGTGAGTTAATAACATTAGTCTTTTCGATAAACTTTGTGAAATCACGATCATTCACATATGAGTAACAACAGTTTCAGTAAAATGATCACATGAATATAATATAACACTATAACAGTGATGATTAAGAAGTCACAATGTAGGAGAGATACAATCAATTAAGAAAAAATGACCATGACTACTAGGCAGATAAAGCCAAATTGGGAGAGAGAGAGAGAAAAAGAAGAAGATAGAAAATGCAAGTAAATATCATGAAACTTGAAAGATGTACTTCACAATGATCTTGTTGTCACATAATTTGAAGAAGAGATGCAAATTAGTATGTAAGAATATGGTGACCACTTTGTCATTTCTATATGATGAATTGAGGCTAGAAGAACTTGATTAGGTTGTAATCTTATTACAACTACAAATGCTTTGGTGTTTATTTCAGTTTTGTAGATATGGACCTAAGATATCAGGGGAAACTAATACATAATTAGTGATATGCAAACAGTATATTCCCAATCAGAAATGCAATCCACACAGTGATATGCATTGTTCAAGTCACCCAAAGCATCAACTTCTAGGTACATTTTATAGCAACTGGTTAGAGCTTTTAAATTTGGATCACAAGTTTATAATATGTTTCTATATCTTGCTTATCGTGGATGTTACTGATTGAATGAGTGTGTTGTTTTACTTTTCCGACAACATAATCTGCACTGCACTCTGTCTACTAGATTGTCGTAAGAATCTTTGTTGCATAATTAGTTTAATGAAGTTTTAAGGCATTGGAACCTCATATAAAACTTAAAACCAATGTGGGTCGATTTGGGAAGGGATGCGAAATTGATGGTGCTAGGGGCTCTGTAAGGGTATCTCTCTGGCTCTCCCCTGTGTTGTATCAATGAAATCTTACTTGATTTACAAGTGGTATACAGTTAGTTAAAAGTTTTTTTTAATGTAATGCATATCAAACTGTGACTGTGTATACATATAGATGTTACCGATGTTATGTTGGCATTGTATTTTACCTCTCCTTGTAATGTTTTCAGTTGATGTTGTAATTGCTGCAACGTTTCTCTGCATTTGGCTCTATCAATAGAAACTGTTTGTTTGCTTTAATGGAACTTGCTTGACTGTTTCTAATTTTCAGTCACTAACTATACTTCCATTTTGGCATGGAGAATATATCTAACTATCAAAATAGTAGAAGACTGTTAACAAATCAAACTTCTACGTTCAGTGCTTTGCTTGACTCCCTTAAAGAAAATGAAAAGCCTCAACTCATTGAATCTCATATTATACATGTATTAGAGCAGCCAAAATTTGATCTGTGTAATCAATCAACATCCTGTTGTTGCCGAGTTTCCAAATGACTAACGTCTATCGCGGCACTAAATGCCCGGTAAAGAAAATTCAAGAGTCTAAACTTTTGCTGTCGGACAAGTCTGTCTATCACAAATGTTAGTCCTCACTGAGAAGTCTTAAAGCCTTAATCCTTTCTGTTTGAATGCTGAGAAGTGATAGAAAAAGAATAGATTCTGGGACTTTTGAGCTGAAAAACAGGGCAAGTAAGCCTGATACGTACTCGAACTCACCTCTCCTGTGCAATAATCGTCAAGCACGCACTAATCCTAAGTTCAACGTAGAGTCCACTGTAAGCTATTTAATTAGTGCCAATGAGTTTCAATTTAGCAGATCAATGGATCATGTGCCAATGAGTTTCAAATGAGTTACTTAATTAGAAAGGGCAATAGCCCAAAGACCCACCCAAAACAGCAAGGCCCAATTAACCAACAAATGATAGAGTAATGTGTAAGGAAACTAATCTTCCATATCTCTCTGTATTACAGCTGTATATTCCCTTTCTTTTCTTATAATCCTAGATCGTAGCAAATTCCTGACTTGTAGGAATTAGGAGAAATCTCCCTGTATAAAGCTATGATTGAATATCAGTAATATACACAATTCCATTCTATTCTCTTTTCATGGTATCAGAGCAGGTCCCTTTCCAATTACTTCTCCAATTCTCATGGACCCGATTTGGGTTCATTCTCTCATCCGGCCCGAGATTCTATTCTCTCGCTCGGTTCCGGCTTCTTATCTCACCATCGGAATGTTCCGATTGGATTGTCACCAAGTGTCCCTTGGTTCGTTCCGTCCCGATTCATTCCACGTGCGGACCTTGAGTCAGGTTGCACGTGAGGGGGCGTATTAGAAGTATTGGAGAGGAATAGATCCCACATCAGAAAAGTGACAAATAAAATACAACTTATATGTGGATGGATCTTATCCAATTGTACCGAGGCCTTTTGTGATTAAAACCCAACACCTTAAAGGTGGTTAAGTTGGGACAGTATCGGTACAATGTGATCCACGGGCCACGCTTGTCGCTGTTTAACATGGTATCAGAGCAGAGTAAGATCCTAATCCATAGTTGTTCCCATCCTTCCCAATCACCATGTCTGACACCAATATTCTTGTCCCTCCACCGAAATCAAGCGGTGATGATGATATCCCTCCATCAAAACCAAACAGTTCCAGTTCATCTGCCGATCCCTTCAAGGCAGAACCTTCAAATCCTTATTTCATTCATCATTCGGATCATCCCGGAATGGTCCTCGTTTCCAAACTCCTAAATGGAGATAATTTTTCTGGTTGGAAAAGGGCTATGGTCAGAGCCTTAAACTCCAAAAACAAGCTTGGATTCGTCAATGGTTCCATCAAAATTCCCTCAGCAGATGAGAGTGAAACTGTTTTCTGTCGTTTCGACCTCCAAGAAATCAATGAAGGTCCAAGAAAGACACAATAACCTGTAGTGGACCTCCTAGTAAGTGGACATCCTGCCCAGTCTGAATCACCATTTTTTTTTCCATGAAAATGGTGTTGTTTTTCAGCATTCTTGTGTTTACACTCCCCAACAAAATGGGGTTGTGGAACGTAAACATCGTCACATTATCCAAGTGGCTCGCGCTTTAAGATTTCAAGCTCATCTCCCCACTCAATTTTGGGGGGAGTGTGCTCTTACTGCTGTTCACATCATCAATCGCCTACCTTCCCCAGTTCTTTCTTTCAAAACTCCATTTGAACTTCTTTATTCCAAACCGCCTTCTTTCTCTCATCTCCGTGTGTTTGGATGTCTAACTTATGCCACCAATGTTCATCCTTCTCACAAATTCGATCAACGTGCCATCCGTTCCATTTTTATTGGTTATCCCGTCGGTCAAAAAGCTTTTAAGTTATATGATTTGTCAACAAAAAAGATTTTTACTAGTAGGGATGTCCAATTTCATGAAAATATCTTTCCATATGCTTCTTCCCAACCCATCTCCACTCCTCCGTCGGCCCACCCATCAGGCCCAATTCCCTTCCTCCATCCCTCCTCTTTTGATTCCGTATTGGACTCATATCCCTCTTCATCTTCTCCTCTTTCACAAACTCCAAATCCCGATCTGCCACCTTCTTCTCCCTCTACATCTACGCCACCACCTCCTTCTCTCCCTGCCACGCCTCATCCTCCTCCTCTCCGCACCTATTCCCGTCGTCCCCTCACCTCGGCACCACCACCAGCACCCAATACTTCTCCCTCTGCCCCGGATTCTCTCCTCCCTTTCGATTCCCCGGCCGGACCTGCCTCCCCGGCGCCGGCGTCCTCCTCGGACTTGCTTCCGCCATCACCATCCTCTGTTGAACCCGCACCCTTCGTTTCCAACCCAAAACCCGAACCCGACCCTCCTGTTCTTCGTCGTTCCAGTCGCCAGACCGCTCCGCCGGCCAAATTGAATGATTACGTTTGTTCTGCTGTTTTCTCCAACCAATCGCCCTCTGTCACGCCAGGTCCGCCCAAAGGTACGCGTTATCCCTTGGCCAATTATGTGTCTTATCACAGATACAAGCCTGCGTATCGTTCTTTCATTGCTCAAGTTAGTGCTGTCACTGAACCCAACTCTTATTCGGAAGCTGCTGCTATTCCAGAATGGCGAGATGCAATGCAATCGGAGTTGGCGGCGCTCCAAGCCAATGGTACTTGGACTCTTACCACTCTCCCTCTTGGCAAGATACCAATTGGTTGTCGATGGGTCTATAAAGTCAAGCATAAGTCTGATGGCTCTATTGAACGGTATAAAGCGCGGTTGGTGGCAAAGGGCTTCACCCAATTGGAAGGTGTCGACTATCAAGACACCTTCTCCCCTACTGCCAAAATCATTTCGGTCCGTTGCTTGCTTGCTTTAGCTGCTGCTCGTGGCTGGTCTCTTCACCAGTTAGATGTCAACAATGCTTTCCTCCATGGCGACCTCGAGGAAGAAATTTATATGTCTCCGCCGCCGGGTCTTCGGAGACAGGGGGAGGAGCACTTGGTTTGCCGTTTACATAAGTCCCTGTACGGGTTGAAACAAGCTTCGCGTCAATGGTTTTCTAAATTTTCGGAAGCTATCCGTTCAGCTGGTTTTGTCCAATCCCGAGCTGATTACTCTCTCTTCACCAAAAAACAAGGCAAGTCTTTTACTGCTCTGTTAATCTATGTTGATGATATACTGATTACCGGCAATGATCCTGTTAGTATTGCTGAGATTAAGAAGTTTTTACATAGCAGTTTTCGCCTTAAAGATCTTGGGGATTTGAAATACTTTTTGGGAATTGAAATTTCTGCTTCAAGAAATGGAATTTTTATCTCTCAGCGTAAGTATGCATTAGAAATAATCAAAGATGCGGGGTTGTTGGGCGCAGCCCCTGTTGATACCCCAATGGAGAGAAACATGAAGTTGACGGACAAGAGTGATTTACTCAAGGATCCAGGTCGTTATAGGAGATTAGTTGGGAGGCTAATATATTTGACTGTTTCAAGGCCTGATATCACATATTCTGTACATGTCTTGAGTAGATTCATGCATCAACCTCGAAAGCTTCATATGGAAGCGGCCCTTCGAGTTGTCCGATATTTAAAGGGTGCACCTGGTCAAGGTCTATTTTTCTCATCAACCAGCGACTTCAGGTTGAGAGCGTATTGTGATTCAGACTGGGCAGGATGTCCACTTACTAGGAGGTCCACTACAGGTTATTGTGTCTTTCTTGGACCTTCATTGATTTCTTGGAGGTCGAAACGACAGAAAACAGTTTCACTCTCATCTGCTGAGGCAGAATATCGTGCAATGACAGGAGCCTGTTGTGAGTTGACATGGCTTCGATGTTTGTTGAAAGACTTGGGACTCCCACATCATGAATCTGCCTTGTTGTATTGTGACAACAAGGCTGCCTTACATATTGCAGCCAACCCAGTTTTCCATGAGAGAACCAGACACATCGAGATGGATTGCCATTACATTAGAGATAAAATTCAAGATGGTTCTGTGACTACAAGATTTGTGAACTCTGCGCATCAATTAGCAGATGTCTTGACAAAGCCCTTGGGAAAGGAAATCTTCATTCCTATGGTACGCAAGTTAGGAGTGCAGGATATCCACTCTCTAACTTGAGGGGGAGTGTAAGGAAACTAATCTTCCATATCTCTCTGTATTACAGCTGTATATTCCCTTTCCTTTCTTGTAATCCTAGATCGTAGCAAATTCCTGACTTGTAGGAATTAGGAGAAATCTCCCTGTATAAAGCTATGATTGAATATCAGTAATATACACAATTCCATTCTATTCTCTTTTCATAATGCATAACACCGAACTGCTAGTCAATACCTTAAAAGCTAGCAACATCTCTTCTTCCATTAGCATTTCCAACAGATCAAAAGCCCAAACCACTTGATAAAAAGAATTAAGTCGAAGATCACTTTAAGGCAACAAACCAAACTTACAGTGTGTGTCAAAGAAGTAAACCCAAAACCAACGTACATAATCAGACATGCAACTTAACAAAACAGACACATAACCCAAAACTCCAAACCAGAAAAACACAACACACATTCCAACAATCACATTGATCAGCATGAAATGTCACCGCATTCAATTTCTTAATTTCTTCCTTGGCTTACATATTGACTCTAGAGCCTCTAGATTGTTAAGGCATTCTCTATGGAAACTAGATGGAACACTTATCATTTGCTTGCAATGTCACACTCACAAGCCTCAAAACCGTAGGTAGGAGATCCTCTTCCAGGTTGATAATAAGAGTATGCCAAGGCTGTACCGAGTGTGACGGCAGTAGAAATCAACCCCCAGATCCACCTTCGTCCTTTCACCTTCTTCTCTCTCTGAAGCTCGTTGCGCAACCTAGCAATTTCAGAGTCCAACACTTCCTGCTGTCGCCTAAAGGATTCTTCAGCTTCCTTCTTCTCTTCTTTCAAAGATAACTGCTGCCTAATCATGTGCCCCAATGATTCTTCAGTTTCCTTCTGCTTTTCTATCTCAATCATATGAATTATAGTACCTAGTTCAATATTACTGATCCAAAGCACCCCATTACTGATATCATCAAGGTTGCTATTGCTGCTACCACTAGGATGGACACCATTTGAATGTTGCACTTGACTTGGCTTGGGTACTTCGCCAGAGCCTTGTGCTATCTTCATTATGCTTCTATTAGCTTCTGCTGGAGTCTTTCCCTTTCTCATTGGTAGTCTAGGAACTGGTGTAGGCCAAAATGATTTCACACATATTTCGCAGGACGAAAGATAACCTCTATCATGACTAATAAGCATAATCTCCTTCTCAGCCATGTCTACCTCGATTCCCGAGCTTCTACTGTCAAAATTGATTTTGCTAAAACTGACTACTCCATCAACTCTATGTTTCAGTCTTGCGTACATGACACCCTCATTACTCGGGTCAAACTCGAGATTAGTCGGGTAAAACTCGAGTGGTACTTCTTTGGCAATGTCCACCGAAATATACCTTTTCAAACACAGTCTTCCAACTCCATCAGCCCTAGTGATCAGCTCTTGTTTCAAATCCCAGAACAATACATAGTGTGTATTGTTAGAGGAGTCTAAAACACACGTTTTTAAACAATCACTGCCTTCAGCCATACCTAGGCACAGTATATGATACTCATGATCAACATTGTATAACGGAAATGGATTGTCAGCATCTTCTTCAACTCCTAATTCAATGAAACGACATCTGTAGTAGCTTTCTTGATCATCACAGGAATCAACACAGCTAGTATTAGTACCGGTAGTGATGCTATGAGTGTCACTGATCACGAACGGATCCAACCCAATTAGAAAGTTGCTACTGCTTTCCCAGGTACTCGACCAATACAGCATTCCATTGTGAACAAAGTAAGAGCATGTGTCGATTCTTTCGAAACTAAATTTTCGTGGAAATGATACAATCGACTCTCTCCATTCACCAGTTTCAAAAGAGAAGATGCATGCCCTTAACTTGGAGGAAAGTTCATCTTTTTTAGTCCCCTCGCAAGGACGGAGTATCACAACCATGCACCTATAGTTGACATCAATACAAATTACCTCTCTATGCGCATCATGTACTCTAGCTTTCTTATAATAGGGATCACATATGAATCCAACTGGCGTTACATACTGGGGCGGTACATACTGGGATACCATGTAATGATTAGGGAGATCAACCCTTTGTCCAGTGTACGGATTACATATCTTGAAAAACTGTGCATATCGGGGACTTTGACAACAGAGAACCAAGTCATTGCAAACCCCACTCACAAAGTGGTTATCCGGCTGTAATGCAGCAGGGGCCTTTCCTTTTTGGTTCATCAGATTCAACGGTGGAAGTTGTCGTTGTGTTTCTGCACATTTCCTTTGCTGTTGAAGCACAAAGCGGCCAATGAAGTAGGGCTCCGATATTAGTTTTCCCCAGAGCTTGCACACAAGCTTGCGTTCGAACACGGACTCATAGGAGGGAAGTCGAGAAAGGATCTCGACCAATACATCATCAGGGAGATCATCAAGGTTAGTATACACCAGCTTTGATGATTTTGGTGATGGTGAAGATCTCGATTGGGATGTTCTGCTGTATCTTCCAACACTAGCGCTATAATCACGTCTCATGGATATTCTGAAGACTGAAAATGTGTATGAAAATATGAGGTCTAGGGGTGGCACTATATATAAACACAACCAGCATTGTTTCCAAGTGTGTATAGGAAAGGAAAGTCCGAGTGAAAATTGGAAGGAAAAAAAAAATCCTTATTTCCAACTGTAAATGGGAGAAATCGGGCTGGTTTCCTTCTTTGATTTGGATCACAGTACTTACCTAATCTTATCAGCATTAGATTTGACCAAATCCCTATCTGTATCTTTTCTCTTTTGCTTTTTTAAAGAAAAAGATGCAACCTCAAATAGAAAGCTGGCATTTCGTCGAACAGGTTGCGGGCAGTGTGGAGGTGGCCGGTTTTGCAGACGACATGTTGATGGGGAGGTTAGCTTTTGATGGATTGTCAAGGATGGAGAAGGGTTTTACTTTCAGGGGTTCAACAAGACCATGATTCAGAGACGGAGATCATTGCTTGAACTCGTTACATCACTGCTTGTGAATTAAAAAGTTCATGCACAAGAATTAATTAATGATGAGAGAAAGTTGTAGATCGAGTCAGACTAGGGTACAAGTTCGTGCGAAATAACAAAAATTCGGATAAAAACATAGGAAATTGTACATTATAATTTCAAAGACTAAAAATTGAGGACAAAAATGCAACAGAAACTGAGCTCCGTATCCGCCACGCGTCCAACAGTCTATTAGTGAACCACCTCATTTCATCTCACTTTCTCACAGAAAAATCAAACAATAATATCCTCAAGAAATTGGTACAAACTTTCTCTACATATCTGTAAAAACTATAAACACAGAGCTAAAATGGTGAAGCTGGCATCGGTGAGGGCACGACTGTACGGCGGCGGTTGAGCTAGTTTCTATGAGGTTACCAAATTATAATAGTGCATATTTCGGTAGATATAGTTTGGGTTGCATATATAGGCTTGAAACGATTGTATGATCAATGCATACGACATTTTTGTTATTAGCCTTGCTAATTACTTGGACGTGGATATATATCACTAAATTCGCTTTTCCAAATGCGAAAATTATACAGCGCATCCGTCCATCTCCGCCGTCCATTTTGAAAAAGTCAAAAGTCCGCGTCAAATGGACGACGGAGATATATGGGTGCACGGCGCACCCGGGTGCGCTGAATACGCTCTCTTCCTAAATGACATTGTTAACCTCACTAAATATAATACCTCATCCCAGTAATTTCCATCAAATTCATGAAGGTTTAGGCATCACTACTCCAAGACTCCCATCATCCAAGTCATAGTAGTACGTACGTACATCGATCTCCTAATATATGTTTATCCCCCAATGGATTCGATTGTTGCTGCAGCATTAGTCCATCATGGGATGGTGTGAATGCAGTGTGCTGGCCTGGGGGTAAAAACAACTTATATCTTGAGGTAAACACCAATATTTTTGGTTGTTCTAGCTATTCTAATCCAAACAAGACAGACGAGTGTGGTTTGAATGTTACATGCGGGTTTTGATATTAGCTTCTAATAATTAAGATATTTTCTTACTTCTTTCAGTCACAAGATTTCATGATTTATAATAAAGGAGGACGATATACTTTTTTCTTTTTAAAAAGATCGATCATATTTAATTTTTGACTTTTTTAGTTAACTAGTTACCTTCTATTTCATCGAGATGTTCTAATGTAAGAGATTACCTTACTGACTATATTACATTCATTTATTAAAATGGTTTAATGTTATGACAATTTACCATATTTTTATGGGTTACAATTGAACTCGGCCCTCTCTCAAAAAGTTATAGCTTCTTCGATCAATGTTACAACGCTACAGATAATATGTGCTCCATTTTGGATATAAACGTACATGTATGTTTTAAGTTCTAATACTCTTATATATGGTCAGCTCTCTAAATATATAAGTTCACAACAAAAACTTGGTTGAGGTCTAAAAACGAAAATATAGCCCAAAAACTTGGGCCTAAAGCAAAATATAGCCCAAGTCAAGGAAAGGTCAAATATTTTTGAATTAAACTTAAGAGGGAAGCCACAGGTCAGAAGTAGCCGTTAACTCAAGCCACCGCCTCTCTCGATCAAAGCCTTTGTTTTTGGCTTCCAAGTATAAAAAGGAAGAGGTCCTCAGAAAAGAGCCGTTGTACCCATTGCTCCCTCTCATTTCTCTCTTCCTCTGTTTCGAACCCAATTTGCTCTCAACAAAAAAAATACCCAATTTGAATCACCATCATCTTCGCCCTCTGTGTTTGCTAATTCGAATCATCACCATCATCTCCGCAATCTCTGGTTGCCAATCTCATCATGGGTTACCCGCCGCCATATCGGGCAAAGAAATCAGCTGCACATATCCTGGAATCCTCGCCGACAAGATTCGGGGAATCATCGAAAAAGTAAGAATCATCCTCTCCTTATTTATAGTGATAGGGTTGCGTTACTTGCGTATTTATGTTTCCGAGATTCTCGTATAGCAATTTGGGCTTCTTTTTGTGGGTTTAATTTGCGTTTATGTTTCCGAATTGGGTATTCGATTTTGTTCCGAAATTGTGGTATTGGATTCCTTTTGTGATTATGTTTCTTTAATTTCCAATTTTTTGAGGTAATTGGACTGTTTTTGATTTTCTGTTAGAGATCCCGACGTGGAACTCCAAGCTCTTGTCAATGACAACATAGAGCTCTCTCCAGGGATTAAGGAGCTGATCGGTTTCACCTTGGATGGAATGCGAAGAGGGTGTCCCCCTGCACTGGCTTCATCAGGGATGAGTGGAGCGTATGTGATGTCGAAGTATACTGATGATGGTGAAAGGGAGGATATCTCAGTGTTCAAGCCTATGGATGAGGAGATAGGAGCCGTGAACAATCCCAGAAAAGGAGGAGGTGGCAGTGCCGTCAAGGGTGTTGTAGTTGGGGAGGGTGCAGTAAGAGAAGTGGCTTCATATCTACTGGATTACCCTCAAAGTGGCTACCGAAGGAGCTACACAGATGAGATAGGATTCTCCGGAGTTCCGCCGACCATTATGGTGGAATGTCTCCATGAGAAATTCAACGGTGAAGAGAAGAGAAAAAGAGGGTCTCTGCAGAAGTTTATGGTGAGTAAAGGAGATTGTGAGGGCTATGGCAATAATAAGTTCTCAGAGTTGTCGGAGCATGAAGTTCACAAAATTTCGGTGCTAGACATTCGTCTGGCCAATGCTGATAGACATTTGGGAAACCTGCTCCTCTCCACAGAAGAAGATCAACTGATTCCCATTGATCATGGATGCTGCATACCGGAGAATGTAAGTACCTACATTTTGAATATGTAAACCGTTTGTCATGTCTTTGCTTCACAGTTCTTACCTTTGTTTTCCAATTTTGTGAATGCAGTTTGAGAGATGCAGGTTTGACTGGATTGGTTGGAGTCAGTGCAAGAAGGCTTACTCTCAAGAGACATTGAACTATATCAGGAAGATCAACCCTGATGAAGACATCAAATATCTTCAAGCTCATGGATTGATCCTCTCCGATGAATCTCAACAGACTCTCCGCATTTCATCGATGATTCTCAAGCAAGGAGCTCAGGCCGGCAAGACACCACATCAAATTGGAAGCATGTTCCACAAAGACGACTCAGATGATAAAGAATATGAATCAGTTGTGCAAAAATTGGTGAGAGAAGCGAGGGAAGCTACTTCGGCTTCCTTTTTCAAGCATCTCTCCTACTTGGTGGATCAACACTTCGGTATGGGAGAGGGTATATGCCATTGTGGTCACCAATATGAGCTTATTCTTCAAAAGGAGATTGACATGAGAATTCAAGCTGAAGACACCTCAAATATGTTGAGAAACCTGTTGAAAGAGACAGATCATCAGAGTAAGGCCAAGGATTTAAAGATAGCTGATTTGAACATGGAGCTGAAGCATGAGAGGGAAATAAAAAGGCAAGCTGAAGTTCAGATTAGGGCCAAAGACTTGGAAATAGCTATGCTGACCCAGGAGAGGGTGAAGAAGATCAAACGAGATTGGTGGTTATGGGGTACTGTTGCTACTGCCCTGACCATTGGTGCAGCATGCTTGGCCTACTCAAATCCATCTGAAAGTACCTACCAAGTTGATGATTAGAATAGCTAAACAATGAGGTACATTTAGATGTACTTATCAATTAGATTTTCTGTGTGGATATAAAGGAATTCAGTTGGTGCTTTATCAACTAGATTTTATGTGTGGATATATACCATTCAGTTAGATATAATTCCAGGTTTTGATATACAATTCCAGATTTTATGTGTGGATATATGCCATTCAGTTATGTTTGATTCTATCCAGGGTGGTTAAGAACTGTTTGGTTAAGTAAGTACTTTTTTGTTTAGCATATATCCTTTTTTGTGTTCTTCGGCGTTTTCGATCAGGATCTCGATCAATCGGAGGCGGTTGCGTTCTTGAATCTGTTGCGTTGTGATTTCGAGAGGGTTAATGGAGATAATGGGGTAGAGTGTGGGTGGTGCTGATGTTGGACTTGTTTGTGTGTGCCGTCTTGTTTGGGGTTTTTGGTTGTGGGTTTGCAGGGGGTTGAAGTGTATCGACAGTTGAATTGGGGGGTGAGTGGTTGAGGAATCTGGCATTAAGAACCAAGAATGTGTGTCAGATTTGGGAAGGGTTGCTAAATTGATGGTGCTAGGAGCTCTGAATCTTAGTTGATCTACTGAGTGTTATACAGTTGGCTAAAAGCTTTTTAATGTAATGCATATCAAATTGTGTAGTTACTGATGTGATGTTGGCATTGTATTTTCCTCTCCTAGTAATGTTTTCAGTTGATGTTGTATTTGCTGCAATGTTTCTCCACAGTTGGCGCTATCAATAGAAACTGTTTGTTTTCTTTAATGGAACTTGTTTGACTGTTTCTAATTTCTGTTTTCAGTCACTATCTGTACCTCCATTTTGGCATGGAGAGTATATCTAACTATCAAAATAGTAGAAGACTGTTAACCAAATCAAACTTCTGCAAAGGGAAATGAAAAGCCTTAACTCATTGAATCTCATATTATACATGTATTAGAGAAGCCAAAATTTGATCTGTGTAATCAATCAACATCCTGTTGTTGCCGAGTTTCCAAATGACTAACGTCTATCGCAGCACTAAATGCCCGGTAAAGAAAATTCAGGAGTCTAAACTTTTGCTGTTGGATAAATCTGTCTATCACAAAAGTGGGTCCTCACTGAGATGAGTCTTAAAGCCTTAATCCTTTCTGTTTGAATGCTGAGAAGTGATAGGAAAAAAAAAAAATGATTCTTGGAGTATGAAAGATACTAATAGCTTTATCTACTGCATTGTTTCATGATTAGGTTTCATCTGATCTGAGTATCACTGATCTTGATAGTCCATTCAGCATAGTATTTGTTTGTGGAGCTACCATGAATGCCTATTGCAATCTTGGAGTATTGACTGTTGCTACTTGGCAAGTTCTGTTTGTCTCCATACCAATGGTCTGTGTCACAATTCAGCTACAGGTAATGCTACATGAGGCTTTTCATATGTTATCTGAAAATGTGAAAGTGCAGAAGCAATTGTTTTTGTTTGAAAATAACATGATTCGACTGTTTTGACACGACATTTCTTATTTTCAGAAATGTTACTTTTCCACTGCAAAAGAGTTGATGAGGATCAATGTAACAGCCAAGTCTTTTGTGGCAAACCATCTCGCAGAGTCTGTCTCAGGTGCCATTACCATAAGAGCTTTTGATGAAGAAGAGTGCTTCTCGGCAAAGAACTTTCAGCTCGTTGACACAAATGCTACTCCCTATTTCCACAGCTATTCCGCAAATGAGTGGTTAATCCAACGATTAGAGATAATCAACGCCGCGGTTCTTGCCTCTGCAGCACTTTGTATGGTTGTACTTCCTCATGGAACTTTCACCTCTGGTAAGCTTTTCTCTGAACTGGAAGCGCCTTCCTGAAGTTTAAGCTATTGGATTGTTTTGACAATTCTACCTATGACGATAAATGTTACTACATTGAGATGGCACTTTCTTATGGTCTATCATAAAACGTGTCCTAGATCAACTCAATTCAGAACTTCTGTTGAAAGACTAAATCAATATATAAACATTCCTAGTGAAGCCCCAGAAGTAGTAGAGGGAAACCCTCCACCGGCCAACTGGCCTGTTGTTGGAAAAGAGGAATTACAAAATTTGTAGGTATACTGGTGTGTCTTTTGTATTGAAAGCTATTTTTTATTTTTTATTTTTATTTTTAAAAAAAAGGTTACTGAGGCCTAATTACATGTCATAACAGATATAGGGAAGGAGGTATCAGTTGTGTTTTTGAAGGAGGGCACAAGATTGGTAAAGGCAGTGAGAAGTCTACTCTAATCGGGGCTCTTTTTCGTCTGGTTGAGCAAGCCGGAGGGAAGACCATAGTTAATGGCATTGACATTTGCACTATAGGACTTCATGATCTGAGGTCACGATTTGGAATAATGCCTCAAGACCCTACTCTCTTTAATGGGACAGTCAGGTACAATTTGGACTCCTATCTCAATACTCAGACCAGGAAATATGGGAGGTGAGGATCAAGTTCTGTAATCCTTGTTTTCTGTAATGTTGTTGTTTATTTGGAGTGAGCCTAGACTTATTTTATGCATTTTCGAGAGCCTGTTGAGGAGAAAGAAAAAGGCTTGCACTCATTAGGTAAGGTTATGTTGTTCTATTAGTACTATCCCTATCTGGTCAGCATCTATTTCAGTTGTGGATGATGGATCAAGCATGAGGCAATGGCAACTGTTTCTGCCTCGCGCACGCTTTTAAGGACGAGTCATGTATTGGTTCTTAATGAAGCAACTGCATCCATTGACAATGCAACTGGTACGATCTTGCAAAAGACAGTAAGGACTGAGTTTGAAACTTGTACAATAATTACAGTAGCTCAGAGGATATCAACTATGGATAATGAAAAACTATGAAAAGGGGCTGATGGATTTGGTTATCCAAAGAAGAATGGGAGAGGAGGGGCTGACAAGACTGCTGGTTATCCAAAGAACAATGGGAGAGGAGGGGCTGGCAAGACTGAATACCCTGATATTGGACGGAAGATAATGGCCAAAATGGGCTACAAAGGGGGTGGTCTGGGCAAAGACGGACAGGGAATCACAGAACGTATTCAATCTGTTGAGAAACTTGATAGGAAATGGGCTGGTGGAGGAGGAGGAGTCCGCGCTCTTTGGTTCTCCAAAATGCCTTCTTGGATCCTTATTTGGGCCAGGTCAGTGTCACTCATTTTATTGTAGGTCTCATCCTTCCGAAGTGGCCCCTGCTTGGGCTTTGGTGGTGCAGCCCTGCATAAAACAACAAAGAAGGTTGGCATAAGCATTATTTCAAAGATCTTGGTTTCTAGAATTAGACTGGTTCCTATCTTAAAAAGGAAAAGAAAAGGTATTAGAGAAGCAAGTTGAGTAGCCCCAATCATGTGAGTTTGTTCCAGGAAGACACATATCAGACAATATCACTTCTGCTCAGGAATTATGCTAAGGGGAGGTTCATGGCTTGGCTTCCGAAAGCTAGCTCAGCTGGTATACGAGGTTCAAATGTCTTGAAACTTTATTAAACTAATTATGCATAGTGTGACCTCTACTACTTCTTCAGGTAATGTTTATAGTTCCCCTTCAAATTTGACCTTGGAAAATACCCTGGGCCTTTTCTTCTAAAGGCACCAAAGATTCGTATGCCAGTCAAGCAGACAGAACCATAGCAACAACAAAAAAACAGAGACACAGTAGAAACGATTATTTTAACAAACAGAGGTAGCAACCACTAAATGATGCCAGCAACCACTAAATGATGCCAGCAACAAAGGATTAAGATGCCAAGCTGTGCCCTTTAATACTTCCCTTAAACCAAAGCTAGCTCAGTTGTTAACTCATTGAACAGGTTTTAGGTTTTATACGAGGTTCCAATGCCTTAAAACTTCATTAAACTAATTATGCAACAAAGATTCTTATGACAATCTAGTAGACAAAGTGCAGTGCAGATTATGTAGTTAGAAAAGTAAAACTACACACTCATTCAATCAGTTACATCCACGATAAGCAAGATATAGGAACATATTATAAACTTGTGATCCAAATTTAAAGCTCTAACCAGTTGCTATAAAATGTACCTGTAAGTAGATGCTTTGGGGATAGGAAGCTCCTCACTCTCAGTCGGAGCAAAGGACCCATCTTGGCACAAAGGGCCAATTTTCAAATCAAAACACTCTAGAATCCAGCAACAATGGCTTTGTTCGAACAGTCACATGAAATCAAAATTGAAACCTGTTCGAACATCACAATCAAAACCCTAATTTGAAAAAATCAAAACCCATTAGAACCAAAACCAGAAAGATCAATTCGAACAGTTCAAAGCACAAAAAAGTATGAGAAACTCGAATCGAAAACGGGAGTGAAACCCCTCTAAATCTCAGGAACAATTGGGGCTATCGTTGAACAGCTTCAAAGGCTCGAAACCCTAACTCGAAAAAATCAAAATCAAAATCGAAACCGAAACCGAAACCCTGACTCGGATAAATCAAAATCGAAATCGAAATCGAAACCCTAACTCGGAAAAATCAAAGTCAAAATCAAAATTGAAATCGAAACAAAACCCTAAGTCGAAAACCTTCCTCGAACATCAAAATCAGAAGCGTAATTCGAAAATAAATTATATTCACTCACATATAAGAACATGTGCATTTGGAAGCAAAGGAAATCTCTCCAAAATGTCATATCCCGTGCCTTTTGTTAAAAAAAAAAAGTTAAAAAAAAAACACTCATAAGTTCAAATTAATTCATACTCTTGCGTCTTGGTAAAATAGAGGCAACGTGAGTAATATCACGCAACATATAATGTTTGTATACACATTACGTACCCATTTCTATGTCTACGTTTTACGAATGTGTTTTGTACGATTTCTCTTAAGTGAGCAACCTCACGAATTTTGCTGTTAAATTATGTTATGCTGTCTAGATTCAGGTCTTCTTGAGGTGAAAGAGATTTTGCTAAAATATTTAGGGAGAGAGAACCAAATATTAATGGTGAACTAGCTGTGGCGACAAATACGAGTGTGGTTCAAGTGGAAAAACACTTGGAGGTTGGTCGAGCCGCAAGAAACAAGCTCATCAAGGTATGTAATTCTTAATTTTACTAATTCAAAATTTGTGGCTTCAAATGCGAATGAACTTGCAGAAATTAACTGATGATGATTGTTTCTAATCTATTACAGCACGATCTCCAACTTGTGTTATTTGTCATTAACAAATACTTTCAAGACTGCGCAAATGGTCAAGACCTTTGCCAGGCAGGAGTGAAAGGACTAATTATCACAGCAATTGATCGTTTTGAAATCACAAAGTAGATTTCGGCTTTCCACATATGCTCATCAGGCATGCCATCATACGCTTCATGACACTCTCAAGCTTCACTCGTGTCTCCCCGTCCCTAAGATAAGTTACGTACGTACTGACATTTTTGTTCACAGTAGTATAGTGGTTGATATTAGTCCGTTGAAAGTAATTGTAATGAGAAATATGTAGTTACATGTTCCTGCTTTCTAATGCAGGTTGGGGCAGAAATCCAGAAAGCTAAGCTTGAAATGTGTGTTCAGCTCAAAAGAATGCCCAACAGAGGACGAGGTAATTGAAAAGGTTGGAATTTCCCCTCAGAGGTATCATGAAGTAATGAGGGCCTCAAAGCATGTCTTCTCTCTTAATTCAAGGCATTTAGTCCCAAACAAGAAGAATTTATAAACGCTATTACTGATGTTGACGGCGTTTAAGGTGATAACCGGCGGAAACCTGCTCTTCTCAGGCTTGCTTTTGATGATGTGGTAATTAGTTTCTCCTCTTTGATCAATATATGTCCTCAATTATGGTTTAACATGTTCTCATCCCTTCGTTGAATGACACAACTTGGCAGTCACTATAAAGCTCTATCGACGCCACATTAACAAACACATCAAAATCGACACCGCATTTCACTGAAACTCAAGCTCAGTTCAAACCATTTATACTCTCCCTCGTCACCCAAAACAACTCCAAACAGTAGAAAATAATGATTCAATATGGTTTGGTATGCTTCAATGTTTATTCTTCTCCATATTGGAGGTTTATATATATAGAGATACAATTGTAGTACTAATAGGAAAAATATCTCCTACATCTATACAAAATATTTAACCTACACATACAAGGAAAGTAAATATTTACAAATATTCTACACTCCCCCTCAAGTTGGTGCATAGATATCAATCATGCCCAACTTGCCAACTGAGTCGTCAAACACTTTTCTTGACACTCCTTTCGTAAGAACATCTGCCAATTGGTCTTCTGTATACACAAAAGGAAAACGGATTATTTTCCTGTCCAAGTTTTCCTTGATAAAATACCGATCTACCTCCACATGCTTGGTCCGGTCATGTTGAACATGATTATGAGCAATTTCAATTGCAGACGTATTATCACAATGCAAGTCCATAGGTTGTTTGAGTTTAAAACCCAATTCTTTTAACACATTACGAATCCATAACATCTCACAAACTCCATGTGCCATACCTCGAAATTCTGTTTCAGCACTTGACCTGGCAACAACCTTCTGCTTCTTACTACGCCAAGTTACAAGGTTTCCTCCAACAAATGTAAAATACCCAGATGTAGATCGTCTGTCAGTCTTATCACCAGCCCAATCAGCATCAGTGTACCCTACAACTTCCAACTCACCCTTCTTTTCAAACAACAAGCCTTTGTCAGGTGCCATCTTAAGATACTTCAATATACGGTACACTGCATCCATATGCTCTTCACTGGGACAATGCATAAACTGACTAACCACACTCACAGCATAAGCAATATCAGGTCTGGTATGAGAAAGATAAATAAGTCTTCCTACTAGACGTTGATACCTTCCTTTATCAGTTGGGACTTGATCTGGATAGATGGCGAGGTTGTGGTTCATCTCAATTGGTGTCTCAACCGGTTTGCAGTCAAGCATTCCAGTCTTAGCTAACAAATCAAGTACATACTTACGTTGGGACAAAGAAATCCCCTGCTTTGACCTTGCAACTTCAATTCCAAGAAAATACTTCAACTGTCCAAGGTCCTTCATCTCAAATTCCTTTGAAAGATACTTTTGTAGAGCCTCCATCTCTTTTGGGTCATCCCCTGTGACAATCATATCATCAACGTACACAATCAGAGCAGTGATCTTACCCTGACTACGCTTGATGAATAAAGTGTGATCTGAGTTGCTTTGTCTATAGCCAAACATCTTCATTGATTTGGAGAATCTTCCAAACCAAGCTCTAGGAGATTGCTTCAAACCATACAAGGACTTCTTCAACTTACAAACCTTGCCGGCATCACATGGTTTACTTTTGACTCCTGGTGGCATGTCCATATACACCTCTTCCTCCAAGTTTCCATTGAGGAAAGCATTCTTCATATCAAACTGTCGCAGAGGCCAATCTTTAGTTGCTGCAAGTGAAATCAAGATTCGTACAGTGTTGATCTTTGCTACAGGAGAAAACGTTTCTTCATAATCAATGCCATACCGCTGGGTGTATCCCTTGGAAACCAACCTTGCTTTATACCTGTCAATACTCCCATCTGCTTTCAACTTTACGGTGAATACCCAACGGCATCCAACGGTCTTCTTTCCAGCTGGTTTAGGCACAATATCCCAAGTCGAGTTTTTCTGTAATGCCTCGAGTTCTTCGTTCATCGCTTGATTCCACTTAAGATCCGCCATTGCATCCTGTAAACTACTAGGAATAAAAACACTGGATAATTGATTAATGACAAGGGCGTGTGACTCAGACAATCTATGGTTAGACATGTAATTGGCTACAGGATACTTAGCTTTGGCTTTGATATCAGGTTCATATTGTTTCTTTGGAATTCCTTTGGTAACTCTCTGTGACTTTCTAGGTATAATACCATCTACCTCAGGTAATTGATTTGAATGTAAAGGTACCTGAGCTTGAGCAGGGACATTCACGGCAGATTCTTGAATTGATGGTGTAGAGAAAGGAAAACTGTCTGACAGAGAAGAACCTTGGGTGTCCAATCTACCAGTACCATGTGGCCCATGTTGCACAGCCTGCGTTTCTTCTTGACTGACGACACCTGCTTCAAAGTCTGACGCAGCAGTATTTTTTAGGTCAACACGCTTGTCCACATCAGCTGTGTCAACCGATCCCGACGTGACATGTGGCAAACCCAGTTTCAGCATGTCTTCTGTTCTGTCACACCCAGCAGTCTCCTGGGCGACACGCGGCACCTTGTGCTGCTCTCCTTTGACACGCATGTGGTCCTCTTCAGTTCGGCTCGGCTCGGCTGAAGTCTCCACTCGGCTTGGCTCTCTGACGCGCACATGGTCCCCTTCAGTTCGGCTCTGCTCGGCTGCAGTCTCCACTCGGCTTGGCTGAGCTTCACGTGGGTGGCCTGCATCAATACTGAACGGGACAGGAGTTGTTGTCTCCTTTTCTGTTGCTTTATCATTTGTGGCTCCATTAACTCCGAATCTCAACTCCAATGCTTCCACCTCTTCAAACTCATCGAATTCAAATAATTGTCGAGAATTCCCTTCACCTTCACAACCGCTCTCCCCCTGAAGGGAAGATGTCGAAACTTTCCCTGAATAGTAAGGCTCAGATTCACGAAAAGAAACATCAAGGGACACGTGAATGGTATCAGTGAGAGGATCATAACATCGATAGCCTTTTTGAAACTCGGCATACCCAAGAAAGATACACCGTTTAGCACGAGGATCAAGTTTGCTTCGTTGTTGCTTGGGAATATGAACATATACTACGCACCCAAACACACGAGGCTCCAAGTTAGGCAATGATGGAATGGAGAGAAGTTTTTGAAGCTGTTGTAGAGGGTTTTGACATTCAATAACCCAAGAAGGGGTACGATCAATGAGGTAGGCAGCAGATGTCACAGCTTCTCCCCAATATTCTACAGGTACATTCATGCCAAACAAAGAGGCACGGACAACTTCTAGCGACTGCCGATTTTTTCTCTCTGCCAATCCATTTTGCTGAGGAGTATAAGTATTTGAAGTCTGATGTCGAATTCCATGTAACTTCATAAACTCTTGCATAGGACCATTAATATATTCTCCGCCATTGTCAGACTGGAAAACTCGAACAACCTGTTGATACTGTGTGGACACCATCTTGTGAAATTCTTTGAATCTAGAATAAACATCACTCTTATTCTTTAATAGAGACACCCAAGTCGTACGGGTACAATCATCAATAAACGTCACGAAATACCGAGCGCCAGAGAGAGAAGGAATTTCTGCAGGACCCCACACGTCAGAGTGAATCTTCATAAATGGAACGAGACTTTTATTTAGGCTTGGTGGATATGAAATACGGTGGCTCTTGGCCAGTTCACATATGTCGCAATGAAAATCTGAATAGTCGACATCTGAAAATAATTGCGGTTGTAGTTTCTTAAGATAACCGAAGTTTAGATGATCCAACCTGCGGTGCCAAAGCCACACATCTTTCTTAGCACTCTCAGCTCTATTGACCTGATTAGCTTGACCCAAAGACTGCATATGTTTCTCTCCTGTCTCTGTCAAATCTAGATAGTACAATTTCCCTTTTCTCACTCCATAACCCAAAATCCGCCTAGTTAGAATGTCCTGAAATACACAGAAAGATGGATAAAAGGTGACAATACATGATAATTCTTGAATGATTTGGCCAACTGAGAGAAGATTGTATGACAATGAAGGGACGACTAATACAGAATCAAGGGTTAATGTGTTTGATAGGACAATAGAGCATTCTCCGGTAACCGGAGTTGGAGTACCATCAGCGGTAGAAACAATATTTTGAGAGGAGGGTTTTAATTTTTTCAAGAGGCTAGGATCATTACACATGTGATCTGATGCTCCTGTATCAATAATCCAGGACCTATTCATAGATACCTTACCACTCATACCTGACTGTGCTATATTAAAGGCATTTGATGGTTGGTTTTCCTCTGTAGTGGTTATTACAGCTTTTGCATGATTCTTTCGGGGTTTCAGGGTGAAATCCCACCAATCCGGGTACCCAATTTTTTCAAAGCAACGTTGCTTGCTATGACCTAATACTCCACATAGCGGACATTTTGAGTTCGCATATGAATTTGGTTTGTATGGAGACCGGCATGGTGTGGTGGTATGGTAGTTGATTTGTTGTGCCATTTTGGAGGTTTGGTTTTTGAGATTTCAAAAATTTGGGAATTATGATTTTGATGTATGCAACGATTTGGTTGTGGTGTGATTCGGGATTTAGGTTTGGTTTTGGGATTTGGGAATTTGTGTGTGATTTGTGGGGGTTTTTGATACGCAGCGATTTGTGGTGTTTTGGGTGTAAATTCAAAGGATCGAACCTAGCAAGCTCTGATACCAAGTAGAAAATAAGGATTCAATATGGTTTGATATGCTTCAATGTTTATTCTTCTCCATATTGGAGGTTTATATAGAGATACAATTGTAGTACTAATAGGAAAAATATCTCCTACATCTATACAAAATATTTAACCTACACATACAAGGAAAGTAAATATGTACAAATATTCTACACAAACACCGTCCCCCTTTACACAGACCCTGAAATCAAAGCACTCCATGCCGCAACATCCTTCCTCGGCATCCTCTCAAACAATGTACCTCCATTCCCTCCCTCAGATACCGAGGACTGATGTTAGTGTGGAATCATTGGGTCTAACACAACTGCGATGCGTTTTCAGTACCCCGGAAATGAGATGGCGACTCGGTGGGGCATTTCGTCGAACAGGTTGCGGGCAGTGTCAAATGTTGGTGGGGAAACATGCTCAGTGTCGAAGAGAAACATCTTCCGGACACCTTCCAGCCTTCTACTCAAAAACATTATGTGCATAACTCAATGAACTAGGCCAAGACAAAATCTTTTAACCTGCGTTCTTTTACTCAACATTTATAGTTTTACCCAACTAACCAACTACAAATGATAGAGTAATGCGTAACACCGAACTGCTAGTCAATACCTTAAAAGCTAGCAACATCTCTTCTTCCATTAGCATTTCCAACAGATCAAAAGCCCAAACCACTTGATAAAAAGAATTAAGTTGAAGATCACTTTAAGGCAACAAACCAAACTTACAGTGTGTGTCAAAGAAGTAAACCCAAAACCAACGTACATAATCAGACATGCAACTTAACAAAACAGACACATAACCCAAAACTCCAAACCAGAAAAACACAACACACATTCCAACAATCACATTGATCAGCATGAAATGTCACCGCATTCAATTTCTTAATTTCTTCCTTGGCTTACATATTGACTCTAGAGCATCTAGATTGTTAAGGCATTCTCTATGGAAACTAGATGGAACACTTATCATTTGCTTACAATGTCACACTCACAAGCCTCAAAACTGTAGGTAGGAGATCCTCTTCCAGGTAGATAATAAGAGTATGCCAAGGCTCCACCGAGTGTGACGGCAGTAGAAATCAACCCCCAGATCCACCTTTGTCCTTTCACTTTCTTCTCTCTCGGAAGCTCGTCGCGCAACCTAGCAATCTCAGAGTCCAACACTGCCTGCTGCCGCCTAAAGGATTCTTCAGCTTCCTTCTTCTCTTCTGTCAAAGATAACTGCTGCCTAATCATGTGCCTCAAGGATTCTTCAGTTTCCTTCTGCTTTTCTATCTCCATCACATGAGTTATAGTACCTAGTTCAATATTACTGCTCCTAAGCACCCCATTACTGATATCATCAAGGTTGCTATTGCTGCTACCACTAGGATGGACGCCATTTGAATGTTGCACTTGACTTAGCTTGAGTACTTCACCAGAGCCTTGTGCTATCTTCATTATGCTTCTATTAGCTTCTGCTGGGGTCTTTCCCTTTCTCATTGGTAGTCTAGGAACTGGTGTAGGCCAAAATGATTTCACACATATTACGAAGGACAAAAGATAACCTCTATCATGACTAAAAAGCATAATATCCTTTCCAGCCATGTCTACCTCGATTCCCGAGCTTCTACTGTCAAAATTGATTTTGCTAAAACTGACTACTCCATCAACTCTATGTTTCAGTCTTGCGTACATGACACCCTCATTACTCGGGTAAAACTCGAGAGTAGTCGGGTAAAACTCGGGTTGTACTTCTTTGGCAATGTCCACCGAAATATACCTTTTCAAACACAGTTTTCCAACTCCATCAGCCCTAGTGATCAGCTCTTGTTTCAAATCCCAGAACAATACATAGTGTATGTTGTTAGAGGAGTCCAAAATACAAGTTTGTAAACAATCACTGCCTTCAGCCACACCTAGGCACCGTATATGATACTCATGATCAACATTGTATAACGGAAATGGATTGTCAGCATCTTCTTCAACTCCTAATTCAATGAAACGACATCTGTAGTAGCTTTCTTGATCATCACAGGAATCAACACAGCTAGTATTAGTACCGGTAGTGATGCTATGAGTGTCACTGATCACGAACGGATCCAACCCAATTAGAAAGTTACTACTGCTTTCCCAGGTACTCGACCAATACAGCATTCCATTGTGAACAAAGTAAGAGCATGTTTCGATTCTTTTGAAACTAAATTTTCTTGGAAATGATACAATCGACTCTCTCCATTCCCCAGTATCAAAAGAGAAGATGCATGCCCTTAACTTGGAGGAAAGTTCATCTGTTTTAGTCCCCTCGCAAGGACGGAGTATCACAACCTTGCACCTATAGTTGACATCAATACAAATTACCTCTCTATGCGCATCATGTACTCTAGCTTTCTTATAATAGGGATCACATATGAATCCAACTGGCGTTACATAGTGGGGCGGTACATACTGGGATACCATGTAAGGATTAGGAAGATCAACCCTTTGTCCAGTGTACGGATTACATATCTTGAAAAACTGTGCATATCGAAGACTTTGACAACAGAGAACCAAGTCATTGCAAACCCCACACATAAAGTGGTTATCCGGCAATAATGCAGCAGGGGCCTCTCCTTTTTGGTTCATCAGATTCAACGGTGGAATCAGTCGTTGTGTTTCGGCACATTTCCTTTGCTGTTGAAGCACAAAGCGGCCAATGAAGTAGGGCTCCGACATTAGTTTTACCCAGAGCTTGCACACAAGCTTGCGTTCTAACACGGACTCATAGGAGGGAAGTCGAGAAAGGATCTCGACCAATACATCATCAGGGAGATGATCAAGGTTAGTATACACCAGCTTTGATGATGCTGGTGATGGTGATGATCTCGACTGGGATGTTCTGCTGTGTCTTCCAACACTAGCGCTATAATCACTTCTCATGGATATTCTGATTTCTGAAGACTGAAAATGTGTATGAAAATATGAGGTCTAGGGGTGGCACTATATATAAACACAACCAGCATTGTTTCCAAGTGTGTATAGGAAAGGAAAGTCCGAGTGAAAATAGGAAGGAAAAAAAATCCTTATTTCCAACTGTACATGGGAGAAATCGGGCTGGTTTCCTTCTTTGATTTGGATCACAGTACTTACCTAATCTTATCAGCATTAGATTTGACCAAATCCCTATCTGTATCTTTTCTCTTTTGCTTTTTTAAAGAAAAAGATGCAACCTCAAATAGAAAGCTGGCATTTCGTCGAACAGGTTGCGGGCAGTGTGGAGGTGGCCGGTTTTGCAGACGACATGTTGATGGGGCTTTTGATGGATTGTCAACAAATCAAACTTCTACATTCAGTGCTTTGCTTGACTCCCTCAAAGAAAATGAAAAGCCTTAACTCATTGAATCTCATATTATACATGTATTAGAGAAGCCAAAATTTGATCTGCGTAATCAATCAACATCCTGTTGTTGCCGAGTTTCCAAATGACTAACGTCTATCGCAACACTAAATGCCCGGTAAAGAAAATTCAGGAGTCTAAACTTTTGCTGTTGGATAAATCTGTCTATCACAAAAGTGGGTCCTCACGATGAGTCTTAAAGCCTTAATCCTTTCTGTTTGAATGCTGCGAAGTGATAGGAAAAAAAAATGATTCTTGTAAAGAATTCTGAACCGGTGTTTTTATGTATAGAAAATTTCACTAAAGTCACTTTCTCAACATTTTTTGTAACATAAGTCCACCTTAATATTTTTACCCGTATAAGTCCACTTTTAAGCCTAAACTTGTCACTTTACTTTTATGATGTTCCTAAAATACCCTCAATTCCCTTCAAATCTATTTCTCTCTCTCCATTCTATCACATGACTCGTTTTCACTTTTCACTTTCCCTTCGCTCTCTCTCTGGCTCTTCATCTTCATCTTCATCATCCCTCTATTTTCTAAGCTCAAATCTCTGGCCATGGCGGCTCTCAGACCAACACGGAGAAGATGCATGTCCGCCAGAGCTACCGCAATCTCTAGCCATGGCGGCATCTCAAGTCATTACCGGCTCGGCACCGCCGAATAGATGAGGATGACAGCTCTACCTCGATGTCGCCAGCTCTACCTCGATGTCGCCAGATCGATGATGACGACGCCTAGATCTTGACGCTACTAGATCGATGACGACGCTGGCTCGACGTTGATGTTGACTCCTTGACCTCGATGTTGCCAGATCGACGGCGACGACACTTGCATCTCAACTCCGTTGGATCGACAACGCCTTGGCTTCGCCGTCTGTCTTCCGCCGTCTATCTTGCAACAACGACGCTCGCAGACTCATCATCAGACTTATGCGAAGGTCAAACCGATTCCGATGACGTGGTCCCCCTCCTCTCTCTCTCTCTCTTCTCTTTCTCTCTCTTGCTCCTCCGATTACATCATATCTCTGATAAAGATTTGAAGCCATGGTAAGCCTTCGGAAGATCTTTGAGGAGCTCTTCCTTCATCGTCAGCGATCTTCTTTGATCTAAGCCTTACTGCTTTCTACTTCCTTGGCAGTAGCTTTTGTGGTATTGTGTAGTAGCTTTCTACTTCCTTGGTAGTAGCTTTTGTGGTATTATGTAGTAGCTTTCTTGTCCTTTGGTAGTAGCTTTCGTGTTCCTTGGTAGTAGCTTTCTTGTACTTTGGTAGTAGCTTTTTTGTACTTTGGTAGTAGCTTTCGTGTTCCTTGGTAGTAGTTTTCTTGTACTTTGGTAGTAGCTTTCGTGTTCCTTGGTAGTAGCTTTCGTGTTCCTTGGTAGTAGCTTTCTTGTACTTTGGTAGTAGCTTTCGTGTTCCTTGGTAGTAGTTTTCTTGTACTTTGGTAGTAGCTTTCGTGTTTGTTGACAGTAGCTTTTGTGGTATTGTGTAGTAGCATTTGGTAGTAGTAGCTTTCTTATTCCTTAGTAGTAGTTTTCTTGTTCCTTGGCAATAGCTTTCATGTTCGTAGCTTTCGTGTTCGTAGCTTTCTTGTACTTTGGCAGTAGCTTTCGTGTTCCTTGGTAGTAGCTTTCGTGTTCCTTGGTAGTAGTTTTCTTGTACTTTGGTAGTAGCTTTCGTGTTCGTTGACAGTAGCTTTTGTGGTATTGTGTAGTAGCATTTGGTAGTAGTAGCTTTCTTATTCCTTAGTAGTAGTTTTCTTGTTCCTTGGCAATAGCTTTCATGTTCGTAGCTTTCGTGTTCGTAGCTTTCTTGTACTTTGGCAGTAGCTTTCGTGTTCCTTGGTAGTAGCTTTCGTGTTCCTTGGTAGTAGCTTTCTACTTCCTTAGCAGTAGCTTTTGTGGTATTGTGTAGTAGCATTTGGCGGTGGTAGTAGTAGTTTTTGTAGCTGGTGGTAGTAGCTTTTATAGCTGGTGGTAGTAGTTTTTGTGTTCGTCGGAAACCTCACAGTAGTAGCTTTTGTAGGCGATGGTAGTAGCTTTTGTAGCTGGTAGTAGTAGCTTTTGTAGCTGGTAGTAGAAATTTTTGTCATTGTCGGAAACCTCACCGGAGGTCGGCCGGAAACCTCGCCGGAGGTTGGCCGGAAACCTCGCCGGAGATCAGCCGGAAACCTCGCCGGAGGTCGGCCGGAGACTTTTTCGAGATGAGAGTGGTTGTTGACTTTTACTAGTGACATTATTGTAAATATAAAGAAGAGAATCTAATTATTTTTGTTGGATGACAGTCTGTAATTTTGTTCAACTTTTATACCTAATATAAAATTATATTTAGGCTTAAGTGGACTTATGTGAGTAAAAATATTTGGGTGGACTTATATGAAATAAAATGTCTGAAAGTGGACTTCTATGTAATTGCCCCTTTTATGTATTCCACACACACAGCAAAGCTGCAGCAGTACAATGCCTTTATATACACAGGCTGCTACGATGAACCCTAGATAGATGTACAAGGAAACCTATTCCTACAAGGAAAACTTAGCTACAGCAATAAAAGTAAAGATACAAAGAATAAACTTTTAATTACTGGCTTCAATACTCCCCCTCAAGTTAGAGTATATATTGATTACACCTAACTTGCTAAGAAGCAATCCAAACTGCATTGTACTCAAAGGCTTGGTAAACATATCGGCAGGTTGATCTTTGGTTCCAATATATGCCGTGCGCACTACTCCTCTTTGAATCTTTTTGCGCACAACATGGCAATCTATCTCGATGTGCTTCGTAAGTTCATGGAAAACTGGATTGTTAGCTATGTGAATTGCTGCCTGGTTGTCACAAAACAATCTAGTAGGAGCCAATTGTCGAACATGAAGATCATGCAGAATAGTCCGAAGCCATGTTACCTCACAACATGTAGAAGCCATGGATCGGTATTCAGCTTCTGCACTTGAACGAGAAACCGTTCCTTGCTTCTTGGTTCTCCATGATATTGGTGCGCGACCGAGCATGATGCAATAACCACTTATAGAACGCCTAGTATCTTTGCACCTCGCCTAGTCAGCGTCACAGAAGGCTGTTAACTCAAGGTTGCCTGACGATGGAAGTAGAATTCCTTGGCCGGGGCTGTACTTGATGTAACGTAGAACTTGATGAGCAGCATTCAGGTGTGGCTGCCGTGGTTGGTTCATAAACTGACTCAATACATGTACAACATATGCCAAGTCAGGCCGTGTGATAGTTAAATAAATCAGGCGACCCACAAGTCTTCTGTATTGTGAGGGATCTTGTAACAGTTCACCATTTGCTTGTGTAAGAGAAAGGTTCTGATCAACAGGAAACTTACAAGGTTTGCTGCCAAGGTATCATGCATCTTCAAGTACCTCAAGTGCATACTTGCGTTGACAAAGCACAATTCCTTTCCTTGATCTAGCCACTTCAATGCCTAGAAAATATTTCAGCTTGCCAAGATCTTTTAATTTGAATCTGCCGGATAGAAAAGATTTTGTTGCTTCAATATCCTCAAGACAATTACCAGCTAAGATCATGTCGTCCACATAGACCAATAAGGCTGTAAATTTCCCATAGTGGAACCGAACAAACAAGGAATAAACAGCCCAAGATTGGACAAAACCAGCAGCTTTTAGTGCACTAGAAAGCTTGATGAACCATTGTCTTGATGCCTGCTTCAAACCATATAAACTTTTGTGTAATTTGCACACTTTAGTCTCCCCCTTTCGTCCGAAACCAGGAGGAAGATGCATGTAGACTTCTTCAGTAAGATCACCATTCAAGAAAGCATTGTTGACATCAAGTTGATGCAAATGCCAACCATTGAGAGCTGCAAGGCTAAGTAACACTCGGACGGTGGTGAGTTTTGCGACTGGGGCAAAAGTCTCTCTGTAATCTATTCCGGCCACTTGACTGTAACCTTTGGCAACGAGGCGTGCTTTGTACCTCTCAATGGTACCATCAGGATTCAACTTCAGTTTATAAACCCACTTGTAGCCAATGGTTCGTTTGTTATGCGGCAATGGGACAAGACTCCAAGTCTTGTTGGCTTCTAAGGCTTGAATCTCAGTTTGCATGGCCTGGCGCCATTCTGGAACCTGTACTGCCTGTGAATATGAGGTTGGTTCTCTGTGATGGGTGAGCTGTGCAGTGAAAGCACGATGGGAAGGTGACAATCTATCATATGACAAAACATGTGCAAGAGAATGAGAGGTACCTGACGCCGGCTCAGACGAAGAAACAGAATGAGAAGGAAGGACTGTCTCGATATGAAAATCACGCAAGTAGCTTGGAGTGTGAGTAACTCTAGATGACCGACGAGGAGAGGAGCTATGACTCGATGAGGAGAGGGAACCAGGTTGTTGTTCGGATGAGGATGGGAGGTGATCGAGAAGGACTGGATGATTCTCAACGGGTACTGACTCAATGGGAATGGAATTATCAGGTGGAACTGTTTCGGGAGAGATATGTGGAATGTCTGGTTGTTGTGTTGGAGTGGAAGTAGGAGAGATAGGTTGCAGAAGTGGTGTTTGGCTTGCACCCAAAGAAACCCTAAAGCTACCCGAAACTTGTTGCTCATCCCAAACCCTAGAAGAATCAGAAATATCCGGTGTATCTTGACTGGAGTTACTGTCTGATGTAGTTGTATAAGGGAATATGGTTTCATGGAAATCAACATCTCGTGACACAAAGATTTTACCAGTAGCTAAATCAAGAACTCGATAGCCCTTTTTCCCATATGGATAACCTAAAAACACACATTAGGTTGCTCGGGGTTCAAACTTTGGTGGCTTATGGGGATGAGTTGATGCAAAACAAAGACAACCAAAGACCTTGAGATGAGAATAACTTGGCTCTTTGTAAAACAGTTTTTCGAAAGGACTCTTACCGTCCAAGATTGGAGTGGAAGTTTGATTGATCAAATATGCAGCTGTTAAAATGGCATCACCCCAAAAACTTTTAGGAAGACTTGCTTGATATAACAAAGCTCGTGCCATGTTGAGGAGATGTCTATGTTTTCTCTCAACCACACCATTTTGTTGAGGTGTGTTGACACAGCTTGTTTGATGACAAATGCCCTTTGACGCATAAAAACTTTTGTGATCAAATTCGGGACCATTGTCACTGCGCACAATTTTGACTCGAGCATTGTACTGAGTTTCAACAAAGGTAATGAAATTGACCAAGAAAAGCCGAGCCTCAGACTTATGAACTAGTAAATATACCCAGGTACTCCTAGTGTAATCATCGATAATAGTAAGAAAATATTTGGCTCCTGTGTAAGTAGGTTCATGATAACCTCCCCAAATGTCAACATGGATTAATTCAAAAGGCAACTCACTTGAAATTGAACTTAATGAAAAAGGCTTCCGAGTTTGTTTAGCTAAAGGACACACAGGACAAGTACTTGCAGTGCAAGATTTATTTGAAAGAAAAGAGAATTGAGAATAAGCTCGACTTGAAGGGTGACCAAGTCGTTGGTGCCAAAGAGAGGATGACTGGCTTGAGACACTGTTACATGTTGCTTGCTGAGTTGTGCCGAGACAGTATAATCCCTCCTTCTCAAATCCCGTCATAATCATCTTCCCCGATCGTAGGTCCTGGATAACACAAAAATTCTTTAGGAACACCGTGATGAAATATGAATCACGCGCAATTTTGCTGACAGATATGAGATTCAAATAAAAGAGAGGCACACATAAAATGTTATGTAGGGTGAATTTTGGGGAAAAAGTGACTGTGTCGATATGACTGACTCTAGCTAGGCTACCATCAGGGAGCTTGACATTTCTGTTTTGGACAAGACGTTTTGTGGTGAGAAGGTTAGGATTGCACACTATGTGATCACTTGCTCCACTGTCTAAAATCCAAATATTTTGCTTGTCACAACTTGTAAACCGTAAAGCTTTACCTGAGAGATGTTCAAGATTAAGGTTGTTACCGACATGATTTGCAGTGCTTGTTTTGTTTCTCTCCAACAGCTCAAGAATCTGCTAGCACTCATCCTTAGAAAAGGGGAAATTGGCAGGCATTCCTTCTGTCTCAAACATGGCAGCAACGTTGTTGCTGCGAGACTCGCTATTTGCAGTTCTTCCTTCCATAGCCTTTCTCTTGTTGCAATATTCATATGTATGAGCCTTCAGCCCGCAAAATGTACACTTCAGATGTGCACGGCAATACTTGGTATAATGCCCTTTCCCACACTTGGCACACTTCTTCTCACTCTTCTCGGTACCGTCCTCTCTGCTACTGTTTCTGACAGCAAAAACAGCTCCTTCAGGTTGCTGTGAATATGCTCTACCTCCCATGGATGCTTCAGCTTGTTTCTCATGGCACATGACCATAGAATAGGCCTTGTTGACTGTTGGAAGTGGATCAATGGCTATGATGGTTCCACGCAGTTGCACATAGCTTTCATTAAGCCCCATAAGGAACTTCATGGTTTTCTGATTCTTGATATACTCACCTATCTTGCTGCCTTCTTCACATGTCATATCACAAAGAACATCTCTTTCGTCCCATAACGCCTTCAGTTTTGTAAAGAAAGTGGTCACAGAATCCGCACCTTGCGCACACCTGTGAATCACATTTTCAACATTGAACAATTGCACAGTATTTGTTTGCAGAAATCTTTCTTGCAACTCAAGCCAAACAACCCGAGCGCTTTTGCAATGAACAACACTCTTAGAGATAGAAGCAGACATCCAAGCCCTCAGCCAAGTTTTGACTAAGACATCACACCTGTCCCATTGTTGTTGTTCTTCTGGTGTCTCAATTGTGGGACGTTGTGAGGTCCCGTTGATGAAACCAATCTTGTTCTTGATCTTCAACGCGTCTTCCATGGATTGGCTCCATTACGTGAAGTTATCTTCCACCAAGGATTGTGGTACAAGAATCGCACCAGGCTGATCCGAGTGGTGTAGATAGAGAGGGTGGTTCGAAATCTCCCATGGCGCCGAGTCGCGTACAACTAGTTGTGAAGATGCAGCCTGCTCCTTCATGATCTTTTCTCGAAGAAGTTTTTCAATCTTCTCTAGTTGTTTCATGTCTGCGCCTTCTCCTCCCATCATGGTTCTGTGTTTTTAGGTTAGGGTTTTTCTCTTGGTGTCAAGCCTCTGATCGAGGCTCTGATACCATAAAAAATTCTGAACTGGTGTTTTTATGTATTCCACACACACAGCAAAGCTGCAGCAGTACAATGCCTTTATATACACAGGCTGCTACGATGAACCCTAGATAGATGTACAAGGAAACCTATTCCTACAAGGAAAACTTAGCTACAGCAATAAAAGTAAAGATACAAAGAATAAACTGTTAATTACTGGCTTCAATATCTTGGAGTATGAAAGATACTAATAGCTTTATCTACTGCATTGTTTCATGATTAGGTTTCATCTGATCTGAGTATCACTGATCTTGATATTCCATTCAGCATAGTATTTGCTTGTGGAGCTACCATGAATGCCTAATGCAATCTTGGAGTATTGACTGTTGTTACTTGGCAAGTTCTGTTTGTCTCCATACCAATGGTCTGTGTCGCAATTCAGCTACAGGTAATGCTACATGAGGCTTTTCATATATTATCTGAAAATGTGAAAGAGCAGAAGCAATTGTTTTTGTTTGAAAATAACATGATTCGACTGTTTTGACACGACATTTCTTATTTTCAGAAATGTTACTTTTCCATTGCAAAAGAGTTGATGAGGATCAATGGAACAGCCAAGTCTTTTGTGGCAAACCATCTCGCAGAGTCTGTCTCAGGTGCCATTACCATAAGAGCTTTTAATGGAGAAGAGTGCTTCTCGGCAAAGAACTTTCAGCTCGTTGACACAAATGCTACTCCCTATTTCCACAGCTATTCCGCAAATGAGTGGTTAATCCAACGATTAGAGATAATCAGCGCCGCGGTTCTTGCCTCTGCAGCACTTTGTATGGTTGTACTTCCTCATGGAACTTTCACCTCTGGTAAGCTTTTCTCTGAACTGGAAGCGCCTTCCTGAAGTTTAAGCTATTGGATTGTTTTGACAATTCTACCTATGACGATAAATGTTACTACATTGAGATGGCACCTTCTTATGGTCTATCATAAAACGTGTCCTAGATCAACTCAATTCAGAACTTCTGTTGAAAGACTAAATCAATATATAAACATTCCTAGTGAAGCCCCAGAAGTAGTAGAGGGAAACCCTCCACCGGCCAACTGGCCTGTTGTTGGAAAAGAGGAATTACAAAATTTGTAGGTATACTGGTGTGTCTTTTGTATTGAAAGCTATTTTTTATTTTTTTATTTTTTTTAAAAAAAAGGTTACTGAGGCCTAATTACATGTCATAACAGATATAGGGAAGGAGGTATCAGTTGTGTTTTTGAAGGAGGGCACAAGATTGGTAAAGGCAGCGAGAAGTCTACTCTAATCGGTGCTCTTTTTCGTCTGGTTGAGCAAGCCGGAGGGAAGACCATAGTTAATGGCATTGACATTTGCACTATAGGACTTCATGATCTGAGGTCACGATTTGGAATAATGCCTCAAGACCCTACTCTCTTTAATGGGACAGTCAGGTACAATTTGGACTCCTATCTCAATACTCAGACCAGGAAATATGGGAGGTGAGGATCAAGTTCTGTAATCCTTGTTTTCTGTAATGTTGTTGTTTATTTGGAGTGAGCCTAGACTTATTTTATGCATTTTCGAGAGCCTGTTGAGGAGAAAGAAAAAGGCTTGCACTCATTAGGTAAGGTTATGTTGTTCTATTAGTACTATCCCTATCTGGTCAGCATCTATTTCAGTTGTGGATGATGGATCAAGCATGAGGCAATGGCAGCTGTTTCTGCCTCGCGCACTCTTTTAAGGACGAGTCATGTATTGGTTCTTAATGAAGCAACTGCATCCATTGACAATGCAACTGGTACGATCTTGCAAAAGACAGTAAGGACTGAGTTTGAAACTTGTACAATAATTACAGTAGCTCACAGGATATCAACTATGGATAATGAAAAACTATGAAAAATTGAAAAGGGTAGCCTTGGTTTATAGATCTTGGTTGAATGAATATATATATAGATATATATTTTAGCAAACTTGTTCTAGTGCAGGTTGAATGAATAATACAGCATTCTATTGTGAACAAAGTAAGAGCATGTGTCGATTCTTTTGAAACTAAATTTTCGTGGAAATGAAACAATCGACTCTCTCCATTCCCCAGTATAAAAAGAGAAGATGCACGCTCTTAACTTGGAGGAAAGTTCATCTTTTTTAGTCCCCTCGCAAGGACGGAGTATCACAACCTTGCACCTATAGTTGAAATCAATAAAAACTGCCACACCATGCACATCGTGTCTAGTTTTCCTATAAAAGGGATCACATTTGAATCCAAACCGGTGCATACTCTGGAATGTCCTTTTTGCCTACCGGTATATAGGAATTGATGGTTTCCTACTTTGATTTGGATTACGGTAACTTCTTATCAGTATTAAATTGAGGAATATATATGTTGGTGAAGCAGGGCAAGCAAGAGGTGAAACACAATTTGATTCATTCTAACCTGAACTTGTCTCCTTGATACTGGGGAGTGGATCTAATACAAGCCAAACAAAGATAATACATAATAGGCAACTCATTACTAGACATAAACAACCTTTCATAAAAGCAATAAACATGCAAGAGCTTGACAAACATGGCCTCCGCGATGATGAAAGACAACTATGCTCAATTATACCAAACCAACAAAAAGTTGCAGAATTTCATGAAAATATTTCCATTTAAAAAAGAAAAGACAAAATTAATATACACGAGTTTAAACTGGTCATCAATCACAATAATTTAGAACCTGCCTCCGTAAGCCAGTATTGACCCATGCAGACTTTTATCCACAAGGGGTGAGCTTCTTATTGCCAGCACCCCGAGGATTATCATCTTTCCAGTCATCCCATGCCCTTGCCTTGTCTTGAGCAGCATCATCATCTTCATCATCTTCCTGGGGTGGTCCTGGCAGTTTCCCACTGTCATTGTACCATGAAGAATTTGCTTCTTCCATGAGCTTAACATTCCTCTCTTGCCATTTGTTCATTATCTCCATCTCCTTCAGCCCAGCTTCCTCAATGCTCATGGTGGGCATCCTAGCACAAAAGTTCACTTTAGCATCTCAAAATATGTATTAAAATGATAATAGAATTAGAAAGATTATAACCAGATACTTCCAGATAGAATTCAGATAGATATTCTTACCTATGGCTAGGCTGGAAAACCTGAGCTGCCATCCTTTCCCTCTCACTTGTTATGCTTCCTCCAACAAGACTTGCTGGTCCAAAGATTAGTGGCTGGTGTTTGTGCTCATGCATCTGTGACACATTTGCTCTACCTTCTAGAACATCCTGTGCAAAAGTTGCGCATGTGATAGGCTGCGCTGGTTTAGTGTACTGCACTCGAGATGCAGCGTTACGATGCCAAGCTTCAGCCCTCTGGGCACGATCATCAAGAACTTCTTGATAAAACTCCTTATCCCCCTCCTGAAATACAAGGTCACAACAAATCATTAAAACCAGTGTTTATATGATTACAGAGAAACATCTATTGGAAGATTACAGATAAACATCATTAAGCAACTATTAGCAAAAGAGAAACATCTTCCGGCCTTCTACTCAAAAACATTATGTTCTTTTACTCAACATTTATATATTTACCCGACTATCCAACTACAAATGATAGAGTAATGCATAACACCCAACTTCTAGTCAATACCTTTAATTGCCTTTCCTTAAAGGCTAGCAACATCTCTTCTTCCTTCTTTAGCATTTCCAACAGATCAAAAGCCTGAACATGATCACATACAAGGAGAGCATAAGCCCAAACCACTTCATAAAAAGTATTAAGTTGAAGATTACTTTAAGGCAACAAACCAACCTTACAGAGTGCCAAAGAGATAGAAGCAAACCAGGCCTGCAAATAAAAATGGAAGTACATAATCAGACATGTAAACAAAACACTGTAAAAGTAAATCAATCAACAGTCCAGTACTGAGGTGACTGCCACATTCAACTTCTACATGCAACGTCCTGACACTCAAATTGATTGATACACAATAAAACCAGTGATTGCTAACAGTACTTTCCTTCACAAACAAAAGAAGAAATTAACTAACCTCCCGTTCCTCCTCTCCATCATCATCAAGCACATCTTCATCTCCTGCCTCAATAGGAGTTGACAACGCAGACGCCCTAGTGGAACGCCCTCTCCGCTCTTTCCGCTCCTTAATTTCCAGCAACTTTGATTCTGCCGTTCTTTGACGTTTGAACCGAGCTATCTGGATGGAGAAACAAGTACGTAAGTAAAATATTACAATTACAAGCTTTCACCCCATGTTTAAACGCTACAAAATTAAAAACCAGCGAGCACCAAAATGATACAAACAATGATGATACTCTAGGAGGACGCAAAAAAAAAAAAAAAAAAAACCTTCTGAGCCCTTTTGTCAGCCATGGAATTGGACTTCGGTCCATCTTGTCTAGCCGCTTCCAACTCTTCTTCCGGCACAAGTTCCATTGCCTCACAAAACGTAACAAACTCCTACAGGGTATTTCCGCATACAATCAGACACATAACCCAAAACTCCAAACCATAAAAACACAACACACATTCCAACAATCACATTGATCAGCATGAAATGTAACCACATTCAATAAACTTCACCTTTAACTTAGCCTGAGCTGCCTTAACAATCTGTACCCTATCTCCATGCTCAACCCTCTCAGTCAACTCACCGAGATAATACGGCACCTAAAATCAACAAAGCTCATCACTTTCCATTAAAGATCAAAACTTTAAGCCACCATTACACAGAAATGATCATAAAAATGTGAAATTACCATTATATACTTGAGATTGGTGGTGCTGATATCCTCCTTGGTCTCATTAGTAGAGAACAATCCAAGCTTGCTTACCATTTCATCACACTTCTCCAAAGCCCTGCATGCTTTCTTCACCTCCTCCTAATTTCACCCATCACTCGAAATTAATCAAAAACCCTAGAAATTGAATCCATTAGGCTTATGGTGGGAGTTAGCTTACCTGATCAACGCCGTTGCCGGACTCCTTCGCCGTGAAATGGACCTTCCGAGCTTGCTCGAAGAGCGCCGGGAGAGGCATGTCGTCCATATTGAGCTCGCCCATCGAGATTGGCGTTCTGATTTGTGGTAGAGTTGCAAAGATTTGAGCTTTGAATCGCGAATTTTGGAAATTAGGGTTTTCAGATTTGGAAATTTGGGAGTTTTGTAAGAGATCGGAAATTTCAGGAAATTTAGAGAGGGAGAGATATTTATATGGGGAGTTTCTGTGTGAAACGGTGCAGAGATATTATGGTGGATCCGCGTTACCACATGAACAACTTTTCTTTAGATTTTTTTTTTCTACATGTGAAATATAAAGATTTCAAAATTAAAAGAGTGGCTAGTTTTTGATTAATTTGTTGATAAAATGTTTGTCTTTAGCCAGCTTTGAGCTTCAACATGAGACATGAAACAATATCAGACATCAAAAGTAAAAGAAAATTTGATGTTAACAAATCTCGTGCAATGACCAAAGAAACATGTGTGCATATCAAAGTATTTTAAACCATGTAAGGCTATACGAACTCGACTTCTTGGCATGGCAACACAAACTCGATTTCTTGACGAATCTAAATTATTTCATTCTCAAAAGCAAACCGATCACAGTCTTTTGTATCTTAGATCAATCTATGTTAATTTCTCGTATGCTTACACTAGTCCATCTTTACCAGAATATAGCTGAGTAATAATTTTGGCCAGAAGTCTCAATCAGACGAGTTAATTGGACAAAGAGTTATAACTGTGAATGGTATGAATGTGCGCTACTCAATTGTTTCAAAATGCCAAATGATTAATACAGTGCCCAACAGACAAAGATAGGGGAAAAAGTTGAAGCCTACAAGACAAACAGAAAATCACAAAAATAGAAAGAAAATTGTTCTGTAAATGCCTACATGGTGACCACTGCCCCTCACTTGTAGATTTCACAATTAATACTCCATTGTGGAGGAATCAAATTGTTCAGATTCAAGAGAAAATTGTAGCAATATTGTTCATGGAATTGAATTTTTATGGAAGCAAAGTTTCAAAGTGGACCCAAGAAAAGCACAATAATTTAATACAAAGCCATGTTGAGAACATGGGGTGTGATCACAAATATCCAGGGACTATATGACTATATTCTTCTTTCTTGTTTCCCCTTTCTTTAATTATTTTCAGGAAATGTTTATGCAAGTCAGAGGGGGATGAGAGATTGCTTGGAGATAATCAAATTATGAGTCCAGCATCACCAACCCCAGATTCCAAGGGCAGATCAAGCAAATTTAGAATAAACAAACTTAGGTGCTTCTTACTGGTCCTTTTTGGTATTATAAAAACACTAAAGTGTGATTTACAGCTTTTCAAGTTCAATGAATTTTCTCATAGCATTTTGATGAATATGTTGCTGCAGCTGCTGCTTTACAGGTCTCTCAGCCAAAGAGAGAAACTTCAGAAGAACCCCATCTCTCTGGACCCATGACCCATCTGCTTAGGTGGTTCCATTATCATCTTTCTCAGCTGGAAGTGATAGTCTTCATTGGTAAATACATGTACTCCTGCCTTTTGTATTATTGGTGTTATAAATGCTGGAAATTTTCTATCTTGGGTGTTTTGGTTGGAACTGATTGGGTTTTAGTTGAATTGGGTATGCTTTGTGATTCTCAAATACTTGGTTGCAATAATGAGTTTCTGATTCTGAACTTCTGAAGTATCTTTTTAGTTTGTTTTGGTAAAGAAAATTGGAAAAGAAGAAGCAAACAGACATGATTACTGAAAAGAATTTTCTATTTTGTAGTCTTTTGGTGATTACTTTTGTGACACTTTAAAATACTTTAAGCAGTGTAGTTTTCTACAGGTAAGCAAGCCACTCTGGAAATATACAAGTTTATTCTGGGACTGTTTATGATTTGGATTTGTTTATTGTTTTCCTGGAGTCACTCTCACAAGTAATGGTGACAAACAACCAGGAATCTAGTGCTTTTGCTTCCAATATCAGTGATGACGGATGACCAGTGCTGCTCAAGAAAATGAAGAACATGTGGGGTTGAGCTGTTAAGGTCAGTCTTTCACTGAAAACCAGGGAAGAAAGAACCTTCTCCAATTCTCTTTTTAACTTGAGTAACACCACCATGGCTTCTGCAGACTCTAGCCGTTGAAGTACTGATCTTTCCGGAATACACATTTAATCTCAGCTAGCTGTGTTTTGTGGTTTCGAGCTACAAGAATCATATGCGTCTTCTTTCTGTAAGTGCTCCTACAATTCATGAAAGTTAGTACTGATTCATAGTTGTGACTTGTGATCGAATTTGTGTTATGATTACTTTGCTGGTTCTTGTGTTTTCTATTTGGTAATCCAGTACTGCACTAGGTTCCATGTTTACATCTTATCTAGTTGTAGTATGTGATTTTTTGAAGCTGTAGAGTGATGGTTAAATCTTTAGTTTATTAGATCATAGACCGACCTTAAGTTTCTGAATTTGATGTTGTTCACTAAAGGAGAGGAAGTAAAGCTTCTGAGTAATGGAAGAGAAAGTGGTTACGAATCCGTATCTGATTGTTTCTGAAGATAAGAGTGATAGCTTTTATCCTACATATTTTGGTGTTTCTTGTGCATTCTTTGCTCTACGGCTCCTGTCAATATCTGATGTGCAAGATGAGAGGTTGTCTGAAGTGCGCGATAAGATGCTTCGAGGGAGTGCCCAACTATTGGGATTGCTCATGTGGAGAGTTCAGAAAGAAGAAAGATGTGGCGGGAAAGAATATGAGCTTCTCCATAAGCTTGAAATTGCTGAAAGAGAGATTAGAGAGCTGAAGAGACTGAGGCATGATGACGCAAAGGCGAACGAGAAAGTTGTGAGCATCTTTGCTGCCCAGGAGCAGAGTTGGTTGAATGAAAGGAAGAAACTGAGGCAGCACATTGGAGCTTTAATGAATGGATTGAGGATTTTTGAGAAAAAGAAGGATCAAGCAATTACTCACTGGAATGAAAAAATGAAGGACATGGAGCATTTGGTGCAATTTAAGGACAAGGCATTGGCGGATATGGAGCAGAAGTTGAAAGAATTTGAAGAAAAGCTAAGAGAGGCTGAAAATGTGGCTGAAGAATTGAGAGAAAAGGCAAAGAGTGAAGCTCAGCAGCATTCTTCTGAAATTTTGAAGCACAGAACTGCATTCATTGAGCTTGTGTCAAACCAAAGGCAGCTGGATGCTGATATGGGCCGAGCACTTAGGCAAGTTGAAGCTACTAAAAGGGAGTTTAATTTAGTCTTGGATCAAAAGGAGGAGTCAGTTTTGATGGTCCAAAAACTATCTGCGGAAATTGTAAAGATTCACAAGGATCTAGAACAGAAAGACAAGATATTGTCAGCAATGCTGAGGAAATCAAAGTTGGACATCTCAGAGAAGCAAATGCTTGTAAAGGAGATTAAGTTGTCCAAGGCAAAGAGAAAGCAAGCCGAACTTGAAACAGAACGATGGAAAGTAGTATCCGAGTCTAAACATGAGAGGCACTCATTGAGAAGTATGTTGGAGAAAGAGAATTCGAAGTTTGAAATTGCTTTAAATGAAAGAGGCATGAATACTAGTGCAACAGGTACATCTCATCTTGGGTATGAAAATCCTGAGTTCAGAAATGAGTCTGTTCCGTACTTATTCGAGGAAAATGTTGACATAGGTGAGAAATGATCTTTTAAGTATCTTTTTTTATTTAGCATGGCTCCTCCAGTTAACTCATTTTTTCTTATTGACTGTACTTCATCACAGCTGACATGAAGCAGTTGGAAGGTTGGGTTCGCTCAGAAGCAGAGAGGTATGCAGCAGTAATTGAGCAGAGGCACCACCTAGAAATAGATGCTTTTATAGAACAGTTGAGACTGAAAGATGAGAAACTAGAGACTTACCAATGGCGCTTGCTGAGCATGGAAATAGAGTCAAAGAGGTTAGACTCCCATCTGGAGGGACTGAACAAGGAGATCTCACAGCTCAGACATAACAACATGAAATTGGAAGCCTTGTTATCAGAGCGAGAAGAAGAATCAACTTCCCTGAAAGGGCAGTTTACATCACAGTTGAGGTTTCTACATTCCCAGATGAACAACTTTAAAAGCAAAGCTGAGGAGAAAAATCAGAAAAGAGAGACAGGTTTGGTTGAGCTATCTCAAGAGGAAGGCACTAAGAAAGAAAATGAAACCTCATCTTATACCAAGTCTAATGATCAAACGTTGGAAGTACAATCTCCTAACAAAGTGTTTGAAACTGAGAAGAATGTTTTGCATGAGGGTACAAGTGAAGAGGGAAGCGTATCTTGTGCAAGTCCTGTGGAAGTAAATGGTGCCGAAAAGTTGGTGATTTCATCACCAGGCCAGGCCTCAAGTACAAACAATAATTCATTGTGGAGGATGGATCTTCAAGCTCTTGGAGTGTCCTACAAGATCAAGAGGCTGAAGCAACAACTTCTTATGCTTGAAAGATTTACAGGAAAGCATGATAACGGCGAAGATCACAAGGAAGGCATTGACGAAGGACAAAGTGGGATGAAAGGTTATCTTTCGCTTATGTCTTTGTTGAATAAACAAATTGGACGGTACCAATCCCTTCAAGGGAAAGTTGATGACCTCTGCCAACGGATGGTAAGCTTCAACTCTCCATTTAAGTCTGTTTCTAAAATGATTTGATACATTGCAAGAAGAAAATGATATCATCTATCTCTAATTCTATGAAACATTAGGATCTAACCAAGACTAAACCGGTCCAAAAGTAGAAGCAAATGTTGAAGTTAGCACAATTTGTAGCTTCAATATATGATAGTAATATTTTGGCAGATCTTTTATTAACTGAATTGGACTTTATTTATGATTTTCAGCATGAAAATGATCTAGATGGAAATGGGAGACGCAGAGATTCTGATGTTGCAAGAACAAAGGACAAGTCTAAGACATTAGAGAACTTTCTTGATGAAACATTTCAGTTGCAGAGATATATGGTTGCAACAGGCCAGAGACTAGTGGAAATTCTACCCAAGATTTCTTCCGGAATTGTTGGGATTGCAGTAGAGTTAGAAAAATGTGCAAGCTTTGACATGAATCGCTTCACCGAGTTTATCAGGACTCTCTTCCAGGAAGTTCAAAGAGGTTTGGAAGTTCGGATAGCTCGAATGATTGGAGATCTTGAAGGCACTTTAGCTTGTGATGGAATGATAGACTTGAGAAGGTAGTGTGATCCATAAGATAAATAACAGTAGCTTCTACTGATTTATATACTCATATCTGTATAGCCAAATAACGTATATGATATTAATGCAGAAGAATTACCCTGCATTTAACCTTTAATTGTCAGGTCATCAATCTCACACTGAATGGAACATTATTCCAATATACAGAAAAACAAAAAACAGGCAAACATGAAAGGAGAATCAGAAGAGCCCTTCTCTTTCTTTAATTCAAATGGAAAGTTCTTTTCTCTGATTCAAATGAAAGGAGCCCCTTTTTTACACTATCTGGAGGTTAAACTTGAACTTCCAAATGAGCAATTGAAACATTTGGAATCTTATTGTAAAAAATAAATGACTGAAACATGATTCATAGCCCTTTATATATTCTCACATAAAATCTCAATTAATTATGCAAAAGTTCTTATAGTATGAGACCTTCTCCTTTACAATTAGTAGTCGCCAAATTGGTTACATGTCGATTCCAAGGGGTAACTTTCTTGGGTTTCTGTACCAAGATTCATCAATAACACAAGTAAAACAAACACTTGATGATTGAATCGTAGATATATGAGGGCAATGTATTGACATGTAGATATTGGTTATCAGTTAAACTGCGATGAAGTTTCAATGAATCTAGCTATAAATGAATCTTGGTCTGGACCTCTCAGTTTTTCCTGGCTGGGAAACGTTGCTCATGCATATATACTCTATCCATCAATGTCTTTGCATAGGTGATAAGTCATAGTCACTTTAAATTGGTTTACATGCCTCTGCACACTTGTTTGTTCCCACTTTCCACTACCATTTTCAATTGGGGTGGTTGAGTTGGTGATATCAAAACTTTGCTGAGCTGAAACTTTGTTTCATGGTGGATAGAAGGGTGGTAGAAGCTAGGGAACCTTATTCTGATCAATGATCATCTATTATTGCTATATATATATATATATATATATATATATATACACACGTTGAAAAGTACTCACAAACAGACAATTTCAACATTTGGCAATGCATTAGTTACTAACAAACTACTCATCTGTCTATGTACTTTCATGTTGTTCTTTTGTATTTGGTTATTGTTGAAGAAAATGGGAAAGACCTGTAAAACTAGGACAGACATACTCAACCCAATTTTATTCCCTTACCAGAAGAAGGTGTACAGTATTATCATGCAGTAATGTGGCTGCTAGGAGTACAGGTCAAAGGAATTTCAGCTAGAGTTGCCTTTCTTGTTAGGATTATTTTGGATTGGAATAAAAATAAAACAATGACTAATCTAATGACTCTTGTCTATGCAGTACTCTAACATTTGATCACACATTCTTTATTTTCTGGTTGGTAGAATTTTCCAACTGTTAGAAGATGCATGTTTCTCATTTTCTCTTTTTGGGTCCCAAATGTCTTAGAGAAACATTTGATGGATGCATGCTTTGTTTTTTTCTTTTCTTTGATGAGGGACATTAAAAGGGTTACTCCACAGCTACCCAGCAAGTATTATTGTGAACTAATACTAGTGCAGAAGATGTGGGTTTCTGATACTTACAGAAAAATCAAAATCATTGATCATTGATTGTCATGAAAGCTAAAGAATGGGATTGAGTGAGCTCATAGGTTGTAGAAAAATGAAGTCAATTGGCAATATCTCACTAGCTCGATTGTATATGTATGGCAATTTGTCGGTAGGAAAGGACAAGAAATAGAGGAGGAAGTTGAAAATGCAGCTCCAAATATCCACTACTGCTCATGTTATAATCTTAGCTTCACTACCATCAAGAACATATACAACATAATCTGGAAATGGGTTATCTAGAGTAGTGTAAACCCTAAATCTTAAAGCTCTAGTAAAGTCTCTGTTAGTTTTGTAAATCTAAACCATCTCCATGTTATACTTTAATTTGAAGTATATATTGGTTCTTCTTCATTCCCGCCCTTTTCCTTTGTAGAAAAAACCCAAGGAATCAGATCATATGGCAGTACTTTTGTACTGAGTAACATTCTTTTGACTGGATAAAGTTTGTAAAGATCCATAAAGAGCTAAGCTTTGTCATGCACATCTCTATTCTCTAGCTTCCAATTCCAAATATGCACCCGCCTAAACCAGATGTTTCATTGCACTTGAAGAGAAAGAGAGACTTCTACTTATTAGTATCAAAGAATCACACAAGGACAAAGTAGTTTGCGTTACACCTTAGACATATGAGTGAGAGTGACAGTGTTCTATATGATTCTAGCTAGGACAAGAAACTAAGAGTTAACTTATGTCCTTAATCTAATTAGTAATTACATAACCAAAATCTGAGTACCTTGTTCTGTTCTTGTCAACTAAGGACTAGGGCTATATGAACAACTTAGTTTATATGCCATAGCCGGCTTTTTAACATAGATTAAATCTTGTTCTTTAGCAGTCCGGTCAGACAAAATTTGTGACCTATAAAATCCTACTCGGCACACATATATAACTTAAAACACACTCTGCCTCAAAATTTAACGGTGTATTACATAGTATTTCACAACTTGTAACTGAAATTAATTTAGATGCGTCGAAAATAATTTATGATGTATATAACAATGTCAAGTAAACCATATTTTGGTTACTTTCGCCAAAAATTGGGATCTCATCACACATTTTCTACTTCACCAGTTTTACTGCTCTTTCCATGATATTACTTCTCCTTGAGACCAATTGACAGACACCGAAAGCTTGACAGTTAAAAGTCGTTATCCCTAACCTCACCACTTTGACCCACAATGGCGTTTTGGTCATTTGGCAAACTCTGTAACATAATATAAGAAGCTCGTCATTTCCTCGTGAAGAAGAAGCGCCATAGGAGCGTTTGCTCTGTGACCATTCACATTTCACATTCACCTCCACCAACTCTCTCTCTCTCTCTCTCTCTAAACTCCAAGTCTCCAACACCCATCTCTCTCTATAAAAACCCACAAACCCACTTCATCAACTGACTAGAAAACCAAGCAGAGCGTCTCTGTTTTTCTAGAGAGAGAGAGAGAGAGAGAGAGAGAGAGGAGGTAATGGAGGAGTCTGAGGCTCCAGTGAATGAAGCAAGTCCCATAAGGAAGCTGGCACTATTCTCGCTTCCAAGCCAGCCACCCGAGCCTCCAGGGATGCTGACGCCGCCGCTGCTGACGTCAGTTTCTGTTCCTTTCCGGTGGGAGGAGGCGCCGGGAAAGCCCCGACACTCCGGAGAAGGCGCAGAGCCCAAGGCCAAGTGCGCGAGATCATTGGAGCTCCCTCCGAGGATGCTGGTGGGTAGTAGTGAGGCTAAAGTTACCAACATGTCCTCTCCAACGACTGTGCTGGATGGGCCTGAGGTGGGCCGGACTTTGTCCTTTTCGTATGCATTGAGGAGCCCGAGCAAGGAGTTTAAGAGCGGGGGCGGCGACGGCGGTAACGGCAGGTTTGGGTCGAAGAGGTGGGCTGGTTTCAGGAAGAACAAGGAGGCCGGTGAGGGTGGTTTCGACTTTTTTTCTACCGATGAGGGCGGTGATTGGACGAAGGTGAAGATCACAAGGGTTAGGAGGAAGGCTAGCTTCTTCAATAATGGTGCTCATCACTCAAGATCACATATGTGGGTAAGTGTCTCTCATGTTGGATTGAATTTTGTTTTGCATAGTTTTGATGATGAACTTGAGTCAGTTCATGGTAGTGATACTTTTTGGTTACATCATGATCTTGATATTTTGTTATGTTGTTCTATAATCATTCTTAGTTTTAGTAAATTATTGTAGGAACTAGAAACTATATATTGATGCATTTCATGATTCTAGTTTTCTAGATAAAGGACAAAGAAAAGGAATAGACAATTGTTGTAACCAAAAAAAAGAAAAAAAAGAGAGGGAATAATAGACAATAGTTCTTTCATAACGTGTCTACATAATTGGTCAAAACATAACATGTTCTTGTTGGTTTATAGCCAAAATATACATGTTATTTTCACATGAAAATGTTATAATTATTTTCAGTTTTGCATTTCAAAATTCCAATCTTTCTTCTATTCAAAAAAATAAAAAAAATAAAAAATCTAATCTTTCTAAAAAGAGACAAAGAAAAGGAATAAACAATTGTTCTTTCATAATGTGGTTATATATATAACTGGCTAAAACATAGCATGTTCTCCCTTTTGGTTTAGAGCCAAAACATGATTAAAAGGTCCAATTGTGTGCACTAACTTCCCATTTTCTTTAGTTAAATGCCTGTTGATAATGACAATAGTTAGTTTATACTTTAACGACTTCTTGTTGCTCAAAGAGTTGAATACAATTTTGGGTTGAATCAGATAGTTATTTTCTATTTTATAAATGCAGGCCAGCATATATGAAAGCTTAAAGCAGGTGGTTCCATGGAGACGCAGACAAGAAAAACTGAGAAAATCTGCAACTGTTGGATATGAACCTCAAAACTGTGTTCCAATTCCCACTTGTTGATCAATTTGTTAAAAGATAGCACATATGAAACAGTCCTTATAGTCATATAAACCAAGGCTTCATCTCCATGTAATGAAGCAGTCAACAAGTTGTTTCTATTTTCTAGTTTCATGAATATTTCCCATCTACTACTACTGTACTATTCCATTTTCTAGTTTGATGATATGATATATTGAAAGGTATGTATAAGTAGAGCCCATTAGTAGCAGAGCCTCTATGAAACAAAAGCAATAATTGCCATGAAAAAGCTAGGTAATGGATTAAGACACAAAACCATGCCAGGATCAAGAAACTTCATTTAGAGAATTACACCAGCAAGAGAAATGCTTGAATGTGACGGATGTCGTTTTAATTTGCTAAAAGCTAGATAGCTAGAGACTATTTGTCATGTATAGTAAAATCATATATGCTAGCAAAGACATGGTCAATATCAGCAATCATCCAAGTGATATAGACAAAGACATCTTCTTCTTCTTGTAGTTGGCCTTGAAAATAGACTGCCTCAGCCTTTTGGTTCTCTTTGTAAGCTCCATATTTGGCACTAGCTCTAAAAGCCTTTTGTTCTCCTCCAACATCTTTACCTCATTTCTCAAACCCATTCTCTGCATAGATAAATATATCGAAGATTTTGTAAGCATATCATTTTCTTAAATAAGACATAGAGCTAGCTACTGATTTCAATGATTTTGACATTTCTAAGAATCAAAAACTGTTCAAAGTCGGCAGCTGACCACACATAACACTGCTCACTGGTCATGTAGTCATGGACTATGATGCAATTGTCTTTGAAATGTATAAAGTACCACCAAACAGAGAAAATGGTGACCAATAAGTACATGATTGCAAACTTCGTGAGAAAGCTTAGGGGTTTCAATTTTAAGTGGAAAACTGGAAATCATTAGCATAGACAAAAACAGTAATGGGGCTTCAGATTTTATACCTTCATAGTTTCAATAAGAGAGTTCAAGCTCTTGATCTTTCTATGAGGCCACCTCATGATGTTGAGCTCCCTGCATCTCCTCTTCAGCAAAGTCACTCCCACCTTCAATTCCTTGGCTGCTTTTGTTATTGGGAGGTTAAAGTACTGCTTTATATCCTCCAATTCCAAAACATCAGACTTGATCTTCATCTGTGTACTACATCTCCCTCTATTACTTGTCCCTCTCGTACAACTAATGTCTGATGTGCCCCAACTAGGATACCCACTTTCAATCTTCACTGAAATTTCATCATCGCTCAAATCAGGTGTAGGCATATCAGAGTAGTCGAAAGAATCCACGATTGTTGAAAGGGGTGTTTCATATAGCACCAGAGCATTACAATGAGAAGATGAATAAGCAGCAGCACTTTCAGTCATCATGGAAGCTTCATGGTGATCAAAAACACTCGGGACATTGCTCGAGTTGCCAAAGGATTCTACCATTGTTGAAATGGGCTTTTTATCAAACACAATAGAATCACATTGAATCGATGAAAAACCAGAACTTCCAACCATCATTGAAACTTCATGCTGACCAACATCACTTGGGACATTGTTGTTCAAAGATTCCACCATTTCTCTAAGAAGCATTTCATCAAAGACCAAAGAATCACAGAGAGATGATGAAAAACCAGAGCTTTCAATCATAGCATGGTGACCCAAATTAGTTGAGTTGATCAAATAATCAAAAGAATCCACCATTGTTGAAATGGGCTTTTCATCAAACAACGCTGAATCACATTGAGTCGATGAAAAACCAGAACTTCCGATCATCATTGAAACTTCATGCTGACCAACATCACTTGGGACATTGTTGTTCAAAGACTCCACCATTTCTCTAAGAAGCATTTCATCGAAGACCAAAGAATCACAGAGAGATGATGAAAATCCAGAGCTTTCAATCATAGCATGGTGACCCAAATTAGTTGAGTTGATCAAATAATCAAAAGAATCCACCATTGTTGAAATGGGCTTTTCATCAAACAACACTGAATCACATTGAGTCGATGAAAAACCAGAACTTCCGATCATCATTGAAACTTCATGCTGACCAACATCACTTGGGACATTGTTGTTCAAAGACTCCACCATTTCTCTAAGAAGCATTTCATCGAAGACCAAAGAATCACAGAGAGATGATGAAAAACCAGAGCTTTCAATCATAGCATGGTGACCCAAATTAGTTGAGTTGATCAAATAATCAAAAGAATCCACCATTGTTGAAATGGGCTTTTCATCAAACAACACTGAATCACATTGAGTCGATGAAAAACCAGAACTTCCGATCATCATGTCACTTGGGTCATTGCTAGACTCACCAAAAGACTCCAACACTGTTGTATGAGGCTTTCCATCAAGTACGTTATTAAAATCACAGAGAGGTGATGATGAAAAAGTATTAGCAATGTCCAAAGCTGTGTAGTTCCGGAGGCTAAAATCTTCAAGTCCTTGATAACCCATGTGGGGAATTTGGTTGTAATCTTCAGGTAATGGCAAATCCACTGAATTGAATCCATGATCAATCTGTGGAGCCTCAAACATGGAAGTAGTACTGCTACACAAACAAAGTAACACACCCATGAACAACATTACACAACTAAAACTCATTGCATTGATAGAACAAGAAGAACATAACCTTCAAATGCAGAGAGGAAAACACAGAGCAAGTCAGCAACTTAATGTGACCAAAGAAATGAACTTGCAGCAAAATCAAAGATAAAAAAGCTTACTTTGGCAATGGGTCTTGATAGTAGTACCCAAAGTAGTCACATTCAAGTGGGTTTTCTTCAATCTTTGGATCAACAAGTTGTTGGGTATGGTACTCCATTTGACAATTGACAGAGGCTAATGGTGTACGTAGTGAGTTGAGCGAGTTTGGATTGAACTCGGGAAGAAGAAGAATGAGGGTTTATATTGGGAAGGAGAGGGGTTTAATTAGGAGTTCGTGTACAAAGGGGTTACATTTTCGGTGTTTAATTACTAATTGTGGGTATTAATTAGTGAACAATTACCAATCAAGAGGGGGGGGGGGGGGGGGCATCTAATAATGGCTTAATTACCATCATTAGTGTGTATGTATGTATGTATCTGTTAAGTAAAATGGTATGGTTGCGGACTTAATATTTGTTTTAGATTTTGTTCAGTACTTTTTTCTTAGTTTACATGTTTAGGAAAATGGTACCAGTTGTCATATAAGATAACTTCGCTCTCACTTTAAGGTGAGACTCACACATATGGGTCGACGTTTCGTAGTAGAGATGGCATAAAAATCCATGGGTATGGGTAATCATGGGTAAAATATGTATTGGGTTTAAATTATGGGTAATGGGTATACTCATTTTCAACCATGGGTGGGTAGGGTATTTTAAAAAAAACCCATGGGTTTAATAAATTGGGTATGGGTAATACCCGTGGGTACCCATATTTAACTATATACTATAGCGCCTCGCGCTGGATACTGTGCTTGAGAACAGTGCGGCTTTTGTCTTTTTCTTCTCTCTCTCTCGCTCGCGCTCGGGTTTGGGCTTGGGCTTTTTCTTCGGTCTCTCGCGTCTTCTTCCCGTCGAAGGTGCTAGAAAAAGTGAGAGAGGAGCCGGTTGGGCTGCTGCTTCCTTTCTTTCTTCATCTCCCTGCTTTCTTCTCTTCTCACGTTCTCTCGCCCAAGATCTCTCTCTGCTGATCCTTTGCTCCTCTCTCACCCGATCTGTTTTCCTCTCCGGCTCTCTATCTCTCCCAGATCTCAAATTCTGGGATTTGTATTGATTCAATTGCAGCGGGATTGGCCCAGTGTATCAGATCGCTCCTCCGGTAAGTTTTGAAGTTTCGATTGTTGTTCTAGAATTTTGTGTGCATAAAGTCAATTGTTGTTCGCGTCTTCTTCCCCTCCAAGGTGCTAGAAAAAGTCAGAGAGGAGCCATATCGGTTTCTTTTGCAGGTTTGCCCTACATATATCGATTTCTTCCCATCTCGCCGTCCTCTTCTCTCACGCTCTCTCTTCCCGCTTTCTCTTCTGTTCAGCTCCCATCGATCGATATATCTTTGCTCTCTCTTATCTCGCCGTGTTGACAGAGATCGAAATCGAAATCGAAAATTTTGGATTGGGGTTTTTGCAATTGGTGTTTTTGGGTTTGGTATTTAGGTGTTGTGAATTTAAAAAATTCAAAATGTTTCAGCTGTGCTCATGCGAAAGCTGTGTAATCTCAGGGAGTTCTATTTTTCAATAGGTGTGTCTATGTTCAAGTGATGTTCATGTTTGTTTTAATATTTTTTAGTTATTTTTTCATGTTTCTGCTTACATTTGTTGTGTTATTTTGTGAGCTGGGATGGGATTTGGTGTTGTTTGTCCTCAATGTTTTAGGCATTGCCTAAGGTCGTTCTTGAAGTTGCGGTCTCATGTCATTTTTGTTAAGATGTCAAAACGTTAAACTCATCACAGCTAATCTGTTTAGTTGGTTTTCATGTAAGCAGCTAATCTATTTGTGCTTTGTGTGATTGGGTGCGCCTATAGTTTCTGACCATTTCCAAAAAAATTGAAGTTGCGTAATTGTGATGCAAAGAGTTGCAGACATGCAAACAATTATCTATAGAACTGAAATGTGATTAGTTTATTTTTGTACTATGACAATTGATTATATGATTATCAATTTCATTTTGGTTAATCCACCAACACTTCCTGCAGCAGAAAAGGAGGAGCTTCCATTTAGCAACTATTTACAGAGCTAGGTTAGGTGTCGGGGATGCTTGCATTTCATTATGTGATTAATTCTGAGTGTTTAGAATTCATGCAGCCATTTCATTTTCACATTACCAGACTATGTAACTGCTTACTTTATCTATCATCTGCTTCTTGCATATCTTCACCTGATTTGGTGCAGTAGTGTACTATAGTTCTGTAGCCTATATGAACTTTCGATAACAAATAAGTTTTGCATTATATTTGCGCTCTATACATGCGAGTCTCTGCAAATCCTTTACAACATGATTTCATCATAATACTCGGTTGTAGATCTTGCTTAAATTTCTTTTGGTGTTGGATGCACTTCCGTGAAATTTTTTCTCACTTTCCTCATATATTCTTTGATTTCTTAGTTTATGGGTCAACCTCCTGAACTTTCTTTTTGGTGCTCTGGTTTTCGAACTGAAGAAGTTAGCTGAATTGGGCAAGAGTTTAAGGGAAGACTATCAAGAGCTTTCAATAGGTAGGTTTCTGTGTATGGACATGTTGTCTTAGAAAATGAATCACCCTACTATGAACAATGCTGATAATTTTTTTGTTGCCCACTGGCGTGTTGGATTTCAGGTCTCTTCTCATAATCTAAACATATCATCCCAAAGTATGGCAAACCAGTTCTGCAATGCTCTCCTCCAATTTGTGATAGGTGAGCTCTCTTAATTTCTCCCTTCCTGTTTGGATATAATTTCTCTTAACTTTGATTTTAACAATCAGATTGCCTACCAGCCTTGGAGGTGACTCTTTCATTGGACAAGGAATCTGTTAGGAGGACAAGAGATGATACAGGGACCTGCAGTTTCTGGGGAATCGCATATGATTAAATTATTAATGAGAGATCTCCGAATTGGAGTACGTATCATTCTTAATTGAAGTTTTCTTCTTTGCATATCATTTTTCTTCAATAAACATTGGTCGATGATGTTTCCTTAGCCTTTTCTATTCAGGTACACAAGCTGGGCTTTCCCATAGCAAAGTTGTGGACTTGAGGCTGCAAAATGTGCATAAAAGCGTGCCGGATAGACACATTAAGTAAGCACCATATTCTCCTGTTGCTAAACTAATAGCATTATGTCAATTTTTTTTGGACATTTGCGGAATTTTGTCTATTGCATTGTCCATGGACCTGAAATATCAAATTCATTTTAAATGGACATTTGCATTTTCAACAACAAATTCATCATGATCACAGGGTTTATATTGGAAACCCCTATCCATAATCAGTCAATAAGAAATTATGTATATCCATTCATGTTAAAATGGTAACAGGTTGCTTCTTAAGATCCCATGAGCAATATACATCTGTCTTGCTGATTTACATAATAGTTTTTCTCATTTCTAAGCTTTTAATTTGCAGGAAGCTAGAGCATTATTTGGAAGTTTTGAATATAGTAAAGGGGACATAAAAGTTGGAGGAATAGCTGTTGTTGCAGTGACTCCATAGATTAAACTCACCCTTTACTGGATTTGTATCTATAAGTGCTGTCAGCTTACTTCTGAAAGCATATTTCTTGAAGCAAATTCATTGCAGTCTTGGGAGGTTTACATGTATCTATCATAGGCTGATTTTATTTTTGTTCTTCTTTGTAGAATCTACGATCTTATTATATTGTAAATTTTTGAATTTCAAATGGGGGAGTTTACATTCTGGTAATTTGTTTAGTGATAACAAAATATAAATGGTTTCCAAATTCCAAGACATTTACTAATAACAGCAGTGCTAAACCATCTGGACTGAAAATAATTCTTTGTTGTACCATGATTATGAGTTCTGTTACATTGGGACATGAAGATTTAAGGAAGGAGATTTTTTCTTGAACTTTCTAAATGTTTATTAGACATCATTGCATGACTGAAATTTTCTTCTTTTTTGGTTCTTACAAAGTTATCCTGCAATCCACAATTTAAGTATTCAGAAGAACCACATTCAGAGAATTGTCAGGGAAGACAAATAGGAGTACTCAGTGAACAGTGATAATGTGAATTAGGATTTTACTCTGATTGTACTTTGTCAGCCTAAAAATCTGTTATTACTTAATACTTATTGCCAACTCACTGGAGATCTTTTTTTATATGTTCACATTAGTCAGTAGTGTGCTTAGGCTTGAACATATGATTGTTCATTCAAATTTATATATCGTTATCTATCACATTTAACTATTTATTATAGGCGCTGGCGCCGCTTACTGTTAGCATTCCGAACAGTGCCTTTCCGTTTGTGTCCTCGCTCTTGGCTCCGTCAAATCCCACATGTGCCCATCACCGATCTTTGCCGCGTGTTCTTTCGCTCAACCACCACGTTTGTTCCTCAAGATCGACGCAGCTTTGTTCCTCTCTCAAAAAAGACTGCAGCTTCCATTTCTTTTCTTTCATTGGAGAGACTGAAAGAGAGCAAGTCCGGGGTCGTGGTTTCACTCAAGCATCTTTTGGGTAAACTCAGGTTTCCTTCAGATTGCGAGAAAAGATCTTCTGGGTTTTTTTTCCTTCCTTTTTGTGATCGATTTCTTTTGATGTTTGCAGATTCTGTGATCGGTTTATGTTGACGGAGGACTTTTATGAAGCTCAGCATTTGCAATTGGTAATACATGTTATCCCTTTTTGTTTCAGAATTAGAATCAATATTTGTCCTCTTTATCTTTTCTTCTTAATCGGCGGCTTCTTCCGCATCTATAAGTTAGATTTTGCAGAGAAGCATGTAACAACAACCAGTTTGTTCATCGTCTGACCATGCCGGGTTAGTTGTTGATCAGTCTTTGAAGTTTTAATAGCTTTATGGTACATGACTTACTCTTGCAATGATTTGAAATTTATTGACATTGACTTTTTTTAGTTGTGTTAGGATTTTGGGGTGTGGGAGCTGTTGACTAAAATAGTGGCCTGTGATTTACTATTGTTACTCGGTTCTGATCTCAGTGATCGAGTCTCAGTTTACAGCATTGTGTGAGTATTGAGCTGTCAAAGTGAATTTATGATATGGAAAACATATTTTGTATCACTTTTCTCCTGTATATTAGGGTCATATTTTGCCTCTTATATGTTAATATATATGATGTTTTGTGATCCTTCAGAATGATAACAGTGGAGTGTACACTAAGTTCAAATAACGTAGTTAATTAAAATTGAGTGCTCTGTTGTTATTGCAAGACTAGAAGTATATAACTACACATATATTAATTATGAGACCAGTAATTAGGTGGTACATTAATAAGTTAATACCATATTGTCATAGTAGAACAAATTGCAATATGTAGCTGAGCTAGAATGCTTTTTGTATAACAATATAGAATACCGTATTATCATATATATATATATATATATATATATATCAGAACAGGTTGAAGTAAATAGTTCGGCTGCAATGCTTTCTTAGATAATAATTATTATAGTTAGTTGTGGTGTACTGTTTCGTGATTGGTTGCTAAATTTCGATATTTTTTTTTTGGTTTATTCTGGTGCATGTCTTATGCAAAGTTTGATCTTTTGAATTTCTGCTACTGTTTTTTCTTTCGGTATTATCCTTTCTGTTGGGTTCTTCTTTTTATTTAGGTTTGTCTCTATTTCATGTTTCTAAATTCATCAAATGTGTATCCATAGGTGTGTCCACGGTTGCAGGTGGTGTGGGGACTGACAAAGTGGATGCATCTTTTGGTTGAGGCAAGAAATGGGAGGAAGCAATTAGATACTCAAGTCTCAATGTCCCATATGGATGCTAATAACACTCTTTCCAAAAACTGCAAGTGCTGCTTTTTTTGTTGTTGTTATTCTATTTCGTTTTTTACTGCATCTTTAATTTTGCTGTGTTTAATAGCAACTGTATTTACAGCAGTGTTACTACAAAATGATAAAAGACATATCAGCAGAATTAAGGAAGCATTTATCTGTTTTCATGTATTAATGCATGTATAAAATGTATGACTGATGTTGTTACTCAATTTCAGAGGGAAACGATTTGGAAAGCCGTCAGTCTTGATTGATCTACTGCCTAAAGGTTTAGCTCTTATGCAGGACAGCCTTCCTTTTGTAGTGTTAGTATCAGTTATAATTTAAGATGCAGTTTTTACTCAACATTTCCCTTTTTGCAGATTTGGGGAACACTGTGGTTTTAGGTTGTTTAGCTACCTCAGATTCAGGTATGAATCTTCAAACAATGTGAGATGGATCAAATTATGTTCTATGTCAGATTGAACTTCATGTTTCAGAGTTGATTTAAATATACATTTGGAATGCTTCTAAAAACATTTAAGTTTTATAATAATGTGATCCTGCTAATTCATTCCGATCTGCAATATTGTCAGTGCTTCAAACTGAACTCAAATATTCTATTTTAGCTTTTTGTTGTTGTTATTCTCTTTCGTTTTTTACTGCATCTTTAATTTTGCTGTGTTTAATAGCAACTGTATTTACAGCAGTGTTACTACAAAATGATAAAAGACATATCAGCAGAATTAAGGAAGCATTTATCTGTTTTCATGTATTAATGCATGTATAAAATGTATGACTGATGTTGTTACTCAATTTCAGAGGGAAACGATTTGGAAAGCCGTCAGTCTTGATTGATCTACTGCCTAAAGGTTTAGCTCTTATGCAGGACAGCCTTCCTTTGGTAGTGTTAGTATCAGTTATAATTTAAGATGCAGTTTTTCCTCAACATTTCCCTTTTTGCAGATTTGGGGAACACTGTGGTTTTAGGTTGTTTAGCTACCTCAGATTCAGGTATGAATCTTCAAACAATGTGAGATGGATCAAATTATGTTCTATGTCAGATTGAACTTCATGTTTCAAAGTTGATTTAAATATACATTTGGAATGCTTCTAAAAACATTTAAGTTTTATAATAATGTGATCCTGCTAATTCATTCCGATCTGCAATATTGTCAGTGCTTCAAACTGAACTCAAATATTCTATTTTAGCTTTTACAGAAGATTTGAATGGCAGAATCATTTTTCCATTTATAGTAATGGAGTAGAAAGATTGTGTTTTTCCTGCCATTGTTCATAATGATACACATATATTAATGGTCTCCATTTAAAATGAATATAAACATGTGTACAGCTTGGTTTACACAGTTGCAATGATAATTACTATATCATCTTTCCTTTCTTACATTTTGTATCATCATTTTCTTAAAGTTTTAGGTGAAATACATATGACTAGCCACCGCTTTGTCCCTGCCTCATTGAGCACATTTATCCTCACACTTCAACCTATTTGTTCTGTCTACTCTTGCCATGAGCAATTTAAGATTTTTGGTCGAGTATAGCTGTCAAAGTGTCTATGGTCTCACTTTCTGGGTTCTGTTCTGCTGTGGTCCAGTGTCAGCATCCAAATTTTACCTTTGATGAATGTAGTTTGGACCGGATATGTTCCATAGTCTTTTTCAAGCTCATACAAACACAAATTCCCTGAACAAGTAATTAGAAGAACATAATTTACTATTCTTGAACTGCATTACATAGATTGCCTATATTAATATGTTAGCGTTTTACATCTCTACAATTGCAACAAAATAAGGCTATATGCTTTCATTGCTATTGTGGCACATACCTCATGATGAACCAAATAATGCAAACATCAGTGTTCTCCATTCAATCAAATACCCTTTGTGGTCAGCAACCTTTTAATCTTATGTTTCTATTTTATATCTGCAAGCACTGGATTTAGTTACCAATCGACTAATACTGTGTATAGAGTTAATAGCAGATGCAGCCTTGAAATATCGAAATCTAGATTAAACTGTTGAGGATATCAAGTGGGAGTTTTGGAATTTGGATGTTTTGTGTTTGTTAATTGTATGATTAAACTGTAGTTGTTACTTAAAACAATCTAATTCTTTCATCGAAATACCTACTGCTTTCTTTATTCTATCTTATTTCTTACATTAGATGAAACACTTTCACCTTTTACTGCCTGTTTAACCTTCTATAATTTCTCCCTCTTTGGATTTTAGTGCTCATTCGAGAAGGGTGAAGGAAGCAAGAGTAAGCTAAAGTCAAAACAGGAGTAAAAGGCCTTGCTCCTGTTCTTTTGCAGGCAACCAACAATAATTTTGCCTACGATTTTGTGTAAGTATGATCGACTGTGAACGTCCAGATTTACAACCTTTGCTGTTATAATGTATTAGCTGGCATTAATAATATTTTGGTGCTTTATGGCGTGTGGGTTATCATTATTTTTTGGTTTGATCACCTATGATGTGCAGAAGATAGGTCTACAACATGTCTATCTATCATAGAGAGTATTGTATTCTGATCTGGGTGCTTTTTGATACAATCATGGTTTGATTCTATCATGCCCAAAAGATGCATCCCTTATATGTATATTTCATGCTATTCTATAAATCAATGGTTTGCAAATAAGTCATTCCTGTCATTACCTGTATTTCTGAGCATAGTTGCTATCGTCGTCACTTAACTTAGACCATCAAAACAATGCCGTGACTTATTAGGTCATTATTGGCATCACTCATCGTTTGACCCGCGGCAACGCGCGGGCATTCTACCTAGTTACACCCAAAAACCCTATAATCTATCTTCTCTGTTCTCAACACCATGTACTTGTCTGAAAAGCCTCACCCAATTGATTTTCACAAAAACGACGAAGCAGACATGATGATCGAGGTGGTCTCGAGTGAGGATCTCTCGCAGACCCATCACCCAAATCATCATCAGCATCATCAGCAGCCTAACCAATTGCTGCTACTGGGTGACAGCAGCGGGGAGGACCACGAAGCGAAGCCGCAGCAGCAGAAGAAAAGAGCCGAGACATGGGTGCAGGACGAGACTCGGAGTCTGATAGCTCTGCGGAGAGAGATGGACGGCTTGTTCAACACTTCCAAGTCGAACAAGCATTTGTGGGAGCAGATTTAGGCGAAAATGAGGGAGAAAGGGTTCGACAGGAACCCGAATATGTGCACTGATAAGTGGAGGAACTTGCTTAAGGAGTTCAAGAAGGCTAAGCATCATCAGGATAAGGGGAGTGGGTCGGCCAAGATGTCGTATTATAAAGAGATTGAGGAGATTTTGAAGGACAGGAACAAGAATGGGCAGTATAAAAGTCCTACTCCACCCAAGGTTGATTCTTTCATGCAGTTTTCGGATAAAGGTATTGGTCCTTTACTCCTTTACTAAATGTGGTTTGTATAGTTTGAGCTAAGTGATTCAATATTGGTGAAAGAATTTGGGTTCCAGTTTGCTTTGACTTGTGTTGTTAGAGGGTGTACATATTTGAATTCATGTTCTCCCAATTGGTGGTGTTTAGTGCTTACTGTTACTATGAAACAGATTGGTGGAAATTCAATGAACTAGGGGTGCTCTTGGTATCTTGAACTTATAAATGTTACTGTATCTGGAATTTGGTCTTCAAAGTGCTGAGTTCTATGCTTCTTGGAGTGGTAGCGTTTAGTTATGATTAATCTATATGGACACTATTAAGATATGAAAAATATCGAAAAGTTATCTGATATTATATGGATTTTGAACTGCTCTGGATTGTTGGGGATAGGCGTAGGCTTAGGCCTGGATTGTTTTTCATACGACATTGCACTTAACTACGATTCACACTTTCAATTCATCTTTTGCTTAAATAAATGGACGGAGATATTGGGGAAGAAGTGGTAAAAGAATTTCTGGATTGACAAGTGGTATGGGTTTGGAAATGTACTCCTTTTGTTGTGATTTTTTGTATATGATATACTCATAAAAGGTAAATAAGGTTCTACCACCGTAGTGCATTGGAGTTGTCTTTCTATTGTCTTCTGATTGTTGATCATAGAGATGTTATTTAAAATACTGGTAGAATCCTGTAAACAAGGAATTATTTCATATGGAATTACTTTCCTTCTAATGTTCTTTAGCCTTTTTTGCTTTGAAATTTCTGCTAATGTGCTGTCGTTCCTACAATGGAAAAGTTGGCAACAAAAACTATGCCGTCGTCCTTCTGTCACAAACCCTTTCTGTCTCCATTATGTTTTGATAACATTAGAAAGATCATTGATTCATTTCTTGATTATGCAGGGATGGAAGATACAAACATTTCCTTTGCACATGTGGAAGGTAGCTGCTTATGTAATTTGAGTTTCAATACTCTACTTGCATGCATCTATTTCATCATCTAACTTCGCCTGCCTACTCATAAACACTTTATAAATTGGTTGCTTACAAGCTATCAGGAATTAAACAGGAGATTAAGGTTAAGCAGATGCAGGTATTTATAGTTTTGATATGAAAGTATAATTTCTTACAAAAGTAAGAAAGAAAATCCATGTAGGATATTGTTATCATTACAATAGACAGAAATCAAAGTCTAATGAACACTCATCAAGTGATAACTACCATAAAATAACAAGTGAAAATATTGGCAATGCTGACTTGATGCTGAATGTCCAAATTTCAGGTATGGCCGTGAAAGTTTGCCTGTATGATGAGCCAGACAACATACCGGTACATACAGAGGAGAAGATTTTTTACACTGAAGATGATTATGGTGAATTCCTAACCCGTCGTGGGTGGACATGTTTGCGGGAGTTTGATGGGTATAGAAATATTGAAAATATGGATGATCTCGGACCTGGTGCAATATATCGTGGTTTAAGTTGAGGGCAAAGCATGTGTCTTTATATTATTTTCTCCTTGGATGCGGGTGGATTTGGTGTGTTCAATTATGTAGATTACTCCATTTGTACAGTAGATAGAACAATAACCAAGAGCTGGTACATATTCTGTTCTTGCACATAACCTGTAAATGTCTTTGTTTTGAGTTACAAATTGGGATGTGAAATCCACACACCCCAAATTAGATGTACAAAATGGAGATCTGGGAAATTCGATTTTTTTTTAATAAAATACAAAATTGGTAACGGGTGGGTAAGGGTTTTACCCATTTAAAAATGGGTGGGTAATTACCCAAACTCAGTACATAGTATAACGGGTATTACCCACTGGGTATTTACCCATAAACTAATTTGGGTGGGTATAAACCCACGGGTTTTACCCATTGGGTAGAAATGCCAACCTTATTTCGTAGTGCGAGTGTTGTTATATTCAGCAAATTGCACCTTATAATTTTCGCTTTTTGTTTCCATGATTTGGTGTTTCTAGGTTGTTGATAGAATGCTCTCGAACTAATTATATTTTTTTACTAAACATTTTTTAGTTCAAATTGTCCGAAATGTTTTTCGTTCTAGTTTATTTTTGTTGTAATTTTTGGTTCTTTATCTGAATGAATTCATTCGTCATATATTCATGTATTTGGATTACATGTATATATAAATATACATGATCGACATGAATATTAAATGCTTGGCAAAAGGAACAAATTGAAGATTGATGAGAGGAGGTTACTATACGATTAACGAGGTTTTGAGGGCATAAATTCCCATGAAGAGTATCTTATTTACGAATCTATTGAACAAAATCATAGACGGCTGAAACTGTTATGGCTTTGGCTATTAATCATCTTCATTATTTTGATAATAATTTCCCACAAGTAGGTACTGACTAGTCCATAGCCACAAGTACTAAAGATAGACAATGTAGATGAAATTTTTATAGAAATTCGATTAAAATGATTACGACCTGATCATGTTTAAGATTTTTACTTAAACAAGAAGATATGCTTTCTTTGAAAAATTAGCTAGTATCATAGATTCATAGAGATACTCGAATTTAATTTGATTCATTCAAAACGATATTTGAAGTACTTCCAACTCTTACATGACTACAAGATTGAAATTCGATAGTTGATTTTGTTTGGATCCTCACGGGTTTGCTTATGTTGATTTTGTTCTTCTAAGTTCTGATAGTTGCTCATATCTTCACAATATATATATATATATATATATATATATATATATATATATATATATATATGTATATCTCTCTCTCTACTGGTGGTTGCTCACACAATTTAATCAACAGTTTAATTACAAGAAGGTGTTGAACTTCTTCCACTCCCACTACTATTGCTCTCAAGACCTTTTGTTTCTGTTTCTTGACCAATATCAGAACTACTCTTTTCACCATCAGCATCATTGTTGCTAGGCAATGTTGTTGATCGCGATGAAGAACGCCGACTACGCACTTCACCATCACTACTACCTGAACCACCCTCTGTTGCCTTCTCAACCAAAACAATAGCAAAGTGAAGGTTGTTTCCCACATCTCGAAATGACCAAACTTGGATCACATCATCTTTTTCGAGTTGATTTTTCTGGTGAACTTCATTCCAACCTGATTTCAATACATAACTTGAGCTAACATTGCCATTGTTCTTATTCATGTTCCACTGCCTCAAAGTTAAACTTTCTTCCTCCAGTTTGGGACTTATAACCGAAACCGGCCAGTCATGTTGTGATGCTAGAAACTTTATCTCATCCTCGTCCAAGAAACTCTCCGGTTTGATTTGCTTCAGAGGCATTGACAATCGGCTTGCGCTATCAGTCAGATCAGTCGAGAACAAACGCTTCTCTATCACCAGAGTCATCTTGGCCTTTTCGAAACTCTCAATACCTTCCAAAGTTTCAATCTTCATTTTCAAGTCTTCAGGCAAGTCATTAGGATCAGTACTATATCTTGGTGTTCTGATCATATGCTCCTTATTCGGCATCTTGAATCCCAACCTCTTTGCCTTCTTACTCTTCATATTCTTCTTCTTCGGCTTCAAACTCAAATATTTATGATCACCCTCACCACCGTCACTACTCTTCTTCTTCTTTGTCAACCCATTTTTTTCATGAAACCCCAAATCATAGCTCGTCATATGATTTGCCCTAGAAGAGGGCTTTTCTCTTCTTATTGTGCCAACCGAGTATACTGCATGCACTACCAGTTCGTTACCCACCGGGGAATTTGGCTCTTTATTAGTTTTCTTCTGCTGTTTCAATTGAGAACCCTTGTCATGATCATCAACATCGTCCTCTCGACTTCTTTTAATCTTGAGGGTAGTACTACTTCCACCTCCCATAAGTCCCATACGAGCTTGGATCTTCTTCCTCCTTTCCCTCAGTTTCTCCCGTGCAACACAAGCAACCTGACCTAATATATCCAAGGTCGAACCAGGTCGTAGTTGTTTGCTTGTGAAGTCTTCCATACTCAATAGCTGCACCATTTCCTGGTTTTTGACTGCAGAGATTAAAGAAAGGTAAATTTATGGATACTGTAGTAACAAACACAACATATAAATTTATACAGGGCTTTCCCGTACCGTATATGATATGTGAATGCCCAAGTAAACTTGGTAATCAAGTAAGTCAGGGAAAAGGAACCTAAACCTTGACAATCAAGGTAACCATAGTTAAACTAGACTTCGTCGAACGTGGGCTGGTGGTCCATTGGTGACGAAACTTGGTTGTGGGCTTCAGGGGTTGCAGCCCATGCAAATTCTGTGATGATCTGTTCCAACCTATTTGTCTCGGCCCAATTTGAGTGGAAATGTGTGATCTAATCAGTTCTTTCCAAAATCAAGTTCCTAGGGAAGTACCATATTACCAAATCAGACCAAGCCATAGATACATGCATATTCCTAACAAAATTGTGTAATGTGTAAATGTCATCTTCGATTTATGTGTATCAACTGAGCAACTCTATGATGCTATCTGAGTTATGTGACCGCAACATAGTCAGTTTAACTGTTTGAGAAACACTGCTCTCCTTAGATTGGGGAGTCTTTTGCAGCTGTTTATAGGGGCGCCATGCTGCTTACAAAGCTTGAGCTACCCTCTGTTTGATTCATTGCTCCGAACAGAGCTGGGGCAAAGCCACCAGAAATTAGAGACAACATACCATCTAGGGTAATGTGAGTTTTATACAACTTGATGCGGCCAACTTCCATACCATAACAAAGTTGATGAAACGTACTAAACACAATAAATTGAACAGATTACAAATTGAGAAACAGATGAAGTCACTCAAACTATCACACAACAAGCACACAAATCGTATTAAGATTATAAACCAAAACGTGTCTTATTTCAAACACCAACACCATGAGTTCAGCTGTTCAGGTTCCAAAGAAATGTAGTACAGCGCGCAGCAGCATTGCAGATTCATTCTGGAAGCACCTCCAGTGGCTGCATGCTCTTTTTACAACTCTTCAAATCTGCACCTTCATTATATCACCAAACAGAAACGAAATAAGGTACTAAGACAGAAAGGAAAGAATACAATATCTTGAATCAAATGCAGTTAGCGCGAAATGATTTTGATGGTGCATACTTAATTGTGCCAAGAGATTGAGGGTAAAAGAACATATATAAGAATATCACACCAAGTAGAACTGGTAATTGTTACCTGATCATCGATATCATCGGCACCTTCATCATCAGAGTCGTCAAGATGAATCTTAGGGACATGTTTGATCTTGGACCAATCCTCACCTGTTTCTCTTTTGCATCTTTTTCTCAATGCAGGACACCGTACAATATACAACTCTCTCAACGCAGTGAGACAATGCATGCCTTGAGGTAAAGCAGACATGCGGAGGAGGAATCACCAACAGATGGATTGACTTAGCCCAACACAAAGCCACCAGTCAACACAGTTTTACCGACACCCTTCATACTTAATCACTACGATAACAACACGCACCCTCCCGAGAGGCGCTGGCCCAGTGTATATAGTCCCACACATAACAAAGGCAACCTTATTTTGATCTCCAAGATCAACAAATGTGGACGACAGTCGAGAAGCATTTTTAATCAAGTTACGGACCAAGTAAGGACCCCCCCCCCCCCCCCCCCCCCAAAACAGATTTCGTGAGGGATGCTTATATCGCCGGTATCATCATCCTCTGCTAATCGAGAGACATATATCAGGCGCTGATAACGAAAGGAGAACATGACCTTATCATGTGTACCGTTCAAGTCCAAGACTAAAGCCCTGCCATCGAAGGGAAAAGGCTCACCATCGAACAAGGAAGGCATCACTCTCCATTTCTTTTCCTTCTCATTTACGTCAAAGCAAATAATGGGAACGTGAGGGGCTAGAGACAATAACGCCGGGTTCGAGATTAAGATCTTGGATCCAACAACAACACAAGCAAAGCTATCAAGACTCATATAGTTTACAAGACAACTGCAATTGTCATGTCCCTGCAAGTAAACTTCAGGTTCCGGCAGAACCTAACATTCACGAGAACCGATATTGTGTACCTCGAAAGTGCTTTCATGAGGACGACTGGGTCTACCGAAAAAACAATAGAGATTTCCGTTCACCTCAAAGATCAAGGAACTACTTTTCGCCCTCGGGAAACTCCAATCAAGCTTTTGCCAAATTGTAGTCTCCGGATCAAAACTCCAGACCTGTCCACTAGGCGTAATGGGAGACCGCCACTCTGGTGTTTCCCTATCTGGTTGGCAAACCAAGCCGCCAGCGAAGATGATTTGGGAGCCGTAGGAACAGCAAATCATAGCATATGGCATATTCTTCTCTTTGGCGCCACAGCTTTCACGGACTTTTTCCCCGGTGTGGAGCCAAGCCCGGTGGCGCCACTGAGATTCCAGTTTGATTTTGGGGGCGCAATGCTCGCACTTGGTTGTTTCGCAAGTTTCGATGCTAAAGTGACAAGAGCATTGCAATAACTCGGAGAATTTGATGGTGCGGATGACGTAACCTCCTCTTTGATAGTTGATTTCTTCGATACATAGATACAGCTCCTTCTCATTCTTCATTGAGGAAACCCTTTCCAGATCTCCCTTAGGAACTTGGGTGAGCTGCTGGTCATTAGCATATCCAGCTCCACAACCACCATCCCACTGCATCGAGTCTGGTTGGTTCTGAATCAACAAAGAAAAGGCTGTTAACATGCATCAACGAAAAAAGCTAAGGAGGATAAAATGTCGTAATAAACAACCTGTTGGATTGTAAGACTAGGGCCGACATATCCTTGTTGATACATGTTAGGATGAGTTAGAGGCATGTACGTAAGCTTCAAACGCTTGTCAACATCGGTTTCCATATAGTCAGCAGGACTTAAATCATTCGACTTTGCATGATCTGGCTGGTTTTCTGTGTAATTTGGAAAAGCCTCCCCCGCATCTCCACAAACATTCGGGTAGACAGCTGCATAAGATGAGAGAACGTAAGCACTGGTATAGGCAGTTGTAAAAACATATGCACTAAATAACATTTCCCCAACCTGAGTAGCTTGCTTTCCAAATCCTACGGTTGAATATTCCTGGCTACTTATAATGTATAGGATGCATGCACATGAACATAATTATATAATTTTAAAACATTAAGAGTGGATGAAGTACAAGTTGGTAAAATGCATACATTGCAGATGAGGCCGCTTTTTAGTAACAAGAGGGTTTTGGGAGTCCTTATCGTAGAGCTGAATCACTGCATTGGCATCCATCATTTCACCATCGACATCATAGCCAAAGAAAGAGCAACCTCGGTAAGTAGAATCCAAGCGCCACAATGTACCGCAGTCATCAGTGTCCCAACTCAGACAGAATATCTCATAATAGGAGTTGGGCATCCGCTCACCATCGTACGAATCCAAGACAAACTCAGCGTCGCCGTGAGAAGCAAACTCCACAAAACCATAATCTAGCGGCAATCCTGTTCGCCGATTGCACAAAACCGTTGCAGCCACAACCTACAATCACCCAAAAGTTTAATTTTTGCTCAAAAGCTAGCCCTAAATAAAAATAGAGATACCTTTGCGTTGTCACAGAAGCAGTGGAAGAGATAGATCTCATCCATCGTCGGCGCCAGCCCGTCGACCCCTATGGAGCGAATCTCATCGGCTGTCGTCTCAAGTTGCTGCATGGTGGCTCAAGAAGATCTCCGATTAGGGTTTTTGGCTGTTCACAGATAAAATCTAATTATTAGGTATCAAGTTGCTGCATGGTGGCTCAAGAAGAGGGTTAATTTTTTGGTGGTTCACAGATAAAATCTAACTTGTCTTGGGTTGGGCCCGAGCCCAATTCCAGGACTGCAGCATGATCAGTGCGAGTAGATTAATAGGACTTGAGAGTACTCATGTGTATGCATCTCTATGATGCTTTCATGGGACTTGAGATTACTGCAGCATGATCAGTGCGAGTGACACTGCCCTCCTTATACCAGGGAGTCCTTTTGTAGAATTTGTATTCCGTTGATCAATATTGTTTACACAGTAGGTTTATATTTAGTACAACAAGACTTGGTAATCAAGAAATAAACATATACAGAATATATACAGAATCTAACTTTGTAATTTAAAAGATTTAGGACTTGATTTGAGGCACAGAGAGAATCTTGCTAACACCTTCAGACCTTTGAAGCTGTTTATGGCGGCGCCATGCTACTTGCACAGCCTGAGCTGCCTTTGGTTTGCGTAATTGCTCCATACCAGAGCTGGGGAAAAGCCACCAGAACTTGGAGACTACATTCTTCAAGTCATTGGCCCTAAGAGCAAACACTTCAACTTTTGTGTGCGCTTGGACTGTTTTAGTTGAGAATGGAAGGTTGGATAGGCTAGGATTGGGGGTCTTGAGCACCCAGTCAAGAAGTTCTTGGCCATAGAAGTCACCCTTTTCAAGACAATCAGCACCTTCTCTGCCTGCGGTGGTGTAAGTCAATACCTTGCCGCGAGTGACGAACAACATCTCATCAAGAGGGTCACCTATCCGTAGTATGAAACTCTGCTCTATATAAAGCACTGGCTTGAGATGATCACATATTGCATCAAGCAAACGTTTATCCATGTTTTGAAACATCGGAACCTGTGGATGATCATCAAGATGTATACATGTCAGTGATGATACACATACACACACAAACACATATATACATATGTTATGTACAATTTTTAATGGAACAAACTTACTTTACTGAGTGAACCGGAACACAGATGCTGCTTTGTTTGCGTTCTGATGTCCCGGGGAAGATTGCGAAGAAAACTCTCCACATCAACACCTTTAGTTTCTTGCCATTTGTATTTCTGGTATCGCCATATTCGCTTCTTAAGCTTCCGAGGAAGGGAATGGAAGGCCATCCACAACTCTATCTCTTGCCCCTTCAATCTCATTTCCTCCAGCCTTGCTGTTTTTGATTGCAAATATGTCTGTTCCACAACAAAGTAAGGACAGCAGAATTGTCAAGCCAATATATAAGAGATGTCAAACTCAATAACTGAGAGATCAGAAGTAAAACTTTATAGAGGACCAACCTGCATATTTCCAATCAGAAATGCAAACAGTATCAATCCAGTGAGTGAAACAAAAACTGAGAAGTAGACTTCCCACAGATAGGTACTTGTTTTGAGGCTTTGACCCAGGGAACTGTAGAATGTAAAATTGAAGTATACCAGAAGTTAATTTGTTGCAGGAAGCCAGGAACAAAACCCCTGAAATATCTAGGAATGTTTTAACTTAATTTATTGATTTACAATTTAGAAATGTGGGCACACCTCAGGTTCTGCAGTCCCCACCAAAAGCAGTAAGAGATCCTTGTCAAGAAATCTGTTGATTCAATGACACCAGATTCAAGAGCACCAAAGTATATTCCAAAATCAAAAAATGTGGAATTTGGTGTCTTTGGAGAACAAGAGTCATTCAGAAAAGTGCTAGCTCCAAAAGTATCGTCACAATATAACGAACAATGAGCAATAGCATGCATTTTACAAGATTTTAGCCAGCAGGACGTTTTCCTTTCTATCGAAAAGAAGTACCAGATGGCTCCAACAACCTACAGGGTCAGAAGAGAAAATTAATCACTCAAGAGAATCAGTGGTGAACTAAAAGTGAGGATGATAAGAAGCTAATGTTCCAAATAAGGTAGGGTAGACCATATTGGTTAGAATTATTGTTTGGTGAACATGACTGGCAATGACATACAAAGAAAAACTTACATGACTGGCTAGCATATAAAGAAAAAGATTAAAGGCAGCTTTAGCCCATGCAGTTTCGGAGAGGATGCCAGAAGACCTTGCAGCTTCTTTTAACAATGAGCAGATTCGAAGAACCCTTAGCACATATTGAAAGATAACTATGAAGTACAAGGACTGTGTTGCATGGAAAACCCTCGAGTTATTCAATCTTGGAATGATACCATAAACTATCCCCTAGACCAAAAATGAAGCACATTATTTTATCAGTCCAGAGTTGTAGACTTGTAGTCATACTTTAGACCATAGACCATATTAAACTGGTAGTTAGTGGTTCAACACTTTCTACTTGTGAAATCTGGCAATTACATGATAAGGAAACAAGATGGACAATTAGTTGCATTGAAGTACCTCAAGTAACTATCCTTACCTGTGGAAGTGGAAGAATTACAAGGATGTCGAATATGAAGTACAACAACAAATACCTCCTTGCTCTTGCCTGAGTATCTGGAGCCAGTTTACCTCCTCTCGAGGATTTAGAAAAAAGAGTAACGTAACTAGCACGAAATTGATAAATGATGTAAAACAGATAGAAGAAATCCACAACTCCTCGCAGAACTGTAGCTATAGCTCTTAACTAGATGATGCCCGCGCGATGCCGCGGTTTGCAATGACTGATATTAACTACCGGAATTGCTTTTGTTTGGATAAATTTTTCTGTTGTTTGGTATGCAAATGAATGCAACAATATGATGCAAACATTGCATAGTAAACACAGACACACACACAGTATATTACAGGGAGACATGGTGAAAAATGAAAATGTCAGATTACAAACAATTCATTAACTTGGTGTCTGATACAATACACATGACTTATCAAACAAAAGCATCACATTGTAGTATTATACAGTACATTGCTCTCTGTGGACAACACTGTGTTATACACACCAAAATAACTGAGAGCACAAAAAATAAGTCATGTATTGTCATTCTGCACAGCAAAACGCTTCCCATTGCTAGTCAAAACCATAGTCGATCTGTAATTAGAACCATGTACGGCTAACCTGTTAGCAATTTAGCATCAAAAGAACTATTGCTGGGGAGCGAGCATATATATAACCATTATCCAAAATGAGTACAGAATCCTTAGTCCTCCTTTGTCTTGGACTTAGCTTTGTTTGGTTGACCTCTGGTACAGAAACATTTAAATTGAAGCATTAAATATTGACAAAGTTGTTAAAAGATAAACAAAACCAATTTATGGAAGGCATACTACATCAACATAAATAAATTTTTAGAGAAAACAAATGCACTGATATGGATAGCTTCTCCTCTGCACTGATATGGATAGATTCTCATCAGAAGATAGATCATGGGTCATTCCATTCAAAGGGCACCATCGCAAAATAAATAAGTATTGAAATAGAAAATGAATGCATATATATAGATGTATGCAAAACGTACTTTGAGATCCCTTTACTTCCTTGTCCTCTGCAAAGTAAAGAATATATTTTTGTAAAGATTTCATTTGAACCACACCAGCGCAACTTTCTGAAATAGAAAACAAATGCATAGATATAGATATAAGCAACACTCACTTGGAAGCCCCTTTGCTCCCTTCTCTGCAAAGAGAAAGTAAGTTATAAGAAGGGGATCAATCTAGTTATACATATAAAAATGCAAATAATTGTTTCCAACGGATGAATAGCAGAATGTAATCAAATATCATTCCATTTAAATCAGCAACATTGTTATTGTTGTTTCAGAATCAATTGTTTGCTTTCATATTTAATATGGTAATACCTTTTTTGTTTCTTTTTTATTTCCATGTTCAAGAGCTCCTTCAGTGTTTCTTCCTTCTGGGGTTGGGCTGCTCTCTTTGCCGGAGTAGTTGGCTGTGACATTGTATCATGGATAAACAGCTTTTCATCGTCTCTATTCTCGAGGTAAACATCTTTCACCAAGAACTCATCTCTAAGGCCATAGCCAATACGCCACACATGATACTGATTCTTTGCCTTCTCTACTGCAGAGGGAACATTGTACTTGTCATCCTCTCATTTTTCATTCACCAGCTCATGACATGCTATTCCAAAGAGGGTGTCCGCTGCTTTACCTATGATTGTAGCTGTTGTTGAATCATCTTCATCCTCAAGCAGTAGTTCCATTTTGTATCTGTAATAGTGTTATTTGTATGCGCACACATGTGATTTCAGTGATTAAAACAAATATGCATGAACAACTATAAAACATCCATAGATTGTAATAAGAGATGATATGTGAAATATGAGAAAGATTTTTAAGTATAATGAAAGATGATATGTGAAAGAGAGCTGGTAACTAAACTATATGCATTGCATAAATAAAAGCCAAGAAAATGGGGAAGATGTTCTTATAAAAATATTACAGATGAAATTGTCATATATTCTAGTAGCTTACATGGGATGACCAATCTGCTCTCCATGATTTCCACAACAAAGCTTTCCAGAATTATGATCCAACCTGAGAGTCTTGCAACATGTGGGGCAACCCAGGTAATACCAGCCTTGTTGAACCATGAACTTTGTAATCTTAGCTTTGCAGACAAAAGTGGGACTCTGCAGCAAAGGCAGCATTCGATTGAAAAATATTAACTGCAGTTGCAAAGTAACAAAATCTTATATTTTTATGCTTTGCAATTTTACCTTGTCTTTTTTTCCAGCCTGCAAGTTCAAGGTGCTGACATTGATTACATCTTCATTTCGATAAGCAGGAGCAGGTTCATGACGTGCAGATGATGTTGTTATAAACTTTGGAGCATGGTAAGGCTTATTGAAGCTACAGTGAGAAATGAAATAAGATTCAGTTGCTTTCAAAAATGGAAACAACAAACATTATTCTGTGAACTTATTAGACTTTACTTTGCTCTATATTCTTCTATCTCAGGAATGGCTGGGTTAATAAACAGACATGTACTCAACCCACTGTTCACAATAGTGTTCTCTGAAAAAAAGAAAAAATGAATTATTAAGAGCAACAAAAACATAAAATAGCTACTACACAGCAACAACATGTATCAGAGTAAAATAGCTTTGTCATACCATAGCGCCTGACTTTCGTGCTTGTGAAGGCCATTACAACTGGAGGTGGTAAAGTTTTTATCATATCAACATCAAATTCAGATGCAAGTGTTCCCCACAAAGTGAGTTTCAAATCCTGCCTCCTGTGAAAATTTACAAAAGTTTATTAACTAATTTATCTTTATAAAAGAGCATAAACTAACCTATGGAATGAAAACATGAAGTACACACTTAAACTAAGTTAAAAAATGACACATTTAAGATCAATATAGCAATAAACAGGCCATGGTCAACAAATTGCAAACCTTGCGTCTTGTATGTGGAGTAAACGTTTCAGTGCTTTCCTCCCATCGATAAATGCTTCTTCCAGTGGATACACCAGCTTCAGTCGACCAATGAGGTCTACATGATAAGAAAAGAAAAAAGAACACTTGGTATTAGATGAAGCAGTGTTTTAATAGATAAGAGCTTCTTTATTACTTTGTCATTCAAACATGATCACTATGCTAATGGACACAATGACATTGATATATAACATTCATAGATGCATGAAAGAACGATGGAAGAGAATCACAAAAAGAAAGTATAAGAAATAACAGCCTTTTTTTATGCACAGGTGAAAGGAAGAAATACCTGTCAGAACTGTGTCATTATTCTCACGCATATGAAGCTTATCAAAATCCACAAATCGAAACCAATGCTGAGGAATATCAGGCAATTCAGGCAGAGGAATAAACTGAGTCCTGTTGTTAAATAACAACTGCGCCCTATGTTCCACGATGATGTACTTGTCTTGGGATTCTTTGGAGTGAAATTTTGATATCCGGTACACACATCCGACCATAAGTTTCTCCTTGACATAATCATAGTATGCTTCTTTTATGATTGCATGAATTGCATTCATCTGTCGAACAACAAATACCATCAGTAAGCACCCAAAAATTACTGAGACAGATAAACATGAAAAACAAATACTCTGTAATTGCTTACATTTCTGTCAACCAATACACATTGCAGACCTTCATTTCGTTCAATAGGATTCAATATTTTCCCTCTCCATATTCGACAGACTCGAACCTCTATAGTCTTCCCATTTTCAGATGGTTGTATGGCTGAAATTGGAGTGATTGTTGCTGACATAGTGTTGTCTGTAAAAACTAAACAAAGCCTGCATAGGAAAGTAACAACAATGACATGCAAGGCTAGGCATTAGAATCAAACTTCCAGAACACATAGTTAGAACATGCAAAGCATGAAATTGTGATGCAACAATAGATCCATAAACATATCTGTCAAAATTTTAAGAAAACATTTGATTCAAAAGCATAAATATCCTATTCAAAACAATCTGAACCAAAAAGCTTCTATTGCATTTGAAACCAACATGCATGTATGTTACAAAGTATAAAACAGATGATCGATATGTTGGATAAGTTTGTTTGAATCAAACATGCATCTACGATAAAAGCCAAGTCTGTAGATTGGATGATGATTTTTCTTATTTATTAATTAGTTGTATCGTAGTGATCAAGGTGATCGAAGAGAATGCAAAACGATCAAATTGACATAAAATCTTACCTTTATGTGGATTGATGAATGAAACAGAGCGGAAAAAAGATGAGAAAAAAGTTAAGAATTGGATACAAACCTGCAAATTCAGACTGCAACGTACACGCGATCTACAACTCTGAGATTGAGACAGATGTGGGTGATACTCTGGGAGCAGAGTTCCAAAGAGCAGAAGTGTAGTTCAATAATAGAAGCGAGGGAACGATTTTATACATAAAGGGTGAAGAGGTTCAATGACCATCGTACCCTTCTAAACTGGTTTATTTTCCTTTCTTTTTTTTTTGTAAAAAAGAAAAAAGTGTTACTGTATATTTTTCCTAACAACATATGTCTTCCACTCATTAAGTTGATTTACATAAGAATGCACTAATTTATGACATGTGTCCTCCACAACTCTTAGTATATGTACACATGTACATGTGTGTGTATATATATATATTATGTAAATTTCAAAAGTTTGAGCTTTTAAATAATGTATGGTAATTTACAACATTTGAATAATCACACATGAATTTTTTCAATAAAAAAAAAACAAAGAAAATATACTTGGTCTAGTATATATAACCCTTTTTTTTTCTTTTTTCTTTTTGTGGAAAACAAAGTGCAAAGTGTCACCTTGATAAAATAAAAAACGTCATAAACAGTTCAAAAGAGAATGAATTACCTTGATAAAAAAAACGTCATAAAAGAATTGTAAAATATTTGCATCTATATAGATGCACCTAATATAAAATATTTTATTCTGACTCAGCTGAAAAAAAAAACTATTTAGTTGTAAATATTGTTAATGAACTTACCATATAAATATATCAAAATTAGCAGATTGATCATTGTAAATTTTGCAACACATCCTTGTACACAATCTTTTTGGTGAACCTATTTGGTATCTTCTCATTCAAGATCACAATTTTAATTCCTTCTCTTGATGTAACTCTAGATAGAGCTACATACAATTGACCATGACTAAAAACAGGTTGGGGCAAAAACAAACCAACTTGTTTTAATGACTGACCCTGACTTTTATTTATCGTCATTCCATAACATGCTCTTACTGGAAATTGTCTTCTTCGTAAAATAAATGGCCACTTCAAGTTAGATGCAGATAATACAATCCTAGGCAAAAAAACTTTTTGGTTCACATGGGTTCCTGTTAACACTCTAGCTTCAATGATCTTGTCAAATAAATTTGTGATGATTAGCCTTGTCCCATTGCACAACCCATTTGTTTGATCCAAATTTCTAAGAAGCATAATAGGCATTCCTTTTTTCAAAAGTAATTTATGTGATGGCAATCCACTCATTTCAATACTATTTAACAGTTCTGGTGGATACAATGCGCTCAAATTGTCTGCATTATCATTTGTCAAGCATATAGAATCACAACTTAGATAAGTTACTGTTTCTCCAGGTAGAAAATCTATTGCATAATTATTGACCTCATTGACTGTAACATTTTTGGGGGTAATAATTGCACGCTCTCTAATATAATCAAAACACATGTACTTTTTTTGAAAATCCGGATATGTAGCATGGAATATTGAACTGATTGGATCAATAGGGTTATCAATTAACATGTCATTTGGTATTTCTATCCAGGCTGCATCTCTATCATCATCATCTATAGCACTAACATTTCCATCGCCAATTTGTAACAACCAATCTGCAAAATGTGATATTTGTAGTTTTTGTTCATCACTCATTCCCTTTTTACGAAGCCTCGTATTCTCAGTTAAACGAAAAACCTTAAACAATGGCCACAATAAAGAACTATTTAGTGATGCTTCAATCACTTTAGCTTTTGTTGAATCAAGCACAACTGGTAATATCTGTCGAAAATCTCCGCCAAGCACAATAGGCATACCACCAAATGGAGGAACATTTTCAGGTGCATAGCGATACGATAATATATCCCTAAGTGATGTATCTAAAGATTCGAAACAACATTTATCTGTCATTGGTGCCTCATCCCAAATAATCAAATCCGTCTTTTCCACCAACTTCGCAAGATGTGTTCCTTTTGTGATTGATGAAACCTTACCATCAGTTAGATCAATTGGTATCTTAAATCTAGAATGAGCAGTCCTTCCATTCGGTAATAATAATGATGCAATTCCAGATGAAGCAACTGCCAATACAATTTTTCTTTCAGATCTTAGTTTGCTAATAATCGTGTGCCATAAAAATGTTTTCCCTGTACCTCCATGGCCATACACGAAAAAAAGCCCAGTCCTTTTATTAGAAACAACATCAAGCACATTGTCATATATCAATTTTTGACCATCGTTTAACTCAGATACCAAATTTTGGTGTTCTTTCTCTAAAGCAGAACAATCATAATCTAACTCTTCTCTTAACTGTTTGTTTCTCAACTGAAGCATTGTTTCCTTGTCTGGCAACGGCAAGTGATATGTTGCCAATGATGACCCACCATTACTGAGGAGTTGTTCCAATTCAAACAATAATGAATTTCGCAACTCTTTTTCAGGGATGTTTAAATGCGGCATCATAAAATCGGACCGAACATTGTATAAAATATCATCACACATATGATGCCAATGAGTTTCAAAAAGATGACGTGGATTTGAAACATCACAAAACATTAAAATTGTAACAAATAGGTGACGCAGCTGATATGAAGTTGCAGTTGGTGTGGCTTCTGTTAAAGCATCATTCCACTCTTTGTCATCACCTAATAAACCAAGTTCACGACATGCTTCCTGATATGTAGAATGAACAATACCACAAATTGTCCGAATAGATTAAAAACTTGTACAGCCTTTACGTGTATTTAAAAGCAAGCGCAAGTAATATAATTCTCCAGTTGTCGGATGTACATTTGCTAATCGACCTAATGCAAAACCTCGTTGTCGTGGATTCCAAGATTTACTATCATTATTCCAAACAAACTCAGAAGGGAACTCTCCATATGTTAATCTATTTGCCTTATCTTTTAACTCCTTATTTCCATTTGCATTGAACCATGCAGTAAGCATAGTGTCTTCTGATCCTTGTTTTTCGATTACTGAAGTCAGCGGTTGATTCTGACCAAAAACAATGGTCTGTTGTCCAGGCAAATGTACTTTTAGCAATTCAACAGGTGGATGGCGAGAATGAATTGGATACTCAAATAATCTCCATGCAGCTTCAGGTGCAGATATATACCTACAATTCAAATACATTGCAATCTCATCTGTTATGTTAGATTGAAAACCAACCCTTGCTCTATCAGGACCCTTGCTTATATACTTGAACAAATATTTTATTAACATCGATTGAGAACATGATTCAACATTTATATGCGCATTGTACCTTAACAAAAGTTCAGCGTTATAAGGAACAACAAAAGCATTGTCAACTCTCACATCATTTTTCATAACAAATTTAGAGGCGTCATCACGACGTCTGTACACTGGAAAGGCATTTGATTCAAACAATGTATCCTGCGTGTAATCTTTTGGAAAAGATTTTTTGCATTTCTTCTCTCTCATACAGGGTGCTCTAGGGTTGATCACACCACATGGTCCATGGATCATAAATTGTTGAACAATGTCAAATAAGATTGGTTCTGCATTCTTATCGGGCAGCTCAGCAGAGATGATTGAATCTACATCAAAACCCGAATAACATTTGTTATTCTCAGACAACCAAAATAACATGTGTGAATGAGGTAATCCTCGTTTTTGAAATTCAATCGTTGCAACATCTGCATAACATAATTTGTAGGAATATCGTTAGCTCATGAGCACCTAAAAGCAAAGACTGTATTCATGGAAGCAAAAATATCACACTCTAAACAAAACATACCTGCAATGATCTTGCCAAATGGCTTCCCAGACTTAACGTATTCAATAAGATCATCATGTTTCATTTTGAAAACTCTTGCGACAACATCTGGGCGATCTTCAGGTCTGTCACCATGTTTGTTTTGCAATGCTCGCCTAATCTCAGGCCACTTTGGATTGCAAGTGAATGTTATGAACAAATCTGGAGGGCCATACTTTCGACACAAAGCCATAGCATCATGGTAGTGCTTTATCATATATCGTGGACTCCCAGTGTGTGTGCTAGGTAAAATAATTCTCTTCCCAACATTTTCACCATCATCATGTCCTCTTAATGAGGCATCACATATACCCTCGTAAGTCTCACTCCTAATATCGCGTTGATTTTTTCTAATATAAAACAATCTGTCCTCTTCAACATTTGCATATGCATCAACCAAGAATTGTTGAAACAGACGACCTGCTTTGAACAAAGTGTTTGATTCATTTTCGCGCTCATGTATTTGGTAAGACATAAAACCACGCATAGACATTTTTTCTCGCTTCCGCACTTGATTATCTTTGCGCGTACATAATTTCAAATCAATGTGATAACCATCTTCACCATAAGGGAAGAGAATAGGATACTGGAACGACATGAATTTTGGATGTAATCTTGATACTCGCTGTAATCCAGCCGCAACAGTGTCCACAACAACATCTCTATTTGCCTCATACAATCCAATATCACCAACAATCAAACCAGCAACCTCACTACTACTCGGGACATCATATTGTCTATCCCCTATCATATCATTGTCAAGAATTGTCAAATTCATAGAACGCAAAGATGCGTCATTGTATTTGTTCCGAAGAGATCGATAATACTGGACTAATTCATTGTTTTCATCAAACATGTCAATCAATCTACTGATAACATCCAAGTCCAAACCATCAATGGCTCGCTGACGATTAGCAACTTCATTTTCTGTATCATATATATACAATTGTGCAAATTTAGGCAATTCACCTACTGGAGGAATCAATGAACCCATAAGATGATATATCTGCCCACTAATCTTGAAAACATAAGGACCATGACCATCATTGACTGTTGTGTCCACATTAGCTCCCATTGATGTAAATGCAAATGTGCTGTTATAAGCTCGAATGTTCTTTCTAAATTCTACACTTTGGCGACCATTTCCAGCGTCTAGCAAATGTTCCAAAAAAGCTGGGGTGGGTTTGGCACGCGGAACTCTGACCCGGCCTTCCTGGCAGCAACCTGTATAAATAGGTTGACTATTTTTTGGAACATTTTTCGACTCACGTAACCAAAACAGCGCATCACAATCAACACATACATTTGTCATATCTCCAAAATCTACGTATGCTGAAGTTATACCTGAAAACCAAAAAGTGAACACATTTACACACAAATGATATACATTCAATAGATATGAAAACACACATAAACATCATTGCAGCTTCCTGACAAACCTCGTATCCTTCTCTTCCTCTGATAACATGATTGCCCAACATTAACCCGCTGCACATTCAAAGCGTCGATTCCTCTATCCGCTGAACAATCATTACACTCATCTATTCCAACCATCCTTATATTAGATGAACTTGGAGAAGAACCAATACTTGGAGAAGAACCAACGTTCAATTGTACACCAACCAACCCAACACCACCACAATGCTTGGCTTTCTTAACAGAAGAAGAATCACTTTTCCCTTGTCTTTTTGCAGGAGGAGTCACGCAAGGAACAACATGGTCAACTTGATCAGAGAAAAGAGGTGAACAACTATTATCACGTATTCTTCGTTTTCTAGGCATCTTAACCTAACAGAATCCAAGAAAACACACCCATAAGAATTGAAACAACACTATTCTTAATAACTTAATATACATTGCAACAAATATCAGCGACATTTTAAAGAAGACATCACGAAGGTCTCACCACACTGACTGAATCTTTTCTCTTTAGCTTTAAAAATTCCTAAAATAGATTGACCGACCACGTCGAATCCTACAATAACATCGTAACCAAGTGAGTTCGTATATAACGACGAAACAAAAATATTTGCGAAACAAAGAAAAAATGAAAAACAGAAAGAACATTTACAGAGACCAAGACAGCGGATCACACTCTACAGATTCATTTTAAAATGTGAAGAAAACATATGAACCGAACATACCCCAGTCTGGCCAAAATCGTCACACCAACAAAATGAACCTTTCACTTTGAATAATCAGCAATGGTACACCGGGAAAAACAAAAATTTTGTAATATGCAAAACATTGATAAACACTAAACAAACCACACCTTCATCAGAAAATGCATGAAAAATGATCTAATAAGCAATAGCATACTGTTTCAAACCTGGCACAACAACTTACATATGGAGGTTACTTGAACATGAGGTTACAATCATGCATGTACATACATATAATCACATCCACATTCCACATTCAACTTATAAATTTGTATATACTATAAACACTGATGCAGCCAAGCATGTATTATGACAGTAAACATAACAGTAACAAATGAACTAAACCTGCTTCCACATTGCCTAACTTTATATCAAAATTAGGCTGAGCATGTAAAATTTTGCCTAACTTTAATAGCTTCTTAAAGGGTACCCAAGAAATCTGGGAGTTTTGCATGCCATGTATCAAAAGAGTACAAAAACCAATAGAAAATCCAATAACAAATACCTAAACTTATTATCTCTTATGTGTCATAAGTAATATAACAGAGAAGAAATATAAGCACATCACATGAAGCCATTGAATTTTACATTAGTCACATTAAATCAGTATGAGACCTGATAATGAACAGTAAAAAATCTTATTTGATTGCCAAGAATACCAATAGAAAAGAATTTCATACCAAGAAATATATATTTAGATCACTACCTTATCTTCTCCTCACTACCAACTCTCACAAACTCCTTTATTGACTTGTGCAAAGCTGTGACTATTCCAGCCTACAGAAAAGATAATTAATAAGGAATTAAAATTATTCGGGATGAGGTATGTTCATTGATTTAAAATAATAACTGGAATAGAAGAATAACAGACTAAGACTTAAAAGACTGAAGCTCCTTTGATTGTGAGGCATCATTTTAATAGAAATAATATAGGTTCTACATTGCAAACAATAGAAACTTTCCCATAACCCTCCATATCAACACACAATAGAAACCAATCCATAGAGATCATAAAATTCATCAATAATTGAGCTAAATTTCCCACAAATTTCAAACAACCGTTGGCAAGGAGCACAATTTTGGAGTTTCTTTGTAGAGTATAAGCTGTGCACTTGATAATTTCATATAATACACTTTATTTTTATTGGAGTACAACCTTCAAATATCTACTCTTATCTTTGTTAAAATGGCTTTCTAAAAACAAAATATCATACATCTACTACAAAATATTTACTACTGTTTTCTGAAAATTTGAAGAATTCGTAAATAATGAAAATATACTACACAAATATCATCATCACAGGTTTTGCCAAAAACAGATAACTTCATTGTCATTAAATTCACATCGCCCACCAATCACAAACCATCAATGTGAGGTAAAATAGTTTCGAGCTAAATCTAAATATTCCCTAGGCAATGTTTATGCAATGCATGTTCCTACATCAGCATGCCAACTCAGAAGTGATTCATTTGCACATAATATCACAAACAGCTCTAGTAAATTGCCACAATCAATCAATCAAAGTCAACTTAGTGTACAACAAAGATTCATGCAAATCTTGTGAGTTACTTTGGTGCTATACTTAGCAATCGTCAACATTGATACACAGTTACACACAACATTAAGCACTTGCACCTTGATTTCTTAAACCATATCAAAGCACACTCCAAAATTTAATATATATCCAAAAATCGTTTGTGGAAGGTTGTTTGACCAAGGTAAAATGCTATGCATTGACAATATTAACATGGAAAATAGCTTAAAAAGTTCAGAGGTGTCACGTCCTTAATCATTACTAACCTAGAGGTTGTCTCTGCCCGGTACAACTTTGATGCTGTTCAGATTATACACCTCGTCCCCTTCTTTAATCACTCAATTCCTAACACCAAAAACAAACAGTTGATGACACTCTGAAGCAGACAGCAAATGACCCCAGAACACCGAAAGAGATGGAGATTTTTTTTTCTTTTCCTCAGCATCATGGTTTCAGAATGTCCCATTATCTAATTGGCTCACAGTTTTAAAACATTAGTTCAGCTGACTGATACAACTCTGGTTATGCCACCCATGACCTATTGAAATCATCGCTTTTTAAATTTTATTTTAACACCTCATCAAGGACTGACCATAAACAAAAATATACCACAAATGTTTCAAACATTAAAAACACCATACAAACAAACACCCCATGTACCTAAACAAAACAAAAAAATCACAGTATGACCAACGAATTGAACCACAATCTATCACAAACTTTAACTGTCAAAAAAATGCCACAACATACCATGAATCCACACCCCCAACACATAACGCTGGATTACCAACGCAAGCAGTCACCAAACAACATCAAATGAACCAAATCTGCCAGCACATTCCCAACTTGATGAAAAGCCAAAACCAATGACACAAACAATTAGTTCATAGCAAATACACATTTGATCCATTTAAACAACATTTTTTAGAATGACAAACTGTATAACTATGAAGAAAAGCTGATGTTTAAAAAAAAAAAAAACAAACAGCAGACATAAAAATAGAAGATTAGCCCCTTTGATCCAAATTGATACTTCTTCCCGGAGAGATATGCTTTCGCTACAACAACACAGCTCAATTTCATTCGCTTATTGCAAAGATCTGATTTTGAAAGCTTGCAAGAACCTTCATTCAACAACAGCGCGTGTTGTTCAGTTTTTTTGATTGGGGTCTCATATTTGGAGTATATCTAAAAAAATACGTGTTACCGAATTTTTGTATAAATCCTAAGGTGATGAGGTTGACAAATAACAACACATGGCCCAACACTGCATCAGGATTCGCGTGTTGTTCAGTTTTTTTGATTGGGGTCTCATATTTGGAGTATATCTAAAAAAATACGTGTTATCGAATTTTTGTAGAAATCCTAAGGTGATGAGGTTGACAAATAACAACACATGGCCCAACACTGCATCAGGATTAACCGCAGCGCATAAAAAAAATAACAAAGACACAAAGACCAAACCATCAAACCCAAAACTAACTGCGAGCAACTTTCTGCAAGCTTACTATTGGTGAATGGCCAGTGTTCCTATTTTTCCCTTAATCCGCAATAACAGCTTTTGTATCCCTCAAAATCCATACCAAATATAAACAAATATAAAATTATGTCATCACAATACCATAAACGAAGCACCAAAAACAATCAACACATTAACTGAAATATTTCACACCAATCAAACATTTTGAGCTCGTAAAAAAGCAATTTCAATGAAAAAGGCAGATATCAACAATCCCAAAACAATGCAGTTTCTAACAATTGCAGAGAAACAATAAGCAAAATAAATAACAATGACAAAATTAAATTCCAAACCACAGACCGAGATCAAGAAGAACTCACGCTGCATCTATTGTAAAACGCCCACGTCGGCAACCTAAACCCGGCAACCAACTCCAGTACTCGACAGTCAGCCCTATGAAAAAAACCCCAAATTAATAGCGAAAACATGCAAAACATTAAGAAAACCAACCGATCTTACCAACAATAGAGAACCCAACATGATTTTCACAACGTTGCAACCGAATTCCCTTATCACACCAACCGGTTGTCAACCAAGACTCAATAAAACCCTTAAAATATCTTTGAACAGTAATTCCATCACAAATCAAAAATCAAAACCAAAACCGATTGGACGAAGGTAAGGTCCAGATCGGCGCAATCAGTGATCGGAAATAACTGAAATAGTACACCCACACAGAAACATCGAGAGAGATAGAAAGAAACAAAGAGAGAAAAAATGGAGACTGATGAAGGCTTTTCTCAATTCTCATGCAGCGAAACAGACGAAGAAGAAAACCCAGAGAAAAAAAAGGGTGAAGAACTACATTTGGTGGCCAGGTAAAGGAACTGATGCATAACAGGTGTCAAAGCAGGGGCAAAATAGGTAATGCATTGAAAACAGGGGCGAAACAAGAATTGCAAGGCAAGAGTGGTAGTTTTGCAATTGTTTGCCAACTGGGGGCAACACCATCTTTTTGCCAGCTGAATCTACAGTGATACTGCCTTATTGTTTTAGGATATCTAATTTTCTGTCCAATCGAAGACACTTCTTCTCATCATTAACCACAAGAATATAGCAAAACAAAGGATCCAGTGAGAGCACAATGACACACAGAACAAGAAGCATCTTATTCCACAGTTGCTGGTCTGATTTCTGGCGCTGGCTGTCAAGAATTTTCTTATTGGAACTCAAGCCTATTGACAGAACTCCATAATAAATTTTCATGGTTTTACTAAAACTCTTTAGCCCTTCGAAAAGAGGCACCATAGCTTTAGAGACGTTATTGGCAGCCGAGTCCACTGATGCTAAACTTGCACTTGAATAAATGCCATTAGCCTTTTGAATTCGTTCACCATTTTCTTCTATATCACCACTCAGTACTCTCCTAAACAAGGTGATAGAGCAAAACAAACTTATCAGCTCAGAATACATGCATTATTATTGGAGAATATTCACAGCCTCAATTAAGAGAGTGATTTACTCAATCCTAGATTCAATCACAAGAGTGATCTCATCCGTTATTCAAAATAGATTCCTAACTGGTGTAGAAATATATTTTCCTTGATCAAAACTGATTACAATGTGTACATAATATAGGCTAGAGTGATTGACAACTACAGAAGGGAATCATGAATAATAAAACCTATAATTACAGAATCAAAACTATCCAAATCTATACACCAGTTAGGAATCTGTTTTGAATAATGGATGAGATCACTCTTGTGATTGAATCTAGGATCGAGTAAATTACTCTCTTAATTGAGGCTGTGAATATTTCGCCCCCCCCCCCCCCCCCGGCGCGGCCTTGGGCGGACAAGTTTGAGACACAAGGCAGTATGGCGAATAGTAGGAGTAAGATTACAGTTTGAGACACAAGGCAGTATGGCGGATAGTTGGAGTAAGATTACGGAGTTTAACAACAGTAACAATCATGAAATATTCATGTAATATATACTTCCTAATCCAAAAGCAGAAGCAAAACAATAGGTGAGAAATATATTCACTTTACCTTGATGATTGAACCGCCATTGTTGTGAATCTAGCTAGCAGTTCATTTGCAGGGTCAAAGAAAGAAAATATGGCTTTTAATAGAAAACAGTTTTGGTGTGCTTCCATAAAAACCAGAAGAGTTGCTTGACCTGCAAACTTTGAGAGAGGGTGAAGGTCTTGAGCTCCTGGTGGCTACTGGCTACTATAGTCCACGAAGCAACTCTTCAAAGTCTTAGATTCTCATTAGTTCAATTTTGTCCGCATTATATTTTGGTACAAGCTAGTACACTTCCGTCCATTCAAGAAATTTCGCTTTTAAGAAGCAAAACAATGATTTCATAAAAACCAAGTGAGTTGCTTGACCTGCAAAGTCCACGAATCTACTCTTCAAAGTCTCTGCCGAAACAACTTCTAAGAACACCCAAACACCAAAGACAAATACAATGAACAAACTGACAAGTGATTAAAAGTTTAAAACGACCTCTACAGTCAATCAATCTAGAAGTTGTGCTTCAATTTGTTCTAGCTTTTACTTCTGCAACTAGTACAATGATCAAGTGTAACATACTTTCGTATAGACTCGGATTGATACATGTCAGTTGTATACCGTTACTTCATGAGTTCATGTCACAGTATTTTGCACAGTGAAACTAAGAACTGAATCAAACCCGAAAGGCTACTACTACCTGTTGCTTCTGCTGGCTTCTGAAGTAGCAATGCATTACCAGCAAAACGCAAGGCGTATATAGTGGAACCTAGAGCGGGGAAGATTCCACCAGCTTGACTAGTGCATCTTGCAGCCTATTCTCCTCTTTCCTCAAGACTTCTCTAGCGTCTTCTTACAATGGTATGTAGCGACTATTGGTCCACAGATGCAGGGATTTGTTTCCGCTAGTCCACCAGACCAGATTAAGGTCCAGTTTGGCACAGCTAGGCTGTGAGTAGAATTGCTTTTAAATATGCTGTGGTTAGAATTGTTTTTGGTTCTGCTGTGAGGAAAAATAATCTAAGCGTTTGGTAAACTGTTTTTTAAAGAATTAAATTCAGTTTACCCCCCTAATCTTTGATGTTAAAATCAGTTCAGTCCTGCAACTTTTTTTAAAATCAGTTCGCCCCTTTAACTTTCATAAACACATCAATTTACTTTGTGTTAAATCAGTTCGCCCCTTCAACTTTTGTAAACACATCAGTTTTGTCCAATTTTTGTCACCAAACTGACAAGGGGACCCATTTTTAACAAAAAGTTGCAGGACTGAACTGATTTTGACATCAAAAATTATGGGGTAAACTGAATTTAAAAAAAGCTAAAGGGGCGAATTGATTTTAAAAAAAGTTACAGGACTGAACTGATTTTATCACCAAAGATTTAAGGGGTAAACTGAAATTAACTCTTTTTTAAAGGTGTTGTGATTTTATACGATTACTAAATTGGACATGGATTATATACTTCTTAAAATAAGGATTTTTTTTTCTTCAGCTATATCTTCCTTTCAATGCAATCTGAGACCTTCCCTTCTTCTTTTCAATGAAACATTTTCAACCTCAGTCCAAAGTATTGCTGACAATAAAGAAGAGGAGGAATCAAAGCAAATCGTTCAAAAAAGACAATACAAACGAAACCCAGATTGTTTGTTTGGGTTATGACCAAACTCATTCAACATCATTATTCAAAGAACAAACCCAGATTACAACGTAGAGTTCAATTTGATTCTATATTCTCCCTCACTCTTTTCTCTCTCATACAACCATACACGAGTTCTGAACCTCTTTCTTTCTCCAAAACCGATTGCCATAAAAATAAATTCAAGGAAATCCAAATTCCCAATTCTATCAAAGTGGGAAGTTCATATGAATTCTGTCAACCCAGGTTAGAGAACAAAAGGGAGATGATTGATATGAATTCAGAATGGAGGATATAATAGGTAGTTGAAAATAATTCATTGACTTACCCGTGTTTTTCATCATGGTTCATCAGGACAGTTCCAAAAGCTACGAATTGTAGCTTCCCAAAAACCTCAAGTTGGGAGAATCGCTTTGGACAAAATCAGTTTTTTAAAACTTTACCAAACACCATCGTTGAGTGCCAGAATCGCTTTTGGACCAAAAGCAGGTCCCAAACACCACGCCAAACTGGGCCTAAGATTGTACACTTGTAAAAATTCCATACCACAAAAACAATCGGGCATTGCCATATACAACAATATACTTTACAGACCTAATACAGTCAAGGAACTGACTGTCTTTCTACCAATGTGCTGTCACATTTTTCTTGATTTTGAGTTAAATAGTTCATGTTACATTTTGGCACAAAAAAACCAAGCTTATAATCAAACAAAACCTATCTATATATACCTTATTGTTCTTCAGCAGTGAAATCCGGCTCAGCTGGCTTCTGAAGTAGCATGGGTGGTAATCTGTCTGGCACCCTTCCCTTGTGTGTACCACTGCGCCTTAGCCGAACAGCACGAAGTACATTAGCAGCGAATCGCGAGGCATAAATGGTGGCACCAAGACTAGGAGAGCTAGTCTCTGCCTTTGCAAGTGCGTCTTGCAACCTATTCTCTTCTTCCCGCAGAGACTCTTCAAGCTTCTTCTTACTATAACGACGCCATGCTGCCTGTATGAAGCAAGCCGCCCAAGTCCTCCACTGTTGTGAGTAAAGCCTGAATGTGTGACGAATCTGCTTGCTGTGAAGCCGTCGAAACTGGGAGGCTACAAACCTCAAATCATCTGCTTTCAAAGCAAAGGCTTCGACTTCACTAAGGGCTTGGACAGTCCTAGTTGAGATTGGAAGATTAGAAGAGGTGTGTGGATCAAGAGCCCATGTGAGGAGCTCCTCACCACAGAAGTCACCAGCCTTGAGATATTCAGAATTGAAGAATCCCGTCCTTCCACCATTTGTAGTCATAGTCAATAGCTTGCCTCGCATTATGAAGAGCATCTCATCCACCGGGTCTCCCTCCCGAACAATGTAGCTGTCTTCTGTATACAGTACTGGCTTGAGACGGTCACACATCGCATCCAACAATTGGTCATCCATTTTCTCAAACATTGGCACCTGAGACGCGCATTCAATGAAATTCAAAATTTAATAATGCATGCAGGTAAAGGCACTCAAACAATGATTGTGGTCATCTGCGTATTTTAGTATGATGAGAATCACGGACAAACTCACCCTCATCAGTAAAGCCAAGCAGAGATGGCGCTTTATGTCCCTTCTAAGGTCCTTTGGAAGATTACAGATCAAATTCTCTTCGTCTACACCTCTGGTTTCTTGCCATCTGTATTGTTCATACCGCCTTATGCGTTCTCTCAAATTCTCTGGTAGCAAACGGTGGGACATCCATTGTTCTGCATCTCTCCTTTTCACTCTCATCTCCTCCAATCTTGTAGTTGTAGACTGTAAATATGTCTGTTTCAAAGAAATTATCTCATCAGTTCACTGTACCCAGTAGATGAGTAGTCAAGTACATTACGTAAAAATACGAACCAGAAATTGGAAACTGTTTATACAATATACATCATATACATAGTTACATGAGTAAAAGGTCTCAATGAAACAACCAACCTGCATATTTCCAATAAGAAATGAAAATAGCACCAAGCCCGCAATAGAAATGAAGACTGCAAACAAGATTTCCCAGACATATGTACTTGTTTCAAGATTTTGACCAAGCGAACTGAAAAATGAACAATAAGAGTCAAGCATAAGTCATCAAAACCTAATTTCCAAAAAAATCAACTCTACTAAGCGAAGTTGTATAGTGCACCTCAAATTCCGTAATCCCCACCAGAAGCAGTAAAAGAACTTTTGAGGAAAGTCTGTTTTTGACTCAACAATACCAGATTGAAGACCATCAAGGAATATTCCAAAATCAAATTTTTCTTTGTCTTCTACCAGTATTGGGCATGAAGAATTCAAGAATGCTGTCTTATCAGGATGCCTCCCCCCAGTATCACAGTATAAATCCCTTCTGGTGCATATGGTTGAATTCCCGCAAGCTTGTTTCCAGCATGTGGTTTCTCGTTCTAAAGAAATTAAATACCAAAATGCTCCAAGTACCTACGAGCAACATATCACCACTTGAAGATCAGGACATTTAAAACAAACAAGAAACCACTGTTAAACATGAAAAAACATGCATGCATATACCTCATGCTATGTAAAATATGTGGATTTGATAACATAGACAAGGCTCAGAAAATCAGAACTTTTCCTTTTAGTCTACCACATACAAAGAACAAGAAAAAAGTTGACAATGTCACCACATATAGCATCAATAAATAATCTTCTCTTTTCTAATTCATTATTATTATAAGGGATGAACCTAACAATTCCACCAGACTTTTAACAACAACAGCATGAAGGAGCTATCTCATTAGCATAACCAGCAAGTTCGCTAAAGAGTGCTTACAAGCAGAGTGATGGATTTTAAATAACTCAACAGATGATAACATACATTAGAATTTGAGCACCGCATAAACTACAACTTAAGTCGTTTCAAATGTCCAAATGATGGACTGTGAATTTGGATATGGTTATGGACTTACACGTCTATTTAACCAGTGGATATGTTCACCATTCTTAAACAAATCATATCAGGAAGTGCACAGCACAAAATGAATATTCATCAAACTTACATGACTAGCAAGCATGTAAAGGAAAAGATTAAATGCCGCTCCTGCCCATGCAGTTTCCGTAAGTATACCAGAAGCCCTTGTTACTTCTCTATACAAGGGATATATACGTATAACCCTTGGCACGTATTGGAACAAAACAACAAACTTCAACAAATTTTTTGTATTCAACGATGTTGAACCTCTCAATTTTGGAATAATAAATAAAATGACCACCTGCAAAAATTTCTTAGTATTAGGTTTCAAAAGTGAAATCAAAATAAGCATAAAATCTACACAAATTACAGACAACAACTAAGGACAATAGTGCACCTGTGGGAGTGGAAGGACTGCAAGAATGTCAATGAAGAAGTATGAGGATAGATACCTCTTTGCAATAGCCCAACCATCTTCAACTAAAACACCTCTTCCAAAAACTCGAGAAGGAGGGGCAATAAATCCAGTACGAAATTGAAAGATTATATGAACTATATAAAATATGTCGGTGAATGAGCGCAAAACACTAGCTGTTATCTCCATCTTTCTGTCCTTGTCAAGGCACTTATTGTCATCATCAATAACAGGGACATAAAAGAACAAAGGATCCAGAGAGACAGCTAGAACACATGCCAATACAAATATCTTATTCCACTTCTGAAGGAATTGCCCTTGCGGATCAAGAACTGTAGAACCAAAGTTTTTACCAACAACCCCATCAATTGAATAGGACTTCCATGACTTCTTAATCCTCTCAGAACCAGATTCCAGGCTTCTTTGAAATTTAGAGGAAACCGAGCTAAATGTTGTTCTGAACATTCCTTGGTGTCCTCCATCATTTGTAGAATATGGTGGGTCAACAGGTTTCTCTGGATTCCAATCCTGAAACCTAAAAGAAGCACTCATGTTAACATTTAAATAAACATATTAACACCCCAATTTGGCATATATTACTTAACATACATCAAACTGGATTAATGAAGTGAATGTAGCAATAGTCTTGGTAAGACGGAATCACAAATTTTGCTCAAGTACGAAATATCCAGACAGACACTGTAAACTTCTGTTAACTATGGTAGGCAGTTTAACTGAACTAACCTGACTATCTTCTCATGCTGAAAATTCATGACTATATCTTAACTCTCAACAAAAACTCAGCCAAATGAACCTCTGAATGACCCCGGGAACTTCTTCATGTACAACCAAAGCTCCCAAAGTCCAGCCCCTGAGAAAAATTCAATGAGACAAACTCAAAACAGGACTTTTCCATCGCAGCTCTGGCTGCATAGTGCCATTTGCCACAACTCCAAAAAGCAGACATCGCACTTCAATTATAAATATCGTCAAAAAGTAAAATCCCACCACAGAAAACATCCATTAAATGAATTGGTGAGACTACAAACACTCAAAAAGAACTCAATGCTATCTTCTAAAAGACCCAACACCAATAAAACCACATAAAAATCACCTAATTTCTCCCATAAACGAATTGGGAAGCAATCATACTAGACATAAACTTCTGATCAAAAATCAAAACTTTGAACTCAAACACAACAACCATAACTTCATAATCTCTAATAAAACCAACATCCCAACCAAAAATCAAACCCATTTCTCCCAAAAACGAGTTGGGATGCAAAACATAACAGATTACCATATCCCAAAAAATCAAAAACTCAATCTTTAACGAACTAAACATAAACTCCCTATCAAAAACCAAAACTTTAAACACAAAACACAGCAAATAAACAACCACAAATTTCATATGACGAAAGAAAACATACCCAGAAACAAACGAACAGGAGGAAAGACGAGGAGAAGAACCCAACACTGACTTGGGTTTTGTCAGTCAAATCAAAACAAAGACCCAGATAGCACAAGATAGCTGTATCTGATCAAGAAAGCTAGAGAGTTTGAAGCACGAAAATTCCAGGAAAATGCACAGGTGGGTCAATACTGGCTGAGACGGCAATACAAGACAGAACACAAAATGGTGCTTGTGATTACAAAGCAAATATAAGTCTTTTCTGTCTCTGGGACCCAGTGAAACATATAGTAGTATAGTTTTTACAGTACTTCTCCTTCCTCTCCTTCTTTGCGGTTACTTTCAGTGCGGTGGGTGAAGTGACCGATATGCCCGAACAGTTAAACTCGTGCCCGGCGTACTTCCCGGAGATTTTAGAGGGAATTTTGGTCCGGCAGGGACTTGTTTTTATTTTTGTTTTTGACTAACAAACCTCATGGTTTACAGAAATGATTTATTAGTTCAACTTGCTCTGTTTTTTTAACTTGATTAGTGGGATGGAGATTTGTTTTGTGGTTAGTTTAAGGGAATGTAGGGTTTCTTGTTATGATTTGTTTGAATTGTTTGGTTGTAGACAATTATGGAGTAGAAAGAGTCAAGGTGGATTACTATATTGTGTGATGTAACATTTCAAGGGGAGGAGAAAGAGTGGAAAATGATATTTGGTGAGAGGATGACTCGTACAAGGTTGGAAGAAATGTACGACGTATCTTGTTTATCTTTAGTTGTTTATAGTCTTGTTCGTATGCGTATGGATATGAGCCTCATATATTGTAAAGATTGTTAGTTGATCACGGATATTATAGAATCACGACTATAACCATGAACATAGATATTGTTAATCGAAATTTTCTTTGAAACGAGAACACACATTAGTTTATGAAAACTGTCAAAATCTTTACGCTCCTTTGGTATAATGGAATTTTCTCACTTTTGAGTTCTTCCTCATGGTGGACTTCACAAAGTAAATGGGAAACACATGATGTATATAGTGTTTTTTGTTTATTTTTACGACAACTACAAACAAAACGAGAAGCTATGAAAGAACTCCCCTCCTCCTTGGCCCATCGAAATGAAACGGTTGGGATAAAAAGTAATTTCTAGATGCGGATGGTCATGAAAGGCCCAACAAGAAAGGCCCGATGCTATAACCTCGATCTCGACCCAACAAGAAGCCCACAATAAATAAAAATCCCAAATTTGAAAGCTGCAAAACGACGAACGGAAGGAACTGAAACGCTGCACGACACGTGTGAGGCGCGTGATGATGAGCAACCCGAAAACGGAGGTGCAGCAGATCATTCCCCCAAAAAGTGGAGTGATGCATGAAACGCGCCACGTGGCCACCGTCCTCTATTATTGTTCATTCTCTCTCTCTCTCTCTCACTTTCTCTTCCCTAACCAATCTATCATATTCATGATTCATTTCTCTTCCTAGCTTCTTCTTCTTCTTTCTTCTCTAGTTTCCAGATTCTTCTATCACTATCTTATCCGGTTCTGTAAGAAAGGTGACGTGTATTCAGATACAGGTATATATATATGCATAAAGCTCCAGATTCCGATCCTCGCCGTTGAAACCTGAATCATCCGAATACTTTCATTCCGATATCATACTTGGCCGTGTCCGCGTGAGTTTCCTACTGTCAAATCTCGATTCAGCTTCAGCTGTTTGATCTGCTTTGAATCGCGAATGGTTTTTTTGTTGTTATGAAAATGTGATTTATTAGTTTTTTGTGCGGATCGAAATAAGTCACAAATTTCGGTTCGAAGACGTGCTGTTTTGGTTGTGTTGAGTTATTGATTGACAATTAAATTTGGATCATGTTTTTGGGCAGTAATCTTGTTAGGGAGGGCAGGCGGGTCGGTTTTAAATGATAAGCAAAAGTGGGATAAGGAATCTTATTGTTCAAGCGGGGAGGGTAAGAACCGGGGTCATTGGTAGGGTGTGCATGCAGGCCTCTTTGGGCAACCGCGGGTTTAAAACGAGTCTAAGGATGATGGTTGATTCTAGTGCGTCACAGAAACAAGGTTCCATTGTTGATGTGTTGTCGGAGAAAGATGAAGAGGGTGGATATATCAGCGGTGGCTGGAAAAGGTTTCTATTATTTGCTTTTTGTTTTTTGTGAAATTCGTGTGGTTTCTGAACTGCATGCTCCTTGTTTTGTGATTGACAGTGAAGGCGGAAAACTTAGCTGCGGCTATTCCAGTTTTAGAGGGAAAAGAGCCACCATGGAGGATTTTTATGATATAAAGACTTCCAATATTGACGGACAAACAGTCTGCCTGTTTGGAATTTTTGATGGTCAGACTTGTCTTTTATCTTCTTTGCTTATACATAGAAATTCTGATTACTTTAATGTTGGATGTCGCAGATAGTTATGAAAGACTAAATGAGTAGATTTGAACCCGTGGAAATGTTTTGGTCTTAAAACATTGATGTTGCCAAATTGTGGCTCAGGAAACTGCAGTGTCTAAAAGTTGACCAAAGTGTTATAACCGTTTCCACTTTAAATGCAGTTTGATATGTCCGATAAAGTTATTATGAATTTATTTTAAAGATGAAAAAGATTGCACTTCCACTAGATAATTTTTTTATTTATTGCTAAGATTTGTCAATGAACATGAGCAAACAAATATTTACTATGGTGTTACAGGTCATGGTGGTTCTCGTGCTGCTGAATATCTGAAGGAGCATCTATTTGAGAATCTCATGAAGCATCCAAACTTCATCACAGACACCAAGTCAGCTATTAGTGAGTGCAACTTCTTTGTGCCTCAATCTTATGAAGCACTTTCTGTATGTGGGTGATATGCTTGTAGCGTATCCTTGTTCTGATGCAGGATTCCACACGCACAAATCATTTATTTAATTCCATGTTATTTTAGGACAGGTGGAAAGATAAAATAGTTTTGTCCTGACATTTCATGACGTGTGGGATCCTGTGTCGACCACTTTGCTACCCCATGACTTGTGTCTCTTTTGTTTCTGCTTGGTAATCTGGGTGAGCTTGCAGGTGAATCATATCAGCAAACTGATGCAGCTTTTTTGGATTCTGAAAGGGATACATACCGTGATGACGGTTCTACTGCTTCAACAGCAGTCTTAGTGGGCAACCATCTATATGTTGCCAATGTTGGAGATTCTCGTACAGTAATATCAAAGGCAGGCAAAGGTATTAAGGATTTACTTTGCTGCTGCTTCATGAGTAACATAGAAGTGGTTAAATGTAAATAGTCTTAACTGAATGTATGGTGAAGTACCTTAAACTTCATTTAAACTTCAATGCCACATACTTTACAGGATATTAACGAGTGCTTAACTTGATATGTCTAACCACGTTGTAGAATGTTGAGGCATCCTAATTAGTAGTTACCAAGTCCTATTCAGTTGTGCTTAGATTTTTGTTTTTCTTAAATAATAATATAATACAAAGTCTTGGAATTGAGTGAATATTGAAAGCGATAAGACCAATACACTGGATTTCTAAAATCACCATCAACGATTAGATGGATTATTTGTTGCCAGTGTTTTCTTGTAATCCTCAGTTTGTTCTTTTTGTAATGGGTATTGGATGAGTATTACAAGTTTAAGGAGTTGTATTCTGGATTTCTAAAAGTATCTTCTCTCTTTTTTGACAGCAATTCCTTTATCCGAGGATCATAAACCAAATCGAACTGATGAGAGGAAGAGAATTGAAAATGCTGGGGGCATTGTAATGTGGGCGGGTAATGCTTGAACAAAGCCTCTTACTTGATGCATTGAATTACATGCGGGCTGCTGTGATCAAAACATAGTTGCACCCAATGCATGGGGGTCACTTGTTTCTCATTACAATTGTGCAGAAATGCCACCGCTGTAGAGCTGCATGTTTCTTTCTTTTACTGTGTCAGTGGTCTAATTCACATATGTTTGCGCTATTTGCTCAGGAACTTGGAGGGTAGGAGGTGTTTTGGCTATGTCTCGGGCTTTTGGAAACCGCATGTTGAAGCAATTTGTTGTCGCAGAACCTGAGATCCAGGTAAATTCTCATTCTTTGTTCTCATAGGATTATCTATTTTGAGGATGAATCTTTGTATTTACCTATGTTTCTAGTCATATTGCATGAACTCAATGTAGAATACTATTAATAAACAGCAAGTTATTTAGTAATTACTTGTTGCATCTGTTGAGTCCTGTATTGACACCAAAAACATAGAGTGGGTAAGCCAACATAGCAAGCAGGTAATTACATTATAACGTCTCAGTATGTTACTCTTTACAGAATTTGATTTTGCTGCTTTTTAAGAAAAGAAAAAGGATTCAATGTAAACGTTAGGCTATTAATTCAGTAATGAATTCTAATATCATACGTCATGATAGTTGGAGGTGCTCTGTTTAGATTGTGAGGTTTAATTGCGCTGATGTTATATTTTGTCTTTTGAGCAGTTATTAATAGAAGTGCTGGATATTTTATCTTATTCTTGAATTGTGGGTATCTGCAAAAAATGGGATGATTATACTTTTCATCAGGGTTTTGTGGGATATACATAAAATTAGATTGCAAGCTAAAGAGTAAATTTCCATCTTTCTCAGGAACAAGTGATAGACCAAGAATTTGAATTGCTGGTGCTTGCTAGTGATGGGCTGTGGGATGTGGTGCCAAATGAGGTAGAACTGACCTGGCCTAATTCTAATTATCACTCACACATGTACTGGAATGTATCTGCACCTGTATTTTCACACAGATGAGGGAGCTCTTTATTGGCTCTTTCATGTTGGCATACAGGTCCTTGTCATTGCCTGTTGCAATGAGAATCTCTTGTTCTCTTAGAGCCCCATTTCTGGTTTTCTCAAACCAGACCAACATGCTTATATATCTGTGTTGTGTCTCAGGATGCCATTTCACTTGCCCGAACAGAAGAAGAACCTGAGGCAGCAGCTCGGAAGTTAACGGGAACCGCATTTGCCCGCGGCAGTGCCGACAATATAACATCCATTGTGGTGAGGTTTAACCATGAGAAAGCAGAGTCTACCGGGGCTAACCATGATTAGAGAACACTCTACTTTGCATGTGTGGATTCATTACCATTTTGAAGTAATTGATTAAATTAATTCTGTAATGCAATGCAAAAGACTGAATGTGCATATAGAAATGAAGGCAATTAATTTATTCATTGGTTTTGTTTCCAAATTTGCTTTTGTACCATAAGTAAACTTACTGATCTGTTTCATTCTGGTTCTATACACTCGGGTTATAGTGATGATTGTAATATCCATGATTCTCTATTACATAGGAGACATTTTATTCTATGGTAAATAGAATCAAGATTGATATCAAGTTCAGTTTGTTGATAATTGATTGATAATGACAGCTTCAACAGAATAGGACTCTATGCAGAAATGGATTGGTTTTGGGTTGGACTAAAGTGACTTGAATATATTAAAGAAGAAGAGAGAGACCGAGTTCTAGGGAAGAGGAAAGGAGAGTTCTTTGTGGCGTTAAAGAAAATGAAGGGTCTAACTCAGTGTGTGAGTGTTTTAGTTGAGTACTGCAATGGAGTTGTGGTGTTTGTATGATTTCGGACCTACCAAAATCTACTGAGATTCAAATAGTTTTTCATCTTCATATTTAAGCTTTCTGTGCATAGTAGCTGTCAAAATCAATTGGTTTTGGCCCATGCAGTATATGAATTTCCCTCCAAAATATTTTTACTCCATCAACTCTCTGGTACCAAGATCAGGTAAAGTATCACAATGGATTTATGACATTGGTATAATGATGGCTGTTCCTACCTCAAGGTTAAACGAACACTTCATCAGTTCATCTCCCAAAGGTGATAGTTTTGAAGGGAAGTTTGTGCCAATAAAACTTCATTGGCAAGAAGAGCAGGTTCTGTTTTGTCCATGACAATTAGTTTAAGTCACTCTTTGTTCCTGTTTTAACATCAATTCTGCGCCTTGCAGTGAGCCCTGGTAAGTCGAGAATAATCAGATGCATGAGTGTGTTGTGTGTGTGGGGCTCCAGTCACAAAACTCAAAGTCGCAATAAAACTCTTAACAAACCTGAAAAAGCAATTTTATGCGATTGTAACCAAAACTCTAATAAAATGGAAATGTACGTGGATTCATCAATCTGATGTTCATATCTTGCTTAAAGAAGCATCTAATTCTTGATTTTCAGGACTAAGCAGTACTTTGACCTGCATGGTAAACCTATCTGACCCTGAACACTAGTGGAGGCTCTCATATGCAAAAGACCTCACTTTGGCTTTGATTCCTCCGGTCGTGTGCCTTGACCAGGTGTACCGTCAACGAGAAGAAAGGCATCAACTGTGACAATAACATGTAAGAACTTAGCATTTTGCAATCTTTAATATAACAATCATTTCTGGATACCCAGAAGAACCATGCAACCAACTTCACTATCTTACTAATAGCTTGGGATTTGTTGATAGTAGATGGGGTGTTTGGCATATATCTATCTCTAACACAGTAATTTGTGATGGTTCTTGAATGCAACACTCGAATAGAATTGGGAGGAAAGCATTGTAAACGGAGGTAACCGAATTTTACCCATGTCATTGTGCTCTGCGGAATCAAGGTTAATGTCCAACTCAGAATGCTGAAACTTTGAGCCTGAACAGTTTCCCACTCGTCCAAAATCTGTTCATGATAGACAAAAGTCGGCAATTAGATTATAACAAGATAGAATCCCGACAAAAAAGAAAAAAAAACAACAAAAAAGCACAGCATGAACTCTAAGCCTTTACGCTTGAAGTATCAATGAATAACAGCAGGGGCTCTAAACATTTATGCATGACAACCAAAAAAAATATTACCAGAAGCATTAGGAATTAATTATGAAAAAAATGCAGTAACGAACTCTAAGGATGATTGCCATCAAAGATTTCCTGAACATGCATACCATAAAAACTATGATGGGGTAAGTCCACCACTTCCTTATCTGGAATTTCATGTTCTAATTTGGGATGTCATTAATAAAAGCTGCATCTACCTTGAAAGTTTGGCCATTCAGTGGTGTTAGAGAAGCCAAAATCCCATGATTTTTGAAGTGACTCAGGACATGTGTTTTGACCATCCACTCCAAGATGCATCCTTTCTAGGTCTGCTATATCAGAAGTAAATGCAGAGTCAAGCGCCGGTGTATCCAGATCTAGCCCTGATGTTTCAGGAGTGAAGGGAAATTGTCCATTTGATGCCACTGCTACAGGACTTGAATCCCCCACTAACTTCATATCACCAGCGGGAAAGAAAGGTACTATATCAGCTGGACCTTTGTGTATCATATCCAAAATCTTAAAACATATACAAGAACAATAGCAGAAAAAGATTTTTCGTGAGATATCTGTTGAGGCAGGTATTCTGTTTTGCACTCTCACTAAGAGAAATGCAGCTATCACCATGAAAGATAAAAGATATGAGAATGTATGAAGAAAATATTGGATTAGAAGATGCAATACTCACTCTTTCGCACACTTCCGTTGGATATGGTGGAATTTTCCTAGAGCAGGTATTCCATTAACTCCGTGACAACCAGATATGCCCATGGAATTGATTTTGGGATAACCTGTAGATGGAGTAACAGTCTGCATGCTGGGATCTTCCATAGATAAATTGATGACTGCACTCGATAACAAAACGAAAAAAAAAAATCGGCATCAAATTAAAATGACATTTGTGAGATATACTTTAACTAGAAATATCCAAAAAAAATCATCAAGCTATCGAGAATAATATATATACACATAATATGCCCAAACTTCCTTTGTTATGAAGTACTTCAAATCAGCTCTAGTAAACTTCACAGATGAAATATCTTCACATTTTGCATACCAGGCATATGATGCATACCATTCTGCACAGGAGCTCTCTCAAACTCCGCACGCTCTTGCTGTTTCATCAGATGGTATTGCTTCTCAAGCAACTGGTTATTCATTTCAATTTGATCTTTGAGATTCAGCCTTAAGTGGTAGGCCTTGAAAAATTCTGCATTTTCTTCTTCCAGTTTCTGCCATACTAAAGCAAAGCAAAGCAAATAAAAAAATATGAAACTCAAGTAAACTGTAAAGGATCGTAATATAAAAATGTGTTGGCCAAACTATGGTATCTGATGCAACGTGCTTTTCTAGTCGCGTGCATCACACAATAGATATGCATTCACAAAAATAACACGGGGCGTTCTCCCTAAAAACATTTGATTTTCATGCCCATGAGTTACAGTGCTGGAAGATGAGAAACTCACCATTTATTTATACGAATGGACTGGAAAACGTCTACATGAAAGTACCAAAAATGGTATGCACCTGCATGACGACAAATCTGGATGATATGGCAGGTTGAAGATTCTCAAACAAATCTAGCAGGTAACGTAAGATTAGAGGACAGAATTAATGGCTCATGGTCCATGAGAAGAAAACAGGAAAATTCAAAATCCCCTATCAAATAAGGATGTCACAGTTTCAACATAAAGGAAATTCAGTTCTGATGCATGTCAACTATATCTTATTAATTTAAAACCAGATTAAGCTAGTAACGAACATCAAAGACAAACACATGAAGTCTAAATCTTCTTCCACCCATCAATTGATGATACCTCATCATTGGAACAATAAATGAGTATATATGTTAAATCAAAAGCGACGATTAGGCTTTATAGTCATGCAATGTAAAGAGTACTACAGTGCCATACCCAAGTTTGTAAACTCAGGCTCAATCCTTGCACGATCTAAGAGGGTATTGACAACTTCATCTCTGCTCATATACAACTGCAGACACCTTTCAATCAAATTCTGGACCTACAATGTTCATTATTGTACCAAAACAGAAAAGATGCAAGTAAGTATCATCCCTCAAATAAGCGATACTCAAACATATACACGAATAACAAATCTGTCTTACAACTTGAATATCTTGCAGTGTGACTTTGCTGCTCTTGTTCTTTGCAATGCTACTTTGTTTGTCATTCCGCAGTGACGATCGCTTTTCAGCTGGATTCTGTGGATCCTGTGAAAGCCCTCAGAATTTAGTTCTTTGAAAACCCAAAAAGTGAAACAAGCTTTCCCCATATGCCAACAAGGATAGACTTGGGAAAACACACGGCTAGATCAAGCACTGGGTTTGAAACATAACAGCTATCAATCTACGATTCACAGATTCCACAGAGTATCAAATCAGATAAAAGATCAAACAAGACCATTACATTAAGCCCAAATAAAACTCACAATTCAGTTTCTATTCCCAGTTACTCTTGTCACCTGAACACAACATAAAATCTCATAATCCTCACACCCCAAAACCCAAAAACCAAATACAATCTCACACCCAAAAACCCAAACTTGAACTCAATTCCTTCCTCATGGACAACCATGGCAACCGAAAAAGCCTCAAAGGTACAATCTTTAGGCCAAAACCAGCATAAAAACAACACAGGAAAAAACAATATCAGATAAAACAAACAAAGAGAAGCTCTTGTGTTACCATAAAGTTAAAAAAAGACTTGAACTTTGAAGCTCTGACAGGGTTTCCCGAATCTCAGTCAGAGCTGGTTTTGCATAGTAATGAGTGAGGGTCACAGATAAGAGTAGACAGCTAGGGTTTTCTGTAACTGATGATGATGGTTTTGAGGGTTTAGAGAAGAAGAGTTAGTCCTCAGGAGAATTCAAAACCAAGCGGGGGAGAAATTTGTAATAAATAGCCTCTTGGCTGTCAGGTATTTATAGTCTGCATTTTGGTGTGTGACACTTGGTTGTATATAATTTTCAATGCATAGATTCATTCTATATTTAGCTATATATATGGTGGGGTCATTTAAAACACAATCCAAAATACAAAAGAATAAAACGTAAAAAGTTTTCTTAGAGGTTTAGTTACAATTGAGAAAAATAAATTAAACGTGATCTAAAGATTCCATACAAGGTTAGATTATAAACGAATCTTCTTTTGTCAAAGTTACCTTTGCATTAATTTGCATCGTACATTTTGTACATTTTGTGTACGTTCCAATTTCTTTAGTCTTTCATAAACTACATCTTAAGTTGTTGTGACACATGTTGTTTTTTAGACTCTTTTAGCAAAGGTAATATTGGCCTTAAGCTCTAGAACTCTTAGATTCGTTCAATATAAACTACGGTAGTCATTTAAAATGCGATTCAAAATATAATACATAATTGAAATAAGGACATATAACAACTTTTCTTTGCAGAAATTGTGTGTATTTCAGGGCTTTCGGACAATCGAACTAGCCCAAATCTATCCGGCCCGTTAAAATGGCCCAAACGAATCTTCACCTGGTTCAATATAAAGTAAACGGTGCACCGTTTTTCACCTTTCCCCAAATTGTGAAACTTCTGAGTCGGACTCCGATTCTCAGGGGAAGCAATTTCGCCGGATTCAAACTTGTTCAGCCTCATTTCTGACTACCTGGGTAACTGTTATTTACCTTCAATTCCCATTTTTTGTTTCAAAGTTGCATTCTTTTTTCCTTGGTTCAATTTCTATTATTACAGAGCTGGGTTGCTATATGTTGGTGTGAAAAATGTCTTCTTTTTTCATTATTAACCTAGGGTGTTTTCAGTTGATGAATTCTGATGATGAAAGATAGGATATTTGATTTGGGATTTGATTCAAACACAAAATGAAATTACCATAAGAAAGCTTCAGTAATTGAAGGTGGTAAAAACATGTATCATTTCTTGTAATGAAAGGTTTAAGTAGTGCAGTAGAAGGTTGAACTTCAAGTGTATTATTTCCGAAGTACGATTCGAGTAGTTTGAAGTGTCTTGATGGACATGCATGCCTATAAGAGTTATATCACAGACTTAATATATGAGGGAGAGGGAGGGTTAAACCTACAGTATGTCATGTTTTCGTATTTGGTTGCAAGTGTTTGACAGAAATGTAGCATAAAATCAAAGTGATTAGTTTGACTTCTTTTTTTTCTCTATCTGTTTCAGGTATTTAACATCTGTAGGGATATCATCATTCTGTGAAGGATGCTGCTTTAGTTTGTGGAATCAGATATGCTTACTGATGCCAAAGCATAGTTGTACTCCTGAGGTTATGGATTACGATAAAGGGGAAGCATTCAGGGCTAAGGAACTTGCAGAGTATAACCTCATAGCAAAAGATTATGCTAGTGCGAAGAAGTTTGCTTTGAAGGCTCAGAAGTTGTGTCCCCAGCTTGAGGGTCTATCTAAACTGTTGACGATAATAGATATTTATATCTGTGGAGAAAACAAAAGTGTTGGAGAAGCGGATTGGTATGGAGTACTTGGTGTGATTCCTTATGCCAAGTATGCATTAATTAGGAAACAGTATCTGAAGTTGGCATTGATGCTTCATCCTGATAAAAGCAAGTCTGCTGGTTCAGAAGGCGCATATAAGCTGGTTTTAGAGGCGTGGAACTTGTTATCAGATAAAGCGAAGAGGGAAGCATATGAGAGACAGACACTCAACCACAGCAAGGGCTGGGAAGAACCTGGGCAGGGAGCTCTAACCCATTTTGGGGGTCCGTTGAAACAACCTGGTGCAAATTCCTTTCAAAATGTTACAAATAGTACAACTTTCTGGACCATTTGCAATCTCTGCTGTACATATTATCAGTATCTCAGGATTTATCAAAATCATACTCTCATGTGCCCTACATGTCAGAAAGGGTTTTGTGCTACAGAAACAGCTCCGCCTCGCGGTGTTTCCAAGTCATCTAGTAGTTCTTCTTGCCAGGAACATCACACTACGGCCGTAGCTCGAAATTTGGGAAATAAGGGGTCTTTAGCTTCTAAATCAGTGAATAAGACAGCCTTTCAACAGGGCCCTTTCTCTAAGATGACTAGTCGTGGTAGCACTGTTGCATCAGGTTGTGTTGCAGCTGTAAGTGTGGCTCAGCAGGCAAATGAGGAAGTGAAGAGACAATCAATTGCTGATTGGGAGAGGAATCAAAGGTTAATGGGAAATTCTTTATTCAAAAGGAAAAGAATTGAAGATAAACATCTGAATAGTTGCGAAGGATACATGGCTAATAAGACCGCTGTAGGAAATGATGGAGCTGACTTAGGAGATGTATCTGAATCAGATACAGGTAATGTCGGCACAAAAAGAATTTACGGTTTCTCTAGCATAGATAACATGTCTAATAGCACGAGAGAGTTATCTTATCGTGAAATGCAAAACATGCTGATGAAGAAGGCACAAACTGATATTTCCAAGATGCTGAAGGAGCTGAGCTCAGCTACTGAATCAAAGAAACGAGGGGAGGTGAAAGTAGATAAGAAACAGAAGAGTGTGGTATATGCTGGGACAGATATAAACAGTGGTGAGGTTGATGATGCCAGGTTATCAATCTTAACTAATGTCCCTGATCCTGATTTTCATAATTTTGACTTGGATCGAACTGAAAGGTCATTTCAAGAGGAACAAGTCTGGGCTGCATATGATGGTGATGGGATGCCACGGTATTATGCTCGTATTCAGAATGTGATCTCCAGGAAGCCATTTAAATTGTGCATCAGCTGGCTCAATTCAAGAAGCAACTCTGAATTGGGTTCATTGGACTGGATATGTTCTGGTTTCACTAAAACCTGTGGGGATTTTAGGCCTGGCAAACGTCAAACTTCGAAAACTTTAAATTCTTTCTTCACGAAGGTTAGTTGGAAAAAAGTTGCACATGGAATGATTCGTGTATTTCCTGGAAAGAGGGAAATATGGGCTCTATATAGAAATTGGTCCCCTGACTGGAATCAGCATACCCCTGGTGATGTAATTAACAAATATGAGATGGTGGAAGTGCTGGACGACTTTACTGAGAAACATGGTGTCTCTGTTGTTCCGCTAATTAAGGTTGCTGGTTTCAGAACAGTGTTCCAAAAGCAAATTGACCCTAAGGCAGTGAGGAGAATTCCTAAAGAAGAGATGTTTCGGTCCTCGCATATTGTCCCCAGTCACTTGCTAACAGGTAAAGAAGCTCATAATGCTCCAAAGGGTTGCTTTGAATTGGATCCGGCAGCTATCCCTTTGCACCTCCTTGAGGTGATAACAGAAGATAATCAAGCACCAGTGGCAGAGAATGTTGGAAAAACAAAAGAAGAGTTGTTTCAAAGTGCCTCGACAACAGAACTAGATGCAGGAATGGTTCGGATGGAAGAAAGGGAGATTTCAGAAAGCGGAGGAGAAACCAATGTTGGTAGGTGACAGTGCATACCTAGTTGGCCTAGGAAACTGATGTTAGTTGCACAAAAGTAAGTTAAGGAGGAATCACTGTAGAAAACACAGGTCCTAGATAGTTTTTGCTTTTTGGTTATGTCAAGCCTTTTGCTTCATGTATATACTGCTTCTGCACCGCAATTGTTTAGCGTTTTGCTGGCAGGTGGATTATACCGTTTTGGCGTTCTGGAAACGCTCAACTTTTGTATCAGATCTGAAAATGAACACTTGTAAGCATGGCTTGTAAAATGAAGACTCAGTGTCCTTGGCAGCTCTCTCTTTGATCTTTGCACTCTCAAACATTACGGCACCATCCAATTGTCTGATTGTTCATGCTTGATCTCACATGGGCTTCACTCTGTTATTGGGCCTCAAATGAGCCATCAAATTATTAGTACCCATCAATTCAATAACAGATTGACAATTACAAAAGAGTCAGAGATTCTAGATTACCTTGACGAGTGTCTTCGAGGAAAACACAGTCAATTACAAGGACTTGGTTCCCTGCATGAGACGTCGGAGAATCTTATGGAACAAAATTTTCCGATTTGTTTATATTTCATGTCATGTGTCTCGAAGACCATTTACCTCCTGTAAGTCGTAGGAAGTTTCCCACGTAAATCCCACGTACCAAACACACATTTTCACATTCGCCAAAAAAAAAAAAAAAAAACACACATTTTCAAATACTTCCAATTCAATTCCTTCTAGAACACACTTCAGCTCTCTGGTAGAAACGTAGAATCTAGCATGGTGGTGTCTCTGCAATTTTCACAATATGGATTTTAGTCCTATAATACTATTAATCTGTGGCTTTTTCTGGGTTTAGCTTCGTGTCGACACCTAATAAACCACCAGGTTAATAATAGAGTACTCTTGAATCTTGATAATATTGTAAACTCTGGATTTGGAATTGGATCAGTCCTTTGTTTTGGGTTTGGTTTTATCTACATTTGGTATATAATAGGAATGGGATTCGAGCTAAGGTGGTTTTGGTTTTATTAATAAATCTGGGGATTCATGGAAGAGGCAAGTTAAGGTAACAAAATGGAAAATTATAGCAATTTAGGGTAGGTAAGGTATATGCATGGTGGGTGATGAGTAATCAGTGGCAGCTTTCCTTGCGTGAAATTAATCACCATGGATTTTGTATACTACTCTTGTAAACGTCTAGGTTAACACGAAGTTTTTGTTTTCATTACCTTTTTTGATAAAACCGTTTTGGTATTGATTATGGTTTGTTTGTGTAATTATGACTACGCGCAATTCATTTACTGTCTCTAATTTATGCAATGTTTGGTTTTCAGAAGAAAAAATATATATATTAGGTGGTCAAATTACTAAATTAGACATTTGATATAATATACCCCACTTTTTCTATGTTTGTACATCCCTCGAAAGTATCAAATTCCTATAAACTGATATTAGTCTTGTATGAGTGACGATACAACTTGTCGGTCAAGCGGTGCGATTAAATGTTCTCTATCGTTTCTTATGCATAGTAGTTGGTACATTATGTCATTCGGACGTCATCACCACATGATGGGATAAACAGACTGTTATAAGTGATCGATTATAACAGTTAATGAAAGATTCCATCGTTTTAAAGCTTAAGATCTATTGTTTCTGATGAAAACATGTCATTACTTGCATGAAATCATAAATTATGTTACTAACATGTTAGATGAATCAAATCAAGTTAAAGTTATACATTCGATCAAATGATTAGACAATCGACTCCACTTCATATCTCTCTAACTGTATACACATAGAATCAAACAATTGGACGATCAGACAAAACTACATACTACTCGAAGATCCTAAATCCGAACATCCCGTTGTCTTAGTAACAGCTTATAGCCTAAATTTAGTACATGAAGTTAAGTAATGGCAACAAGATTCCAAAGTATCCAAGGGGTATATATGTCAAAAGATGTTTTGAAAATAGAAAATAATAATAATTTCCAAAAAGACAATTTTTTTTTTCTGTGAAATCAGACTCATATACGGCAAGTGGCAACATCCAAGTATCCTCAGGGCTCAAGGTAAAAACCCTCCCTTTCCTCCCCCTCTCCCCCCTATAAATATAACCCCCTTCTCCTCCTTCACCTTCTCCTCCTTCACCTTCTCCCTGGCCTTTTCTCTCTCAAACTGTCCATCACATTACATCCAAGTTTCTTTCTCTCAGTTCTCTCTCTCTCTCGCCATCGAAGCTCCTCTGGCTTTCCAGGCCACCCCAGATTTCGTCACCCTTCATCACTCTGGTGAGTTTTCGTCACTTATTCATCTTCCCTTTTCTGAAATTCTCTGCACAGAAATAGCTTCACTCTAAGATTGATTATGTAATTGTTTTCTTTTTCGTTTTTAAATATTGATAAGCATGAATCCATTATCGTCTTCATTACCATCAACCCCTTCTCCGCATGTTCTTTTCCTTTTCCTATGAATTTCCCCTACTTTATTCTGGTATATTAGTTTTTGATTTTCATGAATTTGTGATTATTTTCTTTTATTTTGGGAGTTGTTTTTTTTTCACGGTTTTTTATTAGTGGAAAAGTGTGCCGGGAAAAACGAAAAAGCGGTTGGTGGTCGTTTGAACTCACCTGACGCGACCCACGAGCAGGTGAGAAGGACTCGCCACTGTAGGCGGTGGGCATGAATCCCCACGCGCCGTCTTTGCTGGCTATTCCCGAGTTCTCAAACCGCTCTGCCGTTGGACTCTCATCCTCATAAAGGCCCACACGTGTCCTTAAGACGGGCCTACAGTTTGACTGGGCCCGGAGGCCCACTTGACTAGTAAAACGTATAAAACTCGGTCACCGTTTCGCAGATCTAGGACTCTCAACTGTCAGTTTGAATGTCGGTGCCGGGTGCCACTTGTACGGCGGAGATTCTAAAAACCACCGACTCGTCAGTTCTGTTAGAGTAGACCCCACACCCCTATGTGCCTGTCGTTTTCTTCTGTCTCTCGTAAATTGACTGGTACCTGAAAAACCGTTAGTCACCGTTGATATCTTAATTCTCTTCTAAAAAAAATAATATATTCATAAAAACATTTGTTTCTGCTTTAATTTCATTTTCAAATGTAGAAAAAGACGACAACTTTTACTATGTTTCGGAGTAATTGCGCTAAATTTATAAATATTTTTGGTATAAACGTTCGCTTTCTCGTAGTTTTTGTTTAGCTCTATATATCAGGGCATTTTACTGGTTTACTAATTTTCACAATGTCATATGTTCTTACCCTAATAAAACGCACCGTTATTTTGTCATCGTGTTATGGTGTACACTTGCTTGAAGAGTGATACGAATCTATTGAGTGCTTACTTGCTTAGTTGTTCTCACAAACCACCTTTCTTGTTAACATAAACTCACCTGGTGGCTTCCAGTGGCGGATCTAGAATCTAAACATGGAGTGGGCTTCAAATTGTCAAATACAACCGTGCAAAATGTAGGAACTCAAGTAAACGTTAATAAGTCTTCATAAAAAAGTATGCATTAATGAAAGTAGAAGAAATTTCTAAAAATCAAGGACAAATTTGAAAAATCAACAAAATTTTTCCCAAAAGTTTTTATTTTTTGAGATTTAAGAAGGAGAAGACTAGAAAAAAAAATCGATTAATGAACTGAGGAACTAAGGAACTGAAGAATAAAGACGTAATCACGTGATGCACAGCTAGTTGAAAAGTTGGGTGGGCTTGACTGAACAAAAATACATATATCAAAAAATTTAAAACATAATATACCTAAAAAAATATTTTTAACTCTAAAAAACTTGATTAGGTTTGAGCCTTACCAACTCTTCCTTGGGCTCCGCCCCTGGCTTTAAAAAAAAAAAAAAAAAAAACTCAGCTGGTGCATGCACTGAGGTTACACCAATAGTGATAGCATTATTGAATCAGGTTGTATTCATTTCACTTCGTGGTAGTTACATTGGATTCTGACACTTTCGTCGTATCCAGCATGTCTGCTTCTATCTTCTTGAGGCACCCTTAAACCTTTTCCTTTTGGTCTAAAGTTGTATAACCAGATGTCTAGACGTGTCCACTGCATAACGATCCACCACTTCTTGAATTGACACGTTGAATATGTCTGCTTGTACTTTGTCTAAAATCCAATTCATATCAGTTTTCATCAGACCAATTAGTTAATCCTCGTGTGTTGCATTGTTTACTAAATTTTCAACGCAGATGAACTTTCTGGGTAAGAATACTCAAGGAGTCAAGTAATTTGTTTCTTTTCTTTGTCTTAAAAAGGACTTGTCATTGTGTGGCTTTCTTAGGATACACGTGTGTGTATCCATGGTATCTGTGTGCTCCTATTGATTTAGAAGCCTGTTCTGGTTTCATCTGCTCAATCAATCATCCAATGACCGCAGTTGCGTTTTTGACAAAGAACTTTGGCATATAAGAAGCATCTGTATTTTGGTTTTACGCTTGAGTCACAGAGTGATCGAGTCTGTAGGTGTAGAGTTTTTCTTGTTCTGGTTTTTGATGAATCAAGTAGCTTGTTCCTGTGCTAACATATATTTACTTCATGCTATCAACCCTGATTCATTCATTGATTAGATTCTTTCATCCACAAGAGTGATCGAGAGCCACATAGTTATACTTGCTCCACAGATATGTATAATAATTTAGCCACCCATCATATGTATGTATGTTCTTTCATGTAGATTTATAGGTTATGACAGCAATATATGCATATATACATGTACTATTTCAGTCAGTGGAAAACCATGAAGCATTAGTTTGAACTTGAAGATGAACCAGTTAGGTTAATTCACTAAAATATTGATTATCTTCTGTTTTTTGAAACAGAATGATGGCTACCCTCCTTAATATAAATTTTGAGCTTTTTTGTACTGTGTCTGTACGTACGTGGTGTTCACATTGTTATTCGCATGAGAAGTCCCCATTGGCGATCGACTTGCTGTATATATATATATATTAGTTCTGCACTTATCGCTGCCTTAATTATTAAGCGAGAGATAGATTACTCATTCTTGATTAGGTAATTTTTTAATTAGTTAAGTAGAAGATGATCAGTTGGAATGATGCCAGATAGTAGTTAGGGTAGAGCCAACAACGAATACATTGTATACTGAGTTTGATGGAGGCTTTGTTTTCCTGTATGTGATCTGTCTTTGTCATTCTGAATCAGCTTTGATAGATGACTCCCTCGCTAGACAAAGTCCTTATAGATTTTACATGTAATGTCTAGTCACCAAATCCAATTAACTACTCGGGCCTCTAATCAAATTGTCCCCCCTTGTTCCTGTTCTTGTTTTGTTACTTGCTAAGCTAGCTTTGGCTTGCTCTTGTGTGAAACTTTATATATGAAAGATGTTGTGTTTGGAAAAGGACATTCTCTCTTAGAAATGAAAGATTCATGTTCTGTTACTTCCGTCGGAAAAGGACATGTCTTAATTTATTTTGGTGTATGTTGTTATCATTCTGAAAATAGTTGCAACACCTGTTACAATTTTTGAATAATTAATCGATCAAAGTAGTCTTAGTCTAGCTAATTACCATTATTATTTTCTTTGTTGTTTGACTGATCGTCTAGCTAATTAATCAAGAATACAGTTTAGATCCAAAGTACCTTACTGCTTCTTCTTTGAAAATGACTTCTCTAATTGTTTAGTCAATCACATGAACTTGTTGAACTAACAAATAATTTTGATTTGTTTTTGAACTTGTTGAATTATAACACGAGGATGATTTATTTTGAAAACAACTATTCTGTGAAATGGTGTGCTACCGACGTCCATTGAGATCCTAGCTGGATCATTACTCATACATGTGGAATTTGTTGCTTTGATGTCTGTGATGGTAGATTTACTACCATGACGAACTTCGCTAAGCTGAACCAGGCAATGGGCTTCCAGAGATCATCGACACCTGATAAGCAAAAGGTGCAGCCTGTCAGTTCAAAAGTACTCAACAACGACGAGAACATTGGTCATCTTACCTTGGCATCAATAGCCTCAAACCTGCATGATATTTCCGCCATTGTTAATACGCCCATCCCCTCATCAGATTTAGCTTACAGTTCATGGGTGGTACGTCTTTCTTGCTTTCCGGGCTTTAAAGTGAGGACACTACTTTGGTTGGTTACTACTTTACTACTATGTTAATATCAGTCAAGCTATCTTGTTTGGGAAATTTCTTAGCTTTAATTTTGACCGGATTCTGTCCATATACCTGTTCATTTTTCTTTTAATTCTTGGTATTAATCCTTTTGTGGATATGAATTTAATTAGGTGGAGCACCCTTCTGCACTAGGCTCATTTGATAGGATGATGAAAGCTGCAAAAGGGAAGAGGATTGTTGTCTTTTTAGACTACGACGGCACTCTCTCACCGATTGTTGATGATCCGGATCGTGCTTTCATGTCCAATGAGGTGAATATATGTTTCAGTTAATTTCTTAATGAAGTGTTTAGCGATCTGTTATACTCTCCCAAAATTCTCCTTTATTCATTATACATCCATTTACATGATAGATGAGAGCAGCAGTGCGCGAAGTTGCCAAATATTTTCCAACAGCAGTAATCAGCGGGAGGAGTAGAGACAAGGTAACGAGTCCATGATCATCTTTTAGTTTCGACTCTGTTTTGGTTTTCCGATGAGTACCCTCTAAATAACCATTTTCTCAATTGGCAATGATCAGGTCAGAGGATTTGTACAGTTAAGTAATGTATATTATGCCGGCAGCCACGGGATGGACATTATGGTCCCCTCAAAGCCACTAAAGCCCTGTGATGCCAAGAACCAAGCCACAGCTTCAACGTTGGATAAGGTCAGTCCCCTACATGCAACGTTCCTATATTTCCTTTTGCCTCCTTAATAAAGAACTGGAAATTATTTTGCTTACCAGTAATGAAATATGCGATATGTTAATCTTACAGGAGAGTGACATGCTCTTTCAACCTGCCAAAAAATTCCTGCCCTCAATCCAAGAGGTAAATATGCCTGAGTCAAATACTCCACAAAATTTTAGAGTGATTAGCCAAGTACATATGCCTTAACCTCACATATAAGGAACTATCGTTTCCTTGCAATTGCAGTAGTCCTCACTCAACAGATAAACTTAATGCTAGTGTTTGTGACATGATAGATACGCATAGTGTTGGAGGAAATAGCAAGAAAGATTGAAGGTGCAAGAGTAGAGGACAATAGATTCTGCATCAGTATACATTACCGGAATGTCCTGGAAGAGGTAGAAATCTATAGTCTAATGTCTCATCTCATTATTATCTTTATATTCAGTAATACATGAACGAAAAAGATGTGAAGCGGGCGTCCGCACTTGGCTTAAAATGCGGACGTCCGTCCGTTCTCCCCCCCTCGGGCGCCGGAGACGGTGCGCCTCCACCCCACAAGACTCCAGCAGCATCCCCGACCACTTTTCCTCCCTGATGAGTTCGGTTTTTTCTAGTTTTCCGGCGAGATCGACTTTGTTTGAAGTTTTGGGTGATCTCGCCGGAAAACTGGAAAATAACAGACTCACCGGGGAGGGAAAGTGGTCGGGAACGCTGCTAAAGTCTTGTGGGGTGGAGGTGCGCCGTCGCTGGCGCCGGAGGGGGGAGAACGGACTGACGTCCGCACTTTAAGCCGAGTGTGGACGGCCGCTCCACATCCGGCCTCTATACATGAAAATTTCTAAAATTTATGTCCCTCTGCAGGATTATGACATATTAGAAGAAAAGGTGAAGGCTGTGATTGAAACCGATCCTGAGTTTCACCTGACTCGGGGTAAAAAGGTAGGATAAATAATCCACAAGTTATGTTAGCCTTTTAAGGAAGACATCGGAGATTGTTATGTTTAATTATATGTGATCCTTTTAGGTCCTGGAGGTACGACCATCTATAGAATGGAACAAAGGGCATGCGCTTGAATATCTACTTGACACCCTTGGATTCAGTAACTCAGGTGACGTCCTCCCATTGTACATAGGGGATGATCGAACAGATGAAGATGCTTTCAAGGTGATAGAAGCCAGAGGACAGGGATTTCCTATAATCGTGTCCTCCACCCCAAAGGAAACCGAAGCTGCTTATTCTCTGCACGATCCATCGGAAGTGTTGACATTCTTATTACGCCTTGCAAGTTGGAGAAAAGCCTCGTCTTCAAGCAGGTCACTAGCTCAAATTTGTGGTCTTGGGAATTCACATTCACATAAGGCCAATTGCTAGGTTTTGGTTCATAAAATTTCAAGAATTAGGAAGATTGAGGGGCGAGCGTGGTTATTTGTTACAGCTTGCCTTATAGCCAAGTTATAGATAAAGGAAAACAAAAGACGAAGAAGGCATACAACCGTTTCACTGTGGTTTTTGTGGTCAGTGAAATTAGTATGCGCCCATGCATGCTTTTAGTTCTATGGGTGTTCAGCTTATAGATCATAAGTTACTAAGAGGTTTGAAAATGTTTGTTTTGTACTCGGTTAATTTCACCTTGTGGCATTGTAAGTTATGTTCATCAAGTCCTTCAGTTTTTAATTGACTCTGCTTCTTGTCTTTCTTGTTGAGCATTTTAACATTTGAATGTCTCAACTTCACTGAAATCGACATGAAAACGACTCAACATCCTAAAATTCTTGCAGTGAGCATGACTGCCAATCTGCACCAGGGTTCTCGATTTCCGATGACTTTTGGATGTCAATAACGCCTTGAAATGTTTACTCATGCAGTCATGCCTATCTCGAAAGTTTCCACTTTCCTATCACTTCCGGGAGAATTTGACAATGCTTAAAAAGCACTGTCATCCCATTTGAGAATGTTTACTCAGTTCTCAACGTAGACTCCCTTGTGTACAAAAACCAGGCAGCACAAGCAAAGTAGCAGTCCGTTTGCTACGATCCAGTACCAGTAATGATAGTGAGAAACGACTCCTAGCTATTATTTACAGACAAAATGGACAGCCAAAGCTACCAGCGACTCCATTTCAGTAATGATAGTGAGAAACGACTCCTAGCTATTATTTCATCCATTGTCATACTCCTCCCATGATCCCCATCTTCTCTGTTCCTCCGTCCATAATGCGGCCTTCAAAACGACGCCGTCGCTTCGAGGAGGTGCATACATCGCAACTAGCTGGGAGAGGGGGAATAATGTGATGGACTATATATCTATTTATGTTTGGGCTTTGAAGTGGTTGGGCCGGTTTACTAGCTATGACAAAAATTTTACCGACTATAGAAGCAACATGTTAGAAGTGATTTTGCACGTACAAGTGAAGCATACGAAATTCAAAACTAGGAAATTCATTCTGGTAACTGTAAAAAATTTGGACAATCAAATGAAAATTGGATCATGAAGAATGTAAAATATGCATGAGATAAGGTGCCACAACCTTTGAAGAAATTTGGAGGCTCTTCTCACCGGTGGTGCGAAAGGGAAATGTTGTTGATTCATAATATTTTCTTATATAAGAAACAAATCGATTACATTCCGGAACACTTGAAGGATACTTTCTGGCACCTCTGATATATTGGCCTGCATGCATTTTAACTAAAGATCAATGAAATGAATCCATCTTTTCTTTGGTGCTAATCTTTTTGTTAATTGAATTGATACTTTAAAAAGAGTAGTAAAACACATCGTCGGGCAGTCGGATGTGGAGGTCTTCAGTTTAAGCCAAGAACGTCGCTTCCATTTCAAGTTTGCTCGATAAGGGATAATTCAAAACTATCGAATAGTCCCAATCTAGCTAGTTGATCGAGTATGATGTTGAAGATGATTAATGTCATGTAGTAGAGAGCCAAAAATCAAAGCTATGATGTTGGAGAGACTCGAGTGCCGTGCAATTGTGGATTCAGTTTGTTTTACTTCCTCTTTTGTATTCCTGACTTTTTCCAATTTTTGGTACTAAAGTACTGAGCAGTGAGCATGTATGATGAATCTCACTTCTGTAACCCTAGGCAATAGAACGTACAAAACAAACCCCCATAATAAGTAATTTCAATTTTTTTATGGCAACACATTTCAATCTATAGATTAACAAGATAGTTTTTTTTTTTTGAGTGTAGAACCCAACCTAGTTGAAAAACTCAGTCCTGTCTCCGGTTTCATTTATTATATTAATATTAAAATTTTACAACAGAAGACATAACACCTGGACCTCGTATTACAACGAAACTGTTACAAATATCTTTGAATAATAACAAGTTGCTTCGCTAATCAACATCATCCAATTTTTTGTATGGTAGATTGTTGCCACACTTGTAATTTGGCCGATATGCTTAATGTTTGACAGGTCACACAGAACTAATTCAACTGAAAATATCTTCAATATTATACCATATATTAACAAAGTGCACTTGTGAAACTGATTGGATATAAAGAATGATACAAATCGTACAAATCTCCTAGCTTGCCAATCCGTCATTAGTGAAGATTAAAGAAACAAATCCCTAGTTAGCTCTGCACTTTGCACCAATAAACAGATGATCTGCATATTTTATGGCTTAATGCAGCTTTCAGCGGAGCCTTCGTGCACTTCTGATCACTACTGAAGCTGAGCTTCTTATAGGCTTAATTATATTCATCCCAATAATTCTATTAACAATACTTGTTATACATTATAGAATTGATACTCCACTAAAAAACTAAAACTTTGCAAGTACGGATCACACACCGGTGTTCTTTATATGTGAATTCCTAGAATCCATGACTACTTCTGCTCTTTAATTTTTGGTTAAGGAACTTAACACTTTATAAATGAATGATCCGACGAAAACAAGAACATAAATATGCATAAATCTCCATCTTCATTAGCTGCAAGTTCAATCAAGTGTGCTATTCGAATACGTTAGTTAAACATGTATTCGAATAAGTAAAAATAACTTGTAATAAGATAACATTTACAGACAAACAATATATATGAACTGATTAAGAACTGAAAAACCAACATATGACTTGTCAATGATCGAGTGTGTGGTATCTGAGTATTGATCCGCGATAAGACTTTATAGTTTGGTATCATATTCAAACTAAATAGTGATCGATTAAGATTAACGATGTGCTATTGCATAAAGCTAAAAAAACAATTACTTTAGATTCTAGTTTCTACCGACATGGATCGAAGTACATAAACCCAAGTGTTTTAGCAGCCAAGCCAAGCCAGGCAGGCCAAAGACTGTAGAAACAGAAGTTGTTTAAACAAAGAGAGACAAACATGAACAGAATGAAACCTCAAGTATTTGTTTACTTGTTGTATTATTAAATTTATGGTGTATAATATTTATGTACCTACCATTATTCATTGTAAGCCCATGTGACCCCAACTCTGCAGGCACCATAGGCCACTGGAAAAATAAAATAAAGGCTAAGTCCATGTCCATTAAACCACTCCTCCATCTCAACAGTTAAGCAATCCAAGATGAATTGAATGGGGCAATACTTCAAACGTCAACTGGCATTTTTGCCCCTGGCCTTTGCACATATAACACTTTGTTATATTTGAATATAATCATATTTTCATAGCTAATAATGAGAAAATAACTTCTTCTTTTTTTTCAGGAGACCAAAAACATATTAACAGCTCGTTTCAATTTGTGACCTTTGTATTAGACACTAGAAAGACAATTACGAACGATAGAAACTTGTCACGTTCATATTAGACATCAGAAAAATAATTACGAACATTAGAAACACCAGTAAAATCACGCATGAGGTAATCATGTGACATAAACTCCACTCACATAAACTTAAAAATACCGATAATTAAATCCATTGATTCACATAAATGAAACAAAGACAAGAGGATACTCATAAAAGAAAATAAAAAAACGAGATACGAAATTCACACACCTCAAATTGTAATCCACACACCAAATTTTATTTTTTCATTTTTAGTAATCATTATCATATGAAGACAAAATTTAAGTCTGTGTGGATTGCAATTTCGGCGTGTGAATTTCATTTTCCTAAAAAATAAAAACAAATATTGTGAGAAAAAAAAAAGACAAAGCCATGGCATGGTGGTAGATACTATATAACACAAAGGGAATTTGTGCATGAAAATGAGAAAATGAATTAATCTATTAGAGCATTTCTAACAGTTTTTCCAAAATTTCTTTAAAATGGGAAACCAAAAACCAAAATCTCTAAAAAATTTATGCTCGAACTCCAACAGTTTCTTTATTTTAGAAATTTTGACATTTATTATAACAATAAAAAATGATAAATTATTATTAATAATAACAGAAAAATCATATATTTTAGTGTAACATAAATTACCTACTTATTCTAGATTTTTGTTTTTATCATTCCAGCAGGTAAATAATTAATATTTGGGGAAATAAAATTTTGCTGTAATTTTAGAGAATGAGTGTTTTTTTTATTTCTATTTTAAGAAATGAGATGAGAAAGCTGTTGGATCACAAAACAACCTAATATTTCTTAAAATTTATAAAATTGGAAACTGTTGAAGATTCTCTTCGAGATTAATGATAAAATAATCTAAAAAATGGTGCAAGTTGCAGATTAATAAAGAGTATTTGTGGTTTGATTAATTAATATTGTACTAAAGGTGTGAGATATAGGTGATGAGGGTGATAGGGAGGCCTGAGGTGCTTCTTCTTCTTCTATGGCGGTGAGTCTCTCTCTCTCTCTCTGTCTCTCTCTCTCTCTCTCTCACTTTCACCAGCTCTGATAAACTCGAACTGAGTTGACTCGCCTCGTTGTTTGTTGTAGTGTGATCGCAGAGCGCAGGAACATAGCTAAAGTTCGATTCAGTTTGGTCTCGTTCATTTCTGGTTGTGTTTGTTGTCTCGGAGTTCGATTCAGTTTGGTCTGATTCTCATGTGTTTTGTTTTGTTTTTTATTTTATTTTATTTTGTAGAGAATAGAGAGCAAGTGAAAGAAAGAAGAAGAAGAAGAAAGATGAATGGGAATAATAAGAATGGAGGAGGAGGAGGAGGTGCGAGTGAGTACATTAGGAGGCACCATAAGCATGAGCTGAAGGATCATCAGTGTAGCTCTACGCTCGTCAGGCACATCAAAGCGCCCGTTCATCTTGTAATTTTCTTTTTCCTTTTTTGTGGCTCTGGAATTTTGTGTGCATATGCATTTGAATACTTATTGGCGATTCACATCTTGTTTTTGATGGATATGCATATGAAAATTTATTGGTGATTTGTTCGGAATCGAGAAGGTGTAGGATGTGTGTTTAATTGTATATGTTCTGATCTGAGATTGGTGTTTGGGCGATATTGAATATGTGACATATAGGTAGTCAGGTATGAGTTTGTGTTTATGTTCTTATCAGTAAGTCAGGTTCGGGGTTGGAGTTTGGGGTTGGGGAATCAGTAGAGAGCTGTGGCACTCAGGGCTTGCTGAGAGAATGGAGTTGAGAATAGGAAGAAAATGGAGGTTTGATTGTTCATGTGATCCCACTTGAGAAAAGTTTGCTACTTTAAATTGAAAGGAAGATCCATTAACTTTAAGTTTTGTTCTTTAAAAGAGTCTGGTGTTACTAGCTTTCTGAAAATTCTGTTTGCCTACCGAAATAGAGGATTATTGTGTGTTAGAAGAAGAGATCTTGACATAGAATGAGTATCTGAAAGAAGTATTACTGATTTACTGATAAGTACTGGATGTTAATGAGTCGAGATTTGACAAGTAAATTACTGGTACTACTATTAGTTATGTCTTTCACTAATGTGAACGTTCTGTTTCTTTCAGGTTTGGTCATTGGTAAGACGGTTTGATCAACCCCAAAAGTACAAGCCATTCGTGAGCAGGTGTGTTGTGCAGGGAAATCTTGAGATTGGGAGTCTCAGAGAAGTTGATGTTAAGTCTGGGCTTCCTGCCACCACCAGTACTGAGAGGTTGGAACTTCTTGATGACGACGAGCATCGTCTTAGCATTAAAATAATAGGTGGAGATCACAGACTTAGGGTATGGATGCTCTTCCTTGTTTTGTTCTACCCATTGCTTCCTTTGTCCTTCATATGAAGTTAAAAGATCATCTCCTCAAACTTCAAAAAAGAAGTTCCATTGTTCACCAGAGAGAACTTTTATTTAAAGAACATGGATTTCTGTTCTGATAAACACTTTTACATGTCACGCTATAATGTGGGTGCTGCTCTTAGTTAGTAGAGTTAGAAGTCAAACTTTCTTTCTGGCTTGTTAATCTACTTAACTCAGCTTTCAAGTTCTCATTGTCACTATTCTTTTTTCCCCAGAACTACTCTTCAATCATTTCCCTCCATCCAGAAATCGTTGATGGAAGACCAGGGACTGTGGTGATCGAGTCATTTGTAGTTGATGTGCCTGAGGGTAACACCAAGGATGAAACCTGCTACTTTGTTGAAGCTTTGATTCAATGCAATCTCAAATCACTTTGTGATGTCTCAGAGAGGCTTGCAGTGCAGGACCACACTGAACCAATAGATCGGCTCTGAAATTGAAGCCAAGACATATAATGGAGACGGGGCTGCCATGGATGAAGCTTCCGAGCTTTCATTTATCTCAGAGGTTTTGGAGACAGACAGGCAGTAGTATGCTTACATTGCACATGCAACAAACGTTCATGTCTCATTTGCTTGCTTTGTTTTCTGTTCAAGATCATATTGTCAAAACTTCAAAACTTCCGTCAAAGTTTAAGGACCATAGTTGTCATAAAGGTCTCTGTAACTTTTCATGAATGAAAAAATAGAGAAAAGGTCTGGGTGTCTATTCTCTTGTATCCTGGGTTTTTTGTTCCAACAGATTTTTGGTTGTATATACAAATATATATGCCAACTGCTAAGAGATAAGGTGTGTTGGTATATTTCGTTCTGATTGCATATTACATTTTCATCATGTTACACTTTTATGAAATGGAAGCTGGGTGTATGATTGATCTCTGCATTTTCACTAGTTTTTCCCATTCTCATCTGAGATTGTCATTTTCACAAGACTCTGCATTCAAATATCAACAACAAATTCTATGGCACAAAAAACAAACGTACCAAATGAGAATGTTTCAAGGTGCATCGAGTATCCACGGGTAAGCAACACAGGAAGGGAACTACACAGTACTGAGTCACTAATCTCGCTATCAAAATGTCAAGAGAATGGGGATTATGACCGTCTCACTATCAAAATGTCAAAAAGAGAATAGGAATTATGACCGACATTTTCCCCGAGTAGGATGCTTCTACAGATGGACACTTCCCCCCTTTCGGATATTCCTTTGCTCAGTTCCTGCTCAATGACTTGATAACTTTGACAGTGAAACTCTTGACATAAGATACGCTATTGCACATGACCATTGTGATACGGGGGCAAATTCGGGTGCTGCGCACCACCCGGCATCATGCCAGGACCCATTTGCATCGGCATGGGTACTGTTCCAGATGGCATGTAAGGTTGATTAGGCATCTGCATCGGCATGGACTGAGGAGTAACTGCTGGAACTGTAGGTCCCCACCCTGCTGAAGGTTGAGGCATCATAGCCTGACCTGTAGGAGCAAATTGTGCACCACTGTATTGAGGAGCAGCTGGGTTCATCATGTGAACTGGCTGTTGCCCTAGAATCGAGGGTTGTGAGTTCACCATTGGAACGGTAGGAAGTGTATAGTCTCTGCTCCTATCATTGTTTACCTGAAATTAGCATATTAACCACAGAGCATTAGGCAAGAGGACCTACATCGTGGAAAAGTGAAGAGCAAAAAATAAACCTTCAATGCGAGCGGGAGTGACCAACAGAGTTCCCAGAAAACAGAGATCTACAAAATAAAACTTCTGTTACCTTTATGCTGAGATCAGTATGATGTGAATACGAGACGTGAAGCTTGCAAAACCCTCCATCATAAATGCAATGCCCCTCCAAGGCTTCCTTTGCAACAACAGCTGTCTGAATATCTGCAGGCATTATGAAATTAGTACCTAACTTATCACCAACATTCACATCACATTGTACATTCAGTCAGTACTTGATGAATTAGGTCTCCTATTTCTGGAAATCATGAAAAAGGGTCAAATAGGAAGGTACCAGGATACTGAATCAAAGCCTGAACTCCCCCGTTCTTATCAAACATGGCAATCTTTTGGACAGGCCCAAAAGCAGAGAAGACCTAGTGGCAGGAATATAATATCAAAGAAGAGTTCCAAGAAGTAAAGCTGGTCAATTGAGAAAAGAGCCAGTTGCTAAATTTGATTAGCTTATACCATGTGCAGAACTTCCAAGGTAACAGCATACTGCATGTCCTCGATGGATGCAAGAAGCACGTTACTTTCAGGTTCTTGCTTCTTACCATCCAAACCCACACTTATCTGCAATTATAAATGATGAAAATTAGATGACAGAATGAGATGCTCAAGAAATTCCTAGAAAATGCACTAGTGTGCATTGGTCTCAAGTAGTTCCTAGAGAAAAAAAAAAACATGGAACTTTTTGACTCCTCGATAAGTACCAAAACAACTAATACTACCACCATCATGCCAAGGACCGGAAGTGGCCACTCCATGTTGTTTATGTACAGAAAACGTATATTAATGAAAATTTACAGGCAAACTAAAATAGAATGAATATAGGAGATATAATCTTTTCTATATTTCAAAAGCACACCGTAATAAAAAGAGAAACATTGAAGTGTATACTCTAATAAGTGGTCTTTTCTTACTACATTACCTGACCATTTCCATCAATGGCTGATGGAGCAACAGGAAGGTAGGGATTAGTGTAGTCCCTGAAACAACAAAAAGGTATTAACTGAAGTGAGAACGGTGGTCACCAGAGACGAAGACATATATTTTAAAAAATAAAAATAAAAAAACTCCCCTCTTTCTTCTGTTTTTTTTTTCTGGGGTAAAGTTATCATAAAACAGAAGAGATAGATGCATATTAAAAAGCGCAGCAGGATAAAACTAGGTATTATTCCTGAAGAAACTTCAAAATGACACAATGTAATACCTGCTTCGATGACTCTGAAATTTCACACTCAAATCTGTGTGTCCAGAATATGTTATCCTGAGACTACAAGGTCCCAGATTATCAGGGAGCAGATAGCTACACCAAATGCAAAATAAGTTAGCAAACCATTACACAGGCACATCTGCCCCAATAAAGAAAGAATACAACTCCAGAAAATATGTGAATACCTAATGGCCAAGCTTAAGAGGACTACTGCACTACTACCTGTTCAATATAGCTAACACTTATTGCTGTATTAATAGCCTACAGGTTAAAGTTTGCTAACAATAGAGTGCATGAATAACTTATCTAATAGCCTACAGGTGACTCGCCATTAAATAAATGATATGAACTACTATTACAATCCTAAATTGACACAATGATGAAACGAAGAATACACTGCCATTTTATAAATGATCTGAACTACTATTACAATCCTGAATTGACACAATGATGAAAAGAAGAATATAACTCACCTAGGGATGTTTCTTCCATCCAGTGAATTTTTTGCATCCGTGGCAATTTGTGCATCTGAAAATTGGACCAGTGCCTGAAAATAGAACTCCAAAATCATATCGTCTTCAAGGCCCATGGAAACTAATTAAAAACTTTTAGAAGTAAATAACAAACAGACCTGAAATCCTGCTGTCTTCTCAAAAGTTGTTATCTTATGCACAAACCCAAAAGCTGAAAATACCTGCATTCACTGGACCAATTTCAGAAGGCTAAGCAGGAACTATATATCTCACATACTTGAAAACAAATTTTAAACATAATTCCTATAAAAATGATGATAGGAAATAAGTATAGACTTAAATATTCAATTACCAGGGACAGTGAAAACATACAACAGAAGCAAGTTGTATCATCTTTAAAAGAAGCTTTTACAGTTGAGTCATGAAAAAGAAAATGTCATTATTCTTTTATTTTGACATCAGTAAAGCCCATCTATTCTAATTTTTCATGAAGAGTTCCATTATCCATGTTGGTCATATTCACTTGGAGTAAATAAGACTACAGATACATTTACTATAACCCATAAGGGCGAGACAATCATGCCTGATGTAGCTAAGTGACAGGAAAAATTGCTAGCAAACAGCTAAGCAGAAATAAAAAAGGGGATTAGGAAGATGCAAAAGAGAAGAAGTGAAAACAAAGTATTAAGAGTTGTAGGGTTAGGATCATGAGGAAGAAGAGTAGGGAAGAAAGAGGCAGTGGTAAGAGAAGGAGAAAGAAGACAAACACACATGCGCTCTTTCTCCCGATGCACTAAGCTGCCATTGACCATTTTCCTTGAAATGGGCCTGCTGATCCAGTCACATTCATGTCAAACAAAAGCACCCCAGACAAATTCCAACCCTGACGCAGTAGCTTAATCCCAATACTAATTTACTGATAAGTTTACCTCCTTAACTAAACATGGAAACCAACAAATTGCTTACCAGGTGTAACACATCTATACTGACAAGCCGTGCATCTTCACCTTCAATTGTTACCAAGAGTACGTTTCCGGCAACATCTGCAGCAGTTTTGTTGTTCACTATTTCTTGCCTATTGGAGTACTGTAGGTAGACAGTTTTCCCCCTAACTTGAGCAGGTTCTGATGATGAGGCATTATATGATATCATTGTAATAGCTTGATTCAACTCTGCCTAAGAACATTAAAGAAATATCAAGGAAAATGATAACCAAAAAAGTGCATATGATAAGACGGCCATTTACAAAAAGTGTTGTTACACTCACAAATTCAATAAAAGCTTGATTCCGGTTTGCTCCAACATTGCACTTTGTGTTCACAACTTGACCAAATGGCTTCCCCAGTTCAATCAGTTCCTCCTCTGTACACTCCCACGGCAAGTTCCTCAAATGGAGCACCTTGGATGGTGGCTGAGTGTATCGGAACTTTGGCTGACTGGACACTGAAGCCATTACATAAACCAACCTTCACCTACAAAACAACATAAGCATAAGTGCACATTCACCCCAGTAAGGCTTATTCAGATGCACAAAACTACACACAAGTGCACTACAGATGACCAGTTTTCCTCTCCTCCAAAAAACAGACATGGTGACACTTACATTAATTAAACATTACTTTTTCCTTTTTGGAAAGCATAGTTATTGTATTGTCAACATACGACTATAATTGGGTGTGGTTTTTGAGTGACGGGACAACAGTTAATACTGTAAGGTCACTACTCATGAAGAAAAGCTCAATTCAGAAATTAAAATTTGAAAAGGAAAATGGAAATTTTCACTCTCTTCTAATGAGCACTAGTACAAACTTTAGCTTAGTCACTAGTTACAAAATTGTCTTTTAGAAGATCAAGGGCTCTCCAGCCAATATCACGGCGGTAAAACCCTCCTGGCCAATTAATTTGTTCAACACCTTGATAAGCCCTTTCATGTGCCTCTCTAAGATCTCTTCCCTTGGCAGTCACCCCAAGAACACGCCCCCCAGCAGCAATCAAGTTTCCATCTGAATCTAATGCAGTTCCAGCATGAAATACAACAACAGATGGAGCAACATTCTCTGCTTCATCAAGGTTCGCAATCACGCTTCCCTTCTCGTATGGCCCCGGATACCCTTTACTTGCCATTACAACAACCATTGCTGACCCCGCCGACCACTCCAAAGATACTTCACTTAACTGTCCTTTACAAGCAGCAAGTAGAACTCGTGCCAGATCAGACTCCAACCTAACCATCAAAACCTGACACTCTGGATCACCAAAGCGGACGTTGTACTCAATTAGCTTAGGTAATCCAGACTTCTTCTCAATCATGAGCCCAGCATACAGAACCCCAACAAACTTGCAGCCCTCTGCTGACATTCCTTTCACTGTAGGGAAAATGATGGATTTCATGACTATATCTTGAAGTTCTTTTGTCAGGATGGGGGCGGGTGAGTATGCACCCATTCCACCAGTATTAGGTCCTGTATCACCATCCCCAACCCGTTTATGGTCCTGGGCAGATTCCAGAGGTATAGCATTCTCTCCATCGACTAGAGCAAAGAAAGACACTTCTTCCCCTTCCAAATATTCCTCAATAACTACACGACAACCTGCAGAACCAAAGGCATCATTTACAAGCATTGAATCAACAGCTTCAAGAGCCTCATCCAAAGTCATTGCAACAATAACTCCTTTTCCAGCAGCCAATCCATCTGCTTTAACAACAATAGGTACCCCTTGCTCTTTTATGTATTCCTTTGCAGCAGATGGGTCTGTAAATGTTCGATACTTAGCAGTAGGTATTCCATACTTGTCACACAAACTTTTCATAAAATTCTTGGATCCTTCCAAAGCAGCAGCCTCAGAGGATGGGCCAAAAGCATAAATTCCAGCCTTAAGCAGATCATTCACAAGACCTGCAACAAGAGGGGCCTCCGGTCCCACAACAACAAGCCCCACACCCCATTTCCGGCAGAAGGAAATCACAGCCGAGCTATCAAATATGTCAAGGTCAGAAATACAAGTGGCAACCCCGGAGCTGGAAATTCCAACGTTGCCAGGAGCACAAAAAACTGCATCACAAGTAGGGGAACGCTTCAACGCATAGCAAAGAGCATGTTCCCTCCCCCCTCCACCAACAACCAAAACAGTCACCCTCTCCTCTTCCAGAGCAGCATTACTATTTCTTGCACACAAGGAAACACACGGCCGCAATTTGTTTGCACGGCAGGTGAGAGGGCTAGACACTCCACAACCGTTGAGATGGCGAGAGCCATTAGGTTGGGCAAAGGATAGGAAAGGCTTTGGGGAGCTAATGCCGCTGCGAGAGTAGCTGTTGAGTTTCAGCAGAGTAGCAGCTCCAACCAGGTTCAATGTTGCACAACCCATTCTAAACGATACCGAAAATTTCCCTCTCCTCTTTCTTTTCTCTTCTTCTTGAACAATCAATCCCTCCCTGGCGTTTAACCATTAATCATTTTATATATACTGCATATATGCTTCTACGTATTTGCTGTGATTCAAATTAAAACTAGGGCAAAATACTCATCCGAATTCAACCTCATCAAGATTAAGCTAAATACGATAAACTATATCCTAATCAAGATTCAAAACGCAACAGAGAAAAGCATGCAGGTTGAAATTCGAAACAAATCGAACGCAGAATCGGAAAAAGGTTTGAATTAGATACCTGAAAATTCCGAGGGAGCTGAGCTGCGGCGAATCCTTAGGGTTCCGAGAAGAGCAAAAGGCAGGCTGAAGTGGCTGTAGAGGCGGAGACGGAGCACGAGGATTTCGGAGTGTGCTGAAATTAGGGTAAAGCTTCGAGGAGGAAAGAAGAAGCAGGAGGAGGAGAGTGGAGCTGTGACTGGGATTACTAGTAGGGATGGCTGTGTGGGGTTCGGGTCAGGCGGGTTTAACCCGAGGTTTAGTAAGGTCAAGTGGGATTAGTGGGATCAGCGGGATTCATGTAAGCCTTGGGCTTAACGGCCCGCTGAGATGAAACTGGGCCTGTCACACATAAGTTGATTTGTTTATGTGCATCGTTAAATCAGCGTGATATGTTGTCCTCAATTTGAACGTGACACCAATATGTGCATTGTGTCTATATATATCATGTGTGATGTGTATGTCTTCATCTTATAATTTGTAACAAAAATGAAATTGATCTGAGTTGATCTTGAGATATTAGAGGTAATTAAATTTATTTTATTACAGGCTTAGTTCATGGATAAAGAGTAACATTCAGGTGTCCGAGTATGCTTCATCTCGGACTTTCGATCTTTCAGACATCTTCTTTAACCACTTCATTACGTTGTATTATTGCAAAACGTAAAAAATGTCAACAACATGTGGTTATAGAAATTAAATTTCAGTTTTTCTCTAAGCATAGAAGCTTCATTTGTATATGCATGTTTTGCCGTTTATTCCAGTTCAAACCAAGAATTGAAATAGATTATCCATTGCAAGTATTTTTTTTATATGAATAAACTTATTACAGTGTGAGTCACTTCATTTAGAATCAAAATAACTTACAAATGAGTGACAAAACTAGAGTGAAACATTTGTAATTGTGTATGTTGTATCCATACAAAATATTTTTGTTATAAGGACTGCATAACGATTGTACTTATGAATCATTTGATCATACCATCATTTGATCATACCATGTATAGCAAATTAGCAAACAGCATAGCACCCCCCCCCCCCCTTCAAATTCTATACACGAACTGAAACTAAATATCAGATTGAACCAAGGAGTGAAAAACCGATAATTTTCGTTTTTCTCACCCAACGATATATATTTTCATTCCCAAGCATTTCTCTTCCGAAACTCCCGATATTTCTCGATATTTCTAAAAAATCCTGATATTTCCAACCAATATTAGTGAAATTTTTTACCTCATAGGTCTTTTACGTAGTTTTAAAACACTCATATAATTTAATATGAAATGTATCATATATATATATATAAGACGTGATGACTTAGTCTCTCGTACCAATAATTCCTATCGATCAAATAATCCACAACTCACTGGTCACTTTGTTAATCCAACCACAAGTTACGAAACTCTATAAATAAGATATGAAAACACAGAGAGAACATGCACCTGAAATCGTTAGGGAACATAGAACCAGAGATGGAAGAAACCAGAAAGCTGAGGGAGAAGAAGGAAATAAAGCAAACATGCAGCCGGGAATCCTAGCTGGGTACTTCTAAGTTTAACACCTGCTCAGGGGCTAGACACGCAGTGCCTACGTGTCAAACCACTACGTCATTTGGTGATTGAGTCCTCATCCTAGTTTTGACACAAACGACACTCCAGATCGACTCCATTATCTTACAGATAGCAAATCAAGGTTGCATGTTCATCAATGGGAGCTGTTCTTCTCCATCCTAATAGCAGACTTTGTGGTTGGCAACACGCAATGAAGCAATATCTCATTCTCATCAACATTTAGGGTTATAGATTACACCGAATAATTTCTCATTCCAATACGCTGGTTCCTCAAAACATAGGCTTAATTTCTTTCTATAAAGAGTATCACAATGTCTTCTTGACGACTGATGAAACAGTTGCTAATTGATACCAGCATATACAGAATGACATGTTTGAAACTGATTTTTTTGGGATCATAAGAGTGATCGATATTCAGTAGTCAGTACGAATCAATTAGCTTTGACCAACACGAACATCTTTATAAGGAGTAGGCTGTGGTGCTGCAATATGGATACTTGGTTCCTGTTGTTGCTGGGATAGTTGTCTTTTTCTCCTCCTTTGATCTTCTAGAATAAGAGGAACTCGGCCTTCCCTTTCATGTACGAATCGCTCCTGTGCCCCTCCCCTCAATTTCTCGAGCCTTAGGATGGCACCGTCATCCATCTGTTGCATCTTGAACACCTTCACCACGTTTGCTAAACCTCCAACAAGGAGCAATATGCTGCCAGCTATTCCCATCCATATCCAAGTCCCACCCTGAAAATCATAAAATCAGAGTAGCTAAGGTTCCATTCAACAGTGCTCATGTATCCAGGCATGCACACATGTTCAAGTGACTGTGGAAATTAACGCACATTGAGATGAAGTAGTATAATGTGCTTCTATATATGTTTATCTAGTTATGTCAAACACTACCAAATCTGTTTTCAAGCATCTCTTGTAGACCTCAGAAGCATACATGACCGAATAAGAGCTCAAAATTAAGAACTTATTACTTACGGCAATTCACTTACCAGTAGCTCCAGGCCATGATATACTACTCCTTGTTCAAGGATATTAAGAACCGCGCCTATTGTGAACAATACAGCGCAAACCCTATGAGCAACAGAACTAGACCTGACGTTGGCTCCTTCGACAACTCAGCCGCAAACCAGCCGAGCAGCACCGCCGTCGCGAAAACGTACAGCCCGGCGTTTATGTACTCGGCGCGGTTCCGGCTCAACCGCGGCCAGTACATTCGTGCCTCACGCGCCGATGCCAGCTTCACCATTTTAAGGTCTCTGCGTTTTCTCTACTGATCGACTTGGGATTTCAGTAACTTATACAGAAATGCAGAGAAATTTTGTACATATTCTTCACCATTTTATTGTTTGTATTTTGAGACTAGAATTAGTCAAGAACTGAGTGCAAATCTGAAACGTGTACGTGGCCTCGTGCATGGCGGGCGTTTGTCTAAGGTGGTTTGATAATAGACTGCTGGACGCGTGGCGGATCGGAACTCAGTTCCTGAGATTTAATGGTGGACCCCATCACCCTGTTGGCCCACACCACGTGGAACCGCTAGACACATCTCATATCCGCCTAGCCCGCAGGCCCAACCCACGTTAAAACCGCCTAGGCCAATCTCTTGTCTTCCTAGCCCACAGAATTTGTTTTCATTTACAATTTTTTTCTTTTTTACCAAAAAAAGAAAAAGAAAAAAAGAAGCTTGCTCCGTTCAGTCTCTCTGCTTCACGCCAGCGCCCTAGCCTCTGTTCTGCAAATATGAACTTTGGAGCATCCTCATTGTACTGTGATTTATGGAACTTTGGAGCATATGATACAGCAATTATGAACTGTATTGTTGAATTTGGTTCTGTTTATATGCCAAAAGTAAAAACTCTAGTTCTATGTATGCAATATATATTCATTGACCACATTCACAAAAGCTGTTTATTCTGTCTGTTCCTTTGTGATATATGGTTTTTGTTTATAAATTTTCTTTACTGATTGTTTAGTTTCTGGCTGAGCATAGAATTTGGTTTCTTGTTTAAGTTCCACAGTTTTGATTACTTGGCTGGTTGTACCTGAATATATATGTAAATGCTCAATATATAGGTTCACAGGACATATTCATTGAGGTGTCTTTATGCACTGGAGAAGTGATTTGAGGTATTCTTCTTGACTTCCTCTAACTCTTTATGCTGATGATCTATATAGACTGCTCTTGTTTTTTTTGTTTTTTTGTATTTTGTTTTTTTTTTTTTTTTGCTTTGGCATTATCAAATCCTAAGGTTATTCAGCTCTCTCTGTTGGGAATGGTAATTTTGATTGTTTGGGGAATAGACAATAAAATCAAGTTCTCTCACTAAATTTTGAAGAAAATACACAATTGACACACTAAAAGAAATTTATATCACAACAAAGACTTGAGTTACATTTTAGCTGTTTCCTCTGGTAGTTATTGATACAAGTGAGGTGACAGACTAGTATTCTAAGTTTTTAACCCTCCGCTATTATGTAGTTAATGGTTCAGATACAGCTATTATTCTTAGAGACCTAAACTATTGGACAATACAAGCACAAAAGGAGATGGAGGATTAATTTATTTGAACCTTAGTACACTTTCTTCAACTTTTTCCATTTTCACTTTCACTAATCACTATCTGCAGCTGTTTAGACTTTTCATCATTCTCTTCAAGATCCCATTCGTTTGGTGTTCCCATAGTTTTCATTGCCCTTTTCCTGTACTTGCAGTAGAGCAGTAGTTGAAATATGCCTAATGGGCTTCCAACCAGATTAGGCGACTGCCAAGTAGATAAAATATTGTGTTAGTTCCTTCATACCTCGATTTTTTACTGTAAAAGAAAGCTGGTTTGGCTTAATGTTTTACAAACCGCAAGAAGGAGATCATGTCCCAGTAGTCCGTATGCCATCCAAAGTGAACTAGAGAGGAATGAGAAGAAAGACAAGTAGAATGGCATGAATTCTACACTCTTTGTTGCAATCACTTGCTTCTGCAATTGTTATTTAAAGTAACAAGAATGAGGCAGGATCATAATGAATTTGAAAACAAGCAGATTACTCAGAATTTGTTAAATTTATCTGTGATCAAGTTCAAGAATATTAGATAACTTACCACAACTACCAGTGGAGAAGCATACATGCTTACAGAGGCCACCAACCCTAGACTTCCAACAAATACCTTTCGATGATGGTGATCATGGAAAACGAAGGTTGAGATGCTCACAGTAATGAAGAACATGACGATAATAGGTGTCAGAATTGCAATTACCTTCATCTACAATTAATGAATATGTGTTCTCATCATATAACATTACACATGCATACATATTTGATTAGTGATTTCATACACCATGAAAGTTTCACACTAAAAATTAAACTTGCTTTTCTTGTAGGTGAAGTAAACCATAAGTATATGAGAATGAATGAGAACTCGAGAAGAATTCCTAGACCATTGATGGTAACCACTGGAAAGTTTTCCCAGCCGCAGCTTACAACAGGCAATCCATACCAAGTATAAAGGAGACAGTTGAGCAGTGCAGTGATGTAAGGTACGCATGAAAACTCTTCTGTACTTTTCTTCCTTATGATCCTTGACATAGTCAATCTGCAAAGCATATAATAATGTGGTCAAATCTAACTCTCTAGATTGAATCAAATCAAAGTATTCAGTTTAGGTAAGTAGCAGTCTGTAGACAAAATTACATGGGAGTTGAGTAAAGCAACAAAGAAGCAGCATTTCCTGCATGAAAGGAACAGCTTGCAAATTAGCACGGTATATTAAGTACTGGTAGCTTATTTCTACAACTAGTCATTTAGAACTCTAGTAAACATAGTAATGAAATACCCATCACTCCAGTTGCCAGTCGCAGCCTCTCTCCCATGTTTTCTGTTCTGAGAAATAGTTAAACACAAAACTAGATCTGAAGGGTCCTAGAGGGGGGTGAATAGGCCCTTAACAACTTTTTTTCGTATAAATTCGTTCTCAGGGATAGCAAGGGTTGTAGCTATCCTGAATAACAAATACACAATGACAATAAATAAAAGTTGCAGTAAAATAACAATGAACACCAAGATGTTTTTTACTCGCAGAAACCCTGAATGCAGGGAGAAAAACTGCGTGCCCCTAACTCTTGAGGGACAAACCTTTCCACTATGTAAAAGTGACTTCTTTACAAGAATAATAGATCAAGTGATACACTACCACAGTACTATCCCTCCTAGTCCCAAACTAGTCTAGACCTATTCCCTCTCTTGTTCCTAAGCCGCTAAACATGAAGGTATATGAAGTTTCAACTTAGAATTCAGCTATCACTTAACTGATTCTTCTTGAACACTTCCACTCACTAAGTTGAAGTAACTTTTTACAAGAATAATAGTTCTAGTGATACACTACCACAGTGATATCCTTCCTAGTCCCAAACTAGTCTAGACCTATTCCCTCTCTTGTTTCTAAGCTCTTACAACATGGAGTACTTTTAGAAGCCTTGTTCATGAATTCAGCTAACCACTAGCAGATTCAATCTTGAACGCTTCTCAGAAGTTTCACTCTTAGAAACTCAGCTATCCTAAACTGATTCTTTCATGAACCCAGCTACCTCAGCGGGATACATCAGAACTCAGCTATCCCCAGCTGCTTCTTTCATGAATACTTCCTGGGTTGCTGCACTACCAACTGATCTCATGGTATGCAGAATGCAATGAGTTTATGAGAAGAGGTTTTGTTCAGCTCTAAGGTTTATAATCACAAAAAGAAGACTTAGAGACTAATGAACAATGCAAAAGAAAACCAAAACCCAACAATGCAAATGTAAGAACTACATTATGACAACCACCGAGCAAAGGCTGCCTTGCTCAGTATATATAGGCCGATGGAGTGCTCTAACAAGAGAGAGACACAAGCCAAAGAGGTGCCACAAGAGGGCAAACACGAGGGCCAAAGCAAGGAAGGAGTTTTGGACTTTTGTCCTTGGCCAAACTCTGAAAGGGAGATGACATACAAAGACAACTGTTATATTGGTTTGTGTATCACAAACACAGCTGTAGCTATATCTATATATAGGCAGACAAGGCATCAACCGATGATGCCAGCTGACCTCAGCAGTGTTTCAGAAAGGGTTTGGACAGAAGTGTTTGGCTCCCATACTTGAAAGTGATGTGTCCAAACACAGAGATGACACAAACAATCTTAATAGGACAAGTAACCCTTTCCTAAAACATGAATGATTCAAACCGAGAGCAAAGAGGTTTGAAACCCTCTTACTCAGTCCATTAGTGGACCTTGACACAGTTGATAGCAACTGGTCTTTGAATCATACGGGGACCAGCTGATATATTGGATAACGCATCATGAACATCCCAGCTGGAGCCTTAAGCCTCTAACCATTCGGTCACGGGTTGGCAAAACAAAAGATCTCAACCCTTTGACTGGTTTGAGTGCTAAAGCACTTCCCAAAAACTCAGTTGTCCATTTGAAATTGAAAGACATATTATACTAATATAACAAACTTTGAAACTCAGTACAGCAGGAAACTCAGAACCATGAAATGCACATGCATGATTTTACCTGAGTTCCATGAGATCATATTGGTTCTTCTATTTCTTCAACTTGTTCTTCAGATGTGCAAGACCAATCTCTCAATTGCTTAGGCTTCATATGTTGTGTTTTGTTCTATATAAGGATTACCAACAACCTTATACCTTCAAGATCAAAGACAAACAATCAAGACTGCAAGATATGTATATATAGACAGATAAGAAGAGAATATAGAAAATTGCAAGAAGCAGTACGTACTAGAAGTGCTGCATCACCTGCATCTGTCTTTTTAAACTTGTGGATGAAAATAACTGGCACTAAGTCTAGAACTTTTTTCTTTTCTTTAATTTAATTATTCAACGCAGACGTTGATCCTTGTAGACTTCTGTTAGTTTTTAACACTGAGATTGATTGGCATGAGCTACATTGCTAGTTGTTTTGGTTTCTGTAATGACTGGCGGATCATGTACGATGTCATATGCAATATTAACTAAAAGCTAAAATTAAGTGGCTTCTGCCTTTTTCATTCTAAAAAATGCATCTAATATGTCAATATATGTTCTCGTAGCAGTAATTAAGCATATATACCTAGAAGTGCTGCTTAGTGTTTTCTTTGATGGCGTGGCTTCCATTATTCATAACCAGGGACTAATCAGAACCTATCTACTGGTAATTAAGTACAGGAGCTTGTCAGCTGTGTTCACTTATGTTCAACAAAAATATTGCTTGCAATTGACTTTCTTAAAAGGTAATGACTATTCATTCAAGAATTCAGAAAGTAACTATTAACTTGTTGAATTCCAATGCAAGTGTTCATGTATAATGGTTGATAGGTTACCACAACTAATTTCACCCAGATATTTATCCTAAAAGAGCATTGGTGATAAGCTAGACATTACTTATTCCATACACAGAATCATACATCACCAATGGTTCCAACTAGAACAAGCAGGTGAAGAACAATTTTTCTAATGGAATCCAAACAATTCCAAGTAAACTGTTTGGATTGGTTGCTTCCATGAAAAGACTATAATCTTTATTCCAACTCAAATATTAAGTGGGCAGTAGTGTTTCACTGTTTCTCATGGTTCTGAATTAAATAGAGCTGATGGGGAGGGAAATTTTACTTTCAGAGAAATTAATTCCTTCTTAGTCAAATATATGGTTCTTATATCCACATCTCAAAGTGGAGGTATCCTTTTCTGTCCATTTAAATTGTATTTTCTTTTTTCCTTTTTGTTTGGCATGATGAAGGAAACCATTTGCTATGATTATTTTGGTGGAGCTGGATTGATTGGTTTAGAGGATTATGAGGTTAGCGAAGTCCCCCATTCATATATTTGTCTTTGCTCTAGTAGTAATTAGAATATTTCCCTAATAGCCAAAACTGGGTTCGGGTTTCGGTTGGGATGTATAATATGCATGCACAGTTCTGAATGATATATATGAGATAACTGGAAACTGTTGGCAAATGCATGGTTTGAACACCCACTTGCTGATTAATACTGATTGATCGAGGAAGTGGGTTGTCCACACTCTGTTGCTGTGATCTAACAAATGCAAGTTCCATGATCTCTAATCAAAGTTGGATTCTCATGCTTGATCGATTGGTAGTTTTACATGTAAAATTTGTGGTTTCCGGCAAATGATGAATCTATTATCAGTTGAGAATTCAGAATATATTCTCCACTGATACGAAAAATATGATCAAATTTAGTCTGTTGGTGATATCAAGCATATGTACTGATATATCCTTTACATTCATGATTTATGTAGATGTTCAAAAGCTGATGATCAACTTTGATAAAACACACATTCTAGCTAGCAACAATATGAATAGTCAATTCAGAAACATGAAAATCTCAACCTCAACCCAGCATTCAACATGAACCGGGTGGTTTTTTTTAGAAAGTATAGGGTGCCTCTTTTGTATTATGCCTTTTTAATTAGCATTTAGTAACTGCTTCCTACATTCATGCATGTCCTCGTGATTTAGAAAATGGGATACAAGAAGATGCCTTCTTAAGCAGTAGAATTTGTCATTTTGGATAATAGCTAGCCTTTATGTTATGTCTCTGGTCTGCTTTTACAGGTGAATAAATGTTGGTGTCCAAGGCTATGGGGTTGGTATCAGAATGGAAGAGATATATATGAAAGATGCAAAGTGGCTTGCGTATGGGAAGCAACTATTTTAATGCTAGCTAGCTGCTTATGATCATCTTATCATAAACTTTCTGCTAAAAGCCTTACAAATATGTGGCTTCTGCTATGCTTAATGAAAATTAAGCTCTAAATAAATCATTCAGGTTAGCACTATCAGTGGAAATGAGCGTGTCACCCCCCTCAAGCTTATCCACAGAGAAGGATCTATGCATCAGACCAATTACCAAAGAGTGTAAGCAATCAATCAAGTCGGCATGAAAAGAAAAAAATCTTATTTCAAAATAGTTGGATCTAACTTGATCTAAGGAAAACTATGTTGCACGGACACTCCGACACGTCAACACGGCAAAATACGTGTCCGAAAAAATTGACTTTTCTGACATGTCTCGAACACGTTGGCCGGCCCCGACAAGGCATTTCGACACGTCACTTCAGCGTTTCAGACTTAAAAAAAAAAACTTCGTTTTAGACTCAGAGGTCGCAGGAAAATCTCAGAACTTATACTCTTCGATTCTCCCTCCTCAGAGCTTTTCGTGGACAACCAAAGACATAGATAGGTTCTCCAAGTCGATGTGAAGCTACCAGCACCATCCATGCCCGCCACCGTGGCCGATTTCGAAAAATCGTCAACGAACCCAGAAAAGATTCTTCTTCTTCGAATCTCTCTCTCCTCAGCTTCCCATGGAAATCCAATACTGAAGGGACGTTGGGGAGGATGAGACGAAACTATCTATACTAGTCATGCTCGTCATCGTGGCCGAAATCCGAAGATCGCCGGCGAACCCAGATTTTCTTTCTTTTCTTCTTTTCTCTCTCATCGGAGCTCATCTTCGTAATCCAACATCACAGCCACTTTGGGGACGACGTGACAAAGTCGTAGCCACAGGTTGGACGCCGGGAGACGGCCGAACGACAGAGAACTCCTCTGAGCTCCTCCATTGCAGAGCAGCTTAAGACCGAGTCGGTCTGGGCTCGAACTGATTGAGTCCAAACTGATCCACATTTGTATATACTCCAAAATATACGACCCAGATCTTGCGGTCTAATAAATCCAACGATCCAGATCAAGCCACCTTAAAAATCTATTTTTAATAAAATTATAGATAATACCAACTTCTAAAAATCATTAAAAATAGGTCTGAAATATCCTACGAACTCATAACGACATCTAGATTAATCCTATGGGCTCGAAAGACAAAATTCGACAAACTAAAAATTTGAATAATTTTCGAAAACCACAAAAAAAATTGAAGAATAATAAAAATCAAAATAAAAATAGCTCGAAAATAATTTTCCTTTTAAAAAATAGAAAATCGAAATTCCAAGATATTACAGATGATATGAAGGAAACCTAAGATTTTCGTTATTCAAATAGTCGCAAGAAGTAGAAAACCCTTATTTTGTTTCAGTGTGTGGGTTTCGTCTCTTTCAGCGTGTGATTTCATGTTATGGTTATAATATTATGTGTGCAAATAAGGGAAATTCTGAAATCAAGTTGTGTGGTTTGAAATTTCTATGAAAGACATCAATGTTTTCTTTCCTGATGTTGAGCTCAAACTGATTACAAACATCTTCCTTATTGCTCAAACTACTTATTTTATATTCAATCAATTGCTCAAATTAGTTACTTATTTCTTAATATTTATGAAATAGATTGAATTTAGAACTTTATTTGGTAATGTAATGTACTTATTTCATATTTTTTATTTATTAAAAATACATAAATATATAATTCTGTTTACCGTGTCCAAGTCGTGTCAGAATATCAATTTTTGAGTTTTGCCGTGTCGTGTCGCCGTGTCCGTGTCCGTGTCCGTGCAACATAAAAAGGAAAAAATATCAGAGAAAATATAACAAGCTTGTTACACTTACTCAGCTGTTCCCTAGTTCTTATTAGTTTCTCAGCTACACCTGTAGATTTGCAGTCATCGAAGATTCCTTTGTTATAGATCTGAAACATCCCTCTGTCTTGTGCAACTCTAGAAAATAATTTAAGAATTTCACACAAAGGAAGCTAATTATAAAAGCGAACAATCATCATATATGTATGCACCTTTTTACCAAAATTTCATTCCTTAGTTATAACTACTTGACAGATATGGATCAGAAACCAATGCCACCTTCATGATGGTGATTTCAAGATTTGGGTGAGTTCTGGTGGGTATATGTATTCTTTCCTGGGGCTTCCCAACTTAACCAGGAAAACAATAACCTCCATTTCCACCTGCTTGATGGCATGATGACCAACGAAGACCGGTGTTCAAATTTTTGGGTTTCCCATGTATGTATGTATGTATGTATATATGTATGTATGTATATCACTGCACTACATATTGTCTCTTGAATTTTTGGTTGCATATATCAATGTTCGCTGCTTATGATCATCTAAATCCTAATTATCTTCTACTTAATTCGCCAATTATTTCTATGTTTTTGTATTAGAACAGTGCTGTTATCTCTTTTACAACCCTACCACGCATTTGTTCATGTTTTCTTATTCAACAGCTGTGATGAAGATCTCTATACGTTATTGACCTTTTTTCTTCCCTATTTATCATTGATGATATCGAACAAGAATCCATCATTATTTTCCCAAATGGCTGTGTATGCAACAAGGCATCTAGGTTCCCTGTCTCGTAGTAATTCATCATTGCCTGAAAGAAATTTATACATGGACAGTTTCATAACATTCATTATGTATCGTCATCTTTCCCTTCTGCTCATGACGTAGTTGATTGAGAAAATGAATAATTCATCATGTTCAGTGTTTTATTTTTCCCTAAAGGAGTTCATCGATAGCTTATAATGTCAGTTAAGTATGAAATACTAGTTTATGTGTAACAGAAACATAATTATATTTTATGTATACCATACTATTCTATTATAGTACCGTATGAGTAGATTATAGGTTTGATTTATGTGTAATAGACACATGATTACATACCATGGTGAATAAAGAAGAACTACTTTGCTCTGAACTTAAAGGGTTGTCTTTTGAAAAATGCATGCTTACCTTCTATGATGGCACTCATGGCAGAAGCCAGTTGATTCACTTGGTAAACTGTAAAAGAACATAAAGTACTGTTCCTTACTCATAGTGCATGTATATGCTGACAAAGAATAAGGGGTAGATTATCCCTTTGGTATATATAAAGCTGCAGGAAGTTTGTAGTTTTGCTTCTTCTTTTTTCTTTTCTTTTTTTCTTCTGTTTATATGTTTATTTGTTGCCATAGTCCATCTGTTCTTTCTTTCTTGCTTCCTCTGATACCTGTGTTTTCAACTACAAGTCTACAAAGACAAGGAGTCAACAAACACACAAACAGTCAGCATTTTCTAGTTTGTTGGCATGGGCAGTGTTTGTAGTCTAATACTGTTTACAAACTTTTTGGTTTAGCATCTGCTTCAAGAATTATACCCTTATATAAATTCATCTGGATTCAGCTCTAGCACACCTATATTTATAATATTGTATATCTTTCATATCTCTTATCACCTCCAGTCCTCCCCCAAGCTGTCCTAACCTTCTACTGTATATTTCTGGTTTATCATATTCCTTTTATCTTTCTTTCTCTATACCAAGGTTGATGCAAACAATGGAAAAATGTCGTTGCAAACGACCCAAAATCACTACTTCCGATCAGTCTGAAGGTTGGTAGTAGTTTCTTCATTTCCGAATATATATATATATATATATATATATATATATATATATATATATTAGATTTCTGCACTCAATTCTTTAGTTCCACTGGATTTTGGAAACTTAAATTCTTACTTCCTAGCTTGCTTGGCATGCAGAGGTTGTCAGCATTGAATGGGAATTCATTCATATGAGTGAGCAAGAAGAAGATCTCATCTACAGAATGTATAGACTCGTAGGAGAAAGGTAAACCTCTAAAGCTAGCAAGTTGCTGTAGTTAGTTTCGATATCTTAGCACTAAGATGCCACTTTTTTAGAGCTTAAACATCTAGCAATATTGTAAACATTGATGGAGGAAGAGATCACTAGTAATCAATTCAATGTTTACTCATATGTATTATTACAGCTATAGCTAGCCATAGTTTTAATCCCGTATTTTTCGTCCACTTTGTTAGTTCATGAGTCTCTTACCCGTTCTGCCTAAAGTTGTAAAGTTTGTCTTTGAAATTACGTGCATCTAACCTTTAAATGCCATGAAACTATCTCCTGCACGAGAGAACAACGCTGCCAGCACAAAGAAATTTTGGCTTTCTCACTCCAGTACAATACACGAAGCTTCTTGCTAGATTGCAGACCAAGCATAACCACATATTGAACCACACATCTGGCATCTCTCTTAACATTATTCACATGGGATCATATTGTTTGATAGCACCTAGTCTTGCTCACTCTTGTTTGTTGCATCTATCTACTTCAATCAAGCAATAGCATTTCTCTTCAGCTTAAAATGTCTGAAACTAGTAATCATGAGTTCGAAACATTCAAGATGCACGATGTGAGCTTCAGTTTTCTTGGTTTCAGGTGGGACTTAATAGCTGGTCGGATTCCGGGTCGAACAGCAGCAGAATTGGAGAGGTTTTGGATAATGAGACATTCTGACATGTTTGCTGAGAAACGAAACAGGTGTAAGAAAGAAAACTCAAAAACTGTTCTGCATCGACCTTTCAATTGATTTGGATAGTCGGCTTCCCTTCCCATGGTTTCTGTGGCTTCTGATTTTGTGCAGTGATTGATGTATTTCTCAATGCAGTTCTTATCAACTGTCTTGTAAAAAACTTGTAAAATTAAATGGCAAAGGTAATGTTCATGATGAATCATGACCATGACGGTGTACCAAGCCTAAACCCGCAACTGTCATAGGTCTCATACTTTTCAGTGTACTGAATATTCTCTACAAGTGTGGAATATAGTTTGTATAGATGGACCATAAGTATTACATTTCATGTATTATATACATGGGTATACTGTATACATGTGGAATCTCAAATCTCATACCATCAATCCTGTAACTGTAAGAATTTGAGAGTGAGATTTCTATGTTGACTGTGTCAATCACTTTAGACTATGGTACGAACCACTAGCATACAGCAGGATGATTGAGATGGTCATTAGAGATAAAACCAAAGTTGGAAAACTGTAAATGAGACCTGAGAGTGAGCGTATTGTACAGTGCCGATTACTTCAGACTATGTATCTACGGAGATAGTCTACTCGGGCTGGATGCTTGAGCTTCATGAGGGCCTTAACTTCATGCTTCCGAACCATTTCTCTTGAAATATTTAAGTTTCCAGCTATCTCCCCTAATGTTCTGTCGCCCTTGCCATCGAGGCCGTATCTCTGTCTGATCACCAAGCTTTCCTTTGGCTTCAGGGAATCAAGCTGGTAGACAATTTCCAGTGGAAGTATTAGTTACCACTTACGACATGAATGGGGTTGTATCAACTTTTGAATACAATGCAGTAAAGTCTAACATGGCAAATGGAGAAGGAAAATTGAAAGTTTCAAACGACATTAAGCCTCTCCTACCCTACAATGGAACTAGGCCTCTTCAAAAATATACACTAGAGTTGACAATCAGTACTATTAGGCTTATCGAGTACCTTTGAGCTTTGAGAATTCTGTAAGTGTATATAATTGATGACAATGATCAAAGAGGAAAAATTAATTACCACATCATCAATAGCAAGCCTGAGAAGAGCAGGTTTCCGCCGGTTATCACCATCAACGCCGTCAACATCAGTAATCCCGTTTATAAATTCTTCTTGTGTGACTGAATGCCTTGAATTAAGAGAGAAGACAGACTTTGAGGCCCTTATTACTTCATGATACCTTTCAGGGGAAATTCCAACCTTTTCAATTATCTCATCTTCTGTTGGCATTCTTTTGAGCTGAACCAACATTTCAAGCTTAGCTTTCTGGATTTCTGCCCTGACCTGCATTAGAAACCAGGAACATGTCACTATATATTTCTCATTACAATTACTTTCAAGGAGCTCATATCAACCACTATGCTACTGTGAACAAAAATGTCAGTAACTTATCGTAGGGACTTGGGTAGCAAGAAAGCTTACCGACTCAAGGCCAAAGGAGACACGAGTAAAGCTTGATAGTGTCATGGAGCGTATGATGGCATGCCTGATCCAGAAAAGACCATATGTGGAAAGCCGGAATCTTCTTTGTGGTTCAAAGCGATCAATCGCCGTGATAAGTCCCTTCACTCCTGCCTGGCAAAGGTCTTGAAATTTTGGACCATTTGCAAAGTCTTGAAAGTATTTGTTCATGACAAATAACACAAGTCGGAGATTGTGCTACAATAGATTAGAAACAATCACCAGTTAATTTCTGTGCACTCACATATGAAGCCAGACATTCTGATTTAGTAAAACCGCTACTTAAGCAAACTAGGCATTACATACCTTGATGAGTTTGTTTCTTGCAGCTCGACCAACCTCCAAGTGCCTTTTCACTTGAACCACACTCATATTTGTCGCCTCAGCTAGTTCACCCTTATTTGGTTCTCTCCCCAAATCTTTTTGCAAAATCTCTTTCACTTCAAGAAGACCCTGAATCAAGACAACATAACATAATTCAGCAGCAAAATACCACACACACAAACACCTTGACTAGCCAATTTTCAAAATCAAAGCTGCCACAAATTAGAAAATTGGGAAGCCTTGCCTTCATAGGTTGCATTAGCTTGAACAACCAAGTATGCTCAGAGGAACTAAGAACAGGTGGAATCCTCATCTTTTTCCAATCTAAACTGACAAGATCAGTTGAAGCCGAATACTCCCTTACAAGCTCCTCCATCATCTCATTCTCACTCTTTTTATCTTTTCTCTTTCGAACTACTGAAGCAGCCACTTTCTCATCCTTATTCCATTTCAATGCAACCCTTTTATCAAGACTCAATCTTTTAGCCTTCTTTGTCACGCTCCTAACCACAATGTCATCGCTTGTTCTCTTCTCTACTTTGTCATCAACTTCACTGATCTTCTTCCTCCTTTTGCGACCTCTCTTGATCATCAAGCCATCTACATTTTCCACATCCGAAGCTTCAGTCTCGGGGCTGCGCTTGTACAGGTTTTCCAGCTTGGCAGCAGCTTCATTGTAATCCAATTCCAAATCACAAGTAGGAGCCTCCTCTATCAATGCAGCTTTTACACTCTTGGGGAGCTTTCTAGCCTTCCCTAGTCTCTTTTGTACCTTCTTTCCTGTTTCTATTGGCAAAGGTGCTTTCTCCTGAGGCGCAACCAATGCTTTCTTATCGGATTTATCTGTTCTAAAGGCAACAATCAACGGCTTTCTAAATGTGGATCTCTGACCCGACACCAAGTTTGTGCTCAATCCTAATGGAGTCCTAGAAACTGAACTAGAAACTGACACAACTCCCATAAGTTCTAATTCCTATAAAAGAGCTTTATTTATACACAAAACCTGCAACAGAACATAAACAAATGAAACCATTTAAGCTCATTCCATGTCTAACAACACTATTGCTACTTCACCAAGCACAACTTAGAAATTAAATCATCACTTTTAATTATCTGATCATCAAAAGGCAATTTCCATTTCTGAGCACTCTAAATCACAAATTCACAACTCATATATAAGTTCAGATCAATCCAAACCTCACAGTTTACTAAACTCTCTCATTCTCTTCACCACCACAAACCCTCAAAACCCATTAGCATATAAGATTTCAGACCCTTACATCAATCTTACATGCAGGACCACAACCCAAACATTCAGAACACTACTGATCAGCAACAAGTTCAACAACTTAAGAAGCAACTTTCATGCGAAATAAGAGCTTCAGTTGCTGAGAATCATACCTCAGCCAATGTCCAACTGCTCGATCAGAAGCCAAGAAATCTCGAAGAATCTGGGAACCAAGAAAAAGAAAGTTCGATTCTTTTTGTTTGTTTTGGTACACAAAAGTTTGAGACTTTAAAACGAGGGACGTAAATAAGGGAATTACGGTGACCACAATAAACTCCGGAATAGGGACGGTCCGTGCTGTTAGTATGCCAATCCGACGGTACGGAGTTGCCCACGTAGGGCGTGAAAGACTGGTTTTGGAGTAGAAGAGGGTGACGTGGGTGGTGCTGGAACAGAGAAGGGTGTGTGTGAAGGTTCGGCGTGGAGGCTTCTTAGTGGAGGAGACGATATTTGGTAAACGAGTGGACTATTGTCGTGACACATGGGATTGATATTACTGGATGTGGGACCTGGCTGAGTGTGGTGTTTGCGTTGCTCAACAAGAGCCATTAATTGAAAGAACAAATTGCTTCTTCTTCTTCTTCTTCTTTTACATTTCCACATTGTTTATATTTTCTTTTAAGTAATTAAATCTTTAGTTTTTTTAAACCTAATCAATGGAGACGTGTTCATCATGAAGCGAACTTTGTTGCTTTGTTGCGGATACGATTACGAATTCAGGGCACAATATCTTTGTTTGCGCCGGTTGCGTTTAATTTTAATCATCTTAGTGTTAGTTGTTGATAATCAGAAACCTCTACAAATTCTTCGGGCTATTATTTTCTATACATTTATGAAATAAAGTACCGGGGTTGTAACTGTGTATTTTCTTTTAATTAAAGTGGGTGCCACTAACATTTTTGTTTGAAAAAAAAATGAAATCTACACACCCCAAATTGTAATCCACGTACTTATTTTCTCTTTTTATTAATTATTCTCATATAGAGACAAACTTTGAATCACGGATAAAATTTAAGTTATTAAAAAAAATAGGTATGTAGATTATAACTTAAGATGCCTGGATTTCGCTTAAAAAAAATTTGTATACTTAGAAGCCCAATTGGCTGGGTGTGGAGGATGATTTGGTCGGAGGAAAGGAGAATGATCAAGGTCGTGACCAGTGGTGCTTTTGTTTCCAATATTTTCCACACGGCTGGTCAACCACTAGGACTATGTATATTGGAACCAAGAACATATCAGTTTCATCTAGAAGGTTACATATAATAGCTATATATGTTGCGGCTGAAAATTCTTTCTATTTTCTCATTTTCTGGGCATCCCAGATTGCTAATTCATCATATGAAGTTTAGCTGATTGACCATGCACTTCTATCCCAATAATTGGTTTATTTTGAACTGGTCCAAATTTCTCCTCGTATAACAACCAAGTTTATTAAGACCGACCGAGTTTAATTTGTGTTCATAGTTAGGTATCGTCAATCACTAACATATATAACAGAGTTTATTAAGACCGATCGATCAGTATGCTGGGAGTATACCAGGTCGTGTATTGTGATCTTTGTCCCTATCAGCAGAGGAAAAATCTAGACCCTAATTAAGGTGCGGATTATATACCCAGATAAGCAACAAGTCTCGTACATATGTCTTAAGTTTATTTAAGAGCAACTTTAGCAAACTCTTTATTTTAGAAAGCATGTTTAACTTTTTTTGATATTTTCGGAGCTCTAACAGACTAGCCAAAATTTAGCTATTATGACTTTTAGCTATCTCGCTAGCTAAATATAGAGAACGAGATGACTCGGATGAGGCTAGCTATAATTTAATACATTCATTATAAGATATTTTACTTGATATATAAATATATTTAAACTATTTAATCTTTATTTGAAGAATAATGTTGATGTAATGTTAGCTAAAATAGAGAGCATTGATACAGCCGCATTTCTAAAGTGACTAGCCAAAATAATATTTTAGCTAATTTGACTAAAATTTAACTCAAAAATGGCTAGCCAAAATAATATTTTAGCTAATTTGACTAAAATTTAACTCAAAAATAGTTAGCATTGCTAAAAATGATAATTAGCTAGATTATCACCCATCAAATTACATCATCATGTCAAACTAATACTCGAAAAATTAGATCATGCATATGAGCCGAACTAATTATGATGTCTATACCCAAATTCTCGCCCTCATCCATAATATTGGAGTTAATGATATAATTATACAATGAAAGCGAATTTAGTGATATCCACGTACGTCCATATATATACTTAGCAAAGATTTTGTATTCAACTTGTATACGTCCCCCTTTACAGGGTCACAATCTGTACATTTATATAGAGGTATATATGTACGTAGAAGAAGACGTAGTTCTTGCCATATATAGCATTGTATTTTAGGGTTTTAGTGATAGGAGGACATAGTTAATTCATTTCGGAGGACTTAGACTGGGAGCTGAAGGTTCCAAAAACCCTAAAATAATGTTGTCGATCGGGGGGAAGCTTATGCATGTATCAGACCAAACCTTGTTAAGATCCCACAATGAAAACGTACGTATAAAATTTGATAGAATCTACTCGGTCTTTGTTATTTCAACTGGATCGACTATATTATCATTATATGATCTATATCCATGAATCTAGAGCTGCCCTAGTTAGTTCCAAAATATGCTTTCATTTTGAGAAACTAAGTGGGTTTGTTTGTTGTGAATTATATTTAGAACCATAACATACATGTTCATACCCAAAATGGATGTATGTATCCACTTTCAAGTTTCAACACGCCCTTTAGCCAAGCTCGAGTCTCTACGGAAATTTAGGTTTTAGATGAGCAGCATTGAGATAAGCGGAACGCGCCTCCACGCGCTCTAAACCTAGATCGCAACTCTGGTTTTTCCTTTGCCTGTCCGGCGGCTCCGAGGCGTTAGGGATGGCCTCTGGCCTCGTCAACGTTCGTTTGGGGCTGCCGGACGGGATGCATGGTTTGTGAGCGAGTCTGGTGGTTTGAGGCAGAAGTTTGGAGGCTTCCACGGTGGGTCTTCTTGGTTTGTGTGGGTGGCTGCATATGGGGCGGCAGTTTGGCAGTGGAGCGAGATCGCAGTGGCCGGGGTTCCAGTCTGGAGCGGGGCGGCGATCAATCTTCGTCGATGGAGGATGAGATGGTTTTGGTGGTGTGATGGGGTGAGTGGCAGACTCGTTTCTGAGTTGAAGCGTGATCTGTCAAGGGAGGATGGTGGGTGGTATGGGGGAGAACAGATTCCAATGCCGATGAAGGGGCCTTGTGGAGGCTCTGGTGTGGCTGATAGATCTGGATCTAGCCAAAAGGGGTGGGTGATCACTACTTCAGCCGGCAGGCGGTTTGATGGCGACGGTGATCGACCAGTGACCGAAGGTTGGCGGCGATGTGGTGGGTTCGACGGCGGGGAGGTGATGCAGCGGTTGATGTGGGCCAGAGTTGGCTGGCCAGTGGACCTTTCTCTTGCTTTGGACCTGATGTCCTTGATTTGGGCTACAGACCCAATTTTGGTATTTACTATGGTTTTGATGAAGTCTTTTATTTTGCTAGTTTTATATTGTTTAGTTGTGGTAGGGTTTTCTGGTTTTTGGTTTTGGCTAGGTTTATTTGGCTGGTTGTCAACATGTGGGTGGATTACCTTTGCACGTGGTCTGGTGGTCTTTAGACACGGTGTTGAAGAAGGATAATTGGCTCGGTTTATTGTTGGTGACAAGGTTGTTTCGTGACTCTCAGGCTTTGGTAGCTCATGTTGAGCGTCAAATTTGGTTAGGGGTTGGGCCATTTCGGCTCATGGATGTTGCTTTTAGTGACGGACCCATAACTATGGATCTTGTTAGGAATGTGTGTTGTGGTGTAGGCATCATAACCGATCGTTCCATTGTGCTGTAATTTTCTTTATTATTAATGAAATTTCTTCTCAAAAAAAAAAAAAAAACTCGAGTCTCTACGCGTTGCGACATGCAATACTACTTTTTACTGCTTTTGAACTTCAAAAATACCTATAGTTACACACGTAAACCATCATACTCGGGTAGGCATTTTGAAGACCAAATATCAACATGTTTCTATTTGCTTCAAATTTATACATATGAAAATGTTCAACTCAACGATCGAACTTATCAACCATACGCGGTAGGCATGTTTTTCCTTTTTTCTAATCACAGTTGACTTGAAATTCCAATCATCATGTTTTCCTGTATTGGGTTTTGGGCAAGAGCTAGCTTCTGTCTCTTCAAAAATAGGAGATCCAAGCCAGTTCCTGCCGAGAACGTAAGCAAAGGGGTTTTGGGGTGACGCCATCACTTTCACCCTGTAAAATTTGGTAGGAGATACTACTTGGTAGTAACATACTAACAACGCGGAACTGAGTTTGAAGATTCTTGGTCTCCTTCTCCTCCAAAGCTATCTTCCTTCCTAATAATATATCGCTGACTTTCTTCTTTTGCTTTTCTTCAAATCAAAAAGCGATATGAGAGACATAAAAATGTCGGGTGTTGTTGATCTTGGCATATGTGTAGCGTGTACGTAGCTTTGATTGGAAGAAGCTCTCTCTAGCTTTATATGGCTGAATTGGTCAGCAATTGAACCTCTTACTCCTCTTTGAAATCTCACAATCCCTTCCACCTGCTATGACCAAAGACTGGTCTTCATGAGGAAAATCAACTCCACTAGGATTTTGATTTGATTTTCTCTCAGTCAAACTTCATCTATCTCTCAATTTCATTCCCTCACTTTCTAAAACATTCAAATACAAGCTTAAGCCTTTCCTTAAATCCTCATAACCACCTCTCCTCCTTCCTCAGGTCTTATTAGCCTTCACCAATCCAAAAGCTCCAAAAACATCCCAAAACAGAAAACACCATGCATTCTCAGTAATCTTTCCTGTTTTGCTTCTTTAGTGGGTTACTCGATCAGTTTTTTGGGCACTCCTGAAAACTTGAGATTTGCCAACTTAGAGTCAATTACGTACATTGCTTCCAAGTTCTTAAAGGTAGAAACTTTTGGAAACCCAGTTCCAGTTTTGGCTAATTTCCCATTCTTTCAAGTCTTTTTCCTTAGTTTGCTACTTGTTTTAATTAGGTGAGGTTAGAGTTGCACAATCCATGCTCTAGCTTGCTAGTTATTAACATAGAAATGGACAAGTACTATAACATGGGAGTGAACTGGGAGCAAAAGACTACTCTTGTAAATGAGATAACACAAGGCAGGGAGCTAGCTAGGCAGCTGCAGATCCATCTCAATGCTACATCAACTTTGAATCCTTCTGCGAGCTCTCAAACAGCGTTGGCTCGCGAGGTTCTGATCCAAAAGATCATATCTTCCAACGAAAAGGCGCTTTCGATGCTCAGTTCTAGCAGCTCCTCACCCCAGGTTGCAGTAGCAGTAGAGCAACAACACCAGCAACAACCTACATTTACAGTAGCTGCTGCCACAGGTGTTGTTACAATCCGTATGGCTAACTCCCCACCTTCGCTAAATGGGAGTCCTCGGAGTGAGGACTCTGATGACCACAAAGATCCCTCTAAGAAAAGGTTAGTGATTTAGTTCCCTCATTTCAATTTATTTGATCACAGGACAAAAATGTGCTTCTTATAGTCATAGTACGTCAAGACATATTATAGCTACAGAAGTAAATCTGATCAATGTTGAATTTGCTAAAATGAATGCAGGAAAGGTCCAGCACGGTGGACCAAACAAGTAAGAGTAACATCAGGTATGGGGCTTGAGGGGCCTCTTGATGATGGCTTTAGCTGGAGGAAGTATGGCCAGAAGGACATTCTCGGAGCCAAATATCCGAGGTACCTATATTTAGGACATGTTCTTCGTATGAAACCAATCTATGTTTCTTGCCTTTAACATTAGATTGTGTTTCTGTTGGATTGCAGAGGGTATTATAGATGCACTCATCGAAATGTTCAAGGTTGCTTGGCCACAAAACAAGTGCAACGCTCCCATGAGGACCCAATGATCCTCGAAATTACTTACCGAGGAAGGCACACTTGTACTCAAGCAGCCTCCACCACCGTAACTAGTCCTCCTCCAAAACCAATGTCACCGTTGCCTGAGCAAAAACCAGAACCACCAAAGATCAATCAGCAGCCTCAACATAATATGCTCTTAAGCCTCCCCGAAGGCCTCAGGGTCATAACCGAAGGCCTAGACACTAGTCATGATCGTTGTGACGAATTAGTATTCTCCCCGTTTAACAACAATTATGTAGGGAATTTTTCTCCTCCATTAACTATGCCTACAGCTTCAACTTCTGGGACAAACTATTTCTCTGTACTGTCTCAGCAAGACTTTGGTGGCAACCAAAATCTGCAGGTCAGCGCTGCGGCCGAGCCTCATGATATAATCTCTGCTGCTACTTCAGCTACCAACTCTCCGACAGTTGGTATAGATTTTCCATTTGCTCAAGCTGATCATCAGATATTATACCCCAACTTCACTTTTGATGATCCTGGATTTTTTCCCTAATCTCCTACACATAGCTTCCTGAAGTAACATAGAAACTGAAGCACATTAGCTTGTACAAGCATTTGAGTTAGTTAGGTCGCCTTTTGGAAGTACTATTTTGCTGTTAAATGCAAAAACTGAAAGAAGCAGCAAATTTAGGACTTCCATATGTGCCTAATTAAGGTAAAACACTTTCTAATTCCCCTGTCTTAGGCTTTAGCTTGTAGTTGCGGATATGTTGTGCCAAAGAGTGCTACAATGTTGTATAATTTTTTCCAATTGAATAGCATTTATCTTAATTCAAGAAAGAAATGTCATTTTATTACAACAATTGAATTGTGAGCACACCTCAAGAAAGGATGGCCCTTTTATTACACCTTAAATTGTTCTACACACCACTTAAACAAGGCCCAGTTGGCCCAATTAAAGGTAGCACCTAAAACCTACAACCCAAGAAAGCTGTTCATCAGTGTTCACTAGTAATTTCATTGAACCCTTCGCCGCTTGGCAATCGGGATTTGATGATCGAAACCAGAACTTGAAGCCACCATCGAGTTGTCGAAGCATGAAACAGCAGCAGAAGGAAAACCAGTGTCGAAACTCATCATGGCATTGGCAGATGAGGATGTCTGAGCCACATTGTAATAGCTAGTTGTGGGATTTGAAATTGCAAATGGTTTCTGATTAAAGCTTCTAGTATAACCATTGATCATGGAAACAGGTGGGATTTTAAAAGTCTGCTGCAACGGAGGAGGGGGGTTTCGCCACCGGGGCAATGGAGGACCGGCAATAAGAAGCGTCTGAAGCAATGGACCAGCTTCCTTCACAGCTTGCATGAGTTTCCCTATTGGAGGTAAAGTCTTTCCTTTAGCAAAATCGTCAACTATTTGAGAAGCTAAATCATCAGTTTGGGCAGACATGGTAACATTAGTAGTGTTCAGATTAAATTGTTGAACCATAGTAGGCTGCTTCATCACATTAACAAAACCCATGGTGCTTGCATTAGGCATGTTGATGTTTGCGAACTCTGGTGAAGAAACTGCATGATCGAATAAGGAATCAACAGAAGAGGGACTGTTGGATTCAGTTAAGCTCCAGTTTGCTTTTGTGGTCGATTGCATCAAAATTTGGGGGCTGACAGGCTGGCCTAGATGATTTGCCTGCAATTGACCAACTGGAGTAGAACTGGGGTTTATCTTCTCAAAGAAATTCTTCAGCTGGTTTCTAGCTTCGTCTCTTTCTTGGTATGCAACCTCTAACAAATTGAGTAGGTTTGACACATTTTCTTGACTCTCCGTAACTTTGCACTTTACTGATTCTAGTTCAAGACTGGAGTACATGAGCTCCTTCTTCAACTCGTCAGTGCTCTGCATGCCAATTCAAATCAGATATACTTTTGGTTCATATATAATCGAGTATGATCATAAAATCACAAGAAATAAGATGAATAGAACAAATGATTCTCAAAAATCTTAAGACCTAGCACACTAATGAATTGTAATCAATAAAACAAAAATTAATACAAGTTATTTGCCCTCTTTCTGTTAAAAGATTCAATTGTAAAGATTATTCACCATTAATGGTCAAAACAAGAATATCAATAAAATCTACCCACATAGCACAAATCAGCAATCAGCAATAGGCCATACAAACTAAATGGCCCATATATATATATATATGTATGTATGTATGTGTTACTCAAAGATTAAAGATATATTAGCCAAAGATACTTCTTCAAAACATTTTAGTTTGGTAAGAAATTGAAAGCAATATGTACATTCAAAAAACCCTACCTCTCAGTGAGATGAAGGCCAGGACGTGCATGCTTACAAAACTATAGAAGCACCAGAGAAAACCCCAGCAAATACATAATCATATATTTGATAATCTTGGTAGTATAAAAGTATAGATTTGATTTCAAAAAAAAAAACTATAGATTGAAATTGACAAGGGAGAAATCGAATCTTAAAAGCTTAATGGTTAGATTGGGAAGATTCTAACAATGACAAACCCTAACGTTCATCTTAAAGAACTGAATACAAATCGAAAGATCAATGAAAAAAATCCAAGAACATAAATTGAATTGGGACGTAACAGCAAAACCATGATATAAATCACAGATATAAATCACATATTTAACAGAAACTAAATGGTTCACCTCTTGATATGTAGTAGTCCATATTGAACCCGACTCCTCCATATTATGAGAATCACGGTTAATCACCCTCTTAGATCTTCAAGCAAAAACAGAAAAAGAAATCCAGACGAAAACAAGAAAATGAGGTAGTCAGGAGTACTTCATCTGAGTTATTTTATAGAAGAAAAGAGGAGTCATGTATATTAGATAAGAGAGTAAAAGCCTCTCATTTCACGTCAATGGAATTAGGATTCATAAGGAATGTATAAACTTTCCGTATGAATTAGAATTAAATTCATTTTGGCGGATTCCAGCTTTGGAAATTTTGACTCTCTTTCTTTAGTGGCGAAATAGAATTCCATTCAACTTTCTTTTCATTATTCAAGAATTTTGTTTCTTACCAAAAAGAAAAACAATTCATATGTAAGTCATAAATTTTCCGCGGTTTTAATTTCATTTATCTATTTGACTATACATGCAATATAAATACTTTCCATGCATGCAGTTTGACTTTCCATATATTAAAATGAACTCTCTTTCCTGCGGCTGCGGCTCTTTGATGAAATCAAGGCTCAAAAGAGGAATATACTCTTGTAATGAACCATGATATGAAATGATATATGTTTTGGCTAGGTCCGAGCAACATCCTTATTTAATGAGATTCGGTCGATTATCATTTTGGGCTCGTGTCCTGTGAAGTTTGTTTTCAGCAAATAAAAATGCAATTGTACGATAATAACCCATATATGTAGGTTAACCTAATAATAATTAAGTAGGGATGGTGTGTGTATATAATCATTTTCAAAAAATGATATCCTTACTTCAGTTAATAAGGTACGGATTTTCTTATTAAACCCATTTTTCGATCATATTTTCTCATATTAACCATTCAGTATTTATGTATATAAGAGTATATTATCTCTACAAATTTTCAGTCAAATTGATAATCGTTAAGATATTCAAAACTGTGATTTAGAGTTAAATGAACGTATGATTCAGGATAAACAGATTCGGTTCGTTCATTGATTTAATACATTTTTGATATTTTAACGATTACCAAATTAGCTGGTTTGTAGAGATGATTAAGTCGTATATATCTAGACACTAAATGGTTATGATGAGAAAATATGATAAAAAATGAGTTAAATTAAGAAAATTCGTACTTTAATTAAGGTAAAGAAGTCCTTATTTATATATAAAGTCTAGATTTAGAGAGGACCTCATTTAAGATGTTTTTAGTTATAGCATGTATTTTGACAATCAAAGCCACAAATTCCCTAGTTACTTACTCACATATGAATCCTACAAAAAATTAGCCAAAATGAAAAACGTTTTAACCATTTGATTAACACAATATTTGTTTTAATGTTATTTAACGGTCTACAATTGTTTACATTAATTTGAATGACCAAATGATTATGGAATTAGTTGAAATTTTGTATACATACTTATTACATATGAATCTAGATGATCAACGGTTGAAATCATTAAAAGAAATCATCTACTAATGTCAAATAGTAGAAATCCTCAAATTCTTAAAGTAAAGAGGTCCTCTTTAGATCCTCCACACATATATATATATATATATACACACACACAAAAAAACGATGTGAAGCAGACGTCCGCACTGTCCTTAAAGTGCGGACGTCACTCCTTTTACCACCGTCCAGCGCCGACGACTGCTCGCCTCCACCCGAGCTTACACCAGAAGCGTCCCCGACTACTTTCCCTTCCCGGCGAGTCTACCGAATTCCAGTTTTCCGGTGAGATCGACCTTGTCTAAAGTTTTGGGTGGAGGTTGCTGCCCAGATCTTCAAATCGATCTCACGGGGAAGGGAAAATGGTCGGGGACGCCTCTGGTGTCTACTCAGGTGGAGGAGCGCCGTCGCCGGTGCCGGACGGTGGCGAACGGAGGAACGTCCGTACTTTAAGCCCAATGCGGGACGTCCGCACTTTAAGCCCAATGTGGGACATCCGCACTTTAAGCCCAATGCGGGACATCCGCTTCATATCTGGCATGTATATATATATATATATATATATATATATATATATATTAAGTGACATGAAAATTCATCATCTTCCATCAACATATCTTTAAGATTAGGGTCCTTCACAAAAACAAAACAAAAATTTAAGGAAAATGTAAATTATTTGAGGTTAATTACTTACTTTTTGTCACAAAATTAAACAATTGTTTACACTACACGTACTTGTCACACCAGTCTTTGTGTATAGATTTCTACAAAAGAATTTGCAGATCATAAACCAAATAAGGCATGCTGACAGCGTGATCGAACAACTGGAATGAGAGTTCCAGCACTGGTCCGTCTTTGTTGGTGGTTTATTTAAATATTCACAAGATGATCCAACAAGTGAAAGGCAGAGATGATGGGAAAATATATTTAGCTAAGATGGTTTTTTGAACGTACAGGAGCTAAGGTGGTTTTAAAGAGGATTTTGATTGAGAGCTACAGTGGTCCATCTATGTTTCCTAGGGTCAAACATGTCGCGTAATCGATTGACTAAAACGAGGGATTCCACAATATACCAATGCATTTTGTTACAAAAGCAATCTGCCCCCCCACCCACTCTAGTATCCACAATAAACGTTGTAATACTTGTAGAGTTTGCTCTCACTAAGAATTGTAGGTGATCATGAGCTAGCTACGACTATATTCGCCAAGCTAGGTTAGCAGGGATAATACATAAAGATTTGCCATCATTATTTATGACATTTATTTTAGAACTACCACCCAATATTATTGGTTCCCAACAACGACAACAATGCTCTCACTCGATCAGCTGCCCAAATGATATACCTAGATATGTTTTGGTCCTCGCTACTACTAGCTAGCTATGAGTTAGAACTACTGTATGTGATTAGGACATGATTTCCATCGAGCAGCCACTGTTGGTATCAAATTATTGATTGTGGAGAGAGTAAAATTTAAGGACAAGAGAAACTTCTATAGTTTGCTCATTACATTCATATGAGCCAAATATATCACTACTCGATCATATATCATGCATCGGACTGCAATGAAGTTTTACAGTTGATTCACTTGATTGAAGTTATAAAAGGTACAGTGAAATACGAAGGCTTTTCTTTTAATTGATTAACTACATGAAGTCCCCGTCCACTCAATGGTTTCCAATTAAATGTATACATACTAACATTATGCAAGGCAAGAGGTTTAATTTTGGTCGACAAACCTCTTTCTTTGACACTACGTATGATTACAAAACTTAACTATTAAGAAGTATACAATACATATATAAAATCCAAAGAAGATATTTCTTACTTATTCAAATTAATTTGGGGAATAGAAATTGTTACACTCCATTGTTACAAAATTAATGGTCAGGATCCGTGGAGAAGTTTTTGAAATGCATATATATGAATGCAGACATCAAACTTGATATTGAGAATGCTGAATTACCCTAGCTAGCTAGCTAAAAGTAGTTATGACTTTTGACTGATCTACAATTACAATTGTACTTAAACTAAGTAATAAGAATATAGTAAACTAATGCAAATGCTAAATTCCCACATTCTCTTTTATTAGCAGCACCAGTACTTCAGAGAATGCGATTGGAGTACGTGGTTGTTAATTAGGGTTACATCCTCAAACCCTAATCTAATCAGTGGAATGTTTGATGAATTTGGTGAGCGAGTTCCTCAGCACTAAGTTGGCATTCAATCCCAATCTAGCAAGAAAAAGAAAACCAAATGTACGAATCATTAGCAAAGAACAAACTCAATTCAAACTAATCACAGTTCATATGTCTATATCTGCTGTAGCTATCATTTCCTGCAGACATAGATACCCTAGATTTCAGCACTTCATAGTGACCCTATCATTTAAAATCAACAGTCCTTATCAGTACTGCATGTCTGGAACTCAATTTTTATTTTACCTCAAACATAGATTGTAATAGATCGATCATATACATGCATAAGGGCAGCAGTGAATGTATACTTTACCTCCCAAGTAACCAAGGATGATAAACTTGAAGTTCACGATGAGTCTGCACTATGCATGTGTATATTATTTATTGAATAACAGTAAACTAAACGATGAACTTCTTTCTAGATATGTCGAAGGTACTGGCTGTCTGACACAAACAAAACTGTATACCAGTTTGTGATGTATTTAAAACATGCACTATCGAGCCACTATGATATCAATCAATAATTAATGAAAAAAATTAAATCACAAATATGTTCATAAGCATCTGAAATCAGTTTTCTGAAGAATTAAGTAAATAAAACGATTGATTAACGTAAGTATACCTTGATGGTGAAGGAATTAAGCATTTTTTCGTCTTCCGTCTTAATTTCGACGTGGAGAATCTCGAGGGAAAGATCTTCGAGAGCCAAAATGATTTTGAGAGCTTGTCCTGGTATCGGAGGAGAGACAGTGTTTACGAGAACATTTGCACCGGAAAACTTCACTTCCACGTCGGCAATGGCGGATTTAGAATTGGCAAACAGCTCATTGAGATTGTCGATAACATTGTTAACGGAGGAGGAATAACTAGTAGTCGACGAATTTGAAGGAGATGGTTCGAGTGATGAGCTAGCCGCAGTTATGGTCGGACTAGAGAGGTAAGTCGGTTGTTGCAACTGTTGTAACGACGTCGTCCTGGGAGGCTTGTAAGGGCTGGTTGGCTGTGGGGTTCTTGGACTGATAGGCAAGCTACTGCAGCTGATTCTGGGACTAGCTAAAGGACTTAACGGGGGTTTTCTGGGGCTAAGTACTAGTGGTGATGAAGGTAATCTTGGACTACTGGAAACTGGAGGCCTAGGGCTTAACACTTCACTGTATGCCTTTCGTTGCTTCTTAGCCTCTAGTGACTGAAGAACTTGCTGCAATTCATTGATGTAGTCAACCACTCCTCCAATAATTGATGCTTGATCCCCCTGTTTTGTCAAACATAGTTGCAATCGATCAAAACATATCTCAAAACAAGGAAACTAAAGTGGGACAAAAACGAAAACGAAGCTAGCTCAGAGGAAAAAAGAGAGCTGGTTGGATGATGCAAACATGTGAGCTATTCTGGAACACTACTGAAAATAGACTCTTTTTCGCTTCTAGCATGAAGTTCTAAACATCACAACGTAAATAAGTTAACTAATTGTAATTGAAAGAGTAGCGAGTACGAACTCTTTTGACATAAAAACAAGGCATGAGAGAGCGTAAGACTGTCAAGTGCTCGTTCATTTGCTTCCTCCGGTTGCGCTCCACCGTTATATGCGACATCCTCTGCTGTCCATCGTCGGAATTAGAACCTGTCCCGCCGGGGGAAGCCTCTTTTGAAAGCTTCACTCTCTTGGATGATTTTGGTGAAGTTTCAAGCTCCGGTGACGCTTCTATCTCTCCTTCTTTTGATGAGTTAAACACCAGCTCATCGCACGGTGTTGGCGGAGGAAAATTATCCATGAGTGCTCCTGCATCTAAGCTCTCCAATATGCTAAAAAGGTCGTCCCCGGGAGCAAAGCCGCTGGAATCGCAGCCGCCGTAAAGGTGGTCATGTTCTTCGAAAAATTCAGACAAAAGATGATCCTCCATATTGGCCAGATCTTAGAATGGAAAAGGATTGAAAAGAGCACGAAAATTTAGGGAGATATAACGTTGTCGAGATCAAGAAAAAGAGTGTATTGAGTTTGGATGCGATAATAGGAGTGGAATAGGAGGGGTTCAGGTGAAAGACTAAACCATCACCATCACTTATTTTTGATGAACTTTGTTGGTTGGTTTTTAATTTAGCCGATGGATTATAATTGTCGCTGGGATATTTCGCGTATAGGAATCAGGAATCAGAGAGGGCAGTGGAGCGCACAGTCCCAAGAAAATGCAAAAACAAAAGAAGGGAGCCGTTTGTGTCTGATCATGAAACTTAATTGGAAGAAGTTATATATATACAAAGACAGAGCTACAGAGAGGTGAAAATGTAGATTTGGACGAAACATGACTAAATTCTTGAATTTCTTTTACCTTGACAATATTGGATTTAGGATTTTTTTTATTTATTGAAATACAGGGTTTAGGGTTTAGGGGCATTTAATATATGGGTGAAATTTACATTTTGTTTTTACAAACCACATATTATCTTTTTATGCACATGTCCATTGAAATATTACTCATGAACAAGAAGCGTGCGGTTCGTGAAAAATATGGTCTCAATTTTAAATTTGTAATCCCCTTATATACTTTATTCAAGTAAGATAACATGTTATCATACATATGATCTCTTAATGTATAAAATTACAAAAATGTAATATGATGCATGCTTACATTATAATGAGTGTATTTCCAACTCCTTAGGTATTCTCATATTTAGCAAATTTTCTTTCGTTTCACAGTCAATTATTGGGTTTGTAACTTTGTATTGAATAAATTCCTTTCTTTTCGATTATCACTTTTAGATGCAGAATGCATGCAGTGGAAAAGTTTGAACTTCATTTGTAATTTTGTATATTGAAGATCATCAGAATCAGAGGTGACAGTGGGAAAATTCTAAAAGGCGAGGAGGAATCTATTAAGGGCTTCTCATGCAGTTATTTACAGGGGCCGGAGAAAGTGAAGACGCAGTTACATTTACGCAACCATGAATGCCATGGATGACCTCTCTATGTTGATAGTTATTACAGGAGTGTTAGCAGAGCCTCCGATCCAGAAAAGAAAAAGGAAAGCTAGCAGTGCCAATGTGCCATGACTACTACCGGGGAATGTTCCTCTTTGATAATCGCCGTACCAAAACCAACAGTACTCTTAGTCAGATATAATAATCTAGCTAGATGATCATCATCGATCACTATTGCTTTGCAAAAGGAGTAAAACTTCGTATATCCGCATTCACCTTTCTCTCCGCTATCCCTTTCTGTATATGTTTGTCGATCATTCATGATCACCATCATGGATCATCTAGGAGATCGAGACTAGCACTGGTAACTCCTAGAACGTACTGATATACTTATTTGAATGGTATTTTACACTATTGTTGATGGGACATTTTCTTAAAACTCATTGTACGTCCAACAAGGATCATTAGCCAGACAAAACCCTAGCTACCAGCATCATTAGTAGCTCCTCAATCCTCTGCCTGGTTTAGTTGAGTGACAAAGCAGGTGAGCCATTGATTATGGGTGCAAATTAGGGACCAACAGTACTGCTAACCTATCTTTAGGCATATATAAGAGGTACAGAGTCTTCAATCACAAAAATATAACTCATCTCTTTCTAAAGCAAATAGAGGATTAGTCGATTGATGAACGGATTAGGTCGATCTCCCCCCGGTTGAAAACAAAGCGGTCGGGAGGAGATTGACCAAGCACACACAGAAGCACCCCATCCGACCAACATGGCTTCAACGTATGTTATCATATATGAAGCTTAAGAATGAGTTTTAGAGTATGATCGAAGTATCTGTAAGTGAGACAAATTGCAGAAATACATGTGTTTGGGCATGAAAGGATGAGTTGGAATGAATGAATGAATGAACACAATGAATGAGGGAGACAGGGGTCCATAGAGTTTCCAGATGAAGATGATGACGACGGCCGGTAGGTTAATACTTACTCAGATTCTGCAACTTGTTTCCCGTTATTTATGATATATTTACAACTTTCATGCTTAGAAAAATATGAAAATTATGAAGGTAAGCTTTCAATTTCCAGGTCCACGGCATCTCCGTGCCTACGATGAAATCAATTTCAAGTTATTAGATAGAGACTACTAGATGATCTCTCTCTCTCTCTCTCTCTCTCTCCGATCAGCGTGAATTAGTAAAGCTGCTGCAAATTGCATTAGTTTTCAATTTTTCATGGTGGCTGGTGATGGAATACTGGTGCAGTTAAGTGATCGACAAACCCTAAGGGGAGTAATTGCAAAGTAGTGTATATCTCGTAGTTTTGGCTTAGCTAGCAAGAGCATGGGAGACTACGTGTTTCATTTAAAGTGATGGGGGTTGTGTTTTTGTACCATATAATCTATACTTGTTTTTATCACATTTACTTCCCTCCATATGAGTCCAATTCTAGGTTATCACACATCAATTTTCATATTTACCACCCTCAACAACCTCCCCCTGGCCTATCTCTCATCAATTATGTTAACGTTAACAAAATTTGAACTTATTCATAGTTTCCATTTTTGAACATGATAGTCCTGGTTATAAAATTAGTAGGATCATAAACGTACCATTGCTAATTTTTATAGTATTTCATACTATAAACACGTTTTCATAATTTGTTGCTTTTATGTAGATCATGAGCCGGCCGGTTAGTCCCTGTATCTATACAGGAGGTAACTAGCGTATTCCGATAATATGATTTAGCATTTACCATGCATAATATGATCTTTAAGAGAATCTGTGAAACTACACCGGTGACCAAACTATACAACCATGCGCCATTAAGGTTTGAAGTTCTGGAACCAAACTATGAGCACCCTAGCTACCCAATTAATTAACTTTCATCCACAACGAACACAGTCTACTCGATCCTCTAATAATTGTCTATACAAGTCTGCAATTCCTATATGCATATATGACAGAAAACCCAGCCACTGCTGATCTTAGGCTGGTAGCTTTCTAGCTAGAATCTACACCAGACTGCATGCCTATACGATCGTAGAATTCCACAAACTCTGATATCACTAGCTGCCTAGCTATTTACAATAATTCAACTCAATGTTTCTTCTAGCTTTAATGTTCTCAGCATAAACCCTAGAGCTTTAAATCACTTCGGGTTGGCATTTATCTCATTAACACCTTAAGAGTACCAAACATATACATGCATAGATCCCTTAGACGCAGCACTATTTCATATTTCCATGCTCAATTCTCTGATGAGAAACAAAAGCCTGGTTTTCTGGGTAGGTATCACATATAGATTCAGCCAGATCTATGCGCGCAGTTCTGGTTTTGTACACAAGTAAATGAATGAGAGAGATCGGAACTATTACGACTGTTGATCATTTATAGCCTTCACAGATCAATGAATGAGAATGATGTTGGGACAATAATAAAAATAAATTTTTTTTTAAAAACAAAGTAAATGAAAATTTCTAGCTCCATAGCTAAGAGTAAATACATTGGGACCTAGTTCTTCTTCTCGAACTTGATTCACTTCCAAATCTGCAAACCTCATTCAATACCACCCACGAAATGTCTGAGACAGACTTTATGACAGCTCCAACCTTATTAATTTTCTTTTCCTTCTCTTTCGTTTTCTGAGTGATCCTGTTTGATCCATGATCTCGTCGTCAGCATCATCATGTTAAATGCAGGACGGCCCTGGTCGTCGCAGCTCGCGGTGCAGCGGCAACAGGTCTAGCTCTTTCCGCTGTCTTGGAGGCCTTCCATATGTATATTTACATATCGAATGCCTCTATACTCTCAAAACCGGCGTTAAGAGGAAGTTAAAACGTATAACCCCCCATTTTCTCGGTGCCGGAAACAGTGCTGCATGTTTAAGTTAGAAGTTCGATCGAGATCTCCGGGAGATAAACTGTTATAGTACGAACCTGTTGGGACGGAGTTGATGTGGGTCACCATCCGATGGATATGTCGGAATTCAGACGTAGCAACGTACGTGGGACGTTGAATTAATCTTCGATGCAACGAAATATGCAATTTTGCAATACAATGCAAATATATATGGCATTAAATTTGGTGTCCCATTCCCTAAAATATGTTTGGGAGGTCGACATGTCCCCATCTCTCTGACCCTTAACCGTTGGGAGCCAAATTTTGGTGCAGCTCCCTTTTCCCATGCTACTCGATCGCTTTCTTAATTGATCAAATACTAGGGTTTTCAAATTTGATCATGTATGTAGCAAATTAGTTCTGCGACTTCTGCATATCATACAAGTCTTTAGAAAAAAAGTACTTGAAATGTTGCAACCAAATCGATCGCGAGCTCTCAAACTTTTGGGAAATCAAATTCATCGTTCCGATCTTCATTCGACAAAACTCGAATTCTCCAGATGTTCAAGTTAATTGATAAAATATCTAGGACCTAATTATTATAATTTGCCTTACACTCTTAATTCCTATGGTTCATCTTCTATACTAATTGAAATCGATGAGATGGATGCCATATCATATAATAGTTTAGCATGCAAATCTGAAATTCCCGGCATTATATATTGATACTCATACAAATCTATGATGAATACATGTTTGAGAAACCATCCTCATCAGTCTATCTAGCTAGCTCTCTTGTTGCTGCATGCATAAAGACACTTAAGAATATGACGAACACTGTTTTTATTTTGGATGTACAGTATTGATGATTTTGAGACAAACTAATTTATAACGAACTGCAATGCAACCAACTCGATCCCGGTACACAATAAGAGTTATTAGCTAGGGCACCAAAATTCTCAATGAGTAGGGTAACACAACTTTTCAGCAAGCTATTATTCTAAGAAATTAAAAGAAAAATGTATAATCTTTTGTTTTGCTTGCAAAATATATTTGAATCAACAATGCATGGTGCGATACATCTATCATTGTCTTCGTTTTCTCGATCGTTCAACTTGAGGCTCTTGAGCTAAACGTTTTCTACAATATACTGAAGATGAACAGCGAACTATTAAGAAAAATGAATGTATAGGATATACGGCTTACAAAGTTGAGTCTGACATGAGATTCAAATATGATATTGAAGGGGTGTGGGGATTCCTCCACTGGTGTTAAAACATCCAACCAACCCGTCTAGAGAGTCAATCCCGCATGTCGGACTCAGGCTCTAATGGGGGTGCTAGTCTAGAGCACGGCGATGATCATGCAGTGATAGAGGGGTCTGGGAGGATCAACGATGATTTTTGTGAGGTTGCGAATAACGACGACGGCAACAACGATGAGATTAACTGGTTGTGGGTTGTGATTATGGTAGAGAGCTCCGAGAGAGAATTTCAGTGAGATTCTCATACTCTTTTGATAATTAGAAGGAAAACAATTTCAACGACCTATGTGGCGGTGTTGTGGGATCCATATGGCGCCACATCATCACATGCCAGATATATAGGCTGTTAAGTGACATGTCAGCACTTGACAATTTTTCTTTTACGGACGAAGGGACAAAAATTCGGGTATGAAAACACAGAATTTTGAAAGTTAGGTAATAAATTGAAAATGACCTCATAATTCGGAGAGTCTTTTATAATAAATCCTTATTTCTATACAAAACAAAACGAGTTCGAATCATCATGAGAGCTTTCTTTGTGTTTTCTGTGACGGCGACGACTGAGAAGGAGAAATGTTGTAGGTCATTTGATGCCAACTTTCCGCGCTTGGCTCCAAGCTGTTCTACGCCAGAATGTCGTTAACAACAGCATGCAGCCTTATACAGTTCTACTTCAATTCCCAGCATAATGATCCCGTTCCAGTGTCCTAGCTCTCAATTCGGAATATAGTAACGTTTCCGTTGTCCTTTGCATTCCTCCGGTGGAATTGAAATCATGCATGAGTTTTCACCATGAATATGGGAGGTTGAATTTGGTAAGAGTCATAATCGTTTTGTTTTACCATCCCAATAGTTAAACTTGCTTGATATTCGTGGGCAACTGAGCATTAAAATCTAAGAACTTGCTCATTTCATCCATCATAATACATGGAGAGTAATGGAAGTACATTAAGTTGCTAAAATTAAAAGTTTTGACACATGCAGCAGACTGATGGATCAGAAGTACCCGGCCCATTCCAATAAAGAGCAAAATAAAGCAAATAAGACAAATGAAGAGTCTCATCCTTCCCTGCACAATTATTTAAACTGGGGCATGCAAAAGGGGTTCAAGAAATAATTCTTGATTGAAGAAAAATTCCAGACTACTCAACTTTGAATAATCTGGAATATATGTGGTCCTCTCCTTCCAAACGCTATGATTGTGTGCATGCCATTAGCATGTATAATGCAAAGTTTCAATTGTAAATGAAGAGCCCAATGAAAATCGTCATGCGTTGCTGCAGAATAGTAATTTTCTGGGCCTGCCTGCATAAAGGGTTTCGTCAAAGAGAAGCATATGATGAAAATTTATTAACAAGATAGCGTGGTGCAGTTGATGTGATGAAAATGTGGTCCTCCTGTGGCAATTTCTCTGCATGCATGCGTTGTAAACACAATCTAAAAGCTTTTAGGAACTGTAAAGCAAGGATTGAAAGCAAAAATAGAATTCAAATCTTACTGGGCTGGTTCATAGTGAAAAAAGTGAAAGCATTAACCATTGAGGGTAGCTAATGTCAATGAAACTACATGTAGAGAGCCAGTAATTACTGTAATATGAGATTGATCCCTAGTTCTTCCTCTGAAAATCTGATTTGCAATCTTCAGGGAATCCTGAAATGAAGGCACAGCAGCCAACAATGGTCTCTTTTCTGAGGTGCTTAAGCTAACTAATTGGTCCATGGGAAAATCTTGACATTCTGTCATTTGATCATGATCAATATCTAGACCCAATTCTTTGGAAGCTTGGATCCAGCAATTTCTTAGCATGGGTGCTGCAGTTGTCCGAGATTTCCCTCCAGCAATGTTAGCTTCTGTACAAATAACACCCTCTAGATGCCCACCTGAAGAGAAGCAACCAAGTGTGTTAGAGATTGTGTATGCCATCCTAATATCTGTATATGAAGGTAAAATCTTCTATCTCGCGCACATTAAACATTATGACATAAGGGGAGTATTGCAAAAAAATAACTAAGAAGTAACTGGACCTGAAAGAAACTCTCTTACAAAGCCTAGATGGTCTTTGTCGTTTGCCATTGCAACCACAAGAGTCAATCGCGACTCTGGGGAAGTCATCTTTATAGTATCCATCAGCGCTTTAGCGGATTCTTTGGTGTGGGCTGAAGTGTATTTCAGAAAGTATTAGCAATGTTGTTATATGTTGGTACATCAAGAATACATCCACAATAAGAGAATTAAAACGACCATTTATGTTGAAATTCCTTCATCAATAATACCCTAAAATATCCTGTACACATATTTTTCTGTTTTTTATATTGTTGGTATGTACAGTATACAATTCATAGATGTGAATGAGAATGTACAATAACATTCAATGGAAAACAGACCTCCATCAAGCAATATTGTTGCTCCAGATAATCCCAGTGCCTCAGATTCTTCCGATGTTAGAAATTGACTTCTTCCAAGAAGGTGTGTCTGCTGTAAACCACTTCTAATGGATGCATCTGAAATTCTCCATCCTGAAGGAACCATCGAAGCATTAGGTGGTTAAGCTAAAAGAACATGATCAAATAAAACAAGCTGGGCTACCAATTGTTTACAGTAACAGCAAATGACTCTGAACTGAGGTAACATATATAAAAATAGAGAAAGCTGACTGAAAATTGACTATGTTAAAGATTACATCAAGTAGTTAATCAGCAAAACTGCATGTATGCAACACGCAATCTGTCCTATATACTAATACTACACAAAGTAGTTGTTGAAGGTGTGATTTAAAAAAAAAAAAAAACAGTTTGTTAAACAGATTCCTATGTTGAAGCAAATTAATAGACTACATCGAAGGAAACTAAAAAGAGAAAACCTGTGAGTTTCTAGTATTACTACGTTAAAGATCTAACGAGCAGAGTCAAAATTAAATCACTAACCTAAGTATCGGAGACATAGTGCTGCACAAGTAGCAGTTGCAGCATTCTGAAGTTGGTGACTTCCAAGCATGTATAGTTTCAAATCCAATAATTCAACAGACTGCAAAAACACCACAACTATAAGTCATTACAAAACTCTAAACTGAAGTAATAACCATTTCCAAAACACACTCCAATATGAAATGAGAGATACGACATATTCTTAGCTCAAAAGCCTACCAGTTTTATGTCACTCTCAAGTTGTATCACTATATCACAAGATTGGAAGGGTCTACCATCATGCATGCTAAAACCATGTATCTTGCTTCTGTTTCTTGTATCTGATGCTAATAGTACAGGAGAATTCATCAGCAGTGCTTTATCACGAAGAATGCACTCAACATGTGGAAGAAATGGACCGCCCAAAACCACCTGAAATATATACCACTCAAAGTGTCAGAAAAAATAAAAATAAAAACATGAACAAAATAAGAGTATATCCTACAGTTCGCAACAGCAGTCTAATGACAAATAAGCAGCGATTTGAACTTGAGACAATGAGAATGACGACAGAGGGATACAGATTATGTGATTACGTACAATCATTTATTATGACCTACCAAAGGAATTATGATATTTGTGACAGGATTTGGGAGATACGAGTAGGTTTGATGGAACTAGCGCATGGCTATTAGCTTATGTGTGCATGACATTAACTACTAAAGAAACTCCAAGTCAGAACCACCTTACTGGGCAGCCATGTTTCATGATTCCAGACTTCGCCATTGCAATACTTTCCAAAGAACCACCAAGTGCAGCCAAATGTTCCTCACCTATTGTAGTAATGATCGATGTGGCAAGTCCAGAGCTAGGAATGACATTAGTCGCATCTCGTGCACCCCCCAACCCAGCCTGTTCATTTAAGGTAAATAAACTTAGTACGATTGTAACCTTTTCCCTTTCTTTACTTCCTTCTACCAATTTGCATATGAAAAGAAAATAGATGGCCAAATATTTCAGAAGGTAAAGTGAATAACCTCAATCACTGCAATATCAACCTTCTCTTTAGCAAATAGTGTGAATGCCAGGGCAGTAAGAACCTAAAAAATCCGAATTAGTTACTACATAAACAAAACTATACAAATGCTGAAAACAGAATTCTAGTTGATAATATCCGAATATAATTTCTACATACACAATTTCTCAACTACTTTTAAACATAACGTACACAGGGTTTACCTCAAAGTGACTAATACATCCATTTTCAACTTCAATTGCATGATCCAAACTCTCCTTATTCTCTTCAAAAACAGAACTCAAAGCCTTAGCCGACACCGGCTCACCAGACCTTCCCAAAGTCATTCGCTCCCTGATCGTTCGAATATGTGGGCTGCATACACATAAAATGAAACCACTTCTCAGAACAAAAACAAACACAAACAGTAATTACAACACAGCCATAAAGGGAATGAACCATACCTAGTATAACACCCAACTGAATACCCTTCTGCCCTCAAAATGTTGCACAGAAATGCAGCTGTTGATCCTTTCCCTTTCGTTCCGGCAATGTGAACCGCCTATAATTGTTGTCATGCTAGTTAATTCCACTTCCTTTCACACACTTAAACTCCACACACACACAAACAAAACAAAACAAAACAAAAACTTGTACGAACTAGTTCATATCATCCAAAAATTTCTGGGGTCTTAAGCAAGTAAAGCTCTTTGAGCAATCAAAAACTCAAAAGACTATAACTTTCAACATTTTAACACATAAACCTTAAACCCTCAATCATTTGAAAATTAGAGCTAAAGTTCGAACCTTGAACTTAAACTGAGGACTACCCAGAAGCTCCATCAACCTCCTCATCCGACCCAGATCGAACCCATCATCGGAATCCGTACCCGCCCCGACCGGAACCCCCGATTTCTCGTAGTTCTTCAGTGAGTCCATGTACTCCATCAATTCCTCCAGCTCCGAATCCTCCGAGTTCGAGCTAAACCCTCTTCGGGGCTCCACATTACCCATTAACCCGACCCGGATCGACGAAAATAGACCCGCCCGATTCGTGAAAACGGAGCATCGCCGGAAAAGGTTGAGCATTTTTTCGATCTGTGATGGAAAATTCGAAGGAGGCGCGTAGTAATATCAACTTAGGGTAAAAGTCATTATTGCCCCCCGTATCCAATTTATTGATGTCTACGTATCAGGCCGTATCAGACGCGTATCGAACCTTTTCCGGCCGTTTTCGACTATTTCAGGCCTTACCAACTTGTACCCAGTTTTTGATAAAGTAGTATGGGAAGTAGTCTGAGATTCACATCCAAAACCAATTGACAACGGGTGGAGTGAGTCAAACTCTTATAAACCTACATACAATGTCTCATATTTCCAATGTGAGATTTATATCTCAACATGCCTCGCACGTGTGACGAATTTTCAAACTTAACACGTGGACAACATTTGGGGTTGACGTGGAGTTCGTGTGACCTTCGGGCTTCACACGTAGATATGGGTAACCCACTCTGATACCATGATAGAATTCATGATTTATTGGAATTGAAAAGGAATGTAGAAAAGAAAAAACATAGAGACTTTTATGAACTACATCGTGTATTTCTGATTAGTGTGAACAATGTACAACTCTACCTATTTATAGGGTAGGAATTGATAACAAATTACCTAAATACCCTTACATGGTTAACAGTTTTATGTGAGATAATATTTCCTTCTCGGATACGAAAACGGCCGGAAAATGCCCGATACGAGTCCGATACGTCCGGATACGTATCCGTCAATAAATCGGATACGAGGGGCAATACCGACTTTTCGGTGTTATAGTTATCCTGTATCCAAAACGCAGCGTTTTAGAACATCGAGGCACATAGCTGACACGTGGCGGTTTTCGCAGGTTATATAAAACGAAACACGGCGGTTAAGTTTGGCTCCCAAATTGTGATTCAGTGAAACCCTTGAAACGACTGAAAAGGCGACGTTTTGAGGAGGCGGTGGGTCTTTTTGCTGTAAGTTTCTGCTTCTTTGGTTGGTTACCCAGAGAAGAATGAGTGTAATTCTTTTTTTTTTAGACGTAAAGATTGATGCTTTTACTGATTTGGTTGATTTTTTTTTTGGGGTAAATTGTGAATCTTTCAGGTGATATTGAAATGTGAAGTTGCTAGGGTTTTTGAAATGCGTGATGTTAGAGATTGGACTAATTAGAGTGTAGGGTTCTGTTTTGAATTGGGTTTAGGGGAAAATGGAGGTAGTGGAAGGTTGTGGGGTTAGTGAAGTCGAAAATAGGAGGAGAGCTGAAGAGAGGTGTGGGGAGTTGGAGTTGGAGATTCTGAAGAGAAAGAGTGAGTATGAAGCTCTTGAGGTTAAGTTTCGGGCTTTGGAAAGCGAAAAGCTTGCGATGGAAGAAGTGATTAGGTCATTGAAGAGAAGGAGTGGTGAAATTAAGGAGCAAGGTAATGGTGGTGGAGGTGAGAAGAGGAAGTTAGAGAATCGGATGGAGATAGTTGTTGATCTGGATGAGGGTAATGTGGAGGAAGATAGGGTGTTTCAGCTTATGGTTGAGAACGAGGTGTTGGAGTGTGAGAAGAAGAAAGCTGAAAGTGAGGTTGAGGCTTGGAAGCGAAAGATTGAAGAGTTGGAAATGTGGGTGTTGAAGTTAACTGGGGATTCCGTTGAAGCGAGCAGGAGAACAGAACCGAATGAAAGGATCAGACCTGAGGATGGGTTGAAGGTTGGAGTTGGCATGGAAAGTTCGAGGAGCAAAGATATAGCTATGAATGTAGTCGATCTTAGCTCTAAATATCACTCCCCTGGTAAAGGGATCTGCCATCTGCAAGCAGCAGGTATAAGTTACTTGTGAACTAGATTACTTCATTATTTATTTTAATTGGTGTCTTGTCCTCTCATGTCTGGAACAAATTTGTACTAGAAAATATCGTAGTGTTTGCGTTATTATCAAATTTTGGACAAAAGTCTAGATGAGTATAACTGTTGGGTTTTTGAGTATGTGGCACCTGGCATCTCCTATGTTAGTATCTTTGGTGTTCTTGAAAGGAGAACATGCTTTCTGTTTAATCTTTAGTTCTTAATTGATGTAGATCTTAACACAAATTGTCATGATACTGGAAGCTATCTCATTTAGACTATGTGCCAAAAAAATGATGTCTCTTCTGATTATCTTGGTTTTGGCAGGTACACCTCCTGACATCACACTTAATGAGCATCGCGATGGTACTAAGGAAAGAAAGAGATCTGGTACGGAATATGGTAAAGTTAGTCAAGCAAGAAAACAGCTGGAATTCAAGGACGATAGAAGTCCGTGCAAGAAGATAGCTCCATGTACCCCAGGTGGTAACAGACCTTACTCTCATAGTGTCATTGATATCAGTGACAGTGATGATGAACTTATTGCTGATAACGAAAGAGTGTTGGCTACTGATAATCCTGGAAGCAGAAAGTTCTTCATTTCACATGATTCTGTAATAGGAGATTTGGCTACCAAAAGCATTTTAAAGCAGGCACATACTGAACATAATGATCAAGAAGATGTGGATAGTTACAATGAGAAATTACTGGCTTTTTCAACACCCAAAAGAAAACGAGCTTCTAATGTTGTGACCAGTGACTCTGAAAGTAGTGATGATAATATTCCTATCAGTTCAGTCAAGAGAATGTATCTTCAGGAAAGAAAACATGATCAAGTAGGATCTGATGTGAATGGCAGCTTAGAGACTGCTACTGCTTCTGTGATTGATGATGTCAGTTTTACCTTTCCAAAGCGGCGCCTAGGTAGGTTGAGAAAATGTGGGGAAACAGATCAGGCACAATGGAATTCAAGTCAGACTAGTGAAACTAAAAATGATCGAGGACTAAACAAGGATGTTGAAGAAGATGAACCTGAAGAAGTTGAATCGGGGAGTGAAGGTGAGAGCTTGGGTGGGTTTATTGTGAACAGCTCTGATGTTTCAGAAAGTAATGCTGCTTCTAGTGAGTCAAATAGTGTGTCAGATGATGATGTGAACTTTGTGAATGCTCTATCAATATTACAAAGGAACAAAGATCACAACACAAAGTGGGAATTTGAGGCGGACATGCTTGCTGCATTTGGTAAGGATCCAGAGCTGTGCATGAGAGCTGTATGTGCTCTTTATAGACAGCAAACTTTTGGGGAAAAACTTAGTAGGGAGACTTTGTGCTACAATTCTCGTGGCTTTAGCAAGTTTGACGCCCCCAGGTACGATGAACGCATACTTTTGGGAACATGTTCGTTGTTTATTGTCAAAATGTTAATCATTGAAATTTGGACTATATAATAGCATTCTTTGCCTTTCTCGGACTATAATCTTTGCTAATTACTGGTTCTTTCCCTTTTGGCAGGGGCTCTAAGTTGGCTGAAATTCTTACTGGTGGAGACCCAAATGGTGATCTGAATATAACTGTGGAGGAGTTGGAGGAGCATGACCCCGAAGCCATTGAAATATGTAGAACATTAGGGACACGTTACTCTAAGCAACTGTTTGAGATCTACAAAAACAAAGAGGATCCTCTCTTTCTGCCTTCTTGACGGTGCAAGCAACTTACCTCTAATGACATGCATGTATAACCCACAACCTCTGCTGGAAGGCTAAGGTTTCCATTTTGGCTGCCTAGTGTGTCTCTTCTTAGTTTGAGATTTGTATATAAAACATACTAGGAACATCAAAAAATATTAGGTACCAATGTCTCATGTCTATGTATGCTAAATTGGTATTTTTGTTATACAGTTGGCTATAGGCTCTGATGGGTTTCCTCCGTTGATTACATCTTTTCTCTTTTCCATGGAACTTTTCTTTGGCATCCATCAATTTTCATGCTCACTGAAATATGACATTCTCTATGTATATACAACTGATATTATTGGGGATTTCAGGACCCCCAAAAATTGGTATCAACTCTGTCATGCTTTCACTATTGTTGATGCTATGAATGTACACCTTGCATTTGCCTTTAAAAAAAAAAAAAAGAGGTGGTTTGTGAACTAGAACAAATCACTGCCCACTTAACTCATAATTTAGGGACACTGAGAATCCGTGCTGGCATTATCTGGCAATCAAGAACTAACTGAAAAGACAGAACATGAAAACCCATTTTTGTAATAAACTGAAAAAAAAACGAAGGGTTGCATGAGTTCATGAGTCCCTAAACATGCGGGTTAACCACCATTTCTGGTGCTATATAAAAGCTTTGGTGTTTCCATCCACAACCCCGCACCCTTTCTACCTCTAAAAATCAAAGAGCGCCATTCTTCTGTGACATTGTTCAAGGGTCCGCGCGGTTTCTTCTTCCTCTCTCTCTTCCTACGTTACGTCAGTAGTCTCTTCTTGCTTTCAAGAAGAGGAGCTTCTAACGTAACAATAAGGAGAGAGGAAGGGATCAAAATGGCGGTAAATGCTGCATCATTCAACAGAGTGGTTTCCATCATTGCTCTCATTTTCGCCGTCGTTTTACCCATGTCTCATTCTGCAGGCCTGTCTCCGGCTCCGACAAGTGATGGTAAGCTTTCTTTGCTTTTCTTAGACAAAAAAGAAATGGTTCTACATCATGTATCGGTTATGGAAACTTTTTGAAATAGATTGGATTATGAGTTTTGTACTTGTCACATAGAATGCTCCACTTTACGTGTGAAATATGCACATTTCATACCAGCAAACTTTCATATTTTGAATCATAATGAGCATTATGGATCGATTACGTAGTCCTTGATGAGCTTGATTCTTTAACTAGAAGAAATTGTAGACTTATGTTGCGTGACTTATGGGATCATTGTGATTATATAAATTTTTGAGGGTGTTGTTTTAGATGCTTCCCGCTTGATTACGAGTCAAATCATGTTTAAGCTTGTGTGTTTTGATCGAATTTTCAATTTCGGTATCGATGTTAACTTGCCGGAAATGTTTACTATGTGATTGCAGGCACGGCAATAGACCAGGGGATAGCATACATCCTAATGCTGCTGGCGTTGGTTCTCACATATCTGATCCACTGAACCCTCCATCCGATCGATGATTCGAGTTCTATATTAAAGCAAGAACATCCATGTAACTGGCTTTTTTGGGGTGGTTGTGATGTAATCGAAGTGTAAATCAGATTGGATTAGCATTTTTCAATGGCGTATGTATGCTAGGGAGTATTTCATTGTTTTGGACGTAATCTCACTACTACCACATTATGTCCTTCATTGTTTCTATTTTCTTCACTTGAATTGATCATCAACACCCAGTTCCTGGTCAGGGACGCCTTAGCAACCGAAGAAATGGTTCGGTGACTTCGGTCCAAGTGGTTTGGTCTAAAATTGCAATAGTGACTTCTGATAGACTGAAACAAAATGAATCATACACGATAAAGGAAGAATCGGACTCTGCCTCACAGTTCAAACAAACGAGAATTTAATAGGCTGAGGCAAAACATCATTTCAAGAACTAGTTCATCAGCAACACATAAGTGCTTCGGTCCGCAATGTAAACTCAGCTGATCTTTAAGAGTTAAATGAAACGTGGAACAAAGTGGATTGTCATTAAATTAGAATTGAAGATTTCATAGTCTCTTCAGACATAAATTATTAACTGAGATCAGGTCTCAGAAAAAAAATTTGCCCAAAGGAAACAATCTGAATGTACAGACTTGGCTCGTCATTGAGCAACTACATAGAGAACACCTAAGACTGTCGGAAAGAATGTTAAATCCTGCGCTTGCAGGCCTAGAAAAGACAAAAACTTGTTATCTTCAATCTACTGTATCTACAAAACTTGTAGGTGGCCTTCCTTGTGCATATGATTCCCATAAGCAAGTCACCAAACACCGCATTGAATAACCACCTTCGAAGGGTCAGAAACAGGAGAGAAAAGAACACAGTAACCCTCTCTATCATGAAGTTGCATGCCGTTGATGTAGAGCATACTTCACGACTTCATAAAAGGAAACAACAATCCCAACCGAAGGGCCTGCACGACCAACACGAGGGCCAACCCCGGTGAATAGTCCCTTGAGTCCTCCACCCCTGCAGTAGAGAATAAGGTGTATCATTAACTCATACTAGGTTATATCTAAATGACAACAATGTATACCACTAAATTATTTAAGATGAGATGTATACCTCCAAATCTCCATTAGTGTTTGCCTTGTTGTCATTTTCAATTGCCTAACTGGATTGTTCTGATTTTATGCCAAAGAAAATAGAGATTAGACAGAGTAAATATATTAAACATAACTAAAGAAGAATTTTTTGTACAAACTTTACACAATTTCATCAACAAAAGACGCCACTCTGATAGTGCCTCTTGGTTTTCAAACTTTCACAGGCAGGACACAATTCAGAACAGATTGAAGAAAATACCTCTATCTGTCTTCGGGTCTTTGCAACATCCAATGGGCATGTAGCTGCAGCAGCAATGGTTCCTGCAACAAAACCAGCTGAAAAATTTGCCCCAAAGATACTGACAGCATTTGCTTCATCACCTACAATATTAAGAAGTCTTCTCCTGATCTGTTTAGGACAAAAATATACGTTAGACTCAAGTAACACACATGTGGACAAAACAATCAGAAGAGTGAATTCTTACAGGCTCAAGAGTTGCCCAACAGATTGCCGAGTAGGGGACATCACGAGCAAGTTGTGCTCCCATACCAGTCCAGAGGACACGATAACCTCTTACTGTTAAAACAAAGTTGAAGTCATTTAACTTGTGCAAAAGTATTATTCTGGAGTTGAAATGAGAAAAGGAGTGCTAAGGTGATATCCATTCAAAAAGAAAATAATGCCAAACTCAAATCATCATCAGAACAATGGACTTACAGTTGCTTTCAGCATTATTATTTGTTGTCTTGACTTGAGAGACAACATTCAATAGAGTTTTCAAAACACCAGGAGGCTTTGCACCATTTTGTATCACTTTAAATGCCTAATAATATTCATTAAAAAATAATAAATAAAATGAATAACCACCATCACTCTGCTCTAGCATATTCTAAAAGACATATAGGAAACAACTCCTAATGCAACAGAACAAAATAATTCATGAAACCAGAACAAAATCAAACAGAATCAAGTATAAGCCTTCGACCTACCTGCATGCGAGTTCTAGCAAGTTCTATAGGATAGCAAGTTGCACAAGCTAATGAGCGTGCCAAAGAGCCAGCAACTAAAGGAACATATACACTTGTGCTGGGAGCATTACGGGCAGTGAATTCCTCTAACCAGTTGCGAAATATGTCATAGCATGGTAGATAGATTCCCACCTTATTAACAAAACGGTGAATCACATAAATGAAATATCAATAAAATACCAAAGTAGAAACTGAACCAAGATCTGACAATTTCATAAACTTACTGTGGGAACAGCCAGGGCCAATCCTGCATTTGTACCTCTCCATAACCTTGTGAACCCTTCCTGCAATATCAAATTACTAATCAGAATGAAAGACAAGCAGTACATAAAGATTGGCATCTTAACACATGAAACCGTACTTCTGAACCCTTGCATTGCTATGAAACAGAATGTAGTGTGTGACTAACAAAGTGATATAACCAGAAAATAAATAAACAGTTGCACAAGAAGCAGTAATTCTAGACACTATCCCACCAACCTGTCGAATGATTTTGCCGAAAACATCTAGTGTGCCTTTGTACTGAAAACAATCTGGTGGGCATATTGATACAGTACCATGAATTCCAGCACGTGTGCATGAAGGCGAACACCTTAAATCCGCAAACAGCTGAGCACAAATAAAGTAAGACAAATAAGTTTACTCAAATAACAGGAATATGTTAAAGATCAAAGTCCAAAATGCCATGACAGAAGAAACTTATCGAGCATATAATTAAAAAGTATGCGTCATTTATAGGTATTACACAACCAAACCATGATGAAGAAAGAAGAAACAACAAGCAGATGCAATGAAATAGACGACTTAGATATGTTGGGCACAATGCATATATGTAACTTCCCACAATCCTAAATTCTAGTCCTACTGACGTTGAAAGTATTAGCTGGTTCGAGTGACCGAAACTTCAGTTATTTGAGTTTAGTCATGATTATTATAATTATAATCTATGAAGGTATAAACCACTCTCATGATCGAACAGCATGGTCTACCAAAACACTTCCACAACCTCTTCGTCGCACCATTCCAACTTCCTCTCATGTTACAACCCCAGACATGTCCATCTAAACAATAATCAAATAAAGCAACCACGCATGATTGCATAGTATAAAACAACATAAGCAACCACATCATAAATTCGCAACTCTCAATTCCTAGGTAAACCATGACACATCAAGTATTGCATGCATACCATGGTAGGCCCGAAAAAAGCCATGCGACTCGTGATATTACTCAGGGGATGCGAGTAAGGCACGCCAGCTGCCTGCGCATGCAACCTCGTCTGTTAAACAAGATAAAAGTAAGAAAACACTGTCCAATGTAAAGCCAAGACTCACGAATCCACCGAAAAGAATCCTGAAGCTAAACACTAACAGCACATTCAACAAAACTATCCCAATTTGGTGCATCAAATTCGAATATTAGTCGCAAAATCGGCCCAAAAGCATCACCATTGTATCATATTAGCAGAAAAACACTCTCAATAAACAACTAACAGCTCTCAAATGCTACATTAGCTCAGAAATGAAAGCAAAACCAAAAAACGAAAGCACACCTTGGCTACACATCAAGCGGATTAACGATAATCGCGGACAGAAACGCGGCTCCGGCGGCGGAGAAAGCTCGTTCCGCAACCCCGAGCTTCCAATCCGACGTCGTCTTACACCTCTCGCCGTCCGGCCGCTTCACCACAGCGACGAATCCGGCGTCGCCTCTATCCAAAACCGAAAGCTCCAGCATGATGATGGACAAATCCTTACCGTCGATTTCAACTCGGTCGATTTGTTGCTCACTACTCACCCAAGGATTCTTCTCCAACTCCACCATCGTCGTCTCTAGAATATTCCGATCACGCCGACCTAAAACTAAGCCGGGGATTATTTATGGAAAATTGAAAATAAAAAAAAGGTCCGCCGGGTTTGGTGGAGGAGAGAGAAAGAGAAGAGACGAGAGAGAGTAGGGTTTACCTGAAACGGAGCGACGGAGAGGGAATTAGGAGACTCAGAGGTTGTGCGTGACTCTGAGGGCCACGTTTGTTCGGGCTTCAGGTAGTGTCTATTTTCCCCTAAAACTTACGACATATAATTTTCTCATATTTTTCTTTTTAAATTTTTTTTAATGATTTAGGGCCGGAGCAAGAGGCCAAGTTTGAAAGGTCCAATGTGAGATTTTGATAGAGGCAAACCTCATACTCCCATAGGGTGGAGTTCCTGAATTGGTGGAGTCCAGTGACGTATATGGTGTCTATATATATATACGTAGACACCATATACGTAGAAACGCTGAGCCCTAGCCATGAGCCTTTCTGTGGTTAATTCAGGTAATTAAGGGTTTCTGCGAGGATTTGATTGCTATGCGATTCGATCTCAGCCTTTTCTTCCGTAGTCTGAATTTGTAGTTTCCTGTTCTGCAAATTCGATTCGATCTTGGACGGAATTTTGAATCCATATGCCATCAATGTGTTTTATCGAGTTGCTTGGCTTTGGGTCTTAATTTGGTTAGAGGCGGCTTTAGACCCCAAAGTATAGTTGAACAGTTGTTTATTCTTGTTTTTGGTGAACAGGCATGAAGGAAGAACAGCATGCTGAATGTGTTGAGCCAGCTCCTTATGGACCTTTACCAAAGTATTGATCCTCGTGGCATAAATGTAAATACTGACAAGCCTGGCGTCTACGCTAGACTACCTCCTGCTTACGCAGCACCCATGTACTAGAATCTAGAGTTCAGGTATTAGAAGAGAGGAGGCTTCCTGAACAAGAGTTTGGTAGTTACATATGTTTGATTTTTTATCAATGAAATTTCCTGTCAGTTCCCATTTTATTTCCATCTGTTTTTTGAGCTGAGTTTTGTTTGTGTATTTCAATGTGGTTGGTTGCAGAATATGTTCCTTTCAACCTTGATGCGTTGTTTGCAGAATCTGCTCCTTTCTCTGCCGATGCATTCACAGTATGCTTCATGTTCTTCTCCTCCTATTCTTTAGGCATACCTGTGATTAAAAATAGTTGGCATTTGCATAAATTATCTCTTTTGTTTTTCCCTTACTTTTTTGAATGTTGCTAAGAGCTCTGTTAAAGTCCATGGTGGGTGTAGAGATGTTTGTATTTGTCAAATCTATAGGATTGTTAGAACTGCGCTTAATCCTTGGATACAAACTTGAAATGTCAAATTTGTAGAATTGTTAGAACTGCGCTTAATCCTTGAAAACAAACTTGAAATGTCTTGCGAGTGTGTTGGATTTTCGGTTGATTTATTTCTTGTCATCTGTGATGCAGATCTTCGTCTCTCTCACCGAAAAGATCATAACTCTCGAGGTTGGAAGCTCTGACACCGTTGAAGTTGTCAAAGCCAAAATCCAAGACAAGGAAGGGATCCCCCCTGACCAGCAAAGGCTGGCATTTGCTGGCAAGCTGCTTGAGGATGACCGCACTCTTGCTGACTACAATATCAGAAAGGACTCCACTGTCTTCGTGGTGTCTCGAGAAGAAAAGCCTGATTTTTCCGGTAAACAATGTATTTAATTATATGCAACTCTGCATTCAATCCAATTAATTACATTTCTCGTTTGTTTTTCCCCTTCTCTTTGGTTGTAGTTAAGATGGTCCATGGTGGGTGTGGAGATGTGCGCATTTTGCAAATTCATAGAATTGCTAGACCTGCTTTTAATTCTTGAATACAAACTCGAATGAGTGTTGGATTTTCATTTGATTTATTTTTTGTTACCTGTGAGAAATTATGCAGATCTTTGTCAAGACTCTCACGGGAAAGATTATAATCCTTGAGGTTGAAAGCTCTGACACTATTGAGAATGTCAAAGCCAAAATCCAAGACAAGGAAGGCATCCCCCTGGGCCAGCAAAGGCTGATTTCTGCTGGCAGGCAGCTTGAGGATGGGTTTGTCCTTACGGACTACAATATTAAAAAGGATTCCACTGTTCACTTGGTGATCCAAGACAAGTACGGCATCCCCCCGGACCATCAAAGGGTGGATTTTGCAGGCATGCAGCTCAAGGATGGGTGCATCCTTGCTGACTGCAATATCTAAAAGGTATCCACTGTTCACGTTGTGCTTAGGTGTTTAAACTTTTAAAGTCATTTGGTTGTTTATTTTTTCAATTTGCTTTACTGATGCTGCAGACTCTGTTGAATGAGTGCCACCACACCACATTCCAACCCTATTCTTACGTGTCGCCAATTAATTGGTTCCATACGTGACCTACGATATCGTCCCCACAATTGATTTTCTGCCCTACACCAAGAAAAGACTGATATGCCCCCCATATTATTGGCCCTCACACACAATTTTGGTGGGGGTGCTGCAGTGTGCTTCTGCAGAGTTGAGGAGACGCGGTGGTGTTAAACCAGGGCTCACCTCCCTTCCTCTCTCTCTCTCTCTCCTCTTTTTTCTTCCCCCAACCTCTTCAAATCTCCTCATCCAAAACCCTAGGCGATCCTCATTCTCCGTTGGATTTCAACCACAGTGTAACTCTCTCCCTGCTCCTCTTTCGTACATTATGCCGGCGGTGATGGTTTCGTCGTTTATAGGTCTTGATTTTTGTGATTTCGTGACATTTTTTCAGGTGATTCGAAGCGGAGGTGTTGAAAACTTGAGGATGACAGTTTTGGCCGGCGGAATGAGCTCGGAGAGCGGTGACCAGAGCATTCTTGCTCCGACGGAAACGGAGGCACAGGGACTGTAAGCTTTTGGTTTACTTGCTAAGCATTTTTGTATTATTATAATCTGATTACTCTGTTAATCTATTCTTACTGGATATAATATTGAATAAAATATATTTTATATCATGCTACAGAGGATTTCATTATAATCAGAGTTTGGATTCCAAGAAAATGGATAACTGATAGTGAAAATAAGCTAAAATGTTCTCGTTGTCGTTAATTTGCGGCTTAATTAGCTTGTAATTGTTGTTTGGCGTTATGGATTAATTTTCTAATTTTTTTAATTTATTTCAGACGGTAAAAAAAATTCAGATATACAAGGTCTTTTCTTGTCTCTTTACAGAATTTGAGTATCAAAAAAGGATTACCGAGAGGAATCGAACCGTCCGTTTTGAGGTATAGTAAGCTTAAATTTGTGTAAATGTATAATTAAGCTGAACGGTATTGGCTCTGGTTTTTAGTCTTATAGATGAATGTTTCAAATTGATCCCCAAAATCTGAATATTTTTACATAACATTACAGATGCTAAGAGTTGCCAAGAGAACTTTGATGAGGGTCTGCTTAGCTCTGAGAATGTTGGTCTTCTGGGAGCTGGTTCTTTACTGGGAGTTGTCCATGGTAACATTGGTGATGTGTCGCAGCCCATGGTTGAAGAAAAAACAGCTCCTCTACTGCACAAGTGCAAAGAACCATATCGACCTCCCCACCTTTTTAAGGTCAGTGCTCATACTTTCTTGTTATATTTGACATTGCTGCAATAGAACAGCCAAAATGTGATGAAGCCTGTATTTTAGTATTTGCGCGTCATTGCTGTTTCAGGCAGATGGGACTGATTACAAGGACGAAGTATGGGAAGGACAGAAGGAAGCCTTCCAAGAGAATCAGAAGAAAACTTCAACTGGGCAGAGAAGCAAAATGGAGTTGTCTAGAATTGATGAAATAATTGATACCCTTGCAGTAGAGGTATTGTTCATCCTTCACCAATTCATTGGTCTAAATTTGCTTGTGGGATTGGATTGTCTGCTGCTTATTAGTATTTAATTTTTGTCTCACAGCATCCTTCTGTTGCTACTCCACAGCAGTCTTATAGAACTGCAAATCAATTCAAGAGCCCTGCAACTTGTTCTGGATTTGCTAATCAGCCTGCTGCTTCAGGTATATTAGAAAATGCTGGCTGTCATTTAGTAGCTTACTATTAATGTGCTTTAGACTGAAATGTTTATGTCCCGCTCCATAAAAGAGTAACTTGCTAAGTTAAGCAGCTGATAATAGGGACAAGCTAAACTATTTTGCCTTTCCTCTAGAGCAAAAGCCTGCATATGGTATCTCTTGCACTTGTGTATCGGTTTTTTTTTCCCTTCTTCCCGAAATCAAAGCTTTCTTCTTCAATTTTCTGGGAATCTGTAATTTTTAGTGACTGATATTGTTGGTTTAGCTACCCCTACCGTTAGTGTTGAAATTCTGTGAATCAGTTGTATTTCGGATTACTTTGCACTTTTGGCTCAATTTGAGAAGGAAATGGACTGGTTTGAGTGGTAACTGAAGTTTCAAATTCTATTATGTTCGACAGTTGATTTGAAAGATTTGATCAACTTGTTGAGGTGCAACGATTTGCAGACTGGGGATGTTTTGAAGGAAGTTTTCAAGTGGGATACTGTATCGAAGGATTTAATACCTATTATTGAGCAGTACCAGGAGGAGCGCAGCTTGGTTTTAAATGCAGACAAGTTCTTGTAATGTTTTCTACTTTGTATTTGTTAGTGACCTTTGCAGGCGTTGGTTAATTATATATTCGCTGTTTTGAGATTGCAGTGAAGGTTCTGGTGTCCCTGACTATGCCAGTTGAGTCTACATCAAATGATGTTTTACAACAATGAGAATATCTACAAGAGTTGAAGACTTCAATTACGTCTAGTCACATTGTCCCGGTTATAGTTTCACATCTTGAAAATCCAATTGAAAATCTGGAAAGGTCGCTCAAAAATCTGGAAAGATGAGGAAAAGTTGCCTGTATTTCTTACTCGGTATCATTGGTTGACTGGAAAAGGATACTAATATTATGCTGGACAGTGATGTGTTCACAGAGGGCAACTGGAATTTGGTGCAGCTGGTACTTTGTTCCTGAACATTTTGGCCATTCAAGATATTGCATTGCAGCAGAAGTCTGGGGGAACTGCTAGCCAATTTCTGTCATGCAGAAATAGGTTTCTGGAACTATTGTTTCATGAAAACGTGATGGACGTGGTTTTGATCTTAACACAGCATATTGGTAATCATCGAAGTTTTGTCTCTGATGACATCTTGCTTCTATTGGAAATTTTCCATTTGACATTTATGGGGCAAGAGCCAGAGTTGATTGCAAAAGCATATTCAAAAGGTGTTAAGGTTGGTTTCCTTTCATCTCTCAGACATCTTTTCTGTTGGTATATTTCTTTGAAGCTAGTAAAAAAAGTGTATTAAAGGTAGGTAAGAACTGATGTTAAGCAGAGCATTTTTGTTTGTGTTTTATGCTTTTCTAATGCCAGCTATTCCTTGGCAGGATGATTCTAAGGAAATTGACGAGGGAAGACCTTCTGCATCTTGTTATTAGATATCCTAAAACAATAAGGCAGTATCACTGTAGATTCAGCTGGCAAAAAGATGGTGTTGCCCCCAGTTGGCAAACAATTGCAAAACTACCACTCTTGCCTTGCAATTCCTGTTTCGCCCCTGTTTTCAATGCATTGCCTATTTTGCCCCTGCTTTGACACCTGTTATGCATCAGTTCCTTTACCTGGCCACCAAATGTAGTTCTTCACCCTTTTTTTTCTCTGGGTTTTCTTCTTCGTCTGTTTCGCTGCATGAGAATTGAGAAAAGCCTTCATCAGTCTCCATTTTTTCTCTCTTTGTTTCTTTCTATCTCTCTCGATGTTTCTGTGTGGGTGTACTATTTCAGTTATTTCCGATCACTGATTGCGCCGATCTGGACCTTACCTTCGTCCAATCGGTTTTGGTTTTGATTTTTGATTTGTGATGGAATTACTGTTCAAAGATATTTTAAGGGTTTTATTGAGTCTTGGTTGACAACCGGTTGGTGTGATAAGGGAATTCGGTTGCAACGTTGTGAAAATCATGTTGGGTTCTCTATTGTTGGTAAGATCGGTTGGTTTTCTTAATGTTTTGCATGTTTTCGCTATTAATTTGGGGTTTTTTTCATAGGGCTGACTGTCGAGTACTGGAGTTGGTTGCCGGGTTTAGGTTGCCGACGTGGGCGTTTTACAATAGATGCAGCGTGAGTTCTTCTTGATCTCGGTCTGTGGTTTGGAATTTAATTTTGTCATTGTTATTTATTTTGCTTATTGTTTCTCTGCAATTGTTAGAAACTGCATTGTTTTGGGATTGTTGATATCTGCCTTTTTCATTGAAATTGCTTTTTTACGAGCTCAAAATGTTTGATTGGTGTGAAATATTTCAGTTAATGTGTTGATTGTTTTTGGTGCTTCGTTTATGGTATTGTGATGACATAATTTTATATTTGTTTATATTTGGTATGGATTTTGAGGGATACAAAAGCTGTTATTGCGGATTAAGGGAAAAATAGGAACACTGGCCATTCACCAATAGTAAGCTTGCAGAAAGTTGCTCGCAGTTAGTTTTGGGTTTGATGGTTTGGTCTTTGTGTCTTTGTTATTTTTTTTATGCGCTGCGGTTAATCCTGATGCAGTGTTGGGCCATGTGTTGTTATTTGTCAACCTCATCACCTTAGGATTTCTACAAAAATTCGATAACACGTATTTTTTTAGATATACTCCAAATATGAGACCCCAATCAAAAAAACTGAACAACACGCGAATCCTGATGCAGTGTTGGGCCATGTGTTGTTATTTGTCAACCTCATCACCTTAGGATTTATACAAAAATTCGGTAACACGTATTTTTTTAGATATACTCCAAATATGAGACCCCAATCAAAAAAACTGAACAACACGCGCTGTTGTTGAATGAAGGTTCTTGCAAGCTTTCAAAATCAGATCTTTGCAATAAGCGAATGAAATTGAGCTGTGTTGTTGTAGCGAAAGCATATCTCTCCGGGAAGAAGTATCAATTTGGATCAAAGGGGCTAATCTTCTATTTTTATGTCTGCTGTTTGTTTGTTTTTTTTTTTTTTAAACATCAGCTTTTCTTCATAGTTATACAGTTTGTCATTCTAAAAAATGCTGTTTAAATGGATCAAATGTGTATTTGCTATGAACTAATTGTTTGTGTCATTGGTTTTGGCTTTTCATCAAGTTGGGAATGTGCTGGCAGATTTGGTTCATTTGATGTTGTTTGGTGACTGCTTGCGTTGGTAATCCAGCGTTATGTGTTGGGGGTGTGGATTCATGGTATGTTGTGGCATTTTTTTGACAGTTAAAGTTTGTGATAGATTGTGGTTCAATTCGTTGGTCATACTGTGATTTTTTTGTTTTGTTTAGGTACATGGGGTGTTTGTTTGTATGGTGTTTTTAATGTTTGAAACATTTGTGGTATATTTTTGTTTATGGTCAGTCCTTGATGAGGTGTTAAAATAAAATTTAAAAAGCGATGATTTCAATAGGTCATGGGTGGCATAACCAGAGTTGTATCAGTCAGCTGAACTAATGTTTTAAAACTGTGAGCCAATTAGATAATGGGACATTCTGAAACCATGATGCTGAGGAAAAGAAAAAAAAATCTCCATCTCTTTCGGTGTTCTGGGGTCATTTGTTGTCTGCTTCAGAGTGTCATCAACTGTTTGTTTTTGGTGTTAGGAATTGAGTGATTAAAGAAGGGGACGAGGTGTATAATCTGAACAGCATCAAAGTTGTACCGGGCAGAGACAACCTCTAGGTTAGTAATGATTAAGGACGTGACACCTCTGAACTTTTTAAGCTATTTTCCATGTTAATATTGTCAATGCATAGCATTTTACCTTGGTCAAACAACCTTCCACAAACGATTCTTGGATATATATTAAATTTTGGAGTGTGCTTTGATATGGTTTAAGAAATCAAGGTGCAAGTGCTTAATGTTGTGTGTAACTGTGTATCAATGTTGACGATTGCTAAGTATAGCACCAAAGTAACTCACAAGATTTGCATGAATCTTTGTTGTACACTAAGTTGACTTTGATTGATTGATTGTGGCAATTTACTAGAGCTGTTTGTGATATTATGTGCAAATGAATCACTTCTGAGTTGGCATGCTGATGTAGGAACATGCATTGCATAAACATTGCCTAGGGAATATTTAGATTTAGCTCGAAACTATTTTACCTCACATTGATGGTTTGTGATTGGTGGGCGATGTGAATTTAATGACAATGAAGTTATCTGTTTTTGGCAAAACCTGTGATGATGATATTTGTGTAGTATATTTTCATTATTTACGAATTCTTCAAATTTTCAGAAAACAGTAGTAAATATTTTGTAGATGTATGATATTTTGTTTTTAGAAAGCCATTTTAACAAAGATAAGAGTAGATATTTGAAGGTTGTACTCCAATAAAAATAAAGTGTATTATATGAAATTATCAAGTGCACAGCTTATACTCTACAAAGAAACTCCAAAATTGTGCTCCTTGCCAACGGTTGTTTGAAATTTGTGGGAAATTTAGCTCAATTATTGATGAATTTTATGATCTCTATGGATTGGTTTCTATTGTGTGTTGATATGGAGGGTTATGGGAAAGTTTCTATTGTTTGCAATGTAGAACCTATATTATTTCTATTGAAATGATGCCTCACAATCAAAGGAGCTTCAGTCTTTTAAGTCTTAGTCTGTTATTCTTCTATTCCAGTTATTATTTTAAATCAATGAACATACCTCATCCCGAATCATTTTAATTCCTTATTAATTATCTTTTCTGTAGGCTGGAATAGTCACAGCTTTGCACAAGTCAATAAAGGAGTTTGTGAGAGTTGGTAGTGAGGAGAAGATAAGGTAGTGATCTAAATATATATTTCTTGGTATGAAATTCTTTTCTATTGGTATTCTTGGCAATCAAATAAGATTTTTTACTGTTCATTATCAGGTCTCATACTGATTTAATGTGACTAATGTAAAATTCAATGGCTTCATGTGATGTGCTTATATTTCTTCTCTGTTATATTACTTATGACACATAAGAGATAATAAGTTTAGGTATTTGTTATTGGATTTTCTATTGGTTTTTGTACTCTTTTGATACATGGCATGCAAAACTCCTAGATTTCTTGGGTACCCTTTAAGAAGCTATTAAAGTTAGGCAAAATTTTACATGCTCAGCCTAATTTTGATATAAAGTTAGGCAATGTGGAAGCAGGTTTAGTTCATTTGTTACTGTTATGTTTACTGTCATAATACATGCTTGGCTGCATCAGTGTTTATAGTATATACAAATTTATAAGTTGAATGTGGAATGTGGAGGTGATTATATGTATGTACATGCATGATTGTAACCTCATGTTCAAGTAACCTCCATATGTAAGTTGTTGTGCCAGGTTTGAAACAGTATGCTATTGCTTATTAGATCATTTTTCATGCATTTTCTGATGAAGGTGTGGTTTGTTTAGTGTTTATCAATGTTTTGCATATTACAAAATTTTTGTTTTTCCCGGTGTACCATTGCTGATTATTCAAAGTGAAAGGTTCATTTTGTTGGTGTGACGATTTTGGCCAGACTGGGGTATGTTCGGTTCATATGTTTTCTTCACATTTTAAAATGAATCTGTAGAGTGTGATCCGCTGTCTTGGTCTCTGTAAATGTTCTTTCTGTTTTTCATTTTTTCTTTGTTTCGCAAATATTTTTGTTTCATCATTATATACGAACTCACTTGGTTACGATGTTATTGTAGGATTCGACGTGGTCGGTCAATCTATTTTAGGAATTTTTAAAGCTAAAGAGAAAAGATTCAGTCAGTGTGGTGAGACCTTCGTGATGTCTTCTTTAAAATGTCGCTGATATTTGTTGCAATGTATATTAAGTTATTAAGAATAGTGTTGTTTCAATTCTTATGGGTGTGTTTTCTTGGATTCTGTTAGGTTAAGATGCCTAGAAAACGAAGAATACGTGATAATAGTTGTTCACCTCTTTTCTCTGATCAAGTTGACCATGTTGTTCCTTGCGTGACTCCTCCTGCAAAAAGACAAGGGAAAAGTGATTCTTCTTCTGTTAAGAAAGCCAAGCATTGTGGTGGTGTTGGGTTGGTTGGTGTACAATTGAACGTTGGTTCTTCTCCAAGTATTGGTTCTTCTCCAAGTTCATCTAATATAAGGATGGTTGGAATAGATGAGTGTAATGATTGTTCAGCGGATAGAGGAATCGACGCTTTGAATGTGCAGCGGGTTAATGTTGGGCAATCATGTTATCAGAGGAAGAGAAGGATACGAGGTTTGTCAGGAAGCTGCAATGATGTTTATGTGTGTTTTCATATCTATTGAATGTATATCATTTGTGTGTAAATGTGTTCACTTTTTGGTTTTCAGGTATAACTTCAGCATACGTAGATTTTGGAGATATGACAAATGTATGTGTTGATTGTGATGCGCTGTTTTGGTTACGTGAGTCGAAAAATGTTCCAAAAAATAGTCAACCTATTTATACAAGTTGCTGCCAGGAAGGCCGGGTCAGAGTTCCGCGTGCCAAACCCACCCCAGCTTTTTTGGAACATTTGCTAGACGCTGGAAATGGTCGCCAAAGTGTAGAATTTAGAAAGAACATTCGAGCTTATAACAGCACATTTGCATTTACATCAATGGGAGCTAATGTGGACACAACAGTCAATGATGGTCATGGTCCTTATGTTTTCAAGATTAGTGGGCAGATATATCATCTTATGGGTTCATTGATTCCTCCAGTAGGTGAATTGCCTAAATTTGCACAATTGTATATATATGATACAGAAAATGAAGTTGCTAATCGTCAGCGAGCCATTGATGGTTTGGACTTGGATGTTATCAGTAGATTGATTGACATGTTTGATGAAAACAATGAATTAGTCCAGTATTATCGATCTCTTCGGAACAAATACAATGACGCATCTTTGCGTTCTATGAATTTGACAATTCTTGACAATGATATGATAGGGGATAGACAATATGATGTCCCGAGTAGTAGTGAGGTTGCTGGTCTGATTGTTGGTGATATTGGATTGTATGAGGCAAATAGAGATGTTGTTGTGGACACTGTTGCGGCTGGATTACAGCGAGTATCAAGATTACATCCAAAATTCATGTCATTCCAGTATCCTATTCTCTTCCCTTATGGTGAAGATGGTTATCACATTGATTTGAAATTATGTACGCGCAAAGATAATCAAGTGCGGAAGCGAGAAAAAATGTCTATGCGTGGTTTTATGTCTTACCAAATACATGAGCGCGAAAATGAATCAAACACTTTGTTCAAAGCAGGTCGTCTGTTTCAACAATTCTTGGTTGATGCATATGCAAATGTTGAAGAGGACAGATTGTTTTATATTAGAAAAAATCAACACGATATTAGGAGTGAGACTTACGAGGGTATATGTGATGCCTCATTAAGAGGACATGATGATGGTGAAAATGTTGGGAAGAGAATTATTTTACCTAGCACACACATTGGGAGTCCACGATATATGATAAAGCACTACCATGATGCTATGGCTTTGTGTCGAAAGTATGGCCCTCCAGATTTGTTCATAACATTCACTTGCAATCCAAAGTGGCCTGAGATTAGGCGAGCATTGCAAAACAAACATGGTGACAGACCTGAAGATCGCCCAGATGTTGTCGCAAGAGTTTTCAAAATGAAACATGATGATCTTATTGAATACGTTAAGTCTGGGAAGCCATTTGGCAAGATCATTGCAGGTATGTTTTGTTTAGAGTGTGATATTTTTGCTTCCATGAATACAGTCTTTGCTTTTAGGTGCTCATGAGCTAACGATATTCCTACAAATTATGTTATGCAGATGTTGCAACGATCGAATTTCAAAAACGAGGATTACCTCATTCACACATGTTATTTTGGTTGTCTGAGAATAACAAATGTTATTCGGGTTTTGATGTAGATTCAATCATCTCTGCTGAGCTGCCCGATAAGAATGCAGAACCAATCTTATTTGACATTGTTCAACAATTTATGATCCATGGACCATGTGGTGTGATCAACCCTAGAGCACCCTGTATGAGAGAGAAGAAATGCAAAAAATCTTTTCCAAAAGATTACACGCAGGATACATTGTTTGAATCAAATGCCTTTCCAGTGTACAGACGTCGTGATGACGCCTCTAAATTTGTTATGAAAAATGATGTGAGAGTTGACAATGCTTTTGTTGTTCCTTATAACGCTGAACTTTTGTTAAGGTACAATGCGCATATAAATGTTGAATCATGTTCTCAATCGATGTTAATAAAATATTTGTTCAAGTATATAAGCAAGGGTCCTGATAGAGCAAGGGTTGGTTTTCAATCTAACATAACAGATGAGATTGCAATGTATTTGAATTGTAGGTATATATCTGCACCTGAAGCTGCATGGAGATTATTTGAGTATCCAATTCATTCTCGCCATCCACCTGTTGAATTGCTAAAAGTACATTTGCCTGGACAACAGACCATTGTTTTTGGTCAGAATCAACCGCTGACTTCAGTAATCGAAAAACAAGGATCAGAAGACACTATGCTTACTGCATGGTTCAATGCAAATGGAAATAAGGAGTTAAAAGATAAGGCAAATAGATTAACATATGGAGAGTTCCCTTCTGAGTTTGTTTGGAATAATGATAGTAAATCTTGGAATCCACGACAACGAGGTTTTGCATTAGGTCGATTAGCAAATGTACATCCGACAACTGGAGAATTATATTACTTGCGCTTGCTTTTAAATACACGTAAAGGCTGTACAAGTTTTTAATCTATTCGGACAATTTGTGGTATTGTTCATTCTACATATCAGGAAGCATGTCGTGAACTTGGTTTATTAGGTGATGACAAAGAGTGGAATGATGCTTTAACAGAAGCCACACCAACTGCAACTTCATATCAGCTGCGTCACCTATTTGTTACAATTTTAATGTTTTGTGATGTTTCAAATCCACGTCATCTTTTTGAAACTCATTGGCATCATATGTGTGATGATATTTTATACAATGTTCGGTCCGATTTTATGATGCCGCATTTAAACATCCCTGAAAAAGAGTTGCGAAATTCATTATTGTTTGAATTGGAACAACTCCTCAGTAATGGTGGGTCATCATTGGCAACATATCACTTGCCGTTGCCAGACAAGGAAACAATGCTTCAGTTGAGAAACAAACAGTTAAGAGAAGAGTTAGATTATGATTGTTCTGCTTTAGAGAAAGAACACCAAAATTTGGTATCTGAGTTAAACGATGGTCAAAAATTGATATATGACAATGTGCTTGATGTTGTTTCTAATAAAAGGACTGGGCTTTTTTTCGTGTATGGCCATGGAGGTACAGGGAAAACATTTTTATGGCACACGATTATTAGCAAACTAAGATCTGAAAGAAAAATTGTATTGGCAGTTGCTTCATCTGGAATTGCATCATTATTATTACCGAATGGAAGGACTGCTCATTCTAGATTTAAGATACCAATTGATCTAACTGATGGTAAGGTTTCATCAATCACAAAAGGAACACATCTTGCGAAGTTGGTGGAAAAGACGGATTTGATTATTTGGGATGAGGCACCAATGACAGATAAATGTTGTTTCGAATCTTTAGATACATCACTTAGGGATATATTATCGTATCGCTATGCACCTGAAAATGTTCCTCCATTTGGTGGTATGCCTATTGTGCTTGGCGGAGATTTTCGACAGATATTACCAGTTGTGCTTGATTCAACAAAAGCTAAAGTGATTGAAGCATCACTAAATAGTTCTTTATTGTGGCCATTGTTTAAGGTTTTTCGTTTAACTGAGAATATGAGGCTTCGTAAAAAGGGAATGAGTGATGAACAAAAACTACAAATATCACATTTTGCAGATTGGTTGTTACAAATTGGCGATGGAAATGTTAGTGCTATAGATGATGATGATGATGATAGAGATGCAGCCTGGATAGAAATACCAAATGACATGTTAATTGATAACCCTATTGATCCAATCAGTTCAATATTCCATGCTACATATCCGGATTTTAAAAAAAAGTACATGTGTTTTGATTATATTAGAGAGCGTGCAATTATTACCCCCAAAAATGTTACAGTCAATGAGGTCAATAATTATGCAATAGATTTTCTACCTGGAGAAACAGTAACTTATCTAAGTTGTGATTCTATATGCTTGACAAATGATAATGCAGACAATTTGAGCGCATTGTATCCACCAGAACTGTTAAATAGTATTGAAATGAGTGGATTGCCATCACATAAATTACTTTTGAAAAAAGGAATGCCTATTATGCTTCTTAGAAATTTGGATCAAACAAATGGGTTGTGCAATGGGACAAGGCTAATCATCACAAATTTATTTGACAAGATCATTGAAGCTAGAGTGTTAACAGGAACCCATGTGAACCAAAAAGTTTTTTTGCCTAGGATTGTATTATCTGCATCTAACTTGAAGTGGCCATTTATTTTACGAAGAAGACAATTTCCAGTAAGAGCATGTTATGGAATGACGATAAATAAAAGTCAGGGTCAGTCATTAAAACAAGTTGGTTTGTTTTTGCCCCAACCTGTTTTTAGTCATGGTCAATTGTATGTAGCTCTATCTAGAGTTACATCAAGAGAAGGAATTAAAATTGTGATCTTGAATGAGAAGATACCAAATAGATTCACCAAAAAGATTGTGTACAAGGATGTGTTGCAAAATTTACAATGATCAATCTGCTAATTTTGATATATTTATATGGTAAGTTCATTAACAATATTTACAACTAAATAGTTTTTTTTTCAGCTGAGTCAGAATAAAATATTTTATATTAGGTGCATCTATATAGATGCAAATATTTTACAATTCTTTTATGACGTTTTTTTTATCAAGGTAATTCATTCTCTTTTGAACTGTTTATGACGTTTTTTATTTTATCAAGGTGACACTTTGCACTTTGTTTTCCACAAAAAGAAAAAAGAAAAAAAAAAAGGGTTATATATACTAGACCAAGTATATTTTCTTTGTTTTTTTTTTATTGAAAAAATTCATGTGTGATTATTCAAATGTTGTAAATTACCATACATTATTTAAAAGCTCAAACTTTTGAAATTTACATAATATATATATATATATACACACACATGTACATGTGTACATATACTAAGAGTTGTGGAGGACACATGTCATAAATTAGTGCATTCTTATGTAAATCAACTTAATGAGTGGAAGACATATGTTGTTAGGAAAAATATACAGTAACACTTTTTTCTTTTTTACAAAAAAAAAAAGAAAGGAAAATAAACCAGTTTAGAAGGGTACGATGGTCATTGAACCTCTTCACCCTTTATGTATAAAATCGTTCCCTCGCTTCTATTATTGAACTACACTTCTGCTCTTTGGAACTCTGCTCCCAGAGTATCACCCACATCTGTCTCAATCTCAGAGTTGTAGATCGCGTGTACGTTGCAGTCTGAATTTGCAGGTTTGTATCCAATTCTTAACTTTCTTCTCATCTTTTTTCCGCTCTGTTTCATTCATCAATCCACATAAAGGTAAGATTTTATGTCAATTTGATCGTTTTGCATTCTCTTCGATCACCTTGATCACTACGATACAACTAATTAATAAATAAGAAAAATCATCATCCAATCTACAGACTTGGCTTTTATCGTAGATGCATGTTTGATTCAAACAAACTTATCCAACATATCGATCATCTGTTTTATACTTTGTAACATACATGCATGTTGGTTTCAAATGCAATAGAAGCTTTTTGGTTCAGATTGTTTTGAATAGGATATTTATGCTTTTGAATCAAATGTTTTCTTAAAATTTTGACAGATATGTTTATGGATCTATTGTTGCATCACAATTTCATGCTTTGCATGTTCTAACTATGTGTTCTGGAAGTTTGATTCTAATGTCTAGCCTTGCATGTCATTGTTGTTACTTTCCTATGCAGGCTTTGTTTAGTTTTTACAGACAACACTATGTCAGCAACAATCACTCCAATTTCAGCCATACAACCATCTGAAAATGGGAAGACTATAGAGGTTCGAGTCTGTCGAATATGGAGAGGGAAAATATTGAATCCTATTGAACGAAATGAAGGTCTGCAATGTGTATTGGTTGACAGAAATGTAAGCAATTACAGAGTATTTGTTTTTCATGTTTATCTGTCTCAGTAATTTTTGGGTGCTTACTGATGGTATTTGTTGTTCGACAGATGAATGCAATTCATGCAATCATAAAAGAAGCATACTATGATTATGTCAAGGAGAAACTTATGGTCGGATGTGTGTACCGGATATCAAAATTTCACTCCAAAGAATCCCAAGACAAGTACATCATCGTGGAACATAGGGCGCAGTTGTTATTTAACAACAGGACTCAGTTTATTCCTCTGCCTGAATTGCCTGATATTCCTCAGCATTGGTTTCGATTTGTGGATTTTGATAAGCTTCATATGCGTGAGAATAATGACACAGTTCTGACAGGTATTTCTTCCTTTCACCTGTGCATAAAAAAAGGCTGTTATTTCTTATACTTTCTTTTTGTGATTCTCTTCCATCGTTCTTTCATGCATCTATGAATGTTATATATCAATGTCATTGTGTCCATTAGCATAGTGATCATGTTTGAATGACAAAGTAATAAAGAAGCTCTTATCTATTAAAACACTGCTTCATCTAATACCAAGTGTTCTTTTTTCTTTTCTTATCATGTAGACCTCATTGGTCGACTGAAGCTGGTGTATCCACTGGAAGAAGCATTTATCGATGGGAGGAAAGCACTGAAACGTTTACTCCACATACAAGACGCAAGGTTTGCAATTTGTTGACCATGGCCTGTTTATTGCTATATTGATCTTAAATGTGTCATTTTTTAACTTAGTTTAAGTGTGTACTTCATGTTTTCATTCCATAGGTTAGTTTATGCTCTTTTATAAAGATAAATTAGTTAATAAACTTTTGTAAATTTTCACAGGAGGCAGGATTTGAAACTCACTTTGTGGGGAACACTTGCATCTGAATTTGATGTTGATATGATAAAAACTTTACCACCTCCAGTTGTAATGGCCTTCACAAGCACGAAAGTCAGGCGCTATGGTATGACAAAGCTATTTTACTCTGATACATGTTGTTGCTGTGTAGTAGCTATTTTCTGTTTTTGTTGCTCTTAATAATTCATTTTTTCTTTTTTTCAGAGAACACTATTGTGAACAGTGGGTTGAGTACATGTCTGTTTATTAACCCAGCCATTCCTGAGATAGAAGAATATAGAGCAAAGTAAAGTCTAATAAGTTCACAGAATAATGTTTGTTGTTTCCATTTTTGAAAGCAACTGAATCTTATTTCATTTCTCACTGTAGCTTCAATAAGCCTTACCATGCTCCAAAGTTTATAACAACATCATCTGCACGTCATGAACCTGCTCCTGCTTATCGAAATGAAGATGTAATCAATGTCAGCACCTTGAACTTGCAGGCTGGAAAAAAAGACAAGGTAAAATTGCAAAGCATAAAAATATAAGATTTTGTTACTTTGCAACTGCAGTTAATATTTTTCAATCGAATGCTGCCTTTGCTGCAGAGTCCCACTTTTGTCTGCAAAGCTAAGATTACAAAGTTCATGGTTCAACAAGGCTGGTATTACCTGGGTTGCCCCACATGTTGCAAGACTCTCAGGTTGGATCATAATTCTGGAAAGCTTTGTTGTGGAAATCATGGAGAGCAGATTGGTCATCCCATGTAAGCTACTAGAATATATGACAATTTCATCTGTAATATTTTTATAAGAACATCTTCCCCATTTTCTTGGCTTTTATTTATGCAATGCATATAGTTTAGTTACCAGCTCTCTTTCACATATCATCTTTCATTATACTTAAAAATCTTTCTCATATTTCACATATCATCTCTTATTACAATCTATGGATGTTTTATAGTTGTTCATGCATATTTGTTTTAATCACTGAAATCACATGTGTGCGCATACAAATAACACTATTACAGATACAAAATGGAACTACTGCTTGAGGATGAAGATGATTCAACAACAGCTACAATCATAGGTAAAGCAGCGGACACCCTCTTTGGAATAGCATGTCATGAGCTGGTGAATGAAAAAGGAGAGGATGACAAGTACAATGTTCCCTCTGCAGTAGAGAAGGCAAAGAATCAGTATCATGTGTGGCGTATTGGCTATGGCCTTAGAGATGAGTTCTTGGTGAAAGATGTTTACCTCGAGAATAGAGACGATGAAAAGCTGTTTATCCATGATACAATGTCACAGCCAACTACTCCGGCAAAGAGAGCAGCCCAACCCCAGAAGGAAGAAACACTGAAGGAGCTCTTGAACATGGAAATAAAAAAGAAACAAAAAAGGTATTACCATATTAAAGATGAAAGCAAACAATTGATTCTGAAACAACAATAACAATGTTGCTGATTTAAATGGAATGATATTTGATTACATTCTGCTATTCATCCGTTGGAAACAATTATTTGCATTTTTATATGTATAACTAGATTGATCCCCTTCTTATAACTTACTTTCTCTTTGCAGAGAAGGGAGCAAAGGGGCTTCCAAGTGAGTGTTGCTTATATCTATATCTATGCATTTGTTTTCTATTTCAGAAAGTTGCGCTGGTGTGGTTCAAATGAAATCTTTACAAAAATATATTCTTTACTTTGCAGAGGACAAGGAAGTAAAGGGATCTCAAAGTACGTTTTGCATACATCTATATATATGCATTCATTTTCTATTTCAATACTTATTTATTTTGCGATGGTGCCCTTTGAATGGAATGACCCATGATCTATCTTCTGATGAGAATCTATCCATATCAGTGCAGAGGAGAAGCTATCCATATCAGTGCATTTGTTTTCTCTAAAAATTTATTTATGTTGATGTAGTATGCCTTCCATAAATTGGTTTTGTTTATCTTTTAACAACTTTGTCAATATTTAATGCTTCAATTTAAATGTTTCTGTACCAGAGGTCAACCAAACAAAGCTAAGTCCAAGACAAAGGAGGACTAAGGATTCTGTACTCATTTTGGATAATGGTTATATATATGCTCGCTCCCCAGCAATAGTTCTTTTGATGCTAAATTGCTAACAGGTTAGCCGTACATGGTTCTAATTACAGATCGACTATGGTTTTGACTAGCAATGGGAAGCGTTTTGCTGTGCAGAATGACAATACATGACTTATTTTTTGTGCTCTCAGTTATTTTGGTGTGTATAACACAGTGTTGTCCACAGAGAGCAATGTACTGTATAATACTACAATGTGATGCTTTTGTTTGATAAGTCATGTGTATTGTATCAGACACCAAGTTAATGAATTGTTTGTAATCTGACATTTTCATTTTTCACCATGTCTCCCTGTAATATACTGTGTGTGTGTCTGTGTTTACTATGCAATGTTTGCATCATATTGTTGCATTCATTTGCATACCAAACAACAGAAAAATTTATCCAAACAAAAGCAATTCCGGTAGTTAATATCAGTCATTGCAAACCGCGGCATCGCGCGGGCATCATCTAGTACCCTACTAAAACCACAAAATCGTCGAGGTGCAATAAAAACAATTTCGTGGGTCATGGGATATTACCTTCAACGGAGGACAAGATTTTGGAATTGCTTCATGACTTTTTTTATCCTTGAAAATTAAATATCAGTTTTCTTTATCAAAATAACTAACTTTGCTCCACAGATTGATTTAGCATAAGTATTCAATGGATCTGAACCTATCACAACTTCACGAGCTGCCAAGTTGGTGAAACGGTATATGAAATTTTTTACAAGAAACATCCATGGAAGACAAAACCTAATGTGGAGTTTGAAACTCTAATTGATGGTTGGGAAAAGAACGAGGTAAAAAGATATTTGCATTAGTTTAAATACTATTTTGAAATATATTTGGTTCTAATTCAAATTGGTGCAGGGATTTGAATTACGTAAGCTTGTTGTAAACAAATCTGGAGTGGTTAATAACTTAATACTAACGAAATGGCAGCTGTAATTGGAGTCGTAGCTTCCCACTTAGATTATTACGTGGAATATGCGTGGGTAATAGAGGCTGCATATTACGCTCAAAAGTTAAAAGATATACATACGCATATTCCACGTAATAATCTAAGTGGGAAGCTACGGCTCCAATTACAGCTACACTTTCGTTAGTATTAAGTTATTACCCACTCCAGATTTGTTTACAATAAGCTTACGAAATTCAAATCCCTGCACCCATTTGAATTAGAGCCAAATATATTTTAAAATAGTATTTAAACTAATGCAAATATTTTTTTACCTTATTCTTTTCCCAACCAGCAATTAGAGTTTCAAACTCCACATTAGGTTTTGTCTTCCATGGATGTTTCTTGTAAAAAAAAATTCATAGACCGTTTCAACAACTTGGCAGCTTGTGAAGTTGTGATAGGTTCAGATCCATTGAATACTTCCGCTAAATCAATCTGTGGAGCAAAATTAGTTGTTTTGATAAGGAAAACTGATTTAATTTTTAAGGGTGAAAAAGAAGAGAGAATACAGTGCAGCTCACCTCTGGTATTCTTTTCTATTGTTTGTTTTACTTTTATTTATGAAATGTTATGTGATATTTGTCCAATTTATAAGCTGGCGGAAGACAAGTCTGAGAAGGAAGAGTCATATTTGAGCCAAAACTTGTGATATCAGCACTTAATTGCCTACTTCAGGAACCGGGGCCAATATTTGATAAAGACAGGGTCCTAATCTTGGTGTATCTCTCAAAGCATGGGCAACCATTTGGAAAAGCTCTGGTCCTAATCTTCTCTCTCTGATGAGATGTAAAAATCATTAGATTATTTGCCCAAAGTAGTTAACATAATTTTTTTTTTTAAACGAACAGGCCGGTTGAAAAAATGGGATAATTACAGTTTGCACACTGCATATCCAAGTTGAAAAGATTTTATTTTCACCAGTTGGTTTTTGAGAAGAAAAAGGTTGCATAAGAGGTACTACAGTATATCCAAAAACAAACTGAAGAGCCACCAGAAGACCACCCTCGGTTCCTAAACTTTCATGGATTGAAGTTGCAATACAATTCTGAAGATGTATGGATTTACGTGTCACTCAGTTTGCCGGAGGCGATTGAGGAGTTTGAGTTTCGAGAAGCAGAAGAGGTCTAGTCTCCTGGAGTAGCTTATAATATATGAGCTAGCTCTAGCTGCAGAATGACCTTGCATCATTTTTGTGCTGACAAGGGTGAAATAAAAGGTTATTAATTTGGGGTTTAGTTAACTGGATGCATAGTTGCGACATGCTAGACAAACACATCCAACTCTTTCTGCTGGGTTTTTCTTTGGTATGCTAGTAGTTGATGTTAATTGGTAGAACCTACATAAGCTAGTTCATTCTTTTGGTTCATTTTTGTTTCCTGCTAGTGGTAACAATCTTGAAATCATATATAGTTCTGGCTTGGTGTGGTAACAATCTTGAAATCATAGTGTAAGGTTTAATCGTCCGTCCTTACTACGTCAGTCTGGATTCCATTCTTACAAGTGTTCTTGCGTGTTGCAACTTGCAACAGGTCTTGTCTTGTATGTACTTTGTTCTAACATTTTGGTCGAATATGCGTAATATATCTGTCACTTAAACCTAGGTCTCATCCCCAAATAACAAAGGTCACATTCGTAAGGATTGTTGCGGAATTGACAAGTGATTTTGATTCTAAAATCGGCTCTGAAAAATTGTCGGGGCATGTCAATTCATAAGGATGGCTTAGCATTATTCATGGAGAGGATAAGAACTTCCAGTTTCACCAATGAATTACTTCAACAATACAAGTTCCTTCCAACTCAAAGTCATAACACATCACAAATCATAACCAACGAGATATACAGCCAGTGCAACTTAAGAAGAAAAGAACTGAACAAGTGCTAAACGATGATAGTATGTGTAATTCTTTACAACAAAAAATGGCTCTTACCCTGAAAACAGTCAAATAGAAAAATCCAGGAGTCATTGACATGTTCTACATATGCAACATTTTCAGAAGCTCAATGACTCCTACATTAACATTCAATAATCAAAACTTTAGGGCAATAGAAGCTGATCCAATAATAATGACATCAGTAGATTGCAAAGAAAAGGAAAAAAAGCAAATTGAACCAATATTAGTAAAATCTATCCGTTAGTTAAAAATATACTACAATTTCAAGTTGTTATCAGTAGCTTGAAATCATACAAACAAATCCAAATTAAACAATAACTAAGAGCAGCGAGAATCATGTTGGGGGACAATCATATATTTGATTATAAATATGATAGAAATTTCAATAAAGAATATAAGAAACATAACAATATTCGTTTAGGATTGAAAGTAATGAATCAATCCTAATATAGGAGTAAAATAATGTAAGAATCCTATAAAAGTAATACAAGGAAAGAAAGAACTGACTTGATATTCCGATTGAGGCATGCATAAATGCACTTGACTAAAGACAGATTTCGCCCCTACCCTTGTGCTTGTAGTTCGATGGGCGTCCGCCTTGTAGAATACAACAATCGATGATCCAAAATAGAAGCACCGCAATTTTGGAATCTAGCGAACCATAAATTGTATCTTATACTCTCTTGACACGAACAAGACATATTGAAGAATTGAGGATTCTCAATCTCATCTCTAAGGAGAAATGAGTATGGGTTTATATAGAACCCCAAGTGAACCAACATGTCCGTTCACTTATCTCCTTGAAGAGACACACTTATTCCTAAAGACACCTATTGAAAAAGACACACCCTTTCAAATGGAAAAGTCATGAGCAATTTAATTTTCATTCATATTAGATATTATTACATAATTTCCAACAATCCCCCACATGAATGAAAATGACAAGGACAATGAATGACAAGGAATTAGAGAGTACAAGCGAACAAGAGATGCATTTGAAGAGGTGTCTTTTGGACTTGAACCTTTCATAGTGAAGACCTATCGGATTTACTTGGTGAAATAGTAGATGTAGAAGATCTTTGAACTATTCACCGTTTGTGTAAACCAAGACAATAAGCCTCACACATCTCTTATTCTAATACACTATGGTTCTTACGGTTGTGTTCATTTTGGTCCTGAACAATTTCCACATTCATGAGAGCTTTAGAGAACTAAGCCATATCATTCTCATAGAAGCGACCCGACTTCTACTCTCATATAGGTGATCACACTAATTAAGAACACTCCGCTATATTCTTCTTGGTAACAAGATATTAGTATCATTAAATGCAAAAGCATAACCTTATTACAGCTACGGAAAACACACATTGATCATAGGAATGAGTGAGTTGTGTGTTATGCATCTTGAGTCTTCCCCAACTAGTTTGCCTATTGAACCTAGACCATGGGATCTCCAATGTTGCTAGGTTAGGTTTCCGCCAAGTAATGACTCATTGTGTTATTGGCTGCTTTAACTCATTCCCCTCGATCATCAACTATCTATCTTGTCAAACCATTACACATTTGGATCCATAAGGTTGACAATCAAATCAAATTCCACTTGAGAGTAGTTGTTCGTATCCTTTTGATCGATATAGATATGTAAATGCCAAAGCATTCCAACACCATCTCTTCAATTGTATTACATACAATTTATAGACATTATAAATACCCCCACATTTGAGAAGTAAACCCTCAATCATAGGTTCTTGTAATGCAATTAAGATAGTAATGTATTCCCACAAACCTCATTTAAGAGCGCGTTCGTTTATGGAATAACTATGCTATCTTTTTTTTTTTTTTTCATGCACTTCTCCAACTTGGGATGTCTATTTAGTGACTGAAGCATTACTCATCAAACATCTTTCTCTTACTTTTGTTCGTAAAACAAGAGTATGTCTTACTAACATTTGTAAATGCTTCTCATTTGTATATGATCATAAAGATCTTAAATCTTTCAATGATAACATCATAATTGGGACTATCGCCATAAATCACTTTTCATCAACGATTTTTAACTTTCATCTTGTATATATACTTTATATACATCACAGACTACTCATTATCTTCCATCTAACCAATGCCACACTACTCATTGTATTAAGATAAGGAATCAATCGCAGTAAGAGACCATAGCAATTTTTCTCTTTCAAATGCTTCTTGGTTTGGTTAGGACTCATCGTCAAACATGATTGTTCCATTATAAAATCTGTCTTTAGATTGTTGGGGAACAATCATATATTTGATTATAAATATGATAGAAATTTCAATAAAGAATATAAGAAACATAACAATATTCGTTTAGGATTGAAAGTAATGAATCAATCCTAATATAGGAGTAAAATAATGTAAGAATCCTATAAAAGTAATACAAGGAAAGAAAGAACTGACTTGATATTCCGATTGAGGCATGCATAAATGCACTTGACTAAAGACAGATTTCGCCCCTACCCTTGTGCTTGTAGTTCGATGGGCGTCCGCCTTGTAGAATACAACAATCGATGATCCAAAATAGAAGCACCGCAATTTTGGAATCTAGCGAACCATAAATTGTATCTTATACTCTCTTGACACGAACAAGACATATTGAAGAATTGAGGATTCTCAATCTCATCTCTAAGGAGAAATGAGTATGGGTTTATATAGAACCCCAAGTGAACCAACATGTCCGTTCACTTATCTCCTTGAAGAGACACACTTATTCCTAAAGACACCTATTGAAAAAGACACACCCTTTCAAATGGAAAAGTCATGAGCAATTTAATTTTCATTCATATTAGATATTATTACATAATTTCCAACAAATCATACAGCTCAAAAATTAACACATTCATTTCCAGAGTACTAAGAAACCTGAGTAGTGTTTAATCAGTAAAGACAGTACACAGGTCCTAATGATGGGAGGCTATGAATTTCAGTGACCAAAGATATTCAATCAAAATAATCATATATAATAATGATTCAACAGAACAGAGGCTGCAGCTTCCGTAAAGCAAATTGAATTTAAAAAACCTAATGACTTTGAAAGTTTAAATACCTGACCGCCAGGTAAACAGTGGATTCATTTTGGATATTGTAGTCATGGAGGAAGCGCCCATCCTTGAGCTGCTTGCCCGCAAATATCAGCCTTTGCTGGTCCGGGCATCCTTGTCTTGGATTTTGGCTTTGACCTCTTCAATGGTGTCAGAGCTTTTAACCTCAAGGGTTATGGTCTTTCCAGTGAAAGGCTTGACCAAGATCTGTATATGTTCTCACAGATATCAAAATAAATCAAATGAAAATCCAACACACTCTTTAGAGATTGTATTCAAGGATTAAGCGCAGATCTAACGATTCTATAAATTTCCTAATTAAATACAAACATCTCTACACAGAAAAGATCGAAGAAGAAAGACAAAAGAGATAACTGTATTAATTGGGTTGAATGCAGAGTTGCATATAACTATCTACATTGTTTAAGTAGTCTAAGACTGCTGCCATCTAACAGTATTATCAGTACCAAACTACAACTTAGTTCACCAACAGTATTATCTATATATGTAAGAGGCTTGGAAGGAAGTTTAAATGGCCAAAATCAAGTACAAGCAATCTACAAGTGATCATAAACAAAGGAATGTCCAACTAACAGTATACAAACTAAAGAAAACAGCCATTAATTAGCAGCTCCAGACCTTAATTGAACTGCATTTCAATACCGGCTCATGTTGTACAGACTTAAAAGTTGGAACAACGACGGAGCTATCAGGAAGTTTCATTGACACCAAACACAGCTGAATTTGCAAATGCGATGCTAGTTTATTCTTAACCACAGTTGTATGCCTAAACTCCCAAAAGAATTAATAACAGGACAAAAGGAGCATGGCAGGGTCTTTTGGTCGGGAACACTATAGTGAGGTATTCCGCGTTGATGCAATGGTTGCAGAATCTGCTGATCCTTTTTCCACCGATGCATTTACAATCTTCGTCTCTCTCACTGAAAAGATGATAACCCTTGAGGTTGGAAGATTTGATACCATTGACAATGTCAAAGCCAAAATCCAAGACAAGGAAGGAATCCCCGTGACCAGAAAAGGCTGAAATTTGCTGGCAAGCTGCTCGAGGATGTCCGCACTCTTGCTGACTACAATATCAGAAAAGACTCCACTGTCTTCATGGTTTGAGTGCATCATAAATTCGGATAAATGTAAAATCCGACAATGTTTTCCCTTTTTATTCTTGTTACCTTGTTGGTCTATGAATCTACGAATCAAACATCTTAGTGATCTTTTTTGATTGATATTCAAGTTTTTCATCTTCTCAAATGTTGCTAAACACTCAACCCGAGTGTTCCTATAAGTAATTGACACCGGTGAGAATAGTTTGTTGTTCTACACGTTTGAGCTTCCTAGTTCAACATTACCATGAAACGGAAAATAAATAATATATATATATATGTAGTTCTCACTTCTCACTATATAGGTTCTCAACCCCCAAAACTTTTCAGAATCGAAGAAGAAACTGGAAAACGCTGAGAGCGTAGCCATGAGCCTTCGCGGTGCTTGGGTGGTTGATACTGGTATGTATGGCTGCGTTTGATTTCAGATTAGGGTTTGATTGCTTATTGCTATACAATTCGATTTCAGTTTGTACCTGGATTCGTTTTTCTTCCGTAGTCTAAATTTTTAGTTTCATGTACTGCAAATTTATTGATTCCCTTATTGATTTGATCTTGACGGAATTTGAATTTGATTGCTATCAAAATAGTGATTGACAATGCCCCACCATTTTTTCAAAGCCGATTTAGGAATCAGAATCACTTGTTAATAGAGTTGACCTATTACTTCCTACGACAACGAAATGCAAAAGGTACCTATCACGAATATGACCTTTGTTATTTATGAGACCTAGGTTTAAATGACAGATGCATATATATATATATATATATATATATATATATATATATATTACGCATATTCGACCAAAATGTTAAGAACGCAAAGTACCTACAAGACAAGGCCTTTCACAACACGCAAGAACAGTTCCAAGAATGGAATCCACAGTGACATAGTAAGGTTGATTAAACCTTACACTATGATTCCAAGATTGTTACCTGCAGACCAAGCCAATACTATATGACTAGAAGAAAACAAAAATGAACTAGCTTATAAACCCTACATCCTGAAGTTATTCCGGCGTTAACTGTTATGTAGGTTCTACCAATTAACATTAACTACTAGCATACCAAAGAAAACCCAGCAGAAAGAGTTCGATGTGTTTGTTTAATATGATCCAGATAAAACTCCATTTTCTAGTATGCAGCAGCCAGTTTATTTGGTCGACCAATTATCAACCTTTTATTTCACCCTTGTCAACACAAAAATGATAAAATTAAAGGTCAGTTTGTAGATAGAACTAGCTCATATATTATAAGCTCACGATAGCTGTAAGCTCGTATGTTGTATTCGAAGGAACAAGATGGTGTTACTAACTTATTAGACCATAATACAAATCTTCTGATCGAGACTTACAAGGCCAGAAAGAATAAACCATAGCATATCCTTGATGGGATACCTTATATATTGTCTTGTTGTTCCCCCAAAGCTTAGGTATAAACGTCCTTCGTTGTATCAGCCAATGATCCATAATCACTTCGTACAATATATATTCAGAAGCAAAACTTTGAAATATTAGACAAAAACCTGATATAGCTAGGCAGAGCAAGATGGCTATAGCCGTGCTGAATGCTTTGGATACTGCTAAAACACAATGGTACCACATGACCGCCATTGTCATTGCCGGAATGGGCTTCTTCACCGACGCCTATGACCTATTCGTCATAACCACCGTTTCGAAACTCCTCGGCCGCCTCTACTATTACGACCCCAGCACAGGAAAGCCGGGAAAGCTCCCGGTAAGCGTCAACAACTTGGTCACCGGAGTTGCCCTTGTTGGAACCCTATCCGGCCAACTATTCTTTGGCTACCTCGGAGACAAGCTTGGCCGCAAGAAAGTGTACGGCATCACCTTGATCATGATGGTCGTCTGCGCCATTTGCTCCGGCCTGTCCTTCGGGTCAACATCGGGTTCTGTGATGACAACCCTTTGTTTCTTTAGGTTTTGGCTTGGTTTCGGCATCGGCGGAGATTATCCCCTCTCCGCCACCATCATGTCTGAATATGCCAACAAAAAAACACGTGGCGCTTTTATAGCGGCGGTGTTTGCCATGCAAGGAGTAGGGATCATCTTTGCAGGGTTGGTTTCCATGACACTCTCGGCAATCTTCCTCCACTATTACGACACTCCTGGATTCAACAAAAACCCTGCCGAGTATTCCGACGTGTTCTCCACCCAACCGGAGGCCGATTATCTGTGGAGGATTGTCCTCATGATCGGAGCTTTGCCGGCTATCGTGACGTTTTACTGGCGGATGAAAATGCCCGAAACGGCGCGTTACACGGCGTTGATCGAAGGAAACGCCAAGCAAGCCGCGAGTGACATGGGTAGTGTTTTAGAGATTGAAATCCAAGCTGAGCAGGACAAGGTGGCGCAGTTCAAAGCTGCAAACGAGTACTCTTTGCTCTCAAAAGAGTTTTTCCGGCGACATGGGAAGCATCTCATCGGAACAACGACGACTTGGTTCTTGCTAGACATTGCATTCTACAGCCAAAACCTTACTCAGAAGGACATTTTCCAAAATATGGGTCTCACTGAAAAACCGCAATATGTCAATGCTCTTAGAGAAGTCTTCCAAACCTCCAGGGCCATGTTTATAGTTGCAATGTTCGGGACCTTCCCCGGTTACTGGTTCACCGTCTTCCTCATCGAGAGACTCGGCCGGTTCAAAATCCAACTCGTCGGGTTTTTCATGATGTCCTTCTTCATGTTCATCATAGGGTTCAAGTATATTGAACTCAGGACTCACAAGTACACGTTTGCCACTCTATACGGTTTGACATTCTTCTTCGCCAACTTTGGCCCCAACAGCACCACGTTTGTGCTTCCGGCCGAGTTGTTCCCGACCCGTGTGAGATCCACGTGTCACGCGATTAGCGCGGCGTGCGGGAAGGCCGGTGCGATGGTTGGTGCATTTGGGGTGCAAACCTATACTTTGGATTCCGACCCCAACAAAATTAAGAAGGCTATGTTGTTCTTGGCATTTACCAACATGTTAGGGTTTTGCTTCACGTTTTTGGTCACCGAGACCAAAGGTAGGTCCTTGGAGGAGATCTCTGGTGAGGATGGCGGCAATGGTAGCAATGGTACCGGAGGCAAAAATGAAACACAGATGACCGCTACACCAGTCACTAGCTAGGTAGGGAAGATTAGGGTAATCAAATATTCAAATAAATGAGCAATATCATTTTGCCGTTAATACATGTATCTGGTAAACTAGCTATCAATAAGAGCTCAAAGCTCGTACCATGTCAATAGTTTTGTTTGAAATGTAAATAACGAGTGTGGCAATATTACATATATATTCGTCGGTTTAAAATAACGAGTTTGAACTGCTACGAATTCGTCGGTTTAAAACTCTACTGATCTTCCATTGCCTAAGAATGGAGCAAGATTCGTTGGTAAACATACATACTGACGACGTTTTCGTCAGCTAAGAAAAATTACATATTCGTCGGCTAAGAATCTTTCCAACAAAAACGTTTTGTCGACCAAGATTAATATCGACAAACCAGTTTGTCTATAAGGTAGGAAAATATTTGTTGTGTAGGAACACTCTTAGTGGACGACTTACTTCATTTATGTCGCCCCTAAGTGTCTACCTCACGACGCTTAGGCGACGGAACTTAGACGACAAAAAATGCGTCTGCCAAGATCCTTGGTGACGAATAGTAAGTCTTAGGCGACAAGTTGTTTCAGTCGCCTAGGACGAGATTTCTTGTAGTGTCAGCTTTCCGGCTATGATGCCACTAGGAATAACCAGTGACCCCAAGTTTCATGTTGCCACTAAGAGGCTGCGACCATTTGACAAAGCAAGGACCTCGCTGCCTCATTAGAGCAAACATAGCACGCTGCGTGCACTTACCAGGACAGAGCCCGCCTGTATCCAAAACCACTAAAATACACAAAAAACCAAAAATAATACCTACTTGGGCGTAGCCGTCCGTCAGCCATAAGAAAATGGTGACTTATTTCAACAAGAATAAGTAGAAAATAACGTAAAGCAAATAACATAATTGCCCAAATTGGGCCCAAATTCTGAACAAATGTCCAACATGTGTCAAAGATGGAGATAAGTCCACACCAGGCCCGATATCTTTGCTTCCTCCATCCTTCAATCTCACCACCACTGATCCTTGACCGTCGCCGCCCAACCCTTCTTGCCATCCGAACACGGCCGACAAACCCACCTCGCTCGCACTTCGCTTAAGATCTGGGCATGAAGACCACCGGAATCTGCCTGCACACACCCGATCCATCAAAGGTAGATCGCGCTAGCGGTATGCAGACAAACCAACCCTCGTTTATCGCCGACAAGATCGATCTATGAGATCTGATCTCGTCATCGATGCTCAACCCAGCATCCAGGAAAAACGGCCATGCAACTTGGCCCTTCGTATCCATCCTCTACCGCCGATCTTGCCGCCATCGATCCAAACCAGACGCACACTTTCTCATCAAGGACACAAATCTCAGAACCCAGCCAAAAGGTCGCAAGAGCAGCCACAAGAGGCCTGACCACCATGTCCCGTCCGACGACTACGTCGCTATAACGTGCCGCCGGACGGAGGAAGAAAACCAAGAGGAGGCGTTCTAAGTTTTAGGTCTTAGAGAGTAGGGTCTGATTATTTTTTGTGTTTAACAAACGGCTAGTTTATAATTCATATAACTCGAAGAAAATGCCTATTATTGTGGTTATATCCTCTATTACTAAAGATTAAGCAACAAATGGGAAATTATTATTTGTACCCGGAACACCACATGTTTTATGTTCCTCTTTAATCTCATTGGTCCACGTGTTTTGTTCTTATTTCTGATTGGTGTATTTAATTACTTTTTCTTTTCTTTTTTCACCTCGTGCTGGTCCCCACATGAATCTGAGTTATATGATTGGTCGGGTACAACACCTAGCAGTGCCACGTGGTGTTCCGGGTACAGAGAATAATTACTCCAAAATTATAAAACAAAGTCTCAAAGTCTCGACTAACTCTCGCTCGAGTGATACGAGTGCTGGACTAGTGCATCATGAGGTTTCTTCTCCACTAACACCACACACTATCTAGTGGCCCAGAGTCTCCACGAGCCCACTTGAAATTCAAATCACACATCATAAATGATTTTCCAGCTTTGCAATAAAGGTAATAAACCAAAAATAAATAAATAAACAAAACCAACGTGTCCGCCTCTACCACAAAGCCACCTGAGTCTCAGTACTCACTCTTGGGCCGTCACCGCTCACAACCCTAGAAATCCCCACCGTCTTGTTCATCTCCAAATGAAATGGGACATGGAAATCGAGGAAATCGAGGCCGTGCTGGAGAAGATTTGGGACCTCCACGATAAGCTCAGCGACGCCATCCACTCCATTTCCCGCGCTCACTTCCTCCACTCCGTCAAGGCCCTCCGCCAGTCGTCGTCGGAGAAGAAGAAGAAGAAGAAGAAGAAGAAGAAGAACGACACCATCACTGCCGCCGGAGAACTCTTCTACGGAAGCGACGCGGCGGCGGAGGAGGAGAGGCCGGCGGGGTTTGTGTTCGTGAAGGACTTCCGAGTCGAGGCGGAGGATGACTCGGCGATAAGGGAGGCGAAGAGCCTTAATGCGATACGGACCGCGCTTGAGAATCTGGAGGACCAGCTCGAGTTCTTCCATGTGAGTCAGCTAGGGTTTGGGTTTTGGTTTTCGTAGAATTTGAATGTTAGGCTAATAAGGATTTGGAAATTGTTTGAAGATTGATTAGTGTTTTTGTTGTGGATGCTTGGATTGTGATGGGGTTAGTTTAAATTTGGTTTAGGCTGTTGAGATTTCTGTGATGATGTAGTGGATAGTGTAGTAGTCATTATTTTCGAGTCTGCTCTGCTTGTGTTGCTTTTAGATATGATTTTCTATGTGAGTTTACGATGCTGAAGAGACTCTTCAGAAGAGTAGTGTTTTTGAGCCGAGGCAAATGAGGTCTTAACATGAATAGACTAGGTTAGAAGGTTAGGATTTAGGTTTGTGTATAATTTCCATGGAGAGAAAGTGTCTTAGGGATGAGTAGCGAATGTGTGTGTGTTGCTTCTGGAACTGTATACTAGTTTTGGTGAGGTAACGTTGTGAATTCTATTGAGGTGTATATATTAAGAACAGCAACTTTTAGGAGAGGATTGGAAATCATGGAGCTTAGGTTCTGAAGTGTAATGAAAGCTAAAGATTTATGTGTTCATCTGTTACAAGCTATGTTTGAAAAAATAGACCTCACATGGGACAGGATGAGGATGAACGGTTATACATGAAGAAATTATATAGTAGTAGAGCTTTGTGTTTTATTCTTTTACAGAGATGAAAGCTTATGATACATAGTTCAGTGGCAAATAGCGTTGTTTGTATCAATAGGATGTGGTTCAACCTTTACTTGTACATAGATTGTTGATGAACTGGCCTCTTTAGTTATTGGGTGACTCATTTAGGAGGTGATTTTAAGTTGAACTGGAATTGCCAGGTGTCCAGGTTCTGGTTAAATGAGTTCGAATATGTTTGATCAGGTCTGATTTTGGAAAGCATGATTGAATGTTGTAGTCAGGCTTTTCACATAGGTTTTAGTAGTATTGCTTGTTAAATGGTGGAAAAAAATCCTCTGTTTCTGTTACTGTTGTGTGGTTTTGAATCTTTCTGTTCAATTGAGCACTTTCTATTTGAGACCTTCCAAGTCCAGCTATTTATGTCATTTGTTTTTCTCTCTTAAAGACTGTACAGGTGCAGCAGCGGGCTGAGAGAGATGCTGCAATTGCACGTTTGGAGCAAAGTCGCATTGTTCTAGCACTGAGATTGTATGAACACCATGGTAAGAAATACAAGGTTATTGAAGAAGCTCTCGCCTTTGTTGGAGATGTCTGTGATGCAAATGGCTTTGTTTCTCCCGAAAATCTGTATGTTCCTCCAGTCACTCCTGGTGACAACTTGGCGAACTCTGAAGGGAAGAGGTCTAACATCTTAATGAAAGTTCTTGTTTCAAGTGTAAATTTTGCCAAGAAGACTCTTAAGTTGGATAACATGGGTGGACTACTGGGAAATGCTGCTTTGGTAGCAGTCAGCATGATTGCGTTGGTGCATATGCAACAAGTAGCAGTTAAGGAGCATACACAGCTGGTGGAAGATAAAATCTACATGAACAGGAGTGCTAGAAAAACTTCCAGGACAGAGGGGGCATCATCCAGTAGTCGTCTTAGCAACTTGGATGTGCTATTAGCCCGGGGTTAAGGGAGAAATCCTAAAGTTTGTAGCATGCAGTTGAATGATGGGTGACCTTACTTCATAGTTCCATTGGGTTTGAAGAGTTTCTCAAGAGGTGTAGTAATGTGTGATCTAGTAGGCTGTTCTTATTCAAGTTTTAGATGACACGAACTATCATACAAGATATTCGAGGTTGTTCCCCTCTTTCTGTAATCATCTGAAATCGGTTGTGCATATAGCAAGTTCGGATATTCGCCATTAATATTCACGTGTTCTGTTTGATCTTCAGTGTCCATAACAACCTCTCTGCCGAGTATGCATACTTACCTGTTACTCACTCCCTCTCTTTCCCTCGTTTTAAAGCCAGGAATGTAACATTGGAGCTACCCTCTAGAGCTCTGACCCCATTTATACGGCATATGTACCTTAGCCACTAACCAGCTAGTCTCTGTTCTAAAATGTACCAAACCAATGGAAGCTCCGTATGTACTCTTATCTCAGGAGCAGATCTTTTCCAAGTCAAAGGGCGCACTGCAGATTATGGATGGAGCTCATGGAAGTCAGAGAAGGCTCATAACTTCATAAACCAATTTCCCATTTCTTGCATATATAGATGAGAATGGAGGGCACAAGATTTGTCAAAACTTCCAACACGATATAGTAACTCTGCCCTCTGAGACTTTGAAGCCCCTAACATGCGAGCCACAGGCACACCATAAAGGCTTGAATCTCATCTTGTTCATACCAATTTGAGCACAAATGTTTTCCTTAATTGTATATACAAGTTCGTCAAGATTAATCAGAAGGAAAAATGGAAGTTGTTGAATATAATGGGAGGATAATACCTAATTGCAAAAGGAATGTCGGAAAGCTATGTAATCTTTAGGCTTTATGAGGTGGGATTACGAGTTCAATATGTTTTTTGGTGGCAGAAGAATGAAAAGGTTTAAAGGGTTTGAACACATAATTAGCCTCATAATTTGCAGCTGTGTGTAGAAACACTTTCTTTGACTTGCTATTGGATGCATGACTCAAAAGCCTACGTGATTAGGAAGCGCAAAGAGAAAAGAAATTTCTCTTTCAAGGACAATGTGATGTTTATACCCAAATTAATATTTTACTGGACCCTATTGATCGTGGCCAAAACAGGTGAAAACATTCCTCCATCTTTTGTCCGACTTTTCTTCCTTTGTCCATCCTTTGGTGATCTCAAAATTGACCACCAGGATTGTGTGTCCATGGTGGAGAATGTCAACCAAACCGGAAAAATCAGTATAATAGTATATAACTATATAGAGGGCCAAATATTATTCTAGGAAAGACTAGATTTTCCATGAAACAAAATTATACCAAGGAATCTCAGTCACACATTCCCTCCCATAACCTTCTTCACAACCATCACTGTCGGGGGAAATTATTATTTGTACCCGGAACACCACCTGTTTTATGTTCCTCTTTAATCTCATTGGTCCACGTGTTTTGTTCTTATTTCTGATTGGTGTATTTAATTACTTTTTCTTTTCTTTTTTTATCCCGTGCTGGTCCCCACATGAATCTGAGTTATATGATTGGTCGGGTACAACACCTAGCAGTGCCACGTGGTGTTCCGGGTACAGAGAATAATTACTCCACTGTCGGTAAGTGAAGTTGGATCCCCTATTTTGTGGGACCCCATGTACAGGTGTCAAATGATAAGCAGTGCTGACTCTTCATATGAGCGCCACACGCGAGCACCAGAGTCGTCTCGACATGTGCAGAGGCCCATACGTATTTTCACGTGCCGCCCCAACCCCATTTGTCCTCTTTGGGCCGGCCCTTGGCCCACTTAATTTTAAGGGCCGGCCGGGCGGGGAGCCGTACGCCAAACGTGGTGGGTGATCAGAAGTCCGACCGACCGTGATATCATTAGTCAACCTTTGATTAGGATAGAAGTCATGATTGCCTTTCATTAAGCATGATTTGGTGGCCTCGACGGGACCAGGAGAAGGTACTTCTTCCGTTCCGTTAAGACGGTTCGTGGTTCCATCATCAGGTTTTTGAGTTCACTCGACCGTCTACTCGTATTTGATTACATTATAAGAATAACAGAACAGTTTGATCCTAAGATTTGTAAGTTTATCCCACCATCTAATCATTTTGATTACTTACGAAGTCCAAATAAAACAGATTATTTCAGATATAGCTTGTTGTACTAGACTACCGGTAGACTTTCCATGTAAACTGATTGCTTTAAGTAATCATATATAACTAATTACATTCAAAACATTGTAATATGTTTTGAGGATAAGATGTTTACTCAATCGTCTAATGTAACCGTAGTCTAATATAATCATATATGATTACATTACATATGACCGAATATTGTAATGTGATAGTTCGATTATTATATTTATAAATTTATCCGACCGTCTAATCATTTCTGATTACATCCAAAACTTTAAATAAAATAGATTATTTCTTACATAACTTGTTATATGTTGATAGACGTTCTATGTAAAACGATTGATTCACTAAATAGCATCCCAATGCTGATTATGTTAAAAAAAAAAAAAAAAAACAGATATTACGAACATTTCATGTAGAACGACCTCTTTACTTGATAGCTTTTCAAAAATGAGACCCTCGATCAAACACATCGCATACGTAGTCGGATCTATTGTTTTGAAACTTCAAAGTACGTATTCCAATGCAGAAGTAGAGTGAGGGGACCAAACCCAGAAGAGGCAAAGGAAGGAAAGCAAAATGAGAGAGAGAGAGAGAGAGAGAGAGAGACCAACGCATGACATTACAAAGGGAGCTGATCAGAAAGAGCTGGGTGTTGTCACTGTTCATTAATTTGATTTTGTTTCTATATACTTTTGGATTAGAAACAGTACGTGAGCAAAAACCCACTTGCAAAAACATACTCGATCAGCTAGCAAAGTAGGCACCATATATCATTGCCAACTTGTCTCTGACATTATATATACGCAAAATCTTAGCATTGAGCCTCCTTCTAAAGCCTGCGACTTCTATCGATCTCATCACTTTGGCTTTAACATAACTCGGTTCTTATTCATGTTTGGTGCTTAAGCAACGAATTAACCACTCATAGATACTTATATCTGGTCTTGTATACAGTAGTCATATAGGATCGATCCGTATCCGTATCCGTATCTGTACCTGTATCCGAATGTCTATTGCTAGAGGTATTCGGATCTTCTTTAAACCTTAAATTCTAAACCTTATACTCAACCAAAATGTTAGGAGAAAAGAGTTGTCGACAAATGATCGTCAAAGATCAATTTTACGACGACTCGTTATGGATGGGTATGCGAAATTGAGTACATAGAGCTTTGATCATACTATTCACACTCGATCGAGTGAGAAAATTCGTAGATTCGTGACTGCGTAATCTTCAATTACAAACCTCATCAAGCATGGACGATTGTCGTGCATTTTCTTTAATTAAGGGAAGAAAAACTAGTATCAGTGTCGTTTGGGGATATGAAGTAGCGTCACTCACGCCATTGGGGAGGTATTAGGATGACCTTTAGGTCATTTTGAACATGTAAGGGTCGCAAGGAAGTGTGTGCCCTCAGGTCATGTTGCAACTATATGCTATATATAAATACTTCCACATTGAACAGTGTCCCCAGAATAGAACAAAACAAACATAAAATTCAAGAAACTCAAACTTATATATATTTTGTGTACGTTTACTGGATTTTTCCTCATGTACTCTATTACTGGTAATCCGTGCATCTGCCGGAAATTCGTTAAATTAATTTCCAGCTTTTAAAAGACCGAATATATGTGAACGTTGCCTTGCCTGTTTAAAATAGCCAATGCGTGAAAGAAGATGATAATATTTCAAACTGGTTATGCCCACAGTTGGCTTCTCTATTTTAGAAATTTAGAATCCAACTGAGGTTGACTTGACTGGGTGCAAATTAAGGGGTTGATTTTACAAAACTTGCTAGCTAGCTATGTTTTTTCGATCCCTTCCTCCTCTTCCTCTTGTGTTTGGATTTTCATTTTTGTTTCATTCCTTTGTCTGATGGAGTTTGCATAACATATACATATATATAAATTTCAGTCAATTTGGTAATCGTTAAGACCCTTAAAATTGCGTCTTTCTGTTATAAACATGAACAGTTCATGTTTGACAGAATTCAGTCCGTCCATTTATTTTACGAGTTTTAGGGTCTTAACGATTACCAAATTGGCTGAAATTTTGCAGAGATGATTTACACAATATTATCTAGATACTAGACGGTGGAGATGAGGAAATTCGATAGAAAAGTGGTGCAAAAATGAAAATCCGCACCAAAAGACAAGAAGCCCGATATATATATATATATATATATATATATATATATATATAACTTGATCATTGTTGCAAACGTTTGTAGCTAAGAAGCCCTATATATATATAGTAACCGTGAGCTAGCTAGGTTAAGAATTTGGTTTCAGACATAAATAATAAGCTAATTACACCATATATACAAACCACATTATCTTTCAAATATTAACATACTACATTGTCTATACTATATGCCCTAAACTTGCAGATAGAAAAGCGACACTAATCTAGCTAGAGGAGTCATTGATTATAATACTATTTGAATGGTGGCTTAATAACACAGTAATAATTTATGGCATAGGCTATCAATTCAATCAGAGGGAACAAACAGTGAAATAGTTAATACGATTTCACTAGCTGAACAATATTTAAGCAGCAGCTAGCTATATATATATATATAGGTAAGAGAATAATTGCATGTATATGTATGTACTAACAAACCCTAGTAAGATGTATTGTGGAAGAGGAACAACAAATTAAGTTGAAATAATGATGAATACATTTGGTATATACATGCAAAAAAGAGAGATAATAATGTGTTGGCAACCACCCTATATGAATTCTATTAATGGACACAACTATGAACTAACATGTTCGTTATAGAAAAGTTGTTGCAACAAATGAACAAATTGAATTGGTTACCAACAAGTGTCAGATCGTGTTTAGGTTTTTGGTAAAAGTTGTCAGCAGTGAAGCTGCTAAGGATTATTACCATCACCAACTTGCTTCAAACACGAAGATCGACTACTATATATTTGCAGTTATACAGAGCATGATGTTCAGGTTCTCACGTGAAATAGAGAACATCATGAAACGGATACAGAAGCTTGCGAAGCGAAATCACACTTTAAGCATAGAGATAACGTTGTTTGATTAACTTGCAATCATATTGTCATGATTGATCCTTGAGAGTACACTGCAAGCTTTTTATCTCAATATTCATGTCGACCACCGGCCATTTAGTAATCAATTACCTTGCATGGTTTGCATTAAATAAATTAGTAATATGTTTAAGAGTATATACCACAAAATTTTGAATACGAATGATTGTATGCATGACATGAGTTAACCATTATCGTTTTTTATAGCGCTAGCATAGACAATCACCGTATCTCGTATATGAGCGATTATCAATATCTTCAACTTATGTCATAGATGAGCGATACTTAAAATGATCGAGATAACTTAAGTTTTCCGTGTTATTTAGCAGCACATATATGATCATAACTAACACTATTATACTCTTCAATGGAGTAACAAGCACCATCAATTTTCATTTTGAGTCTCTCATATATGCACCGTTAATAATTTGATGAAAGGATAGGTGTCCTCTTTATAACATGTAATTGCGTTCTGTTTAAATAGCAGCTCATAGTGTGATTACCGTACGCATACAGAAAGTGAGTGGTGATTATAGGTGGGAAGATTAGTACTGAAAGTGAAACGGCGAGTAAAAGCCGTCGCGTATAGTGGTACGACAGCTTTACACATTGGTGGAATGCATGTAATATTAGCTTCAACAGAATATCTATGTGGTAATTGAAGGAAGGAAGATGAATATTAAATACCTGATCAACAAACTTGCCAGAAAATGATTCCTATCGTCGGCAGGATATAAATTCCTATCAATAGAGAAGATTTCATCATCTGCAATTCTGCATATCAATCACCTTTTCACGATTCATGAACTCTGCAAAATAAAACAGAACGCGTATGGTCACCTACAAAACCTATATCAAGCTTGGAGTCCTTAACTAATATATATGTACGTCTCATCTGGATATTATGAAAAACGTGTAAAATGTGCTATTATAAAGTTAAAAAATTCTCATTCTGATACACACACTATATATATATATATATATATATACACACACTTCTATGTTTGATCTTCAGCTACAATAAACACTCGAAGCATAAACATGATGCAATTCCTTTTTGTCATTTTTTGGACAAATTATTGATAAAAATGCATTACTTCAAAAGCAATTATCTAAAACGAAAAGGTTAGAAGGAAAAGGTTAAGGTTTAGTTTAGAGACATTTCTAGTTCGATATCGATAATTAGCGATCCGGCTTACAGTTCATGTGTTACCCAGCCTGCAGGGGTTTGTCACTCTCGACAGCTAGAAATTGACCGTTGAAACTTGAAAGTTTATTAGGAAAAGGTTGTTCTTGCAATTCTAAGTGGAGCTAGCTAGCCATGCCAGTCAACTTGTTTAACTTTTGCGTGGTATTCTCATTGTCACTGACTCACTGCAAAGCGCATACATTAGTGTAATATTGTGCAGAAGTCACCATTGTGTTCCAGCAATATGACACCGGTTCTTCATTGTCGACAATCTATATTAGTCCCCACTGTGTGAAAAGAAGAGCATGATGCAGGTGCCTTTTAGCAATTTCTGGGTCACTCGATAGTTTATAGAAAGGGACCCAAACTGATCATTTTTTTACCAACCGGCAAGCAGCAAAAAAGGACCCCCTATAGCCCTCAGCTTCCTCCCTTTACAGTGCTCGATCATCTTCCAAATATGAAGCATTGGAGCCCTAGCTTTACACTAATCAATAATACTAGTCAGACTCAAACTCAAACTCAAATCATACTTATCTATCTCTTAACCTATGAATCCAGTTACCTCTGTTACAAATTATATCAGCTTCATGCATTAGCTGGTTTTTACGGCGGGAAAGCTACAAGTACTTGGTACTATGATCAAGTTCAAGACATAATTATGGTGTTTAAGTTAAATTTGAATTTTTTTACTCTTCCGAGTTTTAACCATATCTGTTAGTTAGTGTGAAACTTCATGTTACCAATTGGTTTAATCGAGACATAATCATTGGGGGCTCATATTTCACTTTGAGTGATACGCAAGCAATGCAGGGAGGGTATGCTCTCTTAATTAAACACAATCCAATGAGAAACATTAATATCTATCTAAGGGCCCCTAGCCTAAATCAGTTAATTAGTCGTCACCAATGTATCAAGTATTCCAAAATCTAATAATTAAACCTTATAAACTTGGAAACATGATGGAAACATGGCTGCCGTGAAATTTTGACACACATGACCATAAGTACCAAAACATATCAGCCTCAAAGATGGGTGTTATTACTTGCGCATCGTTCAAGTCGAGCACTTGAGTAGTAGCAGCAGTACTATGTAAATTTTTGATTGATTTGATGCTAAACATAAAATTGGCACATGCATGCTAGCTATAGAGATAAGGATGCCTCCTTTAAAACTATTTGCAAAAATCATATTTTATAAAATTATATGAGAATGGTTTTGTCACTGATCGAATGGATGATACCGTTTTTATGTTGTAAATTACACAATTAAATAGTTGTTATTTTAATTATCACAATGTTGTATTTATGGTAAACATGGTTATGTTCTAACACTCTAACGTTACAAGAGAATCAAAAGCAAGATTCACGTAAACGAAACTCGGTAATCATTCTAAATAAACAAACTTGTCATAAATAATATAAGAATACAAGCATAGAATCCACAAAACTTGATTTGGAAGAAAACAAATATGCTTGTTTCTCATCAAGCCGATTCATATGAACATCATGAAATAGGAAATTATGTCAAAACAATTTTTGAAGGCCAAATTCTTCGTACCAAATTATGTAGCCATCTCCTTATTAGTCAATTACAATTGATATAGCAAGTCTTAAAAGTGCCTAACATGGTCTATTCACCGCAAAAATCCACATTTATTTTGTTCCCATTTGAGTGAGCCTCCCTCGTGTGTGTATCACATCTCAATAGTATCCAAGACTTTGATTTATGTGAACGTGTAACCTTATATTATTACAATATAAATTTGAATTTATACGTGAAATAAAAAATCTAAAGTAAAAAAGGAAAATATTGGAGGCTGAGAATTCAGCCTTTTTGGACTAGATTGGCCACGAACCTCTAATCACGCAAGCTCATTTGGCAAAAGGAATGCCACGTTTAGTTCATGAATTAAGAAATGCAAAATGCACCAAAGTATATAAACAGAAATGAAAAATCTCCATTAATATTTCTTGGAAATTAATAATTATACATAGATACACTCTAAATAAATAAATAGTCTGAGCAAAACTGGTCACTCAATTCTCCATTAATTTTTACGGAGAGTTTTAAACTTAATTAACTAATATTGCAATAACAAAAAGAAAAGCCGGGTTTTGCAGGCCGGAGGAGCAAAATCTTGCCGGGAAAAAATCACCGGCGGCCAAGAAAGAACAGAAAGAGTGTCAGTTGGTCACTGCCTAGTGTCAACTGCCACGCTCTCTCTTACAGTCTCAGAGGACCACTAGAGGGTCTGAGCCAAAAATGTCTTGAAAACAGTCATCTGCTTGACACATCATGGACGACGTCGTCTGAGCAGAAAAGGACGACGGGCCGAACGTGTCCATCCGGAACAAGTCGCTGAAGTCATCGAACATGAGTGGTCCGGGAACCGCCGTGTCGTCGAAAAACGGTGACTCGTAGATGAGCGGTGACTCGAAAATGGGGGACTCCGGTGTTGGGAACCTGAACCCGTCTTCTTCTTCCTCCTCCATGTACGGCAACACCATCGGAAGTTGTTGTTGGACTTGACACTCTTGAACATGATTTACTTTCTCGGTTGCTGATTGTGGTTGTTGTGCTGGCTTCTCCATTTGCTCGGCATCGTCGATGGAATGAGTTCTGAACTGTAGGACGGAGGTGGGGGAGGAGAGATGATGAGTTTCCTCACCGGAATCATAGCCAGAAACCGATACAGTCACGTTTGGTGTCGTTGTTTCCGGCTCAATCTCGACTTCATTGACTATGTTCTGCTCATCAACCGAGTCAGCAGCGGTTACAACTATTTGCGGCGGTGAGGAGAAATTTGTTTGAGCATCAGGACCTCGGAGCTTAATGGCGGCATTATCGTACACCATAGCCGCTTCCTCAGCCGTGTCAAAGGTTCCCAACCACAGTCTTACACGTTTTCCTGGATCTCTAATCTCGGCGGCCCATTTACCCCAAGGTCGTTGTCTTACGCCTCTGAACTTCCGGTTACCGCCATTGGCCGGTTGACAAGGAGTGGTCTTCTGAGCTGGCCGCCTAGTAGCCGGCCGTGACTCTAAGTCAGGCCTTTTCCGGCCATTGTTGGTGATCACCGGACTAGTTCTCAAGTCGGTTTCTATGCTGATTTCGCTGATATACTTCTTCACTCTCCGGCGACCAAAGTAGAACTCACCCTCTTCTTCATCGCTGGATGAATCAGTGGCGTCGTGATCGGTCATCGATATGCGCACAATCTTAGGGGCGATGGAAGTGCCGGGGGCTACTTTCCGGGACGGTTTGGTAAATTTCTTGGTGGTGTTTCTGTGTTGGGTGTATTTGATGGGGCAAAGGAAACTACTGGACTCCATTTCCATGGTTCTTTTCTTTTGGGGTTTGGTTGTTTGAATGAGCTCTATCTTTGCATCGAAGGTAAAAGGAGGAGGAGAAACCAAAAGGGGGATTAGAAAGAAAGAATAAAGAGGAGAGTGAAGAAAGCAGAACAAAGCAAAACCGTGAGGAAGAAGACTCAAGAACTTGGAGATAAACAAAGGCCAAAGCAGAGTGTTCCAAAAATCTGCCAGAAAGACATAAAAGGTCGCACAGAGGTAGAGGCTGAACTCAGAAAGGAAAATATCACGGAGGGACTTATATGGGAAGAATCAAAGGTAGAGTGAACAGAGTAGAAAAGGAAAATAGAGAAGGCCCAGATTCAGTGTCGATTCCGGAGGAAGGGAAATCAGAAAATCCGGTAGAATCTGATAATCTCAAAGTATATAGAGAGAATGAGAGACAGGAGATGAGTGTGTTTGTTGGTTTGGAGAGGAGAGGAGTGTGCTGGTGAAGACTAGCAAAGAGTTGACGACCAAAACACTGATCGAAAATCGCTATTTTATAGGTTCCCCGACAGCCGAAATAGTAAAAGACCCAAATACAAAGGCCATTTCATATTTATTTGCTTTTACATTCTATTCATATTTAATACCTATTTTTCTGTTTTAATTTGATTTTTTTTTTAATATTTGTCTATATTTATAAAATGAATGCACCGTTGATGATCTTGGAGAAGTCAAAATGAGAAACTGGTTAAAAAGTTCCGGTGACTACATCCCATCCCACAACATCCTCAATGAGACATTTGCAATTGATTTAGTTTGGATGATCAGATCACCGTCTTATATATCCAAATACATCTATATTTTATCGGTTTTTGTCATGAATATGTCAGAGTGACATTTCATGTTTGTGGCTGGCATAATAATGAGTTCGATCAATTTAAATTTAAATCTGACAATCGAGACTGTTCTGACATACATCTTATAATTCGTTGTCGGTTATATACATACATATGCTAATAATCTGAAATATTTGAAAGAGAAAGCGTATAACTCTGTCCAAGAAAACAATAATGACACTAAGTATTTAATATAGTCATACTATAACTTGTTTGTATTTACCAAAAACAATGAAAAATTGTTCGTTCACTATAACAACTACTATCGCAATTCTCAAATGTGAAATGTCCAATGGTGCTAGTCAAAACACAACTAAATTTTGCTGGAATTACTTCTATTTAAATCTAATAAATAGGAAAATTCTATTTAATTATATAATAGCATTAATGTTGTTTTGTTCAACACTAATCTAAAGCAGAATGCAGAAAATCACTAAGAGTTAAAATGACAGGAATCACAAATCACAGTTACATGCAAGTAACCATTAGAGAAGCATATATCAGAGTCAGATATCACAAATCTCGGTTCCCACCAACAAAAAGCCATTAGAGTAATATAGTCAAAATATTATCATGAATATCGGTTACAAATACAGCTCCGCATCTATATAACCAGATTTTTTTTTTTCAATCACATCATAATGTATAATTACAATGAATACATTGCACGTTCAATAAATAACATTTTTATAAAGTAAGAAAATTACAGCTATGCGGTAACATATAGTTCCCTTTCTATGCGGTACGTAACAGCTAATAAACCCTAAACCCCCCATGAAATGCCCTAAAAGATAAACCCCAAACTTATTCCCCAAGAAACGAAGTCCAAGTTTCCGATAACTTTTGAGTATTTTCGTTAATTGGATGCTATTCTTGCGCCAAAAGGAATGTTCATTTCAAATTAGCTAGTTATCTGAAAAATGTATGTCTAAAGAGATCATATATATCATTGTTTTTGTTTTTTTGTTTTGTTTTTGAGAATGATATACCATTGTTAACAAAACATGAACCCTAAAAAAAACTCTCTTTTATGTGTATATATATGTAGTCCAAGCCATTAACGTGTAAATAGAAGTAATTAAATTCTCTAATTCGTAATTATAGGGTAATACTTGCTAAGTGACATGGTAGTTGTCGAGGATGTTTGAGGATTGGGGGTATGTCGCGTAGTAATAACATCAAAATTGTCACCGGCCGTCAAATCTCAGGCCGTAAGAGAAAAGCTCCAATGACTAAGGAACTCGATCATAAACAGGCCAGTAGCTAAAATACACATTTCACGATATTTTCTTTCCTACAACAATGAAGACAGAGATGGCTTTGATTCAACACTGCTTTGACCATTGCCAGTTTCCTTCTTCCCATAGAAGCATAAGATGAGCTGCGAATATCAGAGTTTAACTAGTTTCCTAGGGGTTAAACTTTGTCTTGGATGTAGGATTAGATGCTCTACGGCTCTACCGTTATAGAGTTGCCGAGACGTACCTATTTTTTATCTTTTATGAATAAATGACTAGTGTAATTGTTCTCGATCTTTGAATAACGAAACTGAAAGAACATTACTCTATTTACTTTGATATAGCAGTGACATAACGAAATTTCGACTCGATTTTGCGAAAACAATAATAAGGTTTTGCATTGATTTATACCAAAACAATCATGTTGTTGTGTATACATGTGTGGTTGCATGGCAGAAGGCCCGGAACGATAAACAATGATTCAAGACATTGGCTCCAAACGCTGTATCAAACAAAAATGGCCGACTGACCTTGTTTTGGCCTTGAACACGAAAAATCAAATACTAAAAGATTACACGATAGAGTTCATGCTACCGGTGACCCAATAGCATATTCATAGCTCCAGCTATGCACTGTGTCACTCTGTGGCAGCAAATGATTGGTGGTTAGGCCCTCACAGTCACAGACTCCCTCACGGAGTTTACAGGCTAAGGTAGGGTTTTGCCGATCTGGGAAAATGTCGTTTTTGGTTTACATAACATCTGTATTCGTTTGAAAATATATACATGGTTTCGAAGCATAAATATAACCAAGCAAATTCGCTCAAATTGAGCAACAACGGTCCAATAGAGAGCACCAGTTGTAGAGATGTGAGAGAACTAAGGAGAAAGAGTATAGTATATGATGCATGTATTTCAGTGTATGGAGGTGATAATGGAAAATGGTGGCGGTGATGATGAAGGAGATGACGAACTAGCTCTTACAAGTTTTGATTGTTTTGGTACCATGATGAATTAATATGATCTCTTCACATGAATTTACATCCTTTGGGAAGGTTTGGAACACATTTCTAGGACTTTCTGGTTTTGGTGTGGGGAACTCGATCAAGCTCATAAGCTTAGTTCGATCATGCGTAAATGTGAGAATCAAGTGTTGTTCGCTATCGGTGTTTGTTTGATAAAGGCCAAAGGTGATCGAAGTAGTATATATGGATTAAGGCCATATATATTACTTCGATCACCTTTGGCCTTTATCAAACAAACACCGATAGCGAACAACACTTGATTCTCACATTTACGCATGATCGAACTAAGCTTATGAGCTTGATCGAGTTCCCCACACCAAAACCAGAAAGTCCTAGAAATGTGTTCCAAACCTTCCCAAAGGATGTAAATTCATGTGAAGAGATCATATTAATTCATCATGGTACCAAAACAATCAAAACTTGTAAGAGCTAGTTCGTCATCTCCTTCATCATCACCGCCACCATTAATTCACATATGGATTAAGGCCATATATATTACTTCGATCACCTTTGGCTCATTTATAGAGAGACTCTAAATGATTCATTAAACACCTAACTCTAACGTTTAAGAACAAAATAATCAAGCTCAAATTCGTTGTTTTCACTAAAGGAACTGATACACTGCATGTCTTTTATTGAGGGAAATAAAAACATGAATTCACATATGCATGAAGGGAAATACTACAAACTCTACAATGACGAGTTTATGTATTGAGTTTGTGATGGAATAGTAGAAATCGATATATTGTGATGTTTTTAGATGTCATTGTTGTATTTGTGTGTGTGTGTGTAGTAATCTTTACAATTGTACAACCATTCAAAAAAAGAAAAATTATTTATTACATGTGTGCAAATTAAGATATTAAAATTCAAAGATAAAACACTTGCTCCTATTTTACGAAAAAGAAGTAAACAAGCAAAGAATTACGTTTGACTGTGGTCCTCTAAATCAAGTCCTGTTATACGACGAAGCTAATCAATATTCTTGTTTGGGGAGGAGACAGAATTCACGACCAAAAACAACAGAAAGAGACACAATGCCTCTCCTAGTTTGGGAAACCAGTGACTAGTCTATTGGGATATATATAACTAGTTCATGAACTGTTTTCCCGTATAAATATCAATCTATATTTTAATATGCATTTGCTCTCGGTTTGTATATCAGTTAGACACAGACAAGAAATATCATAATTTGTGTAACTAAGCAATAATTTGGTACAATACTCACCACTTTTGCTGTAATGCAACATTGGCATTATGAAGTCGATCCCTCAAAACAGCTTAATTCGCACCGTATTATTACATTATTATCAAACGTATGTCAATCTGTACAATTGACGCCTTTTTTTTTTTTGAAACAAAATTGACGCATTGTTTGAACTACTTAAACTCGCAACATGTATAGCTAATATTTATAGGTGCGTAATCTATCCCTCTCATCTTCATTTGTGAATTTAAGCAGAGGTGTATGAAAGTAGAACGATATTACGACCAATACAACGTAGCAAATACGTTTTATTACTCTCGTCCTCATGCTACTTCTTTCACACATTTGTAGGAAGAACACGCATTACCATCACTACCAGAAAATGGGTCTTGGGCGACGAAACAAAAAAAACCGGGCGACGATTTTTTTTTTCGTCGCCTAAGAGGGAACTTAGGCGACGATTTTTTTTTTCGTCGCCCAAGGGAAAAAAATCGTCGCCTAAAGTCCAACTTTAGACGACGAAAATAAAATCGTCGCCTAAGAATACATTTCGTCGGCTAAGAGAGAAACTAGGGCGACGAAACAATATTTCGTCGCCTAAGATATTTATTTCGTCGCCTAAGTTTTTTATCCTTAGGCGACGAAACTGAGATATTTCGTCGCCCAAGATTTTTCATTCTTAGGCGACGAAACTCAAATATTTCGTCGCCCAAGATTCTTCTATATATTGTGAGGCGGGATAGAAGAATGAGAACTTTGAGAACTTTCGAGGATAGATATTGTGCATCCTCGAAACATTTACCGGGCGGCTACACTTGGAGTGACCATTCCAGGGCCAGAGGCTGATGCGTACCAGGAGCCGAACGCAGTAGGTATTCATGATGTAGCTACTGTTCGTCAAAATAATGTTAAACATGGTCGAGTGCTCAGAATTCGTGACGAAGATTCAACCTTTATTGATGTTGATCCAAATGAAGAAACAGACGACGACTCTGACGACGAATTAAGGCATAGATTACCAGATATTAATTCCGATACCGAAGAAGACTCATCGGATGACTCAGATTACGAGCCTTAGCTTAGTTATAATTGAGCCTTAGCTTTGTAATTGTTTGTATACTAAAAGAATATGTTTGTACTAAAATAAATAAAGCACATTTAAATTTCATTGTAAAGAAATTTTTATTTTTACTCTTGGGCGACGATTTTAACAAATATCGTCGCTCAAGTATCATCTTGGCCGACGAATTAGCCTAATTTCGTCGGCCAAGAGTAATCCGAATAATTAAAATAAAATAAAACACATTTAAATTTCATTATATTAAATTTTTATATTTACTCTTGGGCGACGATTTTAACAAATATCGTCGCCCAAGTATTATCTTGGCCGACGAATTAGCCTAATTTCGTCGGCCAAGAGTAATCCGAATAATTAAAATAAAATAAAACACATTTAAATTTCATTATATTAAATTTTTATTTTTACTCTTGGGCGACGATTTTAACAAATTTCGTCGCCCAAGTACTATCTTGGCCGACGAATTAGCCTAATTTCGTCGGCCAAGAGTAATCCGAATAATTAAAATAAAATAAAACACATTTAAATTTCATTTGAATAATTAAAATAAATATCCCGGGTATTTATTTTTTACCAAATTTTTATAGCCCCGTAAGAGTCTCGTCGATTGGAAACTATTCTCAGTTGAAGGTCCGGCCAGATTACGTGATTTGGAGGGTTGAATAGCCGTTTCCGTCCGTTTAGGGGTTTGACCGCGCCGATTGACCGGACGGATCGAGCCCTTATCTTTGTCAGATGGAGCTGAATTTTTTTCCACCTACGTAATTCGTTATGCTGGTCAAATCTGACGGTCGGTTTTCAGTTCCTCTTCTCCGATCAATAAACTCACGTTATATGTACTAATGTTGTATAACTTTTTTATATAAGTGTTTAGTTTAAGTGTCGTTTTGAAGACAACGTATACGTAGAGGCCTCAAACGTAAAAAAGTCGTGAAATAAGATATGACCGGAACGGTGAAATACGTCAGCCCGTGAAAAATGAAGATATTCCGGTAAAGTTTCGGTGCCGGTTGTTCCGGTCGCACGAAACACATTTATTTCTGCCTAGTGGTAGCCCTATCCCGGGTATTTATTTTTTACCAAATTTTTATAACCCCGTAAGAGTCTCGTCGATTGGAAACTATTCTCAGTTGAAGGTCCGGCCAGATTACGTGATTTGGAGGGTCGAATAGCCGTTTCCGTCCGTTTAGGGGTTTGACCGCGCCGATTGACCGGACGGATCGAGCCTTTATCTTTGTCAGATGGAGCTGAATTTTTTTCCACCTACGTAATTCGTTATGCTGGTCAAATCTGACGATCGGTTTTCAGTTCCTCTTCTCCGATCAATAAACTCACGTTATATGTACTAATGTTGTATAACTTTTTTATATAAGTGTTTAGTTTAAGTGTCGTTTTGAAGACAACGTATACGTAGAGGCCTCAAACGCAAAAAAGTCGTGAAATAAGATATGACCGGAACGGTGAAATACGTCAACCCGTGAAAAATGAAGATATTACGGTAAAGTTTCGGTGCCGGTTGTTCCGGTCGCACGAAACACATTTATTTCTGCCTAGTGGTAGCCCTATCCCGGTTATTTATTTTTTACCAAATTTTTATAGCCCCGTAAGAGTCTCGTCGATTGGAAACTATTGTCAGTTGAAGGTCCGGCCAGATTACGTGATTTGGATGGTCAAATAGTCTGAATTTTATGATAGAACTCTTGGCCGACGATTTTCTTCATCTTGGGCGACGAAATTTATAATGAAGAATGTCGTCGCCCAAGTATACTATCTTGGCCGACGATTTTCTTCATCTTGGGCGACGATATTTATAGTGAAGAATGTCGTCGCCCAAATATACTATCTTGGCCGACGATTTTTAAAAAAACAGGGCGACGATTTCAAAATCGTCGGCCAAGATACTCTTGGCCGACGATTTTTAAAAAAGGCGGGCGACGATTTTTACAAAATCCTCGCCCAAGAACGACACTATAAAAGGCAAAAATTCGGAAACCCTAACCATTTCTTCAGCCGCCAAGCATATTCTCTCTCTCTCTCCGAAAATCCTCTCTCTGCCCTTTCTCTCTCCCTCTCTCCGACCCCGACCCCGACCCCGACCCCAATTCGGAACCCCGACCCCGACGTCGACCCACAATTTAAGGTATAACCCTAAAACCCTAAATTGGTTTTAATTGTTTTTGTTGTTATAATAATTGTAAATTGTTGTTGTTGTTGTTGTGATAATTGTAAATTGTAAATTGTTGTTGTTGTTGTTGTGATAATTGTAAATTGTTGTTGTTGTGATAATTGTAAATTGTGATGTACGGTTTAGGGTTTACGGTTTACGGTTTAGGGTATACGGTTTAGGATTGTAAATGATTAAATAATTTAGGGTTTATTTAGGGTTTAGGGTTTACGGTTTAGGGTTTATTTAGGGTTTAGGGTTTGTAAGAAATAATGGATTATTTTTGAGTAAGGATGTAAATATTCGTAAATTAATTTTTGTGATATAATAAGCCCTTATTAATGTAAATAATTTGTTATGTGAATAAAAAAAATAATAAATCCTATAATAATTATTAAATTTTATTTGTGCTATTATTGTTGATAAATTTTTCGAAGTTTATCGAGCCTTTATTTTTGTGAACTTAATTATAAGACGGTAAAATATTTTTAATAAATTTATGGTTATTTTAAACAGGATGGCCAAGAGAAGAACTTCTGGACAAGACGGCTCGGACGGTACCTCAAACAACCCGTCGGAATCACCGTCGATCGGGTTTCCGTGGCAATTTACGGCCCGACATGCGCAACTGATGGGTGGCGCGAGCGGCTCGGGTTCTGCTGGGCAGTCGGGTCCCGCAGCGACGGCTCCTCGTCATCCACCCATACTTCGCCGGTCGCGATCCCGCAGCGACGCCCCCACACAGTCGTCCCCGACCGACGGTGATGGCGGGTCATCCGGGGTCCCTATGGTGCCGTCCGACCTCTTCCTTCCTCCGACGATACCGGCGATACCTCGCGTCGATGAGGAGGGTCGACCGATTCGGGAGCAGCTCCCGCATGTGGCACCGCACGAGGCCTATATCTACCGGGAGTTTCCCACGCCTCTTCATCCCGTGAGGGTCACCGAGCAGGCGGACATAGACGAATCCGTCGGCTCAGCCTCATCCTCAGGTAATTTATTATTACTTTTTTTTCGATTTACAATTTTTTTTTGTAAAAATGTATTATTAATATTAAATTTGATTCACAATGTCACAGCCGCCGGAACGAGAAGGCGGAACAAGAGAGGCACCGTCAGCAACAAGGGACTCGATAGGGCGGTCGAGTCCACTGGACGGATCGCCATCCCGTTTTCCAACGGGAAACCGGTGGACGCCGCGTTGGGAAACCGGTACACGCGCGCCGCGGGAGGCACCATCCGCTCCAGACTCCCTATGTTGTGGGGAGTCTGGAGCCAGGTTCCTGATGGAGTGAAGGAGATGCTCCATCAGTCGATGTCGGTGAGTTTACTCAATAAATTACCTTTTTTTAAACTATTTTTTAACTAATAAATTATTTCATTATCGAAAAAAATACTAACAAGTGGTAATGCAGCAATGGTTTGTGGTTCCCGAGGAGGGACGTGACTGGGCGGACAAGACCCATAGGGAGAGGTACCTCTAGCTATTTAATAATTTATTAAATTTTATTTTTTTAATAAAATTATTAATATTTTTTTTGTATATGTAGGTTCAAGGAGTGGAAGCACGACCTCCGGGAACACTGGAAGAAGTACGGGAGCGACCGTTCGGGTACCCCGAAGGAGTTCGAGTATCGGGAGTACGAGTGGCGGTGGCTTCTTGTCACGCAGTTCAACGACCCTCACAAACAGGTAATTCGTAAACAAATTTGAATATTTAATTAGTGAATTAATTATAATTGTATGTTTTTAAATATTTACTAACGATAATTTTTTTTTAAAAAGCACCTCGCCCGGGTGAACGCTGAGAACCGGCAACAGAACACAACCAACCATCGTGCCGGTTCGAGGCCGTTTTCGGCCATCATGGACGACGTGCGGCGAGAGCGGCCAGAGGAGAACCCCTATGTGGGGACCTTTCAGAGGGCATATCCTCATTCTGAGGAGGATCTTGTAAGTTCCTTATATTTACTAATTTTTAATTTTAATTACATTTTATTAAATGTATATTAATATATTTTTATAATATATCCATTTAGGCGAGGGTGAGGGAGGCGGAGCAAGAGGTCATCAGAGGCATGGTGAACGACACATGGCCGGGCACGGCAGAGGATGACATGTCAGAGGCCATGTCCAGGATCGACACTTCAGATCCTACCGTTGGGGCGCTGATTATGGCCACTGCCTTCGCGCAGCGTTCCAACACCTACTACTGCCGGGGTATGGGAGACGCTGGAAAGGGGATCCTGAAGACGACGCCAGGATTTCAGCGCAAGGGAGCCGCCGGAGCCTCAAGCAGCAACAGTCAGACCACTCGGCTACAGGATCAGTTCGCAAGCCTACAGTCTGAGCTGGAAGCCCAAAGAGCGAGAGAGTCTGAGCTGGAAGCCCAAAGAGCGAGGGAGATGGCGGCGATGGCGGAATCATATGCGGCTTCCAATGCTGCGCATATGGAGCGGGTGAATGAAGTCACCAATGCCAACCAGGCGGCTATGGGACAGTGGATGACTGCCTGCATGTCTGCACTTGCGGCCGGACAGCCGTTTCCGCCCATGCCTACGCCTATACCATTACCTCAGTGGCATCCTCAGTGGCCCCAGCCTCAGCAGCAGCCTCCTCAGCCTGACCAGCCGCCGCCTCAGGACCCTCCGAACGGGAATGATGAGTTAGATTTTGGGTTTCTCGATCCATAGGCAGAATTTTTGTAATAAATTATTTATAAATTTATAAATTTGTGTTAGTTTTAATTAAATTTTAGTATTAGAAATCTTTAAAGAAATGCCGGAAAAAAAAATAATGACAAAAATTAAAAAAACATTATTTATATATTTAAAATAATTATTTAATTATTTTTTTTAAAAAAATTTAAATATATCTTAGGCGACGAAATCTATAAATCGTCGCCCAAGATTTAACACCTTGGCCGACGATATTATTTTTCGTCGCCTAAGATGTAGTGATCTTAGGCGACGAAATATTTATTTTCGTCGCCCAAGGTCAGAAGATCTTAAGCGACGAAAAAAAATTTCGTCGGCCAAGGTGTTGAATCTTGGGCGACGAATATTTTTGGGCGACGAGAGGTATATTTTAGGCGACGAAATTAGTATCGTCGCCTAAGAATTACTCTTAGGCGACGACGGTATTAAACTTCGTCGCCCAAGTTCTTCACCGACGGACTTCTGGCGACGACTTCTTGGCCGACGACATGTCGTCGCCTAAGTACTTAGGCGACAAAATTTTTAAACAGGGCGACGATTTTTTTTCGTCGGCCAAGAACTATTTTCTGGTAGTGCATTGATCCAATGACCAATGTATAGCAAGTACTTGCCGGATTTAACTTTTAAACTATGTGTGTTTCATTAGGAAGGTAATCGATCCCATGCTTAGTTGGAAGATTAAAAATAATGATTAGAGAAATATGGATTGGAGAAAATTAGACAAAATCAAAGTAAAACATACGTAGTAGCGCAGGTGGGTGTTGGAGTTTGGCCCGGGGCCATTGAGCCAAGTGAAGCATTATCAAAAGGACAGCTAAGGGAAGAACATCAAGTTCGACAAATCACCGGGAGGCTTGCGTCTTATACAATTCATTTGTACTTGAATAATATATTAACGTTGGTGTTTGTTCTCTCTAGCTTCTCTCTACCAGTGGCATTCTTGTTTTTTGTTATTACATATTTGGAATTATTTGTGGTGGTTTTTGCTTGCCAAAAGAAAAAAGCCCCGAAGAGTGGCGATGTTTGAGTCTTAATTTGATGAGATATGTACGAGTGATGAAGTTAAATTTGAGATATATGTATCTGGTTAATTAAGCTAATTAAGCATCAAGTCCAAGATTCTTGTTTGATTCTTTTTGCTCATTAGCAACGTATCTTCACTCCTAAATATTATGTTAATCCTCCTCGTAATGCCTTAGACCCCTTGGTTTATGTGTTACCGGCTTATCAATTTGGATTTGAATTTGATTTGGGCATGGAGTAACAAAGAGAAATTTAACCCACCCACTATATTCAGGATGTATATTACTGCCGACGAGAATCTGATACTATATGGGTTTAATTTGACATGTGGGTGGGCTGCATAATTATATCTCATCTTCTTGTTCATGATTTGGTTGATAAGCAGCAAAAGTAAAAGGTGTTTTGGTGGTGAGAGCGGATTACTCTTGTTCTCCTTCAGATAATAGAAATTAGAAAAGGTGTTTTGGAGAGGAAGAGGCAAGAAGAGGTAAAGAGACGGTGTTTCTTCTTTACTCTTTCGTCCTTAAACGGCGTTTTGTCATTAAATAGCTCATTTAATGTGTTTTAGTGAGTTGTTACTGAGGTGTCATGTTCCTGACCTTTAGATATTGAATGAATGGACGTGATTTGAAGTTAAGGATAAACAAGTACAAGACGCAGCCAAAGAGAGGATCTTTATCCGATTACAATAACCGAGAGAGCTATATGAGGAAAGTACGACATATCTTGCCCTAGAAATACATTATAGATGATCAACTCCAAGAAGCCACAATGGAGTACAATAATTGGAAATGGGTAAAAAGAGAACAAATTATTGTGCTGAAGAATGAATTGAAGTTGGCTCAAAAATTATTAGAAGGATGAAAGGATGATGATAAGAGTAGAGGGGGTTAAATTATTAAGCTGTTTGGGTACGTTTTTATTACTGCTACAATTCCTCTAAACTTGTAGTATAAAATAGTATAAGCTGGAACAAGATCTATTGTGAAAAGAAGGGCCACCTCCACAGACTCCGTACACGACTTCGAAGCAGGAAGGGGGGGGGGGGGGGGGTGTGCCTGTGTGTGTATAGCTTTATTATAGTGTCGGTCTTAATGTGCGTGTGTTTCTGCTGCAACAAACAACTTTGCTCAGACTTTCATGGAGGACTTCAAATTTAAAACAGCACAGCAGCTCAGTTACAGCAGGTAGTAAAAAACTAAACCAAAAACGAATTAGTATAATCTTTCATTGAAGCAAGTCACAAGCTTCTCTTTGAAGGAAGAGATGTTGGTCTCTCTCTGTTATCTTCCTCAGCAAGCACACACCAGACAATTCGAAGTAATAAAGATATTAGGACATTAATCCCATAGTGATTATATTCACGGTTTCACCGTTGCAATGATAGTTTTTGTGAAGTATATGGCGAATCATATCTTCCGTTTCTATTTTCAGTACATCAAGAGTGTGGTAAGTTTAATATTTGTTTCACTGCATGCCACTCTCTTCTTGATCCTAGTTAATTAAGTTATAGATATAATACTTTCATATACTTCATTTCTTGCAAAACAGTGTGCTTATTCAGTCAAAACTACTAATCCATGGAATATATATACAATGGTTAGATGTACCTGTAATATTATACATGGAATAATATTTGAAGTTAAGATTTACAAAACAATATATAAGATCTTAAGATACATCTTCACTATTTCTGATCACTTCGTGTACGTGTGTATCTAAACTTATATTCACCATAAGAGAAGTTGGCATATCTTCACTTAACTCAATTTCAACCAAGATGCAGTGACAATAACCAAACTGTATTACATGTAGGTGTATAACATTGTGACTTATTTTTTGTATGTTCGGAAACGCTTGTATGGATAGCTCGACGTGTGGTCACACATAATTGGGTATCTCGAAATAATATAATTCAAAGTTGAAAAAGAATAGAAAGAAATACAAATACCTAAACTATCAGATTACTATATCTTTTATCAGATTACTATAAAATTTCAGTGTTTTGTCAAACATTGTATTCATATAGCTTGGGATTAATTTGTTCGAGTCTCTCTTTGGATGCTTGTTCTGCTGCAGAGAAGCATTAGCATGTAGTATATATACCAACCTGCTGTGGTTTATGAACACTCGCATGCATTTCTGGATCGATCTTTTTACAGATTTACAGAAAAAGAAAACGAAGAATACTTGAAAACGCTATAAATTGCTGACTCTTGAAACGTGCGGGCGTCGTGTGCAAAGTTAGATATATTCATAGAAGAACACCTGGTTTTCTTTTTTCTCCTGGGAAGAACACCTGGACTCCTATTTTTATCAGCAGCTCAGCTACTTGCTGAAGCTAACCCTTACAGATCGACTAATGGCCTCTTCTCATACACGACCACTACTCAAAGGGCACTGTAAATTAACAAAACCCTAAAATATCTTCTATGATTGTGGAAACCATTCCGTTGTCTAATTCTTTATTCATTGAGTTAGAATCTATTACATTATCTCCTGCAGGGTTTAAAAGGTTTTGGGAAGCCCTACAGATATGTACATACTAATATTTGCCCTTTAGCTTCAGCAAGTGTATATATAAATGGAGATTTGTCTCGAGACTCGACGACAGTTGGTGAAGGGCCGGAGGGCATTGCAGCAGGCCCACCACCCCTGACACCGCTTCAGTCCGGTGACCGGCGGCGTTCGCGGCCATGACGGTGACCACCGTAGGAGGGTGGTCACGTGTGAGACTCCCATGTGGGATGATGTGGATATCAGTCGGATTAGCTACTAAAATATCTCCGAGTACAATTACAGAACCTTATTAAAGAGATTTTGTATTTGTTTTTTGTGTGTATGGGTGATCAACTTCATTTGTACTTGGACTGAAAGAAGAAGATGGAAATAATTCAAGCTTGTACAATTTTGCACCTTTTTGCTAATTGGGGTTGGAATCTAGCTATAAAATGCTGGCTTAAGTTCTGACACTTTGGAGGAAAATGAGGAAAGGACTTTGTAGAACGCAAGGCAATACTAGGCAAGGCGATATTTGTATTGGGCATTTGGTGGAGGAGATTGTTTCATCCTTGCAATATATTCAGAGTCAGCTAGTTTATGGATTTGGTGAAAAATAGAGTATATAAAATTTATGAGGGATTTGGTAGCCAGCTACACAATCCTTTGCCCGCGAGTACATATACAACCAAGGCTACCAAGGCTGGGGAAGTTATATGATTTGTACAATGGCAATAGATCACACCATTTCCGTACAGTTTAACATAGATTGAAAGAAAGAAGATGACATGGTAGAGTAAGAAAATGCGGGTTTGCTTGCAGTTTCGACTCGAGAATCATAATATACTTCTTTTCATGATCGAATCACGTACATATCAGCTTGATTTCACTTGTATTTGAAAGCATGTGTTTAAACTTTAAAGTTTGTATGGTTCAACGAAAAATGATCTTTCCAAAATATCCAAACAATTATCCGACTATTGAACTCATTGCAAATGGCCATAAAATACATGTAAATTAAGAAGCTGAAAAGAATAATATCCCTTAGAAGCATCCTCATATGTTCATAAATAAGCATATATTTCAGGGATTGAAGTTAACTATCAATCTTAGCTATGCGGAAACTCGGTGGACTGCATGAGATCGATGGGCTTAATTAGTCCTTTAGTTAATATATTAGACTGCAATTAGACAATAGTTAGTGAATCAGTAATGACATGAACCGTGATTAACCAATTATTAAGACTAACATATACAACCAAACAAATATGAATTATTGATCGACATGTTGTTCTGCTTACAAAGTACTGGTTTTTGATGCGGCAAACAGTACAACTTGTTTTGGCACCTAAACTCCACCAAGAAGTCCTGAGTGGAACTCTAAGTCATACTTTGTTTCTGAGCTAGGGCTTGTCTTGGAGTCTCGTTGCAGTACACAGACAAAGACCAAAGCAAGTACATGAATATAAACTGAGATCAGGTAATAATGTTTCTGGCTTTTAAATCTGATTAATGAACCAGATTTTCAGGGACCATGCTTCACTCACCACCCCACTCGTGCCCACGACCAGTTTGCCTGGGTTTTTATTTTAATCTCAGAAGATGAAAAACCCAGATTCTTGCACAGATGAAGATTCGACGCGTGTAAATTTATCCCTATAGTAATGTATCTAACATACTGATATAGGAGGTCGACATGGGTCACCATCTCCCTTTTGATTTTTGCGTTTAGTTTTAGAAGAACATACAGTACCTAAAGTTCAATGGGCATACCTTTTTTTTTTTTTTATGGGGAACTTGAACTTAATTAGAAGTACATAATAAAATGGATTTTGGCATTCCTAGGTGTTGTTCTTCGTTTCTCATTTGTGACTTCCTGGGTTCTTCTTCATTGATTCAGGCAAGATATTAGCAACGATTCTTTTCTAGTTTCTAAACGAAGATCCCACGACATGATGAAAGCTCGAGGTATGACTAACGAAAGGACCACGAAACTAAAACCAGGTTTAATAATAGTTTGGTATTAATAGTTTAATACTTCAGTATGATTTGAGATACTGATTGTCATATATACAAGGCAGTTGACATGGGATTAATAGTATGAAACTAGTAGTGACACTTTTATTTAACTCAAAAAAATCCAAGATTTTAATGCAAAGTCAGTAGATATTTTTTAATCCAAGATTTACTCTGCAGGAAAAGAAAAAAGAAAAAAACAATCCACGATTTCTTCTGGCCATGAGCCATGACATGTAAATCTTCTAAAACTTCCAAGATTCTGACCTTTGGGAGGTTCAGTGGACATATGCTAGATGTGATCAATGCTGTGCCGATAAATCTGACTTCTACGTACCATGCCATATACTTGGCCAGTCTATTTCTTCTTGGGAAGTTGGGGGAAGGTGGTTCTTTCTTCTTTTATATTTCAAATTTCAGTTCAGTTAAATACCGTCCATCTTTCTTGGTTACAGGACTGGGAAGTTCAGTATCCAACTCCTGTATTATGTTAATGATATATAAGTTGATTCCGAAGAAAGTTTTGAGTTGGTTCAAATGGTGTCACCTCCAATACAAAAGAATTTCAGAAAGTTCTTATAACATGACGCGCAAACAGGCATTACAATTTTAGCCATTGATAACCATACATGCATGTGTGCGGACCACCATGCATTTGTGTTACTGTCATCTAATCTTATCATCTATATGTATGTGTAGATAACGATCGTGTAGACGTGCACGGAAGATCTTCCGAAGAATTTAATTGACATGATCAGAGACTTGCTAATTGCTATAAAGGACAGATTACTAAAAAGCAAAAACATCATAAGAATTATTTCTGAAATACTATCACAAAACCCAATCTTCAGGCCCTTTAATTGAGCCCAGTTCTGCAGGGTTGGTCCAGTAGGACCGAAACCGGAGTTTTTTTTTTTGTTTTGTTTGGGTAATTAAAAACCGGAGATTTTCTACTTGTAAGGAACTCGAAATTCTCAAAATTATGAAGAAAATTTGTGAAGGTGGTGACCAACTTCACCGTAATGAACGATACTGAATTACCGATACCTCAATCCTTCGAAATTTTGCAGGCCCGTAAATGAAAATTGCAGTGTCAAACATGGAAGCAAAGAAGACCAGATGAATTGTTAGGGGGGCGAGATAAGCAAAACGAGAGGCAATGATCAAACTGGGGGCACAACTGATTGTTCTAAAGATCATCTTATATCAAACATGGAACTGATGGAAGCAGAGAAGGCCAGATGAATTGTGCACAACTAAGCAAAAAAGAAAGGCAATGATCAAACTAAGGGCACAACTGATTGTTCTAAAGATCACCATTTAATTCATACAAACAATAAGAAATGCAACATCCGTTGGCATTTCTTTTCCGAATCGATTACATGTTATGGAACTCTTCTGCAGTCCATTTTTAAGGATACAAGAGACATCGTTCATTCATACACAGTTGAAACAGTGAAAAGATAAAGGACACCCTTGTATGCCACATGCTGCAGCTCATTTTAGCCCATGGCATATTTCTGGGTCCAGCTCCTTGCTGTTGTCTCATACTTGTTCCTGTCTGTCTTGTACATGTGAGCAATCTCTGGCACCAATGGATCATCCGGGTTCGGATCCGTCAACAGTGAGCAGATTGAAAGCAACACCTAATCAACAAAACAGATCTCAATTAGAACACTTTGGAAATCATCACAACTGTCTAAAGTAAAAACCAATTTTGCAATGTGAACAAACTAATCACTTTTCTGACTTTAAGAACAGACTGTTTTCTATGTTAGAGATTGCACCTTGGAAATGGTTAGAGCAGGACTCCATTGCTCCTTCAAGATGTCGAGGCAAATGCTCCCGTTGCTGTTAATATTTGGGTGGAAAACCTTTGTTCTAAATGCCACCTACAAATGACCATCAACTCATCAGAGACAGAAATAAAGAAAGACCTCCCTTATCATAAGGAAAGATACTTATTGAATGATAAATGCAGAATGCAATAACTCTGTAAAGGACTTCTCTACTTTCCCTTTTCTGGAAAAGTATTAGTCAATGCATCAATTGCTCTTGGTACAATTACAACAAAAGGTGATGGAGGTGGTGAGCTAGAAAAACAAAATTCACTAGGTATAATACAAAAATACAAACAGAAGCAGCCTCTCTATTTGTGCAAACAATCAGTAGTTTTTTTTTCTTTATTCCAGAGGTTGCTCTAAGAGGGTAGAATAAAGATAGTTCAGAGAGCTTTCATATCATTCCAAAATGATAGTTCACTATAGTTCAAACCCAGAACCCGTCATAACATCAACGGAAAGAATAGTTAATGTTCACAGCAATTAAGAACGGAGAGAAAACATGTGGACAATTTGAAGTTATAAGAGAACAACATAATATGTCATTCAAAGTGAATGATAATTACCTTTGGTGGCTTAAATGGATAATCTAGGGGGAAATGAATAGTAACTAGAAATACACCACCAGCATAAGGACTATCTGGGGGACCCATAATTGTTGCTTGCCAATGAAACATGTCTTCGGCAACAGGACCTGCCAATGAAACACGCCAAAGATGAGAAGGCATGCCAATAAAAGTATATTGAAAGACAAAAGGCACAATTAAAGACAGCTCAAATGGTCTAAATTTGAGTAACAGAACAAGCTCTTGAAGAAACATTATATGTCCAAGAAGGAAGTAGTTATGCACACCACAGTACACACTACCCACTATGACAATACAAGCAATAATGCAAAAGAAAATCGCATTTCCAATGCTGTGCAATAAAAGCAACAATCATGAAGCTTTACAACCAAAACATCTAACCAGGTAGATAAGCTGGACAAACAGAATCATTTCGATCTTAGAAGTATGAAAAACTGCATCATTGATGTACTAAGTATCAGATATCATGTATGACCCATCTAACTACGAAAGCTAACTCTTTGGCCCTCACTTTCATCTCCGACATGGAAATACTAATACCATGTGTATGAATGGTTCAAAAACAAATGCAGAACAATGGCCAAATGCAAAAAAACTTGGCAGTTTAAAAAATCAGATCACCTTGTGTCTAAAGTATACCTAAAGGAAACAACTTTCAAGTTTCATGGCACCCCACACAACACAACCAAAAAGTTAGGCAATTACACAATGACAACACCTTTTCTCATAATCATTATTCATCACCCACCATGTGCACAAACCTACACTCCCTAGTGATATAGCCATAAAATTCTTATCCGAGCACGGCTGAGACATTAATACACAACGTCCTCACCAGTAAATGACACGAAGGCACACACAACAATGCTGAGCCTTAACATCAAATTTTGCAGCAATTCCACATTTTCTACTAAAATCAACACTAGAAATTACATCATCGATTCCGTAGAACTGATATCTATAGCCTTCCAATCAAAAGACCTTTTCTTCATCCTAAGCTAACGAATCTTACACCAAAAATTCGACAGATTGCAATGATCAGAGATCATCACCACATTCAACTATCCATTACAGCAACAATTAGAAGCAAAACTAACAACAAAAGCTTCAATTTCAAACAGCAACCACAGCAATCAACCAAAAAAGAAGCAGCTGAAAAATCTCAAACAAGAAAAATGAAAATAGAGATACCTGCGCTGCATGACGTAGGAGGATCCTTCTGCAAATCCTTGAGCTCCTTCAGGATCCGCTTCGACGCCATCTGCGAAACCCTAGCACACCAGATCCAAACTCAATCATCAAAAATTCAAAATCCAAAACCACATAACAAGCTAATACTTCAAATTTTCGAATGAATCGCACAGATTACACGTACCTGATGCTGCAGAGAGATCGAGAGCGATAAAGAGAGAGGAAGAGAGATCGGAATTTGAAGAAGATGAAGAAGAATGAGAATTGAGAATGATGAAGGAGAAAGGAAGCGACCTTTTTATATAGTGTTTTTTTTTTTTCCGGGAATCTGGACCTGTTTGTGATTGGGGGTTAAATTTTATTCCCCTCTATCTGTGTGGGTCCCGCGCCTGGCGTTTCGCTAGTTGTATTATTTTCGGGGTTTCTTTTTTGTTTTTTTTGGCGCCGAAAGTGGCCAAGAATAAAGGTTCTTCTTTGTGTGATTCTTGACGGCGTCGTTTCGTGGGGGGTTTTTTTTTACCGGGAGAAAAGCGGATAGGCGCGTTGTTTGAACCGGACGGTGACTTGGAAAGGGGGGGGGGGGGGGGGGGGGAGGGGTGGACCTGGTCTTTGCGCCTCTTTGCCGCCATTGGTGATACGATGGGCGGTCAAGCACACGGTGGCGGAAAATGCATGAGTCCACAGTAGTCGTCACCGTCAAACATCGAATCCATCGACCTCTTTCCTTCTTTCTTTTTCTTACAATTTTTTTTTCTAATTCATATAATTTTTTACTTGATTTTTAAGTCGTCTCATCTTTACCTATTGACAAGAGATTTATTGAAATATCGAAAGTTGGAATCAGATTTAGTAATCACTCGAGACGAGTGTCTAATAACATTCGATTTAACAACAATATGTCAAAGTCATACGAATAGGATGTGTGATGGAAGCTTAATGGTAGAGAGCCACTTGATAGTTTAATGTGTTCATTGATGGTTGAACTTGACATTTGGATCATCTAAGCATATTAGCATAGCGTACTTTTCCTGTTCAAAGTAGGCTTTGAAACCATGCTTCTTCTTGGGTAGATTGGACGGTCTAGGTGGCAATTAATGTAGATCAAATCTTTTATTCATTCGCATCGAGTAAAACTAGTTGCTGATGTAATAAATGGAAAACCAAGACCAGATTCCGAATCACAACGACTCATTTTCAAGGAGAGAAACTAGTAACTAACATGATTCAAAATTAAATAGCCAAACATTATGATACAATAATACAACTTTAATTACCATATTCAATTCAACTTTTTTGAAATTTAAAAAAACAAAACAAAATCTATTCAAAACAAAAAACAAAACACAAATTGCATCACAGCTAAGGCTGGGCTCGGGTCGGGCCGATTCGGGCTTTTATGAAAACCCGGCCCGGAACCCGAAATTTCGGGCCGGGCCCGGGCCGGGCTTTTTCAGCAAGTGAAACCGAATGAGACCGGTCCGATCAGTTTTTTCGGGTTTTTCGGGCTTTTTTTCGGGCCCAAAAAGAAGTATTACATGTATTTAGTAAAAACTACCATAAAAATACTTTTTACTACCTATGATGTAATATAGTAAAAAAATTTACTATATTACATCATTTTAGCTGTATATTACATCATTTTAGCTGTTTAAATCCAAAGTTAATGCAACAAATTAGTGAAGTTACATACAATCAGTCTTGATTGGTTCAAATCCCAAAGTTACATACAACATGATACTCTTCCAAGTTCTAACCATAATCCAAAATACTTCATGTGTTCTTCATCACTTCTTAACAACCTCCATCATCAATCTTGCAATTTGGTGCTTTCGTTTGTCTATCTACTGAGCCTTGTGAAATCAAAACAATGAATATGATCAAACATATGCAACAACAACAACAACATCATCATAACAACAGCCAAACCAACCTTCCACCAAAAGATGACAAAAACAATGCCAATTGGACTAAGAACAACAAGTATTTCACAGAGATTTGATTTTCTTTATGAAACAACATTAGCAAACAAAACACAGTCTGTATTTGAATAATCTAGCATGTTTCGATCTGTATGTATGAATAGTCTACATTTGAATAATCTAGCAAGTTTCGGTCGCAAAGTAAATACCAAGTTACCAGCACGTTCTCTCACACGACGCTTCCTTTTCACATAGGATGAATGAGAGCCGGAACTGTCGGATGAATCGGAGCAGTTGAGTGAAATATGAGAAGAAGCCATAAATATCTGGAAATAAAAAACAAAGAAAACTGCTTCAGTTTGTAACATTCAGTAATTTGGACTACACAAGAGAGAACAAGAGAAACTATTGTGTCAATGCAAGATAACCAAAAATCCAAATCATGTTGCTGATATTCCTATATCTAAGAGTATGACATGTGCATACCCTTCTAACCTAAGTCTGCATCTCCTCCAACGACCTAAAATGAAGAATGTTGTATGAAGTTACCTTCCCCCACCCAGTCACCCACAACAGCTCACCCTACTAAGTCGAGCAGGTGGTTATTCCACCTCATGCAGTGGAATATGAAATTCAAAGGAAGTGACCATCATATACTACACCGTATGCTATGAATGTAAAAAGAATAACTGCATTCGATTCTATGCTTAACTAAAACTTGCCTAACTTTATTTGTATTCTTTTGCTCTAAGAGCAAACTGAACTCTCTCGAGTTCCAGCCAAAGCCAACATGGAATAACCATACATGGCAAAAACACCATACATATTGCACATCACGACACAGAGCAGAAGACTTTCCTTCTGGATACTTCTGTTGCCTCATGGAACAAGGAAAATGAATGCTACATATATGCTTATGAATCAGAGTCCCAATAGAATCAAAGGTATGAACAAAAAGAAGATAAAGGAAATAAATAAACAAAACACACAATTTGACTGATATTGTAATCCGTCGCAACATTTACTCGTACTATATTCATAGCTGTTCATGACAATGAAGCATCAACTTCCTAGCTGTTTCATTACAATCAAATATCATACTCCTAGCTGTTTCGTCACTACGGAATTAAGAGTCTATGTCCCTCTTCCTCAATATGGCTCCACAATCCATCTTCAATTTATACCCAAAACATTGCTAGCCAGTAGCTAATAAAAGTACTGAAGTTGTTAGATATATCCTACTATAAGCGATATACTACTTTCATATATAAACTGCAATTAGCCAAATCAGAGCAAAGCTAACTGTTCTAATCCATCACTCAAATCTATTAGTCTTTACGAGCTAAGAGTTATACCATTATGCATTTCCAGCTTCCACATTGCGAGCAAAATCCATGGCGTCACCTAGGGTTTTGGGCCGAAACGACTCCACCTTCCGCCGTATCTCCTCCTTCAGTCCACCAACAAAATGCCTCATCAACTCCTCATCGCTCCACTCCGGCGACGGATCCCCAGCTCCGGCAGCCACCCTCAGAAACTCCACCTCATACTCCTTCACCGACCTCTTCTGCTCCAGATTGCACACGGCGGCGATGAGCGACTCCGGCCGGAAAAACCAGAAGATGAAAGAAACAAAGAGAATGAAAGAAACCCAAGTGAAATTTATACCTGAAGATGAAAAAGCTCAAACCCAAAAGATGAAAAAGCTCAGAAACCCCAACTTTGCATCACCCAACTCAAACCCATCCGGCTTCAGTCTTCATTGCAGGATTAGAGGCTTAGATCTGCTTCATCATCCCTTATTCTCCAATCCTTAATGAGTTTTCAGTACGAAATCGAAGATTGCGACAGAAAGAACAAGGGTTTAAGAGAAGAGAAGTAGAGAACGAGAAAGACTGAAGCAGAACTACGGCCACAGACCGAAGTATAGTCACTATGTTCTTAGGTTTTTTTTTTTTTTGAATTACATCGACCAATAACATGCTGCCGCGTGGACAAATCTGGGTATTTCGGGCCTAATCAGGCTTTCGGGTTTAGGCTCGGACCGGACCCGAGACTGAACCGAACTAAAAGCAAACGGGCCGGTCCTTGGCTCGGACCGAACTCTCACATTCTAGACCGGCCCGAATCGGGCCCGATCGGGCTTTTTGGATCCTTTTTTCGGGCTTTTGGGCCCGAACGCCCAGCCTTATTCACAGCCCATGACAGTTGTCCTACACAGTTCACCTCTGATCCACCAGCAAGACATTAGACGGTGATTACTATAATCACTTCCTTCACCCATCATCAACATCCAACGATGGACCGATATGTCGGCCACTAAGCAACGGTTCAGATCACTCACCTCCCCTACACTCGACCACACCCAATCCCTACTTCCCAACGAACCCGCCGTGGCTAACGTGCGCCGTTTCGTAGCTTAAACGATCAATCATCATATATTCTCGAATCCAATAAGCTACACTCCACCACGACCTCCGCCGCACGCCACGCGCCCTCGCGTCGCTGACCGTCATAAAACCCGACCCGGCCCGCAAAGATGGACAGGTCTACTCTCCAGAGGCGGGTCAAGATGAACGAATCCAAGTACGAGTACGCCGACGAAGACCAAAACGACGACGCACAGGGGACGAGGATGCGGCCGTCGGAGAGCAACGTCACCGAGGATCAGGAGCCGTTTATGGGAGTCAAGGTCCGCCGGAAAGCCTCGTTTCGCCGCGATTTCAAAGGCGACTACATCGACGTCCGGTCCAATCAGTACTTGATGAAAATCCTGGAGAAGCAAGGTGACCTAATCTGACTTTCTCTCTCAAATTCTTGTAATTTAGTCTTCAATTTGATTAATCAAGCTTCAATATTGTCGATTTTTCGAAGTTTAGGTTCAGAAAATACTAGAAATGTTGGTAATTTGGGGATGAGTTGAGCTCTGGTTTTGATTAGATTGTGCTGAATTGTGTTTTATAGGTGACAAGGAGGTTTTGTTTGCTGATAAAGTGTTGAAATTCACTAGTACTGGGAAGATGAAGCGGCGGATTTTGATGATCACTGACTTTGCTATCTACATTGTTGATCCTGAGGCCGACGCGCTGAAGCGGAGGATAGCGCTTGCGGCTGTGGAGAAGATGTGCTTGAGTGAATTGAGTGATAATTTTTTCGTAGTAGTTATTCCCACGGAGTATGATCTGCTCATGGCTAGTACTCGCAAGACGGAAATCGTTACTGTCTTGGTTGAGGCTACTAAGAGTGCTTCTGATTACGGAGTTGAAGTTTGTTTCGCTAACAGGTAATGCACCTTTATGCTTGATATTATCAGTTTGTTACCACTGTAGCCTGTGTTTTGTTTTTGACTGTTACTTGCTTCATTCAAGAAAGTTGAAAGTTCAAATTGATACGGTTCATTAGTTACTATTGGCATTGTTCATTTCTAGTTAAAGTACCATCTCTGGATATGATTGCGTGAATAGGTAGCATTAGGCATCTTTGACGAGTTTCCACACACACACACACAAATGTTCCTTTTTGTTTTCTACTTGATCATTCTTCATGATGTTTGTCGCAATTAGAGCCAATGGGAGCGAGTCAAGAGATTCATTTCTTAGTGCAGCATATAACTCCATTCATACCACTCACTTTTTAGATGTTGTGAGATGGGAATATCAGCTTTACTTTTTTGGAAGGGGATATTTAGGATATGACATCTCTGGTTCTTATGTGAGTTATCTTTATTCTGTGAAATTAGAGGAGAAAGGCTGCTTGGTTGGATGGCTGCTTTGGCCATAGAAATCTCAGGATACAAGACAGTGCTGTACCTTAACTATAGCTCAAATTCTTTATGATATTCACCATACCTTTAGTGTGATGTATAAAAGAATCCTTCTTGAGTGAGCTTAGTTTCGTTTTAGGCCATTACTTCTCTGGGACAATACCCAGTAATACTTTTATTAAGATAATGCTAACTTGATCAGCATTTTTTCTTACACTTTTTCTTATGCTGGAATATTTTGGATTTGCAAAAACTTTTTGACCTTCCAAGTTTCTTTCACAATTGTTCTAGATGATCTTATAACTGAATGCATGCTGTCTGGTTCTTTTTTTTTTTGGCAGTTTTGAGTATAATGCAGGCGCAGAGTTGGTGAAGGAGGTTCAGTTTGAAGAAGTTGAAGGTGGGACACCTTTTTGTTTCAGGATCTTGTAACTTCTAAAGTAGTTTCCCAGCTACTCCTGTGATTTGGTATACTGAGTTACATAATACTGAATTGTTTCAATTTATATGAAATTTCAGGAGGTGTTAAAACAAGAATTCTGAGGAAGTGATTGCAGGGCCAGCAAAGGTTGTAGGTTATTACACTCCGCTGGGGTTCGGTTCTGAGCTTTGTAGAGATGAATCATTCTTTATCTATTGCGTGCCAAGGTTCTGCTCAGCATCAAGTTCAACCTCACAGGAACTATTGTCTTCTATTCTCATTTGTGTGTGATTCTTATACTGGAAAAGGTAGATGTAACTGTTTGAGACTTTTAGCCAGTTTGATCTGGATGTATGAAATCATTGATGTCATTGATCATAAAATATTTCAGAATGAAGAAAGATTGTTTGCCAATTGCAGATTCTGCCTTTCTTCAATCTATTTCTCACAATCGGAGATTTTGTGTAATTGATTAACAAAAGAACCTTCAGTATTACCTTACACTGAACAAGGAGCAAAATAAACAACTACAACTGTAAAAGTAGCTTCAACACCAGCTTTTATAGAAATATAAGTTTCATATAGGATCATAATTACTACAAGGAGAAAACCATTTTGCTTAAATCTGATGAAATTTCAATTAAAAGATAAAAAATCATAGGATCATAGCTACTGACTATGAAGAAAGAATATCACTTTGGCTGTGCTTGTGCTTGTGATTGTGACTGTGCTTGTGGTATTGCTTGTGATTGTGCCTGTGCCTGTGCTTGTGGTTGTGCTTGAGATGTTGATGCTATATCAGCTACTGCTTGTGCTTGTGCTTGCACTTGTGCTTGTGCTGCTTGTGCTTGTGCTTGTGCTTGTGCTTGTGCTTGTGCTTGCACTTGTGCTTGTGCCGCTTGTGCTTGTGCTTGTGCTTGCACTTGTGCTTGTGCCGCTTGTGCTTGTGCTTGTGCTTGCACTTGTGCTTGTGCCGCTTGTGCTTGCACTTGTGCCGCTTGTGCTTGTGCTTGTACCGCTTGAGCTTGTGCTTGAGAGGTTGAAGGTATTATGGCTGGAGTAGATATTTCTAATGGGGATTGTTGACTAATTGGAGTTGCAGTATTTACTTGACGAATTTCCTCCACCTTCTTCACAACATCCATCATTTTTGGTCGCTGCTCGGGCATTCTGGCCACACAAGACATTCCTATCTGTAACATCTCGACCATCTCCTCCTCGATGTTTGGGTACCTCAGTAGCTCCACATCAAACACTTCTGCTGTCCATTCCTCTCTAACCACCGAGTTCACCCACCTGACCAAGTGAATAACCTCTTCACCACCTGTTGTATGTATTGGGCTTTTTCCAGTGAGAAGCTCGAGCAACAGCACCCCGAAACTATAAACATCAGATGCAGGGGTAGACTTCCGAGTGTCTGTCACTTCTGGGGCACGGTATCCTCCATTTCGCACTGCTGGTGGAGGCATTGGACTCATCAGTGTTGGTAAGCCAACATCAGACACACAACCAGATCCTTGACGGTTGAGGAAGACATTTGAGGCCTTTAGGTTTCCATGGACAAGCTTCCCACCATTCTGTGTGTGGATATGAGCAATGCCTCTCGCTGCACCAAGTGCTATTCTGAGTCGGGTGTCCCAGTCAAGTGGAGTCCTGCCCTCTCCTCTTTTACCTGCAAAATCAAACATTGGAATAAACATCATTAATGCTCAAAACTGAATAGGCAACAATGTTTGTGCTTCAATCCATACCATGTAGCATTGCAGAGGTGCTTCCCTGCTCGAAGTAATCATACACAACAAGCTTCTCGTCCTTGGAGTAGTAATACGCTCTCAGCGCCACGACATTCTCATGGCTGATGCTTCCCACAATCTGCATCTGCTCCTCGAATTCCTTCTTTCCGACGCTCACTTCTTTCAACCTCTTCACCACAACAGTATTTGAATCCTCCAAAGCCGCCTTATACGTTGTCCCAAAGGTTCCCTTACCAAGAACCTCAGCAGATGCCCTCAGCAAGTCCTCTAAATCAAATGCAAAATTGGAACCCTCAAAGAAGAAAATCCTGTTATCCTTGTCTTCGCTCCCCAAAACTCCCTTCTTCGAAGACACTTGTTTCTTCTGTGTTTTTGCAACAGCCCCATTCTGATCACCATCTGAGTTCTTGGAGCAGCAAATGATCATGAAAAAGGCAATCACAACAAACCCCAGAACACTCCCGCCAATGACGATACCCAACAGTGCAGGCTCAGACAACTTCTTGTGCTTACTTGGTTGAGAAGAACTAGGTGGTTGAACAGGAAGAGCTGGGGGGAGGGCTAGTGATGAAAGATTGTTACCCGAAAAGGCCGAGCTTGGGAACCTTTCAAGAGACTTAGGCACACAGCCTGTGAGATTATTGTTGGCTAGATCGAGCTGCTGCAAACTAGGAACATTGAGTTCAGGAACTTCACCCGAAAGCGAGTTGTTAGCGAGACTCAAATATGTCAGATGAGTCAAGTTGGAAATCGAAGAAGGGATGCTCCCATTAAATGCATTGTTGGAGAGATTCAGGACAGTGAGATTCTTCCAAACCGAAAAGTCCAAAGGCAATGGCCCTGAGAACTTGTTGGATTGAAGATAAAGGGAGGTTAACTTTCCAAGTTTAACAAAATCAGAAGGGAATGGCCCTGATAAGCTATTCAATCTGAGACTCAGAACCGAAAGAGAAGACAAACGGCTGAGAGTGTTGGGAGGGATTGGACCATGTAAACCAGCTCCAGGCAAATGAAGCTCTATGATTCTGGACTCATCTTTGTTGCAGATCACTGCGGTCCAGTTTCCACATACAGATGAATTTTCACTCCAATTTAGAGGGCGTGTGTGAGAAACATTGTGAAGGAAATCAAGCAAAGCTTGCTTATCTTCAACTGGATCACCATTCAGAATATGAAAGATTGTCCCAATGATCAAGAAAATGAACAAAGCCTCTATTTTCTTGTCCATTTTTCTCAGCCAAAACCTCAATCTTGATTCCAACTACATGAATATGATCAAATGAAAAATCACATCAGAATTCTATGCAAAACTGCTAGTTTCCAGAAGTACTCCAAATATGCTTTGTTTGTTAGTTGACTAAAAGGAATTGAATTTGGAGATCAGTCAATAAAAGCAGTTATAGCTAGGTTTGAATTAGGAGAAGATATAAATCATATACTTTTCTTCTTTCACCTACTTTGTTAGGTACTTGGCTAAAGAAAATCCCCCACTAATTTTACTTTATATGCTTTCACTTTCACATCAACAGCAAGCACAGCTTCTAGCTCAAACTCATAAACCCCATAAAATCATTAAAAACAAGAGCAAAAAAGAAAAATAAAAAAATAAAACTTACTTGCTGGTCTCAGATTACACCATAGCTCAACCTTTTAGTGCTGGGTTGTTTAGAAGCACATTGTAGCTTGTAGTTTCAGGAACAAAGAAAGAGAGAGAGAGAGAGAGAGAGAGAGAGAGAGAGAGAGAGATAAACCCAAGTGAGAAATGGTGGTGGGGAAGTGATGATGGATGATGATTATGAGCTGGGATTTGCTTGCTTGTGGAAGCAGCATGGCCACATGCAAAGAGGGTAGGAAGAAGCCAGTTGAATTAGAATATAATTATTCATGATTGATGTGGGATACATAGGCCAGTATAGAAGAAGAAGAAGAAGAAGAAGGTAGCTACTACTGCGCCTGTGCTTGCTTGTAGCTTTTATTTTATAGCGCAGGAACAGGAAGCTGCATGTGGACAATTTGAGAAGGAGACCAAGAGATCAGGGTCAGATAGAGAGAGAGAGAGAGAGAGAGAGAGAGAGAGAGAGAGAGAGAGAGAGAGAGAGAGAGATAGGCTATGAGACATTAAGGAAATCCAAAACAGAAGCCACTGCGTTATATATTAGAGAATGACGAGCAGCGTTTCTTGTCTTTAGCAATTGGGTGGTAGTTTGAAACTATGAAGCTACATCAGCTAGGAACTTGTAGTTTTGTATCTTATCATTTTCGAAAATTACGTACCGAAAGAAGATTTGTATTCTTATTGTTTTTTTATTATGATGTATACATGGACGTTAAAGAAAGGGCAAAGGAATCCTTACAGATTTTTCAAGTAAGCAGTTTGTGATCCATACTACATAACACGTTAGTGTATAAAATAGTAAGTAACATGTTTACAAAAGAAAGATGTTATGTTTCAATAAATTATCACGTAAAGTTCATATCATCGAGAATATTACTTGTTCAATTACTACAATCGATTAACCACCAAGATCGAGTAACTATGCTCGCGGTTTGTAATCCATTAGATGTACTACGTAACACGTTAGTTCATAAAATGGTACGTAATATGCTTACAAAAGAAAGAACGTCATGTTTCAATAAATTGTCACATAAAGTTTATATCATCAAAAATGTTACTTGTTCAATGATTACAATCGATTAATCACCGTTAGCAAACGATTTCATATGATGACATTTAGCTCTATCTATACTTGTGTGGAGTTAGTCTATCATCTATGGACACTGAAAGCTTACGCATTGCTAATCACAAACTATTCAGTACTAACCACCATTTTCAACGTTACTTCTACTTGCTTTCTATATGTTTATATCACCTTGTTGTTCTTTCTAACTCATTTTCTTGCTGTTAATTAAACTTTGAAATTGAAATTGTTATGAGCTCTCAATTCATAGGCCCTCAAACAAAATCCTTGTACTGGTTTTTTTTTTTTTGCTGAGAAAAATCCTTGTACTGGTCACCAAACCATGAGAGGGAGAATTCGACACCAACCGAAAGTGGCGCCAAAATTTGACCCTTAAGTACCAATTAACGGTGATGTGCGATGTGACCACTCCAGGGGATGATGCCACGTATGCTAATGGGGTATATTTTGTTTTACTATTTTCACGCAAAATTTTATAGAACAAGGAGATGAATCTCAAAGTATTTATTAAAGATTATTGGTAATTGTCAACGGGAAATAATTATAGCAGTATAAGATTGAAGGTAGGGATACCTAACCCATGTTATTGAATAAGACAATCATATCTTAAACTTTGTAAATCATATCTTAATACTCTCTTGGTGAAGGCAATTTTGAATTTACACATATTTGGATTAATCGGTAATGCGATTGCTTAAATTTTGATTGACAATTTGATATCTTGTGTTTAAATCATAGTTTTGTAATTACCTGGTGTGGTAAGGTTAGTTGAACTTGTTAGTGTGAAACCTTATCTATAGAGTTCGAGTTTTCAACTCTCATCAATGCGTGATCAACATGTTTAAAAGACATATGAGTCCGTGACCATAGATCCTTATTTATGATTTCAGCAGATTGATTTACCTTGGACTGTTGCACAAAATGTATTTCTAAATAATTGCTCCATGGTCAAAATACTTCATGGATAGGTGTTAAATAGTTTGTCACTAAAGAGCTCATCTGCGCTCCGCTGAGAGAGAGAGAGAGAGTTTTGTAAATAACCAAAATCGGAAGGCATACCGGTAATTGAGCTAACCACTTAGATTGAATGGTAGTTTTGTAAATAAAATAAAAACAAAGACACATCCGTAATTTTTGAAAATATGAACAGTCTAAAGCAGCTCACTGTGAAATAGATGATTGTAATTGACGAAATTTTTACCCCATTTTAACTGCGGTAATTTAAATTTTAATCAAACGAGGACTCGTGTCAGCGTATGATTGCCTTAAGCTTTTACACCGGTCCGCGATATCTCGCCAAAAACCGCAAACAAGGAATTCTTTTTTCTTTTTTCTTTTTTAAAAAAACGAAATTGAAAAATCGATAAAGAAGGACGAGAAGAGAGAAAAAGGATATAAAAGAGGGCCTCCGCGAAACCTTAAACAAAATCTCGCGATAAAATTAAAATCTGCTCGGCTGCTGCCACCTCCGTCTCTATTCCAATCTTCGCTGTAAGTCTCACTCAAATTTCTCGTTTCTCTTTTCTTCTTAATTCTCCGATTTCAATTTTCCTTTTACTATTCTTTTTCCTTGAGAAAATTCAATATTCGGGTACTTGAATTCTGGGTTTGGTTAATCACCTTCTCCAGAAATAACATGAATCTGGGTTCTTCAAGTTTGTATCTTTTATGTGAAAAATTGTTGAAGGAAGCTGAGCTAATAAGATCATGAATTGGAACCAATTTGGAACATTTAACTAATTCGGTGAAAAATAAAATAAAATATGGGTTTGGATGGTAATGAGGATTCAACTGTTTTAGAGGGTTAATTAGTTTAGAGGGCATTAAAGATTGAAAATTTGGATGTTGGATTCAGAATGAGGAATAGTAGAAGCTAAAAGTTGTAATCAGCATTTTGCTTCTGAATTGGGATTCCGTTTCATCCTAAAGGACATGTCATATAAGCTTTAGCACATGTATAAGTTCAATACAGACATAATGATCAACTACTTGGTGTTGAATTTAGCTTCCCCTCTATGTAGGTTTGTTAATCTGTTACCTTTTTCCCAAATTAATTTTCGTTGCAGTTAGTATTATCTTGCATTGGTTTTACATCTATCAACCTTACATGAATAATGTTTTGATGTGAGATCATGTAGAGAGTATTAGCATATAATCGAACTGGTTTTGTGCATGTAGCTAGCATGGTTCGAGAGAAAGATATTTGTTGGGAATATGCGGAGAAACTAGATGGTAACAAGGTGAAGTGCAAGTTCTGCCAGAGAGTTCTGAATGGGGGAATCAGTAGATTGAAGCATCATCTGTCTCGGCTTCCAAGTAAGGGTGTAAATCCGTGTAGCAAAGTAAGGGATGATGTTACTGATAAGGTGAGGACTATCATAGCATCCAAGGAGGAGGTGAAGGAAACATCTAGCAGTGGTAAAAAGCAAAAGTTTGTCGAAGTTAAATCTCCTCCTGTAAATGTCTCTCCGGTTAAAGCTCTCATGTCTATGGAGACGCCTTCTCCAATTCAGAAGGTTTATCCTAATGTCACTCCAATGGCCCCTTCGTCCATGAATAACCAGGAGAATGCAGAGAGAAGCATTGCTTTGTTCTTTTTGGAGAACAAGATTGACTTCAGTATAGCTCGTACTTCATCCTATCAGCTAATGATCGATGCCATTACAAAGTGTGGTCCTGGATTTACAGGCCCGTCTGCAGAAACTCTGAAGACTACATGGCTGGAAAGGGTTAAGACTGAAATGAGTCTACAATCTAAAGATATTGAAAAGGAGTGGACTACTACAGGTTGCACTATCATTGCTGACACATGGACCGACAATAAGTCGAGAGCTTTGATCAACTTCTTGGTTTCATCACCCTCGCGTACCTTTTTCCACAAGTCTGTGGATGCATCTGCATATTTCAAGAACACAAAATGCCTTGCTGAGTTATTTGATTCGGTCATACAAGATTTTGGCCCAGAAAATGTTGTGCAGATAATCATGGATAGTCGCTTTAACTATACTGGGGTTGCAAACCATATCCTTACGAATTATACAACCATTTTCGTGTCTCCTTGTGCCTCTCAGTGTTTGAATCTTATTTTAGAGGAGTTCTCCAAGGTAGATTGGGTGAACAGGTGCTTCCTACAAGCACAAACCATCTCGAAATTCATATACAACAATGCCTCAATGCTCGATCTGATGAAAAGGTTGACCGGAGGTCAGGACCTCATTAGAACAGGCATCACCAAGTCTGTGTCCAGCTTCCTCTCATTGCAAACCATTTTGAAGCAAAGATCAAGGCTGAAGCACATGTTCAACAGCCCCGAGTTCTGCACTAACTCCTCTTATGCAAATAAAACACAGAGCATTTCATGTATTTCCATTATAGAGGACAATGATTTCTGGAGGGCAGCAGAAGAGAGTGTGGCCATCTCGGAGCCATTTCTCAAAGTGTTGAGGGAAGTATCTGGAGGGAAACCTGCTGTAGGTTCTATATATGAGCTAATGACCCAGGCTAAGGAATCCATAAGAACATACTACATTATGGATGAGAACAAGTGCAAGGTATTTTTAGATATAGTTGATAGAAAATGGCGGGATCAGCTCCATTCTCCTCTACATGCAGCAGCAGCGTTTTTGAACCCCAGCATCCAATACAATCCAGAAATCAAGTTCCTCACATCTATAAAGGAGGACTTCTTTAAAGTTCTGGAGAAGCTACTGCCTTCGCCTGAAATGAGACGCGACATCACGAATCAGATATTTACATTTACAAAGGCAACTGGGATGTTTGGTTGTAGCCTAGCAATGGAAGCAAGAGATTTAGTTTCACCTGGTGAGTAATAGGAATATTTATACAAGGACATGTTGTCATTGTTGTGCTTGTGTGCGTCTTGACTTGTTTACTTCATTGCAGGGCTTTGGTGGGAACAATATGGCGATTCTGCACCAGTGTTGCAACGAGTTGCCATCAGAATACTGAGTCAAGTTTGCAGCACTTTCACATTCGAGAAGCATTGGAGCGCATTCCAGCAAATTCACTCCGAGAAGCGCAATAAGATCGACAGAGAGACACTGAATGACCTTGTCTACATAAACTACAACCTCAAGTTATCAAAGCAAACGAGAAACAAGAGCGTAGAAGCTGATCCTATTCTGTTTGATGATATTGACATGACTTCCGAGTGGGTGGAGGAGAGCGACAGTCCAAGCCCGACTCAGTGGATTGATCGGTTTGGTTCTGCTCTGGATGGGAGTGACTTGAATACAAGACAGTTCAATGCTGCCATATTTGGTTCAAATGACCACATATTCGGTTTATGATCCTGAAAATCATTTCAGCAACTGTTAAAACATTCATGTTGTATTTACCTTGTAAAAATAGGGTATTCTCTAGCTCTCTGTGTATAGGTTACCCTCTTTTGGAATTTAGGGTTGAGTAGTCCTCTTGAACATCAAATTAGCATGCAACAGGCTTTCATTGTAGTCTGTTCACTAAATTATATCATTTCACTGATGAATGATTTTTCGACTCCTCTCTTCTAAATAATATCTTAGAAATTTTTGATAAAGCAGTACATGGTTCACATCCAAAACCAATTGGCAATGGGTGAAGTTGCTCAAACCCTTATAAACCCACAGACAATGTCTCATATTCACTGATATGAGATTGGTATCTTAACAATTTCTACAATATAATTTAGTAATTTTTTATGATATAATAAAATTTCTACTATATAATTCAGTAGAATTTTCGATAACCTTTCACGGTTGTTTTACAAAATACCTGCATTATAGTTTAGTCTATGATATAACGATCTATAATATATATTTTTTTATATTTTTTTATCAGGAGAATAACTTCACTAATGATAAAACGGTTACAATAAGTTTTACTGTTGTAAGTTACACTCTTGTTATTCAACGACACGTCGTTCTAGAAGCAAAGTGTGTCGTTCTGAATAAAACGCGCTCACGTCTCTACGCGCCTTCTTCAAGTCTTTCACTTTTTCTTCACCAAAATCACTTCTCCGTCGAAAATCGAAAACCCTTTTCTCCGTCGTCTCTCCGATTACGTCACCAATTTTCCGATCAATGGACTACGATTACCGGAAAACCTCATCCTACGGCGCACAGATCCCTCCTTACCGCCCCGCCGCGACTTCACAGCCGATGTACGGGCCTCCACAGCCGTCGTCGTCGTTGTACCCCAGGGTCGGCCAACAAGGTCAAGCGCCGCTCAATCCTCCGTATCACGGCGGCGGAGGTCACCGTCCTGTTCCTCACCACCAGACCGCAACCGCTTCAGCTCCTTCTACCTGTAAGTCTGAATCTTGGTTCGTTTATTCCGAATTGATTGAAATTTGTGTTGATTTAGGGTTTCGGATTTGTGCAAATTTCTGAGATTTGTGTTGATTGAATTGCAGCGGGATTGGGCATTCGTGTTGCGATCAAACCAGAGTATCGGATCACTCCTCCGGTAAGCTTTGAAGTTTCGATTTCATTTTGTTCTTGAAATTTGTGTGTGTATAAATTCGATTGCTGTTCATGATTGAGTAGATTAGTAACGAAGAAATTTCATTTTGTTTTCGAAGGTCATATTTTTGCATTATTTTGTTGAGGTGTTAGTTACTTGAGAATAATGTCTGATATGATTTGGTTGGTGTTTGTTTTAGCCTCAATTGTCGACGCAAGTCGGAGACATTCCCCGAAGCAATTTCCAATTTGACTTTGATTTCGAGAGGAAAGTCTTGGCCGAAGCAGAGAAGGAAACCCCGAATTGGAGCAAGCTCGGGCTGGACAACCTTCCGCCGCCTAAGGCTGCCGAGGCGCCACCTTCTTCTTCTTCTTCTTCTTCTTCTTCTTCTTCGTCTACCTCGGTATGACATTTGTTAATGAAGATGTTTATCATATTGAAGAGGATGTTTCTTGGCGGATATGCATTTGGATATTGAATTTGAGTGGATGTTGTTGCTATTGTAGGGTTCTATTGGTAACCCCATCGTGAGGAAGTATGTCGATTTGGGGCTCAGCAGAAATGTAGTACCTCGTGCAGTTGCTACGTATGGAGACAATCCTGAGAAGGTTTTTATTTTTCTTGAGCTCTTTGACCGTGCGTTAAGGTCGATTGTCACCACCAAGTACTGGGGTGATGGTGGTAGTTATCATGATACATTGATACATATGTTTATAACTGAATGAATGCTTTTCTTTTTGCTCTCCAGGTTCGGGAATTTGTCAATGGGTTCAACCATTTACATGAGATGGGGTTTCCTTCAGACAGTGTTGCTGATGCCCTTCTCATGTATGATAATGACAAGGAGAAGGCACTGGCCTATCTAATAAACAGTTCGTCATAAGGCGGTGTAATGCAGAATTTGTTTTCTGTTTTACTCCTGTTATCGTTGTCTACTCTGATTGTAAAGAATTGCTCTTGGACTTCACATATGATAGTCGCCATAATTCTGTCTTAATTTCTAGGTTTGCCATGTTGTGGTGGTGCACACTCCTGTCTTAATTCTGTAATTGGCCAACTCCCATATAATCTTCTACGTTTTAGATAAACATGTCTGAATGTACTAGTTCTAGACCTGTGCTTTCGTTTATTTTGGGGAATGTTAAACTCTGGTGTTTCTTCTGTAGTTTCTCGTTTGGACTGGTCTTATGGCCTGTACTTAGTGAAGAGGAGGAGCGAGAATTCTGTGTTTTTGTTTCACCGTCTCATGAAATCATACATGACTTGACGAAAAAAGATGATTTTCACAATTTCTTTTTACTTTACCAAAAAGGTCCATTAATGGTAATTAGTTTAGGTATTCCAGCATCAGTGACTCAGTAAATTGGCCAAGGGATTCCTCAAAAGGAAGAGGAACTTGGGTCAGAAAGAGGAATCAAGTACCATTCTTGTCCATCATTCCGGCAAGACATATTTTTGAAGGAACCAAAATTTTGTATTGCTTTGAACAAAGAATAACCCCAGAAGAGTTTTAACATGATACAAAAGAACTGTGATTTTGTTGCAATAAGAACACCCTCTATTACACTAAAATTTGTGCAACTAAACTTATAAAGCTATACCGACTGCCTTCTGTAGGCACGGTTTGTGGAAATCCCATCCTTCCTATCTGCAGTGTACTATAATGGGAGGCAAGCTACTTCATCCGATGGGCAAGACACTTGGGATAAATTCTCATTCAGGCGTATGATATTTCCCTAAGCTTCAAACTCTACATCGTGCAGGCTTCAAAGAGATGTAATCCAACGTCTTTTAAACCATCACTCTACATTTGGTTTAACTTCTATCCATGATCTCGAAGCAAACGAAATCATACACCAGCACAAACGGCTCCTGTGACAGAAAAAAGCACCTTAAGAAGTAAATCAACTGAATTGGAGCAGGGCTGGCACCAAATTTTATATAGAATTTTTTCTGCACATGTGTGTGTGAGGAGACAGACAAAGACAGAGACAGACCTCCCTTCCAAGAGGAGCAGCAAAACTTGGCGTCACTAAGATGTTTAACATCAAGCCCAATAAACCAAGATCCAACACTGACATCATCATGGGCGTAGGTACGGAGAATATCTCTGCAGAATAACTCACCAGAATTCAAGTTAGTGCTATGCATAGTTATAAATGAAGGAATCAGTTTATCAGAAAGAATTTAGACCAAAAAAAGTTTAGCAGAAGGAAGACTCACTTATTTATTGAAATAAATTTGGCCAGAGCTTCAGAAATGACATACATCTCACCCGAAGCATGGCGAAAATATCTGTTGGATGCAGAAACATAAAATTCAGTATAACATCTTCAAGATTAGACATGAAATGCATGACTGTATTTCTGTGACTCATACCATTAGATTAGGCATATTTTATGTCAAGATGTGATAATTATATGTAGTTGGCAGGATATCCGAAGATTTAACAAAACAAGAGTGGTTCCTGAACTTGATGAAGTTTTGTTGGTTGTTCTTGCTATGTGTATAGAAATTAGAATGGAATACATGTGCATAAACCTCCAAGAGCTTGCATATCTCATGAAGCTAGTAAAATAAAACCCTTTACCCAGCAATTGTACTTGGACAATAAGTACTGTATGTGTAATATTTTCGAACTGATACATGGGATGTTCTACTCAACAAGACGTAACATACAACCTATAGATTCTGTTTATGAATTTCAGTCCCTCCCATTTGTTAAACACTTGATTATAGTACTTTACTTCTTTGATAAGAAGTTAAAAGTAACCAGCATGTAATATCCTTTCAATTAAATGATGAAATAAGTTGAAATACAACTTACGATTTTTTATCACCAAACTTCCACCATTCTGGTTCATACCAATTTTGACTCCTGTCAAACACCAGCAAGCAGGAATATGAGACATGAAATGATCATAAAATTCTTATGTGTGTTAATACTTGTTTCTGAAGTTTTAAACTACACTCACGGCTCAGAGAAAACTTCGCCTGATTTCATGCACCCAATATAAATACGAGGCTTGTCTAAATGAGTTGCAAGTGTAGCTCCTAGAACATCTGTGCAGAACAAAAAAAAGAAGAAGATATATTATAAGAGAACTATTACACACAATATTTTCTCGATAGAAAAAGAAGGGTGTTTTCCAATCTACTTTCCAAGAAATCATACCAAATAAACATGGTAAATACATTGAATAATAGAATACTAGCTAATATAAGGGAGGGGGTTAACCATTGTGAGGAAGCAGAGCTAGTAGCCTAGTCTAGAAACAAATTGGATTATCCAGCTGGACATGAAGTATCATGAAAATGCCTATTGCAAAATGAGTCACTGTAATACTGACCAATATTTACATAAACATCATCATTGACTTTGGCATAAAACTCAGCATCCCATTTATCAGCAACATGAGCGAAGAACAGTTTAGCCTTCTGTGAGACCCCTTCAGGTGCCTCCAGATGGGTATCCTGCCAACAGTGGGGTGAAGTTGATCAGCTTTTTTATTTTTATTTTTTAAATATTTTATTTATAACTCACACATCCTACATATGTAGGTGAGGTTTGAACCCGTAACTTCAAAGTTATCAGTTACACACCTTAACCAACCAAGCCACAACTCAAAGTTGTTAGTTGATCAGCTCACTGACAATAGTCTACCATATATTTTTCGCACAGCTCCAAATTATAGAGATTAAGTTTTATTTGATGCAATCACACCTAAAACGTACAAGAATAAGGAAGTCTTTGGTCTGCCTGTTTTCATTGTCAATGGTTATGTCCAAACTGTCACCGTGATTTGCACTGCAAGACAACATATTAACAGACAAGGGATCTAAATCATAATGGCTTTAGCATGGAGCATGAGTGAATAAAGGGAATACGATGAAATGAGAACCTTCGTCCAATAACAAATCTTGCAATTATTCCCTTCCGGTCCTCCATATGTTTCAAAGCAGAACCTACAAAAATGAACATGTAGACTTTACAAACCTCCAAAAAGTCATAACTTTTGGTATGCTTACTACCGTAACACATTCAGAAAAAAAATATATATATATTTCACAACATTCCAGGTGACTGATCATCCAAGAAACTCAAGATTAGTACATTACCAATTCCCATCCACGCCTTACGAATTGCATCTCTATTGTTCTTACGACCAAACTTTGTGAAAATTCCAATCACCAACAGTGGCCTGGTTCCATTTTTCAGTGTCGAACGCTGTACACTAAAAACCTCTTGTTTGGCTGCAGCCAACTCTGTCTCAACTGCTGATAACTTCTTATGTTGTTCCCTTACAAAGAAACTTCCATAATCAGAACCATACATGTATACCTAAACTATGGACTCATAAAACTCAACCACAAATCATCAATTCACACTGGAGAATAAATGACCACCATCTTACCTGCAAGCTATGATTTTCAATGTATCATCCACTGATATGACAGATCCCCCCTAAAACAACAAGAAAAAAATAATCACTTCAACTTCATTGATCCTGAGTAATTCACTTATCTATGCAATTCTACATCAACATTTAAACATGAACAAGACTTTGTATGAGTACTACATCAGGAGCCAGCATTCAATCAATATTGCAGCTTTCTCTACATAGGAAAAAAATAAAAAATATCAACAAATATCCAACAAGAGTATCTTTCACACAACCATCAAAGCTGTTTCGGAAATATAACACTCAATCAAACTAGTTCCCTGTGAAGACAGCAACCTTATATATGCCTCCACTTGGTTGAGATTCATAAGCTTGTACCCTTTACAGTTTCACATCTTCTACACCAACAACTCCCTCATCAAAGATCTATGACTTATTTGTTTTGTTGGGTTCAAATTATAGCAAGATGCACAAACAGAGCCCTAAGGAAACTACTGTCTGTGGAAAATCCATAAACTATAACACCAAGCAGAGCCTAACCACACCATCTAGTCAAGCCGGTCCTTCTGCGACCACATTCTACTCAATAAAAATCAACCAATCCAATTTGCAGTAAAAACTCAACAAACTGTATGCAAAACCCACCATCAACTTTAAACTGAGCACAAACCTCATTATGAAAATGTACACTAAACCCACTAATTACACTACAGAGACAACCCAAATATGAATGTGATTAAAGATTTCATCTTTTTTCATTGCACATGAACCTTAAAATCCACCAAAAACTGAATTCCAAATACAAAACCAAGAAATGCACACCTGCCCAGTAATCCTATCAAGCTCTTTGATCAAATAAACCCTGTTCTCCGAATCCTGCCACAACCTGCATCCAACCCCAAAACTCAAAACCCTGTTTTCCAATTTGGGATTAATCAAAATCTGAAATTTAAGAGACCAAACAGAACCAACCTTCCGGCGACGTAGATTGATGCGAAGGTGGCGAACATTGAGACCAGCAGAGTCGGAATCCGTGACCGGAAAACATGGCCGGAGACACGTGGAGCCTTGCTGTGCATTCTTTCTCTCTGAAACTTGAATGTGTTATCAATCTGATTCCGATTTGGGTCTTGCCCAAAACTTCAAAAGATCGAAACTTTGAAATGGTGGAGTAGTGCACAATGGTGGGTATCGAATGAAGTCCGAAACGGATCTAGGGTTTTGACTGGGATTTGGGATTTCAGTGTCGGAGAAAGACGACTGAGACTGAGAAATGTTGGAGGGTGCTCTGTTTAAGTCGTTATAAAAAGGTTGGTACTTGCTGATGAGTTGGTCACTATTTTTTTAAACGAACTATTAAATATTGTGTGTACATTTAGGTGATAAACAAAATTAGTTTGATACAAAGGTAGACTACACCAAAACTAGTCCATCAATTTATTGTGTCAATCTACGTACGTATGTGTAGTGAACAAATCAATTTCATTCTTTTGGGTAGGACAATGATAGGAATAATGATAAGGGTGTGACATATGGGTTTGTTCACTAGCTGCTGATTGTTTCTAGTCTATTGCAGCACAATCTCTGACTTGTGTTACTTGCTGATTGTTTCTAGTCTATTGCGGCACAATATCTGACTTGTGTTACTTGTTAGAAACAAATACTTTCAAGACTGAGAAATGTTGCATGAGTGAACTACCATGTAACCTAACTTGGTCCCACAAATCTTGCATGAGTAAACTACCCAGGCGCCATTGCCCTAGAGAATCAGATACCAAGATAACAAGTGAAAAAATTGCGCAGACTGCAGAATTGATCGCTTGTGCACTACAGATTCCTGAAGGAGATTCTTATATATTCACTCATTTTGATCTTAGAGAATAGAGAGATTTAGGTCAAGTCCATAGATGAGAAAATCTCCTAGATTGCATATTAAGGCATCAAAGAATATCATACATAACAAAAGGATGACGACGATCTTTCGGTGGCGGTGCAACTGCGTGTAGCATTTTGGCACAGCTCACTATGACTTTGGCTCTCAATGGTCGACAGACTAAGATGCCGACGTGAACATGTGATCTGTAATAGGGACATGGCCGGGCCAGAAGTAATTAGTAGTATGTACAAGAAGAAACAATCACCCTTATTTGGTGGGTGATTTAATTTGATTGAATACGAAAGGTATCAAACTCGATCGTTCAGTGTCATAGATGGACTTCAAGTCTTCAGCTACCATATTGAAGAACATGTACCACATGAACCAATCGATGCGGGTCCAAATTGTTGTGGTTTCCAATTGATCCAGGATGACGTTCAATCTGTTGTCATTGGTTTTTGGTAGTTTGTAACTTGTATATATATGTGCTCAGTTGATTCTTTACTCAACTGCCAGTATATGAAGGAAGATAGATCATGCTGAGGCTACCATTCTATGGCTGAAAGCAAATGATCGAGCCTGAGCCCTGAGGTCTATACGGCTCTCCCCGATTGGAATATAAGAACAAACACCAGTAAAATGACAAAGCAGAATGTTATATTTTCAAGGAAAAGCAAGACAAATTCAACCATGGCCGTTGAGTTTTCATCATAGAATACTAATGCTTGCATCTGCATGTTTAAGTTGTTTTCTGTTTCGGGTGGTGCAGTTGGCCGCCCCTTGCTATATAATATGACGATGACATATCGTACGTACGTTCATCTTTACTGTTTTGGGTAGGACAATGATATGAAATTACGGAGATTTATATTATTAGATTAAATGATACTATATATTATATGTATTCAAAATATTAATATTTTTAAATCAAGAAACATTATACTTATTAGTTCATAATTGCATATGACACGTTAAAAAGGAAAATAAAAAAGAGGTTATGCTCCGATATTTAGAGCAATGATAAACTTTTGGGACACCCTAAAAAGGAAAATAAAAGGGAGGTTTTATTTTCTAAATGATTTTGCACCACATCACATGAGAGTATCTTTAGTACACGGCGTGTATCTTCACATACATACATGGATGATCAGGATTAGAAGAAATAATATAGAAACATGATGGTCAAACATATGAATTGTTATGAACGGTTAAGATTGTGTCGTATAAATACACGTTGTGCATACAAGAATTTCCAACATCACAGTTTGCAGGTAGCTAGGGACATGATTTGCATGATTTGAAGGCCATCGTTAAACGTGCGGGAGGTTGCCAATATTGAAGAGAAGATTGAGGTTGCCAATGTTGAAGAGAAGATTGAGGTTGCCAATATTGAAGAGAAGATAGAGAAAGAGAGAGAGATGTGAGCCATGACCCCATCTGACTCCGACTACAATCGTCTTCATCGCTTTCAACCTCGTCCTCTGTTTCAGTCGCCTCATATACTCTCACTCACTCACTCTGTTTTCCACAAGCAACGAAACAGAATCAAACTTCATCACCCTCAACCTTCATCTTCCTAAACATCGACACAAACCCAGAAAACACAAAAACAAGAGCAAAGATTAACACAGATTATACATTCTCTGTTTCAAAAGAAAGATTTGGTTGGAGAAGGCTACGTGTTTCTTGGGATTCCTGGTTAGTCCCACTCCCACACCCAATTTTTTATTACTGATTTCATCTTTATTATTATTATAAACTGTGTATGAAGTTGTTGATATTGCTTTGAATGCTTGGCCTCTGTCTTATTCATGCTGTTGTTTAATGGTGCTAAAACAAAAACGAGATCGTTTTCTTTCTCATTTTAAAAAAAATGAAAGAATCGCCGTATAGGGATTCTTCATTCATCTTCAACGTGTCTAATGTGGGGCTGCAGCTTATATTATATATTATAAACTTGCTTGTCTCTGTTTCTTTCTTTCACATTCATAGTATGGTTGAATGTTGAAGCTATTGCTCTGAGTGATGATTGGTTTGTAGGATCATAGTTGCTTCTGTTTTCCTTTGTTTCAAGTTTTGAACTACCTGGGCTTCTTGTTCTTATTCAGGTACATATACCCTTTATTATGTTTCAGCCGATTTTGTTACAAAGATAATGTCTTTATGCTTTTTGGGTTATTATTGTTGTGAACTTGTGATAATGAAGCTGGCTTTTGTGCTTCATCTGTAAATTTCATTGATGTTTTATGATAAAGGTAGGGTATCCCTAAAGGTAATGTCTTTTATGCTTTTTGAGTTCTTTGGTTATTATATATTTGTGAAGGCAGATTTTCTTATTTGTTCTTCTTCTTGAATTGTATGATTTCTTACAGAAGTAGAAGGATGATGGAGGATTTGTGGGTTCTGTATTGTGGGGAATCTGCTCCTTCCAATTTTGACTTTCTAGGCCATCCTTCTTCATGCACCAATCACTTGTTGATAATTTGCTTGGACATAATTCTGTTAGCAATGCTTTTGTTCACTATGTTTCACAAGTCATCAACATCGAAATCAGCTCACATTCCAGCCCGGTATCGAGGCTTTTCGAGTTTCCAAATAGTGTCTGCAATTTTCAATGGCTGTCTTGGAGTTGTGTACTTTAGCTTGGGAACCTGGATTTTAGTACAGAAGCTTAGGGGTTCAGGATCCGCTTTGCCCTTAAATTGGTGGTTACTTGCTTTGTTTCAAGGGTTAACATGGCTATTGGTGAGTTTGAGTCTAAGCATCAGGGGTAAACAACTTCCAAGGCAACCTTCAAGACTGTTGTCTATCCTGGCATTCCTGTTTTCTGGAATTGTCTGCGCTCTATCACTCTTCGCGGCCATTTTTGGGGAAGAAATATCTGTGAAGATAGTTCTAGATATGCTATCTTTTCCAGGAGCAGCATTGTTGCTGTTATGTGTTTATAAGGGTTATACACATGAAGAGGGCGATGATGAGAGCCTCAATGGAAATGACCTTTTTACTCCTCTTTTTAATGGCGAGTCCAATGTCACTAGTAAAGGTGAAGATCATGTTACCCCATTTGCCAAAGCTGGATTCTTCAGCAAAATGTCACTTTGGTGGCTGAATTCATTGATGAAGAAGGGTAGGGAGAAAACTCTTGAGGATGAAGACATACCAAAGCTGCGTGAGGAAGATCAAGCAGAAAGCTGTTATCTGCTATACTTGGAGCAACTGAGCAAGCAGAAAGAAATTGATCCGTCTTCCCAACCATCAGTGTTAAAGACGATAATCATATGCCACTGGAAGGAGATCTTACTATCTGGCTTCTTTGCTTTACTTAAGATAGTCACTCTCTCTGCTGGTCCTTTGCTTCTCAATGCCTTTATTTTGGTTGCTGAGGGAAAGGAAAGTTTCAAATATGAAGGTTATGTGTTAGCCATAACACTTTTCCTTTCAAAGACCATGGAATCTTTATCACAAAGGCAATGGTACTTAAGATGCAGGCTTATTGGTTTGAAAATTAGGTCTTTGCTCACAGCAGCCATTTACAAGAAGCAATTGAGATTATCTAATGCTGCTAAGTTGACACACTCAGGTGGTGAGATTATGAATTATGTTACAGTGGATGCTTATAGGATTGGAGAGTTTCCATTTTGGTTCCATCAGACTTGGACAACTAGCCTCCAGCTCTGTTTCTCTTTGGTAATTCTTTTCCGTGCAGTTGGCCTAGCCACATTCGCATCATTGGTGGTCATAGTTTTGACTGTTGTTTGCAATGCTCCACTTGCTAAGTTACAACATAAGTTTCAAAGTAAGCTTATGGTGGCACAAGATGAAAGACTCAAGGCATGTTCTGAAGCTCTTATAAACATGAAGGTACTAAAACTGTATGCATGGGAAACCCATTTCAAGAAGGCAATAGAGAAAATGAGGAAGGAGGAGCATAAATGGTTATCTGCTGTACAGCTGAGGAAAGCATATAACACCTATCTCTTTTGGTCATCTCCTGTTTTGGTTTCTGCTGCAACATTTGGGGCATGCTATTTTCTCGGAATTCCATTGCATGCAAACAATGTCTTCACTTTCGTTGCAACTTTGCGCCTTGTTCAGGAACCTATTCGATCTATACCTGAGGTTATTGGGGTTGTCATTCAAGCCAAGGTTGCTTTTGAGCGTATTGTGAAATTCCTTGAGGCACCAGAGCTGCACACTTTAAATGTCAGGAAGTGCAACATGAAGAATGTAGCACATTCCATTGTTATCAAGTCAGCTAGTTTCTCATGGGAAGAGAACTTATCAAAGGCCACACTGAGAAATATAAATCTAGAGGTTAGCCTTGGTCAGAAGGTGGCTATATGCGGAGAAGTTGGCTCAGGAAAATCAAGCCTCCTAGCTGCAATTCTTGGGGAAATTCCAAATGTTCAAGGAAATGTAAGTTGCTATATATCTTTCCCTTTGCAATTCTGAGAGGATTTGTATTCTATTATCACAGTGACATGTCTTAATGTAGTCAATCTATAACTTATTATCTTGAAATTTACATTGTAAAGTACTCTATTGACTTTCAGATTCAAGTTTTTGGGAAGATTGCCTATGTTTCTCAAACGGCATGGATCCAGACGGGGAGAATACAGGAGAATATTCTATTTGGTTCTGCTATGGATAGTGAACGATACCGAGAAACGATTGAGAGATGTTCACTTGTCAAGGACCTTGAGCTACTTCCCTATGGTGATCTTACTGAAATAGGGGAGAGAGGGGTCAATCTCAGTGGTGGTCAGAAGCAGCGGATTCAACTTGCTCGTGCTCTCTATCAGAATGCTGACATATATCTCTTGGATGATCCATTTAGTGCTGTTGACGCACATACTGCTACTAACCTGTTTAATGTAACTACACCTTGCCACTTTCCCATTTCATTAATTGCTTCTTGCTTTTACAGATAGCTAACTTGTATATTGGCAGGAATATGTTATGGAAGCACTTTCAGGGAAGACAGTCTTACTTGTGACCCATCAAGTTGATTTTCTGCCTGCATTTGATTCGGTGTTGGTTAGTCTAATTTCTATTACAGGCTATTTTTCTCTAAAATCTTTTACTCTTATGCTTGAATCAATTCAGTTCAAATTTACTTATCATCAAAGGCTAGCCATTATCATTGTGTGTTTAATATGTCGAAGATTGGACCAAGACAATAAATTCATGTTAATTGTTGTTGACAGTTGATGTTAGATGGTGAAATCCTTCAAGCAGCTCCTTATTATCAGTTATTGGAATCGAGCCAGGAATTTCAGGACCTTGTCAATGCACACAAGGAAACTGCTGGTTCTGAAAGGCTTTCAGATGTCCCTTCTGCCCAAAATTCTGTAACACCGTCCAGAGAGATTAGGAAGGCTTATGTAGAGAAGCAAATATTGAAAGGAAATAAAGGTGACCAGTTGATTAAGATAGAAGAGAGAGAAACAGGCGACACTGGTTTAAGGCCTTACAAACAGTATCTGAAACAAAACAAAGGGGTGTTCTACTTCTCAGCCGCTGTTCTTTTACACCTGACGTTTGTTATTAGTCAGATAGCACAGAACTCTTGGATGGCTGCTAATGTTGATAATCCTAATGTTAGCTCATTGCAATTGATAGTGGTTTACCTGTCAATTGGATTTTCAGCAACATTTATTTTGCTGTTTAGATCTCTGCTAACAGTTGTTTTGGGACTTGAGGCATCAAAATCATTGTTTTCTCAGCTACTAAACTCTCTATTTCGTGCACCAATGTCTTTCTATGACTCAACACCTCTGGGAAGGATACTTAGTCGGGTATGCAATTTAACTAGAAATCTGTACTTATAGACTGAGGACTTTAGAGGACCTAATTGTTTTATGTACTGCATTTCTATTGTTTAGGTTTCAGCTGATCTAAGTATCATAGATCTTGATATCCCATTCAACCTTGTCTTTGCTTGTGGAGCTACTATAAATGCTTACTCCAATCTTGGAGTACTAGCAGTTGTTACATGGCAAGTCCTGTTTGTTTCGATACCAATGGTCTTTGTGGCAATTCAGCTACAGGTAATTCTATTTGAGCTTCTTTTAGATCTGATTGGAATATGAAGTTGAATGATCACAGCAAGTTCTTTTGCATGGAAGCTTCTTTATTTGACACAGCATAGCATGTCTTCCTTTCAGAAATATTATTTTTCCACTGCAAAGGAGTTGATGAGGATCAATGGAACAACTAAGTCTTTTGTAGCAAACCATCTAGCGGAGTCTGTATCAGGAGCCATTACAATAAGAGCTTTCAATGAAGAAGACCGCTTCTTGGCAAAGAATTTTCACCTCATTGACACAAATGCTAGCCCCTTTTTTCATAGTTTTGCAGCAAATGAGTGGTTGATTCAACGGTTAGAAATAATCTGCGCAGCAGTTCTTGCATCTGCAGCACTGTGTATGGTTTTGCTTCCAACCGGAACTTTTAGCTCTGGTGAGATACCCTAACTTTCTTCGGTAGCCAGTGACTGGACTTATTGTTTTCTATTCCCATACAAATAGCTACATTCTTATATAAATTGTTATATACCTGCAGGGTTTATTGGAATGGCGCTTTCTTATGGTCTTTCACTAAACATGGCATTGATCTATTCGATTCAATTCCAGTGCACCGTAGCAAATTACATAATATCTGTTGAAAGACTAAATCAGTACACTCATATACCAAGTGAAGCCCCTGAAGTTATAGAGGGAAACCGTCCACCTCCCAACTGGCCTGTTGTAGGTAAAGTGGAGATACAAAATTTGCAGGTACATAGTGGTTTCTTTAGTATTGAAATTAACCAAGGTTGTTGTTAAAGAAGGTCAATGAGAATATTTCATGTCAAAACAGATAAGATATAGGCCCGACACACCACTTGTTCTTCGAGGAATCAGTTGCATTTTTGAAGGAGGACACAAGATTGGTATTGTTGGTCGTACAGGCAGTGGGAAGTCTACTCTCATCGGTGCTTTATTTCGTCTGGTGGAGCCAGCTGGAGGGAAGATCATAGTCGATGGCATTGACATCTCTACTATAGGACTCCATGATCTGAGGTCAAGATTTGGAATAATACCTCAAGACCCTACTCTCTTTAATGGGACTGTTAGATACAATTTGGACCCCCTATATCAACATTCAGACCCTGAGATATGGGAGGTAGTACTCCAGTTCATTTTGCTTGTTTTCTGTAATGTTCCTTCTTGGTTGATTATTCTAATTAGAGAATTATCTTTGCATTTTAAGGTTCTTGGGAAGTGTCAGCTACGAGAGGCTGTTCAAGAAAAAGAAGGCGGCTTAGACTCTTTAGGTAACGTTTTGGTGTATCAGTTTTGCTTTTGAACTGTCATCAGCAATATTATGTCATGACCTGTTTGACTTTTCAGTTGTGGAAGATGGATCAAACTGGAGCATGGGGCAAAGGCAGTTGTTCTGTTTGGGCCGAGCTCTATTGAGAAGAAGTCGCGTATTGGTGCTTGATGAAGCAACTGCTTCCATTGACAATGCAACTGATATGATCTTACAGAAGACTATACGCACTGAATTTGCAGATTGTACTGTTATTACAGTAGCTCACAGGATACCGACTGTGATGGATTGCACAATGGTCCTTGCCATTAGTGACGGTGAGTTTCATTGGCTTAATGCACAGCTAAAGAAAAACCATGCATGTTTCTGTATGTATCACTGATAATGAAGGAAATGTTATGATTTGTTACAGGGAAAATAGTGGAGTATGATGAGCCAATGAACCTAATGAAAAGGGAAGGCTCACTATTCGGGCAGCTTGTCAAGGAATACTGGTCTCATCTCCAGTCTGCAGAAGCACATTGAACGTGACAATAGTTGCAATGTAGCCTTTCTGCTACGGTGACAACAGTTGCGCAGCAATTGCTAGATGAAGAAGTGAGGCAGGGAGGGTAATAGCAAGCAACCTGAGGAGTAGGAGATCATATTCGGAGTTCTTCATACGGGTATTCACTACCTTATTCCTACAATGCGATGAAAAATAATCGTGTACTTAGCATAGATCATTGCTATTTAGAAACTCAGATCTCTTGTCAGCTCATAATCAGTCACCACCAAAGAATGTAATAGTGTATCCACGATGTACTGTATTGTATGTATCAAGACCATGATGAAGAATGCAAAATGTAAAAGCAATTTCCAAACAAGATGTAGTCCTACAAATACATGTATCATGCCCCTTGATCCAAATAGAATAGAGATATCAGTTACAAGAGTGCGGTTTTACTCACCCCCTTATAACACAGCGATTCTTACTTCTTAGTCGGTTACTAATTATGTGAACTTATTTTCAAGCCTTGATATGATTCTAAGAGGAGAGAATTAATATGCCGACTTACAAATATGACAAGAAACAATTACGTGTGCCATGACGCCATATGTGATTCCGACCATGGAACATCATAATTTTCCAGCTTGTCCAAATCAGTTGCACACTAGAATCCAATCCCTTTATGACTCTAAAGCACCACACATTGCCACAAACTAACCCAGACCCTAATCACCAATCTTTGTCATGATATATGAACCCAATAACAACTCATTGTTTTGCATGAAGCCACAAACTGAGACCCTTTTCAACAATTTGACTTGATTTTGGAGAGCGTATTCGGCGCACCCGCGCACCCGGAAATTTAACGGTGAGATCACCGGGTGGAGCCGGACACGGGTGAGTGGACGCTGAGATTGGCTGTGCCTCACATGTTGGATGAGAAAATCCTCACACATCTCTAAAATCACAGAAAAGTTACTAGTAGTCCTCAATACGTATCTTCTTGATCAATACTAATATGGGAAACCAACTTCGTTGTCAAGCTGACTGAAACGTCAGTGGCATTTCTGGTAGTAAGCCAACCCGCTTATTCACCAGTTGCGTTTTACCAAGTTGTTTGATTCGTTTTGAGTTCTTGCTTTGTTTTTCTTCCTTGTTTAACTTCATGTTGCTGTAATTATTGGTACAGAACAAAACCAAGAGATTGATTTTGTACTATTTAAATGTCGACTGGATCTTAACTTATTAACACGCGTGTATTGTGCCACTTATTTTTTTATTTAAGTTGTTGATCTATGATTGCTTGTTTCTTCCTCATTTGTAGTATATGGTTGAATTTCTGAGCAGTTGAGCTGGTGAGGTCAGAGAGAGTTTGCTGATTGATGAACTGGGTGACATAATAGAATCATATAGTTTCTGCTGCTTTGTGTGGCTCAAGAGAAAAGAGGACCTTCTGTTCTCTTGGGCCAGTTCTCTTTGGTATGCTCTTTACATTTCTCTACTCATTATGATAAAAAAAAGATTTGTTCTTTGATGCTTTTTGGTTTTGGTTTTGATGAATCAAGCTTTATGGTTTCGGGGTTGTTTTGGTAGTTTTGAACTTGTCATGCAAATTTTCCTAGTTTAATTTCTTGTGTTGCATACTATGCAGTGTAAGAAGAGCAGTGGAGGTCTAGAGTAACTGAAAAGGACGATGGAGGATTTATGGACTCTGTTTTGTGGGGAATCTGGAGGATCAGAGAGTTTGGATTTTCAGTTTCTGGTTCATCCTTCTTCATGCATTAATCACGCGTTAATAATTTTCCTAGACATTGTTCTTCTTGTGGTACTCTTGTTCAGTATGTTTCTCAAGTCATCAAAATCAGTTCATGTTCCAGCACGATTTCAAGGGTTTTCTGGTTTGCAAATAGTCTCGACCATTTTCAATGGCGGTCTTGGATTTGTGTACTTGTGCTTGGGAGCCTGGATTCTAGAAGAGAGGCTGAGGAATACTCGGACTGCTTTGCCTTTGAATCGGTGGTTACTTGGTCTTTTTCAAGGCTTCACATGGTTGTTTTTGAGCTTAACTCTAAGCCTCAGGGTGAAGCAACTCCCAAGACAGCCTTCAAGACTGTTGTCCATCCTTGCATTTTTGTTCTCTGGAGTTGTCTTTGCTCTATCACTCTTTGCTGTCATTTTCGGAAATGAAATGTCAGTTAAGATGGTACTGGATATCCTGACTTTCCCAGGAGCAGCATTGTTGCTGCTATGTGTTTTCAAGGGGTATAAGTATGAAGAAGGTGATGAGATCATCAGTCACAATGGCCTTTATGCCCCTCTCAATGGTGAGTCCAATGGCATTAGTAAAGGTAATGATCATGCAACCCCATTCAGCAAAGCTGGTTTTTTCAGTAAAATGTCATTTTGGTGGTTAAATTCATTGATGAAAAGAGGTAGGGAGAAAACTTTGCAGGATGAAGATATACCGAAGTTGCGCAAGGAAGATCGCGCAGAAAGTTGTTATGGGAAGTTCTTGGATCAACTGAGCAAGCAGAAACAAATTGAGCCATCTTCCCAGCCATCAGTGTTAAAGATTATAATCCTATGCCACTGGAAAGAGATTTTACTATCTGGTTTCTTTGCTTTGTTGAAGATACTCACTATCTGTGCTGGTCCTTTGCTTCTTAATGCCTTCATTTTAGTTGCAGAGGGAAATGAAAGTTTCAAGCACGAAGGTTATCTGTTAGCTGGAGCACTTTTTGTGTCGAAAACCATTGAATCCTTGTCACAAAGGCAGTGGTACTTCAGGTGCAGGCTTATTGGTTTGAAAGTTAGGTCTTTGCTGACAGCAGCAATTTACAAAAAGCAATTGAGACTATCTAATGCTGCTAAGTTGACACACTCAGGTGGTGAGATTATGAATTATGTTACAGTGGATGCTTATAGAATTGGAGAGTTTCCATTCTGGTTCCATCAGACTTGGACTACTAGCATCCAGCTCTGTTTCTCTTTGGTAATTCTTTTCCGTGCAGTTGGCCTAGCTACATTTGCAGCCTTGGTGGTGATACTTCTGAGTGTCATTTGCAATGCTCCAGTTGCTAAGCTACAACATAAGTTCCAGAGTAAGCTTATGAAGGCACAAGATGAAAGGCTCAAGGCTATTTCTGAGGCTCTAGTGAATATGAAGGTCTTAAAGTTATATGCATGGGAAACACATTTCAAGAAGGCAATTGAAAAGTTAAGGAAGGAGGAGCACAAATGGTTATCTGCAATGCTGTTAAGAAGAGCATATAGTACTTATCTCTTTTGGTCAACTCCTGTTCTGGTCTCTACTGCAACATTTGGGGCATGCTATTTTCTTAAAATTCCACTACATGCAAACAATGTTTTCACTTTTATCTCAACTTTGAGACTTGTTCAGGACCCCATCCGAACCATACCTGATGTTTTTGCGGTTGTGATTCAAGCCAAGGTCGCATTTGGTCGTATTGTGAAATTCCTTGAGGCACCTGAGCTGCAACCTTCAAATGTCCGGAAGTGCAACATGCAGAATGTAGCTAACTCCATTGAAATTAAGTCAGCTAATTTTTCATGGGAAGAGAATGCAGCGAAGTCCATACTGAGAAATATAAATTTAGAGGTTAGACCAGGTGAAAAGGTGGCTATATGTGGTGAAGTCGGTTCTGGCAAATCAAGCCTTCTAGCTGCAATTCTTGGAGAAATTCCAACTGTGCAAGGAAATGTAAGTTGCTAGTTTTCTTTCCTGTGTTATTAGCATGTTAATCTTTCTAAATGGAGTCAATCTAGTTGTAAATTACTTGAAAAGAACAATTTACATTATATAACCTTAGCATTTTCATTATCGAATTTCAGATTCAAGTTTATGGGAAGATTGCCTATGTTTCTCAAACCGCATGGATCCAGTCAGGAACTATACAAGAAAATATTCTCTTCGGTTCTTGTATGGAGAGTGAACGATACCGAGAAACACTTGAGAGATGTTCACTTGTAAAGGACCTTGACCTACTGCCTTATGGCGATCTTACTGAAATAGGGGAGAGAGGGGTGAATCTAAGTGGAGGTCAGAAGCAGCGGATCCAACTTGCACGCGCACTCTATCAGGATGCTGATATTTATCTCTTGGATGACCCATTCAGTGCTGTTGATGCACATACAGCCACAAACTTATTTAATGTACATTTACTTTCCAAATTTGGGCTGAATCTTCTTTGATTTACTTCTTGCTTATACTGAAAGCTAACTTGTACATTGGCAGGAATATGTAATGGAAGCACTTTCAGGCAAGACAGTACTACTTGTGACCCATCAAGTTGATTTCCTGCCTGCATTTGATTTCGTTTTGGTTAGTTTTCTCTATTTCGATATCTTTAATGTACAAAACCAATATATTAATTGTTGGGGGCTTCCTGCATGTTCTGTGTTATTCATGAATGGAGCTGTTAGTCGAATGCAATGATTTTATATTTGAATTTTTTCGACAGTTGATGATGGATGGGGAGATCCTACAAGCAGCTCCTTATCATCATCTATTGGCTTTAAGCCAAGAATTCCAGGACCTTGTCAATGCACACAAAGAAACTGCTGGTTGCAAAAGGCTTTCAGATGTCACTTCTTCTCAAAATTCTGCAATATCATCAAGGGAGATAAAGAAGAGTTATGTGGAGAAGCCATTAAAAGAAAATAAAGGTGACCAATTGATTAAACTAGAAGAGAGAGAAACAGGAGACACAGGTTTTAAGCCATACATACTGTATCTGAAACAGAACAAAGGGTTCTTGTACTTCTCAATTGCCGTTTGTCTACACTTCACTTTCATTATGAGTCAGATTGCACAGAACTCTTGGATGGCTGCTAATGTTGATAATCCGAATATTAGCACATTGCGGTTGCTTGTGGTTTACTTATCGATTGGATTCTCCGCTACATTTATATTTCTGTTTAGATCTCTTGCAGCAGTTGTTGGGGGTCTAGAAACATCTAAGTCTTTGTTCTCACAACTACTGAACTCCCTTTTCCGTGCACCCATGTCATTCTATGACTCAACACCATTGGGAAGGATACTTAGTCGGGTATGCATTTCAACTAGAAACTTTGGTTTATAGACTAGGAGGACATGAAAGATACTAATAGCTTTATCTACTGCATTGTTTCATGTTTAGGTTTCATCTGATCTGAGTATCACTGATCTTGATATTCCATTCAGCATAGTATTTGCTTGTGGAGCTACCATGAATGCCTATTGCAATCTTGGAGTATTGACTGTTGTTACTTGGCAAGTTCTGTTTGTCTCCATACCAATGGTCTGTGTCGCAATTCAGCTACAGGTAATGCTATATGAGGTTTTTCATATATTATCTGAATATTTGAAAGAGCAGAAGCAATTGTTTTTGTTTAAAAAGAACATGATTTGACTGTTTTGACATGACATTTCTTATTTTCAGAAATATTACTTTTCCACTGCAAAAGAGTTGATGAGGATCAATGGAACAACCAAGTCTTTTGTGGCAAACCATCTCGCAGAGTCCGTCTCAGGTGCCATTACCATAAGAGCTTTCAATGAAGAAGAGCGCTTCTCGGCAAAGAACTTTCAGCTCATTGACACAAATGCTAGTCCCTATTTCCACAGTTTTTCCGCAAATGAGTGGTTAATCCAACGATTAGAGATAATCAGCGCCGCGGTTCTTGCCTCTGCAGCACTTTGTATGGTTTTACTTCCTCATGGAACTTTCACCTCTGGTAAGCTTCTCTAAACTTTTCTGGAAAGAGCCTTCCTGGAGTTTAAGCAATCAGGCTAATGGATTTTTTTTTTTTTTGACACTTCTACCAATGGCTAAAATGTTACTGCAGGATTTATTGGGATGGCACTTTCTTACGGTCTATCATTAAACGTGTCCTTGATCAACTCAATTCAGAACCAGTGCACCATAGCAAATTACATAATTTCTGTTGAAAGACTAAACCAATATATGAACATTCCTAGTGAAGCCCCAGAAGTAGTAGAGGGAAACCGTCCACCGGCCAACTGGCCTGTTGTTGGAAAAGTGGAGATACAAAATTTGCAGGTAAATACTGGTGTGTCTTTAGTATTGAAAACTAATGTTTATGTGAAGAAGGTTGCTGAGGCCTAATTTGATGTGAAACAGATAAGATATAGGGAAGACACACCGCTTGTTCTTCGAGGTATCAGCTGTGTTTTTGAGGGAGGGCACAAGATTGGGATTGTTGGTAGGACAGGCAGTGGGAAGTCTACACTAATCGGTGCTCTTTTTCGTCTGGTTGAGCCAGCCGGAGGGAAGATCATAGTTGATGGCATTGACATTTGCACTATAGGACTTCATGATCTAAGGTCAAAATTTGGAATTATACCTCAAGACCCTACTCTCTTTCATGGGACTGTCAGATACAATTTGGACCCCTTATCTCAATATTCAGACCAGGAAATATGGGAGGTGAGGACCAAGTCTGTAATCTTTGTTTTCTGTAATGTTGCTTTTTTGTTGTTTGTTTGGACTAAGCCGAGATTCTTACGCATTTTGAAGGTTCTTGGGAAGTGTCAGCTTCGAGAGCCTGTTGAGGAGAAAGAAAAAGGCTTGGATTCATTAGGTAAGGTTATGTCGTTTATTTGTACTATCCGTATGCCGTGTCTCCTTTTGCTTTGTAAATCTTGATCAGCATCTCGTTCAGTTGTGGATGATGGATCAAACTGGAGCATGGGGCAAAGGCAACTGTTCTGCCTCGGCCGCGCGCTTTTAAGGAGGAGCCGGGTATTGGTGCTCGATGAAGCAACTGCATCCATTGACAATGCAACTGATACGATCCTGCAAAAGACTATAAGGACTGAGTTTGAAACTTGTACAGTAATTACAGTAGCTCACAGGATACCAACTGTAATGGATTGCACAATGGTTCTTGCCATTAGTGATGGTGAGTTAGTTTGGTTTAATGATCATCTAAGAAAATCCATTTCTTTGCATCCATTAGTGTTAATGAAGCGCATGATTTCCATTGCTCTGCAGGAAAAATCGTGGAGTATGATGAGCCAACGAAGTTGATGAAGAGAGAAAGCTCGCTGTTTGCACAGCTTGTCAAGGAGTACTGGTCTCATCTCCAGTCTGCAGAATCACATGAATGAAACATTCTTAATTCTTATGTAGTCAACTAGTCATGAAAGTAGTGAACCAGGAAGTATGGTCAATGTAAACTGCAGAAATAATTCACAATTGTGAATCATTTGTTATTATAAGAAAGACCTTAATGCAACTGGAGGTGTTGTAGTACTTTAACATGGTCTCCTATTCAGATTCAACTGATGATGGTTAGGGAAGTCTTCCCCTCAACGTTTCGTTTTTAGTTCTCGATAACTTTTCAGAGTTCATCGACCTTGTTAGATTTCAGATGGTTTTTAAAGAATGGGGTCGTCTAACAAAAGTGTATGGTCAATCAACTAACCTGTGCATCCCATGCTCGTGATTCCTAAAGGAAATAGGAAGAAAGCACAAGGAGTACTACACAAGTACACAGCCTTTCACAAGAAAAAGAGGGGCTAGATTTGGGTTCTTCACTACTTTGGCTTTTTGCGAGGGGTTTGTTTTAGTTAGGTTTTTTGTTCTATTTGTTTTGATTAATTAGTTGTCTTGGTTCGGTTGGGTTTGTCTTCCCTTCTCTTTAGAGAGGGTTTAGGGTTTTGGTAGGATGTGTGTTTTGAGTCGTGTCGTTGAATATGTCATGGTTATGTTGTTGTGTTTATGGGCTATTTTAATGTCGGTTAGTTCTTGTTGTCACTTGTCAATGTAATGGGGAAGTTACTTGTGCATATATGTTGGTTGTGTTGGCATATAGTATTTGAGAGGGTTGTTTTTTTTTTTAGGCTGACTGTGAGGATGTATCAAAGATTCTGGATTTGGTTAGATTACAGTTGAACCTATTTCAGTTCTTATCCATTATAATTGTTAGTTGGTTGTAACTTTGGATTATATAATATAGTAATTTTTCCTGAAAAAAAAAAAAGAAATAGAAAGAGGGAGTAAGAAAGCACAAAGGAGTACTACACAACCTTTCACAAGAACGAGAAAAAGTCGACACCCATGTCCACGTGTCCAATGTATTCATTCCAAAGACAAAATAGATGGAAGTAGAAGATATTGTTTTGGGGGTTTGTCTATCATACCATATGGTATGACATGCCTATTGTAAATGTGTCTAATTGTATAACACATGAGGATTTTTGAAGGGGTAAATGGTCATTACATGGTCATTTAGTTGCTTCTTCAATCAATAATAGCCACACAATTCATAAGGCATGTTATATCATATGGTATACTAGAATTTTCCTTATTTTGAATGTGGCCTTGGTTGGTTGGCCATATAGATGTTGCTTAATCAATCATCATGAATTGATAGATTGAGAATGAAAGAGAACAAGATTAAGACCTTAATGAGGGCGGAGACGGCGGAGTGGTCGTCGTGGCAATCTCGGCGCATCATATTGATATAAGCGGTGGCTCAGCGGGCTTGGTGCCCTAGGTGTAAAGGAAGCCCTCGTCGATGACTTTGCTGGAAAGTGTGGTGATGACGTAGCCGAAGTTAGGGTGGGGAGAGGTGAAGCCAACGAATTTGTCGTCTCCGAGTTTTCAAACGTCGTCGCCAGCCGGAATCTTCTATGACCCATATCTAAGAGAGAGAGGTCGTCAAACCGGAGATAGAGATAGAGAGATGTCAGACGATGGAGAGAGAGAGAGAGAGAGAGAGAGAGAGAGAGAGAGAGAGAGAGAAGAAGAGATGAGGGTAATTTGGTCAAGAAGAAAACACAAAAAGTTACAAGCTTTGTTAGTGGGAATATGTTTTAAGAGATCTGCAGGTTGATGAGAATTTTAAAATATGTTTTTGTTAATGAGAAAAAAAAATCTTTAAATTTAGAGCTTTGGACATTTTCTAATAAATATAACATGACTCTTTGTTGCAACAACAGCACTAAGTGCACCACCTCCCTTTGCATGACCATTCATTTTGGTAACAACAACAACGTACAGCTCCAACTTCAACACTTTGCTTAAATTCTTGAGCAGCATGATCAATGTAAACTATAAAAATACATGAAACTCCTAAGGGGAATAGGAAATACATGTCATGTTCATCATCGAGCAGGAATATGATAAAATGATTCCCTTGACAAGCAAGGAAATTTATTCTAATGAATAAAATAAATAAATAAATAATGAGAAAAAATATCTTATTTGTAATTAAATATTTTCCAAAAATTCAGGGGATATTTAAAGACTGGATCTGATATATATATCGTCCCCTCTCTCTCCTCAAAAAGAAGATAGCAACCCCTAACCTAACCGCAAGATGCTTCCATCGATCAATATGCCTGGTGCTGCCGTCTTCCAGAATCCGGCTCAACCGCTCATAGTCCTTCACGCCGCACCGGAAATTGATGCTGAGCCCCAACCGAAGAAACTTTGTGCCCCACCACCGGAAGTTGATGAAGCAAAGGCGTCATATTATTGCAGGTTATGTGATAAAGAGGATGACCCTGATTCCGAAGATGACTTGTACCCGGGTATTGGAGAATACAAGGGATATCAGGAGGGTTTTGTATGGACTTGCTTGTTGGGATGCAGTGGTCGCTCTTGTAAATTTGATCATGGTAATGGTATAACCTATGGACAATATGTTCCCATGATTTGTGACAGATGTGATGAATTGGGTCACTGGACTTCTGAGTGCTCAATCAAACCGAAATTTGCAGCATTTGCAGAAGAACTGGAAGGTGCAGCTGACGCGGATACGGGGGAGATAGATAACACAAGTACTTGACATGAAGAAATCAACGAAGCTGTGCAGAAAATTTCCCATGATTCCTAAACAAAATAGGAAACACATTCACACTGAAATAAGAAACCAAGAACATTGTCTGTTGATCATACCCATTCACACTGAAATAATAGTCGTAATACTTGAGGTCCTCCAGATCATGGCATGACTTGTGTTGTTTCTTTGCCATGTTGCAACCCTCCGAGAGCGATTTACTTTCAACAGTCATTATTAATCTTCTTCTACTTGATTTTTTCTTTGACTTGTGTTTTATTTCCTTTTAATCATAGAAATTTACTTTCAAGAGTCGTTATTAATCTTCTTCTACTTGATTGTTTATGAAGTTATTCTTGTGGACAAAGAAGGATGGCACGACATACATAACATCGATGCCATGGATGTTTACTCTAAATATTTTAACAACATGAGTTTCGAAACCCGCCCACAAAATACACTATTCTTGGTGTGTGTTATATATCTTTGCAGATGATCTCAAATACTACTTTAGGTATGTATCGAATGGAAACATACAGGCAGCTTCAAGCATAGCAAAGATAGGAGATCTCCACTTCTATCGTGTTGATTGCAAATCAGCGGATGTGGTTTCTGCAATCTATGACTTTGTTAGAGGTTCCCAGCACAAACCTCATTCTCTGGAAGAAAATTTTCCGCATGGAATTTATTTCGAATATGGAGAATTATGAGGGTTTGCAAACCCTCCAAGCTTGGTTGCACATACACAGGCACTTCAGATTCCAAATAAATTCCATGCGGAAAATTTTCTTCTAGAGAATGAGGTTTGTGCTGGGAACCTCCAATAAAGTCATAGATTACAGAAACCACATCCGCTGATTTGCAAACAACACGATAGAAGTGGAGATCTCCTATCTTTGTTATGCAAGAAGCTGCCTTTATGTTTCCATTCGATACATACCTAAAGTAGTATTTGAGATCATCTACAAATATATATTCAACACACCAAGAATAGTGTATTTTGTGAGCGGGTTTCGAAACTCATGTTAAAATATTTAGAGTAAACATTCATAACATCGAGGTTATGTATATCGTGTCATCCTTCTTTGTCCACAAGAATAACTTCATAAAAAATCAAGTAGAAGAAGATTAACAATGACTGTTGAAAGTAAATTTCTATGATTAAAAGGAAAAAAAAAGAGTTCAAAGATAATAATACCTTGAAGAGGACCGCCAGTAAAAGGATCATTTGTTGTAGTATATAATGCTCCAAGGGCCAACTCAGCAACATTTTCAGGGGACATTTTGCGTTCATAACTAGCATAAGTCACTCAGGCTAATTAGTTGCATATATGAAGTCATATGACCTCAGAAACTGAAACTGTATATGTCATATAAGAAGTACTTACTATTTTCCCAAGAAATGCAGTGCATGCTCTCTACCATTTCCTACAGATACATAGTTATGCTCTCCTTCCCAATGCACCCATTGGTCTTTTAGTTTAGTCCAATAAACTAGCAACCCCTGCATAGATTAATATTTTAATCTTTGAGGTCTTTTTTGTATTATTTTTCACCAAAAAGAATGTAAATAAATTGGTAAAATCAACAGTTAACTATTTAAAGTAATCAACAGGACTTCGATACGTTACCTCTTTTTCATCCCATCCAGCAACTAAGCTACCAATGTTTGAATTATCTCCGTCTACATCAAGATTAGCATTTAGATAGGTGACCACCATATCTAGTACATCCCCGACTTTCAAAGACCCAACTTCAACCTATGAGGATGACAAACTGTTTAGTATATAAGTCCAAATCCAATAAATAGAATACACACGGTTTTTCTTCGATATGACTAAAAAAAGAGCATGCATGACTGTTTTAGGTATACTAACTGGGTTATTCAGTTTTCCTGTCAAATGTGCGCACATTTTTTCACAATCATCGCCGTTTCCCGCCATCAAAATAAGTATGTTTTTACCGATACGAAATATTTTTTTCCCAATGTCCAGGACTGAAATATTAAGAGAAAAAGAAGTAGATCTAAGCTTAAGAACGTAAACATAATAGTAGGTAATTAATTTTTTTTATCACAAGTAACTAAATACAAGTAAAAAAGAGTTTACATCTCTTCTTATTTGAGAGTCTAGAATCAGCTCCAAGCATGATTCCCGTCACAATTTCCTTCCCATTGAACCTCTCAAAAAAGAAGGCAACAAGAGTTGTTCCTTTCAATCTTGACATCGATCCCCTATAAAGAGTATGAAAGGCAAACATACAATCAGAAAGAAAGGATGTTGGTGCATCTTTATATATAGAGATTCAGGAAAACCCGAATACGTCTATCAGATACAATGTAGTATAGTATAGCATGGTTGAGTGAGCATATAACAGTACTGAAACTTTCCAGACCCAAATACTGAAATTTATAGCTAGCCTCTGTGTGTAACATGAACTTCCTCAAGTGGAATACAAATAAAGAATAAACCCAATTACTGCATATTTTCGACGCAAAAAACATATCTATACAAATTTCATTAACAGTACTGAAACTTTCCAGACCCAAATACTAAAAATTATAGCTACCCTCTGTGTAAAACATGAACTTCCTCAAGTGGAATACAAATAAAGAATAAACCCAATTACTGCATATTTTCGACGCAAAAAACATAACATCTATACAAATTTCATTATCCAACATAAACTTAACAGCAACACCTTTAAACAATAAAGCTAATTGGTATTCTTTTGGTCTAGACTCTAGAACAATTGCCATCTGACCCACCCCATAAGCCACACGCCCACACCAAACATCATTACCCTTATTCTAATCTTTCAGTCCACCACCCATTCCCAAATGAAAACACAAAATTTACTGAAAGCAAATGAAAGAGAATGAGATGAACTTACATTTTGAGATCGGGGCTCGGTTCTCGGAGGTTGGAGACTTGGAGGTGGACTGAAGGCAAACGTACAGTGAAGGTATTCCTGCACACAAAAAAAAGGACAGGCATTTTTAATCTCTTAACTATCTTTAAATGTGAGACATTGAATCCATAAGTTAATTTGACAAAAAACATGTCAATCAGCTTTCTTTCCGGTTCATGACATAAACTGGGATCACAATACAGATCACTCCAAAAAATTGAAAGCTTGAGAATATGTGAATCTGATTCATAAATTTGAATCCAAGTCAAGTAATTTTTTTTTTTTCCGAACAGAAAAACAAACATCTCTCCCTCTCACTCTCCTTCCTTAAATCCAAACTGAATAGAAGAAGTCTTGGTCTAAATTAGAATATTAACTGCAAAATTAAGCAAAATATAGCTCACCAAGAAAGCAGTGAAAACCTCTTAAACCCAGACTTGGGTGCTGCAAATTCCTGAGAAAATAAAAGCCACAACTAAGAAAAATAAAAGAAGTAAAGAAAGCACAGCAAGTTTCAAAATCATGATATATATATGAAGCAAAAGAAATTAATCAGCAGGTACTAAACCTGAAGATCTGACCTTGTATCCTTTCCTCCCCCTCCTTTCTTCCAAATTCAGAGCCCCTTTACTTCTCTCCATGAAAACCCAACAAAAAACAAAACTTTGTGTCAGTTGTAATTGAAGTAAATTAATCGTAAAGCGTGAACAAACTATAGACTGCCAGATGCAAAACTGACCAGAAATGTGTTTCTCCGTGACGGAGAGAGAGGAGAAAGGGAGGCCGAAAACGAAGCACTTCTAAACCCTTGGACCCAGTGACGTATCTATATGAAGGGCTGCTTGCCCAAGAGAAATTTACTGTATGAGCTCTTATATATAGCTTAAGGTAGAAATTTCAAATATAAGCTCACAGCTCGGTTGGCAAAGGCACTATTATTTTGTACAAAAGGTGATGGTTCGACCTCTCCTTATATCCGTTTTATCTTGTCAGTTCTTCCTTTTTAGTTTTCTTTCACTAATGTTTATTCTCTATTCTTTTTCTTTCTTTTTGTCTAATTAACATTTTCCTTTGGCTTGTTTAGTTTTCTTTCACTAATATTTTTCTTTGCCTACTTCAATTCTTAATATTTGATGTTTATTTTTGTACGTCAAAAGGACTTGTTAGTCATACACTATGTTGCACGGACACGGATACGGCGACACGATACGTACCGACACGGCGACACGGCAAAACTCAAAAACTGTATTTTCGACACGGCTCGGACACGGCAAATATAATTACTTATTTATATATTTCCAATTAATAAAAAATGCTCAAATATGAATAAATTAATCACATTGCTGAAATAATGTTCTAAATTTAAGCAATTGCATAACTGTAAGTCTGTAACAAATAATATAAAAGAGAGTCAATGTTTAATCTAAAGGATGATTAACAAATAGTCATATCTAATTCAACACATTCATTAAACTGAATAAAAAAACAACATTCCTAACCTCATAACAACACCAACCGCCTAAAACCCCATAATTGAGGTATTCAAAATACATAAGAGCAAGGCACACATGCATTGGCATCATCATTTATCTTTGATAGATAAAATGATTCAAGTTCATAATTAACAACATAAAAGCTAAAAAGAAGCAATCCATCAACTTTGGGCAGTAGCAATTCTCTGAGATTAAGACTTCAAAACAACTCAATTTTGCAAACATCTCCTCCTGCAATCACCAAAGACTTCAAAGCTGAGATTAAGACTGACCTTACAACCAAAGAGAGGGTTTAGGCGGCCGGAGGCTGTAGGGGGAGGCGACGTCGGCGGAGGAAGAGTAGCTGTGACAGAGAAAGACGATGTCGATCTCTCTCTGCCCGAGAAAACTAACAGAGAAAGGCGACGCCGGTGGAAGGGTCGAAGATGGCGAGGTTGAGGATGCGGTACATGTCGATGAGGTGCTCCAAAAATGTGTCGTGCTTGTGCCAGCACTCACCCGCTCCAACTGACTCAAGGACTCACTCAAGGTCTCGTACTAGCTTTGGCAGATTCTTGTCGATTAACTCGTACTAGATCGACTTGTGCCAGCAATCACCCGCTCCAGCTCACCGCCCAAGAATGGACAGCCAATTCTAGATCGACTCGTACTAGCTGTGTCGCATATGGAACACCCTCCCCTCAACTTCCTTTTTCAGTTTTTTGTTGTTCCTCTTTTATGTTAGTCGGCTTCCTCTTCGATTAGGTATTAGTTCTGTTTTTTTTTTTTTCAATCAACACGCTGACATGGCGTGTCTCAGGCTGACGTGGCGTGTTAGTCAACGTGTCCAAAAAGTCAACTTTTTGACACGCCACGTGGCGTATTGGACACACATTTTGGTGTATCGTATCCGTATCGGTGTATCGGGAGTGTCGGACACTCCGACACTCCATAGGGTGGAGTATCGGTGTAACATAGGTCATACATAGAAGTATCAGTTTGTAATATTGTAGACTTTGATCTCATACACGTTAGGCTATGAAAAAATAAAAAAAAATTAGAAGGAATACCTGAATTTAGCAAGCGTATAATAGAACTGTCTGCTCAGACCCAATAAAACTGAAATTCATGACACAATGCAAATAAATAAACCCAATTACAGCATATTTTCTTTGCAACAAACATGACATCGTAGTATATATAGGATACATTTTCTAAATCCTTACTATTCATCTTAACCATCTTAATAGAACTCTCTCCGATCCCCCCAATTCCTGAATTCTCTTCACTCCCACTTAGTTTAGAAGCAAACACAGAAGCACCACCATGAATTGAAAGAACTAAAGATGTAACCCTAGTTAGTCAAATATGGTACGGGAATTAAACGTTAAAAATACGTACATGTACAATTCATTACGTTTTAGTGAAAAATATTTTTAAAAATTCAACCATAAAATACGGATTCGGCAAATTTAAAAATACGATACGCACGTGTTTAAAACGGGATGCAAGAAATAATTCGTATGTAAAAATTCGGGTACATTTTTATACCAATTTGGTTTATATCACTGCATCATTAAATTTCTAAGTTTTGGAGTTTTTTGAACTCTTAATTAATTAGAAAGAAAAAAAAACTCTTAATTAATTGAGTCTAGATCAGAGCTAGTCTTAGGGAAGCTAAAAAGTGTCTAGAGTATTGTGTCTTCAGCGTTAATTGTTATGGAACATTATAAAGGAATAAATATTAATTTTTAAGAATCCGTATTTTCTAATTATAAAATATGGGGAATACATATAATACGTTTGGTATCAAAAACGCGTTTTTTCCGTACCTTTGCACTGTGTATGGAATACGCGCGTTTTCATATTACGCGTTTGACTAACTAGGGATGTAACCATCACAGTAGAGCTTCAACAATTCACATACAAAAACTAAATAAGATGAAGAAGACACATACAAAGAAAAACATACAGAAACAATACCTGATTGTAGATACAACGTACAAGCTTTCCACCATATTCTACATCCAAGTGATCTGAAATGCAAGCATCTCCATCACTTCTCTTACTAGACGACCAGAACCTCGGGCAATTTGCAATATACGAGACTTGGAAAAGACTTCTGTATTTGTGCTGTCCAACTCTTCATTTGCCATCGAGTCCATCACGGTCATGTACCACTTAGATTTTGGCCTAGCTTTCCTTATCATTACATTTGGGCATCAACTTAGCACCTGGAAGCATTGAAGTAAGCTGGCTAAGTTAACCCATCTGAAGCAAGTTCTGAAACTGCTCATACATAATCCTCGACGTGAAGGTCCCTTCTGAAAGCTTTTGCATAAGCTCTGTCTGGTTTTCAAGTTTAGGAGCAACTTCCTGAATCTTGTTCATAAATCCAGACAAGTCACTCATGCCTAGTACATGATTGACAAAAGGTTTAACATCGAAAACTTCAAACCCATCCATATTCTCTCCTGTTCCAAAAAATATAACAGGACTCTTTGTTGCTGCAACAGCACTAACTGTACCACCTCCCTTTGCATGACCATCCGTTTTGGTAACAACAACAGCTCCAACTTCAGCACTTTGCTTAAATGCTTGAGCTTGATCAAAAACAGCCTGACCAATACTGCCATCCCTAACATATATAACAAGATATGGTTAATTTGGTAGCTTCAGCCACCTGATTCATCTCTTCGAAAAGAGACGCTTCCTGCTTGTGACATCCGCTAGTATCAGCAATTATAGGATCACAGTTCTCCTTAATAGCCTCTTCTCCTTCCACTGCAATCTTCACAGGGTCCGACTCCATGTATCTTCCATAAAAAGGAATCTTTGCCTCAGTAGCATTCTGCTTCAACTGATCAAATGCGCCGGCTCAAAAAGTATTGGCGCACACTAGGACAGACTTCCAACCCTTTTTCTGATGATAGTAAGCATATTCGGTTCAAGTTGTAGTCTTTCCCGACCCTTGCAAGCCAACAAACATAACCACACTGGGTTTTCCTTTCATCGTACTGAAAGAGGGTTTCATTGGATCGAGCATTTTGCAGAGCTCATTGAGTATAGCATACTGGATGATCCTACGCTAGTTGTGACCGGCAGCGACATCCTCCAAACTCACTATCTTCTTGATATTGGTCTGCATGTCGTATAGACGAGCTTGAATTGCATGTCGGATTGGAGGAGAGCGCGTGTGATCTCATAGAATTCTTAACTTCCCAATTTCCACAATTATCTACTTTATTTTTGATTTTTTTTTGTTTTTACTATAATGTTCAGTTTACTTAATTATTTTAATTAAGCACAATAAAGATAATTTAGGAAGAACATAATTTGGTGAAGCTTTTCAGGGCTTCCCTTTATACTAGTGTGTGTGTGTACATATATATACAGAGAGGATGTGAAACGGACGTCCGCACTCCGGCTTAAAGTGCGGACATCGTCTGTTCTCCGCCGTCTCACGCTAGGGACGGCTTCCCTCCTTCCCGGACGACAGCACAGGCTTCCAGAACGGTTTTTCTCCTTCCAGAATTGGCCGGCGACAAGTTTTCATCCTTCCAAAATAGAAATCACTAAATTGACCAATTCATCCTGCAAATTGTATTTGTGGGCTGCCCAAACAAAAACAAGGCCCATACAGCCCAACCAGCTCAAAAGCACTCCATTGAAAGCCAACCCAACAGTTTTAGGCCCAGAGAAGTCCAAAAGTGAAAAGGAAAAACCGACTCCGTCTATTTAAAGACTTGATCTGCCTATTCAGAAAAGATAAAAAAATAAAAATAAAAATAAAAACTAGATCTGATATCGCTCTCTCTTTCTCTCTCTCAAAAAGAAGACAACAATCCCTAACCTAGCCGCAAGATGCTTTCGCCGCCGATCAATATGCCTGGCCCCGCCGTCTTTCAGAACCCAGCTCGACCGCTAAAAGTCCTTCACACGGCACCGGAAGTTGAGGCTGAGCCCGAACCAAAGAAACTTTGTGCCCCACCACCAGATCCCGGTACGTATGCTTTTGATTTTGATCTTTACTTTTGGGGATCGAAATTTTAGTGACCTAATTCTGTTCGATATATATATATATATATAAATTTATGTTGTATTTAATTTATACTAGTACATCATTTCTCTCTGGATGAGAATTTGAATTAGGGTTCATCATTCATGGTAAATAAGCACTCTAGAAGCTTTTAAGCAAAAACTTGTGAAATTATGAATGTTTTTAATTAATTAAACAATATATGAAATGTTAATAACAGTCTGATTGTGTTGGAACCAATTATACAACCCTTTACTTAAAAGAATAAAATGTTAAATTTAGTTCTTGCTCGTCATTCTCGTTTGTTGTGACTTGAAGCAGGTTGCAAGGTAGATGAAGCAAAGGCGTCTTCTGGAAGTTATTATTGCAGGTTCTGTGAAAAAAATGGCAATCACTTCACTGAAAAGTGCCCCTTGGATCCCTTTTATGAATCTGATTCGGAAGAGGACATGTATGGAGAATACAAGGGGCCTAAGGAGGGTTATGTATGGAATTGCTTGTTGGGATGCAGTGGTACCTATTGTAAACTTGATCATGGTAATGGTATATCCAGAGGACTATATGTTCGCAGGCTTTGTGACAGATGTCATGAGTGGGGTCACTGTACTTCTGATTGCTCAATCAAACCGAAATTTAAAGGCGCAGCTGATGTCAATATGGATATGGGCGAGATAGAGAACACAAGAACTTGAGGGGAAGAAATTATGTGAAAAATCTTTGAAATATTAGGATCGTTGGCTATTTAAGTTTGTTTCTGTCTCAATTAAATCCGTATTATGTAGGGAGACTTGTTCTTTAACTATTTCCTACTGCAACTCTACCATGATGTAGATGGTGTAAATCGTGTGCTGTACTTTGCTTTCTGTTTCGATCTTAATTGCCAATGTTGTTATTCACTGAACAAGCCCTTCTGGCCTCCAGATTGTGTGCGAGTTCTTCAAAGTTTGTGTTAACATTCTTGAATTTCCTGAGTTCTGAACATTGTCTACTCTTTGTCATACTGTCCTTGGAAGTTTACAGTTTGGTATTGCATATTACTACCCGCCTGTTTTGTATTTTACCTTGCAGGGCGGGTTTTGCTCCCAAGAAATCACTAAATGACCAGCTCTTATTGCTTCCTTCAAAATTTATTATTCAGTTATCACATTCCTACTGCATTGGTTCTATTGTGAAACCAAAAACTGTGTTTAGGTTGCAGGCGTAACAAAACCTACATGAGTGAAGCTCAAACAAGTGCATGACTGAGTTGTTGAAGCTTGAACAAGTAGGTCTGGGATTGCATTGCGGGATAGTGTGATATGAATTGGCATAGTGGAGGTGGTGGCCAGATGCCAAGTAACCCTCACTAATAATAGAAGCTCTTGAACTCCTCTGGACAACCTGTAATTCATGTAGAGCGAGAAGAACATTTTCAAGTGTTATATCACAGTAAACAATCTACCCTTCACATTCTTCATGGATGTAAAGCCAGTCATATTGCAATGGTGTACCGTATCTTATGTTCCAATAAATAAATAAAATGGTTGTCCTTGTTGTTGTTGACTATCCGTACTCATAGCCTGATCCTATCCAATGCACATGTTTTATTTTTTCAATAATACTAAGTTCAGCTCTAAACCTCTTTCTTCCCCTGAAATGTTTCCTCCGTCTTTTTCACAGCAAGCTGGATGCCATCTGGTAGCTCAGCAAGACAAGCTTCTTTGCAGGAACTCAAATTGGGTTTAGCAAAGCCAAGTGCAAGATAATCAAGCTTCTGATTTACATCAACATAGCGAGAGCTGAGAAGTGAAGGGTACGGGCACCAACCATCAAAATAGCATACAAAGTAAGGCTCACAATGCGCAGGAAGGTTGCAAGACTCTTGTGGGATATGACAAGTAGAATTGGACTGCCGACGATATGAATTTTGCATATTAGAAAAGACCCTCAAGGCATCTCTATTGAAGCGGTGCAGTACAAGACTTGAAAGCACAAATATCATCATCAGGGAGTACCTAATTGCAGTCAACAACATTAGCACAGGAGCTGCATTGGACCGCATGGGTACTGAAAAGTATTGTGGAGGAATCAATGCAATATAGCCAAAGTCAATTGGCTCAGAAGTGAATTAAAAAAGTCATGTGAATGATGGGATCAGGAAATCAGGCAAGCAAAAAGAACATCACAGAAGAACAATATTTTCCATTAGCAGTATCACAAGGCCTTGTTTTTTAGACTTCAAAAACATCAGCTCATGATTAGAGACAACTAGCATATTACTAAAGATAATATGTGCATCTTCTCTCAATATGTCAGCCAAAAGGGGTCGTAATGAATTGATAGCAATCATTGGTGATGAATGAAATTTCTTCACAAGTACAGACAATGGAGGATAAAAAGTGGAGGAGCATGTTGCCATGAAACTCATCCTCATGAACATATCTCACCATGTGTTGAAAAAACATGTGCATTTTAGTCACAAAGCTTACACATTTATCTCTTGAAAGAAGTCGATCAAAAGAGTACTCCATAAAAGATAACTGAGAAAGTCAGTAACTTCATCAACAACAAACCTTCGTGGTTGACATATAGCTTTAGTGTGGCAAAGGAAATGAAGTACAACCACTTCAATTAGATAAACACTACCACCGATAACATATGTGATAAGTAATGTAGACCTGTAATCATCCATATCAAATGAAGACGGCGGAAGAAATATGTACCTCCAATCACGGCTAAAGCGTTGCACAGTAGTCTCAATACCAACAGAGAAAGTTGCAGTAACGAATGCAGTTCAGAAGAGAAGCTGGAACTCTTTTTGATAGTGATATGAACTATGCCAAAACAGGAAAACCCCTGCTGAACATTGAGTTTCTGGTTTCATTCGTATCCAATGAAGATTGGACCCGCTGGTGCGGGACTGAAGATGTGGTTTCCATATGAACAAACAAACTCTTGCAAGATGCCGGTTGTACAAGTTTCCTTGACGACTTGAGAGCGAAATTTCCAATCCAACCATCCAGTTCGGTAGGCGAGCTGACCACTTCGCTACTTCAAGAGTTGTCAAAAATTCAATTGTCACAATGTCATGTGTTTGCTTGCATACGTAGAGGAGTCAGGTATTGACAATGGGAACATCACAGTGTGACTCCACCAAGCTGTGAAAAGTAGCTTTCAATTTAGAGTTGAGTACCTTTACCTGAGAAAAGTTTCTCTCATCCAGTAATAACTGGTGAAAGTGAGTCACAATTACACTCTTCTCACGATCGGCAAGCATTTGGTCTTCATCATCTATCAACTCAAAGTTTCCCAGTACCAAACTACCAAAAACATATATCCAGCATCCATATGTGCCTCTGCTGAAGAAGCATCTTTGACTTGGTAATTCACGAGGGAGTAATCCCCATTGTGGCCATCCAGGAAGCATCCAAGCACAATAAAAGGTATATTTATACCACCAGACAGAGGAAGAGTGTGCAGCAGTGAAAAGTGCACCTTATGCTGTTCATGAACGTTAGAACATTTAACATCTTCATTCACTGAAAATTAACCATTTTAGCCATCAAAATGCCGGAATCGCGTACTTCGGTATCATAAACTTGGAAGTCTACATTATCACTCAAGTTCAGTCTACAGGGAATTAGAGTAGATTCCTCTGTTGACTCAGAGATAAGGGTAGCCTTGTAGGTACTGAGATGCTGCGAACCAATTGATTCCATAGCTTCAGATGAGAGCGATTGACAGGTGAATTGTGTAATTGACTAATTGGTGAGAGCAATTGACTGGTGAGTTTTGTAATCGGAGTTGAGGGTTGGGGTGGTTAAATGGCTGAGGGTTCGGGTGAACCAAGTAATCCGAGGAAAGTCGGTCATCGGTGGATATTGAGCAGCTTGTTCACATACTCGTATTTCAATCGATGATAGAAGGAAAATAACAGTATGACCAAAAGCAATATTCATATATCAATCGATGATCTTTTACATAATCGTAACTTACCCTAAGGATCCGGGCATGAAAACCCGATCCAATAACCCAAAAATATCAGGCCCAAATAGACCCACCCCAAAACCAACACAATGTCAATATCACTCATTCTGATCCTAACAAAACTAGGAGCTGGTTAAAATAGAACTAGATCATTGGTCAGTGGTTTCTTTTAAGATGTATCGGTATTTCATAAGTGGTGGTACTACTGGCAACCTGCATATACTTTCCAACAGTACCATCGAGCTCCTTGCTACGTAAACAGGCTTGGTAGGTTCAGTAGGATCGGTAGGATCTAAGAACATTCCAAGCTTGAAAGGAATGTCTTTCAGAGAATCAGGACGATTCATAATTCCTTCCATATATTGATATGCACTCAAAGCTTCACCTTCAGACCGGAAAAAGAACCGGTAGAAGTTGAAGTCGCCCCTCTTTCCGGCCCTCTTTCCTACCCAATAGGCTGCTATTACTCCCTTGCCTTGTGGGGGACTGTCAAAAAGAACAAATAGAAAAACAAAATTAGGTTAAGAAGAATATTCAGTGTATGTATCTATCTACATATCTATGTGATTTAAATAATTTTGATCTCACAGTATTAGTGGAGAGATACATTCTACTCCTTTCTTATAAAGCACCTTAGATATCAACAACCTAATAATGCAGACAGACATGTTACCAGTTCAACAATACTTTAGGTTAGCGAGTGCTTTTCGATATCTAAAATTCACCCTAACCCAATAAAACATTAGACATGTTGCTAGTTCTACAATCTGTTCAACTGCAAGGCCTTTGGTTCATCTATACCAGATTGACATGTTACCAGTTCTGTACTTTTGGTTAAAACATTAGACATGTTGCTAGTTCTACAATCTGTTCAACTGCAAGGCCTTTGGTTCATCTATACCAGATTGACATGTTACCAGTTCTGTACTTTTGGTTAGCGAGTGCTTCTCCATAGCTAAAATTCCTCCCTAACCCGATAAAACATCAGACATGTTGTTAGTTCCACAATCTGTCCAACTGCAAGGCTTTTGGTTCATCTATACCAGATCCCTTTGGGTATGGCTTTAACTCTGGTACCACCCAAGCCACATGGCGGACATGTTGTTAGTTCCACAATCTGTCCAACTGCAAGGCTTTTGGTTCATCTATACCAGATCCCTTTGGGTATGGCTTTAACTCTGGTACCACCCAAGCCACATGGCGGAACAAAAGCCGTACCCATATACCAAAGATATATGCCTAGGCTTGGGACATGAGAAGGAGGACAAGAAGCTATACCTAAAGACTAAAACAAAAGCCGTACCCATATACCAAAGATACATGCCTAGACTTGGGACATGAGAAGGAGCTATACCTAAAGACTAAAGAAAGGAAGACTTCAGAAAGATAGTTGTACAACAGTCCACATTATGCAACAGGACAATTGCTACTACTATCAAAAGAAGTTAAAAAAAAAAATTTGATCAGAAAAGATAATTCACTAAGCCAACAAATAAGCAACAGCAGAAGCAAACTTACAACAGAAAAAAAAACCCTGAAAGGATATGTGATTTAAATAAAGATATAAGGGTTAAATGTATACGTACCTAAACTTCTGTTTGATACATTTGAGATTTTCACCACCAAGCCTTTCAGAGTTTGTAACCAAAAACAATGTTCTTTCTTCATACCCATCAACATTGAAATAGCTTTTGTGATACTTCAAATAGACCTCCAAATTATCCTGACAACTCTTCTCTTCTTTCTTTTTTTTTTCCTCAGTGCACAAGTACTCCAACAATTTCTTTGAGCTCCATTGGACATATATCGGCACTCCATTATCCAAATACATACCATGTGGAAACGCTTCCAAGGAGGGAGGAGTGTGCTGCGACGCCCTAACAGAGTTATATACCATAGAAGCTGCATCCAGGGTTTTACAATAAATACGATGAAAGTACCAATCTCCTATCTTTGCCACGCGGGAGGCTGAATGTGTAATATTAACATTTAACCTGTTAAGAGTAAAATTGTGATATGCTTTGTATAAAGAAAAGAAAAATCAAGATATAATTGAAAAATCTATAAATATATCTACCTCAAATAGGCACCTCAAATAGGCTAAGAGGTCGTCTGCAAAAATGTGTTCATAACACAATAGGAACAGTGTCTTTTCTTGACGATCAGTGAACTCCATGTGGTCAAAATGCATAGAATAGGCATCCATAGCGCCGACGTTGTGCATCTCATGCCATCCTTCTTTGTCCACATAAAAAACTTCATAAACGTATAAAGTAGAACATAAATAATGAGTGTTGAAAAATAAATTACTATGATTGAAATGAACAAAAAAGATTAAATGTTAATACCTTGAAGAGGACCACCAGTACACGTATCGATAGTAGCATTATATAATGCTCTTAAGACCAAAACAGCAGCAGTTTCAGGGGACATTTTGCGACCATACCTAGCATGAGTCACTCGTGTTAAATAGTTGCATGTATCAGATAAACTAATCTCATAGGACCTCATAAACAGAAACTTTATATGTTAATTAAGTACTTACTGATGTCTCAAAATGTCCAGTGCATCATATTTACCACGGATGCATATTTATGCATCCGTTTCCATTCGACCTTTTCAGATTTTAATCTAGTTCGATAAACTTGCAAACCCTGCAGCATATATATGTGTGTGACAAAATTTACTACACAAAGTAAACATATCATGATGGCCTGACAATCCCTAATATATGCTAAATCTAGATGAATTATTTTATTTCATATTTTAATCTTTGAAGTCTTTTTTGTATTATTTATTAAAAATATATATAAATACCTTTGTAAAAATCAACTGTTAACTATTTAAAATAATCAACAGGACTTCCATATGTTACCTCTTTTTCATCCCATCCAACAATTAAGCTCCCAATGCTTGTATTCATTTTTTTTTATCAAGATCCTCATTTAGATGGGTGATCACCATCTCTGCTACATCAAAGACTTTTAAAGGCTCAGCTTCAACCTGTGAGGATGACAAACTGTTTAGTTTACAACTCCAAATCAAATAATTGGAATACACATGTTTTTTCTTTTTGATATGACTAAAGAAAAATAGCATGTCTGATTGCTTTAGGAACACTTACTCGTTCAGACAATTTTTTGTCAAATTCTCACACATATTTTCACAATCCATGGCGTTTCCCGCCAACATAACACGTATGTTATCACTGATGAAAAATATTTTATTTCCCATGTCTATAACTGAAATATTAAGAGAAAAAGAAGTAGGTCTAAGCTTAAGAACATAAACAAAATAGTAGGTCATTATTTTTTTTTATCAAACTAAATATAAGTAAAAAGGAGTTTACTTATCGTCTTAGTTGAGAGTCTAGAATCATATCCAGCCATGACACCCTTCTCAAATTCCTTCCCATTGAACCTCTCAAAAGGGAAGGCAACAAGAGTTGTTCCTTTCATTTTTGACATCGATCCTCTGGAGAGTTAAAGAGTATGGAAGGTAAACGTACAGTCAGAAAGAAAGGATGTTGGTCCATCTTTATATATAGAGATTCATGAAAACCCAGATACATCTATCAGATACAATATTCTAGTATAGTATAGCATGGTTGAGTGAGCATAAATATATATATATATATATCTGTGTGTGTGTGTGTGTGTGTGTGTGTGTGTGTGTGTGTGTGTGTGTGTGTGTGTGTGTGTGTCTGCTCAGACCCAAATACTGAAATTTATAGCTAGCCTCTGTGTAAAACATGAACTTCCATACAAATTTCATTATCCAACATAAACTTAATAGCAACACCTGTAAACAATAAAGCTAATTGGTGTTCTTTTGGTCTAGACTCTGAAACAATTGCCATCTGACCCATCCCATAAGCCACACGCCCACACCAAACATCATTACCCGTAATTCTAATCTTTCAGCCCACCACCCATTCCCAAATGAAACACAAAATTGACTGCGCAAATGAAAGAGAATGAGATGAACTTACATTCTGAGGCCGGAGCTCGGAGGTTGGAGACTTGGAGGTTGAAGGTTGGAGGCCTAAGGTTAAGGAACAGAGCTGGATTCGGCAAATGAGATTAGCCAGAGACAGTAGCTGATAGGGTCTTACCCCTCATCTCGTGGAACTTTACACTAGCCTAGTAAGTGAGGGTGCAGCTCGAGAAAACCTAATACAATAATTGAGAATGTAAGCTAACCAACCCATTAAAAGCAAAACAGGCCAGAGGCTATAATCTTCATTACAAGCATAACGAAACAAAGAAGATACTAACTGTTCATTGAAACAAAGAAAATACTATCTTGTAATCTACTTTGATGCATGAAATGTTAATGGGTGACTAAATGATTCCTAGAAATAAGAACAAAGTATACCATCAAACAACACACATATCAGAAAGCTGAATTTTTTTTTTATTTGAAATGAACAGTTGAACACGCATAATGACAAAGAAGAGAAGAAGTTTGTTTTCATGAACAACTTTTGAGTAAAAGCTATTCTTTACTGGATGTGTTCCTACACAAAAAAATAAAAACGAAGAAGACTTTGAATCAGTAACACTACTGGAGAGCTTGAAATGATGATCAAAGTTGAACGGTTTTTTGTTTTGTCTTTGAATCACTGAGTGATTATTTATTAAATTAGCAAAGATGCAGTACCAAGCTATCATACAATTTAGCGAAATTCGAACCCATTACCCGTTTCATGCCCTACTCTTTCACAACCAAGAGCCTAGTGACCTGTGAATGAACAATTACACCATTTTAAAATACATGCACAGAATCAAGTGTTCATATACACACTATCGTCTAAAGAACACAACGTTTCATACTTGAAATCTACTTGAACCCTATGCTTGAAATGTAGTTGTCTAACCCTGACCCTGTGTTAGCATTACACTCAGCAGACACACAGCACAATCCAAAAACGAATGATTCTCAAGATAAGTGGCAAAAACACTTACCAAAGGAGCTCTTGTTTACTGAATGTATTCCTGCACACACAAAAAAAAAAGGACAGACCATTTAATCTCTTATCTATTTTTAAATGTGAGACATTGAATCCATAAGTTAATTTGACAAAACATGTCGTTCAGCTTTCTTTCCAGTTCATGACATAAACTGAGATCACAATACAGATCACTCCAATTTAAAAAATAAGAAAACACAAAAGAAAAAATTGAAAGCTTGAGAATTGTGAATCTGATTCGTAAATTTTTTTGAACAGAAAAACAAAACATCTCTCCCTCTCACCCTCCTTCCTTAAATCCAAACTGAATAGAAGAAGTCTTTGTTTAAATTAGAATATTAACCGCAAAAATAAGCAAAATATAACTCACCATCTTCCACCGAAGACCTGGTGAAAACCTATTAAACCCAGAGTGAGGTGAGACTTAGGTTGCAAGTTCAGAGCCCGTTTTCTCTCCTCCCCCTCCTTCCAAATTCAGAGCCCGTTATCTTTTCTCCATGAAAACCCAAAAAAATAAAACTCTGTGTCAGTTGAAATTGAAGGAAATTGAGCTTATCGATCTAAAAAAAGTGTGAGCAAACTTTAGAGACGGCCAGGTGCGAAACTTACCAGAAAACACAAGATAGAGGAATAAGGGAGGCAAGGATGAAAGCCTTCTAAAAGTGACTGGGGGGACGAAAATGTAATTTTACACTATACAAAACTATACACCAGCCCGGAAATTTGTTTTGTCTTGATTGATTTTGTGAATGATCTCTGATATAAGTATATAATAGCAATGAATTTTTTTTTTTTGAAGAGGAATAGTAATGAAACTTGTGTGTCTGCTCAGACCCAAATACTGAAATTCATAGTTAGCCTCTGTGTAACTTCCTCAAATGGAATACAAATAAAACCCAATTACTCCATATTTTAGAACACATGATTTTGGACACCGAACAAAGATAATAAAATTGACTTTGAAAAAACATAAAACATAAGCTTATCTCCAACACCAGTAAATATAATTGAAACATTACTAACACAGAGATAAAAAAAAAAAAAAAAAAAAAACCATCTCTTATTCTTCTAAGTGAATCCATGTTTTCATAATGCAATCAAGGCAGTTATTGGTGAAAACGGTAAATGTCAAGATGTTACCAGATTCAGAGAAACAACAAAAACTAAAGATTTTTAACCATCACAGAATAGCTTCAACAACAATTCACAAACAAACAAAGAAAAACATAGAGAAACAATACCTGATTGTAGATATACCAAGCTTTCCACTATATTCTACATCAAGTGATATGATATGCAAGCATCTCCATCACTTCTCTTGCTAGACGACCAGAACCTCTTGTGATTCACACTATACGAGACTTGGAAAAGACTTCTATTTGTGATGTCCAATTCTTCATTTGTCATTGAGTCCATCACGGTCATGTACCACTTGGCCTGGCTTTCCTTATCATCACATTTGGGCATCAACTCAGCACTTAGAAGCATTGAAGTAAGCTGGCTAAGCAAACCCATCTGCGGCAAGTTCTGAGACTGCTCATACATAATCCTCGACGTGAAGGTCCCTTCTCAAAGCTTTTGCAGAAGCTCTGTCTGGTTTTCAAGTTTACGAGCAACTTCTTGAACCTTGTTCATAAATCCAGACAAGTCACTCATTCCTAGTAGATGATTGACAAAAGGTTTAACATCGAAAACTTCAAACCCATCCATATTCTCTCCTGTTCCAAAAAATATCACAGGACTCTTTGTTGCTGCAACAGCACTAAGAGTACCACCTCCCTTTGCATGACCATCCGTTTTGGTAACAACAATAGCTCCAACTTCAGCACTTTGCTTAAATGCTTGAGCTTGATCAAGAACAGCCTGACCAACACTGCCATCCCTAACATATATAACAGGATATGGTTTGGTAGCTTCAGCCACCTGATTCATCTCTTAGAAAAGAAATGCTTCCTGCTTGTGACGTCCGCTAGTATCAGCAATTATAGGATCACAGTTCTCCTTAATAGCCTCTTCTCCTTCCACTGCAATCTTCACAGGGTCCGACTCCATGTATCTTCCATAAAAAGGAATCTTTGCCTTAGTAGCATTCTGCTTCAACTGATCAAATGCGCCGGCTCGAAAAGTATTGGCGCACACTAGGACAGGCTTCCAACCCTTTTTCTGATGATAGTAAGCATATTCGGTTCAAGTTGTAGTCTTTCCCGACTCTTGCAAGCCAACAAACATAACCACACTGGATTTTCCTTTCATCGGACTGAAAGAGAATTTCATTGGATCGAGCATTTTGCAGAGCTCATTGAGTATAGCATACTGGATGATCCTAAGCTAGTTGTGACCGGCAGCAACATCCTCCAAACTCACTATCTTCTTGATATTGGTCCGCATGTCGCATAGACGAGCTTGAATTGCATGTCGGATTGGAGGAGAGCGCGTGTGATCTCATTGAGGCACTTGTTAAGGACCTTCCTTCTCATCGATCACGATCGCATTCGATCACGATCACATTCCTCATCTGCTGAAAAGGGCGGGAGATGATCCCTCCTCTGCTTTCTGTAAACATGTAAACAAGACTATTTGAGTACTAATGTATGAGGAGCCAAAATTTAATCAATAGTGCAGCTTCCTTCATAGAAAAATCAACAAATATCCAACAAAACTTTCACACAATCGTCAAGCTGTTTCGGAAATAAAACACTCAATTACACTAGTACACGGTGAAGAGAGCAAACTGATATATGCCTCCACTTGCTGAAGAAAATGGAAAGTTTGAGTACATAAGCTTGTACCTGATCAAAGATCAATATCTTTCTTTGATTGGATTCTGTTAGTTGGCACCATTACTTTCGGCAGAACTTTTCTGAAGTCACTTAGAAAAAAAGACTCTGCAACACTTAGTGCAATCTCGGGTTTCATTCTACAGAAACTGCGTTCTAATTCCACTATTGTAGTTGTTTTCTTCGGACCTATGGATAGAGGAGCAAAATTTGGTACCCAACTTAGAAATTTTGTGTCAATTTTGTAGATTAGCATTGACCTCTGGTCTGTTAAAGCCTCCGGTGTATCATGTGGAGTACCTACCTACAAACAAAAAACAACTATATATATAAATATATCAGTCACCAAAATTGATACGCATAGAACAGCTCTGGGGATAGTAAATTTTGCTGTGTCTTGTTGGGTGCAAAACATAGCAACACGCGCAACCAAAGCACTAAGCAAACAACTGACGGTGGAAAATCCTTAAACTATAACAGCAAGCAGAGCCTAACACACCGTCTAGTCTGCAACCATATTCTACTCAAAAAACATCAACCAATCCAATTAGCAGAGCCTAGCATACCATCTAATCTGCGACCATATTCTACTCAAGAAACATCAACCAATCCAATTCGCAGAGCCTAACAAACCATCTGGTGAACCATATTTATTTTAGTATAAGATTCAACACAGAAGAGCATATCATTCAAAATGTTCACCATGCTAGGCCCTCACAGCAACAACCTTTGATCCAAATGCTTAGCGTCAAAATATCATTCTTGCTAAACTCTGTTACTATTTTCTTCATCCAACACACTTACTCTCACATCCTTTTCCTCTACAACTAACCACTCACCATGAAATAATCGGGCCAAGCAAGACTAAAAAACCTGCACAAGTCATTCAAACAAGAACCAGATCGATAAACAGAATTTCAATATATACTTGCTATCCGCAGTAGGATTATTCAAAACCTTCCAGAGTACAACTACTGGTCAAACTCATTCAATTCAAGAGTGAGAGGAGAGAGAGAAAACTCATTCATCGTGTGATACTGGATGGCCGATCTTATTCGTACCTTGTTATTCTGTGCAACGGAGAGAAGCTAGAGGACATGCGAAACAGAGGCCTTCCGGCGTAACTTGCGGCATCGGCAGCTGTCCTCCTCCGTTTGACAAGGCGTAACTCATCATCTCCATGAGTTATGATGAGTTTTCCGGTACATATATATATATGTACGTAGTCCCTTCGCGAACCATAGCACCGGCAAGAGCGCTCGGTGGAGGATGAGGAGGAAGAGGAGGAGGAAGCAGTTCAGGGTGGGTTTCTTTTTCGACGCAGACGCAGGACTTTGCGGTTTGCTAAAAACGTGAAAGGAATAATCAAGGCTGTAAAAACGGCTAGGTCACGTCTATTTTACGAGTCCCAACCAATCAGAAAATAAGAAAAAGAAAAATAGAAGAAAGATGATAAGATTTTGTTACCTGGGCCGCATGCGAAAGTTACATACCGCCTGCGGAACCATGCGGACGATGGACCACACGTATTGGATTCGCATGCGGATTCATATCAACGATCAAATTTTAATTAGACAAACACTGACTAATGTATGATTTTATATCATTACATGACGTTTTAATTAAAGACTTACTATCTCTCATTTGATTTCGACAATTCTCAATCAAAATCCGATTTATCATGACTGTGTCGCTTGTCATTATAAGTAATGGATTTTTTTTTCATTTATTCTTAAGTTGGACATAATTCCCTAAACTTAAACCCTTATGACAATTTTTTAGAATGTGATTTATTCTTTTCATTTTTTGAATATAGTTTTATTCTTAGCTAATCTTGAACTATTAAACCTTATTCATATCATGATTATATATCAAAAAGGGAAATTGGTAAATTTTGAAATGTGAGCTTTGGCAGTAAATGTCGTCATTGATACTACCAGTCCGCAATTATGATGAATTGATTAATATATGGGTCCCACGCTGAAGTCAGATCTAACTGCAAGATACATTAGAATTACCAAACAGTGTTCTCAAACCTTATTGGTGAGAATCATTCGATGATGCGACAAAATCTGAGAAAATTTAAATTTGCCAGCAAATGGCACATGAATGGGAGGTGTTCTCCGGCGGCAGCAGCGGTGCCGGAGACGACTGTTTGGGCCTCGGCCGCTTCGACACCGTTCCCGCCGGCAAAACTTCGAGGAAAAGCTCTCGTGTATTTTCATGTTCTATTGATGCCACATTGCCACAAAAGCTTTGCTTATCTGCTTTGCTTATCTGCTTTGCTTTACACTTCGGGTGCACATTGGATTCTTCTTTGCACACAACGGTCCACAGAAACTCACATGTCTTCAAAAGAGAGTACTTCCATGTTCCATCCACACTTCGGACTTTTGGGCAATATGGTCGGCACCTTGTATATCTCCATGCTTGCATTCCCATTCCCCTAATGAAATGCTTTGAGAGGTGACATTTCACCTCAGTTCTTACTTCTATGATTGTTTTCCCTTGTATACTTCTTACATATGATTTTTTGCAACTGTAGTTGAAAACTTGAGGCAGCATAAGACATAGTTCTAAACCCTTCAGATATGAGTTTCTTTCCATCGCAAATTCGTTAGGAAAAAAGAATAAAAATTTGCTCATATGTCTGGAATTGCGAAATCGATTCTCATGTTCTAATCAAATTTCATGTATCCAAGAGCTCAGAAAACAGGAAATGTTGCCTCTTTGCTTTCACAGAGTAGCAAGTAGCAACACAACATAATCATAAATAGTGAACCAGGAAGATATATTATCAGTCATACTCCTAAAACAAGCTGCCTTCTAAACTACAACAGTCCATCTAATAGGGCAATTTTCAATAATTTTTAAAACTTCGGTCGGATTAAAATGTTGAAGTGTACCCCTTTTATATCCTATTTTTAATAACTGGGCACTTTCTCAGGGACCTCCAAGCACTGCATTTTCAATGTCCTCTCTGCTCAGTGCATAGCTAAATCTCCTCTCCATATCCTTTTCAAGATTGCCAGGTCCAGTCTTTAGATACCTACATCACAAGTGCACTCTTCAACAATTTAACATTCAACATAGTAGAACAGTCTAAAGAATCAATTCCAATCAATGATGTAGAGCACCGGAAGGAAAACACAACAGGGGAGTGTCTTCTATAGGCTATATGAGATTGAGATAGAGCAGTCATCAGGATAGGAAAAGGGTGAGCTACCTCAGGCAGTAAGAGACTAAAGCATCTTAATATTCAAAACTTCTCCCTTTTTCTGCAATTATTACTAGGTCATGTGCAATGGAAGTAGTTTATAGAGTCCCAAGGAATGGAATGAATTATGAACGTCCTGATTCTTAAGATCATGATCATGTCTTTGGTGTGAGGTAAGATCCCTTATCTACTAAATATGGGTAATTTCAATGTCAAGATCAATACATAAGAACTTCTCAACCATACTTGGAATCTTGCAGTACTATGAATGGTGGTTCTAAGATGGAACAAGTGCAGAGTGATTCTAAGATGATTTACAATACAAATAAACCTTTACTGTACAGAATTACCACACTTTTGTTCATGAAAGACTGAACCTAGCTATTGGAGCTGACAGAAAGACTTGAAATCAATATCGTGTACTGCATTTGTTTCCTTCTCCTATAACTAAACTAAATACACTGTGGCAAATACCAGTATAGACATATACGTCATACTGTCTATGTATTGTATGAACTAACATGGCCTTCCTATGTGATAATATGCTAGTAAACTCCACACAGAGCCAAAACGACTGTTAAAAATCATAAGAAACTGCTGTTCTTTCTTTTCTTTTTGGAAAGTTCCCTATTTCCTATAGGGAATTGAAACCATGTTTTGTAGTAGTTATACTTCAGAATATGAATCTGGTCATACAACCTCTTTTCTATGATTGAATCATGACTCATTTTGAGCTTAGTACTCCTTAGAATGATCTCACTCGATCAAGCTTTTATGAAATCCGAAACAAAACTGCTACATCATTCCTATTCTACATTTCAGGGGATCCCTTTTCCTCCAGTTCGACAGGTCACCTAGGTCAAGATGATATAGTAACTCACACACTATCACAAATTCAAAGCTTGAAACTTTCAGAGGTGATTGATTACTGCAATCCCATTACCATCAACAAACTATCAACATTAGCTATACTAATCCAATTTCGATGCTCGAATTGTGACTCATTTCGAATTCAACATTTCTTATCATGATTAAAGCTAACAACAATTGAATAAATAATTACTGCAACACCAAGCAATCAAACCAATAATCCAAGACTCAAACTTCGAAATCAATGCTACACAAAATTGAAACTACAGAGGGAGCAAAACCCTAACCTGACATAGAGATCGGTGACGTCGAGTGAGAGCTGCGCGTGCCACTCCGGCTTCTCGATCAGCCAAACGGCGCGGTCCTCTCTGCTCTGGAAGAACCCCAAGCTTCTCAGCCACGCCTCAATGCAAGGAAGACTGTGAGAATACAGAGGCTTCTTCTTGTCCGGCAGCCGCTTCAGCCACTCGTCCTCCGGCGCCGCCGATACCTCCTCCGCCTCCGACGACTTCGAACACACCGGAATCGCTAGCCTCCCTCGAGAAGACCGAACGAGCCGAAACGGCGTCGCTTTAGGCGAGAGTGAATAGCGAACTGAGTAGTTTGGATTTGAGAAGAGGATGAAATTGGTAACGGAGAAGAAGACTGTCGACATTTTTAGAGAAAGCTTTCAGCTTTGAAGTGGAGTGTAGGATAATAACAAAGAAACTCGTTATCTGAAAGACAAGTTTAATATCAGCCGTTGGATCATATTACGGCCCTGATCGCTCGACATAATTCGATATATATATATATATTTTCCTAAAAAAAAATCGATATACAGTATATTTTTTTTAAATTAATTAAATGAGTATTTAGATCGCTTAAAAAATAAACAATCGAAATTGGTTGAAGAGCACCATAGGAGCAAGAGTATGAGAACAAAAGTATGAGCTACACTGTTTGCTCATCGGTTTATTTATATGGAGAAAATATCAAGGTGATGTTGTATAAACAATTAAACATTACAAAATCAAATTACCTAACTGAACCATCTTCAGACATTTAAAATCAGAAAGTTAAAAGGTTCGAGTCGCATATGAGTTCAAATACCACAGTTTACTTGACTGAACAAACGAGCTAAAAACGAGTAGAATAAAAATCGGGCACCATCAATATCGAGACGCCAAGGAGTAAAATAATAACAAACTCGTTATCTAAAAGACAGGTTTAATATCAGCCGTTGGACCATATGTACAGGTGTGATTCGAAAATCGAAGTTAACCCGCCAAACCCTCCTTCTCAATTTTCATTCCCACCAAAAACAAAACCCACACGACGCCGTTTTGCTCCAATCCCACCTTTCTTCTTCAACCCCATAGTCGCCTCAGCTCAGTTCCATTTGTCTCAGATGGCGATGGCTTCCGGCTCAAATTCCGGCGACCCAATCTCCTCCTACACCCAGACCCACCGCATCGTCCTTCTAATCGACCTCAACCCACTCCTCCATCTCCAAGACCCGACCCAATTCCTCACCTCTCTCCTCTCCTCAATCAAAACCCTAATCTCCTTCCCTTCTCTCTCTTCCTCTCTCTTCGCCGTCAGGCCCTTCTTCTCGTCTCTCTCTCCTCTCCTCTCCGCCTCCAAGCTCCCGTCTTCGTCTCTGACGATCTCTTTCAACTCGCCGGAAGACACTTACCGATCCCTGTCTCAAACCCTGGCGTCTCTCTCGTTTGAACGGAAGTTGACCGGGTCCTATTCGCCTCGGGGAGCGTTTGTTGCGGCGGCGATGCGGCAGCTGGTGCATGATTACGCTTGGGAGCCGGTGATCTGTGACGCCGCGGCGGCGGAGACCGGTACGTTTTCGAATTGCTGTGGTTTGAGGTCTAATTTGGCTGTTGTGTTTTCACCGGCGTGTCAATTTGTGAATGAGTTCTTGAATTGTGAGAGTTTGGGGGATTTGAATGTGTTTTGTGAGAGGTTTCGAGGGGTTTTCGAGAATGTGGATGAGGCATTTGTGTGTAGAGATATTCAATTGAGTTGGATTGATGTTAAGTATGGATTCGATTGTGGTGAGGATGAGGTTGGATTGAAATGTGGTGTTTTTGAGAGGGGGGTTAGGAGTTTAGGGTGGGGGTTTTGCTCATCTGATTCAATTGTGCTTGGTTCGGCTCTTGTTCCGTTTGGTTTGATTTATCCAGAGATTGGGGTGTCATCTAGGATTTTCGGGTGTAGTGATCGATATAGGAAGGTTAGAGCACATTTGAATCTTGATATTTTGGATGTAAAGGGGATGCCTTTGGAGTGCAAGTTTTGTGATCTTGAGTTGGCTGATGTGAAAATGTTGCATGGGAGTAGAGGTGATGATAGTTTGTTTTTGGTGGAAGGTATGAACTCGCAGACAAGAGGTCATGAGGTGAAGAGGCTGTTCTGGGGAAGTGTTGGCAATGGAGTGTCGAAGATTCAGGTTAAGGCTTTGCAGAAGGATAGTGAGTTTGCGAAATTTAAGGGGGAATTGTCGGATCCGATTCTTGTCTATGAAGTTTCAGGAAAAGATGGAAGAGAAGTTTCTGGTGGTTTGTTTGTTGATAAGGTTCTTGAAATGCTATCAGTGGAATTGGATGAGTTTGTACCGAGGAAATTGGTGCCTGTGTGGCAGATTCTCTTGAGTTTTATATACAGGGAGGGTTGCTGGGCTTTAGTGTCTATTTCTAATGATAGTGGTGTATCACATACTGGAATCCTTAAGCCTTTTACAGTTTCATCAGCTCTTCTGTTTGTTATGGAGGAAGGATTTCATCGTCACGAAAAAGGGCATGGGATCGGTGCAGTTGTTAAGGGTCAATCTCATCCAAAGATGAACAGTGAGATGTGCAAACCTGATACTGATTTGGATGACTTGTGTGGGTCACAAACTGGGCCTTCACCATCTGATAAGCATGCTGCTGAGATTGATGGAAAGAAGAAAAGTAGCAAAAGAAGTTCACATTCACTCGAAGATCTCACCTGGAGTTCTTTCTGTAAGGCAGCATTCAAATTTTCAGACTTACATTTGGAAGAGATTTACTTTGCCAGGCAACGTAGCAGCTCAAAAAGGTTGAAATTTCTGAAATGCTGGATGAAACAGATTAAAAAACTGAAGTATCCAATAACGAAGGAGTCTAAGGTGCACCAGGAAAACCAAAAGGAGATGAGCAATAGGTTGGATTTGTTGCACCAAGAGAGCGAACAGCCAATGTCATCGTCTGGTTCAGCTGGAGAAATTTCTTTCTCTGTGGCTTTTGGAGTACAGGATGAAGCTGCTCAGGAACATAGATCACGAACCTCAGAAGATTTTTTCAGTAATTTCTCTGATAAGATCCAACAAGGGCTAGAATCTGAAGCAGTAGACTTGGGGGCATTTGCACATCGGCTTGTGAGTCAATCAATATATTTCTTGACTCAAAAGCATAGCACAACAACCCCTTCAGAAGATCAAACTCCTGTAAAATCTGACAATCTTGATGATTTGGTTACTGCTGAACTGTTAAAACTTTTACTCAGAGATCCCAAGGATATGGTTGCAAGGCACAAAAGCTATGATCCATCTTCTCAAGCATCTGATCCTGGATGTGAAGGCTTTACTTCAGAAATAATAGTTCGAGAGTATCCTTTCATTTATCAGTTGATCGTTTTATTTTCTTTTATACTATGCATAATCAATTCTACATTAATGCTATGTAAACTTGGCCCTTTGTTACTGTTACACTTTTCCTTCACTAGCACAAAGATATGAATTACAGATACTTTTCCGGATGGAGATTTTACAATCAGAAGTTGGAGCAAGTATCAAAGATGCTGTGAAACAGAAGTTTGTGAAACATATTTGCATGCTTTTGGAGACCATTCGTGCTCGGTGTCATCTGGAGGGAGGCTTCTTTGGTGACTGGACCCTAGAAAATTATGCTGGAAAGATGATAAAAAGCAGGTAAATGAGTCACATGTATAAATCTAATTACCCATAACTATTATTTTCTAATGAAATTAGTATTAATGAACACTGAAATGGTAGAACTCAGTTACTTACCATGAAACTCCAATATATGTTTATGTTTCGCCTGTGAATGATACTTTTATCAGTACTTCGATGAAACATGTAGTGTTGAAACAATTATGTGATTGATTTGTATGCCCTCCCAAAAGGCCTTTGGGGGTAATAAGAAGAAGGGGGACATATTGACAGTCAAAAATATTATATTATCTTCTTATTTTACATACAAAATTGATGACTCCTCATCAGGCTGTTGAAGGCAGGGTTGACAGAGAACAGAAAAGCTAAATACCTCCTTTGCATAATTTCATATGACTTAAGTGACTTTCCTTATTAATCTAGATTTGCAACCTTGTTTTTCTGACACTATGTATACATACAACTTTTGCAATTGTGTTCTGTATGTTGCAATAGTTCATTCCTTTGTTTTCCAGACCCAAAAAAAGACTGCCCAAATTTATGAGAAAACACTGCTTTTATGTTTGAAGAAGTAGGATTAGGCAGGTAGATTGATGATTCAATTCCCAAATTTTCAGGTACTGTCAGACTCTTGAAGACGTGGTTCATAAAATCTACACAAAAATGGATCTGTTACTGTTTGATGATGAGGAAGAACTCCCTAATAATTTATTCAACAGCGAGGATAGCAGTCATTCATACAAAGAAAAACCAGGGAAAGATGAGGTGGGTGAAAATAGTAGAGTCAAAAAATTGGTATCAGCAGAAGATGAATCCCCTAATCCACAGAAACATTACAATGGAAGACCAAGTGCTCAAGTAGTTAAACAAGAAGAGCATGCTCGCAAGTTGATGAAAGCTCAAGAGAGTAGAGAGAGGGCTAGGAGATTTGCTTCTTTTACAAGTCGGGTAGCTGATTTGCAGCGAGTTTGGGCCCCAAAACAGTCAAAGGCGTTCAAGCCAAAATCAAATTCTCTTCCAAAGCCAGCTAAGAGGAAGAACCGTACAGATTCCTGTTGTGAGAGAGTGTTAGAAACTCCAATGACAGAAAATAAACGAATCCACATGGATGATGAAGATTACCGTGACTATGGAAGCGGTTCTGTTTCTAAATCATTGTTTCAGGATGACTAGTAAGTGGAGCTGTAGCCTTTCCCTAGATGCAATGGCATGGAGCTTTCCCAGGTATATGCTAAATAATATCTGGAAGCTATTAGGAAGTTTAACCGAAGTTGGCTCATCATAACCATTTCAACTGTCTGATAAAAAAACTGAAAAACATGAAAAATGTGATTTTACTCTGTCAACTCTAATAGTGTTATCAATTTGCTGTAAATGATACGAATTGAGTTGTACTTTAGTGTGATACTAACATGCAAGTGTGGTATCTCTCAGCTGGTAGTTCATTTGTTCAGTCCATGCATCATACACTTCTGAGCAGTTAAATTAAGCAGAAAATGCTACTTGCTCTTTTTTCCTGCTTGTTAATGGGAAAATTTTTGTTTTATAATGTACAGAGTTCAAGTCTAGCAATTCATTATTCTTAGATTTCAGACTGCCAGGACATGAATACCTGAATGTGTGTGCGTTTGTAATAAGGTTAACTCAGAGTGTCCTTGCTAGTTCAACGTATTGTATAATGTATATGAGAGTTTTCAGACTGCATAACGTGTCTTAGTTTACTTATGGCTGATCAAATTTTGTTTTTTTTTTCCCCTGAATATCGTAGGATTCGTATCACTGAATGAGTTCTTAAAGATGCTGGTGATTTCTATATTGCTGCTAAGATAGAGGATTTGCATAACGATAAGCATACTGTAGTTGGTCTGGTGCATAATAATAAGCTCATCTCTAGGGTAGCTCAAATGTGAAAATGTTCTGGAGATTTTGAGAGCCTCCAGTTCCACCCAATGCTTTCATCTCTGGATGACGATACAATCATGTATATGGACACAGTGGAATAGCATTACTCTTGTCTTTAGGTCAACCCCATCCGAAAGCAAACCGTTTCATCTGTTGAGGCCTTGAGGGTATCAGTATAGCTGTTGTGCTGCCAACCTCCGACAGTCCAACGAGAAACAGCATATTTGCCACTACATAATAGCAACCTATAGTGGTTGACCTTAAGCCACATCATCTGGTCAAATTTTGAAGCCTGTGAGCAACTCCAAACCCCTATAAAAAAGGAGCAACTGCTATCATCAACCTCATCAAAAATGGCAAGAATGGCAAGGTCTCCTCTTCTTCTCTCACTCCTTGTCCTAATCTCATTTCTGGTCCTAATCAAGCCCTCTCACGCCGGTGGCATAGCCATCTACTGGGGGCAAAACGGGAACGAAGGTACCCTAAAACAAACCTGTGCCACCGGAAAATACGAGTACGTGAACATAGCCTTCCTCAACGTCTTCGGCAGCGGCCAAACCCCACAAATCAACCTAGCCGGGCACTGCAACCCTCCAATGGTTGCGCCTCTGTCGGCCCTGAAGTCACATTCTGCCAGAGCCTAGGAGTCAAGGTGTTTCTCTCCCTCGGAGGTGGCATTGGAAACTACTCTTTAGCATCTGCTTCTGACGCAAAAGATGTAGCCAACTACCTATGGAGCAGTTTCCTAGGCGGAAAAGGAAAAGGCAGAGACAAGTCTACTACTACTCGTCCCTTCGGCCACGCTGTTTTGGATGGGATAGATTTCGACATAGAGCAAGGAGCAAATCCATATTGGGATGACCTTGCACGTTATCTGAAGGAGTATAGCAAACCAACAAGGGCTGTGTACTTAGCTGCAGCTCCTCAGTGTCCATTTCCTGATGCGTTCGTAGGCAGTGCGATTAGTACAGGGCTTTTCGACTATGTTTGGGTTCAGTTCTACAACAATCCTCCATGCCAGTATAGCTCAGGTAACACTGACAATATACTAAGCTCGTGGAATAAATGGACTACGTCTATACAAGCAAGGAAGATCTTTCTGGGGTTGCCGGCGGCTCCAGCTGCAGCTGGAAGTGGGTTCATTCCGGCTACTGTGCTGACTTCTGAAATACTTCCGGTGATCAAGAAGTCGTCGAAGTATGGTGGCGTGATGTTGTGGTCAAAGTATTATGATGATCAAAGTGGTTATAGTTCCTCCATTATCAATAGTGTATGACTTTCAATTCCTAAATAATGAAGATGAATACACAAATTAGACACTCTTGTCTTTCCAATCTACTTTGATGTGTCAAAGTCAATGTTAATTATGTGTTATATAAGATAATCATCAACATCATAATCATTCTAAAATGTCAATGAGCTTCTGGTGTGACTGTCATTATCAAATAAGCAATAAGCAAAGTCTAACATTTCCAGGATTTGACAACGTTAATTATTAGATTTGGTAGCTCAAAACCAATAAAGAAAATATATAGCGTTCACTAATTGTGGTGCTAATTACATATATCAAATCAAAAATTTAGCACATAGGAAAACAACCAAATCATGAAGTTCTTTGTCTATTAGACATAGACCAGCCTTTGTATACGAGACATATACCAGCCTCCATAGTCCATACATAGCCAGCCTTTGTTGCAGATTGTTTCAGATACTGTGATTATGGAATGCAAAAGGCTTTGAGGCTTAGTCGATCGACCTCTTCCAGTACTCCCTCTCATCATCCTCCGAAGCAGTGTCGCCATCTTTATACGCCATTATGCCCATGCCAGCTTTAACAATCAACATCCTGTGAATTCTCGGAAGTAAATTTTTTTTGGCTCATCAATGCTGAAACCATATGTCAACAGAGCTGTCTCAAACAGAAGCAGCACAAGTTCCTTGGTGGACTCGTCGTTTTTGTCAGTTTCAGCAATCTCCCTCAACTATCCATGATATCATTATCAGGGTTGATCTCTATGGTCTTCTTGCCTGCATGATCCTTCAACTCCTCTCCATATTCACCGCTCACCAAGCCACAAGGGCAATCCAAACTTCTATCGGATACAACCACCTTCTCAACCTTGTCACCCAAAATGTCCCCCTTCATTGTCTTGCAAAGATTCTCAAAGACTTCTTTTGCTCCTCTTTTTTCTACTTCTCTTCCTCCTGTGTAGCTGCCACAATCTTTTTCCAACTGTACTTGTCAATTGCATGTTCCAATATGAACTGATATTGAGGCCCCATCTCCTTGATGAGTAGCCGAGGTGTGAGAAGAGGCCTCCAGCAAAACAGTAACATGTTCTTCCCTTGGTCTTGTGGCTCTAGTACCGAGTATTCACACCCCTGCATATGAATGCTAGAGTTTGGATCTCTCTTCTGTGTTGGCCTCCCTTGTAACCGAAAATGAAATAGGACACTCCCGAAGCTGCTCGTGAGGCTTACACATCAATACTTGTGCCCTAAATCAAACTCCTAGCTAGCTACCTAAGATCTAGAATCAAACTCCTAACATTACCTTACAACAAAAGAGCTAAATTTGTATATAAATAGTAGAATTTTCTTTATTTATGCTAGTTTGAGTGAGTCGAGAAAGGTGTTTCCTTCTGCTATATCATTACCTGAGAGAAAGTTCAGAAAATCTCTGAAGCTACTTTCTCTGTACTTGGCAGGCTGTTCTTCACTCACAAGCTCCTCAGCAGTCTTCATCTTCTCATCAATTCCCAAACTGTGGAAGCTAGCAACTGAGATTCTGGTCCTTTCACTGTTCAGTGTCGCCCTGTGCACAACACTCTTGTACAACCCATTGCTTAGTACCTCAAAATGGTCACCCACATGGACTTGAAGAGCAGTCTCAAGTTCCGGAATTAGTTTCCATTTTCCGTCCCCAATGTCCATGATTTCCAGTCCAGCGGAGCTCTGAAGCATGATGGTGAAGCAGCTGTGGTCCGAATGAGGCGGCGCCCCTAGTGTCATTTCTGGCCTGGGGCACGGTGGGTAGCCATTGACTGCAATCACTTGCATTCCGTTTTCCATTTTCTTGTTTAAGTAAGTGGGACCTATCCCTAGGCTCTCAGTGATGGCACTTGTTACTTCCAAGCTCAGTTCCATTACTTCTCTGCAGTACTCTCCCATGGTTTCCCTGCAAAACATGATCACATACATATTAGAAAATACATAAGAAATGCATGTGGCAACTGGCTAGCGCATGATAGATATCCCTTGTATATTTTGTGCAAGTATACCTGTAGCTGGGTGGATTGTTTGGCCAAGAATCGATCCAATTTTCCAAGGGGTGAGCATAATGTTTGAGGAAGACCCTCCAGGGTTTGAAGCTTGTTTCATACCTCACTGCTTTGTGAACATCTTTAGACATGAACTTTGCCTTCTCTGAATCAGGCAACTCGAAAAACTCCGAAGCCACAACCAGCGCCCCATCAAGCACCGATTGCGGAATTCCATGGTTGATAATCTGAAGTAAGTTATTAATGCATGTTAATTAGTACAGCATTAAGATATACAAGTAGCAAAGATAGCATTAATAAATTAGCCTAGCTTACTTGAAAGAATCCAAGTTGACGACATGCCGTTCTAATTTCTTGGATTACAGTGGCTCGTTCTTCTTCATCAGAACCCTTCTTGAGCTTACCAAAATCAATGGTGGGTACATTGGCAACTTCTGGAGTTAAGCTGGCATGGTGTGAAGTTGGGTTCAAATAACACTCGGGCAAGCCCCTCTCTGGTGCAGTCTTCCCCATCGGAAGTGATCTCGAACAGCTCTCGTCATCATCTCCCATCTTCGAGCAATTTAGATTTCAGAGACAAATAAAACACAGAAGGAAAGAGATGATCGAGTATCAACAGTATGCAATGAATTTGACAGAAATTACTGTAACATGGGGGTTTGGTTTCTATAGCAAATACTCAGTGTCACAAAAGTTTTATAATTTATACTATCTAGCACCCTGTATACATCCCAACTTAGAGTTTTTATCATAAACTATACCAATTCAAAGCTGAACAAAGCAATTGCTCGTAATGGTGTGAACTGAAGATTAAAACCAGGTCCAAAAACACTTCCTCTTTGCAAGTCTAACAAAAATAGAAGAATTCCAATTGGGTCTATAAAATAATATGCCACTTGGGATCATATTTCAAGTTGATTTGGGAGCGCAAAGGAATCGTGCGATTCCAAGTTGGAAACGCGATTCCGAACTCTTCACAGAATCAAATGTTCTGAGTTCAAACTAATAAAGCATGAAATTAAACGGAAAATAAATAAATAATAACAATACTCATATATATCTCTAGTCAAACCAAGGCAAACCCAGATGATAAAGACTCGATTGTTTTTCGATACAGAGATGATAAAGAATCAAACTTCAGAACAAGATTTTTGGAAACCAATCAATCCACTTCTCTCACCAGAAACTTCTGATGCCAGTGAAGATGGTGAAGGAGAGGAGGGTCAGGCCTGAAGTTGTAAACAACGAAACAATCGAGCACATATTGAGCAATTAATTAAGCAAATATGAGCTTTTGAGTTTTTGTTCTTCGACGTGTAAGTTGTAAACAATCAAAGACTATAAATTCTTGTACCTACTACAAATTCTTGTACGTATTACGTGTATTTACACGACATATTTTTAGCTGTTTATAATAATTCATATGTTTAACCATCATGTTTCTATATTTTTATTTTATTTTAATTATGTATGTATACGAAGACACCTTATATACTGACTAAAGATGTTCTCTAAGATTACTTGAAAATTAATTAACAAAACAACTCTTTTCAAAAGAAAACACTTTGGGTCACCTCTAGGCGGTTACTCGCGTAAATGTCCAGACTGTGGGTCCCACTTTTAAAGAAAATGCTGTTGAAAGCTTAGGGCATCTCCAACAATGGTTGTTATACCTAGACCCATACTCAAAACTCATAAAAATTCATCTCCAATAATTAAAACTCATACCCAATTATGGGTTCCTACTACACAGACGACCTAAAATGGGTCGAGTTGCAAGGAGGAAACCCAAAACTGCAGACGCGGGACCCAGATGGCAACAGAAGGCAGTAGGTGCATGTGAAAGACTGGGCAGCGGCAGGAGCTACGCGCGGCGAGCTTTGTCTGTGGAGAACACGCGCTAAAGACAGAAAAACGGGCAGGCGAGGAGCGCGCGGGAGCGCGAGACGCGCCATTCACGCGTGAGCGAAAGATGCACACCTGTGGCTGAACCACGTGAGCTCGCTTCTGACCCTCTAACGGTCCAAAAACACTCGGCCCAGATTGAATGATCATTCAAATCGTCAAGTCCAGAAAAAATAGGCCGAAAATTAAATAATTTGAATGAAAAAATTTTGGGTATGAGTATGAGTTTTGATATAATAGTTGGAGATGAAATATGAGTTTAAATAGTAATGGGTTTGGGTAACTCAAAATATGGGTACGAGTTTGGATATGACAACGTTGTTTGAGATGCCCTTATAGGCCCAAAAGAAAAACAAGCGGGCTAGGCGGAATCGAGGTACCCCTACGAATGGGCATGTGCGGGTCACAGGTCCCACCTTTAAAAAGAACGTTTAGAAAAATTAAAAGAATGTTTATTAGCCATATGCTACTAAAATAATGAATCTATATTCCGCGTAGTAATAGGTTTACAGGTTATAATATGATTATGATTTTCCCTATCTATACTGAAACGATTCTTTGTAATCCTCTATACAAAGAGGCCCTATCAAATACAGTTACAACAATTTCACATTTCTCTTTGCTTTCATTTCTTACACCTATTTTCCTTTGATCAAAGAAGAAGATAGCCAACTCGTGGGGATTTTCGCAGAAGAAAAAGAAAACCCTAACTCCGGAATAGGCATGGCTTCCACAACCAGGGGTCCGAAGGCCGAAGGGCCTCAGTTGGTCCAAACAAAAGATGAGCTTCAAGTTCCCTCCCCCAAGTGCGCGGATGGACCAAGTAGCACCAAGGTGGTGGAACCAAATAATGGCGCCCCTCTTCCCCACGAGGCTGCTGAGCCTTCTTTAGAGAGTCCGTCTGTAGAGAGTCTTGATCTGAACGAGAACTCCGACGGTGACGAGGAGGAGGATGATGACGATTGTTGTCTTTGGAAATATGGCTCTTCTTCTTCAGACTCAGATGAGGATGATGAAGAGCTTTGGTGTCAAGATGAATCGGTTTGGAACTGATTGTCCGGTTCCTCTTGCTGTTTGAGAAAGACAAGTAGTGTGATCCTCTTGGAGATATGTAGCTTGTGATATTATAGGTTTCTCGTGCTTAATTTCTTTTCTATATTAATTACCTAAATGTATCGTTGGTTAATGTAAGGGATTGTCTTCCAAAACATCTAAGAGGGCAATCAGTTAGTCTTTGCTGATTTAGTTTTTTATTTTATAGAATAACAGAATGAATTTTAGCACTGATGAAGTATTTGATAGTAGAATTGAATAATCTGAATCAGGTAATCATAGAGAAAAGCATGAATGAGTGCAATTTCAGACCATATAATTGGCCTAAAACGTTTGAGGGTTAAGTTCAAAGTACATAATAGTGAAAATGTAATTCATCATGCATGTAGTTGTTCATCTGCATAAGCTGACAAGAAACTGGAGACTAGCTAGCTAGAATGCAGAATTCTCTATATATGTAATGTGTGTCGATGTATACCAAAATTGGGTACATGAGTGCTGCAGTGTAGACTTCTGCTTGATGTTCTGATATTCAGAATGAAGAGTGAGGAAACTACATTTACGTAATGGAGGATGAAATTGAATGTCAATAAGAATGTAAATTTTGAGACAAGGGATTTCAACTACTTTTAAGATTGGGTTGCTCAAACAAACCAATTAAGCAAATAGGCAATAAAGTAGAAGTTAAGAGTGCTACTCATTGTTCTGCTACAACAATTTCACAACAAACTAAACGTAAAAACAGTAGGAATACATAGATATAGCGCATAGGAAAACTGCCAAAGCACAAGAGCATCTTCCGTGGATTCCAATGGAAATGCTAGAATCATACAAAGTCATCGTGGAGCACACGGGCTGATAACAAAGTTAGGCAGGCATATCCTTATCTCAGTTGAATCTAGACTTTGCGCACTTGGATATTGTGAGTGGACTGGAGCCGCCAAATGGGCTGTCTGCCACTCTGAACGAGTGCAACCTCTTCTCCTGCCTTTACCATTCCTTGCTTCTGTATATAAAATAGAGAGAAAATGAATGATGTGGTGTGGATTAATCAAACGGTTGACATTGCTAAGTTAATTCAAAACTTAACTAGAAGTGTCAGCGAAGAATGACCCTAATATGAACATGCCTACTTGATAAACCCCAAAAGGTTGTACTAAGTTATTTTCACATACAAGTTATAGTTTATGGCAAACGCAAATCTAATTTATGCTCCATATAAACTTTACCTGCAGCACGGTCAACGCATTAGTGAAGCTCTTTTCAGCATCTTCTGCGAACTCCATGTATATGGGACACACACCTTGATACAGAGCCAGTCTCTGTTGTATCCTCTTACTGCATGGTCATCAAAGCACAGGTATTGCAATCAGTCAAATATTACATTCATATTCCTAATTACTGTAGCTTATATAACAATATCACAGACAATGCCTTTGTGACGAATAACATAAAACTTACTCATTTGTAAAAGCAAATATTGTCCCTGAAGGACGATAATGGCTCAATAGAATAGCCATGAAACCAGTTCTAGTGAACACGACTAGTGAGGTTCCAAGAGTATTGGACATCATGGTTGCATGGTAAGCAAACATTTCGCTCATATGATTCTACATAAATGAAGGGAAGTCTAGTCAGTTGTATAGCGATCATATGGGGGCAAAAGATATTGAAAAAGAAAAGAAAAAAAAGAAGAAGTTCACATGGAGAACACTGCAGATAAAAAACTGAATGAAGACTTATATGTTCCCTAACCTTAAAAGCTTTCCCAAGATTGGTTGGCATTTGGCCAGGTACAACAGTTACTTCTGTTCGCAGAGCAACAGTGTGCATAACTTTCACGGCTTTCAGTGGATACCTGCAGGGATATGAACCCACTGTATTGAATATCCCACACTCTAAACATTAAACATTACACTATGATCCAAAGCTTTTCCCTTGAGCATAATTCCACAAGCCACGACAACTTACTTTCCATTAGCAGTTTCTCCTGAAAGCATAACTGCATCAGCACCCTCTCGGACAGCAATGGCAATGTCTGATACCTCAGCTCTGGTTGGGGTTGGGTGAACGATCATGCTCTCGAGCATATTTGTTGCAACAATAACAGCCTTCCCCATGCTACGGCATAGCCTGATTATCTCTTCCTGCATAGAAAGTGGAGTTAAGGATGCAACATCCTACATCAACTTATTGCTATTATCAACCATATTTGTCTGTCATATGTTTGTTGTTAACTACCTGCAGAAGTGGGACCTCTTCAACAGGGAGTTCTGCACCAAGATCTCCTCTTGCAACCATGGCCTAACGTACGAAGAGTATATATTAGATTAATCAGGTAAGTAAAGTGTCTATAACCAGGATTTATAGGTTAACTTGCTAACCATACTTATAGTTTTGCTTAAATTAAATTCTATAAGAGACAAGGTTGAAAATTTATTCATCCAAGTTTAAATTTTGGTTCTTAATAAACAGATAATCAGGATCAGGAGAAGAGCTTGAAATAGTTTTTGTGCAGGAAGTTTATACCCCATCAGATGCTGTGATAATCGAATGCAAGTTTGGGATCGAGTCTGCACTTTCAATTTTTACAATAACATGTATATCCGCGTTACAGCCTGCAACGTGCAATGAAACATACAATTTTATGTCAGAATTAAGTATAGACTAAGGCATGCACATGTTTTTAAATGTATGATAGTATATTGAAATATTTACTTTGCAGATAATTCTTCAATTCGTGAACAACTTGAGCATCTTTAACAAACGAAACTGCATAGAAGTCAACTTGATTGTCCACTCCAAATTTGATATCTTCCCAATCTTTCTCTGCAACAAATTGGTTTAGACAAATGAAGTCCGTTAGCAAAATAAATAACTCCTGAACTTGCAAAATCTTAATAAATAAAGGGAAATAAACATATTTTAGAAATATAAAGAACATAATCAACCAGTTAGGAACCGAACCAGTGATGGAAGCCAATGTTGCACTTTTCCCTCGCACATTTAAATGCCGCCGAGACTTAAGTTCCCCTCCATCAACAACTTCACATTTCACTGAGTCTGCTGTCTTGGACTTCACCAAAAATGACATCATACCACCTAAAGAACAAGTCATGAATCAGAACCAGAATGCATGTAACCAACCACGAACTTAAATGTTTAACAGAAAACTAAGATTTTCACATACCATCAACCAGAAGCATGTCGCCCACTTCTACATCGTTAACAAAATCATCATAGTTCACACTCACACAGTCTGCTGTTCCAACCCCTCTCTGAATTGTAAAAGTAAATTCCTGCCCAGGAGCCAAATTAATTGGCTGTGGCAGGTCACCACTCCTAACCTCAGGGCCCTGATACATAATAACACATTTTCTCAATAAAATGACCGGAATAATTCCAAAAGGTAACACTTCATATGTAAAGTAAAAACTAATACCAAAATCATAAGCGCAAGTTTACCTTGGTATCAAGCATGATTGCAATGACATTGTCTTTATGTTGCTCATTATACTCCTTAACTAAGTCGATAACCTTCTGATGCGACGCATGATCTCCGTGCGACATATTCATCCGTGCAACATTCATCCCCGCCTCAGCCAACTTCCAGATCATCTCGCGAGTGTTGGTGGAAGGACCAATTGTGCACACAATCTTGGTCTTCCGCCTCACCGTAGGCTTTGACCACACCCCCACTGAAGTATCACCATACTGCTGAATCGTCTGTAACTGCTGGAATTGCTCCTCTATCTAACCAGAGCAACACAAAATCCAGTAAGCTATACATTCCTAAATCGCAACATTTGCATTCAACTCGAATAACAAACTTAGAATCTAGCAACCGGCTTATCCACTATCAAATCACATTTCCTCGGTTTTAACGCCATAATAACAAACCGACCGAAATCAATTCCATGAAGTACCGAGGATTGAATAGCTGACTAGAGTAACACAAAATATCCTAAATCACATTCGCATTTGACAGTATAACAAACTTATAATCTAGCTAAACCAGCCCTATCCACTATCAACTCACCTGGATTATAACGCCGTAACAAACAAACCAAACCGAAAAATCAACAAAACTCTTGAATTCAAAAAGAAGTAAAAACAGTTAGAATTGAATCAATGGCGGACTTTACCTTGGGCGAATCCTCCGGCGACACCGGGACCACCTCGGCCTGTAACGGCTGCTGGGCGGCGATCTCGGACCTCATCCTCCGAAACTTCCGGCTGCAGCTTTTCTTCTCGTGATTTACAAGAACTCTGGAAGCGAAACGCGGCGGCTTGAGCTTATCGGAGCTCCGACCCTGGGCGGATCCGGACCCGAGGATCGAGCTCTGAATCGTCGCCCGCATAGCTACCACCTGAGCCATTTTGTGTTCGGTTTCGGAGAGATGAGAAGTATGGAGGTGTGGAAATGAGTGGAGAGTTAAAAGGCGAGGGGTGGTGGTGTTGTAGAAGTCGCCGAGAAAAATTGGCGGAGGTTTTAAGGGGGGCTTTGGTAGTATCGAAATTGTTCTTGTGGAGATCTTTGGGGCCCCGTGGGGGGGGGGGGGGGGGGGGGGGGGTGGCGCGTAGCTGTCTGCGCTACTTGGCAAGTTGTAAAATTTGCAATTTTTTTTGGTTTAACCCTAATTTCTGGTCTGTGTGAAATTTTCGAAAGGGAGAAATTGAATCAACTGTTAACTGACGTGGTAACTTTTAGAAGACACGTAGGTTCGTTTTTTTTGTAATCCATTGTATTGATAGTTACCTCCAAAATATCACCGATATAAATCTTAACAGATTGAGATGATTTACATACCATTACATTATTTAATAAGTATTATTATTTAGTATTTACCTTGCCATAGAAATGAGATATCAATGGGTGCCCATAAACCAACCATCTTTGTTGGGGTCATAAGCACTTAAGCAATGTCTTGGCACTTTTTTTCTTTGTACTGCTTAGGTCGTGATCATATAATCGATGAACTGTTATGATAGTTTGAATATATGGTGTCACAAAAATGTTTTAGTTATCAGCTAACTTATGTCGTTATGTATTAACCTTGAAATTAATCGTAAGTAGTAAATATAAATAGTTATAAGTGCTAATAATTAGAATAACTTTATGAAACGAGTGCAATATCTACTACAAAACTTCAATTTTTTTAGTCAAATATTAATTTTGGTCTACACTTTAGACTTGACTAAATTTGTGTCAAGTTGCTTGTTATAGACTTATAGCACACATTTATTTTGCCATGAAAATTTCATTTTGTCAAATCTTCAAATTTCTTCTGAGAAACAATATTATATGCAAAAAAATTGGGGAAAATGTAAAATGCTTTAGCTACTGCAGCAGTAGCAGATCCCTCTCTACAAAACCACGCAACAAGCGCGGGAAATTCATATCGATATTGGCGCCACCACACACAGCCCTAAACACCAAAACCCTCTCTCTCTCTCTCTCTCAGATCTAATCGCCTCTGCCAAATCCCTCATCTCGCTCTCACTCCAACAACAAATCCCGAATTTCCAAACCAGATATGGATTTGCAAGGCTTATCGGTCATCTGCAACGGCCTCGGAATCGCCCTAGACGACGACGACGGTAACCGGATCGGCTACCGGAAGCACAAATACTGCTTAGGTACGTCTCCGATCTCTCCTATAACTCTCCGATTTCTCTCCGATCATCAAAATCGCATCAATTTTTCGTATCAGGAAATGAAAGTGTTCTTCAATTTTCCGGTAATCCGTAGTTTTCAGAAATTGTGGTTACTGCTACGGTTAGGTTTGAAATTCCTGTGATTGATTAGTAGTGTTTCGGCTTATTTTGCATTTTTGGCTCAATTTGAGAAGGAAATGGATTGGGTTGAGTGTTTACTGAAGTTTCGAATTCTATTATTTTCGACAGATAATTTGAAAGATTTGCTGAGGTTCTTGCGGCGCGACGATCCGCAGAATCAGGATGTTTTCAAGGAAGTTTGCAAGTGGAATATTTTATCTAAGGATTTGATACCTATTATTGAGCACTGCCAGGAGGATCGTAGCTTGGTTTTGAATGCAGGCAAGTTTTTGTAATATATTTTATTTCGTATCCGTGAAGAGTTTACTTCTGATTGGCATTGGTTAATTTGTGGCTGTTTTGAGTTTGCAGTGAAGGTTCTGGTGTTTCTTACTATGCCGGTTGAGCCTACATCAAATGACGTTTTACAGCAAACAGAATATCTTTGGGAGTTGAAGTCTTCAATTACGTCTAGTGACATTGTCGCGGTTATAGTATCACTTTTGGAAAGTCTAGAAAATCTGGAAAGGTGAGGAAAAATTACATGTACTCTTGTTAGGCATCATTGGTTAACTGGGAAAGGTGGCTAATACTATGCTGGACAGTGATGTGTTCACAGAGGACGACTGGAAATTGGTGCAGCTGGTACTGACTTTGTTCCGAAACATTTTAGCCATTCAAGATATTTCATTGCACCAGAAGTCTGGGGGAACTGCAAGTCAATTTCTGTCACGCAGAGATAGCTTTCTGGAACTTTTGTTTCGTGAAAATGTGATGGACTTGGTTTTGGTCATAACACAGCATATTGGTGATCATCGTAGTTATCTCTCTCATGACAACTTGCTTCTATTGGAAATTTTCCATTATACATTTATGGGGCAAGATCCAGAGTTGATTGCAAATGCATATTCAAAAGGAAAAGGTGCTAAGGTTGGTGTCCTTTCATCTCTTTCTGACATCTTTCCTGTTAGTATATTTCTTTGAAGCTAGTAGAAAATGTGTATTTAAAGATGATGTGATTAATTTTCTTTGTTAAGATGGTCTGATGTGTGACATAGAGCCACAAGAATCAAGTTTTCTTTTTATCTTTGTTAATGACAAGAGTGCAACAAGAGCAGACTACCATTTTCCTTTTCTTTTGTTACATTTCCAACTTATTATTTATGCTGTTTTCTGATATTCTCGTTATGATCTGTATTACTAGGTGGAAGAAGATACCATAGATTCTGTAAATAGTCTCAATTCTATTACGGAGGAAGAGAAAGACAAAAAAAGACTAAAAGTTAGTCGTCATCCCAATTTTGGTGGGACATTTATTCGGCTTACCATGGTAGGTAGTTTCACTAAGGGCTGATGTTAAGTGAGCGTTTTATTTTATCCTTCTCTAATGCCAGCTATTCCTTGGCAGGATGGTTCTAAGGAAGTTGTCAAGGGAAGACCTTCTGCGTCTTGTAATACAATGCAGAAACCACAAAATCATCGTGGTCCAATAAAAACAATTGCTTGGGATCATGGTATATTACCTTCAACTGAGGATAAGATTTTGGAATTGCTTCATGACTTTGTGAACCAGTTTTTATCAGGGGGTTACAATGGTATGTATTTCTGCAATATGGGTTCTATTACATGTTTTTGTTACTTACACTACATCCATTTTCATGCTATTGTATTCTGACCAATTCATCCACATATGTATCAGTTTTGATGCAGTCAATTCGTCAGGCCATTGAAAAGGAACACCACTCGATCCAGAAAAGTGATGTCATTATCTTCTTTCAGGTTGCTCAGTTTGTTACTTCTTTCCAATATCACAGGCATTCAAGTTCTAAGGTGAGATATGATGTTTAAAGTGATTTTATCAGGTTATTTCTATATGCCATATGACCACTGTTAAACTCTCTCCATTTTACTGGGATTCTCCTAAGTTCATTATCTTTCCACGCATAAATTCTTGAAGTTTAATTTTTCACCTGGATCTTCTATCCTGTAACAGCTGAGCCTGAGAGCTGAAGCAGATACAATTGAAGTTCTGTCCAGTAAAGAGGCTGATAGAACACTCTTCAGAGGTGATATATGTGGGCCCATTGCAACCTCAATGAACGAGTCCATGTTCCAACTAGTCATTTCAAAGTGGCGTTATGCATTTGATGGGTTAAAGGAAACACATGACTACAAGTTTCTGTCTGCAGCTGGTTCTCTTATGAAAGAAATGGTGAACATCTTTCACTAGCTTTGATAATAAGCACATTCTTTGTTCAGCTTAATAAATGAGTGCCTCAATATTTAAAGTTCACAAATCAGTAACACTTTTGCTCAGCTGGTTCACTTAAATTTGTTTAATATACATTACGTGTCACCTTATTCACAAGTTTTTCAGTATCTTACATTTGTTTCGTTAATGTCTTAAAATAACACAAAGCGAAACAGATGGGAAGTATAGTTTAACACTCTTTGCATGCAAACTTTTTTTTATGTCATTGATGTACTAAATTGACTTTTGTGTTTTAAGCTGCTGTTACTACCTTGTACCAATTACTAAAGAAAAATTGGGTACATCATGAAGAAATAAAATGAACTTTAAAGACAAGAATTACAGTTTGAGGTCCATTTGACTGAAAGTTTTTATTTGCCACTCTAAAGCTTCTACGGAATTAATTGGCACATGAAATCGTGCCGGCCCTTAACTGCTCTATAATTATGCCCCGCAATATCCTTAATTACTTTTCTTGCTTGCAGATCCGCATGCTAGATCTGGTGCTTAAGGTATTGCCTTAGGACTCCAAGGAGCCTCAAACAGCTCGCATTCTTCTGTATAAGTTATTTTATGACCAGACCGAAGAAGGGATGACCCATTTTCTCTTAAGTTTGCTGAAATCGTTCGACATTCACAAACAACCAAGAAGGTGATTTGTTTTCTTATCAACTAAAACACTACTTTTTTCTTGGTTGTTGCTTGTTGCGGCATTACTTTAGAAATCTCAGTTTAAAAAAGGGAGATGATTTAGCTTTATGTAGATCATCATGTTGACTGATCAGTCAGATCTAATCATCAATATGAAAGCGATACTGATGATAAAATACAGACAATTAAGAGATTTTAAGATTCGTCCTAATGGACAAGTTATTTTAAAACTAATTCAATTTCTGACCTATGTGTTCCTTATCAGTGATCTTGCAGATCTGGTAGAGATGGTTTATAAAGTTTTACGGCTCATGGAAAACCTTCAAGCATCAGGAACATTGAGGGTATGTCACATTGATATTTTGGATGGGGAATGTTTTTGCTTTTATGATACTTGAATTTCATTTCTGAAGTGTGAGGGTAGATATAATTATTATTTCTCCCATTAGGTAAAACAGGCACCACCATAGAATAGGGATTTGTTTTGTTCATATTTCCTTGATTGGAGCGTGAAATAAGAACACCAAAATTCTCTTTATCCAACTATCATATCTGTCATCTGTAATTTATCATAAAATTACTATATTCTGCATTTGATTTTTTTTAAAAAAAAATTTTTTCATCATTTGAAAATCTTTCATGATTTATGGGTATAAACTTTTATTGTATCCTTGGTTCCTTATTGAGCTATATTTGTTTCGTGGTTAAGGTTTCTAAAAAGTCAAGGAAAGGTAGGAAGAGGAGAAAAGTGAGTGAGAAGGAAACAGAAAATAAGCTCTCAGGAGAGCATGATATGGTTCAGAAAGAGGCTGACATCTCCAAGGATGAACAATCAACAGATATGCATGTAATTGAGAAAAGAAGCCTAGATACAAGTTTTGATGGGAAACAAGATATCAGCATCCCTGGCCAACCTGATGAAGGCAAAAAAGCTTTACTGGAGACGGAAAACTTCCCGGGCAGTCAGGCACAGTTAGATCACAAAAATTCTGGTGATGTGAATGATGATCTTGGTTATAGTACAGGTGACTCTTCTGGTGATGAGCAAGTACCTGCAACTGCTGAAGTTGATTTTAAGGTGTCAACTTTGGTTTCTGCTTTTTCAAACCACAGCATCATCCAGAAATTGTGTTGGTTGCTTAAGTTCTATAAGAGTAACTTGACCAGAACAAATCACTACATAATATGCATGTTGCGAAGGATCAGCGAAGACCTGGAGCTCTCTCCAATGCTGTATCAGGTCAAACTTGTACTCATCTGTAGACAAATTTTCGCAGCCATTTATAGTTTTTTTCTCATCTCATATTTTTTTTTTCTTTTTTGCAGTTATCACTCCTGACTATATTCTATGATATTCTAGCTGAGCAAAAGTCATCTGCTTGCAACGAATATGAAAACATTGTTGGTTTCTTGAAAAGTTTGGTCAGGAAAATGCTTAAAAAAATGAAACAGCAACCCTTACTTTTTGTGGAAATTCTCTTCTGGAAGACTCGCAAAGAGTGTCATTACATTAATGCTGAATATCTATTGCATGAGCTTGGCCAAATGAGGAACGAAAGTAGAAACTGGGGAGATACTTTAGAGGATGGAGAAACGGGTCGATCAACGGACAAGGGGTGGACAGGTAGAAGCCTTGCAGATGCACTTGGTGAAGATGAAGCTGATGTTGTGCTTGATTTTGGACATGACAAGTAAGAGATGCTTCTAACACCAGAATATTCACTTTTTCTTTATTATGTTATCATGCTACCAGTTTTCTACTAAGTTGTAAATATTGGTCTGTATAAAGATCGTGAAGCAAGTTAATATGTTGGAATGTCTGGCATTGCTGGAAAGTGGTTAAGGGTTGAATTTTTTTTATTCGTACTTTAGTGGTTTACACTGTTGCCGAAAAAAAAGGCAAAGAAAGAAATTTTGTTTCTAAAAAAAGGTATGCTTACCTTTTTTTTTCCTATATTTTTTTTTCCATACAGTAATGAAGAAAATCTTGGAAACGTGGAAGGAGATGCTGCGTCTACTTCAGATAACGAGATTGATGGGAAAAAAGATCATGACAAGTACGTTCCTCGTACTTACAATTCCTAATGAGCAATATTATGGTATTATTAAAAGAATATTGTACTTTGGTTTTCATTGTATTGCACTTGGCTCTTGCAGTGGGGTCCAGCCTATGAAAACTGAAACTGGAAGGGGTCCCCTTAAAAAGAAAAGACTTGTTATTGGAGAGGAACTGGAGATGAAAATTAAGGATCTCTATGAGAAGTATGTTGCTCTGATCAATCTCTTGTATTCTGAAAAACCTATGTTTGTTTCCTTCTTTTTTCTTCATTGAGCCTTAACATTTGTAGGACATGAGTGTTTTAGTAGAATTGAGTTGTGCTTCTACAGTTTAATAGCAGTTTACGCACACCTACTTAATTGTCATCCACCTTACTGAATTTCCTTTCCAATTTAGATTCAAGGATAACCACAATTGTAGTCAGCTCATTGCTGAAGTACTTGATCCTGATGGGAAAATTTTGTCAACTCAAATTTCCAACAAGCTTAAACATCTTGGACTCAAAGTTGCACGAAGGAAAAGATTACGCCATGCGCAGGAATCTGTTTCTGCCGAGCCTAGTCAACCTGATGGAGATAATGAATTAAAGGAAACAGCTATTAGTCATCATGAATCAAAAAGTCGGCCTTTGTAAGAACATTTTAATATCTGAGTATTATAGTTCGATTTGTTCTTGCTATGCTTTAAGGTTTCAAATACAGTACTGAACTTACATAGTGTGATGGTATATAAATGATTGGTGGCCCCATCTTTTTTTTGTTTGAGACTTTGCGGAGAGGTCTTCATCCTTTCTGTGCTATGTCGTTGCTACACTTCTTAGTGTTGGTTAATTTTAACTTCATGTTTTTATAGGCACACAAGAAAAAGAGTCCGTGGCTTAAGCGAAGGACAGGAAGCTCAAATCAGATCTCTTTATGATCAGTGAGTTAACTTGATCCCCATTTACTTGACATGTGTTGAAAGAAAACCAATGTTGTAGTCCATTATTTACTAGTTTGTAGTTCTAAAGAAAAATAATTATTTTTTTGATCTACCCAGGTTTAAAGACCATAAAACTTGCAGCCACATGATTGCTAATGCAATGGATGGTGATGATAAACTGACAGCTCCTCAAGTTTCTCATAAACTGAAGCAGCTTGGTTTATATATTCCTCAGAAGAAGAGGTCTGGAGCTAACAGGCGGATGAGGGATCAGGAACTAAATGATTCCAACACAAACGACGCTAATGCCTCTGATGATGAAACATTGTTATCGTTAATGAATAGGTTAGTTCTGTTCCTGATGCCAAACTTGTTTTCCACTTCTAAATTTTATTTCACTGCTCTAGCTTATTTTGTCACTGTTGGGGCGCTTGGACAGCACCAGCACATGTCAAAACTAAGGTATAGTTGCTGTTTTTCTTATTGCAACGTAAGGTATAATTTTCCAATATAAGGGAAAACTCATGATAATTTGGTCTTTATATCAACTCAGATTAGCCTTCAAATCATTGATTGCAGCCAGCCCACAGTGGGATTATTAAACTCTTATTCTATTTGGATCTATACTCTTTATTCTTTTTGGTCAGAAAAACGGGAATTTTATCATTCAAATCAATTGCCTTATTGGAGTCCACAATTATTCTCTCTTTCCTCTACTAATCTTGGCAATCTTTACTTTGTATTACAAAGCTGTTTTTTCTTATTTATTATAGTACTTTTGCTTCTTGTCATTAATGAATGAGAGATTCTTTAAGGTTTTACATCTTTTAGGAATCATCCCCACTCTTTTGTGGACATTTACCTTACAATTTGAATTATCTTCCACTGGACTATTGTCAGTTTTGAGCGCTCATAATTTAACGCTTCGTCTGACAGCTACTCATCAATGCTATGCATGTGATGTGGTTCTTGTTGAAGGAGAGGGTTGTGCATATGCCCCCACCCATGAATACTTTCTAACTTCTTTCTTTTCTCTGTCTCATTAATGCTTTTTGCACTTAGAATGTATAGATGGATAAACGCCTATCTGAGTATGACAATACTTTGGACTTTCAGGGGCAAAAAGGGTAACATCAGATTCAATGAGGTACCAGAACAAACAGCTAGAAGAGAAGTGTCAGAAGATGAGTCTGATGATGAAATGTTAAGCTCTGTTCTCAAGTAAGAGTCCTTTGCCATTAAGTACATAATTCTCGTTGTTAATTTTCATTGTCCTTTTATTAATCTGCCTCTTGGATACAGGAAAGCTAGGGGATCCCTTTCTAATTTAAAGGATCAGAATCGTCCAGCCACCTCGATTCAAGGAACAGCAAGAGGAAATGCTTTAGAAAATGAAGTTGAGGAAGCTGTTGTATCTTCTGGGAGGTAATTGAGCTTCATTCAACTTTCTCTAAATTTTATGCTGAAATGTATACTCAAGTCTGGGAAGTGTTAGGTCTGGCTTTTTTCAAAAATGAACTGAGTAAGGAGGGTCACATCTAATTGTAATCTGCGCAAAAAGGTTATTAAGGAAATGATCACAACAATATGCCTTACTATATACAATTGGTGCTTGGTTCCCTTAATTTTGCCCACTGCCCCACTACTAACTGTGAAAAGAATAATTTTGATCAGGCTTAGAAGAGCTTCAATAACCTTCCTTTCATCTCTTGTTTAGTCTTTTTTAACTCAATGTACATTTCTCCTCAGGGATGTTAACAAGCAATCCTCCGGATTGGGACTCGCTAAAAGTGATGATGGTGATACTTTCAATCAAGTGAGTTCCCATGGCACAGCACAAGCTGAAGTCATAAGCACCGGCAGTGGTGCACTATAAAATGTGGAAAATTTAGAGGATTTGCAACATGAGAAAATCGGCATTGACTTGGATGATTCAGGGGATGAAGCGACTGATAGTGCATTAACACAAGGTGGTGCAAGTAGAAGGAAGATGAGGATGATGGTACTGGAAGATGAAGATGATGACTGAAGTCAGGGTTCGCTGTGCTGGAGAGTATGGAAAGGATGGTTTAGTCTTCGCTGGAGTTTTTAATGTAGAAATGTGATGTATCATTGCATCTCTCCTTGTCTATAAGCGCTGAAGGAACAAAGCAATTCATATTGTATAGGTTTGGTAATAGTCCCCAGATGAATTGTTCTCAAAATGTTACTCGTACGACCATCAGCGATCATGCTCCAATATTCTTGAAATGTTTGATCAGAGGATCGACTCGCTATATAATTCATAATATATATTTTACTTTAAAGGTTTAATCTTCTCAGAAAAATATATTAAATTTTAAACTTGTGGGATATGTACACATTCTGTTAGTGGTGGGCTTTTTGAAGCCCAGAAAGTAGTGAAACCCTAACAAATAATTTCATGCAACCTTACCTTCCCCGTAAAACATCATCATCGTCATCCCGACTATTCGTCCTTCAAAGTATAGCACAATGAAGAACCATCGTGCTCCAAAATGATGGAAATTGATTTTTTATTTTTTCTCCCCTTTCCATTAGTTCTAAATCAAAATATCATTTCCATCATTTTGAAAGGGTTTGACGCCTTTGGTCTCTATCTTCTTGCTGATTATTAGTTTTATAACTTTTATTACATATCAAAAACATAATGGCCGACGACATCAGTCCGTCCGACCATGGCTCTTGTGGTACGTACTCTCTCTCTCTGTTTACACCCAAATTAATATTTTACTGGACAATAATTGTTTAGGTAAATATTAGTTAAATTCATGGTCCACGTCATACTGGCGAGCCTAAAATATTAGGTTTATGGCCCGCCAGCGAAGTCAGGCGAGCTGGGTAGCAAAGTTCACATGAAGTGTTCTGACTTTGTGTAGAAGATTAAGAGAGGCGAGATGCCTTCGCGCGGGAAGACTTCGTCAGGAGAAGAATTTACGTGTATTAAGGTTTCTATTCTTTAATCACATGTATGCAAGTGTATGTACTCCCTATGCGTGGCGAAGGAAAATGCTTGCAGCTACAGTGGAGGCGAGATGCATGCGAGACAGAATCGCTACCTCGCGAAGTGGGTTGCAAAGTCAAAGGTTGCATGCGAGATGGATTATGGGCGCGCGAGTCAAAGTTTGCATGCGAGATGAGTTTGGAAGGGAGTGGTGCATTAAAGTTGGTATAGACGTGAAGCATATCATGATTACTCCTAATTCTAGTTGATTGAGAAGATATACATGCAAGCTGTGCATGTCTGCTTTGCATACACGTCCAGAGTTATAGTATTTCAATTGAAGAATGAGACAATTATATTGTCCATGCTTGGCTTGAAGGACAATACGTGCATGTGTTGCTTGCATGGGAAGGGGTTGGTTCTATTCCTTAATCATGTGTACATGATACGTATGCACATCTAACATGATAAGTTTAGAAGGCCTTTAGGTCTCCAGCAAGTGATTTACATCGCATACACCACATTTATTGTTGAAGATTTCTACAAGTCTTTGATATGCTTTGGGCCAATACCTGTGACCCTAAATAGCTCTATATAAGAGAGTTCGAGGATCTGGTTTAGCTCTACACAACAAAACAATACAACAACTCAACTCGACAAAATACAATACAATTCTCGACCTAGTCGAACCTCAGACGCTCCCCGGAGCTTTCATTTTGTTTCCCCGTACGCTCTCCGGAGCTTTCTCTTTTTTCCTTTCCTTCCCAATTGAAGCTCTGCTCGATCCTACGTCGAGTATCGATATTGTGACGCTCAGGCGGACTACTGTAAGTCCTTGCCCAGTACGCAAGGTGAATCTGAAGAACCCTGCGGTGAAGTTGGTGCTCTCTCCATCTTCAGTCGCTTGATTAGAAGCAGAAGGCTAAGCGCACCCCGCTACTACAACCACTACATTCCGCGTCCGCGCGGTGGCACGCCCGCAATAACTAAAAGAGACTTTGCATGCCCAGAATTACTGGTGTGGCCAAAACACTGTGTGTATGAGTGTATCTGTGAAACAAAATTTTCTCTCATTCTTTTATTGATTTCTATTGGGAATGAAGATGATCAACCAGGTTTTAATCCAAACAAAGTGAGTAGCCTTGCACTATATCTTAAGTAACCTTTGTTTTTTTTTTTTTCTAACTAGTTTATTCGTACTGCCGTGCAGAACAATGAACTCCACCGGATCTCACCGGATGCCCGAAAGCGCATTCAGTATCTGATACAGATAAAGGTATTACCCTTCAACTTTGTAGACTTTGAGTTATGTGTTGTATAGTAACATGGAGTATTGAATCTTCGGCGATGTGTTCTAATACTTTTTTTAATTAATTTAATTATAATGTTTGATTATAATAATATATGAAAGTAGCATATTGAGGTTATCTCAACTGGCAGAAGGACCATGATGAATTGAAGGCACAGTTTCACTAGGATCGAGGAGCACTTGAAGCTAAAATGGAGCATGATTCGGCATCACCAGCAGAAACCGTAGCCAACATCGAAGAGCTCCTCACAGAGATCCTGTTGCGCGTGCCAGCAGAAACCCTAATCCGCTTCAAACGTGTCTCCAAGCATTGGCTCTCTCTCATTTCAACTCCTAGCTTCCGCAAGTCACACGCTAAGTGTGTCCACAATAAAACCCTCTATATCTGTACTTTCGAGGAACACGATCACCAGTTCAAACGATACCGTGTACAGGCGATCAAATATAGCGCCTTGTTCTCCTTTTCCGATACACCTATCACCATATATTCTTCCAAATCTAAATCCAAGTCCAAGAGCAATGTGCTACAAGAAGTTGCTTTTATTGGCGGCAATGACTGTTCAGTTTCTTGGGGTATGGGATTTGGTGTCTTTTGCTATCAATTTGTTCTAGCCGGCGGCTGGGATAGCTACGCCGCAAAACCATCCGACGTTTTAGAGACTGATCCAGGGGCCAGGTTTGCTCCCTCTATAATTCCGGTTACGGAAGAATACAAGAGTGTTTATCATCCTTTTCTACATGAGATCGATGGTAAACTATACGTTCTGTCTATAGATCAATTTGCGGTATTTGACCCAAAAAACAAGGTATGCGCTCCTCTTCCGCCTCTTCCAGTGTGGGATTCTTTCGACTCTTGTTCAGCTTCGGGCAGCAAGATCTTTGCCACTCTCACAGATACTGAAAATCATAGAAGCAATACTTTCTGCTTTGACGTGGCTTCCCCTCATAGATCATGGACTAGAATTGAACCAGCAAACAGGCTTTAGTTTTGGACTCGGAGGATGACTTTGAGAAGTTAATGTTTATTTCTCGTTACGGGAGAATACTAGTACATCGCATCCTACTGTCCAATGCAGGTGAACCTAATAAGATTGAACTTGCAGCTTCGATAGATTTGCCCGAGTTGCCTAGTTTGTCTGAGTGTGGGGTAGTATCATACTGTTGTGCTCATCTTGGAGATCGAAAATTTGCTTTTCATTCTTGTTTTGGAAGCCGGTTGCCCCGAATTATACCAGGCTTGTTCTTGTCTTGACTCTCGAATTTGCCTATTATTCTGGTGCTAGTAGCCGTCCTGACATTAGTAGCTGCAGTACTAGTGATCCAAATTCTCTGAGTTATACCTCGATTTCTAGATCCTTCTCTGCCAAAGCCTTGGGTTGTCACCTGTTTGAATACAACTACGGCGAGGAATCTTCTGTTCTCAGATGTACCCGTTTTGGTGGTTGCTTTGTGCTGTAACTCCATCACCTGTTCAACTATGTCATTATTTAATTTTACATGCTTAATTAGGCGACACTAAACGATTTCTCTATACATCTGAAGCGGAGAAGATGTTTTACAAGGTCAAAGGTTGCATGGAATTATTTGTTAGGGTTTCACTACTTTCTGAGCGGGCTACAAAAACCCACCAAACTAACAGATTGTGTACATACTAAATAGAGGACCCTAGCTAGCTAGCTCTTTCGCTTATACGCAGTGGGCTTCTTAGATCTAGCCCAGACAGGGTTAAGCCGTTTATACTCTCAATCACTATTATTAGGGTTTCAAATTCCCGCTGCCCATCGACACCTTCTTCTTCTTCCTTCTTCTTCTTTCTCATGTAGGCTTGTAGCCAGAAGAAAGAACCCTAATTTCTGTAATCGCAAAGAAATATGGATATTGATTACTCTCTAAACGCAATAAGAATCAAGAAAACAGGATTTTTCTACAAGGGAGAACGCAAAGTACAATATTCTGACTGCAAGAAACTCACGGATGTATGGCTCTCTCTCTCTCTCTCTCTCTCTCTCTCTCCCTCTCCCTCTCCTTTCTTTTCTTCTTTGATTTTTTTTTTGGTCTCTCTTGCTTTCATTTCGTAATAATTTTCATTTCTCTGTTTGTTTTCTTACTCCCAAAATCGATTATAGCATACCAGTTTTAATCGAGCAGTGTCTACTCTGTTTTTTGATTTATCGTCTTCTCTGTGAGTGTTAATATCTTAAGCTATTGTAATAGTAGTTTAATCTCTTGTGCTGTGTTGAATTCCACTTGAGAGGTATTTATCCTGAAAGAAACCACAAATACTAAATTGATCACCAACTAAGTACAAATTCTTCTGGGGATAGAGGAAGTAATGTTTCAATTGAGATGGCAAACCATTGAAACTCCCCTATTATTTCCTTCCGGGTTAAAAATGGAGTTATTTTCATAATTTGGTGAATTTGAAAAATCAATTTTATATGCATCGCAAGTCGTAACACCATTGATCTCTCTCACAGTCTGCCCGGCGGAAGAGAAGTGTTCGGATGATGATGGAGCATACATACACGTAAATATATATATATATATATATATATATATATATATATATATACACACACACTCCATCTCTAATGTTTGTCATTGTTGCTTTCCTTCTCTATAAGCCCTTCAGAAATCGTTTACATTTTTACTTTTGCAGCCATGCCAATCAAGAGTCTAAGACTATGTATAACTCATACTTGAGGATGATATCTATATACACGGCAGCCGGATGATTTCCATCTGATCCACCAAAGGCTGAACTGACGGATGCGGAAATAGTTCTGGGGATAACCACTGGGAGCAGTACACAAAGAATGTTGGTGGGGATAAAAACCGGGCAGATTACACGAAAGATGATCCGGGATATATTTGTTAAAGATGTTGTTGAGGTGTGATCCATTCTGTTTAGCTAGCTAGCTAGGTTGAAATATTGCTTAATTACATAGCAATTGAAAGTTTGATCTTGACTGTTTTGGTAGGATATGGGATGGACGCTGCCAAAGAATTCTGATGATGATCATCCTAGTGATAAGCAACTATCTGGAAGCAAAAGTCCCAAAAGCATATCTGCTTCTGGTATAGGTGATGATAAAGAAACAGAAGTCTGAGCCCTCAGGCCTGCTTCAAGGTAAGGAATGTTACTATATTTAGCAGATTTCAAGGGAAGATCGTCAAAACAGTACCTGAATTTTTCCCAACTCCAGTGCCTCTAAGTTTATAAAATATCATCGTCATGAGTATACATTATAATCATTATGTAGAAGTAAGAATTTTCGAGTCTACATTCTAATCAAAATGTAGCTTCAAAATATGTAGACATCTGTAGTTCTGTAGTAGTCATAATATTTTGCGGTGCGTAATGGTGGTCTATCATCTCTCCTTTGCAGATCCAACATGCATGGTGAAAAGAAGGAAGGAGGATGCTCTCAAATGGACTGTAAGAGCAGTAAAAAAGAAGGGAGGATAAACGCTTTCAAATGGATAGCATGTTAGCAGTAAAAATAATAATACGCTTTGTATTTTTCTACTTTCATGAGCTCATGTGCTTCAATTACAAACTCAATTCAAGATTGTTATGAATCTATACTTACAATTAGATTCATAAAATTTTTTGTGTTAATTTTTTTTTGGTTACAAGTGCATAAACAACATTCAGCTCAGAATGCCACAATGACATCAACTACCACGTCAAAGAATTGGTATCCTATAAATAAACTGTTCAATGATTTACAGTTTTACACCCCACATAATAATACAATGATTTGAATCTGTAATGAACACCATTTAGCCTCAGGCACACGAAGAACAAAAAGATATAATCAGAATCCCTTATAATATTGATGTTACCCGGACAGAGTTATCAGCAGATCCTGTTAAGAAAATGGGCAGTGTCGGGTGCCAATCTACAGTAGTTATGGCAGCACTGTGTGGGAGAGTTTTCAACCCATTTGTAGCATGACCTCTAACCTAAGCCAAGTTAAGAAATGAAGACTTGATTAAACATAAGCATCACCTACATCCTCCAATTCTAGTAATCAGGTAAATCAAAGAACAATTTGACTTCCAAAACCACAAACTAAAGCGATTCATATTGCATTGCAGGCTAAAAATGTTTAGCAGAAACTGGTGCATACATTATACATGAAAGGCTACTATGTAATAAAGGGGTGGTGGAGAGAACAACCTGATAAATGGGTGCTCTTACTGAAGCAGATGTTACCAACAGTCTCCTCCCATTAGCATCCAAAGCCATTTCATGTCTGCGATCTTTTGAGCTCTCAGGGCCACAGAACCTACAGTATGGAATAGAGTTATGTTAGTGTATCTTTCTATATGAAGATATATTTTGTTGATGGGATCATAAGACTGGTGTGTCACCAATATTTAACTCTTAATATTGTTGTGGCAAAGAATTCAGTACCTGCTACAGTTCCTTGACCAAAGAATTTGACCTTGGTTTTGCAAGCTCCATTCAAGAATCTGACAGTGCAGACCAAATAAGTGAGTTCAAATAATAAAGGAACAACAACTTCAAATGCATAGTTTAACTTCATGCCCAAAATGACTTGCTTGCCTTTCCATCTACTCCCAAACTGAAAATGCTAGTCTCATCAGGCCCAAAAAGAATGGAGCTTATAGCAGAGTCATGTGCAGGCCACCCAGTTATTTGTTGACCCGCAGACATATCTGTGGCTTGTTAAGGAGTTCATTATATATCTACAGTTCTAAATTGATGTAGCAGTGCACGCAACATCAGCTGTGCAAAATTTGAGCACCCACTTACCAAGACAAAAAGCATTATCAACTTCGGCATTTTGCAGGAGGGTGCTTCAAAATGGAACCCCAGTAATGCAAAGGTACCCAAAACAGGGTTTTATATTCATGTAAATAATTAACAACCCAATTTCAGATACTATAAAAACCCCTAACATAAGTGTGAGGATACCAAACATGTGAATCATTCCATCAGTTGCAGCGGCTGCTAAGATCTTCCCATTGTGATTGAAACTGAGAGATGTAATTGCGGGTGGATCTTTACCAAGAGGAAGGACTGTCTTCATGAAACCCATAAGGTTATAAATATAAGGGAAGTAGCAAAGTAGCAAGCAGGTACGAGATTTGGTACTATCAAGAACATACCATGGCCTTCCATGTCCTCATGTTCCACACAGTTAATGAAGCAAAACCCAGACTATCAACATAACTTGATCCATGCCTACAAAGACAGTAAACTCCTGCGTTAGATATTCATGAGGATATATATCAACCAAAGACAAGCATAAATGCACACCTAACTTGACGTGAATTATAACTAGAATATTTCCATGCCCAAACTCTATCATTTCAGTACCAAGTGCTCATATTTTATGAGTTGAATAGAGGTAACACTTCAGTAAGATACAGTGGTAAGTAGAGATCAGGAAAAGAGAATACCCCTTGGATGCTGCAGCAGAAACAAAAATTGGCTCTACAGGGCTGCATTTTATATCCAACACACTGCAGGAGGGCAAGAAAAGGTAAGCAGAAGCACCAAGAAGTAGAGATTTGTAATGGTGGTAACAGAAAGAACCTTGGAAATTCTTCACTTGTCTGAAGATCACAGACAACTCTCTTTGCATCAACATTCCATGCTTTAATGCCTCTATCAGCAGTGCCTATGAGAAGCTTTAGTCAAAAGAACAAAAAGAAACTTAAAAATCCATATACTCAAACTCAAATAAGCAGACTATGATTCCAATGACGAGCAATAAATGAATGAATCATGAAAATCTAATCTGCATACCAATCGGTCAGATTTACATTCCCAGTCAAGTGACATAATCTTGGCTCCACAATAAATGGTTGCATTTCTGGATGCTGGAGTTGATGAGTCATATGTCCATATCCTACATTAAGTCATTAAATATGAATGAAAAAGTAAATACTGATTGTAAATTTATAATCAGCTAAAATCCGAGAAGTTGAACAATATAGTAGCATACATGATGGGTATACAACATGAGTAACCAAAGGAATGTAATACCTAGCCAACAGAGCGAGGAATTGACATATGATATAGTGATATATATGAAATGCAAAGGAATTTAAAAACTTGGTCAGCCCCATACAAACTTTAACTACTGTACCCATATATACCTCACTGTACCATCATCAGATGCGCTGGCTATATTGTTTCCAGAAGCAGAGAACCTGCAGCAACTGATTGGACTTGTGTGGCCCAAAAATGTCTCCTGGAAACCATGGTCATCCGAAAGTTATAGTCTCCAACAAAGATAAACTAGTGAAAGTAGACGAAAATCAGTTATGAATATCAGGAAGCAATGATGCTTAAGAAATTTACTTGAAAGTCAACTTCAACTTCAGGTAAGTCTTCTACACGGCTTTCCCTACCGTTTTCTGCCATATCACATTCAATTGTTATACCTACAATGACATATGAAACAGCATTGCACTGACCTCAATTCACAAACGAGAAAGAAGTCAGAGATAGAGGTTAACTACCATCATTGGAACCATCCTGGAACAGTTGAATGGTATCACCAGTTCCACCATGAAGACTTGGTGGACAACTCAAGTCATTATTGGACTTGGATATTTTTAATTCTGATTGACTTCCAATAGATACAGCACCCTGATCTCGATCAACCTCTGCTTCCCCAATTTGAAATGTAGCAAGAGCGCCAGTTTCCTCAGCATCTTTAGATGTAAGACGATTTTCCTCAGGCACTACACTTGATGAGCTCTTGGTTCTTTCAGTGCTTTCATCCACTACTGATGAAGCATTACTGAGTTAAAAAAAAAAAATTAAAATTAATATATAAGCCTGCACCAAATCTATACAAAATACTGGAAAGAAGACTCTGAAGAGATGAAAATATGGAAACCATTACCTTCTTAACTGGTATAACTGACCATCTCTTTCCTCCAACAAAGCTTGAAGTTCTGACAACTTGAGATTCAGTTGCTTGATGTCTCTTTTTAAACGGTTGACAGTAGTCTTCTCTGAGCTAATTTTCAACAAGGCTGGCAGGCGTGGTTTAGTCAAGGGCAATTTCTACATATCTTAGTCACAAGGTGCCATAAAAAGGGACAAATCAGTGAAAATCAACAGCAATTCATCTATTCATCTAATGATTCTAATCAATACTGGTTTTGATATTGGAGTTGGGAAGTTCTGATTTATGTATGGAACTTGTCCACCCATGAACACAATATCATTAGCAGCATGCTCTCAGATGACAAGAAATGTATATATGTATAACAGAAATACTATATCGAAGGATATGAATACCGTTGAAGATCTCACTAAAAAAATTCCTCACAGATAACCGCAGGGCCTCATACCATTCCTTTGAGAAATATATACGAAACTCAGGATCAGCACTTGGCTGTTTTACATACGGAATGGCTGCACCACACAGACAAGAATGTAAATCCATGACAAAACTAGTATGCTAAATCGAAACAAACAAATGAAAGACAAACCTACCAAACCACGGAGTCCAGTCCTGGCTCCTTTGCAACAACTCATTCCCCTTCATACCAAAAAACTCCAAAACCTTCTCCCTCCTCCCTACATTTACTGCATTGACAACATAATACCGCAATATAGAAACCTCCATCTTCGACAGTGTAGCCAAAAGCACAGTCTCCGAAGATGAAGACAGACACTTCTTGAAGAAACTCAACAACCCAACTAACTTCTCCGCCTGAAACTTTGGTACATACACCGAGAAAATCAACTCCATTATCTTCTCCACTTGAAACCCCTTGCCAATATCCGTCGACAACTCGGAATCAAAAGCTTGCAAGGTCTTAGTAAACCCCCTAAACACTAGAAACTCCCTCACAAGCTCCTCAGCATATTGCATATTCTCCATCTTACTCCCAACTACACCATCAACACCAAAATGCTCACCTTCTCCAAATCTACACTAAAATCGTAAATTCCATCACTAAATCACAAAACTGATGATCAAGCTCTCTATTACATAATTGCAGAAAAAACTCTAATTGCTTCAATTTTAGCTCACATTTATAAACAAGCAAGTATAATAAGTTATGGGGATCCATAAAGCATTGACCTTGAAGACAATAAGATGAAAAGTTCGAAGCTTTATGGGTTTAGAGAGATCTAGGGTTTAAATTGATTGAAAATTGAAGGAGAGAGAGAATCGTACCTTGTGGAATTGCAGATGGGTATTTTGGGTTTGCAGCGAACTGGGGATTTTTGTGCCTGGGTTAGGGAATTGAGCACTGAACTTACCTACAGGTATGATTTTTACAACGGTAACTGGGTTTGGTTAAGCTTTTCACATAGGGAGTGAGAATTGGGAAGTAAAAATTGGATTGGCGCTTAAACTTTTGCATTGGTAACCGGTAAGTTAATGTTTTTTACCGGACTAATTTCTCATGATTTTCTAGTATATGGTTACTAATCCTTTGTTTTCTTTTTTTCTTTTTGGAATTTTTGACAACATTTGTAATTCATTTTTCTGATGCCCAAATGGTTGGGGGGGGGGGGGGGGGGGGGGTTGCGTTGGTTTTGTTATGTATTTCTTTCTTCATTGAAAAACCAACAAGTCAGGTTCTAGATCTTTACCTTTTGTTAAGCTACACGTCATGACTTTGATATACGAATGGTTTTTTTATTTAGTATGACGCATTAATTTGTCCAATTGAGTTTCAGAAGTGGCCCAGTGAATAGCATTTTTTGGTTACCTATGCTTATATTGTGTTATTCTTATTATGATGGGTATTTTTTAGAATCGACAAAAGATTTAATTTGTCGTTAATCAAACATTTTGTGATCACTTATTTATAATCATTGATAATAAATATACTTGATAAACCGTTACAATTATAATAGATAACGAGTGAAAATTAATGATACTAAACCTAAAAGGACAAAATGATCGGACATATAATTTAATAATTATATTCAAAAATATTTAACCGCCAAAAACATACATAACAAATTAAATAAGGGAAAATGCCCAAATACCCAAAAACAGGATTCTTAAACCCCAATCTAAGAGCATCTGCAACGGTAAAAGAGGATTGCTCCTCCTATTTGAGGAGGAGCAGGTACTATTTGAGGAGGTGTAGCAAATAGAAGGTGCAGTTTAGGTTTTGTGTGCAGCAGTGCAAATAAATAGCACCTCCTATTACTGTTCATGAATTTTTCAAGCAAAAAAATACAAAGGAATGAGAGAGGAGATGGAAGGAGGTGATGAATTTGTTGTGCACAAATTGGTGTGAGAAGTGAATGAATTTGATGTGGTATTTATAGAAATTTTCTAGGGTGTTGTTTGCAATTTTTTAGGATTTTTTTGCAATTTTTTGGGATTTTTTTACAATTTTTTAGGGTTTATTTCCCCAAAAAATGGAATCTGACAAAATTTTTGCCTTCATAGCCGTTGTCTTTGAATCTGGGCCGTTCGATCAAATTTTGGATTTTAAATGGACAGTCCAGATCAACTTGACCGTTGGGTCCAAATCTGAAAATTGGGTGGATACGTGTCAATCTCTTATTGGACCTTCCCGTTTTTTTTTCAGACCTTTAATGGCGTGCATTGCACGCGCCTAAAAAAAAAAAAAAAACAAACCCAGGCGTCACCCACATGCGTGGGCTCCGCCAGACAGAACGAGCAGGCCGGCGAGCAAAGCTTGCTCGAGCTGTTGCTCGAGCTCCCGGTCAACGAGCGGTCTCCCTCGCCTGCCCCAACCGCTGCACGTCTCCTTTCTGCCTACTTCTTCTCTTTTCTGGGCTGGCCCGCCGTTTTCTTCTCTGCTCGTGCTCAAATCTGCCTCCGCTGCAGATGCTCTAATGAAAATCTTTTCTCATGACTCATTTCAATGATTTTTAATAAAATGTCAATTTTACCCTGCACCCATCTTATCTCTCCGATCTAAAAACTCTCTCATCTACGATCTGTAACTTTTTCTTCTCTCTCTCTCACTATCTCTCCTTCGCCGTCGCCCTCATTCGCCGATGCCGCCCCACCCGCCGCTTCATCCCCGACTCCGACAAGGTCCGAAAGCTTCCGAGCTCGTCACATCGATGAAGTCCACGTCGATCAAGTCTAGTCAGCTAGTCATCGTCACCGCCGTCAATCAAGTTCTGCACCATTTCACGTCGGCGCTCCCGCAAGGATCTGCAACCGAGAGGGAGCCACTGGCATTGAGGAGGGTGGCATCAGGAAGCTTGTCGTCGCTGCCGAGCCACGGCGCCAAGTCCTCTCTCCTCTCCGTCGTCACCGTCCCGAACTACTTGCCGTTCAACGACTTCATCTGCTTCTACGAATCCCGCATGTCGCTGAACTAGTCTTCATCAGGTGGAAGAGCAATCGGGAGCGGTAGCTAGGATCTGAGGAGGAGGAGTCGGCGGAGGAGGACACATGGCTGTCGAGGAGGCGGGGGACCTGAGCGGTGGCGAGAGGGTCCTCGAAGATGTCTTCGCCGACGAGGAGATCGGCCGGGTCGAGGAGGAGGGGGAGGGACAGGGGGAGGGACTCCACCTGGAAGGAGGGCTTGCAGAGACAACATCACTCTGAAGGCCAGTGAGGAAGACTAGTTCTGAGTTGTAGCGTAAGGTTGGACGTCGGAGTCGACGCCAACGCCGGTCGGGAAGTATTTGGGCACCTGCTTTGGGTGCCCAGAGCAATTTTTTGTTTTGGGCTTGGGTCCTTGACAACGGGCTGGAGGTTTGGATGCCCTTATAGGCCTCACAGTAATGTTTCAACGTTTTATTAGGGGTTAGTAACTATTATTAGAGGTTAGTAACACGATTATTAGGGGTCAGTAACTGGTTACTGGGTGTCAGTAATTGAAAACAACATGATTATTGGGTGATTACTGGGTGTCAGTAACTGAAAACAAAGTGATTATTGGGTGTCAGTAACTGAAAACTAAGTGATTACTGGGTGTCAGTAACTGGTTACTGGGTGTCAGTAATTAATCAATAACTGGTTACTGGGGGTTAATAACTGGTTATTATGGGTCATTAACTGGTCAGTAACTGATTATTGGGGATCAGTAACTGGTTACAGGGGAAAATTCGGTGACCGAAATCCGGCGGTCGGGGAAAATCCGGTGACCAGAATCCGGCTGCCGGTGACCGGAGTCTGAGGTTCCGGCTAAGTCTTTTCATGTTGAAGAGGTGGGGGCAAAATAGTTTTGAAATAATATGGTTTGTAAAGACTTTAGTAAAGATTTAGGTATTTGGGCATAAAAATGGTTACCTTATATTGGAATGAGCTAATGCAAAAAATTATCATTGGAATGGGAAATAAGAGGTTTGAATTAGTACTAAATGAGTATTTTCCCATTAAATAATACCTTGAAAATCACGGTAAGTTAATAATAATAAGTATTTTACTTTAATTTTCACGAATGTTGTTACCGATTCTGACCAATCAAGTCAAAAACCTAAACATTCTTTCCATGACCAGTCCCATACCATCACAAATCTTCTTTGCCTCATGAACAAATTATGTGAAACAATCACAAAAAGATAACCAAAACAAAAGAGAAAGTACACCCCTAAAGAGGCAAAAACACCTGATGTACACACCTGAAAAAATAAAATAAAAACGGCCGCCAAAGCAATACCAGGCCCAAAGAAGGCCGTGATTACTTTCGCTTTCTTATTAGATTCACACATTCCCTCTTTCTGCTAGTTGTACATTCCACAAGTACATAATCCAGACAGAAAGCGAAAGCCGATTTCTTCAGCAGCCAAAGACGACGCCGTTTTGGTGCCCTAAGAACGGTTACAGGTCAGTTGCTATCTCCCTCCTGTATATATCTGCAAAAATTGAGAATTGGGAATGTGATTTCTTCACTTTCCCAGTAGGAAAGGCTGTTCCTTTCTTCCTAATCCCATGGAGAATCGGAAAACCCCCAAATTTCCCAATCCCTAAAGCACTAGGACTCTTTTCTTTGCTTAGTTTTATCATAAAAAGCTTACAGATTTCGGTGTTGGAGTTCAATTCGGATTAGGGGTTTGGTAATTGGATCGGTGATTTGTGTTCATTGTGAAATTAGGGTTTTGCTGCAGTTTTAGGGTTTTGTAGATGGATTCGGATTTGGAGGGAATTGAGTCGAGGCAGAGCACTCTGCGGAAGGCTTATGAGAGTGCAAATGATCAAGCCTCGTCGATTATGCGGTTCACTTTGCAGTGGAAGGAGCTTGAGGAGCACATTGAGTTTACTAAGGAGTTGTTCAAGGCTCGATTCGAGGAGGTTAGGAAGAGGGAGGTAGAGATTGGGGTGAAGGAGAAGGAGATGGAGGATGAGGAGGTGAGGTATAAGTCGGAGCGCGATGCGAAAGCTATGGAGTTGCATAGGATACAGAGGGTGGTTGAGGAGAAGCAGAAGAGTGTTGATGAAATGGAGAAGCGGTTTAAGGAGGTGGAGGAGTTGGTTAGGGAGAAGGAGGTGGATGGTAGTTTGATTCGGAAGTGTAATGAGGAGGCACAGAGGAAGTTGGAGTGGTTGGAGGAGCAGATAAGGGTGAAGGGGGTGCAGTTGAAGTATGTGCAGGGGTTGGTTGAGAAGCAGTGGAAGGAGTATGATTTGAAAGAGGTGATGATTCGGGAAATGATTGAGAAAGAGAGAGATTTCGGATTGCTTAAGAAGTCGATGGAGGAGTGGGGCGGTAGACTTGAGGAAAAGGAGACGAGGCTTCAGAGATGGGTTGAGAAGCTTGAAGGACAAGAGAGAGAGATTGGTGCTAAGATTGATGAAGTGAATTTGATTGATAAGAAGGTCCATGAATGCCTCAACGAGGTTCAGTTGAAAGAACAGCAATTGTATTCCCTTGAAAAGTTACTACATGTGCAATCATGTGGACTTCAAAAGAAAGAGAAGGAGCTTGAGATCAAGCGAGAACAGTTGGATTCGAATGTGGTTCAAAAATCCGCGGACATACACACCCAGAATTTGAAATCAAAGGAGAATAGTCATCAATTGAAGGATGAGGAATTGGAAGATACTATTCCTGCTGCTAACAATGGGAACAGGGATGGCAGAGGCTTGCAGTTGTTAATGAATCAGCATTTGAGGAGGAATAATTTAATGCTTAAAGAAATCGAGGATACTCTTCAAAGGTCACCAGACCCAGCTAAATTGGTGTTGGATGCAATGCATGGGTTTTATCCTTCACGTTCAACTGCAGAAAACAATGAGTTTGACTTGACAGTTGTTAGGAGGAGTTGTACTCTTTTGTTGGACTTAAAGAGAGTCTCTCCAAAAATTACTCCTCAGTTGAGAGGAGAAGCAATGAAGTTGGCAGCTGAGTGGAAGCTAAGATGAATACTGACAACTGGTTTGAAGTTTTGGGTCTTTTGCTGCTTATTGCTGCATATGGTTTGAGCTCTGATTATAATGTGAAGGAATTTGAAAGTCTTGTTGGCATAATTGCTCAGCACAACTACGACACATTTGGATTATGCTCGGCTCTTGATCTCGGAGCTAAGGCACCTGATCAGGACACACCAAGTCAGAGCACTTCGAAAAGTAATTCGAGCAGCATCAATTGTTCCCCTGATAATAAAATTGAGAAACCTGCAGATTCTCCACTGGCCAATATCCAGCAGACTTTAACGAACTCGCAGGTGTTACCAAATGAGCATTTGAGGACTGGGAATCAATTGATGATTCCAGTTGTTACAGATGGTTCCTGTCAGTCACTAGTTGGTTTAGCAGGCAAAGTGCTTGGAGCAGGTATAATCCAGGATCTTATTGCAAAGAAGCAACTGCTTGAGGCCGTTGTACTTCGTTGCAACCTCAAGTTAACCGACATGTTTCCACCAGTGCCACTCTTAAGAGAATGTGCAGACGGTGCAATATCTGTCCTGAAGGGTGTGATTGGATGCATCAAAGATTACAACCTAGAGGCGGAATACCCATCCAAGGACATTGAATTGCAACTTCGGAAGCTGGAGTGCCTAAAAGTGGATGGGCAAGCTTCATGTATTGACGCCAAGCCACTTGGTAAAAATGCTAAGAAGAAAAGGTGGAGGAATCAAGATAGCAACTCTTATGTCTCCGATTTGCAACCACCGCAACAAGCGAAGAAAAAACACACATAGTGTTACTATTGCAATGAGCCGGGGCATGTAGTGGCCAACTGTCCCCGAAGATGCTGAAGGCTCATAAATTGTTGGTAGTTTGGTATAGGGACAGAGAAAGTTTTGGAACTTTTAATTTACAGGACCACAGGCTTACTTCTTTATGTAACTATCGTGATGGTGTTTACTTGTCAGCTTTCTTACATCCTTATAGGGCTTTCTTTCTTACCTTCTATGCTACCCGTTACATTTGTTCTTGCAAGAACTTTAGATCCCCAAACACTTCAGGATGGATACGACTTTAGATTGACCAAACTAAGCCTATTGGTTTTAAATTAAATCTAATCCCGCAGCATCAATCCAGGGATGTCATTAGACTTCTTGGTCTCTTCTTTCTTCAATTTTGGCTGTACATGCTTATAAGCTTATAGCAATCCCCTTCCAGACTGAGAAATTTACTCTTATACGATATCATTCATACAGAAACTTCACAAACAAAGTTCCAAAACAAGATTCATGTTGCAGTAACTAAGCATATAATGTACAGTTGAGCCTCCTTTTAGCTATGGCATACAATCTTCACACAAATGAACAAACATAACATAACAAAGAAATTAAGGCCTACGTGACTGTAATGCCACGGATCAAGAACATTTATTAAGCACAAAACTTGTAGCAACAACCCCAACAAGGCCTTTCCTTCTATAAAAGAATCCCCAACTCTTTCATACTTCATCACACACAACCTTTCCCACCAAAATTTAACAAAAGCTTTTCAATCCACTGCTTTAGATGGCTTCAATTTCAGCGGCAGCATTGCTATCTTTAGCAACACTGCTACTTCTGGGGGTTGGATCTAATGCAGGCGGTATCGCAATTTACTGGGGCCAAAATGGAAATGAAGGCACACTAGCACAAACATGTGCCTCAGGGAACTACAAATTTGTGAACATAGCTTTCCTCTCATCATTTGGCAATGGCCGGACCCCTGCCTTAAACCTTGCGGGTCACTGTGACCCCTACACCAAGGGATCATGCACCAAGTTCAGCTCGCAGATCAAGTCGTGCCAAGCCAAAGGCATCAAGGTCATACTCTCAATTGGGGGAGGTGCAGAAGCCTACTCTCTAACTTCATCCGAAGATGCCCGCCAAGTTGGTGTTTACTTGTGGAACAACTTCTTGGGAGGACAGTCCTCTTCAAGGCCGTTGGGAGATGCTGTTCTTGATGGAGTTGACTTCGACATTGAAGGAGGGAATGATCAGTACTATGATGACCTTGCTAGGTACCTTTCGGTGCAAAGCAAGAAGGGCAGCAAGAAGGTTTACTTGACTGCTGCTCCACAGTGTCCCTTTCCTGATGCTTATATTGGAAATGCACTTAAGACAGGCCTATTTGACTATGTATGGGTGCAATTCTACAACAACCCTCCTTGTCAGTACACTTCTGGTGATGTCACCAGTCTTGAAGATTCTTGGAAGCAATGGACTTCAGCCATTCCTGCACAGAAGATCTTCTTAGGACTCCCTGCTGCACCTCAAGCTGCCGGTAGCGGATTCATTCCTGCTGCTGCTCTCACTTCAAAGGTCCTTCCGGGTATCAAAACTTCGGCTAAATATGGTGGTATCATGCTTTGGTCTAAGTATTATGATGATCTTGATGGATACAGCTCCTCCATCAAGAATCATGTGTAGAAATAAATAGAAAAGGATCCTTGTGTTTGTGATCAGAAATCCTATATGGACTTTATGAATAATTATATAAAAAAATGAACTTTGATGAGTTCTGTTTGTGAAAGATGTACATCTGTTTTGACTATCTAGGGGACATTGTGGAATAACTGCATGTAGCTTGAGATGAATGGTGGGTGTTGATGGTGAATGAGCTGAAGTGGTTGTTGACCTCTCTCTTCATGGCTCTGTACACATGATCTAAGCCTTCATCAATCAACTCCACAACTGTCTGGGGCATTGGTGGCATGTTGATCTCGACCGATCCTTCCAACATCCTCACCACTTCCCCCATTGTAGGTCTCATGAAAACCTCATCTTGTATGCACCAAAATGCAGTTTGCAAGGTTCTTACGAGTTCTTCTTCTTCCACTGCTCCTTCTAGTCTACTATCTGCAACTTTCAGTGGCTCTCCACTTGTCATCTCCTACAAGCATGATCAAATTCATTAGACAGTACTCTCAAATTTTTCACAAGTTCATTTGAAAGTAAATAGAAGTGATTTATATGTTACCTTGAAAGCCCATCCAGGGTAAAAGAAGTCATCAACATCAAAAGACATGTCAAGGTTTCTTCGGCCGCCAACGATCTCTAGGAGAAGCATGCCGTAGCTATAGACATCAGCCTTAACAGTTATAGGCCGGTTGCTCACCCACTCTGGAGCCAAATAGCCTCTAGTTCCTCGGACCATTGTAACAACCTGTGAGTGCTCTCTTCCCATCAACTTAGCTAGTCCAAAGTCAGAAACTTTAGGACATAAATTTTCATCTATAAGAATATTTTCTGGCTTAATGTCACAGTGTATGATTCTATCTCGACATTGCTCATGAAAATATGCAATCCCTTGTGCAGTCCCCACAGCTATGTTAAATCGAGTTTCCCAATCCAGCAACCTATCTCTAGAATAAACTGAGGGAAATATCGATTTGTCCAATGACCCATTTTTCATGAATTCATAAACCAAAAGCCTGCAATGCCAGCACAAGAAGTATGCTCATATATGGGATTCTAATGATGCTATACATTATGCAATTCTTAATGTAGTAATGGATGAGAGCATAAAACTGAAATCCAAGAACTACTGCATACCGTTGTGAAGCCTCGGAGCAGTAGCCACATAGCCGAACCAAGTTCATGTGATGCATAGAGCCAATGGTGTTCACTTCAGTTATAAACTCCTTCTCCCCATGGGGCAAAACCCTTTCAAGTTTTTTAACTGCAACCAAAGTACCATCTGAAAGGCTTCCCTTGTACACGCTCCCAAAGCCACCTGAAAAAGTAGCACATATACTACTTACTATGTACTATATACAACCCAAATTAGAACACAAACAATTGAAGTAGCATTGTATTCCATACTTACCAGTTCCAAGCAGCTGTGAAAAATTCCATGTACGGACTTGTAAATCACGGTAACTAAAATTCATTGGAGCACCAGATAACATTAAAGACATTTCTATGGCTCTCTTGAAGGATCTTCTCTTATGCACATTGTAATATAGTAACAGACATAGGAGGGCTATAAGAACAGTCATGCTCAGAACAATAGGTATAACCAAAACCTTTTCTCTCTTACTACTAGACCCATCTGATGAATCCCCAGATCCTCTTGTATCGCCCTCTGGTGTCACTGAGCCATTAGACCTAATTTTAACAAACAACGTTGAGCTAGGGTCCTGAAAGCCACCAAAGTCCATGCTCCTCAAAACCCAACAGTAAGCCTTTTCGTCATCAAGCCCGTAAACTGAAGCAACACATTCACAATCAGCTAAGCAGACATCTCCACATTGTGATACATTTTCAATGTCACTATAATTTGCTATGACTGAAATTTCTGGCAAATAGTAATTGGTTTGCTGCACTGCTGACATTCTAAACTGTGAAGGCTGATAATTCTGCTTCGAGTCACATTTTCCGATCAATGATGAATTCTCTGAACACTGACCTTCACCATTCACCTTATAAGTCCCTGGCAGACATGAGCAAGAGGCATTGGTCTTAGTCCTATCTAAAGTACAAATCCCATTACCACAAATTCCAGAAATGTCACATGGTGTTGAAACTGCAGCCCATTCTGACACCCATTGCCTTGAGCCATTGACATCATTATCCCAACGATATAAACGCAAGTTTCCATTAGTCTCAAGTGTCATTCTCCGAAGGACAGACAATCTGTTTGATCTGTTTGAGGCTGCTGATAGTCCTCCATCATCACCATCATTCTTGTACACATACACAGCTCCATCTGAAGACTCACCATACACAATTCCAAAGCTTCCTGCTTCATCTAAAACCGCTATGACATCTCCTGTCACATTTGATATCTCCGGTCCAGTCCAGTAGGAGTTGTTATAGTAAGACTGTGGTGAGGTATTGTAACTACTTTCTGGCATATTGTAAGTCAATGCAAGGCTTAACGAAGTGCGCTCTTGAAGCATTTTGAGAGCATAATAGCCACCATGGGAGGGTGACTTAGCTGTTGTGAGTTCCAAAGAGACAGAAAGAGGCTGGTTTGGGAGGAGAGTATCAGATGGATGTGAGAAACTTTGCCACACAGGGCGGTTGGCTTCATTGTATAAGATAAAGTTTCCGGATTCTAATAGGGATGCAAATTCAACGCCGGTGCCTGAAGTGTTGGAGGTCCAAATAGTAGCATCACCATCCATGAGAACAAGGTTTCCAGTGGTCTCTAGCTCCAGGATTGCATTGTTGGTGACAGCAGAATTTCTAGAAAATGAAATTTGTTGGCTTAAGTGATGAAGATCATATTTGACCTGCAAGAGGTGTTGTAAAGACTAGAGATGGGAAATTGGTTTTGATCTTTTTCTTTTCAGAAGTCAAAGACTCAAACCCAGTAACCATCCAAGAGTATGCTAATCAACCATGTAAAAACAGACTATATATGCATATTCAAAGACTGATTTATGCAACTTCCACAGTGAGTACAAGTATAGCACCAATGCTCTACACTAAGTACCGATGTATAGAACTAAAATACCGATACCATTTTAATTTTTCGTACTTATGAACACGATAACTTATAGTCGATCACTCTAATTGTTTCCCCCCTCCACTGGGTAATACATTTTCAGAACTTGCCCAAAAATAGATATACCAAGAGAAACTAAAATATGTTAGCTTAAGTAGTGAATAGTGATCATGATCATATATACTAACTTCAAAAGCTAGCCACTAAATACTAAAGACTCAAAAATCAGTGACAATCCAACAGTACGTTCTGTTCTGATCAACTAACAAAGCAGACTGTGTATATATAATGACCATAATCAGATATGCAAGAGCCTGATACTCAACTACTGTAAAAAAACAGATCAACCAAACGACATAGTTTTGTTGGAATTACCTGTTAGCAGACCATACTATGGCTCTGTCTCCAGGAAGCTCAGCAAACCAAATTGCCAGTTGAAATCTGTCATCTTCATCCATTGGACTGAACCCAAGAGCAAATGTACCATTATCAGAAACCAGCGTCTGGTTCTCTTTAGCCATCAACCTCGATCCCAAACTCATCTGGCTAGCCATGCAGGCACCAAACTTAGCTAGAATCAAGAAGAACAAGAACAACACCAAGTAAGTACCAGAGGACATTTTCTGGAGCTATTGCTAGCCAGTGTAGTAGTAGTATCGCCAAAGAGCTAAGTAAGCCAAAGAAAATGGTTGGCTAGGTGTTGCTTTTTTAAAAGAATTGAAGGAGCGCAAAATTGAGGGGATATGGACACGTTTATGAAGAAGTTGGTGAGCTAAATTTTGACAAAGAGTTGCAACAAATGGGTAGGCTGAGAGATCCGTTGGGATTTTGGGCAACGTGTTTATTGTAGTGTGGTGTTGGATTTGGACTGTGAGTTTGTGACCAACCGAAAGGCATGAGATTATTGACACGTACTTGCAATAATTTGCATGAGAATTCTGGCTTTCACATTGGAGCCGGTAGTGATCATTTGGGTTCAGAATTCTGAGGATTTGATGGTGACTTATGAATCCTTGATTTCAAAGTGGATTTGATGAAAGAAAACGACTTACATTGCGCGAAGGATTGTTGAATTTTGGGTGAGATGATGATAGGCATAGATTATATGTTGCTTTTGTTATTTTTACAATAATGTAGTTTAGTTTCTTGAGAATTTCAATAGACATCTTGCAACGTATTATATCTTGTTATGTTTAATATTCTAGCATTGTTGAATAAAAACACATATACTCGTTTTATAAAAACTTAAAGATATTAGGATGGAGGTTAGCAATCTCTTGGATCTATCCATAAGTTAATGCTTAGCTTATCCATACAACACAAATTCTGGAAGCACGACTCACAAGTATTTTAAATTCGAACGAAACCGGTTTAAACGGTGCAAAATTTTGATTCAAAAGTCATCATAAATTTGACATTAAAGTCTAAAATGCAACCAATTTCTCATTTCAACATCTTATCAACTTTGTGAGATGCAATTATTTGGACATTATATTCATGTCTCATGGACCAGCAAGTGATTTGATTCACCTGTTGAAAATTAGGGTGAGGGATTTGAGGAATTCTGAGTTTTGGGGGACCTTGTACACTTAATTAGATAAGGGCTTATTAACGTACTCCAGATTTTGATCGACGTATATATTGCAGAAAATTTCTTGCGTTGACATAATCCTTATGTGAAAAATCTTCCTTCTAATACTGTCCAGCTGCCCCGTAACCAAAGTCAAATAATTATGATAACAATTAAAAAATATATATAAAAATTATTGTAACTAAATAATATTAATGATAACAATAATGCAAATTCCTCTTATCCTGAACAAAAAAATAATAATGAGCCTGTTTTCAACAAAAAATAATGGGCCTCTTGGGCCCCAGCCAAAGTAAGTTTGGGAGTGAAAACTTGGGCCGAAAGACGGCCTACCACTTTTGGCGTTCTTTTCCGCGAACAATTGAAAGACGCGAACGGCGTCGTTTCAATTATCACCGCAGCCTAAACTACTAGGGTTAGCTTTCATGAAGTCGAACCTCCTTTCAATTTCACCCAATCATCGATCAACTCTCTCCCTCCCGGAATATGAACATCTATCACAACACACATACATAAATAACACCCTGAATTATTTGTTTTCGTTCATTGTTTTTGTACAGATGGAGAATTGGAAGCGGATATTATTGGTCACTCCAAAACCCTAAACCTGAAATATTGGGTTTTCTGGGTACTTTGCTGTACGCAAAAGAGGTACACTTTCTTACTCCATAGATTGGAGCAAGTCATTTTGTTTATTGCTAATACGGGTCCTCAAATATTCAATTATAATGATTTTTTGATTGATCAAGAACATTCTTTACGGAATTAAACTGCATTATGAATGTTTGGAATCTCTTTGCATTTGCTTATTGTCTCAAAGAGGGGACATTAGGGGGGACCAATTGGTTTCAAGTCACTCTCCCTTTTCTGGGCATGTCACTAAAACCTTGGTTCTTGTCAATCTCTTTCTCCGACACCCCCGGGACCAATGTCTGCTAATTTTACCTGTTTTTGTGACTTGTTTATCGAATTAGTACTGTTTATATTTGCTCAATTTTTTGAATGATAAGGATGTGGCTCTCTCTAACATGTAACTTGAGCTTGAGGAGAATCAGTGTAGATATATAGTGGATGAAAATGCTTGAGATTTCCTTACCAAGAAAACTTTCTGATATTATTGTTGTGCCCGGATTTGGATAGTTTTAACTGATGCGCAGACAGATGTACGTAGAGCTACCTATGAAGATGAACAACGTACACTTGAATCAATCCATTTGTGGTTTTGAACTGCTCGAATTTATGGTTATTGTCTTCTATCTATTGTGTTTGTTCTGACGTTGTTATGTATTGGAGGACCATGAGAATCATTGCCTGGAGTAATTTACAAGGGAAGGAAACTTCAGTTTCTGTTTCCTTCTGCAGGGTTAGAGTAATCTTGGTTTTTAACATGTTATGAATGAAATTCAAATGGTTAGTCGACACTCAAGTTAAAGCTTACAAGTTTATACCAAATAGAATATAAAAAGGTGTTTGTGAAAGTATGAATTTCTGAAGAACAAAACCATATTGTTAAGTGTCAGGACAATGATGATGTTTGAATTTTCATTTCGTTTTCTTTTGTGTTCTTTACTTTTCCTTTTTACTAGCTAGGTCTGGGCTGCTGAACTTGCTAACAAAGGAAACACACCAAGTTATGGTTTCTCTTTCTCGATGCTCATGGCTGGTCCAAGGTTCCTATCTATTCTTAGGGTTGCAGGACTATGAGTCTTTAACATGTAAGTAATAATCCAATACACTTGCTAATAGTCAAAAGCCATTTTAAGGGCCTGCAATAGTTCTGTAACTTTTTCCCTTGTTTCTGCTGATTTATGATTCATATAGCAACTAGGTAATTGTTTAGCTAGTTACATCATAGTTTGATTCTGGTTTTACTGAAAGATGGTATGGCCAGCCTTAAAGACCAAGTTATAAGCATAATGACACCCACCATTCCTAATTACTGGTTCAACCTCTAGAACTTACAGCTTTGCAACATTCATAATTGTAGTGCAGAAATATTATTTTTGTAATTAGAACACTGCTAATTTCATACAGCATATGATGACTGTGACATAGTAGAAGAATATATTATGTCATTTAGGTTGAGCATTGTGCTAAGGTTGTTAGGAAGTGAGCATCACATGGTGAAATCATCCTTTCAAACTGGTCTAACCTCTCCTAAATTTTTTGATAAATACAAAATGACATCAAAAGACAATGACAAAGAGTAGCCATGCTAAGCAGTATCAACTCCTTTTTTCAGAACATATATAATAAAGGTTATAACTTGTGAGAGAATATTCTGAAGTAAAGAGTATGCATGAATGTGCTTTTCTTAGAACCAATTTCAAATTTTTACCTTCTATTTATGGAATGTTCTTAAGAAGTTCAAATACATATGATCCTCTTCTTATCCTCATTTTAATCAAGCTTCTAAAGCCTGCTGTGCAATTAAACTAATGGAACATGCATGAACCTGTTTATATTCTCTGCTTAATTGATAATATATCTTTTATTTAACAGAAATTGCATATGTAAAAAGAAACCATTAATCTTATTTGTGAACTTTAAGAAGAAAAATGATTAAAAGGAAATGTGGGGTTAGCTTGTGATGCAACAGTACATTATGGATGCTTGTAGGGGCTCACATTTCTCTGTTTCTTTTCTGCTTTCCTCTTTTCCAATTATCAAAATCCAGTGTCTCTTGCCAGACAACCACATACCCAATTGTTGGAGAGAGAATTAAACTGAGAAGATATTAAGGTATATATATGTAGTAGAGATATGTTCCACATGCAAGAGGGCCTCTTCTGCTAGCAATTAAAAGTAGCAATTTCCCCACTTTGTATAACTCTATTCCTATCCCAGCTTCCATTCTTGTTCTAAACATTCTTGAAGCCATGGAAACATCTCAGCAGCCTCTCTCCATTGAAAGCTTTTCATACAGTTGGTTAGTGAATCTCAAGCCTCCTTCTTTTGAAAGCCTTGACAACTCCCTTAGGACTTCGCTAGATGCATCCGATGAAGCCTCCTTCATCGAGATGGACCCAACAATGCCACCCTCTCAGAGATTCTTTAGGATTTCCCAGCAGGATTTCAAATTCGACTCATCACAGTCTCCTCTCTCTTCCCTTGTTCATGCCGATGAGCTCATTTCCAATGGTTATCTTTTGCCACTTTCGGTGGATGATCCATTGAAGAACATGGAGTCATACGACGATTACTATGATCAAGCCTCGGATTCTAGTACTGCAAATCTTCCGGTCTCTTCATCAAAAGAAGCTTCTCCGACAGATAAGAGTACTGATGCAGATTGCTCTAATTCCATGAGAAGGTGCAGAAGATTATCGAAAAGAATATTTGAGAAGTACTTGGATTTTCTCAAACCCTTGTACAAAAGGATTAGAGGGGGACATAAAGCGAACCCTAAAGCAGCTGGGAATCATGTCGATAAAAGGTTCCATTCAGCAAAGAACAGCAGGGTGTATTCATCAGAAACTGCATCTCCGCGAATAAGTGTAGCCTATTCTGCTCCCGATGATTGGCGAAGGTCCTGTGATTCCGAGAGCTCTATCTATGAGGCAGTTCTTCATTGCAAAAGATCGATAGGTATATTCTTCATAACTTGCATGATCATTGATCATAGATTATAGTTACTTCATCATGAGTGTCATATATCTAATCTTTGTTGAAACTTGGTTGATTTCAGAAAACTAAGTCAAGTGGTGCAAATAAAGCAGTGAAAATAGACGAAGAAAGAGACGCACAGAAGAAAGGGAATGAATAAAGGAATACACATGGGAAGATCATCAGCCACTTGTTCTCAAATTTGTCATCTTCTTATATAGCTTTGTCTATATTTTTCTTGGATGATATCTCAGAACTTATGTGGATGTTCTTGATGAAAATTAATTTCTGACCTTGTAGGGACGAGAAAGTAGAAACACACTCCTTAATTTTTGTTCCTACTTGTCTTTTGCTCTATGTGGGAGGGAGAATTTCAGAATTCTCTTCTCTTTGCTTATATTCCTGTAATATTAAACGAAATGGGAATTATTTTGATCATGGAAGTTCCTCATCTGTATTGTATATTCAAAGTAAGGCTTTGGAAATATACAAAAATAGCTGGTATGGCAAATCCATCTACCTCATTTGATCAATTATATGATTTTAAATCTCTGAGTGTTGGTGTTTCTCTTTCAGTGCCTAGTCAGTTTTTTTGCTCTTCATCTCTTCCACGTGCTACAGTTCACATATTTGTTTGGATTAATCTAAACCCAAAAATCTGCAGAATGTTATCTTTAACAACAAGCCTGTCAATTGTATGATATACTGTACGAAGAGAGTTTGATGTGAGAATAATTGGTTTTGCTAGCTATGACAACTGGTCCCCTACATATATGATCATAGTTGGATTTATCATCATGATAAATTTGATTGATTTCCACTGAAAATATAAACAAGTATATCAGTTGGAAAAGCTAACCATTTTTCTATATATTAGAATTTAGAACGACCCTTGCATAATACATACAGGTTCGGGGTGAGTGAGGGATATAGATCACATTTCGATCTTGCTAGGATCACAGACAAACAAGAAAGAAGATAAAAATAAGAGGAAAGAGAAAAACAGGAAGGAAAAAAAACTGCAATCTATCTTATTTACACCAACAAATTTCATCTGAAATACTACGTTAGTTATACGGTTTTAAAATAGATACATTACACGATTGGTGACATTATTTTTAGAATTAAATTCAGTTTACCCTATTGTGATTTAGAAGTGAATTCATGTTAGTCCTTAAACTTCAAATTTCATCAAATTACCCCTCGAGCTCTTGTTTTTCTGGTAATTTAGCTTCTCAACCCCCAAAATATCATCACACGTCATCAAATTTCAACGTCTCAATTGGACGGAGCATGAGTGATAGGAGACGTACGACAGACAGAAAAACAAGAGCTCGGGAGGTAATATGATGAAATTAAAAGTTTAAGGACTAACATGAATTCACCTCTAAACCACAATGAAGTAAACTAAATTTAATTCTTATTTTTAACTTATATACGATCGGTGATTCATTTTCTAATAATTCTAACTTTTGAGACCAAGTAGTTGCATTTGTCGTTGCATTTTATCTAATAATTGCTAGGAAACCATGGATTATTGAAAACTAAAAGAACAAAGCAGAAAATGTAAAACGCAGAAGAGAATTTGGAGACTACATCTTGTATTGCTTGTTAATATTGAACATTGTACATCTCATAGCTTTTATAGGGTAGAGATTCTAAACAAATGACTGAACTACCCTTATACTCTTAACACCCTCCATCAACCATATACTTGGCTAAGCGCATAATGGTTGGCACAAAGCAAACAACTAAAAAAAATATAGATGTAGAATCCATTACAAAACTATTAACCCAAATCAAAAACCCAACTATACTTGATATCAGAAGAGCATCCATCTTGACATTCAGCTATCAAAGGAGGAGAAGAGAGCTTGCTGGAAAATTTCACATATCACATGGGCTGTAGAGCAGCAATATGGAATGCATCCTCGGCAACACATAGCAGCAAAGATGAATAACTAAAAATACAAATTTGAAAATTGCATATTTTTCTTCAACTGTAAACTAACAAACTGAAAAGATGTATTTGCTGAAAACTGCATATTTTTCTTCAATCATAAACTAAAAACTGAAAAACTGAAAAGCTGCGTATGCTGCCATAGGATGAGAAGAACCACTTGATGCTTCATTTATATACACTAAACACTTGCACAAACCAATTGATAATTTGCCTCAATATATGCAGCATTCCATCAGAAGATTACCAGCAGCCCCCATATTTATATATTGGCAACACAATCCAAACCTTAAGAATCTGACTTAATATTGAAATTGCATAACCACACAGCAGCTCATAACCAACTTAACTCCTCTCTAGACTTCTAAATTAAATCCTCACATCTTTGCATATCACCCAAACACCTTAGCAGCAATATGACAGAGCATAACACACAACAAATTCGCAGCAATCATAGGACCATCTCCCAAAATGAACACAACTCGCACCCAAGTCATACATTTAGACCATAATCCAACCCATCATGTCATCACTTCACCAGTCCACAAATAAATTGAAAATTTTAACTGCTTCGTCACCTTTTCTTTTGGTTGACGGCAAACAAACTTTGACATGAAAAGTAAAATGGAAAACTGATGAAATGATCATAACACCCCAGACTACAGAGGAAATCCATGATTCTGAGTGAAAGATGTGCCAAATCTGAGAGATACTACCAGAGGAGCTAACAAATCTGATGCTAATTGAGTGGGGAGCATAAAAAATTGATAACCCAAAGCACAATCATGATATCAAACAGAAATAGTCTCAAATCACCATTAGAAATCAAAGCCCAGAATATTCACAAATAATATCCATCTTTCCCCGTCAAATCACCTCTCCCTACTTATACATCCAACTTCATCGAAGCAATAAAACACAAAGAGCAGAGAGACTAATACCCATAGACTGCAACTAGGTGCCCAGAGAGCAATATGAGGACCAGAAGATGAAGCCAATGCCAAAGAGATCTCCGAGCAGAGAAGTCGAAGCAAGAGAAGTAGGTGAGTCGAGGTCGACGAATATTGAGAGGCCGAAATCGAAGTCGCTGCGAGGCCAAAGAGAACTGATCGATCTGGAGACGAAGGAAAGCCCGACGATGAAGACGCACTGGACTCCGATGGAGGACTGCTCGGCTTGGCTAGGGATTTTGAAATTGGGAAAACTGAAATGAGTGAAATCTAAGAGAAAATGCGGAAGCAGAGATAATCAGAAGCACATAGCCACAGATCGTGACCATGGCTCTGATACCATGCTAGGAAACCATAGATTATTGAAAACTAAAAGAACAAAGGAGAAAATGTAAAACGCAGAAGAGAATTTGGAGACTACATCTTGTATTGCTTGTTAATAATGAACAATGTACATCTCATAGTTTTTATAGGGTAGGGATTCTAAACAAATGACCGAACTACCCTTATACTCTTAACAATAACGTTAACGTTCAACATTCATACTCAAGGGTACATATATATAAGCTTCAAACATGCCAAACTTCAAAACCCTCATCTTTCTATATATATATATATATATATATATATATATATATATAGTCCCTATCCAGAGCGAAGCTTCGCTCTGAAATTAAAGTGTGAAGTTTCTTATTTGACTCACTTTTTCGTCATATTTTCACATCTCCATCTTTCAGTTTGTAGAACCTAATGTATAGATCACTTCTACAAAGTTTCATCTAATTTGATGATCATTTGGGTGTTTATAATCGTGATTTACACAAACAGTTCTGGTTAGACAAATTTATGGTCCGTTCATTAATTTGATCTAATTCAGTACCCAAACGATCATCAATCTTGATGAAATTTTATAGGAATGATCTATACATTAGTATTAATAATCTGAACGATGGAGATGTGAAAATATGACGAAAAAGTGAGTCAAATAAGAAACTTCACACTTTAATTTCAGAGCGAAGCTTCGCTCTGGATAGGGACTGATATATATATATATATATATATATATATATATATATATATATATATATATATATATATATCTTTCCTCTATTCACTTGGTGAGAAGCTAGGGCAAACTAATATACAGCAACTGAGGACCGTGTAGCAGCAGCAAGAGTTAAGATCAGAAAGAGATGGAGGGTAACATACAGTCTGTTGTGAGACATATCACATTGATCGATTTGTATATATGTAATTTTAGATTCGGTTTCATTTCGATCTTCAAGTCATGAAAGGAATAGTATGCATGGTAGACCCCAAGCTAGCTCCTCTTGTTCGCACCAAACCCCAAAGGATATACATGCATACATGATACATGCTACGTTGTGAAACACAATCACGTCTATGGGCTCCGTTTATAGCAACATTGTAGCTTACATTTGGGAATTCTGCTAATATATTATAGTGCATAATATGCTCATGTAGGCTCTTAAACAGACCAAACCACCCACTTTCATGCTTTAGTTTGGTTGATTACATATTATTGTCTAGCATTGGAGATCGTAATATATATGTAGTTACATAGAAACACTATTTAGCTAGCTATATATTATGGACCCCGAATGGGTATTTATATAGGCTTGTCGATCCTCAAAGCATTCAAAATCTCGTCTTACACACACTTCTGTAGTCCTCTAGTTTCCCAGATTCACTGCTTAATTTGCTGATGAATTATTTGCTATACAAACTTGTCCGAGGGTCATCGAATTGGTGATGGAAAAGAGTGATGAGTTTGTCATAGGGTTTAAGATTTCGGGTTTAGAACAAACTTGGTTCTAGATAGCTGGTCCCAAAAACGAAACGAGCTTTAGGCAAAGCACATGCAGATGTATGAATGCCCATTTCTTTCAGTACGTCCTTTGATGATCATGAAGCTATAGCTACCTGTTTAGCTCGATTTTGTGAAGCTTGAGATTGAACACAAAGCTAGCTCGACCTTTTTCTTCTTCTTGGATGTGGGTGGCCTAATATCGATCACTATACGTGCCCGTCTGACATGTGAAGCCACGGAGGATAGGGAGACATGGACAAACTGTGCTAGCATGAAATGCCAAAGCCGGATATGACATCTGTTGTGTGTTTCTCTCTACTTCGCCTTTTGTCTTCGGCTTTGGATTTTCTGTTTCGTGGCCAAGGAAGCACAGCAACAAGGAAGGCTTTATGATTCTGTTTCGCCATTTTAGGCTAATGGACTACTAATGGCTATGTTTATCAGATTTAGGTTATTGTTCGGGGACCAGCAACTCTCATACGTACATGCTACTTGTCTTCTGCGGCTGTTGGTATCTAGCACGCAATCAAGTGTTAAGAGCTTCTTAAGCTAAGTCATACTCATAAGTCATAACCACGCAACCTACTTGTTTCATCAAAAAAAAAAAAAAAACCAAGCAAATTACTTCAGTTACTTGTCATTAACATGTCTCCTAGCCTTCACATTCATCCCATAAACAAAAAACGGCAAGTTTTGGTCACAAGCTAACATATGTAGTAACATTGATCCTCGCTTCCTTAGAGAATAATGGATAGAGTATACCATGCAACTTTCACCAATTGTCTATTCATGAGTATTTCTCATCGTATAATCGTGGATCAAATTTTTCGAACTCTTTTTTAGAGAATAATGGATAGAGTATACCATGCAACTTTCACCAATTGTCTATTCATGAATATTTCTCATCGTATAATCGTGGATCAAATTTTTCGAACTCTTTTTTTTATATTGTAGTCTACGGAGATATTGCTTCAAACACACTTTGTCCTCATGACTTTACAAAACACATAAAACGTGACAAGTTAATCGGATGCTTGATGATCGATCGATCTTGATTTCAGGAAAAAAAAAAAAAAGCTTTAAAATGAATCATTCCATGAATGAATGATGGGCCCGAGTACTCTATCACAAAGGTCAATCGGTCTAACTCAAAATCAAACCCAATGAGACCTGGACAAATAAGCCGAAGTTTTAAGCCCATAGTAGTAATACTCGGTTTCTCGTCACTGATGTAAATAGTTTGTTGTTAGCGTATTCATTAAGGCAATGACTTCAGCAAAATCAACAGTATATTCTTCTTTCAAAGAGGTTCTGAAAAGCTAAACTAGCATATATCATACACAAAACTCAAAAGCACCCAAAATGCTACTCTACATGATATTTGACATGATCACTGGAACCACTAAACTTGGTAAAGAATGTTCCTCTCATGTAGACAAACAGCTAGCTAGAGCTTATTGGCGGTTTCAGTTAACGTTTTAATGTCCAAATCCTTTCTTTCTGAGCTTGTTGCTGACTTCAAGAAATTCTCGATATCTTTTGAATCCGAAGAGGTTCCATTTTTCAGATGAAACCACTTTTTGCTTGGTTTATTAGGGGGTCTGTTGCTGATGGCAATTGCAAGGTCATTGGGGAAGAGGTCTTGGAGCACAAAGGCATGCATGACAGTTCTTATGAAGAGAGCAAAGACCACGAGCGTGGCAATGATGGAGAGTATGACTGCCAAAGCTTGAGTTGCTACAGTTGTGACTTCATTCGAGTACCTGATGGTTGCAACGGCAGCTCCAGTCATTGGGAAAGTGTATGCCCACCATGCCAACGAGAACCTATATTTGAAACGATGTTAGAAGCTAATTTGATGTGCAAACTAATGATGGAAAAGCACTTTCAGTACTCTGGAAATAATGAAATTGATGATAACTTACTTGAATCCTCGAAAAAAATTGATTCGGACTACCTATACAAGCAGAGAAAAAGGATAGAAAAGTAAGTTAGGAGTTAGGACTGGAATACTAGTCATGAGACATATGAACAAAGTGAAGGATGAAATTTCTCTGAAAATATTGATAGGTGCAACTTAATTGATAAAGGTTATATGTATGTACTTGCCAATGAGAGATAAAGGAACATAGAAATGAAGTAACCGATCCGCGAGCCAACATCAAAGGAGCCTTGGATTCTTGCCCAAGACGTGGAAGCAACGCTAGGTGCAGCAACAAACAAAAAGAACACAGGATGGAGCTCCTTAGGGATTACTGTCTCATTTGTTGTAAGTCTCTGGTAAAGTGTCACAAACAAGACCATATAGTGAGCCATACCAACAGCAAAAAAGAATATTGGTCCTTCTCTTAGTCCCATTGAAGCACCTAGCAAAGCACCCACAAAGTTGCCAACAATGGAGAGATGGTTAACAGGGTTGGCTACTTTAGAAAGCCGGCGTTGTCCTCCTGACATCCACTGTCCATAGATCTTAAGCTCAAGACATAAAAGCGGTGCCATCAGGATGTACCAAAGAGCTGGATGGAGGTTGCTTGAAATGGAAGGTGGCACTCCTATAGCTAAAAATAAGAGGGCTATAAATGGAGAGAAGAAGAAGTTGATACGAATTGGGTGGAAATACTCGCGACGAACTGCTTCAAAGTAGAAGATGATTTTAAGAAGGTAGATGCAAGTCACACCAACTAATGTAGCAACAGCAATGCACCACAGAACCAAATTTATTGTTAGACTCAGGTGGAGAAATTGCGTTGAGGCCGTGGTTGGTAGGGTTTTCCACAGAATAGCTTGGCTGCTGACACCAAGGCAGATGCTAAATGCAGAGATGGGATACCGCAGAAGAAACGGCCACTGCTTGTCTTCTGGAAGCATTATTTCCTCTGAAGCCTAGTTTAGTTCAATAACAAAATCATTTTGTCATTTCTAAGATAAGATACAAACGACTTAGACTACTGAATAAGAAGAATATAGAGCATAAATTACCCTAAGTGTGTCCAATTCAGGCCCTTCCAATGCATCAAAGTAACGGTCTGCAGGTAAAGGGTCAATTTGATCTGTACTTGGAACAAAAGCATTCTCCGTTTGATCACCTTTTCGTGGTGTCTTTCCCCGCAGTAGTGTTAACTGCCTTTCAAGTTTCCCGGACCATGTCTTGAAATTGTCAAACCTGTTATCTCTCAACCTTTTCATACTTGGATGATGATAGGGGAAATGTGCAGTGTGCATTGCCTGATCTTCGAATGCTAAGCCTTTTGGCAAGGGTTGAGAGTGAGATTTTGGTGCTTCCAGAAGTTGGCGACCACTAGCACTTCTGTTTGCAGCAGAAGAAGAATCTAGGATGCCATTGTTGAAAATCGTTTCAGGACTGAATAGAACTCCATTTATTTTCTCCAAATGAACGTCCATTGGTGATGGCGGCATACTAATAGAAACAGAATGCATCCTTTGATGAATTGGTGGTTCATATTCATCAACTGTGCTTTCGCCTACCTCAATTTCCTGTTATAAGTTTATAACAGTGCTATCAATGACAAAACAAACATCATACAAAATTCTTATTTGTAATCCTCACTCTATTAAAGATAGACGTACCTTAGCTGATGGCTGATTCTTATCACTGAGAACGGTATGCTCCTCAACATTGTCGAAACCAACCACTTCGTTTGAGGATATGTATTTGATGAGAGATGGAATTTGAATCGAAACCTGTTCTTCAGAATCCATTGTTCCGCTGTTTCTGTCCCAAAGAGTTTGCAGCTGAAAATGAAAGGACAGTATAACCATTCAAAAGACTTTCATGATGGATGGTGAATCACTGAAATTTCCAAGTATAAGAAATTTCTCAAACTTTTAGCCATCTCATATGATCTAGCAAGAAATCAGACTTGGGGTAATTTTCTAACAAATCTGATGAAGCTGATTACATTTGTATTTTCTGTTCTTTTAAGTTTAAAGCTACTGATACTAGCATCATGAGAATATACATTTCTAATGCGTATTTGATCATTTGGGATGTCACTGGTGCATATACAGGCCCTGCCTCACAAGTTCACACCTAAAGATAACATGTAAAATTGAAATTTGTTTAGTCTTTGTGGTTTGAAGTCAACATTTGTTTAGTGTTTATAGTTTTATTTTAATCTGAATGGTCCTTAAAGTCACGATTTTTCATCCAAATAGTCATTCCGTCAATTTTCTCAGTTAAATTGCTTACGTGGCCGTTAAACCGAGAAAATTGACGGAATGACCATTTGGATGATAAAACGTGACTTCAAGTACCATTCAGATTAAAATAAAATCATAAAGACTAAACAAATGTCGACTTCAAACTATAAAGACTATATAGATTCCTTTTTAATCAAAAAGACTATACAGATTAAAATAAAACCACAATGACTAAACACATGTCGACTTCAAACCACGAAGACTATACAGTATTTTATCCTAACATGTATGTGATGCCTAAGCATAGTATAATCTACACCACAGAATCAGATGGCACCAATACATATAAGAATTATTGATCAGTACTAGTAATGCATATAGAGCCATTTATGTTAAACAAAAACAATACATATTGATCATATAGAACTCTGTATATGCAGAACTCGCAATATATGTTGAATCAAAAGTAAAAACAAGACTAACCGATGGACGACGATACTGGAAGCAAGTGTAGGCAATCACCTGTCAGGCAGATAAACATAACCAGTTTGAACTGATTAGTGTGTATTGAGTCTGCGTCTGCTTCTGTCTGGAGCAGATGAGTTGTATCGAAGATTATGCAGAATAAGATCATATTTATAGACACTGAAGAAGAACAAAGAGCACAAGTAGCACACGTCTTAGGGGGTAGTATCTGTATGTCCTCGAATGCAGGCTACTATCTACTTGTGCAGTCATTATCAGCTGTACTTCATCTTTGATAGCGATACGGCTGCTTAAATTACTTCAGAATTGATACACTCGTTTTTGCATAAGACAACCATTTATTGGCTGTTTCAAACTTACAATTGGAGACGGGCTTGAAATGATCTGTCATGATATCTTTGAACACAATCTTTAGGTTTGACCACAATGGCAATTGCAAGATCTGCCCTTCAGCTATTGCTAGCTAGGAAGTAGCATTATTCGCCGTATCACTCAAAAACGAACTAAGAACGGAGTTAGGAAATTGTCATTTTGAAGATATGATGAACTAGGAAAGGAACATGCCTAAATTTTGTATTAAGCTCATGAAATATCACATTCAAACATTTCGTTGAACACCTTATATCTTGAGGTAAACACCAATGTTTTCATGTATTATTCCTACTGTTCTGATCCAAACAAGACAGATGAGTGTGGTTTGAATGTTACATGCGGGTTTTAATATGGAAATAACTTGGGTGACCAGTTATGGTCATTTATAGGTGACAAACACCAATGAGAAATAGACAAGTGTCAACAGTAATCATAAACAAACATGTCAAATACTCAAAACATTCATGTTATGTCTTTAAATTGCAACCAAGCTTTTTAAAATAGACACGTGTCTCATGTTCATTAGCTGTGATCATCTTAAGGTGACCAGCCCTTATTATCGAAGTCGACTCCTATTAATATTAGTGCGTCCCAAACCTAATTGAAAACTACATGAATGAAACGTGGATTGATGCTCAACTCAAACATATTGAAATAGCAGTGGATTATATTGGTGCTCTACCGCAACTTATTGCATAATTTAACATAAGGAATTAGTTTAAGATTTTCATACCCCATCGGACTTGGGACATCTTGAATTTCCTTGGGTATATGCCGTCAAATGTTTCAACTGAAAGCAAAAGGACAAAATGTCATAGGCAAGTCATATATGGAGTGCAAATTCTGCAAAAAATAAGAACCGTACACATGGATATATATACTGCTAGCTGATGTCATCAATTACGCTATATTATGGGAACTATATACGTGTATATGATATATATATATATATATATATAAACCGATAAATGGTTTGCAAATGAAATCATAAACTATTGTCATTTAAAACTAGGAGAGATCGATACCTCTCGGAGTACTGGGATGCTCTTCGATCATTTCAGATATAGATGCCATGATCAGGCACTTGAATTAGTCCTTTCAACTGCTAGCTGTACGAGTTTGATCAGAGGACTCGTTATATAAATTAATAGGCGAGGATTTAAGTCGAGTCGATTCCTTGGGATGTAAGGAATGTTGCACTGAAGAGGCTTGCAAGACGTGTACCAAATAGTATCTTATATTTCTCTTCTTTGAACTACTCATAATGTAACGTAAGGAGTTCAAACTTTCCTAACCATGCCAGCCTCTACATGGATATGCTTTGACATAAACATAACATGGATCGATGTGTGGGAGCCAGCTACCCCAATGGACGAACAAACTTGTATAATCTAAGCAATGCATAATGATCCAGATTTACAGAATCATATATATGGATTCAAAATTAATAAAAGTTAAAAATCGATTCACTGGGAATGTACGTACAACAGAGGACAAGATTCTGACCATGCAGTTAATTAAGATCAACCACGTTGTTTGCTTCTGAACATGAAATTCTGAATTCCACCGAAGAAAAAAACACATGAAGATCGATCCGAACAACATAAATCCGTATATACAGACGGATTAGACTAGGGCCAAATTCTTCGTATAATAATGAGGATCACCATAATTTTCATACATATCCATCTTGTCCATCACAGTCTAGCTTAGAGGTCTCATCCCTGATATTATCACAATTTTCATAAATATGATGCATCATTTATTATGATGATGAAAATATAAAATATCTGATAGGGAGTGTCGATTACAATTTGAGGAGTGTGGATTTTACATCCATATAACATTTCAATATGTACAGATGTTCACTGGATCAAGAAATCTTCAAATTTCCCCTTTTTATCTATGCTTATTGTTGATTGCAAGGAATTCTCAATGTCTTTGGGACAATAAGAGCTGTCCTGCTTGAGATGGTGCCACTTGCTGTTCAGTTTATTTGGGTTTCTATCACAAATGGCAATTGCAATGTCATTGGGGAAGAGGTCTCGGAGAACAAAGGCATGCAAAAGGGTTACCACGAAGAGACCAAGCACTGTGAATGTGGCAATGAGAGAGAGTATGAGAGCCAAAGCTTGAGTTGCTACATTCGTCACTTCATTCGAGTACCTGATGCTTGCAGTGGCAGCACCCGTCATTGGGAAAGTGTATGCCCACCATGCCAATGAGAACCTATTTGAATCCATGTTAGAAGCTAATTTCATGTCCAAACTAATGATGCAAACTCACTTTCAGTACTCTATGTAATCAAATCGATGATGTCTTACTTGAATCCTCGGAAAAAATTGACTCTGACGACCTGTACATGCAAGCGAGGAGAGAAAGAGAGTTAGGAACACTAGTGTGAATATCCTATCTTGCAAGCTTGTTGATTCAATATGATCAAGCTCTTAGTACTAAATCAAGTAATGCAACATAACTAGTACTGCAGCCTATGTATACTTGCCAATGAGAGATAAAGGAACATGGCGATGAAGTAGCCAATCCGCGAGCCATAATCAAAGGAGCCTTGGATTCTTGCCCATGCCATCGAAGCTACGCTAGGTGCTGCAACAAACAGAAAGAACACAGGATGGAGTTCCTTTGGGATTACTGACTCATTTGTTGGAAGTCTCTGGTACAATGTTACAAACAAGACCATATAGTGAGCCACCCCAACAGCGAAGAAGAATATTGGTCCTTCTTTCAGTCCCATTGATGCTCCTAGCAATGCCCCAACAAAGTTCCCAACAATGGATAGATGGTTAACAGGATTGGCTACTTTAGAAAGCCGACGTTGTCCGCCTGACATCCACTGTCCGTAGATCTTAAGCTCAAGACATAGTATTGGTGCCATTAGGATGTACCAAAGAGCTGGATTGAGGTTTTTACAGATTGAAGGTGGGACACCAAGAGCTATGAACAAGAGGGTTAAAAACGGTGAAAAAAAGAAGTTGATTCGGATTGGATGGTAATACTCACGACGAACTGCTTCAAAGTAGAAGATGATTTTAAGAATGTAGATGCTAGCAACAATGACTAATAGAGCAAGAGAAATGAACCACAGAACCAGATTTGGCATTAAACTCAAGTGGAGAAATTTGGTAGAGGCAGAGGTAGGCAAGATTTTCCACAGAATAGCTTGGCTGCTAACACCAAGACAGATGCTAAATGAAGAAATGTGATACCGGAGAAGAAATGGCCATTTCTTATCTTCTGGAAGCAGAATTTCCTCTGAAGCCTATTCAGGAAGAAACCAGTTTATGACTGTAACATAACATCAAGCATATGTCGATATTGAAAAATGAAACTAGATAGGATGAATTACCCTAAGCGTGTCCAACTCAGGCCCTTCCAATGCATCGAAGTATCTGTCTGCAGGTAAAGGGTCAACTTGATCTGTACTCTGCACAAAAGCATTGTCTGGTTGATCAATTTTTCCCAGTGGCTTTCCCCGTAGTAGTGAAGCTAGTGATATCTGCCTTTCAAGTTTCCCGGACCACGTCTTGAAATTATCAAACCTCTTGTCTTTCAGCCTTTCAATACTTGGTTGATAAGGAAAATGTCCAATTTTAATGGCCTGCTCTTCAAATGCAGAGGTTTTTGGCTGGGGTTGAGAGTGAAACTCTGCTTCTTCCTGTAGTTGGCTGCTACTAGCACGCTTAGTTGGGGCAGAATTAGTATCTGACATTCCATTGTTGAACTCTGTTTCGGGACAGAAGGGGACTTCTTCTGTATTCTGTATCTGAACTTCCATTGGTGATGGTGACATGCTAAGAGATATCTCAGATTTCTGTTACAAATATCATAGAAGAGAAGTCACTTTATGCATAACCATTTGTTAATTTTTCTTTTCCTTCTAATTGATCTTCCATCATCCACAAAACAGACATATATAGCACACGAAAACACAACTAGTAGACCTTCAAGACAAAATTACCTTAGCTGATGGGTCAGTTAGCTGATGCTTGTCATTGAATAAGGTACGCTCCTCAACATTATCAAGCTGAACCACTTCAGTTGGTGATATGTATTTGATAGGAGATGGAATTCGAAGGGAAACATGTTCCTCAGACCACATAGTTTTCCTGCTTCGAAATCTGAGAAGTGTTGAAGAAGGTTCAACCATTAAGAAGACTTCAACAGATGGTAAACCACTCAAATTTCTAATTATAGGCCTGTATTATACAGCAAGAAACTAAACTTGGTAGTATTGTAGCAAATTGATGAACCGATTACACAGATTGCATATTTTCAACCTTTTCGTTTTAAGACAACACTCCCTAGCGTCAAGAGATTTTACATTTCTCTTGTTATTGTACAGGAATGTCACTGTGACATGGGCCCTGCATCAGATTGATGTAGTGCTATAATGTACACCACAGAATCAGATGGTAGTCATATATTTCGTGTCACTAATCAATGATAAGTTGTGCATGATAAGAACAAAGGATACTAACCTCGAAAGAAGATGAACAATACCAGAAGAAATTTGGGCACTAACTTCTCAGGCAGTTGCAGAAAACCAGGTTTGATCAACAAGGTAGAGTGTAGTGCTAGTTGTGTATGAGTGTCTGATTCTCTTTGGATTGGAGCAGATGAGTATCGAAGGAAGTACAAAATAGACCATATATATAGATAAATACATGAGTGAATAAGGAAAAAGAGCAGCACTAGTCTTCCGGCTATCTATTTGCAGTCACTATCCGGTTGGACATTGCTTAGGTATTCTGGTGATTAGACACCGGCATACCCGGATTTGAATAGAGACAAAAAAGTCTTGTGACTCAGGGCCCAAAAATCTAAAGGACCTAAAAATATTTATTTTTAAAGTTGTCCAAAAATAAGTTATTTTTTTTATAGTTTTTTGGCTATGCAATTAATCAGACAAGTATGGAAAAGAGGTAAAAACTTAATGAAAAAGTTGTCCAAAAAAAAAAGTTATTTTTTTATAGTTTTTTGGCTATGCAATTAATCAGACAAGTATGAAAAAAAGGTAAAAACTTAATGAAAACTGAAGACATCTGACATGAATTAAAGACTAATATTCTAAAATAAGAAGAATTACACGTGATGAGAGGCCCAAAAGCAATTGACTGAATTATATAAACATATATTATTAATTATAAATTAAATACTTTTAGATGTTATATGCTATTTTGTATAAAAAAAAAATTTAGGGGCCCAACTTCAAGAGTTCGACTCAGGCCTCAAAATCTCAGGTCCGGGCCTGGACACTGGTACATGCAGTTAGGCTATTGGTTGTGTTGCAATCGATGATTGGCTTGACATGAACTGTTGTCATATGTTTGATCACAACCTGAAGTTTGACAAGAGCCCTCAGCTACCAAGTGGAGTTGGACACAGAAACAACACAAAGCTACCAACCATATCCTAGAAAATATCAGAAACTGAAACTAAATGAGTGAACACACACTATCCAATTTCCACTGAAAGCAAAATGACACATTCTGCAGCAACAAGATAATTGCGCTACAGAAAAACATACAAAAAAGATTGCTCCAAATTGATAACTAAATTCTATGCTATGTGTTTAGGAGTGGGAGGTGCACTTCAATTACTTGAGTTCACACTCAACACTCTAGTTTCCTAACGTTTCTGAGAGAATGATATCTCTTATGATATAAAGCTTGGATTTGACTATGAGAGGAGTCGCATTCCTATAATAAAGCTTGGATTCGAGTCCAAGCAATATATATCTTGGCTTGTAAGAAATGCCCGGGTGCGCTTGCATCGTGAAGGTTGGCAAGATATTTAGACGTACTACTGATAGTGGAAACACTATTTCTTGGACATATACAATTAAGATCATGACTCTCTCTTTCAAACTCCACTCATCAATCATCTGTATTACATGTTACTTGGGTCAAGTCATACCACGATTTTTCTTCCTCGGAAGCCTTTGCCTCAAAACCTCGACCTCGGATAGGCTTCATGGTTGCTGATGTTTTGGAGGTGTGTTCCATCTTTTTGGCTGTTGCATTGTCTTCACATATGTATGTTTGGTTGCTTCATTTGCTTCTACAGACATATATGTATAGGTCATGTTTAGGCTGTTGCTCTTTTCACTCACTCTCTACTCTTTTGTTTCAACCCTTAGTGCTCTTTTTGAGTACTTTCCCTGATGTGGTTCTTGGAGAGGTTTTGGTTCCTGTCCCCCTCTCTTTTTGTACTTTTTTTTCTTTCTTTTTATGAAATACAGAGGCTTGTTTGGTTGAAAAAAAAAAAAAAAACCTCGACATCGGATTGTAGTTCCGATCCGGTAGTTTGAACTCTTCAGCCCTCTTTTTCTCCTTCGGTTGTTTTCTCATAAAAGAGTCGAAGTGACCGGCTTCGTCGTCCGGTATCGTGAAGAAGACGCACAACATCGGCGTTAGGGTTAATTAGGGTTTAGGGTTTAAACTACTGTTGCGGCAACCATCTTAAACTTGATAACCTAACTTGTACAGTGAAAGTCATCAAATTAACCTTTGGGCCAACTGCAATGCAAAATGTACAGCAGAATATTTGGTCCAGACTAACCTAGCCCAAAGAAGTAATGTAAACAACGGGATCGATATGTGTTGGTATTTTCTGGAGATCAGTCATGCTACTATATAGATCGGAAGTTAATTTCTCATGAATCTTCTTTTTGTAAGTGGGAGTTGTGACAAGTTAGTCACAAGTTCCTCAAATAAATTGTTTAAGGAGTAGACACTCTTTCATTTCCCTTAGTTTGGAGTTTGGACAACGCTCATTCATTTCCAGTTTTCTATAGTTTCGACGGTATGAACGTATGAACGTATGACATATTCTCTTAAATTGAGCACGCTAATATGTATAGGCACCAAGCCATAGATATACATTTGTAATTTTGTATCAACTATAACAGCATGATTTCAACTACAATATTCTTAAGTTGTCAATTGTCACATCAACACTTCTGTTGGTGTGAGATTGTCACATTCCATCTTTTATACCACACCGGCCACCAATACTAATGTAATCATCATGACCTAATTTATAGTTTTGGACTAGGCAAGTTGCAAGACAGGAAATTGAGAGCAGACTTTGATGCTGTACCGTCCCGTTTAGTGAGCTAACTAGTTGATCAACTTGTTGTTTCAAACTCTTTCCACTTCTAATTTCTTATTTTGAACTGTGCGCAAATCCTTGCTTAATTAAACATCAAATGCATTCTCTTCAAGAAAAAGTTTGCCTCAAACTCTTAATGAAAAGAGTAATTAAACATTATACCATCGAATTACTGGATCAAAATAACTCCAATAAGTCATCTAACATATTCTCATAGTATAGAGGGAGAGGATCGGAGTTGCCTAGCTGCAATCATAAGCTTCGCCAGCTCTTCTGAACTTCGCATATGGTTTATACATTAGTGAATTTTAATATCCAAAAATCTATGTGCCCAAGGAAACTGAAAATATAAAGGCCAGCACAAAATCTCAGTAGGGAAAACCATAGAGTGCTAAGCAGTGTGAAATAGCTAACTAGCTAGGGTTGGAAGGCACTTTCTTCGTTTCTTCTGCACTTTGAAAGCTAGCTATTGCAACTTGGCATGAAAACAGTGAAAACTCATAAGCAAGCTTCCAAATTTTCCTGGAAATTAACTGGAGCATGGATGGTGATGCTCGGTAGGGCCTAGGTTTTGAAATTTGGAGCGCATATAACAAGCACGCGGGCTAGGACAGGACGATCATGGCGCTTAAGAAACATTTCACAGAAATGGCGGCTTTTCAATCTTAGCGGAGTTTGCAGCATTATTCACCTAGCTTTAAGGAAATAGGAAATACCAATTACTTGATGAACTAGCTAGTTGATGATCGAATGAGACGTAGCATTGGGTTTGATTTATAAAAGTGATCGAGATCGATGGTACTTGTCAATATCTGTCATATTCTTGTTTGCATGTAGCTTCTGCCTTTGAAGACCTACTTAGGGTGTGAGCCCAGCTGCTTGCTTGCTTGCTTTCTTTGTTTCTATGGATGTGTCACTCACTCACTCACAGCCACAACGAAACAAGAAAAGCCAGTCGGCATCCCTGGCTGGGCCAACCTGGCCAAACTAATATCGCTATAGTGTGGTTGATCATGCATTTTCTTTGTTAAGTGATCGAGTATATGATTAATAATAAGGTCTTACAGCTATAGCCCGTGGGTTGGTTTAGTTTGTGGCTTCTCCACCCACATACATAACAACACAACTAATAATGTTTAGTACTAATTAACAAGACAATTTCGAGAACTCTCCTTTATATAGTGACTGATTCTTGAAATTTTCTTCTTAATTGGAAAGCAAAGAAGTTTATTTTGCAGTTTGATGATCAATTTATAGTTTCCTCGCCTTAATCTTTATACGACTATTTTCTAACATCTTGAATTATTCTAAAGTCGTACGCACCTCTAAAAAACGCAAAACAATATAAATCAAGTTAAACGGTACGTACTCTAATTGATTTGAAAACATACATGTAAGTCTAGTTGCTTTTAATTTTAAAAATATTCTGGTCAGATTTATCCTGCGATATTGATTAGATATCCTGTCTAATCGAAGTGTTTACTTGTTTCATAGAACCTAATTAATTTTATGAGCTTGATCGATTATGTCAGATCTCCGTAACTAACTGTTTCTCTAAATTTTCTGTCTTGCGCATTAAACCAACCATTTGCAATTTTGCATAACCAAACTACCAAAGGCAAACTTCGGCCTCAGGAAAAGGTGTATATATAGTCCTTATTGCCTCTAAATATTATTGTTAATTTTCCAGTGATTTTGTATGACCGGCATGAAATGGTAGATCGAGATCGATAGGGTTCATTATTGGTGAATGGTCGATCTCTGCAGAACCCACTGGTTGATGTTGGTGAAATTAAGATCCGGTTCATGTCCACATCTATAAAACAGATCTATTCTGACTTTCTGTGAATGGGAAGTATATATTATTCTAGTCGAAAAAGGCCCCCTTCACAAGGTGCTGAAAACTTTTGATTAATTGAAATAAGATTTTTTTTAGGCAGCTGAATCGGAGCGGAACGTATATTTACATTATTAATGTGTAAGTGTTTAAATCATTTTATGTAAAAATTAAATAAATATTATAGATATTAAATCTTTTTTTTTTCATTTTCATTAATGATGCGATTAAATTAAACGCTCATAATAAGATTTTTGTAGGTAACTGAATTAGAGCGGATTCCCCGCATCAATGTGTACTTGTATTATTAATATGTAAGTTTTTAAATCGTCTTATGTGAAGATCGAATCAATACTAAATTTCTTCGTTTTATTTTCATTTATGATGCAATCAAATTAAACGTTCATAATAAGAGCACATTTTTATCGACCTTAGAAACACATATAACTATTTTTTTAGTTTCAATTTTGTTAACTGTATTAGTATACATGCATGATAATATGACGTGGATGACCGAATCAAAATATTACATAATAGTTGTTCGATTCAGTTACACCTTGATGCGTAGAAGAATTTTAAAAAAATAAAATAGCGAAATATATTGTGGATCTAAGCTTATAATTACTATATTACAAAGCTGACATCCATAATCCAGAACCAAAAGCAACAGATGACTACCTAACATGTTGATTAATATGTGAATTTCAACATCATTTCATCAGATACATATAAATTCCGACTGAAAATTATCACATAGTAGCTAGTTTTCATAATATGGTTGAAACTTTCGGAACTAAATTATGAGTCAGGATATGGCATGCATGCACTGATTTACTTGTCAATTACTCCATAATCTATACATGCAAGTTGCAATTAAAATGATCAGGAATTCAGAATATAATCATTACCCTAAGAAAAGCTGCTGGTTTTATATATAGTACTCGTTGAAGGAATAAATATATAATTACAAAAATGGAGCTAGGAAAAACATGAAGGATTAAGAAAATAATCAAGCAAAACTTATAGAATAGAGTAAACAGAATGAAAGAATGTTTGTTGACCTAGACCAGGACCACCATCCTCGATCTATGTATGATCGTCGAAGAATTATATTTAGCTCTTCAATTATTTGAAGTATTAAGCTAAAAGAATAGCTTTTGTGTTTGTGTAATGTGGACAGTGGGGTGTGACTAAGTGAGTACTTGAATCTCACAAAAGTCGATCGAGGAAAAAGAAAAGCTTGCAAAGTGGCAATGGCGTGTAATCCACCAATCAAAATATATACAGAAGATTTTGTGTTCTGCATAATCATAACCCCTAAGTTTGTGTCTGTAAGAAAGGAGGAACCCTAGCATGTGGTGCTGATGTGTAAAAGAGACCTCAAAGAAAAGACAGGGGAAGATGGTCGGAGCTGTGGAATCTCTCTGACTCCATTTTCGTTTTTTCTTTTGTAAAAACCCAGCAAACTGGGACCGGCTAGATCGATGATATCGAATTGAAAGAGATGCTCTTATTACGAACTAGATAATCGAGTTGATAAGAGCTCTAACTGCTCACACGTATGCTCGCTTTCTTCCTCCATCGATCATCAAGCTTTTTTATTTCCACGAGTCCAAGACGACTACTGTGTTGTAATTTGTAAACCCTAAAAGCCATGCACCACTTTTCTTATTAGACTTTGCCAGCATATGCCTTTGCATTCGAGTCTTCCACACCACACAAAATCCTTTTCATCATTTCAAGCTGTGACGAATCCGAGTGTGATGAGTACAGTGGCGGCAGTAATTGGATCCCCGGTGACCCATCAAGCAAGAAAACAAGAACGTATATATAAAGTAGTGTAATGTGCAACAATACAAGTAGGGGAGAACGTCTTTTCTATAGAATTATAATGAGATTGTTCACACAATGGTATGGAAGAGAATCAAAACCCTCTCCAAAAAGTTGGTCATGGTGAAATTTTGTCAAACTGTGTAGCTTTACGTGCAAGATAAGGAATTGCACAAACTGACCTATTTTGGGAATGTTGGATACGATTGTGTGCTAGAGGGTCTTATTTCAGAGACGTCCTTATTTCATCACAAAGTTAACTTCGCGTGGATTCTTTTGAGAGATTCATGTTGTCACACACTCACACATTGAGTGAAAAAAATTAACTACTACGTACTAGCCTAGAATCAGTCTTGTTTAGTTGGGATACTGTGTAAAAATGAACCTGCTAATCTAAACTATGTCAAGTTCATAATAACTGGGGTCAATTATGAAAAGTAAAACGGAATTATATATTATACTGTTGAGTCAATTTGTTCGTACCGGATAAAATCATGCTTAGTTCGAGCAACTAAACGCGATCAACAAAAGTAACTTTTAGTTCCTCACTTCCTCTTCATCTTCAAAGTTAAGTGTCAAAGGCAAAACATATTCTCCATCTAGTTAATTATACTAATTAGGTGGTGAAAGAGATCCGTGTAGTGCAAGATAAGTGTCGATATTAAGTTAATTAACAAATTGAGATGTTAAAAATTAGGGCGCAGCCGCCTCTGTTTAGTCTTCTAGCACTTTTCATTTAGTGGCAGCTTAATATTTGTGGGAAAGCAATAAAATTCCATCAAAAGAAACAACAAACGTGCACAATACCTTTTGAGTCATGTGCTTTCTAAAGTGAGGACCGAAAGGTTAACAAATATAAAACTCAACCATGCAACAAAAGCTGAACTAAATAGAAAAAAAATAGAAAATACAAATTTTTATGTCTAGTACCAAAAATTTATGTATGCACTACATGTATCATTATCTAGGAGACTAATTCGATCACTTCTCAATTCTTACATTCTTTGATTTGTCGATGGATGAAATGTTAGAACCAAGTACGTAGTAGTTAACCTTTGGCCAAGCATCCCAATCATAAGTTTTCCTACATTTGGTTGGAAACAAGGATAAGCAATATTGCAAGTTAATGCATAGCTAAAATGGACAATGACAGTTAAAACCCTTATTGAGTATGAGCCCACCATGGTAGGTATAGTTGTATATTGCCAAAGAGAAATTAGGAAGAACATGCTTCTAAATTTGGTTGTTGGATCCAACCAAATTACAACTCAGAGCTATGTATGGCTTCAATTATTATCTCAAGGACAAAACAGAGCTCTCAATCCATTTCATTCATCCAAACTCTCATTCAGATCTCATAGACAGACCTAACAAAATGAGCAAGAACAAAAAGGGCATGTAAAAGAAGGGTATAGCTTGCAAAAGAAAGCAAATTTATTGAAATAAAAGGTTATTTGATATTACAACTAGGTAATTGTATTACTTGCTTAATCCTTAATTGGAGTGTGAATTATGTTTTTGTAAAAAGAAGAGGGAAAAGGCAAAGCCCCCAGATTTGAGGTGTCACGGATGAGTCAAATTCACAGTAACCAGAGGTGAGAAAAAGAATTCATGGAGTCGTTTTCATGTGGTTTTCTTTTCTTGGGGGAGCTTTTGACGTCCATTAGTATTATGGCATAGCACACAAAGGGGGAGAAAGAAGAAGAGGGCCAACAACAGCAACACACACCATTAAGCAAAAAAAACTCATCACACATTTCCATAACACCAAAAGCTTTTCATTACAATCAAATCCCACCAAACCATCTTCTCAAAGTTGATGAATCTGATCGCATTTGGGTGAAACAAGACACAGAGTTTGGATCTTTGGTTTGGTTTCTGAGGCTTTTAAAGTAGAGAGCTTTGGTTGGGAAAGGTTGGTGCTTTGGAGTTTGGCTTTGTTGAACAATACAGGTGATCATGGAGCAGAAGCACATTTTGTTGTCTGCTTTGAGTGTCGGGGTTGGAGTTGGAGTTGGAGTTGGGTTGGGGTTAAGTTCCGGCCAGGGTGCAGTGAATAAATGGGTGAACGGAAACAGCTCGTCGGATGAGGTCACGGCCGAGCAGATTGAGCAAGAGCTGATGAGGCAGGTGCTGGATATGAGAGAGAGCAAGGTTACATTTGAGGAGTTTCCTTATTATCTAAGGTAATTGCACGAATTTTGTTATGCTTATTTTGTGTCAGTGATTAGGTGAAAGGAAATGGAATTGAGGACTGGGTTTGTTTTGTGTCTGATTAGTTCAGGAGTTTTGACCAATTATGTAAGAGAAAGTGATCACTGAGAAAATAATCAAGTATATATATTCTATAAGATCATCTGCAAAAGTTTTCTTCTTTTTGTTTACTTTCTGGGTAAAAAGTTTTTGTTGGCATGAATGTTTGGGTAATTGATGATCTTAATCTCATGGAATTCGTCAAAAAGTAGTTTTTGTGGTTTGAGTATATTGCTTTCGTTTTTGAACCCATATTTGGCTGTATGGAGCTGAGCCTTCTGCTCTAAATTTGTTGATTAAATGCTTTTTAAGCCCTGTTTTCCAGATCAACTCATCAAAGAATATCTGTTAAGTTATCAGACAAGTTGATAGAAGAACAAACTTTAAGGCCTATAAGGACATAGATCCTATTTGTGCATTTAATGCCCTATCCCCTTTTGTCATCCTCTAAAGAATTGCAGGAGATTGATAGGAAATACCATTGGTTATGACTGTTTCCAAGTCTTGGCTTCATTCAAATAATGGCTGCAATATTGCTTATCTGATTTGTAATTTCATGGTGGATATAGTTCTCCACTGAGTATAATCACGAGTATTGTTTTTGTAAAGCATATGAAAGTGGTCTGATTTTCTCCTGAAACTTGCCTCCTTATATTCTTTAAAGAAGGAATTGTTATGTATGTGACAGCAACTGTAAATATTAGAAGCTTGTGAGTGGGAGGCATATCATTTTGCTGAAAACCTCAGTTCATGGGAACCATCTTTTCTGAAATTCATGCCATACACCGTGAAGAAAGTTACGTGTCCTTGTGGACTCTGGATGTCCAAGATGGACCTACTTTGAAAGTCCAAAGACTTCCATATCTTCCTAGTTGTATAATCTATAACATGAACTTGTGTTAATGCAATACTTTCTGCTTATTTTACAATTGTTGGTTTTGTTATGGCAATGACAGGGAAAGAACTCGGATGTTATTAACAAGTGCTGCGTATGTTCATCTGAAGCATTCTGACTTATCCAAACACACCCGGAACCTTTCACCTGCAAGCAGAGCTATTTTGCTATCAGGACCTGCAGGTACGCTATTTGACTTTTCTAATTTGCACTGACATTATTATGCCTCATTTTCTTATGGCAATCGGACCGCATGTTTAATTCCCACAGAACTGTATCATCAAATGCTCGCCAAGGCTTTAGCTCATGTCTTTGAATCAAAGTTGCTGTTGTTGGATGTTACTGACTTTTCTATCAAGGTAACTATTTGCAGCTTTAGTATCCAACAAACTTTGGCTCATCATACAGTTATACTTATATGCCATTTTGTTTGCATTTTACAGATTCAGAGTAAATATGGGTGTACCAAAAAAGAATCAGTAAGCATTCTCTGACCTACATGTCTTTGTCACATTGTATTGCTATCCTGTCAAATGGGAGATTTTACCAATTAGCACAGTTGGAGTTTTCCCTAATTCATTTGCTACTTATGGTAGTTTCATAAGAGGTCAATCTCAGAGGCGACATTGGAATGGATGTCTGGATTGTTTGGGTCCTTCTCAATGCTCCCATCAAGTGGAGAGACTAAAGGTATGGAAGGAAGAAATGCTCCTATTCTTTAGTCTCATCTCATGTTCATATCCTCAGTTGAGTGACAATTGGTGATGTGTAAACCCTACTGTTCTTATTGTAATTTATTATCTTGCAGGCTCCTTAGTTCGGCAAAGCAGTGCTGCAGATCTCATATCAAGGTACATTATGATGAGTCTCCTTTGCTTGTTAAGGTAAATGTGCCACAGTGGCTCCATGTAACATGTCGTTTCTAAAGCACCACTACTTTATTATAACTGCAGGAGTTCTGAAGGACCAAGTAACCATAGGACACTTAAAAGAAATGCCTCTTCTATATCTGATATCAGTAGCATCAGTTCCAAAAGTGCTTCAGCAAATACAGGTTTCTTCATACAGACTAGTACTATGTCTTTATCTCTCTATCTTCTAAAATAGCTACTTAGGCAAGTGCTTCAGAAGATCCTTATTTTGCATTTCTTTTGCTTTTCCAGCTCCTCTCAAGCGAATGAGTAGCTGGTGTTTTGACGAGAGACTTTTTGTACAATCACTTTACAAGGTAATGCCATAATACATATTTTGTGAATGTTCAACAGATGTGCTTCATTTATGAATATAAGTTTTTCCTTAGTGAATGAAAACTGTAAGTTTATGGATTGCAGACTTGATAGTTGTACAACTTCCGAATATCTAAATATGGTACTGGTATAGTACTAAATGCAGGAATATATTTTCCTTGCAGGTCTTATCTTCCCTATCAGAAAGTGGTTCGATCATTTTATACCTCAGGGATGTGGAGAAGCTTTTTCTCCAATCAAAACGGTTATACAATTTGTTCAGTAAAATGTTGAACAAACTCTCAGGATCTGTGTTGATACTCGGTTCCCGAATGTTAGATGCTGAAGATGATAGCAAAGAAGTAGATGAGAGGCTTTCTGCTTTGTTCACATACAATATTGAGATCAGCCCCCCTGATGATGAGACTAATCTTGTCAGCTGGAAAGCCCAATTGGAAGAGGACATGAAGAGGATCCAGTTCCAAGATAATAAAAACCACATAGCTGAAGTACTTGCGGCAAATGATCTTGAATGTGATGATCTTGGTTCAATCTGCCATGCAGATACAGTGGTTCTCAGCAATTATATAGAAGAAATCGTGGTTTCAGCAATATCATATCATTTGATGGAAAACAAAGATCCCGAGTATCGTAATGGAAAGCTTGTTATATCATCAATGAGGTACATACCAACCTTCTGTGTGCATGATTTCTCCATAATATAGTTTTCTTGGTTATATCTTTCTGCAAATAAACAGCTCTATCTAATTATCAGCATGTGAAACAGTTTGTCCCAGGGGCTGAGTATATTCCAGGAGGGAAAATGTGGCGGCAAAGATTCTCTGAAACTGGAGACGAATGCTGATTCCAACAAGGTCTGTATTTTATTTTATTTTCACCTCTTGATAATTCTCTTCTCAACTTTAAGTACTATTAACCATCAATGTCTTATCATTTGTCCTCGATTTAGGAAACTGAAGAGGTCAGTGGAAAGACTGAATCAAAGTCTGAAACAGCAGAGAAATCCGACAACAAAAATGAAGCAGTGAAGAAGGAAAGTGAAAATCCACCTCCACCAAAAGTTGTAAGTTCAAATCCTTCAGTACTATAATAACATCCACCTGGTTAACTATACATAATTCCTCCATATATTCTTTATCTCACTGAAGTTTCATGGTGTTGGTGCAGGAAGTTCCTCCGGACAATGAATTTGAGAAGCGCATAAGGCCAGAGGTTATCCCTGCAAGTGAGATTGGAGTGTCCTTTGCAGATATTGGTGCATTGGATGAGATTAAAGAATCACTACAGGAGTTAGTCATGCTCCCTCTTCGAAGACCAGACCTTTTCAAAGGAGGGTTACTTAAGCCCTGCAGAGGCATATTGCTTTTTGGCCCTCCTGGTACTGGAAAAACAATGCTTGCAAAGGCCATAGCAAGTGAAGCGGGAGCAAGTTTCATCAATGTCTCAATGTCAACTATCACTTCGAAATGGTTTGGAGAAGATGAGAAGAATGTTCGAGCACTCTTCACACTTGCAGCAAAGGTCTCGCCGACTATTATCTTTGTCGACGAGGTTGACAGCATGCTCGGGCAGAGAACTAGAGTTGGGGAGCATGAGGCAATGAGGAAGATTAAAAATGAATTCATGGCACACTGGGATGGACTCTTGACAAAGTCTGGAGAGCGTATTCTTGTTCTTGCTGCAACCAACAGGCCATTTGATCTTGATGAAGCAATCATTAGGCGTTTTGAGCGCAGGTATATATGAAGGTATATTTATATTGAAGTCCAAATTCTTGTGATACTTTTTGTGGATAAGCTTGAAGCTAATAGCTTTATGGTGCTGACTTGAAACTTTTTATTGTGTTGAACAGGGTTATGGTTGGCCTTCCCTCTGTTGAGAATAGGGAAATGATCTTGAAAACTCTTCTTGCAAAAGAAAAGGTTGAAAATCTAGACTTTAAGGAGCTTGCAACCATGACAGAAGGATATAGTGGAAGTGATCTGAAGGTTTGTTTCTCTAACAATGACATAATTTATTGATACATAATCAGTATAATTTGTTATGAAACTAATGAACGAACTATTGGAAAAACAGAACTTATGTGTAACAGCAGCTTATCGACCTGTAAGGGAGCTTATACAACAAGAAAGATTGAAGGATCAGGTAACTCTCTTCCTCTGTTTGTCTCATAATTTTAATTTTCCCTTTCATTTACAGTAAGTAATGCTGAATGATTACTGAAAATTTTGAACCGTAGGAAAAGAAGAAGAAAGCCGAAGCAGCCAAGACCACTGAAGATGCTTCAGACTCGAAAGAAGAAGAGAAAGAGGAGCGTGTAATTACTCTGAGGTCATTAAGCATGGAAGATATGAGGCAAGCAAAGAATCAGGTAAGTTCAAATCGGTTCCCTACATTTTCTGAAAGAAATTACTATTTTCATTCTTATGCTTGCATGTTAACATGCGTAATGGGGTAATGCAGGTAGCTGCAAGTTTCGCTGCAGAGGGATCAGTAATGAATGAGCTGAAACAGTGGAATGATTTGTATGGAGAAGGCGGCTCAAGGAAGAAGGAACAACCGACTTACTTCCTCTAATTTATGTTCCCAGAAGAATCAAGATGCTCATGAGGTTCATTCAATGAAAATCAGACAATGTGAACGGTTCTAGGAAGATGGAAAGTCCACTTCAAGTTACAGGAACATTTGATGGCACGCATGCACGATGGGAAAGTAGAAGCTCTAGCTCAGATGCTCAGATGAAGAAGACCTTACAACCCAATGAAAGTATACAATGGGTGTAGAATGTAGCTTTACAACTATATCGTTTGGCATCTGTACACCAAGTGTAAGCCAGGGTTCTCGGTATTTACTAGGCTGTCTTATACAAACAAATCACCACCAGCTTCTTGGGAATTCTATTAGATTGTGCTATTTGCAGATGATGTGGGATTTTAGGAAATGGGTAGATGAACTTGCATTTGATATGCAGTATTCAAGTTACACTTAGAATTTTTATAAATTGTTCAATCTTGTGTAATTCTTCATGGTACAGTATTGTAATATAACATATATATATATATATATATATATACACACATGTTAGTCTTGTGTAGTTAGCTTTATTATATGATATGTATGAAGACAAGCATCTGTCAATATGCAGAAACACCAGAAAACATCAACACAGATGCCCAAAATCATGAATTTTCAAGTCTAAAACATGCAGATAGATTCAGAAAGCTACAAGTCAATAAAAGATGTGAACTACAGTGACCATTGTCCATAAACCCTAACCGTTAGACCATTGTCCATAAAACCCTTAAATCCCTAAAACCCTGAAAGCTCAAAGTTGCTTGCCACATATTGTCATAAACCCCAAAACCATAAACACCAGGGCTGAATAAACAACAAAGGCCCACCGGTTTTCACAAGCCGGGCCTTCTGCATAGCATCGTAGAGCGAGTCCGGCCCAAGCGACTCCACGCGTTCAGGAACTCGTTGCTCCTTCAGCCCATCCAAAAACCGCTCGATCAAATCCTCTTCAGTCCAGCAAACAGGTGTTACCTTGCAGGAGAGTCTCAGAAACTCAGTTTCATACTCCGCCAGGGACCCCTTCTGCTTGAGCCGGCCCAGTGAGCCGTTGTAGTCCAGGTAGCCCATACCCGGAGGCCCAAAGGTGGTGAGAAACACACACGAAATTGTCCCACGAGCGCAACCCGTACTTGGACTCGTACCAGTCCATCCACGGGGTTGCGGTGCCCTGCAAATGAAGGGAAGCGACCTCGACCTTGTTGGCCTCCGGAGTTGCGAGAAACTTGAAGTGGCGCTCGGCGAGGGAGACCCAGTCCAGGGCGTTGTCTTAGCCGCCGTGGAAGACTCGGAAGTTGAGGTTGAGTGAGGGTTTGAGTTTGTGGATTTGTTCCAGAATTGAGGTCTAGGTCTTGTGGAGCTCGGTTTGACTGGTTGAGAGGGATTCTAAGGAGCGCTGGAGGTCTTGAATGGAAGGATGGGTTTCGTTTTGGTGGATCTCTAGCTCAAGGGCTAGGGAAACCATTTTGGTGGTGCTCATTGCGGAATTGGGGCTCTCTCTGTGTGACAGTGGAGCCTTGTGCTCTATTTATAGCCAATATGTAAAATTGTAAATAGTTAAATACAGATAAAAAAGAAAAGATAAGATAAAAGGAAAAAAAAATCTGGAAACTTCTACATGAACAACCACAATATTATGGATTATATTGGTAAATCTGACTCTTGCATGGGTTATGGGACGTAAATATACTTCTATGAAATTTTCTATTTATCTAAAATAGAATAATAATAGAAAAGAAAAGAAATGCGAGACCTATAAATTACGGAGTATAGATAGAGAACGCCCAAAACAACCCTAAAGCCTGGAAGGAGGTTTCTCCGATGAAAGGAGGTTTCGCCAAAAAAACACCGATGAAAGAAAGGAAACAGCTCCCAACTAACAAAGTAGTAAACAAAGTTAAGAAAAAGTTCAGATCACCGGTTATCTGCAAGGACTTCGAGGAGCTCCTGAGGCTGATGAAGAGGGATCGCCCTGGTATGGTTTCTATTTCGGTTTGGATTTTGATTTTGTTCTATTTTGCTAATTGGTATGTTGTAAGTTAGTTTTATTCTCTAATTTCTGGAATGATCATGTACAACTATTCTCGATAGTCGATCAGTTTTTTTTTTTTCTTTTGAATATAGATCCATTTCTTTGTTTTGGTGAAGTTTGTCTCTAACCAATGGAATGATCATGTACTAGTATTGTTGAAAATGGATCAGTGGCTTCATTTTCCTTTTGTTTTCTTTTGAATTTTGCAGTCCTAAAAGACATAGATCCATCTGCCTGTCGTGTCTGCGCCGGCTCAGTTGATCATATTGGTAGAGAATGCCCATGCCTAGATAGAATCCCACCAGGCGCAGTTCTAGGACCTCTATATGACTATGTTTGCAATGGTTGTGGCAAAATTGGAGAGAACTGCTGTTCCAAGGGAGCATATGCTGTTCGCAGGAGGTGTGCTTGTCCCTGTGATGATCACTGGTACTGGGAGCGCAGGTGCTCCAAGGACTGGCAAAGACCTGACATTATAGCCGAGCTCCCGTCCATCGAGGAACTTGAGGAGAAGGTTATGAAGAAAAATAACAAGGTCAAGGACAAGTGTCAAGATGAGGATGATGACTATGAGGATGAGTATCGTGAGGGCTACCCTGGGTACATCCTTTATGGTGACAGGAAGCAAAAGCTCAAATATCCAGATTTGGAAGAAGACAAAGAGGAGCTCCTGAGATTGATGAAGAGGATTCGACCTGTTGGTATGGTTTCTGGTTGGGGGAGATTATCTTGAATTTCATCTTGGTTTGAAAGCTACAACTGGTTACTTTTTACTTTTTCGTATAGTGCCCAATAAACTTAGTATTCTTTGTTGTGTTCGTGGCCCTAGTTTGTCTCTTAATTTCTGAAATGAATATCTATTACTACTGTTGAAATTCGATGAGTTGCCTCATTCTTTTTGTTTTCTGTTGAATTTTGTAGTTGAAGACATAGATCCATACGTCTGTCCTGTTTGCGCTGGCACAGTTGATCACTTCGCTAGAGAATGCCCATGCCTAGATAGAATCCCACCAGGCGCAGAACTAGGACCTCAATATGACAAGGTTTGCATTGGTTGTGGCAATATTGGAGAGATCTGCTGTTCCAAGGGAGCATATGCTATTCGCATGAAGTGTTGTTGTGGCTATGGTGGTCACTGGTACTGGGAGGGCAGGTGCCCCAAGGACTGGCGCAGACCCTCCATTATAACCCAGCTCCCGTCCATCTAGGAACTTGAAGAGGAGGTATTGAAGAAAAAGAATAAGGTGTGTTGCTTCACTCAGATTTGTGAGTTGGACATATGAATTTTGTGTTTCAGGGTTTTGTTTAATAATGGTTTAAATGTTGCAGAACAAGGAAGAGGACGAGGTTATGGTCAATGTTCGGAAGGACATCAAGTACGTGGATGAGGTTATGGTCGAGGATGATAAGAATTCGATCAAGGAAGTCCCGTCCACCGAACAATCCCTCGAGAAATCTCTGCAGGCATGTTGCTTCACCGGCCCCTAGAAATTGCAATCTCCTAACACATGGGAAGCTCTTCCTAATATTTTTTATTTTTTATTGTTCAAAGGGTGGAATTACATGTTCAAACAAGAATACTTCAAGGAAACATAATAACTAGAAAAACTCAAAAAGATAGCATAGGTAACAACAAGTGTTGCTTTCTTCTCTTGTTACAGATTTATAGTTGGCTTGACCCAAACTGGTTCATAATCAGTCGATCACTTCCACAAGGTTCGTGACATTCGAGGGGTAAGGTTGTGAAATGCTTTTACTTTCGACGTTGTAAACACCAAAATCTAAGTGATAGCTTCGTTTCATACCTCCATCACGATCATCATGAAGAAAATATATGCAATTTGATAGGCATCCTGATTTTGAAGCCGACAGTGACAGAAAAATTATCACCCACAAAGAGCACAACATCATCACCTAAGTTGTCTTTGGCAACCCATTCACGCTTGTCAAAATTAAATTTGAAAACCGATAATCCATTCGTCGAACGTTTTCTATGATCATCATATGCAAAATACCTGATAACCAACAATAATTCTTTCTCAATTGAATACACAAGATATCTCATGCGTCGGGCCACTCCTTGTGTCATGCCTGCAACCAATTTCTAAATTTGGGTTGGACTCAGCAAAGGATAAAAGTCGACACCTCTGACCAATAGCGTAAAATTTATCATCAACGTGAGTGACTTTATGAACTGTGGCCCCTAATGAATCAACACCCATATCAACATAAGTCCATGCCATGTCTTTACCAACCCTAATGGAAACCATTTTACACTATTGAAATATGTAGTCTACAATAGAGAAAGTATGGTGTAGTGCTCATCACCCTACCTACTTTACAGTAAAGTAGGGTGTAGCATGTTGACTACACCATACCTTGTGTAAGTAAGTCATCCACCTTACAGTGTAAGGAAGTCAGTAGTCATGACTCATGAGTATGGCTGGTATGGCTAGGTATGGTTAGGCTTGTGTGTGTCTATATATATATATATATATATATATATATATATATATATACTTGGTTGTAACCTAAATACAAAATACAAGAGTTTTCTTTTTCTCTTCATCTTTTTCTACATGGTATCAGAGCAAAAACGATAGAGTTCTTTCTTCTGTTTTTTCATCTCTTACTGTATTCTTGTGATCTTGTCATTGTTGTGGTTCTTTCCAAGCAACAATGACAGAGGAACAAGATTCTTCTATTTCTTCACCTGTTTCTACAATTGTCTCAACTGAGGCTGAAGGTAATCCCAATCTTCGTGTCACATCTGTCTTACTCAATGAGTACAACTATTTCTCTTGGTCAAGAGCTATATCTCTTGCACTTGGAGGGAAGTCAAAGCTTGGACACATGAATGGAAGTGTTCAACCTCCTGAGCAACTCACTCCCACATATGAGGTTTGGCTTGCCAAAGATTTGCTCGTTATGTCTTGGCTTCTCAACTCCATGGAATCTGCTATCTCTGATATTTTCAGTTTCTCGAAATCAGCCCTGGATCTTTGGAAGGTTGTAGAAGAGATGTATGGAAATCAAAATAATGCTGCTCGAGTTTTCCAACTCCAAAAAGACATTTTCAACCTTCAGCAAGATGGTAACTCCTTCATCCAACACCTTGGAAGGTTGAAAAGCAAGTGGAACGAGCTCAACATCTACATACCTCACACTACTGTCGCCAAGGAGCTGCGACAAAGAGCAGAAGAAGATAAAATCTTCCAATTGCTAGCCAGCTTGGGACCAGAATATGAAGACTTAAGAAGTCATATTCTCATGAGTTATGAGCTACCAACCCTAACTAGCATATGCTCTACCATTCAAAGGGAGGAAGTGAGAAGAAAAGTCATGAATGCAAATACCAAAGCCACTGCTTCAGAATCAAAAACTTTTGCTTCAAACTCCAGAAGTGCTGAGCACAAGGTGTATAAAGAGAAGATGCATGATCTATGGTGTACTTACTGTGAGCATCAAGGGCATTTGAAAGACACTTGTTGGATTCTGCATCCCGAGCTAAAGCCAAAGTTTGATAAGGAGCAAAGGTTCTCAAGGGAAGCTAAGAGTTTCCAGAAAAAGCCAACACCTAGCCACACTTTCAAGGCCAACCACGCAGCTGCTAATGAAGGATTAGTGGATTTCACCACAAATCCTACTACATTGATAAATGAGTTTGCAGCTTACCTTCAACTGAAGAAGGTTGGAAATGAAAGTAATGAGGGAAACAAAGCTGCACTCCTAGGAAAGTTTGCTGGTTTTTTAGCTGAAACTGATGGACTATCTCAGGATGAGATTCCAAGTATCCTTAATGCTTTCTCTACTGCTCTTAATGTCAATACTATGCATGATTTTTGGATTATAGACTCAGGTGCCACTGATCACATGACAAATAAAAATTCAAATCTTCATGAATTTGAAAAATTTTCAAAACCTTCTACTGTGTCAATTGCTAATGGGAAAGGAGTAGTTGTGTTAGGAAAAGGGAAAATCAATTTGTTGTCAAAAGACATTGAATCCACAGCCCTATATGTTCCTTCGTTTCCTTTTCAATTATTGTCTGTGGGAAGAATTACAAATTCTGTCAAGTGCATAGCTATTTTCTATCCTCACAAAGTCATTTTCCAGGATCTAGCAACTTCGAAGGTGATTGGTGAAGGTTTTACCTAAATGGGCTATATTACCTATCCAAAAGCCTTAATGTTCCAATAGTCTTCCAAACCAGCCTAAACCAAGATCAAGAGCACAAGTTGTGGCATCAGCGTCTTACACATCCTTCAGAAACTATTTTGTCTACCTTGTTTCCTAGTTTCTGTAAAAGTTCTCTTATTTGTGAGATTTGTCAATTAGCAAAATTTGCTAAACTTCCTTTCGATATATCTCTTTCTAGAGCTAGTAAAATGTTTGAAATTGTTCATTCAGATATTTGGGGTCCAGCCCCCCTTGATTCATGGGATGGTTATAAGTATTTTGCTACCTTTGTTGATGATTATTCTAGAGTTACTTGGGTTTATCTGTTAAAATTCAAAAGTGATCTCTTAAAGGTCTTCCAAGACTTCCATAATCTTGTCATGAACCTATTTTCTTCAAAAATTCATATTTTAAGATCAGACAATGGCACTGAGTATATGTCTAAAAATATGACACAATATATGAGCAATCATGGCATTATGCATCAGACAAGCTGTGTTGGAACTCTACAGCAAAATGGCATTGCTGAAAGGAAAAATAGGGATTTGTTGAACAAAACTAGAGCTTTGCTGTTTCAAATGAATGTTCCCAAGAAGTTTTGGTCTCAAGGTATCCTTACTGCAACACATCCTATCAATCGACTTCCTAACATAGTTTTGCATATGAAGTCTCCTTTCGAAATTATGAAAGGGAGGAAAAGTGAGTTGTCTCATCTCAGAATTTTTGGATGTGTTTGTTATGTTCACATCCAAGCAATACATAGAGACAAATTGGATGCGAAGGCTGCCAAATGTGTGTTTTTGGGTTACTCCACAACTCAAAAAGGTTACAAATGCTATAATCCAAAAACTAGAAAGCTGGTGGTTTCTAGAGATGTTAGATTTGATGAATCATCTCCCTTCTTTAGCGGACCAGAAGTTTCCACTCAAGGGGAGTTCTTCAGTGATTTTATTTCATTACCTCTTCCAACTCTTATCATGAATAATGCAGCGGTTATCCCTTCCTCTACTCCTTTAGGAAAGACACCTACTTCTACTCTTACAGTTATACCAAATTCTCCACCTACACTAGATCCTCAAAATGATGATGTGTGTGTAGAACAACATGAAGTGGTGTTGCCTGCTGAAGCAACACAAGAAGATGTTGAAGAAGAGATGGAAGAAGAGGTTGTTGAGGTTCAACCTCAAAGGAGGTATCCTACTCGAATTAGGAAACCTCCATCAAAGTGGGACAATTACAAGACCTTTGCTGCAAGGTATCCAATCGAAAAGTTTCTTTCTTACGAAAAAGTGTCAATCGCATGCTGCCTTTCTCTCTAACATTTCAAGTGAAAGTGAACCAAGAACTTTTCAAGAAGCAAACCTTCAACCAACCTGGAAAAAGGCTATGCAGGAAGAGTTACAAGCACTGGACATAAACAAGACTTGGAGTGTGGTGTCACTTCCCGCTGAGAAGAAAGTTGTAGGGAGTAAGTGGATCTTCAAAACCAAATTCCAATCTGATGGCTCAATTGAGAGACATAAAGCTCGGTTAGTGGCAAGGGGTTTTACTCAAACTTATGGAGTGGATTACAGGAAGACATTTGCTCCTGTGGCACAAATGAATACTGTGAGGGTGTTGTTGTCAATAGCAGTGAATCATGAGTGGCCTATGTTTCAAATGGATGTGAAAAATGTTTTCTTACATGGAGAATTAGAAGAAGAAGTTTATATGCAGCTCCCTCCTGGTCATCCACAAGAAGGCACTCCTAATAAGGTCTGTAAGCTACATAAGGCTATCTATGGCTTAAAAAAATCACCTCGAGCTTGGTATTCAAAACTCAGCTCTGTGTTGGAAACCTCTGGATTCAAAAGAAGCAATGCAGACTCATCCTTATTTATCAAGAAAGGATCTGCAAGTAAACTTTGTGTTCTTATCTATGTTGATGATCTCATCGTTACTGGTGAGAATTTGGAAGAAATTAATCTTCTCAAGCAGTCTTTACATCAGACTTTTGGCATCAAAGATCTCGGAAGGTTGAAATACTTTCGTGGCATTGAAATGGCCACTTCCACGAAGGGTTTGTTCTTAAACCAAAGAAAGTATCTTCTGGATCTACTTCAAGAAGTAGATATGTCTGAAAGTAAACCTTGTGTCACTCCTCTAGATTGCAAGTTCCAAATGAATGCAGCAGATGAATCTCTCCCAAACATCCATGAGTACCAAAGATTGGTTGGGAAACTCATATACCTCACCCTTACTAGGCTTGATATCACCTTTGCAGTGAGTATCATTAGCCAATTCATGCATGCTCCTACTAAATCTCATATGCTCATTGTTAAAAGAGTGTTGAGATATCTCAAGGGATCTGTAGGCAGAGGTATTCTCACGAGGAAGAATTGTCATAACAACATTGTAGGATTTACTGATGCAGATTAGGCTGGGAACAAGCTTGACAGAAAATCTACAACTGGATTTTGTACTCTAGTTGGTGGAAATCTAGTCACTTGGAAAAGCAAAAAACAACACGTGATTGCTCGCTCAAGTGCAGAAGCAGAGTATAGAGCAATGGCCTCAACTTCTTGTGAGTTAATCTGGTTAAAATATCTCCTAGCTGACCTAGGATTCTGTCAGTCTCATCCTATGTTACTATTTTGTGACAATCAAGCTGCAATGCACATTGCTTCAAATCCGGTCTTCCATGAGAGGACCAAACATATTAAAGTTGATTGTCACTATGTGCGAGAGCAAGTTCAAAGCAAGGTTATCTCCACAGTATATACTCGAAGCCAAGATCAACTTGTTGATGTTTTTACAAAGGCTCTACCTTCTGTTCAATTCCATCAGTTATTATTCAAGCTTAGATAAGTCAATATCCTTGATCCAGCTTGAGGGGGAATATTGAAATATGTAGTCTACAATAGAGAAAGTATGGTGTAGTGCTCATCACCCTACCTACTCTACAGTAAAGTATGGTGTAGCATGTTGACTGCACCATATCTTGTGTAAGTAAGTCATCCACCTTACTGTGTAAGGAAGTCAGTAGTCATGACTCATGAGTATGGCTGGTATGGCTAGGTATGGCTAGGCTTGTATATATATACTTGGTTGTAACCTAAATACAAAATACAAGAGTTTTCTTTTTCTCTTCATCTTTTTCTACAGACACCATTCTCCTATATATGATTATATGACCACCACAATGCAATTCTCTGCATCTGCTATAGGGTCTGCTGACATAGTAGCCTTGTAAATATAATAGTTGCACTCTCTAGATCAATTACGCCTTTGGCTACCTGGAGGTAATCGCATTGGAAGAATGTGAATGATTGAATTTTCTTTCTTCTTCCTACCTTTTACCCTAAGAAATGGATTGATCAGTGTTATTGCATAGTTCTTCTCCATAGCTATTAACCAACCAAAAGAAGATCCACAATATCGCTTATTTGGCACACTTAGTTGCAGATCAAAGACCTTGTTATCTGCGATGTTGTATATGTTCCATGTATGACTCTTCTTAGCACAGATCAAAAGCATTGGAGGCGTCATCTTCGAGCGCTGGACTTGATTATCTTTTGCTACATAATACCATTTCCTACAAACAATGCTGAATTGCAAGTAGTCTGATAGTGACACTAGCTTCTCTAAAACTGAATCTAAAAGATGCTTAGGTAAATTTGCCCAATCTGGCTCCATACTCTGAAACCCAGAAAGAAGAATCCTGAACAGATCGAACTTAAGTAGTACTGTGTCTTCTCCTCTTCCTAATTGATCTAGGGATTCTCTCCTAAAACATGTAGGTAATACTAAAAGACCAAAGAACAAATATTTGGGCTCATAAGACAGGCCCATAACGCCTCAGCCCAACCATCATTTATATATGAGAATTCAGGTTCGGAATTTCTATTCTCTTCTCTGCGCTTTGGCCATTGAAGCTAAAGAAATGTCAAAACCATTGGAGAGATACCAAAAACTTGCGCTGAAAGAGTGTTTAGGATCAATTCACAGATACCCTTTAGTATGTAAAGAGCTCAGCTTAATTCTCAGAGGCGCTTATAGAAAAGTTCCCAAGAATCCCCAATCTCTTATCTTCCAAGACACCCTCACCGCCTTTCGTCTCGTTCCTGAGTATGTTTCTTCACCTTCTGCTTGTTGTTCTTGGTTTTCTAATTGAACCCATTCCATATTTTCATGATTGTTTATCTGGGTTGTTTATAATTTCCCAAGTTCTGTATCCAAAATTGAAATTGATGAAATTATAATGCTTTGTTTTAATTCCGCTGAGATATGAATCGGGATATTAAGAAACTTCAATTAGCTTGAATTACATGGACAATAGATTTAGCTTGAACTATAATTGTCAATGTTAGACTTTCTTGAATAACATGCTTCATATAGCATTACTGCCATTACATTTGTTGATGCTAGAATTTCTTGAGAAACTGCTTATTGTTTCGCTGACATGATTTTTGTGATTGCTTTTACAATACCAGAATGAAGACAGGCAGTGCTGTCTCGGCAGCTCATCTCCTCCTCCAGAGTGTTGAGGCCACATTGCCAAAGCAAAAGAAGAACTTGGCTGTTGCAGAATATAAGAATGCAATGGTTGTTCACAAGAGGCGCACTAAAGCCCACCAAGAAGAGAATCGTAATAAACTAACAATACGTTACTTCATGCCCATTTTTTCCATGTGCAAGGATGTGGTCGGAGATGATGTGAAGTTCTCTAGATGAATTTTAACCTGTGTACTTTCCTCTCCTGTAGTTGCACATCTGCCACAAGATGTTCTTGTTCACGTGTTCAGTTTCCTGGATTTTCAATCTTTAGTCTCTGTTGGACTAGTATGCTGGTAATTCCTTTTACTCGGTAGTTTCTTGGTATAATGAATATTCAAGTAAACTGCATTCAATTCTAATGCTTCTTGATTTTTTAATGAAGGTCATGGAATTTTGCGGCAAGTGATAATCGGCTGTGGCAGAGGCAATACGCTACATTCTTTAGGGATTCTTACAATGACTTAAATATCAAGGAACAGCATACCAGTAGACAGGTTCAAGATAAAAGTGATACGCTGTTTTGGAGAAAAGCCTTCAAAATAGCATATAAAGGTGAATCATTAGATGTATGCTTTACTAGATCTGTTAAAGACTTAAATTTGCGTCTAACTTGCAACTTTACCTCTTATAGAATCAGCTTAGGAGGACTGTTCCATGTACCTCTCTAAGTCCATTAATATTTGTGGTCAAGTAGCTTTAATCTTTAGCATGTAATTTGCTTTCCTTCTTTAAGCTTGACATACACATCATGAATTCTTACCATGAAATATGCTTGGATTTCAGGGAATAGTTCATCAGAGAAATTAAAATCCAGTAGGGGATACTGTAGACACTGCAAGACAATTGTTTGGCTCGATAACATGAAATGTTTCAATGAACACATTGGACTAAATACTGAAATTCAGAAAATTGACCCTGTATTACCTAGTCAGGTATTGTCTTACTCTGTACATTCTGGTTTTCCAATTACAGTTTTAAATGGGGTTGTCTGAATATCAGCTGCACATAATGGTTCCATGAAATTAAATCATGACTTGATGTAATTGATCCATTCCGTGGCATTACATGAAGGAAGATAAAGGACGACGGGGCATGTTCCTTTTGTGTTCCGGGTGGACCAGTATTTGAAGGATAAAATTGTCCATATTTCTAGCTCTTTTGATGTGAATTCTTGAAGCAGTCATCTTATACATACTACATTCATCATTTTCAGGTGGTTGACTACTTGTTGGAAGGTTCTGTATCACTCAAATCTTCTTCAGAGAGCGATAGCGACAGTGATTCAGAAGTAGGGTTGTTTTTCTCCAGGTTATGGGCCTATGCCTATCAAAGACCCTTGACTAGACCTGAAGATAAGCCTTCCGATTAAAACCAATTGCCTGATGTACTATGTATACTTATTTAGAGGTGCTCTAGGCTGTAACTAAACAAAGCTTATAGGATGTTAGACAGTAATGATATTCAGCATGTTTCATTATCCTTGTGTTCCAGTTCGATTGATACTTGAATTATAATAGCGTGCTCCAATCGATTCAGATGAAATTCTCTTATGTTTTGATTTATGGCAAACAGTTTATGCATATGTAGTAATCATTTCTCTTTGGACTTCAGTAAGAAATTTGCAAAATTGAAAAGACATTTGAATGAAAATTATAGTTGCTTAGCCAAAAGAAAGGACAAGACGAAAAGTACAGTAAATGCAACTTTCTAGATAAAACAAATAGATCCAATGTAAGAGGCAAAAGATTCAAGGCATCCAAAGATTCATATATCTAAAACTCTTATATTCATTAATCTGTGGGCTCATTAAACCAGTTCTAAAATGAAACGCAGATAGAGGTAATCTAACAGATGATGATTCAAGACTGGACTAAAACCGCAGTTACTTGATGTAAAGCCTAGTAAACAGAATTAACTCCAGCATGAACGAATGATGGTTCAAGACTGGACTAAAACCGCAGTTACTTGATGTAAAGCCTAGTAAACAGAATTGACTCCAGCATGGTGTGTCTAATCCCTCTTCTTCTCTTTCACCGGACCTTTGGGTATCTTACTCAAAACCTTTTCATCGAACACTGCATACTGCTTCTTAAACTCGATCCATGCCTTCTCAGCGACAGCATCAATCTGGTCCTCATGTTTCTCATAGATCAGTGGCGCTGAGTGCAGCAAGACAAAGGCTATCATTCAAATTTGAAGATGATGTCAATATCAGCAATGGAAGTTTGTTAATTCTAAATACAGAAGAACTTCAAAAGGAACAAAAGATTAAAATCAATACTTACTTAAGTAGAATAAGGTCAGGAAGCTGAAGCATTTGCCAATCACTGACACAATCCACAAGACAGCTATAACCTGATGACAGAAAAACACCTACTGATTAGGTAATCCCAACAATGCATACTTATACCACCCAACTATGAAGGAATAATCAACTTACACCGAGGAATGTCTTCAAATCTCTCCCAGATGCAATTTCCCGCAGAACATGGAACCCTTTGTTGAGTTCAATCCTCAGTGCAGAGGCAATATCAAGAACACACTTCTCCGGAATTTGAACTTTTGGGATTTCGGGTGGAGCCCTGATCCAGCAACATAATGAAGTTAGGGCCATATGATGATGTTACATCAAAGATCAAACACACAGTATCAGAAGGATCAAAGAACTTACTTGTTGATAAAGGAAGATCCATTGGACCACAAGAAGAAGACAGCCAGAAAAAGGATCATTATATGGCAGAACAGAGTTATCAAATGATATTCAAGACACTCAAAAAAAATCCACAGTACAGTGGCTGCACCAAGAACACTTGCAGATTCTTTCTTGTCCCTCCATAGGAGGACATCAGCAGCTGGAATAAAAGACTGATATTAGATCATAACTGATAGCAGGTCCATTCCAAACAGACTGTTTTTCAGGCACAGTTCAGAAATGGAAAGACAAAACAGACTGTTTTTCAGGCACAGTTCAAAAATGGAAAGACTATTAACAATTCCGCAAACTTCTGAAGACCACTCACAATTAGATCACGAAATAAACCTTTCTTGAAGGTCTAATTTGAAGACCAGTCACTGCATTTCGGTTTTAAAATCAAGAATGTACATTGTCCACAGATACATTAATAAGAATAATAAAACACACAAACCCTCACACACACATGCACAAAGTGAAAACAATCACCAGACAATAGAGAATACATCACACACATCACCAAAGCAAGAACCAAGAGAAGAGAACAACTACAACTATTACTCCATTTGAGAATTCAATTCACCGAGCACATGAAAACCTACCGGAAAAAAGCAACCAGCCTACATAGGCCTATCGAAACCTTGAAATCATGCAATCAATTGGCGTGGTATCTTAACATGACACAATGTGCCAACAAATCGGAGTATTAACACACATACAGGCAATAATCTAATCAAATCTTGCACAACAATGATGATCAATACACTAAAACTTTAGGAAAACCTAACAAGATCATCGAAACAAGGCGAATATATCAAAATCAAAACAATGTGAGATCCACTTATACGACTAGTCTCTCACATACACACACACAAAAAACCTCTTCAAAATTAAAATTCATATTCTTGTTTTTCATATCGCCGAAACAAAATCTCCAGATTCTAGGTTTCCGATCATCTCCGATCTTTTCCGATCAACCAAACACAACACCTCAAAACGATTCAACAATGCAGATATAAAATCACAACGAAAGAGATATAAAAGAGAGAGAGAGAGAGAGTACGTTTGCCGCCACCGAGGACCTTGTGAACGGGCTTTTCCCGGCCGAAGATCCTGAACTTGTTGGACTTGACGGAATCGTGCGCCTTGTCGAGGACTTCCTCAACCTTGTGCATGACGTCATCGTCATCCTTAGCCGGCATGACGGAATCGGCCTTCTTGGACGGCTTGTCGTCGTCGGAAGACGACGAAGACGAGGAGGAGGAGCGGGTGTGGGAGCGGATCTTCTCCATGAACGACTCGCCGGGAATCTCTTCTGGCTCGGCCATGGCTTCTCTAAGCGTTAAAGATCGAACAGTTTGAGAGAGAGAGAGAGAGAGAGAGAGAATGGGGTGTGTTTGTATTTTGGGGGGCTTAAAGCGAGAGGCTCGGAGGCCGAAGCTGAGGCTCGGATGAGTAACAGAAACCAAGGGTAGGACGCAAGAAAAGAGAGTACGGGAGGGCGGGAATGTCTCGGGTTCCGGCGCCCTTTGTGAGGCTGTGACATCTTAATTGTCTCACCTTTTAATTCTTTTTTCGTTTTAATTTTATTTCCGTTTATTATTTTTTTGCAATTATTTCTAACGTTTTGCACATTTAAGTGAAAATAAAATAACAACTTTTAAAAAAATTAAAAATCAAACCGAGCCGAACCGAACCGAACAACATGTTGTTTAGATCCAAATGTGGTTTTGTTATTGTGAAATTGATGTTGCAGTTATAAATGTTAAAAAAAATAAACATTTAGTTAAACAGTTGATGTTCAATTAAGCTTTACATAATGTATTTACGTTGTATATTAGTATATAATTCAAAGAATGTTCAAGTTTCATAATTCTTTACATATACATACATAAATAAGTCTAATACGACGGTTTATTTTCACTCGCCTTAACTATAACTCCGAATTCATTCAAACTTTGTAAAAAAGTTTAAACAACTGAACTACCAAAATAAAGAGATGATATATATACATGTTGGGAGACATCATGAAATGAGATGCACCAACTAGTTTACCCGGAGCGGATTCAGTGCACCTTGGTTCACTTGAACCGGGTGGGTGCAAGTCACGTGCTTGGATGGAACTCAAACCATCGTTAGTTAGTTCCTGGACACCAAATGAAAGTGGAAGTACAGTAAATGCCAAAATTACCACGGTGGAGAGTTTCTCTCTCGCATCCTATGATTCATATCCACTGTTTCAATCCCTCCATTGTCCCCAATACCAAAGTTCATAGCCGACCAGTTATTCTTCTCAATCGCATCTAGGTGGATGGTCACCCCGATTGAGGGGAAGTCGCTGAAAAAAGTAATTCGAAATGGAGTCTGGGCGGGTCGGCGCCCATCTCTCTAACCTCAACTCTCGTCGTCTCTCTCTCAGAGGCGAAGAGCACCGCCGTCTCCGATTGTGTTCCACAATCTGGGTTTGTTCAAAGAACGGTGGGGAAGAATGAGATACTAGGAGTCTAGGATAGATGATTAACACGTGCATAAGAGACTTCATTGATTGGTAATTGAGAAGCCACGTATTGCTCCACTTGCAGAATCTCAACCTTCTTTTATATATATATATATAGGGCCAATTACATATAAGTCCACTTTCAGACATTTTATTCCATATAAGTCCATCCAAACATTTTTACTCACATAAGTCCACCTAAGTCTAAATAGGGTTTTATATTAGGTATAAAAGTTGAACAAAATTACAGACTGTCATCCAATAAAAAACATTAGATTCTCTCCTTTATATTTACAAGAATGCCACTAGTATAAAAAGTCAACAACCACTCTTATCTTGGAAAAGTTTCCGGCTGATCTCCGGCGAGGTTTCCGGCTGATCTCCGGCGAGGTTTCTGGCCGACCTCCGGCGAGGTTTCCAACTGACCTCCGACGATGACAAAAATTACTACTACCAACTACAAAAGCTACTACCACCAGCTACAAAAGCTACTACCACCAGCTACAAAAGCTACTACCACTGCCTACAAAAGCTACTACTGTGAGGTTTCCAATGAACACAAAAGCTACTACCACCAACCACAAAAGCTACTACCACAAGCTACAAAAGCTACTACCACCGCTTACAAAAGCTACTACCATGAGGTTTCCGACGAACACAAAAACTACTATCACCAACCACAAAAGCTACTACCACCGACCACAAAAGCTACTACCACCAACCACAAAAGCTACTACCACTGCCTACAAAAGCTACTACTACCACCTACAAAAGCTACTACTGTGAGGTTTCTAACGAAACACAAAAACTATTACCACCAGCCACAAAAGCTACTACCACCAGCTACAAAAGCTACTACCATCGCCTACAAAAGCTACTACTAAAGCTACTACTGTGAGGTTTCTGACGAAACACAAAAACTACTACCACCAGCCACAAAAGCTACTACCACCAGCCACAAAAGCTACTACCACCAGCCACAAAAACTACTACCACCGCCTACAAAAGCTACTACTGTGAGGTTTTCGACTAACACAAAAAATACTACTACCAGCCACAAAAGCTACTACTACCATCTACAAAAACTACTACCACCACCTGAAGCCAGATTACAAGTCATCTGGCAGCCATCAGATCAACACATGCCATGGCAGCAGCCTCTAGCTCATTGAAAGTCACCAAAATCCTCATCCATTCATCAACAGAAACACACCAAAATCCTCAACAGAAACACAAAACACACCAAAATCCTCTAGCTCATCGACGTGTCGAGGCCGATCGGAGAAGGTGCTGCCGGCAATGACGATGGGATGATCGGAGGATCGGACGAGGTAGAGGTCTCGTCGTTCAGATTTGAAGATTTGAGATCGATCTATTACAGAGGAGATGAAACGTAGGCAGACAGAGGAGATGCAGAAGCCTCCGGTGCCGGCGTTGCTAATTCTTCGTCTTCTGGCGACAAGGAAGGTAAGCTCGACGAGGACGGCGGCGCGGGTGTAGACAATGTGGCTTGGAGCTTAGGCGTTGAAGATTTCAGAGATGTAGCCGAGGTCGAGCAAGAGGCCTTTGTTGGAATCAAAGATCTAGTCGAGGTCGTCATCGACGGAATCAGAGATCTAGTCCTGGTCATCGTTCACCAAATTGGATATGCAGCCGAGGTCGAGCAAGATGTTGTCGTCGGAATCGGAGATCTAGCCGAGGTCGTTGTCGACGGAATCGGAGATCCAGTCGAGGACGTCGTTGTCCGAATCAGAGATCCAGTTGAGATCGTCGTCGATGGAATTTGAGACGCAGTCGAGGTCGAGCTGACGTCGTCGTCGGAGGGAGCACAATAGAGGTTGAGCCGGCGTTGTCATCGGAGAGAGAGAGAGAGAGAGAGAGAGAGAGAGAGAGAGAGAGAGAGAGAGAGAGAGAGGGTTATGAGAGAAAACGGATGGATTTGGGTCAATAAGAAGGAGAGGGTAGTTTAGGTATAATATAAAAGTAAATTGATGGATTTAGGCTACAAACTGGACTTATATAGGTAAAAATATTAAGGTGGACTTATGTAGAAAAAAATATTAAGAAAGTGACTTCTATGAAATTTTCTAATATATATATTCCTAACAAAAATTTCTTTTTTATATATTAGGAGAAAACTTTTTTTTTTTGGAGAATGAGGAGAAATCAACCTATTAATTTCTTTGTCTAACTTAATTTTATACTTACTATATATAAACATATATTTTTTTTTTAAAGGCCCTACATATGTCAATGAAGTTTGAACACATGACCTCAAAATTGTCAGTTAAACACTTTAACCAACCAAGCCACCGCTCACCGACGATATAAACATATATCTTACAAGACTATTGTAAGTATAAAAAAAAAAAGACGAAGTCCTTGTCTCCTTGATGGAAAGTAAACAAAATACGAGGTATACAATACGAGGCCCAGTTTTTTGCAATGCGTACATATGTCTAAATAATTAAATATATAATATTTATTTAATCAGTATCATTTATCAAAACAAAACAATTATAGAGCAAGATCCACATAACTTTTAAAGTACAAAGCTAAAATTCAAAAGTTAGAATATGTTCACACGAATTTTGCTTTAATTTTACTATTGTTGTTTGGTTATTCCATTGTTTACTTGCTTATATTTGGAGTTCTTGAAGAAATACATAGACAAGTAGATAAAATATTCTATAATATATAGGAAAATACTTGAAAACCAATAAATCAAAAAACAGGAGAAAAGCCTAGTACCATTTGGTCTAATGACATAAGTCTCTCATGTAAGAGAGATGTCGTGAGTTCGACTTAAAATATACTCATTTTATCATATTAGTTGTTTAATTGATAAATAATTAGTGTAAAATTGGTCTCAATAAATTAATAAACTCGATTAAACAATATTTTTTGTCGGTCCTAACGTTATTAATTTATAGAAGTTTAACTGTAAATCAAAAATGCAAATAGACCCTAATTTGAACCAAATAATCCCCATTGTTTGACATCGCACCCTTGCCTCTATACCAACAAATGTCAACACTTCTCCTCTCTTGCTTCATTTCGAATATATATACTCAAGTTTAAAATTCCAGATTTCTTTCTTTAATTTTCATCTTCGACGTTTAGAGACATGGAATTTTCATTTATGGAGTTCCATGGCTTCTAGTTTCTTTCATGCTTCCATGGCTTTTCTAAACCCAAGAAACCATTCAGGTTAGACCATAGCTACCACCACTCATCTAAAGGTAGTTGACATTTGGTTTCCCAGTGGCATTGTAGGCAACAACAACGATTATGGCGGCGCTAGTGGGGGTTGTAGTTGGAGTGTCGATCATTGGAGCTGCAGTGATAAGAATGTTGAACAAATAATCATTCTTTGCTTGAACCTTGGTGCGTAGAAGAGTCATCGTCGGTTTATCAAGGCAAAGTGTTGACCATTGATAGCTGATCGAGATTGTATTTTGATTATCAAATTAAACAATGACTCATTTGCATCTTGGATGTACTTTCGATAGTCGCCATCATCGGCGACATTGATAACTGATCATGAAACACGAAATGAAACGTTGTGAATCAAAAACGCGGTACGCTGGTATAAGATACACAGTATGTGTCACATCCCGACCCTTATATTTTTACCTTATTCACTAGCTTAATTATAATAAGAATTTTACCGTCTCCGTCATTGAGTTAATAGTTTAATTGGTCCCTAGAGGGGTTTCGGGGACGATTATGTGCGGAGGATTATTTGTATGAGGAAATTATGACGACGGTAAAAATAGTAAATTTTAGCTAGTAAAATGTAATTTTTTATTCGGGTATTATTTATTCGGGTGTGTTTTATTTTGGAGTGGGTTGATATATGATGGACCGGTTTGAGGTGTGAGGCCCAAACCCATTCTTTTTTTTTCCTCTCTTTTTCCTCCCGGTTTTTCCCGCACCCGAACCCCTCCCGCTGTCCGATTTTCCGACCGCTAGACCGCCGCCGTCCGGCCGCCCCAGACCGCCGCACCGGTCCCAATCGATCGGTCTCCGACCCAGCTATCTTCCAGGACCGGTGACAGCTTCCCTAGCGCCGCCGTGAGGAAGAAATCGGGCCCGAGAGGTCCGACTGTGTTAGGGTTCACGTCGCCGGAACTCCCTCCTCCGGCCACCAATCTGGGCAAGCTTGGTACGGTTTTGTAACCCTCCAACCCAGCAGCCTTGCCCTAAAAGGACTCACTCCCTCTTGAGCTAGGTAAGTAGAAATTTGAGGTGGAAGTTTTATGGCGTTTTTGATGTTTTTAGTCGATTACCCTAGTTAGGCTTGGAATTGGTGTTTGTGCTAGTTAGGGAAGTTGTAGAGCATGATGAGAGGATTATTCTGTCAAAATTTCATAGGTTTTGGAGGTCGCCTGAATTGACCTCCGGCCGCCGCTGCCGGCGGAGCCGCCGCCAGTTAGGAGATTTTTAGGGTTTTAAGTGTGGAATATTAAGAGGAGTATATTGATGTGATTTATAGAATTTTTGGATGAGATTTGGATAGGTTCGTGAATTTCCGAAGTTTGGTATTTTTGGCGGTTAATTAATGCAGAATCTGGCCGTAGGATTTAAGTCGTATTTTGGGAAGGTTGTATTTACGACTGTTGAGTATGATATTTAAGTTCGGATTGTTCTGATTTAAGAATATCGAAGTTAGGCAATGATGAGCGTATTTAGGGCTCTCAGGTAATTTTGCCTATTTTGATTAAATATTGGATTTTTTTAGTTGGGAAATTAATATTATATTGGAACAGGACGTGAGGAGGCTCGAGCAGACGAGGCCCCAGATCGACATCAGGCTTAGGCCTAATTTGTGAGTGGACGCTTATTTTAAATAAATGCATGCTATAGTTCATGGTTGAACAATTAATGTTGCGGAATATTTTAACGTCATTTTAATTTGACGATTTTTATTTTCTCTTGGAGAGTTACCGAAAATGGGATTTTCGGTGGATATAAATATGTATTTATGAGAGAGTATGTATATAAATGCTAGCTAGCCATATGTGTCTGTCCACCTTAATGGTGTAGCACATAGCCGCATTATGATGTGACGTGAGCGTTGGACGTAAGCGTAGTAGCCCTATTTGAGTGTTTAAATTCATATAGGGGGTATGGACACATATTTATACACCCGTCTGTCCACCTTCATGGTGTAGTGTAGCACCGCATTAAGGCGTGACGTGAGCGTTGGACGCGAGCGTAGTAGCCCTATATAGATCCATGAATTTATATAGGGAGTATGGACGAGTGTAAATACATACATATGTTATAGAGTCTGAGAGGCTCGATATTTTATGAGATAAAAGTTTTATCGCTTGCGGCATGCATTCGATTTTTCCTTAGAAATTAATTTGGGGAAACATAAATATTTTATTTATTATTTTATTTTTGTCCACTCACTCTAACGTTATTAAATGTTTTCCCCTGGGCCCTTCGTTTTAAATTGCCCAGTCTGCAGAGTTCGGGTTGGATCTAGTAGGAGGCGAGGCATAGTCACCCGCATTTCTGCCAGTTTTCGTCAGTAGGTTACATGTTCAACCTACTCGTGTTTTTCTTACTTCCGCTTGTGTTTAGTAGCTCTGAATACTTTAGAATTATTGTATATTATGTGTAGAATTTCTGAAAGATAATTATGTGATGATCGGAAGTGTTGAATTAAGAGTGTAATATGAAATTTTCGAGTTAGGGTTGTCCATCTGCAAGGGAGATTTTCTTAATCTTTTCAGTAAATTTTCCTTGGAGGTGGTCCCCGCACGACTTACTCCGGGTTTCAGGGTGAAATTTGGGGTGGGTCGTGTCAGTATGCTAGGATATATCAATTATAATTTTCATTAAATTACCTATGATAAACCGGTTTTACAAAACTACCCCTTATAGAACCACCATGAAACCACATTATTTAGAATGGGTAAAGAAGTAAACTTACAAATAACAAAAAACAATCATTATATGATTTATATCTCTCCCTTTTCTCATAAACAAAAATGAACAAAAGAAAGGATTTTTTCTTTTTCTTTCTGAAACAACACAGAAAAAAGAAAAAGTGATAAACCTAAAAAAAAGAAGATCACAGCCGCAGACAACACTCGCAGAGAATAGGGATAGATTCATAGATCTCTTTTGAAAACTTTCCCAGCAGAGGGTCTCCAACTTTTACACACCCAAGAAAGGATTTCTTCTACACAACCCTTTGCAATACACTAAATTAGTCCAGTCGGGGTTTCATTATGCTTTAGCAAGGGGGAAACCTGGGTTTAGCAATCCAGGTCGTGGACGCACCCCAGGCATCACTATTCCAATCGAATTGCGACTCTAGATACAACGAAATCTCCGCCGTGTATGTACTTTCGATAGCCGCCGTCGTCGGCGGTCTTGACAGGCGAACAAATCGCGACTCCACAACCTTTTTCAAGCTCAAAATCCTCCTCCTCTACGAATCATACCCTTTTGATTTTCATTTATCTCCTAAACCCAGATAACTCATCTAGCCTCTGCATATTTTACTTAAGCAGGGTAGATTTGATCGGTTGAATTGTTGACTATTAACATTTATGTGTTTTTTACTGTATTGACCACGTTTTTTTGTTTTTTTAATCTTCTAACACTGTTAACATTGGTGTTAGTGCCATCTAAGGGGTCAGATCAAATAAACGGTTGAGATTAAATTATCACACTTGGTATACTTGAACCTTGGTGCATACAAGAACTTCCGCTAGTTTACCATGATATAAGAATAATTCAAAAGTAATTTCCTAATATATTGGAGTTGGCATGCAATTGTTAAAATGTGATTACATGAAAACCTGTGACAATAAATTGCTCCACTGCTCGAGGCTTAATGGGACGTTGTATCATGAATGTCTGGCACAAACGGTATGTCGCATGCAATAAGCAAACATGTTTGATCTTGTTCCTCTCTCTAGAAGGATTGGGTCTTTGGCACTTATATGGGCCTGAAAAAGACTCAACTCACTGGGCCTGGTCCGCCTGGAAGCACCAATGAGATCAAGCAAAGACCAGATAACGGGCTAGAATGGGAAATCAAGTATAAAGCACCATATTCAAGCCCAAAGGCCAAACAAAAGGAGAATTTTGCAGCTCCATGTTTAAGGGCAAACATTCATCTATATATTTACCAGCAACATATAAGAAGTAGCAATATTAAACCAAGATGCTACAGTTACTGCAAACCTATAGAGATCTTTCCTGCCTATTGATCAGAATAAGGTCGAATACTTAACGATTTCGACATAACTTGATGTGAAGTGTTGCTGCAGATGTTTGTTAGGCAATTTAGCTTGCAAGTCATTTGAGACCACCACACTGCTGCATGGCTTCTTGGTTTCCAAAGGAAATGACCAAGATGAGTTTGCTGTCAATTTAATTTATTTTCTCTGCCAGCATTATTAGCAAGAGAAATGTGGAGTAATCCAATTATTGTCTATGGTATAAGAGAACCTCAAAGAAGAATATGTTTTCTTTCCCCATTGAGAAAATTTTAGTTCTTAGTCAAAGTTTGGCAGACCGTTCTGTCAAGTTTAGCTATGAACAACCTTTTACTGCTAATAGTAATTAACCAGTACTTCCAAACCATATACCTGCTAAGAAAATCCCAAGCTAGTACCACAAGTCATCCCCAAGAACACATCGAATCATTTCTTTTAACGAACCCTCAAAACTTGAATGGGGTGAGAGCAATGAAATTTCTTGTGAACCAAGGTAAAATGGAAATGAGGAGTTAAAGCTCCAACTTGAATCGTTCAGTCTAGGGTATGATCTTTGAACTTTTCTTGTTTTTTCTCAGAAAATTGTCTTCATGAAAGGCTCAATAAGATCCTACTTCAAACAAATACAGAAGTTTGATCAGCATTTTCATAACAAACATGAAGATCCCACTAGTGACATTTCTTAGAGGACTAATTTGACCAGCAATCTGTTTATGAAAAGATTTCAATGACCAAAACCACAAACAAGGACAAAAGGAAAGTTATGCTGCACTTGAGTGGAAAAGGAATTTAGATGGGGACTGGTTTGATCCTCTACCTGAGATGACAACAAGAAAAAATGAAAAACCATTATGCTGGTGGAGGGGGTCATCATTCATTCCTACTTTGAAATTTAGAAGAAGAAAAAAAATCAGACAGCAAATCAGTAAAAGATAAAAAGTAATCAAGGTAATTTGGGGTGCAGAATCTTACAGGTTTAAGACAATTATGTTGCTGTATGAGAATGTAGGACTATTGTTCAATTCTATATACAAATATGCTATGATTTGATCATAGAATATAACATATGATTAGTATAATGGACTGGTAGAGTCAGCTTAAGCCTTTTGTTAAAGAGCAAGCCAAACAAAGTTGGAAAAGAAAAGAGAAAAACAAAGGAAAAGTCAGCTTGAGGATTGGCAAGGTCTCAAAGCTGTGTCGTGCATTCCATGAAGTAGAGATGTTGATATTTTTCTTGTTCTTGAGCAGAGAATAAATTAAATCGGGTTAGCAATTATCACACTAAAGACTAGAATTAATTTGAACATGTTTGAAGCTAGCTCTATTGTTCCTTTTGTTTTGGTTGATACTTAGGCCATGTTTGTTTCATGGAATCAAAGTAGTGGGAAAGGAAAGTCATTACTTTCTTATGTTTGGAAACCTAAGGAAAATAAGGGGAAAAGAAATTGGTTCCCAGTTGTAAGGAAAATAGATAGGAAAGTTGTTCCCTCCACCCAACCCAATGAATCGCTTTCCCTCCTAATTTCTAGAAATTATTACACAATTTTTTTTATTAAATTGACCCCACTAAGTTAGTGTTTACCATTTTTAACCACATATTTTTTTTGCAAATTATAGGATTTTGTTTTCTTTTCTTGTGAGTACCAAACACTTGAAAGGAAAATAAATAGGAATTATAATTTCCCATGGTAATGGAAAATGCAAAGAATTTGGTTCATTTCCCTTCCTTTCCTTGAAACAAACATGGCACTACTAGTTTAGTTGACTGGTATGAGAAATCAACATCATCAGCATAATACTAAGAGCAAAATCACGCTTAGGGAATCTAGTTCAAGACTCAAGAGTTTAGTAAATAGTTTGAAATTTAGAAACCTCATTTTTGTTGTCGTTCAATATGCTTTATTTTTTTGTTTTAACGTATGATTTGAGGCAATTTGTCGAACATTTTATCTTAATTGCTTACGTCAAGAACCCTTCAACAAACAACATCACGCAGCTCAAACAATTGAGAACTGTCTTGATATCTAAATTTGGGGAAAGGGAAAGTGAGTGAAGTGAAGGAACTTTCTCTATTGTATTCTTCTGCAGAACACAGCTAGCTAGCTCAAACACAAACCCAAGTTTACAAGTCAAAACTTTCCCAGGCAAGCAAAGATTTATGGCAAAGAACCTAATTCCTTGTTCTTGTGCACCTAAAAAGAAAGGACTTGGGAACCTCTTAAAGGGCAATAGAGGGGTCCCTATAAGCTGAAGGAAGCGTGCCCCATCTGCACCAATGCCCTTAGCTTGCCTTGTGAAAGAACCCAATTCCCTCTGACGTTGCAGATCTTTTTAAAGACTCCCTCTCCCAAAAGCTAAAGCTTCTCTCTTTCTTTCTCTCATGTGTAACATAACCCAGAAGAGGCTCTTCTTTTTGGCCTTTTACTCTTTCCTCTAATTCTTTTTGGAAGTTTCTCTTTTACCATCCTAGTAGGTTTTTCATTTTCTTTTCTACCCCATATACTTGTTCTTCGTTCACTATCACGCTCTCTTCCCAAAAGGTCTAACAGCCTCTCATGGCCATGGATGGAAATGGAATAGAGTGTTGTAAAGACATAAAGCTCGTTTCTCACTTTGTCCGGTCAATGTGTTACCTTTGAAAACAAATGTTTTGCTTTCATGGAAATTTTAGACTTTAACATGAAAGATGAAGTTAAAGATCCACTCTAGCTACTTTAGTTCAGCCACTTTACCTACAATTTTTCAATGCAAGGGTCATATTTTGTGTTCATGCTTGTATTTGTGTAATGTTAACTTGATCCGATTAATAATTTGACCGTCTCACAGATATCATCTGTTTCATAAACTATACACGAGTTAATTGTTAATTAGGGTATTTTGAAGAACCTCTCACTTAATTTTGATTGGTCAATTTCGGAATAGACCCAAAATGTAGTGAACTCAGAGGTCTAGAATTCAAAGTTCCAATCCCCCCAACTTCTTGTCATGTCTGTGGAGAGTATATTCAGCGCACCAGGGTGCGTCGCACACCAGGGTGCGTCGCACACCAGTCTATCTCCGTCGTCCATTTAACGCGGACTTTTGACTTTTTCAAAATAGACGCGGAAATAGACGGGTGCATAATTTTCAATGTCTGTGTCTGTGTTACACTGTGGGACTGAGATGAAAATTGCCACCAATGTTATTCAGCTATGGAGCACTAACCCCATATCCCCCACTCCACATTCAAACCTCCTCTTTGAACCCTTCAAAGTCGTGAAGATGGGCAAAGAAGGGACGGCGCGTGAGGGGCCAAAGGAGAGAAAACCTCCATCAGCAACATCTAGGAAATTTGCCTAAACCCAACAGAGACCAAAAGTCTCTGAGAAAACAGAAATCTCACATCTGCATTCGTAAGCCTAGCTATGAGCCTCTGAACCAATTTAATCTCCCTTCTCACATGCCTACAGTACCAAAACCACACGTCATAATAATAGTGATCCCAGTCAAATAAAACCAAGAAAAACCAGAGGAAAAAGAAGCTCAGAAAAAGCAAAAACAAAAGCTCTGTTTCCTGACTCAGAGTCTCCCACACAAAACGAAGCATGAATTTTTTGTTTTTTTAAAGGATTTGTCTCTTTTTATTTATTATTTTCACTCATTTCTTCACGCTACCCCAATCAGTCTCTCTGGTATAAAAACCCCACAGAAACTCTTCACTATCCAAACACAAAGCTCCAATCTTTTTAGCCTTCTCTCTCTCTCTCTCTGTTTCTCTCTGTAACAATGGAGACTTTGTACTTTCTTAAGTTCTGGAAACCCAATCCTTCCACCATTGCAATCCCCAGTCCTCTGGTAGAAACAGACAATGAGTTTGAGGTGGAAGAGGAGGAAGAAGAAGACTCGTTCTTCGATTTGGAGATTAGTACAGAACCAAACACCAAAACCCATGAAGAAAGTTCCAAGCTTTACTCAAAAGAAGCCGAAACAGAACCAACCCTTATTGTTCCTTCTCCTTCTGATTCAATCTCCAAAAGGAAAGTCCTCCCAATTGAACCCATTTCCAAGCCTCAGTCCCCCATTGCTCTACTCAAATCAGCTCCCAAGTTTGGGGTTTCGATTTTCAAAAAACCCAAATCAGTTTCAGCTAAGAAAGCAGAGAAAAGTACTCTGTTTTCTGAGAAAACAGGGGAAACAGAGTCCAGCATTTTGGTGGAGACCCAGAAGCAGAAACAGCCAGAGGTCAAAAGGAATGAAGCAAGCCCTTCTAAGCTGACCAGAGAAAACAGTTCAAGGAAAATTGGAAGCAATATGCAGAACCAGAGCTCTGACTATTTGAAAACAGAGCGGTTTTCGAAAGATGTGATCAACAAGTACCTGAAGCTAATCAAGCCTCTGTACTTGAAAGTTTCCAAGAGGTACGGTGACAAGGTGAAAGTTTCCGGCGACTTGCCGATGGCATCGCCGGCGTCGTCGCCGGCAGTGTCTATGTGCTCGCCGAGGAAGGAGAAGCAGGGGAACATTCCTGCCGGGATCCGAGTTGTTTGTAAGCATCTTGGGAAGAGCAAGTCGGCCACGGCGGCGGTGGCTGTGGCGTCTCCGGTGAACCGGAGAGACGACTCGCTGTTACTTCAAGCAGATGGGATACAGAGCGCCATTCTTCATTGCAAGAGATCATTCAATTCTAGAGGTACTGAAAATTTCAGTTCTTTTTTTGGATTTTGAAGCTCTTTTATAATTTTTATAGGTACTTCTTGATACTAACTTGGGTTTCTAACTTTAATTTCAGATTCTTGTTGCCTATCAAGATCAACCAGTTGGACTAGTTCATCCATCAACTCATATTCTAGTGGTAAGAATCACTCTCCATGTTTACAAATTTTGAGCAAATGTGTGATTATGGCAAGAAAAAGTCTCTTAATTTTTTGATCTCATTTGCAGATTCTTCTATGTTATCAAGGTTTGCGATCGAATCCCATGAGAGATCTGCCAGAAGCTCCATAGAGGAAGAGCTTGCATGCTTCTGAATGTGATCAAGCTTTGTTTACTTGGAAAAACAGAGCTTGGTGACTCTGTTTCTTTTGTGCTCTGCTGTAAAAACAAAGAACATAAAAGGAATTTTGGGGTTTTAGGAATGAAGCATTGGGGATTGTGTTTTGAGATTTCTAGGGTTTAAGCAAAAAATGACCAGTGAAGACCATTAGGGTTCTTCACTTGTTGTCTGTAAAGTGACGGGTCTTTATGAAATCTTGAAGGAACTGTGATTCTAGTTTGTGTATCAATCAGAGTGTTGCTTTAATGTTACTTTTGAATGAATATATGAGAGAAGCAAATCTTTTCAAATCAATTGAGACAGAAATGTGACATTATTTTCTCTGCTTTCTAAGTTCGGAGATTATTGATTTTGACTCGTGAGGGTTATTCATCTTTAATTTTTCCAGGAGAACCATAGAAACCGAGGTCTAAAAAATCGATAATATCGGCGAAATATTACTGATATTTTCGTTTTTTAACGATCGCGATATATCTTTCACTTTCTATTTCATTCTCGACCAAAAATGCCGAAATATCGCGAAATATTTCATGATATTTTGGAAATTTCAGTGATTGCTGAAAGGAAATTCCAGAATATCACACAATGCAGAGTATAGTTCAAATCAGAAATGGGGGTGTTAAGAGAGAAAAGGGCACAACGATTACCAAATCAAAAAGAGTGAGGGTATGGCAGTAGGAGAGCAGCGAAGCTGCGTTAATCCATGCTTCTTGTAGAACCCAGTCTACCGGCGGAGGCGCGTGCGGCTTCGTTTGGCGCTAGCAAGGAAAAAGCCTCTTGCGTTTTGCTCCTTATTATTTGGTGAGTGGAGAGGTGGTAGCGGTGAGAGGAGGTGGTGTCTGGAGTTGTGGTTTCTTGTGGTGGCAGTGAGAAAAGACATGAGAGATGGAAGAAGAGAAGAGTAGGGAGAGAAGGGCCTGCGCGGCCAAAAGAGATGACATGAGAGAGATCGAGAGGGTTCTAGGCTTTTTAGCCTAAAAAACCTAAATTCATAAAATGTCAGTTTTGACCTTAAGTTAATTTATGACAACTCCGGCATAAAATTAGAGTTTCGCAGACCACAGTTTAATCGTATAAATTATGACCATAAGTTTAATTTAACAAGCTCTACAATGGTCTTGTGGTGGCAATGAGAAAAGACATGAGAGATGGAAAATGACCTTTAAAAATAGGAAAATGCTAGAGATCTCAAATAATTTTACAAAATATCAATACCAAATGATGTGGCATGTGCCATATCATCAAACTATTTCTAGCATATATATTCTTATTTTCTTTTTTTTTGTTTAAAATAAAAATATCGATAATTAAAATTATTATTGTATGACTAGAAAAAATTGTAGATGATAAACAACAACCAAAGGAAGAAAGAACACTAATCCAACTCTTTCAATTATGGAGACTTTACAAAAAGGCCATCAGCAAAAACTAGAACAACAAAATACAAAATCGTGTATGGCTTGGTTCATTAATTCATTGGTAATCAAATTATAATCTATTCTATAAGTCTTGTTCAAGTTCCATTTTCTATCTACCTTCAAAACATACGTCATGAGAAACTTACCTGAAAGAGAAGCATCTAGTGTGGGAGGAGGCAATGATGGACCATACACTTATGGCCAAAATCTGACAATGCCTTATTCAACTTATTCCATGCCTTACGGGGTGCAATCAACTGAATCAAGTGATACGTCATGGTCACAGTCTGATGTACAATCTTCCAATGATTATGGTTATGGTCAAGGTCAAGCGCTGCCCAATCCTTACAACTTCCAATACGGAAATCCACGGTCAATCCCTCTTGACCCTTATGGTTGGCATGTAAGTCAATATATGCAAAACTACAAAGGTGAGGTATCATTTAATGACTACTCTTCACAATATACTGAAGACTCTACACAAAGAAACGATGAAGATAGTGAAAATTATGTACCTCATAGGTCTTCTATGTGGCTCTAAACCACTCATGTAATTCCATGTTGTATCATATGTATATAAGACGTGATGACCTAGCCTCCCTTTGGGTATCCAGCCATAAAAAAAAATTAGATGTATAAACTTTACAGTAAAAATTTAAGAATTATCATTGGTTCAGCACTTCAGCACGTAGTTATTCACCTTAAATAACTAAAACTCACTATGATTAATGTTTATTCAAGATTTTTTTGTCAATTATAATAGATAATTGAGATAACAAACATCTCTCAAAGTTTCATTTAAAATTTCCATGTTTTTCTACTAATTTCCGTCAATTTTTTCATTTTTTTTTTCTGCAATCGATATATCCTCGAAATTTTCATCGAAATATCCATTTTTTGGACCGTCGAAATTTCCACGATCGTCGATATTTTAGTCATTGATAGAAACTGCACAACATTGAAACATAAATGAGTTTAATGACTTAATCTCATTGAAGATTGATTTCCATCCATTTGGGTATTTGATTCTGGACAGCAGAATTGATGCTTTAATAAAAAGTGCTTTTGAAATGCAAAAGAAGCATTTTGCATTTTCAATTTTTGCTGGATTTTTGGTTCCAAACTGAAAAAGCATTAAAATAATCAGATGCTCTCTTACCAACCCATTCCATCTTTGGTCGGCAGAGATTCAATTCAAATTTGACTGCTTGTTGCAGCTGTGAAAACTGCCATAAAGTCATTCAAATTTTCTGTTTCTCTGTTCTGGATTTGTTGTTGCACTGACCTGTAGCCATAAATTATCACATTTATACATGCAGCTCAGTTAAATTAAATTTATACCCCAACTGCCTGTAGGAGACCCCAGAAACTGGAGGTCATTCATTTCTTTGAGTCATGAATGAAAACAAACTAATACCTGCGTTTCTGGATAAAGGTTCGGTTGCTATACAAGTTTATATAACATATATTAAACGGTGAGTTATTAATTGTTTTGCAATTTAAAATATAATAAAATTAGACGACTCACAGCTTGATGTACGTTATACACATATATATAATAAAAAGGTCCCTGCAGACGATACAAAAATTAATACAAGAAGAAATAGCAGTAAAATTAGTACAAGAAGAAATAGCAGTATCATAGGTAAAGTGACCATGACTGTTTATGAGTACATTTTAGGGAGTACAGTAAGATTCACATTCACATATTCAAATTTTAAACCGGTTATTTGATAGCTTCTACAGTTTCTCTTAGATTAATGGAGTTGCTCATACTTTTGCTCGAACTTCGAATGTAACTATCCAATTTGTGGTTAGACTTTTGTCATTAGATTAGAGCCAATTTATACGATGACATATTAATACAACTTCATTTACATCGTACAACTTTCCCAATAATGTTACAAACAATGAACGATGAAACACAATGTTTATAATCACAGGGCTATATAATATCGGATTTAATCTATGGATTATTTCGTCACAAAATATAACAACAGTGGACTGCATAGGCATGCACTGCAGCAGCGCACTGCATTTTCAATACATGATTACATTATGACGACAAGAAATCCCAACAAACTGCAACCCCTATCACAGATTTCAGACACCATAGCAAGCTTCACGGTGAACCACATCACAGACCTGGAAAAGGACAAAGGAATATCACATTGCAGAGTGCAGACATTTGGAAATGGGGGGTTTAGTTCAACTTTGTAATGAACACCATCTCAATGCAAGGCACTGTTTGGACGAAATGCACACATAGGTTTTGATTTGATTGCTGCTTCAAATACAAGTGAAGTTTGGCCTGGCTATGAACCCCTATGAAATCTTAGAATGCTTCCAAGTCTCTAAGCCTAGTTTGGTAAAGCACAGTCCCTACTTTTCTCACATCATTGATCAGTCTTGGACCAAAAATGTTCTTGGTGAGTTGTGTTCAACTCACCAAACGTCTTCCACTATATTTTGCTTTGTGCCAAACTCACTAACATGCATGTACATGCTCGTAAGTCAAGAAATTAAGTCGATTGATTTAGGGTTTAGGATTTAGAGGGTGTAGTTTAAGTGTTTAGTATAGTATTGTCGCGATAATTACTTACATAAATTCAATTAGGATTCATAACAGTTCAATGAAAACTTGAAATAAACACGACTCAAACACTACACGATCGCTCTATAATCACTCGATCTCCCAATTTTCATGTCATTGACTCTTCAGATAGCTCAAGGGTGTTCATATTCTTTGAAAAAAGATACTAGGATGAATCCATTCGAATGACTCATGAACTTGCTCTTTGAAAATGTACAATACTTGCTCCAAAGTCCCCACATCAACATTGAGAAGAGTAATTGAGCCAAGATTGCTGTAATGCTGTTCATTGCACCAGTTCATCAAACAATAAGAAGACAAGGTCCAAAGCTTGCACATTGAAATGAATTTGAACTACGACGAATGGATTCATCCTAATAATGCCGGCAAACCTCTTGAAGTCAAGTCCACCGATGAGACGTCCACCTTCCTAGTCGATCTTGCCCTAACACGTTCCTCCTCCACATTGGTCTGACCAATTCTCACATCTCTGTATGTAAACACAACAATGCCATCTTCATACTCGAAGTGACCAAAGTTGGTGTTCTTCACCCCAAATTGAACGTCCATTTCCAAATTAAACGACGGATTCGAGGCGCTGCCGACTTCAAAACCAGTGATAGACGCCGTCCGGACCCGGAATTTAGGGCTCTTGATTTTCATCACGGTGAGTGCAAAGACTGTTATGACTACAACTTGGAAAACGGCAAAGATGGATACATAGAGAAGGCACCTCATGCGCTTCTTGTGACGCAGCTCCTCCGCGCTCGGCGGGGCAGATGCTGCGGCTTCCTGATCGCTCCGCATGTAGCTAGGGGCGGAGGGCATCAACGGATAGGGAGATGTTGCTGCTGCTTCCGTATTCTCTGCCATTTTTAACTTCTTTAACAAATTGAAGTACTGTGTGTTTTGGGTTTCTGGCTTTTCAACTTTCAAGTACTGTGATGAGTGATATGAGCAAGCAAGCTATAGTATATATAGATAGGATGGATGCCACTTATTTTGAAAAGTATATGAACAAGGCTAGGCCAGGTCCTTCTCTTCTGGGTACTTTTCTTCAATCTAAACGCGGGAGGTGGCTGTATGTGAGTTGAACATTGACTTGTGTTGTCGTACGGCAGATGGTGACATGCTTGTGGTAACGAAATAAGTTTGGAAATGTCTATCATTTACCTACCATAAGTATAACCAAAGAGCTAGAAAATTCTATTCGACAATTTTAGTGTGCTTCAAAGAAGCATCGAAATTAGCTAAGATTGATTAGCAGCTAAATTTGACGCAAGGGTTCATCTACGTAGATGGAAAAAACTTGATAGGTCGAGGGTTTGAAAAGATAAGCAGCAGCTTGATGATCTAGGTCGAGGGTTTGAAAAGATTAGCAGCTTGCTCATCACTAGGTAGCTCATGTACGTACGTGGTCTTGTTCAACAACAGATTTTCAATTTTGTACGGATAAGTCATATGTTAACCCCTTCAATGTGGAGGTGTTGGTCACATATATGCATCATACATCAAGAACATCTGGGTTGGGTAAGGGTACGCTTCTGCTTTATATATATGCTTCTTAATTTTCAAACTTGTTATTTAGTTCTTCAACATTTTGTTTTCATTTGCTCTCTAACTAAAAATCGAAGGCTTCACGTTCCGAATTTTGGTTTCCTCTTAATAATTAGAAACATTAGAAATAGTATTTTCATTGTAATCTTAGTTTGCGTTACGAGAAAAAGAAAGAGTTGATACACATCTCTTTCTCCTACTCAAGGCGTCAGAAGCTGGAAGAAGTCTAATACTTGAGTAAAGGTGGACAAAAATAGAATAAGAAACAGATGAACAAGTCCGCCGACATATTTTACATATTTGGACTTGGCCGGAGTCCCTTGGACTTGCTTGAATGTTTATGACTTTCCTTGTGGGTCAAGTTAACCAATATCACCAAAATCTAGTCCTACAATTCTATAAGAGATCGAAGCTTCAATATGTAAAACCAATTCCCTCTACCCCGTTTGAAATTGTCTGATATGGAGTGCTTAATTAAGCAGCTTTAATTAACCCTGATTAAGGATCGCTTAACACGTCTTAACATGTGGAAAGTCTATACATTTGAGTGATTTGACCACCTTAATTATCAAGTTATCGTATATTAATATAGATGTCGCCGGCCGGCAACAAAATTTGCATTATATATAGGGTACTCGTCTGAATTTCCCACCACACATCCCAAATCTAGCTAGCTCACTCAATCATTTCAACATTTTTGAAGAACAAACCAAGCAAAAATGGCAGAGAGGAATCAAGAAGCTTACCCTTTCGCACCATATGCTAATGGCCAAGCCATGGCTAGAAGCGATGCAGAATCTTCAAGAGCTCACTCCGATCATGAGCTACGAAAAAAGAAGCGCATCAAATGTCTAATCTACATCGCCGTCTTCGCTGTGTTCCAGATCATAGTCATAACCGTCTTCGCGCTCACCGTCATGAAAATCAAGAGCCCCAAGTTCCGTATCAAATCCATCACGGTCAGGACCTCACCACCTCAAACAGTGCTAACCCTTCGCTTTCTATGAGTTTCGTCGCTGAAGTTTCTGTCAAGAACCCTAATTTCGGGCGGTACAAGTATGATCAGACCTCCATTAGCTTCATTTACGAGGGCACTCAAGTTGGGGACGCTGTTGTTCCTAAGGCAACGGCTAGGACTAAAGCGACCAGGAAGGAGATCGTGTCCGGCGCTGTGAAAACCGTTAATTCGAACTTGGCCAGTGATATAAGTGCAGGGTCTGTGACGCTAAGCACGTACTCGAAGATAAACGGGAAGGTTTACTTGATGAACATGATCAAGAAGAAGAAGTCAGCTGAGATGAAATGCACCATGGTCGTTCATTTGTCAAGTAAACAAGTCCAGGATATCAAATGCAATTAGAATTTCATTTCCTTGTTAGTACTAGCTTGAGATTTATAAGTGGATATATGCATTAGATAGATCACTGAGACATCTTTGTGCTCATTTAATTATTTGTGTGGTTTATGAAATGAATTAAAGTAAATCGGCTTTGTTTTTGTGAACTCTGATATATATGGATTCTATATCATCTGAATACGATCTGTTCTAAGGAATTAATAGAGAAATCATGCATCCAGAGTCAATGGTAATATCTTTGGTACAATATATCTCACCAAGACGTCAGAGAAAAATTAAAGTAAAGCTTAATTTGTTTGCATGATTAAGTGATTAACCATTTTACAATTCAAAAGAAAGTCAATCAATGACTATGTAGAGCGATGCCATCTTTCACTAAATATATTCTTTGATTTTTCATATGTTTTTTGTTCTTGGTTGGCTTTTTATGTCATTCTCTTCTTGTTAGGGGAGTGACTTGTATGTCCCTCCCGCCCTCTATTTTTCTTTCTTTATCTTCATCTATATTTTGTTTTTATCATTCAATTCTCACACAGAATTGAATCAGTACATGAAGGAAAAACGTTTTATTTAGTTCATGTTTAAAAATATGTGAGCATGTTGTAATATTATGTATTTGGAATCTGGTTGTAAACTTGTTTTGCTAATACATATGTTTTAAAGTTCCAAAAAACAAAATGGCATATTGGCATATGAAATGATCGAGTCCAGTAATTGGTGGGACCCCTGGCCCGCTAGGCCCACGAACCTTAATCCCGCCTAGCGGCACCTCGTGTCCGCCTAGCCCGCAGGATTTATTTTTCCTTTAAATCCGGCCCGTTCAGTTAAAAACAAAAATTCCACCCAGAAATATACCAAGCATATCGATCTCTCTGCTTTCACAGCCCTGGCTGTTGATTCCGACTTCCACCACCCTCCACGGGCTCCACCATTCTCAAAAACCCAGAACAAAATCACTACTACTCTTGAGTTGCAAGACCTTTCTGAAGATGCTTGAGGGTGATGAGCAAGCAAGGTATATATATATATATAGAGATACCAATTAATGTCTTGCAAATACAGGAAGAGCTTTGCTTTACACATGCATATGAGATTCATGTGGATTGTTGTTGAAGCAGCATGCATGTAGTAGGGTCATGAAGAATGCTTGAACACCAAAATATATAGATTGCTTCCACTCTGGAGTAAACAGTTTCAAGAAGTTAAAAGGCCAACAAAGAGTTTGGCGTGTGAGCCCGGCCGGTCTCCACAATTCTGTTTTCTCTTTGATATATACTCGAGCTAGCTAGCTAGTAGCCCAGGAAATAACTCAGATGTATTTGGTTTCATAATGGCACTCCAAAACACTAATTCGATCTCTCTCTCTCTCTCTCTCAATCATAATTCGTTAATTTTCAATAGAAATTTGGATAGAAAACCTTATCCTCCCCTCAATTATCTTATTCTACTATACGCCATTTGAATATACATGTCGCTGTGATTGGAAATGTGATGCATTTTGTTCCCTACTTATGCTTTATCTTCAAGAATATGACTTTGGGTGCGACAATGTTCATAGACATCACTACCAAGTGGACCACTTGATATTAAACTTCACATGCAACCCTTCCCCAATATTAATCTTATTTAGTTTGATGTTTAATCAAACACTAGATTAATTAACTGTTAATCCTAAGCTCAAACATTTTTTAATTTTGTTATTCCAATTTATAATGCATGCTTATCCAACCATCTCACTGTAAAAATAGTTTTGATCATCTGATTTCACACATATTAATTGTTAACTAATTAACTCAAGTTTAAAATTCTTTTGTCAAAATAATTGCAGAGAAATTAAGTTAATTATCCAAGATGATTATGATGTGGTTGCAAGGTGCTAATCTTGTAAATCAAAACTACACAGCCTTTAACATACACAATTACAGACAATTGGGCAAGAACACTAAAACAAAAAACAAATGAATTCATATTCAATAACAACACCCAAACTTCAAATCCAGAAAAGTGAAAAGAAAAAGAATTACAAAAGAAAAAATAATGAGGGATCAATTTGAGATCTATCACTTATTGCAACTCAAAACATGTACCGCTTTGGCCTTAGTATCCACATGAATGGTGCAGTTCAACTCGGAAGACTTCTTCTTCTTGATAATGTTCAGAAGATGAACCTTACCGTCCAACTTAGCATACGCCGTCAATGTCACATTCCCGGAGCTTATGTCGCTCGCCGTGATCTTGTCCGAGTTCAACGACACCGTCACATTGATCTTCTTGGTCTTCTTCGCCTTGGCTTTGTCCTTGGATATGGTGCCCTCTCCTATATTAGTCCCTTTGTAGCTAAAAGTCGCCTTGGCGCTCTCGAACTTGTAGTGCCCGAAGTTCTTGTTCTTGACTGTGACAAGCGCGTCGATACTGGCTTTTAAGGAGGAGTTGCTTGCGGTGAGAGTGGTGACGCCGACGGATTCTAGACGGACTTTTGGGGTCTTGACGCGCATGACTATCACCACGAAGAGGACGATGATAATCGTCTGCGCTATGACTCCGAAAGCTATGCATGCCAGGCACCTGGTTCTCTTCCGGCGACTTTCTTCGTCCCTCATGGTTTTGGTTCTTGAGAAAGAGGAGGAATTGAGGAAGAAGAGAGGCTTTGGTCTAGTGCTTCAGTTTGAGAATGAGGGATGTTGTGGTACTATGCAGGAAAGGATTTGTGGTTTATATATAGCCAATTTGTGGTTTTGATATAATTTTGGGGGTGGTGGCCCTAAGTATTATTGTGCGCTAGCAAGTTGTTTTTGCCTTTCCAGCCGAGTTGCCTTAACGTGTAGTTTAAGATGTTTTAGCCGTTAGGATTTGGAATCAGCTTTAGTCCTTTAGAGTTTGTATCCCATTACACAAATGGAAGCTAGCTTTTATGTTTTGAAACTGAGCACAGAATCAGTAAAGCTGTGAATAATCGGATTAGTTGACTCAAGAAAAGCTAGAGCTGTTTTGGGGGAGACAGGTTAATTAGGGTCCAAAATATATAGCAATTTCTTTTCTTTCCAAGGTTGTTAAGTATAAATAGGTTCACTACTGCATATAAGCATGTTTAATTTGTTGATTTATCTTTGCATTCTTCATTTATATGGTAATATATGGCTTCATTTCTATGTTTAACCCTTACGGAGTTGGGGACTTGGGGGGGGGGGGGGGGGGGGGGGGGGGGTTAATTAGATGGATTAACTAATAGCATGCAAATTTAGGACATACCTAACCTTATTCCTATATGCCAATTCAGTCAAATGCCAGAGTGTGTTAAGGTATCTGTGATTAAATAAGTGAAGAGCCAGCTGAGGCTTGAAGGGTGGAGTTTAATGATAAATTGCATTTCATGAATCATGAGTTGGGAATTTTATGTCACACATGAAAATAGAATATTTCACGTACAAGGCATGATGTGTAGGAGGGCAAAGAAAATACTAGAATGGAATTGAGAAGCACAAGTTTGAAATATTCGCAAATTTGAGGGGAAGACAATAAGCTTGATTCCCGTGATAGTGGTGATCATCTAAGCAGAGAATCAGAGATAGAAATCCTGCAATTCTTAGAAGGAATTGGGTGGCTCAAGAAATTTGAGTAAGACTTATTCATGAAGATCAGAAATGATAGATTTTGAAATGAGCTAGCTAGAGATCGATAATTCACTTAAGAAGTTAACAAATTTATATCTGTATTAATTAGTGTTTGATATAGACTATCTAAGCAGTTACAACCAGGAAAGTCTTGCTGGGATAAACTACTAAATCCATTATGCTGTCTTTTTGTGCCAAATTCAAAATCACCAGCATTTTTTGGGTTTATCTCTAATTTTCTCTAATTCTTAATGGAAAAAAACTGATGTAGTTGAGAAACACCTGGCCATCTTAGCGAACGAGATCCTTAAACAACTGTTATCAGCATATATAATCATATGTGCAAGACCTAGTTGTTCGATCTTTTCATTCATCAATATTTATACATGTTGTGTCTCTTTCATTATAAACTTTGGGTGACTGGTCTTCTACGGCGGCTGATAAAATAGTCCCTACCATGAATGTAATATTCGAGACTTCATGATTTGAATCAAGTATCAAAGGAACATAGGGAGTATAATCTTATATGAAATTGAATTAGATCCAAGACATGCGTATGCATGTTTGATTAATATTTACAAGAGAATCAAAACGTGTTAGTTGCTGATTTTCTAATACTTGTATTTGATATTTTTGAACAAAAGATGAATGGATCTTCATATATATATAGATGAATGCGTTTGTTGCGTCCTAACTCTTGTTTCGATTTTGTTTTTGGAGTCCATTGACCAAGCAAGAGATTGTTTTGGCTGGACATGCCTATGTGCTTTTGGCTTTTAGAGAAGATGTGATTAGGCAACTAAATTGATCGATCCTTGGTAGTCTTCCTTAATTAATCATTCATCAAAACAAAAATTATGCATGCCAGAAATGTTTCAACAGGTACTGTCTGTATTTGGGAAAGGTCCAAATGTCCAGGTACATTCACTCAAATAAAGGGAAAAAATAGAAGCTGCTGCGTGTGTCATGCATGGGGGACTGTGGGGGAGCTTCATCTTGGGGAGATTAGATTAGGGTTAGTACTGGCACAACTTAGATAACATATACAGGTGTGGTTCACATTACAAAGTTCATTTTGGTTTCACATATTCTGCATAAGGAAACCCTAATGTTCTTATTATAGTACTGTAGATTAACATAGGGAACTAGGGATTCTTATTATACTGATAATCAAAGTACTTGCAGATAGGTAGTTTTTATTACATATTTTCACGGAAGATGTATCTAGATGTTATTCATGCTCGATCCTCGATTGAGTATAACTAATCTTAGTTTTCCTTCCACAACTGAGCCAACTCGGCCAAGGAAGCAATAGAAGACCCACCTTCTTCCTTGGCCTTCACGCCACCATTTCTGAACTCCAAAACCTTCCCTCTTATTTCCTCCCCTCTCTCCGAGTCCATCAACTCCTTCACTTTCTTCTCCAACTCTTCCGTACTCACGAACCCTGTTTCATTCTCTTACACCCCCACAGCCACCTTCATCTCCTCCACCAGAAAAATTCTGCTCAGTTTCTGCTCCGCGTACAAAGGCCACGCCACCATAGGCACCCCATTACACACTGCCTCCAAAACCGAGTTCCATCCGCAGTGAGTCACAAACCCTCCCACGGAGTCATGACTCAGTACCTCCACCTGCGGCGCCCACTTCCTCACCACCAGTCCCCTCTCCTTTGTTCTCTCCAGAAAACCCTTTGGTAATATATCCTCCAAACTAGGGTCCTCTACTCCCAACTCTTCTATAGGTGGATTACGTACCACCCACAAGAACCTCTGCCCACTTTTCTCTAACCCTAAAGCCATTGCCTCCAATTGTTTGATACTAAAAACTCCCATGCTTCCGAAACATAGAAACACAACGCTGTCTTTAGGCTGGTTGTTTAGCCACTTCAAGCTTTCATGCTCGTCATTATCTCCACTCCTCCCGGAGATCAACGGTCCGACGGTGAAGATCGGAGGTGTGGGCTGGTTAGGCAAGCACAGTCCAGCCCTCAACGCCTTGAGAGCTCTCTCTTCAAGTAAATCAAACGTGTTGAGAATGATCCCATCCGAGATTGCCATGTGAGTTGACATTGACAGGAAGCTCTTGTAGAAATTAGTAGAGCGGTCGAACAAGAGTTTAGGCAGTGTTGTGACAGGAAGGGGAGGCATGCCGGGAATGGAAATGGGGGTGTCGCCGTAGTCCGAAAGACTGTTGACTGTGCGATGGAAGGTAGGGATGTTGATTAGGACGGCGAGGCTTCTTCCGGCTGAGGTGTAGAAGAAGAATGTAGGGATGTTTAGGTCTTTCGCAACGTCGAATAATGCGTCGCAAAACATGTCGAGAATAAGGGCTTTAGTGTTTGAAGTTAGGGTTTGGAGGATGTTGGGGATTTGGAGCCGTGCATATTCGAAAGGGAGGTTTTGCTTGTCGACGTTTTCGGGGAGAGAAATGATTGGGAGGTGGTGGAAGTTGATGGCGGGGTTGGTGGCAGAGACGGCTTTGATGTAGTTTGTTAACTGATCGTTGGAGCTGGCGACGAGCTTGGCTGTGGCGGCGATGGTGGTCGGGGCGGTAGAGGCGAGGATTGTGATGGAGAAAGAAGGGTGGTGAGTGAGTAAGAGCTTGCCAAGCTCTACCATGGAAATCAGGTGACCTAGTCCTGGATATGGATACAAAACAATAGCATCACTACCTCCACCCATTTTTAGACCGACTATTTGTGTGAAACTGGATTTCTATGATGGATATTTCATGTTCATCTCCATTGATATATATAGGACCGATATATATCAATGGAGATGAACATGAAATATCCATCATAGAAATATCAATGTCCTATGAATAGAAACTCAAGACGGGAGTTGTCGGACAACTGGCAGGGTTCAAAGCAACAAGAAAACGTTGAAATTAAGTACGTCTGTAATTGTATATAATATGATGAGCTACCAAGTTATACGAACGTATGACTCAAACATTAAAAGTTTCAAACTTGTTTATAGTGTTCCGGAGTATTAAAATTCCAGAACTCCAAGATATTAGATTAGCTTAATGGATAGACCTCACAACAACAAAATAGAGCAAAGGCCACACATTTGTGTGGCCTTTAGAGATGTTGTAATCCACACTTGTGTGACAATTTTCCCCTCATCTCCACTAATACTCAAACTTGCCACACATAAAGAAGAATGCAACACCTCTAAAGGTCATATTCCTTGTGTTGCTGTTGCTCCATATTGTTGTTGTGCCTCATTACGAACAATACATTTTGCCCTCCTAACGGTTGCTAGGAGTGTATCCTAGAGTAGTTGTTGCAAATTTCCCTTTTAAGCGATTTACCCTTGCTGCATTCCAATAAGATGCCAAGAATTTCAAGTAGTGCTCTTTAGCACTAAGAGGAGTAGGAGCTGTGATTCTTACATTTTAAATAGCAGTTTTCTAAATTGGAAGATGCACACCTTATACTGAAAGCTTAAGAGGGTTTTATAGTCGTTTGGCGTTCCTTTTCATCTATATAGAATCACTAAGAAGGCAGATTCATCTACCTACGGACCTTTCACGACCCACGTCTGCCTTTTTATGGGTAAGGAATAGGGTAACCTATCCTACTCGGGCGGTAACCACCATTCATAGTTGAGCAAGAGCACTTGCCATTGGACTGCAATAGCAGGACCAAGAAATAATGGGGGTACGAATGAAAGTAAATGTTTCCAAAGATTACTGTGTTTCAGTGTCTATGGTTTCAATTCCTCGGCTTTTAAAAGGATATGACAACAGCCTTTCGACAAACATAACATCCTAGTAAAACTGATAGACAAATTATCTTTAGGTCTCTATAGCAGACTAAGTACCAACTTCCAAGCCTGGTCAATTCCAATGATATAAACACAATATGCTTCTAGATTACACCGAAACTATTTATCATAAACATACAGCAAATCACATGATCACACAAAACAGCTAAAGTCCACATCATTGAAAATAGTAAAGCATTCCTATTTGTAGAATATATATAATGAAGTTGCAGACTGCATAAGTAATTCCAGTAACCTCCATCTCAACCAAAATGACCAGCTGCTACAGGCCAGGGTAAGGCGAATGGTGCAAAACAGCCTGAACAGTCAGTTTCATGGCCAAGATGAAGCATTTGCCCATACCATGGGCTCTTAGGGAATGCTCCTTACATACTGGTAAAGAGTTGTATCAAATAGCTTACACCTGCAACCACTATTAGGATTTAATAAGTTTATATTATGAAACCTTACATAGGATATAACAGACAGATATACGGTTAATCCTGTACCGAAATTACATAAAAACAAATACATACACAAAAATGGGAAAGGATAGCAGAAAATGTCCAAATGGTTTCTGTTGCAGAGGAAATAGTTAGTTTCAGTAATATGAAAACATAGTTAGGCAACAACAACTATTGAGGGGCCTAAACCACCAGAAAACTAATAAAAAGACCCACATCAAAATAGATTTGCAGTCCTATAGAAATTGAAACACTATGGTCACCTCCCATTTGGGCTGCTTAAAGTAGAAACTTCTATAGTCTCAGTAAGTAAGCAGTACAGTTTAACCTCACAGACCTGGTTGGATAAACTCGACTCAGCCTTGGTGCCATGATTCTACGAGTTTAGTTAATGCAACCCGATATGTCCCGCCTTCACTCAGAGCAGCCTTTGCTTCACTCTTAAGAGCCTTGGCCCTCATCCTGATTGACTCTCCTTCCTCTGAGTCCATCAACTCTCTAAAATGCTTCTCTACCTCTACTGCCTTTACGAACCCGTCCAGTGACTCGTTCATTAGTAAAGCAATCTTTATTTCCTCCACCAAAACAACCCTATTAAATCTCTGCTCTACATAGAGTGGCCAAGACACCATTGGCACCCCAACACACACCGCCTCCAACACTGAGTTCCATCCACAGTGACTCACAAACCCACCTACCGAATCATGATTAAGCATGGCCACTTGTGGTGCCCATGACTTCACTACAAGACCCCTATCCTTTGTCCTAACCAAGAAACCATCCGGAAGCAAAGAATCCAAATCTGGGTCAGGTAGGGCCGTAATAGCCACACTTTGATTATGAGAAGGTGAGTTACGGACCACCCATAAGAACCTTTAGGGACCACTTAGACCAGCTAAGGGGCTGCCTAGACACGTGTAAGACTGTTAAGGGGCGGCTGAGACACACTTAGAGCCGTAAAAGGGCCCGTCTTGACTCGCCGAGGGTCGCCAAGGGGATGTTTTAACTTGTCAAGGAACTGTCGTAACCCTTCTAGACCCGCGTAGAGACCACCTAGACCCGCATAGGGGCCGCCTAGACCCTCTAAGGGCTGCCGAGACAAACTTAGAACCGCCAAAGGGGCACCTTGACTCGCCGTGGGCTGCTTTAACCTGCCAATGGACCGTCTTAACCCTCCTAGACCCTCGTAAGGACCACCTAGACTCGTTTAGCAGCTGCCTAGACCAGCTAAGGGTTGCCAAGACAAACTTAGAGCCTCTAAGGGGGTGCCTTGACCTGCCGAGGGCAGCCAATGGGACGCTTTGATCTGCTAAGGGCAATGTCAACCCTCCTAGACCCGCGTAGGGACCACCAAGACCCGTATAGAGGCCCTCTAAAGCCGCGAAGGGCTGCTTTGACCAGCCAAGGGACCGCATTCACCCTCCCAAACCTATATAGGGACCATCTAAACCGATAAGAGGCCACCTAGAGCCGTCAATGGGCTATCGAGACAAACTCAGAGCCGCCAAATGGGCGTCTTGACCCGCCATGGGCCACTTTGATTTGCTAAGGGCCGCCTTTACCCTCCTAGACCCGCGTAGGGACAACCTAGACCCGCTTAGGGGCCGCCTAGACCTGACAATGGGCTTTCGAGACATAACTTGGGCCGCCAAGGGGCTGCCGAGGCAAACTTAGAGCCGCCAAGGGGGCGCCTTGACCCGCCATTGGCCGCTTTGACCTGCCAAGACCGCCTTAACCCTTCTAGATTAGCGTAAGGACCACCTAAACCCGCTTAGGGGAAGCCTAGACTAGCCAATGGGGTTCTGAGACACGTCTAAGGCCGCTAAGAAGTTGCCAAGATAAACTTAGAACCACTAAATGGGCGCCTTGCCCCGCCATGGGCCGCTTTGACCTGCTAAGGGCCGCCTTAACCCTCCTAGATCCGCATAGGGGCCGCCTAGAGCCGCCAAGGGGCTAGCGAGACACGTCTAGGGTCATCAAGGGGTTACTGAGACAAACTTAGAGCTGCCATGGGGGCACCTTGACCCGTCGTGGGTCGCTTTGACTTGACAAGGGCCGTCTTTATCCTTGTAGACCCGCGTAGGGACCACCTAAACTCACTTAGGGGCAGCCTAGAGTAGCCATGGGGCTGTCAAGACAAGTCTAGGGCCGCTAAGGGGTTGCCAAGACAAATTTAGAGCCGCCAATGAGGCGCCTTGACCCGCCGTGGTCCGCTTTGACTTGCCAAGGGCCGTCTTTACCATCCTAGACCAGTGTAAGGCCACCTAAACCCGCTTAGGGGCCATGTAGACCTGAAAATGGGTTTTCAAGACATGTGTAGGACCGTCCAGGGGCTGCCGAGACAAACCTAGAGCTGCCAACGGGGTGTCTTGGCCCGCCGTGGGTCACTTTGACCTATTAAGAGCAACCTTAACCTTCCTACACTACCAAAATAGGCACTTTAGCCGACGAAAAATTTTCGTCGGCCTGTTAAAAAAATTCGTCGGCTAAGACCTTAGCCGACGAGCCTTCGTCGGCTATAGTGTCGTCGGGAAAAGGTCGTCTATAATGACTTTAGCCGACGAAATTTTTTTTTTCGTCGGCTATAGTCCCATTTTAGCCGACGAGATATTTTTCGTCGGCTATAGTCACAGACTTTAGCCGACGAAATATTCGTCGGCTAAAGTGCGTAATAAATAATTAAAAATAACTATAGCCGACGAAATATAAAATATTTCGTCGGCTAAACCTTATAAAAAAATTAAAAAATAACTATAGCCGACGAAATATTAGGTTATTCGTCGGCTAAACCTTATTAAAAAATTAAAAAATAACTATAGCCGACGAAATATTAGGTTATTCGTCGGCTAAACCTTATAAAAAAATTTAAAAATAACTATAGCCGACGAAATATTAGGTTATTTCGTCGGCTAAACCTTATTAAAAAAATTTAAAAATACTATAGCCGACGAATATTGTGTTTGAATATCGTCGGCTAAAGTTTCTGGGTTTTGAAAAAAAAAACTGCAGAAACATTTTTTGGCGGAGGTTGGTCATGTGAGCCACCCAAATGCAAATGGCGGAGGTTGGTCATGTGAGCCACCGAAACCGGCAACACGCCGGTGAGGTTGTTGTTGTAGAGGTCGAGAACACGGAGGTTAGTGAGGTTGGAGAGCTCCGGCGGGAACGTGCGGTTGAAGACGTTGTTGGAGAGGTTGAGGAGGCGGAGAGGAGGGCGCGGTAGGTGGCCATTGGGCGCGTGGGGGTGGAGAGTAGACGGTGTGGTGAGGAGAGAGAGTGGCGGAGGTGGAGGAGGAGAAGGAGGTGGATGAGGAGGAAGAGGAGGAGGGGACACAATATGTCTAGTGTTGGGTTTATTTGTGGTGGTTGTGTGGAGGAGGAGGAGGAGGAGGAGGAGGAAGAGGAAGAGGAGGAGGGGCTGCAATATGTCTAGTGTTGGGTTTATTTGCGGCTATATAAAGAACTTTAGCCGACGAAATTCTTTATTTTCGTCGGCTAAACTCTTTGGTTGATCGCCAAAAAATTTTGGTTGAAAATTTTGAAAATTTTTCGACTTTAGCCGACGAATTTTCATAATTTCGTCGGCTAAAGTCCTTTGAAAATTTTGGTTGCCCGCCAAAAAAATTTGCTTGAAAATTTCGAAAAATTTTCGACTTTAGCCGACGAATACGTTAGGGTATTCGTCGGCTATAGTGTGTAATTAAAAAATTAAAAAATAACTATAGCCGACGAAATATTAGGTTATTCGTCGGCAAAAACAATCTTAGCCGACGACTTTTCATATATTTTCGTCGGCTAAAGTCTATAAATTCACGAAAACACTTATATCTCCCCCTATATTACGTAGTTTGGTCAAATCTTCCACACGAAAAACTCTCACGTAGATGAGACGCAACCACCTATATAAAAATTTTGAAACATTTACCTTCCGACGATAGGGCTCCCCATAAGAAATAATAACGGTAAATAGGGTTGACCGCTACTATCGGCTCCGAGACTTTACCCGATTTACGTGATTTTTGAACCATAGCCGTATTTCACCATTCTGAACACATCTTATTTCACGAGATTTTTAATAATTTTGCTTCCTATGTAGAGTTGGTTCACAAAGTTGTATAACCGACTAAACAAGTTATACAACATTAGTAGACACGTTGTGATTCCGATGACTAAAATTCACAAACCAAAATTCGACCGTCAGATATGATCATTATGAAGAAATACGTCTATGGTAAAAAATTCAACTGGATCCGACAACGTTAAGGGCTCAATCGAAACGGTCAACCATAATCCATCGTCACTTATCACACGAAAACGCTCAGGTCAGTCCGCTATATTACGTATTTTGGTCAAACCTTCCACATAAAAAACTCTTACGTAGATGAGACGCAACTGCCCATATAAAAATTTTGAGACATTTACCTTCCGACGATAGGGCTCCCCATAAACCCGAATAACGGTAAATAGTAGACACGTTGTGATTCCGATGACTAAAATTCACAAACCAAAATTCAACCGTCAGATATGATCATTATGACGAAATATGTCTATGGTAAAAAATTCAACTGGATCCGACAACGTTAAGGGCTCGATCGAAACGGTCAACTATAATCGAAAATAAGAAAACTGCATTTTGAAGCCCTAAACAGACTCGGATGGCCAAAAAATCCTATAGGTCATAGCATAGCAATGAGTTTGACTCGTAGGGCCGTTACGCTTCCGGAAAGGTATCACAATAGTCAATCGGACACCAAAAACCAAATCTGCAGCATAGTGAATAATAAGGGTAAGTCAACTATCGGCACCGAGACTTTACCGGAATACCGTCATTTTTCAATTGTAGACGTATTTCACCATTCTGGTCATATTTTATTTCACGACTTTTTTGCATTTAAAGGTTCTACATATAATTTTTTTTCCAGATGAGTTGTTGTCCAAATCTGTAAATATAAAACACTTTAGCCGACGAAATTATATTTTTCGTCGGCTAAACTTTTAAAAATTTCGTCGGCTAAACTCTTAAAATTTCGTCGGCTAAACTTTTGAAAATTTCGTCGGCTAAACTTTTGAAAATTTCGTCGGCTAAAGTTCACAGACTATAGCCGACGAAAAAAATTATTCAGTCGACGAAATATTAATTTCGTCGGCTAAAGTGGACTTTAGCCGACAAAATTTTTTAATTAGCCGACGAAGGACAATTTCGTCGGCTAAATCCCACTTTAGCCGACGAAAAAAAAATTCGTCGGCCTGGTTTTTTTTTCTTCGTCGGCTAAAGCCTTTTTTCTGGTAGTGCTAGACCCATGTGGGGACCACCTAGACCTGCTTAGGGGCAGCCTAAACCTACCAAGGAGCTTCCGAGACATGTCTAGGGCAGTCAAGAAGTTGCCGAGACAAACTTAGAGCCGTCAAAGGGGCGCCTTGACCCGCTGTGGGCCGCTTTGACTTGTCAATGGCCGCCTTAACCCTCCTAGACCTGCTTAGGGACTATTTAAACCTACTTAGGGGCTACCGAGACACGTTTAGGGCCGCCAAGGGGCTGCCGAGATAAACTTAGGGCCGCCTTGACTCGCCAAAGGGCCACTTTGACCTGGCATAAGACCACCTTCACCCTCGTAGACCCATGTAGGGACCACCTACACCTGCTTAGAGGCTGCCTAGAGCCGTCATGGGGTTGTCGAGACAGGTCTAAGGCCGCCAATGGGTTGTCGAGACACGTCTAGGGCTGTCGGGACAGGTTTAGGGCCGCCAAGGGGTTGCCGATACAAACTTAGAGCCGCCAAGGGAGCGCCTTGACCCTCCGTAGGCCTCTTTGACATGCTAAAGCCCACCTTTACCCTCCTAGACCCGCGTAAGGACCACTTAGACCCGCTTAGGGGCGCCTAGACTAGACAAGGGGCATCCGAGACACGTCTAGGGCCGTCAAGGGGTTGCCGAGACAAACTTAGAGCCGCTAATAGAGCACCTTGACCTGCCGTGGGACACTTTGACTTGCTATGGGCTGCCTTAACCCTCCTAGACCTGCATAGGGGCCGCTAAGTGTCACCAAGGGGCTAGCGAGACACATCTAGAGCCGTCAAGGGGTTGCCAAGATAAACTTAGAGCTGCCATGGGGACCCCTTGACCCGCCTTGGGCCACTTTGACCTGTAAAAGGCCGCTTTGACCCTCCTAGACCCACGTAGGGCAGGAGGGGCTGCTTTCACCCGTCTAAGGCCGCCTTGACCTGCTCAGAGGATGCCTTGACCTTCCTAGACCCACCTTGACCTGTCTAGGGCCACCAAGGGGCCGCCTTGACACGTCTAGGGCCGCCAAGGGGACGTCATGACCCGCCGAGGTGCTGCCTTTTCACGCCTAGGGTTGTTTTGACCTCTCTAGGGCCAACCATGACCTGCCTATGGCTGCCAAGGGGCTGCCTAGGGCCGCCATGACCTGCCTATGGCCGCCAAGGTGCTGCCTAGGTCCGCATTTACCCGCCTTGATCCGTCTTTGGCCGCTTTCACCCGTCTTAGGCCACCTCGACCCGCCTTGGACCGCCTTGACCCGCATTGGACCGCCTTGACCTGTCTTGAACCGCTTGACCCTCCTAGACCTGACAAAGGGCTGCCTAGGGCCATCATGGGGCCGCCTTGACCCTCCTTAGGCCACCTTGGCCCGCCTTAATCTGCTTTGGCCAACCTTTACCTGCCTTGAATCGCCTTGGGCCACCTTGACCCTCTTAAACCTACCTAGGGCTGCCTTGACCCACCTAGACTTTCCTAGGGCCATGAAGAAGCCGCCATCTATCACCCGTCTTAGGCCACCTAGACCCGCCTTGGACCGCCTTGACCCGCATTGGACCGCCTTGACCTGTCTTGAACCGCTTGACCCTCCTAGACCTGACAAAGGGCTGCCTAGGGCCATCATGGGGCCGCCTTGACCCTCCTTAGGCCACCTTGGCCCGCCTTAATCTGCTTTGGCCAACCTTTACCTGCCTTGAATCACCTTGGGCCGCCTTGACCCTCTTAAACCTACCTAGGGCTGCCTTGACCCACCTAGACTTTCCTAGGGCCATGAAGAAGCCGCCATGACTCGCCAAGGAGTCTCTATGACCTTTCTAGGGCCGCCATGACTCGTCTTGGCTTGTCTTGGGCCGCCTTGACCCATCTTGGCCGGCCTTAACCCGCTTTGGGTCGCCTTAACCCTCCTCGGCTCTTCTAGGCCTATTTAGGGCAGCCAAGGGGGTGCCATGACCCACCTAGGGCCTCTAAGGGGATGTCTTGACCCGCTAAGTGGCTGCCTTTAGACGCCTAGGGCTGTTTTGACCTCCCTGGAGCCCGCCTTGAACGCCTTAGGCTGCCCTGACCCTCCTAAACCCTCCTAGGGCCACATGGACCCTCCTAGACCCACCAAGGGGTTGCCTAGGGCCGCCATGGGGCCGCCATGGCCACCCTTGACCGGCCTTGGACTGCCTTGGGCCGCCTTGGCCCCCTTGACCTGTTTTTAACTGCCTTGACCTTCCTAGACCCGCCTAGGACCGCCTTGACCCTCCTAGACCCGCTAAGGGGCCGCTTAGGGCCGCCTTGACCCTTGGCCCGCTTTTGGCCACCTTGACTAGCCTTGAACCGGCTTGGGCTGCCTTGACCCGCCTTGAACCGCCTTAGGCCGCCTTCACCCTTCTAAACCGGCCTAGGGTCGCCTTAACCCTCCTAGACTCGTCTAGGGCCACCAAGAAGCCGCTATGACTCGCCAAGAGGTCGCCATGACCTTGCTGGGCCTGTCTAGGGCCGCCTTTACCTGCCTAGGGCTGCCTTGACCCGCTAAGGGTCGCCTTGACCATCTTTGGGCCACCTTGACCCGCGTTCACCCGTCTAAGGCAGCCAAAGGGCCGCCTTGACCCGCTAAAGGGCTGACTTAACCCTCATTGACCCGCCTACGGCCTCCAAGGGGCCGCCATGACTCGCCAAGGGGTCGCCATGACTCGCCAAGGGGTCGTCTTGACCCTCCTTGACCCGCCTAGCGCCGTTAAGGGGCCTCCTTAACCCGCCTAGGGACGCTAAGGATCTCCATGACCCGTCTAGGGACACCTCGTCGAGCCTAGTGCCACCAAAGGCCGCCTTGACCCGTTTATGCTTTTAGTGCCGCCTATGGCCCTAAGGGGCCTCCTTGACCCGTCGAGGGCTGCCAATGGCCTCCTTAACTTGCCTATGGCCGCCAAGGGGCTGTCTTTACCTATGGACACTTTGACCTTCCTAAGGCTCTCCGAGACCCAACTAGGGCTGCCTTGACCGCCAAGGGGTTGCCAAGACTGTTTAGGGCCATCAAGGGGCCGCCTTGACCCGCCTAGGGCCTCCAAGAGGCTGCCTTTACACGCCTTGACCCTCTAGGCCCGCCTACGACCACCTTAACCCGTCTAGGGCTGCTAAGAGGCCGTCTTGACCTGCCTAGGGCCGCCTTGACACGCCTTGTAATACCCTAGATTTTCATATCAATTTTCTTGTATTATTTTCGAAATTAATGAAGGATTATTTTGTGGGAGTTCTCATTCGTGTGTACAAAGTTGAAATTTCGGGAATCAATTTTATTAAGGTGCTTGGACTTTTAAGAGGCCAAAAGTTGGCTTTCTTATCCCTAAGTTATTTTTGATAACTTTCTTCATGGAAGTTGTAGTGTTTGGCGATACGAGTTCGTAGACACGCGACACGTGTAAAATGGATGTCGTATGAAAAAATTACAGTCAGTGGAAGTTAGTTTCTGATTTTAGAAGGTATATAAATATAAAGTGGTGGGTTTTATTTTTGGAAACCCTAGAAATGGTAGACCAACTTTCTCTCTCCTCTCTCCCGACCGTCGGCGCACCTCAACCTTCGCTGGCATAGAACTCAGCCGTCCAGCAACCAAACTGGACGCCGCCAGCCCCGTTCGGTTCGCACGGGTCTTCTCTCCATTCCTGGAGCAGTGCCGCTCGTCGTTGCGTCGCCTAGACGCCTCCACGAGGCGGAGGAGCTGCTACGGTTTCGCACCAGTTTCTTCATTTTTCGGCCACCAATCGAGACGCCGTTGGTTCCTATAGGTTTGCACGGACCTCCCCTACACAACTGTGCTAGTCTTCAAGGCCGTCGACTGACGTAGGTGGCGCAGCTAGACCTGGCGCAGCTAGACCTCATAGGTAAGATAAAACAAGTTTTTCTATTATATGATTATTTTTAATGTTCATGTGATCATAATATTGTTGGTTCTTGATAGATTATTCTTGTGGGAATATTTATGTTTGTTCATATAAATACACACACACACACATATGGCGCCCTTCCATTGAGGGATCCATATTTTTGGCAACTTTTAGGGATAGACCCATACCATTGGATCTGTCATTTAATGAGGTTGGATGGCTGAGGTTAAAACAAAAAGTTACACACTTTATATCAAACCTGGACCGTTCAAGATCATTAAAAATAAATCGAAGTTTTGAATGGGTTAACGATCACTAAATTGTCTGAAAATTTGTAGAAATGATCTACTCATATAACCCAATGAATTGAACTGTGTAGATGCAAAAATTTGATTGGGAAGTTGGTGTAATGCCCTATCCCTAGAAATAGTCAAAAATTGGGATCCCTCAATGGAAGGGCCCTATATATATAAGGATATAATTTTTATGATGTGCTCTTTGTTTTGTTGATGATGATATTATTGTAATGTGATTCGTTGTATGGTGATTCGTAATCGGGTGATTGATTACGGTTATGATGTTATTATTATTTTGTGATTTGATATTGGACAGTCAAACTAGGTTCCAAACCCTTGGCTGGCTAGGTGATTGGTTACGGTTAGGAATAGAGATATTGTCCGTATGTCTGTCGGTGTAGGTCATGGGAGGTACCTTAAGGTATCTGAGACCCATGAGATCATAAATTGTTATTATAGGTCATGGGAGGTACTTATTAGTATCTGAGAGCTATGAGTACATGTGTTTGTTGTTGGTCATGAGAGATACTTTATTGGTATCTGGGGCTCATGGGTACATATATATTTGTAAAAGTGTTGGTTATGTGGTTTTCATATTTGTTCTTTTATTGTTTTGTGTGTTTTATTGGTTGTTGAAAATGTTGAGTTAATTTTCTGAATTACTCATACGGCCTTTTTAACTTACTTGGTTTGTTGTTTTACAACCCGGTGCACCAATTCATGGTGTAAGGGCATGTGATGATCAGCAGGGTTGAGGCAGAGTCATAGTAGCTAGGTTTTAGATGCTGTACATTTTATTTGTATATTATGACAGTTGTTTTTAAGCTCATGCGAACGTCTTCATTTTTACTTGACTTTTCAAGTTGTTGTAAATAAGGAGATGTAATGTTTAACTCAGTTGTTAAGTTTTGATGACATTTACACTTCCAACATTTGAGTTTAGTTTGGAAGTTGTTGAGCAGGTTTTGGGAGTGACATTTTGAGATATATCATGCCTAAATTTTTGAAAACTATTTTTCGAAAATTGGGGTGAGCCTCCCTAGGGCCGCCTTGACACGTCTTGACCCGCCAAAGGGCCTCCTTGACTAGCCTAGGGGCTGTCTTTACACGTCTAGGGCTGTTTTGATCTCCTTAGGGCCCGCTATGACCCGCCAAGGGGCTGCCAAGGGCCGCCATGGGCCACCTTGACCCGCCTTGGACCGTTTTAGGCCGCCATGACACGCCTTGACCAGTCTTGGGCAGCCTTAAACCGCCTCGACCCTCGTAGACCCGCCAAAGGGCTGTCTAGGGCTGCCAGGGGACCGCCTTGACCCTTTTAGACCTGAATAGGGCCGCCTTGACCCTCCTAGACTCGACTAGGGCCGCCTTGACCCTCCTAGACCCTACTAGGGCCGCCTTGACCCTTAAAGACCCACCTTGACCCGTTTAGGGACGCCAACAGGTCGCCTTGACCTGCCTAGGGCCACCAAGAACCGCCAAGACCCACCTTGACTTGTCTAGGGACGCCAAGAGGTCGCCTTGACCTGCCTAGGGCCGCAAGAGGCTGCCTTCACACGCCTAGGGCCGCCAAGGAGACGTCATGACCCGTCGATGGCCGCCTTGAACCGCCATGGGCCGCCTTGACCCTCCTAGACCCGCCAAGGGGCTGCCTAGGGACGCCTTGACCCGCCTTGGCCCACATTGGACCTGCCAAGGGGCTGCCTAGGATCGCCTTTACCCGCCTTAAACCGCCTTGGGCCGCCTTGACCCTCCTAGACCCGCCTTGACCCTCTTAAGCCGCCTTGGGCTGCCTTGACCCGTCTTGGCCCGCCTTTGGCCCCTTCACCCACTTTGAGCCGCCATAACCCTCCTCGGCTCTTCTACGCCCACTTAGGGCAGCCAATGGGGCTCCATGACCCAACTAGGGCAGCCAAGGGGCTGCCATTACATGCCTTGACCCTCCTAGGCCCGCCTAGGGCGACCTTGACCAGTCTAGGGCCGCTTAGAGGCCGCCTTGACCTACCTAGGGTTGCTAAAGGGTTGCCTTTACACGCCTAAGGCTGTTTTGACCTCCTTAGAGCCCACATTTACCTGCCTAGGGCTGCCAAGGGGTTGCCTAGGGCCGCCATGGGGCCACCTTGACCCGTCTTAGGCCGCCTTGACCCGCCTTAACCCGCCTTGGGTCGCCTTGACCCGCCTTGAACCTCCTTGACCCACCTTGACCCGCCTTGGACCGCCTCGGGTCGCTTTGACCCACATTGGACTGCGTTGACCCGCCTTGACTCGCTTTCAACCAGCTTGGGCCGCCTTGACCCACCTTGGACCCGCCTTGGGCTGCCTTTAACGGCCTTGGGCCGCCTTGACCCACCTTGGACCCGCCATGACTCACCTAGGGCACCAAGGGGCTGCCTTTACACGCCTTGCCCTTCTTAGGCCCACCTTGACCCGTCTAGGGCCGCAAGGAGGCTGTGTTGACCTGCCTAGGGCCGCTAATGGGCTTCCTTTAAATGCCTAGGGCTGTTTTGGCCTCCCTAGAGCCCGCAATGAAATGCCTCGGGCCGCCAAAGGGCTACCTATGGCCGCCATGGGGCCACCTTGACCCGTGTTGGGCTGCCTTGACACGCCTTGGCCTGCCTTGACTCGCCTTGGACCGCGTTGACCCGCCTTAGCCCGCCTTTAACCGCCTTGGGCCGCCTTGACCTTCCTAGACCTGCTTAGGGCCGCCTAGACTCTCCTAGTCCCACCAAGGGGCCGCTTAGGGTTGTTATGGGGTTACCTTGATATGCCTTGGCCCGCCTTGACCCGCCATAGACTGTCTTGGGCCGCCTTGATCCGCCTTGAACCGGCTTGGGCTGCCTTGACCCGCCTTGAACCGCCATGGGCCGCTTTGACCCTTCTAAACTTGCCTAGGGCCACCAAGAAGTTGCCATGACTCGCCAAGGGATCACCATGACCCTCCTCGGCCTTACCAGGCCCACATTGGGAAGCCAAAGGGGCGCCATGACCCACCTAGGGCCACCACGGGGCTGTCTTTACACGCCTTGACCCGTCTAAGGACACCTTGACACGCCTAGGGCCGCTAAGGGGACGTAATGACCCGCCGAGGAGCTGCCTTTTCACGCCTAGGGTTGTTTTGACCTCCCTAGGGCTCGCCATGACCCTCCTATGGCCGCCAAGGGGCTGTTCAGGGCTGCCATGGGGCCACCTTGACCCATCGAAGGCCGGTTGACCCGCCTTAGGCCACGTTGACATTCTTTGACCCACCTTAACCAGCCTCGACCTTGCCAGGCCCACCTAGGGCAGCCAAAGGGGTGCCATGACCCACCTAGGCCCGCTAAGGGGCTGACTTTACACGCCATGACTCTCCTAGGGCCGCCAAGGGCTGCCTTGACACGCCTAGGGCCACCAAGGGGACGTCTTGACCCGCCAAGGGGCTGCCTTTACACGCCTAGGGCTGTTTTAGCCTCCCTAGAGCCCGCCATGACCCGTCTTGTCCCGCCTTGGCCCGCCGTGACCCGCTTTGATCCGTCTTGATGTCTTGACCCGCCTTGGGCTGCCTTGACCCGTCTTTAACTGGCTTGACCCTCCTAGACCCTCCAAGGGGCCACTTAGGGCTACCTTGACCCGCCTTGACCCCGTCTTGGATCGCCTGGGGACGCCTTGATTAGCCTTCTCCCTCCTTAACCCGCCTTTAGTCACCTTGACTCGCCTTGAACCGGCTTGGGCTGCCTTGACCTGCCTTGACCGTTCTAAACCCGCCTTGACCCTCCTAGACCCGCCTAGGGCCACAAAGAAGCCGTCATAACTGGCTAAGGGGTCACCATGACCTTCCTAGGCCCGTCTTAACCCGCCTTGGCCCTCCTTAAGCCGCCTCGACCCTCCTCGGCCCTGCCAGGCCCATCTAGGGTAGCCAAGGGGGCGCCATGACCCACCTAGGGCCGCCACGGGGCTGCCTTTACACTCCTTGACCCTCCTAGGCCCGCCAAAGGCCACATTGACCCGTCTAGGGACGCCTTGACCTGCCTAGGACCGCCAAGGGGTTGCCTAGGGCCGCCATAGGGTCGCCTTTGCCACCCTTGACCCGCCTTGACCGCCTTGGGCTGGCTTGACCTTCCGAGACCCGCCTAGGGTTGCCTTGACCCTCCTAGACCCGCCAAGGGGCCGCTTAGGGCCGTCATGGGGCCACCTTGACCCGCCTTGGACCGCCTTAACTTGCATTGAACTGGCTTGGGCCGCCTTGAACCGCCTTAACCCTCCTAAACCCGCCTAGGGCCGCCTTGACCCTCCTAGACCCGCCTAGGGCCACCAAGAAGCCGCCGTGATCCACCTAGGCCCGTATAGGGGGGCCTTAACACGCTTTGGCCCGCCTTAGGCCGCCTCAACCCTCCTTGACTCTGCCAGGCCCACCTAGGGTAACCAAAGGGGTGCCATGATCCACCTAGGGCCACCAATGGCTGCCTTTACAAACCTTGACCCTCCTAGACATGCCAAGGGCCACCTTGACCCGTCTAGGGACACCAAGAGGCCACCTTGACACGCCTAGGGCGGCCAAGGGGCCATCATGACCTGCCGAGGGGCTTCCTTTTCACGCCTAGGGTTGTTTTGAAGTCCCTAGGGCTCGCCATGACCCGCCTTGGACCACCTTGGCCTGCCTTTCGCCGCCTTGACTCGCCTTGAACCAGCTTGGGCCACCTTGACCCGCCTAGGGCCGCCTTGACCCTCCTTGACCCGCCTATGTCATGCCCCGAACCTTAATTTTTACCTTTATTACTGGCATAGTGGTAATAAGAGTTTTTACCGTGTTCGTCACTAAGTGTGTAATTTAATTAGTCCCCAGAGGGTGTTGAGGGACTAATATTTTTGAGGGAATTATTCTAAGGAAGAAATTTTGACGACGGTAAAAATGGTAATTTTGCTAGTAAAAGGTAATTTTATTGGGGTATTATTTTGGGGTGTTGAATTTTAGATTTTTGGGTTTATATAGGTGTTGGACCGGGTGGGCTGATGGCCCAAGTCCATTTCTCTCCCTCCCGATTTTCTCTCTTCTCACCCGATTTTCTCCTCTCTTCACCCAGAAGATTTCCGGCCGACCGTCCGTCGCCGTCCGGCCACCAACCGCCGCCGCATCGGTCCCGTTCGGTCGACCTCCAACCCAGCAACCTCCCTGGACCGGTGAGAGAAGCCCTAGCTCCGCCGTGAGAGAGCGGTGCCGCCCGAATGGTTCGACTGTCCAAAACGTCACTTTGCCGGAACTCCCTCCTCCGGCCACCAATCCGGGCAAGCTTGGTACGGTTTTGTAGCCCTCCTCCCGTGCAGCAACCTCTCCAATCAGCTCGCTCCGTCGTGAGCTAGGTAAGAAGAAATCGGAATTTGAAATTTCTAGGGCTTTTTGTGTATTTCTGTTCGATTGATGTGCTTAGGCTTAGAATTGGAGTTTGTCGTAGTTAGGAATGTTGTAGAGGAGGTTGAGAGGAAGATTTTGTCAAAATTTGGTGACCATTGGAGGTCGCCGGAAAATGGCTGCCGGACGCCGCCTCCGGCGGAGCCGCCGAGAAAATGTTTTTGGTGGAGAAAAATGTGAGTAGTTTAATGGAATAAGTTTTAGAATTTTTGGAAGATTTTTGGATAGGTTTAAGAATTTTTGAAGTTAAGTATTTTTGGCGGATTATTAATTAATAATCCGGCCATTGGATTTTATTTGGTAAAAAGTGTTTTTCGAGGTTGTCGGTAAAATTTGTGGAGTTTGAGGTTGGCAGTGGATTTAAGATTTTGGAGTGTTAGACTTGGTTGAGCGCGAAGCATATTTAATTATGCATGTTTTGCATTTAAACGTCGATGTTTCATTTAAGGTTTTATGTGTATGGAACAAGACGCGAGGAGGCTCGAGCTGAGGAGACCTCCGACCGACGTCAGGCTTAGGCCTAAGTTGTGAGTGGACGTTTATTTTTAAAATAATATGCATGCTATGGTTCATGATTGAACATTTCCTTTTGTTGGAATTTTGACGTCAATTAATTTGACGCTTTTATTTCTCTTGGAGAGATACCGAAAATGGGATTTTCGGTGGATATAAATATGTATTTATGAGAGAGTATGTATAGAAAATGCTAGCTAGCCATATGTGTCTGTCCACCTTAATGGCGTAGCATATAGCCGCATTAAGGCGTGACGTGAGCGTTGGACGTAAGCGTAGTAGCCCTATTTGAGTGTTTAATTCATATAGGGAGTATGGACACATATTTATACACCCGTCTGTCCACCTTGATGGCGTCGTGTAGCACCGCATTAAGGCGTGACGTGAGCGTTGGACGCGAGCGTAGTAGCCCTATATAGACCCATGAATCTATATAGGGAGTATGGACGTGTGTAATTACATACATATATTATAGAGTCTGGGAGACTCGATATTATGAGATGAAAGTTTTATCGCTTGCAGCATGCATTCGATTTTTCTTTAGAAATTGATTTGGGGGTTCTAGCCAGGCTGGACCCCAGTTCAGAATCATTCCAGTGGTGTTCGTGTTTTTGCCACTGTGGAAAGCATTTTCTTTTGGGGAAATATTTATTTGTTGTCAGTTCAGTTTTGTCCACTCACTCTGACGTGTTAAATATTTTCCCCTGGGCTCTTCGTTTTTAAAATGCCCAGTCTGCAGAGTTCGCGTGAGGTCCAGCAAGAGACGTCGAGGCATAGTGACCCAGCTATCAGCTACATTTCGCCAGTAGGTTACCTGTTTAATCTACTAGGAGTTTGTTAGCTTCCGTTGTATTTTATTTTAATTTTTTTAGTAGCTCTGAATACTATTGGAATTCTTATGTTTGTATTCTAGCTACTTTTGGAGTGTAGCTGAAGATTTTGTTTTTGCTTTGGATTAAAAGGCGATTCGTAAGTTTTTACGTTAGGGTTGTCCATTTTCGAGGGAGGTTTGCCGAGTCCTCGGTAAATTTTCCTTGGAGGTGGTCCATGCAGGACTCATCTCGGGTTTCGGGGTGAAATTCGGGGCGAGTCTTGACAGCCTAGGGCCACCAAGAAGCCGCCATGACTCGCTAAAAGGTCGCCATGACCCTTTTAGGCATGTCTAGGGCCGCCTTAACCCGCCTTAGGCCTCCTCGACCCTCCTCAACCATGCCAGGCCCACCTAGGGCAGCTAAGGAGGCGCCACGAGGCTACCATTACACGTCTTGACCCTCCTAGGACCGCCAAGAGTCAGTCTTGACCTGCCTAGGGTCATCAAGGGGATGCCTAGGGCCGCCATGAGGTTGCGTTGGCCACCCTTGACCCGCCTTAACCCACCTTGGGCCGCCTTGACCCACCTTGGCCCACCTTAACTCGCCTTGGCCCACCTTAACCCGCCTTGACCTGCTTTGAACCGCCTTGGTCCGCCTACCCTCCTAGACCCGCCAAGGACCGCCTTGACCCTCCTAGACCCGCCGAGGGCCGCCAAGAAGCCGCCATGACTCGCCATGACCCGCCTCGACCTGTCAAGGGGCTGCCTTTACACGCCTTGACCCTCCTAGGTCCGCCTAGGGCCACCTTGACCCATCTAGGGCCGCCAAGGGCCGCTTTAACCCACCTTGGACCGCCTTAGGCCGTCATGACCTGTCTTGGCCCTCCTTGACCCTCCTCGGCCCTTCTAGGACCACCTAGGGCAGCCAAGGGGGAGCCATGACCCACCTAGAGCCACCAAGGGGCTGCCTTTACACGCCTTGACCTGCCTTAACACGCCTAGGGCCGCCAAGGGAACGTCTTGACCCGCCAAGGGGCTGCCTTTACACGCCTAGGGCTCTTTTGACCTCTCTAGGGCCCGCCATGACCCGCCTAGGGCTGCCTATGGCTGCCATGGCCCGCCTTGGACCGCATTGACCCTTCTTAGACCGCCGAGGGCCACCAAGAAGCCGCCATGACTCACCAAGGCGTCGCCATGACCCTCCTAGGCCCATCTAGGGCCGCTTTGACCCGCCTTGGGCCGCTTAGGGCCTCCAAGAAGCCACCATGACTCGCCATGACCCTCTTAGACCCGCCAAGGGGCTGCCATGGAGACACCTTGACCCGCCTTGACTCGTCTTGGACCGCTTTTACAAGCCTTTACTCGCCTTGGCCTGCATTGACCCGTCTTGACCCACCTTTGCCCGCCTTGGTCTAGGGCCCGCCATGACCCGCTTTGGGCCGCCTTGACCCTCCATGACTCATTAAGGGTCTCCATGATCCGCCTTGGACCGCCTTAGGCCGCCATGACCCGCTTTAGGCCGCCTTGACCCTCCATGACTCATCAAGGGTCTCCATGACCCTTGTAGGGCCGCCAAGGGGCCACCTTGACCCGCCTTGACCTGCCTTGGCACATTTTGACCCGTCTTGGACCGCCTTGACCCGCCTAGGGCCGCCATGGGCCGCCTTTACCCGCCTTGGACCGCCATGGCCCGCCTTGATCCTCCTAGACCCGCCAAGGGGCTGCCTAAGGTCGCCATGGGGCCATCTTTACTCGCCTTTACTCGCTTTGACCCGCCTTTGTTCGCCTTGAACCGCCTTAACCCTTCTAGACCCATATATGGCCACCTTGACCCTCTTAGACCAGCCTAGGGCCACTAAGATGCCTCTATGACTCGCCAAGAGGTCGCGATGACTTTCCTAGACCTGTCTAGGGCTTCCAAGGGGCCACGTTAACCCGCCTTGGCTCGCGCCATGACCCACCTAGGGCCGCCATAGGGCTGCCTTTACACGCCTTGACCCTTCTAGGCTTGCCTAGGGCCACCTTGACCCGTCTAGGGACGGCAAGTGGCTGCCTTTACACGCCTACGACCGCCAAGGGGATGTCATGACCCGCCAAGGGGCTTCCTTTACATGCTTAGGATTGTTTTGACCTCTCTAAGGCCCGCCATGACCCGCATAAGGCCGCCATGGGGCCGCCTTGACCCGCCTTCCACTGTCTTAACCCGCCTAGGACTTCCTTTGGCCGCCTTGAACCACCTTAGCCCGCCTTGACCCGCCTCGGCCACCTTGACTTTCCTTGGACCTGCTTTGGCCTGCCTTGAACCGCCTTGGGCCGCCTTAACCCTCTTAGACCTGCCTAGGGCCACCAAGAAGCCGCCATGGCTTGCCTTGACCATCCTCGGCCCTTCTAGGTCCACCTAGGGCAACTAAAGGGGCTCCATGACCCACCTAGGGCTGCCAAGGGGCTACCTTTACAAGCCTTGACCTGTCTAGGGCCGCCAAGAGGCCGACTTGACATTCCTAGGGCCGCCAAAGGGGCCACCTTGACATTCCTAGGGCCGCCAAGGGGACGTCTTGACCTGCCAAGGGGCCGTCTTTACACGCTTAGGTCTGTTTCGACCTCCCTAAGGCCCGCCATGACCAGCCTAGGCCCGTCTTTGGCCGCTTTAACCCGCCTTGGACCGCCTTGGATCGGCTTACCCCGCTTTGGACTGCCTTGACCCGCCTTTGCCTGCCTTTCGCCTTGAACCAGCTTGGGCCGCTGTAACCCGTCTTAACTCGCCATGGACTTCCTTGGACCGTCTTAGGGCGCCTTGACCCGCCAAGACTTTCCTAGACCCGCCTTGACCCTCCTAAACCCGCCTAGGGCCGCCTTGACCTTCCTAGACCCGCCAAGAGGCTGCCTAGGGTGGCCATAGAGCCACCTTGACCCTTTTTGGGCCTCCTTGACCCTCCTAGACCCACCAAGGGGCTGCCTAGGGCCGCCATGGGGCCACCTTGACCCGACTTGGCCCGCCCCTTAACCCACCTAGACCAGCCAAGGGACCGCCTTAACCCACCTTAGGCCGCCATGACCCGTTTTGGCCCATCTAGGGCAGCCAAGGGGGCGCCATGACCCACTTACGGCCGCCATAGGGCTGCCTTTATACGCCTTGACCCTCCTAGGCCTACCAAAGGCCACCTTGACCGATTTTGGGACGCCAAGAGGCCGCCTTGACCTGCCTAAGGCCGCCATGGGGTCGCCTTGGCCACCCTTGACCCGCCTTGGGTCGCCTTGACGCTCCTTGGCCGCCTTTAACCGCCTTGGGCTGCCTTGACCTTCCTAGACCTACCTAGGGCTGCCTTAACCCTCCTAGACCCACCAAGGGGCCGCTTACGGCCACCTTGACCCGTCTAGGGATGCCAAGAGGCCGCCTTAACCTGCCTAGGGCCGCCTTGATACGCCTACGGCCGCCAAATGGACATCATGACCCGTCGAGGGGATTTCTTTACACGCCTAGGGTTGTTTTGACCTCCCTAAGGCCCAGTATGACCCGCATATGGCCTCAAAGGGGCTGCCAAGGGCTGCCATGGGGTCATCTTGGCCCGTCTAGGGCCGCCTTGACCCGCCATAACCTGCCTTGGAACGCCTTGGGCCGCCTTGACCAGCGTTGGGCCTCCTTGGCCCTCCTTGAACCACCTTGAACCGCCTTGACCCTCCTAGACCCGCTAAGGGCTGCCCAGGGACGCCTTAACCCACCTTAGCCCGTCTTGACGCGCTTTGGACCTGCCTTGGTCTTCCTTGGGCCGCCATGAACCGCCTTAACCCGCCTTAGCCCGCCTTGACCTGCCTTGACCCGCTTTGGACCCGCCTTGGCCTTCTTTGGGCCGCCATGAACCGCCTTGGGCCGCCTTGACCCTCCTTGGACTGCTTTAGACCGCCTAGTGCCACCAAGAAGCAGCCATGACTTGCCAAAGTGTCGCCATGACCCTCCTAGGCCCGCCTTGACCCGTCTTGGCCTGCCTTAACCCGTCTAGTGCCACCTTGGACCGCCTTAACATTCCTTGACCCGCGTTGGCCTACCTTGGGTCTCCTTAACCCGCCTTTGCCCGCTTTGGCCCATCTAGGGCGGCCAAAAGGCCTCCTTAACCCATCTAGGGCCACCAAGGGGCCGTATTGACTTGGCTAGGGTCACCAAGAGGCCGCCATGATCCGTCTAGGGCCGCCTTGACCCGCTTAGGGCAACCATGACCCGCCTAGGGCCGCTATGGGCCTCCTTGGGCTGCTTTGACCAGCCTTAACTTTGGGCTGCTTTGACCAGCCTTAACCCGCCTTGACCCTTCTAGGGCCACCACGAGGCCGCCTTGATCTGCCTAGGGCCACCAAGAAGTTGCCATGACTCGCCAAGGGTCGCCATGACCCTCCTAGGCCCATCGAGGGCCGCCTTGGCCCGCCATAGGCCTCCTTGGCCCTATCAGGTCCACTTAGGGCAGCTAAGGGGGTGCCATGACCCACTTAGAGCTGCCACAGGGCTGCCTTTACACACCTTGACCTTCCCAGGCCCGCCAAGGGCCACCTTGAGCCGTCTAAGGATGCCAAGGGCCCTCTTGACTTGCCTAGGGCCGCCAAGGGGCCGCTTTGACCTGCCTAGGGCCGCCAACGTGACTTCATGACCCATCAAGGGGCTGCCTTTTCATGCCTAGGGTTGTTTTGACCTCCCTAGGGCCGGCCACGACCCGTTTATGGCCGCCAAGGGGCTGCCTTGGCCCGTCTAAGGCCGCCTTGACCCGCCTTGACCTACATTGGCCCTTCTTGACCCGCCTTGGGTCGCTTTGACCGGCCTTTGGTCACATTAACCCGCCTAGGGCAGCCAAGGGACCGCCTTGACCTGCTAAGAGGCTGCATTGGGCTGCCTTGACCCGCATTGACCTGCCTTGGCCAACCTTGACACGTCTAGGGCCGTTTTATCCTGCCTTGGGCCGCCTTGACCCTCTTTGGCCTGCCTTGATCCGCCTTGGGCCGTTTTAACCCACCTTGACCCGTCGAGGGTTACCAAGAGGCCGCCTTAACCCATAAATGGCCGTGAAGGGGTCGCGTTCACCCGTCTAACGCAGCCATTGGGCCGCCTTGACCTTCCTAGACCCGCCTGGGGCTGCTTTAACCCTCCTAAGCCCTCCTTCAGCCGCCTTGACCCTCCCAGGGCCGCCAAGAGGCCGCTTTAACTCATCTAGTGCTGCCAAGGGGCCGCGTTGACCCACCTAGGGCTACTTTGACCCATCTAGGGCCACAAGGGGGCCACATTGACCAGCCTTGAACCTCGTAGGGCCGCTAAGAGGCCGCCTTAACCCATCTAAGGTTGCCTTGACCTACCTATGGCCGCCAAGGGGTCGCGTTCACTCGTCTAAGGCCGTCAAAGGGCCGCCTTGACCTGCTAAAGGGTTGCATTAGGCTGCCTTGACTCTCCTTGATCCTCCTTGGGCTGCCTTAACCTACCTTGGGCCGGCTTGACCCGTCTAGGTCCGGCTTGACCCGTCTAGGTCCACTAAGGGGCTGCCTTAACCCATCTAGGGCCGCCAAGGGGCCGTGTTCACCCGTCCAAGGCTGCCTAGGGCCGCCTTGACCCTACTAGGAACTCCTACGCCTGCATAGGACCACCAAGGGGCCGCCTTGACCAGGCTAGGGCAGCCTAGGGGCCACCTTGACTAGGCTAGGGCAGCTTAGGGGCCGCATTCACCCGTCTTAGGCTGCCAAGGGGCCACCTTGACCCGCTAAGAGGTTGCCTTGATCCGCCATGACCGTCTAAGGCCGCCTTGACCCGTCTTGGGCTGCCTTGACCCTCTTTTGCCCGCCTTGATCCGTTTTGGGCTGCCATGACCCGTCTTGACCCATTAAGAGGTTGTCTTAACCCGCCTAGCGGCTCTATAACCCGAAAAAGGGCAGTCATGACCCGCCTTGACCCTCCTTGGCTCGCCTTGATACACCTTGGGCTGCCATGACCCGCCTTGGGCCGCCTTGACCCGTCTAAGGCTGCCCTGACCCGCCTAGCGGCTCTATAACCTGAAAAAGGGCCGCCATGACCCGCATTGGGCCGCCTTGACCCATCTAAGGCTGCCCTGACCCGCCTTGGGCCTCCTAGGGCCGCCTTAACCCATCTAGGGCCACCAGGGGCCGCCATGAACCGGCTAGTGCCACAAAGAGGCCGCATTCACTAGTCTAAGGCCGCCAAGGGCTGACTTGACCCTCCTAGACCCGCCTAGGGCCACCAATAGGCCGTCGTGACTCGCCAAATGGTCGCCATGACCCTCCTAGGCTTGTCTAAAGCTGCCAAGGAGACGCCTTAACCCGCCAAGGGTCTGCCTTAACCCTCCTACGCCCACCCATGGCCGCCTTGACCCTCCTAGGCCCGCCTAGGGCCACCAAGGGGCCTCCATGACCCATCTAGGGCCGCCTTGACCTACCTTGACCCCCTTAACCCTCCTAGGGCCGCCAAGAGGCCACCTTAATCCATCTAGGTCCACTAAGAGGCCTCATTAACCCATCTAGGGTCGCCAAGGGACCGCGTTCACCTGTCTAAGGTCGTCAAGGGTCCACCTTGACCCGCCAAGTGGCTGCCTTAACCCTCCTAGACTGGCCAAGGGCCGCCTTGAGCCTCCTAGGCCTGCCTAAGGCCACCAAGGGGCCGCCTTAGCCCGGCTAGGGCCACCTTGAGCCTCCTAGGCCCGCCTAGGGCCACCAAGAGGCTGCCTTGACCCGCATTGGCTCAGCTAGGGCTGCTTAGGGGCCGCATTCACCCATCTAATGTTGCCACGGGGCCACGTTGACCCGCTAAGGGGTTGCTTTCACTAGTCTAAGGTCGTCAAGGGTCCGCCTTGACCCTCCAAGAAGCTGCCTTAACCCTCCTAGACTCGCCAAGGGACGCCTTGAGCCTCCTAAGCCCGCCTAGGGCCACCAAGGGGCCGCCTTGACTCGCCTTGGGCGGCCTAGGGGCCGCGTTCACCCATCTAATATTGCCAAGGGGCCGCTTTGACACGCTACGGGGTTGCCTTCACCTGTCTAAGGTCGCATAGGGGCTTTCTTGACCCTCCAAGACTCACCTTGACCCACCTTGACCCTCCTAGGCTAGCTTAGGGCTACCAAAGGGCCGCCTTGACCAGCTTAAAGCCGCCAAGGGGCCACATTGACCCGTCTTGGGCCGCCTTGACCCATATATGGCCGCCTTGACCCGCCTTGGCCAACCTCTTAGGGCCGCCAAGAGGCCACCTTAACCCATCTAGGTCCACTAAGATGCCTCCTTAACCCCGCCAAAGAGAGAGAGTACCAAGACTGGCTAGAGGGTATTGTTCGGAGTTTACAATCTAAGACCGTCAAGGGTTCGCCTTGACCCGCCAAGGGGCTGCCTTAACCCTCCTAGACCCGCCCAGGGCCGCCTTGAGCCTCTTAGGCCCGCCTTGACCTATCTAGGGCTGTCCAGAGGCCTCCTTAACCCATCTAGGGCCACTAAGAGGCCGCCTTGGCCCGGTTAGGGCCGCGTTCACCCGTTTAAGGCTGCCTTGGCGGCCGCCTTGACCCACCTAGGGTAGCCAAAGGGTCGCCTTAACCTGCTAAGGGTCGCCTTAACCCGCTTAGGGGCCGCGTTCACCCGTTTAAGGCCGCCAAGGGGCCGCCTTGACCCGTCTTGAGCCGCCTTAACCCATCTAGGGCCACCAAGAGGCCGCATTGACCTGGCTAGGGCCACCAAGAGGCCACCAAGGGGACGCCTTGACCCGTTAAGGGGTTGCCTTCACCCGTCTAAGGCCGCCAAAGGGCCGCCTTCACCTGCCAAGGGGTTGCCTTGACCTTCCTAGACCCGCTAAGGGCTGCCTTGACCCTCCTTGGGCCACCTTTACCTGCCTAGGGCCACCAAGGGGCCGTATTCACCCGTCTAAGGTCGCCAATGGTCCGCCTTGACCCGCTAAGGGGTTGCCTTCACCTGTCTAAGGCGGTCAAGGGGCCGCCTTGACCCGCCAAAGGGCCGCATTCACCCGTCTAAGGTCGCCAAGGGTTCGCCTTGACCTGCTAAGGGGTTACCTTCACCTGTCTAAGGCGGTCAAGGGGCCGCCTTGACCCGCTAAGGGGCTGCCTTATCCCTCCTAGACCCGCTTAGGGCCGTCTTGACCCTCCTAGGCCCGTCAAGGGCCACCAAGGGGCCGCCTTGTCCTGTCTTGACCCGCTTTTTCAAAATTTAGGGTCAGGTGCGTCTATTGCCACCCCATAAACCATTTTGCTCACCCCACATTCTCTTCACACCCCACTCATATAATTTTAATTGTAAGTCTACTTTGTTCACCCATTAACAATACCTAAAAAACCATTTTCTCAATTCTACTTTGTTCACCCTACATTCTCTTCATATATATTTTGTAAAATTCATATTTGCTTAAGGTAAGTAAAATCACCAAGTGGTCAAAAATTCACATGAAAGTATAAATCCAAGTTAAAGAACAAGAAAAAAATCTAAAATTTAACAATTCAATGGTATCAGTCAATATCAAAATGCACAATGTCTATAAATGTATCTCTAGTAGCGACGCCTTCCATACTTCTAAGTTTCTTGAACTGATTTATCCGTTCTTCATAAATACGGTACAATATATAGTTGTCCATGCGAGTTTACATACAAACTCAACATGAGAAATAATGAGTAAAGGGGGATAGACGAATCATTAAAAAATAATAATACAAACAATTTACCTCATCTTCAGGTTAAATGCCTGTGTCTTCAGACTCACGACCTAATATAACAAATATGGGTTAGAGTTAAGAAATTTGTTCATCCAAAACAAAAAGATAAAAAAGAAAAAGAAAAAAAATTGTAATTTGTAACAACTTATTTTCCTTGCTGTAATTTTACATCAAGGTAATTTGGTATTTCAATAAATCAATAACGTCTGGGGTGAGCAAAGTAGTTTGTGGGGTGGCAGACGCACCCTTTAGGTTCCCAAGGTCAGTAAGAAAAGAATTGAAGACTCCACAAGCATGGCGATTCATTTTTTTCCACTGAAAGCAACAGTTCCAACACCTTTACAAAAAAAGTTGACGTGAGTCATTTAGGCTCGATTCCGAGTAAAATGATCAAAGCCACGAGCTTTTGACGCCGTAATGGTTCAATTGATGTTAGGTGATGTGTATAAGCACACATGAACGGAAAAAAAACCAGACATTCAAAAACTAGTGTGTTATAACAAGGGGTTTTGGCCGAAATTTGGTGAAACTTGAAAAGATAGGTAACACGTAAGATTTTCCAAAATTTAGGTTCCCGAGGTCAGTATGAGAAGAATTGAAGACTCCACAAGCATGGCGATTCAATGAGCTCCCACTGAAAGTAACAGTTTCAACACCTTTACAAAACAAAGTTGTCGTTTATCATTTAGGCTCGATTGCGAGTAAAATGATAAAGGCCACGCGTTTTTGATGTTATAATGGTTCAATTGATGTTAGGTGATGTGTATAAGCAAACAGGAACATAAAAAAACGAGACGTTCAGAAAAAGTGAAATTTCTTAAAAACTCGTATGCTATAACAAATGGTTTTGGCCGAAATTTGGTGAAAGTTGAAAAGATAGGTAACACGTAAGCTTTTTCAAAATTTAGGTTCCCGAGGTTTGTATGAGAAGAATTGAAAACTCCACAAGCAAGACGATTGAATGAGTTCCACTGAAAGTAACAGTTCCAACACTTTTACCAAACAAAGTTGTCGCGAGTCATTTAGGCTCGATTGCGAGTTAAAAGATAAAAGCAACGAGCTTTTGATGCTATAATGGTCCAATTGATGTTAGGTGATGTGTATAAGCACACATGAACAGAAAAACAATAGATGTTCAGAAAAAGTGAAATTTCTCAAAAACTCGTGTGCTATAACAAAGGGTTTTGGCCCAAATTTGGTGAAACTTGAAAAGATGGGTAAAATGAAAGCATTTTCAAAATTTAGGTTCCCGAGGTAAGTATGAGAAGAATGGAAGACTCCACAAGCATAACGATTCAATGATTTCCACTGAAAGTAACAGTACCAACACCTTTACCAAACAAAGTTGTCGTGAGTCATTTAGGCCCAATTGCGAGAAAAATTATAAAAGCCACGAGCTTATCATGTTATAATGGTTCAATTGAAACTAGGTGATCTGTATAAGAACACAGGAACAGAAAAAAACCAGACGTTCAGAAAAAGTGAAATTTCTCAAAAACTCTTGTGCTATATTAAAGGGTTTTAACGGAAATTTGGTGAAACTTGAAAAGATGGGTAACACGTTATCTTTTTCAAAATTTAGGTTCCCGAGGTGAGTATAAGAAGAATTCAAGACTCCACATGCATGACGATTCAATGAGTTCCACTGAAAGTAACAGTTCCAACACCTTTACCAAACAAAGTTGTCGTGAGTCATTTAGGCTCAATTGCGAGTTAAAAGATAAAAGCCACGAGCTTTTGATGATATAATGGTTCAATTGATGTTAGGTGATGTGTATAAGCACACAGGAATAGAAAAAACCAAAGGTTCAGAAAAAGTGAAATTTCTCAAAAACTCGTGTGCTATAACAAGGGGTGTTGGCCATAATTTGGTGAAACTTGAAAAGATGGATAATGCGAAAGCTTTTTCAAAATTTAGGTTCCCAAGGTCAGTATGAGAAGAATTGAAGACTTCACAAGCATGGCGATTCAATGAGCTCCACTGAAAGTAACAGCTCCAACACCTTTACCAAACAATGTTATCGTTTATCATTTAGGCTCGATTGCGAGTAAAATAATAAAATCCATGAGCTTTTGATGCTATAATGGTTCAATTGATGTTAGGTGATGTGTATAAGCACACAGGAGCAGAAAAAACCAAACGTTCAAAAAAAGTGAAATTTCTCAAAAACTCGTGTGCTATAACAAAAGGTTTTGGCCGAAATTTGGTGAAACTTGAAAAGATGGGTAACAAGTATGCTTTTCCAAAATTTAGGATCCCGAGGTCAGTATGAGAAGAATTGAAGACACCACAAGCAAGACGATTCAATGAGTTCCACTGACACCTTTACCAAAAAAGTTGTCGTGAGTCATTTAGGCTCGATTGCGAGTAAAATGGTAAAAGCCACGAGCTTTTGATGCTATAATGGTTCAATTGATGTTAGGTGATGTGCATAAGCACACAGGAACAGAAAAAAACCAAACGTTCAGAAAAAGTGAAATTTCTCAAAAACTCGTGTGATATAAAAAAGGGTTATGGCCGAAATTTGGTGAAACTTGAAAAGATGGGTAACACGTAAGTTTTTTCAAAATATAGGTTTCCGAGGTCAGTATGAGAAGAATTGAAGACTCGACAAGCATGACGATTCAATGAGTTCCACTGATTGTAACAGTTCTTTTACCAAACAAAGTTGTCGTTAGTCATTTAGGCTCGATTGCAAGTTAAAAGATAAAAGCCACGAGCTTTTGATGCTATAATGGTTCAATTGATGTTAGGTGATGTGTATAAGCCCACAGGAACAGAAAAAAACCGGACGTTCAGAAAAAGTGAAATTTCTCAACAACTCGTTTGCTATAACAAGGGGTTATGGCCCAAATTTGGTGAAACTTGAAAATATGGGTAACACGAAAGCTTTTTCAAAATTTAGGTTCCCGAGGTCAGTATGAGAAGAATTGAAGACCCCACAAGCATGACGATTCAATGAGTTCCACTGAAAGTAACAGTTCCAACACCTTTACCAAACAAAGTTGTCGTGAGTCATTTAGGTTCGATTGCGAGTAAAATGATAAAAGCCACGAGCTTTTGATGCTATAATGGTTCAATTGATGTTAGGTGATGTGTATAAGCACACTGGAATAGAAAAAACCAAACGTTCAAAAAAAGTGAAATTTCTCAAAAACTCGTGTGCTATAACAAGGAGTGTGGCCAAAATTTGGTGAAACTTGAAAAGATGGATAATGCGAAAGCTTTTTCAAAATTTAGGTTCCCAAGGTCAGTATGAGAAGAATTAAAGACTTCACAAGCACGGCGATTCAATGAGCTCCACTGAAAGTAAAAACTCCAACACCTTTACCAAACAATGTTATCGTTTATCATTTAGGCTCGATTGCGAGTAAAATGATAAAAGCCACGAGCTTTGATGCTATAATGGTTCAATTGGTGTTAGGTGATGTGTATAAGCACACAGGAACAGAAAAAACCAAACGTTCAGAAAAAGTGAAATTTATCAAAAACTCGTGTGCTATACAATGGGTGTTGGCCAAAATTTGGTGAAACTTGAAAAGATGGATAACGCGAAAGCTTTTTCAAAATTTAGGTTCCCAATGTCAGTATGAGAAGAATTGAAGACTTCACAAGCATGGCGATTCAATGAGCTCCACTGAAAGTAACAGCTCCAACACCTTTACCAAACAAGGTTGTCGTTTATCATTTAGGCTCGATTGCGAGTAAAATGATAAGCACACAGGAACGTAAAAAAACGAGACATTCAGAAAAAGTGAAATTTCTTAAAAACTAGTGTGCTATAACAAATGGTTTTGGCCGAAATTTGGTGAAAGTTGAAAAGATAGGTAACACGTAAGCTTTTTCAAATTTTTGGTTCCCGAGGTTAGTACGAGAAGATTTAAAGACTCCACAAGCATGACGATTCAATGAGTTCCACTGACACCTTTGCCAAACAAAGTTGTCGTGAGTCATTTTGGCTCGATTGCAAGTTAAAAGATAAAAGCCACGAGCTTTTGATGCTATAATGGTTCAATTGATGTTAGGTGATGTGTATAAGCACACAGGAACAGAAAAAACCAAACGTTCAGAAAAAGTGAAATTTTTCAAAAACTCGTGTGCTATACAAGGGGTGTTGGCCAAAATTTGGTGAAACTTGCAAAGATGGATAACGCGAAAGCTTTTTCAAAATTTAGGTTCCCAAGGTCAGTATGAGAAGAATTGAAGACTTCACAAGCATGGCGATTCAATGAGCTCCACTGAAAGTAACAGCTCCAACACCTTTAACAAACAATGTTGTCGTTTATCATTTAGGCTCGATTGCGAGTAAAATGATTAGCACACAGGAACGTAAAAAAACTAGACGTTCAGAAAAAGTGAAATTTCATAAAAACTAGTGTGCTATAACAAATGGTTTTGGCCGAAATTTGGTGAAAGTTGAAAAGATAGGTAACACGTAAGATTTTTCAAATTTTTGGTTCCCAAGGTTAGTATGAGAAGAATTAAAGACTCCAAAAGAATGACGATTCAATGAGTTCCACTGACACCTTTACTAAACAAAGTTGTCGTGAGTCATTTAGGCTCGATTGCAAGTTAAAAGATAAAAGCCACGAACTTTTGATGCTATAATGGTTCAATTGATGTTAGGTGATGTGTATAAGCCCACAGGAACAGAAAAAAACCAGACGTTCAGAAAAAGTGAAATTTCACAACAACTCGTTTGCTATAACAAGCGGTTATGGCCCAAATTTGGTGAAACTTGAAAATATGGGTAACACGAAAGCTTTTTCAAAATTTAGGTTCCCGAGGTCAGTTTGAGAAGAATTGAAGACCCCACAAGCATGACGATTCAATGAGTTCCACTGAAAGTAACAGTTCCAACACCTTTACCAAACAAAGTTGTCGTGAGTCATTTAGGCTCGATTGCGAGTAAAATGATAAAAGCCACGAGCTTTTGATGCTCTAATGGTTCAATTGATGTTAGGTGATGTGTATAAGCACACAGGAATAGAAAAAAAAAATGTTCAGAAAAAGTGAAATTTCTCAAAAACTCGTGTGCTATAACAAGGGGTGTTGGCCAAAATTTGGTGAAACTTGAAAAGATGGATAATGCGAAAGCTTTTTTAAAATTTAGGTTCCCAAGGTCAGTATGAGAAGAATTGAAGACTTCACAAGCATGGCGATTCAATGAGCTCCACTGAAAGTAACAGCTCCAACACCTTTACCAAACAATGTTATCGTTTATCATTTAGGCTCGATTGCGAGTAAAATGATAAAAGCCACGAGCTTTTGATGCTATAATGGTTCAATTGATGTTAGGTGATGTGTATAAGCACACAGGAGCAGAAAAAACCAAACGTTCAAAAAAAGTGAAATTTCTCAAAAACTCGTGTGCTATAACAAAAGGTTTTGGCCGAAATTTGGTGAAATTTGAAAAGATGGGTAACACCTATGCTTTTCCAAAATTTAGGTTCCCGAGGTCAGTATGAGAAGAATTGATGACTCCACAAGCATGACGATTCAATGAGTTCCACTGACACCTTTACCAAACAAAGTTGTCGTGAGTCATTTAGGCTCGATTGTGAGTAAAATGGTAAAAGCCACTAACTTTTGATGCTATAATGGTTCAATTGATGTTAGGTGATGTGTATAAGCACACATGAACAGAAAAAAACCAAACGTTCAGAAAAAGTGAAATTTCTCAAAAACTCGTGTGATATAAAAAAGGGTTATGGCCGAAATTTGGTGAAACTTGAAAAGATGGGTAACACGTAAGTTTTTTCAAAATATAGGTTTCCGAGGTCAGTATGAGAAGAATTGAAGACTCGACAAGCATGACGATTCAATGAGTTCCACTGAAATTAACAGTTCTTTTACCAAACAAAGTTGTCGTGAGTCATTTCGGCTCGATTGCGAGTAAAATGATAAAAGCCACGAGCTTTTGATGCTATAATGGTTCAATTGATGTTAGGTGATGTGTATAAGCACACAGGAGCAGAAAAAAACAAAACGTTCAAAAAAAGTGAAATTTCTCAAAAACTCGTGTGCTATAACAAACGGTTTTGACCGAAATTTGGTGAAACTTGAAAAGATGGGTTTCACGTATGCTTTTCTAAAATTTAGGTTCCCGAGGTCAGTACGAGAAGAATTGAAGACTCCACAAGCATGACGATTCAATGAGTTCCACTGAAAGTAACAGTTCCAACACATTTACCAAACAAAGTTGTCGTGAGTTATTTAGGCTCAATTGCGAGTAAAATGGTAAAAGCCACGAGCTTTTGATGCTATAATGGTTCAATTGATGTTAGATGATGTGTATAAGCATACAGGAACAGAAAAAACCAAACGTTCAAAAAAGTGAAATTTCTCAAAAACTCGTGTGCTATACAATGGGTGTTGGCCAAAATTTGGTGAAACTTGAAAAGATGGATAACGTGAAAGCTTTTTCAAAATTTAGGTTCCCAAGGTCAGTATGGGAAGAATTGAAGACTTCACAAGCATGGCGATTCAATGAGCTCCACTGAAAGTAACAGCTCCAACACCTTTACCAAACAAGGTTTTCGTTTATCATTTAGGCTCGATTGCGAGTAAAATGACAAGCACACAGGAACGTAAAAAAACGAGACGTTCAGAAAAAGTGAAATTTCTTAAAAACTAGTGTGCTATAACAAATGGTTTGGTCGAAATTTGGTGAAAGTTGAAAAGGTAGGTAACACGTAAGCTTTTTCAAAATTTTGGTTCCCGAGGTTAGTATGAGAAGAATTAAAGACTCCACAAGCATGACGATTCAATGAGTTCCACTGACACCTTTGCCAAACAAAGTTGTCGTGAGTCATTTAGGCTCGATTGCAGGTTAAAAGATAAAAGCCACGAGCTTTTGATGCTATAATGGTTCAATTGATGTTAGGTGATGTGTATAAGCCCACAGGAACAGAAAAAAACCAGACGTTCAGAAAAAGTGAAATTTCTCAATCTCGTTCGCTATAACAAGGGGTTATGGCCTAAATTTGCTGAAACTTAAAAAAAATGGGTAACACGAAAGCTTTTTCAAAATTTAGGTTCCCGAGGTCAGTATGAGAAGCATTGAAGACCCCACAAGCAAGACGATTCAATGAGTTCCACTGAAAGTAACAGTTCCAACACCTTTACCAAACAAAGTTTTCGTGAGTCATTTAGGCTCGATTGCGAGTAAAATGATAAAAGCCACGAGCTTTTGATGCTATAATGGTTCAATTGATGTTAGATGATGTGTATAAGCACACAGGAACAGAAAAAACCAAACGTTCAGAAAAAGTGAAATTTCTCAAAAACTCGTGTGCTATACAAGGGGTGTTGGCCAAAATTTGGTGAAACTTGCAAAGATGGATAACGCGAAAGCTTTTTCAAAATTTAGGTTCCCAAGGTCAGTATGAGAAGAATTGAAGACTTCACAAGCATGGCGATTCATTGAGCTCCACTGAAAGTAACAGCTCCAACACCTTTACCAAACAATGTTGTCGTTTATCATTTAGGCTCGATTGCGAGTAAAATGATAAGCACACAGGAACGTAAAAAAACGAGACGTTCAGAAAAAGTGAAATTTCTTAAAAACTAGTGTGCTATAACAAATGGTTTTGGCCGAAATTTGGTGAAAGTTGAAAAGATAGGTAACACGTAAGCTTTTTCAAATTTTTGGTTCCCGAGGTTAGTATGAGAAGAATTAAAGACTCCAAAAGCATGACGATTCAATGAGTTCCACTGACACCATTACCAAACAAAGTTGTCGTGAGTCATTTAGGCTCGATTGCAAGTTAAAAGATAAAAGCCACGAACTTTTGATGCTATAATGGTTCAATTGATCTTAGGTGATGTGTATAAGCCCACAGGAACAGAAAAAAACCAGACGTTCAGAAAAAGTGAAATTTCTCAACAACTCGTTTGCTATAACAAGGGGTTATGGCCCAAATTTTGTGAAACTTGAAAATATGGGTAACACAAAAGTTTTTCAAAATTTAGGTTCCCGAGGTCAGTTTGAGAAGAATTGAAGACCCCACAAGCATGACGATTCAATGAGTTCCACTGAAAGTAACAGTTCCAACACCTTTACCAAACAAAGTTGTCGTGAGTCATTTAGGCTCGATTGCGAGTAAAATGATAAAAGCCACGAGCTTTTGATGCTATAATGGTTCAATTGATGTTAGGTGATGTGTATAAGCACACAGGAATAGAAAAAACCAAATGTTCAGAAAAAGTGAAATTTCTCAAAAACTCGTGTGCTATAACAAGGGGTGTTGGCCAAAATTTGGTGAAACTTGAAAAGATGGATAATGCGAAAGCTTTTTCAAAATTTAGGTTCCCAAGGTCAGTATGAGAAGAATTGAAGACTTCACAAGCATGGCGATTCAATGAGCTCCACTGAAAGTAACAGCTCCAACACCTTTACCAAACAATGTTATCGTTTATCATTTAGGCTCGATTGCGAGTAAAATGATAAAAGCCACGAGCTTTTGATGCTATAATGGTTCAATTGATGTTAGGTGATGTGTATAAGCACACAGGAGCAGAAAAAACCAAACGTTCAAAAAAGTGAAATTTCTCAAAAACTCGTGTGCTATAACAAAAGGTTTTGGCCGAAATTTGGTGAAACTTGAAAAGATGGGTAACACCTATGCTTTTCCAAATTTAGGTTCCCGAGGTCAGTATGAGAAGAATTGATGACTCCACAAGCAAGACGATTCAATGAGTTCCACTGACACCTTTACCAAACAAAGTTGTCGTGAGTCATTTAGGCTCGATTGTGAGTAAAATGGTAAAAGCCACGAACTTTTGATGCTATAATGGTTCAATTGATGTTAGGTGATGTGTATAAGCACACATGAACAGAAAAAAACCAAACGTTCAGAAAAAGTGAAATTTCTCAAAAACTCGTGTGATATAAAAAAGGGTTATGGCCGAAATTTGGTGAAACTTGAAAAGATGGGTAACACGTAAGTTTTTTCAAAATATAGGTTTCCGAGGTCAGTATGAGAAGAATTGAAGACTCGACAAGCATGACGATTCAATGAGTTCCACTGAAAGTAACAGTTCTTTTACCAAACAAAGTTGTCGTGAGTCATTTCGGCTCGATTGCGAGTAAAATGATAAAAGCCACGAGCTTTTGATGCTATAATGGTTCAATTGATGTTAGGTGATGTGTATAAGCACACAGGAGCAGAAAAAAACAAAACGTTCAAAAAAAGTGAAATTTCTCAAAAACTCGTGTGCTATAACAAACGGTTTTGGCCGAAATTTGGTGAAACTTGAAAAGATGGGTAACACATATGCTTTTCTAAAATTTAGGTTCCCGAGGTCAGTATGAGAAGAATTGAAGACTCCACAAGCATGACGATTCAATGAGTTCCACTGAAAGTAACAGTTCCAACACATTTACCAAACAAAGTTGTCGTGAGTTATTTAGGCTCAATTGCGAGTAAAATGGTAAAAGCCACGAGCTTTTGATGCTATAATGGTTCAATTGATGTTAGATGATGTGTATAAGCACACAGGAACAGAAAAAACCAAACGTTCAAAAAAGTGAAATTTCTCAAAAACTCGTGTGCTATACAATGGGTGTTGGCCAAAATTTGGTGAAACTTGAAAAGATGGATAACGCGAAAGCTTTTTCAAAATTTAGGTTCCCAAGGTCAGTATGAGAAGAATTGAAGACTTCACAAGCATGGCGATTCAATGAGCTCCACTGAAAGTAACAGCTCCAACACCTTTACCAAACAAGGTTGTCGTTTATCATTTAGGCTCGATTGCGAGTAAAATGATAAGCACACAGGAACGTAAAAAAACGAGACGTTCAGAAAAAGTGAAATTTCTTAAAAACTAGTGTGCCATAACAAATGGTTTTGGTCGAAATTTGGTGAAAGTTGAAAAGGTAGGTAACACGTAAGCTTTTTCAAAATTTTGGTTCCCGAGGTTAGTATGAGAAGAATTAAAGATTCCACAAGCATGACGATTCAATGAGTTCCACTGACACCTTTGCCAAACAAAGTTGTCGTGAGTCATTTAGGCTCGATTGCAAGTTAAAAGATAAAAGCCACGAGCTTTTGATGCTATAATGGTTCAATTGATGTTAGGTGATGTGTATAAGCCCACAGGAACAGAAAAAAACCAGACGTTCAGAAAAAGTGAAATTTCTCAACATCTCGTTCGCTATAACAAGGGGTTATGGCCTAAATTTGCTGAAACTTGAAAATATGGGTAACACGAAAGCTTTTTCAAAATTTAGGTTCCCGAGGTCAGTATGAGAAGCATTGAATACCCCACAAGCAAGACGATTCAATGAGTTCCACTGAAAGTAACAGTTCCAACACCTTTACCAAACAAAGTTGTCGTGAGTCATTTAGGCTCGATTGCGAGTAAAATGATAAAAGCCACGAGCTTTTGATGCTATAATGGTTCAATTGATGTTAGATGATGTGTATAAGCACACAGGAACAGAAAAAACCAAACGTTCAGAAAAAGTGAAATTTCTCAAAAACTCGTGTGCTATATAAGGGGTGTTGGCCAAAATTTGGTGAAACTTGCAAAGATGGATAACGCAAAAGCTTTTTCAAAATTTAGGTTCCCAAGGTCAGTATGAGAAGAATTGAAGACTTCACAAGCATGGCGATTCAATGAGCTCCACTGAAAGTAACAGCTCCAACACCTTTACCAAACAATGTTGTCGTTTATCATTTAGGCTCGATTGCGAGTAAAATGATAAGCACACAGGAACGTAAAAAAACGAGACGTTCAGAAAAAGTGAAATTTCTTAAAAACTAGTGTGCTATAACAAATGGTTTTGGCCGAAATTTGGTGAAAGTTGAAAAGATAGGTAACACGTAAGCTTTTTCAAATTTTTTGTTCCCGAGGTTAGTATGAGAAGAATTAAAGACTCCAAAAGCATGACGATTCAATGAGTTCCACTGACACCTTTACCAAACAAAGTTGTCGTGAGTCATTTAGGCTCGATTGCAAGTTAAAAGATAAAAGCCACGAACTTTTGATGCTATAATGGTTCAATTGATGTTAGGTGATGTGTATAAGCCCACAGGAACAGAAAAAACCAGACGTTCAGAAAAAGTGAAATTTCTCAACAACTCGTTTGCTATAACAAGGGGTTATGGCCCAAATTTGGTGAAACTTGAAAATATGGGTAACACGAAAGTTTTTCAAAATTTAGGTTCCCGAGGTCAGTTTGAGAAGAATTGAAGACCCCACAAGCATGACGATTCAATGAGTTCCACTGAAAGTAACAGTTCCAACACCTTTACCAAACAAAGTTGTCGTGAGTCATTTAGGCTCGATTGCGAGAAAAATGATAAAAGCTACGAGCTTTTGATGCTATAATGGTTCAATTGATGTTAGGTGATGTGTATAAGCACACAGGAATAGAAAAAACCAAATGTTCAGAAAAAGTGAAATTTCTCAAAAACTCGTGTGCTATAACAAGGGGTGTTGGCCAAAATTTGGTGAAACTTGAAAAGATGGATAATGCGAAAGCTTTTTCAAAATTTAGGTTCCCAAGGTCAGTATGAGAAGAATTGAAGACTTCACAAGCATGGCGATTCAATGAGCTCCACTGAAAGTAACAGCTCCAACACCTTTACCAAACAATGTTATCGTTTATCATTTAGGCTCGATTGCGAGTAAAATGATAAAAGCCACGAGCTTTTGATGCTATAATGGTTCAATTGATGTTAGGTGATGTGTATAAGCACACAGGAGCAGAAAAAACCAAACGTTCAAAAAAGTGAAATTTCTCAAAAACTCGTGTGCTATAACAAAAGGTTTTGGCCGAAATTTGGTGAAACTTGAAAAGATGGGTAACACCTATGCTTTTCCAAAATTTAGGTTCCCGAGGTCAGTATGAGAAGAATTGATGACTCCACAATCATGACGATTCAATGAGTTCCACTGACACCTTTACCAAACAAAGTTGTCGTGAGTCATTTAGGCTCGATTGTGAGTAAAATGGTAAAAGCCACGAACTTTTGATGCTATAATGGTTCAATTGATGTTAGGTGATGTGTATAAGCACACATGAACAGAAAAAACCCAAACGTTCAGAAAAAGTGAAATTTCTCAAAAACTCGTGTGATATAAAAAAGGGTTATGGCCGAAATTTGGTGAAACTTGAAAAGATGGGTAACACGTAAGTTTTTTCAAAATATAGGTTTCCGAGGTCAGTATGAGAAGAATTGAAGACTCGACAAGCATGACGATTCAATGAGTTCCACTGAAAGTAACAGTTCTTTTACCAAACAAAGTTGTCGTGAGTCATTTCGGCTCGATTGCGAGTAAAATGATAAAAGCCACGAGCTTTTGATGCTATAATGGTTCAATTGATGTTAGGTGATGTGTATAAGCACACAGGAGCAGAAAAAAACAAAACGTTCAAAAAAAGTGAAATTTCTCAAAAACTCGTGTGCTATAACAAACGGTTTTGGCCGAAATTTGGTGAAACTTGAAAAGATGGGTAACACGTATGCTTTTCTAAAATTTAGGTTCCCGAGGTCAGTATGAGAAGAATTAAAGACTCCACAAGCATGACGATTCAATGAGTTCCACTGATACCTTTGCCAAACAAAGTTGTCGTGAGTCATTTAGGCTCGATTGCAAGTTAAAAGATAAAAGCCACGAGCTTTTGATGCTATAATGGTTCAATTGATGTTAGGTGATGTGTATAAGCCCACAAGAACAGAAAAAAACCAGACGTTCAGAAAAAGTGAAATTTCTCAACATCTCGTTCGCTATAACAAGGGGTTATGGCCTAAATTTGCTGAAACTTGAAAATATGGGTAACACGAAAGCTTTTTCAAAATTTAGGTTCCCGAGGTCAGTATGAGAAGCATTGAAGATCCCACAAGCAAGACGATTCAATGAGTTCCACTGAAAGTAACAGTTCCAACACCTTTACCAAACAAAGTTGTCGTGAGTCATTTAGGCTCGATTGCGAGTAAAATGATAAAAGCCACGAGCTTTTGATGCTATAATGGTTCAATTGATGTTAGATGATGCGTATAAGCACACAGGAACAGAAAAAACCAAACGTTCAGAAAAAGTGAAATTTCTCAAAAACTCGTGTGCTATATAAGGGGTGTTGGCCAAAATTTGGTGAAACTTGCGAAGATGGATAACGCGAAAGCTTTTTCAAAATTTAGGTTCCCAAGGTCAGTATGAGAAGAATTGAAGACTTCACAAGCATGGCGATTCAATGAGCTCCACTGAAAGTAACAGCTCCAACACCTTTACCAAACAATGTTGTCGTTTATCATTTAGGCTCGATTGCGAGTAAAATGATAAGCACACAGGAACGTTAAAAAACGAGACGTTCAGAAAAAGTGAAATTTCTTAAAAACTAGTGTGCTATAACAAATGGTTTTGGCCGAAATTTGGTGAAAGTTGAAAAGATAGGTAACACGTAAGCTTTTTCAAATTTTTGGTTCCCAAGGTTAGTATGAGAAGAATTAAAGACTCCAAAAGCATGACGATTCAATGAGTTCCACTAACACCTTTACCAAAGAAAGTTGTCGTGAGTCATTTAGGCTCGATTGCAAGTTAAAAGATAAAAGCCACGAACTTTTGATGCTATAATGGTTCAATTGATGTTAGGTGATGTGAATAAGCCCACAGGAACAGAAAAAAACCAGACGTTCAGAAAAAGTGAAATTTCTCAACAACTCGTTTGTTATAACAAGGGGTTATGGCCCAAATTTGGTGAAACTTGAAAATATGGGTAACACGAAAGTTTTTCAAAATTTAGGTTCCCGAGGTCAGTTTGAGAAGAATTGAAGACCCCACAAGCATGACGATTCAATGAGTTCCACTGAAAGTAACAGTTCCAACACTTTACCAAACAAAGTTGTCGTGAGTCATTTAGGCTCGATTGCGAGTAAAATGATAAAAGCCACGAGCTTTTGATGCTGTAATGGTTCAATTGATGTTAGGTGATGTGTATAAGCACACAGGAATAGAAAAAACCAAATGTTCAGAAAAAGTGAAATTTCTCAAAAACTCGTGTGCTACAAGGGGTGTTGGCCAAAATTTGGTGAAACTTGAAAAGATGGATAATGCGAAAGCTTTTTCAAAATTTAGGTTCCCAAGGTCAGTATGAGAAGAATTGAAGACTTCACAAGCATGGCGATTCAATGAGCTCCACTGAAAGTAACAGCTCCAACACCTTTACCAAACAATGTTATCGTTTATCATTTAGGCTCGATTGCGAGTAAAATGATAAAAGCCACGAGTTTTTGATGCTATAATGGTTCAATTGATGTTAGGGGATGTGTATAAGCACACAGGAGCAGAAAAAACCAAACGTTCAAAAAAGTGAAATTTCTCAAAAACTCGTGTGCTATAACAAAAGGTTTTGGCCGAAATTTGATGAAACTTGAAAAGATGGGTAACACCTATGCTTTTCCAAAATTTAGGTTCCCGAGGTCAGTATGAGAAGAATTGATGACTCCACAAGCATGACGATTCAATGAGTTCCACTGACACCTTTACCAAACAAAGTTGTCGTGAGTCATTTAGGCTCGATTGTGAGTAAAATGGTAAAAGCCACGAACTTTTGATGCTATAATGGTTCAATTGATGTTAGGTGATGTGTATAAGCACACATGAACAGAAAAAAACCAAACGTTCAGAAAAAGTGAAATTTCTCAAAAACTCGTGTGATATAAAAAAGGGTTATGGCCGAAATTTGGTGAAACTTGAAAAGATGGGTAACACGTAAGTTTTTTCAAAATATAGGTTTCCGAGGTCAGTATGAGAAGAATTGAAGACTCGACAAGCATGACGATTCAATGAGTTCCACCAAAAGTAACAGTTCTTTTACCAAACAAAGTTGTCGCGAGTCATTTCGGCTCGATTGCGAGTAAAATGATAAAAGCCACGAGCTTTTGATGCTATAATGGTTCAATTGATGTTAGGTGATGTGTATAAGCACACTGCAGCAGAAAAAAACAAAACGTTCAAAAAAAGTGAAATTTCTCAAAAACTCGTGTGCTATAACAAACGGTTTTGGCCGAAATTTGGTGAAACTTGAAAAGATGGGTAACACGTATGCTTTTCTAAAATTTAGGTTCCCGAGGTCAGTATGAGAAGAATTAAAGACTCCACAAGCATGACGATTCAATGAGTTCCACTGATACCTTTGCCAAACAAAGTTGTCGTGAGTCATTTAGGCTCGATTGCAAGTTAAAAGATAAAAGCCACGAGCTTTTGATGCTATAATGGTTCAATTGATGTTAGGTGATGTGTATAAGCCCACAAGAACAGAAAAAAACCAGACGTTCAGAAAAAGTGAAATTTCTCAACATCTCGTTCGCTATAACAAGGGGTTATGGCCTAAATTTGCTGAAACTTGAAAATATGGGTAACACGAAAGCTTTTTCAAAATTTAGGTTCCCGAGGTCAGTATGAGAAGCATTGAAGACCCCACAAGCAAGACGATTCAATGAGTTCCACTGAAAGTAACAGTTCCAACACCTTTACCAAACAAAGTTGTCGTGAGTCATTTAGGCTCGATTGCGAGTAAAATGATAAAAGCCACGAGCTTTTGATGCTATAATGGTTCAATTGATGTTAGATGATGCGTATAAGCACACAGGAACAGAAAAAACCAAACGTTCAGAAAAAGTGAAATTTCTCAAAAACTCGTGTGCTATACAAGGGGTGTTGGCCAAAATTTGGTGAAACTTGCGAAGATGGATAACGCGAAAGCTTTTTCAAAATTTAGGTTCCCAAGGTCAGTATGAGAAGAATTGAAAACTTCACAAGCATGGCGATTCAATGAGCTCCACTGAAAGTAACAGCTCCAACACCTTTACCAAACAATGTTGTCGTTTATCATTTAGGCTCGATTGCGAGTAAAATGATAAGCACACAGGAACGTTAAAAAACGAGACGTTCAGAAAAAGTGAAATTTCTTAAAAACTAGTGTGCTATAACAAATGGTTTTGGCCGAAATTTGGTGAAAGTTGAAAAGATAGGTAACACGTAAGCTTTTTCAAATTTTTGGTTCCCGAGGTTAGTATGAGAAGAATTAAAGACTCCAAAAGCATGACGATTCAATGAGTTCCACTAACATCTTTACCAAAGAAAGTTGTCGTGAGTCATTTAGGCTCGATTGCAAGTTAAAAGATAAAAGCCACGAACTTTTGATGCTATAATGGTTCAATTGATGTTAGGTGATGTGAATAAGCCCACAGGAACAGAAAAAAACCAGACGTTCAGAAAAAGTGAAATTTCTCAACAACTCGTTTGTTATAACAAGGGGTTATGGCCCAAATTTGGTGAAACTTGAAAATATGGGTAACACGAAAGTTTTTCAAAATTTAGGTTCCCGAGGTCAGTTTGAGAAGAATTGAAGACCCCACAAGCATGACGATTCAATGAGTTCCACTGAAAGTAACAGTTCCAACACTTTACCAAACAAAGTTGTCGTGAGTCATTTAGGCTCGATTGCGAGTAAAATGATAAAAGCCACGAGCTTTTGATGCTGTAATGGTTCAATTGATGTTAGGTGATGTGTATAAGCACACAGGAATAGAAAAAACCAAATGTTCAGAAAAAGTGAAATTTCTCAAAAACTCGTGTGCTATAACAAGGGGTGTTGGCCAAAATTTGGTGAAACTTGAAAAGATGGATAATGCGAAAGCTTTTTCAAAATTTAGGTTCCCAAGGTCAGTATGAGAAGAATTGATGACTTCACAAGCATGGCGATTCAATGAGCTCCACTGAAAGTAACAGCTCCAACACCTTTACCAAACAATGTTATCGTTTATCATTTAGGCTCGATTGCGAGTAAAATGATAAAAGCCACGAGTTTTTGATGCTATAATGGTTCAATTGATGTTAGGTGATGTGTATAAGCACACAGGAGCAGAAAAAACCAAACGTTCAAAAAAGTGAAATTTCTCAAAAACTCGTGTGCTATAACAAAAGGTTTTGGCCGAAATTTGATGAAACTTGAAAAGATGGGTAACACCTATGCTTTTCCAAAATTTAGGTTCCCGAGGTCAGTATGAGAAGAATTGATGACTCCACAAGCATGACGATTCAATGAGTTCCACTGACACCTTTACCAAACAAAGTTGTCGTGAGTCATTTAGGCTCGATTGTGAGTAAAATGGTAAAAGCCACGAACTTTTGATGCTATAATGGTTCAATTGATGTTAGGTGATGTGTATAAGCACACATGAACAGAAAAAAACCAAACGTTCAGAAAAAGTGAAATTTCTCAAAAACTCGTGTGATATAAAAAAGGGTTATGGCCGAAATTTGGTGAAACTTGAAAAGATGGGTAACACGTAAGTTTTTTCAAAATATAGGTTTCCGAGGTCAGTATGAGAAGAATTGAAGACTCGACAAGCATGACGATTCAATGAGTTCCACCAAAAGTAACAGTTCTTTTACCAAACAAAGTTGTCGCGAGTCATTTCGGCTCGATTGCGAGTAAAATGATAAAAGCCACGAGCTTTTGATGCTATAATGGTTCAATTGATGTTAGGTGATGTGTATAAGCACACTGCAGCAGAAAAAAACAAAACGTTCAAAAAAAGTGAAATTTCTCAAAAACTCGTGTGCTATAACAAACGGTTTTGGCCGAAATTTGGTGAAACTTGAAAAGATGGGTAACACGTATGCTTTTCTAAAATTTAGGTTCCCGAGGTCAGTATGAGAAGAATTAAAGACTCCACAAGCATGACGATTCAATGAGTTCCACTGATACCTTTGCCAAACAAAGTTGTCGTGAGTCATTTAGGCTCGATTGCAAGTTAAAAGATAAAAGCCACGAGCTTATGATGCTATAATGGTTCAATTGATGTTAGGTGATGTGAATAAGCCCACAGGAACAGAAAAAAACCAGACGTTCAGAAAAAGTGAAATTTCTCAACAACTCGTTTGTTATAACAAGGGGTTATGGCCCAAATTTGGTGAAACTTGAAAATATGGGTAACACGAAAGTTTTTCAAAATTTAGGTTCCCGAGGTCAGTTTGAGAAGAATTGAAGACCCCACAAGCATGACGATTCAATGAGTTCCACTGAAAGTAACAGTTCCAACACTTTACCAAACAAAGTTGTCGTGAGTCATTTAGGCTCGATTGCGAGTAAAATGATAAAAGCCACGAGCTTTTGATGCTGTAATGGTTCAATTGATGTTAGGTGATGTGTATAAGCACACAGGAATAGAAAAAACCAAATGTTCAGAAAAAGTGAAATTTCTCAAAAACTCGTGTGCTATAACAAGGGGTGTTGGTCAAAATTTGGTGAAACTTGAAAAGATGGATAATGCGAAAGCTTTTTCAAAATTTAGGTTCCCAAGGTCAGTATGAGAAGAATTGAAGACTTCACAAGCATGGCGATTCAATGAGCTCCACTGAAAGTAACAGCTCCAACACCTTTACCAAACAATGTTATCGTTTATCATTTAGGCTCGATTGCGAGTAAAATGATAAAAGCCACGAGTTTTTGATGCTATAATGGTTCAATTGATGTTAGGTGATGTGTATAAGCACACAGGAGCAGAAAAAACCAAACGTTCAAAAAAGTGAAATTTCTCAAAAACTCGTGTGCTATAACAAAAGGTTTTGGCCGAAATTTGATGAAACTTGAAAAGATGGGTAACACCTATGCTTTTCCAAAATTTAGGTTCCCGAGGTCAGTATGAGAAGAATTGATGACTCCACAAGCATGACGATTCAATGAGTTCCACTGACACCTTTACCAAACAAAGTTGTCGTGAGTCATTTAGGCTCGATTGTGAGTAAAATGGTAAAAGCCACGAACTTTTGATGCTATAATGGTTCAATTGATGTTAGGTGATGTGTATAAGCACACATGAACAGAAAAAAACCAAACGTTCAGAAAAAGTGAAATTTCTCAAAAACTCGTGTGATATAAAAAAGGGTTATGGCCGAAATTTGGTGAAACTTGAAAAGATGGGTAACACGTAAGTTTTTTCAAAATATAGGTTTCCGAGGTCAGTATGAGAAGAATTGAAGACTCGACAAGCATGACGATTCAATGAGTTCCACCAAAAGTAACAGTTCTTTTACCAAACAAAGTTGTCGCGAGTCATTTCGGCTCGATTGCGAGTAAAATGATAAAAGCCACGAGCTTTTGATGCTATAATGGTTCAATTGATGTTAGGTGATGTGTATAAGCACACTGCAGCAGAAAAAAACAAAACGTTCAAAAAAAGTGAAATTTCTCAAAAACTCGTGTGCTATAACAAACGGTTTTGGCCGAAATTTGGTGAAACTTGAAAAGATGGGTAACACGTATGCTTTTCTAAAATTTAGGTTCCCGAGGTCAGTATGAGAAGAATTAAAGACTCCACAAGCATGACGATTCAATGAGTTCCACTGATACCTTTGCCAAACAAAGTTGTCGTGAGTCATTTAGGCTCGATTGCAAGTTAAAAGATAAAAGCCACGAGCTTATGATGCTATAATGGTTCAATTGATGTTAGGTGATGTGAATAAGCCCACAGGAACAGAAAAAAACCAGACGTTCAGAAAAAGTGAAATTTCTCAACAACTCGTTTGTTATAACAAGGGGTTATGGCCCAAATTTGGTGAAACTTGAAAATATGGGTAACACGAAAGTTTTTCAAAATTTAGGTTCCCGAGGTCAGTTTGAGAAGAATTGAAGACCCCACAAGCATGACGATTCAATGAGTTCCACTGAAAGTAACAGTTCCAACACTTTACCAAACAAAGTTGTCGTGAGTCATTTAGGCTCGATTGCGAGTAAAATGATAAAAGCCACGAGCTTTTGATGCTGTAATGGTTCAATTGATGTTAGGTGATGTGTATAAGCACACAGGAACAGAAAAAACCAAACGTTCAGAAAAAGTGAAATTTCTCAAAAACTCGTGTGCTATACAAGGGGTGTTGGCCAAAATTTGGTGAAACTTGCAAAGATGGATAACGCGAAAGCTTTTTCAAAATTTAGGTTCCCAAGGTCAGTATGAGAAGAATTGAAGACTTCACAAGCATGGCGATTCATTGAGCTCCACTGAAAGTAACAGCTCCAACACCTTTACCAAACAATGTTGTCGTTTATCATTTAGGCTCGATTGCGAGTAAAATGATAAGCACACAGGAACGTAAAAAAATGAGACGTTCAGAAAAAGTGAAATTTCTTAAAAACTAGTGTGCTATAACAAATGGTTTTGGCCGAAATTTGGTGAAAGTTGAAAAGATAGGTAACACGTAAGCTTTTTCAAATTTTTGGTTCCCGAGGTTAGTATGAGAAGAATTAAAGACTCCAAAAGCATGACGATTCAATGAGTTCCACTGACACCTTTACCAAACAAAGTTGTCGTGAGTCATTTAGGCTCGATTGCAAGTTAAAAGATAAAAGCCACGAACTTTTGATGCTATAATGGTTCAATTGATCTTAGGTGATGTGTATAAGCCCACAGGAACAGAAAAAAACCAGACGTTCAGAAAAAGTGAAATTTCTCAACAACGCGTTTGCTATAACAAGGGGTTATGGCCCAAATTTGGTGAAACTTGAAAATATGGGTAACACAAAAGTTTTTCAAAATTTAGGTTCCCGAGGTCAGTTTGAGAAGAATTGAAGACCCCACAAGCATGACGATTCAATGAGTTCCACTGAAAGTAACAGTTCCAACACCTTTACCAAACAAAGTTGTCGTGAGTCATTTAGGCTCGATTGCGAGTAAAATGATAAAAGCCACGAGCTTTTGATGCTGTAATGGTTCAATTGATGTTAGGTGATGTGTATAAGCACACAGGAATAGAAAAAACCAAATGTTCAGAAAAATTGAAATTTCTCAAAAACTCGTGTGCTATAACAAGGGGTGTTGGCCAAAATTTGGTGAAACTTGAAAAGATGGATAATGCGAAAGCTTTTTCAAAATTTAGGTTCCCAAGGTCAGTATGAGAAGAATTGAAGACTTCACAAGCATGGCGATTCAATGAGCTCCACTGAAAGTAACAGCTCCAACACCTTTACCAAACAATGTTATCGTTTATCATTTAGGCTCGATTGCGAGTAAAATGATAAAAGCCACGAGTTTTTGATGCTATAATGGTTCAATTGATGTTAGGTGATGTGTATAAGCACACAGGAGCAGAAAAAACCAAACGTTCAAAAAAGTGAAATTTCTCAAAAACTCGTGTGCTATAACAAAAGGTTTTGGCCGAAATTTGGTGAAACTTGAAAAGATGGGTAACACCTATGCTTTTCCAAAATTTAGGTTCCCGAGGTCAGAATGAGAAGAATTGAGGACTCCACAAGCATGACGATTCAATGAGTTCCACTGACACCTTTACCAAACAAAGTTGTCGTGAGTCATTTAGGCTCGATTGTGAGTAAAATGGTAAAAGCCACGAACTTTTGATGCTATAATGGTTCAATTGATGTTAGGTGATGTGTATAAGCACACATGAACAGAAAAAAACTAAACGTTCAGAAAAAGTGAAATTTCTCAAAAACTCGGGTGATATAAAAAAGGGTTATGGCCGAAATTTGGTGAAACTTGAAAAGATGGGTAACACGTAAGTTTTTTCAAAATATAGGTTTCCGAGGTCAGTATGAGAAGAATTGAAGACTCGACAAGCATGACGATTCAATGAGTTCCACTGAAATTAACAGTTCTTTTACCAAACAAAGTTGTCGTGAGTCATTTCGGCTCGATTGCGAGTAAAATGATAAAAGCCACGAGCTTTTGATGCTATAATGGTTCAATTGATGTTAGGTGATGTGTATAAGCACACAAGAGCAGAAAAAAACAAAACGTTCAAAAAAAGTGAAATTTCTCAAAAACTCGTGTGCTATAACAAACGGTTTTGGCCGAAATTTGGTGAAACTTGAAAAGATGGGTAACACGTATGCTTTTCTAAAATTTAGGTTCCCGAGGTCAGTATGAGAAGAATTGAAGACTACACAAGCATGACGATTCAATGAGGTCCACTGAAAGTAACAGTTCCAACACATTTACCAAACAAAGTTGTCGTGAGTTATTTAGGCTCAATTGCGAGTAAAATGGTAAAAGCCACGAGCTTTTGATGCTATAATGGTTCAATTGATGTTAGATGATGTGTATAAGCACACAGGAACAGAAAAAACCAAACGTTCAAAAAAGTGAAATTTCTCTAAAACTCGTGTGCTATACAATGGGTGTTGCCCAAAATTGGGTGAAACTTGAAAAGATGGATAACGTGAAAGCTTTTTCAAAATTTAGGTTCCCAAGGTCAGTATGAGAAGAATTGAAGACTTCACAAGCATGGCGATTCAATGAGCTCCACTGAAAGTAACAGCTCCAACACCTTTACCAAACAAGGTTTTCGTTTATCATTTAGGCTCGATTGCGAGTAAAATGATAAGCACACAGGAACGTAAAAAAACGAGACGTTCAGAAAAAGTGAAATTTCTTAAAAACTAGTGTGCTATAACAAATGGTTTTGGTCGAAATTTGGTGAAAGTTGAAAAGGTAGGTAACACGTAAGCTTTTTCAAAATTTTGGTTCTCGAGGTTAGTATGAGAAGAATTAAAGACTCCACAAGCATGACGATTCAATGAGTTCCACTGACACCTTTGCCAAACAAAGTTGTCGTGAGTCATTTAGGCTCGATTGCAAGTTAAAAGATAAAAGCCACGAGCTTTTGATGCTATAATGGTTCAATTGATGTTAGGTGATGTGTATAAGCCCACAGGAACAGAAAAAAACCAGACGTTCAGAAAAAGTGAAATTTCTCAACATCTCGTTCGCTATAACAAGGGGTTGTGGCCTAAATTTGCTGAAACTTGAAAATATGGGTAACACGAAAGCTTTTTCAAAATTTAGGTTCCCGAGGTCAGTATGAGAAGCATTGAATACCCCACAAGCAAGACGATTCAATGAGTTCCACTGAAAGTAACAGTTCCAACACCTTTACCAAACAAAGTTGTCGTGAGTCATTTAGGCTCGATTGCGAGTAAAATGATAAAAGCCACGAGCTTTTGATGCTATAATGGTTCAATTGATGTTAGATGATGTGTATAAGCACACAGGAACAGAAAAAACCAAACGTTCAGAAAAAGTGAAATTTCTCAAAAACTCGTGTGCTATACAAGGGGTGTTGGCCAAAATTTGGTGAAACTTGCAAAGATGGATAACGCGAAAGCTTTTTCAAAATTTAGGTTCCCAAGGTCAGTATGAGAAGAATTGAAGACTTCACAAGCATGGCGATTCAATGAGCTCCACTGAAAGTAACAGCTCCAACACCTTTACCAAACAATGTTGTTGTTTATCATTTAGGCTCGATTGCGAGTAAAATGATAAGCACACAGGAACGTAAAAAAACGAGACGTTCAGAAAAAGTGAAATTTCTTAAAAACTAGTGTGCTATAACAAATGGTTTTGGCCGAAATTTGGTGAAAGTTGAAAAGATAGGTAACACGTAAGCTTTTTCAAATTTTTGGTTCCCGAGGTTAGTATGAGAAGAATTAAAGACTCCAAAAGCATGACGATTCAATGAGTTCCACTGACACCTTTACCAAACAAAGTTGTCGTGAGTCATTTAGGCTCGATTGCAAGTTAAAAGATAAAAGCCACGAACTTTTGATGCTATAATGGTTCAATTGATGTTAGGTGATGTGTATAAGCCCACAGGAACAGAAAAAAACCAGACGTTCAGAAAAAGTGAAATTTCTCAACAACTCGTTTGCTATAACAAGGGGTTATGGCCCAAATTTGGTGAAACTTGAAAATATGGGTAACACGAAAGTTTTTCAAAATTTAGGTTCCCGAGGTCAGTTTGAGAAGAATTGAAGACCCCACAAGCATGACGATTCAATGAGTTCCACTGAAAGTAACAGTTCCAACACCTTTACCAAACAAAGTTGTCGTGAGTCATTTAGGCTCGATTGCGAGTAAAATGATAAAAGCTACGAGCTTTTGATGCTATAATGGTTCAATTGATGTTAGGTGATGTGTATAAGCACACAGGAATAGAAAAAACCAAATGTTCAGAAAAAGTGAAATTTCTCAAAAACTCGTGTGCTATAACAAGGGGTGTTGGCCAAAATTTGGTGAAACTTGAAAAGATGGATAATGCGAAAGCTTTTTCAAAATTTAGGTTCCCAAGGTCAGTATGAGAAGAATTGAAGACTTCACAAGCATGGCGATTCAATGAGCTCCACTGAAAGTAACAGCTCCAACACCTTTACCAAACAATGTTATCGTTTATCATTTAGGCTCGATTGCGAGTAAAATGATAAAAGCCACGAGCTTTTGATGCTATAATGGTTCAATTGATGTTAGGTGATGTGTATAAGCACACAGGCGCAGAAAAAACCAAACGTTCAAAAAAGTAAAATTTCTCAAAAACTCGTGTGCTATAACAAAAGGTTTTGGCCGAAATTTGGTGAAACTTGAAAAGATGGGTAACACCTATGCTTTTCCAAAATTTAGGTTCCCGAGGTCAGTATGAGAAGAATTGATGACTCCACAAGCATGACGATTCAATGAGTTCCACTGACACCTTTACCAAACAAAGTTGTCGTGAGTCATTTAGGCTCGATTGTGAGTAAAATGGTAAAATCCACGAACTTTTGATGCTATAATGGTTCAATTGATGTTAGGTGATGTGTATAAGCACACATGAACAGAAAAAAACCAAACGTTCAGAAAAAGTGAAATTTCTCAAAAACTCGTGTGATATAAAAAAGGGTTATGGCCGAAATTTTGTGAAACTTGAAAAGATGGGTAACACGTAAGTTTTTTCAAAATATAGGTTTCCGAGGTCAGTATGAGAAGAATTGAAGACTCGACAAGCATGACGATTCAATGAGTTCCACTGAAAGTAACAGTTCTTTTACCAAACAAAGTTGTCGTGAGTCATTTCGGCTCGATTGCGAGTAAAATGATAAAAGCCACGAGCTTTTGATGCAATAATGGTTCAATTGATGTTAGGTGATGTGTATAAGCACACAGGAGCAGAAAAAAACAAAACGTTCAAAAAAAGTGAAATTTCTCAAAAACTCGTGTGCTATAACAAACGGTTTTGGCCGAAATTTGGTGAAACTTGAAAAGATGGGTAACACGTATGCTTTTCTAAAATTTAGGTTCCCGAGGTCAGTATGAGAAGAATTGAAGACTCCACAAGCATGACGATTCAATGAGTTCCACTGAAAGTAACAGTTCCAACACATTTACCAAACAAAGTTGTCGTGAGTTATTTAGGCTCAATTGCGAGTAAAATGGTAAAAGCCACGAGCTTTTGATGCTATAATGGTTTTAATTGATGTTAGATGATGTGTATAAGCACACAGGAACAGAAAAAACCAAACGTTCAAAAAAGTGAAATTTCTCAAAAACTCGTGTGCTATACAATGGGTGTTGGCCAAAATTTGGTGAAACTTCAAAAGATGGATAACGCGAAAGCTTTTTCAAAATTTAGGTTCCCAAGGTCAGTATGAGAAGAATTAAAGACTTCACAAGCATGGCAATTCAATGAGCTCCACTGAAAGTAACAGCTCCAACACCTTTACCAAACAAGGTTTTCGTTTATCATTTAGGCTCGATTGCGAGTAAAATGATAAGCACACAGGAACGTAAAAAAACGAGACGTTCAGAAAAAGTGAAATTTCTTAAAAACTAGTGTGCTATAACAAATGGTTTTGGTCGAAATTTGGTGAAAGTTGAAAAGGTAGGTAACACGTAAGCTTTTTCAAAATTTTGGTTCCCGAGGTTAGTATGAGAAGAATTAAAGACTCCACAAGCATGACGATTCAATGAGTTCCACTGACACCTTTGCCAAACAAAGTTGTCGTGAGTCATTTAGGCTCGATTGCAAGTTAAAAGATAAAAGCCACGAGCTTTTGATGCTATAATGGTTCAATTGATGTTAGGTGATGTGTATAAGCCCACAGGAACAGAAAAAAACCAGACGTTCAGAAAAAGTGAAATTTCTCAACAACTCGTTCGCTATAACAAGGGGTTATGGCCCAAATTTGGTGAAACTTGAAAATATGGGTAACACGAAAGCTTTTTCAAAAATTTAGGTTCCCGAGGTCAGTATGAGAAGCATTGAAGACCCCATAAGCAAGACGATTCAATGAGTTCCACTGAAAGTAACAGTTCCAACACCTTTACCAAACAAAGTTGTCGTGAGTCATTTAGGCTCGATTGCGAGTAAAATGATAAAAGCCACGAGCTTTTGATGCTATAATGGTTCAATTGATGTTAGATGATGTGTATAAGCACACAGGAACAGAAAAAACCAAACGTTCAGAAAAAGTGAAATTTCTCAAAAACTCGTGTGCTATACAAGGGCTGTTGGCCAAAATTTGGTGAAACTTGCAAAGATGGATAACGCGAAAGCTTTTTCAAAATTTAGGTTCCCAAGGTCAGTATGAGAAGAATTGAAGACTTCACAAGCATGGCGATTCAATGAGCTCCACTGAAAGTAACAGCTCCAACACCTTTACCAAACAATGTTGTTGTTTATCATTTAGGCTCGTTTGCGAGTAAAATGATAAGCACACAGGAACGTAAAAAAACGAGACGTTCAGAAAAAGTGAAATTTCTTAAAAACTAGTGTGCTATAACAAATGGTTTTGGCCGAAATTTGGTGAAAGTTGAAAAGATAGGTAACACGTAAGATTTTTCAAATTTTTGGTTCCCGAGGTTAGTATGAGAAGAATTAAAGACTCCACAAGCATGACGATTCAATGAGTTCCACTGACATCTTTACCAAACAAAGTTGTCGTGAGTCATTTAGGCTCGATTGCAAATTAAAAGATAAAAGCCACGAGCTTTTGATGCTATAATGGTTCAATTGATGTTAGGTGATGTGTATAAGCCCACATGAACAGAAAAAAACCAGACGTTCAGAAAAAGTGAAATTTCTCAACAACTCGTTTGCTATAACAAGGTTATGGCCCAAATTTGCTGAAACTTGAAAATATGGGTAACACAAAAGCTTTTTCAAAATTTAGGTTCCCGAGGTCAGTTTGAGAAGAATTGAAGACCCCACAAGCATGACGATTCAATGAGTTCCACTGTAAGTAACAGTTCCAACACCTTTACCAAACAAAGTTGTCGTGAGTCATTTAGGCTCGATTGCGAGTAAAATGATAAAAGCCACGAGCTTTTGATGCTATAATGGTTCAATTGATGTTAGGAGATATGTATAAGCACACAGGAATATAAAAAACCAAAGGCTCAGAAAATGTGAAATTTCTCAAAAACTCGTGTGCTATAACAAGGGGTGTTGGCCAAAATTTGGTGAAACTTGAAAAGATGGATAATGCGAAAGCTTTTTCAAAATTTAGGTTCCCAAGGTCAGTATGAGAAGAATTGAAGACTTCACAAGCATGGCGATTCAATGAGCTCCACTGAAAGTAACAGCTCCAACACCTTTACCAAACAATGTTATCGTTTATCATTTAGGCTCGATTGCGAGTAAAATGATAAAAGCCACGAGCTTTTGATGCTATAATGGTTCAATTGATGTTAGGTGATGTGTATAAGCACACAGGAACAGAAAAAAGCCAAACGTTCAAAAAAAGTGAAATTTCTCAAAAAGTCGTGTGCTATAACAATGGGTTTTGGCCGAAATTTGGTGAAACTTGAAAAGATGGGTAACACGTAAGCTTTTTCAAAATTTAGGTTTCCGATGTCAGTATGGGAAGAATTGAGGACTCCACAAGCATGATGATTCAATGAGTTCCACTGAAAGTAACAGTTCTTTTACCAAACAAAGTTGTCGTTAGTCATTTATGCTCGATTGCGAGTAAAATGATAAAAGCCACGAGCTTTTGATGTTATAATGGTTCAATTGATGTTAGGTGATGTGTATACGCACACAGGTACAGAAAAAATCAGAAGTTCAGAAAAAGTGAAATTTCTCAACAACTCACAAGGGGTTTTGGCCAAAATTTGGTGAAACTTGAAAAGATGGGTAACACGTAAGCTTTTTCAAAATTTAGGTTTCCGAGGACAGTATGAGAAGAATTGAAGACTTCACAAGCATGACGATTCAATGAGTTCCACTGAAAGTAACAGTTCTTTTACCAACACTACCAGAAAAAAGATCTTGGGCGACGAAAAAAAATCGTCGCCCTGTTAAAAAATTTTGTCGCCTAAGTACTTAGGCGACGACATGTCGTCGGCCAAAACGTCGTCGCCAGAACCGCGTCGGTCAAGAACTTGGGCGATGAAAATTCATTCCGTCGTCGCCTAAGAGTAATTCTTAGGCGACGATACGAATTTCGTCGCCTAAAATATACTTCTCGTCGCCCAAAAAATATTCGTCGCCCAAGATTTAACACCTTGGCCGACGAAAACATTTTTCGTCGCTTAAGATCTTATAACCTTGGGCGACGAAAATAAATATTTCGTCGCCTAAGATCACTACATCTTAGGCGATGATATTTTTTTTTCGTCGCCTAAGATGGTAAGTCCTTGACCGACGATTTAGAAATTTCGTCGCCTAAGATATATTTAAATTTTTTTTAAAATAATTAAATAATTTTTTTAAATATATAAATAATGTTTTTTTAATTTTTGCTGGAATTTTTTTTTTCGGCATTTCTTTAAATTTTTCTAATACTAAAATTTAATTAAAAATAACACAAATTTATAAATAATTTATTACAAAAATTCAGTCCATCTGCCTATAGATCGAGAAACTCGAAATCTAACTCATCATTCCCGTTCGGAGGGTCCTGAGGCTGAGGCGGCGGCTGGTCAGGCTGAGGAGGCTGCTGCTGAGGCTGGGGCCACTGAGGGTGGGGCCACTGAGGTAATGGTATAGGCGTAGGCATGGGCGGAAAACGGCTGTCCGGCCGCATGTGCAGCGATGTTGGCAGTCATCCACTGTCCCATAGCCGCCTGGTTGACATTGGTGACTTCATTCACCCACTCCATATGCCCAGCCGTGGAAGCCGCATATGATTCCGCCATCGCCGCCATCTCCCTCGCTCTTTGGGCTTCCAGCTCAGACTCCCTCGCTCTTTGGGCTTCCAGCTCAGACTGTAGACTTGCGAACTGATCCTGTAGCCGAGTGATCTGGCTGTTGCTGCTTGAGGCTCCGGCGGCTCCCTTGCGCTGAAATCCTGGCGTCGTCTTCAGGATCCCCTTTCCAGCGTCTCCCATACCCCGGCAGTAGTAGGTGTTGGAATGCTGCGCGAAGGCAGTGGCCATAATCCGCGCCCCAACGGTAGGATCTAAAGTGTCGATCCTGGACATGGCCTCTGACATGTCATCCTCTGCCGTGCCCGGCCATGTGTCGTTCACCATGCCTCTCATGACCTCTTGCTCCGCCTCCCTCATCCTCGCCTAATTGGATATATTATAAAAATATATTAATATACATTTAATAAAATGTAATTAAAATTAAAAATTAGAAAATATAAGGAACTTACAAGATCCTCCTCAGAACGAGGATATGCCCTCTGAAAGGTCCCCACATAGGGGTTCTCCTCTGGCCGCTCTCGCCGCACGTCGTCCATGATGGCCGAAAACGGCCTCGAACCGGCACGATGGTTGGTTGTGTTCTGTTGCCAGTTCTCAGCGTTCACCCGGGCGAGGTGCTTCAAAAAAAAATTATCGTTAGTAAATATTTAAAAACATACAATTATAATTAATTCACTAATTAAATATTCAAATTTGTTTACGAATTACCTGTTTGTGAGGGTCGTTGAACTGCGTGACAAGAAGCCACCGCCACTCGTACTCCCGATACTCGAACTCCTTCGGGGTACCCGAACGGTCGCTCCCGTACTTCTTCCAGTGTTCCCGGAGGTCGTGCTTCCACTCCTTGAACCTACATATACAAAAAAAATATTAAATATATTATTAAAAAATAAAATTTAATAAATTATTAAATAGAGGTACCTCTCCCTATGGGCCTTGTCCGCCCAGTCACGTCCCTCCTCGGGAACCACAAACCATTGCTGCATTACCACTTGTTAGTATTTTTTTCGATAATTAAATAATTTATTAGTTAAAAAAATAGTAATTGATCGAGTAAACTCACCGACATCGACTGATGGAGCATCTCCTTCACTCCATCAGGAACCTGGCTCCAGACTCCCCACAACATTGGGAGTCTGGAGCGGATGGTGCCTCCCGCGGCGCGCGTGTACCGTTTCCCAACAGTTTACAATTTACAATTATCACAACAACAATTTACAATTATCACAACAACAACAACAACTTACAATTTACAATTATCACAACAACAACAATTTACAATTATCACAACAACAACAACAATTAAAACCAATTTAGGGTTTTAGGGTTATACCTTAAATTGTGGGTCGGCGTCGGGGTCGGGGTCGGGGTTCCGAATTGGGGTCGGGGTCGGGGTCGGAGAGAGGGAGAGAGAGAGGGCAGAGAGAGGATTTTCGAAGAGAGAGAGAGAGAGAGAGAGGGCTTGGCGGCTGAAGAAATGGTTAGGGTTCCGAATTTTTGCCTTTTATAGTGGCGTTCTTGGGCGACGATTCTGTAAAAATCGTAGCCCTGTTTTTTGAAAATCGTCGGCCAAGATAATCTTGGGCGACGATTTCTTCAAATCGTCGCCTAAGATACTATTCTTGGGCGACGATGTTCTTCACTATAAATCTCGTCGCCCAAGATGAAGAAAATCGTCGGCCAAGAGTCTACTTGGGCGACGATGTTCTTCACTATAAATATCGTCGCCCAAGACAGTCTACTTGGGCGACGATGTTCTTCACTATAAATGTCGTCGCCCAAGATGAAGAAAATCGTCGGCCAAGATTTCTATCATAAAATTCAGAATATCGTGATTTTGGTGATCGGAGAAGAGGAACTGAAAACCCACCGTCAGATATGACCAGCATAACAAATTACGTGGGTGGGAAAAAATTCAGCTCCATCTGACAACGATAAGGGCTCGATCCGTCCGGTCAATCGGCGCGGTCAAACCCCTAAACGGACGGAAACGGCTATTCGACCCTCCAAATCACGTAATCAGGCCGGACCTTCAACTGAGAATAGTTTCCAATCGACGAGACTTTTACGGGACCCTAAAAATTTGGTAAAAAATAAATACCCGGGATAGGGCTACCACTAGGTAGAAATAAGAGAATTTCGTTAACCGGAACCCACGGAAACCCGAAATTTTACCGGAATATCTTCATTTTTCACGGGTTGACGTATTTCACCGTTCCGGTCATATCTTATTTCACGACTTTTTTGCGTTTGTGGCCTCTACGTATATGTTGTCTTCAAAACGACACTTAAACTCAACACTTGTATAAAAAAGTTATACAACATTAGTACATATAACGTGAGTTTGGTGATCGGAGAAGAGGAACTGAAAACCTACCGTCAGATATGACCAGCATAACGAATTACGTAGGTGCGAAAAAATTCAGCTCCATCTGACAACGATAAGGGCTCGATCCGTCCGGTCAATTGGCGCGGTCAAACCCCTAAACAAACGGAAACGGCGATTCGACCCTCCAAATCACGTAATCTGGCCGGACCTTCAACTGAGAATAGATTCCAATTGACGAGACTTTTACAGGACCCTAAAAATTTGGTAAAAAATAAATACCCGGGATAGGGCTACCACTAGGTAGAAATATGAGAATTTCGTTAACCGGAACAACCGGCACCGAAATTTTACCGGAATATCTTCATTTTCACGGGTTGACATATTTCACCGTTCCGGTGATATCTTATTTCACGACTTTTTTGCGTTTGAGGCCTCTACATATACGTTGTCTTCAAAACGACACTTAAACTCAACACTTATATAAAAAAGTTATACAACATTAGTACATATAACGTGAGTTTGGTGATCGGAGAAGAGGAACTGAAAACCTACCATCAGATATGACCAGCATAACGAATTACGTAGGTGGGAAAAAATTCAGCTCCATCTGACAACGATAAGGGCTCGATCCGTCCGGTCAATCGGCGCGGTCAAACCCCTAAACAAACGGAAACGGCGATTCGACCCTCCAAATCATGTAATCTGGCCGGACCTTCAACTGAGAATAGTTTCCAATTGACGAGACTCTTACGGGCCTATAAAAATTTGGTAAAAAATAAATACCCGGGACATTTATTTTAATTATTCAAAAGAATTTTAAATGTGTTTTATTTTATTTTAATTATTCGGATTATCTTGGCCGACGAATTACCCATTTTCGTCGGCCAAGATAATACTTGGGCGACGATTTTTATTCAATTCGTCGCCCAAGAGTAAAAATAAAAAATCCTCTACAATGAAATTTAAATGTGTTTTATTTTATTTTAATTATTCGGATTATCTTGGCCGACGAAAACAGGGTAATTCGTCGGCCAAGATAATACTTGGGCGACGATTTTTATTCAATTCGTCGCCCAAGAGTAAAAAATAAAAAATCCTCTACAATGAAATTTAAATGTGCTTTATTTATTTTAGTACAAACATATTCTTTTAGTACAAACATATTCTTTTAAGGGGTTTGGACAACAATTTGACCGCATATCTTTATATTAATTTGGACAACAATTACAAAGCTAAGGCTCAATTATAACTAAGCTAATTAAGGCTCGTAATCTGAGTCATCCGATGAGTCTTCTTCGGTATCGGAATTAATATCTGGTAATCTATGCCTTAATTCGTCGTCAGAGTCGTCGTTTGTTTCTTCATTTGGATCAACATCAATAAAGGTTGAATCTTCATCACGAATTCTGAGCACTCGACCATGTTTAACATTATTTTCGCGAACAGTAGCTACATCATGAATACCTACTGCGTTCGGCTCCTGATACGCATCAGCCTCTGGCCCTGGAATGGTCACTCCAAATGTAGCCGCCCGGTAAATGTTTCGAGGATGCACAATGTTCGCTATTTTCCACGCGTCACCCTTGGCAAGGTCATCAAGATAAAACACTTGTTTTACCGATGTCGCAAAAACAAACGGGTCAACTTTGTAGGCGCTTGTAGCAGTGTTGACCGATAAATTGCCGTACTGATCCATCTTCATGCTCTGTGCGCCTGTATCAAACCATCTACACTTGAACATATGCACTTTCATGCCTTCCGCATAAACCAGTTCGACCACTGAATGGAGAACACCGTAATAGTCAAGGCCATGACCTTTCGCCATCACCCCAGAATTCTGTGTTCTTCGTCTGTTGTCTCTCTCTTCAGATACAAATTTGACGCCATTCACTGTGCAAGTGGGATAAACTCTAGCCCGTTGCGGTTGCATCGCAAGAAGTAATAGTTCGTGCGACCAGTTTGGATTATCATCAGATTTAATCATGTCCATCTGTAACGGATATTGAACTGTAAATATCCGAAAATCTACGCAATAGAAAATAATTAGATATATATATATATATATATATATATATATATATATATATATATATATATATATATAACAGGGAAGATTAAATTACGTACCCAGGTGCGAAAATAATTTGCGAACGTCATGTTGTGGTACTCGAGATCACCATCAACTTCCGGAAAAGATAGGTGCAACTCTTTCCAATATTTAACTTCTTCACAATTGATTAGTACCCACCAGTGCGCTATGGCTATCTCTTCATCCGACAATGCATACTCGGCGAACAGTCGTGCTCCACCAACTTCGACATCACTGGAAACTATAGAGAGATTGAACCGCGGCGCATGTTCCTCCATGGCTTGCGGAGCTCCCAACGACGCTCCTAAATACAACTTCATGTAGGTGACGCATTCATGCGCAATATATGCTTCAGCTATACATCCTTCAGGCGCGGATTTATTAGTGACATAATCTTTGTACTCACCAAGTTGCCTGTAAATATAAGATTGCAAACTATACGTTATGGTTATTGAACATGTACGTACATATATGTATTCTGGAGATGTAAGTGAATAAAACATACCTTTCCATGGGATACATCCAAGTGAAGTGTACTGGACCGGTAAGCAACAATTGCTGGGGAAGATGGATCATCAGGTGAGGCATGATATCGAAAAAATTTGGCGGAAAGATCCTCTCGAATTTACACATGATGTATATGATGTCTGCCTGCATTTCCCGGAGATCGGATTTTCTCACTTCCCTTGTGCATAACTTCATGAAGAATCTTGACAGCGCTACTAACGGCTCCACAACCTGGCCAACCACACATCACAAATTTAATATAAAATCCAACAACGGCAGGTTAACCGTAATTTTAACCACAAATTTACCTGACGGTGAAGGAACGGTCGAATGAAAACAGGGAAGAGACGTTGTAGCAGAATATGACAGTCATGACTCTTCAAGACGTATATCTTATTCTCCCGCAAGTTCACACACCGGGCTATATTTCCTGCAACGCCTGAGGGATACGTCACACAACTCATCCACCTGAAGATCTGGGTCTTCTGATCAGGCTTCACGGTGTAAGGAGCCCAAGGCATCTTTTTCTTCCCCTCTTTCAGCCAAACATGTTTTCTGATTCCCATTTTCTTAAGATCAACGCATGCCTTAGGACCGTCTTTCGTCTTCCCCTCCAAGTTGAGCACTGTACCTACCACACTGTCGCAGACATTCTTCTCTATGTGCATCACATCTAGGTAGTGCCTGATCAACAGCGTACTCCAGTACGGGAGTTCCCAAAATATGCTCTTATGTGTCCAGAATTTGTACCTGTCTGGTCTTTCAGGTATTCTGGCCACAATATCGGGATGATTGCTGAGCTGCCCAAAATCATACTCATCCAGCACTGCTAAAATCTCTTCCCCCGACCATCTATGCGGCTCCACACCTCTCTCTTCGGTCCCATCAAATGCCCCGGTATCTATCCGCCAGGGGTGATCATGTGGTAGGTAAGCATGGTGACCCATCCGGACTATCTTGTTGCAATGATTGCTGCACCCCTGGGAGCTAAGGCACTCAGGACAAGCCTTGTATCCCCTAACAATGTTGCCAGACAACATCCCACGTGCAGGAAAATCACTGATGGTACAACAATCATGGCATGCATCTGGAACATCTCATTTTTGTGGGAGTCATAAGTGGGATGACCAACCTCCCAAAGCAATTTACACTCTTCAATCAGCGGTCTCATATACACATCGAGACACTTCCCTGGATAACAACAACAATAACAACCACAACAAATTCAGATAACGACTATATATGACCAACAATATAGAACAAAAACAATAAATGGAGAAAAAATTGAACCAACAACAATATATACAATATGAAGGGAAAGTAGATACCTGGATAACCGGGCCCCGGAATCAACAAGGTCAACATGTTGTATTCCTTCTTCATGCACATCCATGGAGGAAGGTTGTAAGGCACCAAAATGACCGGCCATATACTGTACGAAAGACTCATGGTCCCAAAAGGGTTGAACCCGTCGGATGACAGCCCGAGCCTCACATTCCTCACCTCTGAAGCAAAATGAGGAAACTCCCTGTCTATATGCTTCCACGCCTCCCCGTCAGCAGGGTGTACCATGAGGTCTTCGTCATGCACCTCCCTCACAGCGTGCCATCTCATAGCTTCGGCCGTCTTTGAAGACATGTACAACCGCTCCAGCCTATCCCTCAACGGGAAATAGCGAAGTACCTTAACAGGTTTCCTGTTGCCTGCGGGAGTCAGCTTATACATGTCGGTCCCACATACCGGACAACGATGAAGGCCTTCAAGGTCATTACCGTCTGCATCTTTACCCCAGAATAGAACGCAGTCATATCTGCATGCATGGATCTTGATGTAGGAAAGCCTGAGATCTCTCAAGATACGACGGACCTTATGATGCGTGGTGGGATGACGATGACCGTCGGGCAGGAGCGAAGCAGCGTATTGTAGATACCTATCAACAGCCGTCACGGTCGATTTTGTGTCAACCTTGATATGCATCACCTCCATCACACACTGAAGAACAGTCTTCTCATGACCTGGGCACAGAGGGGTCTGTTGGAAAGCAATAAGTCTGTTGTACTTGGCTATACCGGCAGTGTTGACACCTCTAGGGACGGCCTGCATCGGCGCCTGCGGAATGTGCTGTCGTTCAGGGCATACACCGCTGTCATGAGGAAACATGTCATTGATGAAGGCCGTTGTTGGATCGTTGGATGTACTGCCCGTCTGATAAAACTGTCCATGATTATGCGGGCGTGATGAGGTTTCACCGTGATATATCCAACATGTGTAACGTTCCCAGAATCCGTTACTCTTCAGTGGTCCCATACTGTATCAAACGGAAATCGATACATATCACTGCGACACTTACACATCTTGCACGGGCAATAGAACATGCCACTCCCGTCAGCATTGGCCTGCGCATATTGCATAAAATCCCAAACTCCTTCAGCTTATTTTCTGTGATATCTTGGAAGAGAAATCCAACTCTTATCCATATCCTGAAAATAGCACATATATATATCAATATTTAATGAACATATCTTATATATATATATATATATATATTAATGTAATACAACATACTAATTATTAATTATATATATCTAGTTCGAGCGGATTCCGTGGTTTCAGAAGGCAAGTGTCAATGTCACGGAGGGCGAACCCCCTACAGGAACCAGGCAGGACTCGTTTGTGATCACGGAGGCGAACCCCTATCGACCCCTTCACCGAGAAGAGTGGTCAGTTTGTGATCTTGAGATCCAGTTAAACAAACCTGTGAACCATATCTATGACAGAACGGCCCCTTACTCAGCTTGGAACAAACTCTATGCATATATATATATATATATCATTAATTCAACTCAAATAAAACTGAAAATCAATATATATATATGTGCATATGCATATGTACGTACCTGGGAGTAGCTCCACAAACTATGTATGGACAGATTTCCACAACACCGAACGATTTGAAGAACTAGAGAAATTTATGTTTCAAATTTTCAAAGTTTTCATTCTTCTATCCCGGCCTCCCAATATATAGAAGAATCTTGGGCGACGAAATATTTGAGTTTCGTCGCCTAAGAATTAAAAACTCTTGGGCGACGAAATATTTGAGTTTCGTCGCCTAAGGATAAAAAACTTAGGCGACGATATAAATATTTTAGGCGACGAAATACTGTTTCGTCGCCCTAGTTTATATTTTGGCCGACGAAATTTATTTTTAGGCGACGATTTTTTTTCGTCACCTAAGAGTAAACTTAGGCGACGAAAAAAAAAATCGTCGCCTAAGTTCCCTATTAGGCGACGGAAAAAAAATCGTCGCCCGGTTTTTTTTGTTTCGTCGCCCAAGACCCATTTTCTGGTAGTGCAAACAAAGTTGTCGTGAGTCATTTAGGCTCGATTGCGAGTAAAATGATAAAAGCCACGAGTTTTTGATGCTATAATGGTTCAATTGATGTTAAGTGATGTGTATAAGCACACAGGAACAAAAAAAAACGAGACGTTCCGAAAAAGTGAAATTTCTCAAAAACTCGTGTGCTATAACAATGAGTTTTGGCCGAAATTTGGTGAAACTTGAAAAGATGGGTAACACGTAAGCTTTTTCAAAATTTAGGTTTCTGATGTCAGTATGAGAAGAATTGAGGACTCCACAAGCATGATGATTCAATGAGTTCCACTGAAAGTAACAGTTCCAACACCTTTACCAAACAAAGTTGTCGTTAGTCATTTAGGCTCGATTGCGAGTAAAATGATAAAAGCCACGAGCTTTTGATGCTATAATGGTTCAATTGATGTTAGGTGATGTGTATACGCACACAGGTACAGAACAAATCAGAAGTTCAGAAAAAGTGAAATTTCTCAAAAACTCACAAGGGGTTTTGGCCAAAATTTGGTGAAACTTGAAAAGATGGGTAACACGTAAGCTTTTTCAAAATTTAGGTTTCCGAGGTCAGTATGAGAAGAATTGAAGACTCCACAATCATGACGATTCAATGAGTTCTGATAGGTGCATTTTATGCAACGTTCTTAATGCATTTCCGACCCTATTTAGTTATGTAATTCCTTTAACAATATTGATTTTAACTTAGTTTGTGTTTTTAGGTCACAAATAAAGCCGAGGAGCACAAAAGAGGCAAAAGAGGAGAAATCTTGAAGGAGAAGGAATCCATATGGCGCAAGGAAAGAAATCAGAAAATCTGCCAGGAATAGTCAGTCAACTTCGACAGAGAATTGTGATCAGCTCACAACGATCCAGGAGATGAACTTTATATCAGCAGAAAGCTAGAAGAGTCTAGTTTTCAGAACTTTTCGCAGATTGTCAATAGCTATTTTGGTGTCCATGTTATGACCGTTTGAGTGACCAAAGGTCATTCTGCCCGAATTTCTGATTTGGACCGGAACTTCAATTTCAAGGCCCAGACCACAACGGCGAGCCCATGGACGAATATTAAAGGTTCTCTAACCCTAATAGCAGCTGTTCATATGTTCTCTATATGTATGAGGAGTGGGGGACGTGAAAAGGGTCGCTTTTTGCCACAGAAAAAAACAACGTCTTTCATCTCCTTCAGAAATTCTTCTCCAAACACAAACCCTAGTTTTAGGATTTCTCTTGCCGTGCCTTCTCCTCTGTAATTCTCGGCGTAGTTCCTTGTTTCAATACTCAAAGTGTAATCTAAACTCAGACCTCATGTTTTCTTTTATTATCTATTCAATTACTTTAGTTTGTTTCCATCTCTCTTATTCGTTTGTGTTCATGAGTTGGATTTTTGATTGAGTTTGTTCTTATAATCATGAAAATCAGATCTGTACACTTGAGTTGTTGGTGTAATTCATGATGCTTTTGTTGATCTAAATTATGTTTATATGTGTGATTGACAACTTATGACTTGTTCTTAATCAATATGTGCCATTGTTTGTGTTAAGTCCGCGTCGGTAAACATGAACTAGAATGGTAAGGAGTTATAGGTTGCATGCTAGGATGTCTTTGACCTCTCTAGGGCCAACCATGACCTGCCTATGGCTGCCAAGGGGCTGCCTAGGGCCGCCATGACCCGCCTATGGCCGCCAAAGTGCTGCCTAGGTCCGCATTGACCCGCCTTGATCCGTCTTTGGCCGCTTTCACCCGTCTTAGGCCACCTCGACCCGCCTTGGACCGCCTTGACCCGCATTGGACCGCCTTGACCTGTCTTGAACCGCTTGACCCTCCTAGACCTGACAAAGGGCTGCCTAGGGCCATCATGGGGCCGTCTTGACCCTCCTTAGGCCACCTTGGCCCGCCTTAATCTGCTTTGGCCAACCTTTACCTGCCTTGAATAGCCTTGGGCCGCCTTGACCCTCTTAAACCTACCTAGGGCTGCCTTGACCCACCTAGACTTTCCTTGGGCCATGAAGAAGCCGCCATGACTCGCCAAGAAGTCTCTATGACCTTTCTAGGGCCGCCATGACTCGTCTTGGCTTGTCTTGGGCCGCCTTGACCCATCTTGGCCGGCCTTAACCCGCTTTGGGTCACCTTAACCCTCCTCGGCTCTTCTAGGCCTATTTAGGGCAGCCAAGGGGGTGCCATGCCCACCTAGGGCCTCTAAGGGGATGTCTTGACCCGCTAAGTGGCTGCCTTTAGACGCCTAGGGCTGTTTTGACCTCCCTGGAGCCCGCCTTGAACGCCTTGGGCTGCCCTGACCCTCCTAAACCCTCTTAGGGCCACATGGACCCTCCTAGACCCACCAAGGGGTTGCCTAGGGCCGCCATGGGGCCGCCTTGGCCACCCTTGACTGGCCTTGGAATGCCTTGGGCCGCCTTGACCCGCCTTGGCCCCCTTGACCTGTTTTTAACTGCCTTGACCTTCCTAGACCCGCCTAGGACCGCCTTGACCCTCCTAGACCCGCTAAGGGGCCGCTTAGGGCCGCTTAGGGCCGCCTTGACCCTCCTAGACCTGACTAGGGCCGCCTTGACCCTCAAAGACCCACCTTGACCCGTTTAGGGACGCCAACAGGTCGCCTTGACCTGCCTAGGGCCACTAAGAACCGCCAAGACCCACCTTGACTCGTCTAGGGACGCCAAGAGGTCGCCTTGACCTGCCTAGGGCCACTAGAGGCTGCCTTCACACGCCTAGGGCCGCCAAGGAGACGTCATGACCCGTGGATGGCCGCCTTGAACCGCCATGGGCCGCCTTGACCCTCCTAGACCCGCCAAGGGGCTGCCTAGGGACGCCTTGACCCGCCTTGGCCCACCTTGGACCTGCCTTGGACCCGCCTTGGATCGCCTTTACCCGCCTTAAACCGCCTTGGGCCGCCTTGACCCTCCTAGACCCGCCTTGACCCTCTTAGACGCGCCTAGGGCCGTCTTGACCCACCTAGACTTGTCTAGGGACACGAAGAAGCCACCATGACTCGCCAAAGAGTCTCCATGATCATTCTAGGGCTGCCATGGGACCGTCTTCACCCGCCTTAGGCTGTCTTGACCCGTCTTGGCCCGCCTTTGGCCCCTTAACCCTCCTCGGCTCTTCTACGCCCACTTAGGGCAGCCAATGGGGGTCCATGACCCAACTAGGGCAGTCAAGGGGCTGCCATTACATGCCTTGACCCTCCTAGGCCCGCCTAGGACGACCTTGACCTGTCTAGGGCCGCTTAGAGGCCGCCTTAACCTACCTAGGGTTGCTAAGGGGTTGCCTTTACACGCCTAAGGCTGTTTTGACCTCCATAGAGCCCGCATTTACCTGCCTAGGGCCGCCAAGGGGTTGCCTAGGGCCGCCATGGGGCCACCTTGACCCGTCTTAGGCCGCCTTGACCCGCCTTAACCCGCCTTGGGTCGCCTTGACCCGCGTTGGCCCAACGTGACCTGCCTTGGACCGCCTTAGGCCTCCTTTACCCGCCTTGAACCTCCTTGACCCACCTTGACCCGCCTTGGACCGCCTCGGGTCGCTTTGACCCACATTGGACTGCATTGACCCGCCTTGACTCGCTTTCAACCAGCTTGGGCCGCCTTGACCCACCTTGGACCCGCCTTGGGCTGCCTTTAACCACCTTGGGCCGCCTTGACCCTTCTAGACCCGCTTGACCCACCTAGGGCCGTCTTGACCCACCTAGACTTGCCTAGAAGCCGCCATAACTCACAAAGGAGTCTCCATGACCCTTCTAGGGCCGCCACAGGGCCGCTATGGGGCCGCCTTAACCCATCTTGAACCGCCTTGGGCCGCCATAACCCGTCTTGGCCCGCCTTAACCCGCTTTGCGCCGCCTTTACCCTTCTTGGCTCTTCTAGGCCCACCTAGGGTAGCGAAGGGGGCGCCATGACTCACCTAGGGCACCAAGGGGCTGCCTTTACACTCCTTGCCCTTCTTAGGCCCACCTTGACCCGTCTAGGGCCGCAAGGAGGCTGTGTTGACCTGCCTAGGGCCGCTAAGGGGCTTCCTTTAAATGCCTAGGGCTGTTTTGGCCTCCCTAGAGCCCGCCATGATCCGCCTAGGGCCGCCAACGGGCTGCCTATGGCTGCCATGGGGCCACCTTGACCCGTGTTGGGCTGCCTTGACACGCCTTGGCCTGCCTTGACTCGCCTTGGACCGCGTTGACCCGCCTTAGCCCGCCTTTAACCGCCTTGGGCCGCCTTGACCTTCCTAGACCTGCTTAGGGCCGCCTTAACTCTCCTAGTCCCGCCAAGGGGCCACTTAGGGTTGTTATGGGGTTACCTTGACCTGCCTTGGCCCGCCATGACCCGCCATAGACTGTTTTTGGCCGCCTTGATCCGCCTTGACTCGCCTTGAACCGGCTTGGGCTGCCTTGACCCGCCTTGAACCGCCATGGGCCGCTTTGACCCTTCTAAACTTGCCTAGGGCCACCAAGAAGTTGCCATGACTCGCCAAGGGATCACCATGACCCTCCTCGGCCTTACCAGGCCCACATTGGGCAGCCAAAGGGGAGCCATGACCCACCTAGGGCCACCACGGGGCTGTCTTTACACGCCTTGACCCGTCTAAGGACACCTTGACACGCCTAGGGCCGCTAAGGGGACGTCATGACCCGCCGAGGAGCTGCCTTTTCACGCCTAGGGTTGTTTTGACCTCCCTAGGGCTCGCCATGACCCGCCTATGGCCGCCAAGGGGCTGTTCAGGGCTGCCATGGGGCCACCTTGACCCATCGAAGGCCGTCTTGACCCGCCTTAGGCCACGTTGACATTCTTTGACCCGCCTAGGACCGCCTTAACCCTCCTAGACCCGCTATGGGGCCGCTTAAGGCTGTCATGGGGCCACTTTGACCCGCCTTGGGCCGCCTTGACCTTCCTAGACTCGCCTAGGGCCGCCTTGACCCTCCTAGACCCACCAAGGGGCCGCTTAGGGCCGTCATGAAGCCACCTTGACCAGCCTTGGGCCACCTTGACCCGTCTTGACCCGCCTTTGGCCGCCTTGACTCGGCCTGAACCGCCTTGACCCTCATAGACCCGCCGTAACCCGCCTTGACCCTCCTCTGCCCTGCCAGGCCCACCTTGGGCAGCCAAGGGGGCGCCATGACCCACGTAGGGCCGTCACGGGGATGCCTTTACACGCCTTGACCATCCTAGACCCGCCAAGGGCCACCTTGACCCGTCAAGGGATGCTAAGAGGTCGTCTTGACCTGCCTAGGACCGCTAAGGGGCTGCCTAGGGCCACCATGGGGTCGCCTTGGCCACCTTGACCGGCCTTGGACTACCTTGGCCCCCTTGACCCGCCTTGACCCTCCTAGACCCACCAAGGGGCCGCTAAGGGCCTTCATAGGGCCAACTTGACCCGCGTTGGCTCGTCTTAACCCGCCTTGGACCGCCTTAGCGCCTTCCTTGACTCGCCTTGAACTGGCTTAGGCCGCCTTAACCTGCCTTGGGCCGACTTAACCCTTCTAAACCGGCTTAGGGCCGCCTTGACCCTCCTAGACCCGCCTACGACCAACAAGAAGCAGCCATGACTCGCCAAGGGGTCGCCATGACCCTCGTAGGCCCGTCTAGGGCCGCCTTAACCAGCCTCGACCTTGCCAGGCCCACCTAGGGCAGCCAAAGGGGTGCCATGACCCACCTAGGGCCGCCAAGGGGCTGACTTTACACGCCATGACTCTCCTAGGGCCGCCAAGGGCTGCCTTGACACGCCTAGGGCCGCCAAGGGGACGTCTTGACCCGCCAAGGGGCTGCCTTTACACGCCTAGGGCTGTTTTAGCCTCCCTAGAGCCCGCCATGACCCGTCTTGTCCCGCCTTGGCCCGCCGTGACCCGCTTTGATCCGTCTTGATGTCTTGACCCGCCTTGGGCTGCCTTGACCAGTCTTTAACCGCCTTGACCCTCCTAGACCCCCCAAGGGGCCACTTAGGGCTACCTTGACCCGCCTTGACCCCCCTTGGATCGCCTGGGGCCGCCTTGATTAGCCTTCGCCCTCCTTAACCCGCCTTTGGTCACCTTGACTCGCCTTGAACCGGCTTGGGTTGCCTTGACCTGCCTTGACGGTTCTAAACCCGCCTTTACCCTCCTAGACCCTCCTAGGGCCACAAAGAAGCCGTCATAACTGGCTAAGGGGTCGCCATGACCTTTCTAGGCCCGTCTTAACTCGCCTTGGCCCTCCTTAAGCCGCCTCGACCCTCCTCGGCCCTGCCAGGCCCATCTAGGGTAGCCAAGGGGGCGCCATGACCCACCTAGGGCCGCCACGGGGCTGCCTTTACACTCCTTGACCCTCCTAGGCCCGCCAATGGCCACCTTGACCCGTCTAGGGACGCCTTGACCTGCCTAGGACCGCCAAGGGGTTGCCTAGGGCCGCCATAGGGTCGCCTTGGCCACCCTTGACCAGCCTTGGACCGCCTTAGGCTGCCTTGACCTTCCGAGACCCGCCTAGGGTTGCCTTGACCCTCCTAGACCGCCAAGGGGCCGCTTAGGGCAGTCATGGGGCCACCTTGACCCGCCTTGGACCGCCTTAACTTGCATTGAACCGGCTTGGGCCGCCTTGAACCGCCTTAACCCTCCTAAACCCGCCTAGGGCTGCCTTGACCTTCCTAGACCCGCCTAGGGCCACCAAGAAGCCGCCGTGATCCACCTAGGCCCGTATAGGGGGGCCTTAACACGCTTTGGCCCGCCTTAGGCCACCTCAACCCTCCTTGACTCTGCCAGGCCCACCTAGGGTAGCCAAAGGGGTGCCATGATCCACCTAGGACCACCAATGGCTGCCTTTACAAACCTTGACCCTCCTAGACATGCCAAGGGCCACCTTGACCCGTCTAGGGACACCAAGAGGCCACCTTGACACGCCTAGGGCGGCCAAGGGGCCATCATGACCTGCCAAGGGGCTTCCTTTTCACGCCTAGGGTTGTTTTGACGTCCCTAGGGCTCGCCATGACCCGCCAAGGGGCTGCTTAGGGCGGCCATGGGGCCACCTTGACTCGTCTAAGGACACTTAGACCCGCCTTGACCCGCCTTGGCCTGCCTTTCGCCGCCTTGACTCGCCTTGAACCAGCTTGGGCCACCATGACCCGCCTTGAACTACCTTGGGCCGCCCTGACCCTTCTAAACCCGCCTAGGGCCGCCTTGACCCTCCTTGACCCGCCTAGGGCCACCAAGAAGCCGCCATGACTCGCTAAAGGGTTGCCATGACCCTTTTAGGCATGTCTAGGGCCGCCTTAACCGGCCTTAGGCCTCCTCGACCCTCCTCAACCATGCCAGGCTCACAGGGCAGCTAAGGAGGCGCCACGAGGCTACCATTACACGTCTTGACCCTCCTAAGACCGCCAAGAGTCAGTCTTGACCTGCCTAGGGTCATCAAGGGGATGCCTAGGGCCGCCATGAGGTCGCGTTGGCCACCCTTGACCCGCCTTAACCCACCTTGGGCCGCCTTGACCCACCTTGGCCCACCTTAACTCGCCTTGGCCCACCTTAACCCGCCTTGACCTGCTTTGAAGCGCCTTGGTCCGCCTACCCTCCTAGACCCGCCAAGGGCCGCCTTGACCCTCCTAGACCCGCCTAGGGTCGCCAAGAAGCCGCCATGACTCGCCATGACCCGCCTCGACCTGTCAAGGGGCTGCCTTTACACGCCTTGACCCTCCTAGGTCTGCCTAGGGCCGCCAAGGGCCGCTTTAACCCACCTTGGACCGCCTTAGGCCGTCATGACCTGTCTTGGCCCTCCTTGACCCTCCTCGGCCCTTCTAGGACCACCTAGGGCAGCCAAGGGGGAGCCATGACCCACCTAGAGCCACCAAGGGGCTGCCTTTACATGCCTTGACCTGCCTTAACACGCCTAGGGCTGCCAAGGGAACGTCTTGACCCGCCAAGGGGCTGCCTTTACACGCCTAGGGCTCTTTTGACCTCTCTAGGGCCCGCCATGACCCGCCTAGGGCTGCCTATGGCTGCCATGGCCCGTCTTGGACCGCATTGACCCGTCTTAGACCGCCTAGGGCCACCAAGAAGCCGCCATGACTCACCAAGGCGTCGCCATGACCCTCCTAGGCCCATCTAGGGCCGCTTTGACCCGCCTTGGGCCGCTTAGGGCCTCCAAGAAGCCACCATGACTCGCCATGACCCTCCTAGACCCGCCAAGGGGCTGCCATGGAGACACCTTGACCCGCCTTGACCCGTCTTGGACCGCTTTTACAAGACTTTACTCGCCTTGGCCTGCATTGACCCGTCTTGACCCACCTTTGCCCGCCTTGGTCTAGGGCCCGTCATGACCCGCTTTGGGCCGCCTTGACCCTCCATGACTCATCAAGGGTCTCCATGATCCGCCTTGGACCGCCTTAGGTCGCCATGACCCGCTTTAGGCCGCCTTGACCCTCCATGACTCATCAAGGGTCTCCATGACCCTTGTAGGGCCGCCAAGGGGCCACCTTGACCTGCCTTGGCACATCTTGACCCGTCTTGGACCGCCTTGACCCGCCTAGGGCCGCCTTTACCCGCCTTGGACCGCCATGGCCCGCCTTGATCCTCCTAGACCCGCCAAGGGGCTGCCTAAGGTCGCCATGGGGCCATCTTTACTCGCCTTTACTCGCTTTGACCCACCTTTGTTCGCCTTGAACCGCCTTAACCCTTCTAGACCCGCCTAGGACCGCCTTGACCTTCTTAGACCAGCCTAGGGCCACTAAGACGCCTCTATGACTCGCCAAGAGGTCGCGATGACTTTCCTAGACCCGTCTAGGGCCTCCATGGGGCCACGTTAACCCGCCTTGGCTCGCGCCATGACCCACCTAGGGCCGCCACAGGGCTGCCTTTACACGCCTTGGCCCTCCTAGGCTTGCCTAGGGCCACCTTGACCCGTCTAGGGACGGAAAGTGGCTGCCTTTACACGCCTACGACCGCCAAGGGGATGTCATGACCCGCCAAGGGGCTTCCTTTACATGCTTAGGATTGTTTTGACCTCTCTAAGACCCGCCATGACCCGCATAAGGCCGCCATGGGGCCGCCTTGACCTGCCTTCCACTGCCTTAACCCGCCTAGGACTTCCTTTGGCCGCCTTGAACCACCTTGGCCCGCCATGACCCGCCTCGGCCACCTTGACTTTCCTTGGACCCGCTTTGGCCTGCCTTGAACCGCCTTGGGCCGCCTTAACCCTCTTAGACCTGCCTAGGGCCACCAAGAAGCCGCCATGGCTTGCCTTGACCATCCTCGGCCCTTCTAGGTCCACCTAGGGCAACTAAAGGGGCACCATGACCCACCTAGGCCGCCAAGGGGCTGCCTTTACAAGCCTTGACCTGTCTAGGGCCGCCAAGAGGCCGACTTGACATTCCTAGGGCCGCCAAAGGGGCCACCTAGACATTCCTAGGGCCGCTAAAGGGGCCACCTTGACATTCCTAGGGCCGCCAAGGGGACGTCTTGACCTGCCAAGGGGCCGTCATTACACGCTTAGGTTTGTTTCGACCTCCCTAAGGCTCGCCATGACCAGCCTAGGCCGGTCTTGGGCCGCTTTAACCCGCCTTGGACCACCTTGGATCGGCTTAACCCGCTTTGGACTGCCTTGACCTGCCTTTGCCTGCCTTTCGCCTTGAACCAGCTTGGGCCGCCGTAACCCGCCTAGACTTTCCTAGACCCGCCTTGACCCTCCTAAACCCGCCTTGACCTTCCTAGACCCGCCAAGGGGCTGCCTAGGGCCGCCATGGGGCCACCTTGACCAGACTAGGCCCGCCCCTTAACCCACCTAGACCAGCCAAGGGACCGCCTTAACCCACCTTAGGCCGCCATGACCCGTTTTGGCCTATCTAGGGCAGCCAAGGGGACGCCATGACCCACTTAGGGCCGCCATAGGGCTGCCTTTATACGCCTTGACCCTCCTAGGCCCACCAAAGGCCACCTTGACCAATTTAGGGACGCCAAGAGGCCGTCTTGACCTGCCTAAGGCCGCCATGGGGTCCCCTTGGCCACCCTTGACCCGCCTTGGGTCGCCTTGACGCTCCTTGGCCGCCTTTAACCGCCTTGGGCTGCCTTGACCTTCCTAGACCTGCCTAGGGCTGCCTTAACCCTCCTAGACCCACCAAGGGGCCGCTTACGACCACCTTGACCCGTCTAGGGATGCCAAGAGGCCGCCTTAACCTGCCTAGGGCCGCCTTGATACGCCTACGGCCGCCAAATGGACATCATGACCCGTCGAGGGGATTTCTTTACACGTCTAGGGTTGTTTTGACCTCCCTAAGGCCCAGTATGACCCGCATATGCCCTCAAAGGGGCTGCCAAGGGCTGCCATGAGGTCATCTTGGCCCGTCTAGGGCCGCCTTGACCCGCCATAACCTGTCTTGGAACGCCTTGGGCCGCCTTGACCAGCGTTGGGCCTCCTTGGCCCCCCTTGAACCACCTTGAACCGCCTTGACCCTCCTAGACCCGCTAAGGGCTGCCCAGGGACGCCTTAACCAGCCTTAGCCCGTCTTGACTTGCCTTGACGTGCTTTGGACCTGCCTTGGTCTTCCTTGGGCCGCCATGAACCGCCTTAACCCGCCTTAGCCCGCCTTGACCTGCCTTGACCCGCTTTGGACCCGCCTTAGCCTTCTTTGGGCCGCCATGAACCGCCTTGGGCCGCCTTGACCCTCCTTGGACTGCTTTACAGCCTAGGGCCACCAAGAAGCAGTCATGACTTGCCAAAGTGTCGCCATGACCCTCCTAGGCCCGCCTTGACCCGTCTTGGCCTGCCTTAACCCGTCTAGTGCCACCTTGGACCGCCTTGACTTGCCTTGACCCGCGTTGGCCTACCTTGGGTCTCCTTAACCCGCCTTTGCCCGGTTTGGCCCATCTAGGGCGGCCAAAAGGCCTCCTTAACCCATCTAGGGCCACCAAGGGGCCGTATTGACCTGGCTAGGGTCACCAAGAGGCCGCCATGATCCGTCTAGGGCCGCCTTGACCCGCCTAGGGCAGCCATGACCCGCCTAGGGCAGCCATGACCCGCCTAGGGCCGCTATGATCCGCCTTGGGCCGTCTTGGCCTGCCTTGGCCCACTTTGGCCCACTTTGGGCTGCTTTGACCAGCCTTAACCCGCCTTGACCCTCCTAGGGCCACCACGAGGCCGCCTTGATCTGCCTAGGGCCACCAAGAAGTTGCCATGACTCGCCAAGGGTCGCCATGACCCTCCTAGGCCCGTCGAGGGCCGCCTTGGCCCGCCATAGGCCTCCTTGGCCCTATCAGGCCCACTTAGGGCAGCTAAGGGGGTGCCATGACCCACTTAGAGCCGCCACGGGGCTGCCTTTACACACCTTGACCTTCCCAGGCCCGCCAAGGGCCACCTTGAGCCGTCTAAGGATGCCAAGGGCCCTATTGACTTGCCTAGGGCCGCCAAGGGGCCGCTTTGACCTGCCTAGGGCCGCCAACGGGACTTCATGACCTGTCAAGGGGCTGCCTGTCAAGGGGCCGCTTTTGACCTCCCTAGGGCCCGCCACGACCCGTTTATGGCCGCCAAGGGGCTGCCTTGGCCCGTCTAAGGCCGCCTTGACCCGCCTTGACCTACATTGGCCCGTCTTGACCCGCCTTGGGTCGCTTTGACCGGCCTTTGGTCACATTAACCCGCCTAGGGCAGCCAAGGGACCGCCTTGACCTGCTAAGAGGCTGCATTGGGCTGCCTTGACCCGCATTGACCTGCCTTGGGCAATCCTGACACGTCTAGGGCCGTTTTATCCTGCCTTGGGCCGCCTTGACCCTCTTTGGCCCGCCTTGATCCGCCTTGGGCCGTTTTAACCCACCTTGAGGGTTACCAAGAGGCCGCCTTAACCCATAAATGGCCGTGAAGGGGCCGCGTTCACCCGTCTAACGCAGCCATTGGGCCACCTTGACCTTCCTAGACCCGCCTGGGGCTGCTTTAACCCTCCTAAGCCCTCCTTCAGCCGCCTTGACCCTCCCAGGGCCACCAAGAGGCCGCTTTAACTCATCTAGTGTTGCCAAGGGGCCGCGTTGACCCGCCTAGGGCTACTTTGACCCATCTAGGGCCACAAGGGGGCCACATTGACCAGCCTTGACTCTCGTAGGGCCGCTAAGAGGCCGCCTTAACCCATCTAAGGTCGCCTTGACCTACCTATGGCCGCCAAGGGGTCGCGTTCACTCGTCTAAGGCCGTCAAAGGGTCGCCTTGACCTGCTAAAGGGTTGCATTGGGCTGCCTTGAGCCGCCTTGACTCTCCTTGACCAGGCTAGGGCAGCCTAGGGGCCACCTTGACTAGGCTAGGGCAGCTTAGGGGCCGCATTCACCCGTCTTAGGCTGCCAAGGGGCCACCTTGACCCGCTAAGAGGTTGCCTTGATCCGCCATGACCGTCTAAGGCCGCCTTGACCCGTCTTGGGCTGCCTTGACCCTCTTTTGCCCGCCTTGATCCGCTTTGGGCTGCCATGACCCGTCTTGACCCATTAAGAGGTTGTCTTAACCCGCCTAGCGGCTCTATAACCCGAAAAAGGGCAGTCATGACCCGCCTTGAGCCGCCTTGACCCTCCTTGGCTCGCCTTGATACACCTTGGGCTGCCATGACCCGCCTTGGGCCGCCTTGACCCGTCTAAGGCTGCCCTGACCTGCCTAGCGGCTCTATAACCCGAAAAAGGGCCGCCATGACCCGCCTTGAGCCACTTTGACCCTCCTTGGCCCGCCTTCATACGCCTTGGGCTGCCATGACCCGCCTTGGGCCGCCTTGACCCGTCTAAGGCTGCCCTGACCCGCCTTGGGCCTCCTAGGGCCGCCTTAACCCATCTAGGGCCTTCAGGGGCCGCCTTGAACCGACACTTGCCACAAAGAGGCCGCATTCACCAGCCTAAGGCCGCCAAGGGCTGACTTGACCCTCCTAGACCCGCTTAGGGCCACCAATAGGCTGTCGTGACTCGCCAAATGGTCGCCATGACCCTCCTAGGCTCGTCTAGAGCTGCCAAGGAGACGCCTTGACCCGCCTTGCCCCACCATGGGACGCCTTAACCCGCCTTGGCCCAACTTGACCCTCCTAAGGCCGTTAAGAGGCCTCTTTGATCCATTTAAGGCCTCTAAAAGGCCTCCTTAACCCATCTAGGGCAGCCAAGAGTCCGTCTTAACCCATCTAGGTCCACTAAGAGGCATCCTTAACCCATATAGGGCCGCCAAGGGTCCGCCTTGACCCGCCAAGGGGTTACCTTAACCCTCCTAGGGCCGCCTTGACCTACCTTGGCCCCCCTTAACCCTCCTTGACCCTCCTAGGGCCGGCAAGAGGCCGCCTTAATCCATCTAGGTCCACTAAGAGACCTTCTTAACCCATCTAGGGCTGCCAAGGGTCCGCCTTAACCCATCTAGGTCCACTAAGAGGCCTCCTTAACCCATCTAAGGCCACCAAGGGTCTGCCTTAACCCTCCTACGCCCACCCATGGCCGCCTTGACCCTCCTAGGCCCGCCTAGGGCCACCAAGGGGCCTCCATGACCCATCTAGGGCCGCCTTGACCTACCTTGAGCCCCTTAACCCTCCTAGGGCCGCCAAGAGGCCACCTTAATCCATCTAGGTCCACTAAGAGGCCTCATTAACCCATCTAGGGTCGCCAAGGGACCGCGTTCACCAGTCTAAGGTCGTCAAGGGTCCACCTTGACCCGCCAAGTGGCTGCCTTAACCCTCCTAGACTGGCCAAGGGCCGCCTTGAGCCTCCTAGGCCTGCCTAAGGCCACCAAGGGGCCGCCTTGGCCCGGCTAGGGCCATCTTGAGCCTCCTAGGCCCGCCTAGGGCCACCAAGGGGCTGCCTTGACCCGCATTGGCTCGGCTAGGGCTGCCTAGGGGCCGCATTCACCCATCTAATGTTGCCACGGGGCCACCTTGACCCGCTAAGGGGTTGCTTTCACTAGTCTAAGGTCGTCAAGGGTCCGTCTTGACCCTCCAAGAAGCTGCCTTAACCCTCCTAGATTCGCCAAGGGACGCCTTGAGCCTCCTAAGCCCCCTAGGGCCACCAAGGGGCCGCCTTGACTCGCCTTGGGCGGCCTAGGGGCCGCGTTCACCCATCTACTATTGCCAAGGGGCCGCTTTGACACGCTAAGGGGTTGCCTTCACCTGTCTAAGGTCGCAAAGGGGCTTTCTTGACACTCCAAGACTCGCCTTGATCCACCTTGACCCTCGTAGGCCCTCCTAGGCTAGCTTAGGGCTACCAAAGGGCCGCCTTGACCCGCTTAAAGCCGCCAATGGGCCACATTGACCCGTCGTGGGACGCCTTGACCCATATATGGCCGCCTTGACCCGCCTTGGCCAACCTTAACCCTCCTTAACCCTCCTAGGGCCGCCAAGAGGCCACCTTAACCCATCTAGGTCCACTAAGATGCCTCCTTAACCCCACCAAAGAGAGAGAGTACCAAGACTGGCTAGAGGGAATTGTTCGGAGTTTGCAGTCTAAGACCATCAAGGGTTCGCCTTGACCCGCCAAGGGGCTGCCTTAACCCTCCTAGACCCGCCCAGGGCCGCCTTGAGCCTCTTAGGCCCTCCTTGACCTATCTAGGGCTGTCCAGAGGCCTCCTTAACCCATCTAGGGCCACTAAGAGGCCGCCTTGACCCGGTTAGGGCCGCTTAGGGGCCGCGTTCACCCGTTTAAGGCTGCCTTGGCGGCCACCTTGACCCACCTAGGGTAGCCAAAGGGTCGCCTTAACCTGCTAAAGGGCTGCCTTCACCTGTCTATGGTCGCAAAAGGGCTTCCTTGACCCTCCTAGACCCACCTTGATCCACCTTGACCCTCCTAGCTAGGTCAGCATATGGCCACCAAGAGGCCGCCTTGACCCGTTTAAGGCCGCCAAGGGGCCGCCTTGACCCGTCTTGAGCCGCCTTAACCCATCTAGGGCCACCAAGAGGCCGCATTGACCTAGCTAGGGCCACCAAGAGGCCACCAAGGGGACGCCTTGACTCGTTAAGGGGTTGCCTTCACCCTTCTAAGGCCGCCAAAGGGCCGCCTTCACCTGCCAAGGGGTTGCCTTAACCTTCCTAGACCCGCTTAGGGCTGCCTTGACCCTCCTTGGGCCGCCTTTACCTGCCTAGGGCCACCAAGGGGCCGCATTCACCCGTCTAAGGTCGCCAATGGTCCGCCTTGACCCGCTAAGGGGTTGCCTTCACCTGTCTAAGGTGGTCAAGGGGCCGCCTTGACCCACCAAAGGGCCGCATTCACCCTTCTAAGGTCGCCAAGGGTCCGCCTTGACCCGCTAAGGGGTTGCCTTCACCTGTCTAAGGCGGTCAAGGGGCCGCCTTGACCCGCTAAGGGGCTGCCTTATCCCTCGTAGACCCGCTTAGGGCCGTCTTGACCCTCCTAGGCCCGCCAAGGGCCACCAAGGGGCCGCCTTGTCCTGTCTTGACCCGCTTTTTCAAAATTTAGGGTCAGGTGCGTCTATTGCCACCCCACAAACTATTTTGCTCACCCCACATTCTCTTCACACCCCACTCATATAATTTTAATTGTAAGTCTACTTTGTTCACCCATTAACAATACCTAAAAAACCATTTTCTCAATTCTACTTTGTTCACCCTACATTCTCTTCATATATATTTTGTAAAATTCATATTTGCTTAAGGTAAGTAAAATCACCAAGTGGTCAAAAATTCACATGAAAGTATAAATCCAAGTTAAAGAACAAGAAAAAAAATCTAAAATTTAACAATTCAATGGTATCAGTCAATATCAAAATGCACAATGTCTATAAATGTATCTCTTGTAGCGACGCCTTCCATACTTCTAAGTTTCTTGAACTGATTTATCCGTTCTTCATAAATACGGTACAATATATAGTTGTCCATGCGAATTTACATACAAACTCAACATGAGAAATAATGAGTAAAGGGGGATAGAAGAATCATTAAAAAAAAAAATACAAACAATTTACCTCATCTTCAGGTTAAATGCATGTGTCTTCAGACTCACGACCGAATATAACAAATATGGGTTAGAGTTATGAAATTTGTTCATCCAAAACAAAAAGATAAAAAAGAAAAAGAAAAAAAATTGTAATTTGTAACAACTTATTTTCCTTGCTGTAATTTTACATCAAGGTAATTTGGTATTTCAATAAATCAATAACGTCTGGGGTGAGCAAAATAGTTTGTGGGGTGGCAGACGTACCATTTAGGTTCCCAAGGTCAGTAAGAAAAGAATTGAAGACTCCACAAGCATGGCGATTCATTTTTTTCCACAGAAAGCAACAGTTCCAACACCTTTACAAAACAAAGTTGACGTGAGTCATTTAGGCTCGATTCCGAGTAAAATGATCAAAGCCACGAGCTTTTGATGCCGTAATGGTTCAATTGATGTTAGGTGATGTGTATACGCACACAGGAACAGAAAAAAACCAGAAGTTCAGAAAAAGTGAAATTTCTCAAAAACTCGTGTGCTATAACAAGGGGTTTTGGCCAAAATTTGGTGAAACTTCAAAATATGGGTAACACGTAAGCTTTTTCAAAATTTAGGTTTCCGAGGTCAGTATAAGAAGAATTGAAGACTCCACAAGCATGACGATTCAATGAGTTCCACTGAAAGTAACAGTTCTTTTACCAAACAAAGTTGTCGTGAGTCATTTAGGCTCGATGCGAGTAAAATGATAAAAGCCACGAGCTTTTGATGCTATAATGGTTCAATTGATGTTAGGTGATGTGTATAAGAGCACAGGAACATAAAAAAATGAGACGTTCCGAAAAAGTGAAATTTTTCAAAAACTCGTGTTCTATAACAATGAGTTTTGGCCGAAATTTGGTTAAACTTAAAAAGATGGGTAACACGTAAGTTTTTTCAAAATTTAGGTTCCCGAGGTCAGTAAGAGATGAATTGAGGACTCCACAAGCATGACGATTCAATGAGTTCCACTGAAAGTAACAGTTCTTTTACAAAACAAAGTTGTCCTGAGTCATTTAGGCTCAATTGCGAGTAAAATGATAAAAGCCACGAGCTTTTGATGCTATAATGGTTCAATTGATGTTAGGTGATGTGTATACGCACACAGGTACAGAAAAAACCAGAAGTTCGGAAAAAGTGAAATTTCTCAAAAACTCGTGTGCTATAACAAGGGGTTTTGGCCAAAATTTGGTGAAACTTTAAAATATGGGTAACACGTAATCTTTTTCAAAATTTAGGTTTTCGAGGTCAGTATGAGAAGAATTGAAGACTCCACAAGCAAGACGATTCAATGAGTTCCACTGAAAGTAACAATTCTTTTACCAAACAAAGTTGTCGTGAGTTCCACTTTAGGTTCCCAAGGTCAGTAAGAAAAGAATTGAAGACTCCACAAGCATGGCGATTCATTTTTTTCCACTGAAAGCAACAGTTCCAACACCTTTACAAAACAAAGTTGACGTGAGTCATTTAGGCTCGATTCCGAGTAAAATGATCAAAGCCACGAGCTTTTGATGCCGTAATGGTTCAATTGATGTTAGGTGATGTGTATAAGCACACATGAACGGAAAAAAAACAAGACATTCAAAAAAAGTGAAATCACTCAAAAACTCGTGTGTTATAACAAGGGGTTTTGGCCGAAATTTGGTGAAACTTGAAAAGATAGGTAACACGTAAGCTTTTTCAAAATTTAGGTTCCCGAGGTTAGTATGAGAAGAATTGAAAACTCCACAAGCATGACGATTCAATGAGTTCCACTGAAAGTAACAGTTCCAACACTTTTACCAAACAAAGTTGTCGCGAGTCATTTAGGCTCGATTGCGAGTTAAAAGATAAAAGCAACGACATTTTGATGCTGTAATGGTTCAATTGATGTTAGGTGATGTGTATAAGCACACATGAACAGAAAAACAATAGATGTTCAGAAAAAGTGAAATTTCTCAAAAACTCGTGTGCTATAACAAATGGTTTTGGCTTAAATTTGGTGAAACTTGAAAAGATGGGTAACATGAAAGTTTTTTCAAAATTTAGGTTCCCGAGGTCAGTATGAGAAGAATGGAAGACTTCACAAGCATAACGATTAAATGATTTCCACTGAAAGTAACAGTACCAACACCTTTACCAAACAAAGTTGTCGTGAGTCATTTAGGCCCAATTGCGAGAAAAATTATAAAAGCCACGAGCTTATGATGTTATAATGGTTCAATTGAAACTAGGTGATCTGTATAAGAACACAGGAACAGAAAAAAACCAGACGTTCAGAAAAAGTGAAATTTCTCAAAAACTCGTGTGCTATATTAAAGGGTTTTAACGGAAATTTGGTGAAACTTAAAAAGATGGGTAACACGTTATCTTTTTCAAAATTTAGGTTCCCGAGGTGAGTATAAGAAGAATTCAAGACTCCACATGCATGACGATTCAATGAGTTCCACTGAAAGCAACAGTTCCAACACCTTTACCAAACAAAGTTGTCGTGAGTCATTTAGGCTCAATTGCGAGTTAAAAGATAAAAGCCATGAGCTTTTGATGATATAATGGTTCAATTGATGTTAGGTGATGTGTATAAGCACACAGGAATAGAAAAAACCAAAGGTTCAGAAAAAGTGAAATTTCTCAAAAACTCGTGTGCTAAAAGATGGATAATGCGAAAGCTTTTTCAAAATTTAGGTTCCCAAGGTCAGTATGAGAAGAATTGAAGACTTCACAAGCATGGCGATTCAATGAGCTCCACTGAAAGTAACAGCTCCAACACCTTTACCAAACAATGTTATCGTTTATCATTTAGGCTCGATTGCGAGTAAAATGATAAAATCCATGAGCTTTTGATGCTATAATGGTTCAATTGATGTTAGGTGATGTGTATAAGCACACAGGAGCAGAAAAAACCAAACGTTCAAAAAAAGTGAAATTTCTCAAAAACTCGTGTGCTATAACAAAAGGTTTTGGCCGAAATTTGGTGAAACTTGAAAAGATGGGTAACAAGTATGCTTTTCCAAAATTTAGGTTCCCGAGGTCAGTATGAGAAGAATTGAAGACTCCACAAGCAAGACGATTCAATGAGTTCCACTGACACCTTTACCAAACAAAGTTGTCGTGAGTCATTTAGGCTCGATTGCGAGTAAAATGGTAAAAGCCACGAGCTTTTGATGCTATAATGGTTCAATTGATGTTAGGTGATGTGTATAAGCACACAGGAACAGAAAAAAACCAAACGTTCAGAAAAAGTGAAATTTCTCAAAAACTCGTGTGATATAAAAAAGGGTTATGGCCGAAATTTGGTGAAACTTGAAAAGATGGGTAACACATAAATTTTTTCAAAATATAGGTTTCCGAGGTCAGTATAAGAAGAATTGAAGACTCGACAAGCATGACGATTCAATGAGTTCCACTGGAAGTAACAGTTCTTTTACCAAACAAAGTTGTCGTTAGTCATTTAGGCTCGATTGCAAGTTAAAAGATAAAAGCCACGAGCTTTTGATGCTATAATGGTTCAATTGATGTTAGGTGATGTGTATAAGCCCACAGGAACAGAAAAAAAAACCAGACGTTCAGAAAAAGTGAAATTTCTCAACAACTCGTTTGCTTTAACATGGGGTTATGGCCCAAATTTGGTGAAACTTGAAAATATGGGTAACACGAAAGCTTTTTCAAAATTTAGGTTCCCGAGGTCAGTATGAGAAGAATTGAAGACCCCACAAACATGATGATTCAATGAGTTCCACTGAAAGTAACAGTTCCAACACCTTTACCAAACAAAGTTGTCGTGAGTCATTTAGGCTCGATTGCGAGTAAAATGATAAAAGCCACGAGCTTTTGATGCTATAATGGTTCAATTGATATTAGGTGATGTGTATAAGCACATAGGAATAGAAAAAACCAAACGTTCAGAAAAAGTGAAATTTCTCAAAAACTCGTGTGCTATAACAAGGAGTGTGGCCAAAATTTGGTGAAACTTGAAAAGATGGATAATGCGAAAGCTTTTTCAAAATTTAGGTTCCCAAGGTCGGTATGAGAAGAATTGAAGACTTCACAAGCATGGCGATTCAATGAGCTCCACTAAACGTAACAACTCCAACACCTTTACCAAACAATGTTATCGTTTATCATTTAGGCTCGATTGCGAGTAAAATGATAAAAGCCACGAGCTTTTGATGCTATAATGGTTCAATTGATGTTAGGTGATGTGTATAAGCACACAGGAACAGAAAAAACCAAACGTTCAGAAAAAGTGAAATTTCTCAAAAACTCGTGTGCTATACAAGGGGTGTTAGCCAAAATTTGGTGAAACTTGCAAAGATGGATAACGCGAAAGCTTTTAAAAAAATTTAGGTTCCCAAGGTCAGTATGAGAAGAATTGAAGACTTCACAAGCATGGCGATTCAATGAGCTCCACTGAAAGTAACAGCTCCAACACCTTTACCAAACAATGTTGTCGTTTATCATTTAGGCTCGATTGCGAGTAAAATGATAAGCACACTGGAACGTAAAAAAACGAGACGTTCAAAAAAAGTGAAATTTCTTAAAAACTAGTGTGCTATAACAAATGGTTTTGGCCGAAATTTGGTGAAAGTTGAAAAGATAGGTAACACGTAAGCTTTTTCAAATTTTTGGTTCCTGAGATTAGTATGAGAAGAATTAAAGACTCCACAAGCATGACGATTCAATGAGTTCCACTGACACCTTTACCAAACAAAGTAGTCGTCAGTCATTTAGGCTCGATTGCAAGTTAAAAGATAAAAGCCACGAGCTTTTGATGCTATAATGGTTCAATTGATGTTAGGTGATGTGTATAAGCCCACAGGAACAGAAAAAAACCAGACGTTCAGAAAAAGTGAAATTTCTCAACAACTCGTTTGCTATAACAAGGGGTTATGGCCCAAATTTGCTGAAACTTGAAAATATGGGTAACACGAAAGCTTTTTCAAAATTTAGGTTCCCGAGGTCAGTTTGAGAAGAATTGAAGACCCCACAAGCATGACGATTCAATGAGTTCCACTGAAAGTAACAGTTCCAACACCTTTACCAAACAAAGTTGTCGTGAGTAATTTAGGCTCGATTGCGAGAAAAATGATAAAAGCCACGAGCTTTTGATGCTATAATGATTCTATTGATGTTAGGTGATGTGTATAAGCACACAGGAATAGAATAAACCAAAGGTTCAGAAAAAGTGAAATTTCTCAAAAACTCGTGTGCTATAACAAGGGGTGTTGGCCAAAATTTGGTGAAACTTGAAAAGATGGATAATGCGAAAGCTTTTTCAAAATTTAGGTTCCCAAGGTCAGTATGAGAAGAATTGAAGACTTCACAAGCATGGCGATTCAATGAGCTCCACTGAAAGTAACAGCTCCAACACCTTTACCAAACAATGTTATCGTTTATCATTTAGGCTCGATTGCGAGTAAAATGATAAAAGCCACGAGCTTTTGATGCTATAATGGTTCAATTGATGTTAGGTGATGTGTATAAGCACACAGGAACAGAAAAAACCAAACGTTCAGAAAAAGTGAAATTTCTCAAAAACTCGTGTGCTATACAATGGGTGTTGGCCAAAATTTGGTGAAACTTGAAAAGATGGATAACGCGAAAGCTTTTTCAAAATTTAGGTTCCCGTGGTCAGTATGAGAAGAATTGAAGACTCCACAATCATGACGATTCAATGAGTTCCACTGACACCTTTACCAAACAAAGTTGTCGTGAGTCATTTAAGCTCGATTGTGAGTAAAATGGTAAAAGCCACGAGCTTTTGATTCTATAATGGTTCAATTGATGTTAGGTGATGTGTATAAGCACACATGAACAGAAAAAAACCAAACGTTCAGAAAAAGTGAAATTTCTCAAAAACTCGTGTGATATAAAAAAGGGTTATGGCCGAAATTTGGTGAAACTTGAAAAGATGGGTAACACGTAAGTTTTTTCAAAATATAGGTTTCCGAGGTCAGTATGAGAAGAATTGAAGACTCGACAAGCATGACGATTCAATGAGTTCCACTGAAAGTAACAGTTCTTTTACCAAACAAAGTTGTCGTGAGTCATTTAGGCTCGATTGCGAGTAAAATGATAAAAGCCACGAGCTTTTGATGCTATAATGGTTCAATTGATGTTAGGTGATGTGTATAAGCACACAGGAGCAGAAAAAAATCAAACGTTCAAAAAAAGTGAAATTTCTCAAAAACCCGTGTGCTATACAAATGGTTTTGGCCGAAATTTGGTGAAACTTGAAAAGATGGGTAACACGTATGCTTTTCTAAAATTTAGGTTCCCGAGGTCAGTATGAGAAGAATTGAAGACTCCACAAGCATGACGATTCAATGAGTTCCACTGAAAGTAACAGTTCCAACACATTTACCAAACAAAGTTGTCGTGAGTCATTTAGGCTCGATTGCGAGTAAAATGGTAAAAGCCACGAGCTTTTGATGCTATAATGGTTCAATTGATGTTAGGTGATGTGTATAAGCACACAGGAACAGAAAAAAACCAAACGTTCAAAAAAAGTGAAATTTCTCAAAAACTCGTGTGATATAAAAAAGGGTTATGGCCGAAATTTGGTGAAACTTGAAAAGATGGGTAACACGTAAGCTTTTGCAAAATATAGGTTTCCGAGGTCAGTATGAGAAGAATTGAAGACTCCACAAGCATGACGATTCAATGAGTTTCTCTGAAAGTAACAGTTCCAACACTTTTACCAAACAAAGTTGTCGTGAGTCATTTAGGCTCGATTGCGAGTAAATGATGTGTCGCGTAACCGGGGTCAAACAACTTCAATTTAATTACCCTGAAATTGTAGTAATATGAACAAGCAGGGATCGTTCTAGCCGGGGAAACCAAAGGGCGATCGAAAGAAGATAAACCAAACAACTTATAAACAAGTATTCACATATATACATCGAAATATTGGTGGTTTTAGATTGATTAATTCTAACAAATAACCTACTGAAAATTAAACCTAAGATTATTATATACAAGTGATCAACATACTCATGCAACACATAACACGAAAAACCATCAAGAACACATAACAACTTCATACAAGGCCGGGCAGCAACGTTCAAATTATCCTAGACTCTAACCAATTCTGATTCTAATTAGAGCCTTTGCGGTTATCTAATTGTTAAGACTCCTCAATTATTTAGAACCATCTTTGCGCTTGATCCTAAACATGAATGCTAACTCATTTAAAGACACGTTGCGTAGAGATTAAACAAGAAAACACTTTAGCACACGAGTCAATCGGAAACATGATCTAAGGCATGACGTCACTCATCCTATTAGCATGCAAATTATCAGAATTATATCCGCCCTAAGTTAATAACAGAGACCAAGACAACTTTGCGTATGAATCGATCCAAAATTATTATGGTAGATGAAACCGCACCTTAAGGACAACCATGGCCGAGGCAGCCTCAAGGATTGATTTAGATGCACGAATTCATGACAATTAATCAATTAGAAATCAAAAACACATAAGAACATGCTACTGCCCCAAAACCTAAATCATGAAATCATCATATATTCAAGAAGTTACAAAACAAAACATAGAACAATCAAAGATCACAAAGAAATCCGAAAACCATGTTTGATAAATAAAACCAAAATCAAAAAGTATATTACAATAGAGTTCGAAACTATACAGAAAATAATACAAGAAGCCATGAGAAAATCACACTTTTACAACCTTGAAAGATTCGGCAAGTGTGGGGAAAATCGGTGGATGGATTGAATGATTCTTATGGTTTGTGGTGGATGAATCGGCTAAGTAATTTTCTGTATAGGGTTTGGTAGAGTTTCGGCTATGTAATTGCAAGGGTCGAGATGATGTTTTTCTGTCCTTGAAGTCGTGCTTTATATAGAGGAAAAACCCTAGAGAAGTCGGCCACAAAGTTGAAACCAAGTTGGTTTAGGTTTCCTAGTTTTTCTCAATTCGGCAGAATGACCTCCATCTAATGATTATGTCATAACTCCCTCTAGAAAATAGATATTGAGGTGATTCCAATTGATTTTGAAACTAGACTCCCGTATCTCTCTTTCCATATTTAGAACGTTTTCTGATTCATTGTGAGCTGTCCTGGAGAGTCCGTTGAAGTTGAGAGACGTGCACAGGAATTTTCCCGAAATTAATCAGGGTTTTCAAGACTTGGATATTCCTTGATATTCTGCCGAATTTAGATCTTCTTCTCCATATTGGACTTGGTTTGGACCTCTCCTTTCATGGACTAGGCTTCGTGGATCAACTTCTTTGCTTCCCTAGGTTCACCAGGAACACTTCTCTCGGCAGGTAGTAGGTTACTCTGTTCATGACTCTTCTACATGTCACCTAAGTATCAGAGAAATTAAATCAATTTGTGACAATGTAAAAACTTTACAGAATCATAAGAACATCTTTAAGGCCCCAAATCGGCTTTTGACAATTTTCTACACCGTTCCTCTATTTTTAACAAAAATTTTACGCACAACTCTACCAAAAACTTTCGACTCTACATTATGACTCTATTCTACGACAATAAGAGATAATCAAAGTACAAATGGAGGTAATAACATATTAAGAATGTTGCATTTTATGCTCCTATCAGTAAAATGATAAAAAGCCACGAGCTTTTGATGCTATAATGGTTCAATTGATGTTAGGTGATGTGTATAAGCACAAAGGAACAGAAAAAAACGAGACGTTCCGAAAAAGTGAAATTTCTCAAAAACTCGTGTGCTATAACAAGGGGTTTTGGCCGAAATTTGATGAAACTTGAAAAGATGGGTAACACATAAGCTTTTTCAAAATTTAGGTTGCTGAGGCCAGTATGAGAAGAATTGAGGACTCCACAAGCATGACGATTCAATGAGTTCCACTGAAAGTAACAGTTCTTTTACCAAACAAAGTTGTCGTGAGTCATTTAGGCTCGATTGCGAGTAAAATGATAAAAGCCATGAGCTTTTGATGCTATAATGGTTCAATTGATGTTAGGTGATGTGTATAAGCACACAGGTATAGAAAAAACGAGACGATCCGAAAAAGTGAAATTTCTCAAAAACTTGTGTGCTATAACAATGGGTTTTGGCCGAAATTTGGTGAAACTTGAAAAGATGGGTAACATGTAAGCTTTTTCAAAATTTAGGTTTCCGATGTCAGTATGAGAAGAATTGAGGACACCACAAGCATGACGATTCAATGAGTTCCACTGAAAGTAACAATTCTTTTACCAAACAAAGTTGTCGTGAGTCATTTAGGCTCGATTGCGAGTAAAATGATAAAAACCACGAGCTTTTGATGCTATAATGGTTCAATTGATGTTAGGTGATGTGTATACGCACACAGGAACAGAAAAAAACCAGAAGTTCAGAAAAAGTGAAATTTCTCAAAAACTCGTGTGCTATAACAAGGGGTTTTGGCCAAAATTTGGTGAAACTTTAAAATATGGGTAACACGTAAGCTTTTTCAAAATTTAGGTTTCCGAGGTCAGTATGAGAAGAATTGAAGACTCCACTAGCATGACGATTCAATGAGTTCCACTGAAAGTAACAGTTCTTTTACCAAACAAAGTTGTCGTGAGTCATTTAGGCTCGATGCGAGTAAAATGATAAAAGCCACGAACTTTTGATGCTATAATTGTTCAATTGATGTTAGGTGATGTGTATAAGTGTACAGGAACATAAAAAAATGAGACGTTCCGAAAAAGTGAAATTTTTCAAAAACTCGTGTTCTATAACAATGAGTTTTGGCCGAAATTTGGTGAAACTTAAAAAGATGGGTAACACGTAAGCTTTTTCAAAATTTAGGTTCCCGAGGTCAGTAAGAGAAGAATTGAGGACTCCACAAGCATGACGATTCAATGAGTTCCACTGAAAGTAACAGTTCTTTTACGAAACAAAGTTGTCGTGAGTCATTTAGGCCCGATTGCGAGTAAAATGATAAAAGCCACGAGCTTTTGATGCTATAATGGTTCAATTGATGTTAGGTGATGTGTATACGCACACAGGAACAGAAAAAAACTAGAAGTTCAGAAAAAGTGAAATTTCTCAAAAACTCGTGTGCTATAACAAGGGGTTTTGGCCAAAATTTGGTGAAGCTTTAAAATATGGGTAACACGTAAGCTTTTTCAAAATTTAGGTTTCCGAGGTCAGTATGAGAAGAATTGAAGACTCCACAAGCATGACGATTCAATGAGTTCCACTGACAGTAACAGTTGTTTTACCAAACAAAGTTGTCGTGAGTCATTTGTGCTCGACTGCTAGTAAAATGATAAAAGCCACGATCTTCTGATGTTATAATGGTTCAATTGATGTTAGGTGATGTATATAAGCGCACAGGAACATAAAAAAATGAGACGTTCCGAAAAAGTGAAATTTTTCAAAAACTCGTGTTCTATAACAATTAGTTTTGGCCGAAATTTGGTGAAACTTGAAAAGATGGGTAACACGTAAGCTTTTTCAAAATTTTGGTTTCCGAGGACAGTATGAGAAGAATTGAAGACTTCACAAGGATGACGATTCAATGAGTTCCACTGAAAGTAACAGTTCTTTTACCAAACAAAGTTGTCGTGAGTCATTTAGGCTCGATTGCGAGTAAAATGATAAAAACCACGAGCTTTTGATGCTATAATGGTTCAATTGATGTTAGGTGATGTGTATACGCACACAGGAACAGAAAAAAACCAGAAGTTCAGAAAAAGTGAAATTTCTCAAAAACTCGTGTGCAATAACAAGGGGTTTTGGCCAAAATTTGGTGAAGCTTTAAAATATGGGTAACACGTAAGCTTTTTCAAAATTTAGGTTTCCGAGGTCAGTATGAGAAGAATTGAAGACTCCACAAGCATGACGATTCAATGAGTTCCACTGAAAGTAACAGTTCTTTTACCAAACAAAGTTGTCGTGAGTCATTTAGGCTCGATGCGAGTAAAATGATAAAAGCCACGAGCTTTTGATGCTATAATGGTTCAATTGATGTTAGGTGATGTGTATAAGCGCACAGGAACATAAAAAAATGAGACGTTCCGAAAAAGTGAAATTTTTCAAAAACTCGTGTTCTATAACAATGAGTTTTGGCCGAAATTTGGTGAAACTTAAAAAGATGGGTAACACGTAAGCTTTTTCAAAATTTAGGTTCCCGAGGTCAGTATGAGAAGAATTGAGGACTCCACAAGCATGACGATTCAATGAGTTCCACTGAAAGTAACAGTTCTTTTACCAAACAAAGTTGTCGTGAGTCATTTAGGCTCGATTGCGAGTAAAATGATAAAAGCCACGAGCTTTTGATGCTATAATGGTTCAATTGATGTTAGGTGATGTGTATACGCACACAGGTACAGAAAAAACCAGAAGTTCGGAAAAAGTGAAATTTCTCTAAAACTCGTGTGCTATAACAAGGGGTTTTGGCCAAAATTTGGTGAAACTTTAAAATATGGGTAACACGTAATCTTTTTCAAAATTTTGGTTTCCGAGGTCAGTATGAGAAGAATTGAAGACTCCACAAGGAAGACGATTGAATGAGTTCCACTGAAAGTAACAGTTCTTTTACCAAACAAAGTTGTCGTGAGTCATTTGGGCTCGATTGCTAGTAAAATGATAAAAGCCACGAGCTTTTGATGTTATAATGGTTCAATTGATGTTAGGTGATGTGTATAAGCACACAGGAACAGGAAAAAAACCAAACGTTCAGAAAAAGTGAAATTTCTCAAAAACTCGTTTGTTATAATAAGGGGTTTTGGCCGAAATTTGGTGAAACTTGAAAAGATGGGTAACACGTAAGCTTTTTCAAAATTTAGGTTTCCGAGGACAGTATGAGAAGAATTGAAGACTTCACAAGCATGACGATTCAATGAGTTCCACTGAAAGTAACAGTTCTTTTACCAAACAAAGTTGTCGTGAGTCATTTAGGCTCGATTGCGAGTAAAATGATAAAAACCACGAGCTTTTGATGCTGTAATGGTTCAATTGATGTTAGGTGATGTGTATACGCACACAAGAACAGAAAAAAACCAGAAGTTCAGAAAAAGTGAAATTTCTCAAAAACTCGTGTGCTATAACAAGGGGTTTTGGCCAAAATTTGGTGAAACTTTAAAATATGGGTAACACGTAAGCTTTTTCAAAATTTAGGTTTCCGAGGTCAGTATGAGAAGAATTGAAGACTCCACAAGCATGACGATTCAATGAGTTCCACTGAATGTAACAGTTCTTTTACCAAACAAAGTTGTCGTGAGTCATTTAGGCTCGATGCGAGTAAAATGATAAAAGCCACGAGCTTTTGATGCTATAATGGTTCAATTGATGTTAGGTGATGTGTATAAGCGCACAGGAAAATAAAAAAATGAGACGTTCCGAAAAAGTGAAATTTTTCAAAAACTCGTGTTCTATAACAATGAGTTTTGGCTGAAATTTGGTGAAACTTAAAAAGATGGGTAACACGTAAGCTTTTTCAAAATTTAGGTTCCCGAGGTCAGTATGAGAAGAATTGAGGACTCCACAAGCATGACGATTCAATGAGTTCCACTGAAAGTAACAGTTCTTTTACCAAACAAAGTTGTCGTGAGTCATTTAGGCTCGATTGCGAGTAAAATTATAAAAGCCACGAGCTTTTGATGCTATAATGGTTCAATTGATGTTAGGTGATGTGTATACGCACACAGGTACAGAAAAAACCAGAAGTTCGGAAAAAGTGAAATTTCTCAAAAACTCGTATGCTATAACAAGGGGTTTTGGCCAAAATTTGGTGAAACTTTAAAATATGGGTAACACGTAATCTTTTTCAAAATTTAGGTTTTCGAGGTCAGTATGAGAAGAATTGAAGACTCCACAAGCAAGACGATTCAATGAGTTCCACTGAAAGTAACAGTTCTTTTACCAAACAAAGTTGTCGTGAGTCATTTGGGCTCGATTGCTAGTAAAATGATAAAAGCCACGAGCTTTTGATGTTATAATGGTTCACTTGATGTTAGGTGATGTGTATAAGCACACAAGAATAGAAAAAAACCAGACGTTCAGAAAAAGTGAAATTTCTCAAAAACTCATTTGTTATAATAATGGGTTTTGGCCAAAATTTGGTGAAACTTGAAAAGATGGGTAACATGTAAGCTTTTTCAAAATTTAGGTTTCCGAGGTCAGTATGAGAAGAATTGAAGACTCCACAATCATGACGATTTAATGTGTTCTGATAGGTGCATTTTATGCAACGTTCTTAATGTATTTCCGACCCTATTTAGTTATGTAATTCCTTTAACAATATTGATTTTAACTTAGTTTGTGTTTTTAAGTCACAAATAAAGCCGAGGAGCACAAAAGCGGCAAAAGAGGAGAAATCTTGAAGGAGAAGGAATCCATATGGCGCAAGGAAAGAAATCAGAAAATCTGCCAGGAATAGTCAGTCAACTTCGACAGAGAATTGTGATCAGCTCACAACGATCCAGGAGATGAACTTTATATCATCAGAAAGCTAGAAGAGTCTAGTTTTCAGAACTTTTCGCCGATTGTCAATAGCTATTTTGGTGACCATGTTATGACCGTTTGAGTGACCAAAGGTCATTCTGCCCGAATTTCTTATTTGGACCGGAACTTCAATTTCAAGGCCCAGACCACAACGGCGAGCCCATGGACGAATATTAAAGGTTCTCTAACCCTAATAGCAGCTGTTCATATGTTCTCTATATGTATGAGGAGTGGGGGACGTGAAAAGGGTCGCTTTTTGCCACAGAAAAAAACAACGTCTTTCATCTCCTTCAGAAATTCTTCTCCAAACACAAACTCTAGTTTTAGGATTTCTCTTGCTGTGCCTTCTCCTCTGTAATTCTCGGCATAGTTCCTTGTTTCAATACTCAAAGTGTAATCTAAACTCAGACCTCATGTTTTCTTTTATTATCTATTCAATTACTTTAGTTTGTTTCCATCTCTCTTATTCGTTTGTGTTCATGAGTTGGATTTTTGATTGAGTTTGTTCTTATAATCATGAAAATCAGATCTGTACACTTGAGTTGTTGGTGTAATTCATGATGCTTTTGTTGATCTAAATTATGTTTATATGTGTGATTGAAAACTTATGACTTGTTCTTAATCAATATGTGCCATTGTTTGTGTTAAGTCCGCGTCGGTAAACATGAACTAGAATGGTAAGGAGTTATAGGTTGCATGCTAGGATGTCTTTGACCTCTCTAGGGCCAACCATGACCTGCCTATGGCTGCCAAGGGGCTGCCTAGGGCCGCCATGACCCGCCTATGGCCGCCAAGGTGCTGTCTAGGTCTGCATTGACCCGCCTTGATCCGTCTTTGGCCGCTTTCACCCGTCTTAGGCCACCTCGACCCGCCTTGGACCGCCTTGACCCGCATTGGACCGCCTTGACCTGTCTTGAACCGCTTGACCCTCCTACACCTGACAAAGGGCTGCCTAGGGCCATCATTGGGCCGCCTTGACCCTCCTTAGGCCACCTTGGCCCGCCTTAATCAGCTTTGGCCAACCTTTACCTGCCTTGAATAGCCTTGGGCCGCCTTGACCCTCTTAAACCTACCTAGGGCTGCCTTGACCCACCTAGACTTTCCTAGGGCCATGAAGAAGCCGCCATGACTCGCCAAGCAGTCTCTATGACCTTTCTAGGGCCGCCATGACTCGTCTTGGCTTGTCTTGGGCCGCCTTGACCCATCTTGGCCGGCCTTAACCCGCTTTGGGTCGCCTTAACCCTCCTCGGCTCTTTTAGGCCTATTTAGGGTAGCCAAGGGGGTGCCATGACCCACCTAGGGCCTCTAAGGGGATGTCTTGACCCGCTAAGTGGCTGCCTTTAGACGCCTAGGGCTGTTTTGACCTCCCTGGAGCCCGCCTTAAACGCCTTGGGCTGCCCTGACCCTCCTAAACCCTCCTAGGGCCACATGGACCCTCCTAGACCCACCAAGGGGTTGCCTAGGGCCGCCATGGGGCCGCCTTGGCCAACCTTGACCGGCCTTGGACTGCCTTGGGCCGCCTTGACCCGCCTTGGCCCCCTTGACCTGTTTTTAACTGCCTTGACCCTCCTAGACCCGCTAAGGGGCCGCTTAGGGCCGCCTTGACCCTTGGCCCGCCTTTGGCCACCTTGACTCGCCTTGAACCGGCTTGGGCTGCCTTGACCCGCCTTGAACCGCCTTAGGCCGCCTTCACCCTTCTAAACCCGCCTAGGGTCGCCTTAACCCTCCTAGACTCGTCTAGGGCCACCAAGAAGCCGATATGACTCGCCAAGAGGTCGCCATGACCCTGCTGGGCCTGTCTAGGGCCGCCTTTACCCGCCTAGGGCTGCCTTGACCCGCTAAGGGTCGCCTTGACCATCTTTGGGCGACCTTGACCCGCGTTCACCCGTCTAAGGCAGCCAAAGGGCCGCCTTGACCCGCTAAAGGGCTGCCTTAACCCTCGTTGACCCGCCTACGACCTCCAAGGGGTCGCCATGACTCGCCAAGGGGTCGTCTTGACCCTCCTTGACCCGCCTAGCGCCGTTAAGGGGCCTCCTTAACCCGCCTAGGGACGCTAAGGATCTCCATGATCCGTCTAGGGACGCCTCGTCGAGCCTAGTGCCACCAAGGCCGCCTTGACCCGTTTATGCTTTTAGTGCCGCCTATGGCCGCTAAGGGGCCTCCTTGACCCGTCGAGGGCTGCCAAGGGCCTCCTTAACTTGCCTATGGCCGCCAAGGGGCTGTCTTTACCTATGGACACTTTGACCTTCCTAAGGCTCTCCGAGACCCAACTAGGGCTGCCTTGACCGCCAAGGGGTTGCCAAGACTGTTTAGGGCCATCAAGGGGCCGCCTTGACCCGCCTAGGGCCTCCAAGAGGCTGCCTTTACACGCCTTGACCCTCTAGGCCCGCCTACGACCACCTTAACCCGTCTAGGGCTGCTAAGAGGCCGTCTTGACCTGCTTAGGGCCGCCTTGACACGCCTTGTAATACCCTAGATTTTCATATCAATTTTCTTGTATTATTTTCGAAATTAATGAAGGATTATTTTGTGGGAGTTCTCATTCGTGTGTACAAAGTTGAAATTTCGGGAATCAATTTTATTAAGGTGCTTCGACTTTTAAGAGGCCAAAAGTTGGCTTTCTTATCCGTAAGTTATTTTTGATAACTTTCTTCATGGAAGTTGTAGTGTTTGGCGATACGAGTTCGTAGACAAGCGAAATGTGTAAAATGGATGTCGTATGAAAAAATTACAGTCAGTGGAAGTTAGTTTCTGATTTTAGAAGGTATATAAATAGAAAGTGGTGGGTTTTATTTTTGTAAACCCTAGAAATGGTAGACCAACTTTCTCTCTCCTCTCTCCCGACCGTCGGCGCACCTCAACCTTCGCTGGCATAGAACTCAGCCGTCCAACAACCAAACTGGACGCCGCCGGCCCCGTTCGGTTCGCACAGGTCTTCTCTCTATTCCTGGAGCAGTGCCGCTTGTCGTTGCGTCGCCTAGACGCCTCCACGAGGCCGAGGAGCTGCTACGGTTTCGCACCAGTTTCTTCATTTTTTGGCCACCAATCGAGACGCCGTTGGTTCCTATAGGTTTGCACGGACCTCCCCTACACAACTGTGCTAGTCTTCAAGGCCGTCGACCGACGTAGGTGGCGCAGCTAGACCTGGCGCAGCTAGACCTCATAGGTAAGATAAAACAAGTTTTCCTATTATATGATTATTTTTAATGTTCATGTGATCATAATATTGTTGGTTCTTGATAGATTATTCTTGTGGGAATATTTATGTTTGTTCATATAAATACACACACACACACACATATGGCGCCCTTCCATTGAGGGATCCATATTTTTGGCAACTTTTAGGGATAGACCCACACCATTGGATCTGTCATTTAATGAGGTTGGATGGCTGAGGTTAAAACAAAAAGTTACACACTTTATATCAAACCTGGACCGTTCAAGATCATTAAAAATAAATCGAAGTTTTGAATGGGTTAACGATCACTAAATTGTCTGTAAATTTGTAGAAATGATCTACTCATATAACCCAATGAATTGAACTGTGTAGATGCAAAAATTTGATTGGGAAGTTGGTGTAATGCCCTATCCCTAGAAATAGTCAAAAATAGGGATCCCTCAATGGAAGGGCCCTATATATATATAAGGATATAATTTTTATGATGTGCTCTTTGTTTTGTTGATGATGATATTATTGTATTGTGATTCGTTGTATTGTGATTCGTAATCGGGTGATTGATTACGGTTATGATGTTATTATTATTTTGTGATTTGATATTGGACAGTCAAACTGGATTCCAAGCCCTTGGCTGGCTAGGTGATTAGTTACGGTTAGGAATAGAGATCTTGTCCGTCTGTCTGTCGGTGTAGGTCATGGGAGGTACCTTAAGGTATCTGAGACCCATGAGATCATAAATTGTTATTATAGGTCATGGGAGGTACTTATTAGTATCTGAGAGCTATGAGTACATGTGTTTGTTGTTGGTCATGAGAAATACTTTATTGGTATATGGGACTCATGGGTATATATATATTTGTAAAAGTGTTGGTTATGTGGTTTTCATATTTGTTCTTTTATTGTTTTGTGTGTTTTATTGGTTGTTGAAAATGTTGAGTTAATTTTCTGAATTACTCATACGGCCTTTTTAACTTACTTGGTTTGTTGTTTTACAACCCGGTGCACCAATTCATGGTGTAAGGGCATGTGATGATCAGCAGGGTTGAGGCAGAGTCATAGTAGCTAGGTTTTAGATGCTGTACATTTTATTTGTATATTATGACAGTTGTTTTTAAGCTCATGCGAACGTCTTCATTTTTACTAGACTTTTCAAGTTGTTGTAAATAAGGAGATGTAATGTTTAACTCAGTTGTTAAGTTTTGATGACATTTACACTTCCAACATTTGAGTTTAGTTTGGAAGTTGTTGAGCAGGTTTTGGGAGTGACATTTTGAGATATATCATGCCTAAATTTTTGAAAACTATTTTTCGAAAATTGGGGTGAGCCTCCCTAGGGCCGCCTTGACCCGCCTTGACACGCCTTGACCCGCCAAAGGGCCTCCTTGACTAGCCTAGGGGCTGTCTTTACACGTCTAGGGCTGTTTTGATCTCCTTAGGGCCCGCTATGACCTGCCAAGGGGCTGCCAAGGGCCGCCATGGGCCACCTTGACCCGCCTTGGACCGTTTTAGGCCGCCATGACACGCCTTAACCAGTCTTGGGCAGCCTTAAACCGCCTTGACCCTCGTAGACCCGCCAAAGGGCTGTCTAGGGCTGCCAAGGGACCGCCTTGACCCTTTTAGACCTGACTAGGGCCGCCTTGACCCCCTAGACTCGACTAGGGCCGCCTTGACCCTCAAAGACCCACCTTGACCCGTTTAGGGACGCCAACAGGTCGCCTTGACCTGCCTAGGGCCACCAAGAACCGCCAAGACCCACCTTGACTCGTCTAGGGACGCCAAGAGGTTGCCTTGACCTGCAAGAGGCTGCCTTCACACGCCTAGGGTCGCCAAGGAGACGTCATGACCCGTCGATGGCCGCCTTGAACCGCCATGGGCCGCCTTGACCCTCCTAGACCCGCCAAGGGGCTGCCTAGGGACGCCTTGACCCGCCTTGGCCCACCTTGGACCTGCCTTGGACCCGCCTTGGATCGCCTTTACCCGCCTTGGGCCGCCTTGACCCTCCTAGACCCGCCTTGACCCTCTTAGACCCGCCTAGGGCCGTCTTGACCCACCTAGACTTGTCTAGGGACACGAAGAAGCCACCGTGACTCGCCAAGGAGTCTCCATGATCATTCTAGGGCTGCCATGGGACCGTCTTCACCCACCTTAGGCTGCCTTGACCCGTCTTGGCCCGCCTTTGGCCCCTTAACCCGCTTTGAGCCGCCATAACCCTCCTCGGCTCTTCTACGCCCACTTAGGGCAGCCAATGGGGCTCCATGACCCAATTAGGGCAGCCAAGGGGCTGCCATTACACGCCTTGACCCTCCTAGGCCCGCCTAGGACGACCTTGACCTGTCTAGGGCCGCTTAGAGGCCGCCTTGACCTACCTAGGGTTGCTAAAGGGTTGCCTTTACACGCCTAAGGCTGTTTTGACCTCCTTAGAGCTCGCATTTACCTGCCTAGGGCCGCCAAGGGATTGCCTAGGGCCGCCATGGGGCCACCTTGACCCGTCTTAGGCCGCCTTGACCCGCCTTAACCCGCCTTGGGTCGCCTTGACCCGCGTTGGCCCAACGTGACCTGCCTTGGACCGCCTTAGGCCTCCTTGACCCGCCTTGAACCTCCTTGACCCGCCTTGGACCGCCTCGGGTCGCTTTGACCCACATTGGACTGCATTGACCCGCCTTGACTCGCTTTCAACCAGCTTGGGCCGCCTTGACCCACCTTGGACCCGCCTTGGGCTGCCTTTAACCGCCTTGGGCCGCCTTGACCCTTCTAGACCCGCTTGACCCACCTAGGGCCGTCTTGACCCACCTAGACTTGCCTAGGGCCACGAAGAAGCCGCCATAACTCACCAAGGAGTCTCCATGACCTTTCTAGGGCCGCCACGGGGCCGCTACGGGGCCGCCTTAACCCATATTGAACCGCCTTGGGCCGCCTTAACCCGTCTTGGCCCGCCTTTAGCCGCCTTAACCCGCTTTGCGCCGCCTTTACCCTTCTTGGCTCTTCTAGGCCCACCTAGGGTAGCGAAGGGGGCGCCATGACTCACCTAGGGCACCAAGGGGCTGGCTTTACACGCCTTGCCCTTCTTAGGCCCACCTTGACCCGTCTAGGGCCGCAAGGAGGCTGTGTTGACCTGCCTAGGGCCGCTAAGGGGCTTCCTTTAAATGCCTAGGGCTGTTTTGGCCTCCCTAGAGCCCGCCATGATCCGCCTAGGGCCGCCAACGGGCTACCTATAGCCGCCATGGGGCCACCTTGACCCGTGTTGGGCTGCCTTGACACGCCTTGGCCTGCCTTGACTCGCCTTGGACCGCGTTGACCCGCTTTAACCGCCTTGGGCCGCCTTGACCTTCCTAGACCTGCTTAGGGCCGCCTTGACTCTCCTAGTCCCGCCAAGGGGCCGCTTAGGGTTGTTATGGGGTTACCTTGACCCGCCTTGACCCGCCATAGACTGTCTTGGGCCGCCTTGATCCGCCTTGACTCGCCTTGAACCGGCTTGGGCTGCCTTGAACCGCCATGGGCCGCTTTGACCCTTCTAAACTTGCCTAGGGCCACCAAGAAGTTGCCATGACTCGCCAAGGGATCACCATGACCCTCCTCGGCCTTACCAGGACCACATTGGGAAGCCATAGGGGCGCCATGACCCACCTAGGGACACCACGGGGCTGTCTTTACACGCCTTGACCCGTCTAAGGACACCTTGACACGCCTAGGGCCGCTAAGGGGGCGTCATGACCCGCCGAGGAGCTGCCTTTTCACGCCTAGGGTTGTTTTGACCTCCCTAGGGCTCGCCATGACCCGCCTATGGCCGCCAAGGGGCTGTTCAGGGCTGCCATGGGGCCACCTTGACCCATCGAAGGTTGTCTTGACCCGCCTTAGGCCATGTTGACATTCTTTGACCCGCCTAGGACCGCCTTAACCCTCCTAGACCCGTCATGGGGCCGCTTAAGGCTGTCATGGGGCCACTTTGACCCGCCTTGGGCCGCCTTGACCTTCCTAGACTCGCCTAGGGCCGCCTTGACCCTCCTAGACCCACCAAGGGGCCGCTTAGGGACGTCATGTGGCCACCTTGACCAGCCTTGGGACACCTTGACCCGCCTTTGGCAGCCTTGACTCGGCTTGAATCGCCTTGACCCTCATAGACCCGTCGTAACCCGCCTCGACCCTCCTCTGCCCTGGCAGGCCCTCCTTGGCGTGACCCACGTAGGGCCGTCAGGGGATGCCTATACACGCCTTGACCATCCTAGACCCGCCAAGGGCCACCTTGACCCGTCAAGGGATGCTAAGAGGTCGTCTTGACCTGCCTAGGACCGCTAAGGGGCTGCCTAGGGCCGCCATGGGGTCGCCTTGGCCACCCTTGACCGGCCTTGGACTACCTTGGCCCCCTTGACCCGCCTTGACCCTCCTAGACCCACCAAGGGGCCGCTAAGGGCCTTCATGGGGCCAACTTGACCCGCGTTGGCTCGTCTTAACCCGCCTTAGCGCCTTCCTTGACTCGCCTTGAACTGGCTTAGGCCGCCTTAACTTGCCTTGGGCCGACTTAACCCTTCTAAACCGGCTTAGGGCCGCCTTGACCCTCCTAGACCCACCTACGACCAACAAGAAGCAGCCATGACTCTCCAAGGGGTCGCCATGACCCTCGTAGGCCCGTCTAGGGCCGCCTTAACCAGCCTCGACCTTGCCAGGCCCACCTAGGGCAGCCAAAGGGGTGCCATGACCCACCTAGGGCCGCCAAGGGGCTGACTTTACACGCCATGACTCTCCTAGGGCGGCCAAGGGCTGCCTTGACACGCCTAGGGCCGCCAAGGGGACATCTTGACCCGCCAAGGGGCTGCCTTTACACGCCTAGGGCTGTTTTAGCCTCCCTAGACCCGCCATGACCCGTCTTGTCCCGCCTTGGCCCGCCGTGACCCGCTTTGATCCGTCTTGATGTCTTGACCCACCTTGGGCTGCCTTGACCCGTCTTTAACCGCCTTGACCCTCCTAGACCCCCCAAGGGGCCACTTAGGGCTACCTTGACCCGCCTTGACCCCCCTTGGATCGCCTGGGGCCGCCTTGATTAGCCTTCGCCCTCCTTAACCCGCCTTTGGTCACCTTGACTCACCTTGAACCGGCTTGGGTTGCCTTGACCTGCCTTGACCTGCCTTGACCGTTCTAAACCTGCCTTGACCCTCCTAGACCCGCCTAGGGCCACAAAGAAGCCGTCATAACTGGCTAAGGGGTCGCCATGACCTTCCTAGGCCCGTCTTAACCCGCCTTGGCCCTCCTTAAGCCGCCTCGACCCTCCTCGGCCCTGCCAGGCCTATCTAGGGTAGCCATGGGGGCGCCATGACCCACCTAGGGACGCCACGGGGCTGCCTTTACACTCCTTGACCCTCCTAGGCCCGCCAAAGGCCACCTTGACCCGTCTAGGGACGCCTTGACCTGCCTAGGACCGCCAAGGGGTTGCCTAGGGCCGCCATAGGGTCGCCTTGGCCACCCTTGACCCGCCTTGGACCGCCTTAGGCTGCCTTGACCTTCCGAGACCCGCCTAGGGTTGCCTTGACCCTCCTAGACCCGCCAAGGGGCCGCTTAGGGCCGTCATGGGGCCACCTTGACCCGCCTTGGACCGCCTTAACTTGCATTGAACCGGCTTGGGCCGCCTTGAACCGCCTTAACCCTCATAAACCCGCCTAGGGCCGCCTTGACCCTCCTAGACCCGCCTAGGGCCACCAAGAAGCCGCCGTGATCCACCTAGGACCGTATAGGGGGGCCTTAACACGCTTTGGCCCGCCTTAGGCCGCCTCAACCCTCCTTGACTCTGCCAGGCCCACCTAGGGTAGCCAAAGGGGTGCCATGATCCACCTAGGGCCACCAATGGCTGCCTTTACAAACCTTGACCCTCCTAGACATGCCAAGGGCCACCTTGACCCGTCTAGGGACACCAAGAGGCCACCTTGACACGCCTAGGGCGGCCAAAGGGCCATCATGACCTGCCAAGGGGCTTCCTTTTCACGGCTAGGGTTGTTTTGACATCCCTAGGGCTCGCCATGACCCGCCAAGGGGCTGCTTAGGGCGGCCATGGGGCCACCTTGACTCGTCTAAGGCCACTTAGATCCGCCTTGGCCTGCCTTTCACCGCCTTGACTCGCCTTGAACCAGCTTGGGCCACCTTGACCCGCCTTGAACTGCCTTGGGCCGCCCTGACCCTTCTAAACCCGCCTAGGGCCGCCTTGACCCTCCTTGACCCGCCTAGGGCCACCAAGATGCCGCCATGACTCGCTAAAGGGTCGCCATGACCCTTTTAGGCATGTCTAGGGCCGCCTTAACCCGCCTTAGGCCTCCTCGACCCTCCTCAACCATGCCAGGCCCACCTAGGGCAGCTAAGGAGGCGCCACGAGGCTACCATTACACGTCTTGACCCTCCTAGGACCGCCAAGAGTCAGTCTTGACCTGCCTAGGGTCATCAAGGGGATGCCTAGGGCCGCCATGAGGTCGCGTTGGCCACTCTTGACCCGCGTTAACCCACCTTGGGCCGCCTTGACCCACCTTGGCCCACCTTAACATGCCTTGGCCCACCTTAACCCGCCTTGACCTGCTTTGAAGCGCCTTGGTCCGCCTACCCTCCTAGACCCGCCAAGGGCCGCCTTGACCCTCCTAGACCCGCCTAGGGTCGCCAAGAAGCCGCCATGACTCGCCATGACCCGCCTCAACCTGTCAAGGGGCTGCCTTTACACGCCTTGACCCTCCTAGGTCCGCTTAGGGCCACCTTGACCCATCTAGGGCTGCCAAGGGCCGCTTTAACCCACCTTGGACCGCCTTAGGCCGTCATGACCTGTCTTGGCCCTCCTTGACCCTCCTCGGCCCTTCTAGGACCACCTAGGGCAGCCAAGGGGGAGCCATGACCCACCTAGAGCCACCAAGGGGCTGCCTTTACACGCCTTGACCTGCCTTAACACGCCTAGGGCCGCCAAGGGAACGTCTTGACCCGCCAAGGGGCTGCCTTTACACGCCAAGGGCTCTTTTGACCTCTCTAGGGCCCGCCATGACCCGCCTAGGGCTGCCTATGGCTGCCATGGCCCGCCTTGGACCGCATTGATCCGTCTTAGACCGCCTAGGGCCACCAAGAAGCCGCCATGACTCACCAAGGCGTCGCCATGACCCTCCTAGGCCCATCTAGGGCCGTTTTGACCCGCCTTGGGCCGCTTAGGGCCTCCAAGAAGCCACCATGACTCGCCATGACCCTCCTAGACCCGCCAAGGGGCTGCCATGGAGACACCTTGACCCGTCTTGACCCGTCTTGGACCGCTTTTACAAGCCTTTACTCGCCTTGGCCTGCATTGACCCGTCTTGACCCACCTTTGCCCGCCTTGGTCTAGGGCCCGCCATGACCCGCTTTGGGCCGCCTTGACCCTCCATGACTCATCAAGGGTCTCCATGATCCGCCTTGGACCGCCTTAGGCCGCCATGACCCGCTTTAGGCCGCCTTGACCCTCCATGACTCATCAAGGGTCTCCATGACCCTTGTAGGGCCGCCAAGGGGCCACCTTGACCCGCCTTGACCTGCCTTGGCACATCTTGACCCGTCTTGGACCGTCTTGACCCGCCTAGGGCCGCCATGGGCCGCCTTTACCCGCCTTGGACCGCCATGGCCCGTCTTGATCCTCCTAGACCCGCCAAGGGGCTGCCTAAGGTCGCCATGGGGCCATCTTTACTCGCCTTTACTCGCTTTGACCCACCTTTGTTCGCCTTGAACCGCCTTAACCCTTCTAGACCCGCCTAGGACCGCCTTGACCCTCTTAGACCAGCCTAGGGTCACTAAGACGCCTCTATGACTCGCCAAGAGGTCGCGATGACTTTCCTAGACCCGTCTAGGGCCTCCAAGGGGCCACGTTAACCCGCCTTGGCTCGCGCCTTTACACGCCTTGACCCTCCTAGGCTTGCCTAGGGCCACCATGACCCGTCTAGGGACGGCAAGTGGCTGCCTTTACACGCCTACGACCGCCAAGGGGATGTCATGACCCGCCAAGGGGCTTCCTTTACATGCTTAGGATTGTTTTGACCTCTCTAAGCCCCGCCATGACCCGCATAAGGCCGCCATGGGGCCGCCTTGACCCGCCTTCCACTGCCTTAACCCGCCTAGGACTTCCTTTGGCCGCCTTGAACCACCTTGGCCCGCCATGACCCGCCTCAGCCACCTTGACTTTCCTTGGACCCGCTTTGGCCTGCCTTGAACCGCCTTGGGCCACCTTAACCCTCTTAGACCTGCCTAGGGCCACCAAGAAGCCGCCATGGCTTGCCTTGACCATCCTCGGCCCTTCTAGGTTCACGTAGGGCAACTAAAGGGGCACCATGACCCACCTAGGGCCGCCAAGGGGCTGCCTTTACGAGCCTTGACCTGTCTAGGGCCGCCAAGAGGCCGACTTCACATTCCTAGGGCCACCAAAAGGGCCACCTTGACACGCCAAGGGCCGCCAAAGGGACGTCTTGACCTGCCAAGGGGCCGTCTTTACACGCTTAGGTATGTTTCGACCTCCCTAAGGCTCGCCATGACCAGCCTAGGCCCGTCTTGGGCCGCTTTAACCCGCCTTGGACCGCCTTGGATCGGCTTAACCCGCTTTGGACTGCCTTGACCCGCCTTTGCCTGCCTTTCGCCCTGAACCAGCTTGGGCCGCCGTAACCCGCCTAGACTTTCCTAGACCCACCTTGACCCTCCTAAACCCGCCTAGGGCCGCCTTGACCTTCCTAGACCTGCCAAGGGGCTGCCTAGGGTGGCCATAGAGCCACCTTGACCCTCTTTGGGCCGGCTTGACCCTCCTAGACCCGCCTTGGCCCCCTAGACCCGCCTAGGGCCTCCTTGACCCTCCTAGACCCGCCAAGGGGCTGCCTGGGGCCGCCATGGGGCCACCTTGACCAGACTTGGCCCGCCCCTTAACCCACCTAGACCAGCCAAGGGACCGCCTTAACCCACCTTAGGCCGCTATGACCCGTTTTGGCCCATCTAGGGAAGCCAAGGGGGCGCCAAGACCCACTTACGGCCGCCATAGGGCTGCCTTTATACGCCTTGACCCTCCTAGGCCCACCAAAGGCCACCTTGACCAATTTAGGGACGCCAAGAGGCCGTCTTGACCTGCCTAAGGCCGCCATGGGGTCACCTTGGCCACCCTTGACCCGCCTTGGGTCGCCTTGACGCTCCTTGGCCGCCTTTAACCGCCTTGGGCTGCCTTGACCTTCCTAGACCTGCCTAGGGCTGCCTTAACCCTCCTAGACCCACCAAGGGGCCGCTTACGGCCACCTTGACCCGTCTAGGGATGCCAAGAGGCCGCCTTAACCTGCCTAGGGCCGCCTTGATACGCCTACGGCCGCCAAATGGACATCATGACCCGTCGAGGGGATTTTTTTACACGCCTAGGGTTGTTTTGACCTTTACACGCCTAGGGTTGTTTTGACCTCCCTAAGGCCCAGTATGACCCGCATATGGCCTCAAAGGGGCTGCCAAGGGCTGCCATGGGGTCATCTTGGCCTGTCTAGGGCCGCCTTGACCCGCCATAACCTGCCTTGGAACGCCTTGGGCCGCCTTGACCAGCGTTGGGCCTCCTTGGCCCGCCTTGTACCGCCTTGACCCTCCTAGACCCGCTAAGGGCTGCCCAGGGACGCCTTAACCCGCCTTAGCCCATCTTGACTTGCCTTAACGCGCTTTGGACCTGCCTTGGTCTTCCTTGGGCCGCCATGAACCGCCTTAACCCGCCTTAGCCCGCCTTGACCTGCCTTGACCCGCTTTGGACCCGCCTTGGCCTTCTTTGGGCCGCCATGAACCGCCTTGGGCCGCCTTGACCCTCCTTGGACTGCTTTGGACCGCCTAGGCCACCAAGAAGCAGCCATGACTTGCCAAAGTGTCGCCATGACCCTCCTAGGCCCGCCTTGACCCGTCTTGGCCTGCCTTAACCCGTCTAGTGCCACCTTGGACCGCCTTGACTTGCCTTGACCCGCGTTGGCTTACCTTGGGTCTCCTTAACCCGCCTTTGCCCGCTTTGGCCCATCTAGGGCAGCCACAAGGCCTCCTTAACCCATCTAGGGCCACCAAGGGGCCGTATTGACCTGGCTAGGGTCACCAAGAGGCCGCCATGATCTGTCTAGGGCCGCCTTGACCCGCCTAGGGCAGCCATGACCCGCCTAGGGCCTATATGATCCGCCTTGGCCTGCCTTGGCCCACTTTGGGCTGCTTTGACCAGCCTTAACCCGCCTTGACCCTCCTAGGGCCACCACGAGGCCGCCTTGATCTGCCTAGGGCCACCAAGAAGTTGCCATGACTCACCAAGGGTTGCCATGACCCTCCTAGGCCCGTCGAGGGCCGCCTTGGCCCGCCATAGGCCTCCTTGGCCCTATCAGGCCCACTTAGGGCAGCTAAGGGGGTGCCATGACCCACTTAGAGCCGCCACGGGGCTGCCTTTACACACCTTAACCTTCCCAGGCCCGCCAAGGGCCACCTTGAGCCGTCTAAGGATGCCAAGGGCCCTCTTGACTTGCCTAGGGCCGCCAAGGGGCCGATTTGACCTGCCTAGGGCCGCCAACGGGACTTCATGACCCGTCAAGGGGCTGTCTTTTCACGCCTAGGGTTGTTTTGACCTCCCTAGGGCCCGTCACGACCCGTTTATGGCCGCCAAGGGGCTGCCTTGGCCCGTCTAAGGCCGCCTTGACCCGCCTTGACCTACATTGGCCCGTCTTGACCCGCCTTGGGTCGCTTTGACCGGCCTTTGGTCACATTAACCCGCCTAGGGCAGCCAAGGGACCGCCTTGACCTGCTAAGAGGCTGCATTGGGCTGCCTTGACCCGCATTGACCTGCCTTGGGCAACCTTGACACGTCTAGGGCCGTTTTATCCTGCCTTGGGCCGCCTTGACCCTCTTTGGCCCGCCTTGATCCGCCTTGGGCCGTTTTAACCCACCTTGACCCGTCGAGGGTTACCAAGAGGCCGCCTTAATCCATAAATGGCCGTGAAGGGGCCGCGTTCACCCGTCTAACGCAGCCATTGGGCCGCCTTGACCTTCCTAGACCCGCCTGGGGCTGCTTTAACCCTCCTAAGCCCTCCTTCAGCCGCCTTGACCCTCCCAGGGCCGCCAAGAGGCCGCTTTAACTCATCTAGTGCTGCCAAGGGGCCGTGTTGACCCGCCTAGGGCTACTTTGACCCATCTAGGGCCACAAGGGGGCCACATTGCCCAGCCTTGACCCTCGTATGGCCGCTAAGAGGCCGCCTTAACCCATCTAAGGTCGCCTTGACCTACCTATGGCCGCCAAGGGGTCACGTTCACTCGTCTAAGGTCGTCAAAGGGCCGCCTTGACCTGCTAAAGGGTTGCATTGGGCTGCCTTGAGCCGCCTTGACTCTCCTTGATCCTCCTTGGGCTGCCTTAACCTACCTTGGGCCGCCTTGACCCGTCTAGGTCCACTAAGGGGCTGCCTTAACCCATCTAGGGCCGCCAAGGGGCCGTGTTCACCCGTCCAAGGCTGCCTAGGGCCGCCTTAACCCTACTAGGAACTCCTACGCCTGCATAGGACCACCAAGGGGCCGCCTTGACCAGGCTAGGGCAGCCTAGGGACCACCTTGACTAGGCTAGGGCAGCTTAGGGGCCGCATTCACCCGTCTTAGGCTGCCAAGGGGCCACCTTGACCCGCTAAGAGGTTGCCTTGATCCGCCATGACCGTCTAAGGCCGCCTTGACCTGTCTTGCGTTGCCTTAACCCTCTTTTGCCCGCCTTGATCCGCTTTGGGCTGCCATGATCCGTCTTGACCCATTAAGAGGTTGTCTTAACCCGCCTAGCGGCTCTATAACCCGAAAAAGGGCAGTCATGACCCGCCTTGAGCCGCCTTGACCCTCCTTCGCTCGCCTTGATACACCTTGGGCTGCCATGACCCGCCTTGGGCCGCCTTGACCCGTCTAAGGCTGCCCTGACCCGCCTAGCGACTCTATAACCCGAAAAAGGGCCGCCATGACCCGCCTTGAGCCACTCTGACCCTCCTTGGCCCGCCTTCATACGCCTTGGGCTGCCATGACCCGTCTAAGGCTGCCCTGACCCGCCTTGGGCCTCCTAGGGCCGCCTTAACCCATCTAGGGCCACCAGGGGCCGCCTTGAACCGGCTAGTGCCACAAAGAGGCCGCATTCACCAGTCTAAGGCCGCCAAGGGCTGACTTGACCCTCCTAGACCCCCCCTAGGGCCACCAATAGGCCGTCGTGACTCGCCAAATTGTCGCCATGACCCTCCTAGGCTCGTCTAGAGCTGCCAAGGAGACGCCTTGACCCGCCTTGCCCCACCATGGGACGCCTTAACCCGCCTTGGCCCAACTTGACCCTCCTAAGGCCGTTAAGAGGCCTCCTTGATCCATTTAAGGCCACTAAAAGGCCTCCTTAACCCATCTAGGGCAGCCAAGAATCCGTCTTAACCCATCTAGGTCCATAAGAGGCATCCTTAACCCATATAGGGGCGCCAAGGGTCCGCCTTGACCCGCCAAGGGGTTACCTTAACCCTCCTAGGGCCACCTTGACCTACCTTGGCCCCACTTAACCCTCCTTGACCCTCCTAGGGCCGCCAAGAGGCTGCCTTAATCCATCTAGGTCCACTAAGAGACCTTCTTAACCCATCTAGGGCTGCCAAGGGTCCGCCTTAACCCATCTAGGTCCACTAAGAGGCCTCTTTAACCCATCTAAGGCCGCCAAGGGTCTGCCTTAACCCTCCTACGCCCACCCATGGCCGCCTTGACCCTCCTAGGCCCGCCTAGGGCCACCAAGGGGCCTCCATGACCCATCTAGGGCCGCCTTGACCTACCTTGACCCCCTTAACCCTCCTAGGGCCGCCAAGAGGCCACCTTAATCCATCTAGGTCCACTAAGAGGCCTCATTAACCCATCTAGGGTCGCCAAGGGACCGCATTCACCAGTCTAAGGTCGTCAAGGGTCCACCTTGACCCGCCAAGTGGCTGCCTTAACCCTCCTAGACTGGCCAAGGGCCGCCTTGAGCCTCCTAGGCCTGCCTAAGGCCACCAAGGGGCCGCCTTGGCTCGGCTAGGGCCACCTTGAGCCTCCTAGGCCCGCCTAGGGCCACCAAGGGGTTGCCTTGACCCGCATTGGCTCAGCTAGGGCTGCCTAGGGGCCGCATTCACCCATCTAATGTTGCCACGGGGCCACCTTGACCCACCAAAGGGCCGCATTCACCCGTCTAAGGTCGCTAAGGGTCCGCCTTGACCCGCTAAGGGGTTGTCTTCACCTGTCTAAGGCGGTCAAGGGGCCGCCTTGACCCGCTAAGGGGCTGCCTTATCCCTCCTAGACCCGCTTAGGGCCGTCTTGACCCTCCTAGGCCCGCCAAGGGCCACCAAGGGGCCGTCTTGTCCTGTCTTGACCCGCTTTTTCAAAATTTAGGGTCAGGTGCGTCTATTACCACCCCACAAACTATTTTGCTCACCCCACATTCTCTTCACACCCCACTCATATAATTTTAATTGTAAGTCTACTTTGTTCACCCATTAACAATACCTAAAAAACCATTTTCTCAATTCTACTTTGTTCACCCTACATTCTCTTCATATATATTTTGTAAAATTCATATTTGCTTAAGGTAAGTAAAATCACCAAGTGGTCAAAAATTCACATGAAAGTATAAATCCAAGTTAAAGAACAAGAAAAAAATCTAAAATTTAACAATTCAATGGTATCAGTCAATATCAAAATGCACAATGTCTATAAATGTATCTCTTGTAGCGACGCCTTCCATACTTCTAAGTTTCTTGAACTGATTTATCCGTTCTTCATAAATACGGTACAATATATAGTTGTCCATGCGAATTTACATACAAACTCAACATGAGAAATAATGAGTAAAGGGGGATAGAAGAATCATTAAAAAAAATAATACAAACAATTTACCTCATCTTCAGGTTAAATGCATGTGTCTTCAGACTCACGACCAAATATAACAAATATGGGTTAGAGTTATGAAATTTGTTCATCCAAAACAAAAAGATAAAAAAGAAAAAGAAAAAAAATTGTAATTTGTAACAACTTATTTTCCTTGCTGTAATTTTACATCAAGGTAATTTGGTATTTCAATAAATCAATAACGTCTGGGGTGAGCAAAATAGTTTGTGGGGTGGCAGACGTACCCTTTAGGTTCCCAAGGTCAGTAAGAAAAGAATTGAAGACTCCACAAGCATGGCGATTCATTTTTTTCCACAGAAAGCAACAGTTCCAACACCTTTACAAAACAAAGTTGACGTGAGTCATTTAGGCTCGATTCCGAGTAAAATGATCAAAGCCACGAGCTTTTGATGCCGTAATGGTTCAATTGATGTTAGGTGATGTGTATACGCACACAGGAACAGAAAAAAACCAGAAGTTCAGAAAAAGTGAAATTTCTCAAAAACTCGTGTGCTATAACAAGGGGTTTTGGCCAAAAATTGGTGAAACTTAAAAATATGGGTAACACGTAAGCTTTTTCAAAATTTAGGTTTCCGAGGTCAGTATAAGAAGAATTGAAGACTCCACAAGCATGACGATTCAATGAGTTCCACTGAAAGTAACAGTTCTTTTACCAAACAAAGTTGTCGTGAGTCATTTAGGCTCGATGCGAGTAAAATGATAAAAGCCACGAGCTTTTGATGCTATAATGGTTCAATTGATGTTAGGTGATGTGTATAAGAGCACAGGAACATAAAAAAATGAGACGTTCCGAAAAAGTGAAATTTTTCAAAAACTCGTGTTCTATAACAATGAGTTTTGGCCGAAATTTGGTTAAACTTAAAAAGATGGGTAACACGTAAGTTTTTTCAAAATTTAGGTTCCCGAGGTCAGTAAGAGATGAATTGAGGACTCCACAAGCATGACGATTCAATGAGTTCCACTGAAAGTAACAGTTCTTTTACCAAACAAAGTTGTCCTGAGTCATTTAGGCTCAATTGCGAGTAAAATGATAAAAGCCACGAGCTTTTGATGCTATAATGGTTCAATTGATGTTAGGTGATGTGTATACGCACACAGGTACAGAAAAAACCAGAAGTTCGGAAAAAGTGAAATTTCTCAAAAACTCGTGTGCTATAACAAGGGGTTTTGGCCAAAATTCGGTGAAACTTTAAAATATGGGTAACACGTAATCTTTTTCAAAATTTAGGTTTCCGAGGTCAGTATGAGAAGAATTGAAGACTCCACAAGCAAGACGATTCAATGAGTTCCACTGAAAGTAACAATTCTTTTACCAAACAAAGTTGTCGTGAGTCATTTGGGCTCGATTGCTAGTAAAATGATAAAAGCCACGAGCTTTTGATGTTATAATGGTTCAATTGATGTTAGGTGATGTGTATAAGCACACAGGAACAGAAAAAAACCAGACGTTCAGAAAAAGTGAAATTTCTCAAAAACTCGTTTGTTATAATAAGGGGTTTTGGCCGAAATTTGGTGAAACTTGAAAAGATTGGTAACACGTAAGCTTTTTCAAAATTTAGGTTTCCGAGGACAGTATGAGAAGAATTGAAGACTTCACAAGCATGACGATTCAATGAGTTCCACTGAAAGTAACAGTTCTTTTACCAAACAAAGTTGTCGTGAGTCATTTAGGCTCGATTGCGAGTAAAATGATAAAAACCACGAGCTTTTGATTCTATAATGGTTCAATTGATGTTAGGTGATGTGTATACGTACACAGGAACAGAAAAAAACCAGAAGTTCAGAAAAAGTGAAATTTCTCAAAAACTCGTGTGCTATAACAAGGGGTTTTGGCCAAAATTTGGTGAAAGTTTAAAATATGGGTAACACGTAAGCTTTTTCAAATTTTAGGTTTCCGACGTCAGTATGAGAAGAATTGAAGACTCCACAAGTATGACGATTCAATGAGTTCCACTGAAAGTAACAGTTCTTTTACCAAACAAAGTTGTCGTGAGTCATTTAGGCTCGATGCGAGTAAAATGATAAAAGCCACGAGCTTTTGATGCTATAATGGTTCAATTGATGTTAGTTGATGTGTATAAGCGCACAGGAACATAAAAAAATGAGACGTTCCGAAAAAGTGAAATTTTTCAAAAACTCGTGTTCTATAACAATGAGTTTTGGCCGAAATTTGGTGAAACTTAAAAAGATGGGTAACACGTAAGCTTTTTCAAAATTTAGGTTCCCGAGGTCAGTAAGAGAAGAATTGAGGACTCCACAAGCATGACGATTCAATGAGTTCCACTGAAAGTAACAGTTCTTTTACCAAACAAAGTTGTCGTGAGTCATTTAGGCTCGATTGCGAGTAAAATGATAAAAGCCACGAGCTTTTGATGCTATAATGGTTCAATTGATGTTAGGTGATGTGTATACGCACACAGGTACAGAAAAAACCAGAAGTTCGGAAAAAGTGAAATTTCTCAAAAACTCGTGTGATATAACAAGGGGTTTTGGCCAAAATTTGGTGAAACTTGAAAAGATGGGTAACACGTAAGCTTTTTCAAAATTTAGGTTTCTGATGTCAGTATGAGAAGAATTGAGGACTCCACAAGCATGATGATTCAATGAGTTCCACTGAAAGTAACAGTTCCAACACCTTTACCAAACAAAGTTGTCGTTAGTCATTTAGGCTCGATTGCGAGTAAAATGATAAAAGCCACGAGCTTTTGATGCTATAATGGTTCAATTGATGTTAGGTGATGTGTATACGCACACAGGTACAGAAAAAATCAGAAGTTCAGAAAAAGTGAAAATTCTCAAAAACTCACAAGGGGTTTTGGCCAAAATTTGGTGAAACTTGAAAAGATGGTTAACACGTAAGCTTTTTCAAAATTTAGGTTTCCGAGGTCAGTATGAGAAGAATTGAAGACTCCACAATCATGACGATTCAATGAGTTCTGATAGGTGCATTTTATGCAACGTTCTTAATGTATTTCCGACCCTATTTAGTTATGTAATTCCTTTAACAATATTGATTTTAACTTAGTTTGTGTTTTTAGGTCACAAATAAAGCCGAGGAGCACAAAAGAGGCAAAAGAGGAGAAATCTTGAAGGAGAAGGAATCCATATGGCGCAAGGAAAGAAATCAGAAAATCTGCCAGGAATAGTCAGTCAACTTTGACAGAGAATTGTGATCAGCTCACAACGATCCAGGAGATGAACTTTATATCAGCAGAAAGCTAGAAGAGTCTAGTTTTCAGAACTTTTCGCAGATTGTCAATAGCTATTTTGGTGACCATGTTATGACCGTTTGAGTGACCAAAGGTCATTCTGCCCGAATTTCTGATTTGGACCGGAACTTCAATTTCAAGGCCCAGACCACAACGGCGAGCCCATGGACGAATATTAAAGGTTCTCTAACCCTAATAGCAGCTGTTCATATGTTCTCTATATGTATGAGGAGTGGGGGACGTGAAAAGGGTCGCTTTTTGCCACAGAAAAAAACAACGTCTTTCATCTCCTTCAGAAATTCTTCTCCAAACACAAACCCTAGTTTTAGGATTTCTCTTGCCGTGCCTTCTCCTCTGTAATTCTCGGCATAGTTCCTTGTTTCAATACTCAAAGTGTAATCTAAACTCAGACCTCATGTTTTCTTTTATTATCTATTCAATTACTTTAGTTTGTTTCCATCTCTCTTATTCGTTTGTGTTCATGAGTTGGATTTTTGATTGAGTTTGTTCTTATAATCATGAAAATCAGATCTGTACACTTGAGTTGTTGGTGTAATTCATGATGCTTTTGTTGATCTAAATTATGTTTATATGTGTGATTGACAACTTATGACTTGTTCTTAATCAATATGTGCCATTGTTTGTGTTAAGTCCGCGTCGGTAAACATGAACTAGAATGGTAAGGAGTTATAGGTTGCATGCTAGGATGTCTTTGACCTCTCTAGGGCCAACCATGACCTGCCTATGGCTGCCAAGGGGCTGCCTAGGGCCGCCATGACCCGCCTATGGCCGCCAAGGTGCTGCCTAGGTCCGCATTGACCCGCCTTGATCCGTCTTTGGCCGCTTTCACCCGTCTTAGGCCACCTCGACCCGCCTTGGACCGCCTTGACCCGCATTGGACCGCCTTGACCTGTCTTGAACCGCTTGACCCTCCTAGACCTGACAAAGGGCTGCCTAGGGCCATCATGGGGCCGCCTTGACCCTCCTTAGGCCACCTTGGCCCGCCTTAATCTGCTTTGGCCAACCTTTACCTGCCTTGAATAGCCTTGGGCCGCCTTGACCCTCTTAAACCTACCTAGGGCTGCCTTGACCCACCTAGACTTTCCTAGGGCCATGAAGAAGCCGCCATGACTCGCCAAGGAGTCTCTATGACCTTTCTAGGGCCGCCATGACTCGTCTTGGCTTGTCTTGGGCCGCCTTGACCCATCTTGGCCGGCCTTAACCCGCTTTGGGTCGCCTTAACCCTCCTCGGCTCTTCTAGGCCTATTTAGGGCAGCCAAGGGGGTGCCATGACCCACCTAGGGCCTCTAAGGGGATGTCTTGACCCGCTAAGTGGCTGCCTTTAGACGCCTAGGGCTGTTTTGACCTCCCTGGAGCCCGCCTTAAACGCCTTGGGCTGCCCTGACCCTCCTAAACCCTCCTAGGGCCACATGGACCCTCCTAGACCCACCAAGGGGTTGCCTAGGGCCGCCATGGGGCCGCCTTGGCCAACCTTGACCGGCCTTGGACTGCCTTGGGCCGCCTTGACCCGCCTTGGCCCCCTTGACCTGTTTTTAACTGCCTTGACCTTCCTAGACCTGCCTAGGATCGCCTTGACCCTCCTAGACCCGCTAAGGGGCCGCTTAGGGCCGCCTTGACCCTTGGCCCGCCTTTGGCCACCTTGACTCGTCTTGAACCGGCTTGGGCTGCCTTGACCCGCCTTGAACCGCCTTAGGCCGCCTTCACCCTTCTAAACCTGCCTAGGGTCGCCTTAACCCTCCTAGACACGTCTAGGGCCACCAAGAAGCCGCTATGACTCGCCAAGAGATCGCTATGACCCTGCTGGGCCTGTCTAGGGCCGCCTTTACCCGCCTAGGGCTGCCTTGACCCGCTAAGGGTCGCCTTGACCATCTTTGGGCCACCTTGACCCGTGTTCACCCGTCTAAGGCAACCAAAGGGCCGCCTTGACCCGCTAAAGGGCTGCCTTAACCCTCATTGACCCGCCTACGGCCTCCAAGGGGCCGCCATGACTCGTCAAGGGGTCGCCATGACTCGCCAAGGGGTCGTCTTGACCCTCCTTGACCCGCCTAGCGCCGTTAAGGGGCCTCCTTAACCCGCCTAGGGACGCTAAGGATCTCCATGACCCGTCTAGGGACGCCTCGTCGAGCCTAGTGCCACCAAAGGCCGCCTTGACCCGTTTATGCTTTTAGTGCCGCCTATGGCCGCTAAGGGGCCTCCTTGACCCGTCGAGGGCTGCCAAGGGCCTCCTTAACTTGCCTATGGCCGCCAAGGGGCTGTCTTTACCTATGGACACTTTGACCTTCCTAAGGCTCTCCGAGACCTAACTAGGGCTGCCTTGACCGCCAAGGGGTTGCCAAGACTGTTTAGGGCCATCAAGGGGCCGCCTTGACCCGCCTAGGGCCTCCAAGAGGCTGCCTTTACACGCCTTGACCCTCTAGGCCCGCCTACGACCACCTTAACCCGTCTAGGGCTGCTAAGAGGCCGTCTTGACCTGCCTAGGGCCGCCTTGACACTCCTTGTAATACCCTAGATTTTCATATCAATTTTCTTGTATTATTTTCGAAATTAATGAAGGATTATTTTGTGGGAGTTCTCATTCGTGTGTACAAAGTTGAAATTTCGGGAATCAATTTTATTAAGGTGCTTGGACTTTTAAGAGGCCAAAAGTTGGCTTTCTTATTCGTAAGTTATTTTTGATAACTTTCTTCATGGAAGTTGTAGTGTTTGGCGATACGAGTTTGTAGACACGCGACACGTATAAAATGGATGTCGTATGAAAAAATTACAGTCAGTGGAAGTTAGTTTCTGATTTTAGAAGGTATATAAATAGAAAGTGGTGGGTTTTATTTTTGGAAACCCTAGAAATGGCAGACCAACTTTCTCTCTCCTCTCTCCCGACCGTCGGCGCACCTCAACCTTCGCTGGCATAGAACTCGGCCGTCCAGCAACCAAACTGGACGTCGCCGGCCCCGTTCGGTTCGCACGGGTCTTCTCTCCATTCCTGGAGCAGTGCCGCTCGTCGTTGCGTCGCCTAGATGCCTCCACGAGGTGGAGGAGCTGCTACGGTTTCGCACCAGTTTCTTCATTTTTCGGCCACCAATCGAGACACAGTTGGTTCCTATAGGTTTGCACGGACCTCCCCTACACAACTGTGCTAGTCTTCAAGGTCGTCGACCGACGTAGGTGGCGCAGCTAGACCTGGCGTAGCTAGACCTCATAGGTAAGATAAAACAAGTTTTCCTATTATATGATTATTTTTAATGTTCATGTGATCATAATATTGTTGGTTCTTGATAGATTATTCTTGTGGGAATATTTATGTTTGTTCATATAAATACACACACACACACATATGGCGCCCTTCTATTGAGGGATCCATATTTTTGGCAACTTTTAGGGATAGACCCACACCATTGGATCTGTCATTTAATGAGGTTGGATGGCTGAGGTTAAAACAAAAAGTTACACACTTTATATCAAACATGGACCGTTCAAGATCATTAAAAATAAATCGAAGTTTTGAATGGGTTAACGATCACTAAATTGTCTGAAAATTTGTAGAAATGATCTACTCATATAACCCAATTAATTGAACTGTGTAGATGCAAAAATTTGATTGGGAAGTTGGTGTAATGCCCTATCCCTAGAAATAGTCAAAAATAGGGATCCCTCAATGGAAGGGCTCTATATATATATATATATATATATATATATATATATAAGGATATAATTTTTATGATGTGCTCTTTGTTTTGTTGATGATGATATTATTGTATTGTGATTTGTTGTATTGTGATTCGTAATCGGGTGATTGATTACGGTTATGATGTTATTATTACTTTGTGATTTGATATTGGACAGTCAAACTGGATTCCAAGCCCTTGGCTGGCTAGGTGATTGGTTACGGTTAGGAATAGAGATCTTGTCCGTCTGTCTGTCGGTGTAGGTCATGGGAGGTACCTTAAGGTATCTGAGACCCATGAGATCATAAATTGTTATTATAGGTCATGGGAGGTACTTATTAGTATCTGAGAGCTATGAGTACATGTGTTTGTTGTTAGTCATGAGAGATACTTTATTGGTATCTGGGGCTCATGGGTACATATATATTTGTAAAAGTGTTGGTTATGTGGTTTTCATATTTGTTCTTTTATTGTTTTGTGTGTTTTATTGGTTGTTGAAAATGTTGAGTTAATTTTCTGAATTACTCATACGGCCTTTTTAACTTACTTGGTTTGTTGTTTTACAACCCGGTGCACCAATTCATGGTGTAAGGGCATGTGATGATCAGCAGGGTTGAGGCAGAGTCATAGTAGCTAGGTTTTAGATGCTGTACATTTTATTTGTATATTATGACAGTTGTTTTTAAGCTCATGCGAACGTCTTCATTTTTACTAGACTTTTCAAGTTGTTGTAAATAAGGAGATGTAATGTTTAACTAAGTTGTTAAGTTTTGATGACATTTACACTTCCAACATTTGAGTTTAGTTTGGAAGTTGTTGAGCAGGTTTTGGGAGTGACATTTTGAGATATATCATGCCTAAATTTTTGAAAACTATTTTTCGAAAATTGGGGTGAGCCTCCCTAGGGCCGCCTTGACCCGCCTTGACACGCCTTGACCCGCCAAAGGGCCTCCTTGACTAGCCTAGGGGCTGTCTTTACACGTCTAGGGCTGTTTTGATCTCCTTAGGGCCCGCTATGACCCGCCAAGGGGCTGCCAAGGGCCGCCATGGGCCACCTTGACCCGCCTTGGACCGTTTTAGGCCGCCATGACACGCCTTGACCAGTCTTGGGCAGCCTTAAACCGCCTTGACCCTCGTAGACCCGCCAAAGGGCTGTCTAGGGCTGCCAAAGGACCGCCTTGACGCTTTTAGACCTAACTAGGGCCGCCTTGACCCTCCTAGACTCGACTAGGGCCGCCTTGACCCTCCTAGACCCGACTAGGGCCGCCTTGACCCTCAAAGACCCACCTTGACCCGTTTAGGGATGCCAACAGGTCGCCTTGACCTGCCTAGGGCCACCAAGAACCGCCAAGACCCACCTTGACTCGTCTAGGGACGCCAAGAGGTCGCCTTGACCTGCCTAGGGTCGCAAGAGGCTGCCTTCACACGCCTAGGGCCGCCAAGGAGACGTCATGACCCGTCGATGGCCGCCTTGAACCGCCATGGGCCGCCTTGACCCTCCTAGACCCGCCAAGGGGCTGCCTAGGGACGCCTTGACCCGCCTTGGCCCACCTTGGACCTGCCTTGGACCCGCCTTGGATCGCCTTTACCCGCCTTAAACCGCCTTGGGCCGCCTTGACCCTCCTAGACCCGCCTTGACCCTCTTAGACCCGCCTAGGGCCGTCTTGACCCACCTAGACTTGTCTAGGGACACGAAGAAGCCACCATGACTCGCCAAGGAGTCTCCATGATCATTCTAGGGCTGCCATGGGACCGTCTTCACCCGCCTTAGGCTGCCATGACCCGTCTTGGCCCGCCTTTGGCCCCTTAACCCGCTTTGAGCCGCCATAACCCTCCTCGGCTCTTCTACGCCTACTTAGGGCAGCCAATAGGGCTCCATGACCCAACTAGGGCAGCGAAGGGGCTGTCATTACACGCCTTGACCCTCCTAGGCCCGCCTAGGACGACCTTGACCTGTCTAGGGCCGCTTAGAGGCCGCCTTGACCTACCTAGGGTTGTTAAAGGGTTGCCTTTACACGCCTAAGGCTGTTTTGACCTCCTTAGAGCCCGCATTTACCTGCCTAGGGCCGCCAAGGGGTTGCCTAGGGCCGCCATGGGGCCACCTTGACCCGTCTTAGGCCGCCTTGACCCGCCTTAACCCGCCTTGGGTCGCCTTGACCCGCGTTGGCCCAACGTGACCTGCCTTGGACCGCCTTAGGCCTCCTTGACCCGCCTTGAACCTCCTTGACCCACCTTGACCCGCCTTGGACCGCCTCGGGTCGCTTTGACCCACATTGGACTGCATTGACCCGCCTTGACTCGCTTTCAACCAGCTTGGGCCGCCTTGACCCACCTTGGACCCGCCTTGGGCTGCCTTTAACCGCCTTGGGCCGCCTTGACCCTTCTAGACCCGTTTGACCCACCTAGGGCCGTCTTGACCCACCTAGACTTGCCTAGGGCCACGAAGAAGCCGCCATAACTCACCAAGGAGTCTCCATGACCCTTCTAGGGCCGCCACGAGGCCGCTACGGGGCCGCCTTAACCCATCTTGAACCGCCTTGGGCCGCCTTAACCCGTCTTGGCCCGCCTTAACCCGCTTTGCGCCGCCTTTACCCTTCTTGGCTCTTCTAGGCCCACCTAGGGTAGCGAAGGGGGCGCCATGACTCACCTAGGGCACCAAGGGGCTGCCTTTACACGCCTTGCCCTTCTTAGGCCCACCTTGACCCGTCTAGGGCCGCAAGGAGGCTGTGTTGAGATGCCTAGGGCCGCTAAGGGGCTTCCTTTAAATGCCTAAGGCTGTTTTGGCCTCCCAAGAGCCCGCCATGATCCGCCTAGGGCCGCCAACGGGCTACCTATGGCCGCCATGGGGCCACCTTGACCCGTGTTGGGCTGCCTTGACACGCCTTGGCCTGCCTTGACTCGCCTTGGACCGCGTTGACCCGCCTTAGCCCGCCTTTAACCGCCTTGGGCCGCCTTGACCTTCCTAGACCTGCTTAGGGCCGCCTTGACTCTCCTAGTCCCGCCAAGGGGCCGCTTAGGGTTGTTATGGGGTTACCTTGACCTGCCTTGGCCCGCCTTGACCCGCCATAGACTGTCTTGGGCCGCCTTGATCCGCCTTGACTCGCCTTGAACCGGCTTGGGCTGCCTTGACCCGCCTTGAACCGCCATGGGCCGCTTTGACCCTTCTAAACTTGCCTAGGGCCACCAAGAAGTTGCCATGACTCGCCAAGGGATCACCATGACCCTCCTCGGCCATACCAGGCCCACATTGGGCAGCCAAAGGGGCGCCATGACCCACCTAGGGCCACCACGGGGCTGTCTTTACACGCCTTGACCCGTCTAAGGACACCTTGACACGCCTAGGGCCACTAAGGGGACGTCATGACCCGCCGAGGAGCTGCCTTTTCACGCCTAGGGTTGTTTTGACCTCCCTAGGGCTCGCCATGACCCGCCTATGGCCGCCAAGGGGCTGTTCAGGGTTGCCATGGGGCCACCTTGACCCATTGAAGGTCGTCTTGATCCGCCTTAGGCCACGTTGACATTCTTTGACCCGCCTAGGACCGCCTTAACCCTCCTAGACCCGCCATGGGGCCGCTTAAGGCTGTCATGGGGCCACTTTTGACCCGCCTTGGGCCGCCTTAACCTTCCTAGACTCGCCTAGGGCCGCCTTGACCCTCCTAGACCCACCAAGGGGCCGCTTAGGGCCGTCATGAGGCCACCTTGACCAGCCTTGGGCCACCTTGACCCGTCTTGACCCGCCTTTGGCCGCCTTGACTCGGGTTGAACCGCCTTGACCCTCATAGACCCGCCGTAACCCGCCTCGACCCTCCTCTGCCCTGCCAGGCCCACCTTGGGTAGCCAATGGGGCGCCATGACCCACGTAGGGCCGTCACGGGGATGCCTTTACACGCCTTGACCATCCTAGACCCGCCAAGGGCCACCTTGACCCGTCAAGGGATGCTAAGAGGTCATCTTGACCTGCCTAGGACGGCTAAGGGGCTGCCTAGGGCCGCCATGGGGTCGCCTTGGCCACCCTTGACCGGCCTTGGACTACCTTGGCCCCCTTGACCCGCCTTGACCCTCCTAGACCCACCAAGGGGCCGCTAAGGGTCTTCATGGGGCCAACTTGACCAGCGTTGGCTCGTCTTAACCCGCCTTGGACCGCCTTAGCGCCTTCCTTGACTCGCCTTGAACTGGCTTAGGCCGCCTTAACCTGCCTTGGGCCGACTTAACCCTTCTAAACCGGCTTAGGGCCGCCTTGACCCTCCTAGACCCGCCTACGACCAACAAGAAGCAGCCAAGACTCGCCAAGGGGTCGCCATGACACTCGTAGGCCCGTCTAGGGCCGCCTTAACCAGCCTCGACCTTGCCAGGCCCACCTAGGGCAGCCAAAGGGGTGCCATGACCCACCTAGGGCCGCCAAGGGGCTGACTTTACACGCCATGACTCTCCTAGGGCGGCCAAGGGCTACCTTGACACGCCTAGGGCCGCCAAGGGGACGTCTTGACCCGCCAAGGGGCTGCCTTTACACGCCTAGGGCTGTTTTAGCCTCCCTAGAGCCCGCCATGACCCGTCTTGTCCCGCCTTGGCCCGCCGTGACCCGCTTTGATCCGTCTTGATGTCTTGACCCGCCTTGGGCTGCCTTGACCCGTCTTTAACCGCCTTGACCCTCCTAGACCCCCCAAGGGGCCACTTAGGGCTACCCAAGACCCCCCTTGGATCGCCTGGGGCCGCCTTGATTAGCCTTCGCCCTCCTTAACCCGCCTTTGGTCACCTTGACTCGCCTTGAACCGGCTTGGGTTGCCTTGACCTGCCTTGACCGTTCTAAACCCGCCTTGACCCTCCTAGACCCGCCTAGGGCCACAAAGAAGCCGTCATAACTGGCAAAGGGGTCGCCATGACCTTCCTAGGCCCGTCTTAACCCGCCTTGGCCCTCCTTAAGCCGCCTCGACCCTCCTCGGCCCTGCCAGGCCCATCTAGGGTAGCCAAGGGGGCGCCATGACCCACCTAGGGCCGCCACGGGGCTGCCTTTACACTCCTTGACCCTCCTAGGCCCGCCAAAGGCCACCTTGACCCGTCTAGGGACGCCTTGACCTGCCTAGGACGGCCAAGGGGTTGCCTAGGGCCGCCATAGGGTCGCCTTGGCCACCCTTGACCCGCCTTGGACCGCCTTAGGCTGCCTTGACCTTCCGAGACCCGCCTAGGGTTGCCTTGACCCTCCTAGACCCGCCAAGGGGCCTCTTAGGGCCGTCATGGGGCCACCTTGACCCGCCTTGGACCGCCTTAACTTGCATTGAACCGGCTTGGGCCGCCTTAACCCTCCTAAACCCGCCTAGGGCCGCCTTGACCCTCCTAGACCCGCCTAGGGCCACCAAGAAGCCGCCGTGATCCACCTAGTCCCGTATAGGGGGCCTTAACATGCTTTGGCCCGCCTTAGGCCGCCTCAACCCTCCTTGACTCTGCCAGGCCCACCTAGGGTAGCCAAAGGGGTGCCATGATCCACCTAGGGCCACCAATGGCTGCCTTTACAAACCTTGACCCTCCTAGACATGCCAAGGGCCACCTTGACCCGTCTAGGGACACCAAGAGGCCACCTTGACACGCCTAGGGCGGCCAAGGGGCCATCATGACCTGCCGAGGGGCTTCCTTTTCACGCCTAGGGTTGTTTTGACGTCCCTAAGGCACGCCATGACCCGCCAAGGGGCTGCTTAGGGCAGCCATGGCGCCACCTTGACTAGCCTAAGGCCACTTAGACCCGCCTTGACCCGCCTTGGCCTGCCTTTCGTCGCCTTGACTCGCCTTGAACCAGTTTTGGCCACCTTGACCAGCCTTGAACTGCCTTGGGCCGCCCTGACCCTTCTAAACCCGCCTAGGGCCGCCTTGACCCTCCTTGACCCGCCTAGGGCCACCAAGAAACCGCCATGACTCGCTAAAGGGTCGCCATGACCCTTTTAGGCATGTCTAGGGCCGCCTTAACCCGCCTTAGGCCTCGTCGACCCTCCTCAACCATGCCAGGCCCACCTAGGGCAGCTAAGGAGGCGCCACGAGGCTACCATTACACGTCTTGACCCTCCTAGGACCGCCAAGAGTCAGTCTTGACCTGCCTAGGGTCATCAAGGGGATGCCTAGGGCCGCCATGAGGTCGTGTTGGCCACCCTTGACCCGCCTTAACCCACCTTGGGCCGCCTTGACCCACCTTGGCCCACCTTAACTCGCCTTGGCCCACCTTAACCCGCCTTGACCTGCTTTGAACCGCCTTGGTCCGCCTACCCTCCTAGACCCGCCAAGGGCCGCCTTGACCCTCCTAGACCCGCCTAGGGTCGCCAAGAAGCCGCCATGACTCGCCATAACCCACCTTGACCTGTCAAGATGCTGCCTTTACACGCCTTGACCCTCCTAGGTCCGCCTAGGGCCACCTTGACCCATCTATGGCCGCCAAGGGCCGCTTTAACCCACCTTGGACCGCCTTAGGCCGTCATGACCTGTCTTCGCCCTCCTTGACCCTCCTCGGCCCTTCTAGGACCACCTAGGGCAGCCAAGGGGGAGCCATGACCCACCTAGAGCCACCAAGGGGCTGCCTTTACACGCCTTGACCTGCCTTAACACGCCTAGGGCCGCCAAGGGAACGTCTTGACCCGCCAAGGGGCTGCCTTTACACGCCTAGGGCTCTTTTGACCTCTCTAGGGCCCGCCATGACCCGCCTAGGGCTGCCTATGGCTGCCATGGCCCGCCTTGGACCGCATTGACCCGTCTTAGACCACCGAGGGCCACCAAGAAGCCGCCATGACTCACCAAGGCGTAGCCATGACCCTCCTAGGCCCATCTAGGGCCGCTTTGACCCGCCTTGGGCCGCTTAGGGCCTCCAAGAAGCCACCATGACTCGCCATGACCCTCTTAGACCCGCCAAGGGGCTGCCATGGAGACACCTTGACCCGCCTTGACCCGTCTTGGACCGCTTTTACAAGCCTTTACTCGCCTTGGCCTGCATTGACCCGTCTTGACCCACCGTTGCCCGCCTTGGTCTAGGGCCCGCCATGACCTGCTTTGGGCCGCCTTGACCTTCCATGACTCATCATGGGTCTCCATGATCCGCCTTGGACCGCCTTAGGCCGCCATGACCCGCTTTAGGCCGCCTTGACCCTCCATGACTCATCAAGGGTCTCCATGACCCTTGTAGGGCCGCCAAGGGGCCACCTTGACCCGCCTTGACCTGCCTTGGCACATCTTGACTCGTCTTGGACCGTCTTGACCCGCCTAGGGCCGCCATGGGCCGCCTTTACCCGCCTTGGACCGCCATGGCCCGTCTTGATCCTCCTAGACCCGCCAAGGGGCTGCCTAAGGTCGCCATGGGGCCATCTTTACTCGCCTTTACTCGCTTTGACCCACCTTTGTTCGCCTTGAACCGCCTTAACCCTTCTAGACCCGCCTAGGACCGCCTTGACCCTCTTAGACCAGCCTAGGGCCACTAAGACGCCTCTATGACTCGCCAAGAGGTCGCGATGACTTTCCTAGACCCGTCTAGGGCCTCCAAGGGGCCACGTTAACCTGCCTTGGCTCGCGCCATGACCCACCTAGGGCCGCCACAGGGCTGCCTTTACACGCCTTGACCCTCCTAGGCTTGCCTAGGGCCACCATGACCCGTCTAGGGACGGCAAGTGGCTGCCTTTACACGCCTACGACCGCCAAGGGGATGTCATGACCCGCCAAGGGGCTTCCTTTACATGCTTAGGATTGTTTTGACCTCTCTAAGCCCCGCCATGACCCGCATAAGGCCGCCATGGGGCCGCCTTGACCCGCCTTCCACTGCCTTAACCCGCCTAGGACTTCCTTTGGCCGCCTTGAACCACCTTGGCCCGCCATGACCCGCCTCAGCCACCTTGACTTTCCTTGGACCCGCTTTGGCCTGCCTTGAACCGCCTTGGGCCGCCTTAACCCTCTTAGACCTGCCTAGGGCCACCAAGAAGCCGCCATGGCTTGCCTTGACCATCCTCGGCCCTTCTAGGTTCACCTAGGGCAACTAAAGGGGCACCATGACCCACCTAGGGCCGCCAAGGTGCTGCCTTTACGAGCCTTGACCTGTCTAGGGCCGCCAAGAGGCCGACTTGACATTCCTAGGGCCGCCAAGAGGCCGACTTGACATTCCTAGGGCCACCAAGAAGCCGCCATGGCTTGCCTTGACCATCCTCGGCCCTTCTAGGTCCACCTAGGGCAACTAAAGGGGCACCATGACCCACCTAGAGCCGCCAAGGGGCTGCCTTTACAAGCCTTGACCGTCTTAGGGCGCCTTGACCCGCCTTGACTTTCCTAGACCCGCCTTGACCCTCCTAAACCCGCCTAGGGCCGCCTTGACCTTCCTAGACCCGCCAAGAGGCTGCCTAGGGTGGCCATAGAGCCACCTTGACCCTTTTTGGGCCTCCTTGACCCTCCTAGACCCACCAAGGGGCTGCCTAGGGCCGCCATGGGGCCACCTTGACCCGACTTGGCCCTCCCCTTAACCCACCTAGACCAGCCAAGGGACCGCCTTAACCCACCTTAGGCCGCCATGACCCGTTTTGGCCCATCTAGGGCAGCCAAGGGGGCGCCATGACCCACTTACGGCCGCCATAGGGCTGCCTTTATACGCCTTGACCCTCCTAGGCCCACCAAAGGCCACCTTGACCGATTTAGGGACGCCAAGAGGCCGCCTTGACCTGCCTAAGGCCGCCATGGGGTCGCCTTGGCCACCCTTGACCCGCCTTGGGTCGCCTTGACGCTCCTTGGCCGCCTTTAACCGCCTTGGGCTGCCTTGACCTTCCTAGACCTGCCTAGGGCTGCCTTAACCCTCCTAGACCCACCAAGGGGCCGCTTACGGCCACCTTGACCCGTCTAGGGATGCCAAGAGGCCGCCTTAACCTGCCTAGGGCCGCCTTGATACGCCTACGGCCGCCAAATGGACATCATGACCCGTCGAGGGGATTTTTTTACACGCCTAGGGTTGTTTTGACCTCCCTAAGGCCCAGTATGACCCGCATATGGCCTCAAAGGGGCTGCCAAGGGCTGCCATGGGGTCATCTTGGCCCATCTAGGGCCGCCTTGACCCGCCATAACCTGCCTTGGAACGCCTTGGGCCGCCTTGACCAGCGTTGGGCCTCCTTGGCCCGCCTTGAACCACCTTGAACTGCCTTGAACCGCCTTGACCCTCCTAGACCCGCTAAGGGCTGCCTAGGGACGCCTTAACCCGCCTTAGCCCGTCTTGACTTGCCTTGACGCGCTTTGGACCTGCCTTGGTCTTCCTTGGGCCGCCATGAACCGCCTTAACCCGCCTTAGCCCGCCTTGACCTGCCTTGACCCGCTTTGGACCCGCCTTGGCCTTCTTTGGGCCGCCATGAACCGCCTTGGGCCGCCTTGATCCTCCTTGGACTGCTTTGGACCGCCTAGGGCCACCAAGAAGCAGCCATGACTTGCCAAAGTGTCGCCATGACCCTCCTAGGCCCGCCTTGACCTGTCTTGGCCTACCTTAACCCGTCTAGTGCCACCTTGGACCGCCTTGACTTGCTTTGACCCGCGTTGGCCTACCTTCGGTCTCCTTAACCCGCCTTTGCCCGCTTTGGCCCATCTAGGGTGGCCAAAAGGCCTCCTTAACCCATCTAGGGCCACCAAGGGGCCGTATTGACCTGGCTAGGGTCACCAAGAGGCCGCCATGATCCGTCTAGGGCCGCCTTGACCCGCCTAGGGCAGCCATGACCCGCCTAGGGCCTCTATGATCCGCCTTGGGCCGCCTTGGCCTGCCTTGGCCCACTTTGGGCTGCTTTGACCAGCCTTAACCCGCCTTGACCCTCCTAGGGCCACCACAAGGCCGCCTTGATCTGCCTAGGGCCACCAAGATGTTGCCATGACTCGCCAAGGGTCGCCATGACCCTCCTAGGCCTGTCGAGGGCCGCCTTGGCCCGCCATAGGCCTCCTTGGCCCTATCAGGCCCACTTAGGGCAGCTAAGGGGGTGCCATGACCCACTTAGAGCCGCCACGGGGCTGCCTTTACACACCTTGACCTTCCCAGGTCCGCCAAGGGCCACCTTGAGCCGTCTAAGGATGCCAAGGGCCCTCTTGACTTGCCTAGGGCCGCCAAGGGGCCGCTTTGACCTGCCTAGGGCCGCCAACGGGACTTCATGACCTGTCAAGGGGCTGCCTTTTCACGCCTAGGGTTGTTTTGACCTCCCTAGGGCCCGCCACGACCCGTTTATGGCTGCCAAGGGGTTGCCTTGGCCCGTCTAAGGCCGCCTTGGCCCGTCTAAGGCCGCCTTGGCCCGCCTTCACCTACATTGGCCCGTCTTGACCCGCCTTGGGTCGCTTTGACCGGCCTTTGGTCACATTAACCCGCCTAGGGCAGCCAAGGGACCGCCTTGACCTGCTAAGAGGCTGCATTGGGCTGCCTTGACCCACATTGACCTGCCTTAGGCAACCTTGACACGTCTAGGGCCGTTTTATCCTGCCTTGGGCCGCCTTGACCCTCTTTGGCCCGCCTTGATCCGCCTTGGGCCGTTTTAACCCACCTTGACCCGTCGAGGGTTACCAAGAGGCCGCCTTAACCCATAAATGGCCGTGAAGGGGCCACGTTCACCCGTCTAACGCAGCCATTGGGCCGCCTTGACCTTCCTAGACCCGCCTGGGGCTGCTTTAACCCTCCTAAGCCCTCCTTCAGCCGCCTTGACCCTCCCAGGGCCGCCAAGAGGCCGCTTTAACTCATCTAGTGCTGCCAAGGGGCCGCGTTGACCCGCCTAGGGCTACTTTGACCCATCTAGGGCCACAAGGGGGCCACATTGACCAGCCTTGTCCCTCGTAGGGCCGCTAAGAGGCCGCCTTAACCCATCTAAGGTCGCCTTGACCTACCTATGGCCGCCAAGGGGTCGCGTTCACTCGTCTAAGGCCGTCAAAGGGTTGCATTGGGCTGCCTTGAGCCGCCTTGACTCTCCTTGATCCTCCTTGGGCTGCCTTAACCTACCTTGGGCCGTCTTGACCCGTCTAGGTCCACTAAGGGGCTGCCTTAACCCATTTAAGGCCGCCAAGGGGCCGTGTTCACCCGTCCAAGGCTGCCTAGGGCCTCCTTGACCCTACTAGGAACTCCTACGCCTGCATAGGACCACCAAGGGGCCGCCTTGACCAGGCTAGGGCAGCCTAGGGGCCACCTTGACTAGGCTAGGGCAGCTTAGGGGCCGCATTCACCCGTCGTAGGCTGCCAAGGGGCTACCTTGACCCGCTAAGAGGTTGCCTTGATCCGCCATGACCGTCTAAGGCTGCCTTGACCCGTCTTGGGCTGCCTTGACCCTCTTTTGGCCGCCTTGATCCGCTTTGGGCTGCCATGACCCGTCTTGACCCATTAAGAGGTTGTCTTAACCCGCCTAGCGGCTCTATAACCCGAAAAAGGGCAGTCATGACCCGCCTTGAGCCGCCTTGACCCTCCTTCGCTCCCCTTGATACACCTTGGGCTGCCATGACCCGCCTTGGGCCGCCTTGACCCGTCTAAGGCTGCCCTGACCCGCCTAGCGGCTCTATAACCTGAAAAAGGGCCGCCATGACTCGCCTTGAGCCACTTTGACCCTCCTTGGCCCGCCTTCATACGCCTTGGGCTGCCATGACCCGCCTTGGGCCGCCTTGACCCGTCTAAGGCTGCCCTGACCCACCTTGGGCCTCCTAGGGCCGCCTTAACCCATCTAGGGCCACCAAGGGCCGCCTTGAACCGGCTAGTGCCACAAAGAGGCCGCATTCACCAGTCTAAGGCCGTCAAGGGCTGACTTGACCCTCCTAGACCCGCCTAGGGCCACCAATAGGCCGTCGTGACTCGCGAAATGGTCGCCATGACCCTCCTAGGCTCGTCTAGAGCTGCCAAGGAGACGCCTTGACCCGCCTTGCCCCACCATGGGACGCCTTAACCCGCCTTGGCCCAACTTGACCCTCCTAAGGCCGTTAAGAGGCCTCCTTGATCCATTTAAGGCCACTAAAAGGCCTCCTTAACCCATCTAGGGCAGCCAAGAGTCCGTCTTAACCCATCTAGGTCCACTAAGAGGCATCCTTAACCAATATAGGGCCGCCAAGGGTCCGCCTTGACCCGCCAAGGGGTTACCTTAACCCTCCTAGGGCCGCCTTGACCTACCTTGGCCCCCCTTAACCCTCCTTGACCCTCCTAGGGCCGCCAAGAGGCCGCCTTAATCTATCTAGGTCCACTAAGAGACCTTCTTAACCCATCTAGGGCTGCCAAGGGTCCGCCTTAACCCATCTAGGTCCACTAAGAGGCCTCCTTAACCCATCTAAGGCCACCAAGGGTCTGCCTTAACCCTCCTACGCCCACCCATGGCTGCCTTGACCCTCCTAGGCCCGCCTAGGGCCACCAAGGGGCCTCCATGACCCATCTAGGGCCGCCTTGACCTACCTTGACCCCCTTAACCCTCCTAGGGCCGCCAAGAGGCCACCTTAATCCATCTAGGTCCACTAAGAGGCCTCATTAACCCATCTAGGGTCGCCAAGGGACCGCGTTCACTAGTCTAAGGTCGTCAAGGGTCCACCTTGACCCGCCAAGTGGCTGCCTTAACCCTCCTAGACTGGCCAAGGGCCGCCTTGAGCCTCCTAGGCCCGTCTAGGGCCACCAAAGGGCTGCCTTGACCCGCATTGGCTCGGCTAGGGCTGCCTAGGGGCCGCATTCACCCATCTAATGTTGCCACGGGGCCACCTTGACCCGCTAAGGGGTTGCTTTCACTAGTCTAAGGTCGTCAAGGGTCCGTCTTGACCCTCCAAGAAGCTGCCTTAACCCTCCTAGACTCGCCAAGGGACGTCTTGAGCCTCCTAAGCCCGCCTAGGGCCACCAAGGGGCCGCCTTGACTCGCCTTGGGCGGCCTAGGGGCCGCGTTCACCCATCTAATATTGCCAAGGGGCCGCTTTGACATGCTAAGGGGTTGCCTTCACCTGTCTAAGGTCGCAAAGGGGCTTTCTTGATCCTCCAAGACTCGCCTTGATCCACCTTGACCCTCGTAGGCCCTCCTAGGCTAGCTTAGGGCTACCAAAGGGCCGCCTTGACCCGCTTAAAGCCGCCAATGGGCCACATTGACCCGTCGTGGGCCGCCTTGACCCATATATGGCCGCCTTGACCCGCCTTGGCCAACCTTAACCCTCCTTAACCCTCCTAGGGCCGCCAAGAGGCCACCTTAACCCATCTAGGTCCACTAAGATGCCTCCTTAACCCCACCAAAGAGAGAGAGTACCAAGACTGGCTAGAGGGAATTGTTCGGAGTTTGCAGTCTAAGACCATCAAGGGTTCGCCTTGACCCGCCAAGGGGCTGCCTTAACCCTCCTAGACCCGCCCAGGGCCGCCTTGAGCCTCTTAGGCCCTCCTTGACCTATCTAGGGCTGTCCAGAGGCCTCCTTAACCCATCTAGGGCCACTAAGAGGCCGCCTTGGCCCGGTTAGGGCCGCTTAGGGGCCGCGTTCACCCGTTTAAGGATGCCTTGGCGGCCGCCTTGACCCACCTAGGGTAGCCAAAGGGTCGCCTTAACCTGCTAAAGGGCTGCCTTCACCTGTCTATGGTCGCAAAAGGGCTTCCTTGACCCTCCTAGACCCGCCTTGATCCACCTTGACCCTCCTAGGTCAGCATATGGCCACCAAGAGGCCGCATTGACCTGGCTAGGGCCACCAAGAGGCCACCAAGGGGACGCCTTGACTCGTTAAGGGGTTACCTTCACCTGTCTAAGGCCGCCAAAGGGTCGCCTTCACCTGCCAAGGGGTTGCCTTAACCTTCCTAGACCCGCTTAGGGCTGCCTTGACCCTCCTTGGGCCGCCTTTACCTACCTAGGGCCACCAAGGGGCCGCATTCACCCGTCTAAGGTCGCCAATGGTCCGCCTTGACCCTCTAAGGGGTTGCCTTCACCTGTCTAAGGCAGTCAAGGGGCCGCCTTGACCCGCCAAAGGGCCGCATTCACCCGTCTAGGGTGAGCAAAATAGTTTGTGGGGTGGCAGATGCACCCTTTAGGTTCCCAAGGTCAGTAAGAAAAGAATTGAAGACTCCACAAGCATGGCGATTCATTTTTTTCCACTGAAAGCAACAGTTCCAACACCTTTACAAAACAAAGTTGACGTGAGTCATTTAGGCTCGATTCCGAGTAAAATGATCAAAGCCACGAGCTTTTGATGCCGTAATGGTTCAATTGATGTTAGGTGATGTGTATAAGCACACATGAATGGGAAAAAAACCAGACATTCAAAAAAAAATGAAATTCCTCAAAAACTTGTGTGTTATAACAAGGGGTTTTGGCCGAAATTTGGTGAAATTGAAAAGATAGGTAACACGTAAGCTTTTCCAAAATTTAGGTTCTCGAGGTCAGTATGAGAAGAATTGACGACTCCAGAAGCATGGCAATTCAATGAGCTCCCACTGAAAGTAACAGTTTCAACACCTTTACAAAACAAAGTTGTCGTTTATCATTTAGGCTCGATTGCCAGTAAAATGATAAAGGCCACGCGTTTTTGATGTTATAATGGTTCAATTGATGTTAGGTGATGTGTATAAGCACGCAGGAACATAAAAAAAAGGAGACGTTCAGAAAAAGTGAAATTTCTAAAAAACTCGTATGCTATAACAAATGGTTTTGGCCGAAATTTGGTGAAAGTTGAAAAGATAGGTAACACGTAAGCTTTTTTCAAAATTTAGGTTCCCGAGGTTAGTATGAGAAGAATTGAAAACTCCACAAGCATGACGATTCAATGAGTTCCACTGAAAGTAACAGTTCCAACACTTTTACCAAACAAAGTTGTCGCGAGTCATTTAGGCTCGATTGCGAGTTAAAAGATAAAAGCAACGAGCTGTTGATGCTATAATGGTTCAATTGACGTTAGGTGATGTGTATAAGCACGCATGAACAGAAAAAAAACCAGATGTTCTGAAAAAGTGAAATTTCTCAAAAACTCGTGTGCTATAACAAAGGGTTTTGGCCCAAATTTGGTGAAACTTGAAAAGATGGGTAACATGAAAGCTTTTTCAAAATTTAGGTTCCCGAGGTCAGTATGAGAAGAATGGAAGACTCCACAAGCATAACGATTCAATGAGTTCCACTGAAAGTAACAGTACCAACACCTTTACCAAACAAAGTTGTCGTGAGTCATTTAGGCCCAATTGCGAGAAAAATTATAAAAGCCACGAGCTTATGATGTTATAATGGTTCAATTGAAACTAGGTGATCTGTATAAGAACACAGGAACAGAAAAAAACCAGACGTTCAGAAAAAGTGAAATTTCTCAAAAACTCGTGTGCCATATTAAGGGGTTTTAACGGAAATTTGGTGAAACTTGAAAAGATGGGTAACACGTTATCTTTTTCAAAATTTAGGTGCCCGAGGTGAGTATAAGAAGAATTCAAGACTCCACAAGCATGACGATTCAATGAGTTCCACTGAAAGTAACAGTTCCAACACCTTTACCAAACAAAGTTGTCGTGAGTCAATTAGGATTAATTGCGAGTTAAAAGATAAAAGCCACGAGCTTTTAATGATATAATGGTTCAATTGATGTTAGGTGATGTGTATAAGCACATAGGAACAAAAAAAACCAGACGTTCAGAAAAAAGTGAAATTTCTCAAAAACTCGTTCGCTATAACAAGGGGTTTTGGCCCAAATTTGGTGAAACTTGAAAAAATGGGTAACACGAAAGCTTTTTCAAAATTTAGGTTCCCAAGGTCAGTATGAGAAGAATTGAAGACCCCACAAGCATGACGATTCAATGAGTTCCACTGAAAGTAACAGTTCCAACACCTTTACCAAACAAAGTTGTCGTGAGTCATTTAGGCTCGATTGCGAGTAAAATGATAAAAGCCACGAGCTTTTGATGCTATAATGGTTCAATTGATGTTAGGTGATGTGTATAAGCACACAGGAACAGAAAAAACCAAACGTTCAGAAAAAGTGAAATTTCTCAAAAACTCGTGTGCTATACAAGGGGTGTTGGCCAAAATTTGGTGAAACTTGAAAAGATGGATAACGCGAAAGCTTTTTCAAAATTTAGGTTCCAAAGGTCAGTATGAGAAGAATTGAAGACTTCACAAGCATGGCGATTCAATGAGCTCCACTGAAAGTAAAAGCTCCAACACCTTTACCAAACAATGTTATCGTTTATCATTTAGGCTCGTTTGCGAGTAAAATGATAAAAGCCACGAGCTTTTGATGCTATAATGGTTCAATTGATGTTAGGTGATGTGTATAAGCACACAGGAACAGAAAAAACCAAACGTTCAGAAAAAGTGAAATTTCTCAAAAACTCGTGGCTATACAATGGCTGTTGGCCAAAATTTGGTGAAACTTGAAAAGATGGATAACGCGAAAGCTTTTTCAAAATTTAGGTTTCCAAGGTCAGTATGAGAAGAATTGAAGACTTCACAAGCATGGCGATTCAATGAGCTCCACTGAAAGTAAAAGCTCCAACACCTTTACCAAACAATGTTATCGTTTATCATTTAGGCTCGTTTGCGAGTAAAATGATAAAAGCCACGAGCTTTTGATGCTATAATGGTTCAATTGATGTTAGGTGATGTGTATAAGCACACAGGAACATAAAAAACCAAACGTTCAGAAAAAGTGAAATTTCTCAAAAACTCGTGTTCTATACAATGGGTGTTGGCCAAAATTTGGTGAAACTTGAAAAGATGGATAACGCGAAAGCTTTTTCAAAATTTAGGTTCCCAAGGTCAGTATGAGAAGAATTGAAGACATCACAAGCATGGCGATTCAATGAGCTCCACTGAAAGTAACAGCTCCAACACCTTTACCAAACAAGGTTGTCGTTTATCATTTAGGCTCGATTGCGTGTAAAATGATAAGCACACGGGAACGTAAAAAAACGAGACGTTCAGAAAAAGTGAAATTTCTTAAAAACTAGTGTGCTATAACAAATGGTTTTGGCCGAAATTTGGTGAAAGTTGAAATGATAGGTAACACGTAAGCTTTTTCAAATTTTTGGTTCCCGAGGTTAGTATGAGAAGAATTAAAGACTCCACAAGCATGACGATTCAATGAGTTCCACTGACACCTTTACCAAACAAAGTTGTCGTGAGTCATTTAGGCTCGATTGCAAGTTAAAAGATAAAAGCCACGAGCTTTTGATGCTATAATGGTTCAATTGATGTTAGGTGATGTGTATAAGCCCACAGGAACAGAAAAAAACCAGACGTTCAGAAAAAGTGAAATTTCTCAACAACTCGTTCGCTATAACAAGGGGTTATGGCCCAAATTTGGTGAAACTTGAAAATATGGGTAACACGAAAGCTTTTTCAAAATTTAGGTTCCCGAGGTCAGTATGAGAAGCATTGAAGACCCCACAAGCAAGACGATTCAATGAGTTCCACTGAAAGTAACAGTTCCAACACCTTTACCAAACAAAGTTGTCGTGAGTCATTTAAGCTCGATTGCGAGTAAAATGATAAAACCCACGAGCTTTTGATGCTATAATGGTTCAATTGCTGTTAGGTGATGTGTATAAGCACACAGGAACAGAAAAAACCAAACGTTCAGAAAAAGTGAAATTTCTCAAAAACTCGTGTGCTATACAAGGGGTGTTGGCCAAAATTTGGTGAAACATGAAAAGATGGATAACACGAAAGTTTTTCAAAATTTAGGTTCCCAAGGTCAGTATGAGAAGAATTGAAGACTTCACAAGCATGGCGATTCAATGAGCTCCAATGAAAGTAACAGCTCCAACACCTTTACCAGACAATGTTGTCGTTTATCATTTAGGCTCGATGGAGAGTAAAATGATAAGCCCACGGGAACGTAAAAAACGAGACGTTCAGAAAAAGTGAAATTTCTTAAAAACTAGTGTGCTATAACAAATGGTTTTGGCCGAAATTTGGTGAAAGTTGAAAAGATAGGTAACACGTAAGCTTTTTCAAATTTTTGGTTCCCGAGGTTAGTATGAAAAGAATTAAAGACTCCACAAGCATGACGATTCAATGAGTTCCACTGACACCTTTACCAAACAAAGTTGTCGTGAGTCATTTAGGCTCGATTGCAAGTTAAATGATAAAAGCCACGAGCTTTTGATGCTATAATGGTTCAATTGATGTTAGGTGATGTGTATAAGCCCACAGGAACAGAAAAAAACCAGACGTTCAGAAAAAGTGAAATTTCTCAACAACTCGTTTGCTATAACAAGGGGTTATTGCCCAAATTTGGTGAAACGTGAAAATATGGGTAACACGAAAGCGTTTTCAAAATTTAGGTTCCCGAGGTCAGTATGAGAAGAATTGAAGACCCCACAAGCATGACGATTCAATGAGTTCCACTGAAAGTAACAGTTCCAACACCTTTACCAAACAAAGTTGTCGTGAGTCGTTTAGGCTCGATTGCGAGTAAAATGATAAAAGCCACGAGCTTTTTATGCTATAATGGTCCAATTGATGTTAGGTGATGTGTATAAGCACACAGGAATAGAAAAAACTAAACGTTCAAAAAAAGTGAAATTTCTCAAAAACTCGTGTGATATAACAAGGGGTGTTGGCCAAAATTTGGTGAAACTTGAAAAGATGGATAATGCGAAAGCTTTTTCAAAATTTAGGTTCCCAAGGTCAGTATGAGAAGAATTGAAGACTTCACAAGCATGGCGATTCAATGAGCTCCCACTGAAAGTAACAGTTCTTTTACCAAACAAAGTTGTCGTGAGTCATTTAGGCTCGATTGCGAGTAAAATGATAAAAGCCACGAGCTTTTGATGCTATAATGGTTCAATTGATGTTAGGTGATGTGTATAAGCCCACAGGAACAGAAAAAACCAGACGTTCAGAAAAAGTGAAATTTCTCAACAACTCGTTTGCTATAACAAGGGGTGTTGGCCAAAATTTGGTGAAACTTGAAAAGATGGATAATGCGAAAGCTTTTTCAAAATTTAGGTTCCCAAGGTCAGTATGAGAAGAATTGAAGACTTCACAAGCATGGCGATTCAATGAGCTCCACTGAAAGTAACAGCTCCAACACCTTTACCAAACAATGTTATCGTTTATCATTTAGGCTCGATTGCGAGTAAAATGATAAAAGCCACGAGCTTTTGATGCTATAATGGTTCAATTGATGTTAGGTGATGTGTATAACCACACAGGAGCAGAAAAAAAACCAAACGTTCAAAAAAAGTGAAATTTCTCAAAAACTCGTGTGCTATAACAAAAGGTTTTGGCCGAAATTTGGTGAAACTTGAAAAGATGGGTAACACGTATGCTTTTCCAAAATTTAGGTTCCCGAGGTCAGTATGAGAAGAATTGAAGACTCCACAAGCATGACGATTCAATGAGTTCAACTGAAAGTAACAGTTCTTTTACCAAACAAAGTTGTCGTGAGTCATTTAGGCTCGATTGCGAGTAAAATGGTAAAAGCCACGAGCTTTTGAGGCTATAATGGTTCAATTGATGTTAGGTGATGTGTATAAGCACACAGGAACAGAAAAAAACCAAACGTTCAGAAAAAGTGAAATTTCTCAAAAACTCGTGTGATATAAAAAAGGGTTATGGCCGAAATTTGGTGAAACTTGAAAAGATGGGTAACACGTAAGTTTTTTCAAAATATAGGTTTCCGATTTCAGTATGAGAAGAATCGAAGACTCGACAAGCATGACGATTCAATGAGTTCCACTGAAAGTAACAGTTCTTTTACCAAACAAAGTTGTCGTGAGTCATTAAGTCTCGATTGCGAGTAAAATGATAAAAGCCACGAACTTTTGATGCTATAATGGTTCAATTGATGTTAGGTGATGTGTATAAGCACACAGGAGCAGAAAAAAACCAAACGTTCAAAAAAAGTGAAATTTCTCAAAAACTCGTGTGCTTAAGGTTTTGGCCGAAATTTGGTGAAACTTGAAAAGAGGGGTAACACGTATGCTTTTCCAAAATTTAGGTTCCCGAGGTCAGTATGAGAAGAATTGAAGACTCCACAACCATGACGATTCAATGAGTTCCACTGAAAGTAACAGTTCCAACACATTTACCAAACAAAGTTGTCGTGAGTCATTTAGGCTCGATTGCGAGTAAAATGGTAAAAGCCACGAGCTTTTGATGCTATAATGGTTCAATTGATGTTAGGTGATGTGTATAAGCACACAGGAACAGAAAAAAACCAAACGTTCAAAAAAGTGAAATTTCTCAAAAACTCGTGTGCTATAACAATGGGTTTTGGCCGAAATTTGGTGAAACTTGAAAAGATGGGTAACACGTAAGCTTTTTCAAAATTTAGGTTTCCGATGTCAGTATGGGAAGAATTGAGCACTCCACAAGCATGATGATTCAATGAGTTCCACTGAAAGTAACAGTTCTTTTACCAAACAAAGTTGTCGTTAGTCATTTATGCTCGATTGCGAGTAAAATGATAAAAGCCACGAGCTTTTGATGTTATTATGGTTCAATTGATGTTAGGTGATGTGTATACGCACACAGGTACAGAAAAAATCAGAAGTTCAGAAAAAGTGAAATTTCTCAAAAACTCACAAGGGGTTTTGGCCAAAATTTGGTGAAACTTGAAAAGATGGGTAACACGTAAGCTTTTTCAAAATTTAGGTTTCCGAGGTCAGTATGAGAAGAATTGAAGACTCCACAAGCATGACGATTCAATGAGTTCCACTGAAAGTAACAGTTCTTTTACCAAACAAAGTTGTCGTGAGTCATTTAGGCTCGATTGCGAGTAAAATGATAAAAGCCACGAGCTTTTGATGCTATAATGGTTCAATTGATGTTAGGTGATGTGTATAAGCCCACAGGAACAGAAAAAACCAGACGTTCAGAAAAAGTGAAATTTCTCAACAACTCGTTTGCTATAACAAGGGGTGTTGGCCAAAATTTGGTGAAACTTGAAAAGATGGATAATGCGAAAGCTTTTTCAAAATTTAGGTTCCCAAGGTCAGTATGAGAAGAATTGAAGACTTCACAAGCATGGCGATTCAATGAGCTCCACTGAAAGTAACAGCTCCAACACCTTTACCAAACAATGTTATCGTTTATCATTTAGGCTCGATTGCGAGTAAAATGATAAAAGCCACGAGCTTTTGATGCTATAATGGTTCAATTGATGTTAGGTGATGTGTATAACCACACAGGAGCAGAAAAAAAAACCAAACGTTCAAAAAAAGTGAAATTTCTCAAAAACTCGTGTGCTATAACAAAAGGTTTTGGCCGAAATTTGGTGAAACTTGAAAAGATGGGTAACACGTATGCTTTTCCAAAATTTAGGTTCCCGAGGTCAGTATGAGAAGAATTGAAGACTCCACAAGCATGACGATTCAATGAGTTCAACTGAAAGTAACAGTTCTTTTACCAAACAAAGTTGTCGTGAGTCATTTAGGCTCGATTGCGAGTAAAATGGTAAAAGCCACGAGCTTTTGAGGCTATAATGGTTCAATTGATGTTAGGTGATGTGTATAAGCACACAGGAACAGAAAAAAACCAAACGTTCAGAAAAAGTGAAATTTCTCAAAAACTCGTGTGATATAAAAAAGGGTTATGGCCGAAATTTGGTGAAACTTGAAAAGATGGGTAACACGTAAGTTTTGTCAAAATATAGGTTTCCGATTTCAGTATGAGAAGAATCGAAGACTCGACAAGCATGACGATTCAATGAGTTCCACTGAAAGTAACAGTTCTTTTACCAAACAAAGTTGTCGTGAGTCATTAAGTCTCGATTGCGAGTAAAATGATAAAAGCCACGAACTTTTGATGCTATAATGGTTCAATTGATGTTAGGTGATGTGTATAAGCACACAGGAGCAGAAAAAAACCAAACGTTCAAAAAAAGTGAAATTTCTCAAAAACTCGTGTGCTTAAGGTTTTGGCCGAAATTTGGTGAAACTTGAAAAGAGGGGTAACACGTATGCTTTTCCAAAATTTAGGTTCCCGAGGTCAGTATGAGAAGAATTGAAGACTCCACAAGCATGACGATTCAATGAGTTCCACTGAAAGTAACAGTTCCAACACATTTACCAAACAAAGTTGTCGTGAGTCATTTAGGCTCGATTGCGAGTAAAATGGTAAAAACCACGAGCTTTTGATGCTATAATGGTTCAATTGATGTTAGGTGATGTGTATAAGCACACAGGAACAGAAAAAAACCAAACGTTCAAAAAAAGTGAAATTTCTCAAAAACTCGTGTGCTATAACAATGGGTTTTGGCCGAAATTTGGTGAAACTTGAAAAGATGGGTAACACGTAAGCTTTTTCAAAATTTAGGTTTCCGATGTCAGTATGGGAAGAATTGAGCACTCCACAAGCATGATGATTCAATGAGTTCCACTGAAAGTAACAGTTCTTTTACCAAACAAAGTTGTCGTTAGTCATTTATGCTCGATTGCGAGTAAAATGATAAAAGCCACGAGCTTTTGATGTTATTATGGTTCAATTGATGTTAGGTGATGTGTATACGCACACAGGTACAGAAAAAATCAGAAGTTCAGAAAAAGTGAAATTTCTCAAAAACTCACAAGGGGTTTTGGCCAAAATTTGGTGAAACTTGAAAAGATGGGTAACACGTAAGCTTTTTCAAAATTTAGGTTTCCGAGGTCAGTATGAGAAGAATTGAAGACTCCACAAGCATGACGATTCAATGAGTTCCACTGAAAGTAACAGTTCTTTTACCAAACAAAGTTGTCGTGAGTCATTTAGGCTCGATTGCGAGTAAAATGATAAAAGCCACGAGCTTTTGATGCTATAATGGTTCAATTGATGTTAGGTGATGTGTATAAGCCCACAGGAACAGAAAAAACCAGACGTTCAGAAAAAGTGAAATTTCTCAACAACTCGTTTGCTATAACAAGGGGTGTTGGCCAAAATTTGGTGAAACTTGAAAAGATGGATAATGCGAAAGCTTTTTCAAAATTTAGGTTCCCAAGGTCAGTATGAGAAGAATTGAAGACTTCACAAGCATGGCGATTCAATGAGCTCCACTGAAAGTAACAGCTCCAACACCTTTACCAAACAATGTTATCGTTTATCATTTAGGCTCGATTGCGAGTAAAATGATAAAAGCCACGAGCTTTTGATGCTATAATGGTTCAATTGATGTTAGGTGATGTGTATAACCACACAGGAGCAGAAAAAAAACCAAACGTTCAAAAAAAGTGAAATTTCTCAAAAACTCGTGTGCTATAACAAAAGGTTTTGGCCGAAATTTGGTGAAACTTGAAAAGATGGGTAACACGTATGCTTTTCCAAAATTTAGGTTCCCGAGGTCAGTATGAGAAGAATTGAAGACTCCACAAGCATGACGATTCAATGAGTTCAACTGAAAGTAACAGTTCTTTTACCAAACAAAGTTGTCGTGAGTCATTTAGGCTCGATTGCGAGTAAAATGGTAAAAGCCACGAGCTTTTGAGGCTATAATGGTTCAATTGATGTTAGGTGATGTGTATAAGCACACAGGAACAGAAAAAAACCAAACGTTCAGAAAAAGTGAAATTTCTCAAAAACTCGTGTGATATAAAAAAGGGTTATGGCCGAAATTTGGTGAAACTTGAAAAGATGGGTAACACGTAAGTTTTTTCAAAATATAGGTTTCCGATTTCAGTATGAGAAGAATCGAAGACTCGACAAGCATGACGATTCAATGAGTTCCACTGAAAGTAACAGTTCTTTTACCAATTAAACAAAGTTGTCGTTAGTCATTTAGGCTCGATTGCGAGTAAAATGATAAAAGCCACGAGCTTTTGAAGCTATAATGGTTCAATTGATGGTAGGTGATGTGTATACGCACACAGGTACAGAAAAAACCAGAAGTTCAAAAAAAGTGAAATTTCTCAAAAACTCATGTGCTATAACAAGAGGTTTTGGCCAAAATTTGGTGAAACTTGAAAAGATGGGTAACACGTAAGCTTTTTCAAAATTTAGGTTTCCGAGGTCAGTATGAGAAGAATCTAAGACTCCACAACCATGATGATCCAATGAGTTCCACTAAAAGTAACAGTACAGACTCCTTTACCAAACAAAGTTGTCGTGAGTCATTTAGGCCCAATTGCGAGAAAAATTATAAAAGCCACGAGCTTATGATGTTATAATGGTTCAATTGAAACTAGGTGATGTGTATAAGCACAAAGGAACAGAAAAAAACTAGATGTTCAGAAAAAGTGAAATTTCTCAAAAACTAGTGTGCTATATTAAGGGGTTTTAGCGGAAATTTGGTGAAACTTGAAAAGATGGGTAACACATTATCTTTTTCAAAATTTAGGTTCCCGAGGTCAGTATGAGAAGAATTGAAGACTCCACAAGTATGGTGATTCAATTAGTTCCACTGAAAGTAACAGTTCTTTTACCAAACAAAGTTGTCGTGAGTCATTTAGGCTCGATTGCGAGTAAAATTATAAAAACCACGAGTTTTTGATGCTATAAAGGTTCAATTGATGTTAGGTGATGTGTATAAGCACATAGGAATAGAGGTTCAAAAAAAGTGAAATTTCTCAAAAACTCGTGTGCTATAACAAGGGGTTTTGACCGAAATTTGGTGAAACTTGAAAAGATGGGTAACACGTAAGCTTTTTCAAAACAAGATCCATATGAGAAGAATTGAATACTGTACAAGCATGACGATTCAATGAGTTCCTCTGAAAGTAACAGTTCCAACAATTTTACCAAACAAAGTTGTCGTGAGTCATTTAGGCTCTTTTGATGCTATAATGATTCAATTGAAACTAGGTGATGTGTAAAAGCACACAGGAACAGAAAAAACAAGACGTTCAGAAAAAGTGAAATTTCTCAAAAACTCGTGTGCTACATTAAGGGGTTTTGGCCAAAATTTGGTGAAACTTGAAAAGACGGGTAACACGTTAGCTTTTTCAAAATTTAGGTTCCTGAGATCAGTATGAGAAGAATTGAAGACTCCACAAGCATGGTGATTCAATGAATTCCACTGCAAGTAACAGTTCCTTTACCAAACAAAGTTGTCGTGAGTCATTTAGGCTCGATTGCAAGTAAAATGATAAAAGCCACGAGCTTTTGATGCTATAATGGTTCGTTTGATGTTAGGCGATTTGTATATGCAAACAAGAAAAGAAAAAAACCAGACGTTCAGAAAAAGTGAAATTTCTCAAAAACTCGTGTTCTATAATAAGAGATTTTGGCCGAAATTTGGTGAAACTTGAAAAGATAGGTAACACGTTAACGTTTTCAAAATTTAGGTTCCCGATGTCAGTATGAGATGAATTGAAGACTTCACAAGCATGGCAAATCATTGATTTCCACTGAAAGTAACAGTTCCAACACCTTTACCAAACAAATTTGTCGTGAGTCATTTCGGCTCGATTGCGAGTAAAATGATAAAGACCACAAGCTTTTGATGCTATACTGGTTCAGTTGACGTTAGATGATGTATATAAGCACATACAAATGGAAAATAACCAGTATAGCCGCTAAGGGGCCGACTTGACTCGTCGAGGGGCCCATGCTAGAACCCACATAGGGACCGCAAAAGGGTTGCCTTGACTCTCCTTGACCCACCTTGATCCTCCTTGGATGACCTTGACCCGCCTTGGGCAGCCGTGACCTGCTTTGGCTCGCCTTGACCCGACTTAAGCCGCCTTGACCTGTCTTGACATGCTTAGGGCCGCCTTGACCCTCCTAGGCCAGCCTAGGGCCACCAAAGGGCCGCCTTAACCCTCTTTGGGCCGCCCTTACCCACCTTAACCCTTCTAGGGCTGCCAAGAGGCATCCCTAACCCATCTTAGGCCGCCGACGGGCCGCCTTGACCCGCTAAGAGGCTGCATTCCTTAACCCTCCTAGGCCAGCCTAAGGCCACCAAGGGGCCTTAACTCTCTTTGGGCCGCCCTTACCCACCTTAACCCTTCTAGGGCCGCCAAAAGGCAGCCTTAACCCATCTTGGGCCGCTGACGGGCCGCCTTGACCCGCTAAGGGGCTGCGTTGACCTTCATAAACCCTCCTAAGGCCGCCTTGACCTGCCTAAGTCCGCTAAGCGGCCTCGTTGACCCGCCTAGGGCAGCCATGGGACTACCTTTACTCGCTAAGGAGCCACCTTCACCCGTCTAAGGCCACCTTGACGCGCTAAGTGGCTGCCTTCCTTAACCCTCCTAGACCCATCTAGGACCACCAAGCGGTCGCCTTAACCTGCTTTGGCTCGCCTTAACCCAACTTAAGCTCCTTGACCTGCCTTGACCTGTTTAGGGCCGCCTTGACCCTCCTAGGCCAGCCTAGGGCCACCAAGGGGCCTCCTTAACCCTCTTTGGGCCGTCCTTACCCACCTTAACCCTTCTAGGGCCGCCAAGAGGCAGCCTTAACCCATCTTAGGTTGCCGACAGGCCGCCTTGACCCGTTAAGGGGTTGCGTTGACCCTCATAGACCCTCCTAAGGCCGCCTTGACCTACCTAAGGCCGCTAAGCGGCCTCGTTGACCCGCCTAGGGAAGCCATGGGGCTGCCTTTACTCGCTAAGGAGCCACCTTCACCCGTCTAAGGCTGCCTTGACCCACTAAGAGGCTACTTTCCTTGACCCTCTTAGACCCGTCTAGGACCACCAAGCGGTCGCCTTGACCCTCTTAGGGCCCCTAAGGGGTCGCCTTGACCCGTCTAGGGTCGCCAAGACCCACCTTGGCCCGCCTTAACCCGCCTTGGGCCGACTTAACCCTCCTTGGCACGCCTTGATCCGCCTCGGGCCGCCTTGACCCTGCCAGGGCAGCCAAGGGGCCGCGTTCACCCTTCTAAGAGACGCCTTGGGCCGCCATGACCCGCTAAGGGGCTGCCTTGACCCTCTTAGACTCTCCTAGGGTCCCCTTAACCTGCCTAGGGCTACTATACGGTCGCATTGACCCGCCTAAGGCAGACAAGGGGCCGCCTTGACCCGTGAAGGAGCTGCCTTTACCCGTCTAAGGCCGCTAAGGGGTCGCCTTGACCAGCTAAGAGGCCGCCTTGGCCTACCTTGACCCGCCTTGGCCTGCCTTGACCCCCTTTTCCCACCTTGACCCGTCTAGGGCCGTCTTGACCCGCCTTGGGTCGCCTTGAACTTCCAAGGCTCGCCTTAGGCTGACTTGACCCTCCTTGACCCGCCCTGATCCTCCTCGGGCCGCCTTGACCCGCTAAAGGGCTGCCTTGATCCTCCTAGACTCTCCTATGGCCGTCTTAACCTGCCTAGGGCCACCGAGGGGCCGCCTTGATCTGGCTAGGGCCACCAAGGGGCCGCGTTCACCCACCTTGACCCATTAAGAGGCTGTTCTTGACCCACCTAGGCCCTCCTAGACTCGCCTAGGGAAGCCTTAGCCAGCCATGGGCCGCCTTGACCCGCCTAGGGACGCCAAGAGGCTACCTTGACCTGGCTAGGGCCACCAAGGGGTCACGTTCACCCGTCTAGAGCCGCCTTGACCCGCCTTAGCCCGCCTTGACCCATCTAAGGCCGTCTTGACCCGCCTTGGGCCAACTTGACCCTCCTTGGCCCGCTTTGATCCACCTCGGGCGGCTTGACCCGGCTAGGGCTTCTAAGGGGTCGCGTTCACCCGCCTTGACCCGCTAAGGGGCTACCTTGACCCTCCTAGACTCTCCTAGGGTCACCATCACCTGCCTACATTGACCCACCTAGGGCAGCTAAGGGGCCACCTTGACCCACCCAGGGTAGCCAAGGGGCCTCCTTGACCCGCTAAGGGGTTGCCTTCCCTCGTCTAAGGCCGCCAAGGGGCCACCTTGACCGGTTAAAAGGCTTCCTTGGGCTGCATTGACCCACCTTTGCCCACATTGACCCGTCCAGGGCCGTCTTAACCCGCCTTGCGTCGCCTTGAACCGCCAAGGCCCGCCTTGAGCCGACTTAACCCTCCTTGACCCGGCTAAGTGGCTGCCTCGACCCTCCTAGACTCTCCAATGGTCGCCTTGACCTGCCTAGGGCCGCTAAGCGGCCGCATTGACCCGCCTAGGGCAGCTAAGGGGCTGCCTTGACCCACCCAAGGCAGCCAAGGGGTCGCCTTGAACCGCCAATGCCGCCTTGGGCCAACTTGACCTTCCTTGTCCCGCCCTTGATCCGCCAAAGGGCCGTGTTCACCCGCCTTGGGCCGCCTTGATCCGCTAAAGGGCTGCCTTGACGCTCCTAGACTTTCCTAAGGTTGCCTTGACTTGCCTAGGGTCGTTAAACGGCCACATTGACCCGCCTAGACAGCCAAAGGGCCGCCTTGACCCACTCAGGGCAGCAAGGGGCCGCCTTGGCCCGCTAAAGGGCTGCCTTTACCCGTCTAAGGCCGTCAAGGGGCCGCCTTGACCCGCTAAGAGACCGCCTTGGCCTGCCTTGAACCGCCTTGGCCTGCCTTGACCCGCCTTGGCCCATCTTGACCCGTCTAGGGTAGTCTTGACCCGGCTTGGGTCACCTTGAATCGCTAAGGCCCGCCTTGGGATGACTTGACCCTCTTTGGCCCACCTTGATCCACCTTGACTCGGCTAGGGCCGCGAAGGGGCCGCGTTCACCCGTCTAAGACCCGCCTTGGACCGCCTTGACCCGCTAAGGGGCTGCCTTGACCCTCCTAGACTCTCCTAAGGTCGCCATGACCTGCATAGGGCCGTTAAACAACCGCATTGACCCGCTAAGAGGTCGCCTGCACCCGTCTAAGGCCGCTAAGGAGACGCCTTAACCCGCTAAGAGGCCGCCTTGGCCTGCCTTGGGCTGCTTTGACCCGCCTTGGACCACCTTGGGCCACCTTGAACCATCATGACCCGCCATGACCCGCCTTGGTCCACCATGGGCCGCCTTGCCCCGTCTTAAGCAGCCTTAACCCTCGTAGGGCCACCAAGAGGCCGCCTTAACCCATCTAGGGCCGCGTTGACCTGGCTAAGGCCCCCAAGAGGCCGCCATGATCCGTCTAGGGCCATCTTGGCCCACCTTGACCCGCCTAGGGCAGCCAAGGGGCCGCCTTCACCCGCTAAAGGGCTGCCTTCACCCGTCTAAGGCCGCCAAGGGGCCACCTTCACCCGCCAAGAGGCTGCCTTGACCCACCTAGATCAGCCCAGGGCCGCTTTGACCCTCCTAAGGTCACAAAGTGGCCGCTTTCACCCGCCTTGACCCTTCTAAGGCCGCTAAAAGGGCGCCTTAACAAATCTAAGGCCACCGAGGGGTTACCTTTGTCACACCCCGGTTCTTGAGTTATTTTACGGTTATTTACTCTTGGTATTACTTTGGCTTTTACCGTGTTGAGTAACCGTTTACTACTTAAGGACCCTAAAGTTGACTTTTTCTTCTGTTTGGAATTTGGGAAAACTTTCTTCATGAAAGTTGTAAAGGACATCAAACAGGGTTCGTGGACACGAGGCACGCTTAAAACGAAGTTCGTATGAAGAAGTTATGGTCTAAAACAAAAGTTACTATATTGGTAAAAGGAGGTAAATTCTAGTAGGCTTTATTTTGTGGATGTTTTAAGCTGTGAACCGGGCCAATAAGAGGGGAAAAAGGCCCACTGCCCACCTCTCTCTCTCTCTCTCTCTCTCTCTCTCTCTCTCTCTCTCTCTCTCTCTCTCTCTCTCTCTCTCTCTCTCTCTCTCTCTCTCTCTCTCTCTCTCTCTCTCTCTCTCTCTCTCTCTCTCTCTCTCTCTCTCTCTCTCTCTCTCTCTCTCCCCCTTCCCTTCCCTCTTCTCTTCCCCGAGCCCTCTCCCGCCGGAAGCTTTCCCAGCGTCGCCCGTCGCCGTCCAGCCACCGGAGATCGCCGCACCGGTCCCAAACGGTCGGCCGTCGACCCAGCTCTCTTCTTGGACCGGTGGGAGCTGCCCTAGCGTCGTCGTGAGGGAGGAAGAGCTCTCGGAAGGTCCGACTGCGTGATGGAGTCCCGACGCCGGAACTCGCTCCTTCAGCCACCATTTCCGGTGATTTCAGTCCCATTTGGAAGTACTCTCCGTGTGTAACAATTCCCTAAAAAGTAATGATCCAATTCAAAGTGTGTAGGAGGATTTTCGGGCTAGGGTTTGAATTGGGGGATTTTTAGATGTTTTGATTCGATTACCCTAGTTAGGCTTAGAATTGGGCTAAGTGTTGGTCATGAAAGTTGTTTGGGATGTTGAGAGGAAGATGCTGTTAAAATTTGGTAGTCATTAGGGGTCGCCGGAGTCGGCCGCCGGCCGCCACTGCCGGCGGAGCAGACGGCGGCGCCGCCGCTGTAAAGAGGCTTTTCAGGGTTTTAAATGTGCTTAATTAAGGGGAGTCTAATGGTATGAAGTTTGGAACGTTTGGAGAAGTTTGGAACGTTTGGAGAAGTTTTGATAAGTTTTGGGATTTTAAAAGATTAAGGATTGTGCCGGTTGTTAGAATGAAAATCCGGCCATTGGATTTCCTTGATATTTATTCTAAAATGTTAGAATTGAGGAATTAAGGTTATGGTGGAGTTTGGTGGAAATCCGGTGAGCTTAACCCTAGTTAGAGTAGTGGGTTAAGCGGAAGAGATTTGGGTGTTTATTTTCAAATGTTTAATTTTTCAGAATTTAAGTTTGGTCCTAAGCATATTTATTGTGCCAGAATACGAAGGGAACCTTGCTTGAGTAGTGATTCAGAATTCGTCAGGCTTAGGCCTAAATCTGTGAGTGGACATTTTGGTTTTTAACTAATATGCATGCAAGATTTTATAATTTAGTATTTTATTTTCCGAGCATATATTATAACTTTGGCATATGAAATGATTTTGGAAATTATTTGAGATTTGAGCTCGGATTGATAATTTGAGATTTGAGTTTGGATTTTCTTTATGATTTCCGGAATTGAGATTTCATACTGATTTGCATCTTGTCTGGTTTTTTTAAAGATGATAATTATTGAAGTTATTTATTTCATTGAGCATTTTAACGTGTGGGACACGTCATTGAATTTAATTATTTTCTTTGCTCTTTGAATTCTTTGAGTACGGTTGGGAATTTTACTTATGCTTTAATTATGAGTTTCGAGGAAACTCACATGGATTTATGTTTCTTTATTTATGCCATACTTGTTGGATTGTTATTATTCATGCTAGCATGTTGTTCTGCCTTTCGAGGTGATGTAACTTCCACGTTTTAAGTGGGGTTACTCGAGCCCTTTCCGCCTTCGGGTGATGTAATGTAGTCGACGACATCACGCAAGCCCTACACCCTCTCTGTTATCATAACGTGAAGGTGTAGGGAGTATGGGAGTATTTTGCCTGGGAGGCAACCGAGTCTGGGAGGCTCACTTGTATGACTATATCTGCTTTTTATTTATTTGTTGTTTTTGACTAGCGAGGCTAGTCCATTATTTTGGTGCGTTCTTTTACGAAGGGTATTATTTATCTTTGGCAATATCTTGACTAGCGGGGCTAGTCCGTTTTCTTGGGAATTTCTTTATGGAGGTTTTATCAACACTTGCATGTAACAGATTTCTTGATCATTGGAAAATGGGGAAGTAATTAAGTTTGGTTAGTTACATTGCGATCAGTTACTTGATTATTTTTCGTCCACTCACTCTAACGTTGTTATGTTACTTTCCCCTGGGCCCTTCGGTTTCAAATGCCCAGTGTGCAGGCTAAGTTTTAAAGGAGGTCGAGCGTACATGGAGTTGAGGCATAGTTAGAGGCTGCTTCTGCTTATTCTTTATTCATTGTTTTACATTTAACTCTAGATATGCTCTGATAATCAGTTAGTGAATTAATGTTGGTTATTGTTGGTTGTGGGTTTAGTTTAGTTGAGTAATTGTTATATTGGGAGATGTGTTGAACTTGGGGAGCAGGAAGACTCCAGGTGTTGAGGATGGATGTTTGGTTATAGAAGTGCTAAGTTTGATTTTTCAGGTAAGGGTTGTCCATTTTTAAGGAAGGTTATGCCGAATTTTCGGAAAATTTTCCTTGAAGGTGGACCCCGCAGGATTTACCTCTGGTTTCAAGGTGAAATTCGGTGTGGGTCCTGTCAACCTTGATCTGGCTAGGGCCGCCAAGGGGTCGCGTTCACCCACCTTGACCGGTTAAGGGGCTGCCGTGACCCTCCTAGAGCCGCCTTGACCCTCCAAGAGGCTGCCTTGACCTGGCTAGGGCCACCAAGGGGTCGCGTTCACCCGTCTAGAGCCGCCTTGACCCGCCTTAACCCGTCTAGGGCCGTCTTGACCCTCCTTGGGTCGCCTTGAATCGCCAAGGCCCGCCTTGGGCGGACTTGACCCTCCTTGGCCCGTCTTGATCCGCCTCGGGCCGGTTGACCCGGCTAGGGCCTCCAATGGGCTGAGTTCACTCGCCTTGGGCCGCCTTGACCCGCTAAGGGGTTGCCTTGACCCTCCTAGACTCTCCTAGGGTCGCCTTAACCTGCCTTAGAGGCCACATTGACCCGCCTAGGGCAGCCAAGGAGCCACCTTGACCCACCCAGGGCAGCCAAAGGGCCGCCTTGACCCGCTAAGGGGTTGCCTTAAAAGGCCGGCTTAGGCTGCCTTGACCCTCCTTTGCCCACATTAACCCGTCTAGGGCCGTCTTGACCCACCTTGGGTCGCCTTGAACCGCTAAGGTCCGCCTTGGGGCGACTTGACCCTCCTTGACCCGGCTAGGGCCGCCAAAGGGACGCGTTCACCCGTCTAAGACCCACCTTGAGCCACCTTGACCCGCTAAGGGGCAGCCTTGACCATCATAGACTCTCCTAGGGTTGCCTTGACCTGCCTAGGGCCGCTAAGCTGCCGCATTGACCCGCCTAGGGCAGCTAAGGGGCCGCCTTGACCCACCTAGGGTAGCCAAGGGGTCGCCTTGAACCACCAAGGCCCGCCTTGGGCCGACTTGACCCTCTTTGGCCAGCCTTGATCCGCCTCGGGCCGCCAAGGGGCAGCGTTCACCCATCTAAGACCCGCCTTGACCCGCTAAGGGGCTGTCTTGACCCTCCTAGACTCTTCTAGGGTCGCCTTGACCTGCCTAGGGCCGCTAAGCGGCTGCATTGACTCGCCTAGAGCAGCCAAGGGGCAGCCTTGACCCGCTAAGGGGCTACCTTCACCCGTTTAATGCCCCCAAGGGGACGCCTTCACCCGCTAAGAGGCCGGCTTGGACTGCCTTCACCCGCCTTGACTTGCCTTAACCCACCCAAGCAACCAAAGGGTCGCCTTCACCCGTCTAAGGCCGCCAAGGGGCCGCCTCAACCCACTAAGAGGCCGCCTTGGCCTGCTTTGGGCTGCCTTGACCAGCCTTGGGCTCCCTTGACCCGCCTTGGCCCACCTTGGGCCGCCTTGACCCATCTAGGGTCATCTTGACCCGCCTTGGACCGCTTTGACCTATAAAAGACCGCCTTTACCCTCCTAGACCCGTTTTAGGGCCGCCTAGACCTGACAAGGGGATTCTGAGACAAGTCTAGTGCCGTCAAGAGGCTGCCGAGACAAACTTAGAGCCGCCAACGGGGCGCCATGACCCGCCGTGGGCCGCTTTGACCTGCCAAGGGCCGCCTTTACCCTCCTAGACCCGCACAGGGACCACCTAAACCCACTTAGAGGCAGCCTAGACCTGCTAAAGGGGTGTCGAGACTCGTTTAGGGACACCAAGGGGCTAGCGAGTCAAACTTAGTGCTGCCAAAGGGGCGCCTTGACTCACCAAGGGCCGCTTTAACTTGCCAAGGGCCGCCTTTACCCTCCTAGACTTGCATAGGGACCACCTAGACCCACTTAAAGGCCGCCTAGACTGGACAAGGAGCTTCCGAGACACGTCTAGGGACGCTAAGGGGCTACCGAGACAAACTTAGAGCCGCCAAGGGAGCACCTTGACCCGTCGTGGGCCGCTTTGACCTGCTAAGGGCCGCCTTTATCCTCCCAGACCCGCATAGGGGCCACCCAAAGCCGCCAAGGGGTTGCCGAAACACGTCTAGGACCGTCAAAGGGTTGCCGAGATAAACTTAGAGCCGCCAAGGGGTGCCTTTACCCGCCGTGGGCCGCTTTGACCTGTAAATGGCCGCCTTAACCCTCCTAGACCCGCGTAGAGACCACCTACACCAACTTAGGGGCAGCCTAGACCTGCCAAGGGCTGCCGAGACACGTTTAAGGACACAAGGGGCTGGCGAGACAAACATAGAGCCGCCAAAGGGTCGCCTTGACTCGCCAAGGGCCGCTTTAACTTGCCAATGGCCGCCTTTACCCTATTACACCCGCGTAGGGACCACCTAGACCCGCATAGAGGCCGCCTAGACCTGACAAGGGGCTTCTGAGACATGCCTACGGCCACCAAGGGGCTACCGACACAAACTTAGAGCCTCCAACGGGGCACCTTGACCCGCCGTGGGCCGCTTTGACTTGCCAAGGGCCGCCTTTACCCTCTTAGACCCACGTAGGGACCACCTAGACCCGCTTAGGGGCCTCTTAGACCTGACAAGGAGCTTCCGAGACACGTCTAGGGACACCAAGGGGCTGCCGAGACAAACTTAGAGCCGCCAAGAGGGCACCTTGACCCGTCGTGGGCCCCTTTGACCTGTTAAGGGCCGCCTTTATCCTCCTAGATCCGCATAGGGACCACCTAGACCCTCATATGGGCCGCCTAGAGCAGCCAAAGGGTTGCCAAGACACGTCTAGGGCCATCAAAGGGTTGGCAAGACAAACTTAGAGCTGTCATGGGGGCACCTTGACCTGGCGTGACCCACTTTGACCTGCCAAGGGCCGCCTTTATCCTCCCAAACCCGCGTATGGACCACCTAAACCTGCTTAGAGGCCGCCTGGAGCCGCCATGGGGCTGTCGAGACAAGTCTAGGGCAGTCAAAAGGTTGCCGAGACAAACTTAGAGCCGCCATGGGGGCGCCTTGACCCGCCTTGGGCCACTTTGACATGCCAAGGGCCGCCTTTACCCTCCTAGACCCGTGTAGGGACCACCTAGACCTGTTTAGGGGCCACCTAGACCAGACAAGGTACTTCCAAGACACGTCTAGGGCCGCCAAGAGAATGCCGAGACAAACTTAGAGCCGCCAACAGGGCGCCTTGACCCGTTGTGGGCCGCCTTAACCCTCCTAGACCCACGTAGGGACCACCTAGATCGGTTTAGGGGCAGCCTTTACCTACCAAGGGATTTCAAGACACGTTTAGGGCCGCCAAGAAGCTACCGAGGCAAACTTAGAGCCGCCAAAGGGGCGCCTTGACCCGCCGTGGGCCGCTTTGACCTGCCAATGGCTGCTTGAACTCTCGTAGACCCACGTAGGGACCACCTAAACCTGCTTAGGTGCAACCTAAACCTACCAAGAGGCTTCCGAAACACGTCTAGGGCCGGCAAGGTGTTGCCGAGACAAACTTAGAGCCGCCAAGGGGGCCCCTTGACCTGCCATGGGCCGTTTTGACCTGCCAAAGGTCGCCTTAACCCTCCTAAACCTGCGTAGAGACCACCTAGACCAGCTTAGGGGCAGCCTAGACCTGCTAAGGGGCTGCCGGCCGAGACACGTTTAGGGACACCAAGGGGCTAGCGAGACAAACTTAAAGTCGCCAAGGGGGCGCCTTGACTCGCCAAGGGCCGCTTTGACTTGCCAACAGTTGTCTTTACGCTATTAGACCCACGTAGGGACCACCTAGACCCTCTTAAGGGCCGCTTAGACCTGACAAGGGGCTTCTGGGACACGCCTAGGGCCGCCAATGGGGCGCCTTGACCCACCGTGGGCAGTTTTGACCTGCTAAGGGCCGCCTTAACCCTCCTAGACCCGCGTAGGGACCACCTAGACCTGCTTAGGGGTAGCCTAGACCTGCCACAGGGCTTCCGAGACACGTCTAGGGCCGCCAAGATACTGTCGAAACAAACTTAGAGCCGGCAAAGGGGCGCCTTGACCCGTCATGGGCCACTTTCACCTGCCAAGGGACCGCCTTCACCCTCCTAGACCCGCATAGGGACCACCTACACCCGCTTAGAGGCCGCCTAGATCCGCCAAGGGGTTGTCGAGACAGGTCTTGGGCCGCCATGGGGTTGCCGAGACAAACTTAAAGCCGCCAAAGGGGCGCCTTGACCCGCGTAGGGACCATGTAGACCCACTTAGTGGCCACCTAAACCTGACAAAGGGCTTCCGAGACACGTCTAGGGTCGCCAAGGGGCTACCGAGACAAACTTAGAGCCGCCAAGGGGGCGCCTTAACCTGCCGAGGGACCGCTTTGACCTGCCAAGTGATCTCATTGACCCTCCTAGACCCACGTAAAGACCACCTAAACCCGCTTAAGGGCTACCGAGACATGTCTTGGGCCGCCAAGAGGTTGCCGAGACAAATTTAGAGCCGTCAAGGGGGCACCTTGACCCGTCATGGGCCGCTTTGACTTGCCAAAGGCCGCCTTAACCCTCCTAGACCTGCGTAGGGACCACCTATACCCGCCTATGGGCCGCCTAGACCTGCCAAGGGGGTTCCGAGACACGTCTAGGGCCGCCAAGGGGTTGCCGAGACAAACTTAGAGCTGCCATGAGGGCGCCTTAACCCGCCATGGGCCGCTTTGGCCACTCCTCTCTAACCCCACAGCTGTTTCCTGCAACTGTTCCTTTGTAAACAATCCTAAGCTTCCAAAACAAAGGAACACCACACTTCCACTTGGCTGTGAGTCCAGCCATGTCAAACACTCTGGCACATCATCACTACCACCGCCTCCTTGATTGTGAGCAGAGATTAATGGTCTTATGCAGTAGATGGGAGGTGTGGGAGTATCTTCAGGCAAGCATAGTCCATCTGATAGTGCTCTGATGGCTCTAGATTCGAGTGATTCAAACATGTTCACGATAATCCCAGCTGATTTAGGTAACTGGATTGAGTTTTCTAGAAAGCCCTCATAAGCCTTCTCATTACGTTCCAAAACTGGTTTTGGCATATTAGAGGAGGGTATTGGTGGTATTCCTGGAATATAGAGAAGGGTGTTAAGGTGTTTGAGGCTCTTGTCAGTGTTTTTGTGAATAGCAGGGAGTACAAGAAAGGAAGCGAGGCATCCTGCACCAGATGTTAAGAAAAAGTAACCTGGGATGTTCAGATCACTAGCAACAGAAAGCCCAAGAGCACAGAAGTCCATGATAAAAGCTTGAACAGTGAAGTTGTTGGAGATGGAAAGGAGGGCTTTGAGGACGTTGGAGTTGTTGAGCCGAAGGACTTCAAAGGTTAGGGTTTCATGGTTCGGAGAGGAAGTGGAGGAGGGAGGGAGAGAGAGAGTGGGGAGATGGTGGAAGATGATGGAGAGAGTGGTGGCAGGGACAGGCAATATACGGGGCGGTATCATCGGCTGTGTAAGGTGGGGTGGTGATAAGTATATGTATACTACATGAAGGATGGCGAGTAAGTATGAATTTTCCCAACTCTACCATAGAAACCAAGTGGCCAATAGGTGGTGATGGGTACAAAACAATGGCCTCCATGACTGCTCTATCTTTGCTGCTGGTGATGAAAATACCTTTCTCTAACGCCTGTGTTTTCCTTATAAGAACACAGGTATTAAAGTCATTCTGATTTTTCTTTTCATTTCGCTGGAACCTATCTCAATCAGATTAAGCTGTGGGTCCACAAATTTTTATGGCCATAAAAGTAACGTGAGGGCTCATAGTCAAACAAATACGGTAATTAGTCTACAAATTAAAGTAGGTTTACAAGAAGACAAGTTTACCAAAAGATTCCTGTTTCCTCAGACAAATTTACAGAGAGAAGACATTGTTGGTGTTGTTTTATAAAGAGCAACAAGCATATCTATAGTCAAGAAAATGATGAAATAGTATATAACAAGACATCCAACAGGTAATTAGAAGAACTTATCTTTAGTTTTTTTTTTTTTTTTTTAGAAAAATCCTTAGTATTCATTTTTAAGTGCTGTGAAATTCAAAATTGTACTCTAGATATATCAATTTATCAAAAATAAATATGATATTACATGATGCCGAGCATTTATCATTGTTAAATACGAAAAGTAAATGCTAGCAAACTCCAACACATAGGTACTTTCAATAAACTGGATCTGGAACAAAACGTCCATCTGCTTCATGCTGGGGTGAGGCTGATGTGCCAAAATGAAGTTGAACAGAACTCATCCTCCAGCAAGAAGCGGTTTGATACAGGTTATACTTTGACATGCTCTTTCCCCTTCTCTATGACATTAAAAATAAAATAAAAAAGAACTTCCCCGAAAGTACAAGCAACTAGATACTAGTGATCAAACGTTACCTCCTTCAGCTTCTAGGAAATGCTCCTTACATATTGGTCAAGAGTTGTATTAAATAGCTCACACCTACAAAAATAAAAAATATCACTTTTGATTTTAAAGGTTTTCACTTTGTGAACTATACAAAGGATATGGCCAAACCAGTGACCATAAAATATACAAATTTCATAAAACAATAGAAGGGAGAAAGGAAAGAAAGCAAATGCAGAAGGTTTCTGAAGAAAGAAAACAGCATGTTCAAGTAATTTCATATCAATAATTGTGATGCCTTAAGCCACCAGATAATTACATAAATAAACCTGCATAGTTGCTTTCTGATAAAAAATTAATATAATTAACCTAAGACTGCGAATTGCGCTACTGAGTCAGTCTCATGCAACTAGTGATTACACTATCAACTTTCATAAAGACATATCTCAGTTGGAGTTGGGGTTCAAATTTGTCGGACAACCAGTTATAATAGTATGTCAGCACAATCCCCTTTTCCCTTGCACATAGAAGATAAATAAGACGAGCTAGCATATGCAGAGTATCAGTGCAGACCACAAAATTGTTCCGGAAATCAGTCGTGTGTTACAATGCAGGCAACATTTAACACTACAGTCTCTACTGACCGTCTAGTTTATTTCATTTCTCGACAAATCAAATACGGCTGATCTTTTCAATATGAAACAAAATATAAATCATGTATGACAGTATCGGAAGTAAGTTTCCCCCTACAGATTAAATAACTCTGGATCACATTGACGCGAGCCTAATCACTCACCTGATTGGAGTTCCAGGAGTGTAGACCGGGTTCTTCACAACATACTCAACATACAAGTTGTAAATGTACTTCAAAGACTCCCGTAAATCGCCAGTCCTAGGATGAGTGATCAAGATAATCTGCACAATAAACCAAAACACCGTAAGATAATAATCCACATTTCGCAATCGGCAACCTAAAAACAAAATATAACAAAATACTCCAAACGAAACCTATCAAAAACTAAGCTGGATCTAAAAGCCATTAGAGAATCGAAACGAAGCTTAACCTTGATACCAGAGGGGCTCTCCATGAAGCTAAGCTTGTAAGTATTGGTCCGAAAGCTATGAAACGAGCAACCTTGACCGGTCAACTGAGGCACTCCTAGGTTCCCTTTCTCCACACTTCATTCACCAAAATCAAAAATAATTTCAGAAAAAAAAAAATGAAAAAAAAAATTGAGAGATGAAGATCAGTGATCGGATTTGGACATACGCGGTGGGGTCCATCTTGGCGGTGAGGGACTTGAGGGAGAAGAGGAGGCCGAACATGAGCTTGTGATCTTGCTGAGCGTTGAGAGTGTGGAGAGGACGGTTCCATTCACGGTAGAGGAGGCAGATGCCGTTGCGGTTGAAGACGTACATCATGTGGCCGTTGTTTCCCGACGCCGTTGCCGCCGGCAGCGACGGGCTTATCTCTGTTCCGCCGAAGAATTGCATCTCTCTCTCTCACTCTCGTTCTTCTCCGTTTTCCAAATCTGATAGGAAAAAAGTGACTGTATTTTAGTTAGTTAAATACAAAAAAAAAAAAAAATGGGCTTGTTTTAGTACCAAAACGAGGGTGGGCTTTGTGGGCCTTGTGGAATTTTAGTTGGTTAAAGGTTATTTCATTGAAAAAAAATGTGGGCTTGTCTTGGACTCTTGGTACCGAAATGTCTGAGAAGAAAACGCGCGTTTTGGTTAAAGTGACGCATTTTCACTGCACGGAATGTATTTACATATATATATATATATATAGACGAATGGTCAAGATTGGAAGACATAATATAGATACATGGTTTTTTCCTAAGTATGGATTGTTGTGAATTGTTAAGATTGTACAGTGTACTTACACATGGTTGTTCCTAAAAATTTTGTGTGCTTACACGCCGTACATAATGTCTATTCATTAAGAGTTCTTTACCGACCAACGCAAGTGGTTTAGTGGTTCTTGTTTAGTTAGGTATGTTTTTTAGTCTAGGTTTGAGTTCCGATGCTGTAAAAGTGGCTTGATACACAAACCGATAGGTTAACTTACAGACATAAGAAACCTTTGAGGTACTTAACAATGTAAAAGAAGAAGGAAGTCTTCTTTACCATATCTACATTTCGAATACTTGAATATGCACCAACGGCCGTAGAACTGCTTGAATCAGCCTACATCTTCTACTGATTACACTACAACTTTTCTAAAGAGGCAAACTCAGTTTTATTTAGGGTTCATACATATTACAAGCACCAAGCACAATTCAAAGTAATAAACTTGGTTGAACTAGACCCTCACCCTGCCTTGACTTGGTTCCATGATTCAACCAGTTTAGCTAATGCAACCTTAGATGTCCCGCCTTCACTCAATGCAGCAATTGCGTCACTCTTCAAAGCCTCGATCCTCTTCCTGATCGACTCTCCTTTTTCCGACTCCATCAACTCCCTAACTCGATTCTCCACCTCATATGCACCCACAAACCCCTTTTTTGACTCGTTCATCGGCAAAGCAATCTTTATTTTCTCCACCAACACAACCCTATTGATCCTCTGCTCTGCATAGAGTGGCCAAGCCACCATTGGCACCTCAGCACACACCGCCTCCAATACCGAGTTCCATCCACAGTGACTCACAAATCCACCTATTGAATCATGATTCAACACATCCACTTGTGGCGCCCATGACTTCACCACAAGTCCTCTATCTTCCGTTCTACACAAAAAACCATCAGGAAGCAAATTATTCAAGTCAGGGTCAGCTTGGCCCGCAATGGCCACACTTTCATTACTAGACGGTGGATTACGGACCACCCACAAGAACCTTTGGCCACTCCTTTCTAGCCCCACAGCTATTTCCTCCAGCTGCTCCTTTGTAAACAATCCTAAGCTTCCAAAACAAAGGAACACCACACTTCCTCTTGGCTGTGAATCCAGCCACGTCAAACACTCATGCACATCATCAACATCTTGACCTTTTCCACCTCTCTGAGAAAAGATCAACGGCCCAATGGAGTAGATGGGCGGCATGGGAGTGTGGTCATCGTCAGCCAAGCATAGTCCATCTGATATTGCTCTGAGAGTTCTAGCTTCAAGTGATTCAAATGTGTTTATAATAATCCCAGCTGATTTGGGCAAGTAAGTTGCGTTCTCTAGGAAGCATTCATAAGCCGGGTCGTTGCGTTCAAGAAATGGTTTCGGCATATCAGAGGAATGTACTGGTGGAACTCCTGGAATAGAGAGAAGGGTGTCAAGGTCTTTGATGCTCTTGTCAGTGTTTTTGTGTATAGTAGGAAGGTAAAGAAACGAAGCTAGAAACCCTGCACCAGAAGTTAAGTAAAAGTAACCGGGAATGTTCAGCTCAGTCGCAACCGAAAGTCCGAGGCCGCAGAAGAAGTCCATGATGAAAGCTTGGACAGTGAAGGTGTTGGAAATGGAAACAAGGGATTGGTGGACGTGGGGGTTACTTTGGCGGAGAACTTCAAAGGTTAGGTTTTCATGGTTGCGTGAGGCGGAAGTTATAGAGGGAGGGAGAGAGACAATGGAGAGGCGGTGGAAGATGATGGAGGATGTGGTGGCGGAGACGGAGGCGATGTATGAGGCGGTGGTGTCGGCTCGGTAAGGTGGGGTGGCAAGGAGGATGTGGATGCTAAGTGAAGGATGGCAAGTAAGTATGAGTTTGCCTAACTCGACCATAGAAACTAAGTGGCCTATAGGTGGTGATGGGTATAAAACTATAGCCTGATTGGAATCCGTAGCTCTGGTCTGTATTGCTGGTGGTGATGAATTACACTACTCCTTTGAAGCATAGCCAGTATATATAAAATGGTTCATGGTAACTTTGATGAGTTGACGTGCAGTCTCCATCAGGGTAATTTCAGGTCAACCTTGACCTGAAATTTCAAAACAGGAAATGAATGGTGGTTAGTGCGTGTTATTCTTGAAAACTATGGCAATTGCAGGACCACGTTATATATAATGAACATATATACAACAGGCAACCTTATCCCTCAAAGATTACAAAACCAACTATCTTTGTCGTTGCATTGCTAGCAATAACCAAGTGTTTGAATACAGGAGTAACACTTCAGACTTCAGAGTTCAGAATACATTGAAGTATTTTTGACAACCTTTTTCGTTTTCTTCTTCTTTTGATTGAAACATAGAACCAACTTATCAGAACCAAAAATGGATTTAAGAAGCCAACAATACACCTAAAAATCAAAAATAGCAGACATTTCTCAATACATTTTTCATTACGTTGACAAATTTTAACCTAATTTGAGAGTAATGCATGCAGTAATTTTGTATACGTACGTATTAGAATAGGGGAAGCTAGCTACCCTTCAACACAGAAGGGTTTTGTGTGAAGCTAAATTTGTAAATGTCGCGCCGAAAGCTGTGAAGTAAGTCAGTAACAGCAGCCAACTGAGACCCTTCTAGATTCTGTTTCTCCACACTTGGACCAAAAAGATTAGGATTTCCATTTTTCAAGACAAAAAGACGAACGAATTGTCAAAGATCAAAGACGAAAAAATTAACAGCAGCAAATTTATTAGACGAGGGGATCCATACCCGGTGGGGTCCATCTTGGCCGTGGACTCTCCATGTTTGTTCTCCGGTGCCGTCGCCGCCGGCAAGAGATCTGCTTGCATTTTCTCTCTTATGAACAGAAGATCGAACCCAAAGAAACAGCGAGTCCTATTAGAACAAAATTGGCATATAAGAAAAAACGAAAGTTTTGGGTTGATGATGGATCATGATGCCCATTTTTGGGCTAAGCCTCAATAACGTTTTGGTTTCAAGCCCAGTCCTTGAAACTATTTGACTATTTGTTACATTGGTGTTGAAGCACCAAGCTGTAAATTCAGCCACAGGCGGGAGGTTCAATACAGTATGAGAACCTCCATGTATTACAGGCAGAACTAAGCAAAACATAGAATCAGATCACCAAGAAATTCAGGAACGTAACGGTAATATTAAACACTTGAAACTTGTTCCAGATGGGTTCGGTTTTGAGAGTACCGAGTACATAACAAAACACGAAAACAAAAACCAACCTAGTTGATCATTGGCAAAATAATAGACACCAACCGAAAAAGAAAAAACTAAACAGCGTCCACCAAAACAAAAGGCACTCCAAATAGGTTACAGAATGTCCAACATCAGCAAGGGCTTAGTACTCCCATTTCTTCATCTCCATGCCATCAGGGGCGCTTCCCTCAACCTTCTTGGTGCCCACTTCTTTCCAGTTTGTCGAAAGCACTGTCCCATTGGACTCCACCTGGTACAGTTTAAAAACAAATATTATGATGCAATTTTGTTGGTTTCAGATTTTCAAGGCAACCTTCAAGACATTGCTAAAACTTTTACAAAGATATCAAACACTAGAAAGGAGTGGCTTACAAAAGATTTTCGCATGGCCCTTCTTGTGTCCTCATCAGCATCCTTGTATATCTCTTGGAAAAATTTGTTCAAAGCTGCATCACCATCAAGTTTCTCATCTTTTTCCTGGAATAAGAGTACATAGAATATTAACCCCAGTGCATTAGGTTAAGATACTAATGAGAATCAGCTGCGCTAAAGAGCAAACCTCCTTCTTCACTTGGGCTTCGAGCTTGTCCCAATCTACTCGTTTTGGTTTGGAGGATGGGTAAGATGGCCTTTGCGCTGCTCCAATAACTGTGAGCAGTTACATCTGATTAGCACCATACAAACTGGAACCGATAATGGATTGACCACAATAAACATGACCACTGGTTATAGGAATATTAATGTACCTGGGGCATTAACCTTTACAGGAACAAAGCTATCCTTCCTAAACTCGAGAGATGTCCAATGTATAGGTTCAAGTTTGGCCAGGCGAATTTCAACTTTAGTAGACAAAACATCAAATCTGCACTTTTCACGAATTATCTGTTTCCGAAAAAGACAAGAAGAAAATCTCTCATCACACAGTGTAAAGCATGAAAATGATATGCCTTCCCTAATGCAATACAAAGTTACAAACCTAGAAAATGGCTCAAGGGAATTACAAGTACTAAGGCTAGATTAAAGGCAAAGGACACTGTGTGCACTCATTCATATATAAAACGAAAAACTGGAAAGGATACTCTAAAGAATTGTCTATATATACATGACATCGTTAACAATGAAGATTCCTCGATAAATAGATGCAATACCTTCCCAAACAGGCGAGGCTGAAAATGATATGTATCCTCCCCAGGAACATCAATGCTGACACTTAACTGCAAACAGCCAGCAAAAGTAAATCATGTCAGCATAAAGCTTGTAAAAAGAGACCCAAAGAAAAAATGTACATTTCACGCATAAGATGTTCAGAAAATAATGGGTAAGAGCATACAATTTGTTCACCAAAGTCAACAGCAACATCTTTGGCTGGTATACCCTTTGCAAATATAGTCACAACCACTTCTTCAGGCTTCTGGTAGAATTCATGCCTGAAATACAAACCATGAATCTGAGTGACCAGGGATCTTCTCTAACTAAATTCTGAACATCATAATGCACAATCTAGAACAACCTATAAAACAAGATTCTGATGCAGGAAACAGAAATTGCCAACAGAATAATTGTATGCTCCTTGAAAACTAAAATATATGCAACATGAAATAGTTGGTGGACACTGACCTGTACTTTGGTTTGACAGGTGCTACTGTCACCTCATCAGATGGAGGGTTCACTGGGTGAATATCTTCTGCGGATGTAACACTCTCTGTAGTGGTTGTTTCCGTTGGTTGCTTTGGTAGCTCGCCATTTTCCTCTGATCAGACATGAAACAGTACTCAATAAGACAAACGGAATGTATCCAACTTGTCAAAGAGTTATTTCCTACATTGCCATTACCAAACTAACATACCGGAACTAACTATCTTATAGCAAAACTATCGTAGCAAACAAACCACTAACCTGCAATGAGTTCATCACACTCTTTTATCAGTTTAGCAAATCTAGATTCTTCCGGTGCCAAAGAAGCCCCAAGTTCCAAAGCCGCCTTTGCAGTCTGATATTCCTCGAGCCTCATGCAGGCAATTCTTGTAACACAAACAAAACGAGAAAAACATCACTAAACTATACAATCAAAGAAACAGTACTAGTCAGCAGCACCACATCGAAAAACGTCATGTATCAAGTTCAGAAAAGTTCTCGCAAACTTGCGGTACTTAATTTCAATATCAATGTAAAATGCTGAGCAGTACTTAACATCTAACACAATTTCGACGCCGCAACACAATCAAACACGTAATCAACTCAATACGATTTTTCTTTAGACGTTTATACTCAACAGTTACAAGCAATTAATCGGAACTAAAGTCCAAACAATCTCGAAAACTTCAAACAAATCAGCATTATAAATAGCAACAAAACACTACGATCATAAGCCTGCGTTGCACAGAGTACTCACCCCTTGCGCAAGTAGGCCTTGTACAACGACCCGTCCAACTCAATCGCCTTGTTCGCATCCGCAACCGCCTCTGAAGCCAAAACCCCCAAAACCACAATCAGGTTTGCACACAACGCAATTCAATTCTAGGTCTCAGGAAAACGAAACAACGACGAAGAAGCGTCGGGAAATTGCGAGAGAGAGAGAGAGAAGTTGTTTACCGGTGAGATTGTTGGATTTGATGTTGGCCTGAGCGCGGTCGGAGTAGAGCTCTGAGTTCTTGGGGTCGAGGGCGATGGCCTGGGTGTAGAGGTCAACGGCGAGCTCGAAGTGGTCGTCGATGAAGGCCTCCTTGGCCTGCTTCTCGAGATCGGAAGCCATGGAAGACTTTGGAAGAAGAAGAAGAAGAAGAAGGGTCTAGAAAGTAAACAGTGAGAGAGAAAGAGAGAGAGAGAGAGAGAGAGAGAGAGAGAGAGAGAGAGAGAGAGAGAGAGAGAGAGAGAGAGAGAGAGAAACTGAGATTGACTGACTTGTGGTGGTGGCAATACAGTGTAATTATATTCGATTTTCAGGGGAAGACTTTGATAAGTCTTTTCGAATTTTTGTTGTTTGGGCTTAAATATTTGGGCTAGTTTCTGATGTTACCTTGGGCCCATCGTTCCCTTCCCAGCTGATGCAGATGAAAACACTGGGGACGCACAAAGGGGAAAACAGTTAAACCAAACATTTGGCGTTGGATGCTAAGTGAGCAGTGTTAGCTAGCTGGTCCGCAGCGAAGTTGGCTTCTCTATAGATATGGCAAGAGTCGATGAAGTCACAATGTTGTGTTAAGGCATGAATATTAGTAACCGGAGTTTTGACTATCCACGACACGGTCGATCTTTCGGTTAATGTATCAATCAGCAGTTTAGAATCACCTCTTGACAATCACATGTTTGAAATGATTCAAACAAGCTGTGTGGGAGTCCTTCCCTGAGCTTTGTAGCTTCGGCTGCCAAGACACCAGCACCTCCGATTGACTTATTAGCCAAAACAATGGGATTTTCATGGTATATTATTACTCAATGCGACAGTTGTCATGGTACATATTGCTCAATGATGTGCCATTAGTACTCTAATGCTGTTCTCTATTTGGGTATATAAGTCTAGAGTTAATTTCAGTTTACCCCCTAAATCTTTGGTGACAAAATCAGTTCAGTCCTGTAACTTTTTTTAAAATCAGTTCGCCCCTTTAGCTTTTCTTAAATTCAGTTTCCCCCTAATTTTTGATGTCAAAATCAGTTCAGTCCTGCAACTTTTTGTTAAAAATAGGTCCCCTTGTCAGTTTGGTGACAAAAATTGGACAAAACTGATGTGTTTACAAAAGTTGAAGGGGCGAACTGATTTAACACAAAGTAAACTGATGTGTTTATGAAAGTTAAAGGGGCGAACTGATTTTAAAAAAAGTTGCAGGACTGAACTGATTTTAACATCAAAGATTAGGGGGGTAAACTGAATTTAATTCATAAGTCTAATACAACTAGATAAATGTCTTTATCATGTTTCATTGCTTTGGGGAGAAACTTAACCTTAGGAGGAAGGCAAGCTCTTTATCCTTTTCTTCGATGCTTCTATGATTCTACTTTGATTCAACAAAAGTTAAGTGTGCGATTATGAAAATGCCCCAAGAACAATAATTAAGAACATATATCTATATAGAGAGGAAGATAGAGATAGCTAGATTCCCATGCAGCTATAATTCTATAAATTTCAATGAACTTATGAACATCTATGAAAATGATCACACATGTATAGGAATGCCCTAGGAAAATAATGCACAGCGATTTGTCAATATATGATTGTATTTATGCGTGTGTTCCCAATTGACTAGAATATCTGAGGAGCATATGAGTGGTGCATATTTGAAAATATTAGGGTGAAGACTCTTCCTAACAATCCCAGTGGGGGAAGTTTTGATCTTAATTACGATTGACAATCATATTATTTCACTACTGGATTATGGCTATTAGCCGACGGAACCGTTCCGTCGGTTAAGACATATATTTCGTCTGCAAAGATCTTAGCCGACGGAATTTCCGTCGGCTAAGATTCGTCTGCTAAGTTTTTCTTAGCCGACGGAATATTTCGTCTCCTAAGATCTTAGTCGGCGGAAGTAAAAATTTAAATTTTTTTTTTTTTAGAATAATTGGCGGGGTTTTTTTTTCGTTTTTTTAGGTCTTTTTTTTTTTTTCCTTCTCTTCCTCTTCTCCGGCGACCACGACGGTTATGTTTGCGTGTTCCCGAACAACTCCACTCCACCTCCGACGCTAAACTCGCCGGGAGGAGGAGGAGGTGCCGCCGAGAAGAGGAGGAGGAGGAGGAGTTGCCACCGAGAAGAGGAGGAGAAGGAGGCGGCGCTGCTTGGAGGAGGAGGAGGTGCCGCGGCGAAGGAGGAGGAGGAGGCGCCGAGAAGAGGAGGAGTAGGAGTTGCCGCCGAGAAGAGGAGGAGGAGGAGGCGGCACTGCTTGGAGGAGGAGGAGGTGCCGCGGCGAAGGAGGAGGAGGAGGCGCCGCTGTGGTGGGGGAGCAACCAGACGAGGGAGAGAGAGAGCAGCAGACGAGCTAGGGAGAGAGAGATGAAGAGGATGAGGGAGAGAGAGCTGAAAGTTATAGAATGGAACCAAAAAAAATTTCAAAATTTTTGGCGGGATAACTGCCGCTTAAAATTTTTGAACTTAGTCGACGGAATATATTTTTCCGTCGCCTAAGTTCAAAATATTTAAGCGGCAGTTATCCCGCCAAAAAATTTAATTTTTTTTTTTAAATTTGGTTCCGTCGACTAAGTAGATATTTCCGTCGGCTAAGATATAACCTAAGCGACAGAATAATTTTTCGTCGCCTAAGTTATCATAAATAATCATTTATATTTATATATAAATATTCCGTCGGCTAGGTAAAAATTTCCGTCGGCTAAGATTTTCTTAGCCGACGGAAAAATAATATTTTCCGTCGCCTAGGTAAAAACTTAGGCTACGGAAGGTTTTCCGTCGGCTAAGTAGATCTTAGGCGACGAAAATATTATTTTTCCGTCGGCTAAGTGATTTTTTCCACTAGTGTTTAGGTTTTCAGTGGACAGTTCGGCTCAAATATAACCAAAGCCTAAATACCTCATCTTTTTGTTAAATTACCAAAAGAAGAAAATGAGAGTGTGAATTATTAAATTGAAAGTGTAAATTGCAGTTCCATAATGAAAATGCACCAAGCTTTAAAAACAATAATTAAGAACATCTATATAGAGAGAGAATGATAGAAATAGCTGGATTCCTATGGTGTGGAAGTTCCACATACTATTAGCACGGCATCTATAATTTCTATAAATTTCCATGAAAAGGATCACACATGTATAGGAATGCTCTGGGAAACTACCACGCACAGCGATTTGTCAATATATGAATGTATTTATGCATGTGTTCCTAGTTGACTAGAATATCTAAGGAGCATAATGAGTGGTGAATTTGAAAATATTAGGGTGCATGAAGACTTCCTAGCAATCCCAGTTTTGATCTTAATTACGATCGATCATCATAGTATTTGGGTTTTCAGTGGACAGTTCGGCCCAAACAGAACCAAAGCCCAATTATCTCCTCTCTTGTTCGTTATATATACACGAATCGATCGCTCTCAGTCTCAACCATCAAAACCTAGTCAATATGGCTGCAGAGACCGTAGCCAACATCCAAGAGCTCCTCACAGAGATCCTCTTGCGCGTGCCAGTAGAAACCCTAATCCGCTTCAAACCCTGGTGATGAGAGAGCCAATACTCCCACGCTAAGTATGTCCACAATGAAACCCTCTATATCTGTACTTTCGAGGAACATTATAACATACACGACAATCCAGACCGCTGGTTCAATCGATACCGTGTTCAGGCAATCAAATTGAGCGACTTGCTCCCCCTTTCCGATACGGCCGCTACACCGATCACCATATATTCTTCCAAATCTGAATCCAGCTCCAAGAGCAATGTGCCACGTATAGTTGCTTTTATTCGATGCGATGGTGACTATTCAGTTCCCCACGGTATGGGGTTTGCTGCGTTCGGCTCTCGACTTATTCTCGCCGGCGGACGGTTTCCCGATCCTAAATATCGCTACGCTTCTAAACCATCTGACGTGTTAGAGAATGATCCAGAGACCAGGTTTGTCCGCTCTATGATTCCGGACATGAAAGTAGGCCAGCTTACTCATCCTTATTGTATGCAGGAGATCGATGGTAAACTATATATTCTCTCTAGTGCAATATTTGCGGTATTTGATCCCAAAACCAAGGTATGGGCTCCTCTTCCGCGTCTTCCAATGTGGAATCGTTTTTTCCACTCTTGTCGTTCTTTCCACTCTTGTTCAGTTTTGGGCAGCAAAATCTTTGCCACTCTCAGAGACCCTGGGATTCACCGCGGCATTACGTTCATCTTTGACGTGGCTTCCCCTAGTAGATCATGGACTAGTCTTGAACCATTGTTGGAATTTTATAATGCTGACAAGTACTACTACCCCGAGGTTTTAGTTGTGGGCTTGGATGATGATGACTTTGAGAAGCTAATGTTTACTTACTCTGATAGGAATGGGAAAATACAAGTCTACCACACCCTGCTGTCAAATAATGGTGAACCTAGTAAGATTGAACTTGCATCTTCGATAGAATTGCCCGAGTTGCCTAGTTTGTCTCAGAGTAGGGTAATATCATACTGTTGTTGCCATCTTGTTGATCGAAAAGTTTGCTTCTCATTCTTCTATTGGAATAGGCGGAATAATGTCGACGCATCTGTACTTGTTTTGACTCTCGAATATGCCCATTTGAAATCTAGTGCCAGTAGTCCTCCTGACATTAGTAGCAGCAGCACTAGTGATCCAAGTTTTCTTGGTGGATCATTCTCTGTAAAAACCTTGGGTTATCACCTGTTCGAATACAACTACGGGGAGGAATCTCCTGATCTTAAATGGGTACGTCTTGGTGGTTGCTTTGTGCTGTAACTCCATCGATTGGTAAAGCCTTTTTATTACTTGGATATATAGGCATATGGTGGTGTGGAATGTGCTTCATACTGTAGTATTTGAGGTTATGATTGATGAAAACGAACTCGCTCTGTAATTTTAACTAAATCATAGTAGATAAAAGATGTCTCATGCATCTGCTTTGAATAAATGTGCATTTCTTTACTTCTTTCAAACTAGCCTTTTGCTGTCAATAATGGATGTTATTTGACTTCATTTCTTTGTTATACTAGGATTATGTACTAATGTTTAATCGCTGTAGGTAAAAGCCTAAAAGAATTCATTTAACATTCTCACAAAAAAAAAAAATTAAAAAAATCATTTAACATCTGGTTCATATGATCATATCTAGTTAAGTTTCATAGCATAACCAAAATGAAAATGATATCAAAAAAAAAAAAAAATGAAAACGATATTGTTTTACAGTAAACCAGAATTAATAGTGCAGAAAGAGCAGCATATATATCATTACTCTGGCATGCCGTCCTTCACTAAAAGAAGAAGGTGTTTGTTCCTTGTGAATTAAGTAAATAACTACGTATATACACCATTTGGTTTACAAAATCTAATACGAGAACAAGCGCACAAGTCACAACATTCTGGTAACTTTCAATTCGGCAACTTCTTCCATGTCCATCTCCAACATAGATGCAACATAAACCAGCACATTGGAAATATTTGCCAGAATGCATGGTTCACTGAAGCATCATCTTCAACCGGCTGCAGAGGCTCATGGTTACTCATAATCAAAGCACGTTGCCACTGAAATTATATTCCTAACGGGAATTGGAAACAAAGCTACAATAAACGAATTTGAATACGATTCTTTATCAAGTGCCTTGGTGTGCAAATGTAGAGAGTAGAGTGGGAAATAAAACTGGGACTGAGTTAACCGGGAAATAAAAGCAAATGATTCAGTTAGCAAACTATATGACCAAACCGGGACTGAGTTAACTGTCAGTTTAAAAGAAGCGCGGATAATACAAAAAAAGGTCCACTGAACACCAAGTGTAGATTATTAATACTTCAAGCCTCTCCCATAATGTAAATCTACAAACAGCATGGGATAAAAGTGAAGCAGGAGAGTTCCGAGAGAAAGATAAAGGTTCAGATTGGAATCTAAGGTTCCTTGAAAGACAAACAAGCAGACCCTTAGGCCTTTGATTCAGAATCAATAGAGGTAGGTTTAGCCTCATCCAACTTTGTTTGATCTGAACTAATACCCCGCAGCGTTTTGTAGAACTCCTCAGGAAGAGGACCAGGTCGGTGAATAGGCACGTGTTTTGGAACTGGAGCATCATTCTCGATCACCTCACACTCGTAATCATCCGGCACACCCCATGGATCCCACTCTGCAATACAACACAATAAGCAATGCAAACCATTATAAACAATCCATCCCTTTTCATATATTCAAGGAAATAAAGAGCTCGTAATAGCATTAGGACTCAAAGGAAAGAATCTTAATAATACAATTGTACTTTGACAAACAATAAATATGTCGTTTGTCTCAACACACACTTCATCACAGACCAAAGAAGGAAACAGAAGACCGACAAAAACAAAAAGCCCTGTGTAAGAAGGAAGAACGAGAAATATGCATTTTGACAACAGAAGAGACAAACATTATTGAAAGGAACAGTTGCAATGGCTAGTTAACATCATACTTTCACACATACTAAGATTCCTAATCTGGTCAGAGTTGAATTCCATTCATATCAAGAAAATAGCATTTCCTTAGCATCCCTTCCGCTTCCGCTTCCACTTAATGGTGATTGGATAGTTAAAGAAGTGCTATTGCAGGAACAGGGGGCATGCCTGGCATAAACTTACTTTTGGATTAGAAGCCATCAGAAGATATACAGATGAGCTCGATGCAAATGATTGGCACAACAGGCGCTAACTATATATAATGAACCAACTCTTATTTTGAGTGACAAACTTAATGAACCAACTCTTATTTTGAGTGACAAACTTAGCATTCTCAAGTAGTAATTACTATTGCATCCACTGGCAAATCATAATTTTGATCAAAGCTGACAGTAACATCACATTGCAGCTATAGAAGCAAAAACCAAATGTCAAGAAAGAATTAAAGTCAACCTGACGAAAGAATTGTAAACCAACCTGACGGCTCAACACATGTATATGAATGCCTAAGTTTGAAACAAGAGACTCAAAAACGCAAAAATTGTACAGAAATTCCTCAAGTAAACAACAACTACTTAACACTTTGAAGTGATATTTTCGGCAACATATCTTTAAAACTAACAACTCTAATTAAAACTCGGCAAACAATAGAATTTTATAATTTTTAGTTCTTTACACACTTTTCCTTCACAAGATGAGCCTAGAAAAGCGAAAAAGAACTCAATAACCATCACAAAACTTGTAATGCCGGACCTAATTGTCGAAAATTTCACCTCAATTGCAATTTACAATCACTAATTCCACTCAACTAAGCAAAGCACAAACAGTCCAAACCAGAGAAACACACACAATCTATACATTATAAACAATTCTCGACACCCGATTTCGAAAGAAACACATTCCAATCCAAATTTTAACAGATTCATCCGATCAAAAAACTAAACTCACCGATCATCTTTCCGATGAGCGTGAGCTCGTCACGCGCCTCCTCGATGAGCTCCTCGACCTGGCCGCACCCGAGCCTCTTCTCGATGGCCTCCCAGTCCTCCTCTTCACGGCAGACCTGGAGGCGCTGCCGAGTGAAGCTCTCGACGGCTTTTCGGTAGCCTTCGTCCTCCGGCACGGCCTGGATCTCCTTTAGGGTTTTGGAGTAGAGCTCGATGAGGACCTCCCTCGCGTTGGGGACCACGTCCAGACCTACGATCCCCGTCGTCTGCTTCACCCGGGCCATCAGCGGCCGTGCGATTGCTCGGAGGAACATTTTTCCGGTCAGATTTGTGTTTCTCACGGCCAAGCTCCGATGGTTCTCTCTCTCTGAGATTCACTCACTACGAAGATGGAAATGAAATTCCAAAGAAGCCGAGGAGATTAGTAAGGTGAAATCTGAAACGGGCTTTAGAATTTGGGCCTACGCATTAGGTGGTCCGCAGGGACAAGGCCATAAGCCCATAAATCATAAAGGCTCATTTACCTCATCGTCTTCATAAATATGAATAAACCCTAATTTGCTATATTGTTGCGCATTCTCTTTACACCCAGCCATAGTTATGGAGGGGGAACCTACAGGATTGGATCTCTTGAAATTATAAACCTCAACCATAAACCCTAGTCGATCAGTATTGAAGAAGCAAGTAAAGAAAATTATCGGAAACCCTAGTAAAGAAGTGAGATCGTCATCCCTGTCATGCACGACTAGATCGGTCTCAACCATAAACCCTAGATCGGTCCCAACAATATGAAGAACCGTGATTCCTCATCACCAGCAGAAACAGTCGCTAACTGTGTCCACAATAAAACCCTCTATATCTGTACTTACGAGCATCGCGATGACCTGTTTAATCGATACCGTGTTCAAGCAATCAAAGTGAGCGACTTGTTCTCCTTTTCCGATACCGCTACACCAATCACCATATATCCTCCCAAATCTAAATCCAAGTCCAAGAGAAAAATGCTACGAGAAGTTGCTCTTCTAAAAGACTATCCCAGCGGTTTGGTTCCCCGCGGCATGGGGTTTGGTGTCTTTGGCTCTCGAATTGTTCTGGCCGGTGGGTCTACTTTCAACACCCCTAAACCATCCTACGTTTTGGATACTACTGATTCAGAGGCCAAGTTCGTCAGCTCTGTGATTCCGGATATGGAACAAGACATGAGTATGTATCCTCCTCTCCTGCATGAGATCGATGGTAAACTATACGCTCTCTCTAAAGATAATTTTGCGGTATTTGACCCCAAAACCAAGGTATGGGCTCCTCTTCCGCCTCTTATTACAAACTGGACTAGTTCCTTCTCTTGTTCAGTAATTCTGGGCAGCAAGATAGTTGCCACACTCAAAGATGGAATGTATGGAAGCAATACTTTCTGCTTTGACGTGGCTTCCCCTCATGGATCGTGGACTTTAATTGAACCACCGTTGCGATATCATGGAACTCGCAACTACAACAAATATGCTTTAGTTTTGGACTCGGAGGACGACTTTGAGAAGCTAATGTTTACTTATCTTGGGACAATACTAGTCTACCGCATCCTGTTGTCTAATGCAGGTGAACCTAATAAGATTGAACTTGTAGCTTCGATACATTTGCCCAAGTTCCCTGGTTTGTCTGATGAGTTCGTTGCAGTATCATACTGTTGTGCCCTTGTTGGAGATCGAAAAGTTTGCTTCACATTCTTGTATTCTGAGCCTGCCGCGCCTAATATCATCCATGTTGTTGTCTTGACTCTAGAATTTGCCTGTTCGAAATCTGGTGCCAGTAATCCTCCTGAAAGTAGTAGCAGCAGGAGTAGTAGTCATCCGAGTTTTCTTAATTAGTTATACCACGTATTGTGGATCATTCTCTGCCAAAGCCCTGGGTTATTACGTGTTCCAACACGACTATACCGCGAAACCTTCTTCTATCCCCAATTACGATTTTGGTGTTGGTGGTTGCTTTGTGCTTTAACTTCATCACTTGGTAAGCCCTTTCATTAATTTCTGATAAGCATATTGTCTTCTAGTACTAGGTTTGTTTCAAGTTATGTAGATTCCTTTTGATCAAGCTTTTACATCAACTAAAATATGGCGTCCTCTTCATTATTTCATTTTACATATCTGATAAGTTTGATTGGTAAAAACCGAGCATCTTGTGCTGCCATTCAACATCATGAAGCTTGTTGTCTTGGTTAGTGGTTTTCAAAATAATAAGAAATATCATTGTTCATTAGTGGACATTGGACCTAAGGTATTGTCCTATTGTCCAGGTCCACACCCTTTCCCAGTTTTCACATTGCCCGCAATACAGCTTATGTTAAGTTTCAAAAGTGAACCATTACACAACTACGTACATGCAACTCCCGACCATCTTAGATTAGTTATGAACTTCTTTTTTACCTTAACAATCGAGAGTTATAAACAGAGCTATAAACTTATTTTTCTCTCTCTCATCAGACTCACTCACTAACGAAATTCCAAAGAAGCCGATGAGATCAGTGAGGTGAAATCTGATACGGGCTCTAGATCGATTTTTTGGCCTACGTTGCTAACGAGACTTGGAAACAAGATGACAGTATATTATTGTGCCTGAATGGCTTCATTGTTCAGAAATCAGAACGGCCGCTAGCGTACACTTGAATGAATCTCATCTACTAACTAGAACAACATGCATATCAAACTCTCTTAGTCTCTTTTTTTTGTTACAAGATGAGTAGTGTAGTAAACCATTCATTACTAGGAATCCAAAAAACATTAGGTAAACTGTACGTACTCCCATTGTCTGATCCTAATTGCCTTAGGAAATACGCACGAGTCATGGCCCCCGGCCCGTTCTCTATAAATAACTCTTCTTTCTGTTAGTTTTTGTAAAAAGTTAAACCCTAATTTGCTATCTCACTCTATGTTGCCTATTCTGTTTAAATACCCACCCATAAACCTCAAAGTTATGGAAGGAGAATTTATAAGATTGGATCAATACTGAAGAAGCAAGTAAAGAAAAAAAATATCTGAAACCCTAGTCAGTCAATCGATCAGTATGAAGGAGCATCATTCCTCATTATCAGCAGAAACCGTAGCCAACATCGAAGAGCTCCTCATAGAGATCCTATTGCGCATGCCAGCAGGAACCCTAACCCGCTTCAAACGTGTCTCCAAGCATTGGCTCTCTCTCATTTCCAGTCCTAGCTTCCACAACTCCCACGCTAAGCGTGTCCACAACAAAACCCTGTATATTTGCACTTCAGAGACTCACGATCACCGGTTACATCGATGTTCAGGCAATCAAAGTGAGTAACTTGTTCTCCTTTTCTGATACCGCTACACCGATCACCGTATATTCTTCCAAATCTAAATCCAAGTCCAAGAGGAATGTGCTACGAGAAGTTGCTTTTGTAGATGACGATGACGATTTAGTTCCCGCATGTATGGGGTTTGGTGTCTTTGGCTCTCGAATTGTTCTGGTCGGCGGCTGGTTTGAGGGTCCTAAGTTTCGGTATGCATCTAAACCATCCTACGTTTTGGATACTAGTGTTTCAGAGCCCAGCTTAGTCAGCTCTGTGATTCCGGATATGGAAGAAGAAACCATTAATGAGCCTTTCCTGCAGGAGATCGATGGTAAACTATACGCTCTCTCTGGAAAAATCTTTGCAGTATTTGACCCCAAAACCAATGTATGGGCTTCTCTTCCGCCTCTTCCATTCTTGAACTGTTCTTTCCACTCTTGTTCAGTTTTGGGGAGCAAGATCTTTGCCACTCTCAGAGATCATCATGGAAGGTATAGATGCAAAACTTTCTGCTTTGACGTGGCTTCCCCTCATGGAACATGGACTGGAATTGCACCATCTTTGCAATTTTATTGTACAGACCACTACAACTACTACAACAAACATGTTTTAGTTTTGGACTCGGAGGATGACTTTGAGAAGCTAGTGTTTACTTATTGTCATGGGGAAATACTAGTACACCGCATCCTGTTGTCTAATGCAGGTGAACCAAATAAGATTGAACTTGTAGCTTGGATACATTTGCCCGACAAGTATCCTGGTTTGTCTAAGTGTGAGGCAAAATCATACTATTGTGCTCATCTTGGAGATCGAAAAGTTTGCTTCTCATTCATGTATTACTTGGTGCACGCTAAATTCACACCTGTTGTGGTCTTGACTCTCGAATTTGCCTATTCGAAATCTGGTGCCAGTAATCCTCCTGAAAATAGTAGCAGCAGTAGTAGTGATGATCTAATCTGTACCTCGATTTGTGGATCATTCTCTGCCAAAACCCTGAGTTATTACATGTTTGAATACAACTATGTTGAGGAACCTTCTTCTCTCGTCTATTCCAACTTTGGTGGATGCTTTGTGCTGTAACTTCTTCACTCGGTAAATAATGGACACAGATTGAGTCAGTGATACTCATACACCTACATTAACTATACTACGGAGTAGTCGTACGTCTTCATTGCATTACATTTTACATGTCTTAATGTCTTAGAGCTCTAGGGTCGAGCGTTATGTGTTGTCAGTCAACATCATGAAGCTTGTGGTCTTGGTCAATCGATCATATGCTAAATAAGCACTGTTATTATTATTATTATTTTTGGATACAAACAAAAAGTTTAGATAAGAGCTTGGTTACGTTACACCACCATCATCAGGGCAAACCTGCAACCTTAACCCTAAAGAATTGACAGTGGACACGTACCTGTCACACCAACCTCTAGATATGGATTTCCACATGAAAAGTTTCATCACAAACCCGCCCTTGCCAACTGAGCCAAACCTCGTTGGCTAAATAAGCACTATTATTGTTCATCAATGATCCCATTAATGGACGTTGGGCCTAAGCTATTGTCCAGGCCCACAGCCTTTCCCGCCGTTGCCCGCAATAGAGACCAATACTTATGTTAAGTAACCCAATTTAAAACAAAATTAGGCAACTACGTACATCTCCCGTCTATCTTAAATTAGTTATGAACTTTGTTTACCTTCAAATATTGTCCCTTTAGTACACGCGTGTACTGCATATGCAGACGTCGCCCTCTTCCGTATAATTAAACCCACCACCTTGCTTCACCATTTAAAACGTAGTATTTTTTCTGGACCTACCCTTGTGGATGATCTAGGATGCCCCCAACAGCTATATAATTTCCTTTTTATAGATACTTATTTAACATATATATTATCTTTATCAGGTAAAAAACAAAAAACCCTGAAATAAAACAGATTTGACTAACTCTAATTATATATATAGTTATATACAAATATTTGACCCAAGAAAGGGAGCCAACCCCAGTTGTGGGTGTGAACGGAGACAAAAAGAGGATACTGTATAGGTCTCTCGTGATAAAGGCGACTGAACCGGAGCGGGTCACGGTCTGACAAAAAATTAAACCTTTAATTTACCAAGTAGGATTATAGGATTATTAGGAAAAAAAATTTAGAAAATGTTTTATGTTACTGGCTGCTGATGTGGGTTTGTCAAAACGTTGACTGGAATTGAGCATCACCCATTCACTTAGATTCTCTTTTAACCACCGTGTAGGTAAAAACGAAATTCATACTGCAGTAAATGCATGGATGATGTATGAGAGGCAGGGGCGGAGCCACACCAAGACCGAGGGGTGCTATGGCACCCCCCACACATTTTGATGATGGTCAATTACACCACTGTTGTAGGATTAAATGGTTACAATTGTATAATCTGGCCCCCCTTTTTATGTAATAATATGTCACGTAATAATTACTAATTTGATATTTTGGACTATATAATTTCCTTTTTTGTTGCATCTTGCCATATTCATCACCATAATCGATTAGTTATTAACTAATCATTTTACATGCATGTAAACTTTCAATATATAATCATTTACATATACATAAATTAAACTATATATACATCAACAAAAACAATAAATTCAATTTTAATTAACATATAATTTTGACAGACAATTTAAAATTTTATATATATTTTTTCGTATTTTATATCTCGGTCCCCCTAAACTTATAGTTCTGGCTCCGCCCCTGATGAGAGGAATTGTTCAATGATTATGTCATAGATGCCTCGTGGATGTTGGTGATGGAGGAACTGTTCCTCATGATGACAGCAATGGTGATGGTAAGAATTATATGTAAAACTCTGACTATCTATCTCGTGATACATGCTTGATATCCATGAGAGCATGATCACATGATGATGAGAATGTGAATGAAAATTGCATCACAATGTGTATGGAAATTACTTCAAAAGAAACTTTTTAAATCAAATATACAAAATTTTAATACATGAAAATAACTAATTAACAGCTCTATCTAGCTAAGACAGACTAGCAAAAGTAGGGTGATTATTAAATATTATGTAAATAAAAATAAGACGTACAAAAATTGTCCCAGAGTTAAATTGAATAAGAACATATAATCATGCCTAATGTTTATATGTCTGGCCGGATAAATATATGTCTAGTGATACTTGACTTATAAAGAGTGATTTTACGTAAATGTTTACTTTAATCTTTTTACTTTTACTTTTTATGTTCACATGAAGCTATAAACATTATCAAACCACACTATGAAAAGCACTATATATGCTCATCCAAATAAAGCAGTACACAATGATATATAAGGAAAAATCTTGTGATTTTTTCTTTTTTAGGGAAGAAAAGAGAAGCTAAATTAACATATATGGAACTCTTTCTCGTTATGGTTGGAGTATTGAACAGGGAAGAGCTAGAGATTCCTCCCTGCTTTCTATACAATCTTAGCATTAATCCAAGTATATATCCAACCCTCTCTCTCTCTCTCTCTCTCTAACACAACCTACTTACACTAACAGCTAAGCACAATTAAAGAAAGTAACTCATAAACCTATGTATACCCCCAATTAACCTGTCGGCTAACTTATTAATCACCTAGCAGCCACCGCTGACGGTGGCTTCGGCAGAGGAGGAGCAACCAGCCCCCCAAGAAGACCCCAAATTCGACTGCTTAGTCGAAAAGCCATCACCAGAAGCTCCAGCAGCCAAAGACACCAGCGTGCTACCTCCAGAACCAGTTCTACCTAATTGCTTCATCCCCAAGAATATGTCCTCCTCCGACGAGACCACAAACTCCTCATCCTCCTCATCTTCTTCGATTTCCTCATCCTCGGCTTCCTCGCTAGCTTTGTCCCCATCGCCGGAGTTGTTATTGGCAGCTCCTTGTTCATCATCATGATCATCACCACCACCTTGAGCAGCTGGCAACAATTGAACCGGGGGAGACGACTCGGGTAATTTGGAAGTAGTCGTGAATGCCGCCTTGGTCCTGGTGCTTCCGGCGAGAGAGTTGCGGTGAGTCGGGCGAGGATGCGTGTGGTCTCCGCAGTATGTAACCACAAACATGTTAGGGTCCTCGTTGCTTCGCTCCACTTGCTTTCTTGCTGAGCAACCCTTTGAGCTGCTGCAGCGGTAGTAGTTCCTGCATACAACAATCTCTAGCTGCTTGTTTCCGAGAGAGAAACTCGCAAAGAAAAAATTAACCAAATAGGGAGACAATGAAAAGCGTACCTCGGATGTGGAGAGCCTTTGATAGGTTTCTGACCATATTTCCGCCACGCCCACAAATCCGATGACGAGAGATTCTCCGCTGTCAAATGGCACACCATCTTCTTCACCGGGCTCTTCCTATCAATCAAACGATGAATTTTTAATTAGAAGAACCCGAAATGAGAAACAAATGAATAGAAAATGGTTTTGAAAGATGTACCTCTTCCTTGGTCGGATGAGGTGCGCTGGAACTTGCAAGGTCGGCATGGAAGGACCAACAAAAGCGACCGGCTTGAGCATCGGAACCACCTCTTCCGGATTCTCAGACTTTTCGAGCTTGGGCTGTTTTAGCAGATGTTGTTCAGGGAATCTCCCTATGCCCGAAACGGGTGTAAATCCTGGGTTGAAATGAGGGCTCTTGGTGTTGGCAGGCAGAAAATTATTCTGCTGTTGTTGTAGTTGTTGTTGGCCACTACTAGTAGATCCTCCTCCAAAGTTAGAGATAAAGGAAGTGGTGGAATTCGGAATAATAGAACCAGCAGGAGCATAATTACTAGTAGCAGTGGTGGTAGTGGTGTCATCAACGGTGGGGCTTGGGAGAAAGGGTTGGTAAAACTCCTCCAAGCCATAGAAAGCATTAACGGCACTGGACTCGAGATTGGAAAACCCGGCTGGTGGGATATGAGTCTCCACCGCCTCCTCGCGCTTCACCCAATCCCATATCCACGAGGGCTCTGAGCCGTCGTAGTGAACCGGATTGGGTGTTGTTGAGGTGGTGGAGGCTTTAGTGGTGGTGACAGTTTTACAGCTGCGCACCACCGCGTAAAGATCCCAATCATCGTCTTCCATTGATTTCAGAGCCCAACTGAAACCGGCTCTGTGTTTGGTGGTACTGTTCAGGGTGGTTGTGGGAGCAGAGAACGACGGCGCTGACTTTTTTCAGTGATATCTACGGGGAGAGAGAGAGAGGAGACATAGACATAGTCACATAGACATGGAAGATAGATTGTGTGTTAGCTTAGCGAGAAGAAATGGTGGAGCACTGACTTGGTAAATTGTTTAATTATTTATACTGCAAAATAGAAAATATTATCAGAAAAAGGGGAAGAAAAAAGAGTGGTTTTCGAGGGGTCATGGATTTCTCAAATAGCCACTTTTGCTTGACTTTTTGAGAAATGTCAAAGGGGGACCCGAGCAAGGTGGCAAGCCCAAAGGACAATTGGCAACCCTGTGCTTGTACAGTGGTAATCCCACTCGCTAAAACTTTAGTCGCGGACGTACTCGCGATCTGATTTGTCCTTGACGGGAATCGTCCAGGCTTGGCATGTGAGAAGCACATGCTGTGCGAGCATGTCGTACAATTGTCCTTCGTTCCGGTTTCTCGAGCGGTGGAAAAAACGACGAGGCGTGTGTGCGCGTGGGGAACGGTTTTTGCTTTTCACGTCGTGGCCAGATTTTGTTTACAAAACCCACCTACCTTTAACCGAAAGTTCTTCAATGCACCAAGATACAAGTGTATCGGGTTTTATTGTACAATCTCAGCCTCTCATTTGATCTAGTTATTTATGACACAAACACCGATGTTAACACTGTTAAAAAATTAGAAATCCAAAAAACAAAAGTAAACATGGTAAAAACTAAAAACTCAAGTTCTTGAGACTCGATCTGATCGAACCCCATATGAAGAGGGAAAGAGGAATCGAGGTTCATGAGTCTTCATTCTTATCGCCGCATATCCAATCGAAGGTACTCTAGTTACCTCCTCCACCGGTGCCACCTTGTTGCTTTCATTGCCGCCGGAATACGAGAAGTCGGCTTCCTTCAGATGCGGCGGTTTTCGGAGATAAGCGGTGGTGGCTATGGTCCGATCTAAATGGTTCCATGGGTTTAGAAAAGCCATGGAAGCAATGAAAGCACCTAGAAGCTATGGAACCCATAAATGCAAATTAAGGTCTATGAACGTCGAAGACGAAGAAGAAGGGATTTATGGAAACTTTTGGCGAATCTGGTGTCCTTCGCGCTTGGGCTTGATGACGAAGGCGGCGGCGGAGACCTTAACCTTCAAGTCCTTGGCGATGTCTTCGACGATCTTCTAGGGGGAGAGAAGTAGAGGAATGATCGTTGAAGATGGGGCTGAAGATGGGAGGGGTTTGAAGATGGGAGGGGTTTGAAGATGGGGGGGGGGGGAGTATGGCTGGAGTGCTGGGTTTTAGGGGATATGAGAGAGGCAGATGAAAATGATGTTTGTTTGGTTTTACTGCTTTCAAATTTTTTTTTCCCTCATAATCACCGTTTGTTGATCCGTTAATGGACATGGTTGGTTCAAGTGCACCATGGTGCACTGAATCCGCTCTGACCTTTAACGGAGAAGAGGAAGGTTCCAGCTCTGAGGTTTGGGGAAGGTAAAACTGTAAAAGATAGATACTTGTGTGATTAAGCACATTGATTCGGTAAACCCAACCTAAATTGGCTCACTAAGTTGTGGTCCTGAATGTAGTAATCTAGCTAGTAGAAGCTGGAAGACTATGGTGAATTTTCTTTTTTCAAAGGTCAAATGGATGGTGAATTTTGTTACTATAAGAAATACCTGTATTTTGGATATGTAAGCTATAGATGGACATGCATATATTTGTCTGTTACGAGTATAGACGAACTCGAACAGACGGTTATTTGTATCCATCATTTTTGTTAAGAGTACGGATGTAAATTAATGTAATGATTGATGGTTGAGATAACGTATACTGTTTGCTCTAATCGATACGTTGATGTCCAAATGTTTATAAACCGCCAACAATGATATAGGGTCAAATGGTATACGTACGTATGTCGGTGTTTTTGTCGTTATCGTATATTGTAGTAAACTTTAACGTTGAAAACGGCGTACGCGGTTGATTCAGGCGTTGCTATTTATTATAACGGATCTCAAATACGTACCATAAATGACAACTAGTCAATGTACGTACACAATACATCACGGCACATCAAATTACATATCGAAATCTAAAATTTTTAAAAGCGGTTCAACCTTTAATGAAAACCGAATGAAGTTGACATGAAGCGATATGTTTCTATCTTATTCACAGAGAAAGTATTAAATAAAACAACATAGTCGTTTTGTAGAGTAGTCAAGTGAGATTATTGGCTATTTGAACTCTCGAACACAACCATATACACCGATCATTTGATTAGTACGTAGAAAATGACAAAATCAATAATTAAACACTGAAATTTAGAGTACTTCTTTAGAATTCCAAAGATACAAAAATGGTACAAATAACTTAGAACAAACTATTGTGAAATGCATTGCTTTACATATATAGATATGTATCATTTGCGTGTGTCGGTGAGCTGTGGCTTGGTTGGTTAAGGTGTTTAACTGACAACTTTGAGGTCATGGGTTCAAACCTCATTGACATATGTAGGGTGTGTGAGTTATTAATAAAAAGTTTTTTTTTTTTTAAAAAAAAAAAAAAAATGTTAAATACAGTCTAATGTTGTTAGTTAATCTATAATATTACTAAAAGAAAACTCTAGAAACACCTCAGTAAAAACAGAAGGGTAAAACTTCATTTTGGGACAAAAAACAAAAGATGCCAGGTTGATGGATAAGGACTCACAACTCAAGGAGTCTCCATCAAAAGACACGTGTGCGCTAGTGAGAATGGAAGAGAACCAAACTTAGGTAGGAAGCAGCAGCAGAAAGAATCTAAAACGGATTTAATAAATCACATTTTTCCTCTCCAAAAAGAAAACAAGACAAAACCAAAATCGTGAAAAAGCAAAAAAGAAGCTTTGCATGTACATGCAGAGGCCCGCGGGAGGGGAAACTTTTTTGGCACGCTACGCTCGGAGGGCTCAGGCTCTTACGGTGTGGCGCCGCGTGGAGAATCCAGACAGGCGAATCACAGCCGTTTAATTACGCTTACCAAACCATCCTCTGATTCCTCTCTGTTCCGTTACAACCGTTCAAATGAAGGCAAGTGATGTAATGATTTTCATTTTCTTTTTCTTTTTTCTGTTTTTCTTGTGGAGTTATAAATGAAAAGGAAAAAGGAAATGTTCATTTCTAAATTCTGTTCACCGAAATTGGGTTCTTTGTTTAATGACTGAAGAATTTGGATTACATATTAAGTGGCTTCTGATTTTGGTGAAAGAGGCTGGTTTTCTGTTTTGAAATGTTTAAATTTTTTAGCAATTCTATATTACAGCTAGACAAGTATTTTTAATAAATTATTTTTAGCAGTATGATGGCCACATTTTGTTTTATGACTTTACCAATGATGAAAGAGAAGCATAATTTGAAATTCTAAGAATGATATATCAGAAATAACTTCTTTTTAAATTCAGTCTGATACATAATTATTCGATCATAATATATATAACTTAATAGTAGATAACTGAATACTCAATGAAGAAAAAGGATGACACAATACAAGTTGTACGTTGGACCACATTAAGCTTGCAACATCAACTTTTCACATTACATGCTTTCATGCATGATGCATATTGTAATGATTTACGGGTTTGAGAACTTGATTACTTGAATTGAGTCGTAAGTTATTTTGTTGAGACATCATTTATCCCAACGAACATTTCTTCAATGGTCAAACACTTTGATAAGCAATGAGTTCTTACGAAATTAATAACTTATTTAGAATCTATTTATGCAGAAAATAATTTCATGATACAATGTTTAGATACATACAAAGCATGCCCCTACTAAAAAGGTGTGTCCCTATATCTTAACACAGAGCTATCCCTTTGTGCCCCTCGAAAGAACATCACATACATCTTACGGATTATGGGAAGCATAATCAAGTTGTGCTTCAATACTAGCTTTGTCTAAGTAGAGAGTAGGCGTACATAGAACTCATTATACATGATGATGACCATGAAAAGCTAATGAAGCATATGATTTAGGTGTTTGAAGAACATTATGAAAGTCCAATTAAAAATGTGATTTAGGACCACCCACTTCTCCCCCTTTGTGAGGGAGGGTCCAAATCTATTTTGGGGAATAAGATTTCTGATTGATAGTTATTCGTGTCTCTTTGTTTGGTTGGATTGTTGGAACTTGTAACTTTGTAAGGGCACTTGAATGAGTTGAATAAGTTAAGGCCTAGTTTGGTACAGTTTTTTTTTTTTTTTTTAAAATTTATCTGATCTTTTAGATTTTATAGTGTTTGGTAAATAAAAGAAAAACAGTTTTTTTTTTAAATTACATATTACTGACAACAGCTTTTAAAAGCAACTTGAATATTACTTTTAATAGTAGGTATCACTAAAAACAGTAGAAATTAACAAATTTTATCTTGATATCATTTTAACACTAATATTTACCAAACACAAAACTGTTTTAATTCACAACTTATTATTTTCACAGTACAGCAACATCAGTTTTTTTTTTAAGTCACAACAATACCATGTTAGCCTTAAGAAGCATATAAAAGAAGATGCATTATGTGGTTGGATTTGGGGTAAGTCAAAAAAAAAAAACAATCTCAAACTGTTAACTTATCGATTAAGCATTAACGGTAACAAAGTTAAGTAGTGTGAGTAGTCGGACGAACACGATTGACAATATTATAGACAAAAAGAAAACTAAATGCTTTCCTGGCCAAAAGATGAGACTGGAGGGATGTATGAGATCAACATTCCAGACAAGCAAAAGATATGTTGATCAGTGGATGAACTATAGCTTCATGTCTTGATCAACACTCAAAAGTCTGATAAGATGAATGATGTGATTGTCCATTTGTCCTTGTCAATGTCATGGGATCTTCAAGAGAATGCATTTTGTTCACCCATGGCAGATCCTCTCGAAAGAGAAATAGATATGGGTTTAGTGAAATAGAGTTTATGGGGTTGGCAGGAGGAGAATACGAGTGATAGCCATGAAGATATACCTCTTTGTGATCAAAGGAAAGCAAAGATTGCGATCTACAATCAACTTGAATTCCACTACCATATCATTTTTGCTCCTTTTGATGAAACTAACCATTTCTTTGGTTTTCATTCAATTGGAAACCACTTTATGGTGTGTGGGAAAAAGAAGTGTCGAACACTAGGAGATGTGTAGAAAGCACCCACAACCATAGCACCAAGGGAACCATCTCCACCATCACCACCACCAAAATGCAAGTCATTCGTTTTATATGTATACCTGTTTCTTGTCGTTTATGATCATCTTCATTTGTAGTTGCAGTAACTAGAAAACATCTTCGGCCCTCTGTATCATCTACATCATTTTATATCACTGCACATAGGTTACTGCAAGGACCATGAACATGTTAACTGGTTGGGTTCGGTTAGCACCCGAACATGGACTGGAGGAACATTTGCTCAGCTCAATATTCAACTATAATCCTCGCAACTTATCTCTAAGTTTAACAGTTATTCTATCAACACGAAACCTAAACGAAGTAGAACTGGAAACAAATGAAAATGTACAACATCAAAATTTCTGACTTCTTCATATTGAAAATGAAAAACCATTTTACACCAAATCTGCAGAGTTCTTATTGTGAGATACATTCTACATGACTACATCCAAAAGCATGAAACACAAAGAATCTGATACCCAGCAGAAAGAATACATGGTATATTAACAATGCCTTTTCTTCAGATGTGGTGGTGCGTCGTCTATTCACTACTATACCCAAAGGAGCAAAAATGTCACCTGCTTGTGAGTGGGAACTGTTTCATTCACGAAAGCTAAATCTTGCTCCACCCTTTACCTTGCCAGAATAGTAATCACCTACATTTGCTACAAATAGTGGATCTCTGTCCTCAAATTTAAACTGATTACTCGCTTCAATACCACTGGCAATTTCTGGATCTGTCTGCTCAAGTTCTTTCGTTAAATCGTCCATTGTTTTCCTTACACTCTCTCTACTCATGGTCCCTGCCTCACCAGTTGATGAAATGCCAACCATTGTAATCTTAGGAAGGTGCACATTTAGCTGTGAGCTCTCATCTACATATTGTGTGGATAAGATTCCATCATGGTGCTTTTGTTTTGACCACAGATGACTAAACCAATCTCCAAAAGGAAACCACAGACCTGATCTGTTTCCTTTGTTGGGCTGCATATAATCCTTTGATTGAATCTCTGAAGTGCTAGTCTGTAGAGAATCTTTAACATCATCTACTGCTTCACAATCGGTAAGGCAGTTGGTTGACTTGGAAGCTCTAAGAAAAGAAGCTGCACTCCTGCCATACAATGATTATAGTTTTGTTAGGAACGCATGAAAGAGATTCATGTACATACATAAACGACTCAGCAGTGGCAAAAGGTATTACCTTCTCTCAAAGGTGTCAACCATATAAGGGAATTTCGGTTGAATGCCAGTTGCCTTCCGTAGCCACCTATTGCCGAGAATTACCTTATCAACAATATATTGGAGTTGCATTTCGGCTGCCTTGGATATAACACTCAGTGGTATTCCAGGGTTCCCTATTTCATCCATCATTTCCTGAACCTGTCCAGAAATGAAAAAGATACGTGAGACCCAAAAAATTGTGGACTTGTTTGAACTTATTCACCATGCGTAATCCAAAATAAGTTATCATCAGTGTATAAGAAAAAACACTTGACATGCATTGAAATTTACAATCATCTCAAGTTTACAAAACTACTTGCTTATTCGATAATTAATGTGATTTCATACCTCTGGAGGTTCCCATAAGTTATCGCCCATCTCTTCAATCACTTCTGCAGCCAAGTTGTCATCAACCACATCCCTTCGCCGCTGCATGTGCCGAGTTTGAATTAAACTATGGAAATGCTGATCTACAGATTCCTCAAGAATGTTATCAAGCATGTTTTTATCAAAAAAGTAGGGTGTATACCTGTTGGAACAAACAGTAACCAACTGAGCATCAGCTATTCTGAATTAAACTCTGATAAAACAATTGTCTCCAATGAAAGAACAAGTACTCAAGCAACAAGGAAATCAGCTTTCAGCTGATAAAGAAACAATGTAGTATTCTCAAATATATACATTTTTATACCTAATTGACTAATTCGTAATGCACACAAAACAGAGAGAGGGTTCCCTGCGATCTTTTAGGCTCCAACCAGAAACGAACATAATCCACAATTGAAAAGAAGAAGAATAAGCAAAGGGTATTTGGGATTGAGGTCTGAATAAGCACAAAACTTACCCCAAAATTCTAAAGTAACTTCTAAGCCTATTTTAAGGAATATTTCTTTGCATTTGGTTAAACATTCCAGTTTGTTCAGAGACTAACCACGAATATAAGAAATGAAGGAGAACTCACCACTTGACCCCATCTGGACTTGCTATTGCAATATCCAAGTTTAGAGCACTAAAAACTGGGACCCCATCAACCCTTTTGCACTTTCCATCCTGTGTATTTCCCTTTAGAAGTTTGTTAGCTGCCTTGACCTGCAAGACCATCTAATGTTCAGCAATACTATCATATCAAAAAGGTTAAGATATGCTATAATGTAACAGAAGACTGTTGTCATATCATACCTGTTTCTCATTTGGAACAAACTGGAATAAGTGGGGCTTTTCCTGCAATAAACAAAGTGAACCATGTCACTAACTAACCCGAAGAGAAACGGCAAACAACATGAACTTCACTAATACAACACGCATCCACATTTCACTACTTCATAACCAAAACAGTACTGAAGCGTCATCAGATAAGTACCTTGAAATGCTCATAAGCCAAATCGAGACGACAAGCACCCACCACCCCGCTCGGAATATTCAGCCGTTTCACATACGTAACTACCAACACAAAACCTCAGTCAGAATGCAGCTAATCTCCATACAACAAAAAAAACCTCAATTCAATCAAATACAACGATAACCAAGAAACACCAATAGTACCTGCATCACCCAAATCCATAAAGAACCGAAACACCGGGCCACCATTCCTCTGACCATTACTGACCGAGGCAAACATCTTCTTTAGCCACTCAGGAGTTCTACAAACCACAAAACCACACAATGCATCCAAAATTCAGCTACTAATAAGTCGATAACTTAACTCTTAATAATCTAAGACTCAAAAATACTATCTTTATGAATCTCCAAGCTCAAATTTCCACACACAATATGATACAAACAACAAATATATATATATATATATATATGTATATATAATTTGCAGCTAAGAATTTAAAGTTGGGACCTTTTGGAGATGAAGGGTATATCGAAGTGGGTGGAGACGGCCATGAGGCCGGTGCCGGAAAGGTCGCACATACTGAAGACCTGGCCCACAAAGGCGGGCCCACTGCCCTTAATCATTGAATTCAAGTTGGAAATCTTGATCTTGGCCGGGAACGAGGCCGAGGTCGACTCCGACGCCGGCGCGGCGGTGTTCATGACGGCGGGAGGAGCGAGGGGTTGAGGGGAGTTGGGGAGGACGAGGGCGAGGCGGATTGAGGAGCGGGGGTAGGAGGACGACGTCGTTTTGGGGGCGGCGAAGAGGGAGAGGAGGTTGCCGATGGGGTTTGGGTCGGTTGGTGAGGCCATGGAAACTGATGGGCCTCTCGTCGATGTGGGAGTGTCTTTAAGTGTGTGTGCATAAGAGGATGAGACGGAGTGAGAGAGACAACGGGGAGAGACATATCCAATGAGGATTTTATTTTGCATTTAAAATTTTAGATTTTTTTTCAGGATATTTGGATTATTTGCAATTAGGAGCATTTTATTTTCTTCACTAAACACCTTAGAAAAAAAAAATAGCATCCGTTATTCGTGGTTCGGACTACTGCGATTGGTTTACATGACGGTTATCAATTGATTGACGTATTATCGTTTCTCCTGTAATGAAAGCTTGACATTGTGAGTATACTGAACGAGTTTATCACTTTACATTGGTTACATAGTATTTCAAGATTATAAAATAACTAGTTATATTGATTTAGTGTATCACGAAAGATTTGTAATATAAATTAATATATTGTTAAACAAACATTTTTTTATATATACACAATTACACACTGAATTACCAATTGTGAAATTGTCTCCAGATAGTATTTAAGTGTGAATATAAATTGAGTAATTTAAAGTAGTTAACTAAACAATAAGCAAGTGAGGGTGTTATTTTACTCATCAAATTTCTATTTTTCAACAATTTTGTTAGAAATAGTCCCACAAAAAGCAAATGTTGCAAAAACTTTTGTCACACCAATTGAAAGGTGAATATTTGACCAAGAAAGGTAACTTATTTCCACACGACACGTCGTTCGGGTCAACCCGATTTGGATCCCAGACCAAAATAAAACCGGAAAGAAGCTCCTCTTCCCCATCTGAGGCCCTCTCTCTCTCTCTCTCTCTCATCTTCATCAGTACTCGCGCCATCGTACGGACACAGAGCGCCCCCAGAATCAGATCGCGACCTCTGAGCTTCACGATTCCCCAGGCTATCGACATACTTCTCTTCCTTTTCTCTAAATTCGAAATCCAATTTTTGTTCAAGTTATCGGAATGAGCTAGAATTTAAGCTAGTTTCTTCATCGCTGTGCCTCAATTGGTATACGCATACGTTTCAGTTTTCGATCTTGATTGTAAATTTAGGATCGATGTCTCCAATTTCTGCATGTTTAGGGCTGTTTTTAACTGTCAGTGTAGAATTGACTGCCTCCATTTTCGGTTTCCACTCGTCATTGACTTGATCAGCTTCTCAATCTGCGTTTTTTGTTTTCTGTTGTTTATATCATGATTCGGTTTAAGTTTCGAGCTTTTGATTGCTGTTTATGTAAAGGTGGATGGATTACGATTTGCTTAGAATCTCGAATTTGTTTCGGCTGCGTTGTAGACTAGATTTTAGGTTATTCTCTGGTTAAATTTTGGCAATTGGAATGATTAAATGGAGTTGATTGTGCAGGAATAGGATCGGAATCCGAGGAGCTGGTGGAGGAGAGTCGCCATGGCTGCTTCGGAGGAGAATAATGCATTGTTTCCGATTTTTATTTTGACCATTATGGCACTGGCTCTGGTGCCTTACACAATAATAAAGCTTTGTAGTGCTGCGTCGAAGGAAACAAAGAGCATCCACTGCAAGTGCAGTGACTGCTCTCGTTCGGGGAAGTACCGTAGGTCGTTGTTCAAGCGGGTAAAGTTTCTTAATTTCTTGTATGGATCAACGCTTTGTTAAACAAAGCTCCAGTCTTTGTTTTGAGAATGTTTAATTTTGTCTAATTGGCGATGTTATGATCGATTTTTGCAGATTTCGAACTTCTCAACGTGCAGTAACTTGACAATAGTACTGCTTTGGGTTGTCATGATCATCCTGGTTTATTACATCAAAACTCAGAGTTCAGAGGTAAACTTTTTGATTGAATTTGAAGAATTAGTCAAAGGCATGCTTATATGTGGTGTTTCTGTCAGTGTCTCACATCCCAGTGCTATTGAGTTGGTTACCGGGACTTCATATTAGATACTGAACAGTCTATCCTTGTACTTAATATATTGAAGTTGGAATTTCATTCGGATAATTTTTTTTTTATATTTTATTCATCCAGAATCAAGTTTTCGACCCATTTCAAATTCTTGGTCTGGAACCCGGAGCTCCAGAATCCGAAATAAAGAAGGCTTATAGGAAACTTTCAGTGGTATACCATCCAGATAAAAATCCAGATCCAGGTTAGAGTTGTTGCTTTTTTCCTCAGTCTATGCATGCTTATCATACTACGAAAAAGAAGGAAGGATGAGGACTTTCAGGATACCATGTGTACATTAACCGTTTATTTTTACCTTTTCTCAGATGCCAACAAGTACTTTGTGGAGAAAATTGTGAAGGCTTATCAGGCTCTGACAGATTCAGTATCACGACAAAATTATGAAACATATGGCCATCCAGATGGCAGACAGGTAATATGCGATTCATTTCTTGGAAACATATAGCCGCTTACTTTTCAATACTTGTAATTTAATATCACGTCAGAAACTGAACATTATGCTTTTACTCTAATAGGGGTTTGAAATGGGAATAGCTCTTCCTAAATTCCTACTAGAATCCCAAAAAAATGGTGGTATACTATTGCTCGGGATCGTCGGTGTTTGTATTCTCTTGCCCTTGGTAATAGCTGTTGTATATCTCTCAAAGTCTGCGAAATATACTGGCAACTATGTCATGCACCAGACATTGTCCACTTACTATTACTTTATGAAGCCTTCTCTGGCTCCCAGGTACTCGATTCATTCACTGATAAATGTCCACCAACAAAAGCAAATTAAAAGTCAATGATGTTCTAGTTTCCTTTGCATTTTAATGGATTTGGTGTAGCTGTTTTGGTCTTTTTAGTAATTTCATTGATCTTACGAGATAACTTGAATACGCAGCAAAGTGATGGACGTCTTCATAAAGGCTGCTGAGTATACCGAAATTCCAATTCGTAGAACTGACAACGAACCCCTCCAGAAGCTTTTTATGCTAGTTAGGAGTGAACTGAATTTGGACCTTAAAAACATCAAGCAAGAGCAGGCAAAATTTTGGAAGCAGCATCCAGCCCTTGTAAAGGTGTTTAGTGCTCTGAGTCATAACTATATTGCCTTGTGTCCGAAACTCCGAATCATCACTTCACTTATCTTTATGCCACTTCTATGCAGACTGAACTGTTGATTCAAGCACAGTTAACTCGTGAGCCAGCATCTCTATCTCCATCTCTGCAAGGTGATTTTAAACATGTTTTGGAACTTGCTCCTCGCCTCCTTGAAGAATTGATGAAGGTGGTCTCTTCGTTTCTTGTCTTGTTTTTTCTTAGCAGCCACTTATAGAAGTCCTTTTGGAGGTCTAAATTCATGTCCATTAAGCCTGTTTTGGAAAATTTACATTCAGTGCATGCCAGGCCAGTTTTACTGATGCTTTACTTGTTCAGATGGCACTGGTTCCACGCAATGCTCAGGGGCAGGGATGGCTGAGGCCTGCAATTGGAGTGGTGGAACTTTCTCAGTGTATAATTCAGGTGATTGTCCATCATCCACTTATGTGTGTATATAACATCTGTCTACCCAAGCAATTTAATGTGAATGTTCCAAATTGTGTGATTGAATATGTGTAATTATTGATATATATATTGATATCAATGTGAGTCTACTTAAAATCCCTGGTGGGTTGCATAGGTGGGTGTTTGATTTGCTAGTGGCAGGCTCATAGCTTGGTTTTTGGTGTTCTATGTCTCCAGATTTCATTCTTCAGTTTCCTCTCACCCACATATTGATTGAAATGCGGTAAAATCTCTGAAGTATATATAGTACTGGGAAATAATCTGTAGGAAAGACGATACTGCTCCCCATTGTCTATGTCGGTGATAGGATTATCTGTGCTGCAGATATTTTAGACCCATGCTTATGCTTTTGAACAATAATGTCCTGAAGTATCAAGTAAAGGCACATTTATGGATTACCGGAATATTGCATGTGATTTGACTAGAATAGCAGACCAAAAACAAAACATTCTATATTGATTTCCAGTTGTTAAACATACATCAAGTTAAATTATTTAAAACTTTTGTTCTGATTTCTTTTGTTTGACTTTGCAAATAAGAATCCTTTTTATTTCTTCAGTCAAAGCAATGGCAATTTTATATAGTGAGTACATAACTACGAGAACAGATCCACTTAGTTATTACAAATATGACTAATTTAGAGTCTTATTCTAACGGCCTAATACTGCAGGCTGTTCCCCTAAGTGCAAGGAAGGCTACTGGAGGATCAAGTGAAGGCATTGCCCCCTTTTTGCAGCTGCCACATTTTAGTGAGGCTGTTGTAAAAAAGATAGCCCGCAAGGTAAGTCTATTTTGGAGTTTGGACCTTTGACCATGTCATGCTGGAAACTCTTTATCTTTATCTTGCATAGGGCTAAAAGATTCTATTTTGCATAGCTGCAACTGGTAATGCTGTATTTCTAATTCTATCAGTTATGAATAAAGAGGTTCTGCGAATCCTCTTTTTGAGACTGAACGGGTGGAAAGTTTGCACCAGTTGATCCAGTCAATTAGTTTTTTATTTTTATTTTATACAAGTTGCTAAAGAAGTTTTGTTCTTTCATTTTGCAGAAGTTGAGAGTGTTTCAGGAGCTTCGTGATATGTCTATGCAAGAGTGTGCTGAGCTGCTTTCTCAAGTTGCTGGTTTCTCACCCGCTGAAGTAGAAGATGTTGAAACGGTTTTAGCAGCAATGCCTTCCATATCACTTGACGTTAAATGTGAGACTGAAGGTGAAGAGGGTATACAAGAGGGTGACATTGTCACTATTAATGCTTGGGTGACACTACGACGTGATAATGGTCTGATTGGTGCCCTTCCCCATGCCCCCTACTTCCCGTTCCACAAGGAGGAAAATTTCTGGTTTTTGCTTGCCGACAGTGTTTCCAATAATGTTTGGTTCTGGCAGAAGGTAAATTTCATGGAGGAAGCTGCAGCAATCACTGCTGCTTCCAAGACAATTGAGGATACAATGGAGGGTTCAGGAGCAAACATGAAGGAAATCAGTGCCACTATCAAAAAAACAGTTGACAAGGTAAAGAGCGGATCTAGATTAGTAACAGGCAAGTTACCTGCCCCAGCAGAGGGGAACTACAATTTGACATGTTACTGTCTGTGCGACTCTTGGCTTGGTTGTGATAGAAGGACAAACTTGAAGGTAAAGATTTTGAAGCGTACCCGAGCCGGTACACGTGGCGGTTTTGTGGCCGAAGATGGACCGATTACAGAGGACGGGATTGAAGAGGAGGAAGATGCTGATGACGAGGAATACGACGAGGATTATGAGAGTGAGTACAGTGAAGATGAGGCAGATGAACAACAGGATACAAAACAGAAAGGCCCTGCTGCAAATGGCAAGGCTCATAATCAAGGCTCAGACTCAGAAGGTTCAGGTTCAGAGGAGGACTAGAACACCTAAACCTTTACTTAGCTGTTCTATTTTCTTTGTTCATCTATCCTTTTCTAATTCGGTGAAAGAATTGAAACAACCACCACAATGATAGTTACCATGTTACGATATATTCTTGATTTTGGCAGGTTTTACTAGTTTTGATACTTCATACGTTTGGATACAAACCCATTTGAACTTCAGTTTCTTAAAAAAGATTGACATTTTGTTATTAATCTCCTTTCTTGGAACAAAAGTTATTTATGAACCAACACTTAAGTTGGTAATATAAGATGGAGTCCAACCTAACAAAGTGAAAGGCCTTCAATCTAATTAACATATACAATATAGAGATTGATAAGTTCTAGCTAGAAAACAACTGAAGTCTGACACTCGAAGATGGATATATATTTTCTGGGTTACATTAGAGGGGTTCAGAATTTTGACATACCTTATTCTAACTTAACGATCTCTACTCTGATAGAGTAAAGCCTAACCCTAAACAAAACCAAATTGGTTGAGTGGCTGTTGGTATTATCATGTTGTCGATTTACCAGCTTAATTGGAATTTGTAAATATGTAATTGGAAGAGAGTATTGCAGAAGAATACTAGTAAGTAGTAACTTTCATGTAATTATCCTAATATCTGTACTACGAACACTTTGATATCTTCCGGACACAACTTCAAACTAGTGTGGCTGCGAAGATCTTAGAAACAAGTCCGATACAACAATATCTCCTAGCAGCACAATGTTATCACTCTCATCATATTCTGAACGTCTTCCTTTGACTTGAGCACCTTTCTCATCCCATATGATGAGAAGGTATGGCACGTCATAACCTTTAATGCAACCCCTGATCACGTAGAGCTTTTAGTTCAACCCTGAGTTCATCTGAACTTGTATCAGCTTCATCGAGTGAATTGCACAAGATCTGGTTCATTTCCTCAGCTTCAACAGTCTGTTCATCTGGATTTGAGTCAGCATTTAACACTTCATTCGAGCCGTGGATTGTTTCCTTCTCACTTAGCATTTTGACATCACCATCAAGATTGCCTTGCTTGTTTGCTTGGATTCTAACACGCTTTCCTTTGATATACCGAATCTCCCATCTTGGCGGCGGATATTTCTTCTTCAATTTAGTGTACTTGTCCATCATACCTAGCTTCTGAAAGACATCTCCAACCTTGTTAACAATTGACATATTTGGTTTGATGCCAAGCTCCTCCATGTCAGCAAATATCTACAGCAAGAGAAAGTTTCCAAGAAGTTAAAACTCCACTGGTGCATCGAATTCAAATGCTCCATTGTGCAAACTAGTGATACCATGAAATTCAACATTAAGGCATACATGAATAAACTCATTTCACAATCAAAATCCAATAGTCTGCAGGAATCTGCATTACTATGCTCCCAAGTTTCAATTAACCAATTGTACTACACAAAGCATTAGCATTATATTACCTCAAACATCTTATCATGCAAGCCCTTCTCATAGTAAATCGAAATCATTTTGTCAAAGAAAATTCGAGGCATGCTGTCCAAGTACTGCGTGAACAGCTTTGTCCAAAGCTCTTCAGCTTCCTCAAGTCTCCTATCTGCCGCTAAAGCATTCAACAGTGTGAAATAGGTCCCCATTGTCCTTCCTTGACCTTTGCTCAGCATCCATTTTGCTACCTAAAAAGCCAAAAGCCACTAGTTTCTGAGAATCTCACTAAATGATCACAGACTCATGATTCTAAGCACATAAAGTAGAAGATATAAAAAGAAGACCTGAATAATCCTTTTATAGTCTTTCTGATTCTCAAGAGTCTTCAAAGCCTTCTTCACTGTAATCAAAGGAAATTCCAACTCCCAAGCAATGAAAGAATCAAGCGCGCCATAAACCTCCTCTTTCACATTTGACAACCCCTTAATCTACAAACCAAAGATCACCACTTTCAACTCCAAACACAAAACTATGCAAAAGGGTACACAAATAAAACAACCACAAAAAAACATGAAAAAAAGAAGAAAAGAGAAACTTACACACTCAACAAGCTTGAGGGATTTGGAAATGGTCCCAATCTTCTTATTGGATTTCCACACTCTTGGGTATCTGGGTCTTGGACCCTTCAATCCACATACCTGAAAAACCAACAAAATTTAACAACAAAGTCATCATCTTTCACAACGAAAACACATCAACATGCAAATTACAGAAATGGGTAACCAGTTTCTGTGAAGCTTTACCACCACACTATTTCTACTGCGGGAGATTCCGGTAATTTCCAGCCGCCGAGTAAAGACCGGCAGCGAGTACGTCAAGCTAAGCATCACTAAAACAGCGCATTTGAAATTCCCAGAAACCGAACAGATTGAATGGCTCACAGACTTGGATATACTACTACCTTTTTACACCAAAACGGTGCGTTTCGATTGTTTTTTTGACTAAAAGTCAACTATTTTGTTGAGAGGCTGTAACTATTCGCGCCCGCAGAGGATCCCAGCTCAAAGGGAGCCTCATCCTCTCAAAATCCAAGCGAGGGAGATATTATTGTTTGGATTCTCATTTCTCAGACGCTTCCATTAAATTCGAGAGTGAACGAAATGATGACGATGATGATCGAGTCAGCCATGGCCGTACGATTCAACGCCGCCGCCGCCAATGTCTGCTCCTCCACCGCCGTGCCTTGTAATCACAACACTTTCTCTTCACTTCCAGCTCAGCTCACCTGAAAAAAAGTTGCCTTATACGGTTTTCTTTGATCTTCTAGGTTTTCGTCCGCGGTGGAGCTCCGAGGAGCTGACCGGAGCAGTACACATCACCTCTTGCCGGCTCGCGTCGTCCGGTTTTCCGTGGTGAGCTAAGCTTGATTCAATTTTGTAGTTAGTTGAGCATTCTTTTGGTGATTAGTTAAGCTAAATTGAGGTTGTGAATGCTGAGAGTTTGTGGATTGTAGGATTAGGAGATCAAAGAGTGATTCGGTTGCGAAAAGGAGTAGTAGTTGTGTCAAGAATGGGATTCGAGCTGCCACGGAGCAGTTAGGGCCCGGTTCGGAGCCGGTGAAGCCGAATGGGAGGCCGCAGTATCATCCATTTGAGGATATTGCGGAGGCAAGTTTAGATAATGTTGGAGCCGCGAGGCTTACGTCTGCAGAATCTGCTAGGACTGTTATTGAGGTACTGCATTGTAATCAGTTGTTAGCGCGCTAGTAGTTTATTGTGCTGCTTGTTGTTATCAGAGGTTTTGGATTGTTGATGATGGCGATTGTGTGTTGTGTGCAGGTGAACAGCAAAGCGACGCTCATGTTTTCGAGTCTGATCAATGACGAGGTTCATGAGAATATTATGTGTCCTGATTTGCCTTATGTAACTGATGAACATGGAAGTAAGTCAAGTGTATGAGTTTCTCATCATACATTGGACTTGTCAACCTGTGTTACTTTGTTTTTAGTTTAAGGAAGTACTAATGATCTGACATGTTACAGATATATACTTTCAAGTGAAGGATGGTGAAGATAATGTGTCTATGCAATCCATAACTTCAGAAAATAACTTTGTGGTATGCAAGTTTCATGAACACATTTCAAGTCATGATTGTTTAACACTAGACCATAGCAAAGATTTGGGTTTAGCAATACTTTTTGCTGTAGTGTTATTCTTATGGCTTTTTGTTGTGGTTCATTATATGATGCAGCAAGTTATTATTGGCTTAGATACTATGGAAATGATCAACGAGATGGAGTTACCAGAAATTGATTTTGGAATTGATGAGATTGAAGGTGAATATAGTGATGGTGAAGATGACAATGATGAGGATGACGACGATGAAGATGATGATGATGATTCGGTTAGTTTTCTGTTTCTGTTTCTACCTATCTGGACCCTGCATGTAGTTGTCATCCATGCTAATGATTTAATAGATTCTTGTTTAGGATTGGGTTGCCGTTCTTGATGACGAAGATGAAGAAGATGATGACGAAGATGACGAGACTCTTGGAGACTGGGCAAAGCTGGAGACTATGCGTTATTCTCACCCAATGTATTTTGCCAAGAAGCTGACTGAGGTAACTGTTCAATGTAAATATTGTGACTGCAATGAATTAATGTAGGAATATTAAGCTGACTGAAGTAATCTTGGGAAGTTGAAGATACATGAGTAGAAATTCTGTCATTTTATATAACACTGCAACTAAAGCATATAAATATTCTGCCTTAAATGTACAATTCGAGAACTTCTTTGGTGAACTTCTAATTTTATGTTTCTTTTTTAATTTTTTAGGTTGCTTCAGATGATCCTATAGACTGGGCAGAGCAAGCTCCAGCTAGTTTGGTAATTCAGGGGCTTCTAAGACCTGCATATATTGACGAACATACTGTCATAAAAAAGCATTTCTCTGATCATGAGCTCAATAATGACGAGAAACAAGTTGAGAGAACTGTAGAAGCTCATTCAGAAGAGCCTGATAAGATCAATGGCCATGAATCAGGATCTTTAGAGGGCAGTCCACTCCAGGCAGAGGAATCTGACAATGAGAAGGGTGAAACACCAAAGAACGGGACTACATTTTACAAACTGGAGATTGTTAAGATTCAGTTGTTTTCATCACATGGACATCTGGTGCGTATAATGACTTTTGGTATCTTTTATAGTTAATGAATGCTGGTAAATTGGACATTTGGATGCACTGCAGTATTATTGATGTACTTTCTTTTGTCTCTCCACAGAGTGTTGTTGAAGTAGAAGACTTTGTAAAAGCTAAGCCTGATGCCATTGCACACTCAGCTGCTAAAATTATATCTCGTCTGAAAGCCGGTGGAGAAAAGACCACACAAGCTCTCAAGTCCCTCTGCTGGAGACTAAAGGGTATCCAAGTTGAGGTAACATATTTAAACTTGTTCAAGCCTTCAATTTTTTTTCAGAAATGTGGCTATAAAAATTTGGTAATATTTATGTTCAACACCCCTCCCCAATCCAGAAAAGGAAAAAGTTGTTAGCTTATTAGCTTTTCAGCCTATTCTTCATCTTACTCTTCTTATTTTTGTGGTTTGATCATAGTAAAACTGTGTACAAATTCTTTTGAAAACATATTTGCTCCTAAATTCTTTTATGTCAAGTGAAAAGGCTGAGTGCTGTTGATATATGTTAAAAAAAAAAAAAAAAAAACAACAACAACAACAACAACTTAAGAGTTAAGACCCTCTTTATTAGTCTTATAATTCATTACCATCACAATTTTCTGAAATCTATTAATTAAAGTTGGTGATATTTAATGCAGGAGGTAGTACTTTTTGGTATAGATTCTCTTGGATTTGATTTGAGGGTCTGCTCAGGAACACAAGTTCAGACATTGCGATTTGCACTAAATGCACGGGTATGCTAATTATCTGAAAGCTACAATCAGTCTTCTGTATATGTATATTCTCACCTTGTATTTTGAGTCTGCTATTATCCGTCCATGAATTTTCTTCTTAGACTAGCAGCTGCGCACAATACCAAGTAAATCTTTTCAACTTGCTACGTGTCCCTTGAAAAAGAAGTCAAAGGTTCATAGTTTTCCTTGTAGATAAAAACAGTTGAAATTGTCACTAATTCTAGTCTCAAGTCCAACTCCTAACTTCTGGAGCAGTCCAGGACATTTTTATATTTTATAACTTCCAAGAGTCATTTACTATTGAACTATCTCTTAGGCACAAAGAAAATATAGTTGCATGTTCCTTCATGAGTCTTGTTGGGAATTATCCATGAAATACATTATGCATTGTGTGTGTTAAAAAGTAACAAGGCCTTTGATTGCCTCATCTGGCACTTCTGAGAAAGTAACATTGTAATTGCTTGCTCATATTCTGTATTTTTTCAGGCCACTTCTGAGTATAGTGCTAAGAGACAACTTAATGATCTATTATTCCCAAGGACGCAGCACAAGCCACAAAAAGTAAAGCAAAGTTAAAATTTAGTAACGCTAACAAAATTCTCAGGTTCCATGCATGTTCTGGTTTGCTTCTAGCTGGTTGCCTCTTTGCTACAGAATTGGATACAACAGTTGGAAGGAGCCTCAAAAGTTTCATGCACAGTCCACCAGTTGTGTACTATTACTTCTTATTAGTCAATCAGGTCATGTATCATTTACTTTTGTTCCTGATAATGAAAATTCATTGTTCCAATGCTTTTCGGCTCTTGTCACACACATTTCGTTTTCTAATTCTTGCTCTTTTTGCTGCAATAAGCAGAAGAAAAAAAACTCTTAAGTTGAAGTTGATGTGATCTAGCTAAGTATAGCTAGCATTATTTTCAACTAGATTAGGCCTGAAAATTACACACAGCTTATCAGCTTCATGAGCCATTGTACTGTATCTTTTTGTATGAATTAGATTTCACCCACCCCATTCATTGTATTAACTGGAATATTATCTCCAGGTAGAATATATTCTTTTGGGGCTGTTCAGTCTCTCTTTCATCTTTATTCATTTTACATTACTTCAAAAAGAAGATTGTACAGCAATACACTTTTTTTTTTTTTGAAAAGTTTGTACAGCAAACATTGGATATGCTTATCACATAATAGAAGCTTATTGTTAAGTTCTGTCATAAACTCGGATTCTGCATTGTAGATCTCCGATCTAAAACCACAAGCAGGCATTTTATTCACAGATTTTTAGCGACACGAATCATGATGTGTATGTAAGTATACAACTGGCAAATCTCAGCACCAGTGAAACAAATCTCACTGCTTCATGTAAGTTTCATACACCAGCTGTGCAGCAAGAATGTCCACAACTGCAGATCCTACCGACTTGAACACGGTAATCTCCTCATCACTTCTCCTCCCAGCCTTCTCTCCTCTGATCAACTCCACCAGCATCCCACACACATCACCCTTCTCAATCACACCCCTTTCGAAAGCTCCAACCAGCTCCCCGGCCTCCACCAGCGCCGCCTCATTGTCCACAAACACTCTCCCTCTCCTTACAGCTTCATCATCACACTCCTTCATCGAATGCTGGAACGAGCCAACCAAGTCCAAATGAGCTCCCACCTTCAGCCTCTCCCCCTTCACCAGCGCCACCTCCGAATTCGTGGCGCAGCTCACAATGTCCCCCATCTCCACCGCCTCATCCAACCTCCCACAGCTCCCAAACTCCACCCCATCACCTCCCAAACTCCCCCTCATCTCCGCCGCCAATGCTCTCGCCTTCTCCTCCGTCCTGTTCCATATGATCACTCTCTTCAACCCCGGCCTCGCCGCAAGATGCGCTCTGATCAAATGCGGCGCCAGAGCTCCGGCTCCGACCATGACCAAAACCTCACTGTCATTTCTCGATAGGATCCTGGAAGCTAATCCGGAGACGCAGGCGGTGCGGTAGAGAGTGAGAGCAGTGCCGTCCATGGTGGCAAGGGTTTGGCCGGAGGTGGAGCTGAAGAGGACGTAGCTGCCGTGGATTCCGGGCAAGCTGACGGCGGAGTTGAGCGGGAAGTAGGTGACGAGCTTGACGCCGATGTAGGGGAGAGAAGGGGAGGAGGACCAGGAGGGCATGAGGAGGAGGGAGGAGGTGGGGGAGACAGCGTGGCTTTGGCGGATTGGGGAGCAGAGTGAGGAGGAGACGGCGGGGAGGGAAGAGTGGAAGTGGTTGATTAGGGTTTGGTGAGAGAGGATTGAGTGTAGGGAACCGGTGGTGATGAAAACTGGGATTGTTTTGGAAAGGGTGGATGGCGTAGAAGCCATTGTTGGGAGCTTGGGAGAGAGATGAGTGAGGACCAAGACTTGTCTACTCTTAAAATACCCCCTTCAAATTTCGTCATATTTTAGTTTCCGTAAAATAGGTAGGCAATAGTGTTTACATGGTCAAAAATTATAATTAATTATTGTTAAATATAAATTTAAAAATAAGAAAATATTATTTTAAAATTAAATTATTTTATTTTTTATTTTTAAATTTATATTTAATAATGATTAATCATAATTTTCTTAGTCGCTAAATAGAATAGTTGAAAAGTTAAACACTTTTTGACCATTTTGCTGACGAATTATTTGTTGACAAGAGATTAATCAATGTAAAAAGTTGTCAAAAACAACACATTTGAAGTGGCAAATGTGACGAATTATTAGTCATTAAGTGACTATGTGAAACAGTTAAAATGGTTGAAAGGTTAAACACTCTTTGACGAGTTTGCTGACAAATTATTTGTTGACAAGGGATTAATCTATGTATAAGGTTGTCAAAAACAACACATTTGAAGTGGGTATCTTTCACACTGAAGGTGCGACGGCTAAAGCATTTCCAGGGACATGCGTCCATTTGATTTCAGAGGTACTGATAATATTGAGTAGCAGGATCTACCTAGATTAGTTACAAATACTGATAATAACAATCCTAAAGTCTCAATGATCGATAACATCAAGTGGTAAGCTCCTCGATAGCCTTGACATCCTTGCTCCTTGATAACCCAGACTGCGTCAAGATTGCCTTGCAACTCTTGCTCCTGCTCTGATTTGAAGACTCATTTCCACCTGCAACTGATTCTTTTTAATTAATGGATTCTTGAGGTACAACATAGATAAATAAAAAAATGCGGTGTGAGAATATCTAAATAAATAGCAAATCCTCCATATCAAAATGAATGAAGCAGATATAAGGTAAAAAGGCTGAAAACTTATAGCTGTGTATCTACATTTGGAAAATCAAAATCATAAGGTAAGCCAGATGGTTCTGCCCATGGTTGATCTGAATATAACATTATCCTCTTCCTTATTCTGCAACATTTAAACTGTTATTAAATAAACAATGAATCACAAAATTCATAAGTCCAAACAAATCTGAGGGAAGCAACACGCCTGCAGAGAGTTCTCGAGGGATTGTTCAGTGGACGGGACCTCCTTGATAGAGTTCTTCTCATCCTCCTGGACCACAACCATGTTCTTGTTCTGCATAACCTCATGTTCGAGTTCCTGGATGGACGGGATCTCGACTAGATAGGAGGGTCTGCACCAGTCCTTGGGGCACCTGTTCTCCCAGTACCAATGACCTATATTTTCACAACCATCACACCTTGTGAGAATAGCATATGCTCCCTTGCGACAGCATTCATCTCCGATTTTGCCACAACAATTGCAAACCCTGTCAAACAGAGGCCCTAGAATTGTGCACGGTGGGATTTTATCCAAGCATGGGCAATCTTCAGGGAAGTGATCTTTACTGCAGACAGCACAGCCCTCTTTATACAAGTACTCCTTCTCTTTTTCCACTACAAAATTCAAAAGAAAAAAAAATACAAAAGAGTTACTATTTTCAAACCGAGATGAACTTAAACGCTTTGTGGAAATTCAAGATAGTTCAGCAACCAGAAACCATGGCTAAAATGAAAAATCGATCATACCAGTAGGTCGAATCCTCTTCATCAATCTCAGGAGCTCCTCTTTGCCATTTTCAAAATCTGGAGTTTTGAGCTTCTTCGGACGCACTATAAAGAAGAAGAAAAAAAATGAGGCACAATAAATTCAATCAGGAAGTGTACTCAATTAACAAAATAATTAGCAGGATGGAATGAGAAACAGAAACCTGACCAGGATAAACCTAAACCCAAAATCAAAATCAAAATCAAAATCAAAATCAAAATCAAAATCAAAAAATCAAAATCATAATCATAATCATAATCATAACCATAAGCATAATCATAATCATACCAGGCCGATTCCTCGCCATCCTCGTGATCTCTGTCATGCTGTATTTGATGTCCGCTGCTTTGCGCCTTTTCTGACGCTTGAAACTATTTTTCTTTCTTTTCTTACTTCCCATAGATGAACGCTTCAAACTAATTCCCTTCGTGGCTTTGAGCTCCATGGCTTTTGGGGGCTTCGCAGGGCCTCAACTGCTGGGGTTTTGAGTCCTCGTCATCAATCCAAGAGGTTGGGGTTTTGAGCCTTTTATCGTTTTCTTTTTTTGGGAGAATAAAAAAGGACAGATTTGCCCCTCAATTCTGTCAGACACTTTTATTTTATCATAAGATATGAAATCCACACACCAATTTTTTTTAGTTAACACATTCACAAAAAAAAAACAGTTTAAGTTACCCAAAAAAAAAACTAAAAAACAAAATATAAGTTACCAAAAAAAAACAGTTTATAAATTTCAATTTGGGGTGTGCGTGGATTTCACAACCCTTCGTTATACTTTCATTAGACTTTCATTACATGTAGAGATCCCTATGTATTTGCAATTTTGTATCAGTGCCATATAATCTTACTTATTTTCATCATTCACATATGTATTCTCATATGTATATGTAGATATACGTTGTCTTCTGGCTAATCTAAGAATAAAGTAAAATAAAAGAGAGAGAGAGAGATGGTTTCAAAAGTGGGTGTTAGCGAACCATTAATTCTTCATAAGCAACCTGTGTTGGAGTAAAAAATTGAATGGACAATAATATAAACCGGTTGCTGCATCACCATGGGCTGTTTTCCATAAGATAACTGAACCCCAAAAGCCTCATACTGCTTGTTGCTTCCCCAAGTTATAACTGCAGTACCACAGATGCAAACCCTTGGCGGTTGCTTTACTCTTCAACTGAAGAATGCTGCAGAAGTGCGGAATCGGTCTTTTGGTCAAATGAATCCTTTGCTGGCCATAGCTTGAAGGATTATAGTGGCAGTAGATAGGAGTTTGAATCAGTTAATAGTTCGTTAGTGCAACTTGGGATGCAGCAGCAGTCCACCAGTCATCGTCATCTTCTGGATCAAGGTTTTCCTATTTGTGGAAGGAAACAGGAGAACCGATTACAAAAAATTTCTCACCAAAACGAAAGGGAAAATGGGAAGTGCCTGCAATAATGGTATAATTTTGACTATTTAACGAAACATTGATGACATGGATGATTTTGTCCTACCGGATTGCTGAGCTCTAATGAATTTTGCTTATTTTCAACTTCATCTGCAACTTTTATGGCTTCAAGCCACCGTGAATCTGTAACACCACTGCTTTTCGTGTTCTCATCATCAAAAAGAACACCTTCATGATCTTTTTCACATTCATGCACCAGGTAACGGACAATATTCCACGGAATTGGACGTGATGGAGAATGATAACCTGTTATCATAATGCAAGTTGAGAGCAACTCACTCATTGATTAAAGAGAAGAAAGGTAGATGATAGTAGACAATATTAACTTTTCCTCACCTCTGCAATCAGGATCATGACATTTCTGATAATAAACACCCCTTCTGAAGTCAGCAATGTATATCACTAACCAACAAGATGAATAGGAATATTAGCTTGTTGTCTTACATTATAAGGAAGAGTGGGGAGGGGGAAGTGCTAGACAAAATGCAGTGGCAAATTTTTCACATGTATGAAGAGGATGAACCCAGTAGGACATTGAATTATGAAGTGTATAAGATGTGATGTAATGCAACAATGTATTGGCTTTACCATGATTGCTTTTGTGCTGTCTGCCGATTCACTCACAGTATCTGTTTCTCGACATACTGTAGACCATGAGTCCAAACTCTGAGAACCAGTACCAGCTGCGAATTTTACCTAGAATTGCAGCAAGTTATATACTTGAGGATATAAGATAAACAGATACTTCTAAAGCCAGATACAAGGTAGCACCTGATACATTTCCAATTGTAGCAACAAATTCCACAAATGCATCCAAAGCTGGAAATGGAGATTTCCCCATGAAGTATGTTGCTGAAGCATCACTGGTGCAACCACTCAGTGCAAATTCTTGGGGCCAACTGTAAGATGTTCCAAAACTAGGGTTTACCTGCATAAGAAAGAATAGATCTAGTCATATGATATATTGCCACTTAAAGAAGAAGAAAAATACAATAGATTGTCCTTAAAGGCTTCAACTAACTGATGTCAAGACTCAAGAAGTTTGGCATGTTAATGAAACCAAAAAGTATCGAACTTCTAAACTGAAATTGACCTCTGTATCAAAATGCAGGGTCTTTATACAATCAAGATCAGACTTGCAGACTAGAAGCTTCTCACAATCAGTATCCAAATTGCAGATCAACGACGCCATGAACATCTCCTCTTCAGACTGCTGTTGGGAACCAAAAATTTAGTTAAAGAAGCACCACGTATCAAAACACTGGTAAGAAAAGGCCACGTGTCAGATACCATCATTTAGAAGAGTGGGTAGCATACCATCATGTCCTTAGCTTTGAAGCGCCCAGTAGGTAGAAGCACCGACTTCTTCCCTGCCTTTGATGATAGAGCTAGACGAAAACAACGATTCCTTGTATACACAGCAGTGTCCACAAATAGGTGACTAGGCTCCAAATCTCCAGAGCTTGAATCTTTTCTAATAAACAATTTCTCAAATCTTCCATCCCTCCCCTTTGCACTCGATATCCGTGAGCATATCTGATAATATGTCATCACATATTGACAACAGTTGGTATTTCTACAGGATAAAGTAAACAACAGAACTGTAGTAAATGAAGTAGCTACCTATCACTAGAAAAGAAAGCTATACGTCATATAGAATTTGCTTCTTAATTATAATCTCTCTTAACAGTATGTTTTTACTTGGAAAATATAAATTAAATAAGGAAAGCATGAGAAAAGATGAACATAATATAATCATAAATTACAGACCTCAATATCCATTAATGGAGAGAAGTAACACAAAACTTCGGTCATCTTCACCAACACATACCTCAGTGACAAATCCACCTATATGTGAGTTGTCCTTAAAAGCAGTCTTTTGGATACAAATAATTAGATGTCGATAGAACTTTGCTGCACAGGGGCACAAATAGAACAATGAATTTCACAACCAAGCAAATAACGAACCTAATTGCAATATATAGCATACGTTTATGTTGCAATATGGAATCAAACAGCTAATTATGGTATCTTTATTAGATTTCACGAATATCCAAAATCACCAACACACCAGCCAAGTGATAATCATGCACTGTACCTTCCGTAGAGGAATCAAGCTCAATTATCCACTCCATGTTCCCTTGAATAGAATACTTTTCAAGCAACGCTTCGAAAACAACTGATATTAACAGATCAACCATTTCATCTCCATTTCTGTCTGTATTGTCTTTCTTATTGAACTCCAGGTCAAAATAAAGGTGGCATGGTAAACCCTGAAACAACGCATACAAAAATTTAGGAATCACAGCTAGAAAAGCATCTCATGTTGATGACATGGTACTCATACGTTTTTTCTATCAATGAAAAGAAAGAAATTATCACCTCCTGAATGACTTCGTAATGGTGACGAAACTTGGAATCCATAAATTTGTATCTGAAATTGTAGAAAAACAGTACAGATACATCAAGGAGAGAATACGATGAAGTATATATATATTGGTTGAAGAACTTAGAAAAAGCAAACCTTCTCCAAAACTCGTCATAACTTGAAACAAGGAACCTTCTTTGTCCACTAAAGTGATCTTGATAACTAAAAACATGAACATTTTCGTTCCGTTTGGCAAACTGCATTGCTTCCTCCTGCCTCGGAAATGTAGCCCATACTTCCTTCCTAAACAAACTAAAAACACGGGTCAACTCAAACTGCAAACACCAGAAGAAGAACATCTTAAAGCAGTAAAAGCTGGAAGAAACAACTACACATATACCTTGAACTCAATCGTTTTTTTGCAGTGAGATCAACACGTATCTCACGCAACACACGCAGCAACAGCCTTGATGGTTGCTTTGGAGGCACTCCATTTGGAGACCCGTAAAACACAACCGGAGATAACTGCTTCCTACGATTAACGCTTTTCACTTCAGCTGTCGCAGAACCACCCTGAAGACGCAACGATACATACTTCAGGTAACCAAAAGCATGCAAGAAAAGGACACTCCATGAAGTAAGAATACTCAAAACATTTCCTACTCAGCTAACTAAAACACTAATTCTTCAAGTTAAATGCATACAAATACCGCTGAACACTAATGCAACATTGTTTATTTTCCGAATAATTTTCTGATTCAACCGCAGAATCCCCAATTACTATCCAAAATCAACAATTTATTAAACCATGAAATGAAACAACTTCAGTGTTACATACTTTTTCTGCAGAAAGCTGTAAATCTGATGCAATCTTCTTTATTTGCTCCGGCGACCGCGGAGAATCAACTTCCTGGGCCTTACTCCTCTGATTCAGTTTGCTCTTGATTCTCTTTCTCTCTCTCAAAGCAGATTCTGAAACACAACAAGTAAAGATTGTAACTTTCCGACTATTTCAACAATCAAAGCCAAGCCCAGATCCGAAATGAACCCAATTACTCAGATAGTAAGCTCAGTACCCAAGTCTTCATCAGCAATATGAAATCCCCAAATCCAAGTCTTTGAATTTCAAATCCCTAATTCTACGAAATTGAAAGAAGATGAGAGAAAGAGAGAGCTTACGTGGAGGAGAGATGCCGCACTTGAAGCACTCGAACAAGCGATCAACGTCGTCCATGGACACTCTTCACCGTCGTCTTGATTTTCAAGCTCCACAATTTTACCCTCTTTTCAAATTTGGGGCTTTTGTTTTTAGCTTTCTTAAATGGGCGGGAATTTGAAAGTTTCGGTTATACCTAATTATTACAAAAATGTTTCTAAAAAAATAATAGGAAAAAACCCTAATACACAAATATTACATTTTTCTAGCCTAAACCAATCAAAAACAGATTATACAGCCCAAACAATATTTTCTAGTAAAAATACAGTTATACCCCAGCTTTAATAACCGCTTCCAACCCTCTCCCATTGAACCCGCTCCGAATTCAATTCCTTCTTAACAGTTCTCATCACTTCACTCCATCGACGCCGCTTCGATGCTTCAATCCATCGACGCCGCTTCGCTTCTTCAATTCATCGACGCCGCTGCCTCACTCCTCACTCCATTAAGACCTCAGCACCCATCCCCGTGCGCCGCTTCGCTGCTTCAGTACTTCACCGCCGCTGCTTCACTCCATCGCCACCACTACATCGCGCTAAATTCTTCTTTTTCAGGTGAAAAGAAACCCTAGCATAAATCTGTGTTTGTACCCCCAATAATGTTGTCTGGGTTCATATTTCTCTGCTTCAATGTGTTTTATGGCAATGTAGAAACGGTGTGGCAACTTTACTACCCCTACTTTACTAGGGGTAGTAAACTTTAATTTTTGTTTGCATGTCAGTTATTTTCACTGTCTGGATGTGTCTAATGGCTGTGTTCAATACTAGGGGTAGTAAAACTTTGATTTTGTTGAATGCGAGTTGTTTTCTAGGTCTGCATGTGTATAATGGTGTTTGAAATAGAAGTTTACTAACCCAATAGAAGTTACTAGGGGTAGTAAAATAAAGTTTTGTTTGCACATCAGTTGTTTCTCTTTCAAAGTGTATATTGGCCTTGGAGATGTTCTATTGCAAGTTTACTACCCCCGGTTAAAATTTACTAGGGGTAGTAAACTTTTTAATATGTAGTTTATAAAGGCAAGATCACTAGGGGTAGTAAAACTTTGGTGTTTTGCATATGCAGGATGGCACGAAGGAAACTTGTTACTAGTCCAGAGTCTGAGAAAACCTCACCATCTACGTCCATCTGCTTTGAGAGTTTACTACCCCTGGTAAATGTTTTTTGTTAGGGGTAGAACAACATAAATGAGGGGGTACGTAGTAATGTACATTAATATTCAGATTCATTTTCTCAGTCAAAATAAGTTATTAACATAGTTAGCCGTACGTAAATGTTTTTTGTTATTACTAGTCCAGAGTCTGAGAAAACCTCACCATCTACGTCCATCTGCTTTGAGAGTTTACTACCCCTGGTAAATGTTTTTTGTTAGGGGTAGAACAACATAAATGAGGGGGTACGTAGTAATGTACATTAATATTCAGATTCATTTTCTCAGTCAAAATAAGTTATTAACATAGTTAGCCCTTTGATTTATGGCAGGTCTGATTGTGGTCCATTTGTTCTACATTATATGGAGGCAATGTGTGCTGGGTTGGATCTAAACTAAGAAGGGGGCAACCAAATGAGGAAGAAGATGTTAGAGGAGTTTGCAAAATTAAACAAATGATTTATGTAACTTTTGCTAGAATTGTGGATAGATATCACAACTAAGACTGAGATCCAATTTTAAGTTATATTTTGAAACTTTCATGTAAATTTAAGGGAATTTAATACCTAGTAAAGTAACGGTTTACTACCATCAGCAATGTGTTTTTTATTCTCTAGAAACTTTACTACCCCCAGTAAAGTATGTGTTAGGATGCAGAACAACAAAATCTGATGTTTTTGAAACATTACTACCCCTAGTAAAGTATGTTCTAGGGTGCAGAACAACAAAAATTGAGGTTCTGAAAACTTTACTACCCCTAGCAAAGTATGTGTTAGGCTGCAGTATAAGTAAATCTGGCGACTTGGAAACATTACTACCCCCAGTAAAGTTTATTACTGGGTGCAGAACAACATTACTACCCCCTTAGTTGTGTTTTTTTATGCTCTAGAAACATTACTACGCCAAGTCAAGTATGTGTTAGGCTGCAGAACAAGTAAATCTGACGACTTGGAAACATTATTAACTCCAGTAAAGTTTATTACTTGGGAGGGAAGAACATAAAAAATAAATAAATAAATAAAAAGATCTTGTGTAAAGTTACTGACCCTTAGAACTTTAATGCTTGGGACAGATGAACATAATAATATTGTCAAGAGAATTTCACAATAATGAACATCACAAAAATCTTCAATCAAAATCCTTACAATAGAGAAAAATCTAAATATAGTTCAAAAAACATCCAAAAAACAATAAATTTCAAACATCCACTAACAACCAGAGGATGTACAAGAAACTACAACAACATGTTCAAAGTTCTGTACAGCTCTTCTTGTTATGATGGCCCATCTTATTACAAGGACCGCATCAAATCAGCTTCTTCTCACCAGCAGATGCTATCCTCTTTGATTTAGGCCTCCCAGCCGACCTCTTTGTAACAGGAGGTAGTATAAAGTCCTCAGTGGAAGAACAAAAGGCATCCACGTTACTCAAAGGTGCAATAGGAAAGCTATAACACATCCTATAATATTCAGCAGTAAAATAAGGATCAATGAAATCATACACATTAAGTCTTGCACCTTGTATAGCAGCAAGTGCATGAGCGCATGGGAAGCAATTAATCTGCCACTTTACACATGAACAAGTACAAGTAGAGAGGTCCACTGAATATGAGTACTTATCATTCCTAACATCATAAACATTTTCATGGGAAGCAATCACCCTGAATACACGAGACCTATCAAACTGCTCTTTCAGCCTCTTCTCCATTTTAGGAGTAAGCTTGGTAGTCCAAGATTTCGACTCAACACTCCTTTCTGACATCATCTTCATTTATTTCATTCTTGTTTGATCTAACATAGCAAAAGGGGGCAGTGAACGCTCAGCAACAATCCCGTTATTAAAGGATTCAGCAATACCATTTGCCATAATCCCATACCGACAACCTTTAAAAAAAGCACGGCACCAATGTTCTAATGGAATCTCCCTTATGAATTCATCCATAATAGCAGCACCACCCTCATCTCTCAAATTTTTAAAATGAAAGTAGAAAGACTTCTCAGTCGATGCATAAGCCATTTTAAAGAATTTTTGTAACACATCAGCAACAACAATTTCCCTTCCTTTGTTCTTATACTTTCGACTAAGGTTGTATCGCAAATGATGATAATAGTAAAGATAAAGATTACCAGGAAACATGAGATCAAATGCCTTCAACAAACCAACACCACAATCACTAATGAACATGATAATCCTTCCTTGCGGTTCCAACAAAGCCTTCAAGTGCTTGAAGAAAAACGACCAGTTTTCTTCAGTCTCTGAATCATAAAAACACAAGGCTAAAGGGAAGAAACCTGCACAATAAAAAAAAACAAACAAACAATTACTAGGGGTAGTAAAATAAACAGCAGCGTGCCGCTGCATCGTTAACGGGAGCGTTCCGCTCCAAAATGAAAGTCTAGCAAACCATAAAACTAAAAAAAAAAAAACATATTCAAATCAAAAGAATGAAGATTTCAAAAATTACTGGGGGTAGTAAAATATATAGCGGCAAAAAAATACAATTGACTACCCTTAGTAAGCTTCTACTAGGGGTAGTAAACCTGCAAAACAGTATCTCTAAAGGCTAAGGGTAGTAACGTTTAAAATAGAGATTACTACCCTAGTAATCTTCTACTGGATGTAGTAAACTTGCAAAACAATATCCCCAAAGGCCGTAATACACATTAAAACGTGCTTCTGCACAGCTAATGAGAGCGTTCCTTTCCAAAACTAAAGACTAACAAAAAAAAAATTCAGAAGCATGAAGATTTTCAAAATTACTAGGGCTAGCGTTCCGTTCCAAAACGAAAGGCTAACAAAAGAGAAAAAACATAAAAAGCAGCGTGCCGCTGCACCGCTAACGGGAGCGTTCCGCTCCAAAAACATAACATGTACAACTAAAAACATGAAAAAAATTACTAACAATTACTAGGGGTAGTAAAAAAACAGGAGGTACCTTTGTTTCCCTTTCTTCCAGTTGCAGCAAGAATTTGCCCTTTGTATTTGCTTTTTCCAAAGGCACTATCAACATATAAAACAGGTAGGCTGAACTTGAAACCCTGAATTTGGCCGTCATAAGCTACAAAAACCTTTTTAAACCTCTCGGTACTCTCATCAACTTCAAGAACAACTAAAGAACCCGAATTAGTCTCCAACACAGCTTCCCTAAACCAGCTTAACATAGAAAACGAATCACATTCTGAGCCATACATCTTTTCCAGACACCTTTTTTTTGCTCTTGAAGCAACCTTATAACTAATTTCATAACCATAAGTGGACTTGAAATTGCTCATGATCTCACGGGGCTTCAAACCAAGATTCAGACAGACAGTAGACTTAATGCAGGTCCTAACAATTTTAGCCGATGAGAACGATTCCTTATCATACCTCTGCATGTATGAATATTATTAAACCGCGTAATGTAAAAGCACTGATTAATAGAAGCAACAGATCCAAGTACTTCCCAGCTACAGTGGTCAACATCACGATTTGCACAAACAGCATTAACGTAAATTGAATCATTCCTAGATAGCACATAATGGAAACCACTTTGAATAACAAACTTCCTCAGTTTATCTCTAAAGTCTGCAATGCTCTCAAACTTCTGCCCAGCATGTGACAAATATGAACCCCATTCATCCGACAAAAAGAACTTCGGAGGTTCATCCATAAAAGCACCTAGATAATCATTCTCATCTATCAGCTCAACACAATCATCAACCACTACACTAGAGTATGAACAACTTTTCCCGACATCCTTGACTATTATCGCTACTACATTATCCATATGATAAATTTTTGCACAGCATAAGAGCATCTTAAAATCAGATTCATTATCTAAATAGATGGCAGAACAAGCAGGCGATGAATACTCAAGGTGAAAAGAATCATTGGACGAAAACTTAGATCGTTTTCGGATGGATTGAATAAGTCTGAATAATTCATGAGCTCATTGAGGAGAAGGACAAAGCCATTGCCAGAAAAAAACAAATTGAACACACAAAGAACCAACAACGCTCCTGCAAAAAAAACAAAAACACACAGGTCCATAAGTTACTACCCCCAATAAATGTCAATTTCTACAAAAACAGATTGAAAAACATAAGTAATATGCTAGAAGTACCAACAATAAGCAATGAAAACAACAACTAACCACAATTAAAAAACAAAAACACACAGATCATAATATTACTACCCCCAGTAAATGTCAATTTCTACAAACACAGACTGAAAAACATAAGTAATATGCTAGAAGTACAAAAAAAACACAGCAAAAACATTAAAAACAACAATAAGACATAGATTGCAAACATTACTACCCCCAGTAACAAGTCCAAAAAATCCAGAAATTTTTGAAACAACATGAAAACGAAGCGCATTCAAGAAGGGACATATAATTCAACTAAAAACATAAAGAAAAGAGGAATTGAAGAGATTCAAACCGAGTTGGAACCGAAGAGCAAACCAAAGCCCGATCTAGCTCCATTTACTACGTAATTCTGCTACGGGAAGAGAGGTTATGCTGCCGCTGGAAAACCGCGACGGAAATTGGCTCGAAATCGTCTTCTGAAACAACGTCGTCGGTCATCTCTGAAACGCGAGCGTGAGATCGCTCTCTCTCTCTCTCTCTCTCTCTCTCTCTCTCCGATCGTAAACTTTCTCTCTCTTCAAAACAAAAATTTGAAAATGGATCTCGTCTGGTATATATAGCCACGAGTTTAGAGTATTTTCGACATAAAAAACTGTTAAAAGTGGACCCATTAGAAAAGTTTTGTCCAATAAGGCACATTTCACACACCTTATATTGAAGTGGACACATTTCTTTTAAAAACATTTAAATGGGCAAAAAAAAGCTTAAATTAGTACTAAAGTGTCATTTACTCAAAAATAAATTATTACATAAATGTCATTTATCCACGATTTTTGTGTCGTGTAAATATACAACAGTACGACACTATAAATGATTAAGATTTATGACTTTATTAGACATATCACATATATGAGGGGTTCTGTTATATAAGTGGCTAAGAATATCTAAGATTGCACAGTTTATTCACATAACGATTTTGTATTTAATCTACATTGTAATATCTCATTCCCAAGCATATTAGCTCCCAAATATCTTCATCAAGGTTATAATTCATCATACAAGTCCGATCCACATTTTGATGAATATACTTGAAGCCTTTTGGAATGGACTATGATTGAGGCAAAAAACATTCATGAGGAGTTGAGGACTAGCAAGATTTGCAGATCAACAATATATCACATTTTTCAAAAGACATGGGAGATATCTAAGCTATAACATGATTTATGTTCACATATTTCAAATTCTGCTCTAACCAGATACATATATTTCAATGTTTCGAAAGTCAAAGTTGTAAACAGATGAAGATTCACTATTTACAGTATTCATTTCAGTCTAACCAAATTAAGCTAGTTGTTTTTGACACTGGTTACAAAATTAAGGTCAGACATAATAAAACTACATTACATTCCCTCCTCCTATGGTTCATCTGGTGTTGAGATCTGGCATTATTGTTCAGTGAACGGGAGCTCCTTGATTGAATTCTTGTCATCCTCGACCATAACCTCATCCACGTACTTGATGTCCTTCCGAACATTGACCCATATATAACCTCGTCCTCTTCCTTGTTCTGCAACATTTAAACTATTATTAAACAAACCCTGAAACACAATATTCATATGTCCAACTCACAAATCTGAGTGAAGCAACACACCTTGTTCTTTTTCTTCGTAACCTCCTCTTCAAGTTCCTGGATGGACGGGACTCGGGTATACTGGAGGGTCTGCGCCAGTCCTTGGGGCACCTGCGCTCCCAGGGCCAGTGATCATCACGGGGACAATAACACTTCATGCGAACAGCATATGCTCCCTTGGAACAGCAGATCTCTCCAATATTACCACAACCAATGCAAACCTTGTCATATTGAGGTCCTAGTTCTGCGCCTGGTGGGATTCTATCTAGGCATGGGCATTCATCCTCATCGAAGTGATCAACTGTGCCGGCGCAAACAAGACAGGCATATGGATCTATGTCTTTTTCGACTACAAAATTCAACAGAAAACAAAAAGAATGAGGCAACTCATCGAATTTCAACAGTAGTAATAGATATTTATTTCAGAAACTAAGAGACAAAGTAGGGCCACGAACACAACAAAGAATACTAAGTTTATTGGGCACTATACAAAAAAGTAAAAAGTAACCAGTTATAGTTTTCAAACCAAGATGAAATTCAAGATAATCTCCCACAACCAAAAACCATACCAACAGGTCAAATCCTCTTCATCAATCTCAGCAGCTCCTCTTTGTCTTCTTCAAAATCTGGAAATTTGAACTTTTGCTTCCTGTCACCACCGAAACGGATGTAGCCAGGGTAGCCATCACGATCCTCATCCTCATAGGCGTCATCCTCAGAGTCATCATCCTCATCGTGCCACTCGTCCTTGACCTTGTTCTTTTTCTTCATAACCTCCTCTTCAAGTTCCTGGATGGACGGGAGCTCGGGTATACTGGAGGGTCTGCGCCAGTCTTTTTCTTCATCCTCAAACACACCTTCTGTGAACAGCATATACTCCCTTGGAACAGCAGTTCTCTCCAATTTTGCCACAACCATTGCAAACATAGTCATATAGAGGTCCTAGAACTGCGCCTGGTGAGATTCTATCTAGGCATGGGCATTCTCTACGTACCAATGTGATCAACTGAGCCGGCGCAGACACGACAGGCAGATGGATCTATGTCTTTTAGGACTGCAAAATTCAAAAGAAAACAAAAGGAAAATGAGGCAACTTATCGATTTTCAACAATACTAGTGCATGTTCGTTCCAATGGTTAGAGACAAACTTCACCAAAACAAAGAAATTTCAAGATTCACCACATGCATCTATATCTATTTCGACAACAACATTCAAAAGAAATTAAAAAGAAAAAAAAAATCGATCGACTATCGAGAATAGTAGTAACATGTTCATTCCAGAAATTAAAGAATAAAACAAACTTACAGTCAGAAATTCAACCTAAATAGAACAAGATCAAAATCCAAACCGAAATCGAAATCGAAACCATATACCAGGCCGAGTCCTCTTCATCAGCCTCAGGAGCTCCTCGACATCCTTGTAGATGACCGGTGTTCTGAGCTTTTTCTTAACTTTTTCTACTGTTTTGTTAGTTCGGAGCTGTTTCCTTTGATTCATCGGTGTTTTTTGGGCGAAACCTCCTTCCATGGCTTTAGGGTCGTTTTGGGCGGAGTATATCCTCCGTATGTTATAGGTCTCGCAGTTCTTTTCTTTTCTATTATTATTAGTATTTTTGGATAATAAGATATTATACCTACGTGGCAGTAAATATTGTTTTGGATCAATGTTTTCCTATTTACGGAAGGAAATGGGAAAACTCGATTATCAAATTGATACTATTCAAATACATAATTATAGTGCACACTCAATAGTTGGATCTGTGGCGCAATGGTAGCGCGTCTGACTCCAGATCAGAAGGTTGCGTGTTCGATTCACGTCAGGTTCAAATTTTTTTATGCATTTTTAAAGCTGATCAGTGATTTCTGCTAGTCCTGCTGAGAAGCTCCATAAGCATTCTTCGAAATGGAGGTGCTAGCTAGAGTAACCATGCAATAAGTTACACCTTACAAGTCACTGTCGAGCTTATAGAGACATATATGTGTGTGTGCTAGCTAGCTATGATCTGCGCAGATAGCTATCAGCTGATTAGAGGTGACACCAGTTAACTGATATGTTAATCTAGCTATAGTCTCTTCATGTTGCATTTTCTGGGGTTAGCTAGCATCAGCATTGCATGCTTGGACTATATATCGGTTAATTTATGGCATTTGCATACATATCAATCAGTACATATCATTATCTTGCCGATCACGAATGGATGGATCCGAGTTGTTGTTCTTTCAAGTCACCATGCAGGGGAGGGCCATCCACACATCCCTATATCCTCGTTTGTTTTAATAGGAATTTTGTGGTAAATATTTCTATGTGATATGTGCAGATAGCTATCAACTGATAACACACTGAAATATTTTCTAATGTGCATGTTGCTTATCGGATTAATATTCATATAGATATCTTCCAAAGGCTTTCAGCCTCTATCATCAGCATTGCATGCTTGGACTATCTCATGTATGGCATTTTTCAGAAATAGGTCTCAATCGGTTGCAGTCTCGAGACGCGTACGTCTCTTCAATTTATATGAACCTACATGATGATCTGTAGAAGTTAAAATGGTTTTGACATGTTTTATGGACCAGAGTGGCAACTCTTGCGAATTGGAATTGTTATCTCTCAATCTCTCATCAACTAACCATGCAAGGATTACAAATTATTGTTCATTATACTATTTTAGATGAATCGTTCATTATACTCGATATGAACGTGAACTTACATTGTTTAATTCTCAACAACTCCTCCAACTTCATCATTCTCAACAACTCCTCGAAGTTCATCAAGCTTGGAATCTTTTGCATCTAGGTTCCACAATTTTGAAGATCGACCAGATAAGACCTCACCGGTTTATATATATTTGTGTTCCTCCATGCATGACAGGGGTTAACTGATGCAGGCTTGCCTGAATTATGGTGTGTAGAAGACGTGTGTCTGGCTCAATTAGCTCAGCATCTTCCTACTTTGGCAGGTATATTGCTGTTGCACTAAGAAAATTGTATATTTGGGTGTTAATACTACAACCAAAAGTCTCTCACAAGTCATAATCACTTGAATTTTCTGATGACTTGTACTTTGTTTTTTCCTTTCTTTCCATTTGTTGTATTTGAAGTTAAACTTTGAATGTTGCTTTCATGCCAGTCTTACACTATTTACATTATTTTCTTCTTTCTCTGAAATCTATAAAGAAGGAAGGGGTTCGGCACTCGAGTCGACTTGGATTTGGACACTAGACTTCTAGCTATCTTCATATTTGTCTTTGTCCAAAACTAGCAACACTTTGCTATTTGTTAGCATTATGAGCTGTTGTGTATAAACCCAAGTAGCCAACTTTGTTTTATGAATCCAATTCTAGCTAGCTAGTGTGTTGTACATTCCTTTTCTTTCCACAGAATTGCACATTTCATCAAACATCGATTACAATGAGAGAGGATGATATGCCGTGTTGCCAGGTCGATTTCTGGGTGTTTATAGTGATCAGTTTGATCCTTGTGTCACTTGCTGGTATTGCATCTGGCCTTGCATTAGGACTCTTGTCTTTCAGCAAAATTGATCTTGAGGTCCTCATTAGGTCTGGCCAACCCAAAGACCAGAAGAATGCAGGTTGATTATCAAATTTCATCACATACTATAGGTACTAGTTCCTTCAATTAGCTACTTCTGAAGCTTCATCCACTATTTTTCTTTCGTATAATTTTACAGCAACAATTCTGCCTCTTGTTAAGAATGAGCATCTACTGTTATGTACCCTCCTCATAGTCAAATCACTGGCAATGGAGGTATGCTGACATATACATGCATTATTTGAGTTCATATTCCAAACTTCATTGATTTGAATGTAATGTTGTTCTATCTGCAAGGCACTTCCCATTTTTGTGGACTCAGTTCTCCCCGTTTGGGCTGCCATTCTTGTGTCCGGTACGCTTGTAGTTGCATTTACAGAGGTAAGTTTTTTCACTTAACGGTTTGATTTTTGTCATAATGTAGCTTAAATGCTTTATATGCAGTTATACACCATGATCATCTTACCTTCCAAACTTATCTTTTCTCTTAGATTATTCCTCAAGCTGTATGTTCTCGATATGGATTGACTCTTGGTGCAAAAGGGTCTTACTTGGTACGATTACTTTTGGTGGTCTTTTTCCCCATAGCATACCCTTTCGGTAAGGTAATAGACTTGGATTGTTGTATTATCATTCCACCATAGATGAAGCACTAGTATAGGGTTTTCTGTTTATTAACAATTTTGAACATGGCACAGCTGTTGGATTGCCTCCTTGGAAAAGAGCCTTCTGCGCTCCTAAGACGAGCAGAGCTTAAAACATTGGTGGATCTTCATGCAAATGAGGTTTGCTTCTTACTAAAATGTGATTACCATACTTTTCAGTTTTCATGTCTTCTGTGGTAGGTCACAAAACATTCTATTGTTCATCCTCAGGCAGGGAAAGGTGGAGAGTTGTCGCATTATGAAACTACGATTATTGGTGGTGCTTTGGATTTGACGCAGAAGACTGCTGAAGATGCAATGACTCCAATATCAGAAACTTTTTCCCTTGACATAAACTCCAAACTTGACATGTAAATATTCATCACTCTATTCTGAACATAATATTAACTTATGTAATTCTAGCTCAATGTTATATCTTCTTTTTATGTGCTTAGGAATACACTGGGTTCAATCATGAGCAGAGGTCACAGTCGTGTACCAATCTATTCAGGAAACCCAAACAATATCATTGGCCTCATTTTGGTAAACAGTAGTTCAGAAACTTCGTATGTTTATTAGTTTTGACCAAGTGTATCTTCATTCTTCCTTTCCTTACAAAGAGGCAGGCTTCATTGTTTACTATATATGTTCTTTCTAAGTAACCCTTTTGGCTTCATGTAACTATTACTTGTTCTGGTGGAATTAGGCAAAGAATTTAATCTTCTGTCGCCCTGAAGATGAAACCCCAGTTAAGTACATGACAATCAGAAGAATTCCAAGGTAATGTAAAATGTATGAGAATTCATTCATTCCATTCGGCAAGTCTAAAAGAGTGTAGTAGCTTAGCATAAACAAGTAGTGCCTCCAAATTACCACCCTGATGAAAGATATATATGTCCATCACTTGGAATAACTGTTTATAGTCTCTACTATGCAACAGGGTTTATAACAACTGGCCTTTATATGATATACTGAATCAGTTCCGGAAAGGCCACAGTCATATGGCTGCTGTGGTGAGGAATAAGAAGGATGTTAATAGACAAAGGGAAATAGATGCTAGGAGTTCAAGATTAGATTCAATACGAGCAGAGACCAAAGGTAACGCATTCAGGATGTGATTAGTAAAAATTAAATTTCTGAGATTTTTCGTCATAGAAGGTTAATGTTGCACTAGATATTACAGGTTTACATTCTCCGATCAATGAGAAAGAGCATCTGAGTAAAACCATAGACATATCCTCTATGTATTCGAGTGAAATTACTGAATACAGCACTCCACTATCAGAACATGTCATGGAACAAGATGAAGATCTTACACAAACACATTACAAGCGCCATAAAAAGCAAGTCGGTGGAAATGTATCGAATGAAAGTGTAGGATCTATTCAAAGTCACTTAGATGAAGAGGTAATCGGAATCATAACAATGGAGGATGTTATGGAGGAACTGTTGCAGGTACTCAGTAATTAACTGTAGTATGAAACCAAGTTTGACAATGCAGATGTTTATAATGAACTAACCCAACTCTTTTGTCAAATTCTGTCTTGTAGGAAGACATACTGGATGAAACAGATGAGTATGTGGATGTGCATAACAAGTATAACCAGTTTTTTCTGTTCTGTGAACTTCACACTCCACGCTTTATGCCGATACATTACAATTCGATACTAACTTAGCTTGTTTTCTCTTAATCTACTTCAGAATTAAAATCAACCTGCTACCTTCAAGACGATCATCACCCTCAAAATCACATAGAACTAAGTCTCCATCTCAAATCTATTGGAGAAATCTGGAGGCCTCTCCTCTATCTTCGACATACAATAGTCCTATACTCCGTTCTCCCATAAATTCTGCATACATTCAACCACCTCCTATCTTCATCACAAGACCTACTTTGTATCCTTCCCCTGCTAAATCATCACTCTATACCAGTTCTCCACAAGCTGCACCGTTTGCAGGCTCTATTTGTGCCTCGACGTCCTCACATCGAGTAAGTATACATGTTACACATACTATATCTAGAGTAAAACTTCATAATAGTTACACACAGCTCGATCAGAACACAAAATTTGATTTCATGACAGGCCTCAAGAGAGTCATAGGAGAAGCTAAGACAACACAGACACAGTGGAAGTAAACCTGCAAGAAGCTACTCGCTAAGTTAAGCCGAAACCGTTGTGATTCATCAATGTATGTGTTTAGATTTAGTTGAAATGCTCAGCAGTCATGAACTTTGTTAATTTACATATGATAATATATGAGATGAAAAATTGAAAATATTCGCAGAAAGAACAAGAACATGTACACACTTGGGAGATGATCAACCAAATCTAATGAGTAGTTAGATACTGATGAATCCGGCCATATACATTTCTCTATCATTATTCTCAGATCAAACTCACATCAGATTCTAGCTAAACAGCTACTCTTCTGCATGTTTCAACCTTGACAGTTGCTTCTGATGAGCTAGTGATGCCTTGAATCAGGGCCTCCAGGACTCATTCTGACTCTTCGCCGACTTCTTCTCATGGACTTCAGTGGCCTTATCTTTCCCCAACCCTATACAATACTAGCACGATTGAGGCAAGAAACCGTTCATGAGGAGTTGAAGACAACAATATATCACATTTTTCAAAAGACATGGGAGATATCTAAGCTATAACATGATGTATGTTCACATATTTCCAATTCTGCTCTAACCAGATACAAATATTTCAATGTTTCAAAAGTCAAAGTTGAGATGAAGATTCACTATTTACAGTATTCATTCTAACCAAAGCTAGCTGTTTTTTACCTTCTATAATAGAAGAATTTTCGGAATTTCCATTAACCCGCCTAATTGTTGAGCTCCCCTCACCTATCTTGCGGGTCCCACCAAGAATATGGTCTTGCACGACAAGTTATTTATTTGTTTTGTTTAAATTTCTTAGGCGTGACATGGTCTACCTCACTATCGTGAACCAACCAATAAAATCTTGCCATCTCACGACAGATCAAATTCCCCAGACATTTACTCCTACGTCCCACAAAATAAGAGTGGTTCTGTACGAGACGTACCGCAATCGATTCCACACTTGATATACTCCTTTACCCTACATCAAATCGCTCCGAGGAAAAAGACAGATATGCCCCCTTATTAGCTGGACCCCCCTCACACGATTTTGCTGCTCTGCAGAGTCGAGGAGCCAGCAGCCCAGTAGTACTAACCAGGACCAGGCCTCCCCCCACCTCCATCTCTCTCTCTCTCTCTCTCATTTACTCTCCTCTTTTTTCTCCCCAAATTCCTCAGAGCTCCTCATCCAAAACCCTAGCCGCTCCTCATTCTCCTTTCAAATTCTCCGAGCGGTCTTTCGAGAGATGCCGTAGCTTTCTATTCTCCGTTGATCGATTTCGTCTTCACTGTAACTCTCTCTCTGCTCTTTTTTTATTTTTTTTATTTTTTTATAAATGTGCTGTCTACTCCTCTTTATAGCATTGCGTTTTGATCTTCGTGGTTTCGTGACGTTTTTGCAGGTGATTGAAAGCGGAGTAGTTGAAAACTTGAGACTGACGGTTTTGGCCGGCGAAATGAGCTCGGAGAGCGGCGGCCGGAGCGTTCTTGCTCCGCCGGAATGTAACGCACAGGGACTCTCCAAGTAAGCTTTTGGTTTACTTTCTAAGCATTTTTGTATTATAATAATCTAATTACTCTGTTAATCTGTTCTTTCTAGATATAATATTGAATAAAATACGTTTTATAGCATACTACAGGGATTTCATAACTGCTCTGCGTTTGGGTTCAGAGGAAATAGATAATAGATGGAGAAAATTAGCGAAAATATTGTTATTGTCCTTAATTTCCGGTTTAATCTGCTCATTGGTGTTTGGCCTTTTGGTTTTGGTTTAATTTCTTTTTCTTTTTTTATATTTATATTTCAGACTGTCAAAAATCAGATATACAAGGTCTTTTCTAGTCTCGTTGGCGAATTCAAGAACAGAAACAGGATTACTTGAACCGTCAGTTCTAAGGTATAGTAAGCTTAAATACTGTGTGAATATATAATTAAGTTGAAAGGAATTCGCTCTTTGGTTTTGAATTTGATGATTGTGATGGAAACAGTGAACTTGATAGTCGATTGGAGCGGCCATGGGTAACTTCTCATGATTCAGGTGAGTTTTTTCATACCGTCTCCTTGGATTAGTGTTGCATTTTTTATTCAGTTGTAGATGAATGTTTCAGATTGATCCCCAAAATCTAAAGTTTTTTACTAACATTACAGATTCTAAGAGTTGTCAATTGAACTTAGCTAGATAAAGGGCTGCTTAGAGTTTTATCCAAATCCAGGGAACCAAAAATCATATTGGTACCCTTAAGATAGACAATAGGTGATAGACGATGAAATACTGCATCCTCATCCAAGTCCTTGGGACAGTGGTGGTAATTCTAAGAATTAAACACTCTAAATAAATAAAAATATAATTCTAAGAATTAAACACTCTAAGTCAAAGTTGAGATGAAGATTCACTATTTACAGTATTCATTCTAACCAAAGCTAGCTGTTTTTTACCTTCTATAATAGAAGAATTTTCGGAATTTCCATTAACCCGCCTAATTGTTGAGCTCCCCTCACCTATCTTGCGGGTCCCACCAAGAATATGGTCTTGCACGACAAGTTATTTATTTGTTTTGTTTAAATTTCTTAGGCGTGACATGGTCTACCTCACTATCGTGAACCAACCAATAAAATCTTGCCATCTCACGACAGATCAAATTCCCCAGACATTTACTCCTACGTCCCACAAAATAAGAGTGGTTCTGTACGAGACGTACCGCAATCGATTCCACACTTGATATACTCCTTTACCCTACATCAAATCGCTCCGAGGAAAAAGACAGATATGCCCCCTTATTAGCTGGACCCCCCTCACACGATTTTGCTGCTCTGCAGAGTCGAGGAGCCAGCAGCCCAGTAGTACTAACCAGGACCAGGCCTCCCCCCACCTCCATCTCTCTCTCTCTCTCATTTACTCTCCTCTTTTTTCTCCCCCAAATTCCTCAGAGCTCCTCATCCAAAACCCTAGCCGCTCCTCATTCTCCTTTCAAATTCTCCGAGCGGTCTTTCGAGAGTTGCCGTAGCTTTCTATTCTCCGTTGATCGATTTCGTCTTCACTGTAACTCTCTCTCTCTGCTCTTTTTTTTATTTTTTTTTATTTTTTTATAAATGTGCTGTCTACTCCTCTTTATAGCATTGCGTTTTGATCTTCGTGGTTTCGTGACGTTTTTGCAGGTGATTGAAAGCGGAGTAGTTGAAAACTTGAGACTGACTGTTTTGGCCGGCGAAATGAGCTCGGAGAGCGGCGGCCGGAGCGTTCTTGCTCCGCCGGAATGTAACGCACAGGGACTCTCCAAGTAAGCTTTTGGTTTACTTTCTAAGCATTTTTGTATTATAATAATCTAATTACTCTGTTAATCTGTTCTTTCTAGATATAATATTGAATAAAATACGTTTTATAGCATACTACAGGGATTTCATAATTGCTCTGCGTTTGGGTTCAGAGGAAATAGATAATAGATGGAGAAAATTAGCGAAAATATTGTTATTGTCCTTAATTTCCGGTTTAATCTGCTCATTAGTGTTTGGCCTTTTGGTTTTGGTTTAATTTCTTTTTCTTTTTTTATATTTATATTTCAGACTGTCAAAAATCAGATATACAAGGTCTTTTCTAGTCTCGTTGGCGAATTCAAGAACAGAAACAGGATTACTTGAACCGTCAGTTCTAAGGTATAGTAAGCTTAAATACTGTGTGAATATATAATTAAGTTGAAAGGAATTCGCTCTTTGGTTTTGAATTTGATGATTGTGATGGAAACAGTGAACTTTGATAGTCGATTGGAGCGGCCATGGGTAACTTCTCATGATTCAGGTGAGTTTTTTCATACCGTCTCCTTGGATTAGTGTTGCATTTTTTATTCAGTTGTAGATGAATGTTTCAGATTGATCCCCAAAATCTAAAGTTTTTTACTAACATTACAGATTCTAAGAGTTGTCAAGAGAACTTAGATAAAGGGCTGCTTAGAGTTTTATCCAAATCCAGGGAACCAAAAACCATATTGGTACCCTTAAGACAGACAATAGGTGATGACGATGAAATACTGCATCCCCATCCAAGTCCTTGGTACAGTGGTGGTAATTCTAAGAATTAAACACTCTAAATAAATAAAAATATAATTTAGAGTAATTTTTTCTCTCTTAACCACCATAAGAAATAATCTTCTTGCCAATCATCCGGCTGGTTCCATCTGGCGTAGATTACGAACACGTAATAATTTTTAACTCACACATTAAATGTTGAAATCAAACTATTAACGGACTTTCTAATTGTAATAGTGGATGTCCTCTGTCCAGCCTCCATTTTCATATGAATTATGCTATGGTATCTACCCGTACTCTTATCCGTCAGTATTGCCGTAGTCATACCTCCATCAATGGTCCTTTTCTTTTGCTCTAAGAAAACATGATTTTTACGTCTTTTTATGAATTCACTGACTTCAAACTCTATTGAAGTATCTAAGAGGAGCCGTTCCAACAGATAGGAGTGAGCTTTCAATACATTAGTTAGGGGTTTTATCTTATCAGTTTCATCCAAATGAAGATGAAAAATGTATTGTGTGGATTGGAGATTTAGAAGAAAACGGGATATGTTTATGTGTATGTATTACATGGCGTTTAAGTGTAACTCTAATTCCCTGATGATTTTCTCTTTGTTTATAGTTTATCGTTAGACATGCTTTTAACATCTTCTGTTGATTTGACATGAATTCATAAATATTTGCAGGCCCCTCGCCTCTTTTAGTTTTTTATTGAAAGTAACAGAGTTAAGCCAGATATGAATCATATGGTGAGATATTTCAAGAGCAAGACATTTTTTGCATTCGGAGTCGCAGAGTCTTGCTCTTGAAATGCCTCACCATATGATTCATGTCTGGCTCAACTCTGTTACTTTCGATAAAAAACCGAAGGAGGCGAGGGACCTGCGAATATTTGTGAATTTATGTTAAATCAACAGAAGATGTCAAAAACATGTCTAATGATAGAGTCGTAAACAAAGAGAAAATCATCAGGGAATTAGAATTACACTTAAATGCCATGTAATATATACACAGAAACATACCCCGTTTTCTTCTAATCCACACAGTACATTTTTCATCTTCATTTGGATGGAACTCATGAGACAAAACCCATAACTGGCGTATTGAAAGCTCACTCCCATCTGTTGGAATGGCTCCTCTTAGATACTTCAATAGAGTTTGAAGTCAGTTAATTCATAAAAATCATGTTTCCTCAAAACAAAAGAAAAAGACCGTTGATGGAGTTATGGCTATGGCAATACTGACGGATAAGAGTACGGGTGGATACCATAGCATAATTCATATGAAAATGCTAGACAGAGGACATCCACTACTATAATTAGGAAGTCCGTCAATAGTTTGATTTCAACATTTAATGTGTGGGTTAAAAATCATTACGTGTTCGTAATTTACGCCAGATGGAACCAGCCGGATGAAAGGCAGGAAGCTTATTTCTTACGGTGGTTAAGGTAGAAAAAATTGCTGTAAATTATATTTTTATTTATTTAGAGTGTTTAATTTTTAGAATTACCACTGTCTCAGGGACTTAGATGCAGTATTTCATCGTCCATCACTTATTGCCTGTCTTAAGGGTACCGTTATGGTTGCCTGGATTTGGATAAAACTCAAAACCACCTTGTAGATCTTGTGTTTAATTCGGGCGAGGATGATTCAGACTTGGTGCCTACCGAGACCGTTCGAAAGATTCTTCATAAGGTTGAGGACTTCTATATTGCAAGACCATCATAAGTATTTTTTTTTTTTTTTGGAAGCATTGTCTGTTGAAAGAATCAATCCGTGTTCCTGAGGAAGAGAAAGCGGATTCAGAAGACGAACTAGAAGATATTGATTCTGATGATGACCCAGGATATGTGTCCATAGATAACACAATGTAATTTTGACTATGAATGAAACATGCAAATGCTGGATACGGAAGATTTAGTCCTACCTGATTTTTGAGCTCTAATGAATTATGCTTATTTTCAACTTCATCTACAACTCTTAAGGCTTCAACCCACCATCAATCTGTAATGCCACTGCTTGTCGTGTTCATCATCAAAAAGAACACGTTCTTGATCTTTGTCACATTCATGCACCATATCAGGGGCAATATCACATGGAATAATTGGACCTGATGGGGGGGGGGGGGGGGGGGGGGGAACGGTAACCTGATATCATATATATGCAAGTTGAGAGCAACTCACTCATTGAAAGAGAGAAACAGTAAATGCATACAATATTAAGATTTCCTCACCTCTGCAATCAGGATCATGACATTTCTGATAAGAAACACCCTTCTGAGGTCAGCAATGTATATCACTAACCAACAGCATGAATAGGAATGGTAGCTTGTTGTCTTACATATACAGAAATAGTGGGGAGGCGGAAGTGCCAGACAAAATGCAGGGTCCTTTGTACAATCAAGAATTTTGGCCTGTAATCAAACCACAGAGAATTGAACGTCTAAAGTGCAGTTTTCCTCTGTACCAAAATGCAGGGTCCTTATACAATCAAGATCAGATTTGCAGACTAGAACTTTTCACTTTCAACAATTACTATCCAAAATCAACAATTTATTAAACAATGAAATGAAACAACTTCAGTGTTACATACTTTATCTGCAGGAAGCTGTAAATCGTGTAAGTAGTTGCAGGGATTCATGGTAAGATATATGTTGGAGTAGCATAGAATAATGCCTTGTACTGTTTCTGCAACCCAAACTATCATATTTTCATACCATATACTAATTAATTGGCTGCATCCATCGATTACCTACATATCATTTTTCACTTTTCTATCTCCATACTGAGGTAGTGAGGTAGGATCTCCTACTCTCCTAGTACTACTAACCTTGCATCAACTACTTATTTCTGCTCTCAAGAATGTTCTGTGATATTATACGTACATTTGCCGCCCTACAATTGCGGTGTGTTCTATAAAGCACCGAGGAATATGTCCGAAAACTATGCAGCTTCAGGATCCAGTCATCCATTTATGTATAAACTCCATATAAAATGGTGCGTCCCTTTTTATTAGAGTTTCATAACACACAGTTTATGGCTTTATGCTAGCCTCGCAGCAATGTTGCGCAATCCAGAAGAAAATATTCTTTGCATCAGATTGGAATAGTCAGATGAGTTTTAGCAAAAACCTACCAGTTGGATCTGTGGCGCAATAGTAGCACGTCTGACTCCAGATCAGAAGGTTGCGTGTTCGATTCACGTCAGGTTCAAAAAAAGTTTTATGCAACTTTTTAATGCTCTGATAGGAAATACATATCTATGTGATATGTGCAGATAGCTATCAACTGATGATAACACAGTAAAATGTTTTCTAATGTTGCTTATCTGATTGATATGAGATATCAACCAGCAAAGGTTTTCAGCTTCTATCATCAGCATTGCATGCTTGGATTATCTCATGTATGGCATTTTTGTAGAAATAGGTCTCAATCGATTGCAGTCTTAAGACGTCTCTTCAATACCAAACATATGAACCTACATGATAATGTGTAAAAGTTACAATGGTTTTGACATATTCTATGGACCTGAGTGACAACTCTTGTCAACTGGAGCTGTTATCCTCCTCAGGTAACCATGCAGGAGTTGCAAATTATTGTTCATTATACTATTTTAGCTGAATTGTATAGGTGATCACTCGATATAAACGTGATCTAGCTACCTTGCATTGTTAATTTCTCAACTACTCCTGAAAGTTGGAATCTTTTGCATCTAGGTTCCACAATTTTGAAGATCGACCAGATAAGACCTCACCGGTTTATATATATTTGTGTTCCTCCATGCATGACAGGGGTTATCTGATGCAGGCTTGCCTGAATTAAGGTGTGTTGAAGACGTGTTTATGGCTCATTTAGCTCAGCATCTTCCTACTTTGGCAGGGTATAACATTGCTGTTGCACTAAAATGTTGTATTTGGGTGTCGATGCTACAACCAAAAGCCTCTCACAAGTCATAATCACTTGAATTTTCTGATGACTTGTACTTTGTTTTTTCCCTTTCTTTCCATTTGTTCTATTTGAAGTTAAACTTTGAATGTCCCGGCCTTCATTCCAGTCTTAGAGTATTTACATTATTTTCTTCTTTCTCTGGAATCTATAAAGAAGGAAGGGGTTCGGCACTCGGGTCAGACTTGGATTTGGACACTAGACTTGTAGCTATCTCCGTATTTGTCTTTGTCCAAAACTCGCAACACTTTGCTATTTGTTAGTATTATAGGCTGTTGTGTATAAACCCAAGTAACCAATTGACCCTATGTTTTATCAATCCAATTCTAGCTAGAGTGTTGTTACATTCCGTTTCTTAATTTCCAGAGTTGCACATTTCATTACACATCGATTACAATGAGAGAGGATCATGTTCCTTGTTGCCAAGTCGATTTCTGGGTGTTCATAGTGATTAGTTTGATCCTTGTGTCACTTGCTGGTATTGCCTCTGGCCTTGCATTAGGACTCTTGTCCTTCAGCAAAGTTGATCTTGAGGTCCTCATTAGGTCCGGCCAACCCAAAGACCAGAAGAATGCAGGTTCATAGTCAAATTTCATTACATACTATAGGTACTACTGTACTAGTTCCTTCAATTCTCTACTTCTGAAGCTTCATCCGCTATTTTTCTTTTGTATGATTTTACAGCAACAATTCTGCCTCTTGTTAAGAATGAGCATTTACTGTTATGTACTCTCCTCATAGTCAAATCACTGGCAATGGAGGTATGCTGACATATATACATGCATTATTTGAGTTCATATTCCAAAGTTGGTTGATTGAATATAATGTTGTTCTGTCTGCAAGGCACTTCCCATTTTCGTGGACTCAATTCTCCCAGTTTGGGCTGCCATTCTTGTCTCCGGCACACTTGTAGTTGCAGTTACAGAGGTGATTTTTTTTTTTTACTTGATCATTTTAGTTTGGTTTTGGTCATAATGTAGCTTAAATGCTTTATATACAGTTATATATACACCATCATCATCTTACCTTCCAAACTTTATCTTTACTCTTAGATCATTCCTCAAGCTGTATGTTCTCGATATGGATTAAGTCTTGGTGCAAAAGGGTCTTACTTGGTACGATTACTTCTGGTGGTCTTTTTCCCCATAGCATACCCTTTCAGTAAGGTAATTCATGCTTAGTATACCTTGGACTTTTATGATATCATTCCACCATAGATGAAGCACTAGTATAGAGTTTTCGGTTTTCGGTATATCAACAATTTTGAACATGGCACAGATGTTAGATTGCCTCCTTGGAAAAGAGCATTCTGCCCTCCTAAGACGAGCAGAGCTAAAAACATTGGTGGATCTGCATGCAAATGAGGTTTGCTTGTTACTAAAATGTGATTACTTTTCGTATCTTCTGTGGTAGTTCATAAAACGTTCTATTGTTCATCCTCAGGCAGGGAAAGGTGGAGACTTGTCGCATCATGAAACTACGATTATTGGTGGTGCTTTGGATTTGACGCAAAAGACTGCTGAAGATGCAATGACTCCAATATCAGAAACCTTTTCCCTTGACATAAACTCCAAACTTGACATGTAAATATTCATCACTCTATTCTGATTTCTGAACATAATATTACCTTATGTAATTCTTGCTCAATGTTATATCTTCTTTTTATGTGCTTAGGAATACACTGGGTTCAATCATGAGCAGAGGTCACAGTCGTGTACCAATCTATTCAGGAAACCCAAACAATATCATTGGCCTCATTTTGGTAAACAGTTAAGAAAATTTGTCTGTTCATTAGTTTTGACCAAGTCATTCTTTGTTCTTCCTTTCCTTACAACTATGCAGGCTTCATTGTTTACTATGTTCTTTCTTAGTAACCCTTTTGGCTTAATGTAACTATTACTTGTTCTGTTGGAATCAGGCAAAGAACTTAATCTTCTGTCGTCCTGAAGATGAAACCCCAGTTAAGTACATGACAATCAGAAGAATTCCAAGGTATGTAAAATGTATGAGTATTCACTAATTCCATTCGGCAAGTCTAAAGGACTATAGCAGCTAGCATAAACAAGTAGTGCCCTCCAAATTACCACCCTGATGAAACATATGTCCATCACTTGGTAAAACTGTTGATAGTCTCTACTATGCAACAGGGTTTATAGCAATTGGCCTTTATATGATATACTGAATCAGTTTCCAAAAGGCCACAGTCATATGGCTGCTGTGGTGAGGAATAAGAAGGATGTTAATGGACAAAGGGAAATAGATGCTAGGAGTTCAAGATTAGATTCAGTACGCGCAGAGAGCAAAGGTATTGCATTCAGGATTTGATTAGTAAAAGTTAAGTTTTTGAGATTTTTCGTCATAGACTTGTTACTAGATATTACAGGGTTAAATTCTCCGATCAATGGGAAAGAGCATCCGAGTAACGCCATAGACATATCATCTGTGTATTCGAGTGAAAGTACTGAATACAGCACTCCACTCTCAGAATATGTCATGGAACAAGATGAAGATCTTACACAAACACATTACAAGCGCCATAAAAAGCAGGGCGGTGGAAATGTATCGAATGAAAGTGTAGGATCTATTCAAAGTCACTTGGATGAGGAGGTAATTGGAATCATAACAATGGAGGATGTTATGGAAGAACTGTTACAGGTACTAACTGTAGTACGAAACCTAGTTTGATATGCAAATGTTTATCATGAACTAAACAAATATATCTTTCTGTTAATTTCTGAAGGAAGACATACTGGATGAAACAGATGAATATGTGGATGTGCATAACAGGCAAGTATAACCAGTTTTTTCTGTTCTGTGAACTCCACGCCACGCTTTATGTCGATACATTACCATTCAATACTTGGCTTGTTTTCTCTTTATCTATTTCAGAATTAAAATCAACCTGCTACCTTCAAGACGATCGTCACCCTCAAAATCTCATAGAACCAAGTCTCTATCTCAAATTTATTGGAGAACTCCGGAGGCCTCTCCCTTGTCTTCGACATACAATAGTCCTATACTCCGTTCTCCCATTAATTCTGCATACATTCAACCACCTCCTATCTTCATCACAAGACCTACTTTGGATCCTTCCCCTCCACAAGCTGCACCATTTGCAGGCCCTATTCGCGCCTCGCCATCCTCTCATCGAGTAAGCATACATGTTACACATACTATATCTAGAGTAGCTTAAACTTCATAAATACTTACTCACAAGTCACAACTTATAACTCAAACTTTGATTCTTGACAGGCCTCAAGAAAGTCATATGAGAAGCTAAGACAACACAGTGGACGTAAACCTGCAAGAACCTACTCGCTAAGTTGAGCGAAAGCTGTTGTGATTCATCAATTAATGTATGTGTTTAGATTTAGTTGAAATGCTCAGCAGTCGTGAACTTTGTTAATTTACGTATGATATATCATATATGGCATGAAAATATTCGCAGAAAGAACAATAACATGTACACACTTGGGAGATGATCAACCAAATCTAACTAGTAATTAGATACTGATGAATCCATATACATTTCTCTATCATTATTCTCAGATCAAACTCACATGCATCAGATTCTAGCTAAACAGCTACTCTTCTGCATGTTTCAACCTTGAAAGTTGCTTCTGATGAGCTAGTGATGCCTCGAATCAGGGCCTCCAGGACTCAATCTCTTAGACTCGTTCTGACTCTTCGTCGACTTCTTCTCCTGGACTTCAGTGCCCAACCCTATAAAATACCCTTTCTTCGTTTTCCTAGCCAACATTTTCCGAATCGTGTCAGCTTCCGAAGTAAAAGACTGAGAATCAGAACTAATGTTAAAAAACATAAACACCATTAGCAATAGGAATACAATCACAAAACTTCTCAAAATAGACATTTTCTCCTTCTTAGATTCTAAAATTGCTGATCTTGTAGCTAAAGCCTGACCAAGAACTACCATATATAGTAATCAAAAGGGTCATATTTCCTTTGTATTATTCCAAGTGGATTGTAGATAGAGGACCATATTAAAATCTCACTTGCTGAGTGCTGTGTTTTAATTTCTGTTAATGTATCAACTATCAACTAACTGACAGTCTAACATGCACGCGTGGTCTACTATAGCTCTATGAGTAGGTCTTCCTTTTCTATGTGCCGTACAGCATATACATGCAGCTATATGTCTCTTCAAAAATTTGATCCATACAACGTCGGCATATTCTACAGTACCTCCATGTATCCCATACACTCAATTTGTTGTAAGGGAACAAATTTGGTTAATCTAGCCTGCACAAAGAAACAAAAGAAGGCTCATCATCTCAAAAATATCTTATAAGAAAGTCACGGCCATTCATTTTGGGATAAGGTTTATGGCAACAAGATCATACAACCATTAGATACGGTGTAATGGAAACTATAACTTAGCCTAGCCATGAGAACTCTGATTTTCACTCACAACCATCTTTCCATGATTCTCAGTCTTCTCCATGGAAGCTCAAAACCCCAGCCCTCCACCCCACAAGTCTTCAAAGCCTACCACTCCCCAAAAGAGCACATCATCATATTCAACCACATGCCAATTCATCAAAAGGGTTTGGCAATAACACACCAGCAGCTACCATGAAAGAAAGACCCTCAAGCAAAAACCCTAAGAATGATGATGAGATTCCGCAGGTCGTAACGGAGAGGATGCTGGTGAGGATTGTGGCGGCAGTCGGTCTGCCTCTGGCTACCGGCATTGCTTTCTTGAACGTTTTTGAATACATTAAGGAGAATCACTTGTGGGATGTGCCGGTTTGGCTTCCGTTCTTGACGACTTTGTTAACTTTTGGGACTTCAGCACTTGGGATTGCGTATGGGGCTTTGTCTACGAGTTGGGATGCAGAGAAGAAGGGTTCCATTCTTGGTTTTGAAGAAGCTCAGAAGAATTGGGTTGATATGTGGAGGGAGGAAGATGAAGGTAGTTCATAGATGTTGCAATTTTTGAAGTGATACATATTGGTTACCGTAACGTACGATCGATTTAAGCATTTTCTGCAGAATCATATACATTGACATAGTTTTCCCATATCATGGTTTTTTCCCCCTTCTTTATCTCTATTATTGCTTTTGCAATTGATGATGTGCGTACGTATATTGTTGCACTTTTGCATATTCCTTTTCTTTTCTTTTTTTGAAAAGTTGCATATTCCTTTTAACAACTTGCTTCTTGATATATAGGCTCCATTTCATGAATGTTCTACTTGTCTCCTTATCTTTTGGGGGAAGCAAAAATGTTGAGCAAAGTGCCTCAAAGGGCAACGAGCGAGGGATTGGCATTTCGAATAACAAGAGATTCAGAGTCAGATAAAGGCCTCAAATCGAATAGTTAATTTTACTGTATCAATTTCTTCTCTCACTGACGATAATTTTCACGTTTTATTAAATTTCACGAGTTATTAATCGCTTCTCATCATGAGTTACTATATCCAGGGACGTAACTACAGCAAAAGCTGTATGGGCTACAGCCCAACCGAAAATTGGGCCAAAAAATCCTAGGTATATATATATCATAGCCCAGCCTAGCCCAGCCCAATGAAAAAAATAATAATAATGTCTTATTTACCTGGGTACATATTCTCGCCGCTTCTGTACTTCATCTCTGGATACCTTTTCAACTCAGCAACACAGAGAATATTGTTGCTATGAGGATTATATAATGATGACAATCCTTAACCTTAAAATGCAATGAAGCCAAATTGGCTGTCCAAGATTCTAATAGTTACTACTGCCATACCATATATGACATATCCACAACAAAGTTCTCTTGTGATTTCCTTGTTGATTCAACTGGGGACATGTTTTCCATCTCTGCATCGTTCTTGTGCTATCGGCTATATTCGCATCATTCTTGCTAGCATGCAGGTTATTCCAAGAATAGTTTCGTATTCTTTTGATTTCCTGCTTCAAAAGTCAAAACTGATCATATCCTTTATATATACATGCAGTCTTCTTAGCTTCTTTTGCTTAATACAGATTTTCTATCCGCAATGTCTCTTAAACTCAGCTGTACGTAGGCATGCAACCTTTTGTCTCTTCATTTTCATCAACTTTCTTTCTCTCTCTGCTAATCCAACTTCATTTAGAATACCTCAAAAAATATTTTTTGAGTGTGCTGTGTGAAAATTAGCCCAACCCACTTTTGATTCTTAGTTTCGTCCTTGACTATGTATAAACGAACCACGTCAGTTATATATATATACTTGTAGCACACTGCTAACTAGCATGCTTCAAAATAACCAAGGTGGACGTACGTTGACTTGCACAGCGCAGGCCACAGGGTTCCAAATAGAGATTCATATATGAAGCAATTGGGTTGGAAATAGTACTCTAATATATGTGCATCTGCATCGATGATCACTTAACTATACTTAATTGATATTCATATTTCATATAGCTAGGTTGATGTTACTGAAAGTAGTAAAATATAAGATATGTTTAGATCTGAAGCCTCATGAGCATTTACATATATATGGATTGATGTAATCATCTATTTGATACTATTATTACTATACTCTATACTATGCACTTAACTATCGATATTTCTAAAGTTAATCTTATCAAATTAGCATAACGACACCTATATATATAATTATACTTGATGATCGAGGTTAATTTAAATTTTGTCTTTTAGTGACTTAAACTTTATCTTTATGAATGTGTTAACCAAAAAAGAAAAAACGGTGAACCCTTGATTAATAAGAGTTTAATAAAGGCCTCAAACCGAATATATAGTTAACTATACTTAATTGATATTCAAATAGCTAGGTTGATGTTACTCTTAAGCAGTAAAATAAGACATGTTTAGATCTGAAGAAGCCTCTTGAGCGTTTTACATATGAATTGATCGATGTAATCAACTAATCATCTATTTGATATTATACTATACACTTAACTATCGATCCTTCTAAAGTTAATCTTTTAAAATTAGCATAACGACGTCACCTGTGTATGTAATAATCACTGAAAACTGATCCTAATACTGTCTAGCTAAACTCCAAGTAATCTTGTTTGTTAAGTATGTGGTGCTAATTAGAGCTCTAAACAACGTGATTACATCAACTAAAAGTAGGTTGGATAACAATTAACGAGTAAGTAGATTAAGTATAAACAAACAAGTAAACCAAAATGTCTGCAGTAATTTATTTCAGCAGCCATCACTAACACGTACTTACCTGACCAACCAACCAAAACGTAAACGACGACGTTGAACATTCTATCTTGACGTGAAAGGTTGAAACCCTAGAATAGTTAAGTTATGTTAACCAAGGATCTAGTCTAGAAAGCATCAAAGAGAATCCTAATAATCCCTCTAGAGGGAGCTAGACATTTTGTATTTGTAAATAGGCAAAGTCATGATCAACGCTATTAAGAATTGGTTAAGCAAACTAATCTCAGCCTACCTTTCCGTCGTCGGTTTGGATTCAGTAATGTCGAGTTGGTTTTATATATTCAAATCTAGAGCATGGATTTTGAAATTATTTTGTTGAAATGGACATGGGTCTTCAATCATTTCACTGATCCTATAATATGATTAGTATATGTACAATGTATGTTAATTTTAGGTAAAAGATAAACTTTAGCATTGCAAAATGCACCTTTCATATAAAGTGCTACCTTTCACTACTAGCCTTTCTCCCTTGCACTAATAGTAGTTCAAACACGACTTCTCTCTTCTTGCCAACATCTTTCCATGAATTCAACTATAGCGACCCTTCATTTCCATTACTCACCAATAATTCTAACAATGCGCAAACCTCAAATGTACATATGCATGTCAATTTTAGGCATACTGCACTAGTAAAGTGCAAAGAAAACTTCAGCAATATTGTAAATGCAACTGCGCGCATGTATATCAATTCCTCTCTAGCTTCTTTCATGCATTGAATTATAATTAAGTTTAAAATCTGCTCAAATATCAATCAAGATTGCTAAAAACTGTTTCAATATTTAATTAATCATCTTAGTAATACACCGAAACCACATTCAGAAGTTATTGGAAAAATCCAAAACAAGAGTCCTCCAATCCCAAGCTTACTTTTCTTCCAGCTAGTTCCACTCCAAGAGCAACAACAAAGAAATAAAAGAAACGAACAAAACCAAATCACCCCGTACTGTACAATCTGTCTTTTCTCTCTTCTTAGAACGGTATATCAAAATTATCCAGCTGAATTAACCATTATTCATCTTGGCCTTAATCTTAAATCAGCAGATGACACAGGCATTGGGATCCTCCTCCACACTTCTCACATAATAATGAGTACTCATCGGAGGATTGTATGCATTGTAGGCCTTGAGAAGCTCAGCCACTTCATCTTTTGGATCTTTCTTCTTATCCTCTCCCTTTTTGGCTTCCTCTTTCTTTGGCTCCTCCTTCTTCTTTTCCTCCTTCGCCGGTCCTACAGACACTATCTCAGTGCGGCATAGCTTCCTCAACTTGCTCACCAAGCCTACCGGATCTATGTCGCCAGTCACTGTCAGCTTCTGATCCTTCATGTCCATGGAGATCGAATCTAGCCCTGCAATTATTGCCATCACAAAACTAATTAGCTACACCAGCTAAGAGAAGCACGTATGAAGTTAATTCATGGATGAAAAACAGAGTAATACGAGCAAGACTGGTATGTAACTATGTACCTTCGAGCCCTGAGACTGCCCTCATGGCTTTCTTCTTCGACTTGTCGTCGTGTACGTCCAACTTCAACACAACTTTCTGTCATGACACAGAGTGAGAAAAACTATTAGCACATATGATCAAATTAACCTTATAAAGCACATAGAGCAAAGATTAAACCCAGTTGAGCTTAGAACTTCAGGAAACAAGTGAAATTTCAAACCCAGTTGAGAAATTAATTAGAACTTCAAGAAACAAGTGAGATTTCAGACAGATCGATGAAAGGAATCCCATAATTTCATAAAGTTTGGAGAAAACTGATCAGGACTCTACCCAAAAACACCCATCATCAACTTCAATTGATGTAAGAAGGAAACGATAAACATAGCTAGAGGGAAGAAAGAGCTTTAATTTGGATCAGAGTAAAACATCGATCTCTAAGCTACTACGTACCTTCATATTCACTGGATTAATTTGAAAGATCTGAAAAACCAGAAGTATAGTGAATTAGCTGGCTGCTAAATTTGGTGAGACGAAGAGATGAGAGAGAGAGAGAGAGAGAGAGAGAGAGAGAGAGAGAGAGAGAGATGGTGAAGTGATTGGAGTGGCAAGGCCAAATTTATACTAGGAGGGTCAACCCTTGAGTCAGTCTTCGGTCAATAAACTCACGTGCTCCATTTTTGCCACAGGAAAAATAAAATAAAACTTCTGGACCTACGTCAGTGTATTCACACATGAAACGTCACCGTTTAAAAGGCTTAAAAGGGTAAAACGACAACGTATTAAAGCTTGTGGCCTTTTGAAGATTCAAAGGTAGATCATCATTCATCATCGTGGCATGGTTTTGCTCCTTCCAGGAAATAAAGAACGGTTGCGAGTCTATGCCGTCATCTGGACCTTTGTCTAGACTCGTCTGTTGAGTCGTCGTCGTCTTCGTTGTCCATGGTGTACTAGTTGTCTAGTTCACTTACTCATCGTCAACAAATCACCGACGGAGTCTCTCCTTCAATTCCTCTCCTTCCGAGCTTCCTCTCACTTTCCTGGTTGCCTCTCCCCTCCTACCACTCTGGCTCGGCCCCTCGTCGATCTCTTTGTTTTCAAATACATCTCGGTTTCATAACTCTTCATGATTAAGGCACCCCGCGTACCTACCATGCGCGCGGGTGCATGTAGCTGATACCTAAAAACGCATGAGCATTACATGTATGCATGTTTTTATATTTTCGTTGTGTTCTACATACGATCAGCGCGGCACAAACCCGTTTATGTAAATCTACAATATTCACTTTGCTACACACTTGTTTCAGCGAAAATTTTCTCATTCAGGAGATTTGGGTCAATAGAGAAATTATAGAATACCTTGAAGTTGGACTGATTGGTACACATACACTACCAGAACAGGCAGTTTAGCCGACGAAAAATTTTCGTCGGCCTGTTAAAAAAATTCGTCGGCTTCAACCTTAGCCGACGAAGGTTCGTCGGCTATAGTGTCGTCGGGAAAGGGTCGTCTGTAATGACTTTAGCCGACGAGACAAATAATTTCGTCGGCTATAGTATGACTATAGCCGACGAAATAATATCGTCTGCTATAGTCCAACCTTTAGCCGACGACATTATTTCGTCGGCTATAGTCATACTATAGCCGACGACATTATTTCGTCTGCTAAAGTATGAACTATAGCCGACGAATAATGTCGTCGGTTATCTTCCAAACTTTAGCCGACGAATAATTTAAACTATTTGTCGGCTAAAGTTTGTAATAAAAAAAATATAAAACATCTATGGCCGACGAAATATTGTATTTTTCGTCGGCCTTATAGACATTTAGCCGACGAATTAAAGCTTATTTCGTCGGCTAAACTTTTTTTTTAAAAAAAAAAAAAACTTTAGCCGACGAATTATGGCTTTTTTCGTCGGCTATAAGCGCATTCCAGTAAAAAAAAAACCCCCGAAATTTCTGAATTACCATTCCATGCAAGCTGCAAAAGACATATTTAACAATTTCATATAACCAACAACAAACACATAAAAGAATATATGAACTACATAAAAGTATCAATTTACATAAAAGTATATTATCAACTACGTAAAGTCTATATCGTCTAAATTGAAGTCATCTTCTGGGGGCTGCTGCGGAGGTTGCGGCGGCTGGGGTAGCGTCATGGGCGGAGGCATGGGCGGAGGCGGAAGTCCCTGACTCTGGGCAGCTGCAAAGTCCTGCATGTACTGCAACATCTGCTGCTGCTGGGCCTGCTGGATGGCATATATCTCGGCAACATAGGCTGCCTGCGCGGTATTAAAGGCTGCCAACGAGGCAATATAGGCTTGCTGCGAGGCAGCCTGCGAGGCAGCCTGAGCAGCTTAAGCAGCTTGAGCAGCTTGCTGTTCTCGTAGTCTCTGAACTTCCGACTCTAGCTGAGTAGTCCTGTTGATCGTGGACGTGGTGCAGCTACTCGTCGAGGTTGCCTTTCGTTGAAATCCTGGAGTGGTCTTCAGGACCCCCTCGCCTCTCTTTCCTAGACCTCGGCAGTAGAAGTTGTTTTCTCTCGGTGGGAAGGCTCTGCCCATGATCCTCGCCCCAATCGTCGGATCCGAATTGTCGATCCGGGACATGGCTTCGGACATCTCGGAATCCTGCGTCTCCGGCCATGCCTCCCTCACTAAGGTACTTAGGACCTCGTCACTAGCCTCCCTCACCCTCGCCTATATGGATAGGAAAAAAATTATTAATTAAATTTTTTACATAAATTGAAAAATTTAAAAACGTAAAGTGACTTACAATATCCTCCTGGGAGTCAGGATATGCATTCTCGTACGTATAGACGTAGGGGTTGACTTCTGGATGTTCCTTGGCCGCCTCGTCCATGAAGACACCGAACGGTCTAGAACCGGCATGATGGTTCCTTGTGTTGCGTTGCCGGTTCTGAGCGTTCACCCGGGAAACCGCCTTCAAAGAAAAAAGTAAACTATTAGTAGAATATTTTAAAACGCACGTACTTATTTTTAAATTAACTAACTAATTTATTTAAATACCTGTTTACGAGGGTTGTTGAATTCTGATGTCAGAAGCCAACGCCACTCGTACTCCCTGTACTGGAACTCAGTAGGGGTACCAGAACGTGCGTTCCCGTGCTTAGTCCAATGGGTCCGCAGCTCGTTCTTCCACTCCTTGTACCTACAGATAAAACAAAAATATTAGAAATATTATTAATATCACATACAAAATTGTTTTTCATTAACTTCCCAACGTACCTTCCCCCATGCACAACGTCGGCCCAGCTGTCCCTCAGGTGCTCGGGAACCTCAAACCACACCTGCATTTAACCGATTATTATTAGTTTAGCTTTTCGAGAAATCAACAATTTAATACATAATATTATTTTGTAAACTCACCGACATCGCATTGTGGACCATGTCCTTAACCTCCTGCGGGACCTCGCCCCAGTCGGACCACAACATAGGGACTCTATCCCTAATGAGAGCACCCACGCGGCCGGAGTACATCCTCGACTTCCCGCCCGATACTGCGTGGCCATCCCCGTCAGTATCGATGGGGATCCTCCCCATGGTACTCACCATCTTCTCGAGAGCTTTCCCTGTGACGGGGCCTCTCTTCTTCTTTGTGCCTATGACATGATTCGGCCAAATTGATTATTAAAATATATATATATATATATATGACCCTTTAAAAGTAATCAAGTTGCCTGACTGATTACCTGAGGAGCTCGCGACGGATTCCGGCTCTGTCGCCGATGATGATACCCTCGCAGAAATAAGAGGCGTATCAAAAGGCAGGAACCGGTACGCCGCTGATGGAGCCACTGGCGGGGGCAATGGATAAACGGCGTCCCTGAGTCATCGACTACAGGTATCGCCGGTATCATCCGCGGAAGGAACAGATGAGGCGGCGGCATCTGTACCCCAGATGACCCACTATCCGAAGAAGTAGGACCCGGAGTGGGCGCCCGGTGTATCTCGGGCATACGAGGTGCAGACACCTCCGTCAAGGGCCTCGGGGAACGAGGGACGGCAGCCTGCCTCGATGAAACGGGCACCTCCGGCGCCGTCTCCAGAAGGCTCGCACGTCTGGCTGTCATGTGGCCCTGAAACGTCGTTTGAGGGTTGCTAGAGGTTCCCTCAGACGATTCGGACCTTTGGCCCTTCGAACTCTTCTTCGATCGAAAAAAGCCGCTCATCCTATTTATAATATTAATTAAAGGCTTTAGATTATTTTGTCTTTGTTTTATAAAAAATTATACTTTTTTAAAATTATACTTATTCAATAAATATATACACGCACATACCAATATATATATAGATATATATATATATATATATATTTTACTTACATAACAATATTATATATATCAACATGGATAAATTAACTAACATATCGTAAAACTAAATTCGAAATCAAAAATAAATTAACACATATATTCAAAAATAAACACATAAACTAACATAATTAAATTAACATAAATTAAATTAACACAAATTAAATTAACACCAATTTAATTAAGACAAATTTAATTAACACAAATTAAATTAATAAAAATTAAATTACAAGTTTTATTCTTTTCTTCAACTTCGCGTTTTCATCCCGATTCTCTAGTTAATCTAGTGTTAAATTATTAATAAATTTAATAATTTATTAATAATGTTCTTTTATTAATGTTCTTTTATTAATAATTTATTAACATGTGTTAATAATGTTCTTTTATTAATACGTTTTGGTTTCTGTTTTTTTAGCGCATATTCTTTTATTATGTTGGGAAATGTTCTCATACTATAGCAAATTTGCACATGATTCATCCTAGTCACCGTCAAATTATAACATCAAAATTATAAACTATAACATCAAATTATAACATCAAAATTATAACATCAAAAATCCAATTATAACATCAAAATTATAACATCAAAATCCAATTATAACATCAAAATTTGGAGTAATAACATCGGAACTAGCAGTCTGATCAGAAGAGAAGCACATAAGATTCAAACCAACCAAAGTGTGTATTTATTCATGAATCACAGTAACTTGTATCCTCAAAATCCAAACAATACACCCAACGATCCAAAAGCAACAAAGGGAAATACTGTATGAACAACCATACTATTGTAATCCAAAACTGAATCATAATCTTGTGAGCAATCAAAGCAGCAAATCGGAAAATGAAGAAGATTAACAGAAGTGAATCAGCTGCAAAGTGTTTACCTTGCAGGGAGGAGGGAGGAGCCGGCGACGGGACGGGAGAGGGAGGGAGGAGGGAGGAGACCGGGAGGGAGGAGGGAGGAGACCGGGAGGGAGCGGATGTTGAAAAACTGCAGAAATGAGGGAGGAGGCTATGGTTCGCAATTAAAACCCGAGGACTTTAGCCGACGAAATAATTTGTTCGTCGGCTAAAGATTAAAATTTCGTCGGCTATACATATATTCGTCGGCTAAACCTTTGAAATTCGTCGGCTAAACCTTTCAAATTCGTCGGCTAAACCTTTCAAATTCGTCGGCTAAACCTTTGAAATTCGTCGGCTAAACCTTTGAAATTCGTCGGCTAAACCTTTGAAATTCGTCGGCTAACCTTTGAAATTCGTCGGCTAAACCTTTGAAATTCGTCGGCTAAACCTTTAAAATTCGTCGGCTAAACCTTTGAAATTCGTCGGCTAAACCTTTATACATTTGGCATGTTGTTCTGGTGATGACCAAACTTGAGAAACACAAATCCAACCGTCAGATCTTACCATCACGATAAAATACATGTATGGGAAAAAATTCAACTTGATCCGAAAAGAATAAGGGCTCGATCCGGACGGTCAATCTCATAAGTCAAACCCCTAAACGCACGGAAAAGGTCGTTCGACCGTCTAAATTACGTATTTTGGCCGGACCTCCAACTGAAAATAGTTTCAAACCTTTGACATGCAACAATTCGTATAAAAATTTTACGCAAAATAACCACCGAAACCGGGGCTACCCATAGGGAGAAAGAATGGAAAATTGAATTGACCGCAACTATCGGCACCGAGACATGACCGGAATACCGTGATTTTTCAACCGTAGACTTATTTCACTATTCTAGTCATGTCTTATTTCACGACTTTTTTACGTTTGAAGGATCTACGTATAGTTTGTTTTTGAAACGGAACATTTACATAACACTCGGTAAACAAGTTATACAACATTAGTACACATGTTGTGATCGTGATGATCAAACTTGAGAAACACAAATCCAGCCGTCAGATCTGACCATCATGATAAAATACATGTATGGGAAAATATTCAACTTGATCCGAAAAGAATAAGGGCTCGATCCGGACGGTCAATCTCGTAAGTCAAACCCCTAAACGCACGGAAAAGGTCGTTCGACCGTTTAAATTACGTATTTTGGCCGGACCTCCAACTGAAAATAGTTTCAAATCGATGACACGCAACAAGTCGTATAAAAATTTTACGCAAAATAACCACCGAACATAGGGCTATAGTAGGTAATAGAAATATTTTAGGGTTTAGCCGACGAATACCCTAACATATTCGTCGGCTATAGTATGTAATTAAAAAATAAAAAAAATAACTATAGCCGACGAATTATTAGGTTATTCGTCGGCAAAAACCATATTAGCCGACGAATTACAGAGTATTTCGTCGGCTAAAGTGAGTAATTAAAAAAAATAAAAAACAAGTTTAGCCGACGAAATTAAGTCTTTTTTCGTCGGCTAAGGTAGTTTAGCCGACGAATTACAGTTTATTTCGTCGGATAAAGTGTGTAATAAAAATAAATAAAAAACATCTATGGCCGACGAATTAAGGCTTTTTTCGTGGGCAAAAAACATCTTAGCCGACGAATTATAGTATATTTCGTCGGCTAAAGTAAAAAAACAGGGAAAAAAAAAACTTCTGGATATTCATAAACCATACATTTAAAAAACCCTGTTCATCATGTATCACCAAAATCTCCAAGTAAAAAAACCCTGATTATTGAACATGTATATGTATTGAGGAATTCATGAAAGTAAAAAACGTACCTTTCCATGGGATACATCCAAGTGTAGTGTACTGGACCGGTAAGCAACAATTGCTCGGGAAGATGGATCATCAGGTGAGGCATGATGTCAAAAAAATTTGGAGGAAATATCCTCTCAAATTTACACATGATATAAATGATGTCCATTTGCATTTCCCGGAGGTCACATCGAGACACTTCCCGTGTGCATAACTTCTGGAAAAACCTTCCCAACGCTACTAACGGCTCCACCACCTGACGGGGAATGAACGGTCGAATGAAAACAGGGAAGAGACGTTGCAGCAGGATATGACAGTCATGACTCTTCAACCCGTACATCTTATTGTCCCGGAAGTTCACACACCGGGCAATATTTCCTGCATAGCCTGAAGGATACTTCACACAACTCATCCACCTGAAAATTAGGTTCTTCTGGTCAGGCTTCACGGTGTAAGGAGCTTGAGGCATTTTTTTCTTCCCTTCTTTCAACCACAAATGTCTTCTTATTCCGCATTTTTTTAGATCAATGCGTGCCTTAGGACCGTCTTTCGTCTTCCCCTCCAAATTCAGCACTGTGCCCACCACACTGTCGCACACATTCTTTTCTATGTGCATCACATCCAGGTAGTGCCTGATCAACAACTTACTCCAGTATGGGAGTTCCCAGAATATGCTCTTATGTGTCCAGAATTTGTACCTGTCGGGTCTTTCAGGTATAGCCGCCACAATGTTGGGATGATTGCTGAGCTGCCCAAAATCGTACTCATTAAGCACCGCTAAAATGTCTTCCCCCGTCCATCTTCTGGGAGGCACGCCGTGTTCTACGGTCCCATCAAATGCCTTTTCATCGAACCGCCATTCGTGATCATATGGAAGGAAAGCACGGTGACCCAATCTGCATATCTTGTTGCAATGACTGCTGCTCCCCTCATCGCTAAGGCACTCTGGACAAGCCTTGTATCCCCTAACAACGTTGCCCGACAACATCCCACGGGCAGGAAAATCACTGATGGTGCCAACAATCATGACATGCATCTGGAACATCTCGTGCGTGTACTTGTCATAAGTGGGATGACCAACGTCCCACAAAAATTTAAGCTCTTCAATCAAAGGTCTCAAGTACACATCGAGACACTTCCCCGGATAACCGGGCCCCGGAATCAACAAACTCAACATATTGTACTCCTTCTTCATGCACATCCATGGGGGAAGGTTGTACGGTACCAAAATCATCGGCCATATACTGTATTGCAGACTCATGTTCCCAAAAGGGTTGAACCCGTCGGATGAGAGCCCGAGCCTCACATTTCGGACCTCTGACGCAAATTGAGGAAACTCCCTGTCTATATGCTTCCAAGCCTCCCCGTCAGCAGGGTGTATAAGGGTATCTTCGTCATGCAATTCCCTATCAGCGTGCCATCTCATCGCTTCGGCCGTGTGTGAAGACATGTACAACCGCTCCAACCTATCCGTCAAAGGGAAATACCGAAGTACCTTTACAGGTTTCCTGTTGCCTGCAGGAGTCAGCTTATATCTGTCAGTGTGACATACCAGACATGCGTCAAGGCCACCAAGGTCATTCCCTTCTGGATCTTTACCCCAAAAGAGAACGCAGTCATATCTGCATGCATGGATCTTGATGTAGGAAAGCCCAAGATCTTTCAGGATACATCGGACCTTTCGATGAGTGGTAGGAAGACGATGACCATTGGGCAGCATCGAAGCAGTGTACTGTAGATACTCATCAACAGCCTTCACGGTCGATTTTGTCTCAACTTTAATCCTCATTACGTCCATCACACTTTCAAGAACGGTCTTCTGACAACCGGGGTACACAGGGGTCTGTTGGAAAGCAAGCAGTTTGTTGTACTTTTCAATACCAGCAGTGTTCACAGCTCTAGGGAAGGGCTGCACCGGGTCATGCATATACTGTCCTTGAGCGCATACACCGCTCTCATAAGGAAACATGTCGTTGATGAATGTCGTTGTTGGATCGTTGGATGTACTAGCACTGCCCGTCTCGGAAAATTGGCCATGATCATGCGGACCCCCTGATGATGTTTCACCGTGATATAACCAACATGTGTACTTCTCCCAAAACCCGTTACTCCTCAGGTGCTGTCATACTTTGTCAATGGGAAATCGATACATATCGCTGCGACACTGACATTTCGTGCACGGGCAATAGAAAATTGTATTCCCGTTAGCATTATCCATCTCATATTCTAGAAAACTCATAACTCCTGCACCGTATCTTTTGTCCCATTTTGGAAGCGAAATCCAACTCTTATCCATATCCTGAAAATATAACAATATATATATATATATTTATAACGATGCTAGCTAATTATTAATAAAATTTCATGCCATATATAAAATCTCAATTCATTTAGTATATATATATTCTACGTACGTACGTACTACAACTAATTAATTACAAAATTATCATTATGAACTCATATATATCATCAACAACTTCATACCATATCAACACAATAATATTATAAATTAATATTAACATATATATATATATTTACTATTTATTAACAACAAATTAATTCATATATATTATCAATTCAAATCATCAACCAAATCGATCAACACATATATATATACATCCAACGTACTCAAAATTAATCAACTCAATCACAATCAAAATCAATAAACTCAATTAATCACACTAATTAAAATCGATCAACTCAAATAAAACTCAATTAATCAACATATATATACATATACGTACCTATATATATATGGCTCCACAAACTGATTATGGACAGATTTCGACAACACCCAAACTTTTTCTCCCCTTTTTTCTTCTCCCGTTTTTTTTTCCGTTTTTTTCGAAATGAGCTGCTGCTGCCCAGATCTGCAAATATAAAGCACTTTAGCCGACGACTATGAATTTCGTCGGCTAAACCTTTAAATATTTCGTCGGCCATGGTTTGTGCACTTTAGCCGACGACATAAATTCTTTAGCCGACGAAATTTTTTTTCGTCGGCTAAAGTGTGTCATAGCCGACGAAAATTTAAAATAGCCGGCGAAATAAAATTTCGTCGGCTAAAGTGGACATCATAGCCGACGAAAGAAATTTTCGTCGGCTAAAGCCCACTAAAGCCGACGAAAAAATACTTCGTCGGCCTGGTTTTTTTTTTTTCGTCGGCTATAACCTTTCTTCTGGTAGTGATACGTACAGGTATACCAGAGTCGTAGAGTGGTCACATAAATAGTGTTAGTTTATGCCTAATTACATATTAATTAAGGTCAGCGTCACATGATTCATGAACTTAGTGTCGACTACTATAGCCTTATAAATCTAAATCTCTTGCTTTGATTCTACATCTGCTCCAACAGTAGCAGTAAATTACTTAGTAATATATGGTGTATCCTCCATTTTTAAGATTCCCAGTGCGTTTACCAGAGCCAAATAAGCAGTCGGTAACATGCATGCATATATGGAGCTTCGATTAATTATGAGCTAGAGAGTGATTAAGATTAATACATGCCTGGTTAATTATAGTTAATTATATAACGAACATATATGGAAGAACAGGCTGCTATCGATCTGTTCCTTCTCATATAAAAATGAGCCAATTAAGCTAGATCGATTTGTATAGAGTAAAACTTGATACGGGAATTGACTCGACAGGATTTGAGTCTCAATATACAACCACCATACTGTTACAGAGGAGTTGATATCGTCTAATTCTTGTCAGTATTTTATATAAAAAAAATTAAAAAAATGGAGTCTCAGGCTACGACTAGATGCTAATTTATATTATATCCATTGTGATTAGTTATTCTAATTAAGGACAAAAACCTAATTATATATTTACAGCTATTGCCTATTGGACGTCTTAAGCTATGAATTAGGCATCTAATTAACTATTTAGTTGCACATGAACGTATATATATATATATAATGATTCTCAATATGACTGTGCACCTGTCAAATTAAGTTTGATGATTTCTGATTGATCAATTACATGTAATATATCTATCATGTTATTCAATCGATGCGGTCTCTGCTCCTCCTTGAAGTCTATTTTTTGTTGCTCTTATTCTTCTAGTTTGTAAGATTCTTTGGTTTGTAAAGATTGTTAGGCCTGTTGTTTTTATATAGAACAGTGAAGAACAACATGTCAACATTTATACAACATGTCAACAACAGTGGATCTCGATGGATAAGAACCAATATGCTAACACATATAAGTGCCAACTACAATTGGGTCATTTTAAAGATCAATCACTACTGTGAACCTCTTAGTACATGACGCTTTCAAAAGATCATCGTTCGTTTTTATTAAAATGAATAAAAGATAATTACTCATCATGCACGTATAAATTCTTTGTCATATAATCTATTTTCTAATTAACATTTGAAAATCAAAAACAATAAAAAACAAGTAACAATGTTAACAGCTTACATATTAAAGAGAGACGATGATGTTTGTTCTAGAGTCACGGATCATTTTCTTGAAAACTGACCACAAGTTCACAATTACACGTAACAAAAACACCCTTACTTTGAATTGATGCATCGTTCTCAAACTCAACATGTTTTCCAAATCCAACAATAAAAACAAATGGCCACTTATATAAGTCACTATTGGAGCGAGCTAGACAGCATTGGTCCATATATTTCTAAGCCCTTTACAACCATGTGTCCACTCTTCTGCTTCATATGGTCTTGGCTCCTTGGAAACTCCTCCCTAGCCCTTCATGTTCCACACTTCAAACTCAATCGCACAACTAAGATCCCTCTAAACTTGCATTAATAAGATATTGCGGTTAAATTCAATAACCACGAACAACAAGGAAAGTACAGACGGGAAATTTAGAATCTGCATGCACTCCATGTTGTATAGAGAAGGGGATGTACGAGTATCACAACGATGTCTAGTGTTAAGGGGTTTGGAATCATAAAAAGTACAATACGATTATAGTTGAAAAATCATATGATTCCGGTAACGTTTGGTCCTGATAGAAACGGTCAACCCTATTTACGGTTTTACTTCCCTATGGGGAGCCCTATCGTCAGGAGATGAACGTCCCTAAATTTTTACATGGGTGGTTAGATTTCATCTATGTGAGAGTTTTGTGTGTGGAAGAATTAACCAAATTTGGTCATATAAGGGTAGGTAATAGCGTTTTCGTGTGGTAAGTGACGTTGAATTAGGGTTGACCGCTTTGATGGAGCCCCAAATGTTACCGAATACATTTGAATTTTCTTTCATAGCCGTATTTCACTATTCCGTTCACATCAGACGGCCAAATTTTCATTTTGTAAAATTTAGCCATTGAAATTACAACTTATCTACTAATGTGGTATAACTTGTTTAGTATGCAAATATACATCTTTGTAAACTAACTACAGAGGAAGCATGATTTTGAAATTTCATTTCATTTCAAAGCAAGTAATGAGATCATACAATGATCGAAAAGAGGTATAAACTCGCGTCTCAAATTTGATACACATATTCAGGGCAAATTGTATTGAAAAAAACAATGTTCTAAAAGGCACTAGGCGGGCGGTAACCCACAGCCTAGAGCCTGGACAGCCTAGGCGAGGATTAGGCGGGGATTAGACGATTTGTATTTTTAAAGATTTATTAATTAAAAATATATATATTTAATGTAATTTAATATTTAAAAACGGTTAAATATAGATAAATTATTCAACATAATCTAAGTTATATCAATTTATAAAATAAATTATAACTAAAATTTAGCATAACTTCCTGTAAAAATGAGCAACAACAACAATAAACATATACACTTCTGATTTTAAACACACAATTAACTTTTATACTCTCATACTCCCCACAATATAACAATTCCATCTAAAAAAGAAAACAAAATTAGCCTGAGAGCTTAACAACCTAGACGGGCAAGGCGGAGTCTAGGCGGGTTAGGAGGCATTTAGGGGAGTTAAGCGACCGCTTAATCGCCCACAGCCTGACACAAAGACCTGAAAAAAAAAACGAGACGGCTTGTTACAGCCTAAAGCCTAAACAAGGACTAGACGGTCTAGACGGGGCTTTTAGAAGCTTGAAAAAAAAACATATGTAGGCAAATGAACACTAGTCCAATTAGTGTGTTTTGGTCGATTAATTAAGAGAACTGTTATCTCCCTTCATATCACAAACGTGGCGACCTCCCATTGGTCTATCGCCCGCCAACACATCCTCTACCAGCTGCAGCCAACAATTTCCAGAGGTTCCTATATAACCTCCAAAGCCGCCGGCGCTAAAAATTCGCAAACTTCCTAGCACCTTCGGAAAAAAAGCCCAAAAACCCGACTCCGTTTTCAAATTTGTTCATGGTATCCAAAAACCCGAACCCGCCAGAGGGCCTTTACTTGGATCCGGACGAAATGGCCTTACCGGGACTCGGTCCATTCGCCACGGCGGCGACCACCACCGCAGTGTCGACGACGACTTCGTCAACGGAGGATCTGAGCAAGAAGATTCGGAAGCCCTACACTATCACCAAGTCCAGAGAGAGCTGGACTGAGCCGGAGCACGATAAGTTCCTCGAAGCGCTTCAGCTGTAAGTTAGGGTTTCAATTTCAGTTCTGGATTGGAATTCTCTGGTCTAATTTGCTCAAATTGTGCTCAATTGAGATTTTGTTTCAATGAAGATGAAGATAATTTTGGCGTTGATGTAAAGAAAATGTGTGATTATGAATGAAACTAGTGTTTTATAGAGTAATTAATTGAATATTTTTACTGGTGAATTGAAGTGAAAATGGAGATAATTGTTTTGTTATATGCATTGAGATTGATGTGGGTTGAGTTTAAGTACATTTTTTGTGTTAATGAATCATTTAATGTGCTGAATTTCACTTTAATTTGTGCAGATTTGACCGTGATTGGAAGAAGATTGAAGCGTTTATCGGGTCGAAGACAGTTATTCAGGTTAGCTTTGTTGGTTCCTTCATGAATTTGCCTTCATTCTCATCATTTCCAGTGCAAAGAGAGTATTGATTTTAGTGAAAATGAGTGACATTTGCTTTAGTCATTTAGTTATGAATGCGTAATGTTGGAGGGTAATTGAATGCTGATGCTGACTAGAAGGATTTGTTTTGCAGATACGTAGTCATGCACAGAAGTATTTCCTGAAGGTTCAGAAGAACGGGACAAGTGAGCATCTACCTCCACCTAGGCCGAAAAGGAAAGCTTCTCACCCTTACCCTCAGAAAGCCTCAAAAAATGGTGAGGATAGTTCGTTTTATGTATTATAGTCGTTTAAAAGTCTATACAATCATCACTCACATATGCCTTTTTGTCTCAGCGCTGGCACTCCCACAAGTGTCTGGTTCATGTCAATCTTCATCGGCGTTACTTGAATCTGGGTTTAACCAAAGGCCAGATTCAGCATCGGTGCTTATTAGTCCCAGGGCTGGTGGGGTAGTCCCTTCTTGGCCTAATGGTTCTGTGCAAACAGCCAACCCATCGCATGAGAATAAAGGTGAGATTATTAAGTACATTGAATGACCTTGGTGGAACCTTCCTCCGTGTACATTAACCGCTTTCTTTCACACAAAAATTGATACCTTTAGTAGTATGTGTTTTCTACGTTGTATCTTTGTCCCTCTTCTTAAGGATTCATGTGTTTTTGCAGGGCCAACTAGGCCGAGTTGTCATAGCGCAGAAAGTACTCCAAAAGCTCAACCAGCCAGTGAAACAACTGATCAAGGGAAGCGTAGCCAAAATCATGGCCAACATCCATTGAGAGGTGAGCTTCAATCTTCGTACTTGAAGTTTTTCCCTCCTTTGAAAGTAATAGTCACCTAAACGTATATATAGTGTAATTTGGATTTTTCTCATTGAAGTGGAATAAATTTGTGGCAAAAATATGAATATTATTGTCATACACAAAAGTAATGTCATTGACATATGATATTGTAGATATGGGCACATTTTATTTCAGCATGTATTTGCATGCTCGATGTTACAGTGTTTTCAGGATTTAAGTACAGCTACAGCTATATCTATAAGTAGGTTTTCTAAGGTCCTGTTTTGAAGAGCAGAAACATTCACTCACTACATCTTTGCTCGTGTGGCCTTGGTGTCCAATCTGTGTTGAGCGTGTGAATGGAAATATTAGAATTTACTAGATGTGTCACACACGAGAGTCATTTGCATTAAATTGCATATCAGAATTTGATCAATCTGGACTTGGATAGCAAGATACACTTGCACCTTTGGGAAATATATGTTTACCTGTTTATGTCCTTGTGCACTGCTGTTTATTGTGTAGTGTGCTTAACCAAGGAGTGCAATTTTATAGTTATAATTCAGGTTTGTTGTATATGTGACATCTGTTTGTTTTATGCAGTTCTGCCTGACTTTTCTCAAGTATACGGCTTCATTGGCAGTGTTTTTGACCCGAATACTTCAGGGCACCTGCAGACACTGAAGAAGATGGACCCTATAGATGTTGAAACGGTATACATTTTCTCTTTTGTTAGTAATCTATCCTTTCCATTTCTGGTCTGAAGTCTTGGTTTGTGCCTCAGAATGCCTCAATGAATGTTTACGACTGTAATTGAACTAGTTGTGTGGATCACTTTGAACTTCAAAGGGGCATAGTTCTGATGTTATTTTGGGTACTATGCAGGTGTTATTGCTGATGAGAAATCTATCCATGAATTTGACAAGTCCTGATTTTGAAGATCATGTGAGTTTCCATTTCAGTTGACAAATGTATTATCGACTTTTTTTGCTCCTTCAGAACATATTGCTGATTTGTGGTTTGATGCCAGAGAAAGTTGCTGTCATCCTACAAGATTGATGGTGATTCAACAGACCACCTTGATGTGAGTAAAAGCCTTCATACTGACGAACACAAGAGTGTTGCTTAAGTGGGCAGTTGTGAAGTTAGAAGCTTCTTTCTCTACAGTCAGTGGTGCTGACATTATAGATTGAATCTTGCATGAGGGGTGTGGACTTCTAGCAGATGAATCACCAAGAATAGGGCAGATTATCAGAAAGCTTTAGGTTCCATGTAGCTGTTGACATTATCTAGCACACTACTATATATATATATATATAGCTGTAGTAAGCTGATTGACTACAGGAAGTGTTCATAATTTGTTGTATTATAGTGTGTTCAAGGAAAAGCAATACGTTTTGCAGGAGTGTAGAGTACAAGTTTTAGGTTCATGTGGTTCTGTAAAGCCGTAAGTTTCTGTATATTCATTCGGTTTTTATCACATCAAGTGTGTTTTACGTGTTGATGTTCGTGCGACGATTTAGATAGATTAGTATATGGGGCCTAGTCGCTTGCATTCAATCATCTACAGGGGTGTGTTCTTCATCAGACAAAACTACCTTGACTGGTTTTTGGATGAAAATTTGGTTTGCTTAATGTTCCTGGAAAAAGAAAGGTCCACTTTTGGAAAGTCTGCTCATTAAAAAAAAAAAAAAGAAGAAGAAGAAGAAGAAGAAGAAGAAGAAGAAGACTCTTTCAAAAAAAAAAAAAAAAAAAAAAAGAGGAAGAAGAAGAAGAAGATGGAGGAGGTAAACATAACAACAGTTGGGACCAGAATATTCCGTTAAACCTTCTTAACCCCTTTTCATTTCCTACTTGCATTTCATGGAATAGATTGGCATTTCCATATAAAGTTCTTGTCCTACTACTTAAGCCTTAGAACATAACATTTCTTCTGAGAGTTGATAATATCTAACATAGCATCCTCTAATAATTGGTAGAATCAATCTATCCCTGTTGTTAATACCATTTCCCAACTATTGCCAACCAAGGTAATAGCCTGTCCCTGCATTGTTCTGAGTTCCAAGAAGATTAGTCCTGCCATATACCCCTGCAAACACCACAAAGACAGTTCCTCTTCTGAGTTACTATCGCAAATAGAGAGCTCGAAAGAATTGATTATCTAATCAGTGTAGTTATGGCATTGTACCTGGAGTTGGCACTGACAGTGGCACACATCCGTAACCTGACATCTGGTAGTTCCAGGGAAAAGCTTGGACCTGGTACAGCTCCGGCATGTAAGTAGTTGTAAACATTTGCTGATGCGGTTTGGCTTGGGTCTGATTGAAATTGGTGGGGAACACATTTGTAGAGAAAGCTTGGCTGGATGGATTCTGAGGCTTGAACTTTGGATTAACGGCTTTCACTTGAGAATTTGTAAGAGCTGGTGAAGCACGGTAAGACGGCTTCCCCTTACAAACTGGTGGTACAGTGTTGACATTAGTAGAACTATCAACTGGTGCACTTGGGCTTACCCTATCAGATTTGACTTCATTTCTTTCAAGCATATCCTTGTAGGACACGACCCTGAAATCATCCACTGTAATTAAGCTGTCCTCATCCGGCAGACAAAGTTCAATGGGCAAGGAGTCTTTTTCATCAGAGCAGCAGACAGGATTCAGTTTTAAATCATTAGAGACTGACTGGTTTTCCCTTCCCTTACTTTGATCAGTAGCACTTGAGAACACGATGGCTTCACTGTTGATCACACTGGGTTTATATTTGCGAGTTGCAGAAGCCAAGTGATTCTTGTTTGCAATAGGAAAAAAGAACTTGCATGTTTGTGAAACACTTTTCCTTGTTGACCTGCCAACAGAACTCAGTCGGTTGCATGTACATGCACTGGTCAATTGCAATCCCTTTGTGGAACTTGTTCCAAACGATGGTTTTTGAGTCGAATCTTTTTCAAACTCTCCAGCATTTTCCTTACTCACAAATTTAAGCTCGCTGTTGTCAGTTATACTGTCAGTCCTTAGCTCTGAAGACGATGTCATATCCTTCTGTTCAGTCCCTTCCTCTGGCAATAACATAAGGTGATGAGAACCATGATGATTACCAGAATCTTGCTTTCCATCCTCTGCATCACAACCATCCCAGAGCATAGAACAACTAAATTCTTTAGTCTCCGGTTTAAAAATGTGTTCAATGCCCACACATGCAAGAACTCCTAGAATGACAGCTGGCATGTTACATCCATATAACTGGGAGGTTTCATCTGTAGTAGTAGATTTCGAATGGTTGTCTGGAACCTTGGTGGAATGATCATTTGAGACGCCATGAGCTATCAATTCAGATCCTTCAGTGCAAGAGATACCATATGCAGGCTTTTGCTCTGGAGAAAAAAGCAAATTAGTTCAGCTTCTCCCTATTATCAGCTGCTAAACTTAGCAAGTTACTCTTTTATGGATCGGGACATAAACATTTCAGTCTAAAACACATTAATAGTAAGCTACTAAAGGATAGCCAGCATTTTCTAATATACCTGTAACAGGAAACTGATCAGCAAATTCAAAACAAGTTGCAGGGCTCTTGGAGTGATTTGCAGTATTATCAGAATGCTGTGGGGTAGCAAAAGAAGGAAGCTGTGAGACAAAAATGGAATACTAAGCAGTAGACTTTCCAGTCCCACAAGCAAATTTAGACCAATGAATTGGTGAAGGATGAGCAATACCTCAGCTGCAAGCGAATGAATTATTTCTTCATTGTAAGACAACTCCAGTGGCATTCTAGATTCAACATTGTTGCTTCTCTGCTCACTTAAAGCTTTCTTTTGCTTCTCTTGGAATGTTTCCTTCTGTCCTTCCCTCATCACTTCAACAAATTCTGCTAGAATTCGTTTTGACATGATAAGACTTCAGATTTATCAATCTCAATGAGAAAATTAAAGAGCAAGAAAGCACAGTAGAAAACTTCTTTATTTCTGCAGTAGCAAGAGGTAGGAGATTATACCTCTTCTCCAGTTTTGCTTACACCCTTCATTTTTACCCAGAGACTCAGGAGAAACCCATACTTCATCCTTATAATCAATCCAATCTGCCTGAAAGAATATAGCTTGGGAGTTATGATCACTTGGATACAGAAAGAACAATGAGCAAATACTTAAATACAGACATCACATGTTGGCTGCACTATTGCAGTAATGTCAAATTGTCAATTATAATAAGTATGAGCACTGACCTTAAAAATGTGTGGAGGTCGATATGGTTCTTTGCATTTGTGGAGTAGAGGAACTATATTTTCTTCAACCATGGGCTGAGAAGTATCAGCAATGTCACCATTGACTCCCAGTGAAGAACCATGTCCCAGAAGGCCAACATTCTCAGAGCTAAGAAGACCTTTATGTAGGTTCTCATGACAACTCTCAGAATCTGTAATGTTAATAAAAATTTAGATTTTGGGGATCAATTTGAAACATTTATCTATAACTGAATTAAAAATGCAACAGTAATCACAGGAGACAATAAGAAAAACTCACTTGAATCATTCGAACCTTCCCATGGCGGCTCCAATAGACAATCAAGTTCACTGTTCCATCACAATCATCAAATTAAAAACCATAGCAAATTCCTTCAACTTTAATTATATATTTACACAACTAAGCTTAATTTACCTTAGGACTGACGGTTCAATTGCTCTCAGTAATCCTTTTTCTGTACTCAAATTTGCCAACGAGACTAGAAAAGACCTTGTATATCTGATTTTTGACCGTCTGAAATATATAAAAAAAAAAGTTAAAAAAAATTAGAAAATTAATCCAAAAGGCCAAACAACACTTATGAGCTAATTAAGCAGCAAATCAACGACAACAAGCAACAATTTAGCTAATTTTCATTAACTATTATCCATTTCCTTGGAATCCAGACTCAGAGTAATAATGAAACCCGCTGTAGTATGCTATAAACCGTATTTTATTCAATATTATATCCAGGAAGAATAGATTAACAGAGTAATTAGATTATAATAATACAAAAATGCTTAGAAAGTAACCAAAAGCTTACTTGGAGAGTCCCTGTGCGTTTGTTTCCGACGGAGCAAGCACGCTCCGGCCGCAGTTTTCCGAGCTCATTTCGCTGGCTAAAACCGTCATCCTCAGGTTTTGAACAACTCCGCTTCAAAATCACCTGCAAAAACGTCACGAAATCACGAAGATCAAGACCTGTAAACGACGAAATCATCACCGCCGTCGAAGCAAAACGCAATGCCAGAGAGAGAGAGAGAGAGTTACGGCGAAGACGAAACCGATCAAAGAAGAAGAAGCTACGGCATTACTTGTCGGAGAAATTGAACGGAGAATGAGGATCGCCTAGGGTTTTGGATGAGGAGCTTTGAAGAATTTGGAGAGAGAAAAAGAGGAGAGAGAAACGGAGGAGAGGGCCTGGTTAATGCTACTGCCTCCTCAACTCTGCAGAAGCAGCAATTGAACTCTGAGGAGAGTGTAGTACATATTTTATATGAGAAATTAATGGAAGGGCGTATCTGTCTTTTCACTCAGTGCAGATGGAGAGAGGCGAAAATCCGGTGTGGAATCGATTGCGGTACGTGACGTACAGAAACCGAGCTTTCAGCAATAATTTGGTGCCACGTAGGAATAAAGTGGTGGATATGACTTGTGGTGAGGTGGCAGAGGTTTGTTGGTTGGGTGAGGGAGTTTTGTTTTTATGATTTCTAATTTTCTACCCATGTATAAAGGATGTATAACTTCTCAGAAATCATGTATTGTGTGGTATTGGGGATGCATGTAATGTATTTCGAAAAGTTGTCTCGGATAAGATATCGTTACGAGTAAAAATGACACGGGTCTTAAAATGACAAAAAGAGTCATAAATGATTCATATAGTAAAGTTATTAGTTGTAAAGATACAAAAAATTTACAGAAAAATATATCAAAAATGCGCGTCGTATCTAGTAATATCGGTTCGAACATCAACCTCAACTTTGAATTGCAATTTAGAGTTTATAGTCCATTTTCTCTTCTCCTAATAATTCCATTACTTTGAGCCCTAACATATTGTTCTTGATTTTATTCAATATTGGGTAAAAAAGTTACTATAGACTGTCCATTTTACCTTAACTAGGGGGTATCTAATTTTCGTGCATTACCATTGTTTAGCTATAGGTAGGGCTGCCACTTGGTTTGGTAAATACCAAACTGATCGAAAACCGACCAAAAATTTATGATTTGGTAAACCGAATTTTGGTAATCGAAATCAAAAAAACCGAAACCGAGAAATACCGAAAAAGTTGGTTTGGTTTTTGGTAAATACCGAATTTACCTAAATTCTAATTATTTAAAGACTTATATTTCTAAAAACACACAGACTAATAATCTTATCTCACGTTTTCAATTGTATATACCATTTAGTAAAAAACAAGACAATGAATAGAAAAATTCAACTATACTTGGTACCGTTCAGGTCTCAATTAAAGCGATCAACTTTAATTCAATGTTACTTGTTATATAAAAACGCTCTTACCTACCCGTCTTAGTCGATTCATCACACACATACATAGACAAACCCACTTAGATGACATGTAACCGCCCATGTAAAAATTTAGGAATGTTTTTACCTCTCTTGATGATAGGGCTCCCCATAGGAAGTACAAACGTAAATAAGGTTAGCCGCCTTGATCAAGGCCAAAACATTATAAAAAATACCTAATTTTTCTACCATAGTCGTATTTCACTATATTGATCACATCATAGTTCACAAGCTTTTTGAAAATTTTGCTTCCTCTTTGTAGTTGGTTCACAAAGATGTACATATATATGCATATAACTTACTAAATAAGTTATACCACGTTACCAGGCATGTTGTGGTTCCAATTATTACAATTCACAAAATTAAAATTCGACCGTCTGATGTGATCATTATAGTATAATACAATTATGATAGAAAATTCAATTGTACTCAATAATGCTCGGGTCTTGATCAAAACGGTCAACCATAATTTAATGTCACTTATTACACGAAAAAGCTTTTACTGCCCTTATGTGACTTATTTTGGTCGACTCTTCCACACACATACTTTCACATAGATGACACATAACTTGTTCATATAAAAATTTGGAAACATTTACATCCTGACTATTTCGGTAGAAAATTAAATCATACTCGATAATGTGTACTGAAATGACTATCTTTTGTATATGTATTATCAGACTCTATAAACTCAAGTGATATTTAAATTTTATAGTTTTGTATTGTTTTGTTATATTTTGAAAATATATTTGTTGTGAAGTTTGGTAATACCGAAAAACCGACATCCGAAGTTGGTAAGATTTATCTCATACCGAAGTTTTTGGTTTGGTAATTGAAAGTCATATTTCATTACCGAAATGTTTGGTTTTGAAGTTGGTAACGCCCATTACCGATTCGAACCGACCGAGTGGCAGCCCTAGCTATAGGCCTTGTGTAAAAATCACTAAATTTGCAGAAGTCCATGAAGTACCAAAAAGAAGGAAAAAAAATTGAAATTACTTGCCTGGAATAGTTGGATCAATTTATTGTCTGCTCCGCCTCACGAGGCACATGAAGAGGATTTGACCCATTCAACGGTGACGTTTTGATACTGCAAAGCGTGCTTGTTGTGGTTTTCTTTGATTTGGAAAATAAAAGGGATCCAATGATGTACTTTGAGGAATATTTTTACATCATTTCCATATTTGTTCTTGGCATTGCTCCTTTTCAAGAGGAAAAAGTCCCAATCCTTGTCAGTCTCACCCTATCATACTCTAGACCTTGTTCCATTTTTACCTCTATTGATGTCAATGTCATAACAAATCAATTTACAATCAATACATGATGATAGAGGGGCATCAAGTTTTTGCTCCAATCTACTTACTCATAAGTCTTTTGTTGTAATCGGATTGTAACACAAGTTTTTTGATGCTAAAACGGTACATAATGATAAATGAATTCGGACGTGTTTCAACTAACTTTTACTTCAATACAAACATTATAAATTATATTTTGCTTATTTGAAATCGCATTTAGAGTCTTATAAGAATCGCTAAATGATTACTTCTGTCGTTAGACAACTGATTTATATAGGTTCATGGCTAGACGTATAAACAAAATTTGGATTTTTCATTGTTGTATATGTATAGAGGGGGTTTGTTATGCCAAGAAGGATTTCAATCTTGAAAAGCACCAGGAGATCGATGTTCCGAACTTGCAAGTCATCAAGCTGATGCAGAGTTTCAAATCCAGGGAGTATGTGAGGGAGACATTTGCTTGAAGCACTATTACTGGTACCTCACCAATGAGGGCATTGAGCACTTAGGACTTACCTCAATCTTCCATCCGAAAATTGTGCCTGCTACATTGGTGAACAAGACTTACTAGATCACTGGGTGCCTCAAATGGTGACCGTCCACGTTAACATTAAATCCTGTCAAATTAGAAGTTCATGGTTTTTTTAACTTCATCATTCATGAGTCAAGACACATACTTGTTCATTATGTTCAGTGATTCGCCTCTCTTTGAAGCACGTTCGAGGTTTGGGGATCGTGATGGGTACCGGGCATCCTCAGGTCATTTTGGTGGTGACAAGGAAGGAGCACCTCCTCAGGTCAGTTTGGTGGTGACAATGAAGGAGCACCTGCGCAGTTCCAGCCTTATTTCAAAGTAATTTTCTCACTCTGATCACATAACATGCTCTCTCTTCATTCTCAAACAATGCTGTTTTGTATGCTAGTTCACTATGCATATATAGACTTGTTTAAACTATGTCAGTATAATGTGCATCTAGCTACAGGTAGTTTGTGAAATTCTTCAGGTTACCCGAAACAAAATTCTTTAGTTTGTCTGACCAAGTTATATGTTGTTTACTATAAATCCATAATAGCATCTAAAAATGAGTCTAAATTCTGATCTATTTCATCTGGTATTGAAATTTATAGAGTAAATTCGATAAAAACATAAAATATTAGGTCTCTTTTAAGATAAACTCATACATGTATATATATATATATATATTTTACACCCATTCTACATAAACAAACTTACCATATAAAATAAATGTTTACAATTAATAGTTTTCTTCATTTTTCGGTTTCTCTGATTTGCCCTTCAGACAGTAGAAAACTAAATTTAGTATTTTTCTCAATTTTAGCATCAATTTGAGACTCAAATATTGAGCTAAAATTAAGTTGGATTTAACTTTGTCATAATGAATTAAATTCTTTAATTTCTTACCTTGTTATTACTAACTTGAGTGTGTCTGTGTGTGTGTGTGTATATACTATATACAGAAGTATGTCATTTGTAATAGAATAATTCATTTCATTTCTAAGCTCATATTTGATCGATGTTTCTCTACATAATCAAAAAATATCTAATTGTAAGGTACGCATTCTTGTTCTTTGATTAATTTTCTTCTTTTTACGTATATTAATATATCATTTCTCATCCTAATCGAGATAACATTTTACTCTCAACTACTTACATTTTTAATGTACCTATTAAGTAGGACATAATATGATAATATACCTAAAAAGAAACTCAAAATTAGGTTTAGGGTATAGGGTTAAGGTATAAGTTCAGGGTATAGGGTCAAGGTATGAGTTCAAGGTATAGGGTTTAGGGTATAGGGTATAGGGTTTGGGGTTTAGGGTTTAGGAATGGAGGACCACGTCATAAATCACATGGTCCTATGGTAACACTGTAAAATTTCTTTATTTTACTCTAATAATCAGGTATCTTATTTATATTATATTTTACTTGTATATATATATATATAGATCAGAGAATGAATTCATTTCACCTAGATTTTTTTTATAAAAATAATGAAAACTGCATAATTCTTGCATTGATTGAAAAATGTTAGTGTTAATTAGAAGAAAAATTCATAATCAAGGTATTTAAGATAATATCAATTAAGTTTATTTATTATGTTTATATGTTATAGTTGAATGGTGACAATTGTGTAAAATTTTAAAAAAATAAGATATAATATATATATCATAATTGTTACATTTTAGATGTCTATCAGATAAGAATATTAGGTGAGTTTTATTTAAAACCACTTTTTAAATTTGGGTGTATATTACTAGCTTGATGTCTGTAACCAAATCACAGATACATTATTCGACGTTCTTGCTCACTGTGAATGAGTGAAACTGCACATTTGTCTTTGCTGCATATCTTTCGAAAATCTTGATAACATTTTACTTCCTCTCCTTTGTTGAATGTGTGTTCTAATCATAAACTCTTGTAAATAACACAGGGCTCTGGTGGAAGGCCTAGCTTTGGCCGCGGAAACAGACGATATGTTGCTGCACAGGCTTGAATAAGTACTGTACACTAATGGTTACAAGTTTCTCTAGAGATGTGTTGTCTTAGCTAAGTATGGTTACTTTGTAGCTTATGGTTCGCCAATAGCACAGGAATTTGCTTCTTTAATCAAATAGCATCCAAGACTTTCTGCAAGACTTATAATTTCATCCTATAAGAACAGAGACACAACATTCCGCGAGCCTTATTTCAATGATTTAAGCACTACTGTCGATCAGTACCAACAATAGGGAAAATTTGAATAAGATGTGCAGAATACCCCGACTCAGACACAGCAAGGTTGGTCCATCTCTGAATACTAGCATGTTAAAAATCAAGCAATCAAAACTATCCAGAACTTGGTGAATCCAAATGATATTTGAAGTTAAAACATAGTTCACAAATTAGAAGCTTAAGAGAGAAGACAAAATACCCTAACAAAAGACTGGAATTACATCAACTTCAGATGCCCAAAACATCCACAAACTCAAATCACTGAAACATCCAAAAACTTAGTCCACCTCCTCCATCTTGCTCTCCTCAGCAGCATCCTCCAACTCCGGCATGTCTGCGTCTTCAGCAGCAGCATCATCTTCATCAATGCTGAGACCCAGCTTCAACATTCTGTTGATTCTTGATGCAAAAGTGTTGGGATCATCCAAGCTGAAACCAGAAGTCAAGAGAGCAGTCTCAAACAGCAGCAGCACAAGGTCCTTAACAGACTTGTCATTCTTATCAGCCTCGGCCCTCTTCCTCAACTCCTCCATGATGCCATTGTCAGGGTTAATTTCCATTGTCTTCTTGCTAGACATATATGAGCCCATGCTGTTGTCTCTGAGAGCCTGAGCCTTCATGATCCTCTCCATATTTGCAGTCCAGCCATATTCACTAGTCACCAAGCAGCAAGGCGAATCCACAATTCTGTCGGATACAACAGCCTTCTCAATTCTATCTCCCAAAATATCCTTGATGGTCTTGCAGAGGTTTTCAAAAGACTTCTTCTTTTCCTCCTTCTTCTGCTTCTCTTCTTCTGTTTCGTCATCAAGCTTGAGTCCTTCCTTGGTGGCAGACACCAACTTCTTGCCATCATACTCCTTCAACTGACCCACAGCATACTCATCAATTGCATCCACCATGAAAAGTACTTCATATCCTTTCTTCTTGAGGCGCTCCAAAAACGGAGAGTTCTCCACAGCCTTCTTACTCTCACCAGTGATGTAGAAAATGTCCTTTTGACCCTCCTTCATTCTAGTAACATAGTCCTTCAGGCTAGTAAGTTCCTCACCGCTTTTTGTGGAGTGGTAGCGAAGAAGTTCAGCCAATTTTGTTCTGTTCTGACTGTCTTCATGGATACCCAACTTCAAGTTCTTGGAGAATGATTCATAAAACTTAGTGTAATCTTCTTTGTTTTCCGCAATCTCATTGAACATCTCAATGCACTTCTTCACAATGTTCTTCCTGATCACCTTCAAAATCTTGTTCTGTTGGAGCATCTCACGAGAAATGTTGAGCGGCAAGTCATCAGAGTCCACAACACCCTTAACAAATCCAAGGTACTCGGGAATCAGCTCCTCACAGTTGTCCATTATAAACACCCTCCTCACATAAAGCTTGATATTATTCATCTTCTTCTTGTTATCAAAGAGGTCAAATGGAGCCCTCTTTGGAACAAAGAGAATGGCTTTGAATTCAAGCTGTCCTTCCACAGAGAAGTGCTTCACCGCAAGATGGTCCTCCCAATCATTAGTCAAACTCTTATAGAATGAGGCATATTCGTCCTTGGTGATTTCCTCAGGCTTGTGCAGCCAGATAGGTTTCTGTTTGTTGATGAGTTCCCACTCATGAGAAACTTCCTTGATCTTCTTCTTCCTTTTTGCTTCTCTCTCCTTGTCCTCATCAACTTCCTCAATAGCTCCTTCCTCTTCTTTCTTTGGTTCGTCCTCTTCATCATCACTGATCTCCTTTTCAGTTGTCTTCTCAGTCCACAAATAGATGGGATAGCTGATAAATTCGGAGTGCTTCTTCACAAGATCCTTAATTCTCCTCTCTTCCAAGTATTCCAACTGCTCAACAAAAAAACAAAGAATCAATCCACCATTCAACCATTTGGAAATCTACAATATGGGATCGACTTACGAATTGATTTAGACTTATACCTGATCCTCCTTGAGAAATAGAGTGATCTTGGTTCCCCTGCCAAGCTGCTCGCCACTGACATCCCTTGTAATAGTAAAAGAACCACCAGCTTGGGATTCCCAAATATACTGCTCATCATCATTGTGCTTCGTAGTCACAATCACCTTCTCAGCAACAAGATATGCCGAGTAAAAACCAACACCAAACTGTCCAATCATGCTCACATCAGATACTCCAGAAGCCAATGCTTCCATAAACTCCTTGGTTCCAGACCTTGCAATTGTCCCCAAGTTGTTCACCAAATCTACATACATAAGAACCAAAAAAAAAAATATTAGACATGAATTTGATCTTCTGACCACTACATCAGATAATTAAATTGCTGTGCACCGGAATAATTAGCAATCAAGAATCTAGTTTCTCCTGATTCCTAACACAATCATCAAAAGTTGAATAAACTCTCTTTTTCAGTCTGGAAATTATGATTAAATACTCAGAAAGACGGAGACATTACACATATGAAGAGCGAGGAACCAAATAAAAATCCAGATTATTGTTCTACATATTATCACCAATCCAAGCCTGGTCATATTATCACCAATCCAGGGCTATAGTCTACAGTCTTCAAATTCACTTATCAATCAATACATAACTTCAACAACAGATTTCACTTCATCTTTACTCCCTCTATGAATTTCAATCACGCAAATTCACAACATTGCATCATAACATCACACTTTAGTGAATCTGCGTTTATACATCTACTCAAATTATGCATTTTTTCACAAACCAAACAAGAACTCAGTCCAAAAAGAAATCATCAAAACAATTTAAAATTACCTGCTTTGGTCATGCCGATTCCGCTATCAATAATGGAGAGAGTATTGTTGGTCTTATCCGGAACGAGCCTGATGAAGAGCTCCGGCTGAGCATCAAGCTTGCTCTTGTCAGTGAGGCTCTCAAATCTGATTTTATCCAAAGCCTACACAAATCCAAATCCAAACACAATCAATCTCAAAATCCTAATCCCAACCACCACAACACAAATAAATCAAAACCTTCGGATCAGAGAATCTCAAAATTCAAGTACCAATTCTCTCGTTAGTTTCTCAATTATCAAAACTGAGGCTAATCTAATAATCAAATTCTTATACCTAAGAAAATGCAGGTAGCCAGGTACTAATCGCAATCGAAACCTTCCGATATAACAAATTAACAATCACAATCAAAATAGAGCAGTGATTCCGAAACGATGAAGCGAAAACAGAACAATGCGGAAGAGAGAGAGAGACTGACATCAGATGAATTGCTGATGAGCTCGCGGAGGAAAATCTCCTTGTTGCTGTAGAAAGTGTTGATGATCAAACTCAGGAGCTGGTTGATCTCCGCCTGGAACGCGAAGGTCTCCGCCGCGTCGGCCATCTGAGCTTCCGCCATTGATCGAACTCGGAAAGGCTTTCGAAGAAGAAAGAGGTCTTGAGAAATTTAGGGTTAGGGTTTTCAGAGAGATTTTTGATTCTGACTCGAATAATGAGAGTGAAATTGGGAGGGGTCTGTTTATATAGAGAGAAGAAACAGTTTGTTTCCGATTCCGGGGCTGTGCTTCTGGATCCTTCTGAGCTTCTGGAACTTTCCCGCGTCCGTTGCAACGGCGTGGTTTCGTTCCAATGATGGGTCTCTCTCTCTCACGTGACATGTGTGAGGGGAGATTGGGTAATGAGGTCGGGTAGGAGTGGGCGAAACGGGTCTCTATAAGACCCGACCGTATTGTGGAAGCTAGAAAGTGCACGTAGGAAACAGATTTCTAATTTCTCAAGTCTTATCGTTCGTAAATTTATAGCCGTACCTCTTATCCTCGTTCGCAAATCTTTGGGATGTCGGGAATTTCTAAACACCATCTTCATGATCATAATATTTGGAGAAAATTAGACAAAAATTTAAAAAATTAAACTCTTTTTAAAATAAACTTACGTTCATATTCTATTTTAATTTACACTCAACCCTATTATTGAACCTACCTTATATGTTTTATTTTTATTTTTAGAATTTGTATCCCTCTTTTCCTTGACTCTTTTGCCCTTCCGGTTTTTTTGTTTTTTCTTGAGAATATTTTTCCCTTCTGATTGAATGAGAAGACGTTCCCTAAATGTGGCTTTTGACTTTCTTCTATTTTAAATAGGGTTAGGGTTTAGACTAGGGTTTAGGGTTTAGGGTTTAGGGTTTGTGGAACCGGGTTTAGGGTTTAGGGATTAGGGATTAGGGTTTAGGGTTTGGGCGTAGTTTGTTTAGTGTTTTCAGCTGCCGGGTAATTATGTTTAATGAGTCGGTCAAACAGCTTGTTAATTGCAATGATTCAGTTGGTGACATTTCAGCAATTTCCTTGAACAACAAATTCTATTGTTTAGATAAACAATATTAATATTTTTACTAAATCAACCTAATTAATAAGTTGAGTGTATTTCAAAATAGTATAACATGTGGGTGTAATTTAAAATGAGTCTATAATTTTGAGTGTAACATCAAATTCCCCTAATATTTGTGTCCCTCATCCATCTCCCACGATGTTCCGTACATGAGCAACAAGTAGAAATGGAGAATTGGGGAGACCATGTCTTGTTACAAAAGAAAAAATCGAACAAGGGTTTATCATGGTATACAAGTCGGTGGGATTAATTCAAAAGATTATTAAATTTGGAATCTTTGTTTTTGATAATGATAATCAGGGATATAAAAATGTGATTTTGGGACAGGGACTAGTGTGCATCCAAAACTGAAATGAAAAATATTTATCAACATTCAACACATGAACCAACAATTACAACTTTCATTGGATACCCTAATATATTTCTTTCTTCATAAAAAAAAAAAAAACAATTACAACTTTCACCAAGTACTATTTGACCATACCACGACCCTCCACACTTAGCTTTGTGGCTTGAAGACGCTTGCCTGCTTCTTGTTTTGTGCATTCAACTGTCGCAACTTCTTGTTCATCCTCATCCGCCTCTGATCATGTTTTGCTTCTTTATTGCGAGCTCTAATTTCATGAGGATCAATCTTAGGTTCTGGGCGCACCGTAAAATCCATCTGTGACGCTTCTGGCCTAATAACTTGCCGAGAAGATGATGTGGATTTTCTTTTCCTTGAAAACTCATCATTCAAGTCAAGATCACCATCTCTATGCTCCATTCCCGAACTACTGCTACTCACTGATGGCCTTCTAAAGGGAACCCTCTTCTCCTCCTCAACATTTCTCATGTCCCCAAATCTTGTGCTTTTATTGAACAAAGATCGACTCCATTTGTCAACCAATTCCCTAGCAAGTTTTCTGTTACAAGTTGTTTCTTGATCAAATTTTGAGAGAAACATAATGGCCTTTCCAAGCCCACTTTGCTTCAGTTGGTCTCTTCTATCATGCTGCTCCAGATCAAGAGGGTAATCCATCAGAATCTTCAAAATCGCTTCTCGAATGTTTATGTTTGGTAAACTTCCATCTGGAAGAGGTGCAAGCCAATTCTTGAGCAGAGTCAACACTCCATGATCCAAGAACTCTTGTTGAAGCTGCTTCTTTGAGAGGACCTCTGTGAGTAGAGACATCTTCTTCAGTTTATTGATGGCGGGCTTCCCCTGTCTGTTAAGCTCTGCATCCTCTTCAGCTGTGACCTCGAGTTCCGCCATGATATGCTCCACCTCCATTGCTATTTCCGCTGTCGTAAGGAACGTCACTTACGACAGCGACTCGTCTTCTGTGTTCGTTGATTCTGAATAATACTTCCGTAAAACAAAGTTCTGTTGGTTTGCTGTTGTTTTTTTTTTTTTTTTTTGGGGAATGTTGTTGTTGTTGTTTTGGCTTTGAGCCTAAGTAGAGACCGTAGTCATAGTTATTTACTGTACTGTTGGAGATAGTTAACAGTTCCTCGTCGATAAGGTCTACAGGGCCATTTCCTTAAGTGACATTTTGTTTATGAAATGCTTACATTGTGAAGTACAACCATGATTGTGCACGTTACTTACTCCCAAGTCTCTGAGCTTGTAGCTTAATATTCCACTGTTCTTGGTTGTTTGAAAAGAAATAAAAACATGCTTCAACTGTAAACAAAGAGAAACTCATTAAGGGGCAAAGAAACCAAATATCGGAGAACCAAAATGATACAAAAATTTTAACATAGTTCAGACCTATGACATAAAAGCACTGAGAAACACACTTAAAAAACCTTAACTTGACTTGTCGACACACACACAGAAAGACAACTACAAACAACACAGAAAACATCCACATGCTCAGAAATCCACGAAGTCGGAGGCAACTTAATCCACCTCCTCCATTTTGCTCTCCTCAGCCGCATCCTCCAACTCAGGCATGTCAGCATCCTCAACAGTCTCATCTTCCTCTATGCTAAGCCCCAGCTTCAACATCCTGTGGATCCTCGAGGCGAAGGTGTTTGGTTCATCAAGGCTGAATCCAGATGTCAAGAGAGCTGTCTCAAACAGCAGCAGCACAAGGTCCTTCACGGACTTGTCGTTCTTGTCAGCTTCGGCTCTCTTTCTTAGCTCCTCCATGATGCCATTGTCAGGGTTGATTTCCATTGTCTTCTTGCTTGACATATAAGCACCCATGCTGTTGTCCCTCAATGCCTGAGCCTTCATAATTCTCTCCATGTTTGCACTCCAGCCATATTCACCAGTGACCAAGCAGCAAGGTGAGTCGACAATCCTATCAGATACAACCACCTTCTCAACCCTGTCACCCAAGATGTCTTTCATTGTCTTGCAAAGGTTCTCAAAAGACTTCTTCTTCTCCTCTTTTTTCTTCTTCTCTTCCTCAGTCTCATCATCCAACTTCAGACCTTCCTTTGTAGCAGATACAAGCTTCTTCCCATCATACTCCTTCAACTGTCCCACAGCATATTCATCAATTGCATCCACCATGAAAAGAACTTCGTATCCCTTCTTCTTAAGACGCTCCAAGAATGGTGAGTTCTCCACTGCTTTTTTGCTCTCACCAGTAATGTAATAGATATCCTTCTGGCCCTCCTTCATTCGAGTTACATAGTCCTTCAAACTGGTGAGATCTTCGCCACTCTTGGTGGAGTGGTAACGGAGAAGGTCAGCCAATTTGGCTCTGTTCTGGCTGTCCTCATGAATACCCAACTTCAAGTTCTTCGAGAATGCCTCATAAAACTTGGTGTAATCCTCCTTGTTCTCAGCTATCTCATTGAACATCTCAATGCACTTCTTCACTAGGTTCTTCCTGATCACTTTCAGAATCTTGTTCTGTTGAAGAGTCTCACGAGAAATGTTGAGCGGCAAGTCATCAGAATCTACAACACCCTTAACAAACCCAAGGTACTCCGGAATGAGCTCCTCACAGTTGTCCATAATGAATACCCTCCTGACATACAGCTTGATGTTGTTCATCTTCTTCCTGGTGTCAAACAAGTCAAATGGAGCTCTCTTTGGAACAAACAGGATGGCCTTGAATTCCAGCTGCCCTTCAACAGAGAAATGCTTCACGGCAAGGTGCTCCTCCCAATCATTGGTCAAGCTCTTATAGAATGCAGCATATTCCTCCTTGGTTATCTCTTCAGGCTTGCGGAGCCAAATAGGTTTCTGCTTGTTTATGAGCTCCCACTCGTGAGAAACTTCCTTGATCTTCTTCTTTTTCTTTCCTTCTTTTTCTTTCTCCTCGTCAACTTCCTCAATATCTCCTTCCTCTTCCTTCTTGGGTTCATCCTCTTCATCATCACTAATCTCCTTTTCAGTAGTCTTCTCAGTCCACAAGTAGATGGGGTAGCTGATGAATTCCGAATGCTTCTTTACGAGGTCCTTGATCCTCCTCTCCTCCAAGTATTCCAACTGCTCATTCACATAGAATATAATCAGGAAAACATCAATCACATGAAATTGCAACGGAAGGAACAATTCAATCGGTTTTTAGATGTTTACCTGGTCCTCCTTGAGAAAGAGGGTAATCTTTGTTCCCCTGCCAAGCTGCTCACCATTGACATCCCTTGTCACGGTGAAGGAACCACCAGCTTGAGACTCCCAGATGTACTGCTCGTCGTCGTTGTGCTTGGTTGTCACAATGACCTTGTCGGCAACAAGATAAGCCGAGTAGAAACCAACACCAAACTGTCCAATCATACTCACATCAGACACTCCAGAAGCCAATGCCTCCATAAACTCTTTGGTTCCAGACCTTGCAATTGTTCCCAAGTTGTTCACCAAATCTACATACATAGAAACAAAAACATATTAGACCTGAATTCGATCTTCTGCCCTCTACATCAGATATAATCAGATACACTCCTATTTCAGCTAAGCAAGAATCTAGTTTCTCCTCACCCCTCACCCCTTAAGTCCTAACACAGTCAACAATAGACTAGATACACTCGCTCCTTCTCCATCTGAAAATTATGATTAAATACTCGGAAACTAAATAACAGTCCAGGTCATAGTTCTTCGTATTATCACCAATCCAGGCTATAGCTTTCAAATTCATTAATCAATCGATAAATAATTTCAACAACATTTTCACCTTCCTATTTCGATCACATAATCTAATCATGACATCTAATCTAACATGCATTTTCTCTCAAACCAAACAAGAACTCAGACCAAAATGAATATAATTACCTGCTTTGGTCATGCCGATTCCGCTATCAATAATGGAGAGAGTGTTGTTGGTCTTATCCGGAACGAGCCTGATGAACAGCTCCGGCTGAGCATCCAGCTTGCTCTTATCCGTCAGACTCTCAAATCTAATCTTATCCAAAGCCTAATCACATCACAACACCAAAATCAAAATCAGTCTCGGAAATAATCCTAATCCTAATCAAATCCAACACTCCAAATTTTCAATTCACCAAACTAAAATCGGCGCAGTCTAGTGAGCTTGAACACTTACATCTGATGAATTGCTGACGAGCTCGCGAAGGAAAATCTCCTTGTTGCTGTAGAACGTATTGATGATTAAGCTCAGAAGCTGGTTGATCTCGGCCTGGAACGCGAAGGTCTCAGCATCACCCATTTGAACATCCGCCATTGGATCAAGAATTTTGCTTATTTAGAGAGCGAAATTCGCAGAGCTTTGAAATTGAGATTTAGGTTTTGTTTTTGCAGAGAGATTTCGATTCTGATTGAGAGGCGAGAGCTGGTGAGGGCGTTTATATAGGGGAAGAGGAAACCAAGGCCAGGAGTGTGGTTCTGGACTCTTCCACTATTTTCTCGTGATTCTTTTTTTTTCTTTTTCCCGCGGTTTTTGGTAAACGGTGTCGTATTGGAGGTGAGTCGAGAAGGTTCTGGCTGGTGATTGGATCGTCAAGGCGGTCTGGAATGTTCGTGACACTCGGCATGAAAGGCGTTACGTGTTGACGCAGAGAAACGAAGAATCCGGTAGCTACAAACGGGTCTATAAGCCCAAATGGTTGTGTCAACCTCTGCGTGTAGAATACTACATCCATGGCCCAATAGCAGTTTATCTAAACGTGGCCCAATAATGTACATTACTACATTTTGCGACTTAATTTTCTTTCTTTTTCTTTTCCTTTTCGATAACAAAAGAAAAAGTTACAGAAGGTAAACCTCAAATACAACTAAATTTAAAATTTGAAACTGAAAATCAGAATTGGATTCTTGAGGTAAAGTACTAGACCAACTCCGATGGGGATAATATGTGCTAGTAAGCCAACCGGTTATTAACCTTACCAAACTTGCGATTTCTTCAAGGATTTGTAATCTTATTCTAGAATACAATAGTAGAGAACCTCATCTTTCTTCTTTGTATACAGTTATACGCATGGAAACCAATCTCAATTAGTAGCCTCCATAAGGGACATTAAGTTTCTAGTTTCAAATTCCATCTTTATACAATACATGATTACATGCTATACATGAAACTCCCACAGCGCCATTGCCACCCTGCAAAGCCCCCAAACACTGACCGACCCATGACTCCTCAGCACCATGCCCACCCGATCGCATCGCAACAGGCTCAATAAGAACCCCAAACCCCACACTCCCATGGCTCCCGGCCGTTCTACTTCCCTCAAGTCCTACAAAACCACCTCTCTCATTCTCCTCATGTTTCTCATCCTCGTCCCTCTCGCTCTCTTGGGCATCTCCTCCAACACGTGGAGCTCTGTCGGTTACGACGCCTCGTTTAACGCAGTTTACTCCATTCAGGTCGTTAATCAGTTCCCTCATGACCCCAATGCCTTCACTCAGGTGAGATCTCCGTAACTCGAAGTTTCAACTCTTCAAGTTCACATTGTGTCGGTTTTGTTATTAAGATTTAGAATTTACTGGCTGTTTTGTTTTGTATTGTCAGGGGCTTCTTTATGCCGGAAATGGGAGCTTGTTTGAGTCCACTGGGCTTTATGGCAGGGTGAGTTTTCTTCGCTGGAAACATTTTGATCGCTACATTGTGTCTGTGGTTCAATTCTTATACTTTGGTTTGTGTTTGTTTTTCAGTCATCAGTGCGCAAGGTGGATATTCAAACAGGCAAGGTGTGTTTTTGCTCTTCTTCCTTGACGGTTTCGTATATGTATGATTCCTGCTTTCAAGTAGTTGTATGTTCATCAAGTTGAGTGATCTTTTCCATATGTAATTACCTAACTAGCGAGTTCAATGTGTACTATATATATATGTTTCGAACGAGAACCAATTTGAAGGATATAGTTATAAGAGTTCATGTGTCTAGTGAGCTTCCGGATTATTTAACTGTGTTGGTAGTGAAAGTACACAAATTTTGATTGTTTTGGGTCTGAATGGATGATGGTTTTCGTGTGTACAGGTTGAGGTTCTTCAGGAGATGGATTCTAAATATTTTGGGGAGGGATTAACTCTTCTCGGTGAAAAGTAAGGAAAATATGTTTGCTTATGCTTTTCTGTTGATTTAGTTAACAGTTAGATAAAAGCTGATCCTGGATATCATGTTGATGATATCATTGCCATCTAAATAGTCTGAAAATGCTAATGAGTCATTTGCATGTTCTTTTGTAGGCTTTTCCAAGTAACTTGGTTGACGCAAATTGGTTTCATATATGACCGAAATGATTTCAGCAAAGTTTGTGCTTTTCCTTTACTGCTTTCAAAATCAATTTATGTATATTTTATTGTATTGTTTTCCCTTAAGCTGATGTACAAGAAATGGCAAGAGTGTTGCAGTCAAGTTTATATAGTATAATTATATGGCTCCTTTGCATTCTTTGAAATCATAGGTTTCAGTGCTTGAACATCAATTTTGTGCTCATGCTAAAATTTATCAGATTCATTATTTTCTTCTCAGAATTGAGCCTAAATTGAGAATAGAAATTTCAACGAAATGTGGTTCCTGATCCATATTAACTTGCTTCTTGTTTTGTTAAAAATACAGTCTGAAAAGTTCGCTCATCAAATGAAAGATGGTTGGGGACTGGCCACTGATGGAAAAGTGCTATTTGGAAGTGATGGCACGTCCATGCTGTACAAGATTGACCCTCAAACATTGAAAGGTTCCTTTTCCATATGACGCTCCTCCGTTGTGTGTATGTTTGTGATGTGTTTCTGTTTGTATTTCATTTCCACTATGTTCTATTTTCAGGTTCTTTATATAGAATTATAAATGTTATTTGTCCCATATCCTTTATATTCATGTGATAGTGAGTTTTCTCTTTATCTGAATCCGATGACCTAATTTTCTCCTCCAATGCACGTCAGTTTTTTGGGAATTAGTGTTTTTGAAATGGTTGTCAAATTCCATGCAGTTATAGGCAAGCACGTAGTCAAATACAAAGATCATGAAGTGCACAACCTCAATGAGTTGGAGTTTATAAAAGGCGAAGTTTGTGCAAATGTTTATCAGGTCACTCATTTCACATTGCCTGATAAATCCATATCAAATGCTTCTAGCTGTTTCAAATGCTGCCTATGGATAATAGAAACATCACTTGAAATTACCTGATAAAGTGCTTTGTATTGGATTGGTTTGTGAAAGTTATGTACTCTCACTGTGTAGACAGACTGCATTGCTAGAATCTCGCAAGTTGATGGTAGAGTGCTTGGATGGATTCTCCTTCCAAATTTAAGGTTCTCCCATTCAAGTCCTATTTCCTTATTTAAATTCTACGTAATTTTCTTTCTCTGATCACGACGTGTATCATGTTATCTTTAAGTTTCTGGGGAATTTTGTTACGTGACATATTTGATTTTGTGCCTTGTAGGGAGGGCTTAGTAGCTGCTGGGAATCATGTAAGCCCTTGAACCAAAACCAATGTGTTATCTTGTATTGTCTTTACTGCCTATTTTATATACAAACATACAATGCATTGTCTATAGATCCTTGAAGGTTGAAGCAAAACTATCAATTTCTTATATGAACCTAATCTGTTACAGGCTATAGATGTGCTAAATGGCATTGCATGGGATAGCAACACCAACCGTATCTTTGGTAAGGCTTAACTTTGGTGTCTTTGGTGTATATGATTCACGATGTATTGATGGCGAACCAAAAATTAACTTTTAATCCATGTGTTCGCAGTGACTGGCAAACTATGGCCAAAGCTTTATGAGATCAAGCTGCGTCCAATAAAGAAACAGTTCAAGGATGAAGCCATCGAGCAGCTATGCCTGCGGCAGACATTCTTTCGTTGAAGCCATGTGTTTGCTATGCCTGAACATCTACACACTGCATTGCAAGGCTTTGAAGGACATACATCCAAATTCATTCGAACTTTTTTACGCACAGAAAGGCCATAGATCAGTTGGAAAACTGCTTATGTTACCAAAAACCGAGAAATAGAAGCCTCTAAAATGGCTAGTAAATGAAAAATTTGGAAGTTACTAGAAATTTTTTCAGGTCACATAGGAGTCCAAGTGACATTTTAAGTATAGAAATTTAAGCTCTTTCTGTCACACATTTGTGCTTTAACAAATGCAACTCTGCTTGAAATTTATAAGATTAGAGGTTCTAGAAAAGGAAAAAAGATATGGCTATTTTTGAAGTGGCAGATGACTGTTGGGTTGAGTTGTTGCAAAAGGGAATTCAACACTAAATCCTTGCTGATATTTCCCGCTGCTTTCGCTCGTTAGTTAGTTTACTTCAAATTTGAACTTTACCAAACTGATAGCGCTTTTTGCTATCCCACTGTTATAGCTGTTTCTGCTGAAAGACCCAAATGAATCATGACTCTTCTCTCAGATAAGCTTCTTCATCTCATTCAAACATTGTCTTCCATTGCATTTTCTCTTAAGCAGAAGCTCATGAACCCAACCTAGTTGCTTGGTGCCAAGCTATGGGTTTTGATTGTGACCTTGATTGTTCTATTCACCCTTCTGGTGATAGTCATTGTCTTGGTGATCTACATCATCAAGTACCTGCGAGGCCGAAAATCCTACAACACTGATTTGTGTGTACAAACTCCCATTGCTTCTAAAGTCCCTCACAATCCCTATGGCCACTCATCCCTCAATCGGAGGCTGCTTTCGCTTAACATGTCCGAAATTGAGATGAACATTGGGAAGGAGAGGCATACTGTGTTCTCTGATCAGCTGTCCTGTACTGATGCCAGTGGGATGACCCCAACTAGTGCTAAGGTGAGTATATTGCAATCTAGGTACATTCCAGTGGTTAAAGATGTGTGGAGAGGTGACAAGTTTACTCTAAGGGAACTTGAGGCAGCAACAAATGGGTTTGGTAAAGATAATCTGATTGGCAATGGAGACTATGGCATTGTTTATCATGGCGTTCTGTTCAATAATACTCGAGTTGCAGTGAAGAGGCTTGTGAGTGACAGGTACCTATTTATTCACTCACTCTATTTTGGTAGATGCATCGTAAATTTGTAATGTGCTAGATATGTATCTGATGTAAAACAGTTGCCATGAGGATGATTTCATAGCAGAAATGGAGGCTATTGGGCATGTGAGGCACAAAAATCTTGTCAAACTGCTCGGATACAGAATCGAAAGAGCTTACAGGTATCGATTTTCATGTTGTGTAGCTCATTCTGATTAGATGATCAAAGGCATAATTCAATTTTCTTTGATGCTAGATTGCTTGTGCATGAGTATGTAGATAACAAAAGTCTGCACTATTGGCTTCATGAATGTCCACTAAATGTCAGCCCTCTAGCATGGGACATCCGGATGAAAATAATCCAAGGAATAGCAAAAGGGTGAGATCTCATTTTTATAGTTTTGTTGCATATATGACGAATTCTAACTCGGATACTCTGAAGTGAAATGTATATGTTTCTGCAGATTGGCCTACCTTCATGAGGATATTGAACCAAACATTTTCCATATGACCCTAATATCTAGCAATGTACTGCTTGATCAACAGTGGGAACCTAAGCTTTCTGATTTTGGCCTTGCTAAGCTATACAGCCCGACGTGGGGAATCACTATAATGGAATCGTTAGGGTCAGTTCTTTGCTCCCAAGTAAAACATATATGTTTGATCATTTCACTGTTCGAACATATCATACTAATTTGTTTCTCATTCTTAAATTGCATGAGTGTCCAGTTATGTTGCCCCAGAATATTTTGCCACTGGTGATTTTGATGAGAAGTCGGATGTTTATAGCTTCGGAATACTTCTTATGGAGATAATTTGTGGCAGGACTCCTATTGATCGTACTCAATGCCAAGTATGAACTCATAATTTTGAACCATTTTAGGTGTTTATGTTATTCGAACTCTAAAACAATGCGTAATGCGACTCCTGATCGTTTACAGCCATATCTGATAGACTGGTTAAAGTCCATGGTTGCTAGTCAAACAACTGCTTATGTAGTTGATCCTAAATTGCCAGAGAAGCCATATTCAAAAGAACTCAAAAGGCTTCTTCTGGTTGCTCTTCGTTGCGTTGATCCTGATTTAGAAGTTAGGCCGAGGATGGGAGAAGTTCTTCACATACTTGAGCATGCTCGAACCCCTGGACTTGCTAATGGACAGTGTAAGATCTACAGCTTTGTCTCCTCTCCATTTGCGTTTACATTCTATGTTATTCTCTCATGCTGCTGTTTTTTATATATCATTGTCCATGTGTAGGATCAATGGCTTATGAGATATAGAGACTGCTCGTCATCTTTGCCTACAAGAGAGCTTCTGCAAGAATAGGAAGCTCCATTAAATCCCGCTACGAGCTATGAGGAACAGAATTGAAATCCAACTAAAACCTAAAGCAACTCAATGAGAGCGTTCTTGGTTTATCAAGTTATAATTTGGTCAATCTGAAACAAGTTATAGTACTCATATGTACATGGCCATTAGTCTATGCAGATGAGGTCTTCCTAGCTAGAACATTTTTCGAGTACAGACTCAATCTTCTATGTCAATTGGTAAGTATTATCTAGTTCATCTGCAAGTTTGTTTTTCCTAGTTTTAAATAGCGAATAAAGAGTTAAGAAGATAAAGAGTTAGGAATGTAGCTTCTGCTACTTGGTCTTTCTGTCGTTATGAAGATAAACAACCACTTCAGCTCAATCACCATCAACACCCACCATTCATCTTAAGCTACATGTAGTTGATTATTTCAACCCCAGACAGTAGAAACAGATGTACATCTTCAGTTTTCCACAGTCAGGGTGCATATTCCTTGCTGACTGATGGAAAGCAAGCAATAGGATCAGACACTTTGAGCCATCTAACGCATTTTCCACTGGAAAAATTTTGCAATGGCTATAAGATAACAACTTATCGAACTGCAAGTTCTAACGAATGGAGTGCATCATCAATCAGGCGAAATTTAAAGGGTGGCAGTACACTGGTATGTAGTGATTACTGAATGCTTTGTTGTGCATTTTGATGTGACTTATTAAACAAAATACTGTACTTTATCTTTTGCTGTTATGTACTTGTATTTGTCATATAGATAAATGATATACTGAAACTTTAATTGGTATTCTCTCTCTCTCTCTCTCTCTCTCTCTCTCCTTCCAATCTCCTGCAGTGTCATTGGGTGCGCTCAGTGGTAGACATCAGTCTACAGATTCCATGAGTTCATAATGTCCTCAATTCACTAGCAGTGAGTATCCCACCGCACCGAGTACACTGTTTCTCATCACAACGAAAATCTTGCCTCTTCCTATGTGAATCATATCATTAACTATCAGTACTTTCTGACATTTCATATTGTTCCTCTCCACAATAACTTTGGTGCAGAGATGAGGAAAGACAATAACTAAACTCGAAAATGACTGGGTAGGAAGTTGCAAGTTCATTTGGTTGCATAGTGCAAACAAGGTACATATCTTCCAGGATATCTTCTGTACTTATGTTGTCTTTAGATTAATGCAAATTCTTATTACAGAAGTATTGAACTTTGTATTGAACTATAGCATATCAACAGATATAAGCATAGGGAGCCAAATTCATCAAATGGTAGTGCAAAGATCAGGCACGAACTTTTCAGTCCATATAGTTCAACAGACAGGTACCAATTCTCATTGTTTCTCATTCGAGTAAATACAGCATATTATGCTTAAACAAACAACCACACACAAAAAAAATGAACCCACTAAATCTAAGCCAAGCCAATAGAGACTAGAGAAAGACAACATTGAATTGAATTCAAGAAGTAAAAACCAACTTTACTGACTCTCTGACTCTGTACACAACTTCTCACTCCCTAATCATGAACAATCTCATCTGCAGATAAACTCAACCAAAAGAAAACTGGCCAACTTCGGATCACTGTCACTTGGAAAAGGGCAAGACTCTAGCCTTTACCCTCCGAAAAATGAGAAGAAGCCGCGCTTCTTGGGCTCTTCCTCAACCATGACAGCCTTCATAGTGTCCTGCTCAACAAGTCTCCACGCCGCCTGCTCGAAAGCCAGTCCAGCCAATGTGGGTGGCCTATTCAAAACCAGAGGGTACCCTCTGTTAGTACTCCGAATCACCTCCGTGTCCTCCGGAATCATCCCCAACAACGACAATCCCAGCATCTCCTGCACATCCAGCACAGACATCATGTCCTCCCCTTTGATCATATCAGTCCGAACCCGGTTCACCATCATCTTAATATCCCTAATTCCATCACACTCCAACAGCCCAATGACTCTGTCGGCATCTCGCAAGCTGGTAATGTCCGGTGTGGTCACCAGCACCGCCTCATTGGCCGGAGTGATTGCCGTGATGAACCCGGCATCAATGCCGGCCGGGCAGTCGATGAGGATGAAGTCCGGGGACCCTTCCGGCCGGGACTTCAACGCGTCGACGACCCAGACGAGAGCTTTGCCGCCGAATCCCATCGGCAATTTGGATCTGGGCTTGGAAATGCAGAGTAATTCGAAGTTGGACCAGCGCTTGTCTCTGACAAGAGCCTGGTCGAGGCGGCAGTCGCCGTTCAGGACCTCGACGACGGTGTAGTTGACGCGATTCTCGAGGCCGAGGAGGAGGTCGAGATTGCGGAGGCCGACGTCGGCGTCGATGGCGACGACAGAGAAGCCGAAGCGGGCGAGGGAGAGGCCGACATTGGCGGTGGTGGTGGTCTTGCCGACGCCGCCTTTGCCGGAGGTGATGACGACGACGCGGGGAGTGTCGCCGGAGAGCTGGGGCTTGCGGTTGTATTGGAGGAGGGAGCGGACGGTGAAGGGGGAGGAGTTGGGTTTTAGGGTTTTGGGGTTGCGGAAGGATTTAAGGGCGGCGCCGCGGTTTGGGGTGAAGGAGGGTTTGGGATTGAGGGCGGGGAGGAGGTGGAGGGCGAGCATTGCGGCTTATAGCTCTTGTTGGAGTTTAAGGAATCATTAGGAGAAGAAGTAGAGCATTTTTTGAGGAGACTGAGACTTTGAGAGTGAGGGTGAGATGGGGGAGTGAAATGTGCAAGACAATCGAACACTGCCCTGTTCAGCTCAATTTTTATTTTTTATTTTTGGGTAAATGAGTTGTAAATAATCGAATTGAAATGGGCTAAATGCGATTTAAGAAATATTCTCGATTTACAGCGACATTTGTGAATCGAGAATGACTGTTACATCTGTTAATCGACGAAAAGTCAGATATTCTAGATTTACTATTTCAATCACCTCGCCAGGCGTCGCGTTCCGATTGGCGACGCGGACGATCACTCTCTCTGGGGTTCGGTTATTTCTCTGTTACGAAATTTTCAGTGTCTTCTCTTTTTCTTCTTCTTCTTCCACAACTCCTCAACAACTCTCTCTCTCTCTCTCTCTCTCTCTAGAGATTCAACTAATTCCGATCTGACTTCCGATTTCGACTTCCGGTGGATGAGCTTCAGATCCCGGCGTTCGCTTCCACCTTTTGTCTAATTCCGGTTCGCTTTCTCGATCGTTCTCTCGGTTTTTCAATTTCGTTTGATTGTGAGTTGTATGTCGGATTATTGGATTTAGGATAGATTTGTGTGGTTAGGTTGATCGGTGATTGGATCCGATAGGTTTGTGATTGTTGAATTTGGAGCTGTTTAGATGACGCGGCTATGCGTTTGGTTTGTGATGAACTCAGTTTTTGGTGTACAGATCTGGTTGGCTGTGTATTGAATTGATCAAACTAGATGCGACGTTTTGTGTTGAAATTGATTGAAAGTTGAATCAGTGGTCTTAAAATTGCATGAAGTTTTTATCCTCAATTTTTTGTGCAGTTATTGATTTGGAACTTTAGAATTTGTTCATGGCTGTATCAAGTTGGTATTGTTTTGTCAAGGTGATTGGATTGATTTAGTTTTGTTGTTTATGATTCATCGGTTCAGTGATTTGTCGAAGTTTTGATGAGTTCGGTATTAGATCTGACTTGTTTGAGAGAGAGATCTCTCTACTGGAACTGGATAATCTAGGTGTTATTTTGGTGGCCTGTGTCGTCTATATTGTGGATTCCTTTTTACCAAGTGTGTGCGCGCATAACTGAATTCATGGTATTCAATCAAGTTGGGTTGAAATTTGTTTACAAGTGATTTTTGAAATTATGAGTATTAGTTAGTTTTGTATGATTGTAGCTGTGAGATATGAAGAATTATTGGAGATCTCATATTTACTGAGGTGACAACTAAAATAGAGGTTGAGATGTTTCACCTTGCTGATACCCATGTTGACCGTCTTTATCTTTTTTTCTGCAGTGAGGAAGGACATGTGAGCGGTTTTGAGCTGATTGTTATTATTGCTTCAATAGTTGGCATTTGATGATCAGTTCTTTTAGTATGATCACCATGGGAAAATGCAAAGGTTGTGGGAAATTAGGAAGAATGATGCCAAGAGGTGGATCTGTGAATGCTTATCAATTTGCCCTTCTCTTGTCTCCTGTTGTTTCTGTCTGGGATTGCATCGTACGCAAAATGAGGTATTCTTACAGACCTGAGTGGGTGTAGTTGTGAGGATCATATTAGTATATTAGTTTTCAACAAGAAAATTAATTGAATTTTATTTAGAAATATAGAAAACTAAGGGGACATAGTTATAGGGAAAATGTATACACTTTCGAGGAATTTCAAAGTAAGTTAAAACAAAGTGAGCTGTTTAGAGGTTGTTAGTCTCAATGGATAGAATGGAGTGTAATAAAGTGCAACCTGTTATGAGAAAAGTTAAGAAGAAGCAGGTGAAGGATGAGTTGGATCGTCAGAAACAGGCTGAGAAAAAGAAGAGACGCTTGGAGAAAGCTCTTGCTACTTCAGCTGCCATCATCTCTGAACTAGAAAAGAAAAAACAAAAGAAGAAAGAAGAGCAACAAAGGCTTGATGAAGAGGGTGCTGCAATTGCCAAGGCTGTTGCCCTGCATGTTCTAGGGGATGATGACTCTGATGACAGGTGTGAAATTGTTTTGAACAAAGATGAAGTGCTCATGTCCTGGGATTGTCCTGGTGATATTGACTTGTTTATGGGTGGAGCAAGGGCTTGCTATCCTTATCAGGATTCCACGAGGTGTTCACTTGAAGGGATGGGGTGGGGATCTAATGCTTACAGATCAGGGTGCAAGTGGGGTGGTTTGGGGAACAGTGAATGGTCGTTCTCTACTGGGCCTTATGGAAGGGATTACCACAGTTCTTCATTTTGCCAGGAAGCAGGTTGGGTGCCAACAGGATTTGCAGCTGGTCTCTTCGCGGCACAGGCTGTTTCATCTCTCCAGATTGCAGAGGATTCACATGAAGGCACAATTGTGCTTGATGGAATGCTAAGACGGTAGATGACATCTGAGTCAAATGTTCATGTTATTGGAAACTAGCCTGGGTTGTATTACAATAATAATGTTCTGTATATAATCTTGCGAATGTTTGCTTTCATGAGATACACAACTCTTCCGCAGTTTGATCAATGTATCAGAGCCATGCGCTCTTATTTTCTTTTTATAATTTCTTGGAGGCTGCATAGTTCCAAGGGCTGCACTATATCATTACTCTTTTTTCTTTGTGTGGTGAAACAATGTGGTTTTCAAGGATCTTTACTGGTACAAAATGCTGTGAATATGAATATCACCGGATTCCGTTACGACACCCATGCGTGGTAGTGGCAATATAATTTTGAGACCGTCTCCCATTACAAGTTAAAAAGTCAAATTTAGCCTATGTTTACTCTCATCATAAACCAAATTATATTTTTTAAGATAAAAAAATTTGGCTTGAGCTATTTGGTCAAGTCAAATTTGACTTATGAAGTTTTTATAAAATTTGTAAGTTAAAGTTAAATGTTATTTTATTCAACTTTACATTTCTCTTTCTAATTTATACTATCATCAAAATTAAAAATTCGTTACTAACAACCATCGAAGATCTCGACGAGATATTTCATATGAACCTCATATCAAATATATTTATATAATATTTTTTTATGATTAATTATTGATTTAAACAAATATATGAGAAAAGAAAAATAAATGGTTTTATCTTAGGTTTTAGCTTACGATGGGAGTCTTTCTAAAGCAAAAAAAAAAAAAAAAAAGATTACAGTGAGAGAGTTTGGTAAGCTAGAAAAAAATTCTAAATAATATTCTTGTTTTTTAAGATATATTTGGTTTTAAACTTGACTTATGGTGTGAAATGCTCTGAGAGGTCCAAGCATTTCCCTCCTCTTTTGAAAAGAAGAGTAATATATTGGCGTGCATTACCTTCTCCTACATATGCCAGCGTGCCTTGGTTGTGAAAGAAGTTTACTCTCATCACGAACTCGTCGTGTAGACTTTTTGATGAAATTCTCCTTTGCTGAGGCTATAGCCTTGCATATTCTAACTGGACGAGGTTCTCAATATTTCGAAAGCAAAATCAAATGAGCCGATGAAAATGGGTCGGCAGAAGTGTCCTCAAGGTACCAAAAGCAAATAAGATGCACATCTACTGAGGAATTGAGGAACTCTTTGTCAAAAGATGTGAAAACTCAAAAACAAAACCATATCAGCCGGAAAAAGAAGAAGAAGAAAAACAGGAGAACCGATGAAATCAACTTCACATTAAAAGCAACTACAAGCTTGGACAATCAATTGAATATATTTGCAATTTTCTGGGGAACTGATGGGCAAATCCAGTTCAACAACAAAATAAATCTTTTACTGATACACAATTACAACATGGATGGCCTATTGCACAAATTCAACTAGTACATGTTGCAAACATGAGATTACAATACCTAACCATTGTGCAATGGTTGAGAAGGTTGTGGCAGCGGCAAATCTGAAGCTGTCTGCTGTTGCTGCCTAAGAGCATTCTCTTCGCCATCATATTCAGAACTACTAGACGGTTTGGCTCCTGTAGTGATTAGGTTTTTGAACCAAGCTCCTTGAAATCTAGGGGCTCCTCTATTTGAATTTCCAGAGGCTTCAGGAGAAGCTATGTTGTTAGTGACTCCAACAAGGAAACGATAAGCAACTTTGCTCGCCGATACAATCTCTGTCTTTGCTTGTTTCAACTGCAAACCAAGAAACTGTCATACTAAAAATGCGATAAAGCAACAAAGTATATAGTAACATTGAGTAAATGACAAGAACCCACACATCAAGGAGTTATGCAAACCATCAATTTTGTATAGGCCAAAGAACAAAGAATGGGCCACACCAGTGTAAGCAAATTCACAAAAAGCATATACCTTAATAGCAAGAATTTAACTATGATGACCATATTAGTAATAAGTTACAATAGTACTCCACATTTCATTAAAAACGAAATGTGAGGATAGCATCATAATATCCAAAATGAAGCCAAAACAAACAATTCTGCAAACTTCAAAAATTTCATCAATGTATGCACTGCGCGCATGGCTACCACCATGGGCACTGGAAATCAAACTTAAAACAAGCATCCCGCAATGAAAATCAGATTGAAACAGAGATAATATCAGCAATGAAAAAATCTAGCCGAACACCCCGGATTATGCATTCAACAGAAGATAACTCACCCGAACTGCTGTGTTTCCTGCTACTTCCATTGCAGCATCACCGGCATGTGCAAAGCGATTAACCCAGCCTGTGAATAGAAGCTATAAGACCAGGTGCCACGATAATTTAAATGCATCCACTTTTCACATGCAAAAGCATAACAGCACTACAACAACAACCAGGCACTCATCTTAACAGCATAATACGGAAATGCCTAATAAATTATGTAGCAAGAAGGTTCAAATACATAATTAATTACAAAGTATAGGGAGCGAGGCACATGTATGCACTTTAACAGTGTAGTTCCAAGACAAGGCATGTAAAGAATCAAACCCAAACAAGACAATTTTCAAAAAAATCAAGAAAAATTATAACAGTAGTGAAAATATGTATCCTCATGATAGAGGACACTTTCTCAAAGAAATGTGGACAGAAGAAAACATACTGGCATGGTTGTCATGGAGCCCCTTGGCTGCGCACTACCCACCAATAAATGACTAAAGACAGATTATGTAATGACTTTGAAAACACATGAAAAAAACATCTTAAAAGTATCATCATCTGAATTTCGTACCATCGAGTTCACTACATAGATGAAAAAGAAAATACAAAGTAGAAAAAAACATCAAATTGATCATTTCCCCAAATTTTCTGTACTCGATGGTGGCCACAGAGGGTGATCAAGAAAATAAGTTTGAGGGGTGGCATGAGCACCGCTCTGGATATCAAATAAAAACCATTCTTAACATGAATCCAACAAAATAGACTTGCCAGAAAACAATAACAATGTGGGATTAAAATTATAGTATTGTTTTAAATTCATCCCACACTACACAAGGATTGACTACAGAAATAATCTTAGTGACTCTTTATTCAAGCAACAGGTCCAGATGCAACTATCTACAGCTATCCAAAATCAGTAGCATATATATGACCGATTTGCATATTAGTGGCTAATTTGCCAACAAGGGAAGCCACCTTAACATCATTTCTTAAACGTCATCAAATTAATCAATACCACACACATACTTATCAGGGCAATTAACACGTACAGGGACAACTCACTGTGCCTTTTACTTATTGTCAGTTAAGTAATCCCTAAGTTGCATAGTATAATCATTCAAGCTCGAGAATGACTTGTAAACAACAGTCAAACAATAATATTACCTGGAAGCTTTGGCACCCCAAGTCTTTCGCATAGCTCATCACAGAAGTGGTTGCAATTTTTTGATAACAAGTCATAAGTAAACCCAGGCCACTCTCTACTAAGCTCCCTCAAGATTTGATTGACCTTAAAGATTGAACAATCTGTTGTCCCAAGGACGATACATTCGCGATACGTGTACATTGGATTTTTTCCTGAAGGACAACTGAAAACACCACTTCCTTGTTCACAGAACCCAAATGACCATTCATCTTCTCCATAAACCTGTCATATACAGTAACAACAATCATATGCATCATGAACTAAGGCGAACTATAGGACTCTTCTGATGAAGCTGAACCCTCTTAATAGCCAAAAAAAAACAGCCCAAACTCTAAACAGTGTCCAGATATAGATCCCTAGCGCTTCTTAGTTCACAATTCAAACCGAACAGAACAGTTATAACAAAGGCATTCCGCATCCACCACACTGTGAAACACTTATTCCGCTAACTCAAAACAGTAAATTGCGAAATTCACAAACAACTTAGAGCAAAATTTACAACCAAGACCAAATCCAATTAGAAAACTAAGGATTAGCATGATATAGATCATCTCTACAATCAAAATGAACGCATAATCATACGGAATCACAGTGAACACTTCCAGGTGCCTAAACCGAAAGCTCGAAAACTCTAGATCTCTACAAGTCTATAATACACCTAGAGAAAAACACAGAGAGAAAAACAAAGAGAGAGAGACCTGAACGGCGCTGTGGAAGATGCCGCCGAGGCCAATACCGTCCTTGAAGATCTTGTTGATCTGCATAATGGTGCTGTTCGTCTTCTCCGATCCACTATTCGTCACATCGTATATATGCAGCACCACCTCCGCCATCTCCCTCGCCGCAATCACAAACCCTAACCCCAAAATCCAATCCAAAATCACAAACCCTAACCCCTCTCCTTCTCCACCTCTCTCCGAAAACGCTCAAACTAATCCGCTTCGACTCCCGCCACTTCGCGCCTCCGCCGCTCTCTGCGATTCTCCGGTTTCCTTGATCGGAATATTCCCTCCTCGATTCTATCAATTTCTCAGACTTCTTTTCTCTCTCTCTCTCTCCCTCCCTCCCTCAGTCTTTCAATTTTGAAAAGTCAAATAAGAGCACAACTGATTCTGGTAGTTTTCAAACACCGAACATCGTGGTCTTTTTGGCCTTTTTTCACTTTCTTGAGGGGCATTTCGGGAATTAAAATAAGCCCCGAAAGTTTTGGGTAATTACGGGAGTGGCAGACGTTAGGACAGCTGTCCGTGAATGGGGTTGATGATTAGTTCCAAGTTGGATGTGTGGACCTACGTGTCACGCCGCGCGAATTATTAACGGTTTGGGTAGAGTATCTGGATTACCCTTCTACCCCTCGTCGACGTCGGTGATCTAACTAACTATAGCTTTGCGACAGAGTGAAGCATCCGGCGTCGTTTTGGAGGATTCCACGTCATGGCTTGTTCTTGGGAGAGAGTCAAAACTAGGAACGGTAAACGATGATGATGCTTGTTCTTGTATTCTAATTGACAACTAATCATTAATTAAGTTGGACTTTAACTACAAACACTTATTATGAGTTTCTGAACCGTATAAGAAAACTCTAGATAGACACTGAATTAATTATCTGGTTCATGTTATTAAAGGAATGATGAATGATAAAGTGTAAAGAAAGAAATAACAAGAGAATCATCATTTTATTTATTGATAAGAGTCTTTTATATAAGAAATTACAAAGTACCAATATGGTAATGATAAAGAATACATAGTCATATTCTAACTACATATCATGATGGCATAAGGTCAAAGCACATATATGGAATATCCTAAAACACTATCCCTTGTACCGCGTGCCGGTATGACTGTGGTGCTGATATGTCGCATCGCCGCGTGCCAGTATGTATGTGCTAGACTCCCCCTGAAGTTTGCATCTCCCCTTGATCTTTATATCAATCATAAGACTCTTCCTGATTGTTACTAATCACGGAAATTTCAATAACTCAGCATGTCAATGCTCTTTAACATGTCTTCAAATATGGCACTGGACATTGATTAACTAGATCATGTCGTATTGTCCTCAAACATGATCTTTTACACTTATATCTTAATAAGAAGGCCGCTTATGAACTCAAAACATAAGTTCGTGCAGGAAATCAGATTTCCGCGCAGCATGACCTTCAGTAACTAGAACAGTCGTAACTTCCTCTAGGAAATACGTATGAACGAACCGTAAATGGTTTTGGAAACTAGACTCATTTAGTTTTCCAACCGTATATTACATACATTTTGGTTCATCAGGAGTTGTTCACAAAGTTCCGTCAAAGTTGACTGTTTTGGCAATATCAGATTCTCGGACAAATCTGTTATACTTTACAAAAATGGTCATAACTCACTAAATATGATAGGTTTGATCAAATGGTTGATGTTCTTGGAAAGTAGGCACATAAAACTTTCTAATGGTACTAATTTCACCATTTTTAGTGAGTGAGATTTCTTGTAGGTTCCGTGAAAGTTGACCTACAAAACTTGGCAGATTCTGATTTCGCTTTTGATGTGTCTTTCTTATATAGGGATTAAATAAGCATCAACCTTTCATACCATTAAGTATTGAAAAATGAGTTACTATCATTACATTAGTGTTGCGTGGGCGCATAGCTACACTTAGCTTTACAACTTTTCATAGCGAATGCGATGTTATGTCTTTCGTATTGTGTTGAGTACATTGATGCGTCTTATTGTACTTAGATGAGAACTCCATCTCTTAACACATATTTGTCATCTTGCTTTAGACAAAACAACGGATTACTCTTTAGATCAAAGACTTTGACTAATCATGAGAGTATATGTAGGTCTCGCTAGTTATAGAGCGCAAAGCCGATTGATGGAAAATCATCATCAATACAGTTATCGAGAGCGTGTCTTCCCAAGATCTTTTTCATTCTAACTTCGGATGTTGATACATATTAGCATCTCTTGATCCATCAAGAGTCCATGTAAATCCGGAATGAACACGCAAATATATAATTCACCATATCCCTTCCAAATCAAGTAGAGTCCATGTCTGTTTCAATACGTTTAGCAAACGCGTGCTCCTATGGTCTGTAGCCACTTGATTTGAATGAATGAAGTCTTTTTAAAACCTTCATATATATCTCTAATCCCATAGAGATGTTATTATGACTACATTCATAGGCTGCATGTTCAGTTATTCGGAAACTACCAAAATGACAAAGTAGTTGAGTGTAATGACATCCGTTAAGAGAGCATATCTCATCGTAGTCGACCCCAGTGCATGTTAGTGAGAGACATTGCTCCATAAGGTGAGTCTAAGCTCTTTTTCTCACTACGCTATCTAACAAAGACATAGTTGATAGAGTTTAGCTTGCGGTGTCGGCATCACCTGCCCAAGGACCTATCTTTTTGTTAATATTGGATCGCATCTTTCCATTAGGCCAATCAACTAAGTTGATATCCATCAACGAAGGGTGGTTCGATAGTAGACTCATTATCACACGTCCTCATGTACACTAGTGTAATACTTGTAGAGATCTCTATATGGATTGGATTTCACATTGAGGCGTCTCCCAACGATAATCACAATTCAGACTTCATGAGACAGATTTGAGTATCACTGATCAATGAATCAGGTTGTGCCAAGCTCGATTTCTTCCTAGTGCGAGAAAATATCGAATTTAAGGGTCTCCCTCATTTTGGGGAGCCACACGGTCTTGTGACACCAATTTTGCTACTATATAGCGTCACCATTTCACCATTTATGGTAATGGCACCAAGACCAACTTCTTTGGTTGCGCCATGTCCTCTTGATAAGACATCAATTCTTGTAGACATATTTACAACATGTGATCTCGTCACTTTAACACTTTAAGTATTTAGGATCAAGATGAGACTTAGTGGGGACAAACCACGACAATTTACGTCATTCCACTTAAACACTTATGTTCTTATCTCCCCATAACGGCAGGAATACTGCCTCATTAAAGTGACAATATGCAATATAGTGGTGAAAGAGACCGCCTGACAAAGTTTCTATATAGTCAGATTAAATAGTTGAAGGTTCATATCCTACCAACCTAAGTAGTTCTTCATCTCAATGACCCATCATTGTACACAGTGACAGTGCGATTTGGCACCTAGAAATAACATCTAGCTGAGCTTAAGGATTGGAGATCAGTTTCAATCCTGCCGAGCTCAAGGATTGCAATTTCGTGTCAATCCTCGTACACAGTCACGAGCTGTAGTACAAAAATATTCAATGATGGTGGGTCGTAGATGATAGTAAAGCTACATGCAAATATTGCATAGCCCCAAGATGTAATAGAAAGATTGGTACACATCAATAATGTTTGAGTAACAAGCTAAAGTTGCTTGGTCGTAGCCTCGGTGAGACCATACTGCGTGTGAACATGGGATACATGACACTTCAACTTATATCTCGATAAACTTCTTTAAAGAATGGGTAATGAGCCTGTAGAAGTATAAGAAGTAGATAATATTGTAACATGTGACAAGTGTGTTAACATTTCAACAAACACCAAGAAACATAAAAAGGTGTCCACAAGTTGGTTGTATCTATCTACATAGTTTGATGTAAGAATGAAATGTTCACTTTTGTGTCATTTAGCGTAGGAGGGTCTCACTCCTAATTTAGCTAAAGAATAGACTTACAAAATGAGTAACGAGCATTGTATGGGGCCAATGAGACATCGAGGAAAGATCGGTGCATCTCAATTGCTTGAGGGATTGACCGGACGGCCTCCAAAAAGTTGGAGTCATGTTCGGGTGACGTCAATGTCCCCCGGGTGCCGCCATTTACAATCATGACATCACCATCATGCTTCATGTAGAAGCTAGATCTCGAATGTCTTCGTTTCAAGAAAAAAAATGGATGTCCATGAGAATTTCTCAAAATTTAGACCATTATATCTCTTCCAAGATGACCAATTTGGTCAAACCAAAGACTATATGAGTCAGTGTCCCAAATATCATGTTTGGCGACAACATGTGATTCGATATTCGAATCATTTCTAATCATAGTGACATATAGTCCACTAGATTGACTCATAAACTTCTCTAAGATGCATTTCAGTCTGCATTCATGAGAATGTATACATAAAAGAACTCTTGTTCATTCTCACAATGTGTTTTCAAATGAAAACTATTAGCATGAATGTCTTTAAAGCTCAACATGGTTCGGTTGTCTCTCAATGCATAGAGGGCATCTGTGATGTTGATCATGGTGTCATGAGGCATCAAGATTCAAGCTAAACTGCGTCCCTGAATAACCGGTATGATTCAATCATTGTAGTCATAAAAGATTTACAAGGCACAAAATCCAGAGATAGTTGCTAGTTCCTTCGAATGTTGTAGATAGTTTCACTATTTGCGAAGCACTCAATGTCTCTATGAGATTGATCTACAAAATAGAGTAGATAGGAGAGTAAATAGTTCCACTTGAACCATTTAGAAAGATTGAAAGAAGCTATAAAAAGCTGCAATCCATAGAGTGCATAAAAATTTCCGCGCATAATGACTTTTGCGCACTAAAACATCCATAACTTTGTTAAAATATATATGGATGAACCACGAAAAGTTCTAAAAACTAGACTCGTAGAGCTTCCCAATGATATAAATCTCACTGTCTAGTTCGTTCAGAGCTGTTTACAAAGCTTAAATGAAGTTTATTGTCCAGAAGGGACATATTGCTGTTTTTCACAGAATTGACATGTGCGAAGCTATGAAGCTTGCAGATGGCGTGTAGGCTTTTGCCTTAGCCAAAAGTGACTTGTGTATGATCAAAACTAAGTCATTTCGGTCATTCCAAGGTCGTAAACTCCATGACTAGTTAGCAAAAGCTCCTTGACATGAACATAAACTAATTCAAAGGATCTAAAGGATTCGATCATGATGATGATTTTCTGGTTTTGATAAATCTTCAATGTCTTTTACAAGATGGAAATTGGTTTAATAGCATATGGGGATCCAAAATCAAAAGCTTTCAGTAACTCCAAGTCAGTAACCAGGCATGTCCATGGAGGGTCGGTAGTGCGAGGCACACTTGAAACCACTATCTCCTTAATTTTGGACAGTTCTAAGATATCACACTGAGCTTGGATGAGTCTAGTTGAACAATTAATAATGAAAAATCTGTTATAGGGTAGAAGACTCAACTGGAAACACATTCGCGATCCTCTTTGAGGATGCAAAGCCGTGCATCATCTTCACTTGGAAGAGACCAAAATGGCACAATCTAACCATGTAGATTGTAAATATACCATGCTTCTAAGGACGATGTAAAAATGTACATATTGTTTGTAAATCAATATGAACCATAAGAGGAGAATAATTACATTACTTCGAAAAAATTCTAAAGGCATTCATTATTGCTAATGTGAGTACATCAAGGTCTCAAATAGACGAAAGACGTCAATACGACGCCTTATTACATATAGCTTGGAAAGAAAATCAATGTTTAGCCAATAATGTCAAAGTCAGGGATAACTAGAGCTGGATCCGAATCTTTGAAATTCGTGATCATGAGGATGACGTTATTGTCCTCATATTGATTTTCTGTACCTTTTTGTATGTATTTATAATTTGAAGGAGAGCTCGACAACTCTTGAACCAGTGATCCGAAAATCCACAACGGTCATATTGTCATGAGCTAACATGAGTAGTTTTGACAAATTGGTGTCTAGATCGGGAGTGTCGCCATTAGGGCCGGCGATCCCTCTTTTCTAGACATTGGCACGTTGTTTTCTGCCATTGCCGTGACCCATATTTTTTTTCCCACATTAAGGGTTAATCCCATATGCACATGCCAATACGTTTACCTCATTAACATTTATGCAATTCTTGTTTGCAACATAATGATCAAAATCAAGTCTCGTTAGTAATCCAAACCAACTTGGAGAGTCTAGAGAACTTGATGATGATCGAACCTCTAAAAGATTATGGATCATGATACCACAAAATTCTACCAACAATGTGTAGTTATAAAAAAATGGTAAACAATCCACGTAAGATGGACGTTTTAAGAAACGCTCCATAAATGCATTTCACAGTATTTTGTGGTCATTACTTTTTGCACAAATTGTCATTGAAAGCTTTGTGGCGCTTCAAAACTTTGAGCGCGTGAGATGTGAAATCTCAGCATCTAGGCTTGCTAGCCAGGTGTCCAAACATGTAGTTTAATCTTTTCCAATGAAAGGTTCCACAGATACCAAGTGAAGATTTGTCTTGGGCATTGACTACGTCAAAACTTAGATGAGCAGAATATTACGTTGCTCTTGTATACAAAACCAAACTATTATAAGACTCGATAAAGGTCACAAATAATGCTTTTTAATGGTTGGTCTTATGGATTGATCACACACAATCCAGAAAAGCCACGAATTGATCAAACATAATTCGGAAAAGGCCTCGAATTAATCAAACATATTCCGGAGAAAGGTCAGAGTTGATCACACACAACTCAGACAAGGAAACAAGAGAGATCAAAAACACTCTTGACCCGTGAATAAAATTTCAGGATTTTTACCTGCACGTACAAAATCTCAAGCATAGAATGAAGATGGAGAAGTGAGGAAAGAATTTTATCCTTCCTGAGTTATTGAACTTGAAAAAGTTTAGGGTTTCAAAACATACCTTTCGAAACTTCAAATACTTGAAGAAGTCAAAAATTGTAGTCGGAGGAAACCAAAAATCGTCGGCGGGCGGCGGCCAAGGATTGGCGGGCAACAGCCAAGGGATTGGCAGCCAGTGATGTTAGAAGGCGATCGGGAAAACCGGTAGCGGCAGCGGCGGTCGGACATTGAAGCCGAAAAACGCTTTTTTAGGGTTTCAGAAAACAAATGGTGGGCTATTAGTTCTAGGGTGAGCTATTAGTTTTAGGGTTAGAACAAAGTGCATGATAACATGATGAAGGGTAAAGTATAGAGAAAGAAATAGCAAGTACCGATATGATAATGATAAGGAATACATAGTCATATTCTAACTACATATCCTGATGACATAAGGTCAAGACATGCATATAGAATATCTTAAAACAAGGAATTGAAATTTACACTCTATTGTTACGTTGTTGACATTCTTAAAAGTTATTCACACGTAATGTTATCATTAATTAAGTTGGACTTTAACTTCAAACTACTTATTATGAGTTTCTTAATCGTATAAGAAAACTCTAGATATACGCCGAACTAATTATCTGGTTCATATTATTAAAGGAATTGAAATTTACACTATTGTTAAGTTGTTGACATTCTTAAAAGTCATTCACACGCAATGTTACACGAGCCATTTTGTAACTGTAGATAGTAAAAAAGGGATCGACGGTAACCAATGATGACCCAAAAAGTGATCGAAAGAGCACACTTTTTTGAGTAGGGATACCAGCTCCCACAATCTCATTCTCACCAGATCCATATACAGATTGGTAGTGTTTCAGCTACCAAATGCGTCATGTAAGACATTAAAGACATGAAATGCTTCACCAGATCATTGCTAGTTGACACTTCTGAAAAGAATCACCTATAAAGTTTGAACCCTTTTCTTGTGGATGTGGTTATGCATTTGCTTCTCACTCATTTTAAATTTATTGTTTTTTTTTTTTTTGGCTAGAACAGGGACTGGAGAACTCTCCAATCCCAATTTATTCAGAAAAAAGAGAAAGTCAGAAGAATAGATCTAAAGTTTGAGTACAAGATGGTTGCTTTGCCAGCTAGAACATTTCCATATCTGAAAATATCCAAGCTTCCCATGACTCATTGTCACCCTGTGTATGATGTATGAGATTCAATGAATATAGGCTTCTTTGGTTTGAACTGGAGCTTGAAAAATGGAAAACACACATAAATGAAAAGAAGCAAACATTAGCAGTTTCTGTACTCTTAGTTACATACATCATTAAGATAGGGAGAGACATCTGAGAAATTCATCGCAGTTGAATAACGAACATCATGATATAAGATTAAGAGCAATCAGAAGAAAATTGAATATGCGAAGGCACTTGATACTTTAGAAACATACCTCTAAGATTTGACTCAGTGGTAGTACACAACTCCTAATGTGGAGAGTGGTGATCCTTAAACTTCTTGTACAGTATTGATTATATATTGCAGCACAAGCCTAATTAAGGCTATCTGCCATCATTGGTCATCAACTGAGAAAAGACTTGGCTGGTATTGATCTCAGAACTAATGCCATCATCTTCTGATCTTCTTATGCTGGGAGAGGGATCTTCAAGAGGATTACTGTTTGTGGGAAGCTCATTACTCTCACTGCCTACGGGCAGCTCTTGTCGTGGCCCAGATTCCTGAAGCTGAAGGGCATACTCTAAATTCCACAATACATCGCCAATGGTTGGCCTATCAGCACCATATTCAGCCAAACATTTCTCTGCTGTTTCGCCAAACTTCTTCAGAGAGCTCGGTTTGATGTGTCCAACAAGATGGGGATCAATGATTTTTTCAAGCATGCCCTTCTTCTGCCATTGCATTGCCCATTCACCTAAGTTCACTTGCTCTCTTTCAACCAGTGGATCAACAGCCGGCCTAGCGCAAAGCACTTCAAAGAGCACAACACCGAACGAGTAAACATCGGACTTGTCAGTAAGCTGCTGCCTCCTGAAGTACTCAGGATCAAGATATCCGAAGCTACCTTTTACCCCGGTACTTACATGAGTTTCATCGAGACATGGCCCTGATCTCGAAAGACCAAAATCAGCCACCTTAGGCACATAATTATCATCAAGCAAAATGTTAGTTGATTTGATGTCACGGTGTATGATGCCTTGAGCAAAGCCTGTATGAAGGTAATGAAGGCCTCTTGCTGATCCAATGCATATTTCAAGTCGTTGCTTCCACGACAAGGGTGGAAGCCCTGAACCATACAAATGTTTCTTCAAGGGCCCTTTTTCCATATATTCATAAACCAGTATCATTTCTGACTGTTCCTCACAATATCCCATAAGTGATACAAGATGCTGGTGCCGAATTTGGGACAATACTGTTATTTCAGTCTGGAATTCTGGCAGGCCTTGCCTGGAGCCAGGCACACCTCTCTTCACAGCTACCTTTGTATTGTTCCTCAGGACTGCTTTGTAAACCATTCCAAAACCACCAGAACCAACAGTTAGCTTCTTATCGAAGTTATTTGTTGCCGCTTGTAATTCAGCAAAAGGGATTTTGAAGCCGAAAAACGCTTTTTTAGGGTTTCAGAAAACAAATGGTGGGCTATTAGTTCTAGGGTGAGCTATTAGTTTTAGGGTTAGAACAAAGTGCATGATAACATGATGAAGGGTAAAGTATAGAGAAAGAAATAGCAAGTACCGATATGATAATGATAAGGAATACATAGTCATATTCTAACTACATATCCTGATGACATAAGGTCAAGACATGCATATAGAATATCTTAAAACAAGGAATTGAAATTTACACTCTATTGTTACGTTGTTGACATTCTTAAAAGTTATTCACACGTAATGTTATCATTAATTAAGTTGGACTTTAACTTCAAACTACTTATTATGAGTTTCTTAATCGTATAAGAAAACTCTAGATATACGCCGAACTAATTATCTGGTTCATATTATTAAAGGAATTGAAATTTACACTATTGTTAAGTTGTTGACATTCTTAAAAGTCATTCACACGCAATGTTACACGAGCCATTTTGTAACTGTAGATAGTAAAAAAGGGATCGACGGTAACCAATGATGACCCAAAAAGTGATCGAAAGAGCACACTTTTTTGAGTAGGGATACCAGCTCCCACAATCTCATTCTCACCAGATCCATATACAGATTGGTAGTGTTTCAGCTACCAAATGCGTCATGTAAGACATTAAAGACATGAAATGCTTCACCAGATCATTGCTAGTTGACACTTCTGAAAAGAATCACCTATAAAGTTTGAACCCTTTTCTTGTGGATGTGGTTATGCATTTGCTTCTCACTCATTTTAAATTTATTGTTTTTTTTTTTTTTGGCTAGAACAGGGACTGGAGAACTCTCCAATCCCAATTTATTCAGAAAAAAGAGAAAGTCAGAAGAATAGATCTAAAGTTTGAGTACAAGATGGTTGCTTTGCCAGCTAGAACATTTCCATATCTGAAAATATCCAAGCTTCCCATGACTCATTGTCACCCTGTGTATGATGTATGAGATTCAATGAATATAGGCTTCTTTGGTTTGAACTGGAGCTTGAAAAATGGAAAACACACATAAATGAAAAGAAGCAAACATTAGCAGTTTCTGTACTCTTAGTTACATACATCATTAAGATAGGGAGAGACATCTGAGAAATTCATCGCAGTTGAATAACGAACATCATGATATAAGATTAAGAGCAATCAGAAGAAAATTGAATATGCGAAGGCACTTGATACTTTAGAAACATACCTCTAAGATTTGACTCAGTGGTAGTACACAACTCCTAATGTGGAGAGTGGTGATCCTTAAACTTCTTGTACAGTATTGATTATATATTGCAGCACAAGCCTAATTAAGGCTATCTGCCATCATTGGTCATCAACTGAGAAAAGACTTGGCTGGTATTGATCTCAGAACTAATGCCATCATCTTCTGATCTTCTTATGCTGGGAGAGGGATCTTCAAGAGGATTACTGTTTGTGGGAAGCTCATTACTCTCACTGCCTACGGGCAGCTCTTGTCGTGGCCCAGATTCCTGAAGCTGAAGGGCATACTCTAAATTCCACAATACATCGCCAATGGTTGGCCTATCAGCACCATATTCAGCCAAACATTTCTCTGCTGTTTCGCCAAACTTCTTCAGAGAGCTCGGTTTGATGTGTCCAACAAGATGGGGATCAATGATTTTTTCAAGCATGCCCTTCTTCTGCCATTGCATTGCCCATTCACCTAAGTTCACTTGCTCTCTTTCAACCAGTGGATCAACAGCCGGCCTAGCGCAAAGCACTTCAAAGAGCACAACACCGAACGAGTAAACATCGGACTTGTCAGTAAGCTGCTGCCTCCTGAAGTACTCAGGATCAAGATATCCGAAGCTACCTTTTACCCCGGTACTTACATGAGTTTCATCGAGACATGGCCCTGATCTCGAAAGACCAAAATCAGCCACCTTAGGCACATAATTATCATCAAGCAAAATGTTAGTTGATTTGATGTCACGGTGTATGATGCCTTGAGCAAAGCCTGTATGAAGGTAATGAAGGCCTCTTGCTGATCCAATGCATATTTCAAGTCGTTGCTTCCACGACAAGGGTGGAAGCCCTGAACCATACAAATGTTTCTTCAAGGGCCCTTTTTCCATATATTCATAAACCAGTATCATTTCTGACTGTTCCTCACAATATCCCATAAGTGATACAAGATGCTGGTGCCGAATTTGGGACAATACTGTTATTTCAGTCTGGAATTCTGGCAGGCCTTGCCTGGAGCCAGGCACACCTCTCTTCACAGCTACCTTTGTATTGTTCCTCAGGACTGCTTTGTAAACCATTCCAAAACCACCAGAACCAACAGTTAGCTTCTTATCGAAGTTATTTGTTGCCGCTTGTAATTCAGCAAAAGGGATTTTCAAACAATAGTATCCATTTACGCCTGGAGATGCAAGTGCTGTCCTCTCAGACATTCTACTGTATGAACTACCCCCATATACCCTTAATGGTGTCCAATTCACACTTTCTGAAGGTCTGGTTTGTAGTTTCTTCTTCGTTTTCTTGCGCTTTAAAGCAAGTAAAACTGCAATCACTGCCAAACACAGAACAAGAAAGCCTCCTACAACAACTGGAGCCACCCAAATCCATATGTTTTTCTTCTTAGATGCAGTAGACACAGTTTGCGCATGTAAATTGGAGACATTCACCATTCTCATGATCTCTGCCCCATTCAATATTGCATTACTCCTCATAGGACTACTGATATCAGAAGGACCAACACTGACTTCTATCACCCCGGAATCATCTGAATCCACAACAAAATCAATATAGACAGGAGACGCAAGCTCGTTGGATGCCATCACCGATAGATCAACATCCCGGTATGCAGCATATCCATTGATATACACATCAAAGTACAGCAAGTTTAGCGATTTGCTTACAATATCACAGAAATGCAGCCTAACTAAATGCGGAGCACCACCAAAAGCCACTGGAAACGTCCATGTAATATTAAACATCTCACCTACAGTTGAGTTATCCTTATTCATCTCCTGCGCAGTCATATAAACATTCTCCGGCGCAATCTCCCTAGTTGCACCTCCACTCTGATAATTCGGCACATGAGTAGTCGAGGCACACTTAGCAGCCGATTTCAGAACAAGATACTCCTCATCAGGGACCCAAAATCTCCACAAAGTGTCATTAAGAGGAGTCAAATTTGAACCCCCAACATTGATCCTATGTATAGTCTCCAAAACCTGTGAAGAAAGATTTCTGTACTCATCTACATTGTCACTCACCATCTTAACACCATAGTCCAAAATAAGGTCATCAGGAGCTGTAAAAACTTCAATTGCATTCACATAACCGAAACCTGAATTTCCCAAAGGACTAAACACAATCTCAAGCACATTGGTCTCGGATTTAATTATATATTCTCTTATCACAGCTCCATTTACATGAGCATGAGTCAAAATAACAAGCAGGTTAACCGAAATGGTGAAGTTAGCCGACCTCAAATCGAAACCCTGAGCCGAAAACGGTGAGAAGTGAAAACGTACCAAGTGAGTTCCGATTTTCTTGATGCTGAAGCTATAGCTTGAAGTAGTGGTGAAAACTCTTGCTGTGTTGTAAAGGGAGGGTGAAGTTTGAGGTGGACTTTTGTTGGTGACTGAAATGGACCGGGCGGGGGAGACAAAACCAGACCCGGAGTTGGAGTCTCCGAGGAAGACGCGGTTGAAGAGGGAGGCGTTGGAGGAGGAGCCACAGTTGAGGAGGTAGTTGTCTGAGGGAGTGAAGGAGGCTGAGAAGTGGAGGAGAGAGAGGAGTGTTAGAGAGAGAAAGTGAGAGTTGTCCATGGAAGAAGAGAGGGAGGGAGAGAGAGGGAGGGAGAGAGAGAGAGAGAGAGAGAGAGAGAGAGTGAAGAAGAGTGGAAGACAGAGCTTGAGCGCTAGTTTTGGCCCTGACTACTGGAAGTGAATAAGGTTTAATATGGGGGTCTCTGTTTAGAGACAAGGACAAAAAGGCTAGTGTCCTTTTGACTTGTTTGCTCAAACTGGGTACAAATTACACAGCTTCCAAACAGCAAAAGTCCAGACTCAGCAGTAAAAAAAGATCAAGGCTTTGTTACTGTTTGCAGTGTGCTCTACACGATAAACACATCTACTGATCTAAGCACTCACGATCATGAAGTTTTAACACACCGGAACACTACAAAACACTTCCATCTATGATACTAACCCGATTTTAGAGTCGTAAAGTGGAATAACGTTATGAAACTTTCGACCCTTTTCACCAAACACAACTGTAAACTGTTTAAGATTAAGGCATTGAATGAAGTTGGATGACTTTAGGAAGAGTTCGATCAAAAAGCATTAATGCATGCCAGCGGAGTGGAATTTCGGCACTGAGAATCTGAGATGTGGAGGCAAGGTTCATAGCCACTTGCTCCCATTTTTATTCTACATGTTTCTGGTGCTAAACAGATTAGCATTATCAATGTAATAGCCGTAGAAACCAAAGTGACCAAGTGAGAGTACACGCGTCTTACAGATCACACTCTCTGGAGGCCAAGTTTATCAGAATTCAATCATAGATTTCATGGTGGTGGACCAAAATTGCTTAAAAATTTCATTCATGTTGGTGGGTGGAGTAATGTCACCATCTTAGAGCCCTTGCAATATTGAAAAATGGACATCTCTCACAGTTGTTGTGACATCAAATTGAGCAAGACATACGTCACACAAGTACTGTTTTAGGATACATCTCTTATTTGTCTAAATTTTAACCCTTCCTTCTGTTACTATGGTAAAATGCTGGTGTAGATCATCATCATCACAGTTATATTTTTATTCTTTTTCGTACACGATGTCTATACTATTTACACGTTACACGTACATATATGAATGTTTAAAATTAGAAAATATATATATATATATATGGTAGTTTTATATGTAAATTATGATTGCATCGTATATTTAAACGTTACACATATAAAATTTCTACCGACCATTATTTCTTTATTTTTCTTAAACCAAAATGCAAAGGTTACCAAGTACAAGGACTGAATTGTGTATCCAAAGTAGGGAGAAACCTCAATTGCAATACAATGAAAAAGCAGATACCAAAATGCAATTACCTCATTAATATCCTATACAAAACCCTCAACACAGACAAAACGGTGTCGTATCTAAAGCTCTTCTATTTGAAGCTTGATTCTTTGGAGGCAGCCCCAGTCTGTTCATGAATCTGCCCTTGCTTCCCATCTTAACGACTCTCTGAAGCAATTGAATCGCTTTCAGTATTCACGTAAGTACCAATTAACCCTACCAATTTTCAATTCAAGATATTTTATTGTCAAAGATTCAATCTTTTTCGTTGTTATCGTAACCCTTTATTAATCCAATTGCATCTAGCTTAGCAAATTTGATGGATTCAGCAACAAAGTTTCTGGGATTATTTTGGTTTTGCATGAATAAAAATTCAATCTTTATGCACGTAGATTGAAGATGTTATAAGATAAGAGGTTTTTGCTTGTAATGGATTCTAATAAAGTTTCAAATTTGTGGTCTTTAAGCATCCAGCAGTTGACAGAATGTGGGAATTCAGTGTTGTTCAAGTTACAGATTTCATTGCCTAGCAATTAGAATCCATTTATGGCCTCAACAAATCAGTATCGAAATCGACATGAATGTTTTCATATGCTTATTAAGATAAGATGTGTACTTCAAGTTATTAGAATGATTTTGGTTTGGTGAGTGAATTGAGCTCTTATACTATGTTGACGTGCAGGTGCAAGCAGAGTTTTAAGATTTTTCGAAGCTTGTTTTAGGCTTGTAAAGCTGGAACTTGAACTGCCATGGTAAAGCACTGTTTCATATTTGAGCAAATGGTGTATGCTTAGGTGACTGCTTTGGTAAAGGGGTTAGGGGAAACATGTGTCTTTGTGGTGCTGTTGGGTACTGCCTTTGGTGTGTTGTTTTCTTGTTGAAGGATAAAACTGAAACATAGGCAAATAGCTGTGCCAATTGAACTTAAGGTGATAGAGCCAGAATCAAGGTTATGAACTTGACAGTCTGTGTGCGGCCTGAACAAAGCTTTCCATTCAGTTTTGTTTTGGAACTGTTTGTTTTAATAGAAGAAGAAAAGTGAAAAAAAATGGAGTACTTATTATGAAACTACAGTTTTGTAAGCATATGGTACAATCTTAGCAAAGTCTCGGAGTATGTTTATTCAATCTTTTGTGTTTGATGTTGTATAGCATAAGAGTTCTGAACTTGATGTGGTGGCTAAGTGCAGGATCCTAATGTCTTTGTTGGTGAAAAGACGGAAGCAAAACTATACATTGGCAACCTTGATATGAGAATAACAGAGTGAGTAAAAATTCTTGGAATTGATTTATTGGCTGCACTACTGCTAGTATCTGTGACAATTAATTTTGTCTTCCTATTGTGTCAACTAGGGCTGCTCTAATCAAGTTGTTCTCTCCGTTTGGGAAGATTGTACACGAGGAATTCTTGCTGCATACTCGTGGCAGGAAACGGGGAGAGCCTCGAGGCTTTGCTTTCATCCAGTATAGTAGTGAAGAGGTATGTACATTCCTTATCTTTCTCTATCAACACTCATTGCTTGAATCAATTCCTGATTTCCACCATTAAAGTGAGCATGCAGGAAGCAAAATTAGCCAAGGAGAAGATGCACGGGAGACTAGCTTGCGGACGCCCATTAGTTGTCCGCCTCTCCAGTGAAAAATACTTAATACAAGAACCACAGAATCCTTCCGGACAATCAGGCGAGGCCGCCAAAACAAGCCTTTCGGCCAGCAGTTCAGGACAGATGAGTCGGACATCCAAAATAGCAGCAATCAAGAACAAACTGAAAGCTCTGGAAGGCGAGGGCTTTAGCGCCAAGAAGCAGAAGCAAGACAACATCCCTTGCAGCAATACCGTTGATCATCCATCAGTCCAAAGATAACAAATCACTAGAACTCTCTTATATCTGTTAAAGCTGTAATTCCCTTAACTTCAGTTACTTAACCGAAATCAAACACGAAACTCGTTAAATTCAATCTCAGGATCACATCAGATGTTTAATATTGTAACTTTTTCCTTTCTGAAAACAATTACTGCAACTCAAGCAACTTCATCATTTTTCCAGTTTGATTAACAGTTCCTATTAAAGCTAAAAGAAACTTAATTAGTAACTAATTAAGTAATTAAGGAATAAAGTGGGGATTATATATTGATTAGAGTCAATGAACAAAGCTAAAGAGAGTCCACTCCTCAAGTGAAACCACTCTCAATTTTCAAATCACAATCTCTTTTCTCTCTCTACACTCGCCAGCGATGGCCATGGCATCGACACTCACCGTTTTACCTAGCTCCCGGTCATCTTCGCCGGCGGAGTCGCAACGGTCAAGTTTCTCTTCCCGCCAAAACCTGAGTGTCCGTCTCTCACGCGCCACCGCCGGTGGCAGCTCAATCCAGTTAATCAACACAAGGCGGCAGCAGCAGCAGAGATTTCTCTCTCCTCCGGATCCGGCTAACTCCGACCGATCTGTCACCGCCAGATTCCAGCTCCAAGCGCCGCTCATTTCTCCTCATGATCAATGGGGCAACTGGACCGTCCTCTTCGCCACCGGCGCTTTCGGTATCTGGTAACTCACAATCTCTCTGTGTTTGCAAGAATTTGAAACTAAAGATGTGAAAAGATTTGTGATTTTGATGATGCGAGAATGTGTTGTGTTTGTTTGGATGAGTAAAGGTCGGAGAAGAACACCAACATTGGGGGTGCATTGAGCGGCGCGTTGGTGAGCACATTGATTGGACTTGCTGCTAGCAATTTGGGAGTGATTTCGTCGAATGCGCCAGCGTTTTCGATTGTGTTGGAGTTTCTGCTGCCCCTGGCTGTGCCATTGCTGCTGTACAGGGCGGATATGCGCCGTGTGATCAAATCAACCGGCGCGCTGCTCTTGGCCTTCTTGCTAGGATCAGGTAGAATATCGAGTTATTTATGTTTGTTTTTTTGTTCAATCCTCTGTATGCATTGTTAGGTTTGCTAGGATTGTATATTCCATGGAGTTGTCATGCTGTGAATGATTTGGATCATTTTGAGGTGTTTTGTGTTCTTGTGGAAGTCAGCAATTTGTTGTAATGATCGTGGGTACTGCTTATCCTCGGAGTTATGATGTTTGTCTAATTTGTTGTGTTGCAACAGTTGCGACGACAGTTGGGACGGTAGTGGCATATCTATTGGTGCCTATGCAAGCGCTTGGTCCAGATAGTTGGAAAATAGCAGCTGCACTCATGGGAAGACACATTGGTGGAGGTAATGTGTTTGCCGCTCTATGTTTGCCACTCTATAGAGCTGAACACTGAAACCTATTTGTAAAGATTGTTATATGAAGTTATGATATATCTCCACTGTTTGTATCTTCTTCCATATCGTAATTACTTATTCAAGTTTTGCAATTGGATTCATGTAGCTGTCAATTACGTTGCCATAGCCGATGCTCTTGGGGTTTCTCCGTCAATTTTAGCTGCTGGACTAGCAGCAGATAATGTCATTTGTGCTGTATATTTCTCAACATTGTTTGCATTGGCTTCAAGAGTACCTGCAGAGGCTCCAATATCTGATACTGGTGTGCAAAATTCTATCCTGTATATTCCAATTGTATGACTATCACATATCCGGAAGAAACTTGTAACACCACGGGAACTGTATTTGCAGGCATTGGAAACGATGTGGAGTCTGACAATGGAAAGAAGCTTCCTCTGGTACAAACTGCTACGGCCCTTGCTGTGTCCTTAGCCATCTGCAAGAGTGGCTATTATCTCACAAAATACTTTCGAATTCAAGGAGGCATCCTGCCAGCCGTAACAGCCATTGTGGTTATTCTTGCGACTGTATTTCCAAAACAGTTTGCATATCTTGCACCATCGGGTGAGGCTATGGCCATGATCCTAATGCAGGTGACGACTTTTGATTTTCTCTTGTTCTGGAATCATATTTTAACCTATGGAATCATTTTCGTTCATGTTTGTGAGAATTGACAGGTATTTTTCACTGTGGTGGGAGCAAGTGGAAACATATGGAGCGTGATCAACACTGCTCCTAGTATCTTCCTCTTTGCTTTCGTTCAGATTGCCGTCCATCTTGCTATGATTCTTGGATTGGGAAAGCTACTGGGATTCAACCTCAAGTTGTTGCTTATAGCATCAAATGCCAACGTTGGAGGCCCTACAACAGCTTGTGGAATGGCCACAGCCAAAGAATGGCATTCCATGATTGTTCCTGGTATTCTTGCAGGCATCTTCGGCATTGCCATCGCAACTTTCCTTGGCATTGGATTTGGGGTCGCCGTTCTAAAAGCCATGTAAAATATTCCACTCAAGATTAGCAGAAATGGGTCAAAACCAATAACTTTTCTGTAGTATCATTAGCAGAAAATAAGTACATAGATAACCCATTTTCGTCGTCGCATTTACATTTCAGCAAATTTCATACCTATAGATTAGTAACTTTCCTAGGTTGAACCAAGGATTAAGTAACAGTGATCATTGAGATGGTCAAGTAAAAAAGTGTGTTGAATGCATTCGATTTCACATGGGTTGAAGATTGATGACAAATAGGATCAGAATCCACGTGTACCTTTTCACGAGCTTTCAACCTGCCATGTCAGCTGAACACCTGCCACGTCACCAGAAACACATAAACACAAGTACAGAGCACACGAAGGCCGTCACACTGAAGCCTCATTCAGTTTCCTCAAGCCTTTCATGGCTTCTGTCACACTCTCCCTTCCCGCCATAGCCACATCATCACTCTCACGTCCATCCCTCGGTTCACTATCCAAGCCCAAACCCGAAATCCGACCCAAACCCACACCCAGACCCACACCCTTTCCCTCCCATACACTATACAAAACTCCCCTCCGGCCTTTGACTCATTCTCCCCGCAACTTACGGGTGACGTCACAACTCCGGCTGCCTATCATCTCTCCGGACGACCACTGGGGCCTATGGACCGCCCTCTTCGCCACCGGCGCTTTCGGCCTCTGGTAATATAGAATTATAGATACAGTAATACTGTTTGTCATTCAAAAACTATTGAAGTAGGTTTAGATAACGTAGTTGACTTTTTATGTGAGGTTTGTTTGGAAGGTCGGAGAAGACAAAGATTGGTGGGATGGTGAGTGCTGCTCTTGTAAGCACTTTAGTTGGTCTTGCAGCTAGTAATGTAGGCATTATTCCTCATGAAGCGGGTGCTTATTCGGTCGTGTTGGAGTTTCTTCTGCCATTGGCTATTCCGTTGCTGTTGTTTCGAGCAGACTTGCGCAGTGTGGCGAGTTCCACTGGGACTCTGCTCTTACTTTTCCTGCTTGGATCAGGTACTGTTCGATTTTTCGGGTAGTTTTTTTGCATTTTGGTAAGAGTATTTTTGTAACTTGAAAATGTGTGTGAGGAGTGATGACTAGTTTTGTGGCAGTTGCGTCTATGGTTGGGACTCTGGTGGCGTTTCTGATGGTGCCTATGCGGTCACTTGGTCACGATAATTGGAAGATTGCTGCTGCTCTCATGGGTAGCTACATTGGTGGATGTAAGTCTAAGAATTCGCCTTTGTACTCTTGGAATGTCACACATGTATATTGAAGTTCATATGAGTATGTATATTGAATTTGGCACGACGCCTTCTCATTTCCTGCTGTTGTTGTTACAGAAATTTTGGTTCTTGGATATAGTTTTGCATAAAAGCTCTAATCTTTAATTCAGTTGAGCAATTGCCTAGATGTATAGTTTGCCATTACAGTGAAGGTGGTATAAAGTCATGATGATGCAGTTAGGCACGCTTAGATACTTGATCAGAACACTTGTTGTAGCTGTATATGATACACCTATATTCAGCCACCAGTAGCTAACATTTACTAATATAAAGTGAAAGTATTTGAGTGAAAATCATGTTGTTGATTCCGTGTCCAAGTTAGAGCTTGCACCCTGAACTCAACAATGTTTCCATGATCCCATAGTAAATTTGTTCAGTTTTTGAATAGTTTGCTGATTCTGAATTGGTGTGTTTTACTATATAAGTTCCTAATTATGTTTTGTTCCTCCTCCTTTTTCATTTCTGGTTGATTGCTGTAGCTGTTAACTATGTTGCGATTTCAGAGGCTCTCGGTGTTTCCCCATCAGTTTTGGCCGCAGGAGTAGCAGCAGACAATGTCATCTGTGCTCTGTACTTCATGGTCTTGTTTGCTTTCGCCTCTAAAATACCTCCAGAGGCCTCACCAGATGGTATGACAAAACCTCACGCTCCATCTGTCAATAATACTTGATCATATCATGTTTCTTGTTTGTTATTTCTCTAAGATCCTCCATCTAAAACTCACGCCTACAGATATGCTTACATATCTGAAACTTACTGGCAGATGTTTCAATGAAAATGGAATCCCAAATTGAAAGGAAATTCCCAGTACTAGAAACAGCAACTGCTCTTGCTACATCTTTTGTGATATGCAAGGCTTCCGCATATCTCACAAGTTTATTTGGAATTCAAGGAGGCATCCTGCCAGTAATAACAGCTCTTGTTGTCATTTTAGCTACCCTTCTTCCAACATATTTCGCATACCTTGCACCTTCCGGTGACACTATTGCATTAGTCTTGATGCAGGTATTGCAAGTCTCTTCTTTTCTCTTAGAGTTTTACATGAATTGAGTTATAGTTTGATAAATCTACGAACATGTTATGCTTTACATGCACAGGTGTTCTTTGCTGTGCTGGGTGCTAGTGGGAGCATATGGAATGTGATGATCACCGCTCCTAGTATTTTTGTGTTTGCTTTAGTTCAAGTAACAGTTCATCTTGCTGTGGTCCTGGGATTAGGAAAGTTGTTTCACTTTGATTTAAAGCTGTTACTTTTGGCATCAAATGCCAATATTGGAGGGCGTACGACAGCAGGTGGAATGGCCACCGCGAAAGGATGGCATTCTTTGGTTGTTCCGGCAATTCTTGCAGGCATTTTTGGTGTTTCCATTGCAACTTTTCAGAGCATTGGTTTTGGAATCATAGTCCTTAAACACTTGTAGAACATACGTATTGTGGTTGGTAGTTTTCTTCCTATTCATTCCACCTGAATATAGTTAAGCTTTGGAATGATTAACAGAATAATGCTTCATAATCATGAGTGACCTTCATCATTTTAGATTTAAAATTCTTTATCTTGATAAACTTGGGTTGGAAATTGCAAATTTCAATGCTATTAATTAACTCAAATGATGTTTATGCAATAATTTGTTTTATTTATCTCTAGTTTTGGATGAGATCACCATAGTTTAGTTGACACTACGAATTTGTGAAGAAAATAAAATAATTGTGACACTTCTTATAATCGTTGGCATCATCCCACGTAATATTATATACAATTCTTTTATTTCTTAATTCTTAGCAAGATGAAAAAGAAATGTAAGAACTAAAAAGTTATGAATTATTTCTTGACAGTGTTAGAGTCATGCATTATACGGGTGAGTCGGTAACCTAATTACACCTCACATAATTGCATTAATACATAAATCCCCACAACACCTTCCAACGTGCATTATACATATATCAAAATCACTACAACACGCTATTGACATATCAGTTTTCGAATCATTCCAACTTATACGTAATTATAAACTTAATCTATGAAATGTGCTTCAAGATAGGATAGTCTGGTACGTCACAAACTGAAATTTTGAATCATTTCAACTTATACGTAATTATAAACTTAATCTATTAAGCGTGCTTCGAGATAAGACAGTCTGGTACGTCACAAACTGAAATTTCGAATCATTCCAACTTATAAGTAATTATAAACTTAATCTATGAAGCGTGTTTCGAGATAAAACAGTCTGGTACGTCACAGACTGAAAAAAATATTAGCTGTGTGAATTTTTTTATTTTCTAATATTCTGATTCTTATGTTCCATTATCGTGAACCTCTAGATTAGATCGAGAAATCCCTTGTCAACCATCTAATAATGTAGTGCACATGATAGGTAACCAGCCGGAGCACTATAGAATTCCGTTAGTTGTACTATTGCATGTCAAAAGTGATGAGTATATCAGTTGTGCAAGTACACATCAAGAAATCATCGACTAATGTACTTTCTTTTTGGAGTGTGATACTACCTGATTGTCAACTATGTTTTATATATTTTTTTGGGGTGTATATGTGATGGGCGACGACGGTACTTCCAATACCCAAAGGTGTCAACCTTACTTGCCAATGTTGTACTACTAAACCGAATTAGGCACCATGTACGTACGTACTATACATCCACAAAACCAGTTAAGTCATCATGTGCTGGAAATTTAAAAATGAAGCACCCCCGAGATGGAGTCCCTCACATCAATGTATCAACGATAAAGTATAAGAAATTGTACCAATGCTTGTTTGCACTAGTGGGTGGGGAGCTAGTGTAGCTTAAGCAAGGTCGAAGGTTCGATCCTTGTGTATGCAGCAACAATCTTGGGAGAGCTTCCCCGCCTACGGGCGGTCCTAACGCGGCTCGAATGAGAATTGGGTTTCCGATAAAGGGGTATCATCCCCGAACGCCCAAAACCCTTCAAAAAAAAAAAAGTATAAGAAATTGTGGAAGGGGCAAGTTTTATAGAATAATACAAGTCGTACCTACTGTAAATGTTTTAAATATCGACATTCTAGCTAGACATCAGATAGAAGATTATTACGGATAAGAAAGCGAATAATGTTCTATTCAAATCAAAGTCGGTCTAAACTTTTGTAGTCCCATGGTAAAAAAAAATTGTAATAATCTACCATTGTATTTTCTTGCTTCCTCTAATTTTTAGTAGCTTGATTACCCTTTAGATTAGTGTATACTTTTTCGGTGGTGTGCTAAGACTTATGATATATTTTCGAATACTCAAATGTTGAAATTTGTTATATTAGTTGAATATTTATGGCATAAATTCGAGAATGGTTAAGTCATTATGGTAGAGTATTCTGAATTTTTCGGGTTACGGTTGTCTATTTCTAAGAAAAATTAAGCCAAATTTATCGGTAAATTTTCTTTGGAGGTGGATCCCACAGGATTTACTTCGGGTTTCAAGGTGAAATTCGAGATGAATCTTGACATTCTATTCAAATCGAAGTAAGTCTAAACTTTTGTAGTCCCACAGTAAAAATCTTGTAATAATTTATAGATAAGGGGGTTTGTCTGCGATATTGATGCGTATAGCATACAAACCGGAAAAAAAACAACTAGAAGAGGGAGATCACGCGCCGCAGGGGTGAGTTGTTTTAGAAAATTTGCTTGCAAAAGCATGTATGCCATACGGCAGAATTTTCCATAGATAAATAGATGAATGTCCCATTTTGAGTAGGCATTTTGACTTTAATAACTTATAGGGTATATATGTATTAATATATCTAAGAATAATCTAGTTGAATTAGCGTTTATGCCTAAAAAGTAAACGGGCAAAGAATGCAAGTGAAAGCTTAGGCGATCGAGCTTATAAATAGGTGGGAATTGGTACTACTATATACAATGCCTTCAATCATTTAATTCTCTGAAACTAAACGACTCAATGAACAACATGATCATTAGATTGCTATTGCTTCTGGTGTTTGCTGGATGGCTCATCGTTTGGATTATGGTGCCAACAAAAACTTACAAACTTGTCTGGACTCCCAAGCTTCAAGCTCATCTCACTTCAACTTATTTTGGAGTTCAAGGTATATAAGATTTAAACTTTCTTCTTCCCCATATATATATATATATATATATATATATATATATATATATATATATATATATCTTACTTCCATTTTCATCTTCCACTGATTAGCTACGTATATTTTGCTCGCATGCAGGGACAAATCTGCTGCTCTTCTCATTTCCAGTGATGTTTGTAGCAGTGCTGAGCTGCGTTTATCTTCATCTAGTTCAGAAGAAGTCACAAAATTGCGCGATTAGGTCACCGGTTGCTGCCGGCTTCTTGAGACGTCCGATGATTGTAGCGTCTCCTCTAGGGGTCGTCACGGCAATGGAGCTAGGGTTTGGCCTAATGTTCATTGCACTCTTGGTTTGGTCTCTAGCTAACTACTTGATCATCAGCTTCGGCGGCCACCTCCATAGGCAAATGGATATGACTACGATGATGAGCATTGACAAAGTATGGCAAGCCAAATTTCGAAGCGTATCGTTGAGACTTGGATACATTGGGAACATTTGCTGGGCGTTTCTCTTCTTTCCTGTGACTCGAAGCTCTTCGATTCTACACATGTTTGGGCTCACATCGGAGTCGAGTATCAAGTATCATATATGGCTTGGTCATCTCTCCACGATTCTCTTTGCTATACATACTTTAGGGTTCATCATCTACTGGGGCATGACTCATCAAATGGTTCTGGTACGTTATTGATAATTCAAGTTTTCGATCATCTTTTTCGATCATAATTTTTGAAGTATAAACTTAACTATGGTGATGAACTGATGATATATGCAGCTGCTACAATGGAGCAAGACTTATGTATCAAACGTAGCTGGAGATATTGCAATGGTATTAGCAGTGGCAATGTGGGTGACTAGCATTCCTCGTGTTAGAAGGAAAATGTTTGAAGTGTTTTACTATACACATCAGCTCTACCCACTCTATATCTTGTTCTACGTATTACATGTTGGTGCTTCCTACTTCTGTATGATCCTTCCCGGAATCTTCCTCTTCGCCGTCGATCGATACTTGAGATTCTTACAATCTTCCGGGCATGCTGCCTTAGTCTCAGCACGGGTTTTACCTTGTGAAACCCTTGAGCTCAACTTCTCCAAGAGCAAAGGTTACACTTATTAAGGACTTTAAAGGATGAAGATGATTGCATGTTCCCTCTTATTAACTAATTGTGAGTTGCTCTATTTTTCCTCTATATTCATCAGCAGGATTTTCTTCTTGTTTCAGGATTGGATTATAATCCTACTAGCATCTTGTTCATCAATATTCCTAGCATATCAAAGTTGCAATGGCACCCATTTACAGTGACATCAAACTCTAACATGGAGGCAGACTAGCTAAGCGTTGTGATTAAGTGTCAAGGAAGTTGGTCTCAGAAACTTTATAAGAAACTGGCTTCTAATTCTGTGGAGCATATCCAAGTTTCTGTTGAAGGACCTTATGGCCCTACTTCATCACAATTTATAAGGCACAAGGATTTGGTGATGGTAAGTGGAGGCAGTGGAATTACTCCTATGATTTCCATAATCCGAGAAATCATTTTCCAAAGCACTAAACCAGATTGCCATGTTCCAAGTGTACATCTGATTTGTGCATTCAAAAACTCTGCTGATCTCTCAGTGCTACAACTATTGCTTCCAATTTCCGGCACACTTTCAGACCTTACTAAGATACAGTTGCAGATAGAAGCCTATGTTACAAGGGAGACAGAGCAGCAGCCTCTACCTTCCCAAAAGCCATCCCAAACTATATGGTTTAAGCCAAACCCATCGGATTTACCCATTTCTGGTGTTCTAGGTCCCAAAAGTTGGCTATGGCTTGCTGCTATAATCTCATCCTCATTCGTCTTGTTTCTCTTTGTTTTGGGCATTGTCACTCGTTTCTATATATACCCGATTGACCACAACACCGGTAAAAGTTACCATTACTCCTTCACTTGCCTTTGGTACATGTTTTTGGTTTGTGCCTCCATTTTCATAGTCTCTAGTGCAGTTTTCATTTGGTGCAAGAACCAAAATGCCATGGAAAGAAATCAAATTCTTAATGTGGAAGTACCCACACAAACTGTTGATGATAGAGAACTTGAAAGCTTTCCCCTTCATCATGAGTCCCTTATTGCTCAAGCTACCCAGGTGCATTATGGAGCCAGGCCTAATCTCAAGAGTAAGTTAACAGTTAACTAAGTTAGAAGGACTTGATCATCAATACCCTACAAAAAAAATTTGGTACATGAAACATGGATAATTGATTTTGTTGCACTACTTTGCAGAACTTCTATCGGAAACTAAAGGATCTGATATCGGAGTGTTGGCTTGTGGCCCGAAAGAGATGAGACATGAAGTTGCCAAACTTTGTTCATCTGGTTGGGCACAGAATCTGCAATTCGAGTCTATTAGCTTTAACTGGTGATACATACATGTGTATTACGCATATCGCATGCTAGTTATAACCAAGCTCATACTATGTGACTGTGTGTAAAAATAAAGATGATGCTGCTACAGCCTTCAGTCTTTCCTTCTGCTTCAAGATTATTATTTTTTTTTTTTTTGGCAATAAATATGCTTCAAGATCTTGCTAAATGTAGATTGTCCATATAATGTTTCTCTTTTATGAATGCAAGTCAAAAGATAGTTAAATTTCTTGAAGGTGAATAGAAGATGTTTTATGAAATGCTAAAACAAAAACAGGCATATGCTTAATTAAGTTAACCTTCATAAGCCTATGAAAATTTAGTTCAATCACATGACCATCAGACCATATGAAGAAGCACACCTCAACTAACTAAAATCTAACGAGAGGAAGGAAGTTACAAAAAACTCAAAGTTCATGAGAAGCATGAAAATAAGCACAATTCAAATCACTAGTTCTAGTTGGTTCACCACCATTACAGACTCCAATGACCGAGTCAGGCATTACGCGTCACACCTCAGAACAACTATATATCATTATCATACTTTAATTTTCCAATTATGGAACTCGACTGAGAGAGCGGGTCGAGGTTAAGCTTACACGACGAAAACCCTTGAGTTGCGATCCCTGGTAGGGGATGACACGTCCCAGCGACCATCAAATTTCAATACCTTAAGGGTTTGGATTGCAGAGATAGCCACACCTGCAGTTTCAGTAACCAGCTGTTCGGCACCAAAAGACAATCCCAGGATCTCCAAGATACGCATATTGGCACTCAAATGCACGATCCCAGTATCAGTGATTCTATGGCACCCCACAAGGATCAATTTTCTCAGGGTTTGTGAGGTATTTCCACTTGCCAAGAATCCCAGTCCACGATCCGTAATGTTGCAACAATCTTCCAGCTTCAGAGTATCAATGAAACATAATGCAGACCCAATTGCTTCAAGGGCTTCGTCTGAAATCAGGCTATTACCCCCCAAACACAAACACTTCAAGTTAGCAGCATTATGCAAAAGCACAGCAACTCCAGAAGCCCCTACCCTCCCTTCCCCGAAAACACATACCTTAGTCAGTTTAGGACACCCATTTCCCAAAGCCCTAAGACCTCTTTCACTCATAACGCCACAATCAACACCATATTCATGACGCCAATTCAACTTAATAGTCTCAAGTTTCGGACATGCTTGGGCTAAGAACTCATAGGCTTGCATGCATGTTTCGAATTTGACCAAATTGGGGAACCTAGATAATGCAGTAATGAAGAAATCGTGTCGGTGAAGAACCACAAGGTCCGTGCCTACACTGCTACACATAAATGTATTATCTATCTATGTACATATGTTCCTGAGATTCTGAATTACTAAGCATTTACATACAATCACACTATCTGAATATATATTGCTACAGTCAATTATTATACTCTTTATATACGCTTGAGCTCTGGTTACTCTTTACTGTGTACAAATGACAACTTCATTACATTGTATTTGGATAGATAAATTCAAAGACAACATCATTTTTGTCACCATTTCAAAAGATCCGAAGATGGACCTCATAGTACAACAACTATATCAACAAAAGGGTAAGAAGGTACCTGCTTTCACAAATGCAGATGCCTTGGAGCCAGCATTATCAGGAAAGAGGGAAAAAGTCCTTTATTGTTGGTCCTTGATGATGTCTGGTCTGGATCAGAATCACTTCTCCAAATGTTTGACTTGGGAATGACAGATAACAAGGTTTTAGTGACATCAATTTCTCAATTCGAAGGATTTGGTCCGTCACTTTAAGTAAAGTTATTGGGTGGTAAAAATGCCATGCTGTTTGGTCATTATGCATCATTGGGAGATAGCTCTCACATTTCAGAAGATGTTGCAACAAAGGTACGGTGATTTCTAATTACGTTGCATTTGACGTCAATCACTGGATTTATCAACTAAAACTATTCGATCATCAGAATAAAATAGATAGTTTTTGAACCATTGTTTTATCCTCATGAAACCATGTATGTACGTATCATGTGTGAGATGATTAGAGAGAACGATTTCGATACTTAGAGAGTGATTGATGTCTAACATTTTGGGGATTCAAGTTTTGCAGATAGTTGATTACTGTGAAGGATATCCAGTTGCTCTTAAAATGATCGGAGAGTCACTTAGTGGAAAACCTGAATCACTCTAGAAGGCAAGACTGACACAGTGGTCAACAGGTTCTTCTATCTTCGAAACTGAGAATCAATTGCTCAATTGCCACCAAAGCAGCATCGATGAATTAGATAAAGTCACCAGGAAATGTTTCTTAGACTTCGGTTTATCGACGACAAATGCAACGTAATTAGAAATCACCGTAACTTTGTTGCAACATCTTCTGAAATGTGAGAGCTACACTCTCCCATGTCTCCGGCTACTCTGAAGGTTTTGGGTTTCTGAATGCGGCTTTTAGCTTTTGGGTTTCTGAATGCACCTTCTCGGCTTTTAGGTTTCTGAATGCAGGAGCTCAGGTTTTTAGGTTTTGGTGTTCAAGAAATAAAAAAAATAAAAAATAATTAGTACGGATTGGGCTTTTAGAGGGTCAGACGGATTCCGTGCGTCGCTAGGCGGTTAGTGCTTAGTGGGCCACGACGGGCTGGGGTCCCATCCTTTAAACACGAATTTGGGCTTTGTAGAGGAAAGTAGCCCATGCTTTTTCTCGCCCAGTTATGACTCTTTCTTAATTTGGTTAGGCCACTGTATCAAGGTTTATTTATTATTTGAAGGGTTTATTTATTTTTTAGATTGAAATGTGGTACCAAACTTAGACTGAAAAGCAACAATTGCTGTCACCAAAGTAAAGGCCAAAAGATTCATGCATGATGAGGTATATACACGTCTTGTGACTCTGACGTCTCACTTATATGTAAGTTGGAAAACTTGGAATCGAAGTGAGAGTAGTAGCAGCTAGTCCTTCTTTTAGTTCTGAAGCCATGAGCACAAGTCCGGCAGTTGTTTCAGTTCTCAGGTTCATATTGCTTCTGGTGTTTGTTGGATGGCTCATCATTTGGATTGTGTTGCCTACCAAAACTTACAGAGATTCCTGGAGACCCAACTTACAAGACCACCTCACCTCCACATATTATGGAGATCAAGGTAAATAACTTGTATACTAACACTTCTTTCACTAATTAATTAGTGTCTACAAGCTAATGAGTTATATATACTAATTACAGGGATGAATCTGGTGCTTTTCTCGTTCCCGGTGATGTTCATAGCAGCCTTGAGTTGTGTTCATCTCCATCTAATCCAGATGAGGAAATCAAACAAGGTTTCAAACTCGACATACTACTCCACAAGCTTTGCTAGCTTCTGGAGACGACCTGCGAGTGTGAAAGCTCCACTGGGAATTGTGACTGCAATGGAGCTCGGTTTCGCAGTAATGTTTGTTGCACTCTTGGTGTGGTCTCTTACCAATTACATACACGTCGGCTTCGCCCACCTCCACAATATGCATATGAAACCTATTCCAGGCCTCAAAGAGTACGTGTTGTCATCTCATGTTTAAACGAGTAATGCTAAGCCAACCACATGGATGATATGTATAGTTTTATACGTTTACAGGTGGGAAGCAAAGCTTCGTAGCGTATCGTACAGACTTGGGTTAACGGGAAACATATGTCTGGCATTTCTGTTCTTCCCCGTAACTAGAGGCTCTTCGATTTTGGCTATGTTTGGGTTAACGTCGGAGTCGAGTATCAAGTACCATATTTGGCTTGGCCATCTCTCCATGGTTCTATTTGCTGCTCATTCCCTAGGCTACATCATCTTCTGGGGCTGCACTCATCAAATGGCTCAGGTACGTACGTAGATGATTAAACATTATGATTGTGCTTAATTTGTCGCTATTGGTGAGAAAGAGAATCTTTTTCTCTTTTTTTTGCGTGGTTAGAATTGAAATGTCTGGCTTCAATTTCTGTGTAGCATTATCATGATTCACGTCTTTGTCATCTTTTCATTCTTTTCCTTAGTGTCTGAAGGTCACCTTGGATTCTTTAACTGAGTGGTTGAGCTTGATTTGATCGCCAGCGATCTTTGTTAGCTAGCTATCTAACCTCATTGATTGGTACATATATGTTATGTAAGTGTGAACATAGGTTACATGTTTCAGCCGAAGCATCGACCTGTGTCAAATCGGTCGATGTTTGTTAGCTATCTATCTTTGTTTATAACCTCATTAATTGGTACATACAAATTATGTATGTGTGAACTGTGAACATAGGTTACATAGGCATCAGCCAAAATATCTACCGATTTGAGTCATTTGACACATGATGTATCAAATTAGTATTACTACAGTATATTTTTGCATATTAGAAGTATGTATTTTTTTGAAAATGGGCTAAGCGGCCGCCCTCGTGTTTTAACCATTAACGAAACCGCAGAATACAATGGAGGATATAATGAATACAAGGGGGATTAAAAGTATGTATAATGTTGATGAAAATTGCTATTTTCCTGATCAATATTGATGTAAAACTATATAAAGAATTAACTGAGTTATATCAATGGTGATGATGAAGCAGATGCTAGAATGGAGCAACAGTCATGTATCAAACGTAGCTGGGGAGATTGCAATTATATGTGCAATGGCAATGTGGGTGACTAGCATTCCTCGTGCTAGACAAAAAATGTTTGAACTATTTTTCTACACTCATCAGCTCTATGTTCTCTACATCGTCTTCTACATACTGCATGCCGGCGTTTACTTCTTCTGTACGATCCTTCCCGGAATCTTTCTCTTCATCATTGATCGATACCTAAGATTTTTACAGTCTTATCAACGGGCTGAGTTAGTCTCTGCACGCATTTTACCTTGTGAGACCATTGAACTCAACTTCTCCAAGAGCCAAGGTGATTACAAATATTTAGGATTCAGTATGAGTTGATTATCCAGCTTTAGCTACGTATATAGTTACATTTTTTACTATTCTAAAAGTCGGAATTTCATTATCAAGTTACGAGAAATAACATATTACTTATATTGTAAGAAATGTAACCTAATTATATAATGTGTTTCATAGTGTTATTCATACGTTACGAAGACAAATAAACTTTTTTATGTTATATTGATAAAATTGTGACAAAAAGTCATTTTTTAATTTTCCACAGGCCTGGATTATAATCCCACAAGCATCTTGTTTATCAATGTGCCTAGTACGTGTATCCAAGATGCAATGGCACCCATTTACAGTGACTTCAAACTCTAACATGGAGGCAGATAAGCTAAGTGTTGTGATTAAGAGTCTTGGAAGCTGGTCTCAGAAACTATACCAGCAACTTTCTTCTAACTCGGTCGATCATATTCAAGTCTCTGTTGAAGGACCTTATGGACCTACGTCATTGCATTTTCTAAGGTTATTGACAATCTAACAACATATATAACATCTTATATCTAAGTAGTTGTAGAATATTGTTATATTAAGTGCATCTGTTAATTAAACTACATTGGTCTTTTGTTGCCCTTCAGGCACAAGGCTCTGGTGATGATCAGTGGAGGCAGTGGAATCACTCCGATGATCTCCATAATCCGAGAAATCATTTTCCAAAGCACCAAACCAGACTCCCATATTCCGCCTGTTCGGTTGATATGTGCCTTCAAGAACTCAGCTGATCTCGCCATGCTACAACTCTTGCTTCCAATTTCTGTCGCACCCTTTAATTTTACCAAGCTGCAGTTACAAATTGAAGCCTATGTGACGAGGGAGACACCGCAGCCGCCTCCATCAGACCCCCACAAGCTTCTCCAAACCCTATGGTTCAAGCCAGACCCCTTGGACTCGCCCATTACTTTGGTTCTAGGACAAAACACTTGGCTATGGCTTGGTGCTATAATCTCATCCTCATTTTTCTTGTTTCTCTTTGTTTTGGGCATTGTCAATCATTTCTATATATATCCAATTGGCCACAACACTGGTGAACACTACCATGTCTCCTTCATTTGCCTGTGGTACATGTTTTTGGCCTGTGCCTCCATTTTCATAGTCTCTAGTGCAATCTTCATTTGGTGCAAGAAACAAAATGCCATTGAAGAAGGGAAGCGAAATCAGAATGCGAAATTATCCACACCAGCAACTGATATTGAATTTCAGAGTTCTCCCCATAATCATGAGTCCCTGATTGCTCAAGCTACGCAAGTGCAATATGGAACCAGGCCTGACCTGAAGAGTAAGTAATATAACTAATTATTACTAGCTGATTAACTACCTCTTGGAGAAGTGATTATATATGATCGTAACTTTCATCTGGATTATATTGCAGAAATTCTGTTGGAGACAAAAGGATCTGATATTGGAGTGTTGGTTTGTGGCCCAAGGAAGATGAGACATGAAGTTGCCACAGTTTGTTCATCCAGTTTGGCACATAATCTGCAGTTTGAGTCCATTAGCTTTAACTGGTGATGCATATAAATACTAGTCATTAGTTTTCCTAGTTAATACCGAATAGTATGCATATATCCAAAAAAAAAAAACTCTGTATATTTGTATCATATATAGCTCAAAAATTCTATAATGGCGCCTAATGTATTGGTGCCTTATGATTCTAGTTTCTAAATAAAAACTATATAGTTATACTATCAAATACAAAGTTGTTCATTGGAGCATATTCTAAAAAGTATATTGTACACAAAGTGAGCTTATGCAAAATACAAAACTAGTAGTTAGTCCAGTTGCATACTTGTATAACCTTCCTACTCACTCATTCCATCCCTAAAAGTAATTTGAAGATCTAATAATGCATAAAGCAAGAGATTAGATTCTTGAAACCGAAGGCATAGCTAAAGGCCAAACATGTAGCAATGAATCAGGAACACTGAATTGTAGCATATACTATGAGAAATTGGAATTGACAATTGCATTGGAAGCAACACTCGGGCCATATATCGGTGACTTTGGTGCGTAATTTGGCTTCAGGATAATAATTTAAGAATGTGAAACACAAGCTTTTGACCAGACTTGTGATTCTTTCCCCTTGATTTATTTACCTTCCCAAAAGCTCAGGTATATTCCTGTTTTCAGAAGCAAAAGGTGAAACTGAGACTTGGCAATATGCAACCTATATAAAGAAGACATGAAGGTAAAGCAGGAGTCCTATATTCCAGGAGCAGTACTCTTTCATTGTCACAGAACAGAGAAATGGATTCAGGTATAGTTGGAGTGAAAGAAAAAGAAACCACTTCAAGTTACGGAATGCAGACTATTATCGGATCAATGATGATGTTTCTTTTGATGGTAGTCTTTGTGGGTTACACTATGATTTGGATCATGATGCCCACAAATACTTACTATCTGCACTGGCTGCCAGACATTCATGCAAAAACAGATTCCACATATTTTGGGCAGCAAGGTGACATTTCAATCTGAAAAACCATCACTTCTCCAAATTCATCCGAAAACCGAAATGTTTTAGTCTTATTTTCTGTTTATGTCTATGCAGGTGCAGGAATACTTGTTTACACATTCCCTATCCTATTTACTGCAACTTTGGGGTGTTTATTGCTTCATATAAGAAATAAAACTGCGGATGATAAGAACCAAAGGTACCATCTTTCTCTTTTTGAATCATTGAGGTTTTCCAAAGAATTTTTTTGATAATCAGCTAAAACATGCTTGTGTTTTGGATTTGAACTAGTGGGGTGATGAAGTCATTGTGGAAACGACCAGTGCTGGTGAAAGGCCCTCTTGGGATTGTTTCATGGATAGAGCTCTCCTTCCTAGCAATGTTCATTGCTCTACTTGTCTGGTCCATTTCTTCTTACTTGCATGGTATGTTTACATGCAAGAGCATGTGTAAGCAAAGTTAACTCTATATTATCCGTAGTTGAAGTAATGCATGAAATTAACTCTATTTTAACCAGATTGTGAAATATTAATGAACGAATTCGTTGTGCAGATGGCAAGCAAAGTTAGAAAGTACAGCACTAATGCTAGGCCTAGTTGGGAACATCTGTCTAGCCTTTCTCTTCTTCCCAGTGGCACGAGGGTCTTCGATTCTGCAGCTCGTTGGCCTTACATCAGAAGCAAGTATCAAGTATCATATCTGGCTCGGCCATCTTGTCATGACTATTTTCACAGCTCACGGTTTATGTTACATTATCTTTTGGGCCTGCACAAGTCAAATTTCACAGGTAATTAGAAAGGAATCATGTTAACTTGGCAACTAAGTTGTCTGTGTTAATTTCTAAAATCTTGTACTGCCACTGTAGATGCTCAAATGGGAGAAGATTGGAATATCAAATGTGGCCGGAGAAGTGGCATTGCTGGCTGGATTAGCCATGTGGGGGACAAGCTTCCCTCGTATAAGGCGCAAGATCTTTGAGCTCTTTTTCTACACTCATCACCTCTACATTGTCTTCATTGTCTTCTTTGTGTTCCATGTGGGCTTCTCCTACGCTTGCATAATGCTCCCAGGCTTCTACCTCTTCATGATTGATCGGCTTCTGCGTTTCTTGCAATCCCAACAAAGAATTCGTCTTGTTTCAGCCCGTGTCCTCCCTTGTGAGGCTGTTGAGTTGAGCTTCTCCAAGATCCCAGGTGAGAAGGAACAAATAATCAAATACAATATCTTTCCCAGTGAGTTCCAATATCATAGTTAACTTGCTAAAAAATTCTCTTCTTTTGGTTAAAATTGGTTTTAGGACTGAGTTATTCTCCAACAAGCATGATGTTTCTAAATGTGCCTGCAATTTCCAAGCTACAATGGCACCCTTTCACTATTACTTCCAGCAGCAATATGGATCCTGATAACCTAAGCGTTGTCATTAAAAGCGATGGAAGCTGGACTCGGAACTTGTACCAGAAGTTTACATCATCAAGCACTTGTCCCATGGACCGCCTTGAGGTCTCGGTTGAAGGACCCTATGGACCTGCCTCAAACAACCTTCTAAGGTGCTTACTTACACTGCAAAGCCAATCCCAGCTATTTCTGATATCTCAAACACGAAACTCAACTATGAAAATCGTTTTGGTTTCAGGCACGATACGATAGTGATGGTGAGTGGAGGAAGCGGCATTACTCCAATGATATCCATAATCCGAGAGCTCCTATCTCAAGCCAATGACTCAGGAAAGAAGACTCCACAAGTTCTGCTCATAACCGCCTTCAAAAAGTCACTAGACCTCACCATGTTAGACCTCATCCTCCCTCCTTCAGGCACAAACTTGGACATTTCCTGCTTGCAATTACAGATTGAAGCCTACGTGACAAGAGAGAACCAACCAGCAACACATAACCAAAAGCCTCTCCAAACAATATGGTTCAAACAAGACCCATTGGATTCTCCAGTTTCTGCAGTATTAGGCCGGAACAGTTGGCTTTCGCTTGGAGTCATCATATCCATGTCCTTCATCATTTTTCTCGTGTTAATGGGAATCCTCACACGATATTACATATACCCCATTGACCGTAACTCTAATCTGACATACTCTGCCTCATATAGATCTGCCTTAAACATGTTATTGCTATGTGTTTCCATAGCCACAACTGCAACTGCAGTTTTCCTATGGAACAAGAAACAAAATTCAAAGGAGACTGGACAGATTCAAGGCATAGACACACCTCCACAGATTACTACTTCACCAAGTGCTCGGTTATACAATGCTGATAGAGAACTGGAAAGCCTTCCCCACCAATCCTTCGTTCAGTCCACAAAGGTGCACTACGGCACAAGACCGGATCTTCAAAGTAAGCTTTCTTCAAATCGTGCAAATGACTAGTATGCTTTCATCTAGAAAGAAATGATTTCTGAAACCTGGGTGTTATCTTTCTTTGCAGAGATATTATCGGACTGCGAAGGATCAAGCATCGAAGTTCTTGTTAGCGGACCAAGGAAGATGAGGCAAGAAGTGGCTGCAGTATGTTCATCACCGTCGGCACATAACCTACATTACCATTCCATGAGCTTCATTGAAGCTCAAAGATCCTACAACAGATTGATTACCAATAGAATAGAGATATAGTTTGTAACTGGAAAGCGTATTTGACGCATCCGGAAATTGAACGGTGAGATCGCCAAATGAGACCAGGCACAGGGCTGTATAATTTTCATTGTAACTGTGCATTCTTAAGTAAATAGAGGTTGTCGGCAGATGTTAAAAGTGACAGTCAACAGTTCCATTAACCCTTGATTGATTTTTACAACTGAAGAAAGATCAAGGTCACGATAATTATCCACTAAAAGTCTAAAACCAAGAAAAATAATGGATTGAAAGGTACCCAAAGCAACAGAGTAAAAGACTAAAAGATGGAATGGAGGAAAGCCTTCAAACTAAAACTTGGCATATTCTTTCACTAATCAACTAAAAAATCTAAGGTGAAAACAAATGCAGGATGATAACAAAGCAACATCAGGCCCTACCTAAAAAAAATCTTGCCTACGCCAATCAGAATGGTAAGAGCGGCTGCTTCCACAAGCAGTGACGAGCCGCTGGGAACAGTGATATCTGGACCTCTTTCACCGTAAAAAGAAAGGAAAAACAAAACTGGAAGAACTCCTATCTATCTTGGCAAAGAAATCTGAGCATAAACAGAACTGTTTCAATGGACGCAAAGGTGATGAAGATTTTCCTCTCAATTTATGCGTCTCGCACTTTGAATGAGTTGAAAGATGGAGTTAAATACTGTCATTATGGCTTAATTGCCCCTTCTGTTTTCTATCTGCTGCTGCTCTGCTAGGTAAACATCTCGGGGCCGTCGATCGGCACTCCTATTATCAGTCATCAAAGTTCTGTGTTACAGTTCTGTGCATTGCGAGATGCAAACCGATCTTCTCCCTCATAACGGAACTGACGCACAACACCATCAGAATCATAACGCCTCACCCGATGAACAATTTCAAATCTTCCTTCAGGCTTCCTTCTATCTTCGTCACTGCCCTCGTATCTACATTCCCTACCACCATTGTTCAACTCTGAGAATCTTGGACGAACATTGGGTTCAAAATAATCATCTGAATCCACTCTCCTAGAACGCACTGAATCAAACCTTTGGCTCGGTTGGAATCTCCTTCCACCTACTCTCCTGCCTCTGAAATTATGATCTCCAGTGCCATTGCGATCATCAAACCATCTTGAGTTGTGTTGTGGGGAAAACCGCCGTTTTGGGGGGGAAAAGAAGCCTGCTTCATACTTTGGTCCGAAACTGTTCTTCTGAAAGGGCACTCTCCCCCTTTCCATTTTACCATCAAATCTATAATCAGGAGACCTACTACCACGATGTCTTGAAGCTTCATTCCGTTCCCATGCAAGAGGAGAACGACTTCTGCCCCTAGACTGGAACTTAGGTCTACCATAATAAGGTCCTCTGCCAGGGGGAGATGCACTTGGTTCTCTCCTGGTCATACGACGTGGCCCATTATAAGAACCGTTATTCAGCTCATCAGGGAAAGGTCTGTGGTAATCCCTGAGACCTCTACCAACTCCTTGTGGATATCTTCGTAACCTTCTCCTATCAGGACTTATATCCCTCATAGGTATCATCCCCCTATGTGTATCTGGGGATCTCCTTCTGAATGTGGGCTGATAAGAACGATTTGAATTGTAACTCATCGCTTGCCTGCGAACACGATTGTGAACTCCAACAACCTCTGCTGCTTCTGAAAACGTATCATCTGGATCCATTGCATATTCTTCACTCTCAATACCACTTCTAGGTCTAGGACGCCCAGAGACAAAAGAACCACGATAAGGTGGTGATCCACGGCGTCTGGATTCCAAATAACTCTTAGAAGGATTAACCAAACGAACACCTCCCAAACTCTTACCAAGCATACGTGATTCGCATCTTTCCTTTCCCATGGAATAATCAGAACCAACCTCCTCAGAGCGAGTGGATAATTCAAAGGTGTCATACCTACATCAACAAAAAGTTACGGTAACTATGATATCTATATCAAATGGCAACTAAGAGACCAGCAACTAAAGTAAAATAAAAGTTTACTGTTTCCTTGTTCAAAAACAAAACAAAAAACAAACAAACACAAAACAAAACAAAAGGAGAGAAGAGAGAGAACAAAAGGCTTACCTCCTTGCGCAAGTTCCCATCCTATTCAAGGTATCAGATGTCATCGATCCATCCACTTTGGCAGGATCTTTGCCATCGAGACCATCATAGCAATCACCAGTATGTTTCCTTATTGTGCAGCCCTCAGTTGCTTCTGCAATTCTGTTTGAAGAAGCTTCAGAATCACCAGGCAATTGATCGGATCCAGAAGTTCTCGTCTTTGAACCCACTGAAGATTGTCTCAAAGCATTTCCAGACGCGCAATGTTCAACTTTTCCACACATGTTATCAGAACCGAGACTAAATCCACGCACAACCTGTACGTTCATATTAATGTTCCTAGATTCTATCCCGCAAAATTCAGTTTCTCTGCATTCGACTTTTCCTGATACAGAGCCATCAGCAGCATCAGTGTCACATGTATCAGAACCATAATCAACACGTTCAACTTCATCAGATTCATTCTCCTCCCAATAAGGTACATCTGATTCCCTCAACTCCCCATCTTCATATTGAGAATCATATCCAACCTCCTGTTCCACAGTGGGGTTGGTGGCAACCATTTGATCCTTATCAAATAAGTGAGAGTTGACACCAGAAGAATCTACTGTAGTGACTTTAATTCCTGCAGTACCATCACCATAGTGGCATTGCTCATGACGGGAGGGACCGGCCACAGCTCCTGGATCCTTTGTGGCACTCATGGAAGATTTAGCCATTAGTTCTAAAGATCCAGCATTTTGTAGAGAACCAACAGTATGAGTCTGAGATGCATCTTCGACCTGATCCTTTGCAATTAAAGTCACCAAAGAGAGGCCTTCACCTACAGATGCACCTGAGGCAGGCTTAATCACATCTTCTGTTTTGCCTACAAGCTTGACCTCTAGACAGCTCTTCTGTAAGTGACAGCACTCAACAGCTGCCAACTCTTCAGGAGATTTTGGATCATGGAAGCTGGATGTTGCACCAGAGCCCTTACCATCATCATCTACAACAGTGCTGCCCATCTCACATGAAACTCCCTCCACAACAGGCACACAAGTCAAAACAGTGTTTTCGACCTGGATCTTTCCTGAACAGATAGTTTCACCCGCTTGTGCACCAAAACTGGCAGGTAGTGATCCATTCTTTTCAACAGGCACGGATGTTGTGCCTGCAATATTGTGAGAGCGAGCACAGGAATGATCAACACATGCATCCATGCAGACATCCAGACTGGAATTCTTTTTAACCACACCTGCATTTTTTGAAGACCCTAGAGCATTATCAGCCAGACTACATTTACCATAACTTAATTCTGAGTCAGGTGATGTTTTCATACCCTGTTTCATATCTTCAACCGCAGGCAGCAGTTTGGGATTCTTAGCTTCTGTGGATCCCTTTGCCTCAACATCTTGTGAAACTGGCAGCTTCTCTGTCTGTCTATCAATAGAGATGCTGTCTACAGCATTTGCTTGACGATCAACTATCACCAAGGGCTCCTCCCAAGCATCCATACAAACATTTAGATCCCAGTGCAACCTAACATCCTTTGAAGACTCTAGTGCGCGGTCATCACCATCACCAGAATTAGTCTTAACCAGGCTATCCTCAAGAGAGGAGTTCCCTATTTTATCTTCATGTACTGCATCTTTAGGGGAATAATGTATCGTCTCCAAAGATGCATCTCTTCCTTCTGATATCTCTGAATCAGTTATCATTGGCGTTAATGACAACAATGCAGCCGTTTTCTCCAGGGGCCTCGCAGAGGTTGATGCATTTGCCCTCTCCTCTGATAAAACTTCACCTATGTCATCATGTATGCTATTGTTACAGGCGGCAGCAGCAGCTAATATCTCAATACCAGAGAAGTCTTCTCCATAACAAGGCTTTTCATTTGCCGGCTCAGTTAAACTCTCATGAAGAATAACAGCACTACGAGTAAAACTAGTCACCGAAGAAGTACCACTCTTGGTTGCATGCTTTTTGGCGATTGATTTCGAACATGACTTCACACCTAGTTGCTTGTTTTCAGGTAACTGAGAAGATAAGCGAGGGGGTGGTGAAGGAGAACGGACCATAAATCGTCTTTTCTTAATTGGTACATGCTCAATTTCGTCACTGAACCGTCTTCCCAGTACAGCCACGCCAAGCTGAAAAAAGGCAATTGTATCAGTGCCATGGATGAAGTAAGACATGCAATATGGATATGTATATTTAATAATTGGCACCGACAAGTAAACAATGAACAAGTGTACTCACCTTCTCTGATTCAGAAACAGTCGTTTCAGAAGAGCTTCTAGTAATCTTATTTGCCGGCTCCGCACCCAATTTCAGGCCTTTATCAACCGCTTTCCTTCGCCTTGGTGCACTTCTGTAACCCTTGGAAACCTTCCAGCTCAAATCTGGACTAATAGAATTTGTAAGTTCTACACGTACTGTATTCATGCTTTGGGAAACAGATCTAATCCCATCCACTGTTTGCCTGCCACCAGCTGTTTTGCAAGATGCTGTTCTTGCTTGCTTCCTACTCCACGCCAGATTGATGGGTACACCCCCAGTGCAAGCACCAAGACGAGTCTATAAATCAGAAGGAAAATCGTTAGCGCTACTCTAAAGGCATTATTGGGATAGATATGACAATATATTTCATATGTAGCACTACCATCAGTAAACCAGAGAAATAAACGCTTACTTTGATTGGGTTCTAAACTTATTCCTTTCTCAAACTCTCCAAAGAGCAAAACGTCAACGTCACCTGAAAGATGCAAAGAAAACGATCAGCATCGAAGCAATAGCATAGGAAAGAAGGTTATCATTCACAGAAAACTTATAACAGAGGCATTCATAATCTACAACAAACTCATCAAGCCCAAAAGCTGATAACAAACTGCCAGCATAAGCCTCCACAGGCCATTACCTTAAGGCAGATCGTGTTAAATCAGTTTTTCGAGGACTCCAAGACCTCCCTCGGTTCCGAATTGGTTCATGGAAACAACAAAGACTTCTTCTAACATAAACAGAGGCGGTTCATGCAAAGAAGAAGGGTTTGAGTCTACTATGCCCAAACCCAGGGGAAGGATTTTTAATTTAACACAACCCCCACACACTACTTTACGAAGCGCTCGGCTCAGCAGCAGTGTTCTTATGTTTCGAAAAAGGCTTAAGCAAGAGAAATTCAACGCAGTGCTCCGAAACCTTGCACAGTAGAGATTCAAAGTCTTCGATAAGCTATGAAACTTCTTCGATTTCGATCCAGACATATAAGCACACATAACATGAATCACTATGCACATATCCATAGATCCAACCATGAGAAAATCAAAATTTTAGTTTTTCAAATCTCGATTTTGGTAGCCACAAGCCTCCAGAAGAAGAAGAACGATCATTGGATCATGTAAAATCTAATAGCCCTAGAATCACAATCACAATCTCAACTAAGCTCCTCTTCAAATCCACTGCCGCCGCCTTTGAACCTTCTTCAAGATCTAAACCAGTACTAACTTCAGAGCTCCATAAATCTCCGATCCATAGAGATCCAGAGCCGGCGAGAAGCATGATGCTTTATTCTTCAACGACGACGACGATAATATATAAATTGTTTTTTAACCACAAAAAAAGCGCAGGCAAATTTATCAAAAGCTTTAGGGTTTCAAATACCTGTAGTCTTTCAATCACTCATCAAATCGCCGCCACCGTCAATACGAATCGAATCCGATCAAGATTTCAAAAACCTCAAAAACCTTCAACAGCAGAGAGAGAAGAACAAGAAGCCACACAACAAACGCTTCGATTCGAATCTGAATCGCTCCTCTTCTTCTTCTTCTAAATCAGATAAGACGAATATCAGTTGCCGATCGTTAAATATGGGCCGTAGATTCACTTCACCCCTTTTCAATCTTCTTCTTCTTCTTCGCCTACCTCTTCTTCTGGGCTGTTTGGATTAGGGAGCATAGAGAGGACTCTCACACCACGTATTTATGGGGCCTCTTGTGCCGATAATGCCCTCCGTTGTTAAGATTGTTACCGAAAGACCCCGCAATGATACCAAAACAGGCACGAAACAAGTAAATGATAATACACACGAATATCGAAGTCCATCGTCAAATAGTGAGCAATCTCTCAGGAATGCAAGGCAATTTTGACTTTTTGGCCTTTTTCATAAATCATACTATTCGGAGAAAATTATGTCTTATGGGATAAGAAATAGTTTTTGGATTTTGGCCCAAAAAACATATAGAGTGATCTTTATAAGATTAATGAATTACTATTTTCACTCAAATTTTATGACTATTGGTGATCTTAATATGGGAGCTCAATCACGGCGATGAAGTTATAAGTTTCATTTTAAGTGCGTTACGATATGTGGAAGTAAGATTACCTTATTGACGTATAGTATCAACGATTATTATGTTTATTTTGATATTTGAATAAGTTGAGAAGCTTTAACGGTCACATTTTGTAACGTGATTAAATAACGCATTTAAAAATAAAATTAAGTTAACATGAGTTGTGTAATCACATCGATGAAGTAATTGGGTGGCGAGATATGCATACCAATTTTACATGTGCATAATGAATAAGTTCTTATCACTGAATTACATCAATAAATTGAATTTTACACATAGAAGGCAAGAAATTGAAATGATTTCCTTACTATATTTCTCATATTAAACCATATTTATTTTCTAAAGATTTGTAAGCCTTTTTGGTAAATACTAGATTTTTTTTCTTTTCATTAATTATATCTGGCTACATAATTCCCCAAATTGCTCGGTCCACTTGAAGAATTCTAATTTACTATTGAATTTTTCAACTCCTGGATCCCTTCCTAAATTTCCAAACAAATTAAAATTAAATAATTTTGCAAAAGGAGAAAAAAATATTTCCCACTCTCCTAGTCTCCAACGCATTACTTTTATTCCACGGGAAGAACCCACCCACCACAAGCGATGGACCCACCAGAGCCATAAAGTCAAACGATTCATAGCACGTGCACCGTCATCCAACGGTTACTCTCACCTTACAGTCAACAATTCACAGAGTCTGCTGGGGCGTGGGAGCCACGCATCGCTTTCGGCGTAAGCAACTAGTCCTCCTCCTCCTCAGCTTTCTGATTTTTCTCTTCTGCCCTCGAAATTTTGAAGTTTTGTTTTGGGGGCCTCAGCTTTTACAGTGAGACCCAAGTAAGGGAAATGTTATAGCATGTTGTAACTTGTAGGAGGTTTTGAGGTTATAAGTGGAGCGGATGTCGTAGAATTGTTCTGCAGGCCCGGCTCTGGAGCAAGATGGACCAGGTCTCGGTCTAAGGTCTTAAAATTTAGGACCTTAAAAAAAAATTATATAGGCCTGTAAAAAAAAATTATATAGGCCTGTAAAAAAAAATTAGAATAAGAGTATATATAAGACCGGTTGTCTCTTAGTCTTTTACTCTTTCTTTAATTCTTTCCAGTTCCAAATCAATACAGAAGAAGATCGCGACTGTTCCGTCCAAAAGCAAAAAAAAAGTAAAAGAAAAGAAAAAAGATTGTGTCTCAGTATAAATCAAAGAAAAAATAAGACAAACCTCTAAATCTTTGATTGAAAGGAATGAAGGAAAACATCTATTTTTAAGCTAAAAAGGTACGTTTTTTTACCCTTTCATCTTTATTCTCTAAACATCCATCCTCTTTGAATTGTTTGTATATGTTTAGACGTATGGTATCTAGATATTGAAAAACACATACTCTTTGATTTCGTATTGATGTCTAGATTTTTGTCAAACACAGTATTTTATTATGGCTCCTGGTAGAAAGTTCAAGTCTAGGGCTCAAACAAGAAAAGAGAAAAAGAGGATAGAAGTTGTATATAAACCTCTAGTTGGTTCTGTTAATAAGTATTTAGCACCAAGAGAAAAGAATCAAAGCATAGTAGTGAATGATCATGATGTTGAAGAGGCATAGATTGAGAAAAATAATGATCATGATGTTGAAGAGGAAGAGATTGAGAAAAATAATGACATTGATGTTGAAGAGACAGAGATTGAGGTAAATAATGATCATGATGTTGAAGATGTAGAGATTGAGGAAAATAGTGATCATGATGTTGAAGAGGCAGAGATTGAGGAAAATATTGAATATGTTCAAACTTTACAGCCAAATCAGTCAGTAGAGGAAAATAATAATATTATCAATAAAGAAAGTCACACTACAAATTCAAGAGAAGAAGTTCAATTTGACATGGATGATCCAGGGAATTGGAATAAGACAGACCAACATATTACAGATTTTTTGGTTGAAAGAGACTCCAAAAGAGTCAATAATGTGATCTTTCCGAAAGATACATGCAGAAGGTCTTTTTCTTTAAGGCATTACTTCGAGGAATTACCGAATGGAGAGAAATAAGATAGAAAGTGGCTGGTATATTCGGTTTCTTTGGATAAAGTATTTTGCTTCTGTTGTAAATTGTTTGCAAAGAAGTATCTTGTGGGGCAACTAGCTGATGAAGGCATGAATGATTGGCACAACTGTTTTGATTGACTTAAAAGTCATAAAGGAAGTAGGTATCACATTGCGGCAATGAAAAATTGCATAGAGTTGGCAAAAAAGTTGAAAATAAAGTTATCAATTGATGCAAGTCTGCAAGAACAAATCAATCAAGAAAAAGAACATCGGAAACAAGTATTAGAAAGAATTCTTGCAGTTGTGAAAAGACTTGTGAAAACAATTTAACTTTTTGTGGAGATAATGAAAAGCTAGATGAGGAGAATAATGGTCTTTTCTTACAGAAGATATAACTGCTTGCTGAAGTTGATCCGAGTATAAAAAAACATGTTGGCCGTATTAATAAAGGTGAGGTTCAGTATCATTATTTGAGTCACAAAATTGAAAATGAAATTATTGAATTGTTGGCAGGTGAGGTGAAAAGCTCAATTATCAGCAAAATCAAAGAAGCCAAATATTTTTCAGTTATTCTTAACTGTACTCCAGATGCAAGTAATGAGGAACAAATGTCTCTTGTAATAAGAATTGTCAATGTTTCGGTTATTCCAGTTGTGGTTGAAGAATATTTTTTAGGCTTCTTGAAGGTAGCTGACACATTAGGTTTTTGACTACTTAATGAACTTCTAAGTGAATGGAAGACTCTTGGACTTGATGTAAGTGATATAAGAGGACAAAGGTATGACAATGGATCCAACATGAAAGGTAAAAATAAAGGTGTGCCAAGTAGACTACTTGAAATAAATTCAAGAGCTTTTTACACACCTTGTGCTTTCTGATATGGCTCATTGTTGTTCCAAAGCTGAGTCTTTCTTTGGTATAGTGCAACGATTATACTGTTTGTTTGCAGCTTCTACAAAAAAAATGACAGATTTTTAAAGAGCATGTGACAGGTCTCACTTTAAAACCATTATGAAACTCGTTGGGAAAATCATATGGAGAGTATTAAAGCAATAAGGTATCAAATCCCACAAATAAGACAGGCTTTGATGCATATTGTGAACAACAAAAATGAAGATGCCAAGGCAAAAAGTGATGCTAATGCTTTAGCAAAATATAATTTTCAGAATTTTGAGTTCTTGTTGGGAATGATTATATGGTATGAGTTGTTATATGCAGTTAACAATCTCAGCAAAGTTCTACAAACTGAAGATATGCATATTGATACAGCCATTAAAGAATTGGAATGTCTTCTTTCTTTTCTTCAAAAGTTCAGAGAAACCGGGTTTGAGGAGTCTTTGATTGAAGCTAAAGAGATTGCAAGTGAGATAGAGATTGAACCGATATTCATGGAAAAACGGACAATTCACACAAAAAGACATCAACTATAGAATCCTTCAAAACCAACTACTTTCACTACATAGTTGATCAAGCTATTTCTTCATTCAAAACCAGGTTATAACTATATACATTATATTTAATTTTTAGTTAATGAGCATGATATATATTTATTAAGTTATTGATTTTTTTTAAACCATGTTTGAACAATTTAAGACATTCGAAGAAAATTTTGGACTTTTGTTTGATTTGGATAAGTTAAGATCTGCTGATAGAGATACATTGAAGTGTTTTTGTGCAAACCTCATCAATATATTGAAGCTGGTGAGATTTCTGATCTTAATGAGGATAGTTTATTTCATGACTTGCGAATGTTGTGTCAATATTTACCCATTGAAACAAAAAGAGCAATAGATGTGTTGAATTATATAAAAGATGTGGATGGCTACTATCCGCATGCTTCGATTGTTTATAGGATTCTGCTAACCATACCAGTCACAGTTGACTATGTAGAAAGAAGTTTTTCCAAGTTGAAATTGATCAAAACTTACCTTCAGTCTACTATGTCACAAGAAAGATTGAGTGGTTTGGCTATGATATCTATAAAAAAGGACATAGTTGAAAAACTTGATTATGCAAATTTGATTAGTACCTTTGCGTTTAAAAATACAAGGTGAACTATAATTCAATGATACATTTATATTGTGATATGATTTTTTTGTAATATTTTGAGTTTTTTTTTTTTGCCTCAATTTTTTCTTTCTGCCTGGGGCCTTTATGGACACAGGGTCGGCCTGTCTAGTAATATGAGATATGTGGTTCAAACCACGGAAGACATTCTATGATGATGGATCATATCTAAATTGCTCCTGGTTTTGAAGTGATAAATCACTCGATCATGATTTTAATACCAATTTCAGACGCTATGGCATACATGGCCGCATGCCAAAAGCACAAAAAAGAGAAAATGTGAAGGTTTGTGCTCTCATCGCTATCTTGTCCCAATTGAAACCCTAAGTGGGCCTGCAACTGCTCATCCAACCGAACATATATGCAGTAATTTGCAGAAAGTTTATATATGTAGTTACCTGTGAGTAGACATTGTTGTTGAAAATTTGCAACCAGAACTGTTGCCACTGAAGCATACCAGACCCTACAACTAATTTTACGGGTCCTGAACCGAGTCAGCAGATATTAGATCCAACATTGTACATATCTGAACACAATGTGAATGAGACACATCTCTTGATACAAACTCATTAACCTTCCCATCCACCTCTAGCATGCTGCAGCCTGGTGTCTTCTTGATTCCCTTTTCACCAATCATCTTCCTTATCCTAAGTGCATCTTCACTTCTCCGGGCACCTAAATAAATGTTTGATAACTGAACATAAGCACCGACTTCTTCTCCCCTGTCATCATTTGCTACCTGTAGAAGTTGCTCGACAGCAATCTCTGCAAGATCTACATTATTATGGATACGACACCCACTCAATAAAGCACCCCACACAGAAGCAAGCGGCTTCATGGGCATTCCTCTAATAACCTCAAATGCATCACTTAATCGACCCGCCTTACACAGCAAGTCTATAACACAACTATAATGTTCATGTTTGGGCACAATCCCATATTGAGCTTTCATGGTGTCCAACAGAGCCTTACCCTTCTCAAGCAATCCTCCATGATTACAGGCCGTTAGTACTCCAAGAAGGACAACACCATCAGGCTTGATCCCATCATCTACCTGCATTCTCTCCAAGCAAGAAATTGCGTCTGCCGCATAACCATGCAACCCATACGCTCCAATCATGGCCGACCACGACACCACATTCCTTTTCCCCATCCCCTTAAACGCTTCCACAGCCAAATCAATACAACCACACTTTGCATACATATCCACAAGCGCCGTCCCAATAAACACATCCGAATTCAACCCCTCCCTCTTTCTAACATACTCATGAATCCACTTCCCCTGCCAAAGAGCCCCCAAATGCGCACACGCCGCAAGCCCCGTGGCGACACAAAACCCATCAGGCTCGAACCCACGCACCAACATATCCTGGAACACCCTCAAACCCTCGGCAGCCAAGCCACGCTTGACATACCCATTCATAATCACATTCCACTGTATCATATCTCTCTCAGGAATTTCATCAAACACCTTGTGTGCATCCCCTAAAACCCCGCACTCCACGTACAGCCTCACAACCGCAGTCTGAACATGCGCATCCGCCGCAACCAACCCATTCTTAACCACCAGACAATGCATCTGCCTCCCCGGACCAATCCAACCGCAGTTTACACATCCCAATATGGCGAAATGAAACGAAAAATTATCCGGTTCCAAGTCGATTTGTTTTGACATGAGCTGAAAATAACACATAGAGAGATGAGGATTCGAGCTGGCGGAGTGGGCTCTGATGAGAGTGTTGTACATGAAGGCGTTGGGGGCGGGGACTTGGTGGAATAAGAGGGAGGCGTAGCGGAGGCTGCCGGAGTTGGAGAGGGCGCAGAAGGCGAGGAGTTTGCTGACGGCGAAGTTGTTGAGGTGGAGGCCGTGGGTGATGAAGACGGCGTGGGTGGGTTTGAGGGTGCGCATGGTGGTGCAGCATTGGGCTAGAGACATGCACCGCTTCCATGCTTTGATTCTGGTGTAGGCCACTCGCTTCATCAAGGGAGAGAGAGAGAGAGAGAGGGTGCTGGCGTGTCGAGGTGAATCAGGTGATGAGGATGTTGCCAAGACGAGTCTATGAAATATTATGACTGAGTGACAGAGTTCTAATATTATGACTTGCAAGTTGGTGCTGAAATCTGAGTTCCTCTGCCAGTTTCTCTGCAGACCGGAAAGGCTGTGATAGCTGCATCTCCTACTGATGGTGGGAAACTTCTTCTAGGCATTGAAAAGCGTACTCCCAGTTCTGTTGAATATGTGGAAGCTGATTATCATTTGATTGCCAGCGGTAATGGCAAGCAGGTTGTGATTGACTTTTTTCTTTTGGGTCGTCACGTTGATGGGATATGACCCTGTTCTTCTCACAGGGGGTACAGTCTTGCATCTCAGCTTGGTCATTCAATTGTCGATCCTGTACCAAGCTTGTTTACTTTCAAGAATGAGGATCCACGGCTGGCTGACTTGTCAGGGGTAATTATCTTCTAATAGTCAAGATCCTTGCTTACAACATGTCACATGTTAACAATTGCTTATGAAACATGTGGAATCAAGAGAACATGCGTAATGGGGTTTACTTGGTGATATCTTGTGGGCATCCATTTCAAAGGATTCATTAGTTTCAGTTGCGCATATGTTAAAGCACTGTGATTTTTCTGTTAAAGGGAAAGGTACAATTCAGCAAAACTAATCAGCAACACCTCCCTCCCTCCCCTCCTTTAAAATTTAAATATTTCGTAACTTACTGAGATACGTATGTGATTATGTTCATGGTTCAGAGTTCGTCACTGCTGGTGGTGTTCCGCTTTCTGAGGTCTGGGATTAATTCTTTGCTTTCTGCCTTTCATCATCTGGGTATTCCTTCATTTTCATTCGTGGCATGTTGTTTTGCTCAACCCAATCTTTATCAGGATATTACAAACTTAGAATTTTGGAGTTGGTACTAATATTGGTTTAAATTTGTGATTGAGTCATCAGATTTTCATGATCTGCCGTTTGGTAACTCTATTGATTTCAGATAGAGCAGAGCAGTCCCAAATTTGAACTTTTGTTCTTTGAATTTGTCAGGTTACTTAGCAATTTCCATTTGGTCAAATTAATGGCTTTCAATTCATGTAATAACAAGACAAGATGAGATATTTCGCCCCAGCTTTGGTACTTCGTCGGCGTTCTCGAGAGAGATATCGAGGTCACATGGCGAGAGAGGAAGTGATACCGTATGGTGTTTTGTATCCGTGAGTGTTTGATTTGGTTTCTGTTGAATTTCAATCATGGGTTTTTTTTTTTTTTTGAATTCGTATTTCCTCATATCTCAATTGTAGTGGTTAGCGGGTTCTGATCGATTTGTCTCTCTTCTTTCTCCTCAGACTGGTATTGGCTTCTTTGCACAGATTGAGATTTGGACAAGTATTTAAGGTTAGTACATGCGTTTATCTTTTTCTTGGGACAGGTATCAAATGAATTGCTGATTTGAGTATTACTTCTGCTCATGGTAATTGGTTTATAGTTTGTTTCTTCTCTTTTGTCACCGCGTGATTCTGATTTAGAGGAAAGGTTTTATCTTCATTACATTGAGGAGTTTCATTGCAAACCCATTTGAAATGGGGGATTTGCGGTGCATGCTGCTTTGGTCTGCTGAAAATGATATTCATCAGTTTCCTTATATATACACGAAATCGATGTGGAGCGGACGTCCGCACCGTTTTTAAAGTGCATATGAAGTATGGTATGTGACCTTTTGACGCCTTCTGTGTTTTGACATGTAGATGAGAAGGTTGTAGATTGTTCCAAATTGGTCAGCATAATGTTAATAACCTTATGCTATGATTGAATGTGATGTACAGGAAACAAAGAGGATGGTCTTTTTCTTGAAGGGACTTGCAGCAACCAATTCAGAGGAGGATTTGGAAGTGTTTACAGGGGATCAGTTTTGGGATGGAAAACAAGTAGTTATCAGTACCTTTAGTTTCTTTTTTCCATTCCAATATGAAATTTGTTGGTTACTGAGTTAATTTTAACAGTATATTTGACGTAATGAATATACAGGAGCTTATGATGAGGAAGAGTTTGCAGCAACATCGTATCATTTTGCTACTGGAAAGATCAGCTTTTATTATGAGAATGAATTTGATCTAATGAATGCTGTAACAAAAGAAGAATACGTAGCCTCCCTATAAAGGTATTTATTTATCTCTAATTGATGAGCATTGATTTCCCTCTTGGCAACATTTTTCATTTCAAGCAACGGGCAATGTTTCTTTTACTGCGAACTAGTCATTTATTACATTTGAAGCTTGGGAAGAAAAGAGGAACGAACCGCAGCAACACGCGGGCAATTTTCCTAGTATACTTCATGCATAAACCATGCATGTGTTCAAGTCTCTGTTCTACACTCTTTCTTATAGTTCAAACTACTGGACCTGTTCTAGGGTGCATGCTATTGACTATGGCGATGATTACGAGTGTTGTTGGCGGCGGCGGTGGACTGGTCCTGCCACAGCTTCCGGCTACAGTACGAGAGCCGCGGAGGCAGGAGCCATTCCTTACCTTACCCATTGCCATCCCTACTCACCTTCATCCATCTACTTCTCCTTCTCGACTCCAGCTTTTATTTTTACCCTTTCCACGTATTCTCTTCTTCTCCCAAAAAAAAAGAGACGCAGGCTAGATTCACTCGAATCTTACTAATCTCAACTTTTCCAAGTCAATCTCGACTTCTCCAGGGTGATCTAAACTTTCTATATCAATTGTCTCAGCTGATCTCAACTTCTTCAAACTACTGCTCGTCGATTTCAACTTCCACGTTTTCAGTATCAATCTTCTTTTTTCGACAAGTTTTCAGTAAATTTGTAAAACTAGACTTGTAGCACTCAATGCCCCTTGACAAGCAAACAATAATAAAATCTACAAGGCAATGCTTTCTGCATATGGAAAGGAAAGTCCCAATCTTATCATGAAAAGCAAAGCTTGGTTGTCCCCAAATCATGTGCCCACACGAAAATCTTAGATATAGATCAGCATTTATTAGTGTACTCGTCTCATGGCCCCATATTTTCTCTATTCAAATATTTTTGGTAGGGCAAACGTAAATCCTGTTTTTCTCTAATACAATCAAATTACTGTATTATACTCACGCGTAAACGAGTCATAACGAAAAAGTAAGAATATCTATACGTTGGTTAAGATTTCATTTATGAATACTCAATAATTACGAGATATAAGTTTATGAATCAACCATATCGACCTATTTTCTCTCTCATTCCACTAGTCTCGGATCTATAATTATTTTTTGTATTTTAAGTAAACATCATCATTCCGATCTATAAAATATGTACTTAAATATATATCTGTAGAATATGGGCAGGACCAAACAGACGATGTAACGTTAAACAATCAAAGTCATTAATAATCACAAAATATATTAAGCAACGCAAGACTAACTAATCCAATATACGCACTTGCCCATATCTCCTCTAAAACAAACAAAAGACATGGACCACCGTTCGACCCCAAAAGGAAAGAACCAAAAGCAAGAGCCTCCAAAACTAGCCTCTTTAGGCTCGAAAATGAAGTAGAGATAACTTCATCTGTCGCAGGTGAACCTATTACGGCATCATCCCCAAATAGTGCACAACAGTGGGCATCATCCCCAAATAGTGCACAACAGTGATTTTTAATCAAATTTACAGACTCCTCAGATCTCAATTTTGCACATCTCTGCAGTGTACCCCATCACATAACATTTCAACTTTCCGTGTGTCTTTTCTAGTCTATTTGAACCTACACACTTCGATTGAATTTTACCAATGTGGCCAAAAATATGACTTTTTATTCCATGAGGAGACATTTCCTGAAGGGAGGTTCTACAACTCAGATGAAGGTCTTGGCTTTCAAGAAATAGACTCCGTTCTAGGCGATGCCTCAATGAGACAGATTTCAGAAAGTAGCCATATAAGATGGAGGCCACATATACTTGGCCAAGCGTCTGGCGGGTTATCTTTGTCATTGCCCAATTGTCTGTGACACTAGAATTTGCTCTCAAGCCAATGACAGTGGTGACATGTTCCCTTATCATCTCCAAAACCTCCAAGCTGTAAATGGACTCTAGCTCCCAGTCCTTTGCAGGCAATATCTCCAGTCTATCATTGTAGACGCATTTAGAAAGTTTAGGAACCAAAGGAACTTTGACCTCAGAAAACTTGTAAAAGATCAACAGGTACATGACATCTTCAACAGCAATCTGGCACTGCTGCTCCTTCAGTTGAGCAATCCTCCTGGGATTCAGGGAATATCTCGGGTGACAGAAATAGATGTGATTCTTAAAAAAAAAATCTACACGAAAGTTCCAAATGAGAGCTTCAACCCACCAAGGACTTACACGGAGTGGTTCGCCAATTTACCTATTTTAATCTGTTTAAGGCAGTAAAAAGGGTCACTAGGCAAGAACACCCAGCAACATTACTGTAGTCACCGCCTATGTGCACAGGTAAAAAGTGTAAGTTAGGTATAGTTAGTGCATTCAAGAGTGCCATGCGCAAGATCATTATTGTGCTTCATACATAGACAAATTAGAGTAACAAAATATCACATAACTACAATGAGCTTTTGGATATCAACTATATTTCACATCAACTTGTGGCAATGTTTTCCGTTCCATCAGCAACAGCGTATAATTGAAGCCACGGCAATGATGCCATTCTTATGAACCAGATACTTCTCATCGGAAGTAGACTAAAGATTTAAATTCCAAAAGGAAGGGCTCAGCCATGCCACACACCCGACGTTTAGGCTCCAAATCTATTCGTCAATCTGGGGTCATTAAATCAGCCAAGACTCACAAAACCTAGACAACTACACATTTAACACAACTAATTCAAATCACACAAAGCATCCCCTAGCTGTTCACAAAACCAATCCTCCACATTTTTTTAATTTTTTTTTTTGTGGTTCAAGCCTCCACTCTTAGAAAATTGTGAGGTGAGAGGGGGGTTTACTCCTGGGCCGGGTTCGAAGTTGGATCCGAGGAGGAGCTTGTCGAGGTCCCTCGATCGGCTCTGTTGGACCGTAGATTCCACCATTGTTGATTGGTAGCCGTCTCTGTGTGTGATTTTGGTGTTGCTGATAAACCCAACCTTGGAGAAAGAAGGAGCTTCTACGTTTATGTATTACAAACCCGGGACTTTAATACGGGTCCGTACCAACCCGTATTAAGCCTTCATTCTCGATTAAGAAATACCTTTCAAATACAACACACATTTTCCTTTTGTTTTCTGTTTTTGTTTTGTTAGTAATGGACTAATGCAATACACCACTACAAAGTATGTAAAATCTTTTCCTAGAGGCATTGACAAGTTTTACCACATTAGGATAGATGGTGATGGTGCATGCCTCAATTGTGTTTTGCAAGCATTCATATGTTCCATGTTGTACAGCACAGAAAGGGTTGTTTGAGCCCAGTTGATATTTCGGTCTAAGATTGAATATTAAGTCTTTGATAGCATTTGGATCAGTATCTATGACATTTTTTAAATAAAGGTCTGCTAAAGAGCGTGAGCTTCGGAAGCGCACGAGTTGGTTTTCTATAAGAACTGTAGTGCCTCGCGGGGTAAGAAAGCTTTTTTATTTGAGTTCGCGTTAGAGACTACAGAGTTTTCGATAACGCGGGGTTAGTATTTGTGACTTAAGTGGAGTCTATCTGTATAACTGGACACGTGCCGTCCAAGTTGCTTAGTTTGTGAGTGAGACGTGTCCTTTTGTTACTCTGATTGCTGAGTCCGGGTTGGATTGTGATTACATGCTTACCAGTTGGCTATGAAGCTTGAAGCCCTTATAAAAGGAGGGTTCGAGGATCATTTACACAATCAAATCATAGAACAACTACAACAAATCTTCGAGCTTCTCGAAACTCTAATGCTAAATCGCATCTCGTTTTAGCTTATAGAGCCTGTTCAGACTTGCCCTTGATGTTAATTTGATGATTTACGCATCTGTCATCCGATCTATAAATATTATTTTGTCTTCTGTTTTTTTAGTAATTTACATAATTGTCACTATCTCTCTCTCATACTAAATGACAGTCTTGTAAATAAAATAAAAATTGGGGTAAATCGGTAATTTCTAGGAGGAATTATGAACAATAAAATGTTGCACCTACTTTACAGTATAGGCAAATTTATTTAAGGCAATACATCATAAATTCATAATTATTTTTTCTCGCATTACCTCATTTACTATGGTAATTAATATGAAATCAGAATGTGGCATGGAATTGCTACAATAGCAGATAGCACTCCCTTGGAATATCATAAATATCATTTACTTTTTATGGCTTACGTGAGATAAATATAAAAATATTTATGACGCACCAGCATTAACTGTTTACTGTCTGCCATGACTGAATATGATTCCATTGTGTCGAAAGGTAAATACGAACACATGCCATAGTGTCTACCATGCAGCACTAATGCAGTTTATGATTGTTTACCTTATTTACACATGACATTGCATAATTTATCCACTCGTGTCTCCTTCTATAACTGTTTACACCCAAATTAATATTTTACTGGACAGTAATTGTCTTAGTGAATATTAATTAAATTCATGGTCCACGTCATACTGGCGAGCCCGAATAATGTTGGGTTTAAAGGTGGGTTGCCTCGCTTGCAATATCACGCGAGTTGGACGTATGAGAAGATGTGTGATACAAGGAGGCACGTATAATTAAGGAGTCTTCTCCTTGAGTTGTGTTCGGTTCCGCGAAGCGAGATGCCTTCGCCAAGAAACAAAGGAAGAGAGTTCGCATGCAAATGTAGAACTGAACAACATTGGCTCCGCATGATTCTCTAATTGCATAAGATACGGCTCGCATGTGAAGTGTGGAGTTCGCATGCTACAGACAAAGTTTGCATGGGATGTATATACATTGGACGTGATAGTTATCAAGTAGCCAGCTTTGCTCATTTGATAATTACTCATTATCAAGTTTGCGGAACAAAAGGATAAGAAGGCTAGCTAGTTGCATCCTTAATTGCATTCAACAAGGAGTCTATTTGCATGCGAAGTATAAGGCGGGGCGAGATGCTCGCCAGGAAATAAGAAGAGAATTCGCGTGAAAGAAGGAAAAGATGGCGCACCCCGCCTGGAATACAAAACAATGAGGCGAGCTCGAGATACATGCGAGTTGGAAGGACTTCACGTTTAGACATGTTTAATTGCAAAGGAGGTTATCCAAGTTGACCGGTCAACTGTTTAATTGCTTGGTGGAGGAGGCTTCCCTAGAAGTCCATACATATGCGGAGCAGAGACTTCGCCTAGGAATCCTGGACATGAAGGATTATCTTATCTATATACATATAGATGAGTATATATCTGCATATATCACTTTGCTATTAGTGCATGGAGGGAAGTAATCAAGTGAGGATGCAACCATCCTAAGTTATGTGTGATCCATGCATACGTCCGTGAGAAGAATGTATTTTAAACCAACTCTATTACCTTCAAGAAGAGCACCGACAAAGAATTGATAAGGATAATCACGTCCAGCAAAGTGATTAACATCGCCTGCACCACGTTTATCGTTGAAGACTCCTACAAGTCTTTGACATGCTTTGGGCCAATATCTGTGGCCCTAAGTAATTCTATATAAAGAAGCTCCACGGCTTACAGAAGCTCTCTACAACACACAACAAACAATTACTCAAACACAAATACAACCTTCAACCTTGTTGAAATTCTCGACCTAGTCGAACCTCAGACGCTCCCCGGAGCTTCCCTTTCGTTTCCCCGTACGCTCTCCGGAGCTTTCTCTTTGTTTTTTCCTCTCCTTCCCGATTGAAGCTCTGCTCGATCCTACGTCGAGTATCGATATTGTGACGCTCAGGCGGACTACTGTAAGTCCTTGCCCAGTACGCAAGGCGAATCTGAAGAACCCTGCGGTGGAGTTGGTGCTCTCTCCATCCTCAGTCGCTTGATTAGAAGCAGAAGGCTAAGCGCACCCCGCTACTACAACCACTACATTCCGCGTCCGCGCGGTGGCACGCCCGCAACAACTAAAAGAGACTTTGCACGCCCAGACTTACTGGTGGGGCCAAAACAATAACCATGTCTCCTAGATGGGCATCTTTGGCCTATTACACAGAAGATTACTGCCAAACAGGTAAAAACGAGCAATGGCCTTAGAGAAAATGATACAGGTTACAAAAATGATTACTTGATCGGTTGAAATTCGTTACGATACTAACAAAATCGTTTAAATAATGATATTGACAAATGCTCATGAAAATTTATTACAGTAATGACTAAACCGTTTAACCGGTCAATCGTCTTTATCGCATTAAAATTCAGATTAAGGTTAAATGGTAATATATAGCATAGAGAAACTTAACCTACTAACATCATGTTGTGTTTCCATTTTGTGTTAAAACTCCCAATTCTTCTGCATCAAACGAGCATAAGGCTAACAAATTGGTTTTAACTATAACATTAACAGATTACTTTTACGATATCGGCCGGTCACTTTTATCACATCGAAATCAATATTAACGCTAAACGGATTATGTACCGCAAAGAGACTAAACCTACATGTTATCGCTTCGTTACGTGTTAAAATCCACACACACACAAAAAAAAAAAACCGATTCTCCTGCATCAAACAAGCCGAGGGAAATTTATGTAAACGGAATTCCCAAAAGAAGAAGAATGCCCCACTATATATATTTGAAGTACCATTCATTATAACATTGCCACATAAAGTAGAAGAATAAGACAGCATGATATAAGTGTACACCCCAAATTCCATAAATTTCCAAGTGATTTATACTACTATCAACAAACACGAGACATACAAAGCAGCAATTCTCTGTCAATAGGCTCAACATTGCACTAAGCATTAGTGCCCCCAATGAGAATGGGTCACATCCACGCATAGCTAACTTACGCTACAAAAATAAATACAACAAGAAGAAGAAAAAAAAGAGCCGAAAAAGGAAATTAGTGGATGGCCCTCCATAGCTGGTACCAAACGCAACGTTTCGCACGACCGCAGAAACGAAAAATAATGAATGCGATGAAAACAGGCACCTAGGAATCCAAACACTAATTTTTATTATTGCGTTTGGTAGAGAATTAGCTTCCTTTTTTCCCTTCCCTTTTTCCATTTTCTCAGGAAAGCAAAGCTTCGATAATTAAAAAGAGGTATTTATAACAATTAATAATATTCGTGAGAAAATGAAAAAGGAAAAGAAAATAAAGAGGGGGGGGGGGGTGATGAGTGAGTGAAGTTAACGCCAGGCTGATGCCACGGTGAGAGTGCGGCTTATCCAACCGAAACAAACGGCGCCGTTCTGTTCTTTAACGGTGAACCCCGGGTGGACACGGTTGCCGGAACTAAGTCGATGCTTTAGCGACTCGGTCACGCTTTGGCTCATTGCCCTTAACTCGAACCCCGCCATTCCCATCCGGGCCCGCCACTTCCCAAACACTTCACATCTTTCAACGCGGTCCCTCCCTTCGCAAGCGACGGAGTTCGCGAGCTTGCGACTCAGCGCCTCCTCCGCCTTGAGTCGGTCCGGGTTGTCCTTCGCCACCGCCTCGATCGACTCCAAGAGCGCTCCGTAATACGCGCAACACTCGTTCATGCGCGCCATGAAAGGCGCGGTGTTGGTGTTCAGCTCCTGCTCCACCAGCGTCACCACGCGCGGCGCGAGTCCCTTCACGCGCCGCAGGAGCTCGTCCCTTGGGTTGTCCGTGGAGACGCTCTCGTCCGGCATGCTGTACAGCTTGAACGCGAAGTTCACGGCGATCGGCTCGTCCGGCTCGCAGCCGAGCGACTCCCGGTTCAGCTCGCTGAGCTTGTGACCCACCACGTTGAATTCCAACCCCACGCGCAGCTGCTTCGCCACCTGATTCAGATTCTCACGGACTGTTCTCAGCCTCTCCTCGCCTCCGCCGTTATCAGCCACGGTGGTGATCTTCACCACGGAGGGCTTCCCATTCTGGCGCGTGGAGAGCGCGTGTAGGAGGTGCATGTACTGGCCTCCCTGCCCAATGTCGAAGTCAATCACATGGACCTTATTGATCGTCGACTGGTCCGCTAATGTAGTTTCCAGAATCGCCAGGTTAGCTGCCATGAATCCAAGTCTGTAACACGGCAAGAGCTCGTAGAGGAACTGAGTCGACCCGGCGTGTTCCGGAGTGAAAAGCACCTTCACCGGCGGCGGATTATCCGCCGGGTTTACCCGGGACTTCAACGCCGAAGCCATGAACTCTAACATCCTCTGTTCCGAATTGGGTCTCGGATTTGTGACCTGTGTCAGGCGCGTGAGGATCTCAGCCGCGGCCTCGGATTTCCCTTCTGAAATGGCCGATGCGGCCTCCATCAGTGACTGCTTTGAACACGTCAGCGTCGCCGGAGACGCCACCGAGGATGACGACGACGACGACGAAGTGGGCGAAGGCGACACCTGCTTCTGGGTTGTCGGATTCGGACCGATCAGATTCTGTATCGTCTCGGACCACTCGCTGTTGGTTTTAGTAATAACCGAAACGCCGTCGCCGGCTTCCTCCTCTTCGTCGTTATCATCGAGAAGCTGCTTCTCCAATTCCTGTAGCCTGTGGTCAATCATCTTCTTCTCAGAATCGACTGATGAAACCGGAGCCGATGCCGAAACCGGGTTAATCATCTTCTCGGACTCCATAGAAACCGAAACCCGGTTCTGAACACTACTCTGATTCTGAAAAGACCGAAGACAGTTGTTGTTGTTGTTGAGGTATGGCGAGGAGGACGCCTGAAAAGTCGGGCTAATAATCGGCTGAGGCCGGAGCTGTTGAAGAAGCGGCAAACCGTATCGCTGTGATAACATAGACGATGTCGTAGAAGAACTGGAATTGTCCGAACCTGTATAAGAAGAGGCTGATGAGAAATCAATCGGAGACAGAGGCGAGATTGGGGAGGAGTGCTGGAAAGATTGTTGGAAATTGGCCGCGGTTCTCGGCTTGAGCGACCGCAGATACATATTTTGCTGATTAGTCAGATTCTGCTGGTAGGGATTCTGCTGATGGAACTGAAACTCGGCAAGAGTCCTTTTTCCGATGAGCCCGGCTGTACGGTTGTGTGGATTTTGTGTTTGGCGAGTACCGATCTGAGAAACGGTCGAGTCCATGAAAAGCCCTGGGAGCTGGGATCGGTGGTACTGAGGCTGAGAAGGGTGGTTGTTCATGGTGTTCCCGATCGATCTAGGTCCTCCTCCGGTGTAAAACTCCGGCAGACCCCCGGCTCCTCCTCCTCCTCCTCCTCCTCCGGAATTGAACCCTGATTGCATTTTCAGATTGTCAGAAGACGAAAAGGGTTAGAGGAGGGCTCAAAACAGGTGACAGGTGTTGAGGTAACGCATGGGATTTGGGGGAGAGAAGAAGAGGCAGGAGGAGAGACGGTTTGGTCTTTGAAATTGAAGGGAATTCAATTTGGGGTTTTAAATGCGAAAAGAAAAAATTGGAAATATATAAACTGAGGGCAGATTCCAACCAGAGAGAGAGAGGTTTTCGGGTTTTTTTTGGTGCGTTGGCCCCTCTTTATATTTTTAAACCCCTGAAAAAACCTCCCTGCTTACGCTCGTCTACATAGACCGTCGCGTTTCAAACGTCTGATCAGGTCATTATCTATGTTTATGACGATCCGACGGTCACTAATCCACGTAGGTTACGCTTTATGCACACAGAAAAGCACCCGCATTCAATTTCAGACGTAAGGATCCGTCACCGTTTTCTCCTACGCGCGTGGAGAAACGCACCAATGAGAGACATAACGTGTGGACACGCGGGTTTAGGGGGAAGGAGCGGGTTGTTTTCTCTCGCTTGAGTGAATGAGATGATCTTTATTCGGCTGTGATCATCTGACAGAACAGTTACGAACTATTCCAAAAGGCCGAGGACACGAGCCCGGAAAATGCAATCCAGAGCACTACGGAAGGGACCCCTCGTCCACGTGTGACGAATGGGGGTGCGCTGTGAGGGGAGGATGAGTGACAGCCCCGTCAGGCTTGATATTTCGCTCCGCTGGGTCGCGGATTCGAATTTCTAGTAGCTGGTTTGTCTTTCACAGACGATTCCCGGTTGACAATTTGATAGATTTACTGACACGAGCCGGTTGCAGAAAGGGGGGTGTGTTTACGTATGGATAGAGAGAATGAGAAACCCTAAAATTGTCTACGTCGCTCAGCCCCATCCATTAGAATACACGTTACCAAATTTAACCAAAAATTAAAGATGCATTCATTTTCTGGTTTATTGCTCAGAAAATACAAAGCCAGTTGTAAAACTAATAATAAATTCACACGAGATGAACTGTGAACTCCTGTGTTAAGCTGATGTTTTGACAAACTTGAGACGTAATCTACATTGTGATGTAGCTCTGTTTTTTTTTATTTCTGATGTTGTGTGTTTTGATTTGGTCCAGTTAAATTGTTTTTCGTTGTAGTTTTGTTTATACTCATCTTTATACTTGTTGAAAGATAAAATCTCCTACTAAACTTAAGAAATAAGTGAATCCATAAACTTAAGATAAACTTATACAAAATATGTGACAATATATATCGTTCATGTGGGTTCATTTTACGCTCTTGTAATAACTCATGAATTGGTTATTGGGTGTTAAGTGTCTATTGTTGTTTTGCCATATATAAACTTTCGATATTTTAGATAACGAATAAAGTCATTTGTTTTTACCGGCATGATATTTCAAACGCATTATAATACCCTCTTTTTTTTTATATGTTTTTAACCACATTAATTATTTACTATATTTTTAATGCAATATGGTATGTAACATGCATGCATACTAGCATTATCGGGTTCTTGATTTATTAGTTGGTGTTCTATGATCAACTTCTTAACTCTGTTGGTTTTCATATAAATTGATTTTCCAATGTGACACGGTATGTATGCAACATGCATGTTGCATCACGCTACACGTGAAAGTTACATCACAAATACATAGAGAATGTGTTTGTGTTGTGCTTCAGTTGTGTTTTCTAAGGCACCCAACTCGAAATCTAGCTACCTTCCCTTTATATACAGAAGTATTATTCATAACGCTACCCAACCGCACTCCAATTTCTTTAACATGAAGATTGCCATTTTTGTTTAACTCGATGCTTTCCTTCACAAGTCTCAACTGACCCGTTCTTCTTTGAACTGCTTGATGTAAACAAAAAAAACAGAGAGGAAACATTTGCACTTAAATTGTTATTTGGAAATGGCATAGTGTTTATAGAGATGGAAGGGAATTTTTCTCCTTCTAAATGTTTCTACTGGTTTATTGTGTAACTGACAAAAGTGGTGTTGAGTGGATAGACATAGTAAAGGGAAGAAGAGACACTCACCATAATATTAATTTTGTTGTACCCAACCTTTAGGTTTTTTAGGTGCATCCATTTAAAGATGAGTGGTTGTAGTTGAAATATATAGTTAGGTTTTCACTTCTTAAAGTAAAATCCCACCATATATATATATATATGCATGGAAATAACTTGAAATGAGTATAGTATGAAGATCATTAGTTACATTTCAAATTTAGAGAATCATAAGTTATTGAACAGATTCAAATACGTATATATGATCGACGATGTTGATAGGCCAGCTAGTCCCGTTAGTTAGTCGCCTAGACTAGGGAGACAAATTGATGTCTATTAATTATTTCAACTATGATGTACACAACTTTTGTTGGACGTATTAGAGAGTAATAGATCACACATCAAAAAAGTAACAAATAAAATATAATTCATAAATATAATTCATAAGTGAGTGAATAATTTCTAATTGTACTGAGTTTTTTTGTGATTAAAACTCAATACATTAAATGTGGTTAAGTTGAGACAATATCATTATAATGATGATCCACGGGCCACGTTTGTCGCTATTTAACAATTTTTATCGATAAGTTGTATCATTTATAATTTTAAACTTATGGATCGATATAATTTTTTATTATTTTGAATTAATAAAGTGTTCTGGCGTGGTCTCTGAGAGGGAGAGATCACCCATATGCGGGGGATTGTCTCCAAGCTTCCATAACCTGTCAATCAAAGGGAGAACATTGTCAGAGGGAAGACCGGGTGCTCCGGCCTTCGACCCTCCGATGCCTAAGTTAGTAAGCTGATGCAAGTGATAAGAGAGTGAAAATGGAGATCGTGAGAATGAGAGGGGGAGAGTGATATTTATAGGGGTATGGTGGATGCACCCTAAAATACCATTTTGCCCTTGCTTAGAGGGTGTATTACCATTATGCCCTCAAAGAATAGTGTGGGCTTCTTGGGCTTAACCAAGGCCCAAACCCGTTTTACGTGACGGCACGCATCTTCTTAGGCGAGTACGACTAATGTTATATTATGTACTAACAAGTCCCCAAGTCCGCGGTCAAGAGACTCTCTTGGGTGGGGACTTTATCTGATACAATATCGGGAGTACGAGTCTCTTACTAGTGGCGACATATCCAGTCCCCAGTCCCCAGTCCCCCAAGTCCCCACGCAAGGGAGGGGATCGACCGGCTCCCTCCGAGTCGGGTGTGCCGTGTATCGCTATATATGATTGAGATATCGGGTTGTTGCTCCCATGTATTGTTTGGAGATGGCAGGGCGATCGGGGGTCGAAGTTGAGGTACCGCTGGCGAGCCTCTCGCGAGGGCCACGGGTATCAGCATGTTGGTATGCCTTGGCGTTTTAGTAGCCTTTGATATGTACTAGCTACATGCTCGAGTTAGCTGAGCTATTCCAGCATATGTTCGAGGGGGAGATTGTGGTGACATATTTTACGGTTGCCTCTAGGTGAATGTTAGAGTGCCTACGTACCCGTTTATGGGATCAAACCAAACGTAGTTCACTATTTCGCCATCGAGGCAAGTGTGCCGTCGAGGAGTGGCGAGGAGTGCCGCTGAGGCATGACGCTAGGTGCCGCTAGGGCATAATGATGTCGCCGACATGGCTTGTGTAGAGCTGTCAAAAAGCTCGCTAGAGGGCGTAGCCAAGATGCCGATGGGAGGCGGGTGGCGCCAACGTGTATCGAGAACACGTCATGAGGCGTGTATAAGGCTGTTGCCTAAGTCCCCAGTGGTGGGAGATATTGTGGTGGTGAGACACCAAAATGAGAACCGAGTTCGTATTGAGCGGAATGAACTGTGCTAAGGGCATGGCGGGCCGCTATTAGGCGAGCCAGTTGGCGAGCCGCTACCAGGCGAGTAATTGTTCGCTCTAGGTGGCATGGCGAGCCGCTACCAGGCGAGTAATTGTTCGTGTTAGGTGGCATGGCGAGCCGCTACGAGGCGAGTAATTGTTCGCGCTGGGTGGCGTGGCGAGCCGCTACCAGGCGAGTAATTGTTCACGCTGGGTGGCGTGGCGAGCCGCTACTAGGCGAGTGATTGTTCGCGCTGTGGCGAGTCATAGTGCAGGAGGCATGGTGCCGAGTCCCCAAGTCCCCACGCGAGAGTCGCGAGGTGACGGGGGTGACGTTCCGAAAACCTGTTGGCAAGAAGACAATTTTAATGTTGCTCTAGCGAGTCAGTCCACGCTTGATTGGGGACTGTCGCGAGGTGGCCAGTCAGTCCGCGCTTGGTTGGGGACTGTGGCTATGTGGCGAGTCAATCCGCGCTTGATTGGGGACTGTCACGAAGTGGCCTGTCAGTCCGCGCTTGATTGGAGACTGAGGCTATGTGGCGAGTCAGTCTGCGCTTGATTGGTGGCCTGTCAGTCCGCGCTTGATTGAGGACTGAGGCTCTGTGGCGAGTCAGTCCGGGCTTGATTGGGGACTGAGGCTATATGGCGAGTCAGTCCGTGCTTGATTGGGGACTGTCGCGAAGTGGCTAGTCAGTCCGCGCTTGATTGGGGACTGTCGCGAAGTGGCGTTGCGGCCGCTGCGTGGCGAGTCAGTCCGCGCTTGATTGGGGAGACTCGCCATTGAGCGTTGATGGCCGTTGCCTTGGCCAGGGAATAGCTGGAGGGGGGAGTTTGTGTTTTGCAAACTGAAAATTGGGCGAGCTGCAATTTGTGCGTTAGAGTTTTGGTGGTTTTACAAACCTCAGATTGGGGAGCGTCCCACTTCACCCTTGATCGAGTGGGCGCGAGTGTTTGGCTGTTTGCAACCAGCTTCATTGTCACTACGCGGATCCACTGTTTCACGGTATGAATTAGTGGCGTTCTTTGTCTTTGAATTTGTATGTGGTGGCGGCGTTGCTAGCGCCAATTGTTCTGGCGTGGTCTCTGAGAGGGAGAGATCACCCAGATGCGGGGGATTGTCTCCAAGCTTCCATAACCTGTCAATTAAAGGGAGAACAGCGTCAGAGGGAAGACCGGGTGCTCCGATGCCTAAGTTAGTGAGCTGATTCAAGTGATAAGAGAGTGAAAATGGAGATCGTGAGAATGAGAGGGGGAGAGTGGTATTTATAGGGGTATGATGGATGCACCCTAAAATACCATTTTGCCCTTGCTTAGAGGGTATTACCATTATGCCTTCAAGGAATAGTATAGGCTTCTTGGGCTTAACCAAGGCCCAAGCCCGTTTTACGTGGCGACACACGTTTTCTTAGACGAGTACGACTAATGTTATACTATGTACTAACATAAAGTTACACTTTTCTTATATACACCTTTCGTATCCCTAATTTCATAGCAATATGGTTTTTAATAGCTCACCAAATGACCTCACATAGGATGCTGAAAAATGAGGGTATTATATGGGTGGCCAAAGGCTCTCCTATCGTACCCCCACTCAAAAGAAAGCAGAACAACAGCAACATGTTGATCGTAAAGGAATCCATTAGTTTTAATATGAACACACACCCTTGTTTATTTCGCTTAAATACTAACCGAAATACATATTTGGAGCATCTTTGATCATAAATTAAAAAATAATAAAAATTACACATTTCGTCATGAATTAAACTATATATTTTGTTTTGATTCTCGTTTTGGTTGGTCATGTTTGTCTGGAATTATTTCTTAGCAAACACCAACTCGAAGGATAAAGTCTTAGAACGAAAGTATTTGACCACTAATACGATCCCAGTCCCATTTCCACCTTTCTCAACCTCCGAAAACGAAAACGCCCCCAGCCATATCACTGAAATTACGTAATTGATTCCCTCACAAACTTGGGAAAAGGTAAACATATGAGGTCAACCATGTTTTCAACAATTAGATTTCCATAATAAAATAACATCAGGGATCTTAATCTTATCTCTGTACTAGATCTTAATCTAATCTCACCTGATACAACTATTTTCTCTTCTGAAAGAAAGCTGTCTTTTCACAACTTTTGTAATGGAAATCTGAACTTACAGATGTCGTGGATTCCCCATGAAAAGAACTGAAAAAAACTCTATGATGCAAGGACTTGGCGTTTTGAGGGGAAGTTCGAGTGGAAGTGTATCTGTATCGGGCATATGTCGACAACTAACAAGTATTGTGTCCAAACATGTGATGGTATCATGTACTTCGCGATGTAAAAATTACCATAACAACTCACTTGGTGTGAGAACTCGAAAAACCCTGAACTACTTCACATTTCATCAAAAGGTTGCGTGCGGGGAAGAAAGCATCACAATCCGGTTTAGCAACTAAAACCATGCCAAACCCCCTTAAACACAAATAAAATAAAATAAAACCTAATTGCAACGCCTCCACAACTAGACACGTGTCCTATCTGCCACTTGTCCCTTGCCTAACCCAATTCCCATGTACCAGATAAATTTATATCCAAAATTAAAACTATGTGACCATAAGACTTGGAGCATCAATTCCCAAATATCTAAAACCCAAACCCTAACTCTCTTTCTCCACCTTTCTAGAATATTATATTACTGTCCCGTAACAACTTTTTCTTTTTTTTTGCTCCCACCCACCACCCACCACCGCTACCCAAGTCATAAACTGATGACCCCATGAGGGTAAAACCGTAATCTCAGTGGCGGAATGCTCTAAATTTAGTAGTTGGTGGAGCTAACGAACCGTAGAAAGCTAGAACTGTTATTACAATCGAGGATACCTGCTGTGGTTCATGACATTCGCACTCTAACGCAGTAGTTTACTTCTAGTTCTTTTAAGTACATGTTTGGAGCTAAATTTCGTTGCAGAGTCTTTGACAAATTAGGGACAGCGAACCGGAGCAGGCGGTGAGTTGCATTTTATGCTTCATTTTGACTTTGTATTATGTTGATGTAAGTGTGTTTTTTTTTATTAAATGAACTTTTATTTAATAAATTACAATTACAAAGCAATCATTGTATTCAACAAGGAATTATAACTACGAATAAATAACTCTAACGTTAATCTACTTGTCCTCACTCCAAATAGGAGAGACTGACATGTCAATAGATCTGATAAAAGTTAGATTGGGCAATCGCCTGAGTTAACCTGACCAACATAAATAATAATTACTGGGACATGATTTGACCACACTGTGTTTTTAGTTTATAGTTGTTTTATTTTTTATCGAAAAAGAAAGCTCGCGGTGACGGAGGGCGTTTTAGTCATTTGGTAGTCTTGGATTGGAATCCCATTGGCGCCGACTGCATGAGGATTTGAGGATGAGGTTTGGTCGCGCACGCGCGGGTAGGTATCGAGTGAGGGGCACGCGGTATATCCATGGCCACACGAGAGCCACACTCTTTCCCCATTGGTTGGAGAGGTCACAGCTAATAAGAAGAAGTCAACAAGAAGCTAACCTGTCTTCTCGATAATGATCGGGGTACGTTTAGGGTTTTTGTTTATATGCCTGGGAATCAATTTCTCCACCGATTCAATGTCTCTGAGATCGAACAACTAAGATTGTGTACATAAATATTTGACGAAAAAAAGATTGTGTTTGTATATCACGTGTGACTCAGAAATAAATAAATAAATATATAGTATGATAGAAATTATATTATATATAAAAATAGGAAGAAAATATTCAACTTATATAAGTAAAATTGAAACGATGAGGATCGAGGATAACTATGAGGATAGACAAAAACAATGATTAGTTTATTTAACCACATACTCAACGGGGAAACTTGATATAGATTTATGAAAAACCAATATATACAAAAATAAATGAAATGACTTTTGTGACCAACTATGGTCATTTATAGGACCATTAAAAGATGAAAAAGTATCAACAATAATCAGAAACAAACATGCTGATACCAAAAACCTCTAATTTTATGTTAATAAATTACAGTCAAACCTTTTAAAATAAACATGTGTCTCATGTTCATTAGTTCTAGTCACATACAAAATTGTACAATAAGTAGGAGAAAGTTTAAAAGCGCGGGTATGGGAGCAAGTGTGTTGGTATCAGCATCTATATAAGTTCATGAACATACACACTTGGGGAGGAAATATCACGTGCAAGTGTGTTAGCTTGAACTATACGGTTTATAATATTATTCGCTTTCATACTTCACCTTTTAACATATGATCATCTATCAAACTTATTAATTTTCCATGTTAAATATTCGGATTCATCAAGTTGTCACACTCACACACTTCACCATAACTACATGTCTAAATCCATCCTATATTTCAAGTGACATCTTTTTTTCATCTATTCGTTAGTTTATTTTGATTGAGAAAAATACTAGCCGCAGAGCCTTTTGCAAGTTGTAAGGTGGCAAATAGGTATTGAGGAATATTGGGTCCAAAATTTGGGAATTTAATTGTATGTATAGAAATTTAAGTATGTCTTGGTCCAATGTCATGACCAAAACAAAGAAATTACGCATCACATTTGTTTAATGTCACAACCTTAAATCTTGATGATGGTGGCTGAATTAGACTGCTTGGGGTACACGTACCCTATTACAATTTCCACGTACCACGCGGTTTATGCGAACTCTGGCAATGGGTTCCTCTCGTAAACCCTAAGATTAGTAAAGAATTAGTATCTAAATGTTTAACAAAAACCGTGGGCTGCGGTTTCTATAAACTTTAAACAAATAGCTGTAGTTTGTTCGGACGTTACAGTTCTCGTTAACACGTCGTTGTTTTGGTCACACATTTCAGAAGTCACACGTACCTCTTTTCTTCTCTACCTTGTCGAAACTAGTTCAACTCTTCACATTACCGGCTATAGCCGGTGAATAGGTGCGCGCTTCGGCCTTCTTAATTAACCCCAGGATTATGTGGAAGGTTTATTTGCATCCTCTAGTGAGTAACCATTTGGTTGATATGATTTGACTGCTTCTGTTCAACCACTAGTAATATTGTTCTTATTTTAGAACGAGTCATTGTTCAGTGGACAGCTACCTTACATTAAGAAAAAACCATGTAACAAGTTTAACCATTAGAGTGATTAATTAGACACCACAAGCAGATGGAAAATAGAAACCACAAGCAGCTGTAATTTCCATCTACTTTACCAAGTTTACTTGTATTGAAAAGAAAAAGAAAAAGAAAAAGAAAAAGAAAAAAGGGAAAATAGAAACCACAAGCAGATGTATTTTCCATCTACTTTACCAAGTTTACTTGTATTGAAAAGAAAAAGAAAAAGAAAAAAGGAAACCAGAATGCCTTCCTACGTTTTGCATGCATGATTCACTTTGTTACCTCTGTTAAGTTGATGGGTGAAAGAAAAGTTGCAGGACATGACTAACAATTAATTAAAACCATGTTTCAAAACCTAGTTCTTGTTTACATAACGAAGATTGTGAATCTGCTTCTTAACTCTAATTAAGTTTTAATAACAAGTACGTAGTTGCATTTCGTAAGTGGTCTTCTAATGAAAACAAAGCATTTTGTTTGTTGAATAAGTTGAATTGCAAGGAAAGATTCTAAGAGTCCTCTCTTCCATATTCATATAGTAGATTGATGTTATAAGGTTTGGCTTGAATATTAGTTGAGAGTGAGACTACTAGTTCTTAGACTGATACTTCACTACAAGCTAGCAACAGCAGCTTGAATGATTCCTCCAGCAGCCTCCTAAGTCGGCAACTTAACCTCACCTTATTGTCCTATATATTCATTCCATAGTTTAACACCTAAATTCTTCTGGTGTTTCCATGCGTCTCCTATCTATATGTGAAGGCCTAGGAATAATCCAAGCAGCTAAATCATTCTCCCTTTAACTCCAAAAACACTAAACAACTAAATGGTTTATTAAGAAGTACAAGGTACGTCTACATTTTGTTGTCCTCAAGTTGCTTCACCAAATGTATATACTCAAGGTACCAAACCTCAGGCCATAATTCTCCAGCAGAACTCAATGGAGGAGCCATTACTCGATGCAGCAGTTGCGAATTCTGAGTTCAACCACAAGGCTTTGTGGGGTGATGGCGACGAAGACTACAAGCCGGTGAGGAGCTTTACGGAGTTTCGGTCTATGTTTTGGATAGAGACGGTGAAGCTGTGGAAAATAGCAGGTCCTTCAGTGATCGGAATATTGGCCATGTATGGGACTAACGCCATCATCAGCCTGTTTGCTGGTCATATTGGAAGTATTGAGCTCTCAGCAATCTCCATTTCTCTCTCCGTCATTTCCACCTTCTCTTATGGATTCTTGGTTAGTTTCATTCCCTCAATCATTTCCTCTTCTTTTATTTCGTGTATTATATACATGGAGGTACCGTAGAATTTCCCCTTAGTCGACATTACTTTCAATCTGGATCGTAAATCAAGTTAACAATCGAGCATGTTTTGTTATGCTGTCACACTGACGATAGCTCGGCATGGGAAGTGCTTTGGAGACCTTGTGTGGACAGGCATTTGGTGCAGGACAGATTCATATGCTTGGCATTTACATGCAGCGCTCATGTATAGTCCTACTTGTAACATGCTTCCTCCTGTTGCCGGTTTACATCTTCGCCACTCCCGTTTTAAAGTTCTTAGGCCAAGAAGATGACATAGCCGATCTCGCGGGAGAGTTCACACTGCAAATAATTCCACAGTTGTTCTCACTTGCCATTAACTTTCCTGCTCAGAAGTTCCTTCAGGCTCAGAGAAAGCTCAAAGTCATGACATGGATTTCGGTGGTGGCGTTCATCATACATGTTGGCTTACTCTTCTTCTTCATTTTTGGGTTAGGATGGGGTACCTTAGGTGCAGCTGTGGCATATAATATTACCAGATGGGGCATTGCAATTGCTCAAGTTGTGTATATTACAGTCTGGTGCAATGAGGGTTGGACTGGGTTTTCATGGTTGGCATTCAAGGATATGTGGTCTTTTGTTAGGCTTTCGATTGCATCTGCTGTCATGCTTTGCCTTGAGATATGGTATTTCATGAGTATGATGCTTCTCACTGGAAACCTAAGCGATGCAGTTCTAGCAGTTAGTTCCCTTTCTATTTGGTAATATATACCCACCTTAATTAGTTGATCCATATTTGTCTTCTAACGTTAATTACCAAAGTTGTCGTAACTTCTTGTTTGTTTTGTTTTAGCCTCAACATTAACGGGTGGGAAGTAATGCTGTTTGTTGGAATAAATATTGCTATAAGGTGATTCATCATTCAGCTTCAGTTTTGGAGTCACATTGGATCCATATCTCTTTCATTTGTTAATTCTATCTTTTAAACTTGTGCAATGTTCGAGTATCGAACGAGCTTGGTTTAGGACGCCCAAGAGCGGCCAAATATGCAGTCTATGTGACAGTATTTCAGTCTTTCCTAATGGGGATATTTTTCATGATTCTGATCCTGTTAACCAAAAATAGCTTCTCTGTGCTTTTTACAACTGACAAGGAGCTGCAAGAAGCGGTTGCGCATCTAGCTTACCTTCTCGGCGCAACTATGCTGCTCAACAGTGTCCAGCCAGTAATATCAGGTAAGATCACTTGGTGTTGTCAGTATCATATACGCTAGCTATGTGCATCTTGTGAAGATCCTAATGCTTAATTTTACTTGCTGCTGAAGGTGTCGCCATTGGCGGTGGATGGCAGGCAACTGTGGCGTATATAAACTTGGGTTGTTACTACGTTTTTGGAATTCCTCTCGGCTACTTACTTAGTCACGTCACAGATTTTGGAGTGATGGTATATATTTTACACATTATTGACCTCATTCTTCACCGGTGTTCATGGATTCTTTCGTTTGAACAATGCAGGGACTTTGGGGCGGTATGATATGTGGAACTGCTCTTCAGACCATACTTCTTTTAATTGTGCTTTACAAAACTAACTGGAACAAAGAGGTAACCAGAAGAACTGTTTATTTCCCAATTTAGCAAAGAAAAGACCCTATATACGCATCGCTACTACTCAAACTAACAAGAAACCTAATTTGCAGGTAGAGCAAGCTACAACACGCGTGCAGAAGTGGGGTTTAGAAGAGCTCAAAACTGAGACTATGGCTGAAAGTGCTATATGAACTGTAGATCAGCTGCATTAGTTTCTGTCTATCGATTGATACCTCCATGTAACACAATAACACATGTTATCAACTTCTGTAAATCCGGATCTTAATGCAACTCGATCGAGGCTCGCCAAGAATAAGATCTTTATCGGAATTTTAGAAGTTTTTGCTGTTCATGAAAGAAGTAAATGACACCTGAACTATTCCCATATATGCAAAGAGTCCAGCATCTTGAGCAGAGACTACACACACAAAACTTCGAATAGCATAAGCTAAGCTAGCATCAGTAGCATGCATCCTGCAAGGAAACATGGATCGATACAGACCACTTTAAGCCACGTACTCACTGAAACAACCTCTCTATCAAATCTCAGGCCTAAATACTGAAGCCAACTAACCCGTCAAAATAAAACCATTTTGTTAGCTCCACTCTCCCTAACTACTGCAAACTAACGTCGAAATATTTTTTACTAGATTATGTTCTTTCGTCCAGATATTGATAAATATTCTTCTTCTTCTTCTTCTTATTCTTGATTGTCTATTATTTTAGGTTTCTTTCTATATTAATTTCAGTTATATTTCCTAGTTGAATTATAAGATTATTTAGTTTTGTTTGATTGAAGACTCTTCCTATTCCTATTTGAGTTAGTGTTATGTTTCCTAAATTGATTAGGTACGAGGGCTTATGTTTACTTTCCCGATTCACTTTAATGGCCTCTCTATATATAATACGTACAAGACAGTGGGGTGTTAGTAAATTCTAAGGTATTCTTTTGATTGTACTACTATCTTTCACTATTACAAGATGGAAGCTTCCGCAAGTACTCATTGTTATTCTAAGTCGATTCCATCCACAACAAATATTGCTGGCGCTTTTTGTTCTCGGACGTTAGAAAGATCAGAGTCATGTTTCCTCACGATGGCAGCAAAATCGTCGTCCCATTCTTTTGTGCATCAAAATCTTGAGGTATATTAAACAGGGGCGGATCTAGGGTTTAAAAGTTAGGTGAGCGGAAAAAAAAAATCATCAACAATGTAAAATTCTTGATAAACATAGCTTAACCCCTTATTCCTATTCCCTAGTTAGACCAAATTGAGAAATCCCCGATTCCCAAATCATAACCCTAAATGCCCAAATCTGATTTTCAAAATGCAATTTATGTTGGGAATAAAATGGAGGATTAAGAGATTAAGAAAAATACATTTGTATCTGAGATGAAAAGGATTGAGAGTGGATGTAGTTTAGATGAAGAGATTGAGAGAGTGAGAGATGAAGAAAAAAACAGACCAAGAGAATAGAGATGATGTGATGAAATAAAACGAAGAGATTGAGACTTGAGAAAATTGAGAGATTGAGATAGAGATTGAGAGATGATCACTATTGATCATATGAAGAAAGAAGAACAGAAAAAGAAGACTGAAGAGGGAAGAGCAGAAATACGTAGAGAGAGAATGGAGAGAAGAAGAGTGCACGAGAGATACGTACTGCTAGATAGCAGTTCTTTTTTTTGGGTAAGTTGGGCTTTGGGTTTTCACCATATTTACCCAAGCGGTAATTTTTTTTTCCATGTGGGCTTTGAAAAGTTACCCAGCGGGAGCTGGGTGCGCTCCTTACTAGGTCCGCCTCTGATATTAAACATGCACATTGCAACAACTCTTAAGTTGATCATTTTGTGTCCTTTTTCTCCGCCAACTTTTAAGTTAGTTGATACGATACATTTATGCATTCTTGATAAATATTCTCGTCTTTTATTTAATATTAACTTTTTTTTAATTACGTATACTGTGTGTAGGTCCATTATTGTTAAATTTGCTCAATTGGAGTCGCTCGGAATAAATCATGGATACCTTGGACCCATAGCCGGCCTTGAGGCAAGACTAACTAGGCTGGTGTCTAGGGCCTCCCACAATTATTAGGGGCTCTAGATTTGAAACTTTCATAAATATTTTTATTAAAATTTATTAATTGGTTTGCTTTTGATTACAAACAAAAAATATATATTAATTTATCTCAAATTGTACATACTGCCTTCCATGTTTGTGAGTTCAATTTGACATTAAATTAACTTGTTAACATAAAAATAATTAACTTCCTTTCATTATAAATGAATAGCTCTTGAATTTCAATTAATTGGTTAATAATTTTTTTCATGAAAATTAATTTTTAAATGTTACATCTAGGGCCTCGATTAACACAGGACAGGCCCTACTTGGACCTAAGCATATCACCATCGACCAAGACAACAAACTTACATTCTGTATTCCGCCACCTACTTTCAAGAGACGGGTAGACCGCATAGATTTGACTTACAAGGAAGTATATTGATACAATTTGGTTATAAAATTACTTGGAAACCCAAAAACGTATGGAGGCGAAGAGTACTTGCACTTTCTTCAAACCATAAACAAAATAGAGCTGTTTGTTGAGTGTTTATATATTTTGGTTTCTTTGTTATCATTTAAGTTTTCACATTTATTAATTACTTCTTGTTTACACTAACAGGTTCGAGAACTTGTGGTATCATCCTTTATTGCAGTCATCAATGGAGAAGTTCCATTTCCCCCTTGAAGCAAAGATTTGGCTTAAGCACCAAAAGCTTTGTCCCGAGTGGAAAACCAAGTGGAGAAACAGCTTCGAAAAAGACAGGCCGTATTACAAATATACTATGGAACATCTGAAAAAGGAGATAGGAGCTTACTCAAAAGGTTTTCTTCGTGTTGTTTTAGATATGGAATTGAAAAAACGAAACAAAATGGAAAAAAGAAGGGCTAAAATGAAGCCTAAGCAATACAAGGAATATGAGAGCAAAAAGAACAGAGTTGATGTGATCACAATATTTAACATAGTGACGAATATTGCCGAGAACATATGTGAGCAGCAACTAGGCATTGTAAGTATGCAAATTACCCTCTACAAGGTTGTGCGTGGTGCTGATTACAAGAAGAGTTTCACTATATGATAAGTCGGAGGTTATGGTTTTGACAGTTGGCTCAAGATTCTTGGAGAAGCATTGGAAAAGTATCTAATTCTGTAAATAGTCTATCATATACCATGCCTGGGGTCTTTCATAATGGATTTATTCATTGGATTGTTGGGTGTAAACGTTCTCGATCTCGTTGTTATATACGTGACTTTGATGTTGAAAGTGAGCGTTTCAAGGATTTACACATGCCTCCTTGTGAAGCAAATCTAGAAGTGTTGGATGGTTCACTTTCTGGTCTGGAGTTTTAACAGTTTGGCTAATGAAGGAATGTCGGGGAAAATGCTCCGAATTCGAAACAAGCTTTACTGTTATTGGACTCTAGATTGAGCCATTATAACCCTGCAACATGGTCCCTAGCGAGGGTTCAAATTGATGGAATACCTTACATGGCTAGGAAGGCTGTGAAAGGTGTCCATATTCCAAGCTTTGTTTCACCTAAAGACATTATCAGGGATTACATCTCCAAGGTACGTGTTGAGCTTTCTTAAACTAGAGTGCAATCCCAAACTTTGTTTTTTCTTTTTCCTTTTTGGTTTTCAACGTATAGAGCTGTTTCTGTTTTCCCTAATTAACAAAAAATTTCTTCGATTATGCAGCATCCAGAGGAAATAGCTGAAACATATGATGATATAAAACTACCTGCATGGACAACTAGGGTTGCGGGATTGGGAGAGAAGAATGAGAGCGAGGTAGTTGAGATCCCAAAAGGCCAGCCAACTCCATGCCTGCCGCTCCCAAAGGACCTTAAACATGTAAATAAAATAGGTTTAGGTTTAGAGTACACCTACTGCTGAAATATTTTTGAGATTGCCTTGGCTTATTTAACAAACTTCTCACGTTGTTATTTTCTTTTGTTCTTGTAGGTAAGTGCAGCTACAGCTTCCACGCTACTGGATATGATTAGTGGTTTGAACACCCTTCTATTGCATAAGAGCATGGAAGCAAAGGATGAGATCGAAAGGCTCTCAGGAAGGAGAATGTAAGATTGACCATGTTCAATTCATTGCCTATTGTTTGCTAATACTCACATACACTTATACAGAGCCGCTTGAACTGCTTGTAACTAATTTGAACCGACTTTTTTTTTGGGGGGGGTGTTTGAAGGAAGAGCTCCGTGCAAGTGCAAAGCTACTTTTGGAAAGGTGATATTGTGAAGGAGGATAACTAGCTAGGATGATTTTTGGGTTGAGTCCTTTGGGTTTTGATACAACGAGAAAGACTGAATCTTCGACCATCAAATTTCCGGAAATGAAAAAGATTTTTCTCTTGTAACTTTAATGTTGTCTTAGATAACATGAGTTTGTAAGAAATTAAGCAGATTGTAAAATAAAGAGTGTAGATTTCAGTCCCGAATATTGAATGCCGGTTTGGAAAGAGAATCTGAGAGAATACAAAAATAGAGGCAGTTATTTTTTTCTTCGTGTCGGTGTATCATTTTATTTCAATATTATGTATGACCTCCACTTCACTAATATTACTACTTACTTGGAGTGAGATAGCTAGTAGCTACCTACCACTATTTCTCAGCACTTATTTCTGGTCCAACTAGCTAGCTAGCTTTTAGTTCTTTCCAGCCAAAATTCTAATGGATTCGCAAAGAGTTCCCTTGCTGAGCATCAAGGCCGAGCCGGAGCACGACTATGCTCCGTTAAAGACCTTCGGGGAGGGCATGTCTGTTTGTTGGAAGGAGTCTGTGAAGCTGTGGAAATTTGCAGCTCCGGTGGCTTTCACGACTCTCTTTCAGTACCTCATCCAGTCCATCACCACCATCTTCATCGGACATCTCGGAGATCTTGAGCTCTCTGCTATTTCCCTTGCTCATAATGTCATCAACTCCATCGCCTTTGGCTTCCTGGTTAGTTTGCATCTCTATGGGATCAAATCCTATCAATCATTGACTCGTTTTGCTTTGTTTGTATACGCATTATGTGTACTTATTTATCTATGCATCATTGTTTGCATGTGGAGTATAGATTCTCTCATGTATAAAACTCCAAATTGATAAGAAGATATTTTGAAATAGTACCTCGTTAGGTTAACTGTCATTTTCTAGAGTAAAAGTACATAAATTACATTTCACTCACAGAAAATTATGGTGGTTTACATGACTGAAAATACTATGACGATCGACTTGCTGCTGTGTAGAGTTATTTTTTCTTTTTCTGTTCGAATAACATGTACAACCTTCACTGACATAGTAGGTATAAGACTAACGTACGTACGTTCTTGATCTTCTTTGCGAAACGGAAGGTACAAATTCTATCTTGATTATCTTGTAAACAGTCATTCCTAAGTTTCTCAAGCTCCATTTCTGGTTTTGGAACACCGAAAGTGCTCACTAGGAAGTCACTAGAGGTCACAGATAGGGAAAGGCTTAGTAACAACGCAAATCGAACTTGCATAAACTGTAAGGATTTGACATAAATGGGAGAAAGGGGCAAAATAATTTACTCCATTACTAGATGCAGAGATATGAAATATGTCTTGGACACACACATGTTTATGGTATCTTTCTTCATGCGAGAGAGAGAGAGAGAGAGATAGGTCTTTTCATGGCGTGCTAATAGCATGAGGCCTAAAAATTAAATTTCATTTGATGGTTTTGACCTGCACATTGTGAACGCAGAAGGGTATGGCAAACGCACTTGGAACGCTTTGTGGACAAGCTTATGGTGCAGGCCAAATCGACTCACTTGGTATCTATATGCAGCGCTCATGCATCATCCTAACCATTTCTTGTTTTCTCCTCTTATCACTTTACATTTTTGCCACTCCATTCCTCAAGATTTTAGGCCAACAAGAAAGTATAGCCGAGTTTGCTGGAAACTACAGTCTGTTGATAATCCCTCAGATGTTCTCCTTTGCCATCAATTTGCCCACCCAAAAGTTCCTTCAGGCTCAGAGCAAGGTCGGCGTCATTACATGGATCTCCTTTGTGGCTCTAGTCACACACACAGGACTCCTTTATCTTTTCATTAGCGTACTCGGCTGGGGGGTGAATGGTGCAGCTGTAGCTTATAACATCACATTCTGGGAAGTTGCAGTTGGCCAGTTTGTGTATGTTGTATTTTTGTGCAAGGAAGGTTGGAATGGATTTTCATGGTTAGCATTCAAAGACATCTGGGATTTTGCTAAGCTGTCTCTTGCCTCATGTATGATGTTTTGCCTAGAGATGTGGTATACTATGAGTATGAACATTCTCGCCGGTCAACTTGAGAATGCAGTGATTGCCCTCGGTTCCTTCTCAATATGGTAAGTGCATCACTATTAATTTGTCCCGTGTTCGTATTCTTTGTGTTATAATTTGTGATAACGAGTCTAAAGTTCTTTCTGTGTTTTTCTTTTTTGATTAGCTTGAACTTTCAAAGTTGGGAAACCATGATTTTGGTTGGAGTGAATACTGCTATAAGGTAAATGTTTCTATGTTTCTGTACTAAAGTATGAACCAATGTTCTAAAAATCGGCCGCCTAGCGCCTTGTAGACCTTGGAGAGAAACCACAAATCAGCACTCCTAGGCGGAAGAGCCTCTAGGCGGGTCTAGGCGGTATAAACTGTTTCCATTTTTCTGGACTTTCTATGATATCTTATCATCACATTGGTAATTCTCCAGCATTCGAGTCTCAAATGAACTTGGAATGGGGCACCCAAGAGCGGCCAAATACTCCATATGTGTTGCAGTCTTGCTATCTCTCGTCGTTGGTCTTGTGTCTATGACTTCTATCTTCTTAAGTAGAGACTACATTGCCAGTGTTTTCACAGACAGCAAAGTAATGCAACGAGCTGTTGCTCATTTAGCTTACTTTCTCGGCGCAGCCATGCTTCTTAATAGTGTTGCAGAAGTTTTGACAGGTAACTTTTAGTGCAGCTAGCTTCTCTTAGATCATTTTGTGTTTTTTCCCAAGTTTTCTTTGTGTAACAGATTCTTTGCTACTTCCATATGCAGGGGTTGCAGTTGGAGGTGGATGGCAAGTGATGGTAGCTTATATAAATTTGGCTGCTTATTATTTATTTGGTCTCCCATTGGCTATATTTCTTGGATTTAAAGCAAACTTGGGTCCAATGGTAATACTTGTGTATCTTCCTTTACAAATCATGTTGCATATATACAATCCATTTCTCTGCTTGGTTGTGACTTACTGTTCTGCTTGTGGATATTACAACTTAGGGACTATATGGTGGCATAATAAGTGGAAGTGCTTTACAGATCTTATTCTTGTTGATTATGACTTCCAGAACAAACTGGGACACTGAGGTCAGTAGAGCAAGCAGAATACCATTTACAGATAACAAACGTCTTCCTTTTGGATATTGTTGTTCAGCTCATTGTTGATTTCTATATATTTCAGGTGGAGCAAACGACAAAGCGCATAAAGAAACGGGGGAGCAAAGAAATAAGAACTGAGAAGAAGATGGATTGCTGATACCAATATATGAAGTTTCCTACAAAAACATTAACATGAAAAGCTAACATTGTTGCAGCATAGATTTAAGGAGAAACTCAGGTTTAAGTTCGCAATTTTATTTCTAGAACAGTATAGGCTCATGTGCCAACATGCTCCCTCAGTCATTTCTGTGTTCAAATAAAGAAGGGGAAGCTGAGCAGCTATCATGGCAGCCAGTTCACATAGTTGATTAGGTTAAGTGATAGAGGGCTAGGCTAGCTATTTAGTTGTTGGTGTGGTAGCTAATTAGAATTGTATGAAAGGGGAGAATGTACATTGTACGAATACGATTGATGTCCTTGATTTCAATCAATGAGTAGCACAAAGAAGTTTGAGGCTTCCATTCAATAAGTGGGAGGTGAAGAGTTGAAGATTTCTTTATTGTTCTACACTTCTACTGTTTACTGCATAGCAATGAGTAAATGTTCTGGTAAATGTCTGAACTTGTCACTCTAGCTGAAGATGTCAAGACTATACGTCTTTGACAGGGAGACATACATTACTTTATGGGATCTGTTATTTTGAGATCTCTGTTTGTAATCATATGCAGCTACCTCAAGTCATAACCTTGTAATACTAATACTAATTTCAGTACAGAAATCATATAAGAGAAAAGTCCTTACTGGTCGTTTGAGCGGGTATTGGCATGGCTTCTGATTTGTGAAGGCCTCAGCTGATCTCTCTGCTGGTTAGATTCTCTGCTACCAAAATACAAGTGTAAAGACAAACAATACACTTGCTCATCTACAATCCAACCCATCCGAAGCAAATTTAAATTATGATGCTTATCCTTCTAATGTTCCCCTATACACTTTCTAATTTTACTGATGCAGTACTAAAACTTCAGTTTCTGCTTAATTTAGTGATCTTCAATTTCTGCATTTGCAATGTAGTTAGGCATTTTGGGGTGGCATAACAAGTAGAAGTGCGCTCTTCAATTCTCATTCCTATTGATCATAACGGAAAATCAAAGAGGCAATCAAGTAGAATCATCAGTTTCGGAACCCTTAATATTATGAACCAACTTCTTAAACATTTGTACTGCTTGTGTGATACGCATGCAAAATCTTGTACACCTACAGATGAGTTAAGCCATATGTAGATTCCACAGTAAATGTATGTATGCATTTTGTTGCAGTTGATGATGGAAATTCTATTATAGGTATCTTACTGAGAAAGGTATATGATAAAAGGGCCTAAAAAGCTCCCTCATCAAGCTGCATCAAATTTATGGAACAGAAAGATTTAGGTAAATAACATTCTTTCTTTAGAGACCATACACGAAACTATGAGTATGAATGTTCACCAAACAGTTATGCGTTATCCTCTGCGTAGCTGTGGCATTAAATCTCACAACCAATATGCAATGACTTCATCGAACTAGAACTTCTTATCATAAGTTCCATTATTCATATAACAAATATGTCGTCTGATTGCATCATATGATACAAAATAACTGTCTGTCGTCTGATCCATCGGGCATAGTGATCTGATAAAAGATTGGGACTGAAGTCGGTCAGATGTTACAATTTCAAGAACAAGTATACCACACTCATGCCGGAAAAATAAGACTCAATGCACCATTTTCTAAGGTTGAGATTCTTGGATGAGATTCCGATATTTTTTTGTTAGGATGTTGACATGATGACTAACCAACCCACACATGACACATGCACGTCGTATATTCATGATGGTCATTCATCCAATATTCCAAATCATATATGTTTGAAGTAACAGATACCAACACAAATAATCCCTACCTCACTTTACTACTACTTTCTACGAGTGAGCTTTCACTGTTTCTGGGCACACGTTTCTGGTCCAGTTAGCTTGCTTTTCTTCCTTTTCAGCCGAACTTCAAATGGAGGATACGCAAAGCTCTCCCTTGCTGAGCATCAAGGCTTCACCGGAACCCGACTATGCTCCGGTGAAGACCTTTCAGGAGGGCATGTCAGTTTGTTGGAAGGAGACTGTGAAGCTATGGAAAGTTGCAGCTCCGGTGGCTTTCACGACTCTCTTTCAGTACCTCATCCAGTCCATCACCACCATCTTCATCGGACATCTCGGAGATCTTGAGCTTTCTGCTATTTCTCTTGCTCATAATGTCATCAACGCTATTGCCTATGGCTTCCTGGTTTGTGTTTGCATCTCTCTCTTACTTTGATCAATCATTATTTGACTTTCCATTTGTTTGTTTGTATGTGACATGTATAGTGTTTCTCTCTCGTGTAAGGTTGATATCCACAGGTTTGGACTAGGTCTAACAAAAAGTCTAAATTGGCAAAAATTGATAATACGCCACAGTAAATTTTCTCTAGAGTGAACTGTGTAAATTACATTTTACTCGCAAGAACATGGTAGTTAACTACAGAGACTAAATTAACGACAGTATCACTTTTTCTGTCATACTAATTCTCTTCTCAAAAACCATGTCCGGCCTATAGTACGTTTATATGCATTGGGTTAACTTTTGTTGTGACCTTATATGTTTATGGCGAAAATTATACAGCGCACCCGGCTGCGCGGGTGTGCGCCGCGCACCCGTTCATCTCCGCCGTCCATTTTGAAAAAGTCAAAAGTCCGCGTCAAATGGACGGCGGAGATGGACGGGTGCGCTGAATACGCTCTCATGTTTATGCTGTCTTTCTTGATTCATGGGACTTCATTAGATAGATTCCTGTGTCTTTCACTCTTTCTCAGAAATGGGGTGGTAATAGAATAAGGAACATCTGGTTAGAACTGTACATGTATGACTTGGTGCATTATGAATATTGCAGCAAGGTATGGCAAATGCACTTGGAACTCTATGTGGTCAAGCATATGGTGCAGGCCAAGTTGATTCACTTGGCATCTATATGCAGCGCTCCTGCATTATCCTATCCATCACATGCTTCCTCCTTTCGTCGATTTACATTTTTGCTACTCCATTCCTAAAGATTTTAGGCCAACAAGACAGTATAGCTGAGTTTGCTGGAAAATATTGTCTGTTGATTATCCCTCAGATGTTCTCCTTTATCATCAATCTGCCCACCCAAAAATTTCTTCAAGCTCAGAGCAAGGTGGGGATCATCACATGGATCTCCTTTGTGGCTCTAGTCACACACACAGGACTTCTTTATCTCTTCATTAGCGTACTCGGCTGGCGGGTGAATGGTGCAGCTGTTGCTTATAATATCACATTTTGGGAAGTTGCAGTTGGTCAGTTTGTGTATGCTGTGTTTTTTTGCAAAGAGGGTTGGAGTGGATTTTCATGGTTAGCTTTCAAAGACATGTGGGCTTTTGCTAGGCTGTCCCTGTCCTCATGTATGTTCTTTTGCCTAGAGATGTGGTACATTATGAGTCTCAGCATTCTTGCCGGGCAACTTGAAAATGCAGTGATTGCTCTTGGTTCCTTTTCTATATGGTAAGAGCATCACAACTTCCTTGTCTTCTTAGCATTGTGTACTTGTGATGATTAATCTAAGATGCTCTTGGTTTTTCATTGTTAGCTTGAACTTTCAGAGCTGGGAAGTCATGATTTTGGCAGGAATAAATGCGGCTATAAGGTTATTAATGCTGCCTATGTTTATGTACTGTTTCCATTTTTGGGGTGATGTTAGCTAACATATATATTCATATCCTTGTTAATAATCTAGCATTCGAGTCTCGAATGAACTAGGGATGGGGCATCCCAGAGCTGCCAAATACTCCATATGTGCTGCAGTCGTACAATCCCTCATCGTTGGGATCGTGTCTATGACTTTTGTATTCATAAGTAGAGACTACATTGCCAGTGTTTTCACAGACAGCAAAGTCATGCAGCAAGCTGTTGCTCGTTTAGCATACTTTGTTGGTATAACCATGCTTCTTGCTAGTGTTGCACAAGTTTTAACAGGTAAGTTTAGAATGACTTCTTCGATATCATTTTATGTATAGAGCTTCATAGTCCCCATTTCATTTGCAGGTGTTGCTATTGGAAGTGGATGGCAAGTGATGGTAGCTTATATAAATTTGGCTGCTTATTACCTATTTGGTCTCCCACTTGCAATCTTTCTTGGATTTAAAGCCAATTTGGGTTCAATGGTATCAGTTCATGATCTCTATCTTCCTGCACAAATAATGTTACATATAAACAGTATTTCACTTAATTTTGGATTTCACAACTTAGGGACTATATGGTGGCATGATAAGTGGAAGTGCTCTTCAGATCTTATTCCTACTGATTATGACTTCCAGAACCAACTGGGACAAGGAGGTAAGTAAATCAAGTAGAATATCATTTACAAACTCATTTCCTCTGTATTGTTATTCAACTTATGATCGGATTCCTATAATTTTCAGGTCGAGCAAACGACTAAGCGCATAAAGAAATGGGGGAGCAAGGAAATAAGAACTGAGAAGATAGGTTGCTGATAGTAGTATATGAAATAAAGCTACTCACTCTTGCTGCATAGATTTAAGGTGAAACTCAGGTTTAAGTTCCTAAGTTTATTTCTCGAATAGTATAGGCTCATCTCGCAATATGATCTGCCATACTCATGTCTGTGTTTGAAACTTTGAATATCAAAGGGCAAGCTGAGCAGCTGATAAAATCATTAAAATGACAGCCAGCTTAAGGAGGTTGAGTGGGGTTTAAAAGCAAGCTGTTTTGTGGTTAATAAATGTGTTTGTTAATTGATTAATTAGAATAGTAGCCAGTAAAGGAACATTATATTTACATTGTGTGAGGAAACAATACAATTTAGAACTAATATATATACTGCATCCCTGTGAGGAAAAAATGTAAAAGAACATGTTCTGGTGAATGTCTAAACTTCCCTTTGAGTTGAATAAGACATTACCTCATGGGATATGTATGTTATAAGGTGAGAGTGTGAGACCTCAGTTTGTAACATTAACTGCAGCTAGCTAGCTAAAGTACCTCGTGAATAATACTACAAATTTCATTACAGAAGTCATATACAACTAAAAAGTCCTTGCTGCTTGAAGCCAGCATTGGCCTCTGATTTGTTAACATCCCTGGTCATCAAATTTAACCCATCTGAGCCTGAGGACTGTGGCCGGTGAGTAGCTCCGATGAGGTGATTTTTCTAAGAAATTGCGGCTTCAGTTGCAATTCCAGTACTTGATTATTCAAGTATCTGTCACCTCCATCTTTGTAGGTCATCTCAGAGACCTTGAGCTCTCTGCTCTCACAATGTCATTGCTAACATCCCCCATGGTCAATTTCCTAGCCTGGCTTGCATCTCTATCAATATATATCTTCATACAGTTGATGTACACCGACACACCTACATTTCTTTCACAAACTAGTTAGCAAATCATACAGTTTAAGGTGTGTTTTCCTGGAACATCAGTTGCTGTGATAAAATAAAAAAGGGCAGCCTTGACTCAGTTCATGATGTCGGAGATAATTGAAGGACTGGTGGGGATTTGTATTTTGAGTTTAAAAGGTGGGATAGAATGTAGAAATCTAATTATATATTTGTATGAAAATAGTTATGTACTGAATAATTAATTCTTCAACAAATAATGACATTGGCAAAGAATTTGAGGCCTGCATAACCATATGGTGGGATCTCATGCTTTTATTTCATTCCATTATATATATTAGATTTGAAATCAGAAAGGATATTACTATATTTAGTTATTTGCACGGAAGAATATATATTTCTGGTGAAGAATCTTATTCAAGCATATATTTGGGGTCTAGAATTGCATAATTATAAAGATGTTGATAGTTAAGACGGATATAAACCTGTGTGAGATCTCAGATTTAGACCCAACTACATGTTGTTTGCTTTGTAATATTAAATGTAGCTACTTCAAGAACTTGTTGTATAACTTGGATTTGTACTAATGTCAGATCATATGACATATAGTCTTCACTGCTTAGAGCTAACAGTGGCTATCTGAGTTGTGAACATACTGGCCAGCGCGCTGATCTTAATTTCTTTGCAACCAAAATGGAAACACAGACAGTACCGTTGCTGATCATCAAACGTAAACCAGATGAGACTGAAGACTATGCGCCGGTGAGTAGCTTTGAGGAGGCCGTTTTAGTCTTTTGGAAAGAGACGGTGAAGCTGTGGAAGATTGCAGCTCCAGTTGCAATAACAATGTTGTTTCAGTACTTGATTCAATCTGTCACCACAATATTCGTAGGCCATCTCGGAGACCTAGAACTCTCTGCTGTTTCACTTGCTCACAATGTCATTGGCAACATCTCTTATGGTTTCCTGGTTTGCATCTATCTCTATATCCCTCCTACTAATCATAAATCGTACACAGACACACCTGCATTTGTTTTACAGACAAGTTAGCGCTAGACTGCGCCTTAATACATATGTTACTATCCTATGTTTGGGATCTTTAACACATTGTGACAGTTCCATACCGCCATGGAACAACATTTAGTACTCCTATATTTGATTCTCTGAGAGAAACTAAGAAAAAGTGATTGGATAGTTATTGTACAATGTCTGTATGTAGCAAGGTATGGCAATTGCATTGGGAACACTTTGTGGTCAAGCATATGGTGCAGGCCAAGTTGGTTGCTTATTCACAATGAGTTGCCTCTGTATGCCATTAGTCTTACAAAATTCATCAAACTCATGTGAGGTAAATTCACCACCTCTGTCAGTTCTCAAACAATATACATAACTTCCTGTCTCCTTTTCAATCAAACTCTTATAATTTTTGAATGTAGTAAAGGCCTCAGACTTTTCAGCTAGGAAATATACTCAAATCTTCCTAGTAAAATCATCAATAAAACTGATAAGATACCTCTTGTGACTGTGAGAGATGGGTGTTATGGGACCACATATATCGGCATGCACTAGTTGAAGTCTTTTTGTGGCTCTCCATTTGATGGGAAGAGGGACAATCAAGTTGGAAGTTGATGGAGTAATACAGGTAGTAAGTGACGTGTTTTACATACCTGACTTGAAAAGGGGTTGGCTATCTCGATTCAAAATGGAGCTTGTAGAATATATCATCCCAGGAGAGGACTCATTATGCAAACACAAATGTCAGCAAATAGGATGTTTGTGTTGCTTGCCACAGTGGTACCACAGACTTCAACTTGTCTCCAAGCAACTTCAGATGATACTACTGACCTATGGCATAGAAGATACGGTCACTTGAATCACAAGAGTCTTAGAACTTTATGGTACAAGAAGATGGTGACGGGATTACCCGAACTTAAAACCATAAGCAAGCTGTGCACAAGTTGTACGGTAGGGAATCAACATCGTGATGTAATACTTAAGATGCTGCTTCTTCGTGCTCTTCTTCGGTATTACATCACGATGCTGCTTCCCTACCATACAACTTGTGCACAGCTTGCTTGTGGTTTTAAGTTCGGGTAATCCCGTCACCATCTTCTTGTACTGTAAAAATCTAAGACTCTTGTGATTCAAGTGACCGTATCTTCTATGCCATAGGTCAATAGTATCATCTGAAGTTGCTTGGAGACAAGTTGAAGTCTGTGGTACCACTGTGGCAAGCAACACAAACATCCTATTTGCTGACATTTGTGTTTGCATAATGAGTCCTCTCCTGGGATGATATATTCTACAAGCTCCATTTTGAATCGAGATAGCCAACCCCTTTTCTTGTAACTGACCAATGCTCATCAAATTATTTCTCAAGTCAGATATTTAAAACACATCACTCACTACCTGTATTACTCCATCAACTTCCAGCTTGATTGTCCCTCTTCCCATCGCAGGAATCCTTGAATCATTTCCTTGATATTTTCTCTTCATAGAGTCCCACTACTGCTTGGATGTATCTTTCTGAAGAATGGTCTTCAAGATAGACTTGTCGATTGACTGAAAGAGGTAATTTTTCACCTTTAAATCTTTCAGTTTCGATTCCTCCAAAGTCTTTCTTTGTGCAGCATTGAATGTCTCACCAGCAACAGGCTCAGGAATGCCAGTTTCGATGATACTCCAGTATTCTTTCGATCTCATAAGGTTTTCCATCAACATCGACCAATGATCATAGTCTCCGTCGAATTTTGGAATGCTAGGTTGAGCGAAACTGTTTCCTTCAGCTGCTATCTCTCACTCTCTCTTTTCTCACAATGTTTCACTCGATCTCACCAAGTGTTTCACTCTTTCTCTCTCGTTAGGAGACTGAGGTTCCTAACTTCTCACTTCTCACAATCAGATCAGGCCCCTTTGTGGGGCTCTGATACCACTTTGTTGAAAATCAGAAACCATGTACTCAAAACTCTTTAGTGTTTGGGTGAATGAAGCTTATTTATTGAATGATAGAACTCTGGCTTATATAGCCATTACATGATAACAGAAAATCAAAGATACAGCCCACGTTTAACAAACTTAAGAACGTGGTAAATCAGTTAAGGAAAGAGTCAAATCCTAACAGAAACACAACTACTAGTCCCTGACAAACTGGAAATTCTTGTATGCACGACGTGTATTTACACGACACATTCTTAACTGTTCATAACAATTCTTGACCACCATGTTTCTATATTATTTCTTCTAATCCTGACCATCCATATATGTATGTGAAGATACACGCCGTGTACTAAAGATATTCTCCTGACAAAGAGAGAGTTATTGACTAAGCAAGTAAATCCTAACAGACTAGCTTTAACATTCAAACCTTGACAACTAACAGCTTCAAGCTTCAATAATTCCAACAGTTTGGAGGGTTGGACTGGTGGTTGGCATAAGCAACTGTTCCTAGTACGTTCCTACCAGTTTCATTGCATGGGAATCATTGGAGACTTGAGGAGGTTTTTCACGGTGAGATATTGAGAGCAATTGAACTGGTCCAAATTCAAAAGACCTGTCGTTTTACGTTCGAAAATGAAAGCTAGGGAGGATCAATAAAGGAATTAGTACATATGGAGTTAAAACTTTAATTAAAGTCATAGATGGAAATCAACTAGGAGTCTTTGAGCTAACTATAGCGATCATGACATGTTTTGTTTAAATTGGGAGGATGTGGTTTTGGTCACGAATCTTATCTTTTTGGTTTGTGTATATGGGTTTTGTGATAACTATGTGTAACAGCATTTCGATCGGTTTGAGAAGAAGAATGTAATCCTTACATCATGAAATTATTGAAATATCTTCTTTACCGATTGTGGGATTTGAAATGTGTGATCGAAAACCCTACACACTGTTTTAGGATGATTGCGTAATATGCACAAAGATCACGAGGAACTGTACAGAAATTGCAAAACCCTGATCATAATGGTATATATTGGCCATATATAGTGAATAATACCTCCATAGAACTAGAGAAACTGTCACCCAAAAGAGTTTATCCCTTTGTTATTAACTTATTATCATGTCACATTAAATGAACTTAACCTAATCAAATTCATGAAAACATACCACATTTTCCATCCAATCTTTCTTTTATGTTCATGTTAATTTACTAGCAGCCATGCAATTCATGAGCCAATAATGGTTAGAGTAGGTAAAGTTGGCACTAGATTTTAGTGGTGGGTGTGTATATTTTAATTTCCTAAATCATAAAAAATCAATACGGATGTTAGTTAAGAACATGAATCAAATTCATTACAAAACAATAACTCAGTATTCAATCGAAAAATCTTGAGTGAACATCAAGAAATTACACTTTTCAAGTTATCAAAAACAAAGATTGCATTATTGAATTTTCAGCCACTATATGGTTAACATGATCGGATTCTCATTGTTTTCGAATTCCCATTAGTGAAACCAGATAACTTCGACGTACGTGGTACATTTTCGGTCAACGTAAACCAGTAAAAAGTCAAATTCTTCGCTTCTTCTAAAACCCTACATAAGTATCAACACCACTCGTTCATGCATTTCGTCCTCCAAACCAAACCCAACAAACACTAGTCCTTCTCCCTTCAAAGCCTCTCCTCTCTTAGGCTACCTTCCACTCGATCAGGACCCTACACGTGTCCCTCCGGTGCCCGGAAAAACCAGATGGAGGAGCCGCTGCTGAACGGAGGAGCTGTCGCGGACTACGGGCCTGTGACAAGCTTCAAGCAGGCTAGGGAGGTCGCATGGAAAGAAACAGTGAAGCTATGGAGGATCGGTGGGCCTATAGCCTTCACCATAATCTGCAACTTCGGCACCAACTCCGTCTCCACCATGTTCGTCGGACATATCGGAAACCTTGAGCTCTCCGCCGTCTCTATATCTCTCTCCGTCATCAGCACCTTCTCTTTCGGCTTCCTGGTAACATATAACATACCTCGACTCTTTGTTTTCTTTCTTTCTTTTATCTCTATAAGTTATTTGTTTTTTAGTAGTTTGAATCATTGTGTGCAGTGCATGACTTAGTTTTCTTTGGTTGAGAATTTTCCTCCTCATTTCTGTTATGGACTTTTCTAACTACCATTCCTACTATTTTCAGTGAAGTGTTCTCACGTGAAATCATAATATGAATGTCATCGAAACTAAAGTAGGTTGAAAATCGAGAATAATTTAAAAGATTTATAAAGTTTAAATTTAAATTCAACAGTGAAAACAAATAATTTGTAGTTTGTATTGTAGGATGTAGAATATCATGTTCTTGTTCTTGTATATAGTCTCATAATCTGTATAAAGTATAAACTATTTTGAATCGACGTTTGTGGTTGATCGACTATTGCAATTTCTCAGTTGAGAAATCTTGGAAACCGGTAGTGTTTAAAAAGCGATAAGTTGAAGAAAACAAAACAAGTTGAAGAAGAAGAAAAAAAGAAAAAGAAAAATGTACTTTGTTTTTCTCCGGATTAGGTACGTACTGCTCATTTTCGAAAAAGACGAACTTTATTGTGATATTGAAATGATTGGTCTTGTTCTTTAACTATCAAAAGGAAGACGTAAACTCTGTTTTCTTTTGTTTTGGTCTTTACCTTCTTTTATGCTTTTGGTGTATCTGAATCTGAGTTTGTATTTTCTGTTTTGTCTGAATTGGTGTGTTTACCTAAATTGGGTTCTCCGGTATTGTCGTTTTACATATTTCTTTTGTTGGTTTACCTTTATAATCCATTTCATTACTATATACTAACTCTTTGGCTTATGTATCTTGAACAGACTGCAGTATTAGCCATGTGTTTTGAGTTTCAACATAACCCTATTAATTTGTACAAATTTATTGTAGCTTGGTATGGGAAGTGCACTAGAAACATTATGTGGACAAGCATTTGGAGCTGGACGTGTTAACATGCTTGGTATCTACATGCAAAGGTCATGGATCATTCTATGGACTACCTGCATTATCCTCACGCCCCTCTACTGCTTCTCTGCGCCAATCTTAAAGCTTCTAGGCCAAGATTCTGATGTATCCGACCTCGCAGGGACATTCACCGTGTATGTGATCCCTCAGCTATTCTCACTTTCCATCAATTTCCCTTGCCAAAAGTTCCTGCAGGCACAAAGCAAGGTCTTGGTCCTTGCTTGGATCGGATTCATCGCCCTGATGATTCACATTGGACTTCTTTACCTCTTCATTTATGTGTTCGATTGGGGGATATATGGTGCAGCTGTAGCTTATGACATTACAGGTTGGGAAATTGTGATTGCTCAGCTTGTTTATATACTTGGTTGGTGTAACGAAGGGTGGAGCGGGTTTTCATGGCTGGCGTTCAAAGACATTTGGGCCTTTGTGAAGCTTTCGCTTGAATCGGCTGTCATGCTTTGCCTTGAGATTTGGTATATGATGAGTATCATCATTCTTACTGGCCATCTTGACAATGCTGTCATCTCTCTTGATTCGCTTTCTATTTGGTAATAACACAACCTAATCTCACTGACTTTCATAGTTTGGTTGGTTCATTTTTCTATATGAAGTATCTGACTTTCACTTGATCAATTGAAATTTCAGCATGAATGTCAATGGATGGGAAGCAATGCTGTTCATTGGAATCAATGCTGCTATTAGGCGAGTACCTGCAGGATTCGATTTGTTTCACTATAACTTCTGCTCTATTCACCAAAAACGAAAAAGAAAAGATTCTGCTCTAATGCCAATTTTCTGAAACTAATTTGTTGTTTCTCTTCCAACTCTTATAGTGTTCGAGTTTCTAATGAACTTGGATTGGGCCGTCCAAGAGCAGCTAAATACTCAGTCTATGTGACAGTGGCTCAGTCTCTGCTGATTGGAATTCTCTGCATGGTTATCATCTTGATTTCCAAAGACTACTTCTCTGTCATCTTCACTAGCAATGCTGAATTGCAAGCTGCTGTTTCAAAGCTAGCATGGCTTCTCGGAATCACTATGGTTCTCAACAGTGTCCAGCCTGTGATTTCAGGTCTCAATAAATCGCATTTTTTAGCTTACATCCTTCTTCTCTTCACCTTTGATTCACTGTTTACTAAACCTGGATTCCTTCTTTTCAGGTGTTGCTATCGGAGGCGGATGGCAAGGACTTGTGGCTTATATCAACTTGGGTTGTTACTACATTTTTGGGCTCCCATTTGGATTCATTCTTGGTTATGTTGTAGGCTGGGGAGTGACAGTAAGTAATTCGTGATGTTTCGGATATTCTTTTCATGTGTATTGGAAACTCAATCAGATATGTTCAAATGCATTGTAGGGGATTTGGGGAGGCATGATATGTGGAACAGCTCTTCAAACCTTGCTGCTCGTTATAGTACTTTACAGAACCAACTGGAACAAGGAGGTAATTACTTAAAACTAGTCTTAGCAGCACAACATGTTCTAACTAAATTCATTGAAAATAAATGACTAACTGTGATTCATTTTCTTCATCCGCAGGTGGAAGAAAGTTCGTCCCGAATGAAGAGATGGGGTGGACAAGATATAAAAGGCGAGACGACAGCTGATAGTATTATATGATCAACTTCCTCTCTGATTCTTCTGCTTAGTTTCTCTGTAACTTCAGTTAAGTGAGAAGGAGGGGCTAGCCTCCCAAATTTTGTGTTTTTGGCCATTGAGACATGCATGGTTAATTTGTTTGATGACATCACGTGTGAATTCTGATTCTAAGTAGGTATCTATTTGTTCAAAGTCACTTACTAATTACTTTTATGTTACCTCAGAATGGAAATTCAAGAGCAATGCATGTCTGTAAGAATCCTAAAGGGCATGAACAGCTTTTCACTGCTCTGCAACTTATAAGGAAAAGGCAACAGAATATCAAATCAGAAACACTCTGCAACCAAGTGTAAGGAAAGTATTTGAGGCCACAACCAACAGTAGTGGAAACCATATGCAATCCAATAGACAAGTTTGCAGTTTTCTCAAAGCCTAGTTTGGAGAAAACCTTTCAGATAAAACATTGTCAACAAAAGGAATATGCAAAAAGTTCTTCACCTCTTGATTAATACAAGAGGAATAAATGCAAATTAAATAGCAAATATTAGAGTACGTTACATGCATACAAGAAGAATCAAATTAAACTATTCCCTCTCATTTGTATACACAAGATAGCTATTGTAGGCCATTTCATATAGTCCAAACCCGCTTGTAACCACCTTTACATCTGAGTGTAACTGACTTGTAACATCGAAGGATAAAAGTCTACCAAAAAATCCACGGCATAAAATTTATCTTGATCAACATGACCAACTTGTTTAACCATATTATAGCTTCTACAAAGCGATGGCCTTTCACCGATGTCAGTCCATCTTGTGTCTTTGTTAAGCCTAAAAAAAGCTAACTGGCCGTGCATCTGGTATGAAACCACAACAATGCAATCGTCTGCATGTAAAGTTGGGTCCGCTAAAATTGTAGCAGACATGAGAAAGCCCTCATACTCTGGGCCCTCATAGTATCCGGGGAAAGTTGGATGAACAATTGGAGGAAGTTGAATGATTGAGTTTTCCTTCTTTTTTTTCCTTCCTTTAACCCGAAAGAAAGGATTTATTAGCGCTACTCGCACTTTTATTTACTTTAAGAAGGAATAGAGGAAGTAGGAGCCTGGAGCATAAACCCTTTTGAAGACTGGGTCTGGGTGTAGTAGATGATCACCAACTAGCATCTATTAGTTAAGGTATGACATATGAGAAACTTTATGGAACTTTTGGAGGCCTATTTGTATTCGAGCCTCGAGGTGAATCTGCTCTAGTGGGGAGACCCCAATTGTAATACACCTTTGATGGACAGAGCTTGGTATTGAATTAGGTGTAAATTCCTGTGTTAGGGAGCAACGTAGAGAACAATTCCATCTGCATGATGTGTGTTATCTGACTTCAATATATCCCAGGAACTGGAGTTGCGTAATGGGAACTTCAACATAAACCGTGAAGTTTCTTTGTTCATGACATTAAGTTCCCAGATATCATCTCAAACTTTATACAAAACAATTTGACATCACAACAAGTGTCAGGATGGCGGAGTGGTCTAACGCGCCAGACTCAAGTTCTGGTCCTCTAACGAGGGCGTGGGTTCAAATCCCACTTCTGACATTTTTCAATTTTTTTAGCTTTATTTCCTTGTGCTTTTTCGCCCGTTGTTTGCTTCGCTAGTCACTGATTCGTGTGAATTTAACTTAGAACTATCATATAGTATTTGTAAAATGCTTGGCCAACCAATATCAATGTCAGGATGGCCGAGTGGTCTAAGGCGCCAGACTCAAGTTCTGGTCTTCGAGAGAGGGCGTGGGTTCAAATCCCACTTCTGACACATCATCTTTTTTTGCACTTAATTTTTCCACCTGTTTTTGGTGGCTCTCTCATCTAAACCCATGTTCTCAGCTCTCTTAACATCCTACTACTGCTTTGACCTTGTTCTTTTCTTACCCTCGCTACATTTCCGTAGCTTCTACTTCTACCAAACACACTGCACTCTCCAATCTCCATATATGGTTCAACTAACAGCTGATCCCATGCTTTCAGCCCTCTGCAGCCTGAGTTGCTGCTTGTCTATTTCCTTGAGGGATAAGAGATGAGGCCGTGATTCTATGATCATAAACCACTCTCCTCGCATCATTATGTCTGCCTTTGGTTAAAGGATATGCATCGTGTTATGATTGCGTTTGGCTTAAACAATCACCTACTTTGTGCTTTATCAATGTTAAAAGTACGTTTCAGTTGGGAAATTCTTGTAAAATTCTTGCAGAGATGTTATGAAACTCTACATATGCTCGATTCAACATAAAAAATTATGAAAACTTGAATATCAATAACAAAGTAGATGCTTGCAACTACAAGACCAACGAATAAAAGGGGAAAACATTGTCAGGTTTATATTTATCCTGTTCTCACAGGCAAACTAAGCTATTGATTCATGGATAAAGGCATTCTAGGCAGTGGCCTTTGACTTCTTAGGCATACGATAACCTCCAATAACACATGCGTGATCACGCTCAAAAGGTTCAAGAGTCACTTGTTCAAAAGGCTTAAACTGTTCTGCCTGCAGCTTCTTCACCTCAGAAGCAAACACTGTCTCAGCAGGAACAGTGCAGTCGATACAATTAGCCTGAAAAGATTAAAATATGCACACATTTATCAAAATCTAGGTTGAGAAACTTTAGGACCTCATGTCTTGTGAGAGGAGAATAGAAAATATTCGCTAACAAACCTTGATAGAGATGACAAAGTGCCCTCCAGATTTAAGAAAATATGAAGCATTTAAAGCTAGAATCCTGGCCTGCATGAGTGGTAAAATGAGCAAACAAATATATATGTTAGATAATACAACATGGCAGCCGTTTTAGGTCGTGACCCACACTTAAAACTCTTGACATACCAGAAACAGAAATATCAAATTCCTAGTACCAAAACATCAGAAACTCGGCCTGCATCACACATGATACACAGAGGAAGAAAAAAAAAACAAAAGATGTTGGCACTATTGAGTCACATACTCAATAATAGGAGACGGAAGAGTAAAAAGATGGAAGACACAATGAAAAAGCAGCAAGTAGAACCAAGTCACTCGACAAACAAGAGAAACAAAAACACTGGTTTGCATTTCCAATATTGCGTACAAGGAACAATGAAATAAGCTTGTCATATATACAATATACAGAGAAAAAATGTTATGAAACCAATTTGAGAAGCATGAAACACAGGTGCCACTAAAAACATCACCTAAAGGAGAGTGATGGACAGATATACAACCAACAAATCAAAGTACCAAACATAAGAGCATCGGATACTCGGTTTTGCATTACCCACAACTTCTGGAAGGGGAATCCGAGTAACTCGTCACTTGCCCAAAAGTGTGCACGAAAAACCATGTACATCATTAACAGAAAAGGATACAATAAAACTAATGTAAATATATTCAGTCTAGGAACCAGAAAAACATAGAATCAAAATTTTGTTTTACTAACAAGATACAAGAAAATGCATCACAGCAAGAAAATTCTCAAACTTAAGAGCACCAGAAACTCAGATTGACATCATCAGTAAAGTCTTGGGAACCCGAGAATCTTCACATGCCCAATATCTAGAAAGGCAACAATTGTACAACTGCATTTACAAACAAAAATTAAAGAAAACTAACAGAAAAACTATGTAAGAACTATTTGTAAAATTTTCAAAAGGAAACAACATAAAGGATAGCAAATTAACCCAAATAAAACATACAAAAAGGCAACATTTCAGTACTACAAGAAACGCATCAGAAAACTCGAGCTTTCATCTTTCAAGATGTCTTGAAGGGGAATCCGAGTAAACTCATCATTTGCATAATTAAATGAAGGCACAAGCAACAATCGACCAAACAATACCAAAATAATCACCAATCCATTGTAAGCTAACACAAAAATGAAGAAACAAACCTGATCAGGTTGAGCAACATCAGAAAATATGACATCAACCATGCCTACAAGCATACGGTATTTCGCTGGATGCCTAGCATCTTCAATGATTGGTATAACATTAGTTCTCTTCTTCGCCATGTTTACCAAGTCTCTACCACTTCTATGTGAAAACTCAACAGCATATACACATCCAGTCTACAAAAATAACAGCAGATATAAGAAGCCACTCTCAATTAAAACAATCAAATAACTTATAAAAGAAGGTTCACTTACAGGGCCAACAAGGTCTGAAACATGCGAGACTGTGGTACCGGAAGCAGCCCCCAGATAGAGAACCCTGGCACCAGGTTTCTTCATCAAATAAAACAAACATCATTAGACTAATAACAAAAATCTCAACAATCGTGAATATCGAACAGAATGCCACTAAATCAAGGAATCAAAACTCACAATCCATATCTCATCAACACCACCAAGTATAGCAGCAGCCAACTTGGAACGGAAAGGGTTCCAAATCCTGTACTCGACTTTAGTTCCATCCTCATTCTGAAACAGGAAAAAATGTACTTCAATTTAACAAACACAATAAAGAACCACACAAAATAAAATAAAAACACAGCATACATCATATGCAAACAAATACATTAAACAGCGGAGGAACAAACTACCTGAACAGAAATCCTCTTCTCATTGTAGACGGCTTCTCCGGGGACCATGTTCCTGGTCACAAGAGCATCCTCTTTACCCTTAGCAAGGAAAACCCCAGCATGTCTATGGGGCTCAACGACAACCTTGGTCCCACCCTTCATTCCTCCACGGCCTCTGCCTCTTCCACGGTCACCACCACGGCCTCTTCCACGGCCGCGGTCACCTCCTCGGCCTCCACTTGGTTTAAACCCACTACTTCTGTCACCAAAACCACGGCCTCCACCCCGGCCTCCTCTCCCTCCTCCATCACTCCTTCCACCTCTGAACCCACCAGAACCACCACGGCCTAGACATGAAAACCCACAAAACAATTAACACGATACAACCCAGAAACTATAACATGCTTCATCAGTGAATCATTAATCAAACATAACAAAAATGGGTTCAATATGAACTTTCATATACAAAGGGTTTTGGGTTTTAATAATACTGAACTGGGTAGAAGAGCGTATGAGCATGAAATCAATTTAAAGAGCTAAGAAGATGAAGAAGATGAGTGATTACCTCGAGGAGGTGCCATCTCTGCGAGCTTAGAGAGTGAGCGGCTGTGTGTGTTTAGGGTTTATGAGAAAGAGGCGCTGTTGTGAGGGTTTGACGAGTCTGCGTGGTCTTTATAAGGAAAAATTTTAGGGTTTAAGGGTTTTCCAGATGAGTGTGGGCTCAATATGGGTTTTACTATTTGGGCCTTAGGAGCCTGGGATCCATTACGTGAAAAAAGAAAAAAGAAATATATTATTATTATTATCTATTTGAGAAAATGGAGTTGAAAAGGTTCGAGGGGTGTGTTAAGTTGTTAACTGTTAACCAGGGCAATCACCAGCTTGCCTATATTATTGCTAGAAGGGCGCAAAAAATGGTGCAAGCTATATATGTTTTGCTATGAATCTTGACTCCATATGATGTTATTAATTGATGCGAGTGATAGAAGCTAGTTATCAGGTTTTTTGTTGAGAATAACTCGATATGATGTGTTTCTTGACTTACTGATACACTTCCAATCAAAAATGTATGAATTTCACACAAATGATATGATGATTTTATATTTATCAGTTCAGTAACTCTTCATTAAACAAGAGAAAAACTTGACAAAAAATTGATCAATATCATTCACCGTTAAACATTTTGGTTTTTTAGAAGCTAAGGCTTATACAATTCACCATTTGTCCAATACATAATTAGATGTCTTCTTGGGTATACCTTATGGCCCTCCGTTCCTGCGTTCCATGTCTAATACGAGTCGTGGAACTTATACATGAAGCACTTACATGGTGATGCTTGCTTCAATCAAACTTCCTCTTACACTTAGTTGGAGGAGGAGGGTGAGACTTGCTTGAATGAAATGGGAAGGGAAATTTCTTCAGCATTGTCTAAGCTTCCACTCACTTCTAATTTTAAGTCTTCCCGTGCACTCCAAGGCTCGTCCATCATTGAAAACTTAGCATACCTATATTTCTTACAAGCAACCTTCCCAAGTGTTCGAGTTGGTATAAGATGGAATTCCTTTACTTGATCCCCTTTAGCTCCCTTTTCAGTTTTTCACCATACACAACAAAGCAAAGCGCTGTGCTCTTCTAAAACCTGTACTCATACTACTACTCCTTTGAGAAAGGTTGGTCTTCTCGTCTTCAATACATGCTACTTTCTAGCTCGATCTGTTTTGTTCTTCTTTTTTCAACTGTTACGAATATTACTCTCTTTACTTGATGTTATAGTATATAGCTTCGATTTTACAAAGAGAAATGAGGCAAAAACTTAGTACACGCATCCGTAAATTGATTTCTTGTACAGGTAAAACCAAATGTTTACAACATACTTATCAAGCTATCATTTATACACCTTATATTTTGTTTGTGTTGTACATGTATCATGATAAATCATGAACATGAATTTATTCATTTTGAAGCAGCATCAAGACCCATCATCACACCAAATTCTTCTATGGGAGTGGATGTCACAGAAGAATACGCCAATGCCTTTCGCACTGAATCATACCTCGACTTTTGGACGCGTGTCGTTGCGCTATCCAATGCCGGTTCTACCGGCTCCAAGCTTATTCAAATGGAGTCGACAACAGCGGCTCGGCTCTCTTCATATCGGCTCTTCGTGGATAACCTCTTGGATCCAGATCAAACCATGGTTACTCGGATCTTGGCAATGACCCGAAACCACCCAAAGAGCTTTGCACTTCTATCCGACTATTTTACCCAAACCGCAGATGCTTCCGCCCTATGTGGCCTCCTACTAAAAGATATCGACCAGACACGTGTCAAATACCGTTCCATCAGAACCGTCTTTCAGTCTCTAAATAATTGTCTCACTCCTACGACACTGAACCAGCTAACCAAATTCTCCATCATTTTATCTCCCATACGGATTCAAGGCATACAAGCTGGATGTTCCAATTTGCTAAAACGCCTAGAATTGACTCGCAACAAGACTCGAGCCAAACTAAGTCTCGCAGGCAAATTCCAAACTGCCTCGGCTATCTTTTTAGCGGCAGTGACGGCAACACTAAGTGTGATTATTGTCACGCATGCACTTGCCCTAGTGGTGGCTGCACCAACTCTTATAGCAACTTCACTCGACTTGGCCTCATCGAGGAGACTAGCTAGGATGGCGACGCAGCTCGACGCGGCCACCAAGGGAGCTTACATAGTAAGCAGGGATTTGGAGACGGTGAGCAGGCTCATGGCTAGGTTAAATGACGAGCTTGAGCACATGCGCGGTATGGTTCAGTTTTGGGTGGAGCGTGCGGAGGAGGACTGGCTCCAACCCGGCAGCGAAGTGGCTCGGCAGCTGAAGAAAAATGATTGTAGCTTTAGACAGCAGCTAGATGAGCTAGAGGAGCATTTGTATCTGTGTTTCATGAATATAAACCGGGCTAGAAATCTAGTAGTGAAGGAGATTCTGGATCCGGGTCAGAACACCACCAATTCCCATGCCACATTGGTAATGTTGTAATTAGTAATCACCAAAGATAGTCACCAACTCACCATTTGTAATTAAATTCACACTTCATGAAGATAGGATTATTGCTCATAAATATCCATAACCTGTTGTCTTTGATATATGTCTTCAAGATCTGCATACACGTCTGTCGTTCATGTAGTAAACATAAGATGGATCCAGATCCATTCAAAGCATGCAGGCAAACAAATATTCAGCAAAACTTATATATCTGCGAATTTAAAGGCACATGCATGATGGATCATCTTGTATATATGTTGCAAATTTAAGCTCGGTGATCTCAGAAATGAGCAGTACGAGTACTGAGTAGTACAGTATACCATTTAGGGAAGAATTACATACTGCGAGCCCTGCAAGAGAACAATATAGCTAAATCGAGTCTCGAGCGTATGCAGATTTACCAATCAAATTGCGTGGTGGCTCTGCTTGTATACGTTGATCACAGCCAAAGTTTAGTACAGTTGGAAGTTATAGATTAATAATATATACAGTTAGGGTGGTGAGTTCTATCGCTATCATCTATCCCAGATCGATCATCAACGTACCATTCAACCCAGCTAGCTAGCAATATTAAGCTGTGTGTATGGTTATTTTTACTTCTGAATTCATTATGTGTGTTAATAATCAGAGGCGGAGCCAGGAATTGAAAAGTCGGGGGCCAAACTTGAAATATTTATCTTTCGGTGTATTTTTTATTTTTTTATGGAAAACTCGTGCATTTATACTTAAATTTTAATTAATGAGACTATTGAATACAAGAAGAGACATTTTAATAAATACAAACTGTTGTGTAGTTTTTATGAAAAACTATTAAATACAAATTTTTATTTTTTATTGTTGTAATAAATGTCGAAATCATTAAAATTAAGAAGCTGTTGGAGTCGGAGCATAATTTTTTTTTAGAGATTTTGGCTTTTACTTACCCATTCTAAAAAAATTTAGAAAAATTGTTAAAGATATTTTACATATGTCGTCCATTAAAACAGTCAAAATAGCAATTCATCAAATTTTTTAATTAAAATTGTTAATTTTAGGGGTGCCATATATGTCAAAGTTTTCATTGATTTTATTAAAATTAATTAAATCTTGTACTAGTTTGCAAGGTGTCAATATTTAATTGGGGGGGGGGGTGCCGGTCTCTTCATGGCTCCGCCAGTGATAATAATACTTGGTCTCTTGAAACCCGACTGCACTAATTAAGATCTCCATTCATTGCCACAGTTAGATAAGTTGATATCTTCAATTATCCGTGTTGAAATATCGATGATGTGTGTCTTTATCCATCTGATGATTCTGATCGATCTGAAAATGTGGGCTACTTAATGAGTCACTGGCCAAGTAGCTAGAGGATGACCTCGTTACGTAGTGAGGGAGAAATACTTGGTTGCTAAGCCCTTAACACATATATGCATGTATTAATCATCTAATAACAACATATATGATGTCTTTAATTTCGGTAGAGTGAAAGGTAATTTAGGGTCTGTTTAATGGTGTTTTCTGATGAGCACCCCTTAAGATGGATCAGTTTTATGCCCTTTTTTCTAATAACGGTCTTGTCGCATGACATGTCCGGTAGCACCATAATCAAGTTCAAGGAACTAAAGCTTTACAAGCTCAAACTCCTTAATCTGTTTTCTAAACACAAAAATGAAATTGTCTTTGCTTTAAACTTCCGCAAGTAATGGTAGATTGAACGATTAGACGAATCTGATCGTCGAGCCGGGCCTCTAACACAACTTTATACATATAGTTGGGAATCCCACCAAATAATCACAAATTTCTTCCTTATTTAGTTTACTGTTTTAAAAGCTTGGATAGAGAGATCGAGGAGATCGATGGTGTCATCCAACACTTTCCTCTCAAGTTAAACAGAATTCAGGACCATCCTTCATATATATCTTTCGACAGTTTGACCTACCACTGCAGCTGGTTTACTACATTTCTTTGATCAAATATGGCTGGTTCTTAAATTGCATATTGATGATTGCTCATAGATGTCATCCATCCCTAGTACTGCTTCCAACGTCCATCAATTTCAATTCACAAGACCCGTGTATCACAAGTTTATGCATTCAAATTTGATAGCAATGATCATCATTATGCGATCAACCACTATCGTTGCTAATAAAATGACCAACAATCCCCAACCAAAGTTAATCGATCAAATTAAGACGTACGTGTTAATTGTTCCATACATGAATTTTGGCAATTAAGTAACAGATAATGTTTCATGAATTCATAGGTATTACTAGCTAATCTGATAGCTGGCATGTACATCCTTTCTCTATTGATTGGCAGGGAATTCTAGATACTCGATCAATCATGATCTACACAGGTTTTTACAAAAACAAGCTAGATCAAGTAGGTTGTCAAGAACAAGCACTTAACTTGTCGGTGAGCCGTGGCTTGGTTGGTTAAGGTGTTTAACTGACAACTTTGAGGTCATGGGTTCAAACCTCACTGACATATGTAGGGTGTGTGAGTTATTAATAAAAAGTTTTTAAAAAAAAAAAAAAAAAGAACAAGCACTTAACAGATACCAAATCTCTTAAGGTCGGGAGATTTAGAAGCATAACAAATACCTAGCTAACAAATCTACGAACATTACGATCGACTACCATAAATTACTAGTTTACTAAGCAAAACGTAAAGTTACTCTAAAACGATGATAGATAATTATAGATTACTAGTTTAATTAGCAAGTACAATGTAAATTTTCTCTATATAAAACGATGATATATAGATAATCTAGTTAGAATTAAGTTAAACTAGATTGAATGAAAGTAATTCCTCGATTTAAAACTTAAACAAAAACTTCAAGGTAATCGATGTTGAAAATGGAGTAACTACACCACCTCAACCCGCGGCTCCGCGTAATTATTCACCTGGTGAAATACAAGAGAGGGCATTAAAGGATCACAACCTCTACCATGAAATTCATAATTGCATACCAACTACACACAACTAGTTTATAACTCTCAAACTGTAGAAAATGAGACTGATATGAAGAAGAAGGTTTTCTGTATATAATCTTCAGGAAACGATTACAAGCCTACCTCTATTTATATAAAGAGAGAAAACAAGCTAAGAACCAACTATACAGAGTAAGAACCATCAGTCCCTAATAACCTTCCATGAATTGTGGATCTGAACAACTCTAAACTGTAGAGATTGAACCAAAACTGTTTCACAGTTTTGACCAGAAGACATGGAAGAGAGAAGTAAGGGAAGAGACGTGTGACACACAAGTAAGCTATCTCAATACTCCCCCTCAAGCTGGATCGAGGGAATTCCTTGAGCCAAGCTTGGACAGCAGACGCTCAAACTGAGCGGAAGCAAGAATCTTAGTGAACACGTCTGCAAGTTGATCACAAGATCTTGTGTACATAGTCTCAATGAGCTTTGACTGCACTTGATTTCGAATGAAGTGGCAGTCAACTTCGATATGTTTTGTGCGCTCATGGAACACTGGATTTGCTGCAATGTGCATGGCAGCTTGGTTGTCACAATGCAGAGGAATTGGAGATGAATGCTTGATGCCTAAATCTTGGAGAAGAGCTTTAAGCCAAATAAGTTCACAAGCAATGGATGCCATTGCTCGATATTCTGCCTCAGCACTGCTTCTAGCCACCACTGACTGCTTCTTGCTCTTCCAAGTGACGAGATTGCCTCCTACAAATGTGCAGTAGCCTGTTATGGATTTCCTATCAAGGGCATTGCCTGCCCAATCGGAATCAGAGTAGCCTTCAATCTTGAAGTGATCATTTTTGCACATCAAAATTCCACGACTTATGGTTCCTTTCAAGTAGCGCAATATTCTCTTGACAATGCTCAGATGATAAACAGTTGGAGAGTGCATAAACTGACTAATCAAGCTGACTGAGTATGTAAGGTCTGGTCTGGTGATGGTAAGATAAATCAACTTACCAACCAGTTTCTGATAAGTGCTAGGATCAGTGAGAGTTGTACTTGGTGAGTCCAGCTTCAACTTGCTGTGCAATGGAGTTCGAGCAGGTTTACATGCAGTCATGTTTGATTCATCAAGAAGATCAAGGATGTATTTGCGTTGATTTAGAAACAGACCTTGAGTTGAGAGGTCCATCTCTATCCCCAAGAAATACTTTAGAGAACCAAGATCCTTGATGGCAAAAGCTTTATGTAGAGAAGCTTTTAGATTCTGAATTTCTTCTGTGTTGCTGCCAGCAATGATAAGATCATCTACATATACTAATACCACCAATTTTCCAACTTGACTGTTTCTAACAAACAATGAAGAGTCTGAATGGCTTCTTGTAAAACCTGATGCTACAAGAACTGAACTCAATTTAGAGTACCAAGCACGAGGAGATTGCTTCAATCCATATAAGGCCTTGTGAAGCTTACAAACCATGCCAGCTTCATGTTCACGAGGATGTCCTGGAGGCAGTTTCATGTACACATCCTCCTCTAAATCACCATGCAAAAACGCATTCTTTACATCCATTTGACACAAAGTCCAACCATGATTCATTGCAACTGAGAGTAGGACTCTAACTGTATTCATTTTAGCTACAGGGGCAAACGTTTCTTTATAATCAACACCAAACGTTTGAGTAAAGCCACGAGCAACTAACCTTGCTTTGTGTCGTTCGAGAGTGCCATCTGAATGATATTTGAGTTTATAAATCCATCTAGCTCCAACCAGTTTCTGTCCTTTAGGAAGAGGGACAATACTCCACGTCTTGTTCTCATCAAGAGCATTCAATTCATCTTTCATTGCTTGTTGCCATGCTACTGATCTGTTGGCTTCTGCATAGGTACGAGGCTCATATTCTGTGAGAATCTTGCTTACAAAGGCACTGTAAGCATGCTGAGTGTCACTCAATCCGAGCTCAATGGGATACCGTGAAGAGTAAGTAACATAATCTTGCAGCTTTGGAGGAGGATTCCGATCTCGTGGAGGATTCCTTCGAGGTAAAGATGGAACTTGTTGAACTGTCTCAGGATCTACTTCCTGGTCACTTGTTTCTGCACATGGCTGCTCAGTGTCACTACTGTGAATGACTTCATCATGAGTTGGAGTTGATGTGGTTGAAGTGGGGGTTGGAAGAACCTCAGTCATAGGAAACACTTCAGTTAAACACTCCCCCTGAAGATCACCAGCTGTGCACTGATAAAAGGACTCATTCTCATGAAACACAACATCTCTAGACACAAAAAATTTTCGTGTCAAGGGATTGTAACATTTATATCCCTTTTGTGTAGAGGAATAACCAAGGAACATGCACTTAATTGATCTGGGATCCAGCTTGTCTCGTTTATCAGATTGAACATGCACAAAACATGTGCATCCAAATGTTCGAAGATGAGAAATGTCAATTTTCCTACCCTTGAGCAGCTCAAATGGTGACTTAAAATCCAGAACACTACTTGGCAGCCTGTTGATCAGGTATGCTGCTGATTGAACACTTTGGGACCAAAATCTCTTTGGAACATGGGATTGCAGCATAAGAGCTCTTGCTTTTTCCAGTAAATCTCTATTTTTGCGCTCAGCTATCCCATTTTGTTGTGGAGTTCCCACACAGCTTGTTTGGTGTATGATGCCATGATCACTAAGATACTGTTTCATGATTTTAGAAGTGTACTCGGTCCCATTGTCAGACCTTAGAGTTCCCAATTTTGAAGAAAATTGATTCATGATCAAATTATGGAAGTCTTGAAAACATTTAAACACTTCACTTTTGAGTTTGAGCAGATAAACAAAAGTAGATCGAGAGAAATCATCAATGAAAGTAACATAAAATCGATAACCATCAAAAGAGTCAATAGAGGCTGGACCCCATACATCAGAATGCACTAGTTCAAAAGGCTTAGTTGATCTTGAGTGTGAGAGTTTAAAAGGAAGCCTAGTCTGCTTAGATAAATGGCAGATCTCACACTCATGAGCAACTTTACAAAAATTTGGAAATAGCCTAGACAAAACAGGAAAAGAAGGGTGTGCAAGTCGTCTGTGCCACAGCTTTTGTTGAGAAGCATTGGAGTTGAGCAGAAAACACTTTGAAAGACTTGAGTTGGTGGAAATGAAGTAAAGTCCATTTAGGAAGAAGCCTTCACCAATCTTCATCTTTGTGACTCGATCCTGAAAAATGATATTGTCAGCAGAGAAAATAGCAAGACAATGCAGGATTCGAGTCAATTTTCCAACAGACAACAATTTAAAAGGGAAAGAAGGCACAAACAATGCAGAAGACTCAATGACGTCTGAGAAAATTTTAATTTTGCCTTTTCCAGAGATGGGAACATTACTGCCATTAGCAATAGAGACATGAGAAGGTGTTTTTGATTTTTCAAAAAAAGAAAGATCTTTGAAATCATTTGTGATATGCTCGGAAGCACCAGAGTCTACAATCCAAAACTCTCCATTTTTACTCAAATCAATAGCTGTTGAGAGAGCGCAAATGATACCTGGGATGTCATCAGTAGAAGCAAAGCTTGTTTCTTCAAGGAAGCCTGCAAACTTCCCAAGTAGAGCAGTTGAGTTTCCTCCATTCCTTTCCAGACTTCCCTTTTTGCTTTGAAGAAAGTTTGCAAACTCATTTATGAGTGTGATAGGATTGGAGGTGAAATTGCTCATTTCTTCTGATGTGGTGCTCAACTTTGCTCTAGGATTGGATGGGTAAGAGTTTCTGCTAGTTCTTGGGTCATCATTCCACTTTGGCTTCAGATCAGGGTGAAGTATCCAGCAAGTTTCTTTCTTGTGTCCTACGCCAGTTCTTCCAATGCTCTCACAATGAGTGCATTTTAAGTCTGGCCTCTTCCCTCGATAAGGTCTGTTGCTGGAGAATGCTCTAGGCTCAAAGTTAGTTGCATCAGTCTCTCCAACTGCAACATTAGCATTCATGACCTTTCTTCTTACTTCTTCTCTATGAATAGTGCTACACACCATTTCAAGGCTGGGAAGCTCTGGTGTCATCAACAGGTAACCTTTGAGATCTTCATATTCAGATCCAAGACCAGCTAGGAGCTGAAAGACTTTATCCTCCTCAGCACGTTTGAGAAGAGTTACAGAATCAGTTGTATGAGGCCTGTACAGATTTAACTCGTTCCACTTTGTTTTCAAAGTTCCCAAATATTGAACAAAGTTCGAGTTACCTTGCTGAAGTTCTCCCAACTCCTTTTTTAGCTGAAAGATTCTAGCAGCATTGTTCAGATCTCCATACATATCTTTAACAGCTTTCCACAAGTGTAGAGAAGATTCGGAGAAGTTGAAAATTTCTGCAATCTTTGGCTCCATGGAATTAAGCAGCCAAGACATCACCAGCTGATCTTGAGATTGCCATGCTTCAAAGTCAGGTGATGAAGATGCAGGAACTTTACTCTTTTCACTAATAAAGCTAAGTTTGGATCTTCCTCCAAGTGCCAGAGTAATGGCTCTTGCCCAGGAGATGTAGTTGAACTCATTCAGAAGGGTTGAGCTGAGACGTTGATTTGGGTTAGTATCAACCATCTCAGGCCTGGAAGAGGATGAAGACGAAACTTTCTCACCGCCTTCAGACATGATGCAGGCCTTTTATGAACGAAGAGTCTATGAAATGAAACAGAAGCAGGTCCTATGAGGATCACTGCTCTGATACCATGTAGAAAATGAGACTGATATGAAGAAGAAGGTTTTCTGTATATAATCTTCAGGAAACGATTACAAGCCTACCTCTATTTATATAAAGAGAGAAAACAAGCTAAGAACCAACTATACAGAGTAAGAACCATCAGTCCCTAATAACCTTCCATGAATTGTGGATCTGAACAACTCTAAACTGTAGAGATTGAACCAAAACTGTTTCACAGTTTTGACCAGAAGACATGGAAGAGAGAAGTAAGGGAAGAGACGTGTGACACACAAGTAAGCTATCTCAATACAAACCTTCACTCCTCACTCCCACACCTCACATTTCTCTCCCTGATCTTCCTCACCATCTCAACCATGGCTTCTGAAACTCCCAAGGTGAAGCTCACCGGCACAACCCATGTCAAGCCCAACAAGAAGCTCGGGAAGAAGGAGCATTGCCAGCTGGTCACCTTCGACCTCCCCTACCTCGCCTTTTACTACAACCAGAAGTTACTGTTCTACAAGGGCAGTGACTTCGAGGGCATGGTGAAGAAGCTTAAGGAGAGCCTAGGGGTGGTTCTGGTCGAGTTTTACCAGCTGGCCGGGAGGCTCGGGAAAGACGAGGAGGGAGTGTTTAGGGTTGAGTACGACGATGACTTGGAAGGCGTGGAGGTTTTGGAGGCTGTGGCGGAGGTGATTAGCATAGCTGATCTGGAGGTTGAAGAAGGGACTAGCTCTCTCAAGGAGTTGATTCCTTATAGTCTGGTTCTCAACTTGGAGGGCCTTCAGAGGCCTCTGTTGGCTGTTCAGGTAATTATCGGTTAATTACTTCCTTAATTACGTGATTAAACCCTAATCTCATTTTGTTTCCCACTTTTGTTTGGGCCTTTGGCCCCCATTTATCCGGAAAAAAAAAAATATCTCACCCACTTTTTGTAATGATATCACTCCCTTTACTTGATAATGCATTATATGGCTGTGTTTAGAAGGATGGGGTGCTAAATGCTTGGTACAAAATTACAAATATTGATGCAACCTCTATTGATTTTAGCTCTTGTTTTCTCTGTTGTTACTATTGTATATAATTATTAGCTACATTATTAGTCACGATTAAGAGCATCTTCAACCGACTATTACCCTGATAATAAGTGACCCTTTGAGGATTAAATAAGGGTACAATTCCGCCTAATATAAAAAATAAAGAAAAATGCATATGACTGATATGAGATCCATTAGATCATGATCTATATAATTGAAACTAATTCGAGTTGTGTTTATCTCAGTCTCTTCTTGTTTTTAGACAAATGACCATTAAGCAATCACTAAAGAGAGGAAAATCTTAGAAGATCCGTATATGAGAACCTATAATGACTCTTTAATCTACTTAATAACCAATGAGACATTAATTGAGACACTCTAATTGGATTTGGGTGCCACGCGCGCAGCTAACCAAGCTGAAAGATGGGATAGCAATAGGGTGCGCCTTCAACCACGCGATCCTGGACGGTACCGCCACGTGGCACTTCATGAGCTCATGGGCCGAGGTATGCAACGGGTCGTCCACCATCTCGACCCGACCCTTCCTCGAACGCACCAAGGTCCGAGACACGCGCGTGAAACTCGACCTCTCTCCGCCTCCATCCAACGGCAACGGAACCGCCTCATCCAACGGCAGCGCGTCCACCCCACAGCTCAGAGAGCGCGTCTTCAAGTTCTCCGAGTCCGCCATCGACAAGATCAAGTCAGCAGTCAACGCCAACCCCCCATCGGACGGCTCAAAGCCTTTCTCCACCTTCCAGTCCCTCTCCGTCCACATTTGGCGCCACGTCACCAAGGCGCGAAGCCTCAAGCCGGAGGACTACACCGTCTTCACCGTCTTTGCCGACTGCCGGAAAAGGGTCGACCCACCAATGCCGGACAGCTACTTCGGCAACCTCATCCAGGCAATCTTCACCGTCACCGCCGCCGGACTTCTCGCCGGGAACCCGCCGGAGTTCGGGGCCGGCGTGATTCAGAAAGCCATTGAGTCCCACAATGCCAGTGCCATAGAGCAGAGAAACAAAGATTGGGAAAGCGCACCAAAGATCTTCGAGTTCAAGGACGCCGGAGTGAACTGCGTGGCGGTGGGGAGCTCGCCGAGGTTCAAGGTTTATGAGGTGGATTTCGGGTGGGGAAAACCCGAGGGGGTGCGAAGCGGATCGAATAATAGGTTCGATGGGATGGTTTACTTGTACCAGGGGAAGAGTGGAGGGAGGAGCATTGATGTGGAGATAAGCTTGGAAGCTGGAGCTATGGAGAAGCTAGAGCAAGATGAGGAGTTTCTTCTTCCTATAGTTTGATCGATGTGACTGGTTGTGCGGTTTTAGTAGTTTGAAGCATGCATTCTCTGTGATGATTAATAAGGATCGTAATAGCTTTGTGTTATGTACCAGTACTTGTAATTGTAGAAATGCATGCTAAGTATTTGGAGTATTGCTTTGCTTTGATGAAATTTGATCATAAATATTGCACTTTGTTATCACGATAGCAATGATCAAGCACTTTCCTAGTGTTATTAGGAGTAGTATGTTTGCAAGTCCTCGATCTTGACGTACATGCCAGTTTCTGTACTTAGCAAGCTAGATATGAACATTGTGTTCGTGAATACAATGGGGGGCTGCCATGATGGTTTTTTGTTGTTGTCGTTGTTAATCAACGTACACATCAACTCGCCATCACACCGGCGATGACTCATTGTCTCCGACCAAATACATGGCCGATTGAGGGAATACCATGCGAACTTACTAAGGGAAGTGACACGAGAGAGCTAAAGCAAAACAACATAGCGAATGAAAAATGTTAATTACTGACATAATATCGTCAAGAACACCATCCCATCTACCCTTCTTGGCCTATCTGATGAGTCAGGATCGTACGACCCGTACGGTATATACAGCCAAAGATCAGCCCTCTTCCTCGTTCGATGCCTGACGCATTGCAACACCTCCACGTAGCCAATAATAGTGAGCTTGCTTTGCTTGGGATCCACTTCAGAACTACTGACTCCCTTCATGCCTCCACTGAGTCCTTCGCTCTTCTCAACTGAGACTAAATAATATTACTCCTTAATTATATTAATGATACCAAATTGAAGACCAATTACAAGATGTAATGGATTCCCAACTTTCAAGTGAAGACCAATTATTTACTTGGAAGTGTCCGATCTAGATTTGTCTTTAGAGATATCTCTTTATCGTCATATTTGGATTGAGTTTCATTTTTTTTTTATGGCTGTCTTTTCAGATTGGTCAAGACTGCCTTTGCACTTGCTGGACTCAATTTTAGAGAGATTGGAGTTGTCATCGAATTACTTGCGATTCAGCGTTGTTTGTAAGTCGTGGTACTGTGCCGCAAAGGACGGTAAAAACCTACTAGCTAAGATCATGTCGAGCGGCCATTATCCTCCGATGCTCTTGTTCCATACTAAGGAAAACAATGCATGGAACTTGTATAACGTCACGGAGAACAAGGTTCTTGACATCCAATTGGAAATATACCAAACATTTATAAGCGGTTTTGTGGCTCCTCGAAATGATGGGTGATAGCAATGGATGACAACTTCGGAGTAAACCTAATAAATCCGTTCCTTAGAATGAAAGGGAGGAAACCGAAAGAAAATTCAATCACTCACCTTCCTTCTTTGACTCCACCACGTACAGCTTCGGGACAAGAATTTTGGCGTAAAAGATATGAGCAGTTTGTCTACAAAGCCACCATTACAGCAGACCCGATAATTAATCCAGATGATTGCATTGTTGTTGTGATATATGTGGAACGTTGTCGACTAGCTTTCATAAGACTCAACAAAGACATCTCATGGACTTACATGGCGGAAGATTACGCAACAATTGAAGAAGTTGCTTATGTTGATCGGAAATTTTATGCTGTGGATAATCATAGCAATGCTTTGTGCTTTGATATTGTTAGTCAGTTCAACTTAAATATAGAAAGGATTTCACATGGCGTTGGACGACACCAAAAGTGGTTCGCCAAGATATATCTCATGGATTCAAATAACGGAGAATTGTTGTTGGTTCATCGGTTTGTAGACTATCATCAAGAAGACAGACGTGTGACCAAAAAATTTCGTGTTTTTACATTTGATTTCGCTACCTTGCAATGGATGGACAAGGACACATTAGGTGAGGCTGCTCTCTTTTTGGGTGATAACTCTTCAATTTGTGTCTTGGAGTCCAAATTTTTAGGATGTAAACCGAATCATATTTATTTCATCAATGATCGAGACCGTATAGACGATACTCATAAACCTCGTGATTTTGTTGTTTACAACTTCAGAAATCACAAGTTTTCAGTGCCTTACAATAGTGGCGTAAAGGAACTAATTAAGTGTACCAACCGATATCCTATATGGGTTGTGCCAACGGTTTATCTGCTTTTGATTAAACCTTTCAAATATTATTTTCGCATTTTTGTCAATTGATTTGGTGACATGTGGTATGTAAAATTTGATATTTGGCTCTTTGTTCCTTTGGATTTTCAGACATTAGTTTCTTTTAGGCTTCTTCGGATTCTAGTTTTATTTTGAAAAGTTGAGCGCTGATTTCTAATGAGTAATTGGTGGACTCATGCTGGCTTGCATCTAATTTGTTAGTGTATCATTTTAGCACAACATCAAATGCATTCATATTATGTTCTTCTTTTAGTGTTTCTTCTTTGTGTAGTCTTATGTTTTGCATTCATGTTTATCTACACCTCTGAAAAGCCTAAACCAAATATACCAACAAGTGGTATCAGAGCCCCTGGCTCGATCGTTGAAGAAATCTTGCATTGACTATTGTTTGATGCGTCCGGGCTGAAATTTCTCTCTTATTCCTTATAAGGAGGAACAAGGTTGGAAGAGGAAGAGTGACTCCTTTTTGCTATTCAATCATTGTTGAATAGGCTCAAGAGTGACTCCTTTTTGCTATTCAATCCTTAAAAGAGTGACTCCTTTAAGGATAGTTTTTCCTTTAATCCTCCCAACATTCATGTTTATCTATACTTCCAAAAAGCCTAAACCAAATATGCCAGCAATCACCATTCAAAGAAAATATTTCATTAAATTTAATGGAGCACCATATTAGAAAACCATCATCGAGAGATCTGCATCAGTACTTTGGTCAAAAATATACACTACAGAGAGATTACAAACACCTGATCTTCCCGTATTTGTGCTCTTGATTATACAGGATTTCTAAGACCTACTGTCATTACAAAAATTGAGAAACGGGGATTCCTCAGAATATTGCGCCTCGGCACTCAAAAAGGGATGGGGGTCCTTGTAACTGTTGTAATGAGTTTATGACTCTCCTTCAGATTGTTGGGATGGAGGTGTTTTAACAGCAGTTTCTTCAACGGTACCTGTTACCAATTTATGCATACAATGTCATCAAGAGAGAGGTGTTTTTGTAGGACATTACAGAGAGGTTGAAAAATAACTAAACCTTGGGGAGCCTGAGACGGAGGCTGACTTTCCACTGGAGACGTTGTCAGCCCCTGATTTTGGGCAGCTCTTTCTTTTAGCTGCTCCTCAGTGATCTTTAAGTACTCCTCGGTGGTGTATGCTCTATTTGGAGAGGGGGCCCCATCTGCATAGACATATACATAGTAGGAAATTACTTTAAGAGACAAACTTTCTCATGGGATGCAAGATTATAATATAATTTGTATAACTACACAATGAAAACAGCCATAACATGAATCAATTAAGATAAGGACTGAAACTGCATAATGCAAAAAATGGTAAGGGAGATAGAGCTGTCTTAGAAGGGTGGTGTGTGACTCTTTCTAATATCCAGTAAACTTCTAGAACTTTTATGAAGATAATACTGTCATGGTTACTAAGTCCTCTTTGAAACTAAGTACAAGCATGAAGCATTTCAATAACTCACTGGGGTCTGTAGTGGTTTCGGAATCTCCAGTACTGGTAGTTGATGGAGTGGCTGAAGGACCGCCGGTTATTTTGGAATTGTAAGTGTTTATCGATGAACTTGAAATGTCATCAAGACCAACCTCCTTTTCAAGGGTGCTCTTGAAATCCCTAGACACTTCCTACAACAACATATATGCATCATCAACAGCCTTTTCAGAAAAAAGCATAAATGAAATTTTACATGAGGTTAGTATTAACCACCTGAAGCTCTCTAATGGTTGGTTGAAAAGCACGCAACGTCTTTCCTAAATTTCGAGCAACCTGCATTTATACAATCTGTTGATCTTAAGTGACGAAAAGATAGATGCTAAAGTTACTTGCTCTAGGGAACTAGAAAATAAGGATACTATTCTGCATATCAACAGTGAGGTATTCATTTAGCGTTGCAAATGTTAGAGCCCATAGGAAAATATTGAATATACAGCATAAAATGAAATCCAAATTTTGAACAAACTATGAACTCTTTAGACTGCCAAAGCTATAGTTGGCGAAGTTTTGTTCCATATTACAAGTTTGTTGTAACTTGTAAGAGATACTAGAATTATGTCCAAAACAAAAAAACAAAAAACAAAATACATCCAATAATTTCAACCTATTTACTCGAATTTAGTTCACAGAACTTTTTTAGCTGATCAAATTTCAAATTTACTAACTGCTTATGATTCCCAGAAGTTGCAAAGTACCACAATATCCCAACTATTTGTATGGGAAGCTACATATTATCACTACCTAAACTGGGAACTCATGTATATAAGTTCAGCTATCCCTAAAATATTACAGAATCACAACCCAATCATTCCCACAAGAAAAATCTATGATATCAAAACTTTAGCCATATGAACAAACCACTCACCTCAGCAAGACCTTTGGGGCCAAACACCAACAAAGCCACAACCCCAATAACCAGAGCCTCAGGAGCTCCAACACCAAACAAAGAAGCATAAACCACCACACCTTTGCACCTTCCCTTCCTCTCTGCCACCACCAAATCACAGATGAGCTGAAATTAGTAAACAACACAGCAAAAGAGTACAGAAAACACAAACACCCACAAACCCAAATCACAAAAAGTACCTAACTTTGGAGACTTGGGTCTGAATGAAACACTCAACTGCTTCAAGCCACTCCATGGCGAGAAAGGGCTGAGACCCAGTTGAGGAAACACAGCTGAAAGATGTAACTTTTGGTTTTTGGGGTGTGAGATTAGTGAAGAAGAAGATGGGTTGTATATGGCTGACTTTGTGCTTCTGGGTGAGCACAGATATGTAGCAGCAGAAGTTGTAGTTGAGGCCATAGCCATCATCTGAGGATTTCTGAGACTTTCTGACTCATGGGTTGGAGCTGGTCAGACTCCAAAAATATACCAACCTCATAAGCATTGGATGTGGTTTCAGGATTTCTGAGCATTTCTTGGCAGGACTGAAACTTTGGGCTTTCTTGTAGCTCAAAAAATTGGGTTCATATTTGGGCTCTTCATACTTTACAGACCACTAAAATGTGGTTCATGTTTTTCTTCTTCCTTACTTCTCTTTCTGCGTTGAAACCATTTTGATCCATTTGTTTTTGGTGGATTGCAATCTTGGTTTTAGCTTAAACCCTGTTTTGAAGTGTTCGAATTTTGATTGAATGTTTCGAATTTTGATTGAATGTTAAGGACCGCACATGTAGGAGGTTTTGTTCGAAGATGGAAGGACAGAAAAAACTCTATACGTGCGGTTCACATGAGATTGTTAAAATGAAGGGTTAGGGGTGAACCCGAAAACCCTAGTAGAGGTATGGTTTTCTCTGATGATAGCTCACAAACTATGATCGGCGTGTCTATGATGAGAAGACTTCAATGCAGCTGTGACCTATGCAATTATTCTCAAAGGATACCAAACAAGAGTACAAAGTAGGATGTTCAATTAATATGTGGCTATATATTTGGTATGCAATACAATGTATGTGATTACATATATAAACTCTTAGATGAACCCCCCACCTACTCGATAAGCTGAACATGTGGTGTGCTTGTTGAGCTTTTGCCTTGTAGGACCATAACCACACCTAGCCAGCCAGCCAACCCTTTTTCAAGTCCATGCCATTTTGTGAAAAATATCCAATAGCTGCACCTTCTATCGTGGACCCCTAGCTCTCTAATCCGTGGGTGGATCTAAAAAATTGAAATTATCATGATTTTCGATCATGGGATGTATGAGTTTGATAACTGCATTCATGAATAACTGAGTTGAATGGATTAAAATTAATAAATCAAATTAAACGTTAATATTAGATGATTCTGAGTTCATATATACTTGCAACGCATTTATTTTTTTCCATAATATTGTAAGACACAAAATATTACAGTCACAAGTTACATTAAAAAATATGAGATATATCGAACATGAGTCATGTCTATAAAGACACATTTACTTATTAGTAATGAAATAGAATGATTAATGAGTAATTAAATTTTAATTTTTTATTTTATTATATATATATTTTTTATTACAAATGAGAAAAATGAGTCACATAACGCACATTGAACTAAAAGGTTCCACATGCAAGAGATTCAATTGGAAGTCGAGAATAATTTGGACGACAGACATAAGAGTGACTGCTGCGTAGGTAACAAGAATTGTATACAAGTCCAATGCTTTGAGGATTAAAAACGTAAGAAAAGTCCCACTTTTTTATTTTGAGAGAACGTAAAAGGCACCCAGAAAAGCTTGAGGAAGCTTTATCAGAGAAAGAAAGGCAGACGAAAAGAAAAAACGAAGAAGATGATGATGGTGAAGCAAGCACTCGTGCAAGTTTTATTTTAGTGTGAATAGGGGGAGGTGTGGGGTGTGTGAAAAGGAAAGAAAGGGGTGTGGTAATAAAAGGAAATATTATTATAAATGAAAGTGGCGCGTGAGTGTCACTATCAACCGCACGTGCGCGTCTTTGACAAAAGAGGCCCGTTTCTTTATCAAGAAAAATTACAAATAAGGGACGGGGCATGCCCAAGGATTAAAATATCGGTATCGGTAGATATATCGGTCCGTTGAAAAAGGGAGATTTCGGATATATCGGGGAAACTCGGGAAAAAAATATCGGTATTTTGGGAAGAATTTTTTTTCTGAAATATTTAATTTATTAGATTTATATATAAATATTACAAATATCAACTTCATCTACACCCAGAATGAGAATCTAGGTTGTTGATAAGAGTCATAAGACACACGCTGATCCACAAAAGTACAATAATCAGACCAAGACATATGACTTATATAGTACAAATTGTAGTGTTGAATATGATAATCATATATGTCTTTGGAGCTGCCAACTGTTTCCCCTATAAGTGGATAGTAAGGATGATGAAAACTGGATGACTGATCACTGACTTCCGTGCATTGATTATAGCCATAAACATTATAGCCATATTGATTGTTGCCTTCTTGGGATTCATTTGAGATTCCAGTCCCACTACCTAAACTGATAGAATCAAAACTTAGCGCAACTGAAACAACATCTTGATCATCATTTGGACATCTAGTCCTCCTCCCATACATGGTATCCTCTTGCGCTCCATACCTAATACTTCTATAGTCATGATCATGGGAGGCATGATCGTAATTTTCTTCAGATGAAAAATTGTTCAATCCACCAACTGTAGAAGATTGTCCATGTACAAACCCGGTGCCAGTATTTCCACCACCTTTTCCGCTTCCACCATCTTCATCATCATCTGAACTATCCGGAGTTGCTATGCCGCCCCATGCATCATCACTGTCTAAATTATCTTTTGGGTTTCCAACAACTTCTTTAGATAATACCCTTTGTACGTTGATTCTATTGGCAATTGCAGTTTCAAGTCGAGACCACCACTCGTCATTGGGATACACCTCGAGGGAATTAATTACTTCTCTTCTGGATAACATTTCAATTTTTTACAGATATTTTTTTAATATGTCAGTGATATATCGAAAATATCATAAATGTCGGAGATATTTCCTAAATATCGGTGATATTTGATGATATTTCCTAAATATCGGGGAAATATCGTAGATATGGTGGAAGATAAGATATTGACCCCTAAAGATATATCGGTCCTTCGAAAAAGGGAGATATAGGAGGATATATCGGATATATCGCAGAGATTTTAATCCTTGGGCATGCCCATGGAGGTGTTGAAACACTTTGGGATAATGCCCTCCAAAGTGACCCTAATTTACAAGACAAGGGCTTAGCAAGGATGAAGGAGTTGACTATAAAACGGAAATCATGAGTAAAAACGACGGTCCTGATTGAATGATGATTTTGGGGCCATGATCATAAATGCAATCACAAGAACGGTGAGGCAACCCAACATAACGCATAATCCCTACACGGAGTAGGATCCAGGGCCAATCCCGTCATTTTGCCTAGCTACTAGACTAACTTGGATCCAAAATTACTATAAACAATAAGTATCTTGGTGTTAAAAAAAGAAACCACACCAAGTGATGTGTTTGACTTCGAAAACGATATGTGTAGGTAATACAAAAGTATATAAATACAGTTGGCATTGGTGATCATTCCCTTATCCCATTATCTAATCAACTTGCATTAACCTATGTTATTAATTTAGCTACACAATTATTTAGTCATTCAAACATTGGAATTAATATGAAAAATAAATGAATAAAGGTAGGATGGTTGCATGTTATCATCTACTTGGCTTTGTTTTGTTTGATGGAGACTAATATATGGGCAATTTGCAAGATAGATCCCACATGTACCTACAAGTACCTCACTTGTAATTACTGATTCATTATTACATAGGGTTTAAACCCTTATTTACCGTAATCGTAAAAGATCGATTAGACATTGAGTCTCATTTTGTTAACTTGTTGGGTCTGTTGTAATTTCTTCGTGATCTAACCGTAAAATAAACTCAACTCTAAGACGTAATTTCGTGTGTCATGTTTACATCCATGTCCTTCCATCTTATGCAAATTTACCGCTAAATTATTTTGTGAGAGCAAAAAGAAAAAATAAAAAACAGAATGGGTCCCATCCCCGACTCCAAGACAGAGAGAGAGATGATTACTAAAAGTTATAACTCTCTCTCTCTATTCTCCTCCCTTCACATTTTTCATTCACACCTTCCTCTCTTTCTTCTCCTTACTTCCTTCCTTCCTTCCTTCCTTCCTTCCTTCCCTCCCTCAGCTTCCTTCACCATATCGAAATCCAGCCACCGATGTCGATCCAATCTCGCCGCGCAATCCGCCCTCCTCCATCGCCGTAACCGCCGTGATTCCCGCTCAAACTTCGCCGCACTTTAAAAGATTTCCAAGTGCTTCCTCCTCCTTCAGTTCAGCTCGGAGATCACAAGCCAAGTGACAGCGAGTGAAATCAAATTCCTCATGGCCACGAGAAGCGTCCGGAACAGCAGCGTCGACACCATCAACGCCGCCGCCACCGCCATCGTCTCCGCCGAAGCGCGCGTCCAGCCTACCTCCGTCCCCGTAACTACCTTCACCTCCTCCACTAGTCTTTTCTTTTTCGCTCACGCTATGTGCATGATAATCTTGTTGTTTCTGGTTCAATTCGGTTGTGATTTTTATGGTGGTGATTGTGAAACTGGAAAGTAAATGAAAAAGTAAGAAAGAGAGTGGGATCTTGCTTTCTTTTTATGTTGTTGAATGCTGAAACTGAAAAAGCAGGTAACTTTTGGTACATGAAAAAGTTAAAAAGTTGAGTGCTTTTGGGTTGCTTTGGAGTCTAGAATTGATTTTGGAAAGCAAGTAATTATGCAATAATTTACTCCCACAAAAAAAAAGCTTTAGATCAATTACTTGTTTTAGTGTGTTGAATTTTCTGATGTGGAAGATGGGTTGGATTCATGACTATCTTAAAGTGTCTAGCAGTCATTTGATGAACTTCGACGAGGTGCCTCGAGGATAAGTTTTGTAGTTTGAAGCTTTGAGCTTGGGTCCAAGTCAATGAAGATAGCTAATTGGTCATAATAGTGTTGTTACCATAGCATTGCAATGTTAATGATTGGTTTATGTTCGTTGTGCAATGTGTATACTGTGACTTCTAGACAGAAGTGGACACACTTGGTTTGAATAATGGTGAGGGCCTGGGGGGTATGTTACAGATTTTGTTCTGTGAGTACAGTACAATCTTTGTTTAAGAATGATTTTTTCCTCTTTTTTAGTGAATGTGTTCTATTCTCTTTGTAGTTGTCGTTAAATAGTTAACTGTTTGAGATCAATAATTGATTATATTGATTGTTTGTACCAATGTGTATAGTCTAGCTTTTTAAAGGAGGCAATAATTCAAGAGCCTTGCAAAACTAGTGCATTTTGGGTTTGAAATCATTTGATTATATTGTTTGTTTGAACCAATGCGCATTAATGAGTGCAACGGCGTAATTGAAGAAGTTCTTCTGCTGAAATAACAAACTGATGCATGCAGTCATGTTATACTTGAGCCTTACTAGGTAGAATTGATCTCAATAATGCATACAATTATATAGTTGAAGCTTTGTGTTATTGACAATTTTTGTTATTTGACTACAGAAAAGAAGATGGGGAAGCTGCTGGAGCCTATATTGGTGTTTTGGATATCAGAAAAACAGCAAGCGAATTGGTCATGCGGTCCTTGTACCCGAGCCTACAGTACCAGGGGTTGCAGTTCCTGCCGCAGAAAACCAAACTTCCTCAACTTCTATTGTACTTCCCTTCATTGCCCCTCCCTCTTCTCCTGCATCTTTCCTGCCATCTGAACCACCATCATCTACTCAATCACCTGGTGGATTCATGTCACTCGCTGCCCTTTCTGCCAATGCATACTCTCCAGGTGGAGCTCAGTCCATGTTTACCATTGGCCCTTATGCATATGAGACCCAATTAGTCTCACCACCGGTATTCTCTACATTCAACACTGAACCATCTACTGCTCCATATACTCCCCCTCCTGAATCCGTGCAACTGACTACACCTTCATCCCCTGAAGTGCCATTTGCTCAGCTTCTGACATCTTCGCTGGACCGAAGTCGTAGACACAGTGGTGGCAGTCAGAAGTTTGCATTGTCCTATGGCGAATTCCAGCCTTACCAACAATATCCAGGAAGCCCGGGTGGCCAACTCAGATCACCCGGATCAGCAATATCAAATTCTGGCACATCTTCTCCTTTTCCCGACAGATATCCAGTGCTTGAATTTCGCATGGGGGAAGCTCCCAAACTCTTAGGATTTGAACATTTTACCGCTCATAAATGGGGTTCAAGGCTGGGTTCTGGATCATTAACACCAGATGGTGCGGGGTTGGGTTCCAGGCTAGGTTCTGGGACACTAACGCCAGACGGCTATGAGCTAGGTTCAAGGTTAGCTTCTGGATCTATGACCCCTAATGGTGTGGGAATTGGTTCCAGGCTGGGTTCTGGATGTTTGACACCCGATGGTACAGGGCCTGCATCTAGAGAAGCTGGCCTTCTGGAGAACAAGATCTCTGAGGTGGCATCCCTGGCCAACTCTGAGAGTGGATGTCAAAATGATGGAAATGTGTTTGATCACAGGGTGTCGTTTGAATTGACTTGTGAAGATGTTGTGTGCTGTCTTGCAAATAAATCAGGTTCATCTTTTAAAACTGCATCAGAATCGTCAAAGGATAAGTCAGCTGAATTCCCAAATGAAAGACATGGTTCATCAATAACAAATAAGTCAAGCGCTGGGGACAGTTTCAGTAGAATTGCTGAAAATGCTCTGGCAGAAGGGGAAGATCATTGTTATCGGAAGCATAGATCAATCACGCTTGGATCAACAAAGGACTTCAATTTTGACAACACAAAAGCTGATGTTCCCAATAAGTCGGACCTTGGCTCAGAGTGGTGGGCAAACAAAAACGGTGCTGCTAAGGAATCTAAACCTGGCAATGACTGGACTTTCTTTCCAATTATACAAGCTGGAGTTAGATGACATAGGAGGGCTCAACATTCACTTTACCTCCCCATCTGATGTATAGCATTGTAAAACCTCAGATCACATTGATGATTAATGGATGGAGGGCAGAGGTGAGTGTTTCTTATGACCTGGAAAAACAAAAGATAAATGCAGAGGATATAGAATGTAGAATTGTTAGTGTGAGTACTAAAAAGGAATTCTTTAGAATATCTCTTTACTTGATGTTATACAAAAGGATAGCATTCACTTGTTGTAGATGTTGTGTTCTGGATTATTTTTTCCTCAATTTGTAATAAAGAAAAGTTCTTTACCCCCATGAATGTTCTCTTTTGGTTCATAATCTCTGTTTTCTTAATATTGGTGTTCTTCAAGATTTTCTTTCTCTCTTTTTCATGATTCTTTGATAATAGAAATCTAACAAACTTGGGTGTCTTGAAGATGTAGGGCTTGAACTTCATTCTCTGGTCTAATGTTTGTAGGGTAATGTAAGTTGGTGTCAACACTTGTAATGCTGGCTAAGGTCCTAAGGATAACCATTTGTATATATAGATATGATTGATTAAAGTTTGCTGGGTACTAATGGCCAAACCTCATGTCCTTGTCCTTCCCCACTTGCCCAAATACAGATTATAGGCTTGAATTTAGAAGGAACCAGGCTGTGACCAACAAACCAGGAGACCATGATAAACAACAAAGAAATAGAGCCAAATGGGCATTATTTTCAGGACCAATTCTAAAATTTTATGGCTCAAAATCCGACCTCATCACTATCAGGAATTCAGGAAGTTATAGAAGCATACACTGCAGTGTGGCAAATTACAGACCAAAAGATCTATCTGTCTATCAATGCCGACCAATTCTCATATGGTTTTTGGCTTCTATGTGGTGAAGGTTCAACCTTGTTATTGTTAAGGAAGGTCATCTTGGACTTTTTATTTGTCATTGTTTCCAAGTTTTATTTATTAATTTCATATGAAAATGTTATATACCTGCAGAAGCTAACATTACCCGTGAAATATTGAACACCCCTTTGATGTCTATACTTCAATAATGTCTGTCACATGATTAAGACAAACTATCTTTTATGGCATCTAAATTGGTTTATTGGATTCGTTTTGATTTTGTTTTCTTTACTAATACTGACAATCGAAAAACCGAACATGTTAGTCTAGAAATGAAGTATTATAAAACACAGGTTCCATTCCTAATTTTTCTGCAGAACACCTGGTTTCAGTTGTGATTAAAGAAACACCTTTAAGTAACTGACATTTAACAATATATAGCAAAGTCTTATTTGGCTGAGGTATGAACTTGGGTTTGATGAGTCATGAGTCATTGTCAGATTGAGTTGTCACGTTTCCATCCAATGCCAACAAAACATAAATATATAGGTAGCATATACAGATCGATTAACATTATCTCTTTGTCTCTCAATCAAAAAAAAAAAAAAAAAACATTATCTCTTTGTCGCTCTCGCGTGCTAGAAATTTTGTTCTCATTTACTAGAGTCAGCAGAATTAGATCACCAGATCCATAACAGTCGTGCTGCACTAAAACACAGCAGAAGCATAAGAAGAGGAGCAACCGGTTATGGTAAATTTCGAGCTTTACATCATTAGATGTGATTTCTTTAGCCGATCTCAATGTCCAAAACACGAAGTATGTCATGTACCGAAATATGATAGAATGTAATGTTTCGAACGTTGAACAGTAAATAAAATTTATGTAAGTGGAGTTTGTAAACTGATGTGACAGTACAGTTGCATTATATTGTTGCAACCCCCACAACAGACTTTGTAATATGTTACTGCCACCTTCTACCGACTTTGTTTATCTAAGACACTGATTGGTACAACCTTAGACCGAGCAACACCAAGAGTTGCTATGTATAGTAGTTTAACAAACACAGGTATTACAACTTAGGAGTTAGGACCCCATGCTTCACCCATATTGTCGTGAAAGCCTTTTTCTCTTTCTTTTTGTTTATTTCAGAGTTTCTCAGATGTGGGAAATGATAAGAATCTCCACTTATTACAGAGATCCTCATTTGTTTAATCAACCACAAAAGATATTAGAGCCTATATACGATGGATGCCCATCTAATCCAAAATCACCAACCTTCTTTTTCATCAAGTGCTTGCCTTTGATTTTTACAGCTGCAGAAGACAGGCATGGATTAGCAGCTTATATAGCTCTTCCCCATTACACATTTAATTCTTTGAGGTGAGGAGGATTTGATTGTTTGAGGTGTTATTTTTTTTCTTTCTTTTTCTGAAGTTGAATGGAATTGAATCATGTGGTTCTCTTTTTATCCTATAAATCTTTTTAATGCTACAGTAGTATTTCACAAATGTGTTTTCTCCGATGAGCTCATAACCTCATTGCTTTTTTTGGTCAAACATAATCTCATTGCTTGGACATGAATGATTGCAGTCTGTTTTGTTTTCTTCCATATTTTCTAGTTCTGTTATATAGATATACAGATATCATAAGCTATGGGAATTGAGGTGATTGACAGTTTCAACCTTGGCTAGCTGATACAAGCTGTGTTTTATACTGTTTGATCAAGTTTCCAATGAAATGATGCATTGCTGTTTCACATTCATGACATGACCTTGTATGTAGAACCAATAGTCTTATTGCTAATTGGTTTTCCTGTTTAGGGCCTCTAAGATTTTGAGCTTCTTAAGTTGTAAACATGGCAATGGCTTCTTCTGTCAAAGTGGTTCTAGGCTCAATTGCCTTTGCAATCTTCTGGATATTGGCGGTGTTTCCAGCTGTCCCTTTTCTTCCCATTGGGAGGACAGCAGGGTCTCTTTTGGGGGCAATGCTGATGGTTGTGTTCCGAGTCCTAACTCCGGTCTGCAATGCTTGTAGGAGTTTGTGTGAATGCTTTACTTCTTTTGTGTATGTACTGGAAGTTGTTGTCTATCCAGAAGGATGTGGAAGACGCAACTGGAGATGTTGTCACCGAGGAGGATGTGAGTTCTCATCGGTTTTCACCAGCCACACTGTCACATTGTGCATCCTTCAACTCTGAGGAGCTGAACTCTAGACTAGAAGCCAGGAGTGTGCTAGTTTCTCCAGTTGTTGAAAATCTTAGGTACCGTGTGCCTTCAACTGAGACTGAAATCAAGAGGGTTTCTAGCACTGGTGCTTTTGAGTCTGCAAGAAGTTCAAGTGCATCAAAGACTGAGGAGACAAATGATGTGGCTTCCCAGAAAAAGGAGGAAACAGTTGCTCCGAAAAGGACTCCATCAAAGGAAAAACTTAGAGATACTTGTACTACTTCAGAGGCTTTGGAAGGAAAGGAAACAATGACTACAAAATGGAGAAGGATGTTGTGGAAATCTGGCGTTTATCTTGTTACAATAGGAATGTTGATTGCACTTCTTATGGGCCTAAACATGTCATGGTGTGCGATTACTGCTGCACTTGCACTAGTTGTTCTTGATTTCAAGGATGCTCGGCCAAGCCTAGAAAAGGTACATTTGAGAAAATTGGTAATTTTAACGTACAGATTACAACTGTTGATAAGTTTCTAACCAATGACCCTCATGATTTCTCTTATTTGACCAGGTATCCTATTCCCTTTTAATTTTCTTCTGTGGTATGTTTATAACTGTGGATGGCTTCAACAAAACCGGCATTCCAAGCGCTCTTTGGGACTTCATGGAGCCCCATGCAAAAATTGATCATGTTGGCGGGATAGCAGTTCTTGCTGTTACCATACTTGTACTATCAAATGTGGCCTCAAATGTGCCAACTGGTAATGCTGATGTTTTCTCCCATCTATAAACTTCTTTATTACTGGTTTTATGATAATGTTGGTCTGTTTGATGAGGTAACGTTCTAGAATCAAGAGTTGTTGCGTCGTATAACTACTCTTAACTGTCTGAAAACTCTTATTGGTTATTATAGACGTGCATATGTTTGTGTTACCTAATGCTTGATCTCAGTGTGATTGGCCTTCTGCTGGAATCCCTTTACAAGGGACAGAATATTGTAGTTGCTAGAAGATAATTAAGGATATCTGCAAAACTAAATCTTCTTTGATGAGGCAAGTGCTCTCAGGTACTGATGAAGAATGAAGCACCAAGTTTCATCAATTTGTAATTAACATTAGAATCACAAAATAGTCTCATAAGTCATAAGTCATAACACAATTTGAGACCTCCAACATTTACTAGTTAGATGTGAACCATACTACTCATGAGCCTAGTGTAACAGTAGTCTTGCAGAATTGGTCACTTTCATTTCCATGCCTGCAGATCTTAGGTATTTATGAGAGCGGTTAAGTGCTGATCAGACTGTGAACATGTTCTTTTTGTGCAGTTCTCTTGCTTGGAGGACGAGTGGCAGCATCCGTGGCTTTAATATCAGTAGCGGATGAGAAGAAGGCATGGCTGCTTCTAGCTTGGGTGAGCACCGTTGCAGGAAACCTCTCACTTTTGGGATCAGCAGCCAACTTGATAGTATGTGAACAGGCTCGGCAAGCTCCACACCTTGCATACAATTTGTCATTCTGGAGCCATCTCAAGTTTGGGGTGCCCTCCACTATCATAGTCACTGCTATTGGTTTGACACTGATAAGATGACACTGTTGGTAATGCAAGGTATGGTTCTGTGAATTTTTTGCACAACGAGGAAGATCAATATCAGTTGCGCCATCAAAGCTTAGGTTGTATCTTTTTTTGTTTTGTTTTTGTTGATAAAAAGCTTAGGTTGTACTTGTATTGTATGTATAGCGGTTTGGGGTATTTATTGGGCTGGAATAATGAATTTGGGTCTTTCAACTCAAGCTGAAAGGGGTATACTAAGCTGATTTGGAAACAAACAAGCTGCTTAGCTTCACAATATGAATTGTTACACTCACACGATCACAATCCAAAGACACAAAGACAGCCAATGTCATTTCAACTTGTCAAATTTTCAACCAATGGGCCCTTATTGCTAAGATTGAAGTTGAGCAAGATCAACCTAAGTAAAGCCTCCATGCCCAAAAACCCCAATTTTCAGGATCATTTTATGATGTATGGTAATCTTTTTTCTTTTTTTTTCCCTTGTTTCCCTCATTTAGCAAGACAGAAGTTAGAATATGCAAAAGCATAATAGATCTAAAGGTCCGGTTTAAATAGAATAGTTTGATCCTAAATATTGGACAATCATGAAAAAGGTAGTTCGACCTACCAATCCATATCTTAGTTCGATTTAATTGTATCAATTAAGAGATGTAAATCTTTGTTTTGGACAAAAGACCACATATTTGATTGCTACATAACAATGGTATGTCATATCTGCAAAACTGAACTCATCCTCTATATTTTGGACAATCATGCCACAAGGAAACACCATGTCTTTGATGAGTACCTATGTAAATGTGCTTTTCTAGTTAAAAGTTGGGTATCCAATCAAGTTGTCTCCTCCTATATCTCAGAACATATAGAACACACGTAATCGATTTTGTTTGAAGGAGGCACACACAATCAAGTTGTCGCTACACTGAATTTTACTTTTAGCACATTGATGAAACTAATTTCATTTTTAAAAAAGATGCTAGGTTGCTATCTGCATCACTTGCAGTTATATATTGTTTTATTTTATTTTATAAATCTAATTATTGTCATATAGGAAATGATGACTTTGAGTTTGAGTAATATTAATCACAAATGCCCTTTAATGGACACTAGATATCATCATCATATACCATGTATGATATTATGATGGCTCAAGGCCTCAAGAAAAGGAATCTACCAGTGTTCAGTTAATATGAGAGACCTTAAAATAGAAAATATTGTATAGCATATTTAGAATGCATTCTCCTGTTAGGATTTATTTCTAATTGTAAACTTGCCGGCGTTTAATGTAATATACCATTGATACATGCATTACATGTATATCATGTTTGATTAAAGAGTATAGTTAAAGTATCTCTAGCATTTTGAATCTAAATGTCCAAACTCTTTCACCTATTTATCTGTGTGTGTGGTTTATTATCTTGTCTCCTACCATATATGAAACATAATCCGTTTAATCATCCAAATGGTGCAAATAGTCCAGCCCGTTGATGACAATTATGTTGAAAATGACAATACTAAAGCAACAACACTATTTTTGATTTGGCAGCGATGATATCAAATTGACAAATTGTTGTTAGGTTTTATCTCATATATCCGACAACTATGTGCACCGTTTAATTATCTAAATTGTGCAAACAAATATTGCCGTTAGATACAATTAAAATAAAAACAACTGAGTTTTTTTTTAATACAAAGGAAAAAATAACAGTCCTCACGTCATAACTATTAATGAAATCTCATAATATAAGGGGTGACATCATGCCTAAACCTATAATGTAAGAACACCTTAAAATAATATTAGACATATCTACGAAATCTATTCATTATAACAAACATCATTTAATAAATAGCGTATCATTTGACTACTTTATTTATTTTACAATTTAACAAATAACGCATCACAAATGAATTATTTTTTAACGTAATGAAAATGACACAGATATCTACCAAACATTAAAACAAACAATCCAAATAATTGAATCAAAACAACAGAGTTATAAAATTTCAGATCAGATAACCTTTGCCCATAAACCTCCATTTGCAAAAGTATTATAACAGTTTCGACCAAAAAAGAAGAAGTATTATAACAGTACTAGTACCACTTCATCAATCATTTCCCATAAAAAATTGAAAAGAAAATTTGTATAAAATTGAAAAGTAAAAAAAAAAAACCCACAGCTTCACTAACTTATTAATGTCTTTAAACGCACACAGATTCTCTCTCTCTCCCTCAAAGTGATTCTCTTCAGTCTTTCTATGCAAGAGAAGAGAATACCTCAAATTCCTCCAAATCCAAATCCCCAATCTTTTTGATTTCTTGGGCTCTGTTTATTTTGAGCCAGCTCAACTTTTCACAAGCTCATCAAATTCTTCATTTCCCTGAGATTTGTGTTCAAGTTTAACCCAAGTGGTTTCAGCAAGCTCGGATTTTTATGCAGCTTCTGAGAATTTGAGTAAGTTTCATTTCATTTCTTATGTTACTTTTTAGTAAATTACTGATTTTTATCTAAGTTTGTTTGTGGGTGATTCTATTTCAATGATACTTAGTTGCAATTAGATCTGTGTTGTGAGCTTGTGGTTTTGAGCAATTTGGGATTGGAATTTGATGTGTTGTTGAAATTGGGGGAGGAAATTTGAAGTGAAAGTTTGGAACTTTAGTTGGTTACTGATGGTTTGAATTGTGGGTAGTGAAAATTTGAGGCAATGGGTCTCTTATGGTTTCTGTAATGGAGGTCTAGTGGACCCAATTGGATGAATTCTTGAGGGGTAGGTTGGAAATTGTGGGTTTTGTTTTTCTTTTGGTGGGTTTAATTTACAGCCAAAAGAAAGACTGATTCTTTTGAATCAGGTAGAACTGTAGAAGTGGGTTTGAGCTGATTTAGTCTATTTGGGAGACTTACTGTTGAGTTCAGTATGTTAATGTAATAGTTCGTACTTTTGATTAACAAGATTTTTCGTACTAGGATTGAGGTCCTAGTGTCGCGAAGTTAGTTTAGAGTTCGTTTGGATAGAGTTATTGAAAGTGCAGCCTTCATCTTGCAGGTTTTTGTTATGTGCTGACTTGATTGGAGCTCGTTGGAAGTTATGGCTTCCCAAGTTCCTGTCTGATGAAAGTCGTTTCCGGTGTGGTGTGCATAACTGAATGTTGTGATGGTATCATGTGCGTTTGTAGGTGGACTAAGTGATTATTAAGTTGAGGGGAGCTTTTGTCATCTGATGCTGTTATACTATATGCGGTAATGCTGGTAAACAGATTAGCTTCAAAGTTTGGTTCTGTAAGCAGTTTATGATAAATATGCCTTCATGGTGGGATTAGCTTCAAAGTGGTGGGATTAGCTTCAAAGTAGTGGCCCTTTGGTTCTGCAACCAGATTACGAGAAATATGCGTTCATGGTGGGGGAAGTCATCGTCCAAAGAAGCAAAAAAGAAGTCAGGGGGAAAGGAAGGTTTCATTGATTCATTGCATCGGAAATTCAAATTTTCATCTGAAAGTAGAGTGAATAGTAGATCTGGAGGGTCTCGAAGACCATGTAGTGATGCCCTTTCAGAAAAGGGGTCTCGATCTCCTCTAGAATCAAGATCTCCTTCACCCTCCAAACAAGTTGCAAGAACTCAAAGTTTTGCAGAAAGGAGTATTGCTCAACCACTTCCACTTCCTGGTCAACATCCTGCCCTTGTCGGACGTACAGATTCTGGGCTTAGTATATCACCAAAGCCAAGATCAGAGAAAAGCTCTAAGCCATCATTGTTTCTACCTCTCCCGAGACCTCGGTGCATTGGTGGGAGGCCAAATTGTACCGAGTTTGATGGAGATATGAATATTGGTTCAGTTTCCAGTGAAACCTCTGTTGATAGTGAATATCCAGTTGACTCAGGTCACCGTAGTCCTCAGGCAATTGATTATGAAACTGGAACTAGAACTGCAGTGGGCAGTCCTTCCAGGTGCACTTTCATTTATTTCAGATGCCATTATGTTACTACTCTGCATCTTTTATGCATGCATGACAATGTAGTGTTTGATAGTAGTTTTTTTAGCCTGCTTCTAATAAATTTACTGCTATTTTGCTGAAGTTCAACGCTCAAGGATCAGTCCTTCATTGTTGCCCCAGTAATCTCAAGAGAGGCAAAAAAACCATCCAACATATCATTCAGCAATCAAGTTTCCCCGACATCGCCAAAACGAAGACCCTTGAGCAGTCATGTGCCAAATCTCCAGGTTCCTTTTCAAGGAGCTTTCTGGAGTGCTCCTGACAGCTCCATGTCGAGTCCTTCTAGAAGTCCAATGAGAACATTTGGAACTGAGCAAGCAGTGAACTCTGCTTTCTGGGCTGCAAAAACGTATACTGATGTCACCATTGCAGGATCTGGCCACTGCTCCAGTCCAGGTTCTGGTCACAATTCTGGACATAATTCAATGGGAGGGGATATGTCGGGACAGTTGTTTTGGCAGCCAAGCAGGGGTAGCCCTGAGTATTCTCCAGTACCTAGTCCCAGAATGACAAGCCCTGGCCCAGGCTCAAGAATTCATAGTGGTGCTGTTACACCTATTCATCCTAGAGCAGGTGGGGCTCTCATTGATTCGCAGACAGGCTGGCCTGATGATGGGAAACAACAAAGTCACCGTTTGCCTCTTCCTCCAGTAACAATTTCAAATGCATCACCCTTTTCTCATTCGAATTCAGCAGCAACATCTCCTTCTGTGCCACGAAGTCCTGGACGGGCAGAAACTCCAGCGAGCCCTGGTTCTCGGTGGAAAAAGGGAAAGCTGCTGGGTAGAGGCACATTTGGACATGTTTATGTCGGTTTTAATAGGTACACCCGCATCTATCTACTCTCTCTCTCTCTCTCAAGTTAGTTTTCTAAGGATATAACTGGAAATAGTACCTTCAAAGTTCAAACATATCTAGGAGCTAATATTGATGAAATCTCTTGATAGATTTTATGGCTATATTCTAATGATACCTGCTTGATGATTTTAGTGACTGCCAATTGTAGCGGAAAAAAAAAACAAATATGTTTTCTCTCATATATACTGATGAATAAACTTTTGACTTGTTTAGTGAAAGCGGCGAAATGTGTGCAATGAAGGAAGTCACATTATTTTCTGATGATGCAAAGTCTAAGGAAAGTGCAAAGCAATTGATGCAGGTATCATCCTGTTCTTACTGGTTTTACATTGCTATTTCAATGGTTAATGTTGTTTCCATATGTTCTTTTGACTTTTGTGTTTTAATGTTTTGCTAGGAAATCACTTTATTGAGCCGTTTACGGCATCCAAACATAGTGCAGTATTATGGGTCTGAATCAGTAAGTCTTTACGTCCATTAGCATTTTGCTTTTCAAATTCTGTTAATTTTACCTTTTTATTCATCTTGTTTCTGGTATTGTATTTTTTGGTAAGTCATATTGTCAATTAGAGAAACAAGAGTGACTGAAGAACTCCATGCTTATATATTAGCTTACAGTTCAGTACAAAAGTCGAGCATGATACTCCACAATAAAATATTAACTAAAGATTTAAGTAACAGTTGTGATTTACGTTATGTAACATTGTAGTTATCCTTTAACAGGTTGGTGACAAGCTGTATATATATTTGGAGTATGTATCTGGTGGTTCTATATATAAACTTCTCCAAGACTATGGGCAATTCGGTGAACTTGCTATTCGTAGTTATACTCAACAAATCTTGTCAGGGCTCGCATATTTGCATAATAAAAATACCGTCCACAGGTGAATGTCACTACTCATTCCTGTGTAGTATTCATGAGTTCATCAGTTGCCAAAGATCGGTTATACTGATCTCCTGTAAATTACTTAACTTCAAGTATTTTCCATGTCTGTAAAACTATATTTTTGTATACAGGGATATTAAAGGAGCAAACATACTTGTAGACCCAAATGGCCGTGTCAAGTTGGCGGATTTTGGGATGGCAAAGCATGTAAGCATATGTAGAACTTTTGTATCAAGTGCTGTTATATTAATTAAATTATGTGACATTAGGAGAATAAGATTGCCTGTTTGATGTTGCACAATGGTCTGTATTATCACCTTCATATTCCTTCAAGTGCATATTTAACCTGCTTAGAAATATTAGTGAATGCATGCAATTTATACACCTTAGTTTATTCTATACCAAAGTCACCATGCTTAACCTTAATTACGGGATGGTATGATCAATCTTTACTTAATAATCTTATCTTGTATGCTTTGCAGATTACCGGGCAGTCATGCCCTTTATCATTTAAGGGAAGTCCATACTGGATGGCACCTGAGGTTAGATTGATTGAAACTTATATCTTTATGACTTCCCAACTTGCTGTTTGATGGATTACTTAATGTTCACTTCCGTTGCTTCCCAGGTTATAAAAAACTCAAGTGGTGCCAACCTTGCTGTGGATATATGGAGTCTTGGGTGCACTGTTTTGGAAATGGCTACGACAAAACCACCTTGGAGCCAGTATGAAGGGGTAAGAACTTAAACATATAAATGAATGCTTTCATTTTAGTCTTTAATTTGGTTATGGGGTCTGTTGTTTGAATTTGAGACTTATCAATTTAGCATTCTCTCGTGTACTTGAGCTCACAAAGAATAAGTTGCTTAATTTTGAAGTGTGCTCTTAATTTGTTTATTTTTCTTGTGTAATATTTCTTTTATGGAACACAGGTTGCTGCCATGTTCAAGATTGGAAATAGCAAGGAACTGCCAGCAATTCCAGATCACCTCTTGGATGATGGAAAAGATTTCATAAGGCAATGCTTACAGCGAAATCCACTTCATCGTCCTACTGCTGCCCAGCTCTTGGAGCATCCTTTTGTAAAATATGCAGCACCTTTGGCAAGACCTATATTGGGCCCCGAGCCTTCTGATTCACCCACTGGGGTTGCAAATGGAGTGAAATCTCTGGTATGTATTCCATACTTACGACACTAATTATGTAGACCAACAGGCTCACAGATATACTGTGGGGATAACTCTAATTAGGGAGTTTATCTTTACGGATTGATTTCTCTTGCACCTGTTGTTTTGATCTGTGTTTTATTATAATTATCAGGGCATTGGGCAAGCAAGAAATTTCTCCAATTTGAATTCAGATAGGCTTGCAATTCACTCGTCTAGAGTTTCAAAAACTCATCACCATACCAGGTTCCTCTCTCTCTCTCTCTCTCTCTCTCTCTGTGCAGTTGATGATGACAACAACTTTATTAAGAAGGTCTTGGTGTTGCCTTCATTTCAGTGAGATCCATATTCCAAGGAACATATCATGCCCCGTGTCACCCATTGGAAGCCCTCTATTGTACTCCAGGTCACCACCTCACTTAAATGGAAGAATGTCACCGTCTCCTATATCTAGCCCGCGGACCACTTCGGGCTCATCCACGCCTCTCACTGGTGGCAATGGTGCCATCCCATTTATTCACCTTAAACAGTCTATAAATTTGCAAGAGGGTTTCGGAGGCATTTCAAATTCCTCAAACGGTCTCTATGGTAATGGCCCCTCCTATCACGATTCATCTCCTGACATGTTTCGAGGGAAGCAACCAGGGTCTCCCATCTTCTCAGAACTGGTGCCTTCTGAAAATGATGTTATGGCAAAACAGTTTGGAAGGCCTGCACATACAGAGCAGTACAATGGACAGTCAGTTTTGGCTGATCGGGTGTCTCGCCAACTCCTTAAGGATCATGTTAAGATGAACAGACTGGATTTAAGTCCCAAGTCTCCTTTGACTAGCCGGACAAATGGTGTCTGACTTATTTTCATGGACCCACCGTTCAGATCAAGCTGTCAAGCTATGAAGCTATCAGACCGGTTTTTGAATATACCGGATCAATTACCAATCACTTTGGACTGCAAAGGAAGTGTATTTGCAAAATAAGGATCCAAAGCAGAACAAATGTGGAATAAGGTTGAAGCTCTGGAAAGAAAAAGTGAGTGGAAGCAGATAACTCTGTCTGCATTGTTTAGTTTTCAACCATCTAGCACTTGCTCAGCTATGCCATGGGACGAAAACTGATTCTGGAGTTATGCATATGAAGCTCACTTCCTGACATATAATAAACTCATGTAGTGCATATAACATGATGCGGCTTTGACTTGTATAGTTGAGTGCTTGACTGATTGGAGGTATGACTAGGAGATTGAGCCTGACATAGATGGCTTCTGATGATCCATTTTGATGTGGTCCTACGTGAGAATAACTCGAGGCAGCAAGAAGTGTATATTTTGAGATGTTCATATAGAGAAAAGGCAAAGCTAAGAGGTAATACCATTAGCTTTTGAACCATTTTTTGGGGGGTCTGAATTTGGCTCCAGGTTAACGAAAGAGTTAGTCCGGTAGTTTTGAAGACTGTAAATTATGTTCTCCACATTGTCAATCATTGTGGGCTCATGTAACATTTTATACTGTTGTACCTGATTTGCTGTGTAACATTTTATACTGTTGTACCTGATTTGCTGTATAACTTGTAGGTTCTGTACATCTCACCAGTCGAGAAGAAATCTAACTACATGGTCCTATATTTTCTCCGAGTTCTGTAGATGTCAGTGTGGAGAACCCATGGAGAGGGAGATGTTTTTCTTTCAGTAGGGAACTCTTTTGCTGCTAAAGAAGGGATGTCGTATAGCCCAAAAGTTGAGACAAGTTTGTTGAACTCATGAACCTGGTTACTTCTTTGCTGCATATGAACTCAACCTCACTTGGATAAGTCCGAGATCCAAGAGACATGTTGTTCCAAGTTTGATATATGTCACACTTGGTTCGATCTTACATATGAATGGATCGGAATCTTGAATTCAATCTCTACAAAGTATATACATTTCATATGAAGATTTAAATCATAATACAAGAATTCAAAAGGACCAGGCATTGTGGCATTAATACTAGTATTCCAGGAGCTGATCGATATGCACAGAAATAAGATTATAGTGTCTTCTTCTTATGATAGGTAAAGGAAAACTCGTTTAGTCAAATCCTTGCTGAAATCCCATAGCTTCTTTGCCAACACCTCGTCTTCGGCTTGGGGTCTTGGCTTGGATATAATACTGTGCAAGATGTTCACCGCTTTGCGGATGCAATGCCACATAGCAAGTTGTTATTGCTGCTCCCTATAAGCATCACAGTTATGAAATCATATTCAGTATATGATTGATATGATGAGAGAGTTGAAGCAGCACATTTTTCTGTGGTATTTCAAATCCAGGCATTTTGAATAGCCGAACTCACATAAATCAACATTGATTCGTTTTAGATATAAAATATGATAAAAAAAAAAGAAAAAAAAGAAAGATATAAAATATGACAAAATAGTCTTCAACTCTTCATAGATACAAAGAGTTTCGATCATGGTCTTTTTCTTCTGTCTGTCTGATTAACTTGGAATTTTCTGCAAAATTATTTTAGTTTAAAGATAATTATCATGGCAAAAAGACAGCAAATGGATATAATATGATGTGAGTCAAGTTGTGATCATTTTAAACATATAAAGATTGTTTATTTATTTTTGGTCTGATACATGGTAACCTGATACATTGATACATGTACAGATTGTTGAACACCATATACATTTTGAAAGTTCAAACTTGATCATTTGCCTGGCATAATCATCCCATCACCACTAGCTAGCTAACTTCCTGCTGCATGTGTATGGAGAAATTCACATACTTTCATGTCCTGACCTTTCTCCTTTTCATCAACCTTTTCCAACCTCCTGCCACTGTTGTAAGCTCATTTGGCAATGAAACCGATCACTTGGCTTTGCTCAAATTCAAAGAATCCATAGTTGTCGATCCACACGGGTTCTTGAACTCATGGAATGACTCGGTTCACTTGTGCAAATGGCAAGGAATTACTTGTGGCAGACGGCATCAAAGAGTAACAACCCTAAGCCTACCAGATGGTGCGTTACATGGAACCATATCACCAAACATTGGCAACCTCTCACTTCTTAGGTTTATCAACCTTAGAAACAACAGCTTCTATGGCAACATTCCGCAACAAGTTGATCGTTTGTTCCGACTGCGACATCTCAATCTACGTTACAATATGTTAGGGGGGGGGGGGGGGGGGGGGAATTCCAGTGAACCTGACCATGTGTCCAGAACTGAGCATCATACGTATTGCAGAAAACCGCCTTACCGGCGAGATTCCATCAGAGATGGGCTCGTTGATGAAGCTTGTGGAACTTAACCTTCAGAAGAACTATCTGTCAGGTGGCATCCCACCTTCATTAGGAAATCTTTCCTCAATCACTGCACTTTCCTTGGGAGGGAACAATTTGGTGGGCACAGTCCCAGAAGAGATAGGACGACTGAGAAACCTTTGGTATTTTGGTATACCTATGTGTAAGCTCTCTGGTATGATCCCTCCTTCCCTCTTTAACATATCATCTATGAATGTCTTCTCAGTTACGGGTAATATGTTGAAGGGCAGCATCCCGCCTGGTATAGGCCTAAACATGCCCTATCTCCTAAACATGTCGCTTGGTGGAAATGAATTATCTGGAAAAATCCCTGCCTCATTTTCCAATGCTACTCAACTTCAGAAGCTTGATGTTTGGGAAAATAATTTTGTAGGGCAAGTTCCAGAGAGTTTTGGAAATCTTCCCAATATCATTTGGCTCACCTTCGGTAACAATAATCTAGGAAGTAATTCATCCAATGATTTGGAGTTTATAACATTCTTTGACTCGAAACAATTTTGGAGGTGTCCTACCCAACTCCATAGCCAATTTCTCAACCCAACTAACTCAATTCTACCTTGGGAGCAATCAAATAGCGGGAACGATTCCTGAGACAATAGGAGATCTCAACAGTTTAATAGCCTTTGCCCTGGATTCTAACCTGTTCACAGGTATCATTCCAACTTCTTTGGGGAAGTTACAAAAGCTGCAATTATTATCTTTATCTGCCAATAGGTTATCAGGTTGGATCCATCTTCCTTAGGAAACCTCACTCAATTGTTTCAACTCCTTATATCAGCAAATGAGTTAGAAGGAAGCATTCCTCCAACTATCGGTGACTGCCAAAATCTACAGTGGATGGATTTATCAGACAATAAACTACTCAATGGAATACCATCACAGGTCATTGGGCTGTTCTCACTTAACTATCTCAACTTGTCACATAACTCACTAAACGGTAGTCTGCCTGTGGAAGAAAATACCAATACACTGGACATCTCTTATAATAATCTGACTGGAGAAATCCCACAAGTTATTGGAAGCTGTCTGAGCCTTGAATTGCTTTACTTACAAGGAAATCTTTTTCAAAGTACGATACCCTTTTCTTTAGCTTCTTTGAAAGGTCTTCAGTATCTAGATCTTTCTCGGAACAACTTGTCGAGTCAATTTCCAAAAGATCTAAAGAGACTTCCATTTTTGGTATATTTGAATCTTTTGTTCAATGATCTGGAGGGTGAGGTACCGAAAGAAGGAGTGTTTCGAAACACAAGTGCAACATCATTGGATGGAAATACAAAACTTTGTGGTGGTGTTCCGGAACTGCAGCTACCAGCATGCCCCATCATTGTGTTAAAAAAGAGAAAGGTGACTGGTTTCAAACTGAAGTTCACAATATCTTTAGTCGTTGGATGCTCTCTTCTGTTTGCAGTCCTCTTGATTTTTTATTGGAGGAGCAAAACTCAAAAGAAGAAACCAATATTTGCAGTGTCAACAATCGACTCTCTTTCAAAGGTTTCATACCAGACACTTCATCAAGCTACTGGCGGATTCTCTCCGAGCAATCAGATTGGATCAGGCGGTTTTGGCTCTGTATACAAAGGGATTATTGATGAGGAAGAAAACAATATTGTTGCCATAAAGGTCCTCAACCTTCAACTTAGAGGAGCTTCAAAGAGTTTCATGGCCGAATGCAATGCACTGAGAAATATCCGGCACAGGAATCTTGTGAAGATCTTAACTTGTTGCTCTAGCACAGATCACAATGGTAATGACTTCAAAGCTCTAGTTTTTGAGTATATGTCAAATGGAAGTTTAGAGGAGAGGTTACACAGAGAAAACCAATTTGCAGGAAGTTTGAACCTCGTTCTAAGACTGAATATTGCTGTTGATGTGGCCTCTGCATTATGTTATCTTCATGACCATTGTGAACCACAAATCATCCACTGCGACATTAAGCCGAGCAACATTCTTCTTGGTGATGACATGGTTGCTTGTGTAGGTGATTTCGGGTTAGCAAGACTCATATCTATGACCACGGACTCCTCTCAAAATCAAAGTAGCACAACTGGGATAAAGGGAACCATTGGCTATGCTGCTCCAGGTAACAATCTTCCACTAGTTACTTAATAATTTCTTAAATCTCCAACATGTTTATACGAGATAAATAGGAATATGGACAGAAGAATAGACAAACATGGTAGTTTAAACTTATGTGAAATAACTTAGACCTTAAGCCCTTAAAAAATGACCAAGTACAAGTTGGCAAGAAGTAGAAGATATGACATCTCAAAGATTGTCATAATGCAAGACATAGATGATCTCTTTTGTACAGATAGAAAAGGCATTGATGATGAAATTTATCTCTGTTCTCAACCCAAAAATGGACTTCATTTGTATAATATATTGATTATATTCATGCATCAATAACCATTGATGATGAAAAAGTTTTCGTACTAGTTTGATCAACAAAGAAACTTTGCAGACTGTAGAAGTTAGGTTCCAAAATGTACTGAGATAACTTATATATACCTGATTGTTTGTTGAGTCACAGAGTATGCCAGTGGTGTTGAGCCATCAAGAAAAGGGGATGTATATAGTTATGGGGTCCTGCTGTTGCAAATGTTCACAGGAAGAAAACCTACTGACGAAATGTTTAAAGATGGTTTGAACTCCATAACTTTGTCAAGATGGCTATACCAGAAAGACTAATGCAGATTGTGGATCCTACTCTTCTTGCCAGTTTAGAAGCAACCACACCTGCAACAACACAAAATGAAGTAAACTACATCCGTGGTTACAACAATGATGAAATCGAAACAGATGAAGAAAACATTGACAGTGAGAATTTAAGCAAGATGAACACTTTTGTATGGAAATGCATACTTCCAAACCTGAAGATTGGGCTTGCATGCTCGGAAGAGTCACCAAGTAATAGGATGTCGATGGAGGAGGTCCACAGGGAGCTACAGCGTATCAAAAATGCTTACAATGGTATCGACATCCGTTGAGAGAGGCCATGAAGAAGCTAAACAAGAGGTGCTTTTATTTTCTTCTTTATAATTAGTGCAACAAAATGGTATTTCATTCTTTCATTCCTCTTTATGACTTTATAATCCTCATATTTCTGTGCAAACATGAGACGCGAGGCGGCAATAATCTCTGAGTTGTACTACTGAAGACTTCTAAATCCAGGAGACTAGTGTGGAAGATTAAGTCATAGCTCCTAATAAGTGAATGCTTGATTTCGATTTCTAAGTTATGAGTAGTTTGTTGTGTAAAGTTTCTATGAGCTCCAATGGAAGCCTATCATTGTTGTAGCTTAACTATTTGTAACAAGTGATTCATATAATCCAATAGGTTTGTATTTGTACCAAGTGATTAATATGATCCAAATAGGTTTGTAAGAATATTTAGTTCTGTTTTGTGCGAAGGAAACCAACCTAGTCCATGAGTGTACCTTTATTTACAAAACGAAGCAGTACGTCAATGACCAAGCAAGGCGAGTACATCAAGATGTGGTGTCATCGCTGGTTTGATACCGATTCATGATAATTTTCATTCAAAGTTAGTAAATGTGTCATTAAATTGATATATGTCACACTTAATAGTCCAATCTTCCATATGAATAGATATGAGTCTTGAATTCACTCTGTATGAAGGTTTAAATCATAATACAAGAAATCAAAAGAACCAGGCATTGTGGCATCAATACTAGCCTGATCGATATGCACGGCAATAAGATTGGCCGAAGGTTATAGTGTCTTCTTCCTTATGATAGGTAAAGGAAAAATCATTTAGTTAAATCCTTGCTGAAATCCCAGAGCTTCTTTGCCAACACCTCGTCTTCAGCTTGGGGTCTTGGCTTCGAAATATTACTGTCTGCAAAATATTCACCACTCACCCCTTTAACTTGCGGATGCAATGCCGCATAGCAAGTTGTTGCTGCTCCCTATGATCATCACAGTTACAGAAAGTGAAATTCAGTATATGATTATATGATTGATATAGAGAGAAATAGTATTTTTTTTTTTAATTTTTCTATTTTGAATAGTTGAGAGAAATGGTTGAAGCAGCAGACTTTTGTATAGTATTTCAAATCCAGGCATTTTGAGTAGCCAAACACACATAAATGTCACATAAATCCAGGCATTTTGAAACTGTAAATAAGATGCAATTACCTGTTGAACATTTTTAAGCAGAACTCTACCGAGCACATTAACAAGCCCTGCATGAAAGAAATCCAAAATCTATAAATATCTGAACAAGCACAGGGATTGAAGTCATTGAAGTTGATGCTTTTATAGGTAAAATTCAATAATATTTGCGAGAATTGATATGATTACCCTTAATGACGTGATTACCATTAATAACATTGTTATGCCGAAAAAGATTAGTTTGAATTACACCAGGGTGAAGTGCATTTGCAGTTATGTTTGTCCCATCTTCCTGTTGAAGCAACAATTATAAACAGGTTTCACTTAGCACATCATGGAATCCATAAACAGAACGAAAGAGAAAATGTATGTGTGCTTCTGTTTGATGATTACGAAAGAATTAAAATGTATCGACATGTATAAGCTAGTATTGGCATGACTTGTGATTTCTGCTGAGGGGCTGCAGATGCACACCCTCTCAAGATAAGTGATAAAAAGTCTTCTGCTTGCAAACCTCAACTTTTCGGAAAGTACAGTAGAAATAGAGGATAGAATAGCATCTCATGAACAAAGGTGTATTAGGCTTAAACAGAAAGTTTACGATGGGAACTAAAGACCACCATTGTCTAATTATGTTTATCTGTGTCCTGAAAGAAAATATATACCTTGAATTGTTTTGTGAGTTCTTTGGCATGCAAAATGTTAGCTAGCTTTGATTGACCATATGCAGGCCAACTGCTGTACCTGTGGATAGCCAGTACAAACTCAGTTCATGATATTTGAAGTTCTCCATTCACCATATGCTATCAATATGCTACTCCAGCTAAGTTTGCACAACTACTGATATGGCATCAATTTAAAATGCAGTCTTCTTTTCTCAACAATCTCCTGCCTCCACTTAAAAATACGATGTATAACCAACATCCTAACATATATATCAAAATCTCAAAAGCAAGGGTTTTGGCTTGTCTTTACTCTGATGGATCGTTGATTCTGTCGAAACGGATTCCTTCAGGATATGCGTACCGGTGAGCTTCAGAGGATACATTTACAATTCTCCCTTCTTTGCTACTTGAATGTGCAGTCTTTTTCATAGTATCCAACAAAAGATTTGTCAACAGAAAATGACCTGTAGATGAGGAAAATGAAGTTAAAACAAGTAGCCCCAGACAATAGTTTACCGTATGCAATTATGCATCTGAATAACAATTTATGCAGGCACACCCCTATGTTGTCTGCATCTATACAGTAACAAAGTTTGGTTGTTTCTTTCTTAAGTGAGAACAGGAAAGTCATACCTCCAAAATCAAAGAACTATCAATCATCAAACTCATGTAAATCTATTAGTGCATAGTTGCATACTGACAGGTGATAGTTTTGAAATATGATTGTCTACACAATATATTAAAAGATTACAGCTTAAAACTAACAATACTCGCATACCTATATGGTTTGTGGCAAACTGAAGTTCAATCTTATCTTTGGAAAGTAAGAACGGGGTCGCCATAATCCCTGCATTGTTACTTATAGTAACAAAGCAAAATAACCACATGTTAATGTTTTGAACTATGACTGCTTATTAAGAGAGGGAGAGAGCAGAAATCTGGCAATCTATGACAATCCTGGGAAATTAGAAGACATAATGTGAAAGAACTTCTACCATTTCTTACATTAGGATATTTAGACGATGGCCAGCGGATTTGAATTCTGATGCAAATTTCCTCACAGATGACATTGAACTGAGGTCCAACTCTATGGCATCAATTTTGGCAGTGGGGATGTCCTTAACTATCGCTTCTTTCACATCTTTAGCGGCAGCCATATTCCTCACTCCCATGATCACATGGGCACCACGCAGTGCAAGAACACGTGTAGTTTCAGTGCCAATGCCACTAGATGCTCCTGTCATGACAACATCCAGAACCAGAGAAAAGATTCTCATAAGACCTTGTAAGAACTACAATATCTGTTCATCCTCTTTACTAACATGAAAACACCATTTCTCAATAAAGGCAAACAAATCCAGCAATACTATCCAATATTTAGATGTACAATACGTACAAACTTTAGATCCGAAAGAAACCAGAGATGCTCCTAAGTAAAGGCATTGATGCAGGACAAGACCAAAACTACATGTACTATCATTTCTATATGCATTGATTGATCGAAAAGGTTAAACTTTGATACAAAGAATAACAATTCCTGCGTAAACGAAATTTCGACAACACCAACTAGCCAGATCATTGCTTCTGTGCATAACTCTTCATTTTACAAAATCAAAGAATAAAAACCGAAGATAATTCTGTCGTCCACATAAAATTAAGACTCAAACATAATACGTTTCCTAAGGGGAAACCTTATCAAGATAAGGTGGATACATACTGCACAAAAATCTCTATATATAACAGAATCACAGTGCAGTAAAAATCTCTATATATGAAAAAAAACAACTGGGTTTTGGTGTCTAGCCTGTAACAATGGCAGTAAGACCAGTGGCATCAATCCCTTCTGTAACTTCTTCTGCTGTGGAAGATGATGAGAACCCAGATGGGCCTTTTCTTCTGAACAGCCACATTCTTTGTTTCTCACTCTTCACAATCACAGATGGGAATCCGTCACACTCTTTTTATGTCTTTAAATGGATGATGCTTAAAACACGCGTGGACATCTTGGGGTTACACAAACTTGAATCGTGCTATTTATGACGGGAACGGCCGATGTGTATACAGTACTCCGAGTACTGCGGTTGTTGTTTGACTTTGTCAAGCGGTAAAATTATTTTTCATAAGAAGCACGTGCCAAGCGCGCGTCTCCCGTAGGGACTCTAATTTTGTTTCATCTGTCATGCTACCATCTCACCTCGTCTGGAAGTCATCTCGCCTCGTCTCGCCTCGCATTAGGACTGTTGCTTTGACGCAAAGTCATCTCGCCTTTGCTTTAGGGCTTCTGCTTTGACACGAAATTACCTCACCCCGCCTTAAGGCTTCTGTTTTGATGCGAAGTTATCTCGCCTTTGCTTTAGGGCATCAGCAATGTAATCTTTGCATGCGAACTGTTATCCAGCTCGCATGATAATGTTCAACAGGAGGCTATGCAATTAAGACCCATTCAAAATGACCTCTTTCACGGAGGGAGAATTACCGAGAGTCATGCACAACACGCTTCAAAACTTCTCCACCCGTTGCTTGACACGTGGTCCAGACAACCGCAATACTCAAGGTACTGCGTACATTCCAGAACACACCATTTATGACACGACAAGTATGTTTTCGAAACATTAAATTCTGAGATACAAATTATTCGTACTCATTTTCTAGAAGAACATTCAACACTCATCTCTATCTTGATCTTGACTGTACTCCCACTGAAGGAAGTTAGTTATTTGCTGTCAGAGCAAGAGGAGAAGCCATTTATACAGGTGTGGTAGGACTTGGGAGCACGTCATCGTTCTCATTTGTCTGGACCCATTTAACTTAGATTGCTCTCACTTGAGTCACTTCACATAAAAGGACTCATTATGACCCATGTGGTGTAGTTGGGTTGGCAAAACCTAGGCCTTCTTGGGCACGCAGAGGCTGCTCAAATTCTAGTAATAGTTTTGAGGTTTGAAATCTGTCGGTATGCCACTAACCACCATTTTCAAGGATACGAACTCTTGATAAGAAGTGATAAAGTTTAATCGTAACCTAACCTGTTCTACGAGCTATCTTTCCTATCCTTAAGAAGAGACAATCCTTTTTAACATTATATACCAAAACTTTGTCAAGTATATATCTAAATTATAGAGGCAACTCCCCATTACATTGGAGACAAGAGATCACGTACGTCAAAACCAACAGTCTCTAAAGACGACACCAAATCCATGATACACTCACTCGACATAGCCAGAGTGGGCTTTATATCATCATATCCCAATTTCCTCACATAAACGAAGCCCAATCCAACTCTAGCACGTGCGAGGGCGCCTTGCTCAGGTTCATCTTCTCTGATAGAGTCACGTGCCGGACACAACCGCACACAGACTCAAATCGTAGAGAAACACAAAAACAGAGCAAAACCAATAACAAACACAGAAAATATTAATATCAGAAACCCTAGAAAACTCTTCCCAGTAAATCCCCCCAATTGTTCAACGCCAACAATTTTTCCTTTCCCGAATTGCCCTGCATTCTGGTCGCAATCAAGGTAAGCCAACACTCATCTGTCTCCAATTTCCGTTATCAATCAAGCTCTCTCCAATTTCATGATGATTTAAATTGAATTGGATTGGTTATTTAGTTTTGTGAACGGCAATGTTTCTGTTTTTGGTTTTGGGTAAAATTGGTATTGTTTTGGGTTGTGAAAGGTGGAAACTTTATTAATGAAGGGTGTGGTTTTGGTTATGGCTTTCGATTCTTTAGTGTGAATCATGTTTGCATGTGGCATTGGAATCCAGGGTTTTGAGTTCCTGGAAATAATGAAGGAGAAATTTTGAAGTTTGGAAAAAAAACAAAAAAATCTTATCTTGTTTGCTATGAGGGTCCAGCTGAATTAACTGTTTTGTCTTGTTGTTGGGTTATGGAGAATGAACAAAGCCTAATTTGTTATTAGGATTGTGGCTATGAATGTGAAGTAGTCTCGCTCTGCGTTCAGTTTTTGTTGGACTTGGATACAATTTAGAGCTGTGGTGGTTTGTTTTGATGCATTATACAATATTTTGATTGCATTTTGTCCTTGAATGGTTTGTAGTTTTTCCTGGTATTGATGATGGAATTTGTTCCGAACGTTTCAAATTTGATTTTGCTCACATTACCATTGTATTTCATCTCCCTAGGTGGACTAACTTGTATGTGTTAATAATACGGGAATTAAGTGAATAGGATGTTGGAAAACTAAAACAGTATACTCTCCGGGGGAAGTGGGAGCTCCACTAGATAAAGAAGCAGCTTTAATAATATCCTTTTTTTTTCTTGTGCATTTTGCATTTATGCAATCCGAGAATTGTGAAACTTAGTTGAATTTTGTTTCATAAATTTATTGTCCTTTTGTTTTTTCAGTGACCAATATTATGCTAACTTGATGAAAACTTTCATCTTGAAATTTCAGGTGTAACAACTCCTGTTTGCTCCCAGCTCTTGTGTGCTGTAGCTTAAAATACAGGATAAGAATTGAGAAAGTCCTCTGGATAAGAATGCTAATACACATTTTATTGGGATTCAAGATCGTGTCATTTTGGGAAGCACTGATAAATAGTCTGTACTTGCTTAACAAAGTTAAGCTTTTGAATAAGGAAAAGGTTGCATTTGCCTTTTAACTTATCATTTTTGGATTTTGAGGTGCAAACTTGTTGGCGTTTCACATATCCTGAAGGTTGCAGTATCACTGTTAAATGTCTGAAGGTGTCATGGCGGTAGTCAAATCTGAGGTATCTCATTTCATTTGGAATAAGTTATTAGTGGTCTTTTGTGCTTTGTACAGTCCAATATGTGTACTTCAATTTTTTTTGTTTCCAGTATGTGTATGTTTAAGTGGCCTTTGTCACTTGATGTACTCTTTCAGTCTGCAAGAGTGAAGTGGGGTTTCTGGGGGAGAGAGGTTTTTGGTAGGGTCGTATTGTGAGAAAGTTAAAAGTTTTACAGGGCTTAGTTGTGGTGACAAAAGCAACATCGAAAAATAAATTTTAGACAGTGATTAAGAGTGCTGCATGAATGATTAAGCTGCTTCATGCTATCTTCAGGTGAAAGACAGTGGTTATGGAATATATTTTGAAAGTTGTATCCCTTCAGTTGCAAATTACCAGATGTGGTGGGACTTAGGGAGCCTAATTTAGACAGTACGTACTAAGTTTTGGACTGTTAAATACACTAACATCGACTGAATAACAGAAATGATCCAAGAAAGACCTGAATGAACATTTAGAGTACATGCTTTTGAAAGACTTAAATGAAACAGAATAGTTGGCTACTGACATTAAAAAAATGGTAAGAGAATAGAAGAACTAGCCTGTAGAGGGGATTCCATATCTGTGTATTGTAGTATGTTTTTAAAATATCCTGATCAAGTTTATTTTATTCATTATTAGAGGCTTGCTTATGTGACATTGTGATAGTAAAAGGGCAGTACTGAGAACTGCATGTTGACCATAAACCAGCTTCGTCTGTAGTATAATTTAGTCTCTGAAGTCTTCCACCAGATTGTTGCATGTCTTGGATACATGTTTTTCAGAATTTTTCTATAGAATGTCTTATTCTTCTTGATACCACATGATTTTCATGCTGTTTCATGTATGTAATTGTCATCAGACTTCAGATTGGGGATTGTGTGTGTGTGTGTGTGTGTGTGTGGTGGGGGGACTTAATGGTTGTGTGGTAGTTCAAACTTTGCACTATTAGTGCTTATCTCTTTTGATTCCATACATAATTTTTTTATTCTGTGCAACTAGATGAAGTCTTACATCTGGCTACAAACTGCTGATGGGTCAATCCAACAAGTAGAAGAAGAGGTTGCTATGTTTTGCCCCATGATATGTCGAGAAATACTTCAGACAGGCATGGGTTCTTCCAAAAACTATGCTATATCACTTCCTCAACGAGTTAACCCTGCCGTTTTGGGGTTAATACTTGACTACTGCCGGTTTCATCAAGTACCAGGTCGCTCTAATAAGGTACAATGCCTGACACTGGCAGTTGGTAGTTTCTTTTGATTGCCTTGCATGATACTATTCCCCATTCGGAACTCAAGAATACAAACACTTATAAATCTTTCTATAAAAGTGACTGGGTGGGGAGGGAGCTCCTAATTATATGTTCTTACTACGGTGGGGACCACATATTAGTTTATTTGATAGCATTATTATCTGTAGGAACGCAAAACTTTTGATGAGAAATTTATTCGGATGGATACAAAGAAGTTATGCGAGTTGACATCTGCTGCTGACAGCCTACAATTGAAGCCTCTGGTTGATCTCACCAGCCGAGCACTTGCGCGAATTATTGAAGGAAAAACACCTGAAGAGATACGGGAGACATTTCATTTACCTGATGACCTCACAGAGGTATGTGTTGCCATCTAAACTAACTGGTATATAATTGTTTGCATCCGTGATGTTTGACTTGTATAATGTTTCATTCAGGAGGAGAAGTTGGAACCTCTAAGAAACATAACCGATGATCCACGCATCCGGCTTCTTAATCGTTTATATGCGAGAAAGAGGAAAGAATTGAAGGAGAGAGAGAAACTGAAGGTGCTTACTTTTTCTTGAAGAGTTTGAAGCCTTTACCATATGTTAAATGCGATACTTGTGGTAATTTTATATTTCATAACATCTATTACTTAAATTGTATGGAAAGTTGGGCCAGTATAAATATGTTGAAAAACTAGCATTATAGCTGCACATACATGCTTGCGTTAATAGAAAGTCAATTCTTTTTCCATGTTTCAGAATGTTGAGGTGGAGCAGGAGCCTGTTGATCAGCGTTCCGTCGATGATCTCTTGACATTTATAAATGGTGGAAATGGAGGTATGATCCAAAAATCTTTGGCCATTGTCCTGATTGTAAATTGTTTTCTTTTATTCTTTCACATTCTTAACTTTCTTAAACTTCTTTCATATCTGTATGAACGTGATATTATGTTTGGTGGTGTTATCAGTCGTTAGTAGTAGGTAAAATTTCATATGTTGATGCCACTAGTTGGTGAGTTTTCTTTCAAAAGACCACATAGGTCAAGGAAACTGTACTTAGATTTCGGTAGATGCTTCAATCTATAGGTCACTTATATTGTTTTGGCAGATCCATGTGTCACTTATATTTAATTATCATTATTTGTCTCCTTCATATTATTATATCGCTTGTAGTACTAAGAGTTGTCTTTCGCATACGTACATATCTTATACCTCCTCAGCAAACTTTATGTATAACGTGATATTCTCTTCAGATTCAAAGGGAGTTAAAACCAATAAGAGTAAGAAGAAAAATCGAAGACGAAAAGACCCCACAAAAGATTCTTCAAACAATGTCAATGGAAACCGTAATAAGGTTGGCTTTCTCTCTGTCTCTCTCTCTCTCTCTCGGCCACATGCACACGTGCACACACAAACAGACACAAACACACACAATAAAGTTTGTGCATGCTTGCACTAGTCCTCTTGTGACTTCTTCCTATACGTATTTGTGCACTTAGTATTTGGTGGCTACTTTTTATAGGAATCGGAAGCTCTTTCTTCTGCTTTCCACGATGAATCCCCTTCTAGCTCTTCCAACTTGCAAGATTGTACAATTATTGACTTTGATGATGGTGATGTTGATGATGATTTAGATCCTGCCATGAAGGAGCAGCTTGACAGGTACCAAGAATGCCCCAGATAGAGTTTGTCAACAATATCAAGCTTACGTCTTAAGCAAAAATATTATTTCAAGTTTATAGTAAAATGTGAAACGCGCATGTCAAACTACCTTTAGTCTAGGATTTTTAAGTACATGTTACCTTCTTAGTCCTGTACTTGTTTTAGTAAATTTCCTTTCTATAGAGAATAGTGACGTTCAGAGACTCTCGAATCTATCATGAATTAATATGGTTACTTCAAGTCCACTCTTTTGCGCCTATTAATATCCTCGTACTTGTTCAGTAGAATATGTGTATTAGCTGATTATTGCATAATGGCTTATTCCTTGTCTTGCTTCATGTAGGGAAGTAGAGGATTTTGCACGAAGATTAAATTCAGATTGGCCGGAAAGGATGCAGGAAATATTATCCTTAGGCCAAGAAAGGAGACTTGCACCAATAAATATGAATGGAAATGGTTCTGCATGCAGATATACAAGTATGTTTCCTCTTCCCCTCCTGTTTTTTGACTGTACGTTACTTCCTGTGTTGCATATTTTTCATTTTCTTTTCAAAGTATCTGGAAGAATAGTTGCATTTCCTATGTTTATGGTTACTGTCGGGGACTTCTTGAGGCATTTCATATCTTCTACATTGTGAGTCAAGGCTTTAAGCCTGTCTGTTGTCTTATATGTTTGTATATTGTATACGCAATATATTTCTGCTACGAGTGAGAGAGTCCAGCAAAAGTATAGTTAGGCTGACAGATTTAGTGGCTAATTGGCTGTTTGTAGCAGGTTTGGATCGGAGATAATGGTTCTATGATCAGTGTATTACTTAATTGGAATGTCAAGCAGCTAGAGTAATTGGAACAGATGTGATCATGAAATTTGCTGCTGCCGAAACTAGAAGAGTGATAACTGTTTTTGGTGTTGAGAGCATGTGAGTATGTTTATTTATTTTTCCATCACCAAAAGCAATTTTCATTATGTGAGCATCTTTGTATGTTGAAGAAGAGAAAGAACAAGGTGTTTAAATCGAAAAGAAAAAAGATCTTGGAGCCTTCAATTCTTCAATAGGGCGCTTAAATTTCTCATTCTCTTGAGCTTCTTCTCTTTTGTGGAGCCATCATCACTTGCCCACTCTGTACGCTCGACTTGGTGCCCGATTTACAAATGTTCCATTTCATTTTTGTTTTAAAGGCCCCATTTGGCTTTCCAAAGTCTTGCGAGAAGTTGTAAGTGCTTAATTTATGTAACGAAATTGGAATGAAAAGCAAGTTATATTATTTCCTTTTGTACTGATTTGGTCTTTTTAATAAGTAGCAGGCTGTTTAACTTGTGGTAGGGTTGTACTATTCCTCCAATCAAAGCTTAACTTGCAAGGGTGTGTATCAGATTTTACATTCATTAATAGTATGGTCTGATATGAATTTATCGAGTTCTATCAGCTTGATGGTTGCTTAAAATCATGATTTGGGCGTGCAAAAATGTGACTAAAAAACTGTGTCCACGAATTAGGTAAAAATAATCATTTTGGGTTTTTTTTTTTTTTTTTTTTCATTCTTTTGGGAGAAAGTTACTGGGTGCTAATAACATTGAGCCACAAACGAAACAACATGCTATACACAGGAAAGACCAAGGTAACAATAAAAAGATAGGAAACCCAAATCCTATAAAGATTGATCTTTTATTCATTTCTTCGCTGACACGATTGAGATTGATAAACAAGAGCTATACACATTTCAGTATTCTTTCACTTTATGTGTAGAGTAATATTTCTTGAAAGCTCTAGGAAGATATACTGGCAATAAGAACCCAAAAAGATTGAAGCTCCAGAAAGCCATATTAGCAATAGCAAGAGCTCTGCCAAGGTACAATCTCTTGGCAGATCCACGATACTCTGCGTAGTCTTTTGAAAACTCACTTGTAAGCCACTCTACAATGGTGAAAATCCTCCTGGAGTTGTAGAAAACCGGAACGAAAACTCGTATTGGCGTCGAAAAATGGTCAGAGAAAGCTAACCCTTCCATGAAGACTTGGCTTGCAAGAAGGAACACATGCGGCGAGGCTGCACTGATTCCTTGCTTGTCACTCTCGAAAATGCCCTCGAATATGTAAGCTATGGGGAGCACTAGGCCTATGATGGCACCCAAGAGGACGTAGAGGCGTAGGATCTTGTTTTGGGGGCTGAAGACTGCAGGGTCTTTGATGGAAGATTGGATGGGGAAGGCAACTTTGGAGATGAAGTACATGTATGCAATGGAGAAGAGAACAAAGGCTAGGTCTTGAGGGCTTACCATGCCACTGGCTGAGAGGACAACAATGACGGCGAGGGCATTGAGCTGCCGGAAGGAGAATGAACCCGGTTTCCGGTTAGTGGTGCTTTGCAGGGTTTGGTTCTTTTGAGATTTGGGGCTGAGTTTAGAGGAAGAAATAGGATCATGGTGTTCTTTGAACTCCTGTTCTTGTTCTTTGGGAAGGCTAATGTCACTAGTTGGACCAACTCCACCTGACATTGGGTGAGGGAGAGAGAGAGAGAGAGAGAGAGAGAGAGAGAGAGAGAGAGAGAGAGGCTCAAAGGGTTTGGTTTCCTTGGTGGTGAAGCTGTGAAAGATTGAAAGGAAAAATGGAAATGGATCAAAGAAAAAGTCTTGGAATGAGAGAAAAGAAAAGTTTAAGATGGGGAAGAAGGAAGATAGGGTTGAGCATAAGGTGAGTAAGGAGGACAAGTGTTTGTGTTACAGGAATTTGAGGTGAGAGTGAGGAAAATAGGGGTCATGTGGACATTGTTTTGTCCTCAGTTTTTGGTCTAGTCAAAGCATTGGTTAAGCATATCTTTCTTTCTTCTAGGCCTTTGCTCTTAGTTTTCCACATTGAAATTAGACAAACATGCATGTCTGAGGCTCTGAGCTCCGGCCACAGAATTCGGTGAGATTTTGATAAGAGTAAACAATGGGTCTGAAACTCTGAATGGAAGTGTCTGTTCTAAGATTAAGACCAAGATTAAGAAAGAGACTTTGGTATGTATTAGACTTGGATTATACATATCAGATATATAAAAAAGCACTTGGGTTTCATCAAAATTGTGTACAATATATAGTAGTGAAATGAGGTAGCCAAGCATACATATACATGAAACATAAGCCAGTAGATTAATAAACAGAAAGAAAATCGATCCCTTCAAATCCAAAGTCTCAACTTCAATCTGATTTTGCTGCAGCATAATATTTCCTGAAAACTCTAGGAAGATAAACAGGCAACATGAAGAAGAAGAGGTCATAGGACCAAAACACCAAGTTAACAACAGCAATTACTTTCCCAAGAAACAGTCTCCTCTCACTTGCAGATCCACCACACTCTTGATCACCAGCTTTCAAAAACTCTCTCTTAACCCAATCCACTAGGGTAAAAATCCTCTTGGCATTGTAGAAAACCGGCACGAAAACCCTTATCAGTGTCGAAAACCTGTCACTAAAAGCCACTCCATCCATGAAGACTTGGCTCGCAAGAAGGAAAACATGGGGCGCAGCTGCCCTGATTCCTTCTTTGTCTCCCTCTATAAACCCTTCAAATATGTAAGCAATTGGGATCACAATGCCTATGATGCCACCAAAGAGAGGACCAAGCCGAACTAGATAGCTTTCGGGGTTGAACACCAGGGGCTCTTCCATAGGATCAGTGAGCTTTAGACAAGCGAATTTCGAGAGGAAGAAGAGGTAGATGATGGAGAAGACAACAAAAGCAAAATCCTGAGGACTAACCAAGCCACTGGCTGAGAGGACTACCATGACCATGAGGCAGTTGAGCTGCCAAAAGGGAGGTTTGGCCATTTTGGGGGCCGAGCTTGAAGGCTGAAGTAACTGGATTTTCGCCTTTTCACCATGAACTTAAATTCATCATGTTTTATCAACAGAAAAAGTAGGGGAACATTTTGAGAATAAGATGTGATCTACAAGAAAAGCTAGAAACCTGTTAAGACAGTGCCTCTGGAAAGAAACAGACATTCAATCTGTCTCATAACTCATAAGTACAAAGAACACAAACAAAAGGGGACTTTTCAAATAAGGGCTCTTCAAATAACTATAACCAAATTTATTACAGAAACTTTTGACGATTGAGCAAAGAAAAGAGAAAACCTCACTAATCAATCTGCTATGACAAGATGAGAAAAAAAAAAAAAAAAAAGGAAAGAGCTATAGAACTTATCTTCCAAAACCTTTTCTTCACTTTCTGACAGAAGACCACTGGAAAAACTGGAACCCTCTGCTAAGAATATAGTCGCCGGCTAAACTGTGCGCATTGTATAACCAAAAAAACAATCTCTGTTTCTCTCTATAACTAGGTAACGGTGTTCTGTTTGGGGATGTATTTTATCTTCATTCCCTTTTCAGGCTTCTTTGATCTGTACTTGACTTTACCAGCTCCGGTAACTGGAGGCTCGGCTGCCTCCACATTCACAAGCCGATTTTCTGTATTCCCAAGAATGCTGCGTTTAAGCCTTAATGAATGAGTTACTGCTACTTCACTGTCAATGTCTGGGCATCTGGGAGGTTCAGAACCTTCAAAAAGAACCAATTCTATATGATCTCCGGCTATAGCCTCTTTCCACCCTGCAAACAAGATAGTCGTTATTCTAAAGTACTGTTTAGGCCATTAGGCTAGTCGGGGTGGAAGCATGCGTACAAAAGGGATAAAAAAGGGCACAATATATTTTCAGGAAAAAAATGAAAAACAAAAACCACAGTACTTTGAGATCGAGCTTACTCTGTGCAAGAAAATCTTTTGCAGCACGACTGGAGAAACCCAAGCTCCCAGCTTGTGTTGAACCATTACGAATGACATAATTTGGACAAGTACCATTGCGGATGGTCCGACTGTGTCCCTTTTCAGCTGCGACATCAGTTTCAGAATCTCTGCAGCCATTCTGAACTGGCATAGGAGGCCCCTTTGTTCCATTCCGGCTCACTGGCCTCCAAAGTTTCACTGTTGATCGGTTCGTGCTACTCTGAACCAAATCCGGTTTATTGGTTTTGTCCTGAAAGTTGTTCTTAGGCATTTGTTGCTCCAAAAGGCCATCATCACGAAAGCCAGCCAGATTACTACTTTCCTGGCAAGAATTTCCAAGAGTGACTGATATAGATCCAATCAAAACCTCATGGTTCTTGATTTGATCAGGTTCAGTTGCATCCTTTTGTACTCCAGCTTTCAAACTACCCCCATCATTTTGTGGTTTAGGCTTTCGACTCCAAACTTTATTGCTGCCGGACACAGCTCTTGAATCCCGGTAGCTTCCATGATTTTGCATGGATGGAAGCTTTGATGTTTGAGAACTCTGATTTGCATGAACTCCATTAGGCACACCTTGCTGTGATTTCGGCAACACCTGCCATCGAGCAACCGCACGCCGAGTACCACTTCCTTGAACTGTCCGCCGTTCCACATTTGTACCATTTGAAGGATCAGCTTGTCCACAAAAATTTACAGTCTGAGATTCGGGATCCACATTTTCATTGGTGCTCGAGTCTTGAAATGCTTCAGCAGATGAGTGAGCATGATCAAGCACGTCTGGAATGGGTGTGTCAGAATCAACGGTTGTTGAATGACTCGATGTTTCTTCCAGAGGTTCATCAATGCTCTGTTTACCATTCACCTTCTCTAGGTCCTTTGCCTTCAGTTCTTTCTGTCTAAGCTTCTTTTGCCTTTTTCTTTTGAGGAGTTCAGCGTGCCTATAGAACCAAAGCAAAAATCAGAAACCAAACATGCAGCTGTAACTATACGAATTCCAATATGCAATAGAAAACCAAATAACAATCATACACATTATCGCTCAACTTAAGAGCCAACAAACTGACTTACTTAAAAGGAAAAGACACTAGCTGCTAGTTCAATACAATTGTTTTGAGTACCTTTCATGAGCTGCTTCTTCTTCTTCCACTAGTAGCTTTTGTAACCTCAAAGCTTCAGCATCCTTGTAAGCATGCCAAGCTTTAACCTAAGCAATAGAATTACCAAAAAGTCATTATCTCCAAACATTTGAGGGTGGCAGGCGCAAACTTAAAGTGAGATAAAAAGAGTTGATAAGAAACAAGAAAGTTAAAAATAAAATCATGTACCAATTTTTGTTCTACTAAGAAGCTTGTACAAGCAACTAAATTCTTTGTTTCAAGGCCAACCTTCCCAGCATCCCCGTCAAAAATGTATCGTTGCATTGATGTGGCTGTCCCAGACATAAATGTTCTTTCACTTGCATCGTCAAGTATACTGAATAACTCCTGGGAAGATATTGGGAACCTGGAAGGTCTAGCCTGGATAATATCCTGCATAATATATAAAACAGATATTTCACATCCATAGACTCGAGCAGATAGCCATTTACTTCAAAAAAGCTGATGGACAAGGAGAGTGATCTCTTACCAGAAGGGCAGAACCAGCCTTCAAATAAATGTGGGGCAGAGAAGTGAATCCAGGTTTCCGTATAAGTGTTGTCAAAGACTTTATGATTGAAGACCCTGCAACTTCCTGAAAAGTGTAACAAATTATAAACTTGAAGTAATTACCTAACATTTGATAAGATCAAGGTTACCAAGCTATCATGGAATGATAAAGAATTTGTAATTAAATTGCAATATTGCTATTCCCTTCAACTGGTTGCAACAAAATAAGATACTTTTAATAAAATCTTAAAAGAAAAAATAGCAACACAGAGCCAAAACAAGTAGTACGTGACATATCAATAGCATGCACACCACCCAAGCATAAGAATGGCTCTATGATACCATTAAACCTAAAGAAAGAACACGAAACATAAAAAGTTACCTCCAAATTCACATTCTTGAACGATACAGATTCTTTTGCCTCTTCGGTGGAGAGCTAGACAAAGTAAAAATGATGGAATGTCGTGAGCACAAATACTTAAAAAGGCACCCTCCATGTCAAGAATGCAATGAAAAACTTACCTTATTCCAAAACTCCCCAAGAAGATCCCTATTTTTAGTAGAATCCTATAAGATATAAACAATGCCAAGCATTAAGGAGCAGTAAGCAAAATACCTTAAAAGAATTGATAAAAAATCGAGTGAAGACAGTCATAGATAGTGTACAACAGTAAGAAACCTTATCAAGCTTTTTTAAACGATGGTGCACACGAGTGTGCCTTCTGTAGTTAATGGTTGAACAGAATTCTCGGGGGCATTTGTCACACTTTTGCATTTGAACCTTGATGGGAGAGTGCAAGGGCCAACCTGGAAGCTCTGTCAAGAGTAAAGTTGCTTCGTCTTTAGACAAAATACCAATCTATCTGCTTATTAGACTTTCGCTAAGTGATCATTGGTCTAGGAAAGGCCATCACAGTAGAATACTCCCCCACTTCTAACTTCAAAAGGAAAATCGGTAGGTACCTTGTTGATCTAAGGCATGAAGTAGTTGAATCCATGGAACTGGGCTATCACCGGCCCTAGAGAAAGAAATAGAAGGTTCTTTTGCAACTTGTCTGATGATAGTGTCAAGGGAGTCATTTCCTTCATCCGATTTCATAGCATCAGTGTTCGAGTCCGTTAGCTTAGCAATTGGCATCTGAACAACACATATTTAACCGTAATATCACTAGGTGCCTTTGTGCAGAGTACTAACTACTAAGCAAAGAAGAAAAAAAAAGCATCTAATGCCAATTAACATGCACAATTTTAAATCTCTGTTTACTGGACAAAGAAATATATATGATCGAATGAAGCAAAGAAATGACCTAAATTTTCTTCTAAACTACTTCTATTCTATATGAATCTATATCTGATAACAAACATGTACTCCTCGAGATTACTAAAGCAGTCACAATAGTTCTACGAATTGAGTAATGCAACCAAATCCTACATCCTAAGCATCTCTACCGATACAGATCTACCGCAAAAAATGCCGAATAGCTTAACCGCCTCTGCCTCTGCCTCCGCCTCCGCCTTGAAATACAATTTCTTTACACGAACAATTCCACATTATATCACACACCAAAGTCGAATCAAAACAACACTCTAAATGCTGCCGATTAGGTCTCCTCCGAAAATCTAACAGAAAATGCAAACTAATAATTTCTCTTACAGCATAAACATGCAATCAAACTAAGCCATTCGCGACTCATCTAAACTGACACCTAATCCAAAATTCTCATATTTCCGTTTCTGTTTTCTGTATCACATGGAAAGTTGAACCAGCTATATCTAAACAGAGCAGCAATAAAATCGAAGAGAGAATCAAAGAGCATGTAGATTGAAAACAAAAAACAAAAAACAAAAGCTTGGCGAAGGTTTAGAGGAGCGTGATCTAGAATCGGTAAGCGATTGTGCCAAGTAGAGAAGAAGAAGAGGAGTAAGGAGTAATCGGCGTACGAACCAGAGGAGGTGGATCGGCGCGACGAGAGAGATAGGCTCCGGCGATCTGAAGGATTCGGAGCAGGCGGGAATGAGATTCGGAGTGTTCGGCGGGAACAAAAATCGGCGAGAAAATGCGAGAAAGTGATGAGCGAAAGGAGGAGAGAGACGGGAGGAGAGTTGGAGGAGAGAAAATATAAAGGCGAACTTGGGTAATAAGAAAAGAAAACGAAAATGGGAGATTCGTGTCGAAATGCCTTATTATATGAATTTATGATGTCATATTTTAGCTTTTGTTTATGGACGAATTCTGCTGTCATAGTTACCTTTTAGCTTTTGTAAGTGGAATCGTGGAAGGTCTTGTCATAAGTTCTTACTCATAAAAATTGTGTAAGTTTTTTGGTCGTGAGTTTAACTCGTATAAATTATTGAAGGTCTTGAATCCGATTCATAAAAATTTGTGTTTTAACTAATAAAAAAGTTTATAGTAAAACCAAAATTCGTTATTTGCGTTAATGAATTAACTTCTAGGTCCGGAAGCTCCTTAGGTACGAGTCAAAAATGTTCCTCTAAGTCATCAGTTATGATTGGTCTTCCATTAGCATCTTTAACTACGGAACCAAAAACAGTTGAATACAAACTGAACCAACAAAGTTAACCTTCACACAAAAAATAAAGAGTTAATGACATTTGATTACGACTAAAGAACCAAAACTTGTGTTGAAATTGAAGATATTAAAATCGGCTCGTGCGACGACATAAGCAACCGAAAAATGATTATCTTAGAACTTTGTTTTAAACAAATGTTTTGTTTTCAACCTTTGGATGTAAATATAATGGTGACTGATCATGAATCTCTTAGTCAATTACTGACCAGGTAAACATTATTGTGTTAAAACCCCTTACTATAGCATATGTTTTTCAAATAATGCAATTTTTATTTTCCAATACCAAAATCCTTTACATGTAAATGAAGACCCTATCACCAAAACAAGTTTCAATTTTATTTTCTCCCAATCAGTTGTAGGGTCTCCGACCCTTAGGTTAGCTAGTGTTTGATCTCCTCTCACTCTTTTTAATTTGATCGAGTTGTAAACTATGTTCTTTATTGTTATTTAATTATTAACCTCGCGTTTGCAGACATTGTAATTAGGCTTGTCACATTCATTACTCTCCAAAAAAAAACCATCGACTCCCAAGCCCGATCCATACTCATTTTCCCTTCTCAGCACCTTTCCAAATTCCAAGTCCGGAGTTCCAATTTGCATTGCTTCTCAATTGTTGATCTCGTTCATCAGGTTCCTTTCACCTTTCTTTAATTGTAAGATCCTCGAGCTGTTCCAACAAAACCAGAGAAGAAATGGGTCGAGGGTTTACTTATTCCATGCTTAGCAACGATTTAGTTGCCCAAATCAGGGGCGGAGGCAGTACAGGCCTTGGTGGGGCTCAAGCCCAACCAAAATTTTTGGGTAAAAAAAAAACACTAGGTATATACAATTTATATTTTGTGTGTTATACACTCAATCTCAACTCATGTTTTTTTTTATATAGTCTAATCCCTAATCGGCTAATCCTTCTCAGTTCTCACTTCTCACTTCTCAGCATCTCTTCTCTTTTGAGTCTTCTCTCATTCTCCTATTTCTCTCTTCCTCTCACTGTCAATGTCTCACATCGACTCGCTACCTTCACTCCCTCCAGGCCTTCCATGCCTCCACGACCAGGGCTCCACCGTTTACCTCAGTTAAGCCCTCCGTGACTTCGTGAGTGAGTGAGTGAGTCCTCTTACTCAAGACTCAAGAGTGAAGCTGGAATTAGCTCATGTTGTGTTTGACTGGGTTTTTAGGCTGTATTGAATTGTTGTTAATTGTTGCTATTATTATAATTGTTTGGAATTTGATGTGTACAAATACGATTTGTTGAAATTTAGAGTGTTGAATTGAGTTAGGGACTTAGGGTTACAATTTATAAGTTTTCTGTTGATTGATTTTGGAGGCTAACTGGCTAAGCATCAATACATCATAGATGAATTAGATGCGGGGAATTATCAATTATGATTTAAGGTTGTGTGAATTAAAACTTAATTTTCACACTCATAATTGTAATGTGATGTTTTTTTTTTTAAAAAAAACTTTTATTAATAACTCACACACTCTACATATGTCGTGAGGTTTAAACCCATGACCTCAAAGTTGTCAGTTAAACACCTTAACCAACCAAGCCACAGCTCACTGACAGATGTTATTTATTTGTTTCATGCTGTATTTTGTTTCTCTAATACTGAATGGTGTATTGGCAGCTAAACCGGAAGAGCTATGAAGTAAGAACTTGGTTGGATTCCCATTATTTTCACTCGTTCTCCGCTCTTAGGTTTGTCTCTCTTACTTTATGTCTTTCTATATGAAGTATAAACTTAGAAGTAAAATGAGAGATGAGTATCTTGGTGATTATATGGTCCTTCATATTGAGAAAGAATATGTTCAATTTGTTACCAATAAAGAGGTGATTAAAGAGTTTGAAGCTTCATCGACTCGTTGAGTTAAATTTAATTAGTTTATGTTATAGTACGGACCTTCTCTATTTTTTTTTTCAGTTAAAAAATTCAAGTTTAACCATGGTTGAAATCAGGTTCCGCCACTGGCCCAAATCCTGAACAAGATGAGCGAGTCAGAAGACATAAGATCATTCTCGGAGGTGTGCAAGCAGTGGTTAAGAGTACAACGTCTAAACCGAACATCGCTTCGGGTCGACGTCGGCTTCCGCCGGATTCTACTTACCAGATTCCCGAATCTGCAAGAGTTGAGAGTATGGGAGGTTACAAAACAAAAGCCCAGTAAAGAAGCTGATAATTCTGTTTGTTTCTGGAAGCTGATAATTCTGTTTGTTTCTGTATGATATGGAACATCTTCTATGAGTCATATAATTGAAAGCTGTTGCTAATGGGTGAGTGTTTGTTATGAACTTGTGATATTGAAAGTGGCTGCTTGGTAAACGTCTGATGATATCATATACTATATATTTTCATTTTCTGTATCCCTTCCATAAAGGTTGGTCTGTTTTAGTTCATGTTCATATGTAATAGTCTCTGAAATGTTTTTTTTTTCATTTTCTTTTGGACCTGTATGGATGATCGAGTAGTGTGGCTCAGTTGTTGATCGACGGAACTCCAATTAATTTCTTATGTAGAATTTGTATGCTTTTTTTCTTTTTCTTTTCTGGAAAGGTTGCCCTGAAGGATTTGTTTTTGGAGATATGTTGTTATGTCATTATTTTGGCCTTATGATTGTATCCTTCGAACAGAGAGATGTTTCCTGGAGGAGATAAATTGCCCCTGTGTGTCACAGACTTGAGCATAGGATTTTTTCTTATCCTTTCATCTGGATTTCGACCTGCTTCTTTCTTCAAATTCATCACTTGTATACCTTGACCTTCCTCTCTTCAAATTCTTTGAGCTTTAGCCAGCAGAAGAGTGCTTTTGATGAACTTTGAGTTTTAGGGCTATTTTAGCCTTGCAAAATGCAGTTGTCTATGAATATATTAGTAACAGGTAGTAAGCAAGGAGTCTTTCTAGAACAATGATTATTCCAAGGCACATAAGATTTCTAATGAATTTTGAGCAGATATAGGTGCATAGATCACTTTTGTAGATGGTAGAAGTGAACGGATACAGAACAGCTGTTGGGTAATTCAAAATTGTGCATCAGTAACATGCCAACAGTTTCCTACTTCCATAATGGTGCCCTTTCTGCTCCAACTTTCTCCTATTGTTAATATCAGGCTTGAAATTGTTATGGATACCAATTGTTATTTGTGTTGCTCTTATACTCTGCTCGTTATATGCTTGCTACTAGTGCTTGTTATGAAGATTTCCATTGTGTTTGACTTGCCAAGAGGGAGCTCATGTTTCCGAAAATGCAGGTGACCGAGCTACTTAAATGAGTTGAAGAGAAGTCCGAGTGGTCAAGATAGACAATGGTTGCAGTGTTTGTGACAAGTACTTGCGCTCAGCACTTGAAATGTTGAAAGTAGCCATTGTATAACATGAATCCTTTCTGTAATGGCAAGATTTGAATCCTCTTTTTGAGTTTTAGTGTATGTGTAGTTTCAGCAAAAACGTAAGCATGGGTTCAGTGAGCAGAACTTTGGGTCAATCAGATCAGAAGACAGAAGTGGTTTACAATTCTTTTTCAACTAGCAAGCAGTAACCCTAAACTGGTAAAGTTAAAAACAAAATGTTGACCTCTTCTTCGTATTCAAATCAAGGGATTCACTAATGGTTACTGCGGTATAGATATCGAATGATAGAATCACACTAATAGTCCGTGTAGTAAACTAGTAAAAGAATTGAGATGCGAAAATCCACTACTGTAGTTGCCACTGATGAATTGCATACTGAAGCGCATAATTGGGAACCAGATTGCAGTGTTCAAGCTGAAGATTTGTCATTGGTGATGTACTGTGTCCGCTCTTGAACCATCCTCGTATTGCCTCTTCTTCATATGTATAACCATCTGCTGCTATATGCGGATCAGTCATCACTTCCTGCAAAAGCAAATAAAAGAGCCATGGTGATGAGAAAACAATTTGAAACCGAATCCCAGTCACCCGGCAGTATCCAAATGCATGCAGTTCATGTCAAGTTTAAGGCTTCATTGGTATCAAGTGAGTGATTGTACAGTAATTCAACGCTATGTAGAGCAGTACATACAGGTTACCTGAAAAATGGGGCAGACGAAATGGGATGGTGTTCGGAGAAGCTTCTTTGAAATCAAGCAAGACTCAGAGGCAGCACATGAAGTTCTCATCACCTCATGGACAACAGATAGGTCCATCCGATTCAACCGGTTCTTCTCACAACACCTCATTGCTAAGAGCGCTAATTCCTTTGCTTGCTCTAGTGGCCAGTCTCCAGCTGAAACATCCAACAAACCACTGATGCTGTCATTCTCCAGTGCGCATTTCACATCTTTCACTATCCCCAATAGTGGTCTTGCAGTTAAAAGTCGTAATAATATAATCCCAAATGAGTAAACATCTGATTCTTGTGTAAGCTTTCCTGTCTCAATATACTCTGGATCCATATATACAAAAGTTCCATTTGGGTCATTGCATATTTGGGTGAAGTTGGCTGGATCTTCATTCTGTGGGATCAAGGAAGCGATGCCCAAATCACCAAGTTTGCTCACAAAGTTTGCATCCAAGAATATGTTGCTTGGTTTTAGATTCCCATGGACAATACGAGGGATATTTGAGTGAAGGAAGATAAGGGCAGAGCATATTTCAGTAGCAATGCATGTTCGAATTTGCCATGGAAGAGGTGGAGATTTGTCTTTGCCTGCAAGGTGGTCCTCAAGGCAGCCATTTTTAAGGTATTCATACACAAGTGACCTAGATTCTGGACACATTCCAATTAGTGTCACCAGGTTTGGATGCTCTACTCTGCTCAAGACCTCTACCTGATGAAAATTCAACCATGTTAAAGAATTAGTTGCTGCATTATTAGTTCTCTAACAAAGTATGTTGAAAACATGATATAAATTTACCTCATTTTGGAAGTCTAATTGCTTCTTAGAACCATAAGAGGGTAACATCTTTATTGCAACATGCATGTGGCAAAGAATCCCTCTATAAACACTTCCATACCTTCCTTCTCCAATCTTCTGGGATGGGTCGAAATTCTGAGTTGCCTCATTGATCTCCACAAAAGAGAACACAGGGAATTCCGCATGACAAATGCTTGCAGCTTTCCCTAATGTGCTTAGTTGTTTAACCTTTCGTATTGCATTTCTATACCCTATTTGCAGGTTATCCCGTTTTTCTCTAAAACTAATCAAGAGCTGCGCTGCAGAGATGATCTTCTCCTCTAACTCCTTTACTGTACATTGTGACTCTGCTAGTTGGCCCTCCAGCACTAAGTTCTTATTCTGGACCGTCTGGACTTGTTCTATAAATTTTTCACATTCATCCTTTACACCTTCTGCTTCCTGCCTTACTGTAGCGAGCTTCTCTTCCAACTCTTTTCTTTGTGTCATCTCCTTAGTGCAAAAGCTTTCAAATGCTTTGGCCTATAAGAAGGTAGGATAAACAAAAACTATTTTTGTGAAAAATGAGATAAATTATACTATCAAATCAAAATGCCTAAAAAAAGGTAATACACATACATGCACAGATATGCACTACATACAGACATATAGCTGCATCTTGAGCTATATATCAGAAGCTCACGTTTTCATGCTTGAGCCTTAGATTCCTAGAATGGAAAATAACCGAGATAAATTTAACTCATGAGCCAATCATCCATGACAGGAGATCACAAAACTTTTATTTCTTTTCTTTTCTTTTATTATTGTCCTTGTCAAAAGAGCAGAGTATCTAGGTCCAAAATAGAATACACTGCCCTTGCTGTTTGGAATTGGGAGGGAGGGTGGAGAGATTTATTAGGATAATAGGATAGGCCAAGATTTCCATTCCTTCCAATGTACTGATAAATATAAAGACTAATGAACACAGTAAACAATATTGAGATGTTCGTAAAAAAAAAATGCAAAATTGAGTGTTAATACAGAAACGCAGCATCCTGCCAAACCAACACCACTACAGAAAGAGATTATCAAATGATAAATTTTACCTTGCATTTGGCCTCCATGGCATCATCTTCTACTTCCCACCTCCTCGCTGTATCTTCAAATTCCTTTTGTTTTGAGTTCTTTCTGTGCAAAACGGCTTGCTTTACTTTCTCATAACTTCCAGCCGCTGCTTTTTCCTCCTAAAAAGATGCGGAACTAAACATTAACTAAATGCCATCAAAGTTGTAGATGATTCTTAGTGAAAAGCATCTGACAACAAACATTTTTTCCTACCTCGTCTATCAGTAACGGGGTTAACCTCCACGACAAATCTTCCACGTCATTGATATCCTCCTCAGCATCTGCAGATCTCTGTAACAATGTCACTCGTCTAGTAGTCTTACATTAGAACCAATGTCATCAGCGACAAAAACTGTCTGGGCAGTGTGCCTACCTAGATTTCTCAGCCAAAGAATTGATTCTGTACTGAATTGCTCCGGTTCCTCTGTTCCAGTAGCCGAATTTAGCAGCAGCAAAGGAGGGGCATTCTCTATTTCAGAATTATCTTCTCTGTTTCCCCTGTTATCACGTGTTTCATGTAAGTGCCAATTATATATGGCAAGTACATAGATACTACTACAAGCTATGTATGACAATTTGAACTTGAACAGGACAAGTGGACAACTACTAGTAAAAGAATATGAGTTGTTCTGCAAAAGAAAGCAATAGTACCTCGTATAAATGAGGTGGCCCTTACACACAAACCAGATATGACATGAACTAGCTGCCTTTTGACATACAAAAACTGCCTTATTGGACCTTATCTCAGCCAATCTCCTGAAATTCCCAGTAAGCATCAGTCAGTCAACTTAAATCAAACTACTGATATCAGACATGCATTCTCACTGATATTTTCAACTCATCCAAGATCACAAACACTTATTTAGTTTCCATTCTAATGAAAAATTTATAACTTTGGAAAGAATAACAACTGATGCATACTCGGTATAGAGTTCATCTGCAGCTGCCCCCATGACAAGCCACCTAATACCGTGCCGAGCAATCATTTCCACAATCCCCTCCTCAACATTGTCCACCTCAATCCATGCTTCACTAGCCTGCACCTACATTAACAATCAAATCATTCGAAATGTTCAATTAAAACCACAATTCAATGCTATAGGGGATTAAATACTCACTCCAGCTCCGATCAGAATCAATTGGTATTCGTTTAGAAGGTTGCGTAATTCTGCTGAACTATTTCCTTCATCTGCAAAACATAGTGATCATAATTACGATCATGAGCCGGAAATTCACTCGAAATGAAAACAAGAGTAATTACAACTCACACGGCGATGGTTGTTGAGCGTGAAGGAGGCAGATGCTCTTGCCTACGAAGTTCTTCACGGCCCAAAACAGCGTCGTTTCGCTCTGCTTCACGTCGTTCCCCACCGCAACGAAGATGGTCTCTTCCACATCCCACACTCGCTCTTCTTCAACGCTCCCCATCTGCTCAGGTTTTTTTTTTGGGGATTAAGAGAATTGGTGTGGTGAGATTGGACTCGGCGAGTGAGACTGAGTCATCACCGAGTTAATAAGAAGCTGGAATTTCTGAGGAAGCGGTGAACTGTGAAGGACACGCGGGAGTGTTTTGGTGCGCCTGCTTTTGCTTTGCTTATTCTTACCAGATTCTCATAAAAGGAGAGTTCTCAATGTACTTTTGATTTTTTTTTTAGATGAAATAAAGGTGCTTTTAATTAGAGAATTATATAGAAAAATACTATAATCTAAAGTAAATCAATAATGGTAAAAATTTACACCATCATCGTCTGTTTACTGGATTTTGACCAGTTGAATACGACAATTAATACTGATAAAGATTTTAGAGGTAAAAACAACGATCGTCATATGTTTTTAATTAGCTACAGATAAAAAATTATAAATTTTTCACGCATTAATAACTATACGATTCTTACGCACGTATCATGAAATATATAGCATACATTATTAAAAAAGAGTATGAAGGATGGTTTGTGTTACAATCCCCATTTTGACACCGTCATATTATACAACAAGGCTAATGTTTAATCCATGTAGCCAAACATTGCAATTTCGTGGCAATTAAGTGCAAAGATGCAACAATACGATGTCAATATTCAAGAGCAAACTTGGACCGTTGTCTACAAAGGGAAGAGAAAAAGACGCCAGTATTCTTTTTCTTTGAGTCATCAACAATATTCTTCTATTGTTGTGTCTGAGTCATCACCAATATTCTTTTTCTTCCATAATGCCCCAACAAACACGACAATAGACCAAGCACTCAACGGTAATTAAAATATTACTCTAACCAAAATTTTATTACCAGGCAAGTAACTTTCCACTTTGGGCCGTCCTTTCTCTTATGGGCTGAGAGAAAAAAGTTCTGCCCAAATTCAAGAAAGCCCAAAGCAAGCTAGCCCACATCAGTCCGCGCGCCAAAAAACCCAAACCTACTTCCCTTTCCTGACTCTCTCTCTCGATTTGAGTTTGACTGGTAGCTCCGACGTTCACTCTCTTCTTCACTATGATCCCTAATCATCTTATACTTATCCGACCATGGAAACCGAAACCCAAATCAACGGCCCAGATTCGCGGACCTCCGATCATGAGGTCCTCCACGCCAAGCTCGAATCCCTCCGCCAGTCTCACCTTAACCTCCAACAGAAGACGGCGGCGATGGAGGAGGACTTCAACCGAGTCCAGAAAGAAAGAGACGAGGCGGCGGCGGAGTTGACCAGAATCGTCGGGGAGTTTTCCGGCGAGAGGGAGGTTCTTAGGGAAGAGCTGCGCAAGGCGGAGGCGGTTTCGAGGGAGAAGGAAGACGAGTATGTGATGAAGATCGATGAGGAGGTAAAGAGGAAAGAGAGTCTGGAAGATGAGGTGAGATTGTGTAGAGAGAGAATCGAGAAATTGGAGACTGAGAGGAGAGAGAAAGATGAGTTTCTGATCAAGTGTGTCGATTCATTCCGGCCGATCAAGGAGGAGTTGATTGGGATTATCGAAGGGCTGGATGACGAGCAGTCTCGAATTGAGGTCACTGCAATCGAGGCGGAATCGGAATTAAGTCTAGTTTATGAGGGTGAATCGAGGGCGGTTTGGGAGGAGATCATGGGAATCAAGAGGCTGGTGGAGCGGGCGGAGGCGAAAGTGGAGGAGTATAAAGAGATTAGGCATAATGAGAGGAGGCAGTTGGGGAACAGTGTGGTGAGTTTGACGGAGGAGAATAGGGGTATCAGCACATTGCTGAGGATTGCTTTGGTGGAGAAGGAGGCTGTGGAGAAGAGGCTGAAGGGGAGCGGCGAGACGAAGAGAGTGGCCATTTTGCAGAGAGTTGGGTTCGGGCCGTTCGGGTTTTTGATGGGGAGTGGAGGCAATGAGCAGACATTGGAGGGTCCTGGGGCTAAGGTGGATGGAATGGGGTCTGGGGCGAGTAGCAAGTCGGATAGCAGTGAGTGTGAGGAGGAGGTTGTCAGTCTGGTGAGTTCAGCTTCCTTTTTGTTTAGGTTCAAGATTTTCTTTAGCAAATTTAGTTCTAAAAGATTGGAAGATGATGCTGTTTAATAGTTATATTGTTAGCTGCACTATTGCTTTAAACGCTTAAACTTTTTGATGGAATGTGGTGCACTGAATCTTCTATCACAGCTTGAAAGTTGCAGCTGTGATTTAGCTCAACAAGTTACAGTTCACAAAAGTTTGTAGATTTATAGCCAATTCTATAGTTGTAGACCTCTGGCTTTGAGAAGTAGATAATGTATGCACTGCTCAAAGATAAGTGCAAGCTAATTTTGTTTCTTGTTAATGGATAATAATGGTTAGTGTTCATCACTATTATTATCAGGCATCTACTGTGGAGAAGATCATGAAGAACCTACGCCTGGAGATCACACAATTGAGAAGATCGTTGGAAGAATCAAGGTAACCCTGTCATCCTCACATCACTGTTTTGTGATTAGGTTTTTGAAAGAAAATGCATCTTTAATAAGGGTTATGCTATAGATAGTGAATGTCTCTCCAACATTGATATGCCCTTCTTAGTTCAAGATATTGGTTCAGACAAAGACATATAAGATTTGAATTCCTGATATTAGGCCATAAATGTTTGTTCAATAGTGCACCTTTATTTCACAGTCTACTAGAATAGACATGTTGAGAATCATTGCTTTAAGCATGGATTACATACCATCATTTCTATGCCAGGTCAGACACTGAGCGCCTACAGAGTCTCACAGAGAAACAAACTCAACAAATTGCAGAAAACATGCTGTACATCAAGGAGTTAGAAGACAGAGAGAGGATCTTAACTGAAAATGTAATTTCTAGCTCTATAAAAGAAATTACAGTCGTTTTTGTTGTAACAACATGAAGCATGCTCATATTCTTTCTCACTTACCCCATCGTTTTATGGATGTAAGGTTGAGGCACACATGAGCGAAATGAAGGATGCTGAGGTAGAGGTTGCCAGATGGAGAGAAGCTTGTGAGTTGGAAGTTGAAGCTGGGAAAAATGAGATTGAAGAACGCGAAAAATTGGTAACCATAGTCATTCTTTGCAAAATATAATTTTATTGTGAATCATTTATTGGGATTAAGTTATATGCATTACATGCTTTCCTGCTTCTGCGGTTCTGCCTGTTCCAGAAAATTAGTCTATAAAAGTCTTTTGTTGGATAATATCCACTCTCAGTCACTCAGTTTAGTTTATTTCATTACTGTTCTTTAGATTGCCATCCTGAAGCAAGAATTGGAGAAAACAAGGGCTGCTTTGGACATATCAAATGGCAAATTAAAGCTGAAAGAAGAACTTGCAGCTAACGCCATGGCTGCTCATGCGGCAGCAGAGAAGTCCCTCCAGCTGGCTGACAGCAGGGCCGCAGGACTCCGTAACCGAATAGAGGAACTGTCAAGACAGGTAGAAGAAGCAGAAAGCAGAGAGCGCCATAGCCGAAGGGTGAGACATATATGTTGGCCATGGCGATCCCTCAAAGTGAACCCCGCTAACAATTCACATGTACGACGATTGCTACCAGAAATGCAAGCCTTGCTTAATTATAATGGTTGATGAGTCAGGTCACCTTTTTTCATTTTGTTTTAGCTCAGTAAAATTTTATTTGGAGTTCTTTCATTACTTTTAAACCCCTGTGCAGCTGTATTTCTCTTTTGTTGTATTTATGTTAAAAAAAAATGATAATACATCCCCCTCTGGATTCATATGCCTGCTCTTGCTTACAAATTTAAGCACCTATCACCAAACATGTTAAAATCAGTTACAGACACAGATTCAGAAATAATAGGAGTAAAATATTTTGATGATCATTGGTAATGAAACACAAAGAAGAACAGATATACCTTGACAGTAAGGCAAATTACACGACATAACAAGGCAATTTTCATGTTGCCACTAGTTCTTGTGATACATAAAAATATATTTTGCTAAAATTTGTCATATAAAGTAATATCGATAATGAGAAAGGTAAGAGATTCAAGGCGAGGATGGCTGTCAATGGCGAACAGAACCTTTTGCTTCCAGCCTTCCAGTTAGTCCTTTGAAGTTATAGCAAGCAACCCCAATGTGTCGTAGAGAATGTTGCTTAACAATTGGATTCTCAGTCACGATAATTGTGCCCCAGCCAGCATAATGTCACACCCCGCCAAATTAAAGAGGAATTTCCTTGAGCATTTTGATGCAAACTTAGCTCAAGGAAAAGTTTTGGAGAGCACATGAGCATTCTAGAAGCATCCGAAATATTATGGAAGGTCTTAGAAGCATTCGGAAGGATCGGGAAGCATTCGGACAATTCTAGAACTCTTTAGCACCTTAGAGAATCTCTAGGACACTTCAGAACTCTCTAGAACCCTAGAGAGGCTCAGGGCTCAAGGCTCAAGGCTCAAGGCTCAAGACCACTCTGGAAGTCTCTACAATACTCAAGAAAATACTTAGAGTTGTATAGAATACTCTAGAACCCTCCATACTTGTAAATGTCCTAGAAAAATCTAGAACTTAGACAAGGGGGGAGGATGCCTATAAATAGGGAGGCACCCCTCCCATTTGGGAGATATGAAGTTGAATAGCAATCTAGCTCACTTGTAAAGCTTTGTAAAGTTCTCTTAGCTTAATACAAGTTCTCTCTTCTAAAGATCTTCTCCCATCGCTTAAGTGTTCTAGCCAAAGTGTTTGCGCAAGGAAGACTGACTTAGCATAAGGGAAATGCTAAGGCCGCACGAGAAGCTTTGGAAAAAAGAAGCTCGTGACAGTTGGTATCAGAGCCAGGTTCGATCGGAACCTCGCTCGAGACAATGGTAAAGCACGGTGCTACCAAAACTACATCAGGATCAAACCCCTCCGAATTGGCAAAGCATGATGCTGTCAAAGGTGTATTAGGATCCAACCCTTCCGAGGAAGTTACGCAAATGAGAGGTTGCGAAGAGCATGTCGACCATGTCGTTCCAAGGCGGGAACGGTCTAAGGACATGATATCTGCTTTCGACTCACGCCTAACTCAGGTGAAGGAGGACGTGAGTGGCATGGAAGCCCAGGTGGATGATCTAGGCCAACAGGTAGAAAGCTTAGAGGCGGAGGATGCTGCCATCCACACTGCGATCAAGGGCATGGTGGCCCGGCTAGAGGAGTCCTTGCCGGGTGAGATGACGAAGATTCGCGAGGAGTTCATAGGGGAAACTCACCAAAATGCGTCAAGTTCACGAGAAGGAGTTGAATAGCACGCTTGCACGCATTGAGGAGATGCATGGGGACTTGACCCTATGCAAGCGCGCATTGGCTACGGGAGTCAGCACTAGCAATATTGTGGAGGCTAAGCGCATCGAGGTGCCAAAGCCTAAAAGTTTCTGGGGATCGCGCAACGGTCACGAAGTGGACAACTTCTTATGGGGGCTAGACCAATACTTTGGAGCAGTAGGCATCACCGAGGAAGAAGCCAAGATTAGGACCTCTCTACCTCACCGACACCACCATGCTATGGTGGAGGAGAAGGCGAGGAGATGTCGAAAAATGTACGTGCACCATTGCTACCTTTGATGACTTTACAAAAGAGCTCAAAAGACAATTTTATCCGGAGAATGCTGAGGATGAGGCAAGAGCTCGCTTGAGAAGGCTCAAGCACTCGGGGTCTATTCGAGACTATATTAAGGACTTTACCAACCTAGTTCTTGAGATTCCCAATTTGCCCGACAATGATGCTCTCTTCAATTTTATGGATTGTCTCCAACCATGGGCTAAGACCGAGCTAAGACAACGTGGGGTGCAAGACCTTGCTACCGCCATAGCCGTGGCTGAAAGCCTAATCGACTATGCTAGTTTAAAGGAGTCCACCGGCAAGCCAAAGGAAAAAAAAAAGAGTAGCTATGCCAAAGGTGGGGGAGACAAATGCCAACGCAAAGATGAGCCCCGTCAAGACAACTACTCGGCAAAGAGCAAGTACAAGGGCAAACAAAAGGATACAAGGAGCTTGGGTAAACCCAACAACAACAAATGTTTCCTTTACGATGGTCCTCATTGGGCTAGAGATTGCCCGCAAAAGAGAGCTCTAATTGCACTCTTGAGAAGTCATCAAAGTGAGACGGAAGCCGAGGGTGACAATGGTGGTGCACATGTATGATCTATGCAGCTGTTGAATGTGATACGATCCACACCTAAGATCCAAGCTAAAGGTTTACTCTTCGTCGATGTCACCATAGGTGGGAAGCCAACAACGACAATGCTCGACACGGGTGCAACCCACAACTTCATCTCGGTTGAATAGGCCCAAAGGCTAGGCCTTAAGGGAAACAATGGAGGAGGCTCCATCAAGGCGTTCAATTCACCAGCTCGACCTATTCATGACGTAGTTCGAGTAGTCAAGACCAGCGTGGGAGCATGGTGTGGGAACCTAGTCTTCTCGATTGTTCCAATAGATGACTTCAAATTCGTTCTGGGGTTGGAATTCCATGATCAAGTCAAGGCAATTCTAATGCCATTTGCCAATAGCTTGTGCATAACGGAAGGCAACAAGGCTTGTATAGTGCCAACAACTAGAGGCACAAAACAAGACTTGAAGGTATTGTCGGCATTGCAATTCAAGAAAGGCAGCAAGAGGGAAGAGGAGAGCTACTTGGCCATCCTTAGTGAGTTCGATGATGATGAGCCAAGACCCTAAGATGACATGCCCAAGGAGGTAGTAACAGTTCTCGAGAAGTTCAAAGATGTTTCACCAGCTAAGCTGCCCAAGAAGCTACCCCCAAAAAGAGAGATAGACCATGAGATAGAGTTGGAACCAGGTACCAAACCTTCCGCCATGGGCGCTTATCGCATGGCGCCTCCCGAGTTAGTAGAGCTAAGAAGGCAATTGAAGGAGCTTTTAGACGCCGGGTTCATTAGACCTTCAAATGCCTCGTTTGGTGCCCCGGTATTGTTCCAGAAGAAGAAGGATGGCTCTCTACGAATGTGAATCGATTATCGGGCGCTCAAAAAGGTCACGATAAAGAACAAATACCTCATTCCTCTTATTGCCGATCTATTCGATCAATTGGGACATGCACGCTACTTCTCAAAGTTAGACATTCGATCGGGATATTATCAAGTGCGCATAGCCGAGGGAGACGAACTGAAGACCGCGTGTGTCACAAGGTACGGGTCTTACGAGTTCTTGGCTATGCCCTTTGGTCTACCTCAAGGATCGATTAATTACAAAATCAGTTGAGTGCAGGACTGTCAAATCTGAAAGCGGAGATAATGACATGGTCCATGCTATCAAGGAGCTCACGACTTAATGTGATAGATCAACGAGACTTAAGGGTTGTTGTCATCAGTATCTATGACTATCTAGTTATGTAGAGATCCTACTCATGTTATTAGTGTATCAAAACTCCAGTTGAAATGGATGCGACATTATATTTGTCTAGTTATGCTTTGAGATCCTACTCATGCGTTATCAGTATCTGGAAATCAAACGGATGCATGTCCCTGGAAATGCTTTAGATGTTGAACCTTCAATGGTTTAGTTCAGTAGGATTACTGGTTAAAATCAGTAAGAGTAGTTTCATATCTTATGAATGCCAAGGGTGGAAATTAGACTCGATGTTCTCCGAATAAAGAATGAGAGAAATTTTTCTGATGACCAATCTAGCATGTTTATGAAACACATGAACATATATAACATTACAGTAAAACAAATTACATGAAATTTCTAGGCAATTCTACATTGCCATATCAACATTCGTTCTTGTGATACATAACTCTACAGACTTAAAGAAAATACAATCAGAGAAGAGAGATTCTCCAGAGATCACTAATCGAAAAGTCCTCCTCCTGCCTTCTTCATCAAGTTCTTAATCTGCATACATAAACACAGAGATACTGAGTTCAAGTCAATGACATTACATAAATAGCGGAATATTCATAGAGCAATGCTCTACATAGGGAAGAAAATAAGGAGGTACCTGCTTCACTGAAAGTCCAATGTCTTGTAAATCATCAAGCTGAAAAAAGAGCATTTGCTTTAGCAAGTGACCATGAAGAAAATGTGCCATAGTTATTTGATTTATTGAGTACTTACACTCTTGAAGGGTTCAGGAGTTTCTTCACGGCAATTCAATATGTATGTTGCTCTTTTCTCTCCAATTCCCTGTACCAATAATCCTGAGTCACTTAATTTGGACTGGTGCTAGAACACGTTTTAATAATGGAAGTGGTGCTCACCTTTAATCTCTTCAAATCTTCCCTATTTATAAGAAGGAAATAAAAAAAATAAAAATAAAAGAGGTTAGGTTTGAAGAGTAAGAACATAAAGTGCATCGGAATACCCTCGAGCATTGCATGTAAAGAAGAAAATAAGTACAAGGTTGACCAATAGAAACTTAGCATAACACATAAAACTTACTTGCTAGCGGTGTTTAAGAAGCTAAGATATTCTTGAACAAGAGATTGCTGCAATAACAACATAACATTAGAAGCAAAATCAGGGAGTAATTAAGCTGGATAAAGAGGATGGCTAAAATCATACCTTGACACCAGCACTGCGGACACTCAACGCTTCCCAAGGGCTGTTGACATTTCCAACCTCCCATCTGTCATTGTGTTTTGTATCCTGACTGGCAGCTGGGGTCTTTGGTTCCATGATGTTGTTGACATTTGCAAGCTCCCAACTATCATTGGGGCTTATATCCTGACTGGCAACTGGGGCGTTTGATTCCATGATGTCAGTACAGAGGAAGTTATTGGATGAAGTATCTTTCTCCTCTGGCATCTTCATGCACAATGGAGTTGAAGAACAAAGTGATTTCATTTTTAATGCCAATTCCTGTAATCTTGCGCTGATTGGAGGCGATGCATCTTCATTGTCTGGGAAGTTATTGTTTTCCTTCTCCATGTCCTGAACTGTTGAAACAGAGAATGAAAGGAAATTACAAGATTGCATTCATAACTATCAAATCAATGTGGTGATTCAAATTATAGGAAGATGAAACCAACCTTCTTCAACTAAAGCCAATGCATCTCTGCTACTGTTATCATCACTAGGATTAACTTCCACACTAGGGCCATCACAGTTCACAGAAACATCCTGGAAAGAAATTGACTTGTTCAATATTATGCCACATATGCAAGGCATGATGTTTTGTTGGTTCGACTGTTGATTACCTTTTCTGCAATTGAGTCATCTTCCTCATGCTTTGGATCATCCAATAGTAGATACTCCTGCACAGAATATATGTTCACCATCATCATACTCCTTTTTGATGTTGTAAACTATAAAACTCAAAACTGCATATTGTCAGGCATGATGTCTTGCTGGTTCAATCGTTTGTTACCTTTTCTTCCTTTAAAGAATGTTCTGCATGCTTTGGATCATCTAAGAATAACTCATCCTGCATAGAAATCTGTCAGTTGACCTCTATTACACCTTAAGCACGTTGCAACTTATAAAACCAAGAAGTTCTAATAAAATATAGAATAGAAATACTGCCCCTGCTAAAGCCACTAGCTATTTTCATAAACTTATTCATTACCTTTTGCACGATAGAGGTAGGTTCAACGGGATCTAAAGCATCAGATGATGGATTCTCCTGCATAGACACAGTCTAATTTCAGCCACAGATTTTAAAGGTATCATCATATAACAGTACATGTATAATGTGAAGGTAGATTACAGATTTAAGCTGCTCGGGTCCTTCAGTAACATTTAAGAAGGTATCTTCCTGCAAATATACAAAGGCATTTTGTAAATAAGAATACACAGATTGCGCCAAGCAGTCTTCACTTCTTCAAAATTTAAAACATATTCTGAAGGGGAGTAATACAGAAAAAGTTTACCTTCTCAGGTACAGAAGTTTCAATGGTTGAGACAATATCTGACATAGCACTTGCCTGCATTCAAATTTAATAAGTTAAACTGCAGGTTTAAAAACCATACGTCTACTAATATCTAATAAATTAAAATCAGATGACTTAGCATTCAACATAGATTAGGGAATTGGTTACCTTCATCGATTTGGTCAAACAACTTCTTTCACCAAGGAGTTTCCTTCAAAAAGAAAAAACAGTACATGTTATTGTAGAGGTCTGTACATTGGAATCGGTATTCAACCATAACTCACAACACAACAAGGACCTTAGTAACTTGCCTTCCTTTCAATGAAGAACTCACACTGTCATTTTCTTTCTTGCAAGAAAGAGGCCCATTGACTTTCTTCTCAGAAAGAGGCATTCGGAAGATGGTTTGTTTCTTTGCTATAGCTGAAGCGGTCATGGATACATGGCCCTTATGTGATGAATGCACTTCTGATCTTGTGAGACCTTTACTTTTCTTTGTGGAGCCTGTGACAGCCTGATTGGTGTTTTGAGAAGAGCGGGATGAATGCACTTCTGATCTTGTGAGACCTTTACTTTTCTTTGTGGAGCCTGTGACAGCCTGATTGGTGTTTTGAGAAGAGTGGGCCACCAAGCTTACCATGTAAATAGAATCTTGGCAAAATAATGGTTTCTACAGTGAAATGGGGGAGACAGAGAATTAAGGTGATCAAGCAAGCTCAACAACAATAGACCAGATATGGTAAACTTGTAGCTGAATTAGAGGACTTACCAAACAAGTGATCATCAGAACTCTACTCATCCCTCCCAGGGAGTCTCGCAATAAGTGTGTGAGTTTGTTTTCCCGATAAGGCACATGGTTTCCACTGGAACTCACAGCATTAACAACATTGATCATGGCATAGATTGACTTGTTGATTTTACTGCTCTCAACATGATTAACGCAATCAGTGCTCTTCCTTCTTGTATCTTCATAACCTGTTACAGATAGTTTCAAACAAAGTTCTATCAACATTATCAAAAACCCAAACACAACTGAAAAACTTACAAGCCTGAGGATAAGATATACAACCTGCCAAGTCAATAAAGTTTAACTTGCTGATTTGAAGGGAATCTGAATTTTCTCTTTGAGATGATACATAGACTATCAATCCCTTGTGGCACCTACGAGAAAGTTCAACTGGTCCTTTTGGTGCTGGTTTACGAGAAGCATACCCACTACCATACAATTTGCTGAATTCTGAAATGGACTTCACTGGCACCTGGACAAAGATGAGATGATAGGCGAGCAATAATTCACATCAATACATATCCACTCAACTACCATATAGTAATAACACAAAATAACTTGCCTGAGAAAGTCCTTTAAGCCTAATGTTTCCTTGAGTGTCTCCCAGTACCAAAACTTCTGGGCGTGAAGGAGCCAATATATCATAAATGTGGTCCTGATACACCTCATACGAGGATATAGTAATCAAACATCCGTTTTTCTCAGCCATTGAGATAATTTCATCGATTGCCAGTGTCACCAAACCTGGTTTCTCACTCGAACCCTTCAAAAGTAATTGGTTCCACAGTTCACTTCACCATCACAAAAGCTATTTCCTACGGAAAAATAGAGTCAAAACTGAACCTTGGGAGAATACCTGAATTAAGCTAGTCTTTCCACTACCTCTAGCTCCCAAAGCAATGACAGTGGCATTACAACCCTCGAGAATTCCCGGAATCAAAGGCTTTACTTCTCGCGAAAAAATCAGGCCATTATCCTCCTTTTGGTCATAGCAATAGTCCAATTCATATGCCTCTTTACGGCTGCAAGACAAAACCATAAAGAAAGTAAATTTTGAGTTTAAGTTATACATAATCCCACATACACTGTTCAAAAATCACTACTTCTTGTTCAAATAGGCAAACTTCAATTCAATTTGGTCCTCCATAACCAAAAAATACACATAATCCTATCAAAAATCCAACACTTCTAATCCAATTATTCTCTAATCCTACATATAATCTGATGCTAATTTACCAAAACTAAAGATCCTGAGCTCAAATCAAGAACAAAATCCAACACTAAAACCCGACCCGACCCGAGAATCGAAACGGTACCTTGCAGACTGGTCCCTGAAGGAGAGAGTGACGCTATCCGAAGCTTCTCCGCCGGGCTTGTTCACCGAGATCCACGACACCTCACCGGAGCCCTCCGCCGCCGGATCTGCGGCGCCGCTGATTTTCGCCACGAGCCGGACCTTTCGCGATGTGCCGGAGCGGCGATTAGGGGTTTTGGTGAGGTCGGGGTTGCCGGAAGCCATGTGAAAATTAGGTCTGGGAGAAATTAGGGTTTCAAATTCGAGATCTGAAAGCTTCGAAATTGAGAGAGATGAGAGCAAAGGCCAGTTGGGATTTGATGGGGTTATGATTTTTGGGTGTCTCACCGGCTTTGGTAGCCGTTTAACATTTGAGAGGCTTGCTCTATTTCAAATTTCTAGCTTACGTGGCACGCTCTTCCTTCTCCAGAAAAGGACATGAATTCAATTTACAAATTAATATAAAAAAATAAAGGACATAAAGTTTTAAGGCTAGGGGTGATTAATTTGTCCGTTAATATACGTGTTTAGCATGATTTCATTGAAATAAATGAATAAATCACTTAAAACATTGTTTGTCGAATTTGACAAATGATTGAGATTTGATCCAAATCTGATTTAGTGGTGTTTGGGATGACTCATTTGACGGAAAGCTGACAAACTAACTTATATACATGATAATCACAGAGAACTAAAATTTATACTCTCAATTTTACAATCTACACTCACACTTTCTTCTTTTAGCAATTTAAATATTGTTTTTAGTGACATGTGTTTTGTCTTTCTGTGAAAACTTTACTTAAAAAAAACATGTGGGAATGTGGATTGTAAAATAGGGAATGTAAATTTCACTCCCCTAGTCATATTTATAATGACTTTGTGTCATTTTGTTTTTAGGGATGGTATGCAGAATTACGGCGTGTAAGTACACAATGCAATCTTAATCATTCATTGTTAGGATTATTATATATTTTTATTAAAATCATAAATTTAAACCATTTATAATTATGTATTTACATGCGGTGTACAAACGGCCGGCTAGTTTCATGTTTGAGTTTTATAACACGATGACCTTTACTCAGCTGCCGTACCATGGCCCAAATTACTATAACAATTAACAAGTTGAGCCTCCGATAAATCGAAATACTAAAACGATGCGTTTGGTGGAGGGGGGTCTCCATATAAGTGATGTAACAAAACCTCTCCATTCCAGAAGTTGTTCAAGCTTTTGCACCGATCGGAAACAATGGACGACAAGTCGTCGGAGGCCAAGAAGAGCGAGACGAAGAAGATAATGTCTGCGTGCGACGTTGAGGCCCTGAAGAAATGCTTGGAGGAGAACAAGGGCGACTACCTCAAGTGCCAATCTCAGATCGATGCCTTCAAGTCTTCTTGTGCTGTCGAGAAACCAAGCCCATCCTAGATAGGATGTCTCATGTCTACCTTAACATACAATTTTGATTTTGAATGTTCATCTTTCACTTGAATAATAACAACATTTACCCATCTGGGTTTTGTTTACCTGCTACTTTTGTTTACCCTTGGACGTAGTAATTGTTTGCTTTACTATGTATCTGAACTGAAACAGTGAAAGTAAGAAGATAGATGTCTACTGAAATCTTTATTCATCGATTTGCCTTGTGTTAAAAAACTGGAAACAATGGTTGTTGGGGTAAAATTAACTCAGCAATTCAGCACACATTACAACTCTTCCTGCATGTACCGTAGTAATCATCTGAGCCAATCATGAATACAGGGTTCCTTTGACACTCCCCAATGTCTGCCCACCTGGGACAGCTATCGTCTTCATCAATGCATTCACTGTTATCAGAATCGGACGAGGAATGTTCGCGAGGAATGGCTTTCGCATGAAACATCTTTGTGGCACACCACATTTCGCCTTCGAGTACAGGGCATCTGGCATGGGAACTGCTCTTGTCGGGTGACGCGTTAGGATGGAGATTGAAAAACAGAATTGCATTTCCTTTGATTGGTTTCAAGATACTGTTGCTCTTTCCACAACCAGACCAGGCCTTACTTTTCAGCTGCAATAGTTTTAAGTTCACCTGTAGTTAGTTTAGAACACTAAATTCCAAGCCTCTATGCATACAAGTAAAGCTTGATAGATTGAGTCTCACCTCTGATTTCAGGAATAGAATCTCACCACCACGAGCGTTTGAGAGATAAAGAATAACTGTTGCTAACAAGGACTCACTTTGTTCCAGTGTGGATTCATTACCAAAATAGTTGTAATTCTTCTCCACCTCCTCAAGGTCGTAATGCAAAACCTGTAAAGCCCTGCTGTTCTCTGAAAGCGCAATCATGTACCAATTCTATGTAAGCTACATGTAAAGCAAAACATCCGGTTCAAGAAGTAGAATGCTACAGCAACAAGCCAACAACACAGAGGGAAGATACCTTTAGGAAGGAAAGTCCAGGCTGATATATTTTCCTCAATTGTTGAAACTATACCATCCTGGAAACCAAAAGAGTGTTAATAGTAGAAATGGTTTTGGGACAAGCACCGGCATTCAGGCATAAAATGATTAGCAACACACATAGTACCAAGTGTATTCTGAAACCAAATTACAATAAAACAAAACATGAAAACTTACCTCCTTGTTCAAGGGAAGTTCTAAACTTTTTAGCATCCTATTTGTATTGCTGTTTCCAGATTCATCATAACTTGTAGAAGACTTTCCATCTCCACCATTTGCCTAAACCCAAACCACAAGTTTAAATCTAATAAGCAATCTTTAGCAATCAATAAGCTGATAGTCCATAATGAGGAAGAAACCAATCATATACCAAAGAAATAAGGTGGTCACACTCCTCATCAGATAGGAATCCTTCATACAGAAACACCCTATTGCAACACGCACGATGTCAGATTCTCAAGAACCAACATGCCATTTACACATTCGTCGAAGCTGAAAACTTGATAAAAACTCATCATTATGAATTTCATCAATGTACCTGACCTTGGTCGCCAAGAAAGTTGAACAACCCGTGACGGGTCGATTCTGTTGTAATTAACCGAGTGCCCCAACTCTATTAATGCTTCCTGGCCCAATTCCTTACTCCTCAACTCCTTCCTGCTACTGTAGCAAAATCATGGCAACAGAAAAAGATCACCAAACCAACGAAAACCATAGTTCAGAGTAAAATCTTTCACTAGGGTCTAGAATTCATAACAAACTCAATGCAACATATAGATATTTACACACATATCACTGAAGGTCCACCAAGAAACTTAACTAGCTCAAGAAAACCCATCAAAAGTTAACTCAATCTAATCCAAAGTTGAACAATATTAATCATAAAATAAATGTATATGCAAAACAAAGAAAATCATGAACACCCCCAGAACTGAAACCCAGAATGGCAAAATCATTACAATAGTGGAAACTAGTAAATGCAAAATTTAGTGACAAATTTGTAATAACGGCAAGGGTAATTAAGGTGATTAAAAAGTTTCTTACATTTGGGCAGAGGAGGAGGAGATGGAGAAGATCGTTGAGAGAAGAAAGATTGAGAGAAACGAAGCCATATTGAATTCAATATAGCCTGAAACAACTTACCGAAGAGAAACTTGTTCTGCGTGAGAGTGTGGAGGGTTGAGTGACCCGACCCGTTCTACTTTGGTAAAGCCCATAATGCCAATAGTCCAATGAAAAAGGTGCTTAGTAAATACAACCACTTTGTGATGATTTTGGTGCATAATTTGGTTGATGTTGTAATGTGTCCATATTTGTTTTTGTTACGAAGGAATTGAAGCAACACATGACCACTCACTATCTCTCTTTATTCAAGTTTTTAAACACATCGTTTAGGCTGAAGAACAAATGGTACAGAATGAATCAATGAATGCAGTTTGTGGCGGACTCAGTTTTTTCTCTATGTAAATGACTTCACTATGATCCGGTCACTAATAATGGACAAAACAATGATCATATGAACAACAACAAAAATCACCTCTTTTCTTTTTATTCTTTTCTCTCTACAAATGTCTTGCCTTTCTTAATTGCGCCGAAAGACGATTCCCCGCTTGATCCATACGAGTGTTCCTCCTCTTCCCGCTCGTCAAAAGTTCCGTATGGTGATGGTGAGAACGCGTGAGGCACGGCCAATGTGACAGCCCTCTGTAATGCAGCCTTATACTCCTCAGTATGATCTTTCACTATAGTCTCTTGCCGCTCCATTCTTTGCTTTGGTGGAATCTCCATACTTTGAGCTTTCTCCAACATTAACTGAAAACCGATAAATAGACACCAGAATGTAGGACTTTAGTTCCAACATCTTATTCCAAGATGCAGAGTTATTTCCAGCTAAAGTAAAACCATAGTCTTCATTTTTTTTTTCTGAAGAACTTACATCTAGTGCCCTTTGAGCTTCTCTCTCTATCCAAATGATGGCATGGTCTGAAGTAGCGTTAGAAAAGAGTACTATGTGCTCAAATCTCCCATCTACCGGCACTGCTGTCTTGACAATTGGGGGAAACCTTCCTAACCTGCAAGCAAAAGTAGATAAGACGTACTTTTTACAGCATAAGATTGATAGTTATTAAGTTACTGTTCCACTGATCAGAAAAATATATATTAAACTGCAGCTTTATTTCAAGGTTGATGTCCCAAATCCTACCGACACCAGGTAGAATTGTACAACAACCCTAATAAAAATGTGTTTAGAATACTATATGTTGGTTACAGCTGAATATACATAAATTATCTCATGTTAAGTGCGAGAATAACAATGGAATCTCGCTCTTATGAATTGAAGTCCGAGTAGCAAATTTATGGATATAGTTAAGGAGATATTTGCCGAAGTATAATTCAAATGCATAACAATACCTGCAGGGCTTCCTCTCAACAATATGATAGAGGCGGCCGGGTGCATACAGCCTCCTTGGATCTTTGAGCATCTTCTCCTCAGGTATACATGTGTCCCACATACATCGTAGACATAGTAGGCATGGCAAACTGTAAAATAAAATCCAACTATAAGAATAGTAGAGTACAGTGACAATCACAATCCAGATAACAAAAGATAGAAAATTGGTGTCGTCACTCATCACTTTTAAGTTTGGTTATATTAGTCTGCCCACTCCTTATAAAGTTTCCATTAACCCCTTACTAAGATTGAACAGATTGATGGACCAGTGACTAATGCTATATATTAGCAACAAAATGATATTGTAAAGGACATTTTTAGTTCTGTCCTGGTATGCACTTTAGTATAATAGTGTAAACTATACTATCCATCAGCTCAAAGAAATAGTTAGAGACAAAGGAGAAGATGCAATATACCAGAAAAGTGACTTGAAAATGTCTTCCAAGGGTGTGGCCGTCCGTGGTAAGAAGTCATCCTGGTTCAGCATAAAGATCACAATCAAACCTAAGGAATGTGGAAGTGGAATGATCCTACAAATTTAAAATCTAAGGTTGCTGAGGCCATGCAAGCTGCAGAGTGATGTAAACTAATTGCAAATATTCTTTCTACTGAGACAAAAGTTGAAAGGAAAAGACTAGAACCTGCCTGAAGCACAACAGAATTGACAACGTCTGCATATCTCACAGCCAAGTTCAATGACATACACCTCGCTGGTGCAATCGCATATCCCCTAACCCTCTTCCTTTCAATGTCTCCCAACTTATCCCTATTCTGCACCACCAACATTGTTAACAATGCTGCTACACCCGAACCTAGGGAGTGTCCTGCAAATGTCAAAGTATATTTAGGATACTTCTCCAACAAATCTTTCAAAGTTCCACATTCTTCGTCAAGAACCCATCCAGCAGCGTTCAGTAGCCCATTGTGAACATATCCACCATCAAATTTCCTCTTCCCCAGCTTATTGTCCAATAAAACTGCATAGTCACTCTCTCTTGCCAAATTAAGGCCTCTAAACGCAAGAACTATATCGGCATGATTATGATCAAGATACAATATATAAGGAGGAGCTTGGCCTCGGGTATCTACATATGATTTTTTAGAAATTAACCAATCCGGGTTAATTCCATATCCACCAGGGGGTTCCCAAAGTGGTTGCCTAAGATCATCTTCGTAAACTGCCAGAATGTAGTGGCAGATGCGAGGAACAGGCTCAAATTCTTCAGCACTGGAAAGGCCCCAAGTCTCACTGTCATGGCCTGCTGTGTGGAGGCATCGCTTATAAGCCCACCGAGTACAGGCCAGACAGTAAACACATTCTATGAGAGGGCAGCCACATAGGATCGACATTGAGGCCTACAGGCTAACCAAAATATAACAGATCAAAACTCAAACATACATGAATTCATCAAGATGATAACTGCCAAGTACATTTCAGCACCACATAATTGAACTATAAATTGGGATTTCGTAAACAAGATCAGGTAATATGAATAGAACAGTGTGACATTGAATAATGTCAGACCAACTCAATTGTCTAAACAGATTATAAAAACAGAACAAGATGGTTTAAAGGGTATGATGAATTTGACTAAATACATTAAACTAAACACCCTACAATAAATTTGACTTGAATGCATTAAAATTAAGGGTACCTCTAGCCAGAGCTTGATGATCAACGTTGGGATCAGAACTGTTGTCTTGAAAACCCAGAAGCTGAGATTTCATAATGAACAGAACAGGGTCTCAACCATAAATGTTATTTCTAAGCACTAAAAGATGTTACAGAATCACAGCAAACAGGGACAAAAAGAAGAAAGTAACAAAAACCCAGTACCATGAATAATGGAATCCTACGGCACAACACGAGACTCTTAGGTGGATTTCACATGGAATTTAAGGGATTTGAGAAGTTGGGTTTTGTTTTTAATTGGTACTTGAGTAAAGCTATGGGAATTGGTTAAAATTGGGAAGGGAATTAAGGTTTAAAGGGAAGGTGAAGGGTGGTGGTGTGTACCTGCAAGTCAAAGATCATTTGAGTTTCCTTCATTAGTTGAAGACGAAGTGGAAAGAAACATGAAAGTGCAGCATCAGTGCATCACGGTAAAAGCCAATAATGATTGGCAGAGCCAACTCTGGCTTTTGTTGTCTTTTTAATTCTGCTTGCTTGCTCCATCACTGATTCATTACTTCCATAATTACAACATTGTTCAATATTTTACTGCATATGAATTAAAGAAAGAAATCTGGTTTTTTGTTTTCTCTGTTGGGATCAACGCAGTTGTTACAAAGAAAAAAATACACCATAATACTTATTAAATAAATGATAATATATTAAAGAGCGGATAAAGATCTCAGAGCATTTTTAGTAATGTTAACTATTTTTTAGTTAAATTTTTATCAAATTACTTAAAATGTTATTTTGGTTAGACACTATAGAAATGTGTATGTATCAATAATCTCTATTTTATGTAGCATTACATTAATATTATTCTTTAAATAAAGATTAAGTAGTTTAAATGTATTTATATATCACATAAAATATCTTAAATAAAATGTGTTAAATTATAGCTAGTCTTATTTAAGTTATCTCGTTAGCTAGATATAGCTAACGAGCTAGTTAAAAGTCATAATAGCTCAAGTTTGGCTAGTCTACTGAAGTTTCTAAAACATCTAAAAAAGCTAAACATGCTCTCTAAAATAGTTAAAGAGTCAAAATAAAGAATCTACTAAATAAGTTCTTAATATCATTTTCAATGTCATATTACGTCGCTATTCTCATTGAAGCTAATTGGGACCGAGGTAGTAATAAGGGAATGTTACTCATCATTAAAAAAAATATGTTATTACAATGCAAAAGAAGTCGAGAGCGAGAGAAGATACATATGAATATGTTAAATGACAATGTTAAAACAAAATAGGGCGTGGCTCGATATTGAAATACCATTTTGATCGCCTTATTCATTCCTCGTCCTTGTCCTTAATACTCCTATTAAGTTAGAGCTATAGAATTCCGCCTTCAACACACATGTTAACTTATTTACATTGTTACTTAGGCATTTGCCTCTGCATCTAGTAATTCTTAGTAAATTTTCAATGTCATATTACGTCGCTATTCTCATTGAAGCTAATTGGGACCGAGGTAGTAATAAGGGAATGTTACTCATCATTAAAGAATATGTTATTACAATGCAAAAGAAGTCGAGAGCGAGAGAAGATACATATGAATATGTTAAATGACAATGTTAAAACAAAATAGGGCGTGGCTCGATATTGAAATACCATTTTGATCGCCTTATTCATTCCTCGTCCTTGTCCTTAATACTCCTATTAAGTTAGAGCTATAGAATTCCGCCTTCAACACACATGTTAACTTATTTACATTGTTACTTAGGCATTTGCCTCTGCATCTAGTAATTCTTAGTAAATTTTCAATGTCATATTACGTCGCTATTCTCATTGAAGCTAATTGGGACCGAGGTAGTAATAAGGGAATGTTACTCATCATTAAAGAATATGTTATTACAATGCAAAAGAAGTCGAGAGCGAGAGAAGATACATATGAATATGTTAAATGACAATGTTAAAACAAAATAGGGCGTGGCTCGATATTGAAATACCATTTTGATCGCCTTATTCATTCCTCGTCCTTGTCCTTAATACTCCTATTAAGTTAGAGCTATAGAATTCCGCCTTCAACACACACGTTAACTTATTTACATTGTTACTTAGGCATTTGCCTCTGCGTCTAGTAATTCTTAGTAAATTAAAAGGACACAAATTGGAGTATCATCTCACTCGATTAAGACATTGAACTTTTCTTTTTCCCTCTTTTTAGATTGGGCCGTGGTTCTCACCAAGACCCGGCTTAGCGAGTCCAATAGGCCCAATTGTTATTTGGTAATCAGACCACATATAAAAAGCAAAGCTCAGAGCCAAAACCCTAGCTCTTTTTATTGCTCCGTCTCCGTCTCAGAGATCCTCCATCCTCTGACCCATCCACAGGTAAAACCCTAGCCCTTTCTTCTTCACTCGCTTCGTTTCTTCATATCATCTAATACTGCTTAAGCTTCCCTACAAGTGTTTTGTTCCCAAATCAAAACACAGCTGTGAATCTTTTCAGTTCAATATGCTTCGTTTTTAAAAATGCGTTTTTGATGAGATTGATTTTGGTTTTAGCTTGAGAGGTTTTGCATGTTTTTGAATGTTTGAGATTCGTGTTTTGGTCTTAGGGTTTTTGTTGAATTTGTGTTTAACTGATGTGGGTTGTTGATGCAGGTAATGGCTCCAGCGCAGCCGAAAACCGGCCTCTTTGTGGGGCTGAACAAAGGGCATGTGACCACCAAGAAGGAGTTGGCTCCACGCCCTTCTGATCGCAAAGGAGTAAGTTGATTTTACAGTGCAATAGTTTGAATCTGCAATGTTGTATGTAGCTGTCGACATTCATTGACTATTGAGCATATCCTTGTGTGTTGACAATGCATAGTTTGAACTCGCAATGTTACATATAGCTATGGACATTCATTGACTGTTGAGTTCGCAATGCATATCCTTGTGTATTAACAACGTGGCAAAATTGTGTTTGATTGCTGTTTGTTTAAAGTCTCTCTCTCTCTCATGTTGTGTTTAAAGTCTCTCTCTCTCTCTCATTTTAGGTTTCTAGTTTTGTAGTTATTGTAAGTTTAGGCTGAAGTTGTTTTTTGTACGATTCAGTTTATGTCTTTAGTCTTTACTGAGTATAGGATGCAGCAAGTGTAGTGTGAGACTGTTATTGGAGTTGCATTAGCACATGCTTATATTATGTTTATTGTTTTGTTTTGGCAGAAAACCAGTAAGAGGATTCACTTTGTTAGGAATTTGATCCGTGAAGTTGCTGGGTTTGCACCGTATGAAAAGAGAATCACTGAGCTTTTGAAGGTTGGCAAGGACAAGCGAGCACTGAAGGTAGCCAAAAGAAAGTTGGGAACCCACAAGAGGGCTAAGAAGAAGAGAGAAGAGATGTCTAATGTCCTACGCAAGATGAGGTAACCATCGTGTTCTCATTCTGTTTCTTATATATCTGAACTAGAATCTAAAGGAGTATTTGACATCCTATATCTATAGAATTTGTATTGATAATTGCTTATTATTTTGATGCAGGTCTGGCGGTGGAGCTACTGAGAAGAAGAAATGAGGGGGATGTTTGATGTTTCATAGTTTTGTATTGAGACTATGCTATGTATCCGTATTTTGTAGTATTGAGACTTAAAAAGTTTTTATTTTACAAATTCTGTTCTGTGTTGAATGTTCAAGCTTAAAGTGGGACAAGCTGCTTGCCCATTTTGTTGGCTCCTGTTATTTTTAACTTGATGCAAGCAACAGTTTTGCAATTCTTTATCTTTATAAAGAATTGTTCTCAACATACGTGAGTCTATCTAATTATAACATGGTATTTTTGAATGTTAACAACATTTTTTCATAATCAAACTGTTTCCCACATGGAATGTTTTGGATGTAATATAATTCTCTTACAAGCACCTGTATCTCACAACTAAAATCATAATAAGATCCCAAAAAATGATGCTTAGATTTATTGCTTTTGCTCTTCTGCTTCATGTATGAATGTATCCTCCTTGTACAGGCAAATAATTGCCGCTACTTATACAACAAAGGGAGAAGAGGAAAAGATATCTTTCCATCTCCACAGCCGCAAAATTATTAGGACAAAACGAGAGAGAGGGAGATCATGTCTTGAACCTTTGGGTCAGTTTCTCCACCCCTTCCCTACAATCATCAGCGACACGCTTAGCACCTTCTTTGACTACCAGGCTGTACTCTAGGGTGTTACGCTGCAACTCGTGCGCTGATCTGTTGGCCTTTGAGATGGCTGTGTCTTTAAGTTCTCCTGCCCTTTCCCCAGCACTGGAAACCCACTCCCTCAAAGTTGATATAAGCAAGGCTATCTTTTGAATGATTTTAACGATTACATCTTTGCTTCTTCCTTTTATATCCACTGCCATTGCCTTGAGTTTATCCATCAAATTCTTGGCCCTGCTAACAGTTCCTTCGACTGAGAACTGCTTGCCAGCATCAACCCATGTAGCTTCACCCAATGCCTCTTCACGGAGGTCATTATCAACAACTACTTTGATGCCATGCCTCTCCCAGCGATCTCTAGCCTCCTCCAGCGATTTAGCTTGTTCTCTTGCTCTTTTAGCTTCATCTTCAGCCCAAGCCCTGGAGAGAGCACAGGTTAAAAATCTTGTAAAAACAAGTTGCTAGACGCTAACAGACTCAATTTGACGCCATCTAACCATGGGCCTTAGATAAGTTCATAGTAATTACCTGGCCATGGACAAGGCTTTCCGTTCAACCTCTAGATCATACTGCAAACGAGTAATCTCCTGGCTTTCATTTTCTGCGTCTTTCCTAAGTTTGCTAACTCTTTCCTTTTCAAATGATATTTCTACTTTGTTACTCATTAGGTTCTCTAATTGTTCCTCCACCTCATGCCTCAACCTTGCCAGAACTTCCATTTCTGATTCAACAGCAGCACGTTCCTTCATCAGGGCAATATTATCTTGCTCTCTCTCAGACCTCAACCTTTCTAATTCCTGCTTTGCTTCTTCAGTCATTCTCTGTACTGCATCAATTTTTTCCCTCTCAAGGGAAAGATCCTTCTCAAAAATTGCATTCACATCCTTTTCAACTTGGGCTACTAAAGCATTATGTGCATCAACAGCCTTTTCTGCCATAGTTTCTGCTTCAATGCGTGCAAGCTCCTCGCTAACTACTTCAGCATACTCACCAGTTGCAAGAGCAATAGCAGCCTGGGCTTTTGTTACTGGCTTATTTGGCTGAAAAAGTCTGGTATAACCTTGAAAAAGAGAAGGAAAAGGAAAGGAAATCGTTGACCATCAAACTTGTCAGAATTGTGTGCAAAAAGGTAAAAAAGTAGTTATTATTACGCACCAAATGCAAGTGCAATAATGCCCTGTTCTCCAGATAGATCAGCAACAAGTGCAGGACATGCATCTGGGTGTATCTTATCAGTATCAATGAATCCTGAGATTTGATGGAGGACCTGTCAAAGCGCACAATAGTAAGTACTAAGTAGAGAGTTCAAAATTAACAAACTACAAGCACATGAGTTCTCAATCAGCAACCTTCCTGTCAGCTTCTAGGAGGTGTCTTTTCTCTAGGGCCATCTTCCAGCTTACAAGATCTTGACGTGATAGAGGGCTGCAGTAAAGAATTTCAACAAAAAATAAGGTAAATAACATTGTCGCAAACAGTGAACTCTATCCCCAACTCTCCAATGAAAAGCAAATCATTGATGCATCTATGTGATAGTACTTAGTAGTTGATAAACAAGTTATAAAGAAGCTAGCTGTAAGCCTAAACATGTCAAAACTGCGAATTTTCACAGGTAAATAAGACCATCAAATGAAACAAGAATGTGGACATTCTCTACCATGAAATGCCAGGATAGATGGTAAACAAGATCAGTGTATAATGTTCCGATAAAAAAGAATGAACAGAAAGATATAAATGATGGCAGAGTATAATGAATGGCGACAACAGGAAATTATTACATCACCTTGCAGGAGAAAAGTAGTATGGACCCTCATCCTCATCCAAGGAAGAATCCATATCACGTCTTGAGAGCTTACTTGAGATAAGTCCTGATTCAGCCAAACCTGATGATGCAAATAAAATTCAATGAGAAAACAACAGCTATCACACTGTCTTTCTGTATAATCCAAACATCTAAATGCCAGACCTTGGATGGAAGGGAAATCAAGGTCTTCAGGTGTAATATCGTCGAATGCAAGTTCAGTAATATTCTCAATATACATAGCAGGATATACTTTAGATATTGAGTTCCTACAAGTAGCAAGAAATAACAACTGTCAGTATGAGTAGAAAGATAATGTCTAGCAAATTGCAGATAGTATTTGTGAAGAATCAAGATGAGTTTATCTTACTTTCCGAATGAAAAGAAGTTTATATACCTCGAAAGAGCGCTACTTGCAGATACCAACCACCGAGCATATTCACGACGTGTACACAAATCAACAGGTTGAACATCAGGCTCTATGACCTGAAAACAGTTGCCACATACAAATTATAGATCCCAAAAGGTTTATTGTAAGTTGATTTGAATTTCTAATCCAAAAATCTTTTAACATTGGGAATCATTCGAGACATTAGATTGAATTTACCTTCAACACTTGTAAAGCTGCTAATGCCTGCCCCTGAACCTGATCAACAACTGCAGGTACCAAAACCTTTCCGGGAAGCACCTGTACAGCTGCAGAAACCAAAGTTGGAGCAGGTATACCAGCAGAAGAGAAGGAATTCCGAGGAGTTGGTAATTGTGATTTGCTTGTATTCGTATCACTAGAAAAATGTGTGTATTGTTCATTTGCAATTGGATAGGCTTGTTCTGACACAGATGTTGCAGATGACCCACTCTCAACTATGGTATGCACTTCCAGGGAGGAACTATTTCCCTCAGGCAAGACCTGAACTGTTTCACTTGGGTTAGTTGAAGGCGGGGATGCAACACCTACGTTATCTTTAGACAAAACTAGAGGTTCTAAAGAAATGTTTGATTCTGAAGAAACTGAAACATCCACAGCTATAGGTTCATGGTGTTCATGTGCGATAACAATAGAAGACTCAGATGTGAAAGTTTGATTTTCACTTGTCCCAGGAACTTCATCCTGGGTCTCAATGCTAAGGTTTGAATTGATAGCATCAGATTCTGGCAACTTGACTGGGTCGGTAACCGGGTTCTCTTTAAGTTGAGAAGTCAAATCTCCTGTACCTACAGCGAGGCTACTATCAGAATCCTCAAGACCAGAGGAAACAAAAGAATCATTGCCATGATCAGATTCAGGCAGATCAACCTGCCTTGTTAATGTTTCAGCCTCAACTAACTTGTCATCAGAAATTGATCTATGTTGCAAATCCTCTTGAATGAAAGCGCTGTTGATGACCTTAGAACCACCACCACTGGATGCATACTCAAACTCTTGTACAGAAACCTCCCCTATATCACAATCATTACCGACTCTATATAAACTCGGAGACTCATCAATTTCTCGAGATGAAGAATAACAATCCTTGTTAGTACCTGCCTTTTCTTCTGGACTACCACCATCTTGCTTCATGTCCCTTTGCTCATCCACATCTTCTGCATTGCGATCATCATTCACCAGTAACACCTGCTCCTGCTCTGTTGTTAAGGGCTCCATCTGTGGCTTCGGTCCTGTATGCACAGCCCGTACATAAATACCTCTCAAAATATTTCTAAACGACAAATCTTATATATCAGTAGCAATGCAATACAATACACAACCTCGTAACCACTCAAATTTCAATCCGGAAAAAAGAGTTACTCACTTGTATTCGCTTTGTTTCCTGAAGACAATGCCGCGATGGTAACCCCTGCAACAAGAATCACTCCGGCTACTCCAGCTGCCACAAGCCCTGAGAGCAAACTACTCACAGTGTTAGCCAGCCACACACATTATTAGCATCCAAAACCGAAACACAAAAATTCAAACCAATATTTACCTCCGGACCATTTCTTCTTCCGCGAGTCGTCTTCCTCCTCCGAACCGGACCAACCGGAAAAGCGATCGGCGGTGGTCGACTTCGACTCCACCCAAGAACTCCCATTCCGACCGCGCTGCACTCCATTAGTACTCCCAGCACTCCTCCCTCTGTCTTGAGAAGCACAGACCACTCGAGCACGGCGCATCCTCACCAGAATCGGCGAAGGTTTACTGCAATTGCCGGAATTCATAGCCCAGCGGAGCTGGAGCGAGCTCGGAGACCACGTTGCAGTCACATTGGCCATGGCACTGAGCTAAGTGTACCGAGACGAAGAAGATTCAATTGCGAAAGTGAAATTACTGCTCCAATTGAAGAAGACTAAGATTTGATTGTAGAGAATTGATCCAACAGGATTGGGATTTCCAGGGTTTGATGGTTGTAGTCTGTGTGTATTTGATTTTCTTATCTCAAGACCTTTCTTTTTACATTTGTCTGTGTATTGATGGAAACGACGAGGTTTTTGATTTTGGATATTGATGGTAAGATTAATTTCTGAATTTGTGGTAAAAAGAAAACAATAGACCATAAAAAAAAAAATCTAGGCAGTTGCCCAGTTTGTATGGGCCTAAGCAGGCAGGGGGGTCCATTTTAATTATTAATATTTGTTTTTTGGAATTGTGACAGAATGAGGTCTGTAGGGTTTAAGCTCCTCCGACCCCTATTGAAACCAATTTCAAAGCCAAAAGCGCTCAAATTGCTATGGATGATCAGAAAAAGGAAACACCCCTCCCTCTCTTTCAGCCGTTCCTCAATGCCGGACTGCTGTGCTGCGATTCTCACCGACCATGAAGACGTCCTCGTCGAAATCCTCGCAAGACGTACTGCCGGTCAAAACCCTCATGCGATTCCGGTGTGCAGGTGTTTATAAGATGTAGTAGCAACTTTTCAGTTTTCTGTCACCGTGTGACTGCTCTCCATTCTGTATTCAGCATTCTGTGTTCAACTTCTTTGGTTTGCTTTGGTTATTGGTTATGGTCTTATCAGTGGATCAAGGCTTGGTGTGCAAGGGAGTGGTTGGCGATGTTTATGGCAGGGCTGGAGCAAATGTAGAGGGTGAGGATGGGACCATATTGGCAGTGGAGCTTTCGGAGTCCAACCTCTACATCAGTAAATGATTTGCGAAGCCATGACAAACTGCCGATTATGTGAACGGCCAAAGGGGTCCAGCAGGGTGGCGCCTCTCTTCAACCAATATAGGAAGAAATAAGCGCATATTACAGCTTAATCAACAAGAAAGTTCTATAGAGAAATCGGTAAACTTGTTAATAAGCGCATATTACAGCTTAATCAGAGTTTGGTGAAAGATAAACATTCTGAGAAGTTATTTTGATTACAAGCAATCATCTACACAATGGTAGGTAGATATGTATGCCATATGTAAACAAAATCAATCACAAATGATAATGGCTATGTAATAGCCATAGATCTTTTATGTCGACCTAATTACACGGCAAACAGAGTTCCATGACTTAATTACTCTCTGAGATATCTTGACCTGCAATGGATTCTTCATAGCCACAGTGAACGCCAGCTTCTCCGACAGGTCCACATTGTCTCCATCCAAAGCTTTCCATTCAAATCTCCAAACCAGATTGGCCACAAAATACTCGAGATGAAGTAGAGCTAAACCAAGTCCAGGGCAAATCCTCCTCCCAACCCCAAACGGCATCATCTTAGTCTCTCTACTCCCTGTTACATCAAACCCTTCTCCTTCTCTGCTCAAAAACCTCTCCGGCTTAAACTCCATAGGCTCCTCCCACACCTCCGGGTCCCTCCCCAAATCCACCACCATGAAATTCACCATCACGTTCTTTGGCACCACATAACCATCCAAAACCGAGTCCTGCGTGACGGAATGCGGCACCACGAAATGCGCCGGCCGGTGGCGCCTCAGTCCCTCCAATATCACCGCTTTTAAATAAGGCATCCTCTGCAAGTCCTCCTCCTTCACTTCCTCTGTTTCCTCCACGTCTCCGTTAATCTCTGCAACAAGCCTCTCCTGGATTGTTGGATACTTCACAATGTTGGCCATGATCCACTGCAACGCAGTCGAAGTAGTATCTGTACCAGCATTGAGAAACTCCGATCAAAGGCTAATGATCTCGTCTTCCGTCAGCTTCCTCTTCTCTTCAGGAAGCTCGAGTTTCCAGAGCGTGTCCACATAAGAAAGCGCAATGTCATCACTAATGTCTTGCTTCTGTGAGAATATCTACTTCTCCGGTGCCTTCTCTTTTATTAACCTGAATGACACGATGGACATGGACAATTGGAATCTCCTCGCCATCGACATTAAAAAGGACAATTTCTCCTACGCGAATTGGTTCTTTACTCATGTGTAAGAACAACAAGTCTCCCCTCCTCAAAGCAGGTTCCATACTTCCAGAAATAACAACACCAACAGGTGATTCAGTGCCAGTAAAGCACATCAATGCCTTCCAAAATATAAGTAAAGATGTAAACATTATACAGAGATTGACGGCCTGAGTGAGGTCTTGTGAATACAAACCACTGGTTATCACGTTGTAAGTTGTAACACTTGAATTATCAAACATGTATATAAGAATTACATTAGGTAACATATATCGAATTCATTTAAATTAGCTGATTATATATGTACGTGTGATTCACCACAAGGGTTATGACTATCATAATAATTCTTGATATTTTGAAACACTACAAAACTGAGGTCAAGCATGTTTAACTATATATTGGAATTGGATCAAACATCTTCTCATTTTCTAGTGTTTAACCATGGTGATCAACTGTAGTCCTATAATTTTCTATTGTTTTGGGCATGGAAAACAAACTACACTATCTCAGCGAAATCCCAAAGATATATATAAAAAAACAAACTCAAGTGTTATTCGAGGATTTGACCATAACAATATCTTCTTCTTTCTTTAATAACCTAGCTTGTTGAGCAAGAAACGCCTCTTTTCTCCTTAATTAACTTCAACCAACTCAATTTGAACAACCTAAACATATATTTTCTCCTTAGTTAATCTTATACTTCAAAGAAAAATGATCGCGATCCTTACACCGAGCCAGTTAGTCAAATGCTTAACGATACTAATCCCTTGTTGCTTAAGTAAACATAGATAACTCCAACTAACAACAAATTATTTTTCAATGGATTAGTCTTTTTTAAGTCTTTCTGTCACTCCAAAATCTCAATCCAAAAACAAGTGTAGTATAACAGAAGAAAAAAAAAATTTGTTTTCAGTTAACATCACTGTATACATCACTTCCAAAATAGAGATCAAACCTCTATCTGCTTCCCTTCACTCCACGTACCATTGACACTTTATAAATTGGACCTCACTATCTCTCATTTCTTCGTCACATTTCTGATAACTTAATCAATCAAACTCACCACCGCCATAATGGAAACCTGGCTCCTCCTCATCCTCACCACCTTCCTCCTCTCCTTCCTCCTCTCCCTCCTCCTCACCACCACCAAGAACCTCCCGCCGGGACCCACCACCATCCCTATAATCACCAGCTTCCTCTGGCTCCAGAAACCCTTCTCTGACCTCGAGCCCATAATTCGAACATTCCACGCCCGCTTCGGCCCAATCATCTCCCTCAAAATCGGTTCCCGCCCCGCCATATTCATCTCCAGCCGCTCCCTGGCCCACCAGGCCTTAATCCAAAACGGCGCCGTCTTTGCCAACCGCCCCCCGGCATTGGCCACCAACAGAATCATCACCTGCAACCAGCACAACATCAGCTCCGCCGTCTACGGCCCCACGTGGCGCCTCCTCCGCCGCAACCTCACCTCCGAAATACTTCACCCTTCCCGCGTCAAATCCTACGGCGCCGCTCGCAAGTGGGTCCTCGACGTCCTCGCCAACCGCCTAACGAAATCCGAATCCGAATCCGATAAAGGAGGAGTCAAAGTCATCGACCATTTCCGGTACGGCATGTTCTGCTTGTTAGTGCTCATGTGCTTCGGAGACAAACTCGACGAGTCTCAGATCATAAAAATCGAAGAGGTCCAGCGAAAATTGTTGCTTGGATTCAGCCGCTTCAACATACTTAACTTCTGGCCTTCATTCACTAAAATCATTCTCAAGAAAAGATGGGCGGAGTTCTTCCGGTTACGTAAGGACCAAGCAGATGTGCTCCTTCCTCTGATTCGAGCACGAAAGGGCGCCAATCAGATAAACAAGAACGATGGATATGTTATTTCTTATGTTGATACGCTCTGGGATCTCGAACTTCCTGACGAGAAGAGGAAGCTGACGGAAGAGGAGATCATTAGCCTATGTTCGGAGTTTCTCGACGCCGGAACAGATACTACTTCCACCGCGCTGCAGTGGATCATGGCCAATATTGTCAAGTATCCAGCTGTGCAGGAGAGGCTTCTGCGGGAGATTAAAGGGATTGTGGAGGAAACAGAGGAGGAGGTGAAAGAGGAGGACTTGCAGAAGATGCCTTATTTAAAAGCTGTGATATTGGAAGGACTAAGGCGCCACCCTCCGGCGCATTTCGTGGTGCCCCATTCCGTCACGCACGACATTGTTTTTGAAGGTCACGTGGTGCCGAAGAAGGGGACGGTGAATTTCATGGTGGCGGATATGGGTTGGGATCCGGAAGTATGGGAGGAGCCTATGGAGTTTAAGCCGGAGAGGTTTTTGAGTAAGGGAGAAGGAGAAGGAGTGGATATAACGGGGAGTAGAGAGATTAAGATGATGCCGTTTGGGGTTGGGAGGAGGATTTGTCCTGGACTTGGTTTGGCTATGCTTCATTTAGAGTATTTTGTGGCTAATTTGGTTTGGAGATTTGAATGGAGAGGTGTGGAGGGAGAGGATGTTGATTTTGCAGAGAAGCAAGAGTTCACTATGGTCATGAAGAATCCATTGATGGTTCACATTTCACCAAGAGTGATGAAATGAATCAAAGGGTTTTGGATTTTAATGTACATATATATTTAGTGAGTTGTTTCATATTATGCATGCCTCGATTAAGTTTGTCTGCTTTTATCGAGATGTTTATGCATCACCTAAGGAGTTTTGATCTTGTTTACAAGTAGTTTCATTTTTTCATTTACTGATCAAGTCTCACAGCTTTGTCACTCGTACCAATTTATTTATTTGCCTACAACTTTGCATACGTTACTTCTCTAGAGCTCAGGGGACTATATGAAAGACCTGTGCAATTGTGGTTGAGGTCATTTGCGGCGTGTGTGTATGAATATATGGTTGGAGTGCCGTTCTGTGTTGTATTTTTCTCACAAGTGAAGAAAGTGTTTTTGTTTGCATAGTTAAAACATGTGCTACGAACTCAAATGAAACAATTTGGATTTGAATGACTTCATCATCTTATTCAACAATCTTGGTTTTAAATAGCCTTACATCTGAAACTAAACTTCTGCATATCTGCTATTGTTTAGCAGCACAACTAACCAACTTGAACGAAACAACCCTATTAAACAGACTCCTAAGTCTAGGGTTTATTGACTAATGACCAAGTAAACAAAGACTTAGTAAACCCTAAGCCCTGAAAATACAAAACCAACTCCTTCAATAACTTCAAAGGACTAACTTCAAAAGGTTCTGTTCGCCATCGACACCCATCCTCGCCCGGAATCTGCTACCTTTCTCATTGTAAATGACATTATATATGCGACAAATTATAGCAAAATTAGTTGCTTAATTTTATAACTTTCTTATTTGTTTCCGAAGCTTCTAAAGTTCAAGTTCTCATTTTAGTCATTTTACTCACTGAGCCCAGCAAGTGAAAAACCAGAAACAAGAATCACACAAGTATGTATGCATGTGCTGGTTTCCTACACAGATAACTGCTGTGATTATATATATACAAGTTCTAAGCGCAGCCGTTGTGGTTGGGTGCCTATATAGGATTACAGAATATGCTAAGAGCTTGCCATCCTCTACTCAATAAGCACAACAATTGTTGCTTCACTTTAAGAGTTCCGAGAATCAAAACGAGGCTAAATGAGACTTGATCAGTAATTGAAACAATGATACTACTTGTAAACAAGATCAAATCTCCTTAGACCTTAGCTGATGCATAAACATCTTGATAAAAGCAGACTAACTTAATCGAGGCATGCATAATATGAAACAAACTCACTAAAAATGTACATTAAAACCCAGAACCCTTTGATTCATTTCATCTCTTGGTGAAATGTGAGCCTTCAATGGATTCTTCATGACCACAGTGAACTCTTGCTTCTCTGCAAAATCAACATCCTCACCCTCCACAGCTTTCCATTCAAATTTCCAAACAAGATTCGCCACGAAATACTCTAAATGCAGCACTGCCAAACCAAGTGCAGGACAAATCCTCCTCCCAACTCCAAACGGCATCATCTTAATCTCCCTACTCCCAGTTATATCCACCCCTTCTCCTTCACCACCACTCAAAAACCTCTCCGGCTTAAACTCCATAGGCTCCTCCCACACTTTCTCATCCCACCCTATATCAGCCACCATGAAATTCACCGTCCCCTTCTTCGGCACCACATAACCATCCAAAACCACGTCCTTGGTCACCGCGTGCGGCAACACGAAATGTCCAGGCGGGTGGCGCCTCAGCCCTTCCAATATCACCGCCTTCAAATAAGGCATCTTCTGCAAGTCCTCCTCCTTCACCTCCTCCTCTGTTTCCTCCACAACTCCTTTAATCTCCGCCACAAGCCTCTCCTGCACAGCTGGATACTTCACTATATTGGCCATGATCCACTGCAGCGCAGTCATAGTAGTATCTGTACCCGCATTGAGAAACTCCGAGCAAAGACTAACGATCTCGTCTTCCGTCAGCTTCCTCTTCTCTTCAGGCAGCTCCAGCTCCCAGAGCGTGTCCACGTAACAAAGCACATGATCATCATCACTACGTAGCTTCTTTGCTTCGTTTCGTGCTCTGATCAGAGGAAGAAGCACATCTTCCTGCTCTTTTCGCATTCGGAGAAACTCGGCCCACTTCTTCTTGAGCACGATTTTCGTCAATGCAGGGAAGATGTTGATGACGTTGAACTGTGTCGAGTTCATCAGAAGCTTACGCTGGACCTGCTCGATTTGCTTGATCTCAGTCTCGTCTAGTTTGTCTCCGAAGCACATGAGAATGAGCAGGCAGAACATGGCGTACTGCAAATGGTCAACGACTTTGACTCCGGCGACGGAGCAGGACTGGGAGTATGTCAGGCGTTTGGCTAGGACGTGGAGGACCCAGTTGCGGGCGGCGGTGTAGGATTTGACGCGGGAAGGGTGGAGGATTTCGTGGGTGAGGTTACGGCGGAGGAGGCGCCACGTGGGGCCGTAGACGGCGGAGCTGATAGTGTGCTGGTTGCTGCTGATGATTTTGTCGGTGGGCAAGAAAGGTGGGCGGTCGGCGAAGACGGCGCCGTTTTGGATTAAGGCCTGGTGGGCCAGGGAGGGGCAGGAGATGAAAATGGCCGGGCGGAGGCCGAGAGGGAGGGTGAGGATTGGGCCGTAGCGGGATTGGAGGCGGCGGAGGGCGGGCTCGAGATCGGAGAAGGGTTTGAGGAGCCAGAGGGAGCTGGTGATGATGGAGACGTTTGTGGGTCCCGGCGGGAGGTCGTTGTTGGGTTTGAGGAGGAGGGAGAGAAGGGGTCTGATGAGGAGAGAGATGAGGAGGGTGGTGAGAATGAGGAGCCAGGTTTCCATGGTGGATTGGTTTCGTAGTATGAGAATGTGAGAAAGGGTGAGGTCTGGTTTATAAGAGTGGAGTGGAGTGGAGTGGAGTGGAGAGCAAGAAAGGGAATCCGAGAAAGGGTTGTGTTTGGAGACGTGTGTACACATGGATAAATCCATTTTTACGTTGGCAAGAAGAAGGGATTTGTTTGTTGTGGTTAATCCATTTTTACTTTGCCAAGAAGAAGGGATTTGTATGTTGGGGTTGATCCAATTTTTACTTGAGGAAGAAGAAGGAATTAGCATCGTTACGTGTAAGACTATATAGACTCGGTGTAAAAATCAAGACGATTAGAAAGCACAGTTAGCAATTTGTTCTTTATGTTTGGAGAATACCAAATAAGGCTAAATGACTATACATATACGAGTAATTAAAAACACATTTTTCACATTTTAAGAAAAATTACAACAAGACAGCACTCCAACCAAAGAAGGCTAGACGACTACACATATAAGAGCAATCAAAAACACAGGAAGGCACTCCATTTAACCACTAAAGCAAACACATGTGATGAAAATTACCTCAACAACAACCGCAGGCGGTATTTCATAGTCCCAATAGTTCTGAAGCAATAACATATGTTAAGGGTAAGAGTATAATTACTCAGTAGTATTAATACACTGGGTCTTCTCTTGTATATAACGTGCAAGACTTCTACTCATGTATTCAGCAAGAACACAGTATCAATATACAAGTGTTTTCTCTTGATTTCTTTCTTTTCTTCCCTAGCTTTCAATATATTGTACGTAAACAAGTAAAATTGCAAGAGTGACAAAGCTGTAAATATTTCACACTATATTATTGCAACCCCCTACACTACCAGATCCACTTCACTATCAAAGTATCAATGGACAATGGGCACAATAATACTGCCTGTGATTAAACCAACGTTTAATTACATGCATTAGGTTCGTAATTAAATAGAAGGAAACCAGACGCTCGTACGTAGTCACACACTAAAACCCAGAACCCTAATCTCATTACATAACTCTGGGAGAAATGTGAGCCTTCAATGGATTTCTCATGACCATAGTGTACTCTTGCTTCTCCGCCAAGTCAACTTCCTCTCCCTCCACACCTCTCCACTAGAACTTCCACACCAAGTTGGCCACGAAATACTCGAGATGAAGCAGAGCTAAGCCTTTTAGAATTCCAGACCAAATAATGATTAATAATGTTATTTTAGGTTTTACAATGGAAGGTACAAGGAGTACCATGGTGCGACTCAACCACTCAAATTGGATTAAATGGAAGCCGTGAATGGAAGACATCCTCTATTGCAAAGATTTGCATGAGCCCATCGAAAGAGTCAAGGCTAAGCCGGAAGGGACTTCGGATGCTAATTGGAAGAAGATGAACCGCAAGACAATCGGTCATATTCGGGATTGGGTGGACGATAATGTGCTCCACCATGTAGCCAACGAAACTGATGTGCATGAGTTATGGAAGAAGTTGGAGTCCTTGTTCGAGAAGAAGATCGCCGCCAAGAAAGCCTTTTTAATCAAAGAGCTTGTCAACATGAAGTATAATTAATCAATTGAAAACCATGGGGATGGCGATCGATGATGAATTACAAACACGGTTGTTGTTGGGGTCGTTGCCGGACAATTGAGATACTTTTGTCATCACTGTAAGTAACTCTGCTCCTGATGGTAAATTGACTATGGATAATGTCAAAAGTAACTTGTTGAATGAAGAGACAAGGAGAAAAGCCTCAAGCTTCAACAGTAGCCAAGTCTTCGTGGTGGAGAACAGAGGAAGGAGTAAGACTAGATGACCTAGAGGTCATGGAAGGAGTGTAAGCCGATCTAGAACGAGGTTCAACGGAAAGTGCCATCATTGTGGCATTTTTAGGCACATGAAGAAAAATTATCACAAGTTGAAAAAGGATCCAAGAGAGGCGGGAGAAGGCAGTTCTCAACCAAAGGATGACACAAGGAACACAACCGTTGCCGTGTGCAATGATGTGTATGAGTTCCTTTGCCTTGAAGGAGAATGCCTACATGTTATTGACGATACTCCCGGTGTTCTATAGGTCGTTGATTCAGGAGCCTTTTTCCATGCCACTCCAAATAATGAGTTTTTCTCTACATATAGAGGTGGAGAATTTGAGATTGTAAAGATGGGCAACGAAGACTACTCTAAGATTGCAGGAGTTGGAGATGTTTTCCTTGAGACTGATTTGGGGAACAAGTTTATGTTGAAAGATGTTCGACATGTTCCCAGCTTACGTCTCAATTTGATGTCAACCGACGTGATTAATTGGGAAGGATATCATCATCACGGAGGAGACCAAAAGTGGAAGCTTACCAGAGGATCACTAGTGGTGGCTAGAGGGAAGCTGTGTTGTACCCTCTACAAGATATACAACAAGACATGTAAAGGGGAGTTGAACGTTGGAGAAGACTCTTCCCCCAAGTCTATGGCATAAGCGGCTGGGCCACATGAGCGAGAAGGGATTGCAAGTTCTGGCAAAAAAGTCTCTTATTCCCTTTGCCAAATGTACCTCTCTTGACTCTTGTGATCACTGTTTGTTTGGTAAGCAGCAGAAAGTCAGTTTTTCTAATATATTCGTCAAGAAAGAGAATCTTTTAGACTAGTATATACTGATGTATGTGGCCCCATGGAAGTTGACTCACTACGTCATAACAAGTATTTTGTTACTTTTATTGATGATGATTCACGGAAGGTTTGGGTGTATTTATTGAAATCAAAAGACCAGGTGTTCCAAACCTTCAAGGAGTACCATGCCATAGTGGAGAGGGAAATGGAACGAACCTTTAAGTGTCTCCGCAGTGATAATGGTGAAGAGTATACTTCAAACGAGTTCAGAGGCTATTGTTCGAATATTGACATTAGACACATAAAGACAGTACCTAACACCTCACAGCATAATAGTGTAGCAGAAATGATGAACCACATCATTTTGGAGAAAGTGAGAAGCATGCTGAAAACGGCGAACCTTACGAAGAAGTTTTGGGGCGAAGCAGTAACAACCCCGTGTTACTTCATCAACCGAATACCATGTGTACCACTGGGCTTGGAGACCCCAAAGAGTGTTTGGATACGTAGGAGCGTTTCATACTCTCACTTGAGAGTGTTTGGGTGCAAAGCATTTGCACATGTGCCAAAGAAGGACAAATCAAAGCTAGATGACAAGGTCATACCATATATCTTCCTTGGGTATGGAAACAAAGAAATGTGCTACCAGTTATGGAATCTGATAACTAAGAAGTTATTCAAAAGCAGAGATGTGGTATTCCATGAGGACCAGACTGTCGCAGATTTTGACAAGACTATCCTAAAGGATGCATACCGTCTTACCTATGACTCCTCATCGTTTCAAGAAGAATCTACATTTGCCGCGAATGAAGCTACAGATGTGGCGAATGATGAAACAGAAGCTGCAAAGGTTGCAAATGATGTCTAGGAGGCTACGAATGTTGATCAGGCTACCGTGAATGATGATCAGATTCAGGAGGATCATGATCAGGGGGAGCCTAATCAAGAGCAACAACAGGCGAATGCCCAAGTACTAGTTTGAAGATCTCGAAGAGCGCCAATGCCAAGTATCCTTCTTCCCAATATATTTTGCTCACTAGTGATGGAGATAATCCATATTCCAGATACATTTTGTTGACCGGTGATGGAGAGCATGAAAGCTTTGAGGAAGCAAAGACTCATGCAGACGACGACAAATGGATGTTAGCCATGAAGTCTGAGATGGAGTCCTTGATAAAGAATGGTACCTGCGAGTTGGTGGAGCTTCCGAAAGGTAGAAAAGCTCTCAAAAACAAATGAGTGTTTAAGCTGAAGAGGGATGAGAATAACAAGTTGACAAAGTTCAAGGCCCATTTGGTTGTCAAAGGTTTCGGGCAAAAAGAAGGAGTTGATTTTGAGGAGATCTTCTCACCTGTTGTCAAGATGACTTCTATTAGAGTAATCTTGGGCATGGTAGCTAGCATGGATCTTGAGGTGGAGCAATTAGATGTGAAGACTGCATTTTTACACCGTGATTTGGAGGAGGAAATATATATGGAGCAGCCTAAAGGTTTTATGGTTAAAGGCAAAGAGCACATGGTTTGCAAGTTAAAGAAAATTTTGTATGGGCTAAAGCAAGCGCCAAGACAATGGTACAAGAAATTTGACTCATTCATAGTAAGTCATAGGTACAAGAGGACTGATGCAGATCCATGTGTGTACATTCGCCATTCGCTGGAGGTAACTTCATAATTTTGTTACTTTATGTTGATGATATGTTGATTAGGGGCAAGATGTTTCTATGATCTGCAAGTTGAAGGAAGATTTGTCAAAGTCTTTTGATATGAAAGAATTAGGTCCAGCTAAATAGATTTTGGGCATGGAGTTTACACGTGACAGGAAGGCAAATAAGTTGTGGTTGTCACAAGAGAGGTATGTTGAATAGGTGCTTAAAGGGTTCAACATGAAAGGAGCCAAGGCAGTGAGCTCGCCTCTAACTAATCACTTCAAGCTAAGTAGATTATTATGCCCAACTACACAAGAGGAGAAAGACAAGATGACAAATATCCCTTACTCGTCAGCTGTTGGCAGTCTTATGTATGTCATGGTATGTACTCGTCCGGATATTGCTGATGCAGTTGGTGTTAGTAGATATTTATCTAACCTTGACAGTAATCATTGGGAAGTTGTTAAGTGGATACTTAAGTGCTTGAGGGGCACCTCAAAGTTGTGTTTGTCTTTCGGTGGTTTTGGACCCATTTTGGAAGGTTTCAAAGATGTAGATTTAGTTGGGGACCTAGATAACAGAAAATCCACTTATGGTTACTTGTTTACATTTTATGGGGGAGTTGTGTCATGGCAGCTCAAGTTAGAGAAGTGTGTCGCTTTGTCCACTACCGAAGCTGAGTATATAGCGGTGAATGAAGCAGGCAATGAAATGTTATGGCTGCAAAGGTTCATTCGCTAGTTAGGTGTGAAGCAAGAAAGGTATGTGGTGCATTGTGATAGTCAAAATACTATTCATTTGAGTAAAAACTCAATATATCATCCTCGCACCAAACACATCGATCTCCACTACCATTGGATAAAAGATGTAGTGTCGAAGAAGCTCTTGCAGTTAAGGAAAGTTCACACCAACGAGAATATTTCTGATATTTGACCAAAGTTGTGTCGCAACACAAGTTGAAGTATTGCAGTAAGTCCGCTGGGATGGACTTCAAGTAAAAAGCCTTGCCTGATATTCCCCAGGTTGGTCTAGAGGGGGAGATTGTTAGAATTCCAGACCAAATAATGATTAATAATGTTATTTTAGGTTTTCCTATGTAGAAATTATGAGGGGGTTTCTAGAACTTGAAGCTTCATGAACCTTGAAGCTTGTGGAGGCTTCTAGACAAATGGTGAAGGCTCTTAAATAAAGAAAAGTGTGGAAGCTTCATGAAGTTCCATGAACCAAGAAAAGTATGGAAGGTTTATGAAGGTGCAAGTTGTTGAAGGGGTCTAGAGAGTTCCTCCATGACCTATAAAAGGAGAGGCCACTTATCCATTCAGTTGAGGATTCTCTTCCAAGTAGAGAAGAGTGTCCACTCTAACTAGAGAGTATAGTGTTGTAGGTAGCAAAACAAGTGTGAGAGAGTGTTTCCTTCAAATGTGTTCTTGAAGTTGTCTACCTCTTGTGTACCCACCATTTGATAGTGGAAGTTCTTGTTGTTGCTGCCCTATAGACGTAGGCAAATTACCAAACCACGTTACATTCGGTGTTCTCTTTCCTTTACTCTTTTGCTTCCTTATTTACTCATACTTTATGTGTTTGAGTTTTTTTTTATTTTTTGTTTTTTTTTTATTTTATTTTTTTTATTTTTTTTATTTTTTTTTTAGCAAAACAAGAATTTTATTCAATTAAAAATAGGTAAGAACAACAAAAAAGGGAGGACGTAAGACCAATGCCCCTTAAAAATAATAAAAATGCAAAAAGCATTAACAAACCATCAACATGGTAGAAGAGTACCTAAAGTCCAAAACAACTAAAGGTCAAGACGCACGGGAGGTGTCCGATTACGTGCAGGGTATCTTGAACTCGATTGATATTGCTTTGCCTTGACTTTTTTGTGTTGAGGTTTCGGCAAAGCACAAAGAAGTCTCTCATCTGATGTAGTTTCATTCTCATGATACCAAGTTTCATAATTGATCTCAGTAGATGAAACATAATGTGTATGACCAAGAGGTTCTTCATTTTCCAAATCACCCCAACAAACCCTCTTAACCGGATGTTCTCCTAGAGCAGAATCCTCATTGTCAACCAAAGTGTTTGAGTGGAGTCCAACTAAACTTTCTTGTTGCACTTGAGCTAGGATCTCAAAACTGTTATTAGTCGAGACATTGTCATCATTTGCAGATCTTGTTGGAGCAACGATGTCCTCATGCGTATCCTTCCTTAATCTTATTTGTTGTGGACTTGAAACGCTAGGTGTTGCATGAGACACAATTCCAACTATTACAGAGTCCACAAGGGATTGGTCACTTGTTTCATTAATCACTCGATCTGCAATTTCTACAATTAAGTCATTGGCAGCACCATCGATGACTTCTTGTTCCAAAAGAGCATATTGATTTTCTTGAACCTGTAAAGATTGGTTTTGAACTTGAAGAACAGGAACTTAAAGATTGTTTGAGTTTATACTTTCATTATCTCTATTTTTTTTCCAACAAAACCAAGTCCAGGGCAAATCCTCCTCCCAACCCCAAACGGCATCATCTTAATTTCCCTACTTCCAGTTATATCAAATCCTTCACCTTCACCCTTATTCAAAAACCTCTCCGACTTAAACTCCATAGGCTCCTCCCACACTTCCGGATCCCACCCCATATCCGCCACCATGAAGTTCACCATCTTGTTCTTCGGCACCACATAACCATCGAAAATGACGTTGTGCGTGACAGAATGCGGCGCCAAAACATGCGTCGGAGGGTGACGCCTTAGACCCTCCAAGATCACAGCTTTTAGACAAGACATTTTATGCAAGTCCTCCTCCTTCACCTCCTCCTATGTTTCTTCCACAACCCCTTAATCTCCACCACAAGTCTCTCCTGGACAGCTGATTGGCTTTAGAAGGAGATTTTTGAAGGAAGCTGAACCCTAAATACCTACGTATCTACATGTACTCTCACTCCCATTAGACTAGTTGGTGTTTCTCACGCACAATAGGTATCAACTCTATAGTTTTTTTTTTCTTGATGAAATAGGAGTATCAACTCTATAGTTTTAATATTCGACTATTCTTTATATTACCTCTCAAAGAGATGTTGTTTTTAATTTGTTAATTCTTCTATGCTTGGTAGTCTTGGTCTCTTGGTTGTCGTACTACGTGATCACGAGAGGTTTGTATTCACACGTACTCGCGGTGAATATAGTTGAAATCGTTATCACGTTCTAACATTTAGAAACCTAAACATTACTAAATCACTAGAAATACGTTCTTAATTATGTATGCAATTAAAAACACATTCTTCAAACTCCAACCACATAAGCAAACACATGAGATGAAAAGGACCTCAACAATACTGCAGCTGTTTTATAGTCCCCATGGTTCTAGAGCAATAATGCGTAAACAAATAAACTTGCAAGAGTGACAAACTTACATATTCAGACTTCACTATCAACAGGCACAATTATACTGCTTGTAAACGAACAAGGAAACCACATTCATATAATTAAACTCGACTCATAGTCACACACTAAAACCCAAAACCCTTTAACTCATTAATTTCATTGCTCTTGGTGAAATGTGAGCCTTCAATGGATTTCTCATGACCATGGTGAACTCTTGCTTCTCCGCAAAATCAACATCCTCTCCCTCCACACCTCTCCATTCAAATCTCCAAACCAAATTGGCCACGAAATACTCTAAATGAAGCAGAGCTAGACCAAGTCCAGGGCAAATCCTCCTCCCAATCCCAAACGGCATCATCTTAATCTCCCTACTCCCCGTTAAATCAATCCCTTCTCCTTCTCCCTTACTCAAAAACCTGTCCGGCTTAAACTCCATAGGCTCCTCCCACACTTCCGAATCCCACCCTATATCCGCCACCATGAAATTCACCGTCCCTTTCTTCGGCACCACGTGACCTTCGAAAGCGACGTCGTGCGTGACAGAATGCGGCAGCACGAAATGAGCCGGCGGGTGGCGCCTTAAACCCTCCAATATCACCGCTTTCAAATAAGGCATCTTATGCAAGTCCTCCTCTTTCACCTCCTCCTCTGTTTCCTCCACAACCCCTTTAATCTCCGCCAGAAGCCTCTCCTGCACAGCTGGATACTTCACTATATTGGCCATGATCCACTGCAGCGCCGTGGAAGTAGTATCTGTTCCGGCGTCGAGAAACTCAGAACAAAGGCTAATGATCTCCTCTTCCGTCAGCTTCCTCTTCTCGTCAGGAAGCTCGAGGTCCCAGAGCGTATCAACATAAGAAATAACATACCCATCATTCTTGTTTATCTGATTGGCGCCGATTCGTGCTCGAATCAGAGGAAGGAGGACATCCGCTTGTTCCTTACGTGCCCGGAAGAACTCCGCCCATCTTTTCTTCAGCACGATTTTAGTGAATGAAGGCCAGAAGTTAAGTATGTTGAAGCGGCTGAATCCAAGCAACAATTTTCGCTGGACCTCTTCGATTTTTATGATCTGAGACTCGTCGAGTTTGTCTCCGAAGCACATGAGCACTAACAAGCAGAACATGCCGTACCGGAAATGGTCGATGATTTTGACTCCTCCTTTATCGGATTCGGATTCGGATTTCGTTAGGCGGTTGGCGAGGACGTCGAGGACCCACTTGCGAGCGGCGCCGTAAGATTTGACGCGGGAAGGGTGAAGTATTTCCGAGGTGAGATTACGGCGGAGAAGGCGCCACGTGGGGCCGTATACGGCGGAGCTGATGTTGTGCTGGTTGCAGCTGATGATTCTGTTGGTGGCCAAGGCCGGGGGGCGGTCGGCGAAGACGGCGCCGTTTTGGATGAGAGCCTGGTGGGCCAGGGAGCGGCTGGAGATGAATATGGCGGGGCGGAAACCGATTTGGAGGGTGATGATTGGGCCGAAGCGGGCTTGGAATGTTCGAATGATTGGCTGCATGTCAGAGAAGGGTTTCTGGAGCCAGTGGAAGCTGGTGATTATGGGGATGGTGGTGGGTCCCGGAGGGAGGTTCTTGGTGGTGGTGAGGAGGAGGGAGAGGAGGAAGGAGAGGAGGAGGGTGGTGAGGACGAGGAGGAGGAGGAGCCAGGAGGTTTCCATTATGGCGATGGTGAGTTTGATCAAGTTATCAGGAATGTGAGGAAGAAATGAGAGACAGTGAGGTCCAATTTATGAAGTGTCAATGGTAAGTGGAGTTTGAAGGAAGCAGATAGAGGTTTGATCTCTATTTTGGAAGTGATGTATACAGCGATGTTAACTGAAAACTTTTTTTTTTTTTTTTTTTTCTGTTATACTACACTTGTTTTTTGATTTAGATTTTGGAGTGACAGAAAGACTTCAAAAGACCAATCCATTGAAAAATAATTTGTTCCGTTTAGGGTTATCTATTTTTACTTGAATAACAAAGGATTAGCGTCGTCAAGCATTTGATGACTAACTGACTCGGTATAAGAATCAAACATCAAGCATTTGATTAACTGACTCGGTCTAAGGATCAAACATGTAGCGCGATCAGATTTCTTCAAGTTATAAGTTCAGTAAGGAGAAATTACATATGTTTCTTTGTTCAGATTGAGTTGATTGAAGTTGTTTAAGGAGAAAAGATGTGTTTCTTGCTCAACAAGGTTATTGGAAAACAAGAGATATTGTTATGGTCAGAATGAGGAGCCAGGTTTCCATGGTCAGTGGTTTTCTCAGTTGAGTGGCAGAAAGCTAAGAGGTGATGGTGAGGTCTATTTATTGGAGTGATATGGAGAGGAACATAGTTTCGAGTTCGTGGAATGATGTAACTGATGACGTATATGGAAACGATTTGTTTAAGGAGACAACACCAGGTTCTTGTTGGAATGTTGGGAAGAAATTAAAGGGACATTATTCTAGTGAAAACGTAAAAAATAACACTGAAAGTTTGTCCCAGATGCACAAACTTATCTTAAACACACACGATGAAAGAATGAAGCAATAAGAAGTTAGAAACACAAAACACCTTGGCAACACAATAAGAGATTGTAAATAGATAAAACAATAAGAAGTCGTCAAGGAAGAATGCAAATCTGGGAACTTAATATCATGATTGATGTTTTAAACACAAAAAGTGCATGGTTTAAATTGAAGTTGCATATTGGAGTCAGAAAACACATCATGCAGTGAACCGAATTGTTCTCTACTTTGCTCCCTAACACAGGAAATTACATCTAATTCAATTCCAAGCTCCGTCCATCAGAGGTGTTACAAAAGGGTTCATCCCCACTAGAGAAAATTCACCTAGAGGCTCGAATACAGACAGGCCTCCAGTGAGTTCCATAAAGTTTCTTATATGTCAAACAAACACCCCTTAACTAATAGATGCTAGTTAGTGATCATCTACTACACCCAGACCCAGTCTATAAAAGGGTTTAGGCTCCAAGCTCCTACTTCCTATATGCTATATTCCTTCTTAAAGTAAATAAAAGTGTGAGTAGAGATATTCCCTTATCTTGTAAAAATCCTCACATGCTGGACCTTCAATCACAATTTGCTGCGAACTAGCACCACCACCCTACAAAACAGACATGCTTCTATTAAAAAAAAGAACACAGACAAGCTTGTGCAAGTCAGGCTTTACATCTTAAATGGCTCTTGTAGTTTGCAAAAGTCTAGTATATACATGCATGTGTTGCGTCACCTTATGGCTTGCATCCCCAACCTTGCGTATTGTCACATGTTCACCACATCGCAAAGCTCCACCAGCAAATTCAACCTGTCAACCAAGGTCATTGAACAACGATAGTTTTCAGAATACTTTCCAAAAACTTTATCTTAGATCTGGGCTCAGAAACATGAGGTTGAAATCATTTCTCATGTAACTGAATGAGGAAATGCCTAAAAATGGTACCTGGACACCGTTATCAGCAAGAAATTGCTTGAAATCTCCCATTTTTAAGTCACCAACTAGGATCGGTTTATGTGGTCGAGCTGGAGTTGAGCAGGGTTGTAAAGACAGCATTTCATCTTCTGTCTTCCTTACCTCAGAATCAAACCAAGCTATTTCATTCTCTCCAAGCTGTATATTTACATCAAAATGGTTAGGGAGGATAAGACATAGAAAACACAATTCACCAAAATCAGTAGGAAGGATAGGATACAGAAAACATAATTTCACACTTGAATGCTTACCTTCTTAAAGATTATGTTACTCATGAGCCCCTCGGACAGTTGTGCCTGCATTACAGCATCATGGGAAATGAAGAAAATTGTGATTTCTGAGTCACAGATCAGCAAATAAATGAAGAAATTCTGTGATTACCTTATAAGCACATAAATCGGACGTCACATCAATTGTTTCTTCTAGTTGAGGAGCATATACATGAGGGCAAACATGTTTCAAGCAGTGTTGCTTCAAATGTTCAGTGGCCTCAGCTGTTCCATGAACCAAAACCTTACAAGAAAATAAGTACACACCATAACTATAAGTTCATCTCATATCCAAATCAATAAAAACAGTTACAGAATGGGGTTAAGCCCACAAACCATGAGTGGCTGAGTGCATTCAAGAGCTGACTGGATGTAAAGACTTTTACACAATAACTAAACAGTTATCTGATTATTTATAGCCCCTCATATATTGCATTCCAAAGAAAGTTGGGTGAAAAAAAAAACACAGAAAAGAATTATCATACAAGCTTTAGAGGAGCCATATGGGAAAGAATCGATTTAACAGATCTTGCATCAGAACGACCCTCAAAGTCCATATATATCAGTGAACACTTCACTGGTACCTGCATTAGAAGGGGAAAAACAGCAATACACAGCTTAGTATTAGAGAATATTAAGAATAGTAAACTATAAACTAATTCAACAAGCTTCAACTTACAGTCAATTCACTTGACACAACTTTCGAAGGCCTTGAATCGAGAATTAAACTAGCAGCGGCTTCGTCAATTTTTCCATCCATATCACCTCCAACCTGAGATGGATGATGAGACTCAAATATAGCACATAGACATAAACTGCAGACTGGTACTTATAAATCTATGTTTCACAATTTGAGGAACATTTGGCATGAAGAAGCATGGAAAAGTTTCTTTTGAAAAATCAAAATAACCGGAAAAAAGTAAATCACATGATGACTTTCAATATGACTAATGTAAGTGCCCTCAAGAACAGGCCAGGATGCAACTTTCCACACGGACTAGATTTTTGAAATTTGATTTTTAAGTGCAGCACAGTTATAATGTGAAGATCCCCCCCCCCCCCCCCAAACACACACAATAAAACTGGTTTACTTAGTGTTTCATATAAACCCTCAAGAAATTGACAAAGATGATCAACAACATCCCTCATCCCAGTTAACTCTGAAGCTATTAAATTTTAGAAAACAATAATCAAACTTCAGATAGTTTGGCAATAGACACACACAAGCATTGATCCTTGGTTCATGTCTTCATCCTTGATAACATAATCGTCCGGATTTATGACTTCACCATAGTCCTCCCACTCTGAATTATTTTCATAGAAGGGGAACATAGGAGCAACACTGGTAGAAGGAGGAGTAAATCCATCGATTAAAATGTCTCTGCATCCACCACCATGCGGACCCACTGCAATAGCATAGAATCAGAAATTCTCATCATACACCATACATGAGATGTAATCAGTGTAATTTATAACATTTCCAAATAATGAAGCTTTGAGTGCTTACAAATCTTTTGAAAAGTTAGCAGATTAATATTTTAAGTTTATAACTACTATCATTTTTAACATACCATCTGGCAAAGACTTTGCAATGCTAGTGTCAATAACCAACGGATCACTCATGCTGACATCAGTCCCATGAGAAGCTTTTAACTCCTCTTTAATCAGACTAGCCTTTAGAGCTTCTTCCTTTTTAATTCTGTTCTGTTCTTCTTCATAAGCAATCAGATCCTCTCCAACCAAAGGGATCCTCTTGGACATGGTAACCTTAACAGCTTTTGGAGGCGGGTCTGCCTGGAGCATACGAGCTAACGTGCCGAACTACATAAGCAGCTGAAAGTGTCAATGTTCATATCGATATCAATGCAGAAGTATAAATATAGAATAACAGTTTTAATCACATTGTCAACCGCAAAAGAGAGAATGCAGAAAGAGGATTTACACATAGTACCTGAGCTCGTTCTGTAAAAAACACAAGATTCTTGGCATCAGTTGCCCATTCGACAAATATATCATGAGAAAAACCCGCTTCCAAACTAGCCATGGATGCTAAAACAACCTGCATAGAGAAGCACGCATCATTCAAACAGTTATGCATCGTAGAGATATATACTCCATAAAGTATATATGGTATACCTTTGGGCCTTCCGGAGCATTGTCAAGTTCACTCTTGTTGACAAGAAGTTTCACACGCCTGCAAGCATTGGCATATATACATAATAAGCGAGTGTTTTTGGTCCAGCACTAGATTCAACACAAATACTGTATATAAGGCCGCTTACTTCAAAATAAAAGCATTGTCTCGGGTTGTCTCAAAGGACTTAGCCATTGCATCACTCATCCACTCAAGGAAACTCCTGACATAATCAATTGTGCTAGAAGCAACATATGTTAGGAAATAGATGGGAAAGGGCAAACTCTCCTCGTTCCAACACTGCAATCATTAGTAACAACCAATATCAGCTATTAGAATATTTGATGACTCAGGCTAAATAACTTTACTGTCAACAAGAACTAAAAACATCATTATCTTCTCCTACTAACCGATTCCAATATTTGAAGAAGTTCTAAAACTCGCCCAGCAGTATCAACAGGTAGTAACACATTTCCTTGAGATCGTAGAGTCTTTTTTATAGTCTCTGAGGAAAAAAAAGGCTAAGAACAATAAATCACATGCATTGAAGCACAACATAACCTTATGCATCTGTAGTTATGTCTCATTATTCATTCAATGATGTTTCAGGAACAGGAAGACGGGAAATAACAAGGGCAGGACATTTGGCAAACATAAAGAATATTCTCGACAAATACTTTCGATAGGAATAACCGAATAACACAATGTGCCGTGTGTTGGGTGCTAACAGTACCTGTAAGTTCTCTGTCCTTCTGGCGTCTATAAGGCTGATTGTTCAAAGCATTATAGGCATCTGTTATCAGAACAGCAGGCCGCACAAACGACGACTGATTAATTCCATTCAAATGCCTGACAAAATCCACAGGAGGAAGCAGTTTAATCTTCTTTACATATCGTTAACACTATGCAGCAGGTAGTCAAAGGAAGAGCAAGGACTAAAAACTTACTTTTCTTTTCGATGGTTGAAATCAACAGCATATATAACATCCTCCCCATCCTTAGTAATCTTCCACACAGTACCTCCCAACAGATGCCCAGCCACATGCGGCGAGATAACAATCCCCTCTCCTTTACCTACAAAACCACACACATATCAACACAAACACACACACACACACACACACACACATATTCCCTCCAAGACTTTCTACACGAAAATCGCAACGAAAAACCGTACCAGTAAGATGATGATGTTGAGCATTGGTCAGCCTAGTGATATTTTGAAAAGCAGAATCAATATCGTCCAGAGTAAACAAATCGAACTCCCAAACTTGCTGCAATACAAAACCTCACTCATTACTTCCTAACATTACATACACAAACACGAAAATCCACAATTCGAAGCACAATTCGAAACCAGAAACCCTACCTTGCGCGAGAGGTACTGGTCATACATAGTAAGGAGCCCTAGCCGGTAAACCGGCTCGGTGGAGAAGACCGGTGCGGCGAGGCCGAGGTGCTTGGCGGCGTAGGAAAGCGCGCCGAGGTGGAGAGTGTCCGGATGCGAGAGTAGGACGGCGTCCACTGCGGAGGCGACTCTGCGAGAAAAGAATTAGGTCAGCGGAGAGAGGAGAGAGAAGAGCTAGGTCAGAGGAGAGAGAAGGGACCTGGAGAGAGGTTGGAGGAGGGAGGTGTCGAAGTGGTCGTTCCAGCCACAGTCGATGAGGAGGTTGAAGCCGTCGATGGAGACGAGATAGGAGAGTGGATTCTCGTTGTAGACTCCACATAGCGGCGTTATCTGAACCGAAGTTCCCATTGTCTCTCTCTTTCTTTCTCTGTCACTCTCTGTGCAAATTTCTGGAGGAAGAAGAAGTATTTTGAAGTAGTGTGGAAAAGCGATGTGACGTCGTTTTGGTGTCGTTAAATGTACAATTTTACCGTCCTTATATTACAGCGCGATATTTCATCTTTTTACTGCTCGGTTTCTTCTTTTTTTTTTCACAAAAGCTGAGATGTATGTTCATCATTTTAATTTTTACTAGCATATGGTTCACACTCCAGGCGTGGAGGTGAATATGGAGCAGCGGAAGGGATTAAGAGCACCGATGTGTTCTTGCATTGCACATGAACAAATAGAAGGTGTGACTCTTGACATTTTTTTTTAAAGTTGACGACAAATATGAAGGATTGAGAGAGCACATTAGGAAAATATTTCATTTCCCTTCTCTCTCTATTCTGATGGAAAAACAAAAGAACTATTTTCCTTTCCACGAACCAAATAAGACCTAGGTGTTGGATCACTTGCACTAACAGTAATGAAGAATTTGCAACAGCTCTATTAGTTTCAACAAGTATCCAGTAAACGAGCATAGATGTTTCTGTTTCCCCTTTGAGGGAACGTCAAGGTTCTCGAGCTCTTGCAACAATTCTCTGAAACTTGTTGTTTTACTTTGAAATAATACGTAAGTTACAGCAACAGGTAAACAAACCAAAATTTGGTTAAATTTGATGCATTGCTGCATGCTATGGATAATCGTTCTGTAGTAGTGAGGAAAGGAAGTATGGTTTCTTATTTCAAAGAGCTACATCTATAATAGGGTATGACAGTTCTCAGGGGCCATAAATATTTGAACTTCAAAGAGCTACATCTATAATAGGGTATGACAGTTCTCAGGGGCCATAAATCTATAATAGGGTATGACAGTTCTCAGGGGCCATAAATATTTGAAGCAAGTTCAGCTGCGATTAAATAAACATTGATTGCTAATTTCTAGTTTTCTACTCAGCCTTTTCAAGTAGGAACAAGACTTCCCAAGTCAATGTACAATTTTCAATTTCCTCTGCAAAGCAGACCGCTGAGGTTGCAACACCAAACTGGCTCATACTTCTATTTGGTGAACTTTATCGTTGAAGCTTGGCAAAGGGCCATCCCATAGTTCTGCTAGTTCCTTCCTTATCCAAGAAATGACGACAATTGGTCCTAGCGTTGAGGGCACCTACATTACCACATGAGGTCAGAAGCGGTGGTTGATAGGTGCGATCCAATCTTATGCAACATGAAATATAAAAGAAAGAGCAAAAGGAGTGTCCTTTTTAGTCATGAGTTAAACCAAATGCTAGGTATAATTTTGTACTATACACTGAAACTGATGATTATAAGAAGAAACATCCATCACTCTCACGAGATAGTAGGAGACAAAACCAATAAACTTTTAAACAACCAAAAGGCTTACCAAATAGAGAAGAGCCGGTTGGGGTGACTGCGTCAAAACTCCAGCTGCTAAAGCTGTGACCAATCCAATGGCATATCCAGGAAGGGCATACCAAATATACTTGTGCCCCTTTGAGGAATGCATATCTAGCAAATTTACTGTGTTACTGCTCTTTCGATAATCAAAACATAGCACTAATGCTAGCAGCATAGCAGGAATTGCCTGCAATAGTAAATGAACAAAAGAAAGTTAGAAAGTGCTTGGTTCTAAGATTGACTAGCCAGAACCAAAGAGACGGAATATGCTATGCATGACGATAATGTCAGAATAGTACAAGAAGAACAAACTAAGTTGTCACCGTGGCTTGCAATTATGAGGTTCTAGCCTGATATAAGCTCTGAACCATTGATCCGTCTTGCATACATAGTACACAAAAACTAACAATGAGCAACAGACAAATAAATTAATTATCTATTCATTTGGATGACCTAACAGAAAATGCTCAATATAACAGAAACACATAAAACATCACTAAATGGTATGTGTTTGGCCAGACCCTAATCAAGGTTTGGGACCACTGATAAGAAGCCATCGACCCAGAGCACTTTGTGCAACAATTCAAGTTTACCATGAATATGAAACTACAAGTACCACCATATTGCACCGTGGTAGTGATCTAAGCAACACACCTTCATTAGCTAGCATAAGTTACATCAGTAACATTAATGGGAAAAGATAGCATACCATGTCACCCAGACCGAGCATCATGAAGTCCCTTGTACTTTCTCCGGGAGTTACTCCACCAAATAAGTTCCTTGGAAAGACAATCTTCACAGGCAATTCCAACTTCTTTGTCACCATTTGCAGCCCAGGAAGACTCAAACTATTTGCAACCGTGTGCACAGGGTTTGAGGCTTGCTGTGTTGCTACTGATACCATGACATTTGCCCCAAAAAATCTCTCAGAGAAGAAGACCCAGAATATGTCGTATACGAATAGACAAACAAGAAGCATAGCACACACTTTGATGTTTGGAAGACGGACATGACTCACAAAGGCAATACAGATAGAAATACCCAACAAGTTGTTCAGAATCCAATGTCCAGTAACAAGCCAAGCAGCAACTGTACCAATGCATAAAACCAGTAATGATCCTTGGGTGCGCGTAAATGACTTCGAACAACACCTCGACACATAGGGGTCAGCCAAACCAAGTTGAGACTTTAAATAGGCTACCAAAGGAGATAGGCAAAAGAACAGGGAGGATACGGATGCAACGGCTGTGAATACAGTCAGTAGTTGTGAAACAGAAGTGAAGAGGTAGAACATCAAAAGCAAGCTTAAGGAGCTCATTACAGGGATCATGAGCGCTTGGGACCTATCTAACGTAATTGATGCTTCTGAAAAGTCACGATTCCGCTCCATTTCTTTTCCATAATTTAGAGCACGAAATGCAGACCCAAAAGTAACACCTACTGCTGTTAGAATTAGAGAAACAGGTGCAGGCTCCAGCAAGTACAAAATATTCCATATAGAACCCATCACTAATGAACAAGCAGTCTATTCTATTTCTACTCCTCTCTTATCTCGGAACCCAACTTTCGCGCATAAACTAACGAAAAAAGAAATACCAATCACAACATGTGCATCCAAAGCTGCAATGTCTCTCCCTCTAAACCATGAGCAGAGAAATCCATGCAACCTGCAAAACATTATGACAGGCAAAACAAATGTAAGAGCCCCAAGCTTTCTCATTCAACATTAAACTGAAACCCAATTCCAAATTATACCAACTACACCATAATGCATCAATGGGCTTTAAGAATGTTAAATTTTAATCTCTTACTGACAGAATTCTAATTCAGCTCTACTAGAATTGACAACTTTCATCAATCCCTTTGGAATCCTAAACCAATCTCATAAAAAGTTTCAAACTTTGACATTATATATTCCCTAATGTATCATCTTGATAGCTCAAATTATCAACCTTTCATTGCCTTTCATACTTGCCCCCTAAACCAAAAATGCAATAGAAAACACTAACATCATCAAATTTTACAAACCTAATCGCCTGGGACTGAAAGAATTAATGAAAAATTTGGAACCCACCAGATGAAATTGTAGGTACTTAAGCACAGATATAGCTAAAGATCTGGGAAATTAAGAGAACTGAGATAGGAAATTAGGGTTTACAAAACAGATTAGTGAAGAAGGTGATGTGAGGACTAACCTTGGACTTTGAGGAGTTTGCAAACGTTGGCTTTCTGTGTGATTCAAAGCGTGTGTCTGGTTCAGTGTTTTGTAGGAGCTCTATGCAATGGGTAACAGCTCTTTCATAATTTGCATTTTGGACCCTGCACTTTGCCTCTTTTCTACGTTTTTGCCTTAGCTACGAGTGTTTGACACTTTTTAGTTTACTCCATTTGTCTTTTATTTTTCTTTGTTGAATGTTTCTTCTTTGTTTTTGGCTGCAACGCTTGACAAAAGAGTATTCATATATGAATCATACAAATACGATATGAAGATATATAAGAAATCAAATTGATTGTTCTATCCTAGATTTTTTGTATCACTCAACAATATTCTTACATGATCAAATTATCTACTTAGAAACATTCATCATGATAAACCCACTAGGCCACTATAGTTAAACAAAACCACAGGTCACTACGATTTATCCATTTGATTACTTTACGATTGTTTAAAGCTTTTTAAGATCTATTTTTATTTATTTATTTAATTATTTACTTAAGATATTTTTACGTTCTCAAAATTTAAACAAATATGTTATAATCAAAAACATTGCATCGTAAAACTACAACCCTTAATGGAATATCATATACAGTTATACATCATATTTTCAAAACGTTGAATCTTATAAAAACACGTTAGATGAGAGGTTAAGTATTTGGTGACACTAACCACACTTACATGGCTCTAATTTTCAAACAAATATTCACTTTTCAAACTACCTAATTTATGTTGGCAGTTTGTCCATGAAATAATAGTATTGAAGACCTAAATTATGTCAATAATGTGGGTTTGTTTGACTTGATTGACACATTTGACAAGTTTGGACCAACAATGGTTGTTGAAGACCTAACTCAATACCATTGGAGGACAAGGCAACAACTTCCCCTCCAAACTCCAAAATCATATGGCAATTTTTGTGGATTAACTAACTTAGAAACTCAAGTATCTAGCACATACATCAATATTGAATGAGAACCTATATTTGTAAGGCAACAAATTATAGATTAAATGATTACAACTATATATAGGAGTAACCACATAATGTCTATTACATGCCTTTTTAGATACAAACATTATTATTTATTCAAAATGTACGAATTTTATTAATTTGACCCATTTTTAGATCATATTTTTCCATCTTAACTGTTCATATCGTAGGTATATATGAGTAGATCATCTTTACAAATTTTTAACTAATTTGAAGATTGTTAAGGTATCGAAAATGAATTAAATAAATGAACAAATTGAAACTGTTCAAATTGAACCGTTCGTGTTTTTAATTATAAATCATATATTTGAATGTCTTAACAATTATCAATTTGGCTAAAATTTTGTAGAGATGATCTATTCAAATATACCTACAATATAAATGGTTAAGATGAAAAAATATGATCTAAAAATTAGTCAATTAAGAAAATCCGTACCTTTTAAAAAAAAATATTTGAACATAATAATAATTATGTCCATTATACGGTGCTCTTTGATCCTATATTGATAGTTACATTTATGACTCGTTATCTCACTCATCATGTTTTTGTGAGAAATGTTAGCAAATGAAATCATTAGATTAAGATAATATCTCTATCTTCACCTCTAATCTTGTCACTATCATTGCATTAATCATAATCCACACCTAGAGTCCAGGCCCATCACCATCTTCGTCTCTCTGTTCCCCATAAAACCCAATCTAGTTCATCATCTCTCTCGCCCTATAAAGAACTTTCCTTCTTCCATCCTCCTCCTCTCCAACACGACACAGCAGTTGGCTTCATTTCCAGCCAAACCAAATTCTCCCAACTGTTTCAACTTTAACCATATACAACTTCCTCACTTATTCCCATTATTAAGACCAAGATTAGCTTCCCCTAAACGCAATCTTCTACCCAAGCTAGCTCCGATTTTGCTCCCCCTATATCTAACAGTGACCCAAGCACGAAGAGATCCATGCTGAACAAGAGAGAGCTTATGTAAATGTTCAAGATCACGACGATGACGAAGAGTGTGATCAATGCGGCGGTGGCCGTCACGGTGGCGTTGCTAACGTGCTTGCCCTGGTGCATTTACTCGCAGCATCCTCACCCCCTCACGGTGAACATGACCATCGTCCGAAATGCCCTGGCGCTCGGCGCTTGTAAGTTTCTTAATTTGGCTAGCTCTATGAAGTACTAATATCCGATGTACAAATATTTGAGTAGGGGTCATTTTTGTTGCCGAAAAGAAAGAAGAATCGTTGCATTTTGTTTGTTAACTTTTGGCGGCGAATATTCGTGTAGTTTGCTTGGATGGGAGTTTGCCTGCGTATCACATTCACAGGGGGTTCGGCGCCGGAGCACGAAACTGGCTTTTACAGTTCGAGGTATATTATTCATTTTTCATAATTTTTATTTATTTTTAACATAGAAAAAGAGATTGGCTGGTAGGAGGAGACAAAAGTGCTCTTCTGGATCCACTCGTGTCTGGCCACGTGTCTAGTTTGTGCTGACAATGCATGACTCATGGGTCCACTAGATTTGGACTTGGAGTGGAAATAGGGAAATGGGTGCGACGTCGTTTTAAATTTCATGCTTTGTGTCCCGTGCACGTTACGAGACAACTAGCACAGCCGTGGGTGCGGCTGCAGCCGCAGTGCTGATCTGGTTGGCTCTTATTAGCTGAAACATTATTTTAGTTTTGTCGGGTTTGGTAGTTCATGTGCAGTCACATCCTCAAAACTTGGTGGGGCAAAAAAATAGTATGAACTTGGTGGAAACTGTAACTGTGTTGTTTAGAATGAGATTTTTTTACTGTACATATATAACATACGTCTTAATTATTTTAAATTTTAAATTGTTAAATAATTAGACGGTTCACAGCTTAATATATGTGATACAAATGTGTATAGCAGCCGTACCGTTTGGAAGGAGTGTTTAACGCATTTTACTTTGCTTTTTGGTATCATTTCAAGTGGTTAATTAGTTGCTCCAAACTTGGTGAGTGGGTGGTCAATTATAGATTAAGCAATGTCCTTTCATGGTCCAAAAGAGTAACCCATTTCTGTTAAATCGGTTAGGTAAGTAGTTGTCTGAGTCTTTAAGTTTTTCGTATTCATGACTCTTGATGAAGGCCTGAATCCATTGATGTGCAACATTTGCTTCACAGGGTGGAGGGTGGTGTAATGACATAGAGTCATGCTTGGAGAGGGCCAAAACAAGAAGAGGATCTACACGTCTTATGAGCAAGTGGGAGGTCTTTTCTGGGATTCTAAGCAATAATGCCTCTCTTAATCCTGGTACGTACCGACTCCATGTGCTTCTTCTTCTTCTGTTCTAGAGGTTAAGCTTATGCAGTAGCACATTATCTAGTGGTCCATGTTACACTTCCACATGCTATGTTAAGGACCTTAAGGCTGGCTTCTATTATTGCTTTTCATTATTTCTGGTCTAGTCCTGGCTTACAGCTAAGAATGATTCCAGTTTTCTTGCATATAGTTTTCACCAACGAGAATCTGGATAAGATTATTTACTTTTGATCTGTTGGTGAAGAATCTGTAATAGCCTCACCTTGTTAGCGAATGTAGGCTTGAAACCTCTTGAAGTGATGGAGAGGTACGATAAAATCACCCTGTAGCGAGATATATACAGATATCTAAACAAATAAAACCATAACAAAACGCACAGAGCAGAATAGCATTTCATAACATGGAAATGTCAGCTAGCTACTGTATTTGACATGGAATTCTAAAATTCTTAACATCAGCCGCATGTCAAGTAACAATTAATCCCTAACGTCTTCTAACATACACCGCTAACATACACGTTTTGAGCATATATGAGACAATCTTTCTGTTTTTTTTTTCGTTTACAGACAATATTTCTGTTGAGTAAACTTTATATCTGTTATTTTTAGTCATAGGAGAAACAGTGAAACACCTTTTGGGACCTGAATCTAGATTCTTAGCATTAACCATAAAGGGGTAATATAAATATAAACATTTCCGGACATGAATGTGGTCAATGAGAGTTATGTCCTCCATGTTCCTCTCTATATATTCTTCCTTTCACGTGAGTAAACTAATAGTAGTATGTCTAGCTGCAGATTTGTTTCTCAATTGTACTTCAGATCTTCCCAGCCTTTTTCAGTTTTGTCACGTCCTCCTGTCTTTGGTTCTGGACTATTGTTTTCTCTGGTAAATGTAAAATTCACCTGTGTACAATTAGTTGGTCCAGTTGGAAGGTCTGGATCTACTTCAACATACAATTTACAGTTACTAAGAAGTAAGAAGCTTGTTCATTCATTTTTAGGGTCTGAATGTTCTCCATCGAATATGAGTAAGTTTGAAAATGAATTAACCGCTTTCTATGTTGTTGAATGATATGTTCAGATTTTGGATTACCTCTGCACATGAGTTTCACATAATAAGCGATTCTTCTTTATCACAAGCATATTATAAAAGCTCTATGAGGAAGTGTCTTTGTACCAACATCATGATGAGTTTCTAACCAATGGAAATTGTTCTGATTATAATCTTGATAATGAATTCGAACCAGATTTTTACAATTGGAACCGTGTGAAGATTCGATACTGTGATGGAGCTTCATTTGCAGGAGATGCAGTATACAAGAATGGGGTACTACTTTGCTCTTCAATCAATGTTTCCTTCTAGTGCTTTTACCATAATCTTAAACATCCTAATGCTGCATTGCAATGTTTCTTGTAACTGACAGAGGATAAATCTATAGACATAACTGATCATTTCTTTGAATGTATGTGTAAATGCGGGTGTGAAATGCATGACAGACATCGTTGCTCTATTTCAGAGGGCAAAAGATATGGGAAGCCATTATTCTTGATCTTCTGCCCAAAGGTTTAGGAAAGGCGCGCAAGGTAGAGCAATCTCTATTACTTTGGCTACAAATACATTGATCCTAGATGCTGCTATTCAAATCCTTATTATTCCATCTCTTTTGCAGGCTTTGTTATCAGGTTGCTCCGCTGGGGGGTTAGCAGCATTTTTACATTGTGACGACTTCACTAAGTATGTACCAAGTAATGCCAGTGTTAAATGCTTGAGTGATGCTGGATTCTTTCTCGATGAGTAAGTTACTTTCAAGTTAGCATTCTTGCATCTTGCACTTTTCAATGCCATATATTGATCTTTTTTCTCTCATTCATACAGAAGAGACATAGCTTTGAATCACACAATGAGGTCTTTCTACAAAGACCTTGTATCTTTACAGGTACTCTTTTGTTTCGCAAGCAACTGATGAAATCTGTGCTTGTTTGTGTATCTGCATTTAGATTATAAATATGTACTCATATGTTAGACATGCATGACAGGGTGTACAAAAGAATCTGGATAAGAACTGCACCGGATCCCTTCCTTTTCCTGAGTTGGTAATTCTTTTCTTTACAAACCGATTAACTACTGATGTATTAGTCTTGCAATCCACGGTTTTGACATTTGCCTTGGTTTGATGCAGTGCATTTTCCCACAGTATGCATTGAGATTCATCACACCACCTTTTTTCATCTTGAACTCGGGTTATGACGTTTACCAGGTATACACTGTCCTTGCCTTGTGGAATTTGAGGTTTCATAATATCATTCTTGTTTAAGTAAAGCTTCATTTTCCACAGTTCCATCATGGATTAGTGCCCCCTTCAGCTGATCCGCGCGGACACTGGAACCGTTGTAAACTGGATCCTGCAGCATGCAATCCTGCCCAGTTAACTGTATTGCAAGGTTGTTCTTTAATCCAGATACTATTTGTATCTTTGCGCTCTTTATGTATGATAGCTGAATTGACTCCCTTTTACTTTGCGATTCTCAGGTTTCAGGCGCGACATGCTTTTTGCTTTGGCATTGTTCTACAAGTACTCAGCAAGAGGAGGGATGTACATCAACTCATGCTTTGCTCACTGCCAAAGTGAGTCCCAGGACACATGGTTTGGGGTTGATTCTCCAAGACTACACAACAAGGTAGTGAAATTGACTGAACACATAACATAAACTTGTACACACTCCCAGTAAGTAAACTCTAGGCTGTGTCTTTGACAGACCATTGCAGAAGCAGTAGGTGATTGGTACTTCAGCAGAAGGCTAACTAATAAGGAAGTTGACTGTGCATACCCTTGTGATACTACCTGCCATAACCTCATAGGCTCATACCAGCTAACACAAGCTCAGGTAATTCCATGATTTTGAACATTTATCTACATATACTGTAGATATATGACTATGCTATTGAAGTACTTGTTCAGTTCATTCATCTGACTCCAAAAGATACACTGCAGGTCTTGCAAAAGATTTGGATTTAGTTGAAGATTGATTTTCAAAAGAGAGAAGCTCTTTGGCAGCTTTGCAAGGAAAGGGCATGGATAATTTTAATGGAAGATGAGAAGAGAATACACATACAAGTGATACATAGCTTATGCTAGAATCAAAGGAAGACAAAAGCAAACATTTGCAGATCTAGTGCATATTTTTCTGTCAATCCAATTCATCATCAATATAATTAGATCATTTTCTATTTTTAGACACAAATCATTTACTATTGTTTTCCAGATAAAAATCAACACTACGTGCAACAAAAACATGTAGCCAATATTCATACTTGGTTTCATCGAAAATGAGATTTAGCTCCGACATTCCTACAAGTGAAAGCAAAGTCTTACAAAAATAGATAAAAAATTGCTACACAAAAACATTCTTCTATTTTTCGCCACAGTAGGTCACATACATTTTTACTTGTTCCTTTATAGAGTGAAGATTACAAAATCTAAACTCAAAGTCTCATACGCAACGTCTCTCTTAATTCTTTTTCATGAATAAAATTTTGTATATTTTTCATTATTATTTTTTAAACAAAAAAATAGGAAGTCCCTTGTCCCATGGTTTGCTATCCATGCAAAGGCCAAACAAGTAAATTCACAAAAACCAATAACATCGCAACCCCACACCACACCCAACCACGCCCTCCCATCTCACCTTTCCCATGGTTTGCTATCCATGCAAAGGCCAAACAAGTAAATTCACAAAAACCAATAACATCGCAACCCCACACCACACCCAACCACGCCCTCCCATCTCACCTTTCACCATGTGTCCCCAAGCACCCGCCACTTCCCTCATCTAATCACCTCCCCGCCGCCGCCGCCTCCTCACCCCTGAAATTACCAAACCACCCCTCATTTTAAAAATAACACAATGCAAGACGCTGTCGTATTGTTCAAACTGCCGTATTTGCCACCGTCACGGCTCCTCCCACCTCATCATCACACTCCATTTCTCTCCCTAATCATTAGACCCAAAAAGCCGAGCAGAGCTAGAAGAAGGCCAAGCCAGAACGAGTGGAGTGATCGGAGTAGTATTAGGGTTAGGGTTAGGGCGATGCCTTGCTCTGCGGTCAGCTGCGGTGGTAGTGACGCTAATGGTTCTCTGCGTAACTTCAAGCTCAACGAGTCAACGTTCTTAGCCTCGCTCATGCCGAAGAAGGAGATCGCCGCTGATCGGTTCATCGAGGCTCATCCGAACTACGACGGCCGCGGCGTCGTTATCGCCATCTTCGGTACTTCATTCACTTCAAATACACTTCAATTTCTTTGTTTCGATGTGAAAATTATCTTGATGATTGTTGAAGCTATCTGTTTGTTCAGAACGAAGTGTTTTAGTAAGAATCGAACGTTTTAGTTTTGAATTTGAGTAGGAAAATTAGTAGTGATGAAATTGATTAGCGAATGAAGTTGAGTTGTGATGAACTGTTGGATTTGTTTTCTGGTTGAGAAATTTAAGGTGTTGAACTGAAAAATGTGAATCAGATTCTGGAGTGGATCCAGCTGCTGCTGGATTACAGGTTACATCGGACGGAAAGCCGAAAATTCTAGATGTTCTTGACTGGTGAGTGTGTAAACTCTAGTTGAGCATGGAATTGGTGGTATGGTTTAGAGCATTTGGCTTAGTCTAATCAGTTGTCTTGTTCAGCACTGGGAGTGGAGATGTTGATACTTCAAAGGTTGTGAAGGCTGACGAGAACGGTTGCATACCTGGTGCTTCAGGTGAATTTCTTAATGTGTGTATCTTCATATCTTTGTATGTATGTCTCTCTCTGTATTATTACGAGAAGGTTTCCCACAATTTTCTCATAGCTATTGAGTGTGCTATTGCTTTTGATTGACCTTAAGAAACTATTTAGGTATCTGTTTGTAGAAAAAGTAATATCTACTTGCGCAGTAAGCTTTGTTTTGAGAGTGCCGTGTTTGGGCTTTAATGCAAATTTTCATACAGGGGCATCTCTGCACGTTAACCCTTCTTGGAAAAATCCTTCTGGTGAATGGCACGTGGGTTATAAGTTGGTTTATGAGCTATTTACTGGTACACTGACTTCTCGCTTGAAGGTATATATGGTCCATAGGTAGTGGATGTGTATGTTGTTTGCATAGCCTCGCTTCAGATGACAGTTAACAAATTTCTCTTTTCCCCTTGTGTTTCGTTGACAGAGAGAAAGAAGGAAAAAATGGGACGAACAAAACCAAGAGGAAATTGCTAAGGCTGTTAAGCATCTTAATGAATTCGACGAGGTTGTTGCATATGACGCTTCTTTATTTCTTGCATGCATATGCATCTGATACTGAAATATATGTGCTGTGTTGTAAATTTTGATTTTCAAGCATGGGCGGCATAATCAATGTTGAAATTTCAAAAACCTAAACCGACTGTTGTTGCATTGTTCAAAAAACTTCATATCACTTCCTTTTTGTAGTCCTGTCTTCCTCTTTTGCACATTATGTGCTTTACTAATACGACTGATGTAAGAATATTTTTTTCTTATTGGGGTCCATCATGTTTTGTTCAAGATTATTTTCTTCTCATGGGGATCCAGCTACTCATTGTATTCCTTTTATGTCTTCCTATTCAAAATCAATTTTATAATTTTGTTCCTATGTAAATGAGGGTATAAATTCAATTGTTCATATTTTTCCTTTGAAATGTATATATTTGTCTTTGAATAACCGCATAGAGTTATGTGACCTAGTAAATTATCTTTCCATCTGACTAATTTATAACGAATATATTCACAAGCTTTCCTGGTGTGTACTAACTGTGTACCTTTCTCTGTTACCATATGCCCAGAAACACAGTAGAGTGGAGGAGGCTAACTTGAAAAGGGCACGAGAGGACCTGCAAAACAGAGTTGATTACCTACAAAAGCAAGCTGAGGTGAGTGCCAAGTATTACTTTTTTATTCTTAGTTTTGTCTACAACTCTTAAAGGTAATGATCTTGTATTTTCTAGAGCTATGATGACAAAGGGCCTGTCATAGATGCTGTTGTATGGCATGATGGAGAAGTATGGAGGGTTGCCATTGATACACAGACTCTTGAAGATGGCCCTGATTGTGGAAAACTCGCCGACTTTGTGCCCCTAACTAATTATAGGTATGCTTAACTTGGTTTCTAGTGACATGTAAGGTGTATAATGATGGGACAAAGATGTGTACTTTATATATGCTGAGAACTTGAGACTGTATGCTGAAGTGTTGATACTCTCTTCAATGTTGTAGTTGTCTTATTGAAAAACCTGCCTGTTACTCGAACGCTGCCGCCCAAAGGCCTTCAAATAATATGCATAACTAAACATATGTCCTTCCTCACTTGAATTCTAGCATTTGATGAGCATCTCCATATTCTCCTTTCCTGCGTGGTTACATAGTGTTATTACTATTACTTTATGCTTAGACTAAAACCGCTGAGTAGTACATTGCCAGTTGTTTAAACTAGAAGCACTTACGATGCTTAAAACCAAACTTTTTTTTTTTTTCTGGACATTTCCTACTTGATTAGGTATACTCTGAGTAAGTAAATTATGGTGTCTTAGTTTCCAATATGGTGTTCGTGATGTTGGTCTGATTCTAGTAGAATGTTGATGTGTTTCCTATATAAACTCTGTACAGGATAGAACGGAAATACGGGGTTTTCAGCAAATTGGATGCTTGCACGTTTGTTGTTAATGTTTATGATGAAGGGAAGATATTGAGTATTGTAACAGATTGCTCTCCCCATGGCACACATGTTGCTGGTATTGCTACTGCTTTCCATGCGAAGGTACTGTTGGCTAACTTTATTACTTAGCTGCACTTCAGTAGTAAGACAATACACTCATGATACTCAATTGTACTTAGGAGCCCCTGTTGAATGGAGTTGCACCTGGAGCACAAGTTATATCTTGTAAAATTGGGGACACACGCCTAGGTTCAATGGAGACAGGAACTGGCCTCACTCGAGCATTGATTGCTGCTGTGGAGGTTCTTCAAAATTCAGTTTCTTCGTTTTTTATGAAATCTCTATGCCATGGAAATACCAATGTAGGGGTATATATCAGTGTATTAGTGGCCCTGATTCAATGTTTTTTTGCAGCATAAATGTGATCTGATTAACATGAGTTATGGAGAACCAGCATTACTGCCAGACTATGGGCGCTTTGTTGACCTTGTTAATGAAGTATGATTTCTACACTATTAAATATTGCTTTCATAGCTGTGTTAATTTTTCCTTTTCTTTTATCTTTCATGCAATATGTCACAATCTCTTTATTGATGCTAAATTAGGCTGTGAACAAGCACCGTCTGGTATTTGTGAGTAGTGCTGGCAATAGTGGCCCAGCATTGAGCACTGTTGGAGCACCTGGTGGTACCTCATCAAGCATTATAGGTGTTGGTGCATACGTCTCTCCTGCAATGGCTGCTGGTGCTCATTGTGTGGTTGAAGCCCCCGGTGAAGGGCTTGAATACACCTGGTATATTAACTTTTCTTAGTCAATTTTGAACATGAATTCCTCACGGAAAAGCTGGTTACTTTATTGCCGGTTTCATCACAATTTGATTCTATCTGCAGGTCTAGCCGAGGACCAACTGCCGATGGAGATCTTGGTGTCTGTATAAGTGCTCCTGGTGCAGCTGTTGCTCCTGTTCCTACGTGGACTCTCCAACGACGGATGCTCATGAATGGAACGTCAATGGCATCCCCATCAGCTTGTGGTGGAATTGCACTACTCATAAGTGCATTGAAGGTACTTATCTTCTGCATAGTTTTGTTTATATCCCTTGTGAATATGTTCAATGTTTATTTTGTCTGTGCAACTATTTTAAGTCTGTTGCTTTTTGTAGGCTGAGGGGATTCCGGTGAGTCCATATAGTGTAAGGAAGGCTCTTGAAAATACATCTGTTCCTGTAGGCAGTCTACCAGAAGATAAATTAACAACCGGGCAAGGACTTATGCAAGTTGACAGGTAATACTTTTTATATCCTCACCCTACTTCCTGTTATAGATTAAGCATGTAATTTTGAGACGCATCAAAATGATTATTTATTGGTTATCAGGGCACATGAATACCTGAGGCAGTCTCGGGATGTACCATCTGTCTGGTATCAGATAAAGATAAACCAATCTGGTAAAACAAGTAAGTTTAGCTGCATGTCCTTGACAGCACAACCTTGCTGGGATCTGACTATTATGTGCTCATTTCCCAAAAGTTTAACATGAGAGGTCCTATTTTTTTATGTAAAGAGATCAATGTCCCCACAATCCTCTTTATGAAGGTTATGAATCGTAAAATATCTCCTATCAAAAAACGCTGAACATGTCAATCTTTGAGTATATCTGGGTGAGGCCCTTGTGTTTGTTAGAATCAGTCTCTTGTAGCCTATGGAACTTCTTTTTCTCTATGCAGGTTTCATTTTATTTCAGTAGTTAATAGGCATTTGGTAATAATTCCATGGTTTGGATGTTCTTAATCATAGGTTATATTGGTGCCCTGAACTTTATTAAATGTGATGCATTTTATGTCAGCTCCTACATCACGAGGTATCTACTTGAGGGAGGCTAGTGCTTGCCAACAATGTACCGAGGTGAATACAGATTTAACTTCATAATTAATGAGTTTCTGAATTTTCATAATAAGATCTATAACTTGTGTTATATGTAGTTCAGTTACTCTCGGCTTCATATTTGTGGTGCTTTTTCAAAAGTCTTTAATCATATGGTCACACAGTACTTTAAATATTTATATACTGTGGTGCCCTTCTATTACTAGGAGTATTTACTTTTTAATTTTTTATGTACTTCGTAGTAGATAAGTCTGGTGGCAGTTATTTCTGTCCCGTTTTGCAATTGCTACAATATCTAAAGTAGTGTTGTTAACAGTGGACGGTGCAAGTTCAACCAAAATTTCATGAAGGTGCGAGTAATTTAGAAGAATTGGTTCCTTTTGAGGAGTGTATTGAGTTACATTCCACTGAAAAGGCGGTTGTGAGGGCTCCTGAGTTTCTCCTTCTTACTCATAATGGCCGTAGCATCAAGTTAGTTAGCTCTACTTCTGTCCGCCTTCATTTATTTGTTTAATTTTATGTACATTCAAGTTATTCTGGTCACTTGTTTTTAGTGCATTTTCTTTTATGATTTGTTTTTCTTCATCGATTAAACTGACATACTTGTTATTATGTTGTTGCATGCATGCATCTACGATCTTCTCATGTCACGGTACTCTTATATGTTGTTTCGTAGAAGTGTTTTTTGGTTTCGTGTGTTTCCACATGGGCGTTCCTTGTTTTTGAAAATGACTTATCCAATTACTTTCGAGCAAAGTTCCTGGGGCTTATGACCAGGGAACTGACCTTTATTTTCAGAATTCTTTTTCTTTTTTTAATATGTATGTGAGACTTGTGCATGCACAAGGAACAGAGAAAGAAAATTTGGTTTTGCATAAGCATCTTCTATTACTCTTGTCGTTCCCTTTGAGATTTTGAACAATTCTGACTTGTTAGATTGTGTACTCTTACGAGCTTTATGTCTAATACCCTTTTGACTTTTGTATCTTTGGTTAAGTCGTTGTTACTTTTTGCGAATATTAATTTACATGTTTTCATTTCCCTTCTTTTCAGCATAATTGTGGATCCTACAAACCTGAGTGAGGGGCTGCACTATTATGAACTATATGGCGTTGATTGCAAAGCACCTTGGCGCGGCCCTCTTTTCAGAATCCCAATCACTATAACAAAGCCAATCACTGTCATAAGTCGACCTCCACTATATTCATTTTCCAGGATGTCTTTTTTGCCAGGTATGCACATCTTCAATTCCCTCTCTGTGAATCATGTTACCAATGGTTGACTTGTGTTTTGAATGGGCCATATGGCACCATATGATACTGGTGTCCAAAATTTGTCCCTTCTCCTGATGGTGGAATGCTACTCTTGTAGGCCACATAGAAAGGAGATTTATTGAAGTACCTCATGGTGCCACATGGGTTGAAGCAACCATGCAAACATCAGGATTTGATACAACACGAAGATTCTTTGTTGACTCTGTTCTGGTAAAGCATGTGGTTTAACTTTATATCACATTGTAAGCCTGCTTCTTTTTCTTGGTTAAAAAACCTGCTTCTGACATGCTTTCAATGTACAGCTTTGCCCCTTACAGAGGCCTCTTAAGTGGGAGAGTGTCGTAACATTCTCTTCACCTGCTGCCAAAAGCTTTTCATTTCCTGTTGTGGGTGGTCAGACAATGGAATTAGCGATAGCTCAGTTTTGGTCAAGTGGCATTGGAAGCAATGAAACAACTATTGTGGATTTTGAGGTATTCTGTTTATATCTAGACTTAAAATATCTAATATCTAGATACGTTTAATGTTTACTTTCCAATATTTCTTAGCTGCTTACATTCACTGAAGATGCCATGATTATTCTTGTGATTAAATTTCTGGACTTGTCAATTTAGTACCAGTTTAATTGGCCATAGTTCACTAGTATGGTTTTTAATTTTCTAGTATGTTGATTGATTCTCATATTATGTGAGGAGCTGTACTCGACCAAATGAAAGACTTCATTTCAATTCTAATACTGATAGACTTCTTTCGTTTCTTTTTGTCCTTTACATTTTTGTAAGGTCCAAATTTGAGACACATGCAAACAATACAATTTTATTTTATCTGTAGATTGTAGATTGTATGAAAGTGATGTTCTGGAATCATGGAATTCTATGTAAAATTAACTTGATTGGAGAGCCTTACATGTGGTTTGTAAACACGTCCAGATTGTGTTTCATGGGATTAATGTTAATAAAGAGGAATTAGTGCTTGATGGAAGCGAAGCACCAGTAAGAATTGAAGCTGAAGCTCTACTAGCATCCGAGAAACTTGCACCTACTGCTACTCTAAGCAAGGTGAAGTTGCTTCCCTAGCATATTATGGTTGCTTTGTATGTTCTTCTCTATCGTCTTGGTATCTGTGTTCTAAAATGATATGTTTTCCATCTGATTTTCAATTTGCAGATCAGAATTCCATATCGACCAGTTGCAGCTGAACTTTGTTCTCTTCCAACAGATCGTGACAAACTACCTTCAGAAAAACGTATTTTGGCGCTGACATTAACGTGAGTTATGGAGCAATGTTTATAAACAGGCTACATTTTATGTTTTATAGTACTAGACCCTTGCTTCTTTTGGTTCTGCAGTTACAAGTTCAAATTGGAAGATGGAGCTGAAGTAAAACCCCAAGTTCCATTACTTAACGATCGCATATATGATACTAAATTTGAGTCTCAGTTTTATATGATCTCTGATGCAAACAAGGTAATTTTGGATTTTATTTCTTTGGTTTATGATTTCAAATTGTTTAATATTAGGGAGTTGGGGATGTAGTTGTGCATCCTGAATATTAATTGGTGGCTTTAGTAAATGTATACCTCAACTGTTATGTATACTTGCTGGACTATTGCAATGCTTTTGAAGTTGCTAAGAATATTTTTGCTTCATTATTTCTTGCTTTCTTCACTTTCCAATAACAGCGTGTATATGCAACGGGTGAAGCTTATCCAAGCTTTTCGAAACTACCCAAAGGCGAATACACTTTACAGCTATATCTTAGGTATGGTTCATTTCATGAATCGACATGTACCATTTCTGTTATTTCCTCGCTGCAAATTGAGATTTGTTTTTGCTACCAAAATTTAGAATTCAGTTTTCTTATTAAATTTACATAACTATTTCTCTATATAACAAATACACAACTTGATTATGAAATTACCTCAGTTAAATGCTCTGTCGCATTTATGCTATCCCAACTTCATCTAACTTAACCTTTTTCAAACCTCAGGCACGACAACATGCAATATCTGGAAAAATTGAAGCAGCTGGTTTTGTTCATTGAAAGAAAATTGGAAGAGAAGGTATGATATCAGTGTTGGAGTAATTGATTATGTAGTATGAATAGATCTTTCCCTTGGTAGTTCGAGACCTGATTTTATATATCATTGGAACAAATGATGCATTTCTCTCATTGTCCTTACGTAGATTGAGTACCCATTCCCTATAACACCAATTTGAATCAAGGTCTCATTTTCAGAAGCTGTATTATGCAATCAAGTCTCTTTTTTGATTAACGGAAACTGCTCTCTTTTTAACCAGGATGTAATGCGCTTGAGTTTTTTCTCCCAACCGGATGGCCCTGTGATGGGAAATGGTGCTTATAAGTCCTCAGTTTTAGTTGCAGGGTATGCAGTCGAGTAATGTATTTCTATGCTTTTATAAATCCATTTTATAACAATTATCTAACTTTGAATTTTGGGTAGGAAAAAAGAAGCAATCTATTTGGGCCCACCATCCAAAGACAAGCTCCCAAAGGTACTGTATTGTACTATTCTCTTTTTGCAAGTAATTTTATTTATAGTGTTTAACAATTACACTAATAAAATTTCTGCAGTTTTCACTGCAAGGATCTGTTTTACTTGGAGCTATCTCCTATGGGAAGTTATCTTATGTTAAAAAAGGAGAAGGAAAAGATCCGAAAAAGAACCCCGTGTCGTATCAGATTTCTTATATTGTGCCACCGAATAAGGTAATTAGGCAAAACAACGAATGTAATTTAGATATATTATTGCTACTGGTAATTTGACATATAAAAATGTGATGAATTGTTTTATTTCAATACTTGTACAGATGGATGAAGACAAAGGAAAAGGTTCTTCTACTACCACCAAAGCTATCTCTGAACGTTTACAAGATGAGGTGTGTAAGGCACATATAAAAATACTTTTTCATCCTGATGAATGCATCATACTTTGCAGCCCACAGTTCCTAAACTCTGCAAGTTCTTATTTTGAAATAAAGTTGGCAACCTTTTACTCATCTCCTACCGTATTTAAAGATTTGTTATTAAGTCACTCCAACAGTCCAACTTGCCTAAGTGACATACAGGGAATGCTATTTTGGCGGTGGGTTTCCGTTACTTATGCTCATTTTGTATTGGCACCTATGCATGTGGCTATTCAACTAGTGGATCATTTACAACATTCTATTTTTCAATTGTACTTCTGTTGGTAATGACTATTATTGCCATGTCAGAATGAGGTGGTTTGAAAACCACGATATATGTGGCACTTGTTCTAGAGCTCAACATGTACAAATTCAACAACACATAGTTATGGCTTTTCAAAGTCAGTTGCAGATAACCCATCAAGTACTCATATCAATCTATGATGTGGCAATTCTATTATCAAACCTCTTGCTAATTATCACTTTAGATTTTAAGATTTGTAGATCTTATATCTGAGGTACATATACTTACTGTCGGTAATTTGTACCAGGTTCGAGATGCAAAGATTAAAGTTCTTACAAGCCTCAAACAAGACAATGATGAAGAACGCTCCGAGTGGAAAAAGTTATCTACTTCTCTTAAGGTTAGAGCTCATAGAGTCAATTGGTCATGGTATATATATTAAAGGATATAGAAGGCTTCTGTGATGAGAAATTGACTATTTTAGGTTTTTAGCGTACATGAAAGATAAACTTAGATTAAAGTCATTTCATATATTGTAGACATGGTAAGTTTATTTCAAGCTGCATCCGAAAATGAGTCTAGTTACCTCATTTTACTCAACTTGTGCACTTTGGTTTTACTTGATTCAACACGGATGGTGGTGCTTTGACTGCAATGCTTCAACTGGCCAGTTTTCTACACACGCGCACCACACCCATTTGAGATTCTACTTTATTTCTTTTTCCTTCTTTTTTCTGGAACTACAGCTTCTTAGCCTAATTGAGCATTGGATATTTACGCCTGTGTAGGATTTCATTTTATGCCTCAAGTTGAGGCTATGCTCCCAAGTCACCAATTTTATGTGTTTTATGTTTGTCTTTGCAGTCTGAATACCCACAACACACCCCACTGCTTGCAAAGATTTTGGAAGGTTTGCTTTCTCCAAACAATATCGAGGACAAAGTCTGTCATGACAAAGAGGTAATTTAGTACAACTGGATGATCAATAATGATAGTCTGCACAGTACTCGGTGTGCATAAGGATAGTGTTTTAAAGATTTCTATATTTTCTGTGTCTTTGGATGAGGGAGGAACAAGTTTTTTTTTTTTTCTTTTTTCTTTTTTCTTTTTTCTTTTTTCTTTTTTCTTTTTCCTTCAATTAGAGAAGTGGAAAGGAAAGTCACAAAGAAAGAATTCTTGCCTACAAGTCCTCATCAATAAATAAGATAGGCTGAGCAGTTTAGAATTATTTTTTTATGGGCCACGACTACGTAATTGGGTTCTGCAAGTGTCTGGGGTGGGGTTCTCAGAAGGTCTATCCAAGTCAAATTCTAACATGTTAATGTATAGAAACAGCAGTTGTACTTGAGGTCTCTAAAGTGTGATAGGGTATGATTCAAACATAATGTAACCATGATTGTTGCAGCTATTTGTGGAAGTACTACATTATATGTTAAAACAACGAAAACAATCTTTTTCATAGATTATGGCAATTGAATGTCATCATGTATAGCAACCTTGCTATTCATCACTTCATCAACAATGTGAATGTCTACTTGTACCATTATTTGAATGTAGTCAGTGTAGAATTGACAAATGATTAATATGCTATCTTAGACGAGCGTAAGTGTTGCTTTGCAGGTTATTGATGCAGCAAATGAGGTTGTAGATAGTATCGACAGAGATGAGCTAGCAAAATTCTTTTCACTTAGAAGTGATCCCGAAGATGAGGAAGCAGAGGTGTGTAGTTAGCTGAAATTACTTTGCGAGGATTAACAACTATTACAACCCTTATTCTTTGAATATATTCCCCACTTATCATATCATAACTAGTATTAATTATTTTTCTTAGAAAATGAAAAAGAAGATGGAAACCACTCGTGATCAATTAGCAGAGGCATTGTACCAGAAAGGAATAGCACTGGCAGATTTGTTGTCTTTGCAGGTTTGAATAGTTCTATATTATAATTTCACAATTTGGTGCAATTATTGAAGTATAGGAAAGCATCTGAAAGTTGCATGCCAGATTTGATTTTCTGAAAGTTCTGCTTATATGGTTATACAGTTAGTAATAGTATAAACATGTTTAGTAAAGGGGGAAAAATATTTATTCATGTATTCCCCCATTTTAGTATTCTGAATCAGTACATGCTTCAATTTTATTATGAACAATTAATGGAGCACCGCGGCCATCATCATGATTGATACAGGGTGATAAGCCTTCGGCGTCGGAAGTAACTGAAGGTTCAAAAGAGGCAGATAAGACTGTTGATTCTGGACCAGGCTCTGGTGTCCTGCTTGAACGCTTTGAAGATACTTTTAAAGAACTTCAAAAATGGGTCGAAGTGAAATCCTCTAAATACGGAATCCTCACAGTGACACGCGAGAAACATCATGGAAGGCTTGGAACAGCACTGAAGGTGCTTTCTGATCCCCTTGCCTTTTATGAAGTGGATCATCCATTGTCAGTGGCAGTTTGATGTTTTGAGTCTTCCATCAATTTGATCTCCTTTGATCGCAGGTCTTGAATGACATTATTCAAGAGAATACGGAGCCTCCAAAGAAGAAGCTTTACGAAGAAAAGCTGGATCTGCTCGAAGAGATTGGGTGGCAGCATTTGGTGACATATGAGAAACAATGGATGCATGTGCGTTTTCCACCTAGTTTACCTCTGTTTTAGAATTGCTCAACTTTGTTCCTTTAGATGTTCAAACATGTTCATTCCACAAGGAAAAGAATAATGAATAGAAGGCGTCCAAAATTCGGAACCGACAGACTGAGACCTGTGAGCTTATAAAAAGCAACCTCATAATTCATGTCAGCACAGAAAAAGAAGCTTACGAGGTAATTTGGCACTTGTTTCCCGCCTTGAAGGACTGCCTCTTCTCCCCAACTTCCTCCCCAGGAGTTCTGCATTTTCCGGTACCCAATATCGACCACACTGTCTTAGTCGTCGAATTTGGAGAAGATGAAAATGGTGTTTTTTTTAAATTTATAAAAATCAATCAAGTCATTCTCTCAAATCCCATGACTAACGACAGTGGTTGTGGCCGCCCTAGCTTTAACAATCAATTAAGCCACCCTAAGCATAGGCTGAGAAAACAATGAGCAATGTCATAGAAGACATGCCTAAGCTTTGGAGTCGAGACTTAGAGAACCCATATGTATATTTTTTAATGATCTGGGCAAAAGGCTTGTCGATCATTTATATAGGGGAGAGCCTTGGTTTCTGATTCTCGATCTAGGACAATGGCGCCTGGTAGTTCACTCATGCATGACGCGAAGGGTCTGGAATTAATATATGCATGTAGTCTTCGCATGCAAGGTTGATTTGATTATTTGAAGATCATAAAGGGGAGGTTCCATCTGAATATCTGAATCCATGTATGTTATCTCCCCAGGAATTCTTGCTTTTTCATGGGGAAGAAATCTCCCTATCACTTAGACATTTATGTTTGTAAACTCGGTCGCAAATCTCTGAGGTCCTATTTATGTCTAATTGTTCGTCTCAAGCCTCAAGTTAAGACTTTCTTTGTTATACACTTGGCCACATTTTCTACCAAATTTAATACTACTACATTTCTATGTAGTTTAGTCTTTCTAGTAATAGCACAACACCAAATTCATCAATTGACGAGTGAATATTAATAATAATAATAATAATAAATCAACAAATGTTATTAAGCAACTAGAAAAACAACATATTCAAAGGCCTCTAGGCTCTTACTCTATAGCCCTGAAAATGCCCTTCACAACTACAATCCTATACAGGATCAGCTAACTTCTTAGGCTAACTTACTATTTAGAGGTAATTAGCGGACTCGTACTGCTGACATCCTCGATAGCTAGTTCAGGGGTTGGAGAACTATAGGCAAGCCATTGCAAGGCCTCAGGGAGAGCGCAATAGAAGGAGCATGAGTGTAAGTAGGCGAAATGGTAAAAGAAAACCTAGACAGAATGAGGCTCATCACGATCTTATACTCCAAAAACGTCAAGTTCCTACCAATGCACATCCTCCCTCCGAACCCGAATGGCAAGTAACCCATCTTGTGCTTGCACCCACCATGTATGTCATCCTTGAACCTCCGGGGCTTGAACTCATGCACATCCTCACCCCATAGCTCAGGGTCATGGTGCATTCCCACGGTGTCGATCCACATATTGGTTCCTTTAGGGATTGTTAGGTCCTCACTCACTTGAATGTCATCTTTTGCCTGCCTCTGCGCATTCGGCGCCGAAGGGTATAATCGTAAAACCTCATTCATCACCCATCCCATCTGCATTAAGCAAAAACAAAATATTAAGTAACAACAGCTTAAGCTTAACACATGACTAATTTAGAAACAATGTGTTGCTAATGATCAGATTATGAAACTTCCCAGTGGCATCCAAAAAGTGTTACCTTGTTATTTTTTGTGACTATGACATGGTATTCCTTTAGGATTTAGCACCCTAATTAATTAATTAAGAATTAGCAAGACTAATCTATGGGGACGCGCCTAATATTTTACCAATGTTGTTTGACCGTTGACCAATTCCAAGCTTCGGAGAATAAGACATGACCAAAGAGACCAAAGTTGAAATGGCCTATTCATACACACGTACCCAATTTTTGACGGCCTCCATATACATGCAAATTCTTAATTTAACTAATTGAATTCGATTCTACCATGGAGAGCATGCAACTAATTATCTAAAACCCTAAACAAAAAACACATGAAGACCATGCAATGTGTTTTCTCTTCTCCATTTTATATTGATAGGCTGATAGCTATACACTATAGACTTATCTATGTAGAAGATAAGTAGCACCGTATTGGTATAAGTTTATAACACTAACACATGCATGATATGATATAACGTGGTTGCATCGAGTTGTTACCTTCTTTAGTCCAGCAAGGTTGTTTACATCAATTTCGTTATCTCCCAAAACTTCCTTAACCTCCGCCCTCAATTCGTCTTGCCAATCTGTATGAGAAGCCAGAAGTAGCATCGTCCATGTGATCGCCAATGCCGTTGTCTCGTGGCCGCCGAAGAAAAATGTCTTGCACTCGTCCACCAGCTCCTGTGTGGTCAGAGACCTCGAGAAGTTGCCCGGTTTATCGCTCTCTTTGAGCAGCATTCCGAGGAGGTCGTGTTGCTGAGTCTCTGATCTAATCGATTTCTTTCGTTCGCCGATGATCGACAAAAAGAGCTGGTTGATTTCTTCCCCGAGTCTTCCGGCTTCAAAGGTTTTCATAGGGTAGAAGTATTTGCCAAAAGGAACTCCCACAAAACGGTTCGTCTCGAAGAGGGTCATTTGTAGCGCTCTTAATTTTTCGAACACTTGGCGACCACTCCGGTAACTAATACCGAAGCTGGTCTTGGCGATGATCTCCCCTGCTGTTGCTGAAATCGAACGCTCAACCTCTATTTCTTGCGTGCCGGAAGTGTTGATCTGAGTAGTCCAGTTGTCTAGCATTGTTGTTGCGGTTTCCACCATCAAACTAGCCATTGCCTGCACATAGCCGCATAGAGTATATTTGAGCTAGGCATTCATAAAAAAAAGAAGCTTGTAAATTTCTGTTTCTTAACTCATTCAAGTTTAGAAAGAGATATGATATAAGTACCTTCAAATTAGTAGGGTTAAATGCAGGAGTGATAACATGGCGGTGACGAGCCCAATCATCCCCTTCGGACATGACAAGGCCATTACCAAACATGGGAGCTCTGTCGCGTCTAAACACCACCGGTTTGCCCCAATTCTACGCGGTGACCTCCGACGACAACTTTTTCAGCAAGGCAGCGTCTGCTACGTATAGGAATGGCTCTGTGCCCAACCAGTAAACGAACATTTTCCCTGCACCACCATAACAGCAAACACATTAATTAATATGTAACAACAATGTACTGCATAAGTACATTCTTACATTTGATCATGCATGATGAAAAACTATATATGTAAGAAAAAACTTTCTTAGGTCGGTTTTTACCGTAGGCTTTCTGCCAGCGAGCAAAGTAGGGAAAGAGAGTTGAGTGTATGTCATGGGTAGAAGAAGAAGAAGAAGAGCTTTGGCTATTCTTCTTCTTCATCTCGCTAAGATTTCCTAAAGGAAAACTCGGCGTCGGACCCGTTAAACCATTTTTCTTAAGCTTCCTGTAAGTCAGGACAGGAAAAACCCAGAAAGAAAGTAACAATCTGCAGAATAAGTACAGAACGACGACAATGGAGACCCCCATTGTTAAGCGCCCAATGAACTCCATATCCTTCTAATATTTCAACAAGTACGCACTTATTAGAAGAAGTGATGATCGATGAGAGAACTTTGCGTATGTGTTTGTGAATACAAGAAGAGGAAAACCAGGTATTTATAGAACACGGGGGAGAAGTAGATAGGAGAGAGAAAAGACACGTTGAAGGAGGAATGATCGAAGTTTGACGAAGACCACTAGTAGGTTGCGGCTTTTGAATATGTTTTTTTTTTTTTTTTTTCAAACATTTGAAACCCTTACTAATAATTACTTTCTTTTATTTCGTTTTTGTCATCTTTGCGGCTGCTGTATCTCCGACCACTATTTAGATGAGAGAAAAATTAATTGCAGCTAGCTGAGAAATATACAGTAGCTGGTGGAGGTGTGGACGGCGATGGCGACGTATGGACCCACCTTCCGTTAAAGTGGTTGGTCGGAGGAGAGTCAACACCCACGTACAAATTGAGGATCTTGAAAATCAATTTCTAGAATTATTCTTCATGAGCCTAGCTTGCAGTGGTTAACATATATATGGATTTATGTTTAATATACAGAGGTTAAATTGATTCATCTCATTGGGGTAATTAAGGGGGTTGAAATTGACTAGCAGAATCAAACATATAAGAACTGATCGAGTACCGGTATTATAGATTCTACACATACCCCGTCATATTACGAAGATACATGTATTTATCATCACTACCCTGTATTCGAATAAATATATACTTGTCAATTTTTGAATTAAGATTTAAAGTTGTTATATGATTTTATGATCTAATAATACAAATATGAATACAAGCTTTCTTAAAATTATAGTGTTTAAAACAATATAATGCATAAATTCTTGATTTTGATGATAAAAGAAAACTTTAAAATGAGCAGTTCTTCGTCTAATGCAGGTGCTTTGACTTGATTGTAATCAGAAAATCAGATATCTTAACCACCGAAAGTTGATGAAGCATTTGGCTTTCCCCAAAGTTGTTGCATCTTGTTTCGTTTTTCCTGTCTAAAAGTTGTATGGACTTGTTTTGTTGAGAAAAAAGTTGTATGGACTTCTGCTTTTGAACAAAAAAGAAGAAGAAGAAGACGAAGTTGTATGGAATTCAAGCTAGCATGCATATAGGTTATAGAACTTTTCACATGAAGAATTTATCCAGATTAAGTGTGTACAAATTTACATGCTCATTCTCATAAATACACATGCACTTTATGGACTACTACCGCCAATTAAATCTAGGGCTTGACGAAGTAAAGGTATGTCTAAGTGTTTGTTAAAACGTACTCTTGCTACAAATATGCATCCATCGAAGATTCGACAGGACCAGACCCAATATAGAGGCCATGGCTCACGTACCGGTCAGGTTTGAAATCTTGAATTGCTCTATCTTAATGTTATATATTAATCAATTTTCCATAATTAACCTACCCACATATACACACACACACAAATACAAGTATCATAATTTCTTACATATATTATTCGAGAGCCAAATTTTAACGAGTCAACTACGACCCCCTCTCTCGTATCTCTAATGACTACCCTGTCATGCAGGAGATCTTCGTGTTCTAAATTCCTTGCAGCTTAACAATTAAATGTTTCTAAATTTCTATGTAATGGATCCTTGCACTGAACATTTGTTAAGCTAAACTGATTTCCTCGAGCCATATGTAATGGATGCTTGCACTGCACATATTCTACATTCTCGATCACTAAAGTTTCGTTCTAGAATTTTCCAGTATATCATTATTGAGTACGTTCTAATATTGATTCAAGGCAAACCATGGTTGAAAGTTGAAACATTCAGCGTTAAACTCCATTATTGGTCTGCAATAATTTGAATAAGAAGCAGTTGAAGCATTGAGCTTAATCAAGTAGCAATAATTAGCAAACCAAGCTAATCTATATATATGGCAGAATAAGCTAATTTAGCTTAATCAAGCTAGTGTGTATTACCTTACACTAAACTAAACTTGTTTTTGTAGGCTTGGCTACTCTATAGAGACTCGTTAAACTGCTGGGTTAATTATTTAATCAAGCTAATTAATAATTCCCATGGAAATTCCATCCTTTGTGTCGTAGTTCAGTCTATCTGGTCAAGATTGAAATAGTATTTTTGATTCTTTTTGTCAAGCTTAAGCTTTTTTTTGTTGGTCCGCTTTCAAGTTTCAACATTAGAGAATATCCGCTGCGGCTTTATTTGAGATACAAAGACATACGACTAATTTATTAACTTAATTAAAGGATAATATACAGGAAAAATGCTTATTTAGTACTAATTCAAACCTCTTATTTCTCATTCTAATGATAATCTTTTGCATTAGTCCATTCCAATATAAAGTAACCATTTTTATGCCCAAATGCACAAATCTTTACTAAAGTCTTAACAAACCATATTATTTCAAGACTATTTTACCCCCACCTCTTCAACATGAAAAGACTTGGCCGGAACCTCGGACTCCGGTCACTGGCCGCCAGATTCCGGTCACCGGAATTTCCCCGACCGCCGGATTCCGGTCACCGGAATTTCCCCGACCGCCGGATTCCGGTCACCAGAATTTTCCGACCGCCGGATTTCGGTCACCGGATTTTCCTCTGTAACCAGTTACTGACCCCCAATAATCAGTTACTGACCAGTTAATGACCCATAATAACCAGTTACTAACCCTCAGTAACCAGTTATTGATTAATTACTGACACCCAGTAACCAGTTACTGACCCCCAGTAACTTTTAGTTTTCAGTTACTGACATCCAGTTATCACTTAGTTTTCAGTTACTGACACCCAGTAATCACTTAGTTTTCAGTTACTGATCCCCAATAATCGGTTACTGACCTCTAATAATCAGTTACTGCCCCTAATAATTGGGTTACTGACCCCTAATAATCAGTTACTGACGCCCAATAATCAGTTACTGACCCCCAATAATCGGGTTGCTGACCCTAATCACTTGGTTACTGATCCCCATTAATCAGTTACTGACCCCAATAATCAGGTTACTGACCCAATAATGATTGGCCGGAATAGAAAGAAGGAAGCCAGAAAGCAAGAAGGAGACACTGTTCTCTTGCACCTGAATAATATTCAGGCAAGTGGTGCTTTATATTGATCTACGCTTTTGGCACTTACCCTACTTAATTTCAATAATTTCATGCAGTTTTGTGTGAATTTTTGCAGAAGATATTTCCTGGACACGGTGGTCGTCGTACTCGGAAGAAAGAAAACCAAGAGAAAGAGGTGGGATGATCAATTATGGCCCAACAGCAGTCTTCGCGTCTCCACCGCTTGCTCACTCTCTTGGACAATATCCTTCAACCTTATTCATACTCTCATCATCATCCATATCAATCACAAATATAAGGGGGCACACCACCGCACAAAACGTAACCTTCTTCATCTCTCGTCGGAGCTTTTGGTCCCCATCGGCGGAAAATCCTTCAAACACTAGACATGTAGATCTAGACCACGACGTAAGAGAACACCAGCCACCGTCTGAGCACGTCTTCCCCGCCGACGGCGTGGTAGAGGCGGCGAAGCCAGGAAGGAACCATGACTCAGGCTTCCAGAGAACCCGATCAGGTGAGAGAGAGAGAGAGAGATGAAAACCAGATCGGGAAGAGAGAGAAAGAGAAAGAGAAAGAGAAAGAGATGAGATTTGTGTGGCTTTAATTACACGGGTAATAACGTCTTTTTGTTAAAAATCATTGAAATGGGCATAAGGAAAAAAATATCATTGAAATAGGGTTTGTTTTAGCTGTTTTTGGGTATTTAGGTATTTTCCCTAATATATAACTCTAGTTAATTATTGCATGCATATGGGAAGGCTTTCATACCCATTTTTCTTTATACAAGATAAATGCATGAAGTCGTCTCTGTATATATATTCTGCATCGATCTCCTCCTTCCTGAGTGTTGCATATGCAAAGGGAAAGTTTTTTTTTTTTTTTTTTTGAATTGGTTTAGATGTGTTCCAGACGAGGAGTGAAATAGATAGCTAGGGAGATGCATGACATGGAGTTCGATCAAAGTATTTCCTCAATTGATTACAAGAGCTTAATATATATACTTTACTGGCATTCGGTAACAGAATTGTAATACAAAATATCTTGCGGATTCGATCACCTAAATCTTTCATTGCCCCTGTTTTGCATCTTGTTTATCTAATTATCTATGATCCAGGTTTATATTGAGGAATGAGGATGCCCTCTTCAAAATCAACAAGAATATTAATACACATGAGGTAAAGATGGTGGCCGGAAAGAGAGCTTTCTCGATCAGAGGTAAAAGCTATTTCTTCGATTCTTAGTCATGATTATGAATTGTATGTTTATGGGCACCAATATGTACAAAAAAAAAAAAAGGTCAATAAAGTTGAAAATATATGATGCTATAGCAAATCACTCTAGTTTTTCTTCGTGTCATATGAACTCGATCTTCATTTATACAACGATATTGGTAGATAACTTACTAATTTTCTAGTTGTTTGACAATTAACATGTACTTATCATTCTCAACTCTCAAGTCAACATCTAGCTAGGAGGCAATTGGTTTCAGATTAGTGTGTTGGCATTGTAATTCAATCTTGTTTACTTGTCTATTTGGAGCCCTTAATTGACTAAAAGTATGATAGTTTTTCTTTGGTTTAAGCCAACAAGACTACAGGAGAGCCCAAATAGGGCCAGGCATCTTCGGTTCGGATCGATTTTAGGATGAAACCAAAACCAATCCGAATTATTCAGTTTAAGATCATTTTCCCAACCGAAACTGGATTTTTAACTTTTGACCCGAATATTCAACCCATCCGAATTTTCAGATCGGTTCATGTCGGTTTTGGTTTTGATATATATTTGAAAAACTTTTGGCTCATCTAGTATCTCACTGTAAAGTTGAACTTCAAGTTTTCGACTTGAATAACATGTGATTTTTTTATAAACTTAAAGTGCAACAAGCAATCTAATACACTCTCAATTTTTTCTACACTAACATATTTTTCCAATAAATGAGTTATATGAGAAATTGTCTTTTATAGAGATATTAAGTGTAAGTAGAGATGAAATCAACTAATAATAATAATGTTTCAGGTATATAAATTATATATATATACATACATTATATAATTCAGGTTTGTTCGGTTATTTTCGGTTTGTTTAAGAGCTTGAATCGGATCCAATCCGATTTAAACCGGTTCGGATTCGTTCATTACTTTTTTTGACTCAAATGTTTCGGTTCGATTATCCGATCTAATTTTTTAGTTCGGTTCAGTCGGTTTTTTGCATACATTCGGTTAAATGCCCGGCCATACAACCAATGTCATTTGTCAATTCTTATACTCAATTATATATATATATATATATATATATATATATATAGATGTAGAGTATGTCAACTTTAATTAAACAATTAATCACACATATATTAGCCTTAATCTTTCTTTTACTTTTCCCATTACGTACTTGATGATGACAATCGTCAAACACTCGAATAGCTATCTTAATTATTGTAAAAGAAGGCCAGTTTTAACAATAGTATCATAACAATTAATTTACACATTCTTTTATTTTTGACGATCACTACGTACGTACTACTTATCCGGCACTATTCTGGACAATCAATATTACACTGATCGAGTACTAGCTTCCAAGCTAGAAGTCTACAAACGATCAAGTGCTGAGCAAAAGGCAAAATTTAAAAACAACTTTAACAGAAAATATAGGTGTCTAGGGCTGCCTTCGTCAAATTGGAAATCGAGTACTAGTCGTATTGGATTCGAAATGTTCAACATGCGTCAGTCATTGCAAACGTTTCTATAATCTTAGTGTTTTTTTTTTCACTACCTCTACTTTCAGTGATAGAGAAGCCGTGTCAGAATTTACCTATACTTTTTCACGGGGAAGAATGATACAAGTTGTTGAACATTATGAAAGCACCCATTAGTGTTACTGTTCATAAATTGAAACAACAGACCGATCGAGATCGAAATACTTGTTGCATTTTTTTTCATGGATAGTTTAATTTCTTTGATTGTAGTGTTGTTGAGTACGTTTTGATCAAGTTATTTGTTATGTTATAATCTCACAGTTGATAAAATAAACATGATTTTGAAGAGCTAACTACTCTATGTTCATTACCTTCAAAAGGAAAACAAAAAGAACGAACTATCAAGTATCAACTAGGGAGTTCTTTTTTGTTTGCAGTGGGTGTAATGCATGTAGTACATAGCACGCGATCGATTTCCCAGATGGAAATTTGGACCCATATCTGAAAAAACATTCTTCTCTTTTGCGATGAAAAACATTCTTTCCATGTGTTTATGAAATTGTGTATATAAAACCCACGCCCACGATATTTTACTCGTTTGTAATACAATATTATCATTATTATACATGCAGCCACTGTTGTGGATGATTCAATTTTTTTTTAAATTTCTGCGCCGCGCACTATTCTTCAATAATGAACGTGCTTTCTCAGTCTTATTTGATTCTTCTACTCTTTCAGGAGATAGAGCAGGAAACAACGAGGACCGATCCAACCATACCAGATTAATACGAGTGTATATTATAGTGCTAGAAGAGTCAAGCTAGACGATGAAGAAGAAGATGGTAAACCCAGAAACAGAGAGAGAGAGCTTCGTGTATTGGTAGGAGAAACAGTAAAAGAGAACCTAGAAAGAATTAATTAGGGTTAGCACAATCTTATACTCCAAGAAGCTCAAGTTTCTACCAATACACATCCTCTTTCCTCCGAACCCAAAGGGCAAGAAACTCATCTTCTTCTTCCACCCACCATGTATGTCATCCTTGAACCTCTCGAGCTTAAACTCATGCACGTCCTCACCCCATAGACGGTGCATGGCTACAGTAATGTCGATCCACATGTTTGTTCCTCTAGGAATTGTTAGGCCTTTACTGATGGCCGTGAATGTAATCTTTAGCTTGTCTCTATGCACTTGGTGCTGAAGGGTATATATAGCCGGAAAACCTCATTCATGACCCATCCCATCTGTATCAGTATCAGTATCACCAATTAACCAAGTCAAAAACAACAAATCATGAAGCTATTTTCTATCTATTTTCTTTAATTATGAGTATCACTCGTAATTTCTTACCTTCTTTGGTCCAGCAAAGCATGTTGGAAACCAATTTCTTTATCATTTTGCCACGAGGCTTAATTTTATAATTTGGTTTTTGTCACTATCAGTGTTTTGAGACTAGCTTATGAAACTTCAATACTCAAAGTCACAACGTTATCAACGTGATACTTAGATTCGATTTTTTTTTTTGCATTAATTAACATAATACCTCTGTTAATTTTCGTCACAAAACTGTTAAATGAAGCACATGTCAGACAGACGATTTAGTTTCTGAAAATAAAATAGTTTTATAACATTTTCTTTTTAACTCAAAACGAATCATATTTAATTAACACATGTCAGAATTACATGCATAAATACACTCTTTGTGATAACACATATATGAGGATGCGGTATGCAAGAATAATAAGCCCTTGAAACAACTTAATTAAGATTGAGATTTTACAACTCAAAAGGTACGGTAGCCACAATCTTCAATCCAAGAGCTGGAATACTAGAGGCATGCCATAAGATGGCCTCATTGTGAGTAAAGTAGAAGGAGAGTGACAATATGTAGGAGAAACAGTAAAAGAGAACCTAGAAAGTATCAGGCTTAGCACAACCTTATACTCCAAGAAGCTCATGTTCCTACCAATACACATCCTTCCTCCAAAACCAAAAGGTAATAAACCCATTTTGTGCTTGCACCCTCCATGTATATCATCCTTAAACCTCTCTGGCTTGAACTCATGCACATCCTCACCCCATAGCTCAGGGTCATGGTGCATCCCCACAATGTCGATCCACATATTGGTTCCTCTAGGGATTGTTACGTCCTCACTCACTTGAATGTCATCTCTAGCTTGCCTCTGTGCATTTGGTCCTGAAGGATATAGTCGGAAAACCTCATTCATCACCCATCCCATCTGTATCAATTCGATTACCAAGTCAAAAACAACAAAACCATATATCGTATCAAAAAAACAACAAAACCATATATGAAGCAGCTAATGTAATGCATTGAAAATAGTAGACTAGTTCTTTGTTGTGGTAAAAAAGAAAAAAAAAATTATCGATATACCACTGTATGAAGTTGGTTTGTATCGATACATTAATGCACCGTCAAATGATACCTAATAATTTCTTACCTTCTTTAGTCCAGCAAGCATGTCGAAATCAATTTCTTTATCTCCGACCACCTCCCTAATCTCTTCCCTCAGTTCATTTTGCCACTGTGGATTTGTGGCCAGAAGTAGCATCGTCCATACGATAGATAATGCCGATGTCTCATGCCCTGAAAAGAAAAATGTCTTGCACTGATCCACCAACTGCTGTGTTGTCATAGTCTTTCTGAAGCTGCCTTGTTGATCACTCTGGTTAAGCAATATCCCAAGCAAGTCGCGCTGCGGAGGAGACGATCCTGATCTAATCATTTCCTCTCGTGCAGCTATGATCGGTGAGAAAAGTTGGTTAATTTCTTCTCCAAGTCTTCTGGCCTCGAGAGCTTGCTTGAGGTACAACAATTCCCCAAATGGAACACCTAAAAGACGTTTCGTTTGAAAGAGGCTGATTTGCAAGGCCCTTAATTTTTCAAACACATGGTTATCACTTTGGTAACTAATGCCGAAGCTTGCCTTGGCGATTATCTCCCCTGCTGTTTCTCTGATCGTTTTCTCTACATCAATTTCTCGAGAATTTTTTAGTTGGTTACTCCAGGTATCTAGCATTGATCTGGTAGCCTCCACCATCAAACCCACCGTTGCCTGTAGATTGGATACAGGATTAATATAACTGAGGTTTTTTATATATAAAACTAGAGGGGTAAAGAAAAAAAAACGAAAAAGAAGAATGCTTTCTCTAATAAAAGCTCGATCAAGTTCTTAGCATAACTCAGACTTTAGACAAGACACAATTTAGTTTCTGATAGACGTAAAATTTCCTCTTCATAATCTTGATCATTCGCATATGTATGTGTAAATACATACCGTGTATTGAAGATGTTCGATCTGCTATTAAAAAAATGTTATACGTAGTATGGATATAAACTTTAACATTTCGATGAATTTTTTTGTGTACCGCGTTTAACCTAGAAGTAAATCAATAGATCGATGTCACAATAATTAGCTGATATGTCACTGTTAGACATTATAATGTTAACGTTGTGTATTTATACACATGAGATATCTCCTCAAAAAACTTATGACTGGTTGTTATACTTGTCACTCACTTAGCGACAAGGACTTAATGAGGGGTCAACTTCTAACACTTGAAGTGTACCTTTAAGTTGGCAGGGTTAAACGCAGGAGTGATAACTTGGCGGTGAAGAGCCCATTCATCACCTTCAGACATAACGATGCCATCGCCAAACATAGGAGCTCTGTCACGTTTGAACACAGAAGGTTTCCCCCATTTCTTTGCAGAGACCTCACTTGATAGCTTCTTGAGAAAAACAGGATCTGCTATATACAAAAATGGCTCTGTGCCCAACCAGTAGACGAACACCTTGCCTACATTGCCCGAATCACAACTCAAAAACACGATAAAATTCGAGTCGAAAAACTATACTAATGGTCGATATCATATTACGTACCGTGGGAGTTTTTCCAGCGAGCGAAGTGAGGGAATAGAGTTGGGTATATGTCATGGGAGATCTTGTTAGTCCAAGACGAGCTTTGAGTGTTAGTCTTCTTCTTCATCTCACTGAGATTACCTAATGGAAAACATGGAGATGGACCACTGAAACCATTCTTCTTGAGCCTCCGGTGAGTTAGGAAAGGAAAAACCCAAAAGGAGAGCAACAGCCTGCAGAACAAGTAGAGACTGATGACGATGAATATCCCTGCCATGGCAGTGTGCTCCATTATACGTTTATATCTCTATCCAATATAAAGAAGGGAACGAAGATGATCAAGTATATGCATAGAAGAAGAAAACTAATCATTAGCAACTAGCAAGTCATGAAGCTTTGGCAGTTGCCACACTAGCTAACTTGGTATATCCAATTTATTATGAAGTCAGAACTTGGTTATATGTCACTTTCTCACATGAAAAACATGCAAAGGGATTTATGATTGTCTCACACAATGACATGGACCGATGATCATCAGCTTTGTCATCCACAAAAGTGGATATTAAATAGTTAGAAACTAACATTCGCATACATTTCATTTCAAGTTCTGAAAATTAGTCCAAGTAGTGAGAGCGAGTTGAAAATTACGTTCCAAATAAACAAGTATAAGGATTCGAATAAGCTCGATACTATTTTTCTTCAATTTATTTTTATAAAACTTTATAATATTTGACCATATTTAAAAGCGTCCAAATGATTTTCTGGCTGATAAAACCGCCTCTCTAGGTTTTACTTATGTTACAAATCATCTAATATGGTTTCACTTCTGTTTCTGCATAAACCCGGAGGCTATGCGGAATCACGGTGGAACAGAATTAATGATCAAGAGACAATCATGGGAGCAAGAGACAAGGACATATTGTGGTTCACCATGCCTCGGGGGACATGGCTACGTCCACTTAGAATCAACTATCATGTCTTTAAGTCATCGGTGTTACAAGAGCATCCATCCCGCGGGGCCCCATCCCTCCCTTACTCCACTCTGCGTATGTATATATATATATATATACATACGGAAAGGATATGGAGCGCACGTCCGTAGTGAACACGAAGCTCTGTTCGCCACCCTCCGGCGCCGACGACGGTGCACCTCCACCCCAGCAGATTCCAGCAATGTCCCCGATCACTTTCCCTCCCTGGCGAGGCCGCCGAATTCCAATTTCCGGCGAGATCGACTTTATTTGAAGTTTTGGGTGATCTCGCCGAAAAACTGGAATTCGGCAGACTTGCCGGGAAGGGAAAATAATCGGGGACGCTGCTGGAGTCCGCTGGGGTGGAGGCGTGCCGTCATCGGGGCCGGACGGTGGCGAACGAAGCTCCGTGCGCACTTACGCACATGCGCTTCATATCAGGCCTCTATATATATATATATATATATATATATATGTAAACATGTTTGATCCATAAGTTACAGTTGCGCATACAAATATGTAGATAGGAAAGCCAATGTATATTTATACGCCATTCCATAACTACATCCATAAACACCAGCATATATATCCAAGTTCCAAGACAAAAATAAAAAGCCAAAATTTCAGGCCAATATTCTCTCCTAAATTACTGTATCACGTACTTGTGTGGTTCCTTCCAAACATCACCTTCGTTTCAAGCATCAATAATCATAAAAGAAGTAAACTCTTGAGAGAGCAATGCAAAGGTAATATGTCTCAATCCAGAAAACCTTAAACGCAAAAGACCTTGTACCTTAAAGATATACATAGACTGAAGGGGAATGGGCCTTTCGTATGCCAAGGAGGATAACAGACGCGAGACTTCCTCAGAATAGGAGAACTTTTTGATTTCCAGATCAAGCTCATGTAATGCTGCATCAACATACCCCACAATGCTCTACAAATTTAGTCTCAATCATAAATACAATAAACACTTTAGCAATGGGAATAAGATTCGAGGTTAACTAACCATGTCCAACTTTATTAATGGAAAGTTTATTTGGCTGCTTTAGGCTACCATCATCCCCAAAAGCTTTCTATGCCAAAATTAAAAGTGCCATATACACAAAAACACGGCATAATTATCAAATGGATATAGCTAAACTTGCCCCAAGACTCAGAGTTGCAGAACATTTAAGACTAAAGTGAACATACGTACTCACCTTCGAAGAAAAAAGAAATCTTGTCGACACTTTGTAGAAATAGTTTTCAGTCAACTGTTGCTGCAAGAAGCAACAGGAAACAATTGGGTAAGTTTGATTATTGAAAATTGGCTCGCCTTTAATTAGGCAAGAAAAAGACTGAAAATTTACTTAAGATATATGTGATTACGGTAAATACCTGGTTCTTGGTAGAGAAAATAGAGCGGTGGCGGAGCAGACAAAGTCGTGGAGCAATTGGTCCATCCTGCAATTGTATCTGTAGTGGATTTCAAGCGACAGATACCATAATTTTCCTGGAAATTTATCATCCAAACACAAAAGGGGTACCTTTGATGCAGGCTCTAAGCTGGCTAGGTCCTAATAGAAATCTAGAACCTCTGGCAGTTGGTCAGCAAGAACCTACAGTACATCAAGTAAAATTCAGTATAACACAGCTGTGATGCATACTATGCTAATTTAAAAGTATAATCAAACAAATATGATTTTTCACGAAGAGTTCCTCATAACAAGGTTATGCCTATAAAAGCATCAGCCCACAACTTATTTCAGTATATATGTGCCGATTTATACTAGTACTCAATATGTATACGATAAGAACATATATAGCAACTGATGCACATGAACACACAAAGACAACTTATAGAAATGATGAAATCATATATAGACCAAGAAGCTGCTTCCCGCAGTCTTACCCTGTGTTGTCCCTTGGTTCAAGGCATTCCCTAGGGAAAGAATTGTCTGCATAACTCTTTTCAGTTTGACTGAATTTCTGATCTGATGAGAAGTATAAGCCATTAGCTGGATGAGGTGTAATATATGAATGATTACCATGAGTGGTTTGAAGGGACAAAAATCTAATTTACATCTTCTGCCGCAGAGTGTGCAACATTTAGGCTTTTCCTAAGGTCAGAAACCTACATGGCCATAATATGGCACCTTAAGTATTGTGTAAAACCCAAATCATATATGACTGTTAGGTGATATATTTGATATTCACCTGGGAAGAGAACCGTATCTTGAAGGCAAAAACTCAGAGCTTAGATTCCACTCGAGGTACTTTCATTAACTCTAACATGAATTGCCATCAACATTCTGTGAAAGTCTGGGACTATACATCAAACCTCATATGACATACTCTCGGGTTCCTATCGCTATAAACAAGACGAGTTCACATAATGAAATATAAACTTAATCAGAACCATATAGCAGGCTATGATTATTGCATCAATTTTCCTCTAATTGAAGATGTGCAAGGTTCTATCTACAATGATAATCACCAGCTAAATCTTCACTGACTGTTGCCCATGAATAAAACTAAAACTATTGAAATGTAGCTAAGAATGGAAATGGATCAACTGAGAGCTTGTTATCTCAGCAAACTTCATGGGATTAAATCATTCACATCTAGATAGGCAGCTTGTTATTGCAGCCATCTTGGTGGACTTACATCTACGAATCTAGAACAAGGAGTTTACATCACAACTGATATCAAAAACTCTCGGGTTGGATGCTCTATAAACTAACAATTCAGATAACTGACAGGTGCACACATGCTTAGACTAAACCAGAGACATACACAACGCTATGCAATCGAAACAAGCTCAGCAAACGTCTGTTCATGACTCAATTCATTCGGAGCTGGCTGTTAAACTAATCTAAAAAACATGAACACAAAGTATGGATTAAAACTCTTACCTCCGAAGGGAACGCGGTCTGATTTCCACCTTCATCATCCCATTCATCAATTCATCGATTTCAAACTTGGGATCAAAAACACCTTCAATTTCGAAATCGTGCACAACGTTATGCTCTGGGTTGAAGCCTCTTTCGATTTCGAACTTGTGCACGAAGCTTTGCTCGCCGCTAGTTCACCTTCTCGGTTGAGGAGACGTGGCTGCTGTCTATGCAGCGCCCTCCTTTTTCACCCCGTCGGCATGTTACAGATTCACCAGACGCCGTCGACATCGACGGGAATGGCCATCATCCGAGAAATTCCATTGCTGTCCCTACAAAATTGTCCCTGCCAATGAAAAGAGGCCACGCGTCTCGGACCACATTGGCGTAGTCCAGCGCTTTCCGTTGAGAACTTGTTTATCTTATTTTTCGATCTTATATCCATCTTGACCGTTCAGTTTATATGTATTTATGAGTAGATCATATCTGCAAATTTTCAGTCATACTGAAAATCGTTAAGACGTTCAAAAGTGTGATTTACTAATTATGAATTGATAGATTTAGTTCGTTCATTAATTTGATCTAGTTTGTTACTTTAAAGATCACCGATTTAGCTGTAAATTTGTAGGGTTGATCTACACATATAGACATAAAAATTGAACGGATGAGATGTCAAGATGTGATCTAAAAATATATATTTTAAACCATAAACCGAAAAGTCTTTAACTTAAGGATCATCACTAGAAGGGTTCCCGTGAAATCCACACTCCCACTTTTTATTTTTAGTCTTCATTTATATAAGAAAACAAAATTTTAGTTACCACAAATAGAAAGAGAGTATGAATTACAATTTGAATAGTGCAAATTTCACTTCACTTTTTTTATCACGTTTATAATAATGTAAAAGTTGGGTGAAGTTTTCGCATCTGTTGTTTGGCAATGAAAGTAATCATTTGGCGTTCCTTATGAGACCCTAAATACGGTCCCGGATAAACCAAATATATTTATAGCATTTATGACAAAGTAAACGTTACGTTAAACACATCCGAATTCATTTACCAATAAGTACAAGTTTAGCATCGGAAAACTTGTGTTATAGTCCGATTATACAACAAAAGACTTATAAGTAAGTAGGTTGGAGCTAAAACTTGATGCCCATTTAGCATGTATTGATTGTGAAGTTATTTGTTATGATATTGACGTCAATAGAGGTAAAAATGGAATAAGGTCTAGTATATGATAGGGTGAGTCTGACAAGGATTGGGAATTTTTCCTCTTGGAAAGGAAAAATGCCTAGAACATATATGGAAATGATGTGAAAATTATCCTCAAATTATATCATTGGATCCCTTTTATTTTTTTAATATTTTTTTTCGGTCAATCACTTTTATTTTCCAAATCAAAGTAAAACCACCACAAGCACGCCTTGCAGTATCAAAACGCCACCGTTGAATGGGCCAAATCCTTCATGTGCCTCGTGAGGTGGTGCATAAATTAAAATGCTCCAACAATTCCAGAGAAGTAATTTTCATTTTTTTTTCTTCTTCTTTGTGCTTCATGGACTTTTGCAAATTTGGTGAGTTTCACTGTTTTACACAAGGCTTATAGCTAAATAATGGCAATGCATGAAAATTAGATACCCCTAGTTAAGGAAAAATGTACCATTTTTTACCCAGGATTGGATAAAATTAAGAACAATATGGAATAATTAGGAGAAGAGAAAATGGACTATAAACTCTAAATATTGCAATTCAAAGTTGAGGTTGACGCATTGGATATACTTGATATATGTTTCCATAAAATTTTCATACCTTTATGACTAATATCTTTATTGTCCGAATCATTTATGTTTATTCTCATTTTAACGTCCGCGCCATTTTCGTTTGTAACCGAAATCTTATCCAAGACAACATTTCGAAATACATTACATGTGTGCCCAATAATACATGATTTATGGCAATTTATACATCTTTATACATAAGAATATTTTCAGTACACGACGTGTATTTTCACTACATACATGGATAGTCAAGATTAGAAAAAATAATATAAAAATATAATATTTAAACATATAAATACATTATAAACGATTAAGATTACGTCATGTAAATACACGACACTTTAATTTAGAAATCGTAAAACAAAATCCCAAAATTCATACGGACACAATTCAAGGCCTCACCCAACCAACAATCCCCTGCCACCTCACCACATACACTGAGTGCAAAGACAGATATGCCTTCCCATTAATTCTCATATAATATTGTACTACACTCCAAAGAGTTCAATTGCTGCTTCTGCAGGTACGTTGAGGAGCCAGTAGCATTAATTCCGGGCCTCACTTTCAATTCCCTCTCTCTTCTTTCTCTCTCTCTCTCTCTCTCTCTCTCTCGTCTCTTTCTCTCTCCAAATTCTTCAAAACTCCTCATCCAAAACCCTAGACGATTCTCATTCTCTGTTCAATTTCTCCGACTCTAGAAATGCCGGGGCTTCTTCATCTTTGATCGGTTTCGTCCTCGCTGTAAGTTTCTCTCTCTTTCTCTGCTCCGCTTTCTGGCATTGCGTTTTGCTTCGCCGGCGGTGATGATTCCGTCGTTTACAGGCCTTGATCTGCGTGATTTCGTTTCGTTTTTGCAGGCGATTCGAAGCGGTTTTGTTGAAAGCTTGAGGATGACGGTTTTGTCCGGGGAAATGAGCTCGGGGAGCGGCGGCCGGAGCTTGCTCGCTCCGACGGAGACGAACGCACAGGGACTCTCCAAGTAAGCTTTTGGTTTACCTTCTAAGCATTTTTTGTATTAGTATAATGTAATCACTCTGTTAATCTATTCTTTCTGGATTTAATATTGAATAAAATACGTTTTATAGCATGCTACAGCGGATTTCATTACTATTTCGAGTTTTTTGGATTCCAAGCAAATAGATAATTGATAGTGGAAATTAGCTAAAAATGTTGCTGTGTTATCGTTAATTTGCAGCTTAAATAGCTCATAATTTGTGTTTGGCCATTTGGATTTTCTTTCTTTTAAAAAAAATATATATTTTCTTTTTATTTCAGATGGTCCAAAATCAGACATACAAGGTCTTTTCCATTATCTTTAGCGAAACTGAGCACAAAAAAAGGATTACTGAGAGGGATTGAAGTATAAAATTGAGTTGAAAGAATTTGCTAAGGTTTTCAATTTGATGATGTGATGGAACGGTGAACTTGATTGTCTATTGGCCCGGCCATGGGAAGCTCCTCATGATTCAGGTGAGTTTGTCTTACTGTCTCCTGAGATTAGTGTTGCATTTTTGATTCAGGAATGCTTCAAATTGATCCCCAAAATCTAAAGTTTTATATAACATTACAGATTCGGAGAGTTGCCAGGACAACCTACTTAAAGGTCTGCTTAGCTCTGAGAATGTTGGTATTCTGGGAGTCCATAGTGGCATTGCGGATGCATCTCAGCCTATGGTTGAAGAAGATATAGCTCCTCTACTCCACAAGGGCAAAGAACCATATCGACCTCCTCGTCTTTTTTAGGTCAGTGCTCATACTTTCTTGTTATATTTGACATTACTGCAATAGAGCAGCCAACATGTGATGATGTCTGAATTTTAGTATTTGCGCGCTCATTGCTCTTTCTTTATATAAGTGATCATACCTCCCAAGTTATATTCTTTCAGGCAGATTGGACTGATTATAAGGACAAAGTTTGGGTTTCCCCCGAGTCTCTGGGTAAAAATGAAGGGCATAGGGAAAAATGGAGAAGAGGTATAACCTCCTACCTCTTGCTACTGCAGACATAAAGAAGTTCTCTCTGGTGCTTTCTTGCTCTTTAATTTTCTCACTGAAATTGATAAATGAGAAGTGTAACGCACATTTAAAAACTGATCATCTATCAGATTTTACTGAAGTCATGAGGGATGGACAGAAGGAAGCATTCCACGAGAAGCAAAAGAAATCTTTAAGTGAGCAGAGAAGCAAAAATGTCGAATCTATCATGCCACTGGAGTTGGCTATAGATGTTGAAATAATCGATTCCCTTGCAGCAGAGGTATTGTTCATCCTTCACCAATTCATGGGTCTAAATTTGCTTGTGGGAATGGAATATCTACTGCTTAATAGTATTCCATTTTTGTCTCACACCATCCTTCTTTTGCTACCCCGCAGCATTCTGATAGTACTGAAATTGACTCCAAGAGGCCTGCAAGTTCTCAAATTGCTACTCAGTTTCCTGCTATAGGTATGGTAGAAAATGCTGGCTATCCTTTAGTAGCTTACTAGTATTGTGCCTTAGACTGAAATGTTTATGGTCCATAAAAGAGTGACTTCTAAGTTTAGCAGCTGATAATAGGGAGAGGCTGAACTAGTTTTTTTTTTTTTTTTTTTTTTCTCCAGAGCAAAAGCCTGCAAATGGTTTCTCTTGCACTGAAGGATCTGAATTGATAGCTCATGGCATCTCAAATGAACATTCCACCAAGGTTCCAGACAACCATTCAAAATCTACTACAGATGAAACCTCCCAGTTATATGGATGTAAAATCCCAGCTGTCATTCTACGAGTTCTTGCATGTCTGGGCCTCGAACACATTTTTAAACCAGAGACTAAAGAATTAAGTTGTTCTATGCTCTATGATGGTTGTGATGCAGAGGATGGCAATAATGATTCTGGTAATCATCATGGTTCTCCTCACCATATGTTATTGCCAGAGAAAGGGAGTGAACACAAGGATACAACATCTTAGATTTAACTATAGCATCAGATGAGCTCCATCCTAGTGACAGTATGACTGACAACAACAAGCTTAAATTTTGGAGTAAGGGAAATGCTGGAGAGTGTGAAAAGGATCTGACTCAAGAACCGTCGTTTGGAACAAGTTCCACAAAGGGATTGCAATTGACCAGTGCATGTATTGGCAACCGACTGAGTTTTGCAATTGACAAGTGCATGAACAAGTTCCACAAAAGAATTGAACCGTCACTTTTAAGGTATAGTTAGCTTAATCATATTATTGTGTCAATATATAATTAAGTTTAAAGGATTTTCTCTTTGGTTTATAATTTGATGATTGTGATGGAACAGTGAACTGGATTGTCCATTGGACCGGCCATGGGGTGCTTTTTCTGATTCAGGTGAGTATTTCTAATTGTCTCTTGAGATTGATGTTGCATTTTTGATTCAGTTATAGATGATTGATCCCCAAAATCTAAAAATTTATATAACATTACAAATTTTGAGAGTTGTTATGAGAACCGTTAGTTATAGTAGAAAATAGTAAATGTTGGCTATTCTTTAGTATCATACTATTGATGTGCTTTCAACTGAAATGCTTTTGTCTCTGTCCACAAAAGAGTAACATGTTAAGTTTAGAAGCTGATTGTAGGGAAGGGCTAAACTTTTTAGAAGCTGATTGTAGGGAAAGGCTAAACTTATTTGCTTTGTTTCTCCAGAGGAAAACCCTGCCTATGGTATATCTTGCACTGAAGAATTCCAACTGATAGCTCATGGCATCTCAAATGGACATTGCACTGGTTCTTCAAGACTGAAAACCAAGCGAACAACCATTGTCTTTTTTTGGGTGAAAGACAATTTTTTTGGGCTAGTGGATTCAAGGGAGCACTATGAAGCTTATGGTTTAAAGAACAAGTACATAATAAATAATGAGCTGTGCAGAAAGAGTAGAGTCTATGGGACTGTGTTTGTAGTGTTCATGGATGACATGCGTATAGGGAAATCAGTTTTGAAGCATCTAGACAAAACTTTTCCTCCTGCAGCAGGCCGCCAATTGATGCTGTTGCAGAAGCAGCTTACCAGTTTTATCCTCGCTTCTCTGGAAAATGTGACCTTTTTATCTGTGGCCTTATGAAGGATGGGTGTTCATGCCTAATTCAGGTCAGATTTGACTACAGTAAGGATAAGGGTGCCCCAAGACTAATGCAAGACTTAAATCTTGCGTATACACAACGTGAATATGCAATTGTCATTGGTGCCGGGAAGGAACAAGCTAATGGGTACTTGAAGTCAGTTACAGAGCGCATGGATGTGAATAAGATAAAAAAGGGAGTTTGTTTAGCCCTTCTTGAAGCTGCAATGATCAACCATGACACAGGTGGTTATTTGACAGTAGTACATATAAGCAAGGATGAAAATGGACAGAAGAAATGTGAAACAACGAAAATGGACAGAAGACATGTGAAACAACGAAAATAAAGGTTATTCAATCAATGAATGAAAATTTTGAGAGCTGGGCTAGCAAGGCATACTTGATTGTGTTTCACATGAGATGGGAACAAGATGAAGACTACTGTAAAAAGTGGTTGAGGTGAAGTTCTAAAACATTTTGTTTTTTATAAGATACAGCTGAGCATAAAACTTAACGCTTCTTTTTGTTTTGTTCTTTTACAGAGCCCAAGTCAAAGTTAAAATTATGAGAAGAGATATTGCTATCAAACTCCTCTCACTTGTGGCTAAGGTGAGGGAGCATGATTTGGTGATGTCATGCCTTGAATTCCACACTAAAGATTGTGCAAGCAGAATCCTTGGTTCTGGCACAGCAAATACTGATTTGTTCCAGCGGCTGATGACTTGCGAGAATTCCAACATGGGAACAAGAAGTTTTATCTGGCAAATCCAAGTAAAGTTTTTGTGGAAAGCAGAATTGAAGAGACTAGATGAGTTCTTCGACATTCCAGATGAGCACAGTGCACAGAGACAGAGGTAAGGAAGAAGGTGAGGAAGAAGGGGAGGATCTAAGATATCAAGTATGCCAATTAGAGTCATATGTACTACTGTCAAATAACCACCTGTGTCATGGTTGATCATTGCAGCTTCAAGAAGGGCTAAACAAACTCCCTTTTTTATCTTGTTCACATCCATGCGCTCTGTAACTGACTTCAAGTACCCATTAGCTTGTTCCTTCTCGGCACCAATGACAATTGCATATTCACGATGTGTATACGCAAGATTTACTTGGATTTGCTAGATAAAACTTCTTGTTCCCATGTTGGAATTCTCGCAAGTCGTCAGCCGTCGCCAACAAATCAGCATTTGCTGTGCCAGAACCAAGGATTCTGCTTGCACAATCTTTAGTGTGGAATTCAATGCATGACATAACCAAATCATGCTCCCTCACCTTAGCCACAGGTGAGAAGAGTTTGATAGCAATATCTCTTCTCATAACTTTGACTTGGGCTCTGTAAAAGAACAAAACAAAAAGAAGCGTTAATGTTTACGCTCAGCTGTATCTTATCCAAAACAAAATGTTTTAGAACTTCACCTCAACCACTTTTTTAAAGTAGTCTTCATCTTGTTCTCATTTCATGTGATCAAGTATGCCAATTAGGATGATGAGATGGAAGTCAATAAAGTGCGCATATTGGGTTTTGACATGTTGACCGGAAAGTGTGGGACTATGTTACACCGATACTTCACCCCTTTGAAGTGTCGGACGGTGTAACTTCATCCCTCTAAAGTGTCGAAGTGTCCGACAATCTCGATACACCAAAATGTGTGTCTGATACGTCACGTGGTGTGTCAAAAAAAGTTGACTTTTTTGACACATTGACCGACACGCCACGTCAGCATGTATTGACTGAAAAAAAAAATAAAATAAAAAAACAAAAAAGTTTAAAACCTAATCGAAGGGGAAGCCCACTTTAACGAAGCCGCATAGAAGAGAAACGACAAAAAAGGAAGCCGAGGAACGACGTCGTCGTTCTCTGTCACTGTGAGCACGACTTCGTCTTTCCCTGTCAGTGCTATTGTTCCTCCGCTGACGTTGCTCTGCAAGAACGACGTTGCCTTTCTCTATAACAACAACTCTTCCTCCGCCGACGTCGCCTCCGCCTACAGCCGTCGGAAGCCTGGACCTGAGGTGAGGCCCAAGAGGCGGCCGCCTCAGGCCCAAAATATTTAAAGGCACCAAATTTTTCTTTTAAATATGTGTATAGAATTTCATAAGAAATTTAAAACCCTAGCCTAAATTTTCTCCATATTTCTCCCTTCTCGCTTCTGGCTAATCAACCGTAAGAGATTTCACAAATTTAGGGAATCTTCAAACTCTAGCCATCAATTCCTCATTGATAAACTCAAGAGTTGAAGCACCGGAAACAATATGTGTGGGAACTATAAAGATTTGGTTGTTCAAAGTGATTCATTCTCTCTAAATTAGTTGAATGATTTCAATCTCTAGCTCTCTGTCCCTCTCACTCTTTTCCTCCTTCTTGCGTCAGGTTAATCAACTGTAAGAGATTTCACAAATTTAGGGAATCTTCAAACTCCAGCCATCAATTCCTCATTAATAAACTCAAGAGTTGAAGCACTGGAAGCAATATGTCTGAGAACTATAAAGATTTGGTTGTTCAAAATGTTTCATTCTCTCTAGATTTGTTGAATGATTTCAATCTCTAGCTCTATGTCCCTCTCACTCTTTCAAGACTCCCATCAATCTAGTTCTCTAAATTCTAATCGATCTTTAACATTATTTAAGCAATGTGATAAATTTATTCATATTTGAGCATTTTTTTATTAATTAGAAATATATAAATAAGAAATTATATTTGCCGTGTCCAACCCGTGTCGAAATGCAGTTTTTTAGTTTTGCCGTGTCACCGTGTCGGTACGTATCATGTCGTCGTATCCATGTCCATGTCCGTGCAACATAGGTGTGGGATAACTGCATTTGATGGGGTATTACGAAAGACTTTTTCATTCCAGAAAAATTGTTAGTGTCGTTTTCTTTTCCTTTATAGACATATGTCCAAGTTTGCTATTGAGTATTGGCATTGCATTGTTCTTCAATTGCCAAACAAATCCAATGAATAGTAAGAGTGAATGAAAATTCTTCTTTATTGATTAAGCAATGTCATGTGAGTTGTACCAAAGAAAAAAAGATAGAAGCACGAGCAGCAAATCTGAAGTCTAATAAAGTGACTTGTCCACAGCTTTGACATAGCTTCAATTGTCCACAGCTTCTTATGAATGAAAGAAGATATGCACTCTGGTCCAACAAATCTAAAATGGAAGTTAAGGATTTGCCAACATATTTCAAAGAGCCGGAAGTTGAAGTAGATTCTCTTGTTACAGTCAAATTGGTTCCTTCTGCTATTGATCACTTTCATCCTCTCTACAGTTTTATAACAAATTGCCAGAAGTTTCTTGGTAGAAATTGAAATGTGTCCCATATCCATCTCCTCCTAATGATGTTATCCCTCTGTTGGAAGCTGATTCTTCTGGCTCTTACAAACCTATTAGTTGTGTTTTAGGTTTCTTGTCCTTGCCTTCGGGTTCCATGTCATAAAAAAAAAAAATATTCAAAGAGCCCTTTTGCTCGGTTGAGAAAACAAAAGAGAATAATATATTGATTGAGAAGTGATGTCAATATGGAAACTAACATGCCCTCTGTTTATACAAAGAAAGTGCCAATAATGGTGCAGTCATAAGCCCCGACTCACTGAATCAGAAGTCATGGAAAAGCATGAGAGCATCATCAAGCTTCAGAAGGGACGATGCCATGATTTTCCTAACAGCTAGAAAGCGGTTGGCTTTTTTCTCTAACCAACCGAAGCGTTTCTCCTTCGGGGTTTTTGAAACCTGCAAAGAGTCGCCAAAGCACACTATTATAACATGTAAAGGGGTGCTCAAGATTATATCAGGTCAAAGGATAATGAAGAAGATATAAAGAACACTGTCTAGAGAATATAGACAGAATATCATATAAACTAGATAGTAAAATATGCATTGAAACTTGGCACTGTTTCTATTGCAGAAACAGAAAATGATATTGCGAGAAAGCAAGTAGAAATGTAGAACTGACGTTTGAATCCCACAAGAGATCTTGACAATACAGAACAAGAGGAAATACGTGCCCTAGTGCTTTTTGTGCAGGAACAGAATTGGCAGAATATATACTACATAAGAGAGTGATGAAACAACCAGAATATGTCATTGCTCTCTCAAACGGAATTTGGTAGCAAGCAACAAAAGACATAGGCCAATAAGAATTTTGTAAGGAGAAAGCACCAACAAACCTCCTTATTCTCTTCCCTCTCATGATCATATCGCTTAACCAAATTGTATGCTGCATGGTACATCTCATCTAAAACATGTTCCCAAACAATCGACTTGTGTACTTTCCATACCATGACTTGCAACTGTTTAGCTGCTGTCAATGATAATTTCTGCAAGTAGATGAAATCTCGTCACACAGACCAGAAAAACTCATAAATTCATAATGGTACTCAATATGACTTCTACACAAGATAAGTAATCTAAGTCTGTGATTCTGTAATTGATAAACAAAGTTGAAAACCTCACAGCAGAACACTAAACAAATTGCCACATGTACATAAATAAAGGAAGAAGATATATGCAGTACCTCCATATGAACGTAGTCATCCTTCCAGAACTTATAAAGAATCTTAGGTGTTTCCTTTTTGTCAACAAGGGCCATTTCTGATATCTATAATAAACCAAGTAAACGAGTTACCAAAATTACAACTTGAGTATGTCATATTAGGACATATAACACTCATGTACAATATATTGCCAGGTAACCCAGGTGTCTTAGTTACTTACAGTAACAAACTACACTCAACAAAGAGCAGAATACTAACAAGTTATTACCCATATTTTAAAACTTTCTAGATTTCCAGTAGTGGCACCCATAGCGAGATATCTACAGATTACGCAATAGCAACTAATGTCATACAAAAGTACACGGCTAGTGTTGAAGATGTGGTTGCATCTCCTATTGTTTAACACGGTACTACCATATGCTAAACAAAGAGAGCAATATATTAACAGGAGCTCTACTGAATCTAGAAAACTTAATGGATTGAGAATAGTAGCACCAATAACATTGCTATTACCTTATCTGTCTCAAAAAAACGACCAGCATTTGACTGGCTTGTCAGTAACCGAAATATTCTATAAGCATCCTTTCCATATCTTTTCAGAACAATCGACTCCACCTGCAGGATAGGAAATATACTTAGGCATCTATCTTGGTGAGGTAATGATCGACCTCATATATTTGAGAACAACAAAAATCAGGCAAACCTCATCATTCTGAAGCAGTTCAATAATTTTCTTCAAGTCTGCAATGGCAAAAAAAAAAAAAAAAAGAAATCTTGTCAATAGCAACTCGATACAACCCATCCATTAGAAAGATAAAGGATGGCCAAATTTTTACAATACAAAATTGATCGAGAAAAAGGGCAGTGTACCAACGCTATAAAGCACATCCTCATTCTCATCCTCATATTCTCCTGTTACAAGAGGTGCTCCGCACAACAATCTGAGGTGAGCTCTGACACATTCCTGCTCTAAACTTGGGCAGGCTTCACTATCCATCACCTCCTCATAAATAGCATCCATCTTTAAAGGAACTACAAATATTATCGACACATTAATTATTTATGGTGAATGACCAAGCCAGGTACAAAAGTTCCATGATTTCACTTTATTTTCATATTACTTCCACAGATCCACTTTCATTTTAGATAATAAATCACATTTAGGTACTTGATCCAACCGTGTAACCATAAGACAAACCATCTCAGTTGTGGCATATAGATTGCAAAACATATAAACAGTAGGTGGAGATAGCTTAGATGTTTGAAATGGAAGTAGACACACACAGAACAGTTAAATGAAATGATATGTGCAAAAGGGAATACTTAAAGCAACAATTTTTGACTAACAAGTATCTTGTATTGTTATAACTATAACAATAAGACCACTAAACATCATAATAACTCCAGTTTTACTGTTCAAAAGAAACCATCTGTGCCGCTGAAGAAATATCTATCAAATATGAATGGGAAAACCACTCAAGAAATGTTACGGTTAAAAAGTTAGTTACTTAGTTGCTGTATTAACCAGATCAAAACAGATATTTCTATCCTAGAGTCCTAGACTAAAGCACAGGTAGTCAACAGTGTATGACCTACTTGGCATATACTAATCCAACCTTCCAGCTTACCTGAATAATTTGTTTTCACTTTGGTCTCTTGATTTCTAGTTGCCTTCAGCACTGCTCTTAACACAACTGCAGCTCCATCATCATGTCGTGCTCTAACACTCTCAATACAAGCCTAAAGCCCAACAATCAAATATCAAAGTACATTCAATTTTTTATTTCAGTTCTTTGATTTGAGAAGAGAGAAAATACATTCACTTATGGGAGCAGCATATACGAAAAGCAAGGAATGCAGTCAAGAGAACTCATTTAATATTTAATCAAAGAGGGTAGAGCAAGAGAACCCATTATCCACTATAGAGAAAGATAAAGAACTTAGGTAATGTTTTGACACTCCATATGATTGTCTTACCTTTTCAGCTACTGTCAACCAAAGAACGAATATGCATTCAAAAGGTAAGTGCATTCAATTTCAAGGTTCATCTCAACAAACCACATACTACCATATGCATAGTTTGATAAAATGCATGAGAACATGAATTTGTTAGCCTCTGCTACTAAAAAGTCATACACAGTATGCAAAGCATGTAAGCAAATATATTTGAGATTAAATCATGCCTATACATTCTCAAGTATCAACACATTGTTTAAAAAGAAAAAGCAGTCCCTTACTAAAATGAACTGATAACTGTAAAATGGAAAATCGGACAGAAAACCAACCTTATGCCTTAGACAACGAATGAACTGCTCAAAATTGGCACGCCAAAGAATCACTCCCTTATCATTAGACCCATGTTCTTCACTATCCAAATCATCAAACTTGCGCTATGAAATCAGAAATCTGTATATTAGAACATAAGTAGACTTCAGGAAATTGCATACTACAAACAATAATCCATGTACCAACCTTCTCCCCAACACCCATACTAGAGAAATTATTCTCACTTTTTTGTAACGGATCATCAGTTTCCGCATCTGTTGTAATTAAAAACCGTATTGCTTCCATAGGCCTTGCTGCTGCTAGAACACGTTGTTCTATGGTCTCTGGTACTTGAGCCATCTGTGAAGTTTATTGAAATGTTGATTTATAAGGATTCACAGTTTGATTAAACAAACTAATTTAAGACAGGTTCAACTAGCAAAGGTGTTGACACACAAAACAATAATGTGAAGACTAACTGATACTTGACAGGAACCTAAAATAACACTATCCGAACACAGATACAACTCTCATCAATAGATGCAACAGAGGCTTTAACTATCAAATGCTCCTCGTCAGAGAGGTCTACCCGAAACATAATACATCATATTTGACACAAAATATCTAATTCCATCACCTTAGCAGATTTACCGCGTGGCTTCTTTGGACCTTCTTGTTCAGGTGGTTCTTCAAGAAGTGGTTCAGGGGCCGGGCAGCGTTCAACAAAACGGGCATTCACAAGTCTAACAAAGTTCTCTTGAGCAGCATCCTGAGCTGCAGAAACATCCTGAACTGCAGAAACAAAACCACAGAAACAGTACTTCATATTCCCAAAATAAAATAACATGTATCGCCATGAATAGCACACGATAAAGCACATTTACTCATCTTGTGATATCAAATAGATTACCTTCAGTACTAGTTGATTTCAATTTCTGATCAGCTCTGTCCATCAATTGCTGCTGTGTAAGTCTACCATGCTCAAGTAAACCAGTAACAAGTTGTTTGCACTAACAAAACAAACCAAATACAAATCACACACCAATCGAAAATCGACACCCAAAATTCACCAAACAAAATCGATTAACTAACCTCATCACCGAGCTCCTGGGCCACAACAGCCAGAAACTTCGCAAACCGAAGGCGATGGAGTATGTTATCATACACAGCAATGTACTGAACTTTAAGCCCAGCCTCTGCAGAAAACCATAAATTGATTAAATTCACATAAAGCAACAAACTTTACTGAAATTGAACCAATTCAAAACTAGGGTTTTACGAAAGGGATTGAAATAACCAAACCCAGAAAAAATTGAGAGTAGGGGAGAGAATTACTGGACTCTTGAGTGAAGGGCTGGACGCAATTGTGCTGGACGAGGATGAGGAGAGAGTTCTTGACTTGCTGGGGAGTGAGCGCCGTCGATCGGATTAGGGCGCCGAGGTTTAACGGCCCGGATTTCAGTAGGGTTTCGCAAACTTTCTGCAGAATCGTAGAAAGATTGAAGGTGTAAATAGAGATGAGGAGTGAAGTTGGAGAGAGAAATAGAGCGAGAGATTTACGGCGACGAGGTTGCCGAAGTGTTTGGTGATGATCTGAACGGCGTATTGGATGCCGCTGTTGGTCACCGTCATCGTCTTCGTCTTCGTTTGAAGCTCTGAGTTGTTACAGTGAGAGAGACGCGGGAAATAAACGGTGGGTTTGCAGGAGCCCTAAATACCCGACCCGGCCCACACCAGCATATAAATTAATAATTTTTCACATAGATAAATTTCGATAATTCAAAAGGTAAGAAATTAGAGAACTTCACTTCCAAAAAAAGAAATTTGAGAACTTATCTAAGACGTACGTTTGAAAGATCCACCCTAGAGGAATGATTTGTTTTCTTCTAAGCGGAACCATTTATATTAGGAAAAATAATTATAACGTTCAGATAATAAGTAGATTATATACCGAGTATTTTTAATGAAATAACTAATTAAGTTAGTCTTGTAGGGCGCTAATAAACATACATAACTACCTATACAGGCAAAAACGTTTTTAAGAATCGCATCATGAGTGCTTTGAAAGCGCAACAACATGGACATGGATCGACGACGCTTCACTCGCAGCTAGCTAGGGTTCTCTCATGCATATTGTCTTCTTTAACGCTAACTACGTGGTGAAACGATGAAATTTGATTCATGCATGTAAGAAAATGTGATTAGAAGGCTAGCTAGCTTGGGATTTAGCATTGAATGGAAGTTTGGATGAACAAGGCTGCTAAGGGAGGGAAGGAATTTGTCACTATCTGACAGGGAACAATGCTGCGTTTCATGGTAGCAAGAATCACTGTTTGATTACAACACATATCTGCCTACCTCATAAGTTATAACATACCATATGCAAATGCAAGTGCCCCATACTATTATCCGACGTTTGGTCCCTCATACTACTTACATACCAGGATCTCAGATTGAACACTTCAAAGGATTCCATGTCCTAGGCCATGTGGTCTTGCCATTCATTGTTACTTCCAAAAGTATCCACCACATACATAAACAAACCTTGGAAAACGACCAAATATATATATATATATATATATATATATATATATATATATATATATATATAGATGGATTCTGATTAGCTTCGTGTGCTTGATTAGCTAGTTGAGTCATTGTTATTTTAGGAGGATTTTAGTATAAGATGAGAGAATTAGCAAAATGTGTGAGTCGATCGCGATCATGAGTGAGCAATACCCTTTATGAGGGATACAGACAGAAAGCAAATAGCTAGCTTTACAGTAACTACTTGATCGAGAAAGTAGCATATTTCTCATGACTCGTGTATTTATATATGTATGCAAGCTAAACTTCCTCAATCACACCAAATGCATGAACAAATTAAAGAAGCCAAAAACAGCCAACCTTTTCTGTTGCTATATAATTCAAGAACCCCAACCCAGAACCAGTGCGCATATATATATATATATATATATATATATATATATATATATATATATTTTCATCTCTCAAAAACTGGAATTTCGTTTTTGAATCATTAGTTCATCACCGAGGTCGATCGTTTTTCTGGCCTTAGAGGGTTTTGATGATCAAAGTAAGACGTGCTTAAAGCGTTAAACTTAGTCTGCTTCTTCACTAATATTAGTGCAGGTGGAGGCTTCCAAAGGGATCGCATTGATCTAATTTTTGAACCGCAATCACATCCACATATGGCATTCGGTGTTAATTGGATCATGCAATCCCTTCGGAAGTTTCCATCATCAACTAGTTCAGAATCAAAGAGATTGATGAATCCAGGTAATTGGTTAAGTAATTAAGAGAAGTCAAGAGATACAAATAATCTTTGGGTCAGTTTTAATTTATCAGCTTTGTTTTGTGTAGACATTTGGGTACAGATGCAGAAATCATGACATGCAAACAGCACTGAATTACTGTATATATGGCTCAGTAATATGTACGTAGTTAAGTATATCCATACGTAGATCATCTTAAAGGGAAGAGAATACAATTATACGTACTCCCACTAGTAGACTAATACTTCATACTTGAGACCGTGGTGATTAATCTTCTATGTATTCTGAGTTTCTGATAATTTCCAGGTCTGTTGATCTTCCTAGGATGGTAGAGGAAGCATATATAGTTAAATTGAACATGTTAATTAGTATTACTGAGATGGATCCAGAAGCTCAAAGGCCAAACTGATGTCTGCGTCTGTTGATTATAACAAACTCGATCTAAGCAGTAGTCTTTGCTCTAATAGTAACTTGCAATGATATCTAATCACCCGTGAACCACGGAGGAGAACAGTCAGTCCTCTAGCTTCTTCTTATTCTTCTTAATATTTGAAAACCGGCCATATGAAGAACCAAATTAGCAGCCCAAGCATATTTTCCACGAATAAGGTGAGCCGAAATTGCACGCACAGTAGAGCTAGTCCATATCAAGCAGTAACCTCTATAGCTTGAGCACGTACATGAAGGCCATAGAAGGTGATATTTTTTTTTGTTTCCAACTTTCTGGGATGGTTTTTGTTCTTGTCCTAATTTCAGATGATTCCAAACTTAATAGCGGCTTAGACTAAGCCGTATGACAACAATCAAAGAAAGAAAAACACCAACAGGAAGTAAAAACACAGCTACTGTTCAAGAAATTCAAAGTTAAAACGTGGACCGGCATCGATCGGCATCCATATATGCAGAGACTTCTCGTGCTCAACTTTGGTAGACACGTAAAGAAAACTGCAACGGTGCCCAAAGTATATTCTGTCAAGGCCAATACCTCAAGTCTTAAACGTACTTGATTAGTCAAATATAATGAGGTTTTTAGATAATGAATCTTCTTATACTTGATTAGTCAAATATACTTGATTATTCATCTCACAAAATAGGTTATATATAGAGATATAAGATATACAAACCCTACGTATTATGTACCACATGTATTACACACATAGAATAAGAAAGCAATAAATTAATTTATATTCCTAAACTGACTTCATGACTCACGCTAACACTCCCCCTCAAGTTGGGGCATATACATCAACCATGCCCAACTTGCTAAGTGAGTCATACAAGACCTTCTTAGAAACTCATTTTGTGAGTATATCTGCAAGTTACTATTCTGTAGGGACAAAAGCAAAACTAATGATTTTAGCATCTAGCTTCTCCTTTATAAAGTGACGATCAACTTCCACATGCTTAGTACGATCATGTTGCACATGATTCTGTGAGATATCGATAGTTGTCTTGTTGTCACAATACAGCTGCATAGCACACTTGGATGTAACATCTAAATCTCGTAACACATTCCTCAGCCACAACAACTCACACACTCCATAAGTCATACCTCTATATTCTGCTTCAGCACTAGACCGAGCCACAACCATTTGCTTCTTACTCTTCCAAGTAACAAGATTATCTCCCACAAAGGTAAAGTATCATGATGTAGACCTCTGGTCTGTAATATTTCTACCCCAGTCTGCATATGTAAAACCGCATACCTCAAGAATATTGTTGTGTCTAGAAAACATTACTCCTCTTCCTGGAGCGGACTTCAAGTACCTCAAAATCCTTACAACAACATCCATGTGATCTACACTGGGATTATGGATGAACTGGCTTACCACACTTACTGTGTATGCAACATCAGGTCTGGTGTGTGCTAAATAAATCAGACGTCCAACTAACCTCTGATATCGAGGCTTGTCGGTAGGTACCTGATCAGGATACTCTGCTAATCGGTGATTCTGCTCAATAAGAGTATCAATTGGAGTATAATCCAACATACATGTCTCTGTTAATAGGTCAAGTATATACTTCCTCTGACACAGATAGATACATTCACTCCCCCTGGCTACCTCAATGCCCAAGAAGTACTTGAGTGTACCTAGGTCCTTCATCTCAAACTTTGTGGCTAGCTGTTTTTGCAATCTATCCATCTCAACAGTATCACTACCAGTAACAACTATATCATCAACATATATGATCAGAGTTGTTATCTTCCCTTGTTGATGTCTGAGAAACAACGTGTGGTCTGAGTTATTCTGCTTATAACAAATCTTCCTCATGAACTGTGAAAACCTTCCAAACCAAAAACGAGGTGATTGTTTAAGACCATGCAAAGATTTTCTCAATCTGCACACAAAGTTACCTGAATGAGCAGTTTTATATCCAGGTGGAAGATCCATATACACTTCCTCTATAAGTTCTCCATGAAGAAAAACATTTTTGACATCAAACTGTTTAAGAGGTCAGTTTAAGTTAGCAGCAAGAATCCCTTTGCTACCAGAAGTGCTTTATATCGATTAGTGTTCATCTTTGCAACTGGTGCAAATGTCTCATCATAGTCAATGTCATATGTCTGGGTGAATCTCTTTGCTACTAGACGTGCTTTATATCGACTCACTGACTCATCTGGATTATGCTTCACTGTAAACACCCAGCGACATCCCACATCCTTCTTTCCATGTGGTGGAGACACAAGCTCCCAAGTATTGTTCTTCTGTAATGCTTTCATCTCCTCATCCATTGCTTTCCTCCATTTTGGATCTCCTAATGCATCCTGCACTTTGTTAGGTACTGATATAGTAGATATTTGATTCACAAATGATTCATATGACTTAGACAATCTCTTGGTAGACACAAAATTTGCCACATGATACTTAGCTTTGGCTTGAAGGGTATGTTCATACGTTTTTGCTTGTTTACCCCGAGTAGACCTATTTGGTAACACATATTGTCTACTATTAGCATCACTAGTATCAACCCCAATAAAATTACTAACCTCAGATGGAAGATCTTCTGTACCAGGGAGACATGAGTCAGGGATATTAGTAACATCAGGCAAGGAAGGAAGGGCAATAATGCTTTCAGCTGAACGTTTTTAGCGTCGACTGACTCTTGAATCTCTGGAGCAATTATACCAGAATCATCTGGTGGTGTCTGTCTGTCATCTTCTAGTCCCTGAACCTCTGATGTATCGGTAACCTCAACTGAATGACCCGTCTCCCCCTCTCCATGATACAACTCTTTAAAATATGAGTGCTCCCCCTGAAGAGCAGTATCAGAAGAGGTGTAATAGCTCATATCCTTAAAGAAAGTAACATCTATAGTGACATAATACTTCCTAGTAGGTGGATGATATCACTTGTACCCTTTCTGATGGCCCCCGTAGCCAACAAACACACACTTAATCGCCCGGGCATCCAATTTACTTGACCTTTGACTCTTTGGGATATGAACAAATGAAACACAACCAAAAACACGAGCTGGGAGATTATGAAAGGAAGATAAAGAGACATAAGAAGCTAGTACCTCAAATGGTACTTTTCCCTAGAGGACAGTAGAAGGAAGACGATTAATGAGATGGGTAGATGCGGAGATAGCATCACCCCATAGATTCTTGGGACAATGGGCACTAAAGAGAATACAACGAGTCATATCAAGTAAATGACGATTTTTCCTTTCGGATACCCCATTCTGTTCAGGTGTGTAAGGACACGTTTTCTGATGGATAATCCCATGTGTTTGTAAGAAAGACTGAAAGACACGATTAACATATTCCCCCCCCCCCTCCATTATCAGAGCGGAGAATTCTAACTTTGGCATTGTACTGTGTTTGGACTTCAGAAAGGAAGGCTTGAAAAGCTGGAAAAACCTCATCCTTAGTTTTAAGAAGAACAACCCAAGTAAGACGTGTACAATCATCAATAAATGACACATAGTATCGCAAACCAGACACAATGGATTCCTTTGAAGGTCCCCAAACATCAGAATGAATTAATAAAAAGGAATGACACTTTTATTAGAAATACGAGATGAATAAGTTGAGCGATGACTCTTGCCTAAAACACAGGTTTCACAATGTAAGACTGACTCATCCACACCAATAAACAAAGAAGGCATGGATTTTTTCATAACACTAAAAGATGGATGCCCTAAGCGACGGTGCCATAACCAAACTTCACTTAGCTTGTCAGAATTGGACATTAAAGCCGCCCGGGACTGTGCTCCTGGTTTCTCCCCTACGTACGTCTGATCCAGATGAAACAACCTGCCTCTCAAATACCCCCAACCTAGTAACTCCCCAGTGAGAAGATCCTGAAAAATCACATACATAGGAAAAAAGGTCACAAAGCATTTGGATTCAACATTCAACAGTGGGACAAATATCAAATGATGAGATAAAACATGTACATATATCACATTTTTTAGCACTATTGTGGGAGTGATACGAACTGACCTCTTTCCTAACACAGGGAAGGCCTCACTGTTAGCATTAGTAACATAAGGTACAGATGGAGATGATAATTCAGTATAATAAGATTTTTCATAAGTCATATGATCGGAAGCACCTGAATCAATAATCTATGTATCACCACCAACAAAGTTAGAAGTATTTAAGGCCATACATATCTTGCCACGACCAGCGACAGATGCTGAGGGTGTGGCACCTCCTACTGTGTGATGGTCACATTTGACCACACCATAGATGTCTGGTTCCTTGACTAACTGGATAGCTGCTTTCATCTTGGGACGATATGTAAGCCTTTTAGGCCTAAGATGCGGGTACAACTTCCAACAAGATTCACGAGCATGGTCACCATTGCAATAAGAGCAAAGAGAACGAGGTTGATTCTCAAAGCCTGGTGGTGGTCCTTGCTTGTGGAGTGGAACAGAACTTGATTGCTGAAGGAGTGGTGCTGGTGCTCTTTCCTGAATAGTGAGACTGAAGACTTCAAGTTGTGCTTGAGTAAGGCTGTCTTGTTGAGACTCATCCTTACGGATATATGTGAAAGCTGTAGTCAAGTTAGGAGGTTCTGTCATTCTGAGTAGCTCTCCTTTGACATTGTTATGTTTTGCATCAAGGCCTCTCAGGAAGTGATGAACTCACTCAAGCTTCTTTTCCTTCAGGTACCAAACAAGATCCTCCTGATTCTTGATCTTGCAAGGACGCTTCACATCAATGTCAACCTAAATGTTCTTCAGCTTGGTGAAATATTGCGCCACTGGCTACCCATTATGTTGCATTGCTGCAACAGTACACATCAACTCATGAACCTGTATGAAATCAGACTCATTAGTATATAAATCTCCCAATGTCTTCCAAATTGCCTGCGCAGTATCACATTGCTCCACTAGGTCAACTATTTCCTTATTCATGGCCTTGTACAAGACTGACATCACAAGACCATCATCATCTTCCCACTTAGTGTAAGCAGCAACATCACTTGCACTAGGGACCTCAATCACCCCAATTACATGTCTCATCTTATGCATCCCTCGGAGATGAGCCGTCATGATTTTCTTTCATTTTCAGAAATTGGTTCCATTGAGTTTGGTCCCCCCAAAGGAAACACTTTCAGAATTCTTGACTGATACTTTAAACTTCTGAACATCATTGACCTGAGAATTTCTTCTCTAAAACTCATTGTAACACAAATGTCAAATCAGTAGTTTATGCAGCGACAACAATAAAGTAAGGATGAGAAAACCTGCTTTGGGTGCACTTGCATTGTCAATGCACTTGCACTGCCAGTCAACAACAACTAAAACCGGGTCGGGTCACAACAGACGAACCGGGTTGGGTTGAGCAAGAAACATAACCGGGTCGAAGAAGGTTGCGTCGTCTGCGTCGTCACTTCTGGGTCGAGACGACGACGGAGATGCGACATCTTCTAGGTCAACTGGACAGCGTCGGTTGCGTCTAGACTGATGCGGATCAGGTCGGACGTCGAACTGGACATGACGACGTCTTCTGGGCGGAGACGACAGCCAAGGCAAGGCGACGGCTTCTAGGGGTCGGCGGCAGTCTTAGGACCGACGACTGCGGTCCTGGTCTAGGAAAGGCTAGAACCCGATGGTGGCTGCTACTCCTTAAAACACGAACCTTGAACTGAGAACAAACCAGCTTTGTGAAAAACAACTGTAAATCTGACAAGTAACCAACGTCAGATGGAGAACGAATGTCGACAGTTAAACCCTAACAATGGAGTTTAATTGAAAGAATAGTCTGACAGAGAACCAACGCCAGACGAAGAATTGCAGCGGAAACAAAGAGACAAAATCCTTCCGAATCTTTGCTCTGATACCAAGTCAAATATAACGAGGTTTTTAGAGAATGAATCTTCTAATATTTTATTCATCTCACAAAAGAGGCTATATATAGAGATACAAGATATACAAATCCTTCGTAATATGTACTACACATATAGAATATGAAAGCAATAACAAATTAATTTACATTCCTAAACTGACTTCATGATTCACGCTAACAGATTGTTAATGTGTTTTTCGTATTTAGGTCTATAGAGAAAGACGTATAGTTTATGTATTACACATTTGTACGTTGATTCTCTTTTTCATTCTCAAGCCTCTAATCGAGCAACTGACCCGACGAGGGTCGGCAAATAACTGTAAATATATATGTCATCCCCTCATATATCTGACGAGAGATCAAAGAACCAATAAAATGCATGCAAATATAAAACTACCCAACAGGTTGGAGAGTGGTACCATATAACCGAATGTTAGGCAGATTGATCCAACTTAACTAATAGGTGTCCTTCTCAATTAAGACAAGATTAAGAATAATCCTTCTCGATCAGTTATTTTGCCGCAAGGGAAGAAAATATCCATATATATAGAGTTCGGTTTCACATACATTTTGATTGTTTTGAGTGTCATTATCCAGTACTAATGAACTTCGATCAATAAGTATATTTAGTTCTTCAATACAATCATTGTTGTCTGATTCGGTTTGCATTCCTAATGATCTGGTGGATTAATTAGTTTAATCCTTATGGTTTTGAACCGAACTTACAAAGAAAATAGTGTGTAATAGCAGTGATTAGGCTCACCAATAACTACTGGAAAACGATGACAAAATAACGAAATGTGAACTTTCAAATTAAGGGAGACTTCTATTTGGGTGTGGCATGGTTCATAAACACCCAAAACCAACGCATATTTCAACGCCATTGATAGCGGGCAGACATGTGTGTTGTTTTATTGACTAGTAAGTTAGTATTAGAGTCATTGAAAAAAAATAAAAATAAAAATAGAGAAAGCCATCGAACACATCCCGAGCTGCAAGTTCTCAAATTGAATGAAGTGTAGGGGACGTCCTATTCTTCATCTCCCACTAAAATCTAAAGTATGGTTCGTGTCCATTTCTTCAGATTCAAAGTCCAACATGCTCCTAACTAATTTAATTAACTTGCCTCTCCCAAATGCTACAGTTATAGCATGGAAACGACTATATAAGAGGCTCCTCCCACCTCATGCATATTCACAACCCAAAATACAAGTTCCTTTCTTCTTAAGTCAAACACGCACAGAGTTTCTGCCATTTAACAGAAACCCTAGCTTACCTTATTGCATTATTCGATCAGCTATACCGGCGGTTATGGCTTCTAAGTTCGGCTTCATGACCCTTGCAGTCCTCGCTCTTACGCTAGCCGTTTGCGTGCAAGACACTCTAGGTTCGTGATCCAACTCTTCTCGTGGTGGTAACATTTATTCTATAAAAACATGTTATGTTATGAAATTATCGATTAAGATATTTGATACGAAGATTAATTCGGTTTGCAGGAGGAGTGACATGTGAGAATCTAGACGAAAGCACTTGCGCATTCGCGGTGTCATCATCAGCCAAACGTTGTGTGCTTGAGAAGCACGTAAAGAGGAGCGGAGAGGAAGCATACACATGCGGCACATCTGAAATTGAAGCAGATAGACTGAAGGACTGGATCGAGAGCGAAGAGTGCATCAAATCTTGCGGCCTAGACCGCAAGTCCTACGGAATCTCATCCGACTCTCTCCTCGAGTCTCGCTTCGCACAAAAGCTTTGCTCTCCTCCGTGCTACGGCAGCTGCCCCAACATTGTTGACCTTTACTTCAACCTCGCAGCTGGTGAAGGTACGTCTTCAACTATATAAAATGACATTATTCTAGCAACACCAAATTTTCTCATCATATTATGTTACATGTAAATCACATGTTTTGTTGATCTTGTTGTTATAGGGGTGTTCCTTCCAAAACTATGTGAAGCACAAGGAGCAAATGCTCGTAGGCAAATGTCGGAGATCCGAAGCTCTGGATTTGTTGCACCAGGACCAGTAAAGTCAGCTAATTTGGTAGCAGAGGCACCAGTAAACTACATGAACTTGAAAGCTGAATACTACGTTGCTCCTGCACAGGCACCAGCCTACTGAATTTGATCACCCCCATATGGATCTTCTACATCATTCGGGGCCCGTGTGTTATCGTAGTCACTATCATATCGTATGTGTCAAATCAGAGTTAGTATTATTCCATATATTAGTTATGTCTTCTATGTAGTAGAAGGGTGTGTTCTGGCGATAGTCATCTAGCTTTGTATGCTAAAATACACCCATTGATTGAAACAGAATAAAGTTATTTCTGCAGTTATCCTTTGGTCAGTGTTATATACTTTCTGGTGAACACTCCTGCGACTCTGCCTCGACTAGTTTGTCCAGCGAAAGGCCATATTTTAGTTGAGTCAAACTTTTGCCGTCAAAGCATTCATCGACTGATACTGATAACTTGAGAAGTTGGACAAAAATCAACACATAACACCACCAAGAGCATTTAACCATAACTAAGGCAATATTTACTGAACACCAGAGTAATGATAGACACCACACCTTAGTAAACCAACCATTTAACCATAACTAAGGCAATCTTTACTGAACACCAGAGTAATGATAGACACCACACCATATTTTCAGATCACTACCTAAATAACTACAATAAAAACCAAGCATGCGATGACGGCCAACCCAACAATCCAATCGCCAAACAAGATTTTAAGAACAAATCCAGATAAAATGCACAACATAACCCAACAGAAAAGGAGCTGAGGAAAAGATCAAAGATCAAGCCTCCTCCTGAACTTCCTCCTCATCTTCATAGTCATACCCTTCCTCATCTGCAGTAGCATCCTGGTACTGCTGGTACTCTGAAACAAGGTCATTCATGTTGCTCTCTGCCTCGGTAAACTCCATCTCATCCATTCCCTCTCCTGTGTACCAATGCAAGAAAGCCTTTCTTCGGAACATAGCAGTGAACTGCTCACTCACCCTCCGGAACATTTCTTGAATAGATGTGGAGTTGCCAATGAATGTCGAAGCCATCTTCAGACCGGTTGGGGGGATGTCACAAACAGTGGACTTGACATTGTTGGGGATCCACTCAACAAAGTAGGATGAATTCTTGTTTTGGACATTGATCATCTGTTCATCAACTTCCTTGGTACTCATCTTACCACGGAACATTGCCGAAGCAGTCAAATACCGCCCATGACGAGGATCAGCAGCACACATCATGTTCTTGGCATCCCACATCTGTTGAGTGAGCTCTGGAACAGTGAGTGCTCTGTATTGCTGGGATCCACGAGATGTGAGTGGAGCGAACCCAACCATGAAGAAGTGCAATCGGGGGAATGGGATCAGATTAACAGCAAGCTTGCGGAGATCAGAGTTGAGTTGTCCAGGGAAACGAAGGCAGCAAGTCACACCGCTCATGGTAGCCGAAATCAGGTGATTCAGATCACCAACTGAATCAAGTAGAAATCATTGGTTAGCTTAAGCCACATTGCATGATGTCAAAAAATTAGCAACAGCATAGAAACTTAGAACCTATCTGTTCTTCAAACTTCATCTAAGAACCAATTAGATACGCCAAGTGCAGCCTTTAAGTTAAATTTTTAAAAACATCTTAATATGGTAGGAAAGAGTAAGACATGGGAACAATACTAACTACGGTCAGACAATCAGTATACATCTCCGACTACTAGCCTGTCTACTAAGACAGGCTAGCTTGGTAGTATAATTTCTATATGGTAAGCAAACCAAATCTGATTTAGACCAAAAAGCATAAAACAATTTTAACTTTATGCATAGATGATATTGGATTTAGAACTACACTGCAGTCAATGCAATAATAACCCCTATCTTCAACTCAAAATTTTCAGCACCTTATCTAAAGAGAATAAAAAGTAAACCACACATTTTTCTAATTGAACATGAAAACAATATGTATGATTTTAACAAGGTGGGCGACCAAAAGGAGTCTAAACTCACAGCTTGGAGTAGTGAGCTTCAGTGTTCGGAAGCAGATGTCATACAGAGCTTCATTGTCCAAAACCATACACTCATCCGCATTTTCAACAAGCTGGTGAACAGAGAGAGTTGCATTGTATGGCTCAACCACAGTGTCCGACACCTTAGGCGATGGAAACACAGAGAATGTGAGCATCATTCGGTCGGGATACTCCTCTCGGATCTTGGAAATGAGAAGTGTTCCCATTCCAGAACCAGTACCACCTCCCAGAGAGTGGCAAACTTGAAAACCTGCAATAAAACAATTACATCAACTAACCATTGGTACACTCATAAACCTACAAAATCTACCAATTCTAGTAGATAACTGGAATTAAAACACTATTTCTACGAATTTTCAATGAAATCAAAGTATCGAACACATGTTATAGGCTGTAGCGAAGCAGCATATTAAAATGTACATGAAATTAGCCAATTACCGAGTTAGAGTAAGCACAGATCCATACAATAACACTAAAATTGAACTCGAAAACGATTTCCGGTAGCGATAATTACACGTAACTCTTTCGAATAAAAACGGAAACCAAGGCTTGAATTCTACCTTGCAAGCAGTCACAGTTCTCAGCCTCCTTCCTAACAACGTCAAGAACCGAGTCAATCAACTCAGCGCCTTCAGTATAATGACCTTTCGCCCAATTGTTGCCGGCGCCGGACTGTCCAAACACGAAGTTATCCGGCCGGAAGATCTGACCGTACGGTCCAGATCTGACGCTGTCCATGGTGCCAGGCTCCAGATCCATGAGCACGGCGCGTGGGACGAACCTCCCGCAACTGGCCTCGTTGTAGTAGACATTGACGCGCTCGAGTTGGAGCTCGTTGTCGCCGCCGTAGCGGCCCGTGGAGTCGATGCCGTGCTCGGCGCAGACGACCTCCCAGAACTTGGCTCCGATCTGGTTGCCGCACTGGCCTCCCTGGATGTGAAGGATCTCACGCATTTTGAATTCGACTGGAAATCTAGGGTTTCGAGTTGAAGAAGAAGAAGAAGGTTCTCAAATTCTCAAAGAGAAAGTGAGAGTTTGGATTTGGAAGATGAAGGGTGAAGGAGTGAGGGAGTGAGTTGAGGGATTATATAGGTGGAGGAGTTTGACGGCGCCGTTAATTTGAGGTGGGAATTTAAATTTTGAAAAGAAAACCTGGTTGTTTCGGAGCCTAATAAGGCGGGATCGGTTACGGTGACAGCAGGGGTTGGGATGGATCTGAAGCGCAGGATTCGTTGACTGGTAGGAGTCAAGTTAAATGGACGGTGGGAATTTGGGGTGTAAGGGAGTTTTGGTGTGACTGCAATAGATGCGCAAACTGACGCTTTTGAAACGGTTGGGATATTTCGAGTCACGCGCTTTGGGGATGGGTGAGAGTTACGCGATGGAGTGGTTAGTGTGGATTTGGATGGATGCAGTGAGAGTGAGCAGAGGTTTGCACATGCGGCAATCGGACCAGGTAAGCATGTGACTGGCAGTGAGGGTCTTGTGAGCTGCACTTCAAATAATTATTTTCTTTTAAGATTTTTTGAGACTTGTTTTATAAAAAATATATAAATTTGAAATAAATCAATTCAAAACAAAATTATTAACTCGATTGCATAATTATCAAGAGGTTGAGGATTAGCCTAGTTGAAGCATGTTGGACTGAGACAAGCGTTGTAGAGTCTTCATGATAGACTAATGAGGTGTCTGGTTCCAACTTTACCTTATCAAAAAAATATCCCCTTAGTAAGGGTTATACCTAAATGCTCCAAGCTCCGGAGTTGTAGTTCATTCGGTCACCATTTTATGTTTCAAACTAACTAGAAAGACATGTACATTTTCACACGATTATTAGATGTCTAGTAAAATAATTTAATATTTAGATCATTACGATATATTTATAAATCATATGATATATTGAGACATTTTAGATTTTCAAAGTTTAATATATGCGATAATAATATGTTAATTTTTTTTCATGGAACCAACTTTGCAAATTGTGAACGAAGTAAATCATGTGATAACGTCGAAGATTTCTAAATTATTAGTTAAATGATCCATTGGTTATGCCAATTTGGTCATTCCAACTCTTATCGAAGTTATTGCATCGTTTACTCCACTATTTCTTTCACACCTTGTCACTAAGTTATCGAGTAACATTCTTATAGATAAAGTGGAAGATTTGTTGTGACATATTTGTAGTACCTATTGGCCTACCAATTCACAATTGTAAGCTAAACAAACATGACATGCCAGCCGTACTAGTTACTCAATCTAGCACTGATATTATTGTGAAGAGGACCCGTTGCCTCAGAAAATGAACAAAACCAGGAAGAAAGCAATGTTATCATCCTCAACGCAATCGAGAGCAAGTGTAGCCATCACTCTAGCCTTGCTCCCAAAGCTAACACTTATTGGTAAGCTACCAAATCGAGCATTACAAAACTAAACTAAAAACTATGATTGCATTCTCATTTCAGGATCCAACATATTTTACTTGGCAAATTTTATGCCAAAGTGAAGGTAAGTCTGACATATCCAAAGGGTGTCATAAGCTTACGCTTTTGGGTTGCGGGCACTGCAAGCAATATGAGATTTTGGAGGAGAGCCATTGGGTGTTTTGATCTGTTTCTGGTGGGGAGGGAGGTGTCAGATGAGGTGAGGGGAAATATACTTTTTGCCATAAGACATTTTCGTATCATAGCTATCAAAGAAAATTTAGCAATCGAAACCTTAAGTTATAGACATAGAATTCTAAGATGTTTATTGTAGTTTATATGAACCGATCAATGATCGGGGATGTAGTTCAATCGGTAGAACAATGAAATCTACTTTCTCATACAAAATGACTTGGTAGAACAATGAGATTTGGTTTCTTGCATATATATCAAGGCTTACATCTCCCTAAACTATTACATTTTTATAGATTTCTTCATCCTTAAAATCAGTAAAAAGTAAATTATTAATCAAATTAGTGATGTAGTTCAATTGTTAGAACAATATGATTTGCTTTCATATGAATTGAGGTTCGACTCCTTGTGTCTCCATACATTTTTTTTTTGCATCTCCATTAATTATTTTTTCATCTCGTGTTTCTAAAATATTTTCTTTTTATTGTTTTTCTTTAATCACGACCCAATCAATACAATATGAAAATAATTTTTTTTATCTTTTTTCTTTAATCACAACGCAAAATCAATATAACATAAACATGATTTCCCTCACGATTACGTAAATATCTAATCATATACAACCTAAGCAACTTAAATTATCTTAATGCTGCAGACCCTAAAATGAGATCCATAGCCAGAACCAGTTGCTTCCTTTGATTCCTTGGCCAGACGAGCCTCGATTCCTCGGTTTGGTGGTTCCGGTGCAGACCAGCTTGTGGTTCACCTTAATGAAAAAAAAAAATTGAAAAAAAAAAGCGAGGTTAAAGAAAACTGGGTCAAAGCGGGCTAGGCGGAAATGTGGGCCGTCTAGGCGGTAACCTGTTGGGTCGGGTCTAGGCAGGCAGGATGGTCCACGTTTAAAAAAATATAATTTTAATACCCAAGTTAACTACAGTGTTCCTCACCGCAGCTGATCACCCACTCCTTGAACCCTCGACTCTAACTCTCACCCCCAAAACCCTCTCAAACTCTTTGCAGACTAAAAATGGCGAACAAAAGACAGAGAGGGGCTCGCAAGAGATTCAGAGCAGAGCACCCGGAACTGGTCAAAACCCCAGAGCCAACTCCCCCAAAAGACCCAACCCAGAAGAAGAAGAACAAGGTCAAGAAGCCAAGCTTCAAGCCCAAGAGATCAGATTCTGGAGCACCCAACAAGTCTCGGAGTAAACACCCGCTTAGAGTCCCTGGAATGAAGCCCGGAGACAGCTGCTTCATTTGTAAAGGGACTGACCATATTGCCAAGCTTTGCCCTGAGAAAGCTGAGTGGGATAGGCACAAGGTGAAGTGATTCTTGCACCCAATTATGTTTTAGTGACTGTTTTCTAATAGGGATTATAAATGTAGGTATATGGTTTGGTGATGTGAATGCTAGAGTTGTGGATAGAAGTTGTGTTGATGGGTTTTTGTGTTTTTTGTGATGTGTATTGTAGATATGCTTGTTTTGTCGACAACGCGGGCATAGTCTGAAGAATTGTCAAAAGAAGAATGAAAATGATATGGAGGCCAAGTTGTGTTATAATTGTGGGGATTCCGGGCATTCGCTTTCTAGATGCCTCTTGCCTCTTCAAGATGGTAAGTTAGTCTTGGCATTGAGATTACAGTTTTGATTTTTGAACTGAGGTGATGTTTAATAATGTATCAAGGGGTAAGATTTAGTGTGCTTGGTTAGCGATGAATTGGACATCTCTGATGAGCTGAATTTAGTTCAACATGATTGGGTGCGTTTGATGTTTAGCTGAACAATGCAAATGGTATATTATCCAAATGAAATCATGTACCTTTTCTGAATGGAGTAATCCTCATGTGGAATTGGCTTTACTATGATTAGTTATTCTAAATAAATGACAAAATGAAAGGCTTTGAATGGTGCTCCTTGAAGAAACATGAACTTGAGAGTACTTAATATCTAGGAGGCTCTAAGATGAACCGTTATCTATAACTCCATGCTACTGAAAAATCATAGTTCCAAAGTTCTTCTTTTCTGTTTGCTTCACACTATATCATTGAGTCTGTATTCTTAATGTTACTGGTTACGTTGTTAAAAACTTAGTACTCATGACTCAAGTATAGTAAAGGTATATATTCTTGTGGTGATTTTCAAGTGCTTAGTATATTTTGAGCTGTTACATGTTTATGTTGTGTGCAATTATTAGTTACATGCTCAAACATGTGTTGGTTTGATGCTCATCATCTTAGCTCTGAACTAATGAATAGAGATTGAGCTAACCTGATGGTGGTCTGATCAGACATGGACTTTTGTCAAGCTGGTGATGAAGCTTGTAATCATGCTTTTGTCATTGTTATGTTATTCATATTTCTTCATCTCGTGTTGCAGGTGGAACTAAATTTGCCAAGTGCTTCGTCTGTAATGAGACTGGTCACCTGAGTAAGGACTGTCCTAAAAACTCTCATGGGATTTATCCAAAGGTAAAATGACTTACATGTGCAATCTTCACTTTACTATGTCATGGTTACTATATTCTTAATCTTAACTGGGAATAAGTTTTTAGGATATAGAGGTCATTGATTCATGTCTGTGCTATTATTTCTTAGGGCGGTTCTTGTAAAATATGTGGAGGTGTAACACATTTGGCACGATACTGTCCTAATAAAGACAGCAGAAATTCAATGGGTGGCGGCAATTCTAATCCCAAATGTAAGTTTTTTGATACTGCGTAGCACTCATTTATTTCAATTAGTTTGTAAAAGTTGCTCTTATCAGTCAAGTTGGTTGGCATGCTTCTAAGTTTGGTTCTCCTTCTTCACTTGTTACTTGCAGGGAATGAACCAAGAGGAAAGCTTACCAAATTTACGAGTGGAGATGATCTTGAGGATGATTTCAATTTCATAGGTGAGAAGTCTGTTGCCAAAACAGAAGATGATTCTGCTGTAGTCGCTGGTTCTGCTTCTCGTCCACAGGAAGCTACTGTAACATCAAAAAAGAAACAGGGTCCAAAGATAGTGAATTTTGTTGGATAATGTTTGAATTCATGTCTGTTTCTCTGTCTTCTCCATACATCATCCACGATTTTGCCGTAGTGGAAAGTATTATGCCAGAGCTTAGATCGTGTCTTAATTCTAATGTAATGTTATTTCCAATGGTCCTAAGAAGATTCTTAATGCAATGTTCACATCCTCTGATTGCTATCATAATGTATTTTTGGTGTTGCCTTGTCTTGCTTAAAAGAAAAGACTTGCTCATTTCTTAATGATTAGATCATTGCACTCGCTCGTGTTCTCTATATTAGTTGTCTTCTCTTATCCCTTAAATTAAATTTCGATCACAGCTAATATGATTTAGTTGTGGACATGATCAGCCGTAAACCTTAGAGAATTCTCAACCCTTGTTTCTCCTTAAATTTCTCTTCTTTCCCGCATATTTCTCATCCCTCTTGCCTTCCCAAAAATAAGGATCTCTCTCCCTCTGCTATACTATCATCTTTCTCTTTCTTCTTCTTCGTTTCACACAACACTTCCGGGATCTTTCCGACGACAAAATGGTACGTCTGAACTTTCTTTTTATCTGTTTCATCTCTAATGATTATAATCAAGGGAATGAAAATGGTACAGAAGTATGCATGTAACATTCTTGAGGAAAAACATATCCTTTTTGTTTCTGCTTCTGTGCATAGAAATGTTTCTTGGTTTTGTTTCTCTTGTTGCTTAAACCGAATGTTGGGGTGCCTAGGCTTCGTCGTCTGGCTTTTCTGTATCTGGCCTTGCAGTGAATGACGAGTGCAAGCAGAAGTTCTTGGAGCTAAAAGCCAAGAGAAACCATCGGTTCATTGTCTTCAAGATTGAAAATCAAGAGGTGGTGGTAGAGAAACTTGGAGAACCAGATGAAACTTACGATGATTTCACAGCATCGCTGCCAGCGGACGAGTGCCGCTATGCTGTGTTTGATCTGGATTTCACCACTGATGAAAACTGCCAGAAGAGCAAGATTTACTTCATCGCATGGTAATTTATTAGTTGGTCAATTTTACTTCTTGTCTTGGATTGATAATAAATCCTACATATGCTTGAAGCTTGATTGATTTCATTTTCAAAAATGACATAGGTCACCTGATATATCAAAGGTGAGAATGAAGATGGTGTATGCTAGTTCCAAACAGAGAATCAAGAGAGAATTGGATGGCATTCAAGTTGAATTGCAAGCAACTGATCCAAGCGAATTGAGCTTTGAAATTATTAAATCTCGAGCTCTTTAAGCAGCAAACTCACCCACCTTAATTTCCTTAACAATTGAAATTTCTCAGCACTGTTTTATTTTCTTCTTCTAGCTCCTTGATTCCCATCTTCTCTCTATTTGTTTGTGTGGATTGCATATACACCAATGATGTAGTTTAATGTAATACTATGAATGGTTTTATCAATTTGAAACTTCTTTCTCAAGAGCAGAACTGTAATAGAATTGCAATGCATTTATCTAGTGGAAAATATTCTGCGGATTACAACTCTGGATAACTCATGGATCTGTTATCTGTCATTCTGTATACATAAATGTCTAGAAGTATAGAAACCTTTCTATGACTGCTTATTTTGATTTTCCCAGTAACTTTTCTCCCATGTTTCTACCTGTTTTATTGAATTTGATTGTCTCCTAAGTACTGAGAAAAGAGATGGAGGGTCATATGGAGGAGGCATGGTACATGGACTAGTGACTGCAGGACCCTTCACCATGGAGTCCATCATAAATTTCTTCTCTAGTCCTTGTGCTTGGCACGCCATTGCCTCTGAGCAGAGTTCGATAGCTTTTCGAGGTATGGTGGGCTTGAATTGTAAGAGCTTTGCGTATTCGCTTAAAAGATGAAACATGTAGTCATAGACATAGTCCATCTTCAAATCCTCTTGAATTAGGTTACTTGCTGCCTTTCCTATGGCTTGTGCCTGAAGAATCGATGAAAAGCAATGCAACATTAGAAATGAACATTCAGGAAAGTTACGTTATAGCAGAACAGCCGGAAAGGCAACACTTGCCTTTTGCTTGTGGCTGTTTCCCCAATCTACAGCGTACTTAATAGACCTGCACTTGTCATCATCCTTGATGGGCCAGTAGTGGTGCACTGGCATCAACTCTCTCGTGAAGAAGTCGTAGTATCGAGGCTTTACTATTAAGGTAATAGAATCACAAGCAAGAATGTACTTGTTACTCACAGACCATGCAGACCCTTCTATATAGATCTTATACCTACAATTGGCATTTGTGCATAGAACAAAGAAAGTTACTCCTACATGTTCAGAACAAAGAAATGAACACCAAAATGTGTTGTGGGATTTATGTACCTATGGATACATTGGGTCGCCAAATCCGATTGCTTGAACCCTTCCTTTGACTCTCGAGACCAATCCTGCAGTCGATTTTTCAGGTACATTGTCAGCTTCCACATTATTTCAACTACATTATCGCCAATGCAGATAAGATGCGCAATTAGAAAGTGGAATGTCTTAAGACTCTTGCCTGAGCATAAACGCGAGCATTCCAATCCTGTTCCTCAGAAACATTACATTTGAGCAGGTCTTGCCTTGTCTTGGCAACAGCCGGATTCCCCTTCCAATAAGCATAAGGCTCTCTATCTATCCATCTGCTCCTCTTGTTACCTTCCTCTAGCTGCTTCAACAAGTTCTCCCATGGAGCTATATTTATTTCAGGCCTAGACACACATCAAAACAAGTCATTAGCATTACTAGCAAAATGTTCGTACAACTTCTCAAATCGTCACACACATGTTATGTTATTAGACTATCAATTAAAACGTTGAGAATTTCTTACCATCCCCAAAAGGACCAATCAGGGAAAACAATGTCAAGTGAGCTGTCATCCCCACAGTAACGAAACAACGGTGGCGGGGCAGATGAGTTATCCCCGGTATAAAACTTTGACAAGATCACAGGCCAGTCAACCAAGTCAAACATGAGCTCCAGATCAGGTACTTTCCCTGGGTACCTACGCAGTAACTGTAGGATCCCCCACAGCGTAAAAGTGTCTCTGCTCTGAAACGACTTGCGGTATCTCTCCATGTACGCCTTGCCGTTTATAATCACCAGCTTGAAATTCGCCGTACGCCTCGCATTCTGAAACGTGGCCTTTGAGATCCCCGTGTGGGCCCATGGCCTGAGGTCCTCGTGTATCCAACGGAAGTACTCCGGACACGTGGGGGGAGGTGCACGGTCAGGATCGTGGTCCGGGGAAGAGGTGGTAGGGTAGTTTGAGGGGCAGGTTCTGGTGAGGTCGAGAGCAGTGCAGTTGAGTGGGATTTCGAGTATCTTTGGGGGTGTTTTGGGAAGAACAGGGGTGTCTTGAGGGTATGATTGGGATGCTATGGTATTTAGTATTGAATCTTGCGCCGAAGTACCAACCAGAGTATGTGTCTGCTACACAAAGCACATAAGTACATTTCAATAATTATGGAAAAAGAGTAGGCCCAATAAGTTTTGGCACCAGCTAAAGTAAAAAAAAGGTAAAACAGAAAGTTACCATGTTCCCCGTATTAACTAGAAAGTACATAGTAAAACATGGTTTCTAATTTCACCAAATACATTTCTACAATATCACTCTGGTTAATGTCATTCACTTGAAACGTTAGAGCAACTTTAGCAGACTCTCTATTTTAGCTTTTAACTATTTTAGAGAGCGTGTTTAGTTTTTTTAGATGTTTTAGGAGCTCCAACAGACTAGCTAAAGTTAAGCTATTAGAATAACTTTAACAAACTCTTTATTTTAGTTTTTAGCTATTTTAGATAGCGTGTTTAACTTTTTTGGATATTTTAAGAGCTCCAGCAGACTAGCTAAACTTAAGTTATTATAACTTTTAGCTATCTCGCTAGCTATATTTTTAGCTAGCGAGATTACTCAAATGAGGCTAGCTATAATTTATTACATTCATTGTAAGATATTTTATGTGATATATAAATATATTTAAACTATTTAATTTCTATTTGAAGAATAATGTTGATGTAATACTAACTAAAATAGAGAGCATTTATGCAGCCACATTTCTAAAGTGGCTAGCCAAAATGACATTTTAACTAATTTGACTAAAATTTAACTTTAAAATGGCTAGCATCGCTAAAGATGCTCTTATAACTTTTAGCTAACAAGATAACTAAATGAGGCTAATTATAATTTATTACATTCTTTTTAAGATATTTTAAGTGATATATAAATACATTTAAACTATTTAATCTTTGTTTGAAAAATAATATTAAGGTAATGCTAGCTAAAATAGAGAGTATTGATGCATATACATTTCTAAAGTGGCTATCTAAAATAACATTTTAACTAATTTGACGAAAATTTAACTCAAATATGGCTAACATTGTTAAAGATGCTCTTAATAGCAAAGTTTTTAGAGCATGTTAAGCTATTTTAGTTTTTTGGTAAGTTAGAGCATACATCTTTCCTTCTAACTTTTACCTTTAGTTGATCACCACAAGTTTTGCGCATTTACATCACTAAACATTACTGATACGTGATCTTAACTAGTTGGTCGCAAGTCTCTCATTCGTAAATGAGATGTTTCGACATAAAAGTAACTTGTATTTGAAGGACACATGGTAAACATGATTACCATCAGGGGCGGATACATGTAGTGGGCTATCAAGGCTGCAGCCCAAACAAAATTTTTTGATATATACCATACGAATACCAACTAGTAAACAGTTTATTTGGTTCAGTTGGCAGTCTGTCCAACTTGACTTTTCCCTTGTCTTTTATCTAGTTTGCTAAGATTTTATTCTTCTTCCTCTATTCTTTGTGACTACAAACCAGACTTGGCTGGAAATCCTTCATTTTTTTTTACTTAATTTACATCACTTTGCATGTTTTTTCCCTTCTCATTTTCTTCACTGTCCTTCTTTGGTTTAATCTATTTTTCTATTAGTATTTTGTTAAAAAAAAAAGTTTTCTCATATACTCCTACACTTCCGTTAGTGTTTCTTTACAAGAAGTTTCCTTTGATGAGTCTACCATTTGATTCAAGAAATTCTAGAAAAATTTTGCACGTCTAATTAGCCTAGACACTTACCTACCGGATCCTAGATCCGCCAGTGATTACCGTAATGAGTATAGGTGTGGTATTGAATTGAGGAGCTACAAATGTAATACGTAGTATGATACTATGCTAGGGTTGCGGAGGAGTCTCTACCGTACCGCAAGACACATGTCCCGTTAATACGGCAACACTTTAACCGACACTGAAAGCACGTGTTAGGGTTCCTAAGTTCCTGACAAATATAACGACGTGCCTACGACGTCCCAGATACTGCTTTGACAAATGTCGTTTATTACTTTCTATACTTAGTCACTGGAAACCAAGACAATTACGGGAAAAAATTACCAGAAAATAACAGTAGTAGTATAATCTTACAGTGGAGTTGAGGAGGCGCGTGCTGACAAACGCGCCGACGAAGAAGAGGAGGAGGAAGACCAAAGCGGCCGAGGAAGATCTAGCAGGAGACTTCATAAAGATCGCAGGAGCAAGGACTCTGACAAATGACTATTAAGCCCCCACCTTCTGCTGCTGTCTCTCATGCCCCAGCAGCATTCATTTCAACTCGCTGTTTGCTCTTTCTAGTGTTTCTCTGACAATTTGCAGCATTCAGAGACCAAATTCCTGGGATTTCAGGAACTGGGTACTTGGAAATGGTTGTTTGCTAAATTGGGTTTGCTTTGGTTTTGGCTGGTTGAGGCTACATTCTGTGTTTGGAGCTCAAAAAGTTTTAACCTATGGTGTTTGTAATAAAGATGGAATCTTTGTGATTTGAAGCTAGATCAGGAAGTGAGTTTGCGTAAATTAGAAAAGGATCGTCAGGCAAAAAACCGAAAACAAACAAAGAAAGTTTGGAAATGTTGGGAGGAAAGTTAGATCCAAAAGCAACTAGAAGGAACACAGAGAGAGAGAGAGAGAGAGAGAGAGAGAGAGAGATGAAATGAAAGAAGATCTAAGTGGGCAATAGTGTAAGAACTAGAACTTAGAGGACAATAGTGTAATAGACATTATACAAATTATTAGTGAAAGATGAGTAGGGTAATATTCTAGGTAAATGTTGAATCTCGTGAGTCGTGACAATGGAGCTCTCATTGCTCCCCTAAGTTTACACCTCTCTCCAGAATTTGCTCTGTTTTGTTTATTAATTCCTTTGTTAGGTTTTCATTTTGGAGTTAACAAATGCTCGAGGACAAAAAGATGGTCTACTTTACATGTCTAAGCAACAAAAGTGAGATTAAACCATTTAGTATTTTGTTTTGAACAAGAACTTGCACTTGTTTCTGTTTTAAGACTTTTAAGAAACTTAGTTCTGTGACTGGCACTTTTGGAATTAATTTTGATTAATTTTGCTAACCAATTCCAATTGTCCTGTATTACATAAATGGAAAAATTGGTACACCTCTTTACAATGATTATATTGCAAAACCTTGGAAGTAATCAAGTCCCTTAATTGAGTAGCTAGATTAACAGATCCTAAGTTTGCCAAATGTTCAAAGATCTACCTTAAACATCTTATTCCGTGATTAACTAAATTTTGTTCATTATCTAGTGGAAATTAATTCTGCTGATTACAACTCTAAAATAGAAACCTTTCTACTATTGCTTTTTTTGATGCTCCCAGTATTTCTTCTCCAACGTTTCTACCCGTTTAATTATATTTGATCGTCTCCTAAGTACTGAAAAAAGAGATGCAGGGTCATATGGAGGAGGCATGGTACATGGGTTAGTGACTGCAGGACCCTTCACCAAGGATTCCAACATAAATTTCTTCTCTAATTCTTCTGCTTGGCACGCCATTGTCTCTGAGCAGAGTTCGATAGCTTCTGGAGGTACGGTGGGCTTGAATCGAAAGAGCTTTGCGTATTCACTCAAAAGATGAAACATGTAGTCATACACATGGTCCATCTTTAAATCCTCTTTGATATAGTTACTTGCTGTCTTTCCTATAGCTTGTGCCTGAAGAATTCATGATAACCAATGCAATATGAGAAACTGAAATATTCAGGAATGGAGTTAGAGACTTAGAGTTCACTATTCAGAAATGCCTCGAAGACTTTCCTTTTTCTGGTGGCTGTTTCCCCAGTCTACAGCATACTTGATAGACCTGCACTTGTCATCATCCTTGACGGGCCAGTAGTGGTGCACCGGCATTAAACCTCTCATGAAGAAGTCGTAGTATCGGGGCCTTACTAGTAAGGTAACCGAATCACAAGCAAGAATGTACTTGTTACTCACAGACCAAGCAGACCCTTCTATATATATCTTATACCTACAATTAGTATTTGAGCATAGAACAAACATAGTTACTACATGTATGGAACAAAGCAAATGAACAATGGAATGTATTGTGGGATTTTTGTACTTATGAACGCATTGGCTGGCCAAATCCGATTTCTTGAAACCAGCCTTTTCTTCTAGAGTCCAATTCTGCAGTCGATTTTCAAGTACATTGTCAACTTCCATAATCCATATTGTGGTTAAACTTAAAGATGGATAAAATGCAGACCAGAGGCACAAAAGGAACAAGAGGAAGAGATTGACACTTGCCTGAGCATAAACGCGAGCATTCCACTCATGTTCCTCGGAAACATTACACTTTAGGAGGTCTTGCCTTGTTTCAGCGACCTTCGGATTCCCCTTCCAATAAGCATAAGGCTCTCTGTCCACCCATCTGCTTCTCCTGTTACCTTCCACTAGCTGCTCCAACAAGTTCTCCCATGGAGCTATATTAGTTTCAGGCCTAGACAAACATCAAAGCAAAATGTACATACAACTTCTTACTTCGTCACACAATCGCTGTAAATATTATGTTTCTAGACTATCAATTCATGTGAAAACGTCGGAGTAAGAGAAATGTAACGTTTTAAAAGAAGTAGATAATTCTTACCATCCCCAAAAGGACCAGTCAGGGAAGACTATATCCAGTGTGTTGTTATCCCCACAGTAACGAAATAACGGGGGTGGTGCAGTAGAATTAGACCCGGTAAATGAGCTTGACAAGATCACCGGCCAGTCGACGCAGTCAAACATGAGCTCCAAATCAGGCACTTTCCCTGGGTACCTACGCAGTAATTGTAGGATCCCCCACAGCGTAAAAGTGTCTCTGCTCTGAAACGCCTTGACGTATTTCTGATAGTACGCCTTGCCGTTTACGATCACCAGCTTAAACGCCGCCGTACGGTTCGCCGCCTCAAACGTGTCCCTTGTGATCCCAGTGTAAGCCCAAGGCTTTAGGTCCTCGTGTATCCAACGGAAGTATTCAGGACACGTGGGCTGTGTTGGACGGTTGTGATCTTGGGCTGGGGAGGAGGTGGTGGGATAGTTTGAGGTGCAGGTTCCGGTGAGGTTGTAGGCAGGGCAATCAAGTGGGATTTCGAGTGTCTTTTGGGGTGCTTTGGGAAGAACAGGGGTTTGTTGAGGGTGTAACTGGGATGCATCAGTAGTTACTATAGCATCCTGGGCCGATTTACCAACTAGAGTCTGTGTCTGTTACACAAAGCATGCACAAGGTAAATTTCAGTACTCCCATAGGAACTAGGAAATACATAGTATAGCATAGAGTGGTACAAGCTTTTAGAGCAACTTAACATATTCATGTTTTTGTTATGATTCACGACATTTTAATCTATCTAAATTTATATTGTATTCGTGTAAGTTTGAGCATACATCTTTCATTCTAATATGTCACCTTAGTTGTTTACTTGAAGTATTGCGTATTTACATCACTCACTATCACTGTTACGCAAATATTTTTTTTTCAGTTGATTATGAATTTACTGTATGTAAAATATGAGATCACGACTTAGGGTAGCTATCTTTTGAAGGAGACATGCTTAACATGTTCCAATCAAAGGATAGTATGAATCATATAGCGAGATACGTATGAATTGATCAATGTGGTGTTTAATGTTTACCAGACTAGATTTCATCACGGGAAATCATACACAATGAAAAAAAAACGATTATCGGAAAGCAGCAGTACTATTGTCGGAGAGTGGTAGAATCTTACAGAGGAGTTGAGGAGGAGGTGCGTAAAGACAAACGCGCCGACGAAGAAGAGGAGGAGGGAGACCAACGCGGCCGAAGAAGATCTCGTAGGACACTCCATATACGGACACTGAAAAATGACACCTTGTGCTGTCTCTCATGCCTCTGCAGCATTCATTTCCACTCACTCTTTGCCCTTTATAGTATTTCTCTGACAATTGCAGCATTCATAAACCAAATTCCTTGGATTTCAGGAACTGGGTATCTGGAAATCCTTGTTTCCTGAAATGTGTCTGCTTCATTTTCGGCTGGTCGATGCTACGTTGTATTTGGAGATCATGAAGGTTCATCCTTCGGTGTTTATGATAAAGGTGGGATCTTTGAGATGTGAAACTAGATCAAGAAGAAAGCTGTCTTAAAATAGAAAATGACCACAAGTAGAAATCAAAGAAATGAAGGTTGTAAATCTTGGACAAATGTTAGATCCAAGAGGAACTAGTAGGAAGCCGAGAGAAAGATGGAAGTGAAGTGAAATGGGAGAGAGATAGGTGGACAGCTAGCTAAAAATAGGTGGTATTTTCTTTTTAGACTTTTTTGTTTTTTGGTTTTTCTCAATATTGGAGTTAGAACTGCTTGAGCACTTGCTTTTGCCGCTATTCCTGGAGTTGGTCTAGCTTATTAGAGGCCAGAGATATTATTCTAGCAGGTTGTTGCTGGCAGGTAGTAAATGGCTCTTCTCTTAGAGTATGGCAAGATAAACGGTTACCTAATCCTTCTCCTAGACTTCTGCCTTCTTCTACTGTGCCGCGACCAACTGCTCCTATGTTGGTTAGACAGCTAATTGATTGGGAGAGAAGGGTATGGAATTTGTCTGGTATTTTGGGATACACCGGTAGAGAGGTGGCTGAGCAAATTCAAGCAATGCCAATTGGTGAGATCGACGGTCAGGATCGACTCATTTGGCCCCATGATAAGTGAGGGACTTATACTGTGCGATCGGGTTATATGTGGATTCCTCCTATCACAGCAGCTAGTTCCTCATACCAGATTAATAAGGTTATCTGGCCGCTGCTTTGGAAGATTAAAACTATCCCTAAGGTTCGACTTTTTCTATGGCAAGCTATCTCTGGTATTGGTGCTTCACAATATAATTTGCACCCAAGGAAACTGCGGCCAAGGCGATGAAACTTTTGAACATATACTTTTGCTATGCCCTTGGGCGACACCTGTGTGGTTCGGGTCTCCTTTGGGGCTTAGGATCAACAAGCAAAGTATAATCCATTTTGGCGATTGGTTATTCAACACACATTGTTCCTTCAGTTGTGTGAGTTTTAGAGAAAAGTTTCTTTCCCTCGGCAGTGTTCTGTGCTGGCATATTTGGTTTCTATTTCTTGTCTATGGACGAAACTTTTAACTCTTTGTTTCCTTTGCTTTGGGCCTCGGTGAACTGTTCTGGGCTTTGTATGGGCTTTTGCCTTTTAATGAATCATCATTAACCAAAAAAAAAAAAGAGAGGACAAGAACATGAACTTGGTTCTGTTCTAGAATCTTACAAATCCAGAAATCCTAAATTTGCCAAATGGTCAAAGGTCTACATCAGATTGTCTGATTAATCAGCTCATTTTTCATTATATGTGAGAATTGGTAAGGGATCATTATGCTCCCAAAGAAGGCGTTACAAATCATGACAATGTTTGCTATGCCAAAGATCAAAATTTGAAAGCAAGCAAAGTAATTTCTTTTCATAGTTTCATTGGTTTTCAATAGACAGAACAAAGAAGAGAACATATATTATTATCCTCTCGTAATCCTCTAGATTAGACTGAATTGTTGTTGCATAACTCTACTTCTTGTTACAGAAGTTTTATAGTGCTCTAGAGTATTGAGATGTGAGCTGTTAAATTATTCATGCAACTCACATTTGCTTTTTCATTTCTCCAACTTAATTCAGTAAGGTTGTGTTCAAAGAGAACAAAATAAAAATAAAAAAATAAAAAACAAAGCAGATTCTCTCAGTATATATTGTACTGTCCTGAAACTCTTTTCAGAGTGTGCTAAAGCTGATGCAGCTCTGTTCAAACCTTGGAGACAGAACAACAAAAGCCACTGATCAGCTTCAGAGAATCCACAGCCAATATGAGACCTTGATGTGCATAACTCATACATAAAAGCCTTCCTCTTTTTGAAAAAGAAACATTCATCATAACAAATTGGTTAGCCCTCAGGCCAGGTTTAGTGTGTTGCTAAACTAATCAACAACTAGTACTATGCTTGTTGGACCTCCTGGTTAATAATAATCACTAGCTCAAGCTCCTGCCCTACATGTCAATATGGTTTTGCTGCTTTGTAAGTTGAGACTTGAGGATGAGTGGCATTCATCATTTCATTTATCAAGAGCGTGTGACATTGGCAATGGAAAATTACACAGTAGGGTATAGGCTAAAGTGAAGCAGAAGGATTAAGAGGATTAGCTTTGGGTATTGAGCACAATCCACGCGTGATGTGAAGCCTCAAGCCTCTCTCAAATTTCAAAACCCAAGAACCCCTCTCTTTCTCAGCTCTCTCAGCTCTCTCTTATATATAATACTACTACTGGTCCTCTTGTTTCCTTAATTCACTAGCTTATTTTCCACTTCATAACCACTATTTATCTGCATTCTGCTTAGCTTAGCCTTGAGTTTTGATCAGCACAAAGACATGTCTGTAAGTTTCTTCTTCTCTTCTCTCTCTGTCTTAGTGAGACGTATATTTAAGCCCTAAATGAAGTTATTGGAAATAGATGTATGATGTGGGTGATCTTTGCAGATGGTGGAAGTGAGAGTTCCAAATCTTGACTGTGAGGGATGTGCTTCCAAGTTAAAGAAAGCTCTCTTCAAGCTCAAAGGTACCATCCACATTTCTATTCATTTCTACTACAAGTTTCATTGAACTGCATTTCTCAAATGCTTAGTGAAAATGATTATTTTCTTCGATTTAGGTGTCGAAGTAGTGGAAATAGAGATGGAGATCCAAAAGATAAGCGTGAGAGGGTACGCGTTGGATGAAAGGAAAGTGCTGAAGGCGATTAAGCGAGCTGGAAAAGCAGTAGAGCCATGGCCATTTCCTGGTTACTCCTCACATTATGCATCATTTTACAAGTACCCTACATACATTAAGAACCATTACTATGACACCTACAAAAACGAAACCACCACCGGCGTACACACCTTCTTCCACACTCCGGCAGCTTATTCCGTCGCCGTGGCGTCCGATGAGGCCATTGCTTCGCTCTTTAGTGATGACAATCCACATGCTTGCACTATTATGTGAGCTTATTATTACCTTCTTGCAACCAATTTGGTTTTTGTGTTCTTTGGATTGTCATCCAAGTTTTTCGGCTTCTTTTGCTTGGTTTTCATGTTGTGTATCGAGCTTTCATTTGTTTGAGAAGTCCATCTTCTACATTGTTGTTCATGGTCGAGCAGTTTTTACATTTTTGATGACACTTCGGTCTAAGCATTTTGAAATGATTAATTGATTTGTCCGTGGTCGATTAAAGCAGGCTCATTCGGGCATACGAATCCTCCTTGTTTGGGTTGGTTCAGTTTTGGGCCAATTGCACAACCCAATTTGGTCCTACCTTTTTCTTGTCGGATCAAACCGATCAGCCGGAGACTTATCACAAAATTCCGTCTAGAAGGCGCGCCTAAGCATTGCACGCCTGCCTTCTAGCGACTTTTTGAACCTTACTATTATCTACCCTCTAAGTTGGTGAACATGGATTACACTATTGATGTTTTTTAAGTGAGAAGTAGTTCTAGACATTTCACAATAACTTATGGTGGATGAGTCATTGACTTCAGTTAGTTCAACTAACAAAATATTGAAGCTCAACTTCAAAATTCGAGGCACAGCACCATAGAACTGATTCATTCTTAAAGGGGAGGATACAAAGTTGAATGATTCAAACAAAGAAAAAACTGCTGCTGCCATCATCATCATCATGCCACTGCTGTTGCTTTCAAAATCTTCATTTCGTTTAAATATGGCATCCCTCTTTTCTTTCCCTTACTTTCTTTCCAGAAACCTTTTCAGCTCGACGTATCTAAAATTCAAAATCATATTTATGAACCAGTAGGGTTGTGAACTTGTTGTGAGTTGTGACCATCTAACGTGGAGTCGATCAGATATGGCATTGCTTTCTCATTATATGAACTTTTTTCTAAAGCAAGAGAGGAAAGTTGTGTGTTATATCTTTTTGAATGGAGAGAATCTTGAAAAGATGGAAGACCAAAACATAGAGTGGCCCTGCCAAGTGCCAACTTGCCTTCCCAAGCACCTTGTTTCATCCATTCAGGTTCAGATTCAATTGGATACAACACTACATCTTTTTGGCACTGTATATTTTGGACCATAGGTAGCAAATGATACGTCAAACTATTTGGCTTCGAGTCATATCGATCATAAGGTGAAAGATGTACTTACACGTAACAATATTTTCTTTTATAGAAAATTTCACTTAAGTCACTTTCTCAACATTTTTTGTAACATAAGTCCACCTTAATATTTTTACCCATATAAGTCCACTTTTAAGCCTAAATCTGTTATTTTACTTTTATGACGTTTCTAAAATACCCTCATTCCCCTACAAATCCATTCTCTCACACGAATCCTTCACTTTCCTCTCTCTTTCTCTCTCTCTCTCTCTCTGGCTCATCGTCTTCCTCCTCCCTCTCTTCTCCGATCTTGAATCTCCAACCATGGCGGCGTCTCAGGCCAACACTGACTCGACGATGATAGCTCGGCGCCGATCTGCTACTCCGACGACGATGACGACGCCTCGACCTCAACCTCGACGCTGCCAGCCAACGATGACACCTCGACCTCGACGCTGCCAGCTTAACGTTGACGCCTCGACTGCGTCTAATTCCATCAACGACGACTTCTAATTCGGCCTCAACCTCGGCCTCTTCTGATTCGACCTCGACGTCGCCGACCCAACGACGAAACCTCCGGATCGACGATGACGCCTTCTGATTTGATCCGCTCAACCATCTAGCGCCTTCACCTCTAGATCCGATCCAGACTTCTAATTCGGCCTCAACCTCGGCCTCTTCTGATTTGACCTTGACGTGTTCTGATTCGACCTCGATGTCGCCGGCCCAACGACGAAGCCTCCGAATCGACGATGACGCCCTAGATGTCTCTTGTTATTGAATTTCATGGTGAATGACATGCTTGATACCTGTGTAGCTTATTTGCAAAGCTACATCTTCAGGTGTTTCTTGTCTCTAAACTTTGTTGGAGATGTATTCTTGAATGTGTTGAGCTTATTTGCTATTTTATAGTTCTGTAGGTTAGATGATGAGTTCAGAAAAGTGGCCAAGCTAGCACCACCTTAAGGTCACAATTGACTGGTTATGGTTATGATAGTATATTTCCAACACAGTAGTAGTATATTTTTGTCATTACGATAGTATATTTTTGACACTGTAATAGTATATTTTGTATTACTTGGTAGTAGTAGATTTTATTATGTATGGTAGTAGCTTTTGTAGTTAGGGATAGTAGCTTTTCTAGTTGATGGAGTAGTTTTTGTTGCTGGTGGTAGTAGTTTTTCTTGCTGGTGGTAGTAGCTTTTGTAGTCGGTGGTAGTAGCTTTTCTATTCGGTGGTAGTAGCTTTTGTTGCTGGCAGTAGTAGCTTTTCTTGTTGGTGGTAGTAGCTTTTGTAGTCGGTGGTAGTAGCTTTTCTAGCTAGGGATAGTAGCTTTTTTACTGGCGGTAGTAGCTTTTATAGTCGGTGGTAGTAGCTTTTCTAGTCTGTGGTAGTAGCTTTTCTAGCTAGGGATAATAGTTTTTGTAGCTAGGGATAGTAATTTTTCTTGCTAGCTGACGTGTTACCGAACCGGGGTTAAATAACAACACAATTTAATTACCCTGCAATCGTTAGTAGTATATGAAAGTAGGGATCGTTCTAGCCGGGGAAACCAAAGGGTGAATCAATTACAAGAGAAACAAAACTCACAAACATATAAACATATATACGAAAAATCGGATCATGAGATTAAAAGATCGAATTAAATCCTAAAAACAGAAAGTTAAAAACCTAAAACTAATATTTACAAGTTTGATCACCACCAACACACACAAGCATAGCACGAAACACATAATTTAACTAATACAAAATCGCATATAACTAAGGCAGCATGTAGACTCGACACTTAAGCATTTAATTTAATTCTAATTCTAATTAATCAATCACCTGCGATTATTAATCGTTAAGACTTCTAAATTACTTAAGACCAACACCTGCGAATAATCCTAAGTTATGCTAATCAATTCAGAAACACACATGCGTAGAAACTAAAACAATTAGCACATAAGAACAAGTAAGCCGAATTAGAGACATGTTCAACAAGCAAGGCATCAACTTCTCATTTAACATGTATGTTTCTCGAATGGTAACCCTATAGCAATCTAAATAGACACAACCAAGTTTGTAAATTCAGATCACTTAGCAAATAAAACCAAAACCTTAGAACACTACCCCGGCCGAAGCAACATCCTAGAATTAGATTTACCCCCCACATATTCGAGAAAACAAATCAAATAAACACATAAGAAAATCGAATACTACTGCCCTAATCATATATTAAAATCGTACCATGTTAAAATTCACAAAGAAACATAAAAATCAAGAACACAAAGTAATCGAAATTCATGTAACATGTAAAACCAAAACCGATTAACATAGATCGCAAGAATCACAAAGAAATCGCAAATCATATTAATAAAACCAAGTATTACAAAACCAAAGTATGGATCACACATTGAAAACCTTAAGCAAAGCACCAATGTTGTGAAGAATTCGGATGAACAATGGCGAAAGCTAAAAGAATGGAACTATGGCGTATAATGCTTTGTAGGATGTTTGGCTTGTGTAAAGGCACGGCTATTATGTGTGGTGAGATAAGTGACAGTTTGGTTGTCTCTCAACCCCTCTATTTATAGAGTTTCATGCGAAACCCTAATGCTTGTGAGCCCTTGATTTGATTTGATCTTGTGGCTGCAATCTCTCTCAATTTGAATAGATATTCTTCTCCAAGGAAAATCAGAAAATAAAAGGTTCTTTCCTTATTTTTCTTGATTTTATTCTGCATGCATCAAGGAAATAATCTTTCCTTATTTTTGTAGATTTTCAGCCCATATTTCTCTCCTTGCGCGCGCGTTGCTTATCTTGAACTCCCAAGACTCCAATCTGATACTTTCGACTTCTAATTCTTCCATATGGATTTGGACTTCATAAATAAGCTTGCATCAAAATTATAGCCCAATTGGAATTGGTCTTCAAGCACAAATGCAAACCCTATATCAATTCAGCTTTTTTTTCAGTTCGCGCGTAACCCTGTATCAACTTTCGGGCTTCATATCTCCCTGGCCCCTTGTCCGGTTTCGGCTCATAATATATGGTTGGAAAGATCTCCGAGTCCTCTACAAAATCATAGACGGAAATATTTTCATTAGAAGAATCTAAGAAATCGTAAAACGAGCATTTATGTCAGAAGGTCGATTCTGTCCGATTTTCTGAAAAATAATTCTAACATAAATCAAGTTTAAACCAAAAACCATACTTTAAGCACAAAATCTACAAAGTACCGCCATAGATACACTAAGCTAAATTAAGACTCAATCTTATACAATTAAGAGCTAACAAAGCACAAGTAAGAGACATTTAAACACTAATAACGTCGCATTTTATGCTCCTATCAACTACCCCACACTTATCTTTTGCTAGTCCCTTAGCAAACTAATTAAAAGACTCTACTAAAAACACTAAGGATGCCTCTAAAGTTTAGTCTCAGGCTCGTATCATGCATAGCTTTCAAGTTCAAACATATATAAACACAGAGAATTCCAAGTTTCATAAAGATGATCAAAGCATGATTAATCAAGAAGTGATATCATTAAGCACAACACATGATAGCATAGTTGATCCTCCTCACAAGATTAACTCTCTTCTTTTCACTCGATCATGGTGTTTACTCAATAGCATATGCAAGGAAAAGAATAAGAAATTAAATAACTTGCATATTTCTACAATGAAAAGCACATTGTGAATAATACTTAGGAAAAATCTCATTTAACAACTAAGTGCAAGCATGAACCAAAACCATATGCTTAACTCTTGAGATAATCTCCACAAATCAAAGTTAACCAATCTCATGAATCAAGAATCGAGATCAGACAAGGGTTGCAATGAGGCATGGCTAAGGCATGATGGTCCTACGATATGCTAAGGTTAAAGCATCACCAAGACTTAGCAAGCTCCACACTCCTTATATCTTCAAAAACAAAGGGCCAAATATCATTGTATTGGACCCAAACTTCATTCTTTTCAACTCCAAGCATCATACATTCGAACAAAGGTCACATGTAACAATTTTAGACCTTCAAATAACAACAAACTCCAAATTTACAACACTTGAAACATCATTGCCGAACCATACAATTTCTCTCTACTTTGATCCGAAGCTATTTTTACGATTTTTTTTCTTTCTTTTCTTTGTTTTTTTTTCTTTTTTCTTTTTAGTTTCGGATCAACAACATTTTTCCTTTTCCTTTCTTATGGGTTCGGCAACATACAACTTCTCCACCCCACACTTGTTTTTCAACCATCACACAACATTAACTCCACATCATAAGCTTTTGCCAAGTCTTGATAACAAGGTAAAAGATATAACTATACTAAGCAAGGGAATTTTATGAGGGTGATGAAAGAAAAGGCTCAACGTAGGCTCAAAGGGGTTAAACTAAGGGTCCCACGACGGGCACAAAATAAGTCAAGGCTTTATTTGGCTTTGGTGGTAATCCTAAAGAGATCTTTTCTATCACATTCAAGATCATGGTCGGTTATGACGTATATGTTTCAAAAATCACAAAAGCAAGTTCTAGTAATTCTAGAGCTCATGAATAAGCTATAGCACATAGTCATTGAATATGCAAAGAATAATGAGACTTTAAAAGATCAAGAATTTCAAAATTTTCACACATGAAAGAAAGCAAATAGGCACTAAAGCTCACAAAAGTTATTATGGAAACAAACTAACCAAGACATGCATGCTCATAAATTAATCAATTCTCCAGTATTCATACCAATTACAAATCCATGAAACTTTTGAACAATCATCTATGCAATCAAGAGAAATACATCATAGACATCTTAAAGGCATCTCCTAAGACTCGATTTAATCCTAGACACTTAAACTAAAAATCAGAATAAAACCTAAAAACAATCCTAAAACCGAAACTTAAACAAATCCTAAAACGAAACTAAAAAAAAAAAAATTTATTTTTATTTTTGTAATTGGTTTTCTTTTTATGAAAGCAATAAACTCTAAACTAACATGTTTACATGTAAACCTTACCCCACACTTAAAAATTACATTGTCCTCAATGTAAAACAAAATCATGTAGTAATTCCTAAGCATGCTTCTAGGTTCACACATAAAACATTTATACAGTTCAACAGTAAGAGTAGAGGGTTAGAAATTTTGCAAGCTCTCGTTGATGGCTCCTCCACTGCTACGGTTGAAATGGGTTGCCTCCCATGCAGCGCTTATTGTTTATAGTCTATCAGCCAAGACTCTTCATGCTCATCGTCATTCACTAGCTTTTGGCGCGTCCCTCACGTCTTGCTCCTCAACATCATGCTCTACAAAGTTCTCGTAATAAGGCTTAAGTCTATGACCATTTTACCTTAAACGTTTTACCTGAAACAAGACTATGTATTTCTATGGCACCATGAGCAAACACATTAGTAACAACATAGGGTCCAACCCATCTAGAACGCAACTTTCCAGGAAATAATTGAAGTCTAGTATACAAGTCTAGTATATAATTGAACTTGTATATTGTAGTATACAAGTTCGATTCATGTTACATTGTACAAAGAAATACACGAAATTTTCATATTTGTTTCAAGGAAATCACGCCATAACATATCAAGCATAGATCATTCAATCTTTCAAACAATTCCAAGCAATGTCACACGTTTTTTTAAAGATCAAAAAGCTTACAGCATTCATTCTAAGTTTGTGAAATTGCAATGGTGGAGCTTAGTTATCTTTCTAGGTTGATTTTATTCACATAACTCTAACTTTCGAGGTACGTGGAGCAGAGGAGATAACAGTGCAATGAACTGATACAACTCAAGGTAGTATCATGCTTTTATCCGATATACCTCAAAAGTTAAAGGCCAATTCGTTTCATTAGTCTATCTATGCAAAGTTATTTTGTAGCGTCTAAAGTGAGGTGATGCTTCGGCCCGAGCTTTTGGCTAAGTCGAGCGGATTCCATAAGGAACAAACTCGGATCCTTAGACCAGTCACCCTATATTAATCAAAACCACCCTCAACCTCATAAAAACGGATCTGTCAGATTATCGTTCGTATGCGTGGGGGGGAAGTATCCCCTTTTTCCCAGTCTACACAAAAACGGGTCTAAAATGACATCGCTCATATGAGAGGTTTAGGTTATGATTAATATAAGTGGCTCCACCTACATGTTTCACTTTAGACACAAAAAAAAAAAAAAAATCCTCACAAAAATAAGCTAACAACCTAGTTAAATTACTAAGTAGCTGTTTGAACCTATATTTGGCACGAACCACGTGGCAGACCAAATGGACGGGTCCATTAGTGACCGCGGTCATTAATGAGTAAATATCGCGACTTATCCGGTTATTAACATAGATGATGACCGCGGCTATTAGTGTTTTGAGCCGCAGAGACCTTATGTTGAGCCGCGGTCACCTTATGTTGAGCGGTCACCCTTTGTTGAGCCGCGGTCGCCCTATGTTGAGCCGCGGTCGCCCTATGTTGAGCCGCGGTCGCCCTATGTTGAGCCGCGGTCATCGTATGTTGAGTCGCGGTCACCGTATGTTGAGCCGCGGTCATCTTATGTTGAGCCGCGGGTCACCGTATGTTGAGCCGCGGTCGCCGTATGTTGAGCCGCGGTCGCCGTATGTTGAGCCGCGGTCGCCTTATGTTGAGCCGCGGTCACTTTATGTTGAGCCACATACACCTTATTTAGTTGCGGCTATTCGTGAGTTGCAGCGGCCAAGAAAGGAGAATAAATGTTATCCTGTCAAACCCTTACAAGGTCGACTGATTGATATTTACAAGCTAAATTACGGTCAAAGATGGCGCCTTCAAGGGAGGCATCACCACAGTTACCAAAATGGTGGCAATCAGAGTGAATGAGCTTTATTACAATTTAATCCATGATTTACCTGTAATTCATCCCTGTGTTTAAAGCTAGGATTACGTACTCTTTATTTTACTTCACTATAAAAAGGACCTTAGGATTCTTTGTTAGAGGTCCTCGACCAAACGCTCTACGCGATTACACATTTTTACTTTACCGGTACTTATCTTTCTTGCATTGTCGTTTATCTTTTCTGCAATCTACATTATCGTTCTTTACATTCGAGCAATTTATCTTTCCTGCAATTTACATTCGTGTTCTTTACCTTTTCTTTAATATTTCTGCACTTTATTTGTTGCACTTTATATTCCTGCATTCACATCACTTGCACCATCACAACATTCACCTAGTCACACAGCACCAAGATCGGCTGGTAAGCCGATCCGTGTTAAAGTCCTTGCATCCAAGGCAGAGAGAACCCTGCGGCCGAGATCGATCCTTCCTCGGTCCACAGTCGACTGATCAGAAGTCAGGGGAGCGCATCTACATACATATCAGAACAAAACCTCGCATGGCCCCTCGGCCGCGAGTTGGCACGCCATCGCACACGTCACCAAGCCAGAAGGACACGTGTAGCCCAAAGAAGCCCTCGGCCCATTGACACGTGGCCGAGACGATTTTTGAGCCAACATTTTTTGGCACGCCCAGTGGGACAACTGGGTGAATGTTACCAGATCCCTATGCCAAGCCTCGGGGGAATACTTGCTACAAGTGTAGACAACAGGGACACACTTCTTCTTCTTGTCCAAATAAATCAGCTTCAAGGACCATTGTAGTCATGTCTAGGGCCCCACTAACATCGGGTCAACCGTTAATTTTAGTGTCAAATAGCGCATCCACGACTGGTAGTGCGGCACATCAAGTCTCTGCAGTTGCCACTAACGCCACGGTAGTGACAACCGCCGGTAATGGGGGGCAACCGTATGTAGGTCAATCGCAACAGTCACAAACACGGACGACAACACAAGCAGAATTCCAAGTTGGGGGCGGCTCGCGACCGTATGACCCCGTTACGTATCCATGGGGCTTGCCACCAGGTTACACTCCTCCTTACGAGTCGGTTAATTTGCCACCAAGACCACCAGGCCCTGGATCTTTTCCTTGGGGGTTTCCGCCAAGCTTCAACCCGTTGTATGAACCGGCAGTTAGTACATCAGCCAATACGGGACAACAACCCTGGGTCCAGGTATCGGGGATTAATCCGTTGTTTGAACAACCACCTACGAGCGCACCTGCAACGACTGTAGCCGATGTGTCATGGCAGGATCTTAATAATGACGTCGATAACATTGACGATGGCATCGGCCGGTTAGGCCGCAGACTTGAAAATTGTTTCACTAGGCTTGACCACAGCTTGAATAATGGTTTGGGCCAGATCAACCGAAATTTTGATAGTAATTTCGGTCATCTTAACCAAAATATGGGAGTTCAGTCAGATATGATGAATGCTTGGTTATGTTGGTTTCAAACTGGAACGGGAACACCAGCACCGCGTAGTAGCCAAAGTGAAGGAAGTCGGGTTTTTTCTTTTGAGCCAGGACAAGGCAGTCAGACACAGCAAGTACCAATTTCCAATGGGCAGGCTGCACCAGGGTCAAGTAGACCACCCGTGACAGCTCCGTCGCCTAACCTGCATCAACAGTACCCACAGTCACGACCAACTCAAACTTACCCCAACTAGGGGCACCATATGAATCAAAGCCATGGTTATCAGGCTCCGCAGCCACAAAATCAATTCACTTACCCTCCACCCAATCAGAATTTTCATGCACATCAGTTTCACGGTCAACAACTGTGGCCAACCCACCACCAAGGATATGGCCAACAAATTCCCCCACAACAAGGGGGTCATGGCAATCGATGGCAACCTATTCAGAATCAACAACCACTTCCACAACAGGGCTTTGGTGACCAAAATAGACCTGTCCTTTTTAACGAAGTTCAAAATTTGGTAGAAGGCATGGTAGGTGATCTGCGCCAGCGGGTGGATAGACCTACTTATACAAAACCATATCCACCATATGTTGACCAAGTTCCATTGCCGCATCGATATCGTGTTCTGACTTTCCATTTGTTTTCTGGAGAAGCGTATCAGTCCACAGTTGAGCACATTGGACGTTTCATTTCACAGTGTGGTGAGGCGAATAGTGAAGAAAACCGTATGCAGCTGTTTGTTAATTCTCTGACTGGTCCCGCTTTCTCGTGGTTTGTGAACCTTCCACCCAATTCGATCCAAACATGGAGAGATCTAGAGCGAGCGTTTCATGATAGGTTTCACAAGGCAGAACAAAACATTCCTGTGGCCGAATTAGCTAAATCTTTCCAGACAAGCAATGAGACGGCTCAAGAATATATAGGACGGTTCAAGCTCCTTAGAACTAGATGCAAAGCTCAATTGCCGGAGTCAGAGTTCGTGGAGATGGCGTTGGCTGGTCTAGGTTTTGAGTTCCGCAAGAAATTTGAGGGTCTGACATTCAGGGATCTTTATGAGCTTGAGTCTAGAGTACTACGGTATGATACGATTCTTCGAGAAGAAATGCAGAGGAAGCTCGCTTCAAAAGGAACCTACTACACAAGTCAGGCCGTTGGCGCGGCCCATGTTGAAGAATGGAGTAGTGATGATGATATGGCCGAAGTAAATGCCGCTGAGCTCGCCGTCAAACGGCCGTTTGTGTGCAAAGCCTTGGAGAAAACAGAATTAGCTGCACGTTCACTACACAACAATTCTAAAACTCCACCACGCACATACACATTTGATATTCGCAAGGCTGATTTGATCTTTGATCAACTTTTAGCCGCGAAACTGATTAAATTATCTGTTGGGCATGTTATACCACCTGTTGAGCAAATGAAAGGCAAATTGTTTTGTAAGTTTCATAATTCTTGGAAGCACTCAACTAATAATTGTGTTATTTTTCGTGATATTGTGCAGGACTTAATCGATCAAGGAAAACTCAAATTCCCAGACATGGTGGCTCCTACAATGAAAGTGGACACAGACCCTTTCCCAACAGCTACGGTGAATATGGTCAATGTGGGGGACCATCAGGCCAATGACTCAAGTGTCACCCAGAAGGATCTCTCTGCGGCCGAAGGAGTGATGGTGGGTTCCATCAAGCTCTCCCCTTCCAGGTTAACAGTGGTGGAAGTTCCTCCTGTCACTGTGCTTTGCGGGAGGTGCCAGAAAGAATTGGGCCTTGACGAAGTTTTGCGACCAAAGAAGGGTGCTGAAGGAAAGGTTGAGGTCCCAGATCATGGTCATGGCATTTCCAAGACCTCAAGACACGGACAACCAAGGTCCAGCTTGCAGGTTTCATTCAGAGAGACGATGGTGAAACCAGAACGTATCAAGAGAGAACGTCCAGTCGCTGCGAAACCTACACATAAGCCGATCAGAAGAAGACTTTCCTATGATAGTTCCCCACCTGAACAGAGAGTAAAGGATGTATCTCCGCGGCAGCATAGCAGTGGACAAGACAAAGGGAAGACTCCAGTCACATACAGGTCAGAAAGCCGCGGTAATGACGTCGAGAGGAGGCCTGTTCAGAACGTCAGAGATGATAGAAGGAGCGTGTACAATGACAGGAGACCTCGGACATATCGACCTCCTATCACCAACGATAACAGGTGGTACGGTAGAATGTCCAGGGATCATGACATTGCTCCTTTGTCTAAAACTCAGAAGCGTCGACATCAACGAGAAGTCGCTTTGGCTAAGAAGTTCGAATCTACGAAACAAGATGGAGAACTCAAGAGTTTTGAGAAACAGGACCACCGAAACGGGTCTAGTGATAGGCTGGAGAAGGAAGGCCAACACCGGCAACATAGGTACCAACATCCAGAGCAGAAGGAACGGGTCCCCAAGTTACTTGTCAGAGGTGAGAAAAACGAAGCCAGTTCCATCCTTGGTAAAAAATTCAAACCAAGTGGTTCATCCGAGGAACGTGTTGCAGCAAAAGTAGAACAAGTGGCCACAGAAAGCTCTCCGGTTGGCAGACAGTTGGTTGAGGTGTTACGAAACAAGCTCCCTCCATTTGCACCAGAAGGTTGGGCTGCTATGAAGGAGTACCACAAGACATATTCCGCCTTAGCTTTGTACGGACCAACATGGGAGGAGCTGGATACGCTAAGAGCCTTGGCAGATAACCCACAGCTCGAGCCTTTAATGGTGCAGAGTACATCGAGCGCTGGTTTGAAGATCTTGTATCAAGCACGGTTAGATGGGGTGGAGTTGTTTTCAAACAAGACTGATTTACCAGTATCTTCATCGGACCTTAAGTATCTGAAGGGGTACCACCGAATGTATTTAGTCATTAGCACTTATGGAGTTACATCACAGGAGCGAGGATTGTTGTTGAAGATGGATGAACGCATTCACAAGCGAGAAATGGAGTATGCAGCCGAGGTAAAGAAAAATGATTCTGAGTCATCAGAGGAAGAGATAGCTGACATGGATGTGGATGACAGCACGGCTGATCAAAAACCCAAGTTGTTGGGAATCAATGGTAAAGCTAGCCGGGTGTTCGTCCAAGATCAGTTTTGTATTGATGATGAGCAGCAAATGATTGAGGTGGCAGAACAAGAAGTTGAGCCCAGTGAAGCAAGACATGCGGAAGACTTGATGATTGATCACTACGAGAGCTTCAGCAATGACCTTGAAGGTTTTATCAATCATGATGCGCGCATCACTAGTCCTACCAAGCATGTTGTACTTAGCCATGAGATAGAGAATATAGGAGGTGAGGAAGAAGTGGAGTCATCCACGGCGGTACTAGTAGAAGGAGAAGACATGATAGTGGGTATGGTTTTTGTGTTACCAATTGATTTCTTGGCACAACCAGATCAACCACAAGCAATAGAAGGGGATGTTACAGATGTGGTTTTACCCACAATTGCCGTGGCAGAACAATCCCCGGCTCACTTCCCTAAGCCAACTCCAGAGATGGTCAAACACATCAAACCTTTGTATATCACCGCTTGTTTCGAGGGATATCCGATTTCAAAGGTTCTTGTCGATGGCGGTGCCGCGGTGAATGTAATCCCAATGTCTGTGGTGTCAAAGTTGAAGAAGACGGACAAAGACATTCTACCTGCTGACCTGGCGGTATATGATTTTTCTGGATCTAAGAAGAAAACTTTGGGGGTGATTCCACTAGAAGTTAAAGTAGGAAGTAAGAGCATTATTATAGGATTCTATGTGATTAATGCCGATACAACCTATAGTGCCATCTTAGGGCGTGACTGGATCCACAAACACATGTGTATTCCATCTACCCTTCATCAGATGTTGTTATTCTGGAATGAGGATGAAGTTGAAGTAGTGCGCAACAGCTAATGTGGTCGAGGCCGCATATTATGATGAGTTAGTGGGCCCATCTGAAATTCGGAGGGAAGACAACACTGGGAGAATTACTGGTGTTACCATGCGCATGATGATTTCACTTGGCGCCGAGACTGTCTTTGAAGACTCGGAGCGTCCTGCCTTGGCTAAGCTTTTTGACTCTGTTATTAATGAGTGACACCAGAGAAAAGGATGAAAGGATGCCCGCAGTTGAGAGCTCCATGCTGAATTTGCTGGCCTATTGGCATGAGAGGGTCGCCCATACTGGTGCGGCCATTAATTTGGTGGAATTTTTGTCTGAAAGTACACATGAGGACGAGATCCGAATGGAAGACCTCGGCCCTGCCCCGGCCGAGCTAGAAGACACTCCAGCAGAAGTGGAAGATCCCAGAGAAGAACTCAATCTTGGTACGCCCGAAGACCCAAAGCCACTCTTCATTAGCAAGCTACTTCCTAGTGGGTTCAAGGAGGAGTTGGTAGCTTTACTTAGGGAATATAAAGATTGTTTTGCTTGGGATTACCATGAAATGCCCGGTTTGGACCGGAGCGTTGTAGAACATAAATTACCTTTATATCCTAATTGTAAACCTCATAAACAGCCGCCGCGGCGATTTTCCGCCGAGGTGCAGCTCGAAATAAAGAATGAGATAGAACGATTGCTTTATGCTGGTTTTATTCGTACTGCTAGGTATGTAGATTGGATTTCTAATGTTGTTCCAGTTATTAAAAAGAACGGTAAGTTGAGGGTATGCATTGACTTTCGAAATCTGAATGCTGCTACTCCAAAAGACGAGTATCCCATGCCTTTAGCTGACCTTCTTGTAGATGGAGCCGCGCGTCATGAAATTCTATCATTCATGGACGGCCATGCGGGGTACAACCAAATCTTCATAGCCGCAGAGGATGTGCATAAGACGGCTTTTAGATGTCCTGGTGCACTTGGAACGTATGAATGGGTGGTTATGCCATTTGGCCTTAAGAATGCTGGAGCTACATATCAACGGGCCATGAACAAGATCTTTCATGATCTCATTGGCCGAACAGTGGAGGTATACATCGATGATGTAGTCATTAAGTCAAATCAAAGAAAGAATCACATTGCCGACTTGCGTCAAGCTTTTGTACGGATGCGCACTCATAAACTCAAAATGAACCCGCAGAAATGTATTTTTGGGGTTTCAGCTGGAACTTTTTTGGGTTTTCTTGTACACAAACTAGGGATTGAGGTGGACAAGAGTAAAGCTAGGTCGATCATTGCTGCACCTCCACCAACAAGTAAGAAGGAATTGCAATCTTTTTTGGGTAAGGTTAATTTTTTAAGACGATTCATAGCAAACTCTGCAGGGAAGATCCAACCTTTTTCACCCTTATTACGTCTCAAAGGTGAGGAAAAGTTTATATGGGATGAAGAACACCAGCGTGCATTTGATAGCATTAAGGCCTACCTTGCCAAGCCTCCTGTGTTGGTGCCTCCGATCCGTGGTCGGCCGCTCAAATTATATCTGGCCGCAACTGATAGTTCAATTGGAAGTTTTCTAGCCCAAGATAATGATCAAGGGAAGGAGCGCGCTGTATACTATTTGAGTCGAGTACTCACACCAGTGGAACAAAGGTATACTGCCGTTGAAAAATTGTGTTTAGCATTGTACTTTTCAGCCATAAAGCTACGACATTACATGTTGCCTTCAGTAGTTTTGATTATCTCAAGGACAAACCTGATTAAGTACATGCTTACGCGACCGATCGTTTGCGGCCGTATTGGCAAATGGACTATGGCTTTATCCGAGTTCACATTTAAGTACATTGCACAAAAGTCGGTAAAAGGCCAGGCATTGGCTGATTTCTTAGCCCACCATCCATCAAGTGCGATAGAGCCTATGGATGATGTTGAAATCGGCACTATTGAGACACGACCCATGCAGAACAACTTTTGGACTATGCATTTTGATGGTTCGAGCACCGAGACTTCAGCCGGAGCCGGAGTTACGATTGAGTCTCCTGAAGGTGAGTTGTTCCAATTCGCGTTTCAGTTTGAGTTTCGCTGTACCAATAATCAGGCGGAATGCGAGGCCTTAATCATTGGGATGGAGATACTACAAGAAATGGGGGCGCGACGTGTTCTTATACGAGGAGACTCACAGCTAGTTATTAATCAACTGCTTAAGGAATTCAAGTGCACGAGTTGGTCTTTGTTACCTTACTATGCTTTGGCTGACCAATTGGCCGAGATTTTCGATCGGGTATCTTTTATCCATATAACGCGGAAAGAAAATTCTGACGCAAACGAGATGGCACAACTTGCATCGGGTATAACTTTAAAAAGGACCGAATCTAGTCGGACCGTCAGAATTTTACGCAGAAGTATGCCTGCCTTGCAAGATCGTGGTGTACCTTTAGAAATTTTCATCGTTAGCGTGGAGCCATGCGATTGGCGATATCCTATCATCAGGTTTCATGATAATCTTGAAGGAAAACATGATCGAAAGATCAAATTTTTGGCAGCAAACTTCGTGTTATACAAAGACCAGTTGTACCGGAAATCAGCAGATGGTTTACTTCTCTTGTGCGTCGGAGGGCCAGAAGCCCTCAAAATCATGCGCGAGGTTCATGGAGGAATTTGTGGAGCTCATCAAGCCGGAATAAAGATGTGTTGGTTGATTCGCAGACATGGTTATTACTGGCCTACAATATTGAAAGACTGTATCGAATTCGCCCGTGGCTGCAAGCAATGTCAAATTCATGGCTCCCGTCATCGGGTGCCAGCCACATTGCTACACCCTATTATTAAACCATGGCCGTTTCGTTGTTGGGCCATGGACATTATTGGGAAGATTCACCCTGCGTCTTCTAAGCAACATGTATGGATCTTAGTCATGACAGATTTCTTTACAAAATGGGTAGAAGCGGAGCCATATACTTCAATCACTAGTGAGACCGTAATCACTTTCATCAAACAAAAAATTGTGCATCGTTTTGGCGTCCCAGAAACAGTCATTGCGGATCGCGGCTCCGTTTTCATTTCCGAAGCGACGCAAAATGCTATGCGTGAGTTGGGTATCCAAATGATTCATTCCACTCCTTATTACCCAAAAGCTAACGGTCAAGCCGAAGCCGCCAACAAACTGGTGATTAATGTGTTAAAGAGAATGATCACTGATAAACCTCGAGACTGGCATAATATCTTATCTGACACATTATGGGCTTTACGTACCTCGAAGCGATCTGCAACTGGGACTACACCGTTTGCTTTGACATATGGCCATGACGCCATGCTTCCAGTAGAAATCCAAGTTAAAGCATTACGTGTAGCTGAGCAGCACAACCTAACAGTCGGTGACTACACTCAAGCCATGCTGCAGGAATTGGAAGAGCTCGACCACGCTCGGTTGGATGCTTACAACAGAATGGAAGCTCAAAAGCGTGCAATGGCCAGAGCTTACAACAAGCGAGTCCACAACAAAACCTTCGCTGAAGATGATTTGGTCTGGAAAGCGGTCCTCCCCGAAACCGAAAAAGATCCAAAGTATGGAAAGTGGTCACCTCGGTGGGAAGGACCATTCGTGGTAGATCACATCATCGGGAATGGAGCGTATCATCTTCGAGACCTTGACGGCGAGTTGCATTCCATGCCTATCAATGGTCAACACTTAAAAAAGTATTACCCAACTGCAGGAGAAATGTGAGAGCCTCACCGAACATTAAGTGACTCGACTATGTGCCTTGACACCTAATAGTCGACTCACTTGGAGAGGGCAACCAGATACCCTCTATTCTCACATGTAAACAGAGGCCATCATTAGAAACCATTTGAGTTAGCCGCATTGATCACCACTATTGACCGCAGCGAGAATATTGGTCTTGTTATTCGACCACAATAGGCCGTGGCTCACGAATGCCCGCATTGATGGTAGAGCCTATTGATAGGCCACGGTTCATGAATGTCCATGGTGGCGAATAGTGAAGTAATCTTGAAATAAACTTGCATGAATAAAAGAAAACAAGAAGGGTTCATTGAAGTTTGAGCGAATACAAAGTTTGAGCAAATACATATAAAAGTTTGATCATGCTCGAGAAAACCCATCATGGCAAGATATTTTCCCACATGGCCCAATCAGCTTCATACTTCTTCATGGCCTTGTCAAGATCTTCTTTGACGTCTATAAAAGCTTTGGTGTCTCTACCGTGTACAGAAAATAACTTGAGCTCTTCATGGTGTACCGCGTACTCCTGGTTTATGACGTCTGAAGTTATGGACATGCGTTCTCGAATTGTTTTCATCTGACTTTCCAGCTCTGCCAACTTCTCGACATCAGTCTTGAGTTCTTGTCGCATTTGAGTGAGTTTCGCGGCACGTGAAGATTGCCGTTTGACAATGAGTCCGTATTTTTGCTCTAGCGTGCGGCCGGTGTCCCATTTTTCCAATGTCTGTGAAAAAGCATCAATACTCGCGTCTGTGACCTTGAGATGACTTTCGATCTGTTGAGCGCGCTCAAAAGTGAAATGGTTAAGTGAGATCAAGAATCTCAATTCTTGTTTGAAACGGTCATAAAGACCTTGCTCAACGATGGTCATAAGCGGTTTACGACAATGCGCAGCAACGAACTCAGCCGCCTTCTGTTCCCGCGGGTCACATCTTATTTCACTCTCCTCCCTCAAATTATGATTTTGTGGCGCTTCAAGTTGCTCAGCAAGTTCGTCCAAAAATGCCATGGTGTCTGCAGGCAACAGATCTGTAAGAAGATTCGACTGCATTCAAGAGAATAAACATATTAACACAGGAATGATAATTCAAATGGCATTGAGGACCATGGTGAGCCGCGGTGAAAATAAGATGACAACTCACTTGGCTGGAAGTACTAGGTTGGATGGCAGTCGTTTTGGTATGGGTACTTTGCATTTGGCTGGTATTCTCGTGCTCGTACGGTACCTAAAGTTTGAATGACAAACGATCAGGTCAGTGAGTCCAAATAAGTATTGCGGCTCAATAAAGCCGCGGTGAGTAAACATATGCGTGTTTTGGATAAGATGGTTACCTGATGGTTACGGTTTTGAGATGAACAAGGCAAACTATGAGACGAAGTGTTGTCTACATCGTCTTCATTTGCACTCTCACTGTTTAAATTCTCATCATACCCATCGGCATAGTCGTCATGTGCAGCTGACCCAATAAAGTGATCACTTCCATTGTTCGAGCTCAGGAGAATTCTCGTCAAAGATTTCTTCGATACGAATAGAGCTTCGTTGCCTGGGTGTTGATAGCTCGTTACAGTGACTAACAGAAGCCCGTTTTCTCTTGTGACTAGTTTGGTTCAGAAGAATATCTCCAACTCCTCGGACGATCCGTTCTGTAAACATATCTTTATATTCTGGATCCACAAATTTCGTAGAAAAGTCTACCCACCAAGAGACGAAAGTAGGAGTGGCTGCGGAATTCGATTGGAAGCCTTCCAACTTGAAACGATTGAGGCGATCATGGTACCATCGTGAAACTGAGTCACACATATCTTTTGTGTGCACCTTTCGGCGCCATGAGGTTAAAAGGTTCAATGAGTTGTTGTAAAGGACGGGACAACTTTGGATGCATCCGAACTGACGAGCAAAATAGTTGGGAAGGTAGACTTCTACTCCAGGCTTAGAGTGTGCATTGAGTGTCAACCCATGATGCAAGTCTCGTGAGATCACAAAGCTGCCCCAAGATTTTCTCCATTCCTCATCAGACAAGTTCTTTTCTGACTCTTTGTTAGAAGCAAGAAATGCCAATCTCCATTGAGTATAACAAGGGCGCAGGTCTTTGAAATTCCTGGAGGTGTAAAACATGGCAAAACACTTCTCCAAAGGCATGAAAGAGGACGAGGCGGCCATAAGTTGCCGCCCATAAAACATACCGTGTCCAGTTTCCAGTGCTGAGGCTGAAGTATGAGGGAAGTATGCTCGCAACCACAGTTGAAACACCCACAATGGTCCGCCGACGTTGAGATCCATGTCGTTCGTCACAATATTATGTAAAGTTCTGTATAAGTTGGCAAGGACGAATGGGCCAAGAGCTAGTCGAGTACCAGAAGCCAGCGCATCAGCTAATATTGCGTAATTCGGAGGACATTGACGTGCTCTGCTGCAGAAAACATACTTGCATAGCCAATAATATAAAAACGCCGTGTGTTCATCTTTCCCTACAGGTCTTCGGTTCGCAAGCTCGGAGTCAACAACTGCATATTTCTTATATAAAGAGCCGTAGTTGCGCGATCTTTTTGATGCTTTGATAGCTTCAGTTTTTGCCTCCTTGTCATGGTCTTTCGCGCGTTTGGGAGGAAGTAGACTATCTCTGAAGGTAGTAGGAAATTTGTGACTTGGGCCAATTTCGGCCCCGGTAGGCTGCAATCCAATGAGTATACACATGTCCATGACTGTTGGACTCATAGGACCCAATAGCAAGTTCATTGTGTTCGTAGCTGAGGACCAAAAACATAGAGCCGCGGCTAATAGCGGTTTCTCTACTACTATGTCTTGCTCGGTGAGTTTGATGGTGTCATAAATGCCGATTCTTTTCCAATGATCGGCATAAAAGTGCTCCATTCTTGGAACCCATGCTTGCCATTCATCTGTAAGGGTTGGCCAACCATCAGGCCTTGAGCAAGACCATGAAGACCACCCATGCTCAGTAAAGTGACAAGAGTCGTCCAATTCTTCCTGGCAGAGAACTTTTGAGATCCTACGGGGCATGCCTTCAGGAAAGTGAGGACCTAGGGAACAAGCCGATAGAGTTGGTGTGGTCGATCCTGTTGTTGTTGGCAGAGTGTGCGTGGCCAACATTTGGATTTCCCCTGTTTTCACTTTGTCACGCACTGAGGTTAAGGCCTCGTTGTATTTCTTGGAGAACTTCAAAGCTTCGTCTTCTGCCGAGAACCCCATGGTTGTGCAACGATGAAAGGAATTATTGTTTTGAGTAATCCATGGCCGGGGTCTTTTATTTATAGTGGTTGTCCAGATCGGCTAAGGAATAAGAGTTTGATGTGGGACACAATTCCTAAGCAAATTTGAGAAGTTCTTCTCCCAAAAGGAAAAGGAATCTAAGTCTATGGTGGTGAGGTCTTTCACGTGGGAGAATACTTGTTATCAAATATTGTTTACATGGCAACCTTGCTTTAACAATAAAATTGCGGCCATGATTGAATAAATTTGCGGCCAAGATTTTTGTTGAGTACTATGACTCATGAGCTCTACTCAACTCGACGAAAATAAGGGGTGTGTTATGTGCCAAATAATTTTTATAGACATACTTCCAATTCCTTAACCATTTGGCGTCTTTGCCGAAGCATAAGGAACTAGGGGGGCTCTGTTTGAACCTATATTTGGCACGAACCACGTGGCAGACCAAATGGACGGGTCCATTAGTGACCGCGGTCATTAATGAGTAAATATCGCGACTTATCCGGTTATTAACATAGATGATGACCGCGGCTATTAGTGTTTTGAGCCGCAGAGACCTTATGTTGAGCCGCGGTCGCCTTATGTTGAGCCGCGGTCGCCCTATGTTGAGCCGCGGTCGCCCTATGTTGAGCCGCGGTCGCCCTATGTTGAGCCGCGGTCACCGTATGTTGAGCCGCGGTCACCGTATGTTGAGCCGCGGTCATCTTATGTTGAGCCACGGGTCACCGTATGTTGAGCCGCGGTCGCCGTATGTTGAGCCGCGGTCGCCTTATGTTGAGCCGCGGTCACTTTATGTTGAGCCGCGGTCACTTTATGTTGAGTCACATACACCTTATTTAGTTGCGGCTATTCGTGAGTTGCAGCGGCCAAGAAAGGAGAATAAATGTTATCCTGTCAAACCCTTACAAGGTCAACTGATTGATATTTACAAGCTAAATTACGGTCAAAGATGGCGCCTTCAAGGGAGGCATCACCACAGTTACCAAAATGGTGGCAATCAGAGTGAATGAGCTTTATTACAATTTAATCCATGATTTACCTGTAATTCATCCCTGTGTTTAAAGCTAGGATTACGTACTCTTTATTTTACTTCACTATAAAAAGGACCTTAGGATTCTTTGTTAGAGGTCCTCGACCAAACGCTCTACGCGATTACACATTTTTATCTCAATACAATTGCTTCTCAGCATCACAATTATCAATTCTTCTGTGTTTACCTTATCGTTTTACTTTACCGGTACTTATCTTTCTTGCATTGTCGTTTATCTTTTCTGCAATCTACATTATCGTTCTTTACATTCGAGCAATTTATCTTTCCTGCAATTTACATTCGTGTTCTTTACCTTTTCTTTAATATTTCTGCACTTTATTTGTTGCACTTTATATTCCTGCATTCACATCACTTGCACCATCACAACATTCACCTAGTCACACAGCACCAAGATCGGCTGGTAAGCCGATCCGTGTTAAAGTCCTTGCATCCAAGGCAGAGAGAACCCTGCGGCCGAGATCGATCCTTCCTCGGTCCACAGTCGACTTATCAGAAGTCAGGGGAGCGCATCTACATACATATAAGAACAAAACCTCGCATGGCCCCTCGGCCGCGAGTTGGCACGCCATCGCACACGTCACCAAGCCAGAAAGACACGTGTAGCCCAAAGAAGCCCTCGACCCATTGACACGTGGCCGAGACGATTTTTGAGCCAACAGTAGCAAAGCAAATTAAATCACACAAACATAAAACACAAAACCGAAAACAATAAACCCTAAAACTAAAATCGGAAATTGCAAGGGAAATAAAAGAAAAATTATACAACCCATCCTATCAACTATTACATTGCAAAATCCTATTAATTACAACCGATCTAAGTATAAAAAATACAACTTGAAACTCCTTGCATCGATTTCTTCTTGGGATCCCCGGCAACGGCGCCAAAAACTGACGTGTTACCGAACCGGGGTTAAATAACAACACAATTTAATTACCCTGCAATCGTTAGTAGTATATGAAAGTAGGGATCGTTCTAGCCGGGGAAACCAAAGGGTGAATCAATTACAAGAGAAACAAAACTCACAAACATATAAACATATATACGAAAAATCGGATCATGAGATTAAAAGATCGAATTAAATCCTAAAAACAGAAAGTTAAAAACCTAAAACTAATATTTACAAGTTTGATCACCACCAACACACACAAGCATAGCACGAAACACATAATTTAACTAATACAAAATTGCATATAACTAAGGCAGCATGTAGACTCGACACTTAAGCATTTAATTTAATTCTAATTCTAATTAATCAATCACCTGTGATTATTAATCGTTAAGACTTCTAAATTACTTAAGACCAACACCTGCGAATAATCCTAAGTTATGCTAATCAATTCAGAAACACACCTGCGTAGAAACTAAAACAATTAGCACATAAGAACAAGTAAGCCGAATTAGAGACATGTTCAACAAGCAAGGCGTCAACTTCTCATTTAACATGTATGTTTCTCAAATGGTAACCCTATAGCAATCTAAATAGACACAACCAAGTTTGTAAATTCAGATCACTTAGCAAATAAAACCAAAACCCTAGAACACTACCCCGGCCGAAGCAACATCCTAGAATTAGATTTACCCCCCACATATTCGAGAAAACAAATCAAATAAACACATAAGAAAATCGAATACTACTGCCCTAATCATATATTAAAATTGTACCATGTTAAAATTCACAAAGAAACATAAAAATCAAGAACACAAAGTAATCGAAATTCATGTAACATGTAAAACCAAAACCGATTAACATAGATCGCAAGAATCACAAAGAAATCGCAAATCATATTAATAAAACCAAGTATTACAAAACCAAAGTATGGATAACACATTGAAAACCTTAAGCAAAGCACCAATGTTGTGAAGAATTCGGATGAACAATGGCGAAAGCTAAAAGAATGGAACTATGGCGTATAATGCTTTGTAGGATGTTTGGCTTGTGTAAAGGCACGGCTATTATGTGTGGTGAGATAAGTGACAGTTTGGTTGTCTCTCAACCCCTCTATTTATAGAGTTCCATGCGAAACCCTAATGCTTGTGAGCCCTTGATTTGATTTGATCTTGTGGCTGCAATCTCTCTCAATTTGAATAGATATTCTTCTCCAAGGAAAATCAGAAAATAAAAGGTTATTTCCTTATTTTTCTTGATTTTATTCTGCATGCATCAAGGAAATAATCTTTCCTTATTTTTGTAGATTTTCAGCCCATATTTCTCTCCTTGCGCGCGCGTGGCTTATCTTGAACTCCCAAGACTCCAATCTGATACTTTCGACTTCTAATTCTTCCATATGGATTTGGACTTCATAAATAAGCTTGCATCAAAATTATAGCCCAATTGGAATTGGTCTTCAAGCACAAATGCAAACCCTATATCAATTCAGCTTTTTTTTCAGTTCGCTTAACCCTGTATCAACTTTCGGGCTTCATATCTCCCTGGCCCCTTGTCCGATTTCGTCTCATAATATATGGTTGGAAAGATCTCCGAGTCCTCTACAAAATCGTAGACGGAAATATTTTCATTAGAAGAATCTAAGAAATCGTAAAACGAGCATTTATGTCAGAAGGTCGATTCTGTCCGATTTTCTGAAAAATAATTCTAACATAAATCAAGTTTAAACCAAAAACCATACTTTAAGCACAAAATCTACAAAGTACCGCCATAGATACACTAAGATAAATTAAGACTCAATCTTAGACAATTAAGAGCTAACAAAGCACAAGTAAGAGACATTTAAACACTAATAACGTCGCATTTTATGCTCCTATCAGGGTAGTAGCTTTTGTAGTCTGTGGTAGTAGTTTTTGTAGCTAGGGATAGTAGCTTTTCTTGCTGGCGGTAGTAGCTTTCGTAACCGTTGAAAACCTCATCGGAATTCGGCCGGAGACATTGCCGGAGGTCGGCCGGAGTCCATCAGAGACCTCGTCGGAGGTCTGCCGGAGACTTTTCCAGGGAGAAGAGTGGTTGTTGACTTTTTACATTAATGACATTTTTGTAAATATAAAAGAGAAAATCTATTTTTTTTGTTGGATGGCAGTCTGTAATTATGTTGAACTTCAATACTTAAACCAAAATCTTATTTAGGCTTGGGTGGACTTATATGGGTAAAAATGTTATGGTGAACTTATGTGAGAACAAATATCTCAAAATGGACTTATATGTAATTGACTCTTTCTTTTAACCATATAGAGAATGTGAATTTATCGTGTAAGTCACAAATAACAAGAAAACCAAATAATTATTGTATAATCATATAAATTATCGTCATTCTAAGTGTTATCGACACGTAAGATCTTTTCATTTAGATGATATCTGGTTTTTTAAGGGCACACACGTAGTTTTGGTTACCATGAGGACAACGAGTTCGATCAAAAATGTGATGACTATACCAAACATTTGTCCTGATACATTAAAGTTTAGTATGCCAAAACCCAAAAAAACCCACCCAAGCCCAGTTGAACCTCACATTTCCTCTCCACCCTCTTTATAAACTCCACCAAGGCACCAAACCACAATTTTCTCTTGGTTTCAGTCTCTCTCTAGCTCTACCTCTCTTTTTCTTCTTCAGTTTTCAAATCTGCTTTCACATTTCTTCTCTCAGCATGGCTCAGGTGCATCTCTTCAGGCCAAAAGGCCTATGCCCTCTTTCATTCAACATATTTACTTCCATCTCTTTTACAGTATATATCATCATGTCTAACTGTTACCCTTTTTCTCTTTTGTGATTCTTTTGGTAGCAGAAGGTTGTCTTAAAGGTCTTGACCATGACAGATGAGAAAACAAAGCAGAAAGCCATTGAAGCCGCAGCAGATATCTTTGGTATAAGCCTTGAATCATCATCGATCAGTTTCATAGTAATATATGAGTGATTCTCTTCCTTAATCTTCTGAGATTTTTTGGTGAATAGGGATTGATTCGATCGCGGCAGATCTGAAGGACCAGAAGCTCACAGTGGTGGGAATGATGGACCCAGTTGCTGTGGTGAAGAAGCTGAAGAAGGTAGGTAAAGTCGACATAGTATCTGTTGGTCCAGCCAAGGAAGAGAAGAAAGAAGAAAAGAAGGATGAGAAAAAAGACGAAAAGAAAGAGGGCGAGAAAAAAGACGAAAAGAAAGAGGGCGAGAAAAAATGAGCAGTAGTTTTTGAATCATCATCTTCATGTAATAGTAGATTAGTAGACCAACTTCGTGTAGCGTCGACAGACTCGTTCATATGAAACTAGTCTATTTTCGAGAGAAGTTGTAAAATTTACATGCGTTAATGCACTGTAAAATCTTGTTTTCGGCAAGAAGAACGTTGCTCTTAGATGCCGTAATGGTTTGATAATTTTGTTTTCTTGGCGATGTAAAATGTAAATAAGAAGAAGCTGTCCAGATTCAAAGATGGTATCAGATGAGTTTTGCTGATAAGATCGTCAATTTTGGCTTTGTTTGTAGAAATAAGAAAAGTGGCAAGGAATATGTTGGCATCACGTTTGTGTCGCCTACTGAAATAAACCAGACAAGCATTGCATGCGTTCACATGAAAAAAAGGAGTTTAGATTTGAGAATTTGAGATGAATGACTGTATTTTTTTTCTGATTTATGAAGGCTGAGATAGGTTGGTTGAAATTAAGCGTTGAATTATTAGATTCGGCTGCTACATGACGACTGATGAGTCATTTGCCATGCCTCTTTGATGTGGGCTATTTGTGCTTGAAGTTTGATGCTGATTGCCGTCTGTTCTCAAAGATTATGACTGGTTGATATCAACTAAAAAACGCAACCTAATTTGGCTTTTCGACTCACTTGGGATCCATTAGATCCTCGGTTTATAGAAATATATAGTCGTGTATTACAAATCTAAAGATACCCACAAAGAATAAGTAGATTCTAGTCAAGGAACCTAAACGATGTTCAAATAGGTAGACAAAGGACATGCTTCTTGTTTCTACTAGCCCTTTACGGCCTGCAGCATTTCTGTTGAACTAAATTACAAAGAGGGTACCTACAAACAGAATTGATCAATAAATTTTTAGGCTTCAATTGAATTGTCCTGTTAGGCTGTGATGTTTATTTTATTAACCTGTAATAGCTACAAAAACAAGCCAGCCATGGCCAATGCTAGATATTCTTGCTTTGCACTTAAAATATAAAGTATAAACTACACGACTACAATGGAGATCATTAACTGATGTTTCTCCATAATGGTGATGATAATTGCTGAGAATAGAATATGGTTCATGAGTGAGAAAGCAACAGAAACCAATTACCTCTCGGGTTTGTCATACAAAGTGACAATGAAAACACCTTCAACTACAGCATAAAGAATGGATGGCAATTAACATATAGAGCAAAACAAAGCAGATAGAGGGCAATAGCAATATAATAGAACTCTATCGTTGGTGCACCTGAACCTTTGGGAAATTCGATCAAAGGCACAACATTACTAGCATTTCAGACTATTTATGACATTTTGCTCATTCATAAGCAATAACACAACATGGTGAAGTTATGTTTACCAAACTTTATGACCCAAGCAACATCTTCAGAGGCCTGATCGAAAAGAAGAAGATGTGTGTGTGTGTGTGTGCACGCGTGCGGGGTGGGGGTGGGGTAACTCGACCATCTTCAAATGGAAATAAGTACTCAATATAGTGGGTTCTAACCTAGTCCCTCCAACTAAACTCTCTGCAGCTTGCACTGTGATCCCAAATTGTGGATTAATTCATCCTACATGACAGACATACTAACATTGCAGCCCACATTAGTATTTCCATATTATACAGAAACATAGTATCATACTTCCCCTTTGCATTTTGGGTCACTTGCCAGAAATTGCTAGTGAAATCACAAAACTATGGTTAAGTCTCCCCCTTTTTCTCCCCAATCTCTATTTGAAATCTCTCATAAAACACCCATCTCTATTTTATCATGCATGTAAGGTGGAAATAAGATCAGATGCAGGAATAGTAATGCCAATCCAAAAACTGCTCAGAACTAGAGATGAAATTCAAGGCTACAAGCAACATAACAGATTATGTACAAATGACGAAAGTGATGAAAGGTTACCACTGCAAAGTTCCAAATTCCAAAACAAACTCAGAAAGGCAATTAAGCAGGACAACTTTTGCAATGACTCACAAATTAAAAGCTACTGGAGCCCCAGGAAATAGAAATGCAAGAAAGACAGCAGTGTACTCTATTTGCATCCCCACTTCAAAGTGTGATACAAAGAGAGATTTCAAGCAGGAAGTGGTGGTGGTGGGATGCAGAAAGAGAGTGAAAAGCCGCCGCAAGGGGGGGGGGGGGGAGGGGTGTTGGGGACCCAGACTCACATTTTGGCAAACAAACTAGACAATCACAGTTTTAGTGCAAAATATAATGAGGAACACATGGACAAACTGCATCTTATATATGTCAATCAGTTTGCACTTTGCACAAAAATAAAAGCCAAAGATAAGTAGCGCGTACTTCACTTTTCTGCTTCCATGATTACTGAAACAAGTGGTGGTACATGGTGTCACTGTAGACAGTCGGAGCTACATTATGTAAACTAAGCTGGATCAAATACTTCAAAAATCAAAGAATATGTCTCTTCAACATCTTCTATGCCTCTTGAGATTAGAAAGCAGGTGGGCATACTGCCCCTTCTCTACTATTTGTTGTATTACTTCATGTGCTTTAGAAAGCTTTCCAGCATTTCGCAAGTAACTTACTAGGGTGCTATACACAGTGAAATTTGGATTGATACCTCTGGATTCCATTTCTTTAAGCATGGTGCATGCTTCCTCAAATTTTCCTGCCATACAAAGCCCACGAATAATAGAATTGTATGTGAATACATTCGGAAGCTGACCATCAATTACCATCTCATCAAACAACTCTACAGCGTTCTCAAGTTCCCCAGCCACAATATATCCGGTGATCATTACAGTATAACATACAACATCAGGCAAGCAGTCATATTTTATCATCTCATCAAAAAAGTACTTGCAGGCCTCCATGTTTCCAGCCCTGCTCAGTCCATCTATCAATGTTGTGAAGTGAATAACCCTTGGCTCGAAACCTTCTTCCCTCATGTGATTTAAGAGATTAAGAGCTGCAAGCGGTTTATCTCCCTTACCAAGTACATGTAGAAGAAGGTTGTAAGTATGTAAATCCGGAGAGAATCCACTCCTGCCCATTTCATCAAGTAATCTGTGAAATTGATCCAACTTCCCCAATCTATACTTTGCACACATCATAATATTATAGGTCAGAATATCCTGTGAGTAACCCTCTGCCAACATCTGTTGATAGAGCCACTCGATCAACTTGTACTGCTTCACTACAAGAAGGGAAAGCAAAATAGCATTGTAAGAGTGCTTAAATGGCCTAAAATTAAACGTCTTCGACTTAATAAACCTCTCCACCACATTCCTAGCCAACCCTGCCTGACCACAAGTACATATCAAAATATTAAACGTCCGCGCCGTAGTTGGATGCCCTTTCTCAATCATCTCATCAACCAGCCTCCACATTGCCTTATACTCCTCACAGTCTGCAAATATCTTCATCATCAAATGGTACGCCTCCGCAGTGTGCCTATAATTCTCCTTCAGACCAGACCACACGAAAAACTTAAACCCCAGCTTCGCGCACCGCATCTTATTCCCATAATTCACCACTTTCAAAATCTCAAACAACACCCCCCTCACCACAGGCCCCGAAACCTTAATGTCCAGCTCATCCAGAGCTGCTTTCGCATCAAACCCTGGCCCATCCTTCTCCAAAACCTCAAGAACCCTTACAGTACACCTCCTCACATCCTCAAAAAAGCTTCTCCTGACCGAGAATCGCTCCCGGGGATGACCCTCATTCTCTAACAAACCATACTCCTTCAAAATTGGATCAAAATCAGAACTTTCCGACACGGTTTCCTCAACACTCTCCTTCCCATTACACCTACTATCCTTTCTATTCTCACCAAATTTTCCATCGCTTAGTTTCCTTGAAACTACCACACAACAAGAAAACCTGTGAAAAACCCTCGTACCAAACAGAGATATACAGTTCATGGCTGGTACCCATTATCTCTGAGACTTGATACTACTTGAAAAACCCAGAAATGAAACTGATTGATTTGAAACCAAATCGAGCTGTGAAAGCTTTGAGCCCATTAAATTGGGGGAGCCAAATTGCAGTAGGGGCAGTTCATCGAGGGATGCTATTTTCCCAAAGTGGGTATTGAGAAGGAGGAGGAAGACTTACCTGGGATCAGGGCAGTTTTGAATTTTGACGTTGAAGCTTGGATTAGGGTTTCGGGATCCCAACGGAGGTTTTACGGTAGAGGAAGTGATAAATGAAGGGCGAAGAGACCTTGGGGAGGGAAAGAAAATAATAAAAGTAATAAAAAAAATTAAAAATAAAAAGAGACGGTGGACTGGGCCAAAGTGGGCTAGGAGGAGATGGGTGTGTAGGCGGTCATGAGGTTGATGGGCCTAGCGGGCTGCGGGACCCACCATTTATCCTAAGTTGCTCACACCAACAGTCCGGTATTGAAACCTTGCAAAAAAAGTGAAATCTGAGACAAGGTTGATCAATACACTTTCATTTGTCTAACTACCTGCCTGCACTTCAGCACTTGTAAAAACAAAATACAATTATCATCATGTGTTAACTGAGAAGCAAATAGAACAAAAAGCACTAGTACAAAACCAAATTTCATTACAAGAAGTCGAGTCATAAGCAACAATCTGGTGCTTAATCACACACATATCAAACATCATAAACACTTCCTAGTTACAAAGAGAAATTAAATACATGATTGCCAGGAGTAAAACATTGTCTAGTCAGATTACATGAGTTTCAAATCTTACACAAAACAGACTCCTAGCAACTAATATTTATTCACCAGTCTTAGCAACTGTCCTCCTTCAGTTACCAGCTTCCTGCAGCCTCCGGTGCCTCCCCGGTAGCAGCAGACTGATGTTCATCACCATTCTTATTAGTACCACCAAGCATTGAACCAACAGTCTCCTCAATCTTGTTCACCACAAAATTATCATTCCCTTCAGTATTCCCCAAACGCTGCCTCACCTCCTCCGACTCAGTCACCTTACCCATCGGCATAGCAGTAGCAGAGTCCCCTCCTTGTTCCTTAACACCTGGCTTATGAATCTGCAATTTCTCACTTATAACCTCCGAAAGTGCTCTGTCCTCCTCTCCAGGCCTCAGCTTCTCCACAAAGTAGTCCTTCACAGACACCCCTTTGTCCTGTCCAGCTTCACTAACAGCCTCAGTACTAGTGTCCCGGCCAGTACTAGCAGTTTTCCCGCCTTGAAACTTGGACATCACAGCGGTCCCTGCCCCAGCAACCTTCCCATACACAGGTGACAGCTTCTCCGCAACAGCAGAGGTTATTGGCTTGCCCTGTTGATCCGCTTGTGTTGATCCAGGCTGCACATTAGTGGGAGTGACGTCCCGATTATCATGCACTTGATCAGTCGATCCAAATCCCAGCTTGGAAGCGACGACATTCTTCGCAGATATGGCCTTGTCGGCTATGGCAGAGGTGGCAGATGAAATCTTCTCAGTGTAAGTTCCGCCAGACTGGTTTGATTGCTTCACATCACCAGTGTTGTGGTCTGGTTGGATTGTTCCTCGGATTTGTGGAGTCTCAGCTGGTTTGAATTGGTTGGTAGCTGGATCAAGTACTTGGTTCTGATGCTGATGAGGTGATGAACCTGACTTCCCAGCACCATGGTAGTCATCATGCTCTGCTGACTCAGTCCCGCCATATCCCAATTTGGAAGCAACTACATTCTTTGCCGAAATGGCTGTGTTGGTAATGACTGAAGTGGCAGATGATATGTAACTGCTGCCCTGGTTCAATGGCTTATCAGGAGATAATTGGTCATGGCTTCCGGTAGACATGTTCTGGTTGGCACCATCGTTCAAGTATTGGCGATCGTCGCCATGAAGGTTCATCTTATCAAAGGAACGAATCACTGGTGTGACTCCAGTTTCCTCACCACCTGCTATTAAATTAAGTGAACAAACATAAATAAATAAAGACGCATTACAAAACCAATTCAATCTTCAACATAAGATTAGATAGATCATTACCTGATTTGGTGGGATCAGTGACTTTGGTCTCATAATTTGAAGGAGTGTCAGCTTGAGGATTGGCCTTAGGTGCTTGAGTATCTTCCTCAAGTCCTCTAGGTCGGTCCAAATTGACCCTGGACTGATCTGAATGTTGCCCTCCCTGGCCAGAAACAAATTCCTGCCTCGGATCGACGTCCTTGTTACTCTTGCGAGTTCCATGAACAAGAGAAGAAACAGGGCTACTCAGAGGCACAGGCGTTTCTTCACCTAGTACATCAGTCTTCCCCAGCCTAGACTCACTTAGATGCCCTCCTTGCCCCGGAGCATCAGTCATCTTAGCCCCTCCAGAGTCGTGTGCTACACAACGAAGAACAAGTTATAAACCAATCTTGATATTCCGTATTTTTAAGATTTGATTATTTCGCAAAAGGAAATCGAATGGAGTTTAAACAACATGAGCAAACTTACTTGCACCATGGCCTGTAGTTCCATGAAGCCCAGGCACATTAGACCTGATTGGATCAGTGACATTGACATTAGACCTCTCCCTTGGGACTACAGGATCAACTTCATCACGCCCCACTTTAGTGTCTCCGAATGTCTCCTTCAGATTGTCTCCTTGCGCAGGAGCATCAGCCCTCCTAGCTCCCGAGTCATATACTGCAGTTCATCCAAAATCAAAACAATTAACCACACAATGTATTTCAAGTCTTAAAATGGAGTCACCAAAATCCATAGCAAATTCAAAGAAAACTTACTCGGTGCACCATGAGCTTCTGGACTGTCTACTTCTTCATCATCTTCTTCATCCAGATCATGATCATCAGGAGTACGTTGGCCATCTTGTTCATGGCTTTGATGACCATACCCAGCAATAGTATCCTTCAACTTCTTCGCTTTCGCCTTCACCTTCTTCATAACCGACTTCTTTTCATGGTGATCCTCAACTTCACCTTCTGCGTTATATAAACACACATACCACATTAAGTACCACACAAATATAAACAAGCACAGTGATTAGTAAATGGGATTTGATCTTTACCAGCACGAGAATGTACTACAGGAGCATCCATGATTTCAAACTCAACAAAATATCTATAACTGTTTAGAAGAGAGAACTGTTTTCCAAGATCAGAATGTGGGAGACAGTAGATGGGGAAGTGGAAGATTTAAAGGGATGGAAGTGAGCAAAAGGTTGTGCCACCTGTCTTCATGAGTCAGGGCTCTGTATGAACGACACGAGTCAGAAACAAAACCGACCACCTCTCATGTTGCGCCACGTAGCTGGAACCTGCCATGGACGTGGCTTGGCCGCGTAGGAAAGGTTTCTCTCCTGCAAATGGATAATCACAGTTGCCGTTACTGATGAATCGACGTCGTATTCGTCAAGGGTGTGAGATGGGATTTGTGGATAGGGACCGACATGGAAGACGTGGGTCGTGTAGAATTTTCGGCAGAAATGAAAATCTGAAATATTGGAGTGAGATATTAGTCTCTGTTAGACGCAGCTGTCCAGTAGCTACTAGCTGGTCAGAGAAACGACGAAGAAGCTGTGTTTAGTATGGACGCATCGACACACATGCAACCAACTTAAAGCACTTAACTGCTCTAATTTAACTATATACTAAAGTGCGGTTTACGGTTCATATTCACTGTTCACATCACATGAATAGTGCACGGACGATTTTGCCTTCATTTTTGGTGAGTGTGATTCTGTTTATGTCCTCTGTTTCTAAAAAACCACGAAATTACCATTAACTCTAGATATATGATTGTCTTCTATATAATTAGTTGTTGTGGGTTGGGAAGTAATTTTTGAACTCTTATCTTCATTACCGTGTCTCAATTTTTTCTTCTTCATAGATCTCATAAAGGGTATTGTTATCGAAGTCAATCTAAAATAGGGTAGTGGTATTATAGACCAAGGTTGAGCAAGTTTATTTTCTTAATTATTGAGGTGAAACAATTTTGGTTCTATTTTAGCAACAGAATATTAATTGAAGTACAAACATCTTTGATTTGGTCAAAGAAATTATCTGGTTGCAAACCAACTCCTAATTAACAAAATGTACTAAGTTAATTTAAATATTGTGTGATGAAATGCTATGTTATATATACTAATGCAATATATTTGGTTTTTGTTTTGTTTACTTTTAATTTACCTGGTTTCTCGTATTTGGTTTTAGTTTTGTTTACTTTCAATTGAGTTGGTTCCTCATTTTTGGTTTGGTTTTTATGTCAGGTTCTCATCTTTGACATTTTGAGATAAGTCTCTTTAGGAGCTTGATATATATATTCTTTTCAGTTAATTAATCACTTGCTTTGTGTGTGTGTGTTTTTTTTTTCTTTTCCTTCTGTAGTATGAAATAGATCTTTAGAGTTAGTCTTCTTTTTTTTTCCTATCTTTAGTGTTCTAAAATTGCGTTTTTGGTGAATAACAGTTAAACAAATATGAGCATTTTGTACAGTCAAAACTGGAGCTATATTTTCGATCATACTGCTCCAGATAAGTTGTTCTGCTTTGTGCACTTACAAGACATTTACTATTTTAGGTAGGACACAACACTAGATGTTTTGTTATGTATTGTTGTTGTTTTTGTAATAGCTTCATTATTAGAATCATATGTATATGTCACATACAATGTATTGAAGTTCTATGAAGTACATATCAAAATTTTTTCCATCAATCAACTGAATCATTAACCAACTTTATAAATATACACCACGTCAAGACGCGGGTATCAACTCTAGTAGCATACACACTGAAATATGTGACCGCGCCGGGTGTTGGTGTGATTGATTTGATCAGTGATCACGGAATGAAATTTTGATGAAGGAATACTGAAAAGTAAGATGAATTGATATTAAACATGTCACGGAAACAGATTCTCTCATCTCGCTTCACGCAGATCACATCACCCCGCCTTGTTTGTCCCGCATCGCTTCGTCACACCTCACCCTGTAGACTAACCCGCCTTGCTTTGCAGTTAAACCCACTTACGTCAGTTGTGTCGCTCGCCTCGGCTCACCCTTTGTTTTCCTTGCCTTACCCAGCCTCTTCACTTCCCACGGCTCATGTTTCGTCTCATCCTGCATCCTCCGCGCCTTGCTTTGTTTCACTAATTTGACTTCGTCCTGCTTTACTTGCTTCGCCTCGCCTCCTTCTTCTCACGCGCCTCGCTTCCCTCCGTCACGCTCCTCGCTTCCTTCCGTCACGCTCCTCGCTTCCCTCCCATCACGCGCCCTACCTCACTTGCCTCGCCTCACGCTTTACCCGCCTTCCTCCTCATCCCGTCTCGTTTACTTACTCCGCGTCATTAGCTTATTTTGCATTATCTCGCTTCACTCATGTTTAATTCGCCCCGCCTCGCATCACCCCGCGACACCTCGCGTGCTACTTGTCTCGCATTATATTGCCTTACATGCATTATTGCGCGGCCTCCTCGCCTCATTCGACTTCACTTCGATTCTTCTCGCCCCGCCTCACCCGTCTTCCCTCGCATCAACCCACTGGCTCGTCGCCTCGTCCCTACTAAACTCCCTCTCATTACTTTTCTCACTCGCCTCGCCCCACTTGACGCTCTTCACCTTCGCCTCGCCCATACTAATCCACCTCGTGTCACTCGCCTAACACGCCTCTCATTCGCCTCACCTCAGTTCGCCTTCACCCCGGTTCGTCTCACATAACCCCGCAGTCTCCTCGCCCCACCTCGCTTCACACGCCACACATCACCCCGCCCTACTCGGGTCGCCCCGCCTCACCTCCTTCTACTCACGGGCCTCGCTTCCTTCCCTTCACGTCCCCTGCTTCACTTGCCTCGCCTCACACATTTTACTTGTCTCGATTCACCCGTTTCCTCCTCGTCCCGTCTCATTAGTTTGAGTCGCATTATCTCGCCTCACTTGCCTCGCTTCATCTCGCAACATCCTCGCCTCGTCTCACCTTACCTTGCATCCTCTTCACCTCACCTCTCCCCGCGGGTTCCTCACCCATCTCGCTTCAATCATGATGCCTAAGTTTTTTTTTTTTTTAAAAAAAAAAAAACTAAATCAGCTAAAGAAGTGGTGAAGAAAGTTGGGTCTTTATTTTTAAATGACATCCTTGCCTCGCTTCACTCAGTGTCGTCCTCACCACTCCCCGGCTTCGTCTCGCCCCGCTTTTTCCTACTACGTCTCGCGTCTCATTAGCTCACCTGGCTTCGCTCGCCCCGCCTCACTCACCTCGTCACACCACGTCTCCTTCTCGCCTCGCTTCACACTGAAAAGTAAGAGAAATTGGTATAGAAATGTAAATGCAGAAAAAAGTATGGATCAACATACATGAGTTGTATGGCTGCATAGAGTATCATAGTAAGAATTTCCCAGAAATACAACGATTTGAAGAATGAGTTTTCCAAGGATGCATTAAGGGGAGACCAGCAAAAAATGATTGTTCAAATAGTTGATTTCCGGACATCTGTGACAAAGATGTTTTTTTTATTATAATAGCATTAAATGTTGAGGAAAATATGTAGAGAATAGTACCTCACTATGATGTTTTGTATTTCTATCTCCAAATTCATATAGAGGTGGATGAAGGTGGTGGCAAATAAATGGAAAACCATATGGCTGAATATTCTTTTTGCAGGCGTTAGTCGGTTGATTTTGAATTTCTAGGTGATAATCAAAAGAAGTTGTTATGATCTAATGCTCACTTGTATGAACGGGAATTACACAGCTATGTGAAATTAATGCTGGCACATATGGGTATGAGTTGCTGATACATATTGGTCAGATTAACTAACAGACAATAATGTCTACACAGTAAGAATGGAAAATAGAGAAAGTTGGAGTTTTTTTTAAAAATGACCTCCCGGCCTTGCAACACCCTGCAACCTCCACGCCACACATCACCCCGTAGTCTCCTCGGTTCTTCTCGCTCCGCCTCCCACTCAGTTCGCCAAGCATTACCCCGTAGTTTCCTCGCCCCACCTCGTTTCACGCGCTTCACATCACCCTGCCTCACTTCGCCCCGCCTCGCCTCCTTCTCACACGCTTTACTCGTCTCGCTTCACCCGCTTCCCTCCTTGTCCCGCCTCATTAGCTTACTTCACATTATCTCGCCCCGCCTCGCATGACCCCGTGGTACCTGGCGTGTTACTCGCCTCACATCATCTTGCCTTGCTGGTATCATTCCGCGGCCTCCTCACCTCACTCGCCTTCACCCCGGTTCGCCTTGCCTCGCATCACCCCACGGGCTCCTCGCCTCGCCCCTACTAATCCACCTCACGCCACGCGCCTCACTGGCCTCGACTCGTCTTAGTAATCTGACCTTGACCTACTTCACGTTCTTCGCCTCGCCCTTACTAACCCACCCCGCGTGACTCACCTAACATGCATCGCGCCACGCATCTCACTGGCCTCGCCCCACCTCAGTAATCTGGCCTCACTCCGCTTGACGCTCTTCGTCTCGCCTGCCTATTCACCCTGCCACACTCCCTTAGCCTCGCCTCCCTCTTCTCGTCTCACCCACCTCACGCGCCTCACAATTTTTTATCTTTTACTGATGAACAGTGTAAAAACAGTGCAAGCAAATAGTATATTGTAAATATACATCTAATAATTATATGATAAAATATATGAATTACTGACAATTTTCTTTTTCATAAAGTTGTTCAACAAAATGAAAAATTTACGATGGTGTGAGATGTTGATATTTAAAATCTAGTGGTGTTGGGTTGTATACGATATTACGGTTTATGATACTTTTTATGAAATTGTAATATTGATCGATGAGTTATTTTATCATTTAAAGTTTCACAAATCAACAAGTGTCGGAAGTATCATTACTTAGCACATTTTAAAACGCAAGTGATGGTTGATGCGGGTTGGCGGTCTATGCGGCATATTAAGATGTCACTATGATCTTTGAATCTCTCTATACTCGCTAAAATGTGATTTGGTAAAGATGTGTAGACATTGAGTAATCATTCTCGACACCATTCCTAATCATCAAAGGAAACATTGTTAAAACAGTGAGTATTAAAATCACACACATGATGAAGAGTCTTTAATTAAGCGTCCGGACAACAAAAATATAACGTACCAAATGAGGTGACGTCACTTGACATTTTATTAATGTATAATTGTATAATCGGCACAAAGTATCCTTTAAAAAAATATATAGTGCCACAAGTCATGCCTCCGGAGTTCGGAAAAACTTTTCGTGTATTATCGAAGTCTACAAGATGGCAATAATATAGTTGAGTCGTGACTGGTGACCGTAGTCCGTTAGATCCGAACGGCGTTCCAGTGTGCACAACACGCACACCAGTGCACGTTATCATGACCCGCGCATCGTAACGGCCAAAATTAAAGCGCCAAATTTAATTCCCCCAAAATCAAACCCAAAATTCAGCTCCTCAGAAATGCGAACTCGCTTCCTCAACATCGACTACTTCACCCCCACTCCAATCCAAACCCTAGAAACCCTAACCTTCCTCCACCTCCCCATCCCCAACCTCCCTCGCTCCAACCTCTCCACCTCCGACGTCCTCCGCGCCGCCCTACGCTTCGATCCGCTCCTCCAAGTCTCGCTCCAAATCGAACACCTCCCGATCAACGCCGCGCTCTCCAAGTTCTTCTCCGACGTTCTCCCTCATAACCTCGACCTCGACTCCGCCGCCGTTTCGGAGACGAATCGGAGCTGCTCCGGTAGCGCGGTTCGGGTTTCGGAGGTAGTTCACTTTACTAGAGTAGAGATTTGATTTGGCTTATCGGATTAGGAATTCCGGTGATTAATTCTGGAATTGAGTTTTGGATGAAACGATTTTAGCACTCTTTGTTGTTTCCTTATGTTTATTAAAGGATTTGATAACTCAATATAGGCCATAGGTTTTGTTTAGATTCTAGAGTATAATGTACCAGCACTCGCATTATCGATGCGAAATATTCATGAATTTAGATTTTGTAGGTTTATCTATCCACGGTTACTGTCCTTACTTTTTGAAATTTGATAATAGTTTATGAATTGCGAAACCGAGATCATATGCTTAGTATCTGTGTTAATTACATCTGTAAGTACTCCAAAAGTACTTGTTATTGAGTTGTGGAACTGTGCTGTGTTGACTGACTCAGATCTTATTTTGGTTTGTGGTGACCTGCAGCAGATAGCCGATGTTTTCGAAAAGGAGAAGGGACAGGAGAATCAGATAAAATCCGGTCTAGAGTCTGTGGAGACTGACTTTCAGAAGGTATGATAATGACGTTCTCAGATTTTAACAGCCTTACATGACTTGTGTTTTGGTCTGAAGAGTCTAACTTGTATTATTGTTGAAGGAGGATGGTGGCAGAAGAGGTGGGGATAATGATGCACTGCAATGTGAAGTACTCCAATTTGAGACACAAGAGCTGGATGTATTCTTGGTAAGCTGAATTTATACTTACTAAGTTGGCAAATGTATAATTTGGCTCCACATATACATGAGTATATACTATGCTTACACAATATTGTGGGTCTCTATGTGCAGGAACATGCTTACATTTATGAGAAAGATGAGATCCCGATTTTTTCTGAAGTTCCGGAGGTGAAATACTCTTACAAATGTCTATTTAAATCTAAATTTTGTTGTAACTCTCAGTTATTCATTCTGCCTTGTAGACTTAGCTTCAGAATTTCAACCTAGTTGATACACATAACACTGGAACTTTCAACGTCTGTGTGAATTGTGTTTCTTAAAAGTGTGATTTTATTACAATGGTAACTTTATCGTTAAAAGTAAAGGCTTATTTGTTTTCAGATCAGGTAGCTTCTTTTGATAAGATTTTCACTTGTATCATTCTTGGAATAGTCTTTTGAGAGAGGGAAGTGGTGGATTTAGGAATATATGTTGGTATAGACGAGCTAGATTACATTGGTTTTGTTTTTGAACATTGGGCATCATGTTAGCAAGTAGCTGATGCTAAGTTAGTCACATGTGTGTTTCTGATTCATAGTTGTATTGTATATCCCATGATAGCTTGTTAATTATTCATTGTGCAGGAAACTCTTGATCTCCCAATGCAGTATCCTTGGGATGTTCATGAATCAGGGCATATAGTTGAAGACTTAAAGTCAGAGTATCCCACGGATCAAAAGGCTTATTCATTCGTAGATGATGGGTCTTGTCTGGACCAAATGAGGTCTTATCAGATACCTTTCCCTATGTTAGAAGCAAATGAGATATCTCTGCAAAATTTGACAGCTCTGACTATAGAAGATGAACTTTCTTCTGTTTATGAAAATATTGAGCTACAACATCTGGATCAAAGTGATAACCTAAATGGCAAGGAGCTTTTGGGTTCAAAGGAATATGGGATATTAGAGCTTCTTTCAGATAATTGTCTATCAAAGCAGTGTGTTGGATTTGATCTTGTGTCCCTTGACATTCCCCCTGAGATGGACTTGTTAAGCATGGTGGAGATGTCCCAGATTCAGCAAAACACTGCATATCAAGGGACAAGCATCGGTTCCTGTTTCCAGTCTGCAAGCCCGGTTATATTTCAGGAATTTCAGATTCTTGATTTGGACTCATCCTTAATTTTTGAAGTCCTCTTTAAAGCACAGACAGAAAATGAACCAGAAACATGTGACTGGATGTTTAATGGAGACATCAGCTTCAACAATTTGATCGTTAGTCCTGAGCTAACCCTGGTGGATGACACATTCAAATCATTGCCTGTACCTGTTCTATATGATCATGAAAGGATAAGTTCATCATATGCTGTCATTGAGGAAAAGCTAACTGACGTAAAGCCACAGCCGCTATCTGCATCAGATAGGATTTACTTGGATTGGCATCTTCTTGAGAAAGATAGCACCAACCAGATTGATTTCTGTCAGAAAAAGATGTTGGAGGATATGAATCCACTCAACGTTGGTTTCTATTGGGATTCATTTGATGATGGAAAGTTCTATGACTTGGTTTTCTCTGGTGATGCTGTAGTGGACACAGAAGAAAAGGAATTACAGCTCTTTCTTTCTGATGCTATTATTGTTGATGCTTTGTCAGGCGACAATTTTCCACTGAAAAAAGCAGGAGATTACATAGAAAAAAGTGCTGTAAATGGATTAAACCCAGATTATAGCAAGGAATTTCAGGAGTTGCTTTCTGATGGTATTGATATTAATAATGGTCATCTTGGAGATGCTTCAACAAAATTTTCAGGCGGCAATCTTCCCCTGCCAAAAAATAGACAGCATATAGAGAAAAACAGGACTTCATTGCTTTTCAAGTCTATGTCACAATTCAATGATATTGACTTTTTCTTGAATCCTCGGATGGCCTCTACGGATGATAATAGTGATTATGCAGTTACAGCAGTTGATAAAGTCGCTCCATTTACCAAGGTTTGTCCAGTAATTATATTAATTAACCTGTCTATGTTTAGTCTCATTGTTAATAGTTCAGATATTGTCGCTTATTTGATTCACAACTCACTACTCCATACATGTATGCTAACACCGGCTGTAACCTAGGGAGAACGACCTCATTCTGTATGTGCTCAAGTTGACAATAGGAATAAGCAGAAGTCAAACAAACTCTTGAATAGTTTTCCTTCTCAAGAAGAGAATGATATGAGATCTAAAGAAGACTCAGATGAAGTTGCTAGCAGTATCCCATTTGCAATGGAAGCTGACCATATTCAGCAGAGCATCATGTCTTTCCCTGAGACTGTCATTGTTGTGAACACTCAAAATCTAGACAAGGAAATGATAGTCTCCAGAAGAAGTACTTACCAAAAAATACTTGCAATGGAGAAAAAAGGTGCACAAGTTGTAGAACGTGATTCAGAGCTACCAGTGGACATTATACTCAGTTCTGCAGTATGTTTAGTGTGGTATGACTGCAGAAACATTGGAAAGAAAGCAACTGCTCTTGATGAAGCTTCTTCATGCTTACCTTTGTTCATTGAGAACATCGCCACAAATGTTTTGACATTGCTGAGTATTACTTTCAATAGCTGCATTCTGGTAACCACCATAACTACGTTATAGCCTTTAATATATTTTATTTTATTTATTAATAATTATCATTTATATTCTTTTATATCCCATTGGAGAGAATGCAACAGTCAGCAGTTAGACTGTATGGGTTTAGTAACGTCGTACTTTGCTCCTTAGTTTAATGATTGAATTGGTGGATACTTTCTGTACACATTAGTACAGTTGATAGCCGGAGATATGAGAACCTTACTCATTTATATATACCATGCACACTATGAAGGAATGATCACATTCATATTTACTGATTGAATTAACGATTTGATGCCCAAAACTATTCTCATACATAATATTTCAAGTCATACTTATTCCACATTGAACTCTGTAAATATTTTGTGCTTTCTCTTTCTGCAGATCTTTGAAGGAGATACCAGCTTCTTGTCCACTGTAATGGATTCCTCAGATGGACTTTATGCTGCAGCAGCAAGCCTGGGAATTGACTTGCAGGTTTTTAACGCCTATTCATCTGAGTTGACTGATGAGATTATCTTGAGCTGCATTGAACAAGCCACAAAGTTGATTAGGGGCGTATTTCCTCAAATGCCTGAATCAGAATCTCTTGCAGAATCATTCCTCACCAAGTTTCCTTCAGTTAATGCTTTGTCGGCTCATGCAATACTGTCTTCTGGAGTGTCTCTCATTGAGTTTCTCAAATGGTCTCATGAAAAGAGGATCCATGCAATCCAAAAGTATCATGTCCCTGATGAAAGTCTCAGACTATTTAGTGCGTTATGCAGATATGGTGAACGTGGAGATTCTAAATCAATAATGACAGACTGCTCCTCTTCAGTATCTTCAGGGCCAGACTCGGGAAGATATAACTTCAATGTTTCTGAAAGAAAAAGAAGAAAGTATAATGGTAGTCCTGACAAATGTCAAATACAAATGAATGACTCCTTGCATCTGGAGCCGTTGAACATATACACTGATGCCATTCTGGAACCTCCTGCAGTTTCCAAGCTACATGATTCCTGTATGTCGAAAAGCCCTCACATAGTCAATGAGTTTAGAAAGCCCAAATTCTCTCACAACGACTTGTTTGATGAAGAACAGGTTTTGGATATGGCTATGATGAAGAATCCTTTTAGGGTTTCTGAGCAATATGATTCTCAGATCTCCAAAGAGCCTCAGTTATCAAGTGGAACAAAAAGGTCTGTTTTTTCTTTAGGGGATAAGATATCAAGTCAGAAACAGGGACCAAATAGGGCTGCGATGAACATCTTTGATTTCCGAGATCTGAAGAACCCTGAAAACCGGCATGAGTATGTAAAAGGAGAAGTTATTGATCTAACAGATAGTCCTATATTTGATTTGGACTTCTCTTCCATCAACAAATCCATGGAATTCTCATCTTTGATGCCTGAGCATGAAATGGATACCATGAGGAAGTATAAAGCTGCAAGAAAATTGTCTTTTGGTTCAAGCATTTACCAAACCTTCCCAACAGCTGCTGAAATTGACTCAAGTACAACTGTTTGGAATTCTGTAAACGAACTGAGACAAAGTTCACAAGTTGGAGCCACCAATCTCACAGATATGGAGCTTGAAAAGAATGTTTTTCCTCCAAGACGGCATAAAAATTTCATAGAGGAGAGTTTCAGGCAGAGGTCCAGTGGAATATCTCAAGTTATGCAGCTCCACGAAAATGATATATCACCTTATGGAGGAACACAACTCTCAAATGCTCTCCATTCAGGCACTCCACAACAAAACAGTCCCTGGACAATAGAGTTTCTAAACAAAATCAAGGAAAAGAGTAAGTTGCGCCAGCAGCCATTTCCGAGGGACTTATCAAGCCCTATATTGGGGTATTCGGGTAATGCGCCTAAAGTTACTAAGAGAAGAAGTCCAACCATTCATGAATTTTTCAAGTCTGAAGGTGGTAAGACTCCGAGAAAGTTACCAGAACGGAAAAGACAGAAGCGACCGGTACAATCATCACGCTCATCCAAGGTTGAAAAGAGTTCATATCCTCGTACTGCATTGACACCAGCTGATAAGAGAGCAAGACAGGTTCTCTAGTTTGACTACCCTTCTGGCATCTTTGTAGTTTTGTTTTTGTATGTTAATTTGCATGCATATACCAGATTACCACCACTGATAGTTATACTGAGCTCCAATTACTTTTCACTTGATCAATTGCAGACATTATCTTTTGCAATGAATAAGAGTGGAAGCCAAACTAAGCTTGTGTGGAGTGATGAACCACATGGTCCAAGAAGAGAGTTTCAGAGTCATTGAATATGATTGTAAGCTTGACATGAAATTTCTTAAGTTACAGTAAATATGCTAGATTGGGATTGTGTAATATCTGAGAAGTCAAATCCAATACTTTCCCTTCCACATAATTGGAGAGCCATAAATAAGAGGAAGAATCGTCAAATTCTTATACATAATATTTCTTCATATCTACTGTAGTTCGATAGTCCCACCTGTATCTTTGCTCCAGTGCTCAGCAACTCAGCTTAACCTGCTTCACTATGCATTCTGTACAGTAGCCTAAGTGAAACAGCTCAGAGCATTCTAGTTCTTCTTATTGCTTCTGAGGTTACGCACAGTCATGACAAGTTGTTGCCTTTCACCTTCAACCTCTGCAAATCTGAGACTTACCTCTGAATATCTCTCTTCCATCTCCTTCAGTTCTTTTTCCATGGATGCGTTTCTTTCTTTCAGTAATGTCAACTCAGTCAGCAAGTCCTTATAATTACGCTCTCTCTCCACAGAGTCTTCAGATTTCCTGTGAAATAAAAAATAAACTTTAAAAACACCATTCTGAAAAACCTCATTTGCATTAGAAGTTATATGCATATATACTTTGATCAAAATTTGACATATGTAAATAAATAAGCTCTGGTGTGGGGAAATAATGTTATAATTAGCCACAGTCCAAGTGTTCTTAATTGAATGTGTGTACCTTTGGTTATTACTAGAAATAGCAGCTTGTCCATTATATTTCTTGAGCTTCTTCTCTGCAGTGCTGGTTCTTCCTTCTTTCTTTAACCCAGCCTGTAACTGAAGTATTTGCTTACTCAAATTTTCCTTTTCCAATGCTTCCTTCCACAAGGTGCTCTTAGACTCATTGTACTGGGTCCGCAGCTTGTCCACTTCTGACTTGAGATGAGTGATTGTCGTCTCCTTCTCATCTTTCAAGGACTTCATGTTAGTAAGCTCTTCACGCATTTTCACTGATTCCTGCTTTGATGAAGCCAATCTTTTCTCCAAATCATGCTTTCCAACATTCAAATTCTGGATGAGCACCTGATTTTCAGCAATTAGTTTCTTCATTTGTTCCAAATCTCCTCTCAATTTTTCTTCCTCCTGTTTTGTGATGTTTGAGTTCTCTTCTGTGAGCCTTTCTATCTCAGCTTTGAGCATTTGGATTTTCATTGTGAGAGCTTCATGCTTTTCTTCCTTGTGCAGTTCTGCATATTCAAGCTGCTTCGTTTTGTTTTCTAGTTCAGAGGAGATCTGCTCTACATGCTTTGCTTTGGCATCAATCTGGCCCTTGATCAGTTCTAATTGTTCATTGGATTTTTGGAGCATCTCTTCCAGAATTCTGTTCTGCACACGCAGGTCATTAGCTTCTGCCCGTGCTTTAGTGGTCTGCTTCTCGTTCTCATCAACCTTAGATGTCAATTCTGTAGAAAGCTTTCTTAATTCATTTTGTAGATGCTCATCTGTAGCAGCATTATCCCCTCTTGTCTTTCTCAATGCTTCTTCTGCTTTGTTCGCTCTCTGTTCTTGCTCATTTTTAGCATGTGCCAGATCCTCCAGCTTATCTTCAAATCCCTTGGCCTGCTTCTCCAGTTCCATCTCCAAACACTTGACCTCATTTTCCAGTTCCTGAATTGAGATCAAACATTCTGCGAATTCATGGGCTTGCTTCTCAATTGTTTCTTCTGATCTATTTACTTGAGATTCAAGTTCTTTTATGGTCGCAATATAACCTGCACGCTCATTTTCCATCTCTGTTCGTAGCTTTTCTTGGTTTCGATCTAACTTCAGAGAGATGTCATTGTTTTTCTTCTTCAAAAGATCATAGTCCAAGGTGAGCCGTTTTATATGCATATCTTGTTCTTCCCTCTCCTTCTCGTGGGTGTCCATTTCACTCAAAAGTTCTCGGAGTTTCTGCTTCAATGACTCTACTTCCTGGGCATCTTCATCTGTTTTGTGTATGGAAATTTTCCCCATTAATTTGCTATTCTTTTCAGTTTCTAACTTGTTTGAAAGATCAGCTATTTCCTTATTTTTCTTCACCAACAATTCTTCAAGATCCTTCACCACAAGGACTAACTCAGAATTCGAGTCTTGTGTTGTTTGCAGTTGTGAGTGAAGATTGGCTTTTACCTTCTTTTCACGATTAAGCTCTTGCTTCATTGCTTCTAACTGCACTCTTGTATCTTTGTCCGCGGGCTGCAATTTTTGGGAAGCATGTACCTCCTCACCACGTCCCCGCGATGACTTTAGTTGTTGACATTCTAATTTGAGTGCATCTCTCTCCTCTTTAAGGCTAATTATCTGTCTTGACAGATTTTGTCCTTGGCTGCTCTCTTTCGCGACTTGCTTTCGGAGAGACTGTAATTCCAATTCTGATGTATCCACCTGCCTCATCAGCATTGCATTTTCCTTTCTGAGTTTCTCAATGGAATCACCTGAAACATCTTTCACTTTTTCCGTTGGAGGCTTGTCTTCAACTCTATTTGGTGAGTCAAATGAGCTTTCATCTGAAGACCAATCCAAGGTTAATTTTGTTGCAGTGGTACCGGCTTTTCCATTTTGAGGCATGGAGTCTTTTACTTGGGGCGACACGGAACTGGCACCATTACTTGTTCTATCAAAAGATCCATTCTGTTTGAGCAATATGACATAGAATAGACTAGTTAGGTTCCCAACCCCATAATTCTGATAATAAACTAGTTGGTTACCATTTGAGCTTAGAACTTTCATATTTCATGTGTTAAAAGTAACTGCTAGAATACATACTTCAGTATAACTTAGGTGGTTGCTTCCGTCTGTATCCCAATTGCTGTTCTGGATGTCCACGCTGCTATGGCGTGAAAGACTAGGATCCTCACTGTCATCAATCTCTCTGAAATTATATCAAGTTTCATTACTGACTAGTAGAAGAAAGTGGAATGGTAGAGAAAACTTGGAAAATTAAAAATACAAAACTAGATGGAAGAAGAAAACTTCAAGTGAAATAGACAGAACAGACTCACCTATAATCACCATCTTCCTGCACCCTGAGAATCGTCACCTGCCTCAAACAATTTCAGCATGCATCAGACTCCTATAGCAGTGATATTGAAGTCTCATTTATTTCGTGAATAGATAGAAATACTTGTGGTTTTGATTGTATGTATATGTAGAAGTTAGAGTAAGATAGACTAACATGTAAAACTACTCCAGAATTTGCAAATTTAAGTGGCAGAGTGACAGTCAAGGGTTCAGTTTCTGCCACAAAATCTGCAAAATCAATTGAAGCTTCTCCGAGATAACCAGATTTCGAAGTTCCCTGCAACAATTCCCCATTAGAATTACAACATCCCCACAACAACAATTCCCATCAGTACAAAAAACTCTGAAGCTGAATTTTCTTTCTTACTGTGGAAACAATGAAGTGATAAATCTTTTCTTTCAGTTTCCCTGATTTCGACTCCTCCACGAGCTTCACTGACTCATAAACTGGATTTTCCCATGTGCAGGTCCCATCCTGAACCTTAGTCTTCGGCAGTTTCACCGTCGGCTTCCCCACGTCATCAGGCACCAGAGAGATCATCAACCCAGGCTTCTTCAATTTCGGCACCTGAAACGAAAAACGTTGGAATCAATTCCAGGTATGAATGAACGACACTAGATCACATTTCAGCTCAGTATCACAAAACCCATTATCACTTTTCGATTGCTAAACTGATTCATACCTCTGTTGCCTGAAACTGCAATTGGAATACAGCCTTTATCTTCTTCTTCTTGCTCCATGTCCTGAACATGTTTCACAGTCCTAGAGTTTCAGATCTCAGACACACTCCTCTATTCTCCAACAGTCTGACTTTCTCTGGGTTTCTTTATAAAAGAATTGAGTCTAACATGGTCAGAACCAAGCAAGGTATTTCTGAAACACACTGAAGATTCTGAAAGCAACTAAAGGGCTCTGTGGTGGTAGCTGTTAAACCTCCACATCTTGCTGTAAGCACTTGGATACTGCATAAAACTAGTCTCCTAGAATCAGAAACAGATCGAAATATAGAAAAACCAAATTTGGTGTTACAGTCAAACACGATTAGAAGCTTCGCTGTAATGGAACATTGGAATAGATCTCTGAAACGTATTACCGCTATGTTTTTGCTTTCGAAAAGGGCATGATGATTGATGCCACTCTCGAATGACGTAAATACCCCTGATCCTCCTTCAGGGGCACCAAATCCAATGAAGCCCCTGTGATGAGAAAATTGAATTTGGTTTTAAATTTATATTATTTAGATTTGTTTGGATTTTTTATAATTATTAAATCGAGTGTAATATGAGGACGTCGCGTTATCCTTATTTAATTGAATGATTATAACTCATTGAAGTGAGAACTTAACCAAAACCGAAGGGGTGATATACTAATCATGAAGTGGCCGGGGTTTTGCACCACCAGAGGTTGATAGGTCACCTTCGAAAGTTTGATGGCCCAAAGCAGAAAATTTCTACGGCTTTTTTTAGAGCACTGGGGAAAAGACGTTGCCTTTCTGCATAAAGGGTTCTATTATTACCCGAGTGCCTTCTCGGTTGTGCTTTATGAACAAGAATTATAGTAGGAAACAGTATGCCAGTATGGTATAAAACAATGAAAATAATGGAGGAAACCCATGGCATTTCTGGGTTTTTATTTCTCCAAGTACAAGAAAATTGGTGTCATTCAACACGTGCCTGGTCTGGGATAAGGGCTGGACATCACGTGGTTCTTATATTTGTTTGGTCAAGTGTCTATCTTCTTCTTGTATTTGATGCTGATGTGATCACAAATTAGATTCCAACAGTTTCTTGGTTCTTAGTTCTTACTCCTTACCATGTTTCAGGTTGTTAGGGCAAAAGTGATACTTGGAGGATCCTGTTTGTTCATTCACTTTCTTCATACCAAAGTTAAGAACACCGTATCATTCAAATTGGAAGTTCGAAGCGAAAATTTGTTAAAACACAAATGTCGGTGAGCGATTAAGAAGTTGATTATTTGAAGTTAGAAGAAAAATAAAATGGAGGTTATTTCTCTAGTCTCGTCACTCTCATGAGCAATGATTCTTACAAGAGAAGTGCACAAGTGGCATACCAGTTTTTTAGATTGATTGTTTCCTATAGCTCTTGAAGTTTCTACGTGCCATATCATTGTTACCGGTAGCGCATACAAATCAAGCATGAGTGCTGCTTAATTGTTAGTTAGGTGGCTCTGCTTCAGTGTGCTTATAAATGGTTCAAACCTTCTTGTTTGTGACGTTAGTTAGATTTTAGCGAAAGATTTCTCAGATAAGAGAAAACTCTCTTTTCTGGCCCCCAGAACAATTACTCCATTTTGTGTCGAGGCCAAGGGAAGACAAGATAGAGCAAACCAAATGAAATTTGAACTCTTACTCCTCTGGTTCAGAAAGCACTTGTCTTTGTCCATCTTAAGAAACACTTGCGTGTAACATTTGCTGAAAGCAATAGCAGAACTGAATGGCCAAGGTAGCTTCACTTGTTGAATCGCTATGCTTTTGAGGGTTTGAAACTGAGAAAATAATGAGAATGTGTATAAACAATTAGTGTGAGTTTGTAACCCACACTATTTTGGACATTGTAAAGAACAGAATGAGGGCCTGAGGCAAAAACATCTAGGAATGAACTCTGCCATTTCTGTTTTCTAATGGCACAATCGTTCAGTTTAATTCTATGCATACATGAGCTTGTTGCCTTCTCTCTCTCTCTCTCTCTCTCAAGCATGTACTGGAGAAAAGATGAAGACATATAATGGGCTTGTTTGAGCATGTATAGCAATATAGCATACCCATTAGTATAATAGAATTTTCCGTTAGCATGTTCATAAGAAACATATGATATTTGAAGATCACTTTACATTCTAATTGCACTAACATTTAAAAGAGCATCTCGATCAATATATTTCTTAAATATTTATAAAAGAATCGATTAATCAATAACAATCATCAAATAAATTCTAATCATACATTGTTCTGGGTCTTAATCACCGGAATTTGAGTTCTGGTTGTAAGTTTTGACCTAAAGCCTAAGGCGCAAAAGATCAATGTCCATAACCTGTGTTGGACAATTTGAAAGTGAAACAGCTTTCGAGCTCGTGGAGAAACCCGTACTGTTCTCTGGGAACAGTTGGAGATAAGGTATTTCCCTCGTCCTCTCCTGAATGGCTTGATGTCGATCACGCTCCTTATTAGACTTACGCACCAACCGCACAAGTAGTTCCTCCTTTTTTAAGACAGATTCTAACGCCCGGTGTTGCTCTATCTCTAGGGCACACAGCTCTTCCCTACTCAACCCATCCAAAGCCTTTCCCTCTCTCCGTAGCTTGTCTAGTTCCAGCGCTGCATGTTGTCCCTGTAGTGCATGCAGAACTTCGTCACTTGATTTTTGGACTTCCTTGTTTTAAACAGCTTCGCGGCGGCGCTCCTCTGGCGCATCAGAATCCATCTTGGTTGTTCGGACGAGGCCACTCTTATAGTTCTGGTATCTTGAAAGTGTGTGCTCCACACTATTGGTAGAGTACTCGTGAAGCTTTCCATCACTTGTGAAAGCGATGACTGCGACCTCTGCGTCACATAGAATAGATAATTCTTTTGCTTTCTTGATCAAAGTGGCGCGTCTCCTCCTCCCGGGAACTTCAGTCTCTTGCATCCTTCTATATTGTCTCGATGTTCTTGCCTTAACTTAATTTTTTCGATGTCAAAAGCTAATAGAGATGGAAGATGGAAGCAAGTATTGTAAGACTCGTAGTTGTATAAATATATAGTAGACAATGAGGGAATAACTACGATGATTAGGAGACAATATCACAAATATGGATAAGTTTAGCGGAAAACAAGGATTAGAACAAGCAAGTATATCCAATCTGATATGGATTTGATTCCTTATTTTCGTTAAACATATGAATTTGATTCCTTGTTGGAAAAGATATTACTCCTCATGCAATATCCAATTATTTTTCTTGATCTTAAATCACACATCACATTAATATTTGTAAGTCGTTGCCACATGAAGACTAAAACCCTAATGTTTCATATAGATTACACAGACACAACAACAATGTAGAGCAAATGACACACAATAATTGTGGCTTTTAGAGGTGTTGCATTATTCGTTATATGTGACAAGTATGGGTATTAGTGAAGATGAGAGGAAAATTGCCACACAAGCGTGGATTGCAACATTTTGTTGTTTTGAGAACAAACTCAACAAAGTTTGCCTTTGATAAGAACAAAATAAAATGAGTTATGGGGATTCTAAGCCGATCACATTCATTCATCACCTTCTTGAGTTGATGTGAGCAACCCTGAAAGGACTCCATTCTCATGTCTTCTTCTTGGGGCGGACTGTCCATCCGTGACCTCTTCTCCTTCTCTTCTTCTTGCGCTTCATCTCTATTGCTCGTTCTCTCTTCTCCCTCCTCTCTATTGCTCGTTCTCTCTCTATAAGAATAGGGTCGTCTGGAGCTTCTACATTATAAAAAGCTGGTCAACGCAAAAAGAAACAAACTCTAGAACCTCATTCCAACCACAGAGATCGAACATTCCTGAGATGAAAACAAAATACAGGGCACAAGCATAGTATTCCAACAATAACTCCTTTTTCAGCCTAACAATAAGCGTATGAATAATAATTTATAACCTCACAGCAATTATCTGTTCAAAATCTGACACTACTCAACTATTTGATATAGCATCAACCAGCTTGCAAATGAATTAAATCACTGTTTGCAGACTTTTTCTAAATTGATATTACTTATTAAGTGCAAGCCCGCTCCCCTTTTCGGTTTGAAGTACAAACCATTCTAAACACTAGCTAAATTTCCTATACTTGGCCTTGGTGGCCAGCAGAGTTTATGAGAACCTGTGGCCACAGAATGTACTGTCCAAGAAGCTAGTACGTCAAGCATTGAGCACGGCATAACAAATGGATACAAAGAACTCAACTATTGAACATGGACCAGTTAATAACAAACATATATATATATATATATCTGAGGTTGAATAACAGGTTCAGTACATAAAGTAAACAACATATATTCAAATGCAAGAAGGTCAGAGTCATGAAATTAACTAACCATCAATCCAAAGTAAACTCTCCTCGTATTTGGTAGCACTAACCAAATATTTACTGTGCCAGCCGTCTATGTTGAACAGGTCAAGCTTCCCTCCTTTATGGTCAGTCCTCACAAATGTTGATGATCCCATTTTCGAAAGTTCCTAATCCTATGGCAATTGTGCAACTTTTCATAACCAAGAATTCTGTCCACGAATCAATTAGCCTCTGCTGCTCAGGATCGGGTAATTTCAAGTTAAAGAGCTTAGAGTCATCCACTTCATATTCTCTCGTGATCCAAAAATTCAGAGAATCGCAGCAAGCAGCCTTCCGATAACACAGCACACATAGGCTTCCTCCAGCAGTGACCCCAATACGGCGAAAATGCGCCCCATCTTGGTCGAAATCAGGCAGCTGCCTTGTCCGGAACTCCTCTTTGGCCAAATCAAAGACAACCATTTCATGATGTGCTGCCCGGTGTATCCAGTGCAGTGCCTCATTTGAAAAAGTCCCCTCATCATCAATCAATAAACTAGGTTTTTTCATTCTTTTCCAAACCTTAGGTCTCAAGGAGAATATCTCAACCCATTGAGCCGTAACAGACATCTCCTCGTCTAAAACCGTATGCTTTCCAACAACTTTCTAGTCGTCCGTGGTGGACAAGTATCCAACGCCATTAATCTCTTGATAGTGTCCGGCGTATGTATGATAGCCCCCGAACGGTAACTTCTTAAAGAAACCAGTTGATGGGTTACACACAAAAAATCCCTGAACAACTACGAACATCAAGCCATTGCAGGATCCCAGTGAACTGGGAATTCTATCATATTTTCTGAACTTTGGTGGCAGGAAACGGAAATTCGGCTTCCTTATGTCATTCCTTATGTCATCAAAGGAGGGAGTATCCAAGTCTAGAGATCCGAGATCAGGATTACTAATTAGTAGTCTGTGACGTGAGGCAAACTTATATTGGGTTTTGGCGAAAGCCGGATCTTTTAAAATGAGGAACTTATACTTCTTTGAGAGGCAGGTGAATCTGATGAGGGACTTCACCGGTAACCTGGAGAAGATGTTCTCTGTGATATCTTCCGGTAGGTCTATTCCCGCCATTTCTGTATAGATAATAACAGTTGGAACAATCAAACAAACATGATCTACAAGGGCCGGGGAGGCCAGAATTATGAACAACAAGCCTATCTGATACAAAAGAATGGAATAGAAGAGGGATAAAACCCTAAAGCTTACACACCTCAAGGCTTGGAAGAATATGTGGCGTAATATGGTTGAGGTTAATTTAACGAGCCTTGTGATTTGATTTAGGACGGAATATGCTTTAGCATCTAGAATTTTATTTCCGATTGGCATTTGCGTACGTCTTCCACGACCTATATAGAAGAGAGATCTTACTTGGTGATTAGGGTTTAGCACTTTGGGAGTTTGGGTAATTAATTTGATGAAGGGGCGAGAATAACCCTGAGAAAATTGGACGGTACATATTTACAAACTTAAAACATAAATACTCTCTCTCTCTCTGTGCCGGAGTCAGAGCTAGCTCTCCTCTTTTGATTTCTTCTGTTGCAGGAACGATTTTAGTTGATTGTGAAATCTGAGGCCCTGTTTGAAGCATTAAGTGCAATTTGGTTTTTTGATTTATGTTGTTTCGGAGTTCTTTAATTTTGATACTTTTGACCATTAGGTGCATCACCATAGAAAGTTTACCTAGATCTGTTAAGTGCGAGTATTCCATTGATATTGTTGTTTGTTGCTAAAAGCTACCAGACTCATGTTATAGGGTACATGTAGATAAGTTAGACCTAAATTCGTTCAATACAAAAGTATATACCTAAATTTGTTCGATACAAAATTATATATAGTAGGTGTTTTCAAATGAAAATATCAAACTACCAATTAATATATAGAACTTGTTAACCTTTGAAATTAGTTTACTTGATGTATCATCAAACCAAACGTACTGAAAGCGAATCTTCCTGTAAAACCATTGATCGAACTCGGAAATAGTAGTACATGACTTTCAATTGGTAACAAGATTTTAAGAGTGATACTCGAGTTCCCTAGCTAGCTTCCTTGTGATCGACCTGTGAATCGAAGTACAAGAATTTGGAACTCTAGCTAGTGCAAGATGTGACCTAGTTTGTTAAAACATACGGTTAATTTGTACAATAACATGCATCAGTACATATCACCATGATTCCATGCATCATATATAGATTACGAGGCTACACTTTCCATTATCACAGGCCATAGCCCTATAATATTCCCAATTTCCGATACAAGCTTAAGTAAAAGACCTCATGATAAAAGCCTAGATGATTCCCTCAGAAGAACTAAAACTGAGAAATGAGGTGCCTAAATATTATGCCGAGGAAAGAAACACACTAACCCAGACCCCCGACTAAACAAAAGTCGAAAAACAATTTGGGCTACATACGTCAAGAAAAAACGACACAAGTTTTAGTGTGTGTGGCGTCATAAAAAAATTTAAAAAAAAAATGAAAAAACTCCTCTTATCAAAAAGCCACGTGGCATCCATCACAGACTGTCCCTGACGGAGATAAATATATAGAGGGCTTCATATTTCATTACTCGTAGATTCCAAGTTTAGAAGAGGAAGCTTAAGAGAGAAAGAAAGAGAGACTACCAGAGAGATAGACATGGCCTTAGGAGTATCATCGACTCCGTTGACGTTCGTAGCGCACGGGCTCGGGGTCGCGGCTCTGGTCTGATTCTGGTCTGGTCTATACACTTCCGAGGTGGCTTCGCATGGGAAGCTACCAACAAGAACCTCATCTTCAACGTAAGTCGACCTCTCTGTCTCTCTCTCTGTTTCTGTTTCTGCAAGTTCTGTTTTCATTTTACCGGCGACGTACTGTTTCTTCCTCTGGAAAATGTCTTCGTCTAGCTTCTATATTACTTAATCAACGGCCTCTATAGGCATATATCTTCATTCTCAAGAATCCATCATATGGTATTAGATACCCTTTCATTCTCTTCTTTTTTTGGGTATATAAATCAATAATCATGGAAAATTAGTTTTTCGCACCTACCTTCTTTGACCCTTATTCCATTTTTTTCATGGAGGAGGTGTTTTAATAATAATTGAGGGGATTGTAGAACCAAGTATGTGGTTGACACAAGCAGGCTCGTGTTTTGCATATGGTTGAACCTGTGAAAACTGATGCCTCAGTTTCGTGTTTACTTATACTTGTCTGATTGCTCAACCCTAAATGGTTAAATTCAGGTCACTGATTAGCTACCCTTCACATATTTCACCTACCCTTCTAACTTAACCTTCATCTACCATACTCCGCTCTTTGAACCTTTTTCCTTCCAGGGTGCCATGCTTAGTTTGTTTTGTGTAGAATATCAGATAGGTTTGGAAAATTAAGCTAGGTAGGGAAGAAACGCCCTGGCCCTGGCCCTGCCATGAAATATGATATCAAAATTATATTATATGGTCCCTTGTAAAAATCACGTTCTTATAAATGCTTTGATGTTGAGTGCTATAAATTAAGTAGCTTCAAAATTAATTATTTATAGCTATTTGTTAAATAGATAAATCAGTGAAACACGTGGACTAGCCATCTATCATATATTTTTGGAATTTGGAATCAAGTGGACGTAATCAATGGATTAGCAATCATAGGGTTTGTTGTTGTCTGAATTTGTATTGAGTGACCCTTTTTCTCCCCATTTGTTTTTTTATGGAAGAAAAACTAAGATGGGCAGTAAAAACAAAAGAAAATGCTTGGTTTTATGGGTTTGTCTGCATGCCTACTAAGGAGGGAGAGGTTCAGCAGGGGTGGTTGGTTGCAAATTATGCCTGTGTTTCCAGCAGGCATGCTATGCCTGACGGCACAGCAAAATTTTCCTGGTTCTATATGTTTCGTAATGTGTAACCTATCATTCTATTCTGATCCCAAATTTTCTTTAAAAAATTACAGCTCCATCCTTTTCTCATGGTATTGGCATGGGATTAATTATCCTCGGAGGAGAAGGTAGTAAAAGCATTTTATATACACAGTTTTCTGGCACATATATATGATCATGATCAATTTGATGCATCATTTATGTGTGTGTTCCAGCCATTATCAGTTACAAATCACTTCCTTTGAGGAAAGATGTGAAGAAACTAGTGCACCTGGTTCTTCATGCTATCGCCTTAGCACTCGGCATAGTCGGCATTTGTGCTGCATTCAAGAACCACAATGAGTCTGGCGTTGCCAATCTCTACAGTCTCCACTCCTGGATTGGCATTGGGGTTATTTGTCTCTATGGTATTCAGGTACATAATCCATGCCAATATAGGAATCTGATAAAAGGAACTTAGGGTTTTGATGATATAACATTTGTTCTTTGTGAACATGGCAGTGGATATATGGGTTCTTGGTGTTCTTCTACCCAAAAGGAAGTCCAGGACTAAGAAGTGAGTCAGTTCCATGGCATGTGATACTGGGGCTTCTCGTGTACGTTTTGGCCGTCGGCAATGCTACCTTGGGGTTCTTGGAGAAGCTGACATTCCTCGAGAGCAGTGGACTCGAAAAGTTTGGAAGCGAGGCATTTCTTGTCAACTTCACTGCTCTGGTTACAATATTGTTTGGGGTCTTTGTGATATTCTCGGTCATTTCTCAGGCTCCTGTGGATGACGACAACAGCTACTCAGAAATATGAATCATATATTAGCCTACATGATGCTTCTGAAATTAGTTTTGCAAAAGGATTATTCATAATTAATGACCAAAGTAAGCAATGGTCGAGATCGAAATGCAACTTCTTCTAGATTAATTATATGAAAACGAACTTTTGATTTTACAAGTAGTCATCTTAAACACAAGACATTCATAAGGAATGTGTTAGTGTCTTGTGTCAATAACATCTTGTCGTGTTATGTCATACAAATTAACCCCATTATATGTTACGGATGTGAACCCTAAACATAAAAAATAAAAAATAAATAAAACCTTTCCCGTTCCACGGTGTTTGTGACTGACTGGCTGACAAGTAAACGACAGCTGATACGATCGAGGAGAGGCGGATAACGTGTCACCTGATTAAGTAACCACGTGGCTCACATAGATTCCGTTACGGATACGAAGCCCAGAGTAGAATTCTGAAACTTGATGGGCTGTGCTGACCTCATATTTATTGGCTAAATTGCATTATTTCCTGATTTCTAAATATCTATATATGGAAACCACTGGTATTTTGTCTACGCATATTCATATTCACCTTGAAAACGAAAAGATCAAAGCCCTAATTGCTAAGGCAAAACCAACAATATTGAAAGTCTATCTATCATGAAAATAGAAAAAAACATCATCTCTCGATCGTTTGAATATTGGACCTCAAATTAATACAACCTTTTAAGGTTTTTTAATCACTCACTTGGAAAGCTTACTCTTTAGTTAATCAAAAGTTATTACATTATTTGATAAAAGATGAACAGTTATGCTGGTTTATCATGTACACTAATGGCATCAAGGGTTGGTGTCCCATGATATTCAATGTCAAGTTATTAGATACATGCATGTAATTCTCTTAAATAATCATGACGTGTTTCACTAATTAACTCAGTACATGAGTCATGTTTGGTTTCTACTTAAATTTCAATACGTATCTTAATATTAATATCAAGTTCAATTTCCTGATACACATCCCTTCCTTCTTCTTTTGGTCAATATACTCATCAATTACCTTAGGAAACAACAATTTTAGCTTTTTGATATGTATTCTATTTGATTTCTATATAGGAATTTGGTCACGCTCCAATGTTTCTTGCTCAGAAAGTATGCCAACTCACAATAGGCCACTTGTAGTTATCATCCAGCTAATAGGGTTTCATTTTCATATAACAGTTACCTTCCCCCAACTAATAATACCTGTACACAATCTCAATTCTCAACCTATATTTCTCTCTCTGTTGCTTTTGCTTCTATATTCTTCATAATTGCTCTACACTACAGTGAGCTCATTCCCTTTTCAAAGCTTCCTAGCTTATTTCTTTCTGATCCTTCTCTCTAAAACTCGAGTGACAAAGATGGCAGAGGCAGAGGAACCCAAGAAGCTAGAATCAGAAACACCCTCAGATCCTCCTCCAGCTCCGGCCACACCTGCAACATCATCAGACAAGAAGCCGGCAGTTGAAGAAGCTCCGAAAGAGGAGTGCAAGGAGAAATCAGAAGAGAAGGCGCCAGAGCCTGCAGATGAGTCGAAGGCTATTGCTATTGTTGAGAGTATAAAATTCTTCCTTTACTTATTAATCCTCCTTTACTTTGGTTTGGCTTTCATTTTTGTTAAAGCTTTACTTTATTTGCTTAGTTGGTAAAGAAAGCAAATCCTAGACTTACCAATTTTTGTTCTTCCCCTATCTGATAATCATCTTATTCTTGAGAGTTGATGACTTGGGATTACGGGATCCTGACATATTTGTATGCATGGAATTTTAATTTGTTTTACTGATTTTTAATTTTTTGTTCCACTCTACAATTTCTTGGTACTTGGTAGATGACAAAAATTATTCTCCTTTGTCCTTTTTCTTGACACCCTTTTGCAGTTTAGCTTTATTAGGTTCCTTTCGGTTATGTTATGAACTTTATTGTGGAGGGTGATTTGATTTTGAAATCTTTGTTTCAAATTTGAGACTAGGAAAATTTTATTGCCTATATTTTCTTTCTTTGTTAATCCTTTATATGTTTGAAAGAAGCATTACTTTCTTGTGCTAATATAGAATCTTGTGAACCAGCAGAAGAGAAGAAGAGCAAGGAGGTTTCGGATCGAGGTGAGTTTGATTAATTTCATTCCAGGTCCTTTTTATTACTGCTTAATAGTTCTTGTGCACGTTAATTGTATTATTAGGTTCAATTAACATGTTAATCTTGTCGTCTTCTTCTTCATGATCAGATGCTGTGCTTGCAAGAGTTGAAACAGAGAAAAAGATATCACTAATCAATGCATGGGAAGAAAGTGAGAAATCGAAAGTAGAGAACAAGTAAGAGCTAGAGCTTCTTGATTCTTGAGAGTTAATTGCTAATCACATCTTGAACACAATCTTTGTTATTATTTTTATTTGACATAGTTTGTAATGAAATGAAAATGTATGATGTTGCCATGTTGGTGAACAGAGCTCATAAGAAGTTATCTGTTGTTGGATCATGGGAGAACACCAAGAAGGCAAGTGTGGAGGCTGAGCTAAAAAAGTTTGAGGTAACTAAGAAAAATTTGCTCATCTGACATGTAATCTTACTGTGGAAATTATATTGTGTTCGAACGTTTTAGCTTAAACGAATTGTGTTACAATGAGCAGGAAAAATTGGAGAAGAAGAAGGCAGAGGCTGTGGAGCAGATGAAGAACAAGATAGCTTTGATCCACAAGGCTGCAGAGGAAAAGAGGGCACTGATTGAAGCTAAGCGTGCCGAAGATCTTCTCAAGGCAGAGGAAACTGCTGCTAAATACCGAGCCACTGGAAAAGCTCCTAAAAAGCTCCTTAGTTTTTTCTGAAGCTACATTGAACTGAATTCAGGTCCACAAATTGATTGAAAACAAGAACAAGAACATTTGAATTAGTTATTTGTATATTTCATTCGATGACGTACATTTGTTTGTTCACTTGTAGATGTGTTCGTTTCTTATGTAAAATGGGGGAATTTGTCAGTGTCACATTTTATTTTGTGAGTAGTGTGATAAGTACCTGTGTCTGTATTTAAGCTCTCAATTCTGCACAAGTGAATTCATAAAGTTTAGCCATTTATGAGGCATTTTAGTGAACTGTTGGGTTAGTATTTCATAATTGCTTGTCTTTTTCATCTGGATTTAGCAAGAGATATGGAAATGAAAAGTTGATTTGGTTGCACTTCTCCAACTGATTTGTCTTTCTATGTAGTCAAATACTGACATTTAACAACCATCCATAGTGTCAACTTTACCCGCCATTACTGATGATAACACCAGCAATAACTTCATTTCTCTTTGTTCTCCTCAAACATGTTAATGAGGCTTTTCATCAAATGAAGCTTATATGGTTGGAAAATGGAACTGCCTTTTTCATATAATTCAAATCTTCATATCCAAGAAAACTAGTGGAGATCAAGGACAGATGATCTTGGTGCCTTGACCCTCCGAAATAGAATCTTTTTCCTCACACAGTAACACCACTCATGCTAAGACCTGGTGAAGATGACCGAGCTACTTCCAATGTGGGTGGTGCCAACTTTTCAGCTGTAAGACGATGCTAAAGCTAAATCCATTTGATTTGCTTCGGTAGCCAAGTTAAATATAATTGCATATAGACCAGCTAAGAAAGAAGCAATAGGAAAGATGAGCAAATCAAATACAAGACATGAGTTGAGATAAACAAAGAGTGGTTCTATGTGTATCCAGCAGCAAATTCACATGCAAGAATAAGCACTATGAAATCTCTCTGATCTTGCTATTAAAGAAACATAGTAGAGGTCACATTTTCACCCCCTTACATATACATCACATCATTATGAAAGGTAAAATCAGTAACTAAATCACCCTCAGATATAAAATCAACAAACCCAGTTCCTGGAATCAGATCCTGAGGATCATATCTAAATTCTGAGTTCATTATGTCCTGCGTAGACGGACCATGATGGAAGCCACTAGTGCCAAATATTGCCTCATTGTTGTATGTGAAACTTTGTCCAAGGCCATGATCTGCTCGCGGATTATAGTTGTGTTGATCAATGCCAATATTGTTTCCAATGCTACCCCCTTGAACATGGTCTAGTGAAAGCCACTCAGCAAACAAAACCCTTGGCAAGGGGCTTGGTCTTTGACTTTGATGATCAATTTCTGGGGCAAATGTTGGTGATTCATTGTAACTTGGAATTTGGATGCTTGTGAGTTTTTCAGAACATGGTGAATGCTGATCTAAGTTATGATCAGACCTTGAAGTACTTGTGTACTGTGATTTGCTTTGAGCTAATTCCATTTGATCTTGATCTTCATCAGCTTTGGCCACCTTCTTCTTCAAATAAGAATGCCAGAAGTTTTTAATCTCATTGTCTGTCCTTCCAGGCAAATGTTGTGCAATCTGAGACCACCTAAACATCATTCATGACCCAGAAAGTTAATTACCCAAGATTCCTAAGAATCACTTCTGTCAATTTTATAAAAACTGTTAAAAGTTTGTAGTAATTGAACAAATGCTTACTTGTTGCCTAACATATGATGAAGGTTGAGGATTGTCTCCTCCTCTTGTTTACTAAATGTCCCTCTCTTTAACCCTGGCCTCAAGTAATTTATCCACCTTAATCTGCAGCTCTTTCCATTCCTTTGCAAACCTGTAGTGAAGCTTGTATTATATTTTGTACATGGCTATACACACACAATTTAATTACTAGGTGTAAAACAATTATAGAGAAAAGTCACCATCAATCGCTTTTACTTAGATATCTACCTCAGGGTTTTCCACAAAACAACGTCTATTGTTGTTGACTCAAAGAACCTTCTTACTAACTCCAAAAGACGAAATGGATGAAACAGTTCATCATGAAAAATTAGTTGATTATTTATATTTGAACTATAGCAATCAGTAACCAAAATTTACATCGAAGCAGATAGGAGGCTGATCACATTTCTACAGTTACCGCTTACCAATTAGAAAGTAACTTAAATTCTAAGCACATTTAAGCAAGCAGTAAAAGAAGAACTCACCGGCATTTATGGGGACAGAACTCCAGCAGCCATGGCCATGTTTGATAATGTAGTTTCTCAGCCTTTGGTCTTCTTCAGGTGACCAGAAACCCTTTCTGTGCTTTGGTTTTGGCTTAGGACTATCTGATGACTTGCACCCCATTCTGACTACACACGCTTCGACTTTACGCTGTGTTTCAGGAGAACTGAGCTTGTTTATGGACAAAGAGCAATGAACAGATGACCTCAATAGCTCTGCTACTTATAATAGCAATGATTAGTTGAAAAATGCTCCTTCAAAGAATGAACAAAGCATGGACCTTTTTGCTTGTTTTTTAAGTTATTTCAAAGGACATAACCTATATATTTTATGATGGGGTTGTATTTTCATATTTCATCATGAGATAAGACAAGTTCATGGTTTTAAGAAAGTCACCGTACGCACCCCCCAAATTGACTTCTACGTCTGTGTACCTATTGTGTGTATAAAAGGTACTAACTTACAAATTACACATTGTACTTTGTTCCCATTGTTTAGGATCACAGCAGGTTTTATATGTTACCAGTTGTGTACTGCATCAATTAAGAATGAACTGGTTAGGCTTGAAGCACCATCATAAACTTACTACATAAACAAATCAAAGTTCACACAAGAAACATGCATGCATGGGATTCACGAATCCTTTTCTAAACTTTGAGATAGTACTGTGATATCTGTAGGGCTTGACTGAAGCTGGTCTTTGGATTATGAACTTAAGTTCTTTCTTTCGATTTGTTCGGATCATTCTTGGCCATGTATTAACAGTGTTATGAATCCATATTTTCTTTTGCTCTCACAGTCTCACATCCTAGCACACAAAAAAATCTGAGTAAATTATCCAAGAGCAGTCTTTACAGACATGTTTTTACAGATGCATGTTTAAAACCTTTTCTTCTAGCTTGGTTGAAGTAAAAGAAGAGACTAGGAAACGACCAACATGCTTATGTCAAACACTTGAATCACGCTTGAGATTAAAGAACATATGCAACTCTGTCTTCCTAAGGGCGACTCATGAACATGAGAGTTGACTTCACATCAAAGTCATGAATCTGCAGGAAACTGCTAGTCATATTTAGCTGGAAGTAATTTGAACCATATAAAGGAAAGGTTTCTGTATATCTGATGAGGCGCAGCTAAGATAGCTTTCATGGGGCACAGCTTGTGATATATAGTATTGTCTTAAGATGAACCAACTTCTAAGTTCTAACCCTGATTAATGAACAGCCAGAAGCCACCATCCTAAACTTAGAGAAAAACTGTTTCTGCTGGCTACTACGCAAGCTTATGATGCTCTTGGGGAACCAAGTGATACACATTAAACTAATGAGTAGTGCTCACATGGTCAGTGACTGACTAAGAGAGTCATGGTCAGTCACCATTAAATTTACATCTAATGGTTGAAAACAAAACAGCAATAAGGGAAGGTAATCAAGTGGCATATGCTCTTGCCAATATGGGCTTGCCAATCTTGGTGGGATGAACCTCCCCATTTCATTCTGGGCATGTACCAACGAGATAAGTTTGGTCTCCCTAACTTTCGTTCTCATTGATTTGCTTTATAGTGTAGTTTGATGTCTTTTTGTTGGTGTTTTCGGGTACTGACTTTAATGTTATCCAACTTAATTGTAATTTTTTTATTAATAAATTGAGGTGGGAGAACACTCTGCTCTACCTAGCTCTTGTTAAACTAAAAAAAAACATCAACTCTAATTAAAAATAATTTTTCTCACCATTAAATTTAAATTTAACGGTGACTGACTATTTTAACCAGTCACTGACTAGTTGAACATAATTGAAACTAATATATCATGGGGAAACTATTTTAATAGCCTCTCACTCTCTAACCTACCGACATTTTTTTCCACTTGAAAAAGAAATTTGGGATTAGGGGACTGGTTTTACTCTAATTAATGGAACTGGATTCGTGTTGAAATTGATTTCAAATACTGAAACACTGATTGAATGGTGTGGTACTATAAAGAAATGCAAAAAGGGACAAATGGACAAAGATAAAAGGCAGACAGTATTTCATCTGTTGGATTATTCGAAAATATCCCGCGGCCTTCTGTCAAATTGTGATTTGTCATCAGATGAACCAATTGAGTTGATGATGATGAATCAATTATCTATTAGACAAAGAAGCAGAATCAATTATTTAGCAATCTTTGTTGTGATTGGAGAGTGTATATAAATGACCAGTTCATTCCACTCTTTTAGTAGTAAGATGGAGAAGAACATATATGGCCAGTATATTCTTTCCAAAACTCCTTGACAGGTTGTATTTTTACATTTTAAATAGTGATAGAAATATGGTGCGATATAAGAAAGTACAAGAAATATTAACAAGCATGGCTATTTCCATGGGGGAGGACAAACAAAAATCATATCTTTTTGCCAACCCCATCTCCCCAAATTTGTCAACAACTGAAAAAAAATTGGTTTTTCTTTGGTCTGGGAAGAACTATCATTGTTTTCCCTTCTAACTTATTCCTATTCTGCCTATTTTGCAAGAATTTTCTATAATTCTTCAAATGGTTAGTATTTGGAAAGAAATCTGGTTGAAATTCACCTTAATTTCTAAAACTGAAAATGGTTGATTCTGTGAGCACCTTTCTTCTGTTATTTGTGAAAGGATTAGTAGTTTCTCAGAGGCTGCAATATATAACTGGCTCACAGCTTTGCCTCCTAACTCCCCGCATATTCTTTGAGACAAGATGGAATCGCTAGCTAGCCATTGACATAAAAGATGGTTCTCTCACTTCTCTGCATGCATAAAGTTATGTAGGTCTTCAACTGCTTCTTATTTCTTTTTCCTCATCATCTCACTTCCTTGTTAAGGTCGTAAAATTCTTCTTTCAGATTCATATATGCTTAATCAATCAAGTAGAGGAAGCTCTAAGATACCTGTGCAAGTTGTTTCAAGTGGATCATCAAGTTGCAACGTATTGAACTGTTCACAATGCAAGTATGAACCGGCACATCTGTATTATACTCCATGAAATTAAACCAAGAAATTTTTGTCCTTTTCCTGCTAGTCAAGCTTGAGTTAAAAGAATAAGAGGACACCTTATTATATATGCAGTAGCAGAAATACTATATTAAAATCAAGTAAATTACAATATATGCTAAATATTGAATTCATCTGAAGCCTCCATCATCAGAGTTCAAGGGTTTAAGGTTTAGGGTGTTACATACTTTTATGATTGCTCCGTTGTTTTATCTCCAGCAAGATGTACCTAACTAATCCCACCAAACCTGTTTGATGAAAGAAAAAGGGAGAATTTGATGTTACACCCAAAATCATAGACTCATTTTAAATTACACCCACATGTTATACTCTTTTGAAATACACCCAACTTATTAATTAGGTTGATTTAGTAAAAATATTAATATTGTTTATCTAAACAATAGAACTTGTTGTTAAAGAAAATTGTTAAAATGCCACCAACTGAACCATTGCAATTAATTAACAAGCTGTTTGGCCGACTCATTATATATAATTACCTGGCAGCTGAAAACCCGGTTCCACAGACTACGCCCAAACCCTAAACCCTAAAGGTTCCACAAACCCTAATCTCTAATCCCTAATCCCTAAACCCTAGTCTAAACCCTAAACCCTAATCCCTAAACCCTAATCTCTAAACCCTAAACCCGGTTCCACAAACCCTAAACCCTAATCCCTAAACCCTAGTCTAAACCCTAACCCTATTTAAAATAGAAGAAAGTCAAGAGCCACATTTAGGGAATGTCTTCCCATTCAATCAGAAAAGAAAAATCTTCTCAAGAAAAAACAAAAAAAACGGAAGGGCAAAAGAGTAAAGGAAAAGAGGGATACAAATTCCAAAAATAAAAATAAAACATATAAGGCAGGTTCAATAATAAGGTTGGGTGTAAATTAAAATGGAATATGAGCATGGGTTTATTTTAAAAGGGGTTTAATTTTTTGGGTTTTTATCTAATTTTCTCAAGAAAAAGGGTTCTACTTTGTATAAACAAAGTTGAGCAGAGAAATTGTTTGTTCATTGATGCTTTATAGTTAGAGAACATTCTGAAACTGTAATCTATAAAAGGCTGCTTCTGTAGAAAGTGATGAAATTCTCAAAGGTAACATGCATGGTAAGCTTTTCTCATATTTCTGTCGTAAGGCTTCATACTGTTTTGCTTCAATACTTTCTATCCCAACTTAATCTGAGTTTTCAACAGCAGTATAATCCTGAACTTCATGTACTACTTATTTAGTTCACACCTAATATATACAATTCAGATGATCTTTGTTTTAAGCAGACTGTATTTTCCCCCTTATCTTTAACATGGTTTGAGTTGTTTTGGCCCACGTCCTCAGCGAAGGTAGAGAGGGAACAAAAAGTAAAATGGTGTGTGCGGGGCGTGCCACCTCACGGATGAGGAAAGAGAACGATGCGCGTTCTGACTTCTGACCAGGCGAAAGAGGGCTCAGGCGTCACCTCAAATGAGGAAATATTTACGAGCTTACTCTTCTAATCACCTGTCGATCGATACTCACTGTGAGAGCGAGCAGAGCAACAAAAAGGGAAATCGGAGACGAGTCCTGACGGGCTCTGGGATCTAAGGCGGGGTGCGCTTAGAACGTAAGGGTTTCGAGGAGGCTCGAAGGTTTCGACTGTGTTCGTCTGTTTTGAGAGAGTTGTTGATTGATTGATTGTGTGTGTCTTGAAAACCATGGAGCTTCCTTATATATTCATCCGTAAGCAACTCGTGGAGACTTAATCACAATCCAACTCGGACTCTGCAATTAGAATCCCACAAGGATACGATTAACTCACCAGTCGTGCGCTCCATGCAACACGTGTCAAACCTATCTCGCTTAGGTCTCGTTCGCCGCCTCGCTGCATTTCATTTGTTGTGTAGTACGCGGACTCAAACACTAAGCGACCTTATCCTGATGGGGTTATTGGTCATTTCCAACTCCCCCTTGCCTGGAACTGTAGAGTCCCATGCGAACTGGAGATAAGGATCCCGCGAAGACACCGAATCTCGCGAGGTATCAGAATCTTTTGACGAAGTCTCCGCCACGTGCCGCCAAACCTCGCCATCCTTCGTGGGCTAAAAAAGGCCACAGGCGCTGGCCCAAATGATATCCAAAGCCTTTCTTAAGTCTTGGACCGAAAATGCCCACTGGGCTCAAACATTGCCCCCTAGGCCTTGAGCTTAATCCGTTTCGCAACGGATAAGCGAAAATGCCTAATTATGCTTTTTATGGGAACTCGTATTTCAAAAGGTGCTGACGTTTCGGCGTCATCGCCTCCCTTCATCATTACGGCTTTTTGAATTTTGAAACACGCTGACGTTTCGGTCGTCATAGCGTCTTTTCGTTGCGGCCACTGACTGAAAGGGACGTTACGGTTCGTCTCCTTTATAAACCTCGATGCGGGTCCCCACATCTTACCATCACTTTCAAATCAGCCCTTGCCTTCCGCAACCAACCAAACTCCAGCACCGACCTTACTTCGACCAGAAACAATGGCTCCCAAACCTTTTGCCAATGACCCGAACCTCAGCCTCACGGCGACGACGTCTTGGTCGACCAGCCTTGCTCGCCGCTTCACCGACAACCCGCCTCAAAGAACAACTATCTACTTCCTTGACACAGGGGCGGCCCTGCTCGGTCCGACTCCTTCAAAGCCTCTGTCTGACGCCGACCTCAACCATTACAACGCCTCCGTGCGTCGTCCAATCCTGGCCCAACGGCGCGAACCGGGGAACTTCTCTACCTGGCAAGCCCGTTCCCACATAAATGTCCGGGTCGGGGAGTGGCCCAGCGCCACTGCAGAGGATCGAGCGTGGTATGCGGAGCGCCTCCGGACCGACCAAACGATCTGGAAAGCGACCGGCATTCATGAAGCTATTGCCCTGAGTTTCTCACTGCCCCCTTACACCGACCGAGCGCCTATCGCTGCCATGGCCTGTTTGTGGAACAGTGCCACTAACACCTTCGACTTCCCCTTCGGGCAGATGGGCGTCACCCTGTTGGACATCCTCGCCATCACCGGATTGCCAATTCACGCAAAGCCGTATGCGCCAGGTGACTTTGCGTCGACCGAGTTCACATACGCCTGCAACTTGGGGGCCCGCCGCGCCCTGAGAAGTTCATATGGGGCGTGGAGGAAATTTTACATAGGCCACGCGGAACCGCACGAAGGAGGCATCGCTTTCCTGGAGTATTGGCTTGACAAATTCGTCTTCTGCGGCAGTGCTCACAAACCAACCGGGAAATGGACCAAGCTGGCCGAAGCATTGTACAACGGGGTTGAAGTCGGGCTAGGGCAGCCTGTACTAGGCGCACTCTACCGGACCCTGCACCTGCTGTCCCTAAGGCCTTTCCATCTTTCTGGCGGCCCTCTGTGGATCCTGGACCTGTGGACGCAGCTATACTTCCCGCTCTTCCTGCGAACCCCGGTGGAATTCCTACCCGAAGATCAGCTACTTGGCTTTGTGGTGTGCAGGAACGACGCGAATCGGACTCCTCTGTCCTTCTTCGCCAGCCTGTCCATCCTTTACAACCACGTTGAGCCGCCTCCGACCATGGATATGATGGTTCACCGGCGCCACCCTGAGGTCCTATCGACGGGTTTCTTCCCCCGCCACGGCTCAGAAAACGATGCGAGGACTGCCTTTGTGAGAGCAACCTCATGCTGCGACCTTCAGCTCGCCGAGGATGACCAAGGCTTCGAGCTGTATGCCCCCAATCACTTCGCGAGGCAACTTGGCTTCCATCAAGGGATTCCTTATCCGCTTCTCCATTCGGTCAACAAGTACACCTCATGGAGGAAAGTTGGCGAGTCCGACCGGGTCACCCCGCTGCAAAACATCTACCCTCTTTCTCCCAACTTGCTGGAGATCGAGCCTTCGCAGGGTGTTGACCCAGCTTACCTTGCTTGGTGGCGGTCATTGTCCGACAACCATTGAGAGTTCCCAGACGATGCTGTCTTCGCCGCCATCTTTCGTCTTATATACGACACATTGGGCGAATCAGACCGCCATCTTTCGTCTTATATACGACACATTGGGCGAATCAGGCCAGCAAGAGCGTGCGGAGAGGGGTTCAGGGGCTGCGACAAGAACTAGGCTCGCGCTTCCGCCAGTTCCTGCTGCTCGCCGCCCGACGGGGATCGTCATTCAAGAACGAGACCCCGCACTCGAGGTATGTCACTAAGTGTATAAATTTCGAACTTCCTTTGACATATTGATAAAATGCTTCTCTCTAACCCTCTTGTTTTCTTCTCAGTCTGCCCCCCGCCGGAGAACCGTCGACAGGTCTGAAGTTGCCATAGGAAAGGCACTTGTCCGTGGGGAACTGTGGCGGGCCACGACAACGAGACTGCTCCTGTCGTTCCTCGGCCAACGAGCGGCGAGAGCTCGCGGAAGCGTCCTATCGAGGACGAAGAGGACCTGCTGGAGGATGCGCGGTACCAGCGAGAGCATGGCTTGGTAAGCAACCCGGTAAGCGGATCATTTCGGATTAAATTTTTCTAAGCCAGTCAACAACTCGCTAACTTTGGCTTTGACAGGTTCGCCGCACCCGACCTCGCCTCGCTGTCGTTGAAGAGGCGCCAGTAATAGCGGAAGTCCCGTCTCCAGAAACACTCTTTGGAGAAATGGATTTGGCCCTCGAAAGGGTTACCGTGGCAAGCGCGGAGCTGGTCATCGAGGAAGTTGGTGGGGCCAGCGAGGGGATCGCCCTCGAAGAAAATGCTGAAGCCAGCGAGGAGATGATCTTCGAAGAAACTGTCAAAGCGGCCGCGGAGGAGACTACCACGGTCATCGAGGGGGCTGGCAAGGCTACTGAGGAAGTCGTGCAACTGTCCTCTCCAACCGCCGCTTCGGGCGAAACCGGTCCAATCCCAGAGCCAACCTTGGCTCCGGTTGAAAATGCAGCTCTTGACCAGTCCAACCAGGTCTCCGATCCTACTGCCCCCTTGGCGTCTCCGCCCGAAGGCCTCCAATTGATACTTTGGGTTCCTCCTCTGCGATTGGGCCGAGCGGGCCGTACCGGCGAAGTGCCTCCGGCGGTTCCAACAAAGGATCTTACTACCCCCTTGGTGGAGACAGAAACGGCTCGCGGCACTTCGCCTCCCTCTCCAGAGATTGAGATGGCTGCCGAGGTTGAACCAACCATTCCGGCTTCAACGAGAACAACTGGCGAGGAGTCTTCTTCCTTCGGCACCCGGGCCGCTCGTCTTTGGGCCCGAACCACTCCGCCTGCTGATCCGGAGCCCATCCGCCTGGCTCGTTCTTTCCTTCATGGGTTGCTGCACCACGGCTCTCGCTCAAATGTCTTTGACTTGGTAGGACGTATTCGCGAGGCTCATGAAGCTCTGGATCGACATCTCGCTGGCGGCAATCCTGTTCTGGACCAGGCGTTGGAGTTGGCCAGTGTGATAGGCACAAAAGCACCTACAAAGATACCCTATTATCAAATCAATTATATCAATGTAGTAAACGGCAAATAGGGGTCATTACCCGCAGAGGATTGGTGATACTAAGACTTAAACACACAAGAAACACAAACAGACGCGTAAACCAGAAATCTGGCAGACTCGACCTAGGAGCAGAAACCTAATTAATTAGCTAATCTAGACTCAATCAAAAATTATGAAATTAAATACACAGTAACTAGACACAGTGGCGGACTACCACACAAATATTTAGGGTATTCGGAGTTGTTTTGCTTGGAGAACAAAAATAGATAAAACAGAAGTACTGCTGAAAACAGAATATTAAATAGTGAATATGGATGTAAATATGAGAGAAACAATAGCTAGGAACTTCTCTCCACCACTAGATATGCTTCAATCACCCCAAAACAATGTCAATGACTAAAGATAAATGCACTCACAGTTAAGCCAATGTCGTTAGGTCATTAACCGTATTACGTTCTCTTACTTGCCATGTCAAGTGAAATGTCGGTATCGACTTAACTATATTCCCAATTAATTGACCTATGAAATGTCGGTATCTAGATCAAAATAACTGAAATCATGAAGATCTAAGAACGTTTGAGTAGCAACAAAGAATCTAAGGTCAATGTCGGTAGCCTTAGATTACCAAGGAATTACTTCACACAAGTACCTGCAAAGAACTTGTTATCTCTTATAGAATATGCAATGATATGTCGGTCATAAACACATTCAAGATAATAAACCCTAAAACATGCATCAAAGTGTCGACCCAATGAAACATGCAATAGAATTATCAATGAACAATCAGTGAAGAAATTCTCATCTAGAATTATATAAATCAATTTGGGTTCAAAATCGAAAACATATCTAGGGCTTTGATCAGCCCCTAACTACTCAGGAGTTTAGTTACACATAATCTTGATTAAGAACATCAGAGAATACATGGAACATGAAATAAGGGTGAGAAGAAGAAAACTTGATTGAAGAAGATCTTTGCCGATCGAGTTCTTTTTCCTCTCCTTTCTTTCTTCTCTTTCTTTCTCTCTGGTTCTTGTTCGGCCTCTTGTTTGGCTGCTCCCTTGTATAAATAGGTTTGTTAACCTATATCTCACGTCCATCACCAATCCAACTAGGATTAGGGATCCTAATTAAACCCAATTATCTCCTTTTTCTTTGTTTGACTTCAAAACACCTAAAAACAAATAAAGTTAATTAAAAATAGGAAAACATCACAAAATAACTAAGTAATAAGAATAATTAACATGATAAAAGTCGCACAAATATGCGACTATCACAGTGCTGTCGAGTCGCAGGCTCGCCGAGTCTTGGATATCGGTGCTCAATCAGCTTCCCATGAGCAAGCTCGCCGAAACTTAGACAATCAGATGGCAAACCTCTTGGCCGAGTTTGGTGACGTTGGCATCCCGGGAGCATCTTCAGAAAACCCAAGTGCTGGCCATGCTCGGCGAGTAGAGGCCCTGGAGGCTCAGATAGCAGAGCTGCAGGCTCAACTTGCCCAGGCTCGCCAAGACTTGGCTCGTGCTGTGGAAGCGGAGACCCGTCTGCAGGTCGCGGAGGAGGCCCAAGAAGCTTTGGACTCGGCCATTGCTGCTGCCGAAGAAGTTCAAGCCCAGGCCTATGAGGAAGAGTTAGCCTTAGAAGGCATGCTCTTAGATTTGTATAGGGTTTGTAGGCGTGCTTAGGTTTAACTTGTATTTGCCCCCTTGTGTACGAACTTTAATGATAATGTCAAAGTTGAATCTTTCCCGCTCTTTGCCAACTGTTACGTGATAACTGTCAGGAAAAAATCTTTTTCCGAGATTTAGTGACGGTTTCCAATGTAACTGCTCGGAACGCGGGCAATCATTATTGAAAAACGCGTCTGGCCTTATCTCCAAAGCCCGTATCTCGGAGCAAATACTGCATGGGGGACAACTGTCGAACGCACAATCGCCCCTTCCGCCTATAAAAAGAAACGCTTGGCCGGGGTGAAGTATCAGTGAAGTCTTTGCCCCCTCACCATGATTTCTTATTCTCTTCTGTTCATCCTTTTGTCCCTGCTTAGAGCAAAGCCCCCAACCATACATTCCCATTCTTTATTGATTCTGAAAATCTACTCTCAGGCCGAGAGTGATTCTGAAAATCTACTCTCAGGCCAAGCCTTTGTTCGGCTTGACCAAAGGTTGGGTACCCTCTGCCTTGCGCTTGCTGTTCTATCAGCGCGTGAGGCTCTGCCGGCCCTTCAAACGGAAGACCGGTGGTAGCATGAGGGATCCTGACCCACTGGACCTCTAGCTTCCCAACAATTTGTCTTAGGTCCAGGCCGACGTCGGGGTTTAGGCTGGTCTAAAAACAGGAAGCGTTTGTCAACTTTGAGCGTTCGTCAATTTCTCTAAAGAGCGAGGCGTTTGTCAACTCTGAGCGAAGGACGCCGCGGCAGACTTTCTTTAGCCTGGCGAGATATGCGGGACGATGCTTCCAGTATCTGTAGATCTATGCTTTTGAATGTAAACATAGTCTAATTTGCCTTTTCTGATCAATGTAATTGCTTTGGCCGCAAAGCCATAATTCGAAACATGTATTGAACAAAGTAAAAAGGCAAAAATAAATAAATTTATTTTTTAGGGCCTCTGGAATAGGCCCCAATCTTGTACTAGTCTTTGTGTTTAGACTTTGCACGTTTACAGAGAATGAAGAAGACAATAGGACTTTTTAGGGCCTTTGAAAATAGGCCCCAATCTTGTACTGGCCTTTTCAGGCTGGTACGTTACAATGAACTCTATTAGTCTTCTGTCCCGAGTTGCCCCCTAGTGTTAGGCGGCAGAGCGAGAACGCGATGGCGCGTAGCACTATTGACTGTGGTGGCGGGATCTGGTGGAGGTGTAGGATCCTCGCGCTCCCAGACTCCTGCAATGTGGCGCTTGAGGAAGCGTCCATTAATAGGGTTGCGATGAATAGTACCGTCCAAGTCGCGCAAGTGGTATGCCCCCTTGGGAAGTATTCGGTGAATAATAAATGGTCCATCCCAGCGAGCGGACCACTTGCCCCGACCATCTGTTTTATCGCCGAGCGGGAGTACCGCTCGCCACACCTTCTGGCCCTCAGCATAGCTCTGTCCGCGCGTGATTTTATCATAAGAGCGGGCGATGCGCTGTTTTTCCAGGACAAGATTGTTGAAAGCGGCGACGCGGTGCTCGCTTAAATCCTCAAGTTCCTGCCACATGACTTGGACGTAATCCTCGCCAAGTAATTGATGCTGTTCCTGGACGCGGAGCGAAGCGATATTGATCTCAAGGGGAAGGACGGCGTCGTGACCGTACATGAGAGCGTACGGTGTGGTATCCGTTGGGCCTCGCTTGGAGGTGCGGTAGGCCCACAAAGTGTGGTAGAGCTCCTGGTGCCAAACGCGTGGGTTCAACTCCAACATCTTGCGGAGGATGCCAAGGATGACCTTATTACTAGCCTTCGCTTGGCCGTTTGACTGGGCATAATATGGCGTAGAGTGAAGAAGCTTGATGCCGTAATCGTTTAAGTACGTAACAACGGAATCGGCCATGAAAGCTGCCCCCCTGTCCGTGACGATGCACTCCGGGATACCAAAGCGTGAGATGATGTTGCGGAAAATGAAGTTGCGCACTGAGTTGGCGGAGGCGACTTTGAGTGGTTCGGCCTCGACCCATTTGGTGAAGAAATCGGTGGCAACGTTGATGAACTTGTGCTGCTCAGAGGAGTGTGGATGGATGATGCCCACGAAATCCATTGCCCATCCGCGACATGGCCAAGGTTTGATAATAGGCTGCAATGGGATGTTAGGAATATGTTGCACTGGTCCGTGAGCCTGGCAGTCTTGGCAACCTCTGGTGAAGGCAATACAGTCTTTCAGAATGGTTGGACAGTAGTATCCATGGCGGCGGATCAGCCATCGCATTTTGGGCCCGGCCTGGTGCGAGCCACAAACTCCGCAATGTACTTCACGCATGAGACGTTTAGCTTCGTTCCCGTAGACGCAGCGGAAGTCGTTACCGTCTTCCCCACGCCGCCGGAGTTCGCCATTGCGTAATACAAAGTTTAAGGCAAGGAAGCGGATTTGCCTGGAATGAGCAGCGTCGTTTGGGCTCTGGAGGTAGGCGATAAATGGTAGCCACCAATCCTCGTCGATAGGGTCCAAGGCTGCAACTTCTGGGATGGCGTCCCGAAATTGCCCCCTGGCGATGAAAGAAGGAAGAGTACGGCGCTCGACCTTGAGCAGGCGTTCGCGCACTCCGTCTCTCAAGCTGAGGCCAGACGCTATCTGGGCGAGCTCGTTGGCGGCGAAGTTAAATTCACGTGGTATATGCTCGATGTAAACATCATCGAAATGATCCAACACCTCGAATGCCTTGCGTAGGTATGGCTCGATTGACAAGCTTAAACATTTGAACTTTTCCACGAGTTGGTTAACGACCAACAAAGAGTCGCCAAAGATTTGGACCTCGCGGACTCCTAAGTCCAACAAGATCTCTAGGCCGATGATCAGTGCTTCGTACTCGACCTGGTTGTTGGTGCATTTGAAGTCGAGCTGGAACGAGTAGGAGAAGCGATCTCCAGTGGGATTGGCTATGGCTATCCCGGCTCCGGCGGCTGTATCAGTCCGTGAACCATCAAAGTACAGGGTCCAGGGAGCGAGTGTTACTGTAGCGAAGTCCAACTCGCGGAATGCTGTGAGCTCTGATGGTGGGTGATGGGCAAGAAAATCCGCTATTGCCTGTCCTTTTACTGCCTTTTGCGGAACATATTGTAACGAGAATTCAGACATGGCGAGGATCCACTTGCCGATGCGTCCCCGCAAGATAGGACGAGAAATCATGTATTTGACCAGGTCGGACTGTGCGATGACGACTGTGGTGAAGGCAAACATGTAATGGCGCAGCTTGCACCCTGCAAAGTATAGGGCGAGACATAACTTCTCCATGGGCGAGTAGCGTGTCTCACAGTCCGTTAAAACTCTGCTAAGGTAATATATGGCATGTTCTACCCCGTTCTCATCGTCCTGGGCCAGGAGTCCGCCGATGGACAGATCGGCAGCGGCGATATAAAGTTTAAGCGGGACACCGTCGCGAGGCGGGATCAGGACTGGTGGGTTCGTAAGGTAGTCCTTGATTCGATCGAAGGCCTGCTGATGTTGCGGTTCCCATACGAACTCGGTTGCCCCCTGGAGCTTAAGGAGGGGTGAAAAATGTTGGACCTTCCCTGCCGCGTTTGATATGAAGCGACGGAAAAAGTTGATTCGCCCTAGTAGCTGTTGTAGCTCCTTCTTGGTAGTGGGGGGCGAAGCGGTGATGACCGCCTGTGCTTTGTCCTTAGGGATCTCGATGCCTCTTTGATGCACTAGGAAACCAAGGAAGTCACCGGCCTCCGCAAAGAAAACGCACTTGGCAGGGTTCATCTTGAGGTTATGTCTGCGCATTCGTGTGAACACCTGCCGCAAGTCTTCCACGTGGGTTGCTCGCGACTTGGTTTTGACAACCACATCGTCGATGTAGACTTCGATCAATTTGCCCAAGATGTCGTGGAAGATGAGGTTCATGGCGCGCTGGTACGTTGCCCCCGCTTTCTTAAGGCCGAAGGGCATGACAACGTATTCGAACGCGCCAGCAAAACCAGGACAGCGAAAAGCGGTCTTGTGGCAATCCTCTTCGGCGACGGGAATCTGATGGTACCCGGCCGTGCCGTCCATAAAGGATAACACCTCATGCCCCGCGGCGGCATCAATGAGTAGGTCAGCCACGGGCATAGGGTATATGTCCTTCGGTGTTGCGTTGTTTAGATCTCGGTAATCAACACAGACACGCATCTTTCCATTTTTCTTGCAGACGGGGACGACGTTGGACAACCATTCGTTATATTTTGTCACGCGAATGATACCCGATCGGTGCATGCTTTCGATTTCTTCCTTAACCACGATCTGAGTCTCAGTTCGCATGAAGCGGCCGTCCTGCCGGACTGGACGCCGGTCGGGATAGGTCGGTAGTCGGTGGCAGACCAAGTCCGGGGACAAGCCAGGCATATCTTCGTATTTGTCGGCGAAGCAATCTCTGTACTCGCGTAATATGTCAAGGAGGGCTGCCTTTTCATCCTCCGCCAACTTGGCGCTGATGGAAATGAGTAAGGGCTTGTCTGCAGTCCCTACGTCAACTTGTAAAGTGGGGTCGCGGACTTGAGGTGGAGTGTCGTCCAAGGCAGCAGGAGCTAACTGAATAACTTCCTCCTTGGTATCGGAATAATCCACCACTTCGTCGACATATTCCATAGTCGCGACCTTGTCGTAGGCTTCGCGTTCTGCCCAGTACGAAAGGAGTCTTTCGCACAAGGACTCGCCAGCCTCGCGTGCCTCTTCGGAAAAGGTACTATCCATCGAACTGGGGTATGAGAGTCGCGATGGTGTGAGGACGTTGTAGATCGTCATTCGCCTGGGTAAGTCCCCATCGCGTTAGATTGGAGGCCGTTACTCCGTATGGGCGGCCCTTGTGATCGACGCCTTGAACGTCCAACGGGCCCAAGTCCGTATTATAGTATCGGGCATCGTTGAGGTTGGCGGAAATAGAGAAAGGCCGCGGGTCGGCTTTGATGATGACTGCCTCGCGTTTCTCGGTGTCCCAGATCATGAGCTCTTGGTGCATTGAGGAAGGCACACAAAAACTTCTGTGGATCCAGTCTCGGCCGAGGATCATGCTGTAAGAAGAAACGCACTCGGCGACAAAAAAGGTGTAAACCCGCGATGCTAGCCCGACTTTGACCCGTAGGAATAGCAAGCCCAGGGTTCTGGATACCTGTCTTGTGAAGTTCTTCACGGTTAAGGACGTGGTCTGGATCATCGAGCGCGGGATGTTGAGGAGTCCCACGGTGCGGGTGGTGACGACATTAACCGCGGCACCGGTGTCGATCATGACCTTGTTGATCAGTTTCCCTTGGACCTCTGCCGTGATATACAGAGGTCGCATGTGGGTGGCCATGTCCAGAGTTGGCGTAGAAAAGGTCATAGTTGGCCTTTGGTTGAGGTCGGTCGAACTTTCCGCTTGTGGAGCGTCATCGGCTGGGGCCAGTACTGGGCCCATTTCGCTGCTGCATGGCGGGGGTATGCTGTCATCCTCGCTGCTAATGGTGATGTCCGCCGCGCTGCAGGTTGTGTTTGGTGGAAGAGCGTATCGTTCCGAAATGAAGAACACCATCCCGACCTGAAACGAGAATTGTTCAAGAACTGGGACCAAAGGTGTGTCAATGATCCCGTGTTCCCCTTCGAGCACTGCAAAGGCATCTCCTTCGCTGCTAACCCTTTCATCCGCATCCCATCCGGAGACCTCTACCATATTGCAGGTGAATGATTCGGCCTGCTCTTCGTCCTGGTCTTCCTCGAGGTTGAGGCGAGGTTCCGAGTGTGCCTCGTCGGCTGTCTCATTCTCGCGGAAACGTTGGGCCATTTGTTCAGCGAGGTTAGGACTGGAGGGTGCCGGCATCGCTGCTGGTGGCTCTGAAGCCTCAGGTTGCCGCGGACGCCATACTGTCTTGGGTGAAGGCTGATGGTCTCTAGCTGGCTGTTTGTCTGCTGCCGCGGGAGCCTTACCGTTGTCTTCTTTCGCCAACCGCTGCAGAGCAGATACTCGGGGAAACATCCTGGTTTCGGGCTCCGGGGTGCGTCGTGACCGAGGCTGTTGCGGCGATGGAGGCTCCCTTCTGGCGTCAGCCTCTGGATCTCGACGTTCTTGTCGTCGTGAGGGCTGAGACGGTTCACGTTTAGACTCTGAGTCCGGGGTCGTGAACAATTTACGCCTAGGGCCGGTAGGCAGAGCCTTGCTTTGGTCGGGCTCTGGTGATAACCTATGCCGGGAGGGCCGCTGATCCCTCCTCCTGTCAACTTCTGGTGACGGATTGCGCCTAGCAGGCTGTGGATCTCTCCTTCTGTCAGGTACGGGTGACGGCCTACGCCTAGGAGGTTGTGGGTCCCTTCTCCTTTCAGGTATTGGGGATGGCCGGCGCCTAGGAGGCTGCGGATCCCTTCTTTGTTCAGGTGGTGGTGATTGCTTGCGCTTGGGAGGCTGCGAATCCGGCTTTGGTGGAATCGTGAGTCGGCAGAAAACGTTTGGCTTGGGCGCAGGCTCATCACTGAACTGCTTGCAGATTCTTGGAGGTGTGACTGGCGGCATTTGAAGGACTGCGCGCAAACCTTCTGCTTCCCGCCACATCCGCTCAGGCGTCTGTGCGAGCTGTGAGGGGCGTACAGCGCCCTCGTCGACAGCCCGTAAGGCGCGTAGGATGCTGCCGTATCACTTCTGGAGCTTGCGCTTCTTGGACCTGCTGATGGTCACTGCTTTCCCCCTTGCTGCGTGTACCAGACCCCTTCCTTGATCGCTGATTTGGACGTCGGGGGAATGTAAGGGTTGGTTAAAACGCCTTCACGAGGGCTTGGGGCGTCGTTGCTGTGACTCTCGCTGCTGGAGTCTGACATGTCCATCTCGCTTGCGGCAGGGGATGGAGGTATCGTTGCTGCCCAATGAGCGGCGACGTACGTCTCAAGACGCGCTACCCTTTTCTCCAGCTCTTCGCGAGTCCTGGGGCTCGTAGGCTGGGAACCTTTTACGGGGAGCGGTCTATCGTCCCTCATGATTGCTTTACCCTTATCCTTGTAGGAGGGGCGGTCTGGTTCGAGCCTTGCGACCAACTGTCGAGCTGGGTCGACTGCGCTCCCCATCTGGTTATCCGGGAGCATGTAGTTGTTCGCCGACCATTTGCGATTTCGGCCCGGCGGCTCGGATGGTCCTGCATTTGGTGACAGGTCTAATGTGATCATTCGCTGGCCAACGCGAGGCCAAGCGAAGCCAGCAGTTGCGATTGTAAAGCCGCCCTCATCCTTAAAGCAGATGTATCCGAGGTCAAGCCAGTCTTGGATCTGGTCTCGGAGCTGGCGACATTCGCATGTCCTGTGCCCCCAGCTGTCATGGAAACTGCAATGAACGCGTCCCTCCTTGTACTCGATGTAGGGCAAGAAGTTGATTGTGACGAGCCCGGCCTCTCTGAGATCTTCTAAGACCTCATGTGCCAGACTTTCGTTGTAGGTGTACCGACGACGCGGCTGGCGGGCACTGTCGTCTCCTTCCTCGCGACCCCTTTTGGGCGCTCGACGTCGTTCATCGTCCTGGGCCCGATCAGCCCAGTTGACTTCTACCATGCCCACTACGGGCGGGAAAGGGTCTACATCGACCAATGAGGCCGTGCTACCCGGTGCCTTCATCCTCAGTTCGCCTGAGTTTAACCAAGTCTGCAACTGGTCTCGGAGCTTGACACAATCTTTGGTGTCATGATTGTATACGTTGTGGAAGGCACAGTATTTCTTGTCCTTCAGCTCCTCCTTAGGCGGTATCTTGTGGTCCAAGCGCACATACTTTGCCTCGATTAGGTCATTGAAGACCAAATGGGCGTTTTTGGCGTCGTAAGTGTACGACTCGTACTCTGGCTTGGTCCAGGCAAAGGACTGGATGGTGATCGGCTCGCGGGTCATCTTCAGGTTCTTTAGCTTATGAGCTACTTGCTTGCCGGTCAGCTCTACCGCGCCAATGTCGTCCAAGTCCTGATCTGCGTGAGCTGGCTCCGGCCTTTGATAGTAAGGATCATGAGCGGAGGTTTGCACGCTGAGTGCCCCCACTATCCGGTTCTTCCCTGGTACGTAAGTCCCCTTGGAAGCGTTGGCCTTGTCGTCCAACTCGTTCAGGATGAGCTCGTAGCTGCCGACCTTGTTGATCAGGTCGCCCATGTAACTGAAACGCTCTCCATGATGCTTCAGCCGCTGGCGATGCTCCAGCCCCCGAATAGCCAACTTAATGGCTTCCTGCTCAGGCAGCAGGTAATCGCATTTGGCTTGCTGGATCTTGAAGCGCTGAAGGAAGGAAACTCCGGACTCCATGCTCTGCTGGCTCAGCTGCATGAGGGAGTCGAGACCAACTTCGGGCTCAATTGTGCCATATGTCTCCCGGAAGAGACGTTCCATGGTGGGCCAATCCGCTATTGACCCTGGCTTCAGTCTGGAATACCAGGTGAAAGCGGCTCCGGACAGAGAAGTCCCGAAGAGCTTGAGCTTGAGCATGTCATCATTCCCGTGCTGGCCGCATTGGACCTTGAAGCGGGCCATGTGAGTCGCTGCATCTTCCCTTGTCTCCCCAGAGAATGTGGTGAAGACGATGTTCTTAAACCCATGGGGGAAGGGATATTGTGCCACGCTATCTGGATAGGGGTCACGATAGTGCAAGCTAGCATCACCCTTTCCGGTGTGCTCCTTGACGATGCTTGAAATGAGTTGGCGCCAGTCGGCTGCCGTTACCGGTGCAGATTTTGCCCCCTGGTCATGGCCATGCCATGCAGAGAGGCTAGGGGCATGTCCGACGTTTTTAGGGGTCGAACTGGCATAAGCCACGATCGGGTCATCTGGTGTCCCCACTCCTTGCGGCGGAAAAGCACCGGCGCCCCTGAGTGTGACTCCATGGCTGCATGGCGAGGGTAGACGGGGTGGTGTCTTTGATGAACTGGCTCCCAATGAGAATTGGGGAGCCTTCTGGGCCCCGACCCTCGGATTTGCTCTAGGGCGCTCATTAGGCGGGATGTACCTTGAGCCCTCAGTTGTGCTTGAACTGACATAGTTCACAGCGTGATTCTTTGGGGCCTGGGCCCGAATCCAGTCTTCCATCTGCAGGACCCTTGTACTCAGGGTATCATGGCGCTCTTTGTAGTCTTCAAGCTTTTCCATGCTATTCTTGCTCCCAAAAAAGGAAGCGTCCTGCTGTTGCTGCAGCTTGGTGTCATGGTCGTTCAGACGACAGGTTTGGACCTCCAAGGCATTTGTAAAGGCCACCTTGCTCTGTTCCAGTTCTGTCTGGATCCTTTGCAGGGAGCCGGTCATTATGTCCTTGTCCTCCCTGATCGTGTCAACCACATAGTTGAACTCCTCGCTGAGCCTAGCGTGGTTCTCCTGGTTAGCGAGCCAGATCTCCTTGTCCTTAGCGACCTGCGCAGAGAGGTCTTGGACAGTTTGCTGAGTTTCTTCGACTTTTAAGCCGAATTCTCTCCTGAGCGCGCCGATCTCATTCTTGAGATCGCTCCTTAGTTCCTCGAACATTCTGCGGACTTCCTCTGTCCATGTGGACAGAGTATGTCCTGCTTCTGGGATTGGTTGCGAGTTTGCCATTGTGGACTTAGAATGGTCGGGATTGCCGAACCGAGTGAGAATCTCTTCTTTAGCGAGAGATCTGCAAGCCGCGCTGTTATGGGGCTTGTATTGCGGAGCCTTATGTTTCAAACAAGAAAGCGAAGGTCTCCGGTAGGGGGAGTTGTCAGACTTCCCAATGATTGCTAGAAAAGTAAACTCCCGGTCCCACTGGGCATGCCAATGTTTTGGCCCACGTCCTCAGCGAAGGTAGAGAGGGAACAAAAAGTAAAATGGTGTGTGCGGGGCGTGCCACCTCACGGATGAGGAAAGAGAACGATGCGTGTTCTGACTTCTGACCAGGCGAAAGAGGGCTCAGGCGTCACCTCAGATGAGAAAATATTTACGAGCTTACTCTTCTAATCACCTGTCGATCGATACTCACTGTGAGAGCGAGCAGAGCAACAAAAAGGGAAATCGGAGACGAGTCCTGACGGGCTCTGGGATCTAAGGCGGGGTGCGCTTAGAACGTAAGAGTTTCGAGGAGGCTCGAAGGTTTCGACTGTGTTCGTCTGTTTTGAGAGAGTTGTTGATTGATTGATTGTGTGTGTCTTGAAAACCATGGAGCTTCCTTATATATTCATCCGTAAGCAACTCGTGGAGACTTAATCACAATCCAACTCGGACTCTGCAATTAGAATCCCACAAGGATATGATTAACTCACGAGTCGTGCGCTCCATGCAACACGTGTCAAACCTATCTCGCTTAGGTCTCGTTCGCCGCCTCGCTGCATTTCATTTGTCGTGTAGTACGCGGACTCAAACACTAAGCGACCTTATCCTGATGGGGTTATTGGTCATTTCCAACTCCCCCTCGCCAGGAACTGTAGAGTCTCATGCGAACTGGAGATAAGGATCCCGCGAAGACACCGAATCTCGCGAGGTATCAGAATCTTTTGACGAAGTCTCCGTCACGTGCAGCCAAACCTCGCCATCCTTCGTGGGCTAAAAAAGGCCACAGGCGCTGGCCCAAATGATATCCAAAGCCTTTCTTAAGTCTTGGACCGAAAATGCCCACTGGGCTCAAACATGAGTGCAAAAGTAGTTTCGTTGTCCATTTTGTTTCTTTCAATATGTCATGAATAGATGGCCGGAGACATTGGCTTCATGAGTTTGGTCTTTTTAAAGTAATTGGTGCTGAAAGACGTTCTTCCAACAAATTGACAGAGAGAAAATGATTGAATCATTCGTTAGCTTTTAGTTCATTATGCTCATTGGCCATCTTAAATAATGACTTAGAATAGGAGAAAAAGCAACTGAAGCTATGACGCATATCAGAACCGTCATACATCGGTTGATCACAAGTTCTTGTACAGTGAATTGTAAAGTAAATTCAGAGAAAACTACCTAAATGCCAAGTTCTTGGAGATTAAGTTTTGTTCTAGGAAAACATAGCCAAACATAACTATCAGTATGCTGTTCCCTAGAGAGAGGTAGCTGTATATGCTTAAGAACTCTGAAGGTTCTGACTTTTGTTAGAACTTTTTTTCTTTTCGTTGTTTTAGAACTTCTGAATAGTGTTTTGACAAACACGCAAGGAATATTAGCTAGTGAGGAATGAAGAATTTGGTTTTGTGAAACTTAAATTGATTCAGGACTTGTATATAGAGGATTGAAGTAGTTGACTTGTATATAGAGGATTGAAGTAGTTGGCTTTACACCAAGCTGAGAATGCTTTTCAATAGAACCCTTGTGTCTACTCTTCATAGTACTACTAAATGAAAAGAAAAACAAATTGAAGAGAATAACCAGGAATCAAACTCTACTTCATTTCAAAAAGTACAAAGAAATCTGTATAATATTGGATACTTGCTATGCTGAGAAATATATACTTGCTAAACTTATTGCGAATCCAAGACACTGAAACAAAGTAGTTTCATTGCACTAATCACATCCAAAACTACAAGTCACAATCACAAAAAAGTCTAAGAACAAAATCTTCTACATATCATTTGATTCTCTCCAATACTTTTTTATCCAATCTTTCTCCTTGAGCTTTTCCCATTCTTCACTGTTTCGAATTGAATCCCTCAAAGCATTTTTGTCCTCGTACTTCTTTGTATAGCAGTTTTGGGGATACAGAACATCACATGCTTCTTACAGACTATTGGCTTCAACCGCTGATCCTCTTCCTCGTCCAAGCTTCGAGTAAACTCTCTCCATCGATCCTTGTTTTCGATAGGCATGCGTAAAGGATCGGAATTTTTCTGGGTAGGATCGCCCTTAACGAATGTGAAGTTCTCATTCGACTGACGCATAGCTGACATCTTCACAAAACTCAATCTCACAGAAAAACTTGAGCCAAATGTTCCAGCAAGATTTCCGAGGAGGAACTTGTCTGAAACTAACGATTTGTGAGATGCAGAAGGACTGGGTTGACGCTTATAAAGTCGAAGGCTTTGCCCTGTTGCATTTGGAAACTAAGCCCTATTCCTATAGGAGTTCGGAAACTATTCACTATCCCTATTCCTTCAGGACTTTGGAACGTTTGTTTTTTTGTTCTTGAATCCCAGATTAATTTGGGAAATAAAAGTTTCCCGGATTAATTTGGTAATATAAGTTTCCCTGTTTAATTTGGAAAGACCAAGAAACGACCTGGAAACCTGCAGTATCCTTCCACTTGGAAATTAGGATAAAGCAGCCGTTTTTGGGCATATTAATTGTTTGTAGTAAGTTTTGGGTTTAGGGTTCAATAGAAATTTCAATCCACCAAAATGCATAGCTTTTGTCTTCACAGGCCGAACCAAAAATATGGCTTTTATGAACCCATCAAGATTCTGTTCCTTATAGAGGGGTAGTTGGATATGTTGAAGGATTCTAAAGATTCCGACTCTGTTTTGGTTCTTCATTTTGTTGGTTGTTAGATGATCTTAAATTTCTAGGACAATCATGCAAGGAATACAATGGAATATATACATATAATCGGTTCATGAAACTTGAATTGATTCTATGATTGAAGTCAATGACTTGTGTTTTGGGTTGAGGAAATTGGCTGAACACCAAGCTGTCATTCTCCTTCATAGTTCACTGCTAGGGGAATAATTATTCCACTGCTAGTACTAACGATTCAATATGAAATTGGATTTCCTATGATTCGTTTTGGTTAAACAAAGCCAATGTGATCATGCAAACACAATTTAATTAATAGAGACGGTTCTTGTTCTTATAGAGTTTCAAATGCTATAGTTGTTGGGATTCTGCGTATACTTGTACATGGCAAAATGGAATATTTCTTCTTGTTTCTAATGCACTATGATAAACCCTCCCTTAAACCCTAAACCCTCAAGCAAGTTTTCTCAAAAATAACAACAGAGGCAAAAGTGAATGTCATGGCTAATTCCTTGGAGCTCAAACTCTTAAAATTACTATCACAATGCACATTCAAACAGTTGAAGCAAATACATGCCCTCATTGTCACTACCTCACTCAACCAAGACATCCAAACCTTCTCCAAATTTCTCCGGCGGAGCACGGAGTTTGGAGCAATGGAGTATCCCAGTCTCATATTTTCTCAATTGGGTCCTCAGTTGAGTAATAACATCATGATTCAAAATGCCATGATTAGAGGATATGATGGAAATGGGATATTTGAGCAGTGTCTCCACCTTTTCGATGAAATGCCACACAGAGGACTCAAACCCCATAACTTTACTTACCCATATGTGTTGAACTCGTGTTCTAAATTGGGTTGGTTCCGAAAAGGCAAACAAGTCCATTGCCGCATTGTAAAGGATGGGTTTGAGTCCCATCCGTCAGTTGCTCATGCCCTTTTCCATTTATATGTCAAAATGGTGGATTTGAATGATGCCCACAAGGTGTTTGATGAAATGTATGTGAAGACTGTCGAATTATGGAACCGCATGATTTCGCTCTATGTGAGTGCTTGTGATGTTCAGAGTGCAAGGAAGCTGTTTGATGTTATGCCTGAAAGGGACATTGTGTCATGGAATTCAATGATCACCGGCTACGCTGAAGTAAGGGATGTAGATAACGCGAGAGATTTGTTTGAGCGGATGGGCGAGAAGGATGTTGTGTCATGGACAGTAATGATCAGAGTGTATGCTGATGCAGGTGACCTTGTGACAGCGAGAAAGATATTCGAGACAATGCCTTGCAAGAATGTAGTTTCATGGAACTCTATGATTTCGTGTTACACCCAGCATGGACAACATGAAGAAGCATTGAATCTCTTTGTCCAAATGCAATCGAGAAGTGAAGTACCGGATAATTACACGTTTGTTTCTGTATTATCAGCTTGTTCGCAGTTCGGTGCTTTAGAATTCGGAAAGTGGATACACTACTTGATTGAAGACTGGTCTCAGTTTGGAGCCATTTTGGGGACTGCTCTTGTGGATATGTATGCAAAGTGCGGGGACATAAATAGAGCTTTCACACTGTTTATGAAGATGGGAGAGAGGGATGTGTTTTGTTGGAATGTTATGATCAGGTCTGTAGCTATCAATGGAAGAACAGAGGACGCAGTCAAGATGTACTCATTGATGCAAAAGAAAGGGTTGAGGCCGAATGACTTCACGTTCACCGCTGCTCTCTTTGCTTGTAGCCATGGAGGCTTAACTAAAGAAGGTGAAAGAATCTTCTATTCGATGGAGAAGGAATTTGAGGTTGAACCTAAGCTCGAACATTATGGCTGCATAATCGACCTACTGAGCCGAAATGGTCAGTTGGAGGAAGCAGTGAGTTTGGTTAGGGAAATGCCGTATAAGCCCGACATAGCAATATGGGGAGCTTTACTTGGCGGTTGCAGAGAAAGAAGTCACCTCAAGTTGGCGGAGGAAGTGATAGAGAAGGCTACAGAGTTGGAAGCAAATGAATCAGGAGTTTATGTGCTCTTGTCCAACATGCATGCCTCAGTGGGGCAATGGCCGGAGGCTCAAAGTGCAAGAGAGAAGATGGAAGAAAATAAAATCTGGAAGAACACAGGGCATAGTAATGTTTTTGCTTCTTAAAGTCTTGCAGACACATGGATTGAACTTTTTCCAAGCGATGTAAATGTGAAAATGATGAGAAACTCACACACCTTATTTTATATCTACTTGGTTGTAAACTCATTCAGATTGGCACAACTCAACAACTCTGCCTAGAAAGAAGCTCTAGCTGGCAAGAAATCAGAATGCTCCCTTACTCGAAAAGAATTCAGACTGATCTCTTTCTGTGCACAACTTCGATCGTCACTAGTACTATGGCCTCAACATTGGCCTTGTCATCACCATCACCTTTTCTAGCAAGCAAAACATTGGCTTCAGCTACGCCAACTGGTATTTCACGCTCAGCCAGCTTTCCTTCCTCCACCACGTAGGCTGCCGGCGCTGAGAGCTCAGGCAGGTGGAGATGGCAGTGTTGCTGTGGTTGAGAATCAGGGTAGTAATAAGTAATAACCAAGGGACTCAAATGCAGAAGAGGGCTAGTGCTAGAAGGTTGGCTGTGGATGTTTCACCTTTTGGTCTACTAGACCCCATGTCACCAATGACAAGCATGCGCCAGATGCTGGACACAATGGACCGTATTTTCGAGGACACTGACCCTCCCCAATCGAGGGAGTTGAGGTTCGTGCGCCTTGGGACATCAAAGACGATATGAGAATGACATCAAAACGCGGGTTCGACATGCCAGGACTATCTAAAGAGGATGTCAAGGTGTCAATTGTGGATGACGTGCTTGTTATAAAGGATGAGAAAAACGAGGAAGAGAACAAGGATGATGCATGGTCTAGCAAGAGCTTCAGTTCCTACAACAAGCGCCTTCAGCTTCCGAGTAACTGTAACAATGGTTGGTGTTCTCTACATTGCCATTCCTAAGACCAAAGTGAAGGGCAAGGTCGTTGATGTAGAAATCAAGTGAACCGATAAATAACACTTCTGTTTGTTTGTATAGGCTTGTTTAGCTTGTATAAAACTTATAAGAGCCGAAAAGCGTGAAACCTTAACTTTGTAAACTTTCTAATAATATAATCATGATCTAGAAAAACACCTAGAAAAACTTTCATTTGATCAAAGGCGAATTCTACAAAGATCAATACATGTCAGACAGCTTCTCAAGATGAAGTTATGAGAATGCTGTGAAATGCAAGATACAAAATGTTACAAGCTGCCGCGTACACCCTACATATATCCTTGTCCTACCCAACATTACAATACACTGAAGCACAACAAGTTCTGCTATGACATAATAACCACAATAATCTCGAAGTAGCACTATTACAACTAATTGTATCACTCCCCAGATCTAACAGAAACTTAGCATCGTTCCTTGACAGGAAGAAACAACAGTATACTTACTGTTAAGACTAAAACTACAAGAACTAGCACATCACAGAATACATAGTTCAAAGAAAGTTTCAAGAGTAATGCAAACCCATTAGCAAATAAACGTAATGACCAATATAGATAGATAGATAGATAGACCATATCACAAGTTATGCTTCAGCCATCTGGATAGCTGAATTCCAAACTAACCAACTCAAGTTAAGCAACGAAAAAATGTCCAGATCTTCAGCTCTATCAGTCCATGCAATGATAATAAAGATATGATCATCATTATATTGGAAGTTCCATCCGGGTTTCAAAGTTCCATGCTCAGTTCATGAACTGATCATGTTGAATTGGAATCTGGAAAGCTGCTGTGGAATTGTAGATATAACAGGCCCATATCTCTGCAATTGAGAAATGTACATCATTAAAAAATACAGCATAAATGAAGATCATACATTAGAAAGAAAGAAGCAAAAAGAAAGAAAAGTGAGAAGATGAAGAAAGAAAATTCATATTTTTGAACCTATAGACTACAGCATTAGGAAGATGGTAAGCGAAAAATCTGGAGATATTTGGTAAGTAGCCAAAGCATCGGAACTCAAAATTCATACTGAACAGAAGTCCAATTCTCAGGTTATATATAACAGGAGCATGCCATATAATGATCATACCTGAACATTGTCATAGAGTTCAAACAACGGGACAGCAAGGAGTTTTAGGTTCTTGGGCACAGCAAAATACTCCCTCTCAGATAAGTGAACAAGGAAAAGCTTCTTACACTCCTGCATAACAACCATAGGGCAAAATCAGCACATGGTACAGAATGGGGAAGAGGGGGGGGGGGGGGGGGGAAGGGATGATTATGTGAATCAGAAATAGAAAGAATATTCCATGATACATTATGGTTGGGTCTGCCATTACCTTAGGTTTTGTTATGTGAGGAGGGCAATATGGATACATTATGGTTTCAAAGTTTGGCCTCCACCAGATAGCAACGCATTCTCCTATCTGCATCAAGGTTCCAAGGTAAGTAACAAGCATTACCAAGGTAGAGCATGTAGTTTTGGCAAGCTCACTGAGGTGTTATAATACATGCTTGTATTCATTACTAAATTTTTAGAACTTCAAATACAATTGGTGGCATATCAAATTGACATACTTCAGCTTCCCATAAACCAATGTACCTTTATGAAAAATTACTCTAAAGAAGCACCTAAAATGCTATTATCTGTCTCATTCCTGCTGCTCCAGCACTTTTACATATCTTTCATTGCCTCGTCAAACATGCAACCAACTTTTTTCCAAGTTCTATATCTCATGTTTTCCACTAGCGCTATAAAGCTTATATTATCTCTTTTATCTACATTATGGCAGGAAATAACAGTACCTGCCAATCAGGGACAAGGTTTGCTGAATTGGCACCAAGTTTGCTGGTGAGCTTTCTTTTCAGCCCCTCGATCTCTGCAAAATGACAAGACCCACAGACAACAGAGACGGGGTTAGTCTTCAACAACACCATGCATAAACCATAAAAATGATGCAGTGAAGGGTAAGATCCATACCATTCTCCCCTGGCTTCAGTCGTCCACCTGGAAGTTTGCAGAACGTGTTTCCAATCTGCAGAAGAAGTATGTGTGGATGATTATGTTCCTGCACCTGCACAACAGAGAAATTTTTTTTTTATCCCAATCAGAAAATGCAAACACTGAGAGGCTTCTAGAGGTGGAAATTCAAATTACAATCATGACCAACTTTTCTCCATCAATCGATGCCATTTATGTTAAAACGAAATAGGCTTAGCAGAATGTTGTGAATCACAAAACTTGAATACCAAACATGAACTACTTAGCTAAGATAATCCCCAAACCTCATTTCTTAAGTATTTCCGTATTCTTTTATAGTTTCTGATAACAGAAGAACAAATCCATTGAACTTCTACACTGAAATTGTCTTCAATCCTAAAACAATCAACGACAAAATCATGCATATAAATAAGTCCTGGCCTCAAAACGGCGCAGAAGAACAAAGGATCCTAAAACTATCAGTCAAATCTGCTCACTCATCTAACAATCATCTTAAACACAAGAACTCACGCACTATAGAAAGCAACTCTAATCGAAAACATCGAATTGAACACTATGATTATCCTCAAACAAAAACGAATTACAATTTCACAAACACCAAGAGCATACCAGTAAAATAGCTTCGACACTAGTCCTCATCCCCTCTTTCATATAGCTGTAAATTCAATCACGAATAAGAAAAAAATTAGGGTTTATAAAAAAAAACATATAGAACTTGACAGATACTGAAAATGAAACACTAATCGGAGACATAAGAAACGAAGCGAAGGTAAAAACGACGTGGCGTACTTTACTTTCATGCGAGCGAGGCGATCTGCGACGGAGGTGTCCTTCTCCATCTTGGGCTCTTTGGTTCCGAACGTGTAGCTCGACAGTGGATAGGTGTTCACCATCGCCGAAGTCACCATTTCTACAGCTCCGGTGAGATCTCAGGCCTCTGGTTTTTGTTTCTGGGGATTTCGATTTGGGGGAGAGAGAGAGAGAGAGAGATTCAAACCCCAGGAACGAATAAAACCCTGGGTTTTTGGTTGGAGTCGCGTTTTTACAGAGAAGTCTTCTCCCGTTTGATTTCCTGGAGGGGCAGCCACGTGTGTAACGTGGTGAATCTGACGGTGTAGGTTTTTTCATTGACTTTTGACCTCTACGGGCTTGTGCTCATTAATCGTGAGGCACATTTGAAGGAACTTGTAAGGCCGGTAAGTTCAAAACGAACAATATCTTAATGGTAGGATTAGGTTGTTAAAGGAACTTGCATATAGGAAAAAAGTGGTGTCTCAACTCTTTAGCACTGCTTAATTACATAGAGATTGTTCTCGAGTCTCAACATTTCAAAACAAAATTAAGATTATTATCGTTTGGTATGAAAACAGGCTTAGATTGATATTGTAGTGACGTAGCTTTTTAGATTTACAAATATTGAAATGATTATTGCATCAACATATATTTGTGAATATTCAATTATTCGTATTATAATTTTTCCTCCTCAAAAAAATATTGTAAAACTAATTTGAACAACCTGCAAAGTGTAATATTTTGGTTATATATTTCATCATTATTTCGAATATATTCTCTTGATGCTCATATAACTTGGAGCCTACACGCACTAGAAATTATATTGTGCATATATCATGCATATGCACCACTGCATGCAAAGAAGGAATCGAGGAAGCTAAATCATATATGCACACTAATGTAATGCTACGAACACATGTTATACATTTTGGTTCATGCGTGTTTGATTCATGAATGTATATACCTCAAGAACTGGAACAGTTACTACAAGCCAATGAAGAACAGGTCATACATTATCTGCGGCTTTCTGCATCCAACATGAGTATCAAAACAAATTGGCTTGCAACCGTATACCTACAAGACAAAACAAATCCGAATAGACAGCGTGAAAAGCACGACAAGATGCACAAACACATCTAAATCGGATTGCAGCCAATGGTTAGTCTTACATTCTACCTAATTTGCATTTTTGCAATGCGCGCATCGCATTTTCACATCTACATATACCGGAACCAATCGACACCACCATGTGAGCGTCTCCTACTTCCTACTTATACACACAGAGATTCAGAGAATCGAACAAGATGCCTTCAGAGATTTTAGTAATGCCATGCAATTTTCATATGCTTAATCCATGTTTATGCCAATATATATAGAACTTAACATTGCTTCAAGAACAGGTTAGAAATTAAACTTCCATATATATAATCTCAACAAAATGGTCTCTGTAAATTCTCTTTGTATCTTTCAGCTAACAATAACGAAGTAAATCTTTATGGAAAATGGGTAAGAATTAAGCCACGATTATCACGAAGCTAATGACTTTCTTCTACCCACAAAAACCTGCAAAACCCCATCGGATCCACCCGCCACGAGGGTACACTGGTCCTCACCGCCCTTCTGCCGCCAGCACACACTGCTCACGAACCCCCTGTCATCACAACCCTCGCTTCCCATTGGTCCAAACCCATGCACCCAAACCGGCTCACCCCACCTCACATCATACACATACACCTGATTATTCTCCGACCCGCACCCGAGAAGCCCACCGCTTCTCCAAACAGACAACCCGACGAAGCTCCGGTTGTTGGTATGACCCGAATACGTCCGAATTTCCCGCGCGTCTTCCACGCTCCACATCTTCAGACACCCGTCTGTACCGGAAGACACCATCCTACGGCTGTCGAGGAATCTAACATACGTCACGGTCTTATCGTGGCCGTCGAAGCTCAAAACGGGTCCCGACATTCTCCTCGCATCGTAGACGTAGGCTTTCCGGTCAGCGCATCCTACGGCCAGGTGGGGCCCACCGAAGGGGTTGAACTCCACGCAACAGACCGGGTTACCCGCTCCCGACGGAACCGCTCTAGCCACACACTCCCCAGCCTCGCACCGCGGGTCCCACATTTGGAGGGTCCCGTCGTCGGATCCGGACGCCCCGAGACAACCCGGATCCGAATTATAGTCTAGGCTCCATACGCGGCGCCCGCCGTGCTCGTCGCGCTCGAATACCGGGAGGCGGGACTCGAGGTCGTACTCGGTGACGACGCCGTCGTAGTCTCCCGACCCTAGGACCCGGCCGCCCGACCCGGGACGCCAGCGGAGGCTGCTGAGCTTGGCGGGAGTGCATATGTAATAGTCGCATGCAGCTGCGTGGTCTAGCGAAACGACGTCGTCCTGAGGCTGTTCATGACTCGGAATAAGAGACTTGACGCTGTAGATTCTTATCTTTCTGGCTATGCCTCCGGTGGCTAGAAGCGTCTCCGATGGGTCGAACTCGATGACTCCGAGAGTGTTGGAGACGGCGCCGGTGGCCGTGGAGGACGAGACGACGGTGGAGAGAGTGAAGTCCCATTCGGACCTAGTAGGTTGGTTATGTCTTCGTTGTTGTTGGTTTGGGTTTTGGGTTTGTAATGGAGCAGGGATTGGGAAATGGAAAGGTGGGTTCATCGCCCAGACATGGTTAAGGGGTGGTGGTGGTGGAGATGTCAAGAGACATTGGGGTTGTTTGTATACCAACCAAAGGCTCCCGTACCCTTGCATAGGACCTTCATGGAGAGTGGATAAATACTTGGAAATTTCATCTCTCTTTACTCTGTGTTATTGTTTAAATTACATCAATGCCCTTGAATGCATCGAAGTGTAAATATGAGCGTCAGTGTGATTGAACATAATTTCTTTATTCAGTTTTTGAAGCTGGCGAGTAACAAACTGAAAGGGTTCGGAAACTAGTTTCATAGTGGTGGTCTTGTGTTGTTTGTTATAGATTTTGAAACTTGAAAGTGTACTACTAAATATGCGGTTCTTCATAAAGTGTACTTCAACACTCAAAGTAACCGGATTTCATCAAAATTTTGGCTGTTTAGTGAAAACTTGACAGTCCATCGATGAGGATGATCAGAGATTAATCAACCTCCAAGTATCGCATGAGGATGCTAGCTCATAGAAATGATGCAAATATGTCATGGGCTCTTATGGTATTTCACAAAATATCATTCTAATAAAATTAAAGCCTTGTATATATTTCATGTGAAATCAATTACAGAACCTAGGAAGGGAAAGACAGGGGTGTGTATATTAATTATTTGGTGGACTAATAATAAAACTGAAGCAAAGAGCTAGTGGAGAAGGAGGCACAAGAGACGTAGAGGCAGCGTTGGTTGCATTTCTGCCTCATTTTGGGTTATGGAAGATGGTGTGGCCACAGTCTGTGCTGTCCCCCTCCGCATTACGTGGTTTCAGCAAAGCCTTTTATCGTCCATCCCATAAATATATACCTCCACTTACTTCCCTTACTCTTATTCCCAATCTCATCACTCAAACAGACTTGAGAGATCTAGGTCACCACTTTCCGTTTTAGCCTTTATGATGAGAGATCTAACATGACCCAAAACTAGGCAAGGTGAGTAATTGAAACTCCATCTCCTACTTCAAGTAGAAAAAACTGGTAAATATTACAGTTGGGAAATGATGGCTCAAGGATGTACAGGTGTATGAGGGATGGTCTGCAGAAGGCAGCTTTTCTGATGATATGTTGGGTTCAATACAACTGCAGATGATTCCTTAAACTATTACTGAAGACTGTTAAGAATTTATAATGAGTACAGTGTTTGTTTGAGTTAAATTCCTTCCCAATCTAGTAGTGACAAAGTACTGGCCATTCTGAAACAGTGATCAGTGAGAATAAAAGATAGAAAGAAACAGCTGCAGATTCCTAGCTATCCAGTACTCTTATCTCCTGCCTCATCCATATATATATATATGCAGAAAGTAGAAACTATTAAGCGAGCACGTACCTATGTTGTTGCAACCCCTTTCATGTATATATGCATGGGCCAGAATCAATGATCCGTGATCAATGAAGAAGTCCTTTTCTACTGTCTGCCATCTTGATGTTAGTGCCGTCCCATTAAGCATTCACATTCTCATGTAATGTTGGCATCTCTATAGCTGCTGCTCTGACGTTTTTTCCTATGTAACAGGTTTATTTGATTGTTATAACAAAATCCCTTCTCTATTTTCTCTATGTTTCCTCTCTTTCATCAGTTCATGGAGTCAAGCTTTCAACTGAAACACATAATCCATCTAGCTAGTTCTTGGTGGATCACTTAACTCCACCAAGTAATCCTATACGACATAATGTCAAGACTCCTTTTGCTACCAATTTTACATCTTGCGAGTTGGATCGAGTCGCATAAACTTGAAAAGAATAAAGCATGTTGACACCATTGACGGCATAGAATTTATCTTCAATATAAACATCTCCGATAACCCGAGCATTTTCTTCAAGTCAAATATAAGTCCATGTTGTGTCTTTATCGAGCCGAATAAACACTAGTTTAGTGTGATCTTCATATATAAAAGAAACAACACAATCCTTCGCATTTGAGATTGGGTATGCTGAAATTGTAGCATTGACAATATAGTAGTCACACATATCGGACCAGTCACACAACCACTTGGTCATTTCCGTTTAAGGGTCTGGAATGTTCATTGCAGGAAGGTTAATAATAGACTTTTCATTTGCAATCCGCCCTTTGATTCTAGAGAATGGATTTATAAGGCTTACTATGAAGTTTAGAAAGGACAATATAACATGCTGCTACTTGGCTGTCAGAAGCAGAAGAATTCCCAAATTTGGAGCCTTGTCTTGTTTGTTGTAATGCAATAGCCACGATATATGAGTGATGCTTTTCCTATATTCTGAAAGTTGCAATAGTTTTTTATCTTCTTAAATTTCTTGTTGATACCTTATTTTGACACTAGATAAACATGCCCAATGTCTTTAGGTATTAAAGAACAACAATGATGGGTCTGAATCTGGCTCCTTGCTGCAGTGTATGAATCACACTCTTACCATATATGGTTCAAGGCTTCTTAGACACTGGGTATGGCGATCGTGCAAATTGTGTATTGGTTCTCATGATATTAGTATTTCATTTATTCAGTAGTTGATAGTTATGTTGCATGGTACAGGTAACACACCCTTTATGTGATAGAAACATGATTTCTGCTCGTCTTGATGCTGTTTCTGAGATTGCAGAATCCATGGGGTCTTCTAAGGCTTGTCCGATTATTGAAGGGGATGATGCAGAGGATTCTCACGTAACAATTTTGAGACCAGAGTTCAATTATATACTTTCTTCAGTTCTTACAACTCTGGGAAGGTCACCTGATATTCAGCGCGGGATAACAAGAATCTTTCATCGGACTGCCACCCCATCTGAGGTGATACAGGAATTCTTCTCTAACTTGTTATGCTGTTTTTGAATCATCAATTTGATGTCTTCTGAGTAAATTGACTTTGTCGTATATACTATTTAATTATTTAGAGATATATATGTAATGAATAGACAAATCACTCAATAGACACGCTAGTGAAAAGTGAAAGTTCCTATAAGTCAATGTCTGGTGATATATTCTCTGGTTGAGTTTTCAATAATGGGATTGTACAGTTTATTGCAGTTATTCAAGCTATTTTATATGCCGGAAAACAACTTCAGCAACTTCCTATTGACGAAGAGGGAAGCGGAAAAACTTTGGGTGGAAAGGCAGTGTGCTCTGAGCTGTTGAGGAAGCTGATATTGACTGCTTCATCGTCCAGTATAATTGGAAATGCTGCAAAACTTTTGTCTACTCTTAATTAAGAAGCAGCTGACCAACAAGATCTACAGAACCTAATCACCATTTCTGATGGCCAATTTCGTGAGCTTTGAGTTAGAAATTTCACACCCTGATTGTCACACTTAACCTTGGCTAATCTATGCTACCTTTTATTTCATTTACCTTATACTCTGTCGTTTATTTGTATAGGTTGCTAAAGCAAGAAAGGAGGTTCAATTGGCAAATGAGAAATTGAATTCTCTCATTGGGTTATACCGCAAACAGCTTGGAATGCGCAAGTTGGAATTCATGAGTGTGTCTGGAACAACACACTTGATAGAGGTAGTTAGTTAAACTCCATTCTGAGAATATTCATACACATAGGAAGTTATGAACACTCAATGTGCAAGTCTGATTAGTTGGCACATATCTAATATAAATTATATAAAATGATATTGCATGCAGTTGGCTGTAGATGTCAAGGTACCATCAAATTGGGTTAAGATTAATAGCACAAAAAAAAAACAGTCCGGTATCACCCACCTGATGTCTTGACTGCTTTAGATCATCTGGCCCTTGCAAAAGAAGAACTCACTGTTGCCTGTCGTGCTGCGTGGGATAGCTTTCTAAGTGGATTCAGTAAATATTATGCTGAGTTTCAAGCTGCTATTCAGGCACTGGCCAGTTTAGATTGTCTACATTCACTTGCTGTGCTTTCAAGAAATAAGGTATAGTACCATCTTCTGCAAAGTTAATTGAAATGCATGCTTCATTCTGCAACTTTCTTTGATGTCCAATAAGTATAATCCTTTAAACTTAATTGTTTGCAGAACTATGTTCGTCCAGTATTCGTATATGATGATGAACCTGTTCAGATACATATCTGTTCTGGACGTCACCCGGTACTGATACCTGTATAATGCTCATTTGGTTTAAGAACATAGCTAGCTATTACAATTGCTTTTAACTCTCATTACTGAGGTCAGATCACCAGATGATTCGAATGAGGTCAGACCGGCAGCCTGGCAGGTCGTTTTCGGATATTCCAGACCCAAAAATAGCAACCCCGGCTAACAACCCCGTTTCAGAGAAACAATCACGTGACTGGTACAGGGTTAGCTACGAGAGTTGTGGCACTCCGGTCAGCCTCTAGAAACCAAAGCCCCTTTTCGGTCATTTCAGTCTTCTGATCAGTTATTCTTAAAAAAAGAAAAGAAAAAAGAGAGGAGAATATGAGAATACTTCTGACTTCATTTCTTACATTATTTTTGGAGTTGCAGGGCTGAGGCTTCTCTCAACAACCCAAGCAGATGACTGATAAACCCTCCACCAGAACCCGGACGGACAAGTAATCCTTCCTTCCTTCCTTCCTTCTCTCTCTCTAGACTGCTCCGCTTCATTTTCTGTTTCTGTGGATTTTCAAGAATCCAAAATTCGAGATCGGTAGGTAGAGATCTGATTATTCTTGTGATTTTGAATTATTGAGAGGATTGGATCTTGTCGACTTTGAATTGGATTTGGATTTTTCGAGATCTAGTACTCTAGAGTGATTCGAAGCTTGATCTCTTTGCTCCGGTCGTGGAATTTCTTTTCGTTTTTTTTAGGTGATTTTTGTTTGTTTGAGCTAGAAGTTTGATAATGCGTTGCGTTCTGTAGAATCTGTGATAGTACAATTGTTCTTGGCTTGCGTGTTTTTGTTTAGATAATCTGTAGTCTGATTGATTAGAGGTAGGAAATTAAATTAGTTGTGTGATTGTTCTTATTAGAATGTGTAGACAATTAAATTTTGAACTAAGTCGCAGTTCGATCCTTGTAAATAAGGAGTTGAGCTACTTGCGAATTAAATAGTAGCGAATTGGCATTTTATGATTGATAAAGTTGATTTGTTGGTGCAGACATTGCGATGGAGTAAGGTTGTTTGGGGAACTAAGGAGATCTGGTGAAATGGAGGATAGTGCGTCTCCTACGAGAAGATGGGAGGATCTGGATACGGATATTTTGGTGAAGATTTTTCAGTCTTTTGATGTGTTTGAGTTAACTTCCGGGATAGCTCATGTGTGTAGTGGATGGCGTTTGGCGTGCTGTGATCCTCTGCTATGGAAGACGCTGGATTTGTCAATGTTGAAATCTAATTTCATTAAAATTCCGTCGGAGCCGTATGTTTATGTGGATAGCCGGTCTGATAAGCTGTTGACCCGTCTCTTGAACATTTCAATGAGTCTCAGCCGGGGAAACATTACGACCTTGATCTTCCATTTCAATTTGTATGTGAGCGATGATCAGTTGACTGATACTGCTAAAGGGTAACTCATCAATCCGTCTATTGCAATGTTTTTACCCCTCTTTTAGTTTCATCTCACCTCATTTTATGTTTAGTTTGGAAATCTGTAGTAGATCAGCATCAAAGTTAATCTAAGATCTTGCATTAAAATGTGAGTATTTCCCTTAATTGCAGGTCCCCAAAGCTGAAACGACTAGTTTTGCCAGCTTGGAACAGAATTAAAAAGACAGGAATCTGCAAGGCCATTTCCTGCTGGAAGGAGCTTGAATCCTTGACAATGCCTAGCATAGCGAATCCCCGATACTTCATAGATGAGATTGCAAAGAACTGCAAGAACTTCAAAGAACTAAAGATCATGGGTCCTTGTGATATTTTCTTTGCTTCAACTCTAGTTGACTATCTTCCTAACCTGAAGGTTTTAAGCCTCAGGTGCTCAATGCTCCTAAGGGAGGCTCTTATCATGATCTTGGAGGGCCTGCCGCACCTTGAAGTTCTGAATATATCACATTGCCTTCTTGTCGACGTCACTCCACCACCTGTAACTAAAAGGGTTTTAAGAGAGATTGATCCTTTTATCCTTAAGAAGGCGTCCCAGTCCCAAACCCGACTCAGGTTTTTGACGTGCATGCAAGACACCTGCGTGATGTGCCAAAGGACGAAAACCGACGAGGGGATCTTGAGGTGGTACAAGTATGAAGAAGGGCTATGGCAAGAGGATGAGGTGAGCTCCCTTGCTCATTGATCAGAGCATGAGAACGAAACTGTAATGTAGTTGTTTAGAAGCTATATCTTGTGTAATCTTTGTATTGTTGTATGACAATAAAACTTTTACTTCCATGGACATATAAAATGCCTGATGGAGAGCTGTGTTACTGAATAATTCTGCGTTAATATACTGTTGTATAATCTAAGCTCGCTTTCTCTACCCAAAAATGTCCGCATTAGAGTAGAAATGAGTGAAGACCCAATATAACACTTAATCATAGTAAACCAGAGACGTCAGCGCTTGCGCTGCTTCATTCTAGTGCTGTTTGCAGTACTTCGCGTTTGGTTCTCAGTAACCCTCGGCGTTAGGTTGCACCTTGATTTGCTTCAACCTTGATTCCATGAAATCCGATCTTTCGTTTGAACCTCGTTACTGCCTTTTGTTCATGTGAATAGGAGACCTGAAGACTATTGAATCTATTTCCATCACAGGTTTATGTTAGTGCTGATCTGTTAGTCTATGCTGCAAGAAGGTCCAACTCTTCAATATATCTGATTAACTTAGGGTTTAGGTTCACTTATTTCTCAAGATTCTTTTTAGTAAGTTTGATTGTGAACTACCCATTGCCCAACATTACGTATAGTTTTTGGGCTAATAACGCATGTCTTTATTTTCCTACTGGAAGTTTGATTATCCAAAAGGCCAAAATCATGACTTTTAATACGTTATAGAACTGAACGAACTCAGGATCTGAAAAACATTTTGATGAAGAATTAGGGTTGGTTTGGCTCATGCATGTTACTTTTTAAATGTGAAAGGTGTCTTACTCCTTTATCATTCCACCAAAGTTATTTAACGAACGAGACAACAATGACAGTAAGAAGACGGTTTGTTTACCCTTTGTTTTTGGCTCGCCGTCTCTTGAACCTTCCGGACCGTTCTTATTCTTTTCCCTCTGCTGTTTTTCCCTCATGAAGAATCGAGAGAGATCTTGAGACCTTCTCTTTTTTTTCTTCTCTCTTATCCTTTTTTATTGGTTGTCATGGGCAATAATGACAGTAAGAAGACGGTTTTTAACCTTGAATTGTCTCTATCCCCAGAAACTCTCTAGACTCTTCTCGCTTTCTCGCTTTCTTTCTCTCGATTTATCTGGGAAGAGTTGCTCTTCTCACTCTCTCGCCCAAGATCTCTCTCTGTCTCTTTCTACTGATCCTTTGCTCTCTCGAATCTCCGAAATCCGCCTCACTTTTCCTCTCTCACCCGATCTGTTCTCTCTCAATTGTGTTGATTGAATTGCAGCGGGATTGGGCATTCGTGTTGCGATTAAGCCAACGCATCGGATCACTCCTCCGGTAAGCTTTGAAGTTTCGATTTCATTTTGTTCTAGGAAATTTGTGTGCATAAATTCAATTGTTGTTCATGATTGAATAGATTAGTAATGAAGAAATTTCGTTACTTTTAGGTGTAGTTACTTGAGATGTCTGATATGATTTGGTTGGTGTTTGTTTTAGCCTCAATTGTTGACTCAAGTCAGAGACATTCCCCGAAGCAATTTCCAATTTGACTTTGATTTTGAGAGGAAAGTCTTGGCCGAAGCAGAGAAGGAAACTCCGAATTGGGGCTGGACAACCTTCTTCCACAGGTATGACTTATCTATCATTTTTTTATCGATCCGAACTTTCTCTACTGTTTGATCATCCTTATTACCAATCTACATCTCTACTCATCATCGTTTCTTCAGGTGATCATCCTTACCAGACCGAAATTCCTGTCTTTTGTTCTTCTATTTCTTTTTTCAATATACTTCCACTGTTTGTATTCTTTTGGTAAACATTCATGTTATATATTCAAATAATGCGATCTTCAGTGTTCATTGCCTTTCCTAGAATATTTTTTTCCATTGTTTTCTTATCAGTTGAAATACACAGATGCATATTCATTCAGTTATCGTGTATCAGTATCACCAAGTCACTCATGCATAGAACGTCCATGCAAAAATCTAATCTTCTTGATTAACTACATCATATTTAAAAATTTGAATTCATATATTGAATCCTTCACGTCTAACTTCTTCACTGCAAACTAAGAGTTCAGATACTGATTCTAGCTTCATAATTTACTTAACAAAATGTTGTATTGATGTATCTACTTTCTTCATATTCGGGGATGAGGTATTTGGGGACTACATAGGCTTAAAAATTTATGTGCAATAGCAGATATAGAAAGAAAGAAATGGATACATAACTAACTGAAGTATTAATTGTTTTAGATTGAGTGAGGTATTTAGGGAGGATTTAAAATTTCTTTATAAACTTGAGATTTCTTTACCTTTGGTCATTTTATTATCTGTTTCATTTTCATTTTTCTGTAGTATGCTTTCAAAACCAGTTAGAATACATGGATTTAAATTGTTAGCTTAACTTTTTACTTTAAACTATATCAAACATATACCATCTATTCATGGTTGTTAGGTATTTCACTTTACATCTCGATTACATACCTACAGTCATCAACTTTCTGATATGAACTAAACCTGTATACGAAAGCTTTAGAACATTTTAGTGTAGGAGAATGAAAAGTATTGTGGCATACTGTCAAATAGACAAAGACATTTTGGAAATAAGAATAATGAGAGTTAATGTCAATCTGCGCATTCATATTTACATGATACCATGTAATTAGATGATACCATGTAAGATGCATGCTACCTAGGTCTCTACCATGCATGTCGTATAGAAAGAAAATTAAGGTTGCATACTAAGGTTTCCACAGCAATATGGACTTCCATAATAGTTTTCTTTGGAGCGTGTAAATGCATCTTGACAGGTGCATGGTGCAGGCAAGAGCACTAGGCCTAGGATAGCAAAAGTTACCCATGTATGTAACAAACCAACAACTAAACAATGAAGTTCATTGTGTTACAATTGTTCCAATGTGTTTTTAAATCCCATAATGTTGTGCTTTTGTACTGTCTAGATGATAACCGGTGACTGATGTTGTGTATTTGTCTAAACTGATTATATCTTGCCTTTGCAGATTTCAATATCATCTCATCAGAGGTCAGTTAAGTTTTTAGCAGAAAGGAGAAAAGAACAACGTATAGCACCTGAGCATGTACTCAAAATTTATAGGTCTGGATGAATTTTTACTCTTGGATAATATGCGCCTGAACAATATTTCAATTTTGTTAATGTGGTGATTCTTTCAGTGACGTTCTTCAGAGATTTTAATGTCCAGCCTCATTTTCCTCTACTTTTCTTACATGTGTGGTACTGAAAGCTTAACTCTTGAGCTTTTACTTCTTTGCAGTGACATCCAAGAGCAAATGAAGAACTCACTATCACAGAAGATGCCTCATAGGCTCATACCAACAAATGATATATCTTAAGATCACCAAATGTAATATATATGCCAAAACAGTTTTGTGACAGTGCAATACAGTGTAGCTCTTCCTTTTCAAAAGAACCCGCAGCAGAGCGCGGGCAATCTTTCTAGTATATTTACTATATATCTATTCGTTGTCATACTGTTCACGGAAACAGTTTAGGAACAGGGTGTTTCCGTCTTTTGCCCCTACTTTTTCCTCTGTTATTCCGACTTTGCTCTTTGTTTTTGGCTCGCCGTCTCTTGAACCTTCCGGACCGTTCTTATTCTTTTCCCTCTGCTGTTTTTCCCTCATGAAGAATCGAGAGAGATCTTGAGACCTTCTCTGTTTTTTCTTCTCTCTTATCCTTTTGCGCGCTCTCTCTCTCTCTCTTTTGTTGGTTGTCTCCTCCGAAAAAGCGTGATCGAAGCCATCTCTCTCTTCTACACAATTTACAGTACAATAAGAGAGAGCAGACAGAGTAGAAGAACACGGAAGGACAGGTTGTTTCGGAGCTCAAATTCGTTGCAATAGTGCGATCCAAAGACGTGTAAGCCTCCTGATCTTCTTTCTTCTTCTTCGTTATATATGCATGTGTCGATCTTCTTCTCTTTTCTTCTCATCTTAATCTGTCAAATTTCATCTTCCTCAGAAACCTCCTGAAGCCAGCATCATCTACAAAATACAGTTGTTGGTTGATTTTGGGTGCTTTCCAGTTCGTCAGTGCTTCAGGTAAGCTTAGTGTCCTCAAATTTAATTAGAGACCTGAAAACTTTGGGTAATTTTCTCTTATATTAATCTCCAAATTGATTTCTCGATTGTTGCTTCTGCGTTTGTTTTCTATTCCTTGATTTTGATTTGCGATCTGGGCTGCCATTTCTCACTTTTTCTGTGGTTCTGCAAATTGCTGGGTTTAATTGGGTTTGGTGAATTTGAAGCTTCGAATTTTGGTTTTAAGCATGGTCAATACCATTTTATACAACCAAACTGTTGTATACGTGTTTTGTTGCTCAGACTAATCCTGCCGACCCGATTGACTGAGACTGGGGTTCCAAATTGGGCTTCGACATGTGCATCTGGTGAGTTTTGCATCTGCAAGTCTATAAACTTTGTTCACTCTTTCAAGTCGATGTTATACATTTCCTTCAACATTTGCGACTAATATGAACTTCTGTTTTCTGGGTTTTCATAGACGAAAAAGAGGAGGTCTGAATTTGGGAAAAAAAGAAAAAAGAAAAAAAAGAGGGGAGCCCAATATGAGATCCAGGTTAGTGCTATGTGTTGCTATTTTGTTGTGGTTATGGTCTTATTTTCTCAGCTACACATACTTTCGGTCCTATGGTATTTTGATTGTTGTGAAAGGATAGCTATAGAGTTCAGGTTCCAATTTTCTGTGTTTGGAATTGATTACAGCTACTGAGTTAAATTGGGTTGTTTCGTACTGTTAATGTCTGAGATGAAATAGTTAGTTTTTGGTATGTTGATAGGTATCAGGTGAGTCTATCTTAAACAGATCTTCATCATCATTATTTCTCTGTGTTTTTACTTTTAGTAGAAAGAACTCAAGCTAACATATGAGGCAGTAAGGTTTTTGAGTCTTTAATTGAATGTGATTATATTTATAATTTGTAAATAATTTACCAACTAGCTAGCTAAGTTGTAGGAGTACTGAGTCAACTGATGCTTGAAGGTAGGTTCGTATATATTTTCTTTTCTTCAGGAATTAGAGAGTTGATCAAGGAATTGCATCTGCTTATCATAATGAGCTCAAATCTGGTAATTTTACCATATATCTATTTTTTGAGCTGACGTCATCACTGTTCATAAAGAACAGTATTTTTACTGTTCCCGTGAGCAGTGCTGGGCCTCGCTGTTGGACTTGTAAACTCTATGAAATGAGATATACAGTTACAGGGAATCAAAATCATGGGAGTAATTATTTTGTGGTCTTATACTACCCACTTGTCATTGCTATTTGGTGGCAACACTAAGAATATCACTCGAATTTCGTGAAGACCTTATGACGAGTGAAAGTTAAATTAATAAAACCAATCAGGAATGTCATACGGACTAATAAATTAATTTTGGCACCACGTACTACTTTATCTAGAAATGTAATGACCCTATAATAATACGACCCCAACACCTTCTGCCGACCTCCACGCTACCCTAGTAACACCAAAAACCATCAGATTGTGGAAGCTTCAATTTCACGTACTGCCTCATTATTCTCTCTTATTCGTGCTATTCGTTTGCTTCAGTGTTTTTGACATCTTCTCCAGGTTCAATTTCTCTAATTTCTCATGATATGCCTAGTTCTCTATCTCTCTGCGTAGATTATATTTCACTATCATCGTCTTTCTATATCCAATGTGATTTGTTTTGTTAAAGAATATGAATTGATTGTATAACTATATCACGGATCGATTAAGGATTTAGTGTTTGAGTAGCTTGATAAGTTGAGGATCTTATTGATGAATTGCATGACTATGGTTTTGCGTTTACATGAGATAGTATAGATTCAAGAGAAATTCTGAAATGATGGAATCCACAATTCCAACAATTAGGATTTCATTAATTGCTATGTTCATTATTTGGTAGTGTTTATTGCATTTTTATCTTTTTGAAATGGGTAGCTGATGTGGCTTACCTCAAGTCTTATGTTTATTTAGAAGAATGTATGATGGTTCAGAGAATTTATTATAGATTAAATTATTTAAAAACTAATAAAAATTGTTAAAGGAAACTTTAACAAGGATGACATATGTTTTGACGAAAATTGAAGTGATAGATTCAGACAGTTAATTCCTTCAAGTTTTCCAAAACAGAAATATTCCTATTTTTCAAGTTTAGAATGCAAAACGTGACCATTCATGTACAAATCATCAATTCTTCATTTTTATTCTTCTCACAACGTTTGTGGATTTTATTGTCTATTTTTATAATTTAAGAAATGGGTTTTGGTTAAGCAAAATCCGAGACTGGTATGCATGGTACATAGTGTTCGATGTCTGATATCTGGTAAACCAGCTGATTAGTTCGGTGGTCTAGCTGTTCAGACCAATTAACCGCTCCATACAAACCGAGTCACAGGCCTAACATAAATACAAGTAGTCAAATATCTTTCTCATGTGCAATGAGGATTGTAAAGTTGTGTGTGGTATTCCTAAACACTTTAAAAACTATTTCATTGAATATTACTCTTCACTATTCTCTCTAACGAAGAAAATTTGGTTCGGAACTGCCATTCCCAATCCTTAGAGATAATGGTCTGACCTACCTAGAGCTGAGTTTCCCGATTCCTAGAGGAGAAGGATCTCCCAATTCCTAGAGCAGAAGGGGTCTCCCAATTACTTGAGAAGAGTTTCCAATAAAACAAATTATATATATGAAGGGTCTAAAATGACATCTCAATTTGTGATTGCAGGATTATAGGATCGCGTAGTTTGAAGAGTAATGGAAGACTTTAGCCAAAAGAGAAAACGAAGAATGAATGAAGAAGAAGATGACTCCCATTTAACTAAGAGAAGATGGGAACACCTGCCTAGTGACATACTGCAGAAGGTTCTAGTTGAGTCTGATTTCAATGACACCTCTGGTATGGCTTCTCTCAAATCTCAGGTTCGTTGCGGTGCCGTTTTACTGCATGGCGTTTGCTTCTCACTGATCCCCAGCGTTGGCATACAATTGACTTATCCTCCATGAAATCTGATTTCATCGACACCCGTTACCACCCCTATGTTTATGTTACTGAAAATTCGGATTTGATATTGGATTGCTTTCTGAAAAGTGCAGCAAGTCATAGCAAGGGGTGCACAACCCGCTTGATCTTGCATCCCAACTTGTACCTGCCTAATGTTCTCTTCACTGAGACTGCTGAAAGTTCCCCGAAGCTGAAAAGACTGGTGATGCCGGCATGGAACAGAATAGATGAAGATGGAATCCACAGGGCCATTGCTTGTTGGAAAGACCTTGAGCCCCTCACAATAGAGTACATTAGCGAGGGGAGCTTTTCATTTCTCATCCACGAGATTTCAAACAACTGCAAGAATCTCAGAGAGCTGAAGTTGATGACAGCTTCTGACTCTCAGATAGATTCAATAGTGACAGCTAGTCCAAAGCTGAAAGTTTTGAGCCTCCGATGCTCGAACGTATCACAGGAGCGTTTGTTTGCTATATTGGATCGTTTACGTGATCTGGAAGTTCTTAATATATCACATTGCCGTGTGATGGAAGATCGACCATATGGAAGAAGGGTCCTTTCAGAACTTGATCCATTGATTCTCAAAGCTTCTTGTAGGTTGAAAAAGTTTATGACTTGCATGCCATTTGGTCGTTCGTGCATCATGTGCGATAGGGCCAGAAACGACGAGGGGTACATGAAGTGGTACAAATATGAACCAGAGCTATGGAAACAAGATGAGGTCCATTCCCTTGCTCTTTGACTAGTCATATGATAATGAAAATGGTACTGAACGAAGTAGAATCTCGTTCTATGTTTTCACAAGTAAGTTTCCGATTGATGTTCTTAGCCTCTTAGGCTTAGAATTCAAGTACCGGAAGATATATCTGCTTTGGAGTTGGGAGTTTATTTTTGTTTTCTTTGCCATTTCGGTTAATTTTGGTTAATTTTCTGGATTTCCTAGTCTTTTAATTAATAATAGAAAATTGGGGACACTATTTGATTTTCCCAATAGTCCTAGTGCATGCATGGTCACTACTTACTTACTACAAAGGTTTTCATAAAACTCGAGGTTTGGTGTTTGGTGTAAAAGCGACACACCTATTATATAGGTGCACTCATTAAATAAGAAATCGAAGGCATATATCCACTGATTTTTATTTTTTTTATAAATAATTTACTGAAAATGATTATCCCAGAGAGTCGATTATCAATATATACTACGGCTATATATAGAGATAGTAGATACGAAGTGGAATCATCTATCACACTGCTCGTTTGATTCGGCCCCTATCAGCATTTCAGAACCACACGAACGAGCACAGCTAACCTCATTTCTCTTCTTTCCCTCTGCCCTAATTCAAACCCTAGCTTACTTGTACTCCATCCCATTTCCGGTACCGGCAACTCTCTATCTCTATCTCTATTAAAGCTTCAACAGCCCCTGCTGGTTCAGATTGACATATATTTTCTATCCTCATATTTGTTTTCTATAAATTTAGGCTGCTCGAGTTGGTTATGACAAAACCAGCTCGTCCTACATGGAGCTGATTACAGTCTCTCTCTCTCTCTCGCTCTGCCCAGAAGGGAGCTAGTTTTACATCCTATAATTTCAACCTTGTTTAATTTATCTTCTTTGATAGATTTGTTTAGTGCCTATATATATATATATATATATATATATATATATATATATATATATATATAATAAGTCTGAACTATTCTGATCGCCTTTTATGATTTACCTGCTTTCAAATTGATCGGTATAAGAAGATGTTGTAGAAATATCAGATAGAGATCATGATATGAAGAAGTAGAACTTGATGTATAGGGGTGATTAGATATATTGCATGCTATATATGCTTGTCATGCGACCAGTCCTCTCTTGGGTTAACCTTGCTTCGTTAAGGTTGTCTGTTCGACCTTGAACACCATTTAATTGTAGCTCTGGAAAAGAGTCTTCAACTTAATTAAGCTAGCATGGCCGGAATCCGCAACGCCATTGCTCCATGGAAACACCTCGAATCCCTTACAATAGGTAACATTGATAAGAACGAGTTATACTTCCTCATGAGTGAGATTTCAACCAACTGCAAGAACTTCACCGAGTTGAAATTGATGGGAAGTTGGAAAATTATTACATAGTGTTCCGAAACTGAGAGTTTTGAGCCTCCGGTGCTCGCATGGATCTGTTGAAGCAGGCAGGATTTGATCACCATATTAGATAAATTACCAGGCTTGGTACGTAGTTCTGAATATATCACACTGCATTACAATGTTAAGAGTATAAGGCTAGTTTAGTCTTTTCTTATTAATCCCTACCATATATATTGAATGAGATGTAATTGTTCACACTATCAACACAATACAAGATGTAGAGTTCTTCCTGCGTTTTTCCTTTTAAGTTATGCTCTTTCATTCAATAATTCATAATTCTTAGAGTCCTGCTATCATATAAAACTTGATCCATATATTTTGAGTAATGCTAAGTGAATCACCATTTGGGGAACCAACTAAAACCCACCTGACGTGGCGGCTGATGTGGCATACCCATGTCATCAAAGCTTAATTTCTTATTTTTTTATATTTCTGTTTTTCTTATTTACTATAATTCCTTTTTCTTTTAGTTTTGCAATTACTCAATTCTGTTTTTATCTCTAAACCCTATTTTTTTAGTTTGTTTGCTTCGACGTCTACAAACGTTTTTTTTGCTCTTCTCATCTCACGTCGATCTCCTCTCAATTGATCGGCTCTTTTTTTATTTTATTTTATATCTTGTGATATAATTTGTAAACGTCTTCAAGTTTTCTTACATTCGCATATGCGTGGACTTTCATTCTAAATAAGATTCTGCAATTTGTCAAACCTCGCACTTCGTTTTCAATTGATCGGCTATGATCCTCTATTTGATTTATGTTTCCTCACAAGTCTCCCCTTTGATTTCTTTTTCTTTTTCATGTATGAAATACGAGTTAACATGTTTAGAATAGGGTTCATGGGACATGGATTTAAATTTTGGTTTAGCTGGTTCTTGTGTTCTTATTAGATCTTGAATTATCTCTAGAACTCTAGTTTCTGTTATAGCTTAGAACAGAAGCTGCACAAATGAAAGGGGGATTTTACAGATTATATCACATGATTAAAAAAATAAAAAAGTCGATCAATTGAGAGGAGTTGAGAGCTGAGAAGAGATCAACGTGAGATGAGAAGAGCAAAAGAAAACGTTTGTAGATGTCGAAACAAACAAACTAAAAAAATAGGGTTTAGAGATAAAAACATAATTAAGTAATTACAAAACTAAAAGAAAAAGAAATTATAGTAAATAAGAAAAACAGAAATACAAAAAAATAAGAAATTAAACTTTGATGACATGTGTATGTCATATCAGTCATCATGTCAGGTGAGCTCTAGGTAGTTCCTTAAATGGTGGTTCATCTAACATTACTCATATTTTTTGCACGGCTTCTAGGTTAATTAAGGAGATTCATAACATGTAGGAAACCTCAGTCGTGTCTCATGTGCAAAAGGGCAAGAGAAGACGAGGGCATCATGAGGTGGTATAAAATCATGCCCGCGGTCACCCTGCTCGATCGTCAGAATGGTGATAGAGATCGGTGGGTGTGACATTACACATGACAACTTTCCCGATCAAACGTCTAACAATAATATTGTCGTCCAAGAAATTCTGGTTGATTTTTCTAAAATGTTATTCTATTTCAAATGTTTTCTGGTTTGATTAGTCAATTATTCGTATCAAATATACTTCAATCATTCTAAACACTCATTGCAAATTTCTTTACTTGTTTCTTCGAACTTTATAGTTTGTTTCGAATAAAACTTCTAATGATAAAGGCCGATGAAAAATGTTCGTGACGGAAAGTTTGTAATTGTGTGAAATATATGTAGGTTACCTATCTCCCGCGACCTTCTGACATGAAATATATCACATTGCCGTGTGATGGAAGCTCTACCACCTCTACCAGGTCTAGATCGACCAGATAGAAGAAAGGTCCTTTCAGAACTTGATCCATTGATTTTTGACAAAGCTTCTACGTTAAAAAATTTATGACTTGCATGCGATTTGGTTCGTGCATCATATGCCAAAGGGCCAGAAGAGACGAAGGGTACATGAAATGGTGCAAATATGAACCAGAGCTATGGGAACAAGATGATGAGGTCGATTCTCTTGCTCTTTGACTAGTCATATGATAACGATACTGAATGTAGTGGTCGAGTTCTATATTTTCATAAAGTACTTTCCTATTGTTCTTAGCCTCTTAGGCTTAGAATTCATGTACCGGAAGAAAGATCTGCTTTGACTACTTAAAATAACCCATTGAGTAGCTTACCTAGCCCGACGAATCTCTGTAGCTGGAAAAGATGGCTCTACTGCCCGTGGGAGGAAATCGAGACATGGAGGCCATGCATGTTGGCGTGAGTTACACACCTTGTAGTGTTAGGAATGTAAATATTGTATTAATATTAAGAATCTCTTTAGCTACGTACAACATCTTTCTTCTCTCTCTCAACTCCTCTATTTCTTATCATATCCAACAATAACTACATCTTTTCTGGGGTTTGACATCCCCAGCCCCTTTGTTCATGTTCGATAGTCGAAGATCCTTGTTCATATCCATGGGTTTGTACAACCCCTTTTGTTGTTATCTCTAAGACTAAACTACCCTACTTGACATTGTTTAATTTATGGGTTTGAACTTTTGTACATGTTTATATAGTTTTTTTTAAAAGAATTTATTATTAAATAACTCACACATCTTACATGTATCAACGAGGTTTAAGCTTATGACCTTAAAATTGTTAGTTAATTTTTTAACCAACCAACGCCTCACGGTTTTTTTTGGTTAAAAATATTGTTACGAGCGATAAACTTGTGAACTTTCTCGTCTGTTATGTTTATCGATCAAAAATATATTTTTTTATGACACATGATCTTTTTTTTAATATTATTTACAGTGCAAGAGGACGCGAAGCTTGCTATAAACGTACACCACACCCAGTCTCACATTGTCTCACAAAACAGAGGAGAAAGATAACAGTTGAAACATGAGAAGTTAGAGATAGCAAGAAATACCACAGCTGCTAAGAAAGCCATTGCTAAGGTGATTCAAGACCTTCTGACCAAGGTAATTTCTTTTTCTTTTCCTCGGCTCGCTCTCTCTCTGTCTGTTTCTCTCTCTCTTAATCACCATGACCAACCAAAAGCCTCAGCAGATTCTTACCATGGTGGTTTTTTCAGGAAATCGGATCCAAGGAAAAATGGGAAATCTGCTCCGACTGCAAAATTGAAGTGATCGACATGGCAGGACATGAGGATGTGCTACACAAAAGGAAATTCAAGAAATTCAACAACGACGGTGTGCACCTCCTCATACACTCCCCCTTAGGCCTCCCTGACCCCAAGCTATTTCTTGCGAAGCAACATCTCCTCGACCACATAAACGATGTTCATGCCTGAGTCGACCGAGCTCTCATCTGAACCACAATACAAGTCCATATTTTTCTGGTCCTGAGGTGTGCGATATTACAGTTTTTGCTGAAGATTTGAACTTTGGTGAGGTCACTGAGGTGCATGAGCTTGTTGTGACCCTCCATGTCCACGATTTCGGTCTGAAAGTGGGAGCATGCCTGGAACTTCAGATTGATACCCATTTTCTGAAAAGAAAAAACCATGGAAGAAGTAGGTTAAGAATGGTTTGAGCTTGGAGTTGAGAGAGAGAGAGAGAGAGAGAGAGGAAAGATTAAAGGAAAACAAAAACATTACCTTGAGAAGACCTTGGATCTCCTTAGTAATGGCCTTCTCTTTGGTTTTCCTTGCCATCGTTTCAACTTTCTTCTTTCTCTTTGGCTTTCTCTGTTCTGCTCTGTTTTCTGTTCTGTGAGATGGTGTAGATGCTTCCTCCATTGTCCAATCTGCCTCCCCACTGCAAAGGTGTTTCGTGACAAGCAAGCTCTTCTCGACCACCTTAAAGATGCACACCGTGACATGTAGAGTCTGGTCTATCCCCTAGCTTTATATATGAACGTAGTTGAAAATCCTACTAGTTTGTTCATTGTTGTCTTGTTGATTGGAGATGAAACAATAGTTCTTTCTGGTGTTGTGAATGAGTTCATCCCTTGGTGTTTGATTTGCTTTTCTGTTATTTCCTATCTGGGTGTCTCTAATTATGGAAATCGACCTCAATTTACTTGCTTTATGGTGTTATGATTCAGATCATCTCTTAGTTTTTGGCTTGATTTTCTATTATTGCCTATCTGGGTGTCTTTCTGGAAACTGATGCCAAACTACTTGATTTCTGCTGTTTTGATTGAACTTCATCTTTCAGTCTTGGCTTTGTTTTATAGTTTTGGCTATTGGCCGTGTTTGTTTTCCTCTGCGAGCTCCATTAATTTACCTACTCCGTTCCCATTTTCCGGCCGGCTTCGACCGTTTGCGACTGCAGCCGACCTTCTCCAACCATCTTTCTCATTTTGATGTCTTCTGGGCAAATTTCTCTTCAATTTTAACCTCCTGTTTATGGATATTTAGCTGTTATTTTCTCAAAGAGATTCATCTTCAGTCTAATGTAACAAATTTCTCTCTCAATTTGATGGGTTTCGTCCATTTTATCTGGTATTGTTAACGTAATATATGGATGATATGAAGAAAATGTTTAAAATGACATGAAAATTATAAAAAAAAAAACTAAGAAAAAAAATGTTTATAATGGCAGATTTTAATCAAAAGAAGAAAAAAAAAAGGAAAATGTTAGCTAGGCTTATCCAATCAGCCACACCAAACGTGCTACAGGAAAGGAGTTGGAGATCTCCAATCCAATCTTAGTCTAGTCAGGTCAGGAATGGATTTGAAATCAATTCCTATACGGTGTTCCAAACACAGCCTTTATGTCTTAATTTCTGGAAGTTCACTTCAGTTTACCCTTTCAATTAGGGCAAGAGCTGGGGCATGTATTTATGAAAATCAAAACAGAGAGATCTTGCTTGAATTTGCATTTCCTTTTGAATTTCATTCCTTTTTCGTTCTTAACTTTAGATTATGTAGGCCAAAACAAAATGTTATCGCCTCCTTCCGTTGTTGTTGTGCAATCCCTCAATTTTTTTCCACAACGAGCTGAACGAGCCTATCTTTACATTCCAAGGTTTACAAATTAAAACAGTACGTATTATAGTTTAATAAGGTAGAAACTGAGAGTATATTCAAGGTACGTAGTGCTGAATTAATTGTAGAGTATGTTGATTGGAGATGAGGCTTTCTTTGTTGGTGAATGTTGATAGCCTTCGTTTTCTGTTTTGGCTTCAAGCTCGATCTTCAGCTAATTATTTTGATGAAAACCTACCAAGTCCTCCACAAGTACTATAGTGTACATGTTGATGGTGCCCTTCATCTATAGGATGGAAGTATTAGCCAACATTACCCAAAATATACTTTTTGACGGTAGGCTGCTTTCACCGCCGTTTTGGATTATACAACCGGCCGTTTAACAACACGGCTAGCTATATACCCGTCATCAGTTCTTATTAGGGTGAGAGTTCTCTATTCTCCGTTCAACAAATGGAACTTAATTCTTTTTCAAGTTTAGTAATTTGATGTCTTCATTTAGGATATGTTCTCAATTGTCATATTTAGGATGTTTTCTCTATTAGGGAAAGCTAGTTCTTCAGCTTAAATGTAACCATAAATAAAGAAAAACCCATGATGATATACTGAGAGGGTACTACTACTAAAAGCTCAAATGTCCTTATTTTAGTACATGTATGGTTACAACTTACAAGATCATAAGATGAGGTTGAGTCTCTAGGTTAAAAGCTAAAATGTCCTTATTTTAGTATATGCATGTTCACCCTCGTCATGATGATGATTGAGACTTTGAGAGTGTTGTGTGAGTTAATTGTGACGATTTTTGCGATCTTAATCAATAATAGTTTTGTCTCATTTTCTGTTTCGGTTATAATCACATATGATATCATTTTTCTGTTACGTTAATCATTTTAGACACTCGTTTAAAAGTTTACTACACTATCCTTTTATCTTTTAATTTGTTCTACTAAAATTTTCTTTCTGATATTTATGATGATGTATAAAAGTTCATATTAAAAAACGTGTAAATGTGAAAAATACAAGCAATAGATAGAAAACTTAGAAACCAAACAATATCATAAAGCCAGTAACACAAGAATCAAAATCGAATTCCACCAGGAAACTATTTTAGCCATTGAATCTCTATCTCAAGAGAGTATCTTTAGTGCACGTGTATCTTCATATACATACATGGATGGTCAGGATTAGAAGAAATAATATAGAAACATGGTGGTCAAACATATGAATTTTTATAAATGATTAAGATTGTGTCGTGTAAATACACGTCGTGCGTACAAGAATTTCCACTGTTTCTAGATAAACTTATGAATCAATGACCTCACTCCCCCGTAGTAAATATCCAACTTCAACACAGTAAAAAGTTAGTCTCCGTTTCCCTACTAAAATATAAGTAGTAGTAGGTTGTAAAATGCTCACCAATTTAGACCAAACGTACGTTGATCACTCTCTCTCTCTCTCTCTCTCTCTCTCTCTCTCTTGTTTCTCTCTCTAGAAAAATGGCTCTGCAACTCTGGGAAACACTGAAGGAGGCGATCGTGGCCTACACGGGCCTATCTCCGGCGACCTTCTTCACACTCCTGGCTCTTCTCGTCGCCGTTTACCATATCCTCTCCGGGTTCTTTTGGCCGTCGGAGACCCACCACCATCCCAGAAACCTGGAGGAGATGCAGCCTCTGCCGCCGCCGGTCCAGCTCGGCGAGGTCACCGAGGAGGAGCTCAAGCAGTACGACGGAACCGATCCCAAGAAGCCTCTGCTTATGGCCATCAAGGGTCAGATCTATGACGTGTCTCAGAGCAGGTAGCTAATTGAGATTTTCAATTTAGGGTTTAGGGTTTTAGTAACTGGGGTTTTTGATTGTTGTGCTTGTTTGATTTGTGAAGTAGTCAACTGGGTTTCTGTTTTGGTGTTGTTTTGTTATGTGGTGGTTTTGAAGTTGGAGCCTTTATCTCTGTGATTGATGAATTGATAGATGTTAAAGAGTTAGCGCTGGAAATTGTTTGGGGATTGGATTGCGATTTTTCGATGTGGGTTTAGTGATCATTGATGACTATGTATGTGGTTTAACTAGTTGATGCTGCATGTTGAGTCTGATAGTTGTGATTGGGAAGGTGGTTGTTTTTCATTCATGCAATCGATAAGAAAGTGTTTCTATCTAGCTCGTATGTGTTTGAGGTTTTGAAGTTGGTAAAGTTTGTGAAGTGTTTGGACTTTGTTCTTATCCAGCTTTTGCTTATAATGTTAAGAAGCCCATGTTTTCTGTTCAAGTTGGTTTCTGTAGAGTTATATTTGTAGTTTTGACCTTATTCAAATCTAAGGTAGTGTGTATTGGGTCACTCTGTCACAGTATCACTGGTTGCTTTACAAGTGATACTGAAGTGTGAAATGATTTTAGGATGTTGATTGGTGGTCTCGGATCGAACTTTGTTTTGAATTGTCAAATGACATTGGGATTTATCAGCTTATCTGAGTTTATTTTTTGAAGTGTGAAATGATTTTGAGATTTAGCAGCTTAAGATGCATTTTATAATTAATTTCTAGACATCTTCAGTGTGGTTCAGCAACATGAGATGAGTTGAATTTTTTTTTATTCTTGTTTAACTATCTGTATCTTACAAGAGGCGGTCTACGGCCAATAAGTAGTTTAATGGCTACTTGGACTAGTCATATGCTGTCTTAAATAGATTTCCTTTTCATGTCACTCTTTAACAAGGTTCTAATCTGTTACTTCTGGACCACTTTTGCAGGATGTTTTATGGACCTGGAGGCCCTTATGCTCTATTTGCAGGAAAGGATGCTAGCAGGGCTCTTGCAAAAATGTCTTTTGAAGAGAAAGATCTCACTGGTGATACCACTGGTCTTGGTCCTTTTGAGCTTGAGGCCTTGCAAGATTGGGAATATAAGTTCATGAGTAAGTATGTCAAGGTTGGTACCATTAAGAGTACAGTTCCAGAAACTCAGGGGGAATCCACTAGTGATGCCCCTAAAGCTGAAGATGTTCCATCAGAAAGCCCAGCTGTTAAATCTGAGGAAACCTCCTCATCTACTGCTGATGCTAAGGAAGAGTAGTCTGTAGCGGGGGAACCATTTCTTAGAGTACAATCTCTTTCTCATATATGTTCACGCTTTCTTAGCCTAGGCTCCAGTTATAAGACTGTTGGATGTTCAATTATTGATATAATAATTCAACAATGTACCTTTTGTGCATCAGAGGTACAACTTTCTTACCTTAATATCTATCTATAGAGATGCTGTTAAGACTTATAAGCCCATTGCTTGCAAAACAGCCTTTTGGGCACAAATTTCAGCTATTATTCTCATAATCATGTAGGCTCGACTCTCCATAGGCTTCAGTTTCTGTACTTACTGTTAATAACTATTTGCTGGGAAGACACGGTTCACTCATCTGCTAAAAACTAACGAACCATGGCCATACTAGCCTTTTGGCAAACATAAAATCTCAATCTATGTTTCCTGTCTTCTCTTCCTAATGATTTCAGTAAAACCTGTCCTATGTCAACTATCAAGTGTCCCTTGGCAGTGCTGCACCAAAATAATTTGAAGATTTTAGTGTTTCCCGTTAGAGAGATGATGATTCTCAGATTCTCTAAGATTGAAAGTCTAGCGCCTTAGACCTGTTTTGAAAATTTTCATCCACCACCAAAATTTGAGCATTAATATGCAAGAACGGTAACCATCCTATGAAAAGCATTTTGATGATACATTGGATTTTTTAACATCCTTCTTATTCTTTGGAAATATAACATCCCATTTATACAATGACTTGAGGGTCTTCCCTTTCTGGTGTAAAGGGTTTAGGGATTTGTGTCACTTAACACCCTTTGGAGTCTTGAAGCATATCCTTGAGATGCTTGAAAAGCAAATATACCAATTCAAACTGCAGTAAAGATGCTATAGATTTCTTGTATGATGGTAACCGAGGAGAATCTTCAACCAGAATTTTCATTTTCAAATCTTCAATCTGTTCAAAGTTGGACAATAAGACAAGAACGTGTTTAAAATTGGGTCATTGACATATCTTTTCAGTCCACTGTGCATATTAATGCCTTGGTCAGTTGGTCCCTTAGCTACTGCATTATTCTTATGAGTCTTGAATCTTGATAACTCTCATGAACTTTTGCATATATGGTACTCTACATCTTAGTACATGCCTGGCCAACCAAGCAGTCTAAGAGGTATGTAATGCATTAGACTGATTAGAGTTACCTAATCCGCGGTTCCTCATCCGATGTGCAATCTGAAGTGTGTGCCGCTAAATGCGGTGTACTAACATCAAAATATCATACTATCTGGACTGTAGATCAGATGCTGCATCTTACCAAACGCTGCTGCTAGCTCAGTATCTTTGTGTACTTCTATACCTTCCTATATCAGCTTATCTCATCAACTGCTTGCCATGTTTTGTAACTTTAACGTTGGTCCTTTCTGATATCAGTGATATGGATTGCTTAATATCTCATTTTTCATTTTCAATTTAGGACTAACAATGATTAGAAAATGAGCGTTTAAGCATTGTGAGACATAGACATTGATTGATTATGCATTTTGGATTTTTCTCACAGACTTTGCTTACTCCAAAAGAAGTTAAAATTGAAAAGACTTTACAGAAGGGTTGGCTTTCAAAGCTTCTATTCCTTATAAATAATCCTCTAAGCTCAAATCTGCTAACAGATAAACAACTTCTTGTTCTTCAACTTCTATTTTGAGCCATGAGAATTCCTAAACTCTCTCTCTTTATGTTCATTGTTGTCATTCTAGCTTTACTTCATGTTTCTGGTTGCCTGCGGCACATCACTGGGTGCTGTACTAGCAGTGAAGAAGTTCAAGAAATGAATTCCAAACCGATAGTAAGAGCCGGGGCGTCTACTGAATTTAGGCCTCAGGGTGCTGGTTCCCATTCTGCGGGATATCGATTTAAGAAGACAAACCAAGTAAGCGATGTTGCTCATAAAGCTGTCCCTACTGGACCAAACCCTCTTCACAATTAAGTGGATTTACAGGAAACATTGGTGTTTTCAGATAAGTGTGCAATGTGAAGTGTTGTTTTCAGTTCATGGAACAACAAAATGATCAGATACACAGATTAGTAGAGTACTTGAAATTTGATACAAGTTATATACTAATGTGATGTGTTGTTTTCAGTTCATGGAAGATCAGACACACAGATTATTAGACTACTTGAAACTTGATACTGGTTTGAGTTCCACTGTGTGGAATGCACTAGTGAAGTTTTTCTGTTTTTTCTTCATAAACAGTTCATGTAATTTTATTTTATTTTGATCAAGAGCTCATGTATGGTGTTGGAGTAACAATTACCAAAGTCAATTATGTAAGCTTTTGGCATTCTATTCAAATTTTTTTTTGGCATTCTATTCAATTATGTAAACAGAGATTGTGAAGGAATCAATGGCTCTCGTAAGTAGTAGTTTTCTTTAGGCAACTCGCACGTACAGTCAGTATTCTGAAAGTACTACTCACTCTGATCAAATTCACCATTTAAATAAACAAGATGGAAAAGATCAAGAGCATAGCGCCTTTGCTTATGTACTTGTTAATCCAAAGAATAAAAAACTTTCATTGAGTAATAAAAGTTGCAATTCTCTGATACTGATGTGGTTTTCTAGCCTAATTAGTGGAGAAGCTCAACATTAGATAGCTAATTGTGTAAGTGACACATTCAGTGTAGTTTGCATATTAATGCCTTGATCTCTTGGCTGCTACTGCAATTTTATTTTGATTCCTGATTCTCTCATGTAGTACTTGGTAACCGACCAGACCAGTCTAAGAATTATGTGATGCATATAGAGTTACCTAATCTGCAGGTTTTATCATTTGAATCTGGACTGTGTGACCCCAAACGCCATGCGTTCACAAAGTAAGATATGATAGAACAAATGCTAGACTCCTGATATTCACCAAATGGTCCTGAACTCCTGATACCTCAGCATCATGCACTCCTATACCGTCGATCATAATCAGCTTCTTTCATCAATTGCTTGGCTTGTTGCTTAAATGTCGTCCTTTCTGATATGGATTATTTTCTATCTGATAATCTGTATGCTTTGTTTTATAAATTAGGCCTATAGCTATGATTAGAAAATGAGGGCATGTACAGGCATTGTGATATGATTGATTGAATGTGCATTTTGGATCTTTCTACCCAGAGCGGTTGCCTATACTCCAAAAGAATTAAAAATTGAAAAGATAATGCAGAAGGGTATGTTAGCTTCTAATCCTTCCCTTATATATAAACCTCTGATGCTCATTCCTGATGATACATACAAACAACTCCTTTTACATAAACTTCTATCTACCAAAGTTTTTGAGCCTATTATGGAATGAAGTAATTTACTGATATGCATTCAAGTAGATTGGAGATATAATGGAGTAAATAGTGGATCGGGATTCTGTTCTATGAATGTTTATAGGATCTTGATATATGTAATCATGTCTTTCCTAGAATAGAACTCATAGTAGATGTATATAGACCAATTCATTGTACTGTTATGATATATACAGAAAATATTTCATTCACAACTTGTTTATGGTATCAGAGCACCGATCTTGGTGACTCTAGAGACTCATCCATCTTCCGCAAACATATCAAACACAGTCAAACTAGACACTATCAAATCGACGTTATGGCCAACATAAAAGAACACACTGTCCAAAGCCTCACCAGATATGACATACCTGCATATCCTGCACCACGACGCATAGTCACACCCAACTGCAATATCACACACATTGATCCTCACTCTACATTATATTGGATCGTAGATAGTGGAGCAACGGATCATGTTTCTTATTTATCACCTACTCACAACAAAATCACAACATCTCATGATTTTGTTGGTCTACCTAATGGTGGGAAAGCCACCATTGAGAGCATTGGAACAATTAAGTTGTCAACGGATTTGAATCTTGATGGTGTTCTTCATGTACCTAAATTCCGAGTAAATTTGATATCTGTGAGTAAATTGACTCGGGCTTTGAAATGCATTGTGATTTTTTACCCGGATTTTTGTGTTGTGCAGGACGTGGATACAAAGAGGACGATTGGCCTGGGCAAGCATTTTAACGGACTCTACTACCTTAACCCAAGCCAAAACCCCCACCTAGCAAATCATGTCACACGTACCTCAGACCTATGGCATCAACGGCTTGGGCACCTGTCATCTTCACCTCTTCACTGGTTATCTCAAACCATTCTTGAAATAGTTTTTGATCCACAACATATGTTTGATATTTGTCCTTTAGCCAAACAAACTCGTTTGTCTTTTCCTTCCAGTTCAATAAAATCCATTTCACCTTTTGACTTGATTCATTGTGATATTTGGGGGCCTCACAAAACTCACACTCATTCTGGAGCACGTTATTTTCTCACTATTGTTGATGATTTTACTCGTTTCACTTGGGTTCATCTTATGAAATTAAAATCCAACACACAACCCTTGATCCGAAATTTCTTCTCTTGGGTTAAAACACAATTCCATCGTGATATCAAAATTTTACGTGCTGATAATGGGGGTGAATTTACATCAATGAGTTCTTTTTTTGATTCCCATGGTACCATTTTTCAACATACTTGCACTTATACTCCACAACAAAATGGAGTTGTTGAGCGCAAACATCGCCATCTTCTAAATGTGGCTCGTGCTCTTCGTTTTCAAGCCAATTTACCTTTAAAGTTTTGGGGAGAAAGCGTTACTACTGCTTGTTATCTTATAAATCGACTCCCCACACCGCTTCTTTCCCACAAATCCCCTTACGAGTTGTTACATGGCATTCCACCCACTTATGCTCACCTTCGGGTTTTCGGTTGCTTGTGTTTTGCCACCAATCTTACCCCCAAACACAAATTCGACAATCGTGCACATCGTTGTATCTTTCTTGGGTATCCTCTTGGACAAAAAGGTTATCGAGTTTATGATCTTGAGAATCAAATTTTTTTTACCTCTCGAGATGTTGTTTTTCGCGAACATATTTTTCCATGTTCTCCACTTCCTAAAGAGGATCAAGAGGATTCTTTAGTTCTTCCCATCTCTCATACTAACCCAACCCACTTTTTCAGCCCACTCTCCACTCAGCCCAATCCACCACCAGCTGATAATCCCCCATCTTCCACACACACATCAGCCTCCACTTCTTCTCCAGACACCAACCCCTCTTCTCCCGACCTCAACTCGCTGTCACACCCACCGGCGCCGCCACAGCCGCCGTCGCCGGTCAACTCCGACCCCAATCCGGTCGTTCCCGACCCCAAGCCGGTGCCGCTCCACTCACCTCAACCTCTACAGGTGTATTCTCGTCGTCCTACAGCCGCCGACGTCACCACCTCGTCGGCGCCCCCTCCAGCGCAACCATCGTCGGCGGACCTTCACCTTTCTTCTCCACCTCGTCTGCCGCCATGCCCAAGCCAGCGGCACCCCTTACCGTCACATCCGCCACCATCAGCCCAGAATTCATCACCACCACACCCGCCATCACCGGCGCAGCCTTCACCACCACTAAACCTGCCACCCCTAGCTTCAATTCCACCACCATCACCTGAACCAGACCCAACTCCAATTCTGGAACCAACCTCGACTCCGTCCTCACCACCACTTGCCATCACACGCCGATCCCATCGTACCCGTCAACCACCTCCCTACCTCAGTGACTACCAAACTCACCACGCCGTTTTGCTTGGCCCAGACAACGGTCTCTCCTCCACGTCCGGCACTCGTTATCCGCTTCAGAGGTGCATCTCTTATTCTGGATTATCATCTCGTTATCGCTCTTTTATACACAATGTTTCTCAATTGGTTGAACCAGCAAGCTATGATCAGGCTAGTCATGACCCTAATTGGGTTGCGGCAATGCATTCTGAGATTCAGGCTCTTGAAGATAACCGAACATGGTCCATGGTTCCTCTGCCTTCTGGTCATCGTCCCATTGGCTGTAAATGGGTTTTCAAAATTAAATACCATGCTGACGGCACAATTGAACGCTACAAAGCCCGGCTTGTAGCCAAGGGATTCACGCAACGCGAAGGTATTGATTATAAAGATACTTTTGCCCCTGTTGCGAAATTGATCACTGTGCGTTGTTTGTTAGCTGTTGCTGCGGCAAGGGATTGGCCTTTGCACCAAATGGATGTCCAGAACGCCTTCCTACATGGTAACCTCATTGAGGAGGTGTATATGCTGCCTCCTTCTGGTTATAGTCGACAGGGGGAGAACATGGTTTGTCGACTTCACAAATCCCTCTATGGTCTTAAGCAAGCATCTCGCAGTTGGTTTCAGCGTTTTCATTCTGCCATCCAAGAAATTGGTTTTCAGCAATCTCATGCCGATTATTCTCTGTTTACACAAGTTCATGGGAATTCTATTACTGTGATATTGTTGTATGTTGATGACATGGTTATAACAGGGAACAATGAGAAGGCAATTGAAGATCTCAAGAAGTTCCCCAACAGTTGCTTTAAGATTAAAGATCTTGGACCCCTCAAGTATTTTCTTGGCATAGAAGTCGCACGATCCAAAGCTGGAATTTCAATTTGTCAACGTAAGTATACGTTGGATATATTGGAGGAGGCGGGACTTCTTGGTGTGAAACCTACCAAGGTACCTATGGAGCCTGACTTGGTGTTAACTGAGAAAGGGAGTGATGCTCTCAAGGATCCCTCTCGGTATAGGAGATTGGCTGGGAAGCTGATTTATCTTACAATCACTAGACCAGACATTACGTATGCTGTGAACACACTCAGTCAATTTATGCAGGAACCTAAGGTGCATCATCTCAAAACAGCAAATCGACTTCTTCAATACCTTAAGGCAGTTCCTGGTCAAGGCTTATTATTCCCTTCAGATAGTTCACCCTTGTTGGTCGCCTATTGCGATGCAGACTAGGCAAGATGCCCAATTACCCGAAGATCAGTAACAGGGTATTGTATTTTTCTTGGCAAGTCACTTGTGTCATGGAAAAGCAAGAAGCAAACCACAGTTTCAAGATCATCTGCCGAAGCTGAATATCGTTCTATGGCTGCAACTACTTGTGAACTCAGCTGGTTGAGATACTTATTGAAAGACTTGCAGGTGCAACATCCTGAGGCAGCAAGGCTATTCTGTGATAATCAGGCAACCTTACACATTGCAGCAAATCCAGTGTACCATGAGCGAACGAAGCACATTGAGTTAGATTGTCATACGGTTAGAGAGAGAATTCAAAAGGGTGAAGTCAAGACTGCTTATGTGCAAACTGGAAAACAGATTGCAGATTTGTTCACCAAGCCTCTGCGTGCACCAGTATTCCACACACATCTTAGCAAGTTGGGTGTGATAGACATTCACGCTCCAACTTGAGGGGGAGTATTATGGAATGAAGTAATTTACTGATATGCATTCAAGTAGATTGGAGATATAATGGAGTAAATAGTGGATCGGGATTCTGTTCTATGAATGTTTATAGGATCTTGATATATGTAATCATGTCTTTCCTAGAATAGAACTCATAGTAGATGTATATAGACCAATTCATTGTACTGTTATGATATATACAGAAAATATTTCATTCACAACTTGTTTAGAGCCATGAGAATTTTTAAACTCTCTCCCGTCTTTATATGCATTCTTGTCATTCTAGCTCTAGTTAATATTTCTAGCGGCCGGCGGCACATAAGCTGGTGCTTTACTAGCAGTGAAGAAGTTCAAGAAATGAAACCTAAACTGAGAGAAACAGCCAGGTTTTCTTTTGAATTTAGGCGTCTTAGTGCTGGCTTGCATTCTGCAGGGTTTCGATATAAGAAGATGAACCAGATAAGTGCTGTTGCTCATCAAACTGTCCCTGGTGGATCAAATCCTCTTCACAATTAATTGGATTTTCCAGCAAAACATATGTGCTGCTTTCTACTCAACTTGGAAGGCTGAGAAATGGAGTTGGTATGCCGAAGGGAAAAGGGCAAGATTGAGCATGCTATACCGAAGATTACGAAGAAACTTTTTTCTTTTGATGAACCAATTAGTGGTTTTGTATGCTATAGAATCATACTGTGATAAGTTAAAGAGGTAATATATAGTTGATACCTTTTTAGAGTGCCTGATCTGTTTGTATCATAAAGCTGTTGGTTTTCAGGCCTGGAATATGGTGCTTGTGCTTCTCTGTTATGTATATTATCATTATTATGTATATTATGATTTATGATCTTGATCCATTGGTCCTAAAAGCAGAACGCCTCCGTTGAATCACTACAATACCCAATTTTGGGATGAACATTTGGTTATATGCTAGAAGAAGATAGAATTAATAGTCTAGCTCAAAGCTTCAGATTCATTGCCAATTGTAGCAAGACTTGTCTTTAACGAATGTGATGATCCTAACAAAGACTTTAGCTCAACTACATCTTTCAAGACGAACGCCAAACGCTAAACGACTGCTAGCTTCAGTTATCTTCCTCGTCTCCCGATCCTTCTTGGTCAAGATTCCAAACTACATAGTAAGCTGCTAGCCAGCCTCATCATTTTCAATTGGTATGACCTCTGGACTCTGTACTTAGTCAACTGCAAAATTAGTTGAATATACACACACACATCTCAGAAAACACGGAATAGGTCAAATCGATCTCCCACATTCATGATTCATGCATTTCCATGTTAGAATACAAGAGCAGCATGTTTGCTGATGACAGCCATGAATTTGGCTGTAATATCATAAAAATTAAGAAAAAAAAAAAACTCAGTTTGTTGTTAACTATCATGAGCTGTGAGCCTGTTAGATTAGTTATAAATACATATACAGTAATTATTATTTTTTGAATATAAGGTCTAAACGGCAACTCTCACGCTATAACCATTAATGAAACCTTAAAATACAAGGAAGACGTTGTGCCTAAACCCCATAGTCTCATACGGTAAGAACACTCTAAATATGGATACATATACAGTATATGCAAGAAGAGAATTCGAGTAGAAATTGTAGAGCTAAACATGGATACAAGTTCAGATTAAAGAAACTTAAGCCTCTCGATCAAGAGAGTCAACCTTTTGCTTAATTAGTCCAAAAATGATGCAGATCAAAGCCATATAATTCAATGTGCTAATGTCGATGAGAGCTAACTACACATGGCGGTCAGCTTATTAGCAAGAAAACGACTTCTTCCAAACCCCAAAGTCAACTCAGTTTTGTTATTTTGAGTCGACGTGTGATCGATGAATAAATATACGTATACATAATACATGTACACTGTAGGAAGCCTGCAGCTCTCTCCATTATTCATACAGCTAAACTTCCAATCAGACAAAGCCAAAAGCCAGCATTCTTTGATTTTTAAGCTCATTTGAGTTTGATCTCTACCACACTTTCAATGATGAAGCCTCAAAAGTGCTTAATCTCAACTCTCATTGTTGCCATTGTCTTCCTAGCAATTATTCAAAGCTCTCATTGTCGACCCATTAGTACTGCTGCTACATCTCAAGCTTCCAATACAGAACAAAGGTTAAGTTACAGCAGCAGGTATGCTCCAACCATCCTAAGCGCCATGGAGTCCATGAGAAGGAACAAGATCAATTCGATTCAAGCAGTTTCACGCCGAAAGGTCCCCGCAGGTCCCAATCCGCTTCACAATTGACTTGATGCAGTCTAAGAATTCCAGTGTGGTGTTTTCAGTTCATGTCACATCAGATATACACAGATTATATAGTACTTGAAACTTGCTATATAGATACTAGTTTGAATTGTACTTTGTGACCTTGTGAAAATGCACTAGTCAATTTTAGTTTTCTTTGTAAACCATACATGATACATGTATAATACAGATGTTGGAGATTTCCAAGTTTTGTTTTTGCCAGAATCAATCACATAAGTCTTGGCATTCTATGAAATTCTCCTAATCTCCAATGTCACAAGCATTGCCTATTAGGGTTATAAAATCTAAATACCCAAGAGTTAAGGGTGCTTTAGAAAAATCCTTCTCAGTTGATCCGCGTGTCATTAGGTGATTGGATGTGGTAGATCAAATCCATACACTTGAACCACTAGTGGAATCTCCAAAACCAGAAAGTGCAGAATCCCATGTTCCCCAGTTTAGCTACTCCTTTTAGCTTGTTGTGCTCATATTATTGTACCTGAGGTTAAATCAGTACATTCACAAAAAACCTGAGGGTAACTTCGTACCAAAGTACAACTTGATCAAGCAGAGGCTGGAACATGAACAACATAGTATAATAACCCAAGAACTTCCTGGGCTATAAAACCAGTTACAGAAAACACGTGGGTCTCAAACGACTTTTGAGTCCCTAGTTCTCTGTACTTGAGCTTCTTTGACTCACGGGAGCGCAAAGACACGTGAGTCTCATTTTCCGGCGGCTGTCGGTCGGAAAATTCGGTATCCGGTGACATGAGGGAGCGGAAATCGGAGGACCCAGTTGGGTTGGCTGTGGAGGGCAAACCTAGAAATGGCGAGGTACATAACTAAACCTTCTACGTTGTTCAATCTTATCATGTTCAAAGTGTTCTTTAGGGTCTTAGGCTTCTAGGTTTGCAATTTTCAGGGTGGTTAAGTAGGTTTTTCAGTTGAAAGATTAAGTCTTTTAGCTTTTTTAGTAGTGGATTTGGTAAAGAACCTATTTTTGAACATTAAGACCCAAAAACAAAATGGTTGTCAAATAAGCCCTTAATGCTTCCCAAAGGTGTTCTATGTACCGTTTGCTTTGTCAAAAAAGTTTTAGAGAAGATTATGATTTGAAGGGTTTATTTTGGATGTCTATTCTGCAACAAAGTGCTTAACATTCTACTACTAAATTGGGGAACTTCTTCGTCCAATGTCTATTATCTAGTGCTTAAAGTGTTCATTTTGCTTATATATTGGCATAGGAGAAGTTATTTACTGTTGGATGTGTAGTGTGAGTTCATTTTAGCTTTGTATGTTCTTGATTTGATTAGCTGCTGTGCGGTAACTATGTGTACTTTTTCATTAATATCTTTCTCTATTTGGATTGTCTTCTGTTACCAAGCAGAGCTTGGAAGTGGGTAGAGCGAGCGGACAGGTTAGACACAAACGAAGCTCGAACCTGAATGAGCTAATGAAAGATGAACAGCTACTTGATAGTGAAAGTAATGGAGCAAGTGCGTCCCTCACTGAACATGCTCCGGAATCAAGCAGCTTAAATCTGCTAGGAGGCAAAGGTTCAAAGCAAACAGTACAGGATGGTCATTTTACCAAAACCAGAAGCATTTCTGCTCTTGCAGGTCAAGGCACTCAAGATAAACAATCTCCGGGAAGTGGGAATGCAAAACATGAAAGTGAACAGCGGCTGTCCAAATCTAAGAAGAAGAAAGATCTTAACCTGCCTCGTCGTGCTTCTAAGCGACTAGCTGGTATTGAAGTTGATACAGTGCCAGAACTGAAACCAACCACTCGAGCACGTCGAGTTGGCAGCAAACAGTCAGATAATTCGGCTGCTTGTTCATTCCAACAGCAGGAAAAGCAAGATTTTGCATCTGTTGTTCAGGAAGAGCATGCTAAGACTGAAGAGAACCCTGGAGTTACCCCAGATTCGCCTCTTGCTGATTTCTTCACAGATCCATGCATTGCCTTTGCAATAAAGACTCTAAAGGATCATTCTGGCGATGGAGAATCAGACAATATGAGCTATGAAAAGCAAGAATGCAATGTTCTTCCACCTCCAGACAACTTGGTCAAACAAGAGGAACATGATGGCATAGTTGGAACTGGTGAGAAGCCAGGATCATCCATCACTGAACCACCTTTCGGGAGTTCATGGCCAGACCCCTGCATTGAATTTGCTATAAAGACTCTCACAGGTGCAATACCACTTGAGTATGACCCGCATATCGAGGAGTTCTTCCAGAAGCAACTTAGTTCATCACAACAACACAAGGACAACCTCTTGCAGAAAGAGATTGCCTGACCAAAAGATTTCTGCAATGTTTAACTCCGCATGTATGTTTTTGACTCAAGCTCTAGTGTCTGCATTAGCATAGACTTATGTGCACTCTAATTTGTTCTTGATACACTGATTGCTTGGCCTTTGATTAATCTAATCTTCCAATTGATGTAAAAGACACTGTTAGCAGCAACCTTTGGAGCTTTTAGTAGTACTACCCCTTAGTATATCTTCATGGGTTTTTCTTTATTTATGTTTACTTTAAGATCAATGTATAAATGTAGCTTTTCAGTTAGCAAGAAAAGAAAGTTTTATGCTCATAAGAACTTAGCTTTCACTAATAGAGAACACATCCTAAATATGAGAATAGAGAACACATCCCAAGTATCATAATATGAAGACATAAAACTAAACTTGAAAAAAGAATGAAATTCCGGTAATCCATATTACCATATATATATATATATATATATATATATATATATATATATATACAGTCCCTATCCAGAGCGAAGCTTCGCTCTGGAATTAACGTGCGAAGGTCCTTATTTGACTCACTTTTCGGTCATATTTTTCGATCATGCCCGGTCAGTGTCTAGATACATATCGTATGATCATCCTTACAAAGTTTCATCCAGTTTGGTGATCGTTTGCACACCGAATCAGATAAAATAAATCAATAGAACAAAATCTGTCCAAGTAGAACCGTTGGAGTAAATCATGATTATGGAGGCTTAAACGGTCACCAAATTGGATGAAACTTTATAAGGATGATCATACGATATGTATCTAGACACTGACCGGGTATGATCGAAAAATATGACCGAAAAGTGAGTCAAATAAGGACCTTCGCACGTTAATTCCAGAGCGAAGCTTCGCTCTGGATAGGGACTGTATATATATATATATATATACTTGTTGAACTGAGAATAGAAAACTCTCACCCTAATATGAACCGGAACGACGAGTAGCTAGCAGAGTCCATTAAACGGCCGGCGGCATAATCCAAAACGGCGGTGGTAGCAGCCATCCATAAAAACTATATTTTGGGTAATGTTGGCTAATAGTTCCATCCTCTAAATGGAAGACACCCATATCAACTTGTACTTCACTATTCTGGTTTTTGACTTGTAGATTCTCATCAAAGTAATTAGCCGAATATAGAGAATAATTTATCGAATCGTCCGTAAAGTAAATCGAATTTGGTTGACACCTTGAAGCGCTTGAAGCCAAAACAGATACCGAAGGACTATCACCAACAAAGAAAGCCTCATCTCCAATGCTTTTCACCTCAACATACTCCACAATGGATCCATTGAGCACTACCTTATAAACCCTAAAACTCTCAGTCACCATTTGAGTACTGTTTAACTTTGTAAACCTTCGAATATAGAATAAGTCTCCCTTGATTGATTCCACGAGATAGGCTCGTTCAGCTCGTTGTGGAAAATTTAGGGAATCCACAACAGCTGAAGGAGGTGATGCGTATACTATTTTGTTTTGGTCTAGATCTTCATAGTCAATCACCACAATTCCGCAATTACTACGATCAGCCATGTAGATTTGGCCTCTGTAAAATATAGCATCAGTAAATTTGCACACATGATCTAAGAGGTCATTTGGATCATCTAAGAGGTAATGTGGCTGGCAATTTTTCCATGCTCGTCGTTGTCTTCCTCCGACTTGAATCCAGGACATCTCATCAGAGAAAATTAATTGCACACCTGAATTCGAAGTCGGATCTCCCAACGATATAACTTTTGGGATGCCATAGATAAACATAGGACGAACCAACTGCAACATTGCTGTTGTGAAAGGGTTGACCAGAGTTATTATCACGCCCATTCCATCCACATCCTTGTCTATCATGGCCACCCAACCATGCCCACATCCACGATAGTATCTTCTACAATGTGTATTGCTTCTTGGTTTGCTAACTGATGGCAGCACAATACTCTGCACATTGCTGTAGACTCTTCGTTCCGAAACGCTGTACAGCAATCCTTGGTGCTTTGGTTGCCTGTTCTTTTTTCCGTAACGCCATTCCTGGCTTGATTCATTGTAGTCGATAGGAATTAGGAGCATGGGAAGCGCCTCTCGTTTGTACCATTGCTTGTAGTCTTGTGCAAACCGACCCCATTGTTTGCAAACCGCACCGAATCTAACAAGGTCGATGGGTTCCAACAACTTGTTAAGTACCACAAACACCACAACCAGATCAAGAGACTCCCATTGACGATGTGCTGAAGGTAGGAGGCCTTGTTGGTGCCTAGGGTTTGTTGTAGATGCCACCCTCTTGAATTTGGTATGCATCTTCAACTTCGATTTCAATGTAAGTCTACCTCAACTTTGATTTCAATGCAAGTCTAAAAGGTTAGTCATATTACCAATTCTTGTGTTTCAAGTAATCACGTACTTAAACACGACTTTTTCACCTGAGAATGGACTGAGAGCATTGAGGCCCAAGGCAGACATGAACCCGACCCAAATGATGTTCTGCGCGGGAGATGTTGGCGCCAAAAATTTCCACAATCTTTATAAAGCTCTTGATGTGTCGCCGTTTAAGATTTGAAAGAGGGAAAAATGCAGATTAGGGTGAAGTGCAGTTGTGGAGATAACTGCCCAGAATGGGCCATGATTGAGTTACAAGGGATGGTTGAAGTTCAGCCCCAGTTCCAAGATCGTCTCCAGAATCTCAAGATTGGTGTTCTCTGCCGGCCTTCCTCGCCGGAAACCTACACGTTCACGGTAGGGTATCATGAACTGACCGGGACGAAGATGCCGCTGAAGAAGCCGCTGTTGGTGTTGAACAAAGTCAAGGAGGGCGGTGAGGAGGGAGGCACGGGGAGGGTGGAATTGGAAGTCATTGGAATTATCCGTCACCGGATTCTGTTCAAGACCAGACCTAAAGCTCTCATTTCCAGTAAGTATATTATAACATTCTGTTTGTTTTCGGACTTGGTTTTTTTGTAGGTTGTGTTTTGGTGACATTGGTTTTCTTTGTTTTGCAAAGAAGCACAGCCAACAATGAAGGACAGAGCTACTCTTGCATCAAGCAAATAGCAGAGTTACAGGCACAGCGCCATGGAGAACTGAAAAGGCTTCCGTAAGCTTCTATATCGGATATTTAAATGTATTGTGTATGCTTCTTGTTTTAAATAAGCAAGCTTTGAGTTTTGTTTCTATATAAATAGACCATATTGATTCTGAATGTGAAACTTCAATCTACGTTTCTGCTGGAGTAAAACACGATGCTATAATTTGTAATCATTAAGTAATAAATTTAGTGTTATCTTACAATCTGAACTTCAAGTTGAAAAGGAATAACAAGAAGCCTAGAGCCTGGCTGACAGTATGTGAAAAGATTTGATTTTCGACTGTGAATCATGTAGTAAATAATTAAAACTCAGAATCAATGATTTATCTACAGAAAGGTTTACAAAAGCAGTAATATACAACTGCATATTGTGATTCTAAGCAGAAGCTGGGCCTCCTGCACGAGCTCTCAACATTTCAGTTCTCTTGCTTCTCTCCATTACCTCCACCAACCACTCTACGCTTTCTTTAATCCCCATCCTACGACATTCAAATTTCACACGCTGAGTCATTGCATGTAATTTGGTATTTCCCTTTCCATACCACTACTTCTGGGAGCAAATAAGAATTCAGCAAAGCATGGAAGCTGAGAAATGATACACTTACCCATCATAAGCTGAAACAGCTTCAAACATGTAAACTCTTTCATCCAACTTCTTAAGATCCAGATAACGAGCAAGTTCCTCAGATGATACAGCATCACTCAGATCCTATCAAAGGAGTGACAAACAGTATTGGTGACATCACACAAAACCATATATGTTGTACGGAATGCAACAGAATCCACAACACGGTACAATACTCTTATGTTAAAGAAAAGATATAGATACAACTCTTATATGTTAAAAAGATACAAATGAAATCCAAAGCACGGTACTACACTATGGTTGAGTTCTAACCACTGGCCACTAATTACCAAGAACCTAAGCACATAGACTGTGTGTGTGTGTGTATGCCAATTTAAGTTAAAAATCAAACTTCAGAGAAATTGTGGTTGCATGACTTCAGAAACATACAAGTCAAACATGCTGAATGAACTTAAGATTAAGTTGTTTAAGCTTGATTATGCATCATATGATCATGTTCTTTGCTCACCTGCTTATTGGCCAATATCAACAGAGGAGCTCCTTGCAGATCCTCGTGCCGAAGAACTTTTTCTGGTTTGACAAGTTGGGGATATTAGTATTGGCATGGCATATATATAACATATCATATTGTAAATATTATCTTGCCACAGGAAAAGAAAGTTAAGCAACCAGAAGAATATTCACCAATTTGAACATCACCTACCCAATGCAGATTTTGAATCCTCAAAACGTGATGGACAAGTAGCATCAATAACATAGACCACAGCATGTGCTTCTTCATAATATTTCTCCCAGATTGAGCGAAGACCAGGCTGATAGAAATAACAAGCACAAGTAATTGTAAAAACCCATCTTGAAAAGAATACTGATACCTTTCAGAAAAGAAAAGAAAAAAAAAAACAGATGCAACATAAAGCATTGGATCTGCAACAGTTAGAGTAATGATAATATACCTGACCTCCCAGGTCCCAGAACACAAGTTTATTATTTGACACTTCAATACGACCAATATTAAGTCCAACAGTTGGAACAATTCGATCAGGAGGGAGACCTTCCAAGTTTGAGTAAACTGATTTCAACTTCTCCAGCAAAGTCTAACAATAAAAATCAGACTAAGAATTACAGCTAATGATTCTGAAAATGTATTTAAACAAGATTGAACCACCAATTGAGTCAATAAAGCACAACAAGTCACAGAAGATGTGAAAGTGCATTACCGTTTTCCCAGCCTTGTCGATTCCAAGGATGAGTACATGAAACTCCGTCGGGCTAAACATATACTTCCAGAGTCCATAAAACAATGAAAACATCTCTCTCTAATTTATCTCCCCTCCAATGCAAAAAGAAAGGAGCTCACAGTATCACTCTTTGCAACCTTAACCAGAAAAAAAAAAGGTCTAACATTAGTAGACGTCAAAACACATACATAAACGAATACTCAACACATTTTGCTACTTAACATTCTCACTGTCCCCTGCATCTATGTTTCTCGTCAATCATCAAAATCCCAACTCTTTATTTACCTACTTATCATCAAATTCACACAAAAATCCTCACTTCTCATCACACACCCATTTTGATCATACTAAATTCTCCCTTCTTTACTACTTCAATCACAAAGTTCTAATCTTCAGACTAGATCTACAAGGCCACAATGCATAATACAATCAATGACCAAAAGGGGATCTCCCATCTCCAATCAACATCTATGATTTAGTAAAATCCAGATAGCTTGTCAAAAAAGCAAAAACTGAATACAAGCCAGACCCAATTTCCTTCCATCACTGAAATTCACACCCAGAACCACAAAAGAAGACCCAGATCAAAGAATATTTCCCGGTTATAATTTACTGAAAGCAAAGTTGGATCCGTATACCATAACTAACGGAACCTATAGATACACAGCAATTACATGTAAGAATCATGGTTGCAGAAACTGAGAATTCTTACTTTTTGAGGGATGCTTGGTGATTGGTTCACTCCTGCTGCTGCTACTCTCTATTTAGCTCTCGGCCTCGTCCTTAAAGCTTCGTATCGAAAAGCTTCCAATTTTCCAATTTACGATTTTGTTTTCGAAGTCCACGATTTCTTTTTCATTCCCGTATTACCCCCGAAGATTTTGCCCACGATACAATACAATGAACGGGGAAATTATTATTTGTACCCGGAACACTATATATTTTATGTTCTTCTTTAATCTCATTGGTCCACGTGTTTTGTTCTTATTTCTGATTGGTGTATTTAATTACTTTTGCTTTTTTTTTTCCACCCCGTGCTGGTCCCCACATGAATCTGAGTTATATGATTGGTCAGGTACAACACCTAGCAGTGTCACGTGGTGTTCCGGGTACAGAGAATAATTACTCCATATGCGAAATTATTAATGCAGAAGTGAGCGTACCCCACTCCGTGCTAGCCGCTGCTTCATTTCGTAGAGTGATAACGCTTTCTCTTCTCTTTCTTAGCGCTCCGCCCCCCGTAAGGGCAACTCTAGTTGCGCGGCTTTCTCTTATATGGTTAAAGTTAAATTCAGTTCTAAAAAACTCGATCTATAAAAACGAGAGAGAGAGAGAGGGGCGGGGAGCTTCAAGTTAAACTACAAACAATTTGTTGAATCTGTTTGTTGTTTTTGTCAGTCATATACGAATTCATAATTTGAACTTAATATTACTCTTGTTAATTTAAGGTCATAAATTAATGTCGTTCTTATTAATCATATATGATTTGAATCCACAACTTAATATCATGTAATTTCTATAATTTTTATGTTACTAATTCCTTCCGAAGTCTCGATCCATCCGTTTGTCTACTAAGAAGATATAAAAGAAATAAAAAAATCGAGCTAAAAATTAAATTTTGCGATTCATTTACTAACCGAAAATTTGGATTCACGGTGTTGATGAGGTAGACCTGGTTAAAGACATATTTACAGAGGCTAATAGTCGCTGGGCTTCGTTGGTATTTACTTGATATTTCAAGGGTGATTTGGTAAAACCTTATAATCATAATAAGAGAACGAAAAATAGGACTTCCAGAGAGGCTTCACATCATGTTCTTCTTCTTCTCCAAAAAGGTACGAAAATTCCATTTTCAGATTTCATTTTCCGATTTCAATTCGAATTCCGGCGTTTCGGTTTTCCGCTCCGGTCACCGGAAAATGAAAGTTCGATCCTTTTAACAGTATCGAGTGTTCAAATTCTGCCGGAGTTTCAATTCAATTAGGGTTTCTATTTGCTAATGATTTCTGGCTCTATTGTTAGCTTCTTGCTTTGTGCATGTCTTTGTTTAGTGGATTATGGAATATATGTTAAGCTGTGGATTTATTAATGAGAAATGAGAATGAAATTTTGCATTTTTTTTTTTATGGAATTTGGGGTTTTGATTGAGGAATTATGAATGTCATTCTGTTGCTTTTTGTTGATAATTTTTCAGAGAATTCAAACTTATTGAGTTGCTTTTGGTGGTTTCCTGCAGATATTGGCTGTTTGAGCAGAATGAGGTAATTTAGCATCTCTTGTTTTGATGTTGAATATTTTGTGTATCGTATTCATAGAACTGGATGTTTGGTAATATTTGGTGCACTAAGGTATTTTATTTTATGGTTGTTTGTGATGCAATGAAAGCATGTGTACTTTGTGGTGGTGCTGATTTTAGAACTTTTTTCTGAATCAGTAACCGAGGAAGAGTTAGATGGGATGAGGCTAATCTGGGAGAAATTGAAGCTAATAAACCTGTAAGGCAGAAAATTACTGAGCCGAAGACGCCGTATCACCCCATGCAAACTGATGATGAAGATGATGAGGGTAGGTTGCTTTGCTTTCTGAGAAGGCCTTTCAAGGTTATATGTGTGTACTATGAAGTTTAGTTAACTTACCCTTTTCAAGTAAAATGTTTCTGTTAATGTAAAAGATAAGGCAGTCTTGCCTATTACGGATATTTCTTTTTAATGTGGAAATGTATGATGCAAAGTTTGAGGTTGGTTGATTTTTGAGTACCTGTTTTCAGAAAAGAGTACTTATCATGTTTGATGGAACTACTCTTTGCAGGATCTATGTCTCCTATACGGGGGAGTCGGTTTGATGAATGTGTCGGTGACGCAATGCATGCAGAAGCGATAAGAACTGCTTTGAGTGATGTGGCATCATCAAGTAAAAAGAAGACCACAAGAGTTACTGGCTGGACATCATCTGAGGATGAGGGAGATGCTATGGATCAAGATGATGAAGGTGTTCATTTATTCTTTTTTCAATTCACTTGACTCTTTCAATCATTAGTTCATTACAATTTTTCACTACATTGATCTAGTAACATGATTGCTTCTTATACCTTAGCCAGCCTACTTGGTTATTAGATATTTAGAATTGAGAAGTGCTCTAGTTATTATTTTGAACAATTAAATTTTGGCAGGCTTGCTTCCTCAAGTTTTCATATGTTAGCAGATGTAATTTTTGTGCTAGAAAGAGATACACCTCTCTATTGGTAAATGGTTATTGTTTAAGTGGTATCAGCTCTTAATGTTACTTAGTTAAAGACTTAAAGACACCGATAATTCGGTTCCTGATTGTATCTGGACTATCTTTATGTTGTTTACAAGTTGTTATCCATGGTGCTTACGCACAGTTTCGAAAAGGACACATAGGAGTCTTATCACATCTTTCTCCTCTATGTTAGATTCATACTATGTATATATAAATTTGAATAGATAGTACTCATATGCTACCAATCCTACACTCATGCGTGGTGTATGTTTGTTCCACCATTGATTTTGCCAGATTCAGACAAAAGTAGCAGGAGTTTCAGGGAGCTCAGAAGAGCTCACTATGATGAATTCCAGAAAGTAAAAGAACTCAGACGGAAAGGTTCCCTTCCTCTTGAAGAAGAAGACGACGAGGATGTTGAGATGAACAAAGTACAGAGCTCTGATACCCCTTCGTCTCCAGGTGCAGCCAAACCTAATGGAGCTTAGATGAAGCGAAGCTAAAACTGTTTTTAATCAAGCCAAGCTAAAACTATGGTTGACATATCTCTGACATTTGATTACAGTTTTTGGGATGACTATAGAGAATGCTCTAATGACTGCAGTGATTGCTATCTGTATTCTTCATGAATATGCTTTTTGTTTGTAAATAGTTTCACTTTATTTCTGTCTCCATAACAATGTTGCTTAAAAATCTTGATGCAAAATATCATTTTTAATAGTTTGTTATGATCTTTTTCACTTATAAACTGAAATTGTTAAGACATTCGTAATTGGTATATCATATTTTGAAATTGAAAATGGTAGAATGATCGCCTTTTCCTATCTTTAATAGGAGACTCGTATGCTTTGTCTTTGAGAATAGTTCATCAGCCTTATTTCTTGATCCATTATAAAGGATACAAGTCGCTCTTTAATTTGCACCAAAGAAAAACAATTAATAGAAGAAATAAAAAAGACAACTGCTGATGTGTCACTTTGGCATATTCAACTTGTCATCACCTGCACATATAATACACGCTGATCTTATCCTGGAGACTCAAAGCAATGGCTTCACAGTCCCAAACCCCTTCAATGGCTTCCCTCGCCTCCCAAATTTGCAGCCACATAGCCTCCATCTTCTCAAAACCCACCCACCCTCACCCGCCGGTCTTACACCTCTTAGTCGCCGAGCTATCGTCCACCGCCGCCCAAAACGGCAACGTTTTCCTCTACGGCGTCGGAAGAGAAGGCCTTATGCTCAAGGCCCTCTGCATGCGTCTTGCCCACCTCGGCTTCTCATCTCACTTAGTCTTCGACATGACAACTCCTCCCATAACAACCAACGACCTCCTCATAGCCTCTGCCGGACCTGGGGGCTTCTCCACCGTCGATGCCATATGCTCGGTTGCGCGATCGCATGGTGCTCGAGTCTTGCTGCTGACGGCTCAGCCGGAGACAGGGTCGTGTGTGAGGCATGCAAGCGTGGTAGGGTATGTTCCAGCGTAGACTATGGCGGACGACGGTGGTGATGCGGAGGAGTCTAGGGCGTTGCTTCCGATGGGGAGTGTGTATGAGGGTGCTTTGTTTGTGTTGTTTGAGATGGTAGTTTATAGGTTGGGTGAGGTTTTGGGTCAGAGCCCTGAGGCTATAAGAGGGCGCCACACCAATCTTGAATGAGGCCACCTCGGTCGGAGCCAAGAAAGACGAGAACAGTTGATTTGGGAATGTTGTGACTTGAAAGTTGAAACCCTCGATGCACTCTTGTGATTTGTAAATAAAGGGTTGGTAATGAACAACTTTCTAAAATTGTATTGCATTTTGTTTAGTGATAATCAAACTATGAGGTGAAAGTTCATTAACCATAAATCTAAAAGACACAACTAGAGTTTATGCACAACACTCACTATTGAACATTTAACTGAAATAAAAAGAGTTTTCTATCACCGTGAGATACATGAAACTAGAAAGAACCAACCATGCAACCTAAGTAAAACTAATAAGAACCAACTATTCAATCTCTATGATAGTTTTTCGGTGAGAAAGAAATATCTGATCCTAAACTTAGTGATATTCTCAATTATGAATGGTACATGCATGTTACTCTAAAGTATAAGTACGTAGATGGATAATATAATTTATATTTGAAAAAAAAATCGTTTGAATGTCAACCAAGTTAACGATGATTTTTTGAATGTCGACCAAGTGAACGATGATTCGTCCGCCACTAGGTAAAAACCAACCTTGTTCAAGAAAGTAAGCAACAATGTTGATCGAAAAACAAACAAGCAATGATAGGGAGGATCATTTGTGAGCTAGACTATGTTTTTTTTTTTTGGAGGTAATGCTATTAGAGCATCTTTAGTAATACTAGTCATATTTGAGTTAAATTTTCATTAAATTAGCTAAAATGTTATTTTGGCTAACGACTTTAGAAATGTGTATGCATCAATGCTCTCTATTTTAGTTAGCATTACATTAATATTATTCTTCAAATAAAGATTAAATAGTTTAAATATATTTATAGATCACTTAAAATATCTTAAAATAAATGTAATAAATTATAGCTAATCTCATTTGAGTTATCTCACTAGCTATAATAGCTTAAGTTTGACTAGTTTACTGAAACTTTTAAATAGAACATTTCAATAAAGTCACATTTTCAACATTTTTTTCTACACAAGTCCATCCTAATCTTTTTACCCATATAAGTCCACTTTTAAGGGTAAGTCTGTCACTTCGTTTTTGGGATGTTCCTAAAATACCCCTTTTCCCTAAAAATCAGTTTCTCTCTTCTAGTCTCTCTCTTCATTCTTTTTAGACGGCTCGTTTTCACTTTCCTCTCATCATCTTCCTCCTCCCTTTCTTCTCCAAGCTTGAATCTGTGGCCATGGCGGCGTCTCAGGCCAACACCGACTAGAAGATGATGCTCGACGCCGCCGGATAAACGACGACGACGTCTCGACCTCAACGTTGCTGGCTCGACCTCGACGTCGCCAGATCGACAACGAAGACGCTCGGATCTTGACGCCGCTAGATCGACGACGACGTTTTCACGCCTGTGAGTACAGCTATTTACTTCTTGCTGCCTACTGGGGACGTTTCACGCCTTCATCGCATACCGTGTGCAGAGACATGCCATTTCTACCTGGGAGAACCTCTTACGGTATTGTCGCTCTAATTATGGCTAATAAATGAAAGATTGAAACTTGAAATAGTCTGCATTCACCAGCTATAACCATCTTTACCACAATTACATAGCTAGGAGATTATTGTATTGCCTATGCCTGGAATGTGTTTGCTACATTTGTTATTACTTGAGAGATTTCATGTCACTAGGGTGTATCATTGAGATTTGTAAGTCTGGACAACTGGGCATTGTATGCATAAACTAGTGTAGAGTGGAGCGCCAACATTGTTGGAGAACCTGGAAATCATGGATAACAGCTTTGCTTGCAGAGCCAAAGATGCAGTATTTTCAGCTGCATCTTTGGCTGAAAATATGGTAGTAGCTTTTGTAGGCTATGGTAGTAGCTTTTGTAGACTGTGGTAGTAGCTTTTGTGGCTGGTGGTAGTAGTTTTTGTGTTCGTCGGAAACCTCACAGTAGTAGCTTTTGTAGGCGGTGGTAGTAGTTTTTGTATCTGGTGGTAGTAGCTTTTGTGTTCATCGGAAACCTCACAGTAGTAGCTTTTGTAGGCGGTGGTAGTAGCTTTTGTAGCTGGTGGTAGTAGCTTTTGTCGCTGGTGGTAGTAGTTTTTGTGTTCGTCGAAAACCTCACAGTAGTAGCTTTTGTAGGTGGTGGTAGTAGCTTTTGTAGCTTGTGGTAGTAGTTTTTGTGGCTGGTGGTAGTAGCTTTTGTTTTCATCAGAAACCTCACAGTAGTAGCTTTTGTAGGCGGTGGTAGTAGCTTTTATAGCTGGTGGTAGTAGTTTTTTTAGTTTGTAGTAGTAATTTTTGTCATCGTCGGAGGTCGGCCGGAAACTTTTGTAGTAGCTTTTGTAGGCGGTGGTAGTAGCTTTTATAGCTGGTGGTAGTAGCTTTTTTAGCTGGTAGTAGTAATTTTTGTCATCGTCGGAGGTCGGCCGGAAACCTCGCCGGAGGTCAGTCGGAAATCTCGCCGGAGGTCGGCCGGAAACCTCGCCGGAGGTCCGCTGGAAATCTCGCCGGAGGTCCGCCGGAGACTGTTCCGAAATGAGAATGGTTGTTGACTTTTTATACTAGTGGCATTCTTGTAAATATAAAGGAGAAAATCTATTTTTTTTGTTGGATGGCAGTCTGTAATTATGTTGAACTTTAATACTTAATACAAAACTTTATTTAGACTTGGGTGGACTTATGTGGGTAAAAATGTTGGGGTGGATCTATGTGGGAAAAAATGTCTCAAAGTGGACTTATATGTAATTGGCCCAACTTTTAAATCATTCAAAAAAATTAAACACATTTTTTAAAATAACTAAAAATTAAAATAAAGAACGCTAAAGTTATTCTTAAACTACGAGAAATAATACCTAAGAAAAAGAATAAAGTCAGATCCGTCCAACACCAGAACGGTCCCAACAAGATCACCGTTGGCACCTAATCTCAAAATATCTCAACACAACCTCATGCAGATATTTTCGTATTTACTATTCCTTCCTCTTAATTACTATTCTTCTTCCTCGTTCCAAAAATATCTATCACCCTGCAACTGAATCTCATAAAGCTCTTTGATATTTTCCTCGCCTAAAAAAGAAAACGAATTTCTAGATATTTTCACCCACGCTGCGTCGAATATATTTATGTAAGGCAAAAAAAACGGGAGGATAATTTTGTATGGTGCTTAAGATAACCAGAATATTTGGCACCTTTGATCTTATACGTACCTTGTTAGCCAGACTGTCAGTGATTTATCTGTTTTAATGAAGCACTTAATCAAGGCAGCAAAGCCAAATGTAGACCATATATGCTTTTAAGTTCATAACTATACCAAACAAATATCTAAGAAATGAAACTAACAAAAATCTAGCTCAAAATGTGAGGCAAAGACAAGTCAGTCAAAACAAACAAGCAGGCGCATCCTAATACTTTCTTCCCAACAAACTTGGACACATCACATACCATAAGCTCTTAGCTATCTCTATTCTCTATATATAATGAGGAAACAATTCCATGGTTTTATAAACCAGTTGGTTTTGTTGTTATAAGCAAGCCATCCTCACAAAAACTCAAACACCCTCATAGATTGTTCTTCCCAAACCCTTCGAATTCGTATACAATTAAGAAATGGAGTCGAACGTGCCCATCAGCTGGACAAACGAGAAGCATGTGCAGTTCTTGAACACCATGGAGGCTTCCTTTGTGTGCTCCATGTTCGAAAGCAAGGGCCGACTTGCTCGTCTCGATCGTTTTGTGCCGGACACCTCCGACTCCACCCTAGATCGGATCAAAACCCCAAAGACGACGACCAAGAAATCTGGTAACTAGTAAATAACATGCAATATATGTAAGATGGCGATTCGAATATGCTTTGAAGCTAATCAGTTGGTGTTGGTATTAGGTCCGGTACGAAGAATGGACGGCGGAGCTGTCAGAAGAACAAGGAGATTGCCGTCGCAACCGTTCATTTCTTCGCAGGTGGATCAGGTTGATATTACTTCTGCTTGATTTTTATACCCCTAAGCAGATATTTTGCTAGCTTTTTACTTTTATCTCATCTGGTTAGATCTTAAGCTTGTGTAAGGCAACTCATTGATGTCATTATATGTCTATGCAGGTGGTTCCGCAGTTTGAGATCTCAGTAGTTGGTGACTTGGTGATAAAGCACTATGAGAGATGCGTAGAAAATAAAAATGAGAAAGTTGCTGAGCCAAGATTTATCAAAATAAAATGTACCAGTGGCGAGCAGCTGGTTGATTTTTCAGGAGGTAGCAATTAGGTTTGCCCTAATTATTATTTGAGATCGGTGATCGCAGAAACCAAATAACTGAAATGCCATGTGTTGGGTGCGTAAGCTTCAAGAATTCCAGGGATGGAAAGGACAATGAAGGCAAAAAGAATCCGGATCGGAGGAAGATGGTTGTCGATCTTGTTGCTTCCGGCAAATATCTTATCTTTTAGGATAGAGTTAGTTGCTTAGTGCTTTCATGCCATAACATATGATATGCGATAATGTACTACCTTGGAAATAGAGATTCTTTGTTATTATTTCTTATTGAATGAGCTAGATACGATTTTCATATAATCTATCGTTTTTGCAAGTAATTTGTTAAACAAAACGATAGAATCCGCGGTTAGCTAGTTGTTCTCCTTAATGCAATGATGTTAAATTTCGTAATTAATCTTGGTCTCACTTGCAATTCAACCACGTAGATACTTTATGATGTTAGAGCATCTTTATTCTTTTGCAATGCTAGCAATTTTTAAGTTAAATTTTAGTCAAATTAGCTAAAATAATATTGTAGCTAGCCACTTTAGAAATGTGGCTGCATCAATGCTCTCTATTTTAGCTAGCATTACATCAACATTATTTTTTAAATATAAATTAAATAGTTAAATATATTTATATATCACATAAAATATCTTACAAGGAATGTAATAAATTATAGCTAGTCTCATTTGAGTTATTTCGCTCGCTAAATATAGCTAGCAATATAGCTAAAAGTTATAATAACTTAAGTTTAGCTAGTTTGCTGGAACTCCTAAAACATCTAAAAGAGCTAAACACGCTCTTTAAAATAGCTAAAAACTAAAATAGAGAGTTTGTTAAAGTTGCGCTTAGATTTTGAAACTAATGGTTAATACAACTTAAACTCTTAAAACATCTCAAAAAGCTAAACACACTCTTTAAAATAACTAAAAACTAAAATATATAGTCTGTTAAAGTTGCACTTAGACTTTGAAACTGATGGTTAATGCAACTTAAACCAAGTATAGACCGGCTACACGCCATATTTGGCCTTTTGTGCGCGTCTTACTTTTTTAATCATCAAAATGCCATTATCTTTTTATGTAATGAAAAAATGTAACATTATCTTTCTCTATAATAAAAATGGTGTCTGAGTGACGTACATATCACTTCGAAGCTGAGAGCAATTTTAGGTATGATCACATCAGTAATAACATCGATGTGTTTGATAAAAATGCCTAGACGATGAGAGTACCTTCGACTTCGGATCGTGTGTATTCAAGAGAACGAACCTAATGCCCTCTGTCATACAATTAACCATTAGAGGAGGTAAATGGAGCATAGAGAAGGAGCCTTGTAATTCGGATCTTGGATAATACCCGACTCAGGACAGGCCCAAAAGGCCCACATTGAGGCAACATCAGACTGAAGGAGTAAAGGAGAAGATCCCATTTCTGTTCCAACACCTCTCTCCCAGTCTCCGTCTCTCTCAGTAGTTGAGCACTTAGAAATTCCAAATTCCAAATCAAAGATCTCGAAGCTCAAACTTCCCTCACCTCTTTACAAAACCCAGAACCAAAAAAAAAACCCTACTAAAATTCTCAACACCCCAAAACAATGCTGCACCAATTCTTGACCTACAAGAATCTCATACTCCACCTCTCACTCTCCCTCACCCTCACTCTCCTCCTCACCTTCCTCAAACTCCCCATCTTCTTCCTCCACTTCCTCCACACCTACATCCACCCTGATCACATCCCTGCCGGCTCCGCCCGCGCCGCCATCCGCCGACCCGACTCCGATTCATCCAACCCGGAGCTCCGGAAACGACCCAAGTCCAAATCCAAGAACAACAACAAAGCCCCGGATTTCGATGAAAACAACGCCCAGATCTTCCGCCTCAAGCTCGACGAGGCCCACCTCCAGACCCGCCTCTACTTCCCGGACTACTCCAACGCCTTCACCTTCTCCGTCGTCGCCGTCTCCTCCCTCGGACTCCAAATCTACCTAAACCCTGATTCTTCTTCCTCCGATTCTCGGTTTCTGATCAACGCGGGTTTTGTTCCTGTACTGCTAGGATTCGCCGCGGTTTCGAAGCTGGTGGCGGTTTTAGGGAAAGTCTCGGCTGAGAAATCGGCGTCGAGGAGGTCGGAGAAGCAGCTGAGCGCGGCGTTCGGGGTTGTGGGACTAGTTGTGGCAAGCTTATTATCTTTTAAGTATAGTCCGTCGGTTTTAGATTTTAATTTCGAGGCGGTTGATGGGAATGGGAGGCTGTTTGTTGCGGTTTTGATGGGGTGTTTAGCCGGTTTCTTGCTCATGCCGGCGGCGAAGAATGCCAGGGCGTTTTGGCTCGGGACTGATCAGATTAGGTCGGATTTGTCAATGCTTTCGTGTGAGTGGTTTGGGAGAATGGTGCTTTATGTGAATCATGCCATGATTGTGTTTACGGTTTTGTTGTGGATTAATCCGTTGGGTGGGATGCTTGTGAACAAGAATGGGAAGGTTCGAAATGCAGAGGGTTTGTTTGGGAATGTAGGGTTTTCCGCATCACATTTTGGTAAATTTAGGCTTTGTTGCTTGCTGGTTTCGAGTTTTATGCAGCTTGTTGCTTTGCGGCCGAATTTGCAAATGTATTTGAATGAGGCATTGTTGTGTTGGTATCAGAGATTGCATGCTGGGAAGGTTCCTGACTTGGAGTTCAGTAGGGCCAAGGTGTTTTTGCACAATCACTACTTGTGCCTTGTGGTTCTTCAGTTTCTTGCACCGCCAGTTCTGTTGCTTTTGTTTCTTGGGCTGTCTCGGGTTGAGGGCGTTTCTTCAGATGATTACCAATATGCTTGTAGTATACTACCATGTTCTGCATTTGTGAGAGAAGTAGCGGTCTTTTTGGCTTGGTGGATTCTGTTTGTTTGGGCCGTTTATAGTTCAGCTACCATTTTTCTGTATTGTCGCTGCATTTTGTACATGTCTTGATGACTTAGATGTGTCATTTGGACCTTGAAGATTGGTGATTTTGAGTTGGACTTCTGACGAATTTTGAGTGTTTAGAGTGTTGTGCTGCTTGTGACTCGTTACTTAACAGCAACTGCGATTTGACTTCAGGGCATAGAGAAGAGAGAATCAAACACATTATCTGGTATATACTTGATCTCTTATGCTTATTTTGTTGTTATACGAACTTCAAACATAGTTTGTATGCGGTAGTTTAGTATCCATCCAATGTATTTGGTTAGAAGCAAATTTACTCATTTAGTTTTTCTTCTTGTATCTGTTTAGCAATTATTGGAGCATGTTATCTCCCAAGTTTGATCAACTGTTTAGGCATGTCTCAGGAAACTTGCATATTATGCATGTCTCACGAAACTAACTTGCATTCAAAATATTGCATTCTCTGGCTTTATATTTCAACATTTTCACATGTTAACATCCTCATCCAAATCCGTTAAAAGTAAAATCCAATTTGCACTAGTAGATAATAGTAAAACCAAGCTCTTTAATTGTTGATCGTGCTTAGATTTGTTTGATTAACTGTTTAAATATGTGGAAGAAGTTGTGAGAAATAAGATTTGCTTATTCAATGAGGTTTATTGCTTTTTTGAAACTGTAGATCTAAATGTTTGAGATCCAAGTCTCTCTTTCGGAAGTTTATTTTCACTGAAATTAAACCCAACCCTCGCATGGATTACACTTTGTTTTATGAACAAACTATATTAAGACGACATCCTTAGAGAAGAATGAATGAGAGATGTACATGCCATATTAGAACCAGGATAACATCTGCAATTCGTCTACCTCCTCAATATCGTTTAACACAGCAAAGGCATGCTATGGAGGGTTGCAATCGTAATGCTGCAACTCTAGACTGCCTTGAACTGGGAAGGGATGGTGTAGCCTCACAACAGCGGTTGTGATTATGTTGGAACCAGCTTCATTGTTATGAGCTTTTTGACCATTTCCAGAATCACTCTTGCGTCTTCTTTGCTGTTCATGGTGCCAATCGGTCACATTGTTGCCCAAAAGACTTGGTCTTTCAACTTTGTATTCCCAGTTCCAACTTTGTACAGCTTGTGCCAGTTACTTCATAACGAAAACCTTTGTGCATTTGGGCATTTTCCCTTAAAAATAACTCCCAACTTGACAGAATACAAGTCCCTTTCATTCCAGGAATAATATAAAAAAAACTCCATCTCTCTGAAATCCAGCATTCAAGCAGTGCATTCGTTTTCATCATCAAAACTTTAGATCCGATAAGAGGGGACCGAGATGCAATGAGAATGATCTTTCACTATTTTGTATCCAACATCAGTGGTGCCGTTTCGTTCTATGTTGCATTTCTAGATGTAAGACAGAAATCGATCCGAAGGTACAAACAATCAATTCACATCGCAAAATCTGAAACCTATGAATTTGATCAGCTTCTGCAAATTCTTTATTCTTTTACCTAGTTAGAACATTTTACCATTGTTAACGTGACCTAAATTATTTTTGTATAAATAATACAAGAAGAAAACACAATGTACATTTCTTTGAAATCTTCTCTAGGCCTTGGTCTTTAGTTTTTTTTTTTTTACCTGGGATGAATTTGAGCCGGACATTTTAACCTCTACTTTCTTTCTTTTCCCTACGTTTCAGTTAAAACTGCTGCGATGAAATTAAAGTTACATTTATACCGGCCTCAGGCGCTGCCACGTAGTTACAATCGAAGAAAATTCGAGCCAGAAGTTTCTCGAAAACAGCGTGGAGTTAGAAGTTTCCTGTGGTTTCCTCTGTTTTGTTTCCACGCCATCATCGGGCTTTCCTTCCAAATCCCCACCAGGAACCTTCTAGAACCAACAAACTCCCGATTTCATCAAATTCACTACTCCCAGAATCGATTTCTCTAGATTTTGATATGGCTCCTCTGCCGGTGGACCAGAACGGCGAGTCCACCTCCGGCGAGTCGACGCAGCAGCGAGGCTCCCCGACGCCGTTCCTCAGCAAAACGTATCAGCTCGTCGACGATCCGGCCATCGATGACGTCATCTCCTGGAGCGGCGACGGATCAAGCTTCGTCGTCAAGAACCCCACCTTGTTCGCAAGGGATTTGCTTCCCAAGTATTTCAAGCACAACAACTTCTGCAGCTTCGTCCGCCGGCTCAACACCTACGTATGAATTCAATAAATCTTTCAATTAATTCGGATTCTCGATTATTGTTTCGAATTTTGATTCCAACTTTTTGATTTCGGTGATCGATTTTCAGGGATTCCGGAAGATCATACCGCACCGGTGGGAGTTTTCCAATGATTGTTTCCGTAAAGGCCAGAAACAGCTGCTCTGCGACATACAGCGGCGGAGGATAACGCCGCCGGTGGTGGCGTCTCCGGAGAGATTGGTTAACTCGCCGGCGAACTCCGGCGAGGAGCAGGTGACGACGACGACGACGACTTCGTCGAGCTCCTCGCCGCGGCTGAGGATTCCGTGGCAGCTGGTGGAGGAGAACGAGAGGCTGAGGAAGGAGAATCTCCGGCTGACCAAGGAGGTCGCCGAGATCAAGTGTCTTTGCCACAACGTCTTCACCATGGTGTCCAGCTACGCCTGCGCGAAGCCGCCGGAGTGCGGTGAGCTGACGCGGCTGGAGTTGGCGCCAGGGAAGGGGTTCTCCGGCGAGGAGACGAGTCCGAAGATTTTCGGGGTAGAAATCGGAGCGAAAAGAGCGAGGGAGGGAGGTGGCGGTGAGGAGACGGAGTTGCGGCTGCGGGAACGTGGCGATGTGAAATCAGAGGCGTCGGATCATAGTGACACGCCGTGGCTGAAGTAATGCCACAGGCCAATCGGAGGGTGTGTAATTGATACGTAGTCCTTTACAATATTTCGAAGTTTCAAGTGTGATATTGGCGCACGTGTTAAGATTTGGTGCACGTGCGTTGTCAACTTCTCAAGACTTGTGTTTTTTTTTTTTGGTCGAAGCTTGTCAAGACTTCTGTATCCTACTTCTTTCGGTGCAAATTCATGATTCCAGACAAATTTTGATGACTTGTTCCCATAGAGTCTTAGCCTCACTTGAGGAGGCACTATTAGTCTTGCTCGCATGCCATGGCCATAGCCGCCGCATAGGCACCAATTGCCTCACTAGACATTGGTGTTATTATCCTCGCTGCTACACTTACTTGACATCACTAGTGTTAGCCTCTCTAAACATAAGCATCGTTAGCCTCAATTGCATGAACATGGATACTATCGACAGTTGCCTCAAGGAAAGCAAAATTTTTGGATCCTGAAACTTTTAGCCTCTCTTCTATTTTGCTTTCCTTCCCCAAATTTTCATCTAGGTGGAGAAAGAAACATAGCCGTCTCTGTGACTGAATCTGAATGCTGTTTGTTTGGGTCTCCACTCTCCAGCTCTATGTTGAATAGATTAAAAAGACGATAGTAGATCAGAGGATAGAGCATGAGATCATTGCAACAGAAAATCATGTTCTCTCTAGTATGAAGGACCTTTGAGTTTAAATCCTAATCTGCAGAAGTCGAAACATTGGTATGCTTTGAAAGTGAAAAGGGGAGGTTTGTTCTTGCAGTTGAAACAGGTGGTAAGGAGGAATATGGAACTCTGGCTTAAGCTTTGATTAGGTTAGAAGATTACAGCAGTACAGCTTAACATCCTAAGTACTCAACTACTTTACAACATTATTATACAAGATCAACATCAGATTATGACAACAAGCCTATCACCCTCTGCCCTTTACTCATCATCTTTCATCCCTTTAAGAATATTCAGCACTTGAAGCATTGTAGGTCTGCTAGCAGGGTTGTCACACAGGCACACACAAGCAATCTGCAGCACTTGCAACATGGCCTGTTTAAAATCCACACTGAGTACCAAAGGGTCAAGAACATCAGCAGCTTGCCCCTTCTTGACCTTCTGAAGCACCCAGCCTACCAAATTTCCACCTTCCTTCTCTTTGAAGTCGGGTCCAGTAGGCTCTTTTCCAGTCACCAGTTCAAGCAGTATCACACCAAAACTATAGACATCTCCCTTTTTAGTCGACCTCCCACTTTGTCCATACTCTGGTGGAATGTAGCCAAATGTTCCGGCAACATCAGTTGTGATATGAGTCTCACAGGCACTGATCAGTCTTGCAAGTCCAAAGTCTGCAACCTTTGGCTCAAAGTCTTCATTGAGTAAGATGTTGCTGGCTTTGATATCCCTGTGAATGATGTGGGGGACTAATTCATGGTGAAGAAATGATAGGCCTCGCGCTGCACCCATCGCAATTTTGAAACGTCTGTCCCAATCTAGGACGTCAAGAGCTCCCATCCGATTTCTCAGCCACAGGTCTAGGCTCCCATTCACCATGTATTCATAAACAAGGAGCTTCTCCTCACCGATAGAACAATATCCCAGCAATGAAACAAGATTCTGGTGCTTCACCTTACCCAGGGTTTCCATTTCAGCAATAAATTCTCGGTGACCCTGGGTTTTATACTCACTCAGCTTCTTCACTGCAACTGTTTTCCCGTTGGACAAAGTGGCTTTGTACACAGTTCCGAACCCCCCATCTCCAATAATATTTGTCTTGCAGAAATTGTTGGTAGCTTCAAGGATATCCACTAGAGTTAGTTTCAGAAGAGGCTGCCCAAACATGGCCATATTGATGCTCAGAGGCTCCTTTGGTTGGCTATTGCTCAGGAAATAGAGATGATGATCTATGAAACTCTTCAGCTTGCTATCCTCTCTTTCTTCAAGATCGCTTTGCCGGCTGCTTCTTGTAAGCCATCTGATCAGAGCCACGACCCCTGCAAGAGAGATCAGAGCACTTCCAATTACAATTGCTGCAAGTCCCCAGGCATTTAGCAGTGCTGATTTGTCTAAGCTTTTGACTCGGCAATCAAGACTCGCACTTCTCCCACACAATTTCTTGTTACCAACAATTGATATTTTCGAAAGGTCCCTGCAAATTCCACTCCTGGGAATCGTCCCTTCCAGACCATTTTCGGCCAAATTCAAGTAAACCAGACTGGTGAGGTTGCACACTTGCTCAGGAATATGTCCAGATAGCTGGTTGCTAGAAACATCAAAATACTCAAGTTGCACCAGGTTCCCAAGGTCTGGAGGAATCTTTCCTTTAAACAAATTTGCATGAAGATCCAAATATGTCAAGTATGAAAGATTTCCCAATGAAAGGGGCAATTCCCCAGTGAGGAAATTGTGACTCAAGTTGACAGTTTCAATCCTCCAAGCCATAGAGTTCGAGAACAGCTCATCTATTCGACCAGAAAGCCTGTTCTCTTGCACATACAACCCTCCCAGATTCTGCATGCTTGAAAGAGAAGAAGGAAGCTCACCATCTAGCTTATTAGAACTCAAATCTAAGTGAGTTAGCCCTTTCAGGTTCCCAAAACTTGCCGGTACAGCACCAGACAACTTATTACCAGTTAAATTCAGCTTCACCAAACTGCCTAAACGACCCAAGCTTTCAGGAATGGTGCTTGTAAGCTGGTTGTTTCCCAGAGACAACCCTTGAAGCTTGGGGGAATCACCAAACTCTGGAGGAATGGAACCACTAAGCATATTCCCAGACAAATCCAAGGTTGTGAGATTTGTTAAGCGAGAGAGTGATCTAGGAACTCGCCCAGAAAGCATGTTGTTGTTGATCAACAAATTCACAAGAACTACACATTCACCTAAGTCTTCCGGTATATGGCCAGACAATCTATTATAGGAGAGATCAAATACACCAACATGCTGAACAAAACTTATATCCGGGAAATTCACCTGCCGAAAATAGAGTGATGGCTTTGTAGGGATTGGCCCGGACAGATCATTCCGCGAAAGGATTAGACACTGTAACTCAGCAAGGTCCCCAAGCTCCTCCGGTATGGCGCCAGTGAGATTGTTGCTCCCCAAGTCAAGTGTAGTGAGGGCCTTGCAGAGGCTAACCTCACTAGGAATCTGCCCCTCAAGGAAATTAGAGTTCAGGTTCAAAACCGAGAGAGCACTCAGATTCCCTATCCCCTTAGGTATGGTGCCCCCCAACTGGTTGTTACTCAGACCAAGCCTTTCCAATGCAGCAGCATTGCCTATCTCCCTGGTGAGAGAACCATTCAACTGATTATTAGAGGCCGAAAACTCCATCAAATTAACAGAGCTCCAAAGGCTACCAGGTAATTCGCCGGTGAAGTTGTTTGAATCAAGCTGAATTGCCATCAATGGAAGCTCCGAAAGGTACTCAGGAATCGAACCAGTAATCTGATTATTCAGCAAATTCAACTGAGTAAGATTCCTACACCTCACAAATGTCTTCTCAATCGTCCCAGAAAGGAAATTACCACCTAGATCAATGTCCATAAGCGAAACAGCATTGCACAGCTCTTCTGGAATCACACCCCTCAACAAGTTGTTGCTCAAGCTAAGATGCATCAGCATAGAACAATTCCCAATCTCAGGAGGAATCTTCCCCGAAAACTGATTGCTTGAAAGCAATATCGTCGCAACCTGACTCCACTTACCAAACCAAGCCGGCAATGGCCCAGAAAGCTGGTTCTTCTCAACCGAAAACGTGAGCACTGGCAACTCCTTTAGCTCCTCCGGCAACTCCCCGGAAAGCGAATTAAACGAAAGCATCACAGTCTTCAAATTCCTACACTTTCCCAACTCCGGAGGGAGACTCCCATTGAGCTCAGAAAACACCATATTCAATATACTCAGCTCCTTCAACTCTCCTATCTCTTTCGGTATAGAACACCTCAAAGGATTATGAGAAAGATCAAGCTTGGTCAGTGACTTCAGCTTCCACAACTCCGCCGGCAACGGACCGGTGATAAAACACGCCGTAAAGGAAAAAATCTCCAGCAGTGAAAGCTCTCCAATTTCTTTAGGCAATGCACCCGAAAACCGGTTCAACCCAGAGTAGAGCTCAGTGAGGTTTCTCAGGTTACCGATTTCCGGTGGAACTAAACCGGAAAACGAATTGTTTGATATGTCCAATGTAGATAAAGACTGAAGCTTTTGAAACAGAGCTAAAGGCAGAGAACCAGAGAGGAGGTTGTTACCCAAGTCCAAGTACTGAAGCCGGGTCAGGTTCCCAATATGGGCCGGGACTTCTCCGGCGAGCCCATTTCCGGAAAGCTCAAGATTCTGTAAATTCACCAATTTTCCGATCTCCGGCGGGATTTTCCCGGCGAGCGAGTTGGAGCTGAGTTTGAGGGTCTGGAGGTGAGTCAGGTCGCCGATTTGGGCCGGAATTGGGCCGCGGAGGAGGTTGGAGGAGAGGTTGAGGACGGCGAGGTGAGTCAGGCCGCCGAGTTGGGCCGGAATCGATCCGCGGAGGCCTAAATCGGGGAGGGAGAGTGAGTCGACTCGGCCGAGTCGGCATGAGACGCCGACCCAGTTGCAGAGCGGGGTGGAGTGTTTCCATGAGGCTAGAATTTCTGGGTTTTCGAGGCTGGATTTGAAGGAGAGGAGGGCATTGGCTTCTGGGTTTTGGTCATCGATGGCGGTGGTGGTGGTGGTGGTGATCAGAAGGCACCCAAATGCGAAGACCCAGAAAGGTGGAAACTTTCTGGGAGCCATGGAAGTTACAGAGAGAATGAGGAAGTGGGTCTGGGTCAATTTTCAGAGAGAGATTGTAAGAGAGAGAATGTGAGGAAGAAGAAGAAGCTTGAACGCCATTACTGAGCTACTGAGAAATTATAGCCGAGACATTTGGTGTTTTAAAAGGGTTTAAGACCCGCATGCAGATCACGTGACTTCACTTCCGTAACGGCAGATTCTATGATTTTGCATAAAAGTCCCTACTTGGCTCAAGTTTTTAACAACTAGGACCACCTTGAGTTCTTCATATTACGATATTAGCCCCTATTTTGGTTCTAGTATTTTGGGAAACTGGGAAAGTGTTGCTTTTTGTCTTAAAATGGGGGATCTGCTTCTTGGGTTTATCTGCGTCTTTCTTCTGTTATTCTATTTTGGATCTAGTGGAGTGCGGACTAGGTACTAGATTTTGGTGGGTTTTAGGGCTTTAGGAAGCTTTAGCACTATGTATGGAGGTCGGGGTGATAGAATCTCATTCTAATCATTTTGTAGATAGAGGATTAGCAATATGATGGTAAGATAATAGTTTGTACAAGTTAAAGTTATGAAAGCTAGAGAAGCATAGAAACGACTCAAACGAGCACAGAAGAAGTTATAATTATGTGCACTAGTGTCATGTTGAATTATTGTTTGATTGCATTTTGATTGGGGGAATGAACTAATGAACTAGGTAGGTGCATCATTGGTAACTATGGCCCGGGAGAATCTTGTACCATGTACGATTTTGTTTGTTTATTCATTGGGGAAAATTCATAAATATTTTAACTTATTGGGTTTTAGTGCAAATATGAGATGTATGAGGGAGTAGGATGAGAAACGCGAGTTACGTGAAGCCTCCCTGCTCATTAATGAGTGAGATGACATAGGAGTAGGGTGCTAAACGCCAAAAAGGTTCACAAGTGAAAAGAAAAGGTTAGAAGTTACCATGGAGAAAATGTGACCCTTAGGAATTGAAATGTAAATCTTATGGGGAAGACCATTGACTGCTTCAACCAATAGTAAAAAAAAACCTTTAAATTTATTTACGGAAAAAAAGAAAACGCCGAGTTCACTTTCATGTTGAGGAATAACAAGGTAATTGTTGCAACAATAGGTCAATAGCGTTTGCCAAAAATCATGCAACTTTTTATGACAAAACACTTAGTAAACAAGTATGGAGTTTTGCTTATACATGCTTTGTATTTTACGCGCTAGCATTTGTAATGATCTGCAATGATTTATTGATTTCATTGAGGTCCCTCACTTTGGATCAGAGAGTCCAAGAGTTAAATCTCTAAGAAAACTGACATAAACGCCCTCCAGAGTCAGAGAGTGACGAAGTTAACTTTCTGCAACCCCCGGTTCATCTCCATAGCAGAGTGGCCTCCGCCTTGGATCGTGGTCGTTTTCGTCATTTTCAAATTTGTAACATTGGCTTCTGGGTTTGTTTCTTAGCTTGCACTTGAGACAGGGATGGGTTTGTTGAGACCTGAGAGTAGAAAAGCAAGGGAGAGGGCCATTGCCTGAGATGTCCCTTACACCAGGAACCAAAAGCAAAATCTAGAGCAGGAATTTTCTCTTTTCTGATGCCCTGACACCTTTTATTTTTTGCCATAAAAGAATTTCCTTTTCGGGTTATCTTCAATCGTCCTCTTTTTCTTAATTTTTTCCAGATTTCAATTTCGTTTTTGGTGGGAGCAATGTCAAAGGCTTTGAATATACCTTGCCACCTTGGGTGCGAATGGGGGTGAGGAAGAACTTTACATGCCCTAGACCTAGATGTTATGAGATGGCGTTTTGGTGGAGAAATCTTCACTGGTTAGACACTGTTCTATGCAAAGGGGTAGCCTTTTTTTATAGAATTTGTGAGTTTCATGCGTGAATCTAAGTCTTGTTTTGTACGTATTGTAATGTATGAAGTTATTTATAGTCTTCCTAAAATATGGAGTAAGATGTGACGGGGTTTGGATCTATGCATATATCCTAGTAGAGTTGCTGAAGTATAGATGAGTAATACGTTATCTTTATAATCATGTTGTACTTTCCCTATCAAAATTTTAAATTCTATGTAATATAGAAATAATGAATTAAAGTGTCAAAATCAGTTTAGTCTTATAACTTATTTTTAAATCAGTTTGTCCCTTCAACTTTAATAAACACATCAGTCGAGTCAAATTTTAAATTCCTCTCGAAATATGACTTCACTAAAGATGTTGAAGCTGACAATTTAACAAAATATTATTAAAGAAGATAAAATATGCATCTATTTGGTAAAATGAATAAAAAACAAATAAAGTATTTCACATATTTTGTTAAAACTGAGAGGATAAAGTTGAATTATATGTTCTCTTGTAAGTTTTTACAGCTTTGGTGATGTCATATATCGAGGAAAATAAAAAGATTGGACCGAATGATGTGTTTACGAAAGTTAAAGAGGCGAATTAATTTTTTTTAAGTTACATGACTGAACTGATTTTGACATTAATCATTTGAGGACTAAACTGAATTTTTTGGTACAGAAACTAATAAACGCTTAGGCTGCTAGCTTCTAGGCCAAAAATGAAGAAAAAGAATAGACATTTTGGTTGTTTGCTCAGGGAAAGCTGCTAAAGTTTGTGGCTAGAGGCATTAGAGGAATACCAATTCCTTGTCCTTGTATAACTCCTTTTTTCCACATGAAAATGAAAATTATTGGACTGGTAATGTCAGTAACACACTGTGCCCTGAACTCAGCTTCAATGGTGGTCCATCTTCATTGCTTTACTTCATTGAAGATCTTCTGCTAGAGAAAGTAACAACCAGAGCCATATTTAAAGATAGAGATACCTTCTGGGTTTGGGACCAAAAATGTGAAACACCCAGAGGCCACCACATGGTCATATTCATGATTTCTCTTATGAATATTTTGAAACTTGTTTTTATCAATTATTTTGTGCTGCAAGAAAAGCTTACTATCAGTTACACCATATATAATTGTCCATACACACACCATAACCATGTCTATATGAAAATCCAAAGCTTGATAATATGAGATGTTCATGGTACTAGTATTAGATTTTGAATCAAGAGTCAATTCGATTAAACTTGTCGAGATACACGACGAACAATGACTAATGTAAAACTTCTGTTTACGAGTTCCAATTCTCCGCTCCGAAAAACTAACAACTGAGGCTAGCAGTAATTCTGAGCTTGGGACCAATATAAACCAGGTTGCCACCACATGACCACATCATGTTCTTCATCATAATTATTTTTCAAATATTGTTAGCTTCAGAGAACCGCTGAGTAGCACAAGACAAATTATGCATGAAAACTGAAGCCTAGTAATAGTTGCATACTCACAGGTGGGGTTGCTTAAGAAAGCATAGAAGGCATTAATATCTGCAAGAAAGGTTTTGGGGGTTGGAATAGGAACAGTGATGGGTAAAAAATTACGTGCACGTTTGTTAGTTTTGAGAAAATTTCAGAGAGGTGTGTTTAAGTTAAAATGGCCAGAAATGGAGGATCGAGGAGGAGTTGTGAAGTGACTGTGCATGAATGAAGTGACTCTGCAAAGATTTTACCAAAAACTATAGTTACCATTCTGAGGAGTACTAGTGCTTGTGATGGTCTGCGTCATAAGCAATGATACAACTTGGGCATGGCGTTTTGGATTGGGCATCTTCAGGACCAATTAGGGGTGAGTACTGTGAAGAAGTTAGTACTGGCAGTGGCTAAGTGATACGTACGCAAGAAGACCAGAGATTCTCTGCTGCTCTCTTCTTTTTCTGGGTAGTGGGTGACGGATAGATACTTCATTGATGATTTGCTTTGATTTCTCTCTTTCTTGTATTTTGGAAGACGCTACCAACTTGTTACAAATACCGATTATTATGTACCTATTGTGTAACATCTACACGCAGACTGTACCAACTTTGGTGTCAAATACAGAGCCAGTAAATGCGTAAGGACTCGTATACTTCTTTTTTCTTATGGTAATGAGGAAAGTAAATGAGAAATTTTGATAAATGATTGGTTTTATATTATTTAAATTGAATTTTAACCATGTTTTGTTAAATAATTGAAGAAGGGTCATATAAAATTGTCAAAAGTCTTAACCACCCAGCTCAAATTCTTTGTAAATTGATAACATATTTGCAAAAACCTTATTCATGTCTCTCTTGATTCTCAATTCCTCTTCACATACTTGACAATTAGCATCCAGTGCATTATTGGACTCTCGGTTACGCAATTGCTGAAGAACTCGTTCGAGGCAATAGATAAACGTGTTTCAGAATCACATCAAATCAACCTTCATAGTTCATACAAAAAGTATAATGGGGTTATTGTAATTATACAAGTGGTGGACTTCGCAGACACAGTATATCTCATTATACCATGCATCAATCTCACATTGTGTCACGTATATACCCATTGGCCATTGCAATCCTTCTTCATCACTTAATCATTTTGGATTCAAACTGAGATGAATGCTCTCTTGTGTAGCTACACATCCAAACTTTGTGGTTAAGATTTGATGATACCGCTGATGAAAGAGATAGATTTAGATACTGAATAAGTTTTTTTTTTTATGAAATAGATATTAGGTTATCACTTATCACATACAAGACTTGATCATGTCGTATAGCTATTATTCAACTAGTTAACAAAACAACCGGAGAGTTTCTTGAAAATGTCAACTACTTAAGATCGTGTTATTCCTTGTAAACCTAGGCCTTTTCGATTTTCATGTGTTACATATCACGTATAGGATTAGACATCCAGTTTCTGTGCTTGGATATTCAATACGAGGATCTGCTTGGACTTTTAGGAGAGGATGCCACGTCATTATAGTCAAATCCAATGGTGAATGAGATCCCTCCTCACTGGTTTCTCCTCTCAGTCTCTACCAAATCTTTGAGGTTCGACGGTGCTGCTGCTGCGTCTTGGTTGCTCCATATGTGAAGCTTTTTGAAAATATGCTTCATCTCCAGGTCTAATGATAAAGTTGCTTGTGTGTAAAAAGTTTGCAAATTTACTTTTGTGAAGCTCTGAATTGTGATTGCATACTTTTTTTGTATATAAATGTAGTTCTTTTGTAATATGGAATGAGAAATGATGGTCTTGTACCCATCTGTGGATCATAGGTGGGTTTGCTCTGAGGAGGAAAGATTGCAGAACAGTGATTTTGTGTTTTAGGAGGACGAAAAGGTGTTATAACAAGGGTCGTCAGCATTGTTCTTTGACTTCTTTCCAAGTTGAAGGGCTGATGCTTCGATTCGTCAATGTATGAGCTGCTTTAGGATTAGGATGTTTCAGATATGGGGGGTAGCTAGGTAGTAAGAGTAGGAAACTAGGTATCATGTAGGATTGAGTTTCAACCGGGGATTTAGTGCAGTTCCCAATTGTGAATCTTGACTGTGAAGAACAAAATCATAGAGGTTCCATGTGGTAGTTGGTGCTTTCCTCTGATGGTGAATGTTGACATTGAAGTATATCGGCATGCTAATTCCTGTAATTTCGATTCTGGTGTTCTGCATTTGTTTTCCTTGAAACTTGGATTTCAGTATAAGAGTTCCTGTGGTTGTGGATTCTCTGCTGTTTTTAGTTTTTCTTTTCTTGTACTAGATTTCCGAATGTGATGGCACCAATGCTTAGTTTACCAAATAATGATCATATCTTTGAACTTGTATAGCAAATTGAATAAACACTAAGCTTAGCTTTTTGATGAGCAATGAGATTGCTTCTTTTGGTCATCTTTGATGTACTGTCCGATTGTTCTCTGTGTTTGCTTGATGAAAGTCTATCATATACTGTTGGGTCTATGTTAGGATTGATAGTAAGCTGCAATCAATTTTTTGTTGCATTTCCTTTGCAAATTTTATGGTCTCTTACTATGCCAATTGAATTTATCACCTTTCTGATTGCCATGGGGCTTTGTAAAAGTGGTGTCTTCAGAGAAAGGGAACCTTCAATTGGGTTTGAAGACATATAGTTGACACTGATTTACCTTGAATGTGTGGATTATTAGGTGTAAGAGATGTTTATATTAGGTAGAAGTACTGCAGAGGCATGCGAATTGTGAAGGTTTTGATATTCTTTAAGGGGCTGAGTAGTAGGAAGTAAGAAACTTGCTCTCTCAGTCTGCAAAGCACAAGCGCTCTTGCTGCACCTGAAGCCATGCGTTAGCTCCTCCACTACCAGGTCACATATTTTGGTTTCGGTCAAAAAGCTAGATAAGCAAAGGAATGCTAGGAGGGTCTTAGTCATCTGATCTCAGCACTCCAACCTATAACTTGCCATATTAGTTTTGATTAACCTGCTTTCTTCACCATTTTCTCCTTGAGTGATCATAACCTTCCCAGTTCTCTCCTTGGTCAATTTACACCATCTTCTGGTCTCAGCAAATGATCTATACACAGTAAGGAAAAACCAAAACAAAAGATCATTTACACCATCTTTTGGTAGCAGCAAATTAACATATAGATGGTGTAAACGTATAGATCATTTGTTCATGTTGATTGAGCCAGGTATATACATAAGCCTTGTCTGAAGTCATAACACATACACGAAGTAGAAACTGTGAGTATTATTTCATTTACAAGCATGTCTTAACAATTTTCAATAATAAGCATTAGGTTGTAGCTTGGGAAGTTATGATTCTTCGTTGCTTGATCATAGTCGGAGGTAGTAAAATTGATCCAGTTATCCTGCTGTTGGTAATGTTTGTTTTTGTATGTCCTTTCTTTTGGCATATTTGGTCTTGGCCGATTGTTTTTCTTACTTTTGCTGTCTCAATACGATCTTCGTAACTGAACTTGACTCAGATTTGATGGACGGAAGGTAAGATATGAGAAAATTATTTGACCAACTTGTGTGAAGAACCAAAGGGACATGAGATGGGAGAAATCTTCTGCAACAACAAAACATGCTCTTTCGAGACAGACAGCGCAAGCATCAGCCTCGCCGGTTGAGGTTGTCTCAGACTTGAACCCACTCTCTCTGCAGCAAGATCCAAGACGTTAGTCTATATGGTGACTATAATTATGTGTTTGTGTGTGCTTGTGCAGTGTCTTAGTCTATGTATGTGCTTGTTATGGTGAAAGTTATTTAGACACCAAGCAATAGACATCAACCTAACCTATGAACTTCGCCAAAGAGAAGGAGCATAATTGTAAATCAATTGCATCTATCGAAGTAACAAATCGAACACTGGGTGCATGAATAGACAACTAACCAATGCCAAAATCTGTCAACTTGTACATCAATTCAGGGAGAGCGTATTCGGCGCACCCGGAAATTGAACGGCGAGATCGCCGGTGAGACGCCGGGTGGGGCCGGGCACGGATGAGTGAACGGTGAGATCACCCGGGTGCACGGCGCACCCGGATGCGCTGTATAATTTTCGCAATTCAGGAGTCAGGACTAAGCACTCATGAAAAAAGTTCAAAACTCTTTCAAGATTATTTAATAAAAAAACCACCACTACCAAAAAATGGTTCTTGGGCGACGAAAAAAAAAAAACCGGGCGACGATTTTTTTTTCGTCACCTAAGGAAAAAAAATCGTCGCCTAAAAATAAATTTCGTCGACCAAAATATAAACTAGGGCGACGAAATAATATTTCGTCGCCTAAGATATAAATATCGTCGCCTAAGTTTTTTATCCTTAGGCGACGAAACTCAAATATTTCGTCGCCCAAGATGTTTTAATACTTAGGCGACGAAAATCAAATATTTCGTCGCCCAAGATTCTTCTATATATTGGAAGTCCAGGATAGAAGAATGAAAACTTTGAAAATTTGAAACATAAATTTCTCTAGTTCTTCAAATCGTTCGGTGTTGTGGAAACCTGTCCATACATAGTTTGTAGAGCTACTCCCAGGTACGTACATATGCATATATATGCACATATATATATGCATATGTATATATTGATTTTCAGTTTTATTTGAGTTGAATTAATGATATATATATATATATATGCATATAGTTTGTTCCAAGCTGAGTAAGGGGCCGTTCTGTCATAGATATGGTTCACAGGTTTGTTTAACTGGATCTCAAGATCACAAACTGACCACTCTTCTCGGTGAAGGGGTCAATAGGGGTTCGCCTCCGTGATCACAAACGAGTCCTGCCTGGTTCCTGTAGGGGGTTCGCCCTCCGTGACATTGACACTTGCCTTCTGAAACCACGGAATCCGCTCGAACTAGATATATATAATTAATAATTAGTATGTTGTATTACATTAATATATATATATATATAAAAGATATGTTCATTAAATATTGATTTATATATGTGCTATTTTCAGGATATGGATAAGAGTTGGATTTCTCTTCCAAGATATCACAGAAAATATGCTGAAGGAGTTTGGGATTTTATGCAATATGCGCAGGCCAATGCTGACGGGAGTGGCATGTTTTATTGCCCGTGCAAGATGTGTAAGTGTCGCAGTGATATGCATCGATTTCCGTTTGATACAGTATGGGACCACCTGAAGAGTAACGGATTCTGGGAACGTTACACATGTTGGATATATCACGGTGAAACCTCATCACGTCCGCATGATCATGGACAGTTTTATCAGACGGGCAGTACATCCAACGATCCAACAACGGCCTTCATCAACGACATGTTTCCTCATGACAGCGGTGTATGCCCTGAACGACAGGACATTCCGCAGGCGCCGATGCAGGCCGTCCCTAAAGGTGTCAACAATGCCGGTATAGCCAAGTACAACAGACTTATTGCTTTCCAACAGACCCCTCTGTGCCCAGGTCATGAGAAGACCGTTCTTCAATGTGTGATGGAGGTGATGCATATCAAGGTTGACACAAAATCGACCGTGACGGCTGTTGATAGGTATCTACAGTACGCTGCTTCGCTCCTGCCCGACGGTCATCGTCATCCCACCACGCATCATAAGGTCCGTCGTATCTTGAGAGATCTCGGGCTTTCCTACATCAAGATCCATGCATGCAGATATGACTGCGTTCTATTCTGGGGTAAAGATGCAGACGGTAATGACCTTGAAGGCCTTCATCGTTGTCCGGTATGTGGGACCGACAGGTATAAGCGGACTCCTGCAGGTAACAGGAAACCTGTTAAGGTACTTCGCTATTTCCCGTTGAGGGATAGGCTGGAGCGGTTGTACATGTCTTCAAAGACGGCCGAAGCTATGAGATGGCACGCTGTGAGGGAGGTGCATGACGAAGACCTCATGGTACACCCTGCTGACGGGGAGGCGTGGAAGCATATAGACAGAGAGTTTCCTCATTTTGCTTCAGAGGTGAGGAATGTGAGGCTCGGGCTGTCATCCGACGGGTTCAACCCTTTTGGGACCATGAGTCTTTCGTACAGTATATGGCCGGTCATTTTGGTGCCTTACAACCTTCCTCCATGGATGTGCATGAAGAAGGAATACAACATGTTGACCTTGTTGATTCCGGGGCCCGGTTATCCAGGTATCTACTTTCCCTTCATATTGTATATATTGCTGTTGGTTCAATTTTTTCTCCATTTATTGTTTTTGTTCTATATTGTTGGTCATATATAGCCGTTATCTGAATTTGTTGTGGTTGTTGTTGTTGTTGTTATCCAGGGAAGTGTCTCGATGTGTATATGAGACCGCTGATTGAAGAGTGTAAATTGCTTTGGGAGGTTGGTCATCCCACTTATGACTCCCACAAAAATGAGATGTTCCAGATGCATGCCATGATTGTTGGTACCATCAGTAATTTTCCTGCACGTGGGATGTTGTCTGGCAACGTTGTTAGGGGATACAAGGCTTGTCCTGAGTGTCTTAGCTCCCAGGGGTGCAGAAATCATTGCAACAAGATAGTCCGGATGGGTCACCGTGCTTACCTACCACATGATCACCCCTGGCGGATAGACACCGGGGCATTTGATGGGACCGAAGAGAGAGGTGTGGAGCCGCATAGATGGTCGGGGGAAGAGATTTTAGCAGTGCTGGATGAGTATGATTTTGGGCAGCTCAGCAATCATCCCGATATTGTTGCCAGAATACCTGAAAGACCAGACAGGTACAAATTCTGGACACATAAGAGCATATTTTGGGAACTCCCGTACTGGAGTACGCTGTTGATCAGGCACTACCTAGATGTGATGCACATAGAGAAGAATGTCTGCGACAGTGTGGTAGGTACAGTGCTCAACTTGGAGGGCAAGACGAAAGACGGTCCTAAGGCACGCGTTGATCTTAAGAAAATGGGAATCAGAAAACATCTTTGGCTGAAAGAGGGGAATAAAAAGATGTCTTGGGCTCCTTACACCGTGAAGCCTGATCAGAAGACCCAGATCTTAAGGTGGATGAGTTGTGTGACGTATCCCTCAGGCGTTGCAGGAAATATAGCCCGGTGTGTGAACTTGCGGGAGAATAAGATATACGGCTTGAAGAGTCATGACTGTCATATTCTGCTACAACGTCTCTTCCCTGTTTTCATTCGACCGTTCCTTCACCGTCAGGTAAATTTGTGGTTAAAATTACGGTTAACCTACCGTTGTTGGATTTTATATTAAATTTGTGATGTGTGGTTGGCCAGGTTGTGGAGCCGTTAGTAGCGCTGTCAAGATTCTTCATGAAGTTATGCACAAGGGAAGTGAGAAAATCCGATCTCCGGGAAATGCAGGCAGACATCATATACATCATGTGTAAATTCGAGAGGATCTTTCCGCCAAATTTTTTCGATATCATGCCTCACCTGATGATCCATCTTCCCCAGCAATTGTTGCTTACCGGTCCAGTACACTTCACTTGGATGTATCCCATGGAAAGGTATGTTTTATTCACTTACATCTCCAGAATACATATATGTACGTACATGTTCAATAACCATAACGTATAGTTTGCAATCTTATATTTACAGGCAACTTGGTGAGTACAAAGATTATGTCACTAATAAATCCGCGCCTGAAGGGTGTATAGCTGAAGCATATATTGCGCATGAATGCGTCACCTACATGAAGTTGTATTTCGGAGCGTCGTTGGGAGCTCCGCAAGCCATGGAGGAACATGCGCCGCGGTTCAATCTCTCTATAGTTTCCAGTGATGTCGAAGTTGGTGGAGCACGACTGTCCGCCGAGTATGCATTGTCGGATGAAGAGATAGCCATAGCGCACTGGTGGGTACTAATCAATTGTGAAGAAGTTAAATATTGGAAAGAGTTGCACCTATCTTTTCCGGAAGTTGATGGTGATCTCGAGTACCACAACATGACGTTCGCAAATTATTTTCGCACCTGGGTACGTAATTTAATCTTCCCTGTTATATATATATATATATCTAATTATTTTCTATTGCATAGATTTTCGGATATTTACAGTGTAATATCCGTTACAGATGGACATGATTAAATCTGATGATAATCCAAACTGGTCGCACGAACTATTACTTCTTGCGATGCAACCGCAACGGGCTAGAGTTTATCCCACTTGCACAGTGAATGGCGTCAAATTTGTATCTGAAGAGAGAGACAACAGACGAAGAACACAGAATTCTGGGGTGATGGCGAAAGGTCATGGCCTTGACTATTACGGTGTTCTCCATTCAGTGGTCGAACTGGTCTATGCGGAAGGCATGAAAGTGCATCTGTTCAAGTGTAGATGGTTTGATACAGGCGCACAGAGCATGAAGATGGATCAGTACGGCAATTTATCGGTCAACACTGCTACAAGCGCCTACGAAGATGGCCCGTTTGTTTTTGCGACAACGGTAAAACAAGTGTTTTATCTTGATGACCTTGCCAAGGGTGACGCGTGGAAAATAGCGAACATTGTGCATCCTCGAAACATTTACCGGGCGGCTACACTTGGAGTGACCATTCCAGGGCCAGAGGCTGATGCGTATCAGGAGCCGAACGCAGTAGGTATTCATGATGTAGCTACTGTTCGCGATAATAATGTTAAACATGGTCGAGTGCTCAGAATTCGTGACGAAGATTCAACCTTTATTGATGTTGATCCAAATGAAGAAACAAATGACGACTCTGACGACGAATTAAGGCATAGATTACCAGATATTAATTCTGATACCGAAGAAGACTCATCGGATGACTCAGATTACGAGCCTTAATTAGCTTAGTTATAATTGATCCTTAGCTTTGTAATTGTTGTCCAAATTCATATAAAGATATGCGGTCAAATTGTTGTCCAAACCCCTTAAAAGAATATGTTTGTACTAAAAGAATATGTTTGTACTAAAATAAATAAAGCACATGTAAATTTCATTGTAAATGATTTTTAATTTTACTCTTGGGCGACGAATTTAACATATATCGTCGCCCAAGTACTATCTTGGCCGACGAATAACCCTGTTTTCGTCGGCCAATATAATCCGAATAATTAAAAAAAAATAAAACACATTTAAATTTCTTTTTATTTTTTATCTTGGGCGACGAATTGAATACAAATCGTCGCCCAAGTTCTCTCTTGGCCGACGAAGACAGTCATATTCGTCGGCCAAGATAATCCGAATAATTAAAATAAAATAAATAACATTTACTGATTTTTTATTTTTAATCTTGGGCGACGAATTGAATAAAAATCATCGCCCAAGTATTATTTTTGCCGACGAATAACCCTGTTTTCGTCGGCCAATATAATCCGAATAATTAAAAAAAAATAAAACACATTTAAATTTCTTTTGAATAATTAAAATAAATATCCCGGGTATTTTTTTTTTACCAAACTTTTAGGGTCCCGTAAAATTCTTGTCGATCGAAAATTATTCTCAGTTGAAGGTCCGGCAAGATTACGTGATTTGGAGGGTCGAATTGCCGTTTCCGTTTGTTTACGGGTTTGACCGCGCCGATTGACCGGACGGATCGAGCCCTTATCTTTGTCAGATGGAGCTGAATTTTTTCCCACCCACGTAATTCGTTATGCTGGTCATATCTGACGGTGGGTTTTCAGTTCCTCTTCTCCGATCACCAAACTCACGTTATATGTACTAATGTTGTATAACTTTTTTATATAAGTGTTGAGTTTAAGTGTCGTTTTGAAGACAACGTATACGTAGATGCCTCAAACACAAAAAAGTCGTGAAATAAGATATGACCGGAACGGTGAAATACGTCAACCCGTGAAAAATGAAGATAATCCGGTAAAATTTCTGTGCCGGTTGTTCAGGTCAACGGATTTCAATTATTTCTACCTAGTGGTAGCCCTATCCCGGGTATTTATTTTTTACCAAACTTTTAGGGTCCCATAAGATTCTTGTCGATCGGAAACTATTCTCAGTTGAAGGTCCGGCAAGATTACGTGATTTGGAGGGTCGAATCGCCGTTTCTGTTTGTTTAGGGGTTTGACCGTGCCAATTGATCGGACGGATCGAGCCCTTATCTTTGTCAGATGGAGCTGAATTTTTTCCCACCCACGTAATTCATTATGCTGGTCATATCTGACGGTGGGTATTCAGTTCCTCTTCTCCGATCACCAAACTCACGTTATATGTACTAATGTTGTATAACTTTTTTATACAAGTGTTGAGTTTAAGTGTCGTTTTGAAGACAACGTATACGTAGATGCCTCAAACGCAAAAAATTCATGAAATAAGATATGACTGGAATGGTGAAATACGTCAACCCGTGAAAAATGAAGATGATCCGGTAAAATTTCTGTGCCGGTTGTTCCGGTCAACGAATTTCTCTTATTTCTACCTAGTGGTAGCCCTATCCCGGGTATTTATTTTTTACCAAACTTTTAGGGTCCCGTAAGCTTCTTGTCGATCGGAAACTATTCTCAGTTGAAGGTCCGGCAAGATTACGTGATTTGGAGGGTCGAATCGCCGTTTCTGTTTGTTTAGGGGTTTGACCGCGTCGATTGACCGGACGGATCAAGCTCTTCTCTTTGTCAGATGGAGCTGAATTTTTTCCCACCCACGTAATTCGTTATGCTGGTCATATCTGACGGTGGGTTTTCAGTTCCTCTTCTCCGATCACCAAAATCCGACGATATTCTGAATTTTATGATAGAAATCTTGGCCGACGATTATCTCCATCTTGGGCGACGATATTTATAGTGAAGAACATCGTCGCCCAAGTAGACTATCTTGGCCGACGAGATTTATAGTGAAGAACATCGTCGCCCAAGTAGACTCTTGGCCGACGATTTTCTTCATCTTGGGCGACGAGATTTATAGTGAAGAACATCGTCGCCTAAGTAGACTATCTTGGCCGACGATTTTCAAAAAACAGGGCGACGATTTTTGAATTCGTCAGCCAAGATACTCTTGGCCGACGATTTTTAAAAAAAGCGGGCGACGATTTTTGGAAAATCGTCGCCCAAGAACGACACTATAAAAGGCAAAAATTCGGAACTCTAACCATTTCTTCAGCCGCCAAGCCCACTCTCTCCGAAAATCCTCTCTCTGCCTCTGCCCTCTCTCTCTCCCTCTCTCCGACCCCGACCCGGACCCCAATTCGGAACCCCGACCCCGACGCCGACCCACAATTTAAGGTATAACCCTAAAACCCTAAATTGGTTTTAATTGTTGTTGTTGTGATAATTAATGTAAATTGTTGTTGTTGTGATAATTGTTAATTGTAAATTGTTGTTGTTGTGATTGTGATAATTGTAAATTGTGATGTAAATTATGGTAAATTGTGATGTAAATAATAATTGTAAAATATTAGGGTTTACGGTTTAGGGTTTAGGGTTTAGGATTTGTGGAAATAATTTGTAAATATATTGTAAATGATTAAATAATTTTTGATTAAATAATTAAATAATATAAATTATAATTGTAAATATATTGTGGGCATTTTGTAAAAAATAATGGATTATTTTTGAGTAAGGATGTAAATATTGTTGAGTTTAATTTTTGTAATGTAATAATTGCGAATTAATGTAAATAATTTGTTATGTGAATAAAAAAAAAAATAAATCCTTTAATAACTATTAATTTCGAAGAGTGCTATTATTGTTAATAAAAATTTTAAAAATTTATGGTTATTTTTTGTGAACTTAATTATAAGACGGTAAAATATTTTTAATAAATTTATGGTTATTTTAAACAGGATGGCCATGAGGAGAACTTCTGGACAACGTTCGGGTGCGAGGAGCCAAGACGGCTCGGACGGTACCTCAAACAACCCGTCGGAATCACCGTCTTACGGGTTTCCGTGGTAGTTGACGGCCCGACATGCGGCGCTTATGGGTGGCGTGAGCGGCTCGGGTTCTGTTGGGCAGTCGGGTCCCGCAGCGACGGCTGCTCGTCATCCACCCATACTTCGCCGGTCGCGATCCCGCAGCGACGCCCCCACACAGTCGTCCCCGACCGACGGTGATGGCGGGTCATCCGGGGTCCCTATGGTGCCATCCGGCCTCTTCCTTCCTCCGACGATACCGGCGATACCTCGCGTCGATGAGGAGGGTCGACCGATTCGAGAGCAGCTCCCGCATGTGGCACCGCACGAGGCCTATATCTACCGGGAGTTTCCCACGCCTCTTCATCCCGTCAGGGTCTCCGAGCAGGCGGACGAAGACGAATCCGTCGGCTCAGCCTCATCCTCAGGTAAATTATTATTACTTTTTTGTCGATTTTAATTTTTTTAATGTAAAAATATATTATTAATATTAAATTTGATTCACAATGTCACAGCCGCCGGAACGAGAAGGCGGAACATGAGAGGCATCGTCAGCAACAAGGGACTCGATAGGGCGGTCGAGTCCGCTGGACGGATCGCCATCCCGTTTTCCAACGGGAAACCGGTGGACGCCGCGTTGGGAAACCGGTACACGCGCGCCGCGGGAGGCACCATCCGCTCCAGACTCCCAATGTTGTGGGGAGTCTGGAGCCAGGTTCCTGATGGAGTGAAGGAGATGCTCCATCAGTCGATGTCGGTGAGTTTACTCGATCAATTACTATTTTTTTAACTAATAAATTATTTAATTATCGGAAAAAATACTAACAAGTGGTAATGCAGCAATGGTTTGTGGTTCCCGAGGAGGGACGTGACTGGGCGGAAAAGGCCCATAGGGAGAGGTACCTTTATTGAATAATTTATTAAATTTTATTTTTTTAATAATATATTTAATATTTTTTTGTATATGTAGGTTCAAGGAGTGGAAGCACGACCTCCGGGAACACTGGAAGAAGTACGGGAGCGACCGTTCGGGTACCCCGAAGGAGTTCGAGTATCGGGAGTACGAGTGGCGGTGGCTTCTTGTCACGCAGTTCAACGACCCTCACAAACAGGTAATTTGTAAACAAATTTGAATATTTAATTAGTGAATTAATTATAATTGTATGTTTTTAAATATTTACTAACGATAATTTTTTTTTGAAGCACCTCGCCCGGGTGAACGCTGAGAACCGGCAACAGAACACAACCAACCATCGTGCCGGTTCGAGGCCATTTTCGGCCATCATGGACGACGTGCGGCGAGAGCGGCCAGAGGAGAACCCCTATGTGGGGACCTTTCAGAGGGCATATCCTCATTCTGAGGAGGATCTTGTAAATTTAATTATATTTTCTAATTTTTAATTTTAATTACATTTTATTAAATGTATATTAATATATTTTTATAATATATCCAATTAGGCGAGGGTGAGGGAGGCGGAGCAAGAGGTCATGAGAGGCATGGTGAACGACACATTTCCGGGCACGGCAGTGGATGACATGTCAGAGGCCATGTCCAGGATCGACACTTCAGATCCTACCGTTGGGGCGCGGATTATGGCCACTGCCTTCACGCAGTGTTCCAACACCTACTACTGCCGGGGTATGGGAGACGCTGGAAAGGGGATCCTGAAGACGACTCCAGGATTTCAGCGCAAGGGAGCCGCCGGACCCTCAAGCAGCAACAGCCAGACCACTCGGCTACAGGATCAGTTCGCAAGTCTACAGTCTGAGCTGGAAGCCCAAAGAGCGAGGGAGATGGCGGCGATGACGGAATCATATGCGGCTTCCACGGTTGCGCATATGGAGCGGGTGAATGAAGTCACCAATGCCAACCAGGCGGCTATGGGACAGTGGATGGCTGCCTACATCGCTGCACATGCGGCCGGACAGCCGTTTCCGCCTATGCCTACGCCTATACCATTACCTCAGTGGCCCCAGCCTCCTCAGCCTGACCAGCCGCCGCCTCAGCCTCAGGACCCTCCGAACGGGAATGATGAGTTAGATTTCGGGTTTCTCGATCTATAGGCAGATAGACTGAATTTTTGTAATAAATTATTTATAAATTTATAAATTTGGGTTATTTTTAATTAAATTTTAGTATTACAAAAATTTAAAGAAATGCCGAAAAAAAAAATTCCAGCAAAAATTTAAAAAACATGATTTATATATTTAAAAAAATTATTTAATTATTTAAAAAAAAAATTTAAATATATCTTAGGCGACGAAATTTCTAAATCGTCGGTCAAGGACTTACCATCTTAGGCGACGAAAAAAAATATCGTCGCCTAAGATGTTGTGATCTTAGGCGACGAAATATTTATTTTCGTCGCCCAAGATTATAAGATATTAAGCGACGAAAAATGTATTCGTCGGCCAAGGTGTTAAATCTTGGGCGACGACTAATTTTTGGGCGACGAGAAGTATATTTTAGGCGACGAAATTATTATCGTCGCCTAAGAATGACTCTTGGGCAACGATGGAATCAATTTTCGTCGCCCAAGTTCTTGACCGACGCGGTTCTGGCGACGAAGTTTTGGCCGACGACATGTCGTCGCCTAAGTTCTTAGGCGACGAAATTTTTTAACGGGGCAACAATTTTTTTTCGTCGCCCAAGACCCATTTTCTGTAGTGCACGGAACTGCACCCAGGACAAAGCCCTCTTTCTTCTTCTAGGATGTGCTGATTGTATGCTGAAATCTATATTTGTGTGCTCATTTGACTTGTTGAGCTTAGTCTTAACATAGTTTACCATGTATTCATTTGAAAGAGACGAGGACGTTATCCTACAACAGTGAGATATGGCACCTAGAGTTTTGTTACGATTCACATCCAGGGAGGTGGACTGTATTTGAAAGTTACGACCTTGCTACATTCAGTATGCTCATCAGAGGCAGTGATTGGTAATTCCAAACGGGGAATGCCGGTATTACTGAGTCGGGATTCGGTGCTAGCTAGTAGTGGTTCAAGCCAGAGGTGCCGCCACAGTCCGGCAACATCAAGAGGAATCCACCTAAGAGAATATACCTCATGTTAATCATGACAACAGTAACTGGATACCAACTTTAAATGCCAGAAGACCCATTTTCGTTGCAATTTCTAGCACCTCTTGGAAGGAGGATCAACAAAAAATAGGATTAAGCAGGATGATCAAGCAACAGTCCATATGGTTTGTACCAGCTAAATAGAAAGCACACTTCAAATTCATTGTTGTTCCGTAATGAAATGTCACAGTTCCTGTTCAAAAAAAAAATGTCACAGTTGCCAAATTTGCATGAAGATCAAGTAGGAGCTGAACGCATTTAACATACTAATTCCCTACAGCCATATGAAGAGCTGTACGTAATGCTACAATCTGCTACGTTTTTTTTTTTTGACAAACATAAAATTTTATTAAATAAAAAAGAAAGTATCTAAAAGGAGGGACATGAAACCAAAACCCTTTAAAAACAAACAAAAGAACAAATGACAACCAAAATATAAGAACGATCAGAGCGGATTGCATCATAGATCAAGACGCACCACTGACGTCCGATTACGAGCAGAGTAAGAGTCTCGTGAACTTCAAGTTTTTTCTTTTGAGACTTTGGTAGAGATTTGAGAAGATTCTCATCCTCTAAAGTTGCTTCACCCTCTTTATATACCAAGAACTCAAAATACTCGTCATCTCATTTTGGGTATATGTAGGAATTGACTAAGGGGTTCTTTATTTTCCAAATCACTCCAACAAAACTAAGTTTGATGATTAGATTTCACCAAACCAGAATCTTCATTATTCACTTGAACCATAATGTTATTGTGTTTTTCAAATTCAAAATCATTTGAAACCAAAATTGCATTAGAATCGTCTATTTTGTCTTTAGAGGAGTCTGCAATAATCTTCTATGTATGATCATCTTCTCGCTCAGCTGAAAGGACTTGAAAAGAGTTGGACAAACAAATTGTTGGGATATGTTGTATATGGACTGTTGGCTACTTCGCTAGCGTGACCCTCCATGTTATTTCTGAACCCCAAACCACAATTTGCTACCTTATTTCCAAACTTTTGGATGTAAATAACGTTTAAGTATTACAATGTAATGTTTTGTAGTTGACAAAATGGAACTACAATTTTAACTTGGAAGTTAAAGACTTCAAGGCACAAAGATCATTAAGGTGTAGTCTCTCATTCTACATAAAGAATGTATAAGCTAGGTTTGCTTCTCTATAGACATGAGAAATGAGTGTCGCAATTTGAATAGTTTGCAACCTCGAACATATATTGCAGGCAATCAGGCACCATTCATTGTTTGCTCCACAACCTTAATTAGTTGTGAGAAAAAGGCAAAGTTTAGGGTTTGAAAGTCCGACCAAAACTCACACTAGATAGAATCACGTTTAAAATAAATTCTCAAACACTAAACCACGAATACAAAGCACAACATGATATGGAGCAGAAGGATGTTCTCTTATTATATTCTCTACTTATAACGGGTACCAAGCATTTCCTTCACTCAAGGTCTATGCAAACGACACGTTACCTATTGGTCTAGAAATAGGTTCAGCTTCCTGGAGAACGTGTCGAACTTAGAAGAGACGGGACACAAAATTTGCCTCAATTTAATTTATGCTGATGATTGGGGAATTGAAACGAATGAGTGACAGTCAAGAATCAAAAGCTTCTGGTAAAATGTTGGCGATGGCAGACATTTCACATCAAATGAGGTGTCAAGTCTGAAATGGTTCATTTCATTCATTCACTCTAGACCTTAAGGTAAGTCGATGTGGTTCCTCATATTCCTTTGGTCTTTAACTTTCACAAATTAACCAGCTATTAAAGTAGAACCATGGCATTCTTAATTCGTATGTTCATATATAACTCATAGCAGCCATAGCTATAGTTCTGGTTTTTATTAGTATACGGTTGTCTGGCTCAGATTCTATTCGATTATGTACATTGTTGTCCTTCAAATTAACACTAAGTACATGTTTCAAATTAAGTTGGTGGTTATGCATTCCAAAGTAGCGGTGTTAAGTCTAATCCTACACCTAATTAAGGGCTGACAAGCGCATATAATATGTAAAACAGAAAAATGCCTAGGTTCTCAAGGAATAACACAATTTTAAGTACTTCACCTTTTTGAAAAAAACTCTATGATTCCTCATTACCATAAGAAGAAAGAGGTATATGAGTCCTTTTGCATTTCAGCTTACTAAAAATTCTTGTTCTAGAGTTCCTCAGGTGCTGTTTATTGTAGCTGTATGGCACAAATCTCAGAAGACTAAATATACATATACATGTATTGCTGCACGTCTCATCAGTTAATCTCATAACTTCTTCTGTATATCACACACACACAGTGCACAGTGTTGTGTTGATTCTCTCACGCGAATGCAGGATAAAAAAGAAGAGGGAAAAAGATAAGCACCTAATTGCTCAGCAGAGATATAGTTTCTAATATGAAAGTAGGAAAAAGCTATATTCTCTTCATTATCATTAACCCAATAAGGCAATGACATTAGATTCTTATATCTGCAGAAGGAACTCAATTATACTGAAACATATATTATGCTGTTTTTTTCTTTTGGCTGGTCAGAAAACTTTATGCTATTCAGAGAGGGATATCTGATAATTAATTTGGACAAGCTCAACAAATTCACATCACACATGTCATTTCCCTAACTAAACCCTCAATATTCTTTTAGATTAATTGTAAGCCAGTATTCTCTTGGACTCTCTAAATGTAATCCTTCGTACGTCCTTAATTTGCTAGCTTTCTTGTGCCTATATAAGCCAAACATTCTCAGACCTTAGTAACATAACGTACACCACAAAACAGACATTCATCTTCTGCTAGTTGCTTATATAATCTTTCTGATACTGTTGCACTTATTCATTGATGTCAAGGATAATGGAGACCCTGATCCTTGGAAGAGTAGTGGGAGAGGTTGTGGACATGTTCACCCCATCCGTGAAAATGAATGTTGTTTACAGTAGCTGCAACAAACAAGTATCTAATGGCCATGAGATCATGCCTTCTGTCATTGCTGCTAAGCCTCGCGTCGACATCGGCGGTGAAGATATGAGGGCTGCTTATACATTGGTAAGTTCTATCGTAGCCTTTTTGGGTCTGAAACTCTATCCTAGCTTCACTCCTTAGTTGATAGTACGTCTATATCTTGCGAGCTGTTATATGTAATAACGTACCTTTTCTTTTTGTTGTTTGGTTCTCTGAATTGTGGTGATCAACTCGTGAAGATTATGACAGACCCTGATTACCCAGGCCCCAGTGATCCATACTTGAGAGAACATCTCCACTGGTTTGTATTCATCATCCAACAAAGTCATAGTTTTATACCCTCATTTCTCATTACTCGATGCCAAATTATACATACAAGTCATAATGTTACTTCATATACTAATTTCAGGATGGTGACAGACATTCCTGGTACCACTGATGTCTCCTTTGGTAAGACCATGTACATTAACACTCGAAAAATCCATTGCTTAGGGTTTTCTATATGTATCAATCAAATGGTAATCAATTTGTATGCAATCAATTTCATGAGCAGGAAGAGAAGTTTTGGAGTATGAAACTCCAAAGCCGGTGGTGGGGATTCACCGGTACGTGTTTCTGTTGTTCCAGCAGACTAGAGGAAGGCAGACGGTGAGAGTTCCGGCTTCGCGGGACAACTTCAACACAAGAAAGTTTTCACAAGAGAATAGTCTTGGCCTGCCTGTGGCTGCTGTCTACTTCAATGCACAAAGAGAAACTGCAGCCAGAAGAAGATGATGAGTAATTGACTATCTCAGACCACATCAATAAGGGAAAACGTACTAATTAAATTCCAATAACAACATATTGATCGGAGCTCAGGGGTTCAGGTTGGGAATATTTTTTTCCGGCCAGTACTATCGTAACTTACGTAGGTAACTTTTTGTGTGTTTTTTTTTAGCAGCTAGGGTTTCAGTCTATGTACGTTTGTCCAGTAACGTTGATTTGTATTTTGTTCTTTTGCTCTGAGCTTTTTTGGCTCTTGTTCAATAAGACATTGGTTTTGGAACTTTGCATAATGTATAAGGTATTGCTACTAGCCTACTAGGCAGTAGACACAGCTACGTGTCCTTCGATTATTGTCATTTGAAATAATTAATCTAAGAGTGTTGATCAATTTGGTTCTTGAGGCTCTTTGTGATGTTTAGAAGATAGAGCTCTAGACTCTGGAATCAAAATCTTATCTCCTAGGTTTTAAAGTTTTTCAGAGATGCTAAGACTAAATATTCGTACGATCTTCATTTTATAACTTCAGCTAGAGCCCTTCCAAATGCCCTTGCTCACTAAAACTCTGTTCTATAGCGAAGTTTCAACATGCTTCAAAATTCAAATGAACCTTGCAAAGAAAACCTAATTTGTTAGTGGTTACTTAAGGGGGTGTATTGTATATGGAATTAGTGGAAGTTTTAAAGAAGTCTATGGAATTTGAAAGTCTAGGTGTATTCAATACAGACTTTTAAAAATCAATCAAAGTCTGGGTGTATTCAACTAGATTTTAAAAAATCATTATGAATTTTACCAAAGTTTAAGGGTATTCAATTAAGACTTTTTAAAATGAATAGAAGTTCAGATGTATTCAAAATATCATTCATACTTATGGAATTAATAACTCATGGATAATTGTGGACTTTGTGGTGTAAATTACACACACCAAACTCTAATATTTTTCCATCCACTAGAGCAAAGATTTGGAAAAGTTTATGACAGACTTTCTCTTTACATGTGAATAGGTTGATTCTACGATACATCATTTTTTTTTAATAATATTTTGTGTTATCAAAGTTCTATTCTACCTATTCTTTTCAATGTTTTTTTAATGTTAACATTTTGTTGTCTTTCAATTGTAATGCTTGGAACCCTCGATAACCTAAATATTATCTACTAACTCTTGATATTAGAACCACATGATTATATTATTATATTTGCGTACATGAATTAAACTTGTGAATATCTAATATCCCACTTTAGAACATGTGTCTTTAGTTTAATTACGTACAAGTATGCGTATTGTTAAGTTAATATAACCTTTTTTGTTACCTATGTTTATGTATTTTAATCAAATATTACAACTGTATGCATCGAAATTAGATAGATGAGCACTAAACTTATAATCGGTGTCATTATGTGTTTGTCATTACATCTTTATTTATTTATTTTCTTTCCTGTAACTTTAGAAGTATTGAGAAATCTACATAAATCATTCAAATGAAATCTGTAGATTTCAGAAATCAGTGAAAGTCTGTGATTAAAAATCGATGGTTTTAAGAAATCAGTGAAAGTCTATGAACTTTTCAAAGAGTCTGTAGACTTTTCAAAAAGTCAGTTGATTAAAATAAGTCGGTATGAATCCAAATACAATACACCCCCCTAAGAATCATTTACTGTCAAAAGATCGAGAAATCGGCACAGTAACTGAGACACATTTGATTTTTGAACCAAACTAAAGATGTTGAGAAAGGTTTTGGTCTTTGACATCCTAGTCCATCTTGGGAAAATGCATAACCAAGATCCATGCTTTTTGAAGAGGCAAAACCGCAAAAGGAAGCCACGGTGAGAAATTTGAAAGGAAAAATAATACAGTGAAAAAAGATTCATTCTTTCTTTCTTTTACACAATTACAACCAATGTATAATCCCCCACCCAAATTTTACAGCCCTCTTAAATAACACATGAGCAATCTGGAACCGGAAGGGTGATGACAGTTCCCACACGGCCACACCCAAATTCCACCATGCTAGCCACCTGAACTAAAAAACCGGAAGCAAACACGGGTTTGCATACAATAGGAGTTAAACATGCAGACGAAACAGACGACACTGCTGCGAAACAAAATTTCCTTTTTACTGGCACGAGAAGTTTAGGTGCTATCACAACCGAACTTGTCAAGCGTTTATCTCAGCATTGCACTGATGCTCCCTGCTGCAACTTCTTCTGCTCCAGAACATGCTTGAACAGCTTGTTTTTTCAAGCCTTGGCCCTTCCAATTTACTCTGGTCAGTTGATGTCGCTTGTGAACCAGGAAAGTCATCTTGAGTTTCTGCATTCCGTGATTCAAAGGGTGGGCATGGACCATCATTGCAAGTGCACAATGGAATGGTGACAGAAGGAAATGGACTACAAGTGACCGGGCAGAGCAGTTCCGAAGAAACTGAAGCTACACGGTTCTTTTTTATCTCTGGAGCAGAAGCTGGAGATTCACGGTAGGGGTCACGATGAAGCATGCATGGGGTACAGAGGCCCAGTGACATTGGTATTTTGTTTTCCTTTGCTGGGGAACCAGGCAACTTTACAAACGAGATGATTCCATGCCTACAAAAAGGGCACGGGATGGACCCTGGTGGGCCTACCATTTCCGTAGGGATGTTGCTTGTTGAGCAGAGATAGAGTGCACATCTAACACAAAGCTCATGCTTACATCCTGAAAGTACAAGAAATACAAGTTAACCTTGTTAGGACATAATTGAAGTTCAATAATCTAACGACTTTGTTCAAGTCATATTTTTAATGGTGATAAATGGAACAATTAGGTGCTATCACCGTCTCAATATCATAAAAAAAAAAATCACTGTGTTCCATAACATTGTGTCGCGAGATTTGAAATAGAATTTGGATGTCTGCATATATGTAGAAATTATTGGTTGACTAACTTACCCCATAGGCAATTGGATCTTTAGACAGTACTAAAGAGAAATAGACACAAACAGCTCCAACATAGAGCTACATTGTATATCAGAATTTATTCCCACAGTAACTGCAGAGGACTTGCTCTCAAGGCTAATGAACTAAATGGAAATACTTCCATATAAAACTGGTAAAGCCTCACTAAAGGATTATTAGGTAAGTGACTACAGAGTTATACGACAGCATGAACCAAGTATTCAGGTAGACCATGGCGAAAGGTAATGTGGGAAGATATGAGGAAAACAATGATTAACATGTGTAAAGAACCCAAAAGAAAGGTATAGATGGGACAAACCTTCCGCAGCAACAAAACATGCTCTTTCCAGGCAGACAGCGCAATTATCAGCCTCATCAGTTGAGGTTGTCTCAGACTTGAATCCACACTCTCTGCAATGAGATCCAAGACATAAGTCTTTACGGTGATAATTAAGACTTTGTGTGTGCGTGTGGAGTGTCTATGCAGGTGATTGTTATGGTGAAAGTTTAGACCCCAAGCACTAGACATCAACCTGAATTATAAACTTTTGCAAAGAGAAGGAGCACTATTTATCTTAATAGCATCTACTGAAGTCAGATATTAAACACTGGGTGCATGGTTTGACAACTAACAACCAATGCCCAAAATCTGTCAACTTGTGCATTAATTCAGGACTGTGCAGTCATTAAGATTCAAAGAAAAAAGTTCAAAACTCTTTCAAGATAATTTCATAATAAACAACCGCAATACCCCAACCAATAAGCCCCTCTTTCTTATTCTAGAATTTGCTGATTGTATGCTGAAATCTATATTTGTGTATTCATTTGACTTGTTGAGCTTAATCTTAATATAATTGACTATGTATTCATTTAAAAGAGACGAGGACAATACCCTACAGCAATATCTTAACATACTTGACCCAGAATTTTGATACGAATCACATCCAGAGGTGGACTGTATTTGAAAGTTACCTTGCTATGTTCAGTATGCTCATGAGAGGCAGTGACAGGTAATTAGAAAGGGGGAATGCCGGTACTATTGTGTCGGAATTTGGTGCTAGCAGTGGTTCAAGCCAGTGGCGCCCCCACATTCTGGCAACATCAAGAGGAAGCCACCTGAAAAAATATACCTCATGTTAATCATGTCAATTGTAACCGATTACCAAATTTACTTGCCAGAAGACCCATACCCATTGCAATTTAAAGTCGTCCTACTAGCACCTCTTGCAAGGAGGATCTGCACAGATTTGAAGCCACTGGGTTTAGATTCAAGAGAGAAATTACTATTTAACAGGCCATCAAAGAAATATATATAATACTTGCCTGACAGCATTTTAAGTTACCCCCACAAGCAGCGTAGTGCAATGGAGAACTACCGGCTCCTACAAAAGTAAAATTTCACTTTCAGTCCAAGCAGGATGATTAAGCAACACTCCGTCGGGTTAGGTACTAATAACTAACTAGAAACCACACCTATTAAATCCATAGATGTTCCATAATGAAATGTCACGGCTGCCACATTTGCATGAAGATCAAGTAGGAGCTGTACGCAATCAAAATACCCATTCAATGCAGCCATATGAAGAGCGGTAATGCCACAATCTGCTACCTTATTTACAAACTTCGACAGAGCACTGCACTGGAATAGAATGAATAAATAGCAAGAAAGAGATGTATATACCAATTGAAATTGAAACCTAAAGTTACCAAAACTGCGACTTAACCTAACTGATAATTTGCTTGTCCGAAATCTAAATAAACTGTAATATCTCTATGAAAGTACCGAATTTACATGGGACAAAATTGGTCTGAATCTATTTGAGTACTGCATTAAATATTATACATGCTGAGACATAATTTAGTAAATTAGCCCCTAAGTAATCCCATTCCATGACCTTTTTCCATTTGTGTTCCAATCTAGGAAGAATATAGATGTATCTTTTCTACTCTACTAAAGAAAGAATAAGAGCTACCCACATACCTTTGCTCAGGTTTACTTGTCGCATTTGCTCCATCACCTCTGTAACTATTGATCTGAGAATTCAGAGCTTCGTAAGGAACACTAGGAACAAAGTCAGCCACAACAAGTCTTATACATCTCACATGTCCATTTACAGCAGCAAAATGAAGAGCTGTTCTGCCAGTAAGGTAGTCTGCTCTCGTAACCTAGAATCAAGAAAGAAAGAAAAAAAAGAACATTAAGATATGAAAACACTACATGCTACTTCACTAAAAGAGGTAGAATTCAAACACCGAAGCTACTCACATTACACCTAAAGAGCAGGAGCGTTTGCAAAACTTCCCAGTGTCCATACCGACAGGCTTGCATCAACGCTGTCTTTAAACCCACAAATCAAATTACTTAGTCAGCCTCTAAATTCCAATCTCAGAACCACAATAATGCTGCACACAATGCAAAAGATCCCAGCTGTATTTTTTCCAAAACTTCTCTCGACGGTGAAAAAAAGAAGACAGCTTACCCCCACAAATAATCGAAACCAATCTAAAACACGAACCTAATCAAAAAATCCCATCATGATCTCCAGTTTCCAATTCCAGGGTCCCAATTTATACATCAAAAACACACAAAGTTCCAATCTTTCTAACTACCCACATCCCAGAATTCACTCAAACAGAGATTGAAATGCTTAATTCGATTATAACATCACCAAGTTACATACCTGCCCACAGTAATTTCTAGAGTTGACATCAGCTCCATTCTCCAGAAGCAACGAAACAATCTGAAAATCAAACCCCAAATCAGTAAAACCAAACAATCATGAATCAAAAACCCATAAAGAAAGAAGAGAGAACCCAAAACGACCTCGTTGTGGCCTTTAGCGGCGGCGAAATGGAGAGGAGAGTTGAGGCCACCAAAGGTTGAGTACTTGGCAAGGCAGGGACTGCAGTCCAATAACATCTTGGCTTCAATCACATCCCCATCTCTCGCCGCCGATACCAGCCTCTCGCCGGACGCCGAGCACCCAAATGAATTCCCCATTTTGCCCCTCCCTTTGTATCACTACAAACCTTGTTTTTTCTCTCAATCAATCTCTCTCTCTTGAATCGAAAATGGTAAAGGTGGAATGGGTTGGAGGGGTTTTGGATTTGGGAGCTGGAGGTGGATGACGTGGCAGCTGGGGGGAGGAGGTGGGTTTGACTTTTTGTGAAGTGGTTTTCACTGTGAAAGAGGTCGTCGGTGTTTGTTTTTTGTTTTGTGTCGCGTTGAAGAAAAAGAAGAAGAAATGACTTGCAACTGCGGTGGGTCTGCCAAGTAAGGACAATGTGATGAGTTTTTTTGTACTTTTCTTGTTGGTAGGAAAAATGGAAAATGATTTTCTACCGTTGTTCCTCCGACTATATTCCATAAATAGCCGTGTTAAAAAAAAAGTATCGAAATGTTTGATACGATTGATAAATTATAATAAACTGTATCAACTAAAAGTCTGAGAGTAATAGAGTCTAGCTCAACATGTGTGTAAACTTCCGACATTCGAGCATTACGCATTATATTTGTGTCACTTTGTATGCTTTAGTGTTGCACAACTACAGAGTATATCAACAACTGTCATATTTCTTCTCGTGACGTAATTAACGAGATGAATAATTGTATCATTCGACGTTATGGTTGTGAACTTTGATTTTTATAGTCACTGTCATTATTATCAAACAAAGAACAAACTCGCTTCATTTTCCAACTTTGCATTCTATCAAGTTTTGCGAATAGTGTGTTTCTAAAATAATTAAATAAATAAAATAAAATAAAAATTTGCTAACAGTGTGAGTGACTTGTAATTTCTCTCTCTAAAAAAAAAAAACACTTGTCACAATTCGCAACAAAGATCCCGTGCTGCACGCAAGGAATTAGGTGAAGGTGGGTGTGCGGTGGACCTAAGGGGCTGCCTCAGTGGGCCATTAAACTGTAACAGATCTGTCACCATTGTAGGAATCATTCTCATCCTCTTCTATTTTTAGCGGAAGGCATAGAGATTTGCATGAACAAACAAGTTTCCATTGAGATTGACACGAATACGTGTGTTGCAAGTTACAGCAACAAACTCTTTCTATCTAGGACAGAGATATCTTAGTACATAGTCCCTGGAGGAATAGTTTCCCAATTGAAATAGGATACAATTAAGCTTCCTATCGTTTACAATCCTAACCTTTAATGAAATGGGAAGAGTAGACTCTCTCTATAAATAGAGGGACGGAGATAAGGGCAGCACTGTAGGATTGGAATTATGAATCCAGATTGGGACAGATTACCAAAAAAGATACTAGACCGAGTGTTCAGGAGACTTGAGTCAGCAGTAGATCAATTGCGGTTTAGTGCTGTTTGTAGAAAATGGTATGTTGTAGCCGGCCATAATCAAAACCAACAAGCAGAAGAGATGATGGCAAGACATCATCACCGTTTTATGTCTGCAAATAACATCATGGTGCCAGCTAACTATCAAAAGGTTTGTGAATCCTCATGGTGGATAGCTTTGGATGAGAATTTTGGAGTAACACTAATATATCCTTACCGAGGAATTTTTAGTAATATAAAGGAAGAAAATTCAGTTATTCGACTTCCTCCGTTAACTTCTCAACTAGGGACAATAAGAGATTATGGTAAAAGATATCACAATTACGTAACAAGTGCTTCAATTTCAATGGATCCAGTTTTACATCCAAATAATTGCATTGTTGTAATCATATTTGAGGAGCGTCACCAGTCGGCTTTTCTTAGACTTTATAAAGATACAAGCTGGACTTACATTAGAGGTGAAAAAACAATTGATTGAGGAAGTTGTTGATATCCAAAACCAATAGTATGCTTTGTATTTTTGGGACAAACTTTTATCTTTTGATAGTACTGATGAGTTTAACTAATTTGTTACATGTGGTGTTAATATTCCATATTGCGGAAATTTTATTTCAATATTTTTGGTTAATTAGGTGGTATGTCAATATTTTTGGTTTCAAAGTGGCACGAATACGTGTGTACTGCAAGCTACACAAACAAACTGAGGATACAGAGTTCCACCTCTTTCGATCTAGCAGAACAATGAAGTTGTTATGAGCATGTGAAGTGCCATGACAAATGTTTATTCAATAAACACAAAGAATGTCTCCAATGAATTCAGTTTTTCCCTTAAATTCACAATGTCAAGCAAACACAAATCTGATAGACCAACAGTAATCACTCCTGTTTAGCATTGCCTTAGCAAGAATAGCTATTTTTATTAGTTCAACACCGTTAGCTTGCTCCGAGTACAAAACCAATGCATAAACACAATAGGCAGACGAAACCAAAGAGAAATTAGACAATTATAATAAACATTTTCACACTTCTGAGAGGTATAACCAACAAACACAATAAACATATAGAAGGTCCACCGAGTCAATACCCGAACCAATGTTTTTTTTAAGCTTGAAATTTAAACTATTAATCCCTGATAAGCAATAGCACCAGTATCATCAGTACTAAAAAGCTCTCGGAATGAGGTTCGTTCTTGACTCGAAACCCATGAATGCAAAGGTTCTACATCCATCTTCTATTCTATTCTCCTGTATTTTCTTTTCTTAAAATCCAAAAGACAAAGACATGCAAGGTGAACTAAACTAAACTAACAACTCACAAATATCATGTATTTCAAGGGCCATCATTTATTTGAAGGGCACTTTTGATCTTCTGAATGGTGGAGGAGATGAGATCAATAATAGTCTTTACCGAGTGCATAGTGAGCTTGGATGTTGGTTGGCCACCATCACACACAATCTGAAATCCAACTGTCAGCAGACATCCCCCTTCATGAGATCCGTTTCCTTCTTCTTTGACATATTCAGAAGTAACACAAGGAAGGATTGCAAATCCTGATGGTAAGAGTTCTACATAAGTAGAATCTCCACCCTCGTACACCACATCCCTCATGATATCTGAACTTGTTGAAGTAATCGGGGCATACACAATTATTGAGCCTGAAGCATCTGTCATCGTCTCTTGGAACATCAGCATGTTGTTATTGTTACTGGCATCAAGACCCTGAAATTTCCAGAAAATGACAGATTCATGAACAAACAAATCGAATGAAAATATAACAAGATCAAAAGACAATGTTGTTATGTTCACCTTGGCATTAAAGAGAGAAACACTGTTGCCACCTTCATGATCCTTGTCAATCTGAACCATGGCCTGCAGTGGATGGCAGCCTACTAAAATATCCCACTGCCCCCTTAATTGCCAGTTTCGCAAGAAATCAAACAACCTTGACCTTGATACCGGCATCCAAACAGATGTTGCAGCACTCAACACGAAGCCAGATGGCTCACCCACCTCCAAACTCTGACGCACCATAACCCTCACGTTGTCAGTAACATTATCAATACAGAGTTTATCCCACTGGTGTACTAATGAGCCACAAACCCCAGAACAAAAGCTTTGCATCATACGCTGTGCCAGCCTTAGCATGCTTTTCTTTGAATTCATACTTAACCCTGTTGGAAAACATTGGCATGTATTAATTATAAAATATGAGATATTACAAAGAAGCTAGCTGAGACAGTAATGGAGTTACCTCTAGGAACTTCATTAGGGTTGGCAGAGGACATAAGGAAAGACAGGGCATCACATTCCCTCTGGAGAGTGGTAAGCCACCTCTGTGCACCAAAGGCAATACCAGAACGTAGTAGTGGCTGTAACAGTTGATGAACACCACTCTCATTATATTCTGAATGTTCTATCCAAGTCACCTGCAAATTACAACCATCAGTATTCAAAGCATATATATCACTCTAAACCCTAAATTACTGGTCACAAGGTATGTAGCAGGCTGGCTATCCTTGTGAATTTACCAGAGACCATTTCAATTTTCCTTGTTTCCAAAACCAAAAGATAACCAATAAAAATCACCACTGTGATAGAAGAGAGGGGAAGCATCAGAAAAAGACAACTAGAGAGGAGATAATAACACCTAGAGTCAGAAACAAAACAATGATTTAAATTCAAGTGTGCAGCAATCACATTTTGAAATTCAATATACAACAGTGTAAGACTGGATCCAGGTCACTTAGTCTCGTAGACAGTAAAGAATTCATTAAGACAGACAAAACGATAGGAATAGAACCATCAAACACATAGTTTATGTGACGAAGATGAAATTTCCAAGGTTTAGATTTACTTTCACCTGCACATAAACAATGTGTGTATTCTATTCAAACTTAATGTTAAACTATGAGTATGCTTGATTTCATCATCTCAAAATGAGAAGGCATCTTCATCAGTAAATAACAATAAAAATACAGGTTCCTAGGCACACAATACATTACAATAGGACCAACACCATCAAACAAAGTAAATTCTTGGAAGTACAAATCTAGCTGCTAGATTTAGAACATTTAACTGTCCATGATTTCATCTTGCTTTGTTCTCAACAGACTTATTATGCACAGGCAATTCAACAAACTCATTAAAAACATAGTATTGAAATTTACCGACAACCTGATTAACCAAACAATATTTACCTTGGAGTAACCATTGGGCATATCTTGCACAATGAAGCCAGAAGGAAGCCTCCGGCAGTTCATACTGGAAGCATCTTGGTGGATGTCAACGGAAACATCAACAACAGCCCACACGCCCTCTGCATGCTGCTTGGAAAAACGGAGGAACTTCAGTGGACGGACTGGAACCAATGGCGAAAGCATTTGAAGCTCGGCAAGCATCTACAAAATAAGATCTTCTGAGTTTGGCTTGAACAACTAAACACATAGGAAGAGACAAAAGAAAAGAGACACACCATTTGAACAGTTCCATTTCTGGTTCCGCTTGGGCCACTGGAAATTATGCCAATGGTGGAGGCTCTAGAAACCAAAGTAGGGAACATAACTGTCCATCGATTCTACTCAAACAAAAGAAAACAAACAACCAGTATCAAGCATTCCTCTATTTTAGACATAAAAGTAAATACAAATAGAAATAAAGAGCAGAGAAGCATTACCGCATCCATCATAGTCTCTACAAGAGCCATGCTGTTTATGATCACCATACAAGAATCCCTTGAAGCATCAGTTACCAAGCCACTTTGTCTGGTACTAATGCAAGAAGATGTCTTGTACAGCTCGACGTTCAATGTTTCGATTCCACCATCTGAACTTTTCATCCACAAAGGGCTATCTGCTTGAGCCATTCTAACCAATTCATCCATAGCTTCCCCAGCAAGCTCCAAGTAAACATGTCTATCATTCAGATGCTGCAACTCATTTGGCATTCCAATAGCCGGTTTTGTTAGGGGCATCATAGGCGAAGAGCTCCCAACCCCATCTCCTAACTCAAACCCCATTGACAACCGATGGCTGCTCCCAGCGTGCAAACCACCCATCCCATTTATTCCCATGGCCAGGTCCAAACCTGTAGTTGAGCTGGGAAGAGAAGGGGGAGCAGCCAAATTCGAAATGGGCCTGCCCAAGAACTTTTGCGCCAAAGTACAAATGCGACTGAGCTCATCATTCAATCGAGCATTCTCAATCCTTAGCTGGTGTTCATCAAAAGAAATTTGGCCAGGAATGGCAGGGCCACCACAGTTGTGGCATATTGGATTTGACATAGCTTCCTTCATGACACCGTTCTCAGCTCGAAGCTTGTCATTCTCTTGCCTAAGAATTATATTCTCATGGCGCTCCAGTTGTGTCTGATTCATTGAAATCACCCATTTACATGTCAAATATTGATTAAACAAATAATCTTAAAACGAAATCCAACCAAAAAGGACTACACTATAAAAGAAAGAAATCAACCTTCATTTGAGTTCTTCTATTCTGGAACCAAAACTTGACTTGCTTAGTCTCCAAGCCAAGCCTCCTGCTGAGGTCCAATCTTTGCTTTTCATCAGGATGTGGGCATTCCTTAAAGAAACTACACGACAAGAACATCAGGAACAACAAAACAGACAAAAATAAACACAAACACAAACACCAAAACAGCTACAATGGAGAGAAATAATCATACGATTCCAATTCTTGGATTTGGCTGGGGGTATGACGATGATACTTCTTCTTCCTGCGAGGATGATCATCCTCATCGGCAGGGTCTTGATCATCACCAGATGCCCCATCAAAATGTTCACTGCCTGACCGGCTCTGCTCAAACTCATCTTCCCTCAGTCTCCCAACAATTCCAGGGTCGAAACTCTCAGCAATCAGGTCAAGGTCACCGTGCCCATCCATGTTTTGCTGCACCTACAAACCCAGAAACCAACAGTAAAGCACAACTACAACATAAACACGAACACAAACTAACTAAAAGATTAGACAAAGCATACTATTGAAAGAGAGAGGGCAGAGGAACTCTGCATTGAATTGGGAGTAAAGTGTGGTTGAGCAATGGCACCACCACTGCTGTGTGGATCAATCTCAGCCACAACTCTTGAACCCCCAAAACCTCCACTATTACTGATCGAACCTCCAAAATTCATCAAAACTGGGGACAAACAAAAAAACCAAGAAACAACTAAGACATTAAATCTCTCTTTCTCTCTCTCTCTCTCTTTGCTCTATCTGAACTAGTCTGGCTCTATTTGACCCTTCTGTAACTGCAGGTTCTATTAGCAATTGTCACTATCACTATCAGAAAGGTGTGTGTGTGTATATATTTATATAAACAGATTTTCACTTAAAGGAAAAATATATATTAAATCCCTGACCTTATACAGAAATTTTGCCAGATTGAGCTAAGCGTTGAAAAGGTGGGAGATTTCGATTCCTAAGTATAAACAGAATAAAAAGCTGCTTCCTTTGTCAACTCCCATGCATAACTATAGAATTTGGTTTCAGATATAAGAGAGAAAAAAGGAGGAAGAAGACAAGAAAAGGCCTTTTCTTTTTTGTGATTCCCAGTTCAAACTTCAAACCCAACCAACCAAACCCCTTTTCTTTGTATAAACACAATCACATCATCATCATGGGTTTATATATACTATGGTTGAAGGAAAAGCCCTAAATTTCCTTCCTTTTCTGCTCCCTCTCCCCCTTAGACCAATAGTTTGGCAGGATTGAAAAGGACCCAGAAGAAAAAATAAAAAACTCAAAAGGGTCTCAAAGGAAAACAGAAGAGGAAAAGGCCATGAGAGCTTATCTCACTTTCACAACACTATTTCACAATGACTTTTCCAATACCAAATCCCAGCAGAGAAAAAGACCCAACTGGGCCTCCTCCTCTCTCTCTCCGTCTGTCTCCCTCTGTTTCTCTTGTAATGTTACAGATAGATAGTTAGATGGGCATGCAAAGCAAAGCAAACCAACCCCGGTATACCTTTAAATTTTGACAGTGATCAAATACTAAAGCCTCTGTCTTTGTCCAACAACAACACAGTTTAATGGATTGTTTCAGATCCTTCTCTCTCTATCTCTCTGGGATCTGTGGAAGAGAAAGAGACAGATTAATAAAATAATACAGACACACTATACACAATACATATTAGTTTATCCTTGAAAAACATTAATAATAATAAACACAAGGACTTGGGAAGCTGACTTACATGGACCTCTAAAGAAGAAGAAGAAGAAGAAGAAGAAGAAGAAGAAGGGTCAGAGGAGTCAATGAAGCTTCTTCTGAATATTTTGAATCAAATTCCAGAAACTCTGAAACCAAATAGTTGAAAATGGCTCTTTGGTCTTAATCATGCAACACCAAATTTCACTGTAGCAAAGCCTTGAGAGTTGAGAGGGATGGATGCTATAGAGCAAAATATAATGCATAAATAGAGGAGTGAGAGATAGAGAAGAGAGCGGGGCCCACAAGGTTCGTGAAATCCGCCCGTCGCGTGTCTCAGCGCGTGGGAGAGATTTTGGAGAGTCTGGAACCTTTTGTCTTGGCAGAGGGAAAGTCCGGTGCGGAGGGGCACATGGTTTTGGGTGAGCTGGAGATCCATGCCGCCAATCAGGGGGTGAGTTTGGAGGGTAGAATGGTAATCTGTGGGTTTTGATTCCTTAAATTGTGCCCCACCTAGGTTGCATGGTTTGGTACTTTTGATTTGTTGTACCTCCATGACTCCATCTAGTCCTCTATACATTACATCACGCTCCCCTTTCCTCCTTATCACACAAAATTTAGGCCAAATATTGCAATATCCATTTATATTCAAAATTTATTTCTCACAATCTGATTCATATTTTGAAAGGAAAACACAACTGCATTTTTGGTTTAAACATTATAGTCTTGGGTGTAGTCAATCTGTGTAAATGGCAGCGACAAAATCATCTTTTTCTAACACTTGTATCGTGCCATGTATAGACTAATGAAGTCATGTCGTGACGTTAATTATAAAACGGTTAGCTAAAGATGTAATTACATTGTGGTTATTTTGTCTTCAAATTTGTTTCCATTAGAGTCAACTCACATATTTTCTTACATGTGGAAAAATCGTGGATAACATATTTTCATTGTTGTTCTTATCTGTGATATACATTACTTGGTGGGAAAGTCATCCTATATATAATTTAAAGGTAACTGTAAATGCATAATATTTTATATAGTATGTACGTAATTTGTTGAATAGCAGTCAATATTGAATTCACATTCTCTATTTCTACTCATATTTGCACATATTGAAGACAACATTGTTGACGCAACTGAATTTTTCTCCACATTACTAAATGCAAGATTGTAAGTACAATGTAGACCTTTTTTTTTGTTTTTAGGTTGAATACACCAATAATGTACTTAATTAAATCCCATAATTATGTAATAGACTGTGCAATCGAGCATCATAGAGTTAGATAAGTTTCATCAAGTCCATGAACCATCCCTGACCGATGACTCTACTTATGTGGGATAAGAAACCTCTAATTTTAGATAATTTGTAGCTGAAATGATAGTACGTAGCTTGTCTTTCTCTAAAATATATGCATCTATCAGAATTAATGACACCCAACACATTTAAGCTCAATTTAATTAAACTATGTATTGCTTGTTTTTAATCAGATGCATGCATTCATCTCAACCCCCTAATGTATTCAATTAACTATATCATGTAACTTAATACATAACAAATTTAGTAATAATTTTTTACTTGATATGATTTTAACTCCACCTAGCCAGTACACTGTTATGCAATATGCAGTGTCTATGTATGGTAGGGGTAATTAAGAACTTCATATTATAAGTTTTGAATTTTTGAAATTGCACCACTATATTTCAAAATTCAGAATGGTCTGAACATATGACGTCACCAATGCTAATTATTTGGTAAGTTCCATATTTAGAAGTAAATCAAACAGAAATTCTCCATATACAGAGATTGCCATACCTTATTAGGACATTCAATTAATTAATTGGAAATCGTAATTAGGATTAGACAGCTGCTTTTCCAGTAAATCTTGTCTAAAAATCGATAAACTATCCATAATTCCTTGTTAAGAGGATTTATTTCCTTTTACGATATATTACATTCAATGTTCAAAGATATCCCTAATTCCCTATGAAATAGTTTCCAAGTTTTATTTGAAATCTTGAATAATTGGAAAACATTAGTTGTTTGAGTTTCTATTTAAATTGGATTGGAAAATAACTTTTACCAAACTTTGCCTATTCGTGCGAACAAAATTTCGTTATTTTTTACCGAGTCAAAATTCCCAGCTCCCAAACAATGAGATGGGCCTCTATTCGGATCTGGCCCAACAACTTGTTGGTCAAAGTCCAACACCCTCCGCGATTACATGAACAACTTGTTCTTCTGGACATTCCATCTTCTAGCTTCGTCACCAAAAGCTTTCAATTCTTACCGTTTCTAGGGTTTTATTTCTCAGAGGGAGAGACCAAGCTACCGTCATGGTTCTCAAGTACGCTTTCTTCATTGCTCTTTTTCCATATTTAGCCTACTTTCATTCTATTATTTTCCTTTGCATTTATAGTATTTGATTGATCTATTTCTAGGGTTTTATGATGAACGCGGGTTTAGCTGATCGATCTGCTTAAAGTGTGGATCATCATCTGAAATTCTGAATTCATATTCATGAAGGTGGATAGATGACAATGGGTAATGTTTAATGAGGAATGCCCCCCCTCTGTAACTCGGTTTGGTTGTTGAGAGAGATAATGAAATCTTTTGAGAACCTTGAGGGTAATAGTTAATGGCTGTGTCTAATATTTTTCTGGGTTGGTTGGGAATGGTTCTTCGTGTCACTATAATGGAACACTTACTTTGTACTATGGTGTTTTTAGTCGGAGTAGGTCATCTGACCAAAATTTCATTTACTTTTCGAGCTGGAGAATTCGGTTGAATGTGGCTTATTTTGATCGAATTTGTGGACTTGTGGTTGATTTGGTTAGATATATATAGGGTGTTGCTTTGAAGTATTTGATGTTGTAATAATTGATTTGATCCTCATATTAATCTTGATTAAGTGTCTCTGATTATAATGAAATGAAGATGAACTAGTATCAAAATATACTGATGAGCATTTAGCACTGCTTGCTCGAGTACTCTTAACATAACTCGTTTAGGTTTGTGTTGGCATTAAGATACAGATCGACTTATAGTGAGTGCATTGCAGATTAATTAGCAATTTTGAGATGTAACCCTTGATATGGTAGCTGGGACTTTGCTCAACAATAACTAGCTATAGCATTTGTTTCATTCGTGAATCACATACAATCGTGAGTCACATGTAATTGTGGATTTGTGGTAAGGTATGTAACAATTTATTGTTCAAATTGGAATGTCAGGACTGAGCTATGCCGCTTCAGTGGAGCAAAGATCTACCCGGGTAGAGGCATCCGATTTGTTCGCTCGGATTCGCAGGTAAAAGGGGGCACAACTTAAGAACATAATATTTTCACTAAGACATGCAGCATTACGATTGTTTTGTTTAGACTGTTATAGTGTCAGTTGACTCAGTTCATATGATGCTACCCCATGTTTTCTGGAACTTTCATTATCTTTTTGGATGAATCAAGGTGTTCCTGTTTGCAAACTCTAAGAACAAGAGGTACTTCCATAACAGACTGAAGCCAGCTAAAATTGCTTGGACAGCCATGTATAGAAAGCAACACAAGAAGGTAATACCTGATATATGTGTGTGTGTGTGTAAACAGAAAGAAGAAACATTTATTGATTGAGAAGTAAGAACTTGCAATACAATCAATCTGTTTACAGTCAGTGTTACTTTGCTTGCTAATTTTGGGTATTACAATCAGGACATTGCTCAAGAATCTGTCAAGAAGAGGCATCGCTCCACCAAAAAGCCTTACTCTCGATCCATAGTGGGTGCTACATTGGAGGTCATACAGAAGAGAAGAAGCGAAAAACCTGAAGTTCGTGATGCTGCAAGAGAGGCTGCTCTTCGGTATATATCTTTCTATGCCTCCCTTTTTTTGAGTTTCTTTTCTGAGAATCTTAAGCATACAAATGTTGTCTGTGCAGTGAAATTAAGGAGAGGATCAAGAAAACCAAGGACGAAAAGAGGGCGAAGAAGGCAGAAGTAACGGCTAGGTCAACAAAGAATCAAAGCAAGGGTAACTTCCCTAAGGGTGGTGGCGCAAATAAGGGCCCCAAGTCTGCTGGAGGAGCCAAGGGCAAGCGATGAACAAACTTACGCGACGATCTCAGAGATTGATTAGTGTTTTCTCAACTTAATTAGTACCAGCAGGTTATGTAGTTCTTTATGCTTAATGACATGCATGAAACTTCCATCTGTGGTCTGGTCTTATCAGCATAAGTTAATGAGGATATATGTTTTTTGTTTGGATATCTACTTTGATTTATTGGCTGCTTCATCTTATATTCCTTCCATATATATCTCCTTTCGTTTCACAAAGCTTCTCTTCGAGATATATATCTTCTTCCTTTTTACCATATGACGTGTATGTAAAGTTAGATGAGCAAAGTTCCATCAGCTAATGGTGCAGCAGGAGGATATATTAGATAAAGAAAGAAGAAATATCAAATGACAAACGAGATGACTCATAAGAATCAAATAGGGTTAGGTTATAATCATCATATACTAATGCATTAGTGCATTATGTGAAAAGGAGATGAAAACAAAGATTTAGATCATATCAAACATAGTGGGTCAAAGCCTTACAAAAAATGGCTTGAACTGTTTTTGTGATCTTTTATGTTTTCATTACAATACAACTAACTAGTGTCACCAGTATGAAGGGGTGTCCTAAACTAAAACTTCTTAAACAAGTTCTTTTCTTTAAGAATCGTGATTATAGAATTTTAGTAGTGTAGAGGGTGGTACAAGCAATGTTCACCCGGTTACTAGCTGATCATGTGGGATTTGCAGTCTGGGTAAACAGGATTGGCTATACAAGTAGTCCTAAGAGGCAAGCATTGTGATTATTTCCTTCATCCTTGGTTCTTGGTTTTGGTTCTACCTTCTTCTTTGGAGATTAGTATTTAGGGTTTTAAACCGCGTACAAGCAACTAAGCGCGCACGTTCATTTTTCAATAACAGCCAAATTACGGACGGTTACTTCCATGTCAGTGAACAAAGCTGAAAGCTGCGAGTCCCACTTCCTTTCTTTGTGCCTTACATTAAACCCTTCCACCAACTCCATCTAATCAAATTCATACAGAAACTCCAATCAGCTCAGAAACCAACCAAGCACCGACAAACACAACAATGCCTGGTGAAGCTGTAGATTTGGAAAACGGAGGAGGAGTGAAGTACAGAGCAATCAGAGAGAGCTACTCGTCGTCTTCGTATGTTGCAGATGGCGCAGAGACCAAATGGACTTCTTGGTTGGTGCCCATGTTCGTTGTGATCAACAGTTTTGTGTTCCTTGTGACCATGTATATGAATGACTGCCCCAACCACAGTTCTGGGATGAGTGGGATCCAAGGCAAGTGCGTAGCTAGGGTTCTTGGCAAGTTCTCGTTTCAACCCTTGAAGGAGAACCCTCTCTTGGGCCCTTCTTCTTCCACGTAATGATAATCTTTTATTTTCTCAATTTCATGATGTTTTCGCTTGTTTTCAGAATTCAGATTAAAGTTTTGCTATGCATGAGAAACTGATTGGTTTGGGGATATTGTGTTTGAAGATTGGAGAAGTTGGGAGCATTGGAGTGGTTCAAAGTGGTGCATAAGCATCAGGGATGGAGACTTGTTACTTGTATTTGGTTACATGCTGGAGTAGTACATCTAGTAGTTAATATGATCAGCTTGGTCTTCATCGGAATTCGAATAGAGCAGCAATTTGGGTTTGGTATATATTTCTCTGTGATCTTGTTAGTTTATTTTGGTTTGCTATATCTTGTAACATCCTATTGTCTGTGGAAATTTTTCAGTGCGAGCTGGGATTGTACACATGTTATCTGGATTTGGGGGTAGCATCATGTCATCTCTTTTTATTCAAAAGAACATTTCTGTTGGTGCCTCGGGTGCTCTTTTTGGTCTTCTTGGATCAATGCTCTCGGAACTAATTACGAATTGGACTACTTATACCAACAAGGTCAAGAAAATGGTGATGTTTAATTTGGTAGTTTATAGTCATCGAGTACATTTTCATGTTGGCTGATATACTGTTTGTTTGTTCACATTACCATATAGGTTGCAGCCTCTTCTGGTCATCACTGTCATTAACCTTGGCATTGGAATTTTGCCACGCGTTGATAATTTTGCGCACATTGGTGGATTTATCACCGGATTCCTCATCGGATTTGTGTTCATGCCCCGTCCTCAATTCGGATGGCTGGAGCAGCTGAATCTTCCTGCCGGTGCTAATGCCAATGTCAAGTCCAAATTCAAGGCCTACCAATATGTGTTATGGCTTCTTTCAGTGACTCTGTTGATTGTTGGGTAAGTTCCTCTCACCAATTAGAAGAGATTTTCACTTTTTCAGCATGAACTGAAATAGTTGATGAACTAAGACTAATTTTGTGATACAGGTTTACAGTTGCATTGGTGATGCTGTTCCGCGGCGAGAATGGAAATGAGCATTGCCATTGGTGTCACTACCTCAGTTGTATTCCCACATCTAGATGGCATTGTGAAGAAAACTAACACTCGTACCAGAGAGAAAAGTCTTATCTCAGCTATAGATGCGGTTGAATCCAATGTAAATGCCTAGTTATTATTGTTACAAACTGGTTTGCTCCATATTTGTACTTGTATTGGATTGTTTATTCAAAATTGCCTCATGCCTTGAGGTATATATTTTCAATCTGTAAAATGTTAGAGAACTAAGAACTAAGCTAAAGGAAGAAAATCAAAAACAAAAAACAAAAAAAATAATAATTGAATGGCTTCGCCCGGGTTTGAACCGGAGACCTTCAGTGTGTTAGACTGACGTGATAACCAACTACACCACGAAACCTTGATGTTAATGAGGCACAAAACTATGTATGTAATGGATAATTTTAATGAGGCACAACTAACATGATCATGTATTTACTTTTGTTAAACAACTCACGAGTCAAGTTGCCCTACATAGATATGGGAAAAACTTTTCATTCATCAATTCGGCCATACAAGTCAATAATTAAAGCATATGCTTTAGGTGATGTATAATCATCGGAAGAATAAACGGTTGAAGGTTTTCTATCTTTATCCATTTTTGTTTTTATATGATTTATTGTCAATTTTACACGTGTGATATAGTCAATGGATCCGTGAAAGCATTTGATCTGATTTGGGTGCATGAACTAGTACAGTCTCATCATTTTCCTGTAAAGCCAAAGGGAAAAAGGTCGTAATTCATAAAGTTGCATGAGTCATCTCCGTGAATCTACAGTCTAAACTAGAAAAATACCAAAACAATGATCCAAAGGGAAAGGAAATCCATATACATTGGGTACAAACACAATTAATATTACATCACAACCGAGGTGTAATCATTAAGGTTCAGTCACAGTTCTGGAAAAGCTTTGACATCCATGGAGCCAAAGCTTGGTTTGTACATCAAGGTCAGCTAGTTAAGACTCAAACATTTACCGCCATACACATAGAAGAACATGGAGATATCAGCTATCACGGGATTCTGTTTGAGTGGCTAGAGCTCAGAAAGGCTTTAGTCCTGAAATCAGCATCTTGAGCTAAACCTGTTTCTGAACATGTGCCTGGTTCACAAAATTCTTGGATGGATTTTTTGGTCAAACTATATTTCTCAAATTCAAGCCTTTGTCTTGGAGCACTGTGTGACCGAACCTTAGCCCGGGATGATTCTGTGTTAGCCATGTAGCTAGGGTAACCGGAATAGCTGCTAAAGAAACCCCACGAGTACTCGCTCCTTGTTGGCGAGAAGTGGGCTCTTCTAGCACTCCTACTTCCAGGTCTCGATGAGGCAGAAAATGCTTGTGGGCTGTTCTCTGCAGTTCTTGAAGCCACTACTTCATCTTTTCCTATAGGATATTTCAAAGAGTTCGATGAGTAGTAATCCATGGACGATTGACTTGGAATCAAGCTTGGTTCTTTTGTTGTGCGCTTGGACGGGGAATCGAATGTCATAAACAGTGGACTATTATTATCCGAAACCATAACATGCTGTGCGGTTTGAAAAGCTCTGGCATTTCGTTGGGAGCCCAAGTGAGGTTTCCAAGTATCTACTTCAAGGATTTTATCAACCTTCTCACTATCTGCTTGCACATATCTCAGTGATGAAGCATCACGGCTGTTGTTCCATACACTTTCTTCCATCCACCGATCTAACCATCCTGATGAGGCCAGAATTCTTCTGTCCAGACTGGTGGTATTTCTCACCTTTGAATTTGAACCACACCTCTGGATATTGAAACAGAATAATATGATTAAAGTCCAAGTACCATATAACGTCTATGAATTCAAATTCTACGCAGATATTGAAGTCAATACCTTCAGGAAAGAGGGCCCATCAAATTTGCTACTATAAACGCGTTGCTGGTATCCAATTTTGTCAGGACTTTCTGGGAGCTGCAAGCAGAAATTAAAGAAAATGACAAACCACTACTTTCAAACTAAGCACTCACTGATTTCATATTAGAGTGAACTATGAGTAATGTGAAACTCTTAGAGTAAGCAGTAAGTCTGAATCAATACAGTAAGAGTGTTTAGTAATTTATAGAGATCTGCATTGCCCCTGGCAATCAACCAAGGATGCAAACATGTCTAAAAATGCATAACACATGCTGATAGAATGCGAAAAGCAACTATCATGCATAATTCTAACAACAAAAGTCGGCTTACAGGATTGTAAGACAGGGAGGATTTGCTGCTAGAATGTACTGACTCTGACATGAGTGAGCGAGTTGCCCGTGCACGGTCCTGGAGTCGAACTAGTGTCTGCATGCGCCTGAGCATGTCTGCTGTTTGTTTTCTTACTATGTGGCCTCTCACCAATGCTTGAAGTTTCACCAGTGCTTTCAGTGCCCTTAAAGCCCTCCTTGCCTTGACATTATCCAAAAGTTTGTGAGAATCACATCATCACTAACCATACCAACCAATATAATTCAGAACACATCCAGTGAATGAAACATGTAAACAATTTTCATCTTTAACTTTTAACAATGTTTTTAAGTTACACCAGATGCTAAATCATATGGAACAGACTGGAATACAACTTTTAAAAAGGGAAATACATGCTTGTGGATATAATCATGATCCCGTCAGATATGCATCATTGCTACCAAATAAACGAAAGGACCATACTAACAAATTCTTAGTCACACAACATCTTTTCATGAAACTTAACTTAGCAGCTACCGAATCCCAAATTCATCCACTTGATTAATGGCTGCTACCTTCTCTATTCAATTAATGGCCACAATAAACCCCAACTACAACCCTCTCTTGACCCCTATTGCTAAGCTATACTACATTAAATTCTACAAGCTAAACAACAAAGTGATAGAGTAGGAAACAAATAGTGCATTGCCCACAGTAGGAAATTGATAAGTAGGAAACTAGGACTAGTAGTTTTCTGCAATTAGAGGCCATCATATCACCCCCAAAAAAAAAAGCTGTAGGTCCAACAAGCCAAGCTGGAAGCCTGGAAGTAAATGGAGGTTGTGGTCACAGAGACAAAAGGTCAAAACTTTCACTGCAAAAATGACATCTTTGTCCTTCCCTTTGTCACTCTGGCATTTGGGAGGTTAGAAATCCATGTCCACAGAAAGTACCAAAGTGACCTTCTAGTTAAGAACACAGTTTCAAGCAGAGAATTTCTTCTCTTAGACTCTGACACTGACACATCAAACAGTGTCGGCAGACTTGAGTTTAATAATTTTGTTTTTCAGAAAATCTATGTTCAAGAAGCTTCAAAAAACAGTTTCTTTAATCCAATATTCAACATTAAAATCCACAATTTCCAGAGCTTCAATGGAAACAAGGCCAATACGCAAAAAGTTAAGAACTTTGCACTTCTAGGAGCATTAGCAACGTAAATTCGACTACATTTAAGGGGCAATAGTGGAAAAAATTAGCAGAAAAAATACCAACCAGGTATCTCCGGAAAGCTGACTGTATCTTAACGGCTGCGAGGTGGCGGTGACGTCGGACGCTAACAGGTAAGCTAACGTTGTTCCCGGAAGTCCCAACGCCGTTAGTGAGCCTGACAACCTCCGCCGCCGCATGAGCCGCCGCGAGAGCTGCCTCGGCCACGGCGGCAGTAGCTGCGGCCACCGCTATGGCGTGCTTGTTGGCGTCCATGCCCCATTCTTGAGAACCTGAAGTGGAGGCGTCGGCCTTGTTAGTCTTCTTTTTGGGTTTTTTTGGGCCAAAGAGTCGCCGGAAAAAGCCCATTTCTCATTGCCGGACGGCCGAAACTAGAAGGGCATGACAAAAGCTGAAGACTTTGGCGGTCGTCGGAGGGAGTGTGTATAAGGAGTGATAAGGAAGACACTAGGATTATGTCTCTCTGTCTTGAAGTAGCGTTTGGTTTGGGGAATTTGGGATTAACACCACGCGTGCTTGGTTGGGAGTCGCCAACACGCGCCACCAAACGTTTTGTCTAGGGGCAGTTGAAAGGTGGGGAGCCACAGACGTAAGCTGGTGTAAGAAATATCTGTAGTGCGTTCTGTACTGTAGAGTTGACCAGACGGTCCAGAGTGAACTCATATCAGAGGCTTTTTACTTAGAACCTCCGGAGTCAAGAGTCGAGAATCGTTAGATCAGTTCATTGAGTCGAGAAAGATTGAGGCTCAGAGAAAGAATGAAGGTGAATGTGGAGGGTGGAGATCAAGATCCATTGCCTACAGCGGAAGCATGAAGTAAAAAGCAAGAATTAGCATATGGATACTTGTTAGCATATGGATACTTGTTAGCATCAAGATCCATTGCCTACAGAGGCTTATTAGCATATGGATACTTGTTACTTTGAACGAGAATTTTACTATCTCACCTTTGCTTGTATTTACCTGCCTCAGTTCAGATACAGGCTCTTGGTATGCGCCATTGATCAAAGGTTCATGTGTCAGAATTTCACAAACAAATCAGATACAGTGGCCGTAGTAGCTAGAATTGTCTGTAAAAAGCAAAAAATACCTGAAACAATTGCAGAAGGGAAGGTGAATCATGTTGGTTAGGAAAAATGTTTGGAGGTTGAAGTAAGGTGGCATTAGCTTGTGCGTACATGCAATTGTTTGCAGGGCGCGCTTCAAAAGTGTGCAAACCCTGTGTAGTGAATTATGAAAGGATCAAAACTTGCACACTTCCAGCAAACTAAACATTAACAGTTGCCAAATGTGGAAGTCCAGAGTCCAGACTCACCTGTGCAATAGGATTTCCGGTAAAGGCTTCCGGAGAAATGTAGGAATGATTACTTTGCGGGGATGAATCTGAAATCTAATTTCTGTCTGTGCTAGGGAAATTTCCATCTGCATTCATGAACACACCTCTGTCGAGGACACCACTCCCTTGTTCGTTTTCTCCTTTTACACCATTCTCACCCTGATTTACAAAAGCATTTTCATCTAGAAGATTTTCTGCATACTCAATATCAAAAGTAGTTGTACCTGTGCTGCTTGACGTGACAACCTGAGCATCCCCAGGTTTTAATGTCAAAATTTTCTCAACCCCTTGCAGCACTTGGTCAAGTTGCCTTGCAGCGTATTGAAATGCTTCCCCAGATTCAGAAGCCCTGGTAGATAACATCAGAATTCTGTGGCTAAGATCTTTGTAACGGCTTGCCACAGTAAGCTCAGGGTTATCATGAACCGTGGAGACATCACTCAGTCTTGCCCTCCCTGACCTGGCATCTTTTGTCCATCTCTTCAAGACATATTTGGCAGGAAGAACCTTTATATTCCTGTGATCCAACACTTTAAGGGCATGGCTACATAGAAACCCAACACTCTCAAATTTCTTACAACTGCAGATAACTGTATCATCAGAAGAACAGAATGTGATGCTGTGTTCTCGAGTTGTCCCATATGTTTTAGCTCTGTACTCAAACAATGACCCATTCTGACTACATTGGTTAACAACAACATTTAAACATTTCTCATATCCTTGCTGCAACACTTCAAATGCCCTTGGGGTGTATTCATTACTTGCACGCTTTAACATAACCACATTCCCCATTAGTCCTGGCATATAGCGGTTCATTTCATCACTAGCTTCTCTTTCTTTGGACCGTCGCTCATCCACCACCCTCTCAAAATGCTTAAATAATTGAAGAACAGTAGTGTCAGAGTGAAGGTAATTTCTCAGATCATTAAATAAACTTTCAACCAAATGTCCACCTTCCGTGTCAACAAAAATAGTATTCCAACCATACACCACAGCCCACTTCTCGCGTGCCCTAAACATCCATTTTAACCAGTCATTTTGATGAAGATCATAGTTATCTAACATATCCCTCCAAGCAGAAACAAAATCATCTTCATCTTTGTGCTTGTATATACATCTCTTGAAGTCATTGGCAAAAGACTCGGTATCTTTTACCATGGGGCTAATGTGTTTGAGAGCATTTTCGTACATTTGCCATATACATATATGATGGTCAGTTTCTGACAAGACTGAATTGATTGCCTCAACAATTGTTGCATCTTGATCAGTTAGAATAGTCTTTGGTTTCTTCCCTGACATTGCTTCCAAGAAAGTTTGAAATAGCCACTTATAAGATTCCATGGTGTCATCATACAAAAGTGCGGCAGCAAAGATCATTGCCTGTTTGTGATGGTTTACTCCTATAAACTGTACAAATGGGAGACAATTCTTGCCTGTTCTGCAAACTGTGTCCAGACAAACCACATCGCCAAAATGATCATAATCTGATACCATCTTATCATCAGCCCAAAAGATGTTACAAACTTTATCATCACTATCGACCTGTAAAGCATAAAAAAAGGATGGGTTTTCAACATGCTGCCTTTGAAAGTAATGCAGCAAACTCCCAACTTCTCCCTTCTTCATATCTCTGGTCCTTTCAGATTGAAGATGATTGGCATAACCTATATCGACATTATCAAGAGCTTCACTTAATCTAAACTGTTTATTCACTGATTCAGATGCAAATTTTGACAGTGTTCTGAAATCTTTGGTACCTTCTACCAATTCAGCATCAGCAGCTTGAGAAATACTGGATTCCCTCTGCGGTGGTAATGCTTGAGCCGTACTTGGGTTTACATTCTCATGATTGTGTTGTTCTTCAATGTGTGAAACCCGATATTTACCATCAGGTTGACGAGTAATGATCATATGCGCCAGGCAACCAGTTCTTGTTTCCTTTCGATGTTTCTTTACATTAACAACCCTTTTATCCCTTCGCCTATAACCCTCTTTAGAACAAGTGAACTTCCTAGATAACACCTGACCATGTACCTTACTCCTATTCACCCAATCTTTCCGAACATTGAAACCCATCAACTTAGCATACTTGTTATAACAGCTGTAAGCATGCTCATCAGACTCAAATTCTGTACCAACTTTCACAACCGCATCGATACTGTGGTCATTTGTAGAGGATATATAGGACAGAGTGCCATTTTCATGAACAATTTGTGAGTTGGTACAGTCCTGCTCCACATTCAAGTCCAAACTATTGTTTGTTTCAACTCCAAAATCTATGGTTTCATCAATAATACTAATCAAATCACCTTCCTCCCTCTCCATTGACCCTTCATAATAACAAGAACATTGCATCAAACATTGCAAGAAACATAGAAAATCTGTCACTAATCCTATGTCCAACAACAGCAAAAGTCCAAACTCTTTCCTGTACTGCATAGCTAAAATTAGACAGTAAAAAATTGAATTCTAAGTTTGCAACAGCTGCATAATACAAGGGTGGTTTAATTACTTTCAACCATTACCATTCTATCTCATAAATTACTCATCTTGGGTGTTAACTTCACATCAAAGTCTTAAACTTCCACTATAAAGTAGAAACAGGGGAAGCCATGAAATTTAAAACTACATTCTTGCATTTGTGATAATTGAACTCATACCTTGTACAACTCAATACACACACACCCTTCTGCTGAAGTGAGCAAACCCAATTGGGCAAATTGCATTCAGCTCATAACAGAAACAGAAAGCTCAGATTTTGACATTGACCCTTTCAATGCCGAATGCAGGTGCCCCCAATTTCACATCTGCAACATTTTGGGGTTTCAGAATTTCAATTTCCCAAATTGCATGTAGTGTTTAGCTAATTGGATAGGACCAAGTTCACTTACTTGAGTAAAGACTCCTCCTTTAAGAGTGAGGGTGCTTCAAAGTCCAAGCCTTGACAGTCCGATTTGGATTCCGGTTTCCGATGCCTATGACAGTCAATTAGGGGCACATTTCAGCCCAAATTTGTAGTGGTGAAGCTACTGGTTGTGAAAAAGAACGGAGCTTTCATTTGGGTAAGGTTTGAGCTTTCTTGGGGGAAGAAATAGAAAAGGAAGTGCAACTTAGCAAACATTGACGGGTTCAAATAGGGTCTCAAATAAAATCGAACCACGTAGCGTTGCTATGTTCATCATGTTGAGCGAGACTCCAAACATGTACATTTCAGGTTCAGGGTTAACTTGTAAAGCTTCTACGTTCTAACCATTGGCCTTCGTTTTCTTAAAGTCTCTTTTACATACATATAACAAATGATATTAGTGCCATCCCTCCTTATTTGGAGAAGTCAATTGCATCATGTCCATCAATCTACAATGAAGCAAATTGTTATTCTATAGCTAGCATAGTTGGTGCAGCATGCATTTGTTGAAATACAAGAGAGCAACCTATGTATATAAGTGTTGTGGGTGGCTGCAAAGATTAAATTGGAAGAGCATGCATTAATGTGGCATGGAAACATTGAGCATGAAACAATAAAGACTTATGTAATTCTCTTCCATGTGATGGACGTGCATGAAGAATGCATGCATATATTTGTCTATATATAAAGGTATTTGCAATGGTACAAAGAGAGAAGTACCGGTGAGTTCATCTTGTGTTATACAAGAGTGTGAGATAGAGAGAAAACTCCAAGTCGAGAGTTTATGTGTGTAACAAACAAAGTGTGTGTGAGAGTGTATCCATTCAAGAGTGAGTCTTGAAGTAATGTTTCTCTCCGTGTAACTATTATTCGTATAGTGGAGGTTCTTTGTTGTTGTTGCCCCGTGGACATAGGCACTTTGCCGAACCACGTTAATTCTCGATGTTGTTTCTCATTTTCTTTCCGTTACATTTAACATTTGTGGTTGTGAGTTTCCGATTTCATTCTACCGTTTATTCTTCCGCATAACCCAACAATTAGCATAACATTGTTTGTAATTGAATCATCGACACATTTTGATTCTAACGTAGAGCAATAAGCTAGCTCTAGCTCCACCAAATGTGATATATGCGAGGCTCTATGTTATTGTTCCATGACAATCTCATAACTCAAAAACTTGTTATTATTCAGATGAAAAAACATTCATACATTTTATTTAATAGTATAAAGTTTTTCATCTGATCGTCGTAGCAGGTCAGATGACACATACATTTGAGAGATCAGAAGAAAAAACAGTAAACGAAAGCAAGACAGTGAAGCTTCAACATTATTCCTTAGCATGCAGCGTGGATCATGTGCTAGATCCTCGTATGATGATCGATCAGTTTGTACCTGTAAGTGAAAATTAGAGGCCGTTAAGCTAGAGAGAAAAAGAATGAAATGTAAATATGAGGGAAATTATTAACCAGAGTAAAATTAGCCAGTAATTACCACAAGAGAGAGGAGGGAGATTGCACTGAGTGGGAATTTGAGCAGCGATCCTGAGAGTGTTGCAAAGACAGGTACTTTCCATTGCTTGAATCGCAGAGCAGCAGTCGGAGCTTGGTTTGTTGTCACTCCCCGGAAGTACAAAGGGTGCACACACATTTAGGTGGGTCAGGTCGGCTATGCACGAGCCGCCCTGTGCCTCGGCTATCTGGTTCTCCACCAGTGCGAGGCCAATCAAAACCACAAGCAGTAATGCTGCAGCTTGGAAGCTAATCATCGACTTGAAGTTTGCCATGAGTGTTTAAGCTGTGGAAATATGTAAGAATTTTTTACGTGGGAATTGATGAGTAGTCTCTATCATAATGTCATAGGTCATTTTATAGTTGATCTTTGTTAGCATGAGGTGACACTTTGCATGAAGCACCTAATATAGTTTTGGGATAGCCTTTTACGTTGGATGAAGAAATTTACGTGGGGATTGGAAGATCACATAGAATTCATGGTCTATGAATTATCAATATTATTTTTTCTTTAAAATGGATTGTTATATAGTTTAAGAAAATTAGAACTTCTGTTTTTTTTATGACAACTAGGAACCATCTGTTGAATGGTGGTCATTACATTTATAAATCAGATCGGATCACTTCCATCAACCATATTTGCACTTAGCCTAATCTTAAGCGTCGTCAATGAATCTGATCATGACAAAATCCCTTTCCTTAAGAACATTAATTGAGCTAGAAAGAGAGCATAACACAGAAGAAATTACTATCACAAAAAAATCATGAATGTTACTGACTTCAAACAAAAAGGGAAAAGAAAATGCTAATGCTAAGAATTGGATCCTTCTTCTGCCGGAGCGGGGGCAGTCCAGTACTTCTTCACCACGAACAGTAGCTTTTCCCTCTCATGAGGTCCATCTTCGTGATCAGCAATTTGACTGTCCCAATCCATGTGGTCGATAATGTTCTTGATCTTTACCAACATATCTACATCGTCTCGGATGATCACGCTTCCCTCTGGCCTGAGAATTCTATCCATCTCCAGCAATATGTCTTCTATTTCGCACCTGCAGCTCAGATTGAACACACATTAATATTATTGATCATGTAAACCATTGTTTCTAGTCCTTTCAGAGAAGCATGCAAATTAACTGGCATGGCTGGCCTTAGTTATATGTATGTATAGGGAATGATCTTACCTATCCTTGTATAGACTAAACACTGTATCAGCATGAATGAGGTCATAAGTTCTTGGATATGTTGACATGGCTTCACACCTGAAAACAAACCACAACAAAAGGATCGAATCTATTATGTGAGCAGCAGAATTTCATATGGTAGTCACACTCACACCAGACGTATATAGTTTTGTAATTTTGTTGGAACTTACCAGTTTTGATATGATCCGATCAATCCACGTTCGTATATGACTCCGAGTGTGTTAACCTTCACGTCGACAGGAACCATGTTCATGGCCCAAACAGGCAGATCAACTAGGGCAGCAGCAAATCCACCCAAGTTGGCATTCATATCCAGAAGGTTTCTATACCTTCCGGGCTGCGCTAGTTGATTATTCACTGTCTTATAATGTGTTACCCTTTTACGCCATAGCTCCGAATCTTGTTGAAAATCTGCAGCTGTGACACCCTTCACAGTTCCCCTACTAATTCTCGGCGGCACTGTGGTTAGTCTCTGTGGCCATTTTGCCAACTTCCCACCGGCAACATCATCTTCGCTAGAAACTTCCGGTAAAGGAGTCAAACAAGTCTCCAAGTTTGTGTACCTAAAAACCACAAAAAATATCAACTTCAGCAAAGAGCTGAAACTACAAGGTTAGTTGATTGGAGCACAAACCAAGCTTGATCAGGATCTTGAGCAGGGCAGAAGTTACGATTCTTGGCAAGTTTTCGGTTCATTTTGCAGTTCAAGTGATTAGTTGGTTTTTGCCAGATTGCAATGTCGTCCTTCTCCACCAACTTGTTCCAGCAAAGACTAGCGGCTACAGCCTCTATGCCAGTTTGTTCTTCGTTCAAGTCTTCCTGTGTTCTTTCCCAACCCTTCCAGTATTTCTTCCAGCGGATTGGTGGACCGGACAGAATCCAGTACCCACCTGGCCTCAGAACTCTATCAACCTCCGTCAAGTAAACCCCATCTGCATGCATAAACCGTCCAAAAATAAACAAAATTAGAGTTAATTAAGAGTGTCACATACAGTATCACTTCACTCTAATAATCATTAGGGTTGTTTTTAGGGGTCTAAACTGGTTAGCGCGGAGCCTACCCCCGTAACGTTTATGATTTCAGACATTCCTCGACATTTTCTTATGAAGTAACAGAAATTGAGGTCTAACTCGTCACCTAAGCCTCCATGACGAATAGTACAGTAAGCAATCTACATTGTATAGGACGAATCATATACAAGAGAATTGAATACAGCTTATTGTAATATGCAATCTAAATTGTATATGATTTGGAGATTCCATCAAAAACAAGATCCGGCCGATTGAAAGTGATATTGATAGAGGATGTGACTCGTCACCTAAGCCTCCAACTTTGATCATCTAATGTCCCATCTAGGATTCATCACTACTGCCTCGGCACATTTTTCTGTTTGTGTTTAGCAAGAGGACTAATATGAAACAAATAGATATTTGAAAGGCCAAGTACCGTTTTGGCCCCAGGGAATGAGGCAGCGAGAGCAATGAGCCATGTCAAAGGCTCTAGAAGGGTATGGTAGTCTTTTCGAGGCAATGACTCCAATTAGCGCGGGTACTCCTCGCTCGAGGGCGAATTGGACTTGAGCTTCATGTACGTGTGTCTCTTGGCGCGAACGATATTGGTAGAATATCCCGGGACAATAGATAGGCTCCCCAACTAGCAACCTGCATCATAAGCAATGTGGATCCACATCAAATGACTGCCACGTGTGTATGTATCTATCTAAATATTTTGAAAAATTTTAAACTATAAAGTTTTCCATTTCTTAAACGAATTACTATTCTAATATTTTCCCTCATCTTTGAACAAATCTTCGGAATACAAAATGCCATAAAGAACATGCAAGGCACCGAGCAATGACTAGGTACTCGGTTTGCTTCATTTCGAAAAAAAAAAAAAAATACCATGACGAAGAAGATTTTTCGTGAACTAGAATTTTCTCGAAAATAAAGAATTACAATAAGTAGTGATGTTATATCTAATGTTTGATTTTTTGACCCAAATTGGAAAATGCAATTCACAATGCATATACACAGCTAAGAATCTAAGATCACCTTATATGAAAATCCATATTAATGTTAACCTAGCTAAATATGGAAGAGAGAATAGAAATAAATTAATCACCGAATCCCCAAAAGGAAGTACAAATCCCACGGATAAACTCGTTGAGGTGTACGTATGATATATATGGTCAACCATAATTATGAATTAATTATATTTCCATAAACAAATCAGGATTGAAAAGGAAAATATCACACTTACCCCACAGCCTGTATCAATGGCGGTCCGAATAGACCCGTCTTTGAGATTGATCAACTTCCCAATATCATCAATGTACGCATCGGCGCCGTTCGGAAACATGGTTCCACCGCCGGGGAACTTAAACCGGTCGCCTTGGTATATGATCCAATTCTGCACTGCCTTCTCAATCGTCAGCTCCTTATGCGGAACATTGGCGTACCACGCGAGATCTCTACTTTTGGGCCAAGTAAACGTGTTCCGGTAGCCGTGAGGTGCCGGAACACGGCACTTAAGCAGCTCATCCTTAGATGGACAGTGCCTCTCCCTGTATATGAGTCTCTCCCTTTCGAATTTAAGGGATCGCTTCGCGTCCTCGCACGGTGTGTACTCGCTGTACTTGACGTCACAGGGAGGGTAGGTTTTGGGAGTGTTGTTGGAAATATTGATGGCATAGTTAGGGTTGTGGTGGGTGGTGAAATCTAGTGTTTGTTGGGTTTTCGTTAGGGTTGTGTCGGGGGAGTTGCAGGGGAGTTGGTTGTGCGCGGCGGTGGTGGAGGTGGCTGGGGAGGTGCTGCCGTGTTGCCAGAGGCCGAAGAAGTACGAGAAGATGCAGAGGAAGAGGATGAGTGGTAAGGTGTAGGAGTTGGTGGGTTTTATTTTCCATGTTGAGAAGTTGCCTAGGGAAAAAGGCTTCGAGGGTTTCGATGTGGGATTGTAGGGACGGTGGTCGTCGGAGGAAGCCATGGATGATTTGATTTGATGTATTCCTGGCTAAGAAATCTTGAAGGTTTGAATTATAAGGGTTTAGAATTGAGAAAGGTGAGTTGAGCGGGGGAGGTGGGATGAGAGGTGGGGAGGGTGTGGATTTAAACAAATAGGTTTCTGATTTCTAATAATCAAGTAGGTCATGTGAGAGATGATGTTTTTTGTGTAGTTTATATACAGATATGAATTGACCAGCCAACTACTTAGTGCACTGGCGAGTTAATTTAGCTTATTCATGGAAAAACCATAATTAGAATATGAGTTAATTTAGGTTAATTTAGCTTATTCATGGAAATAGAGAAGTATCTTTGCATTTGAATTAGTGAATTGGGAGTTCTGGCTAATTATCATTTGTAAATATCCATGGTTCTAGTACAGTATAATTCGAAACAATTAAAGAATCAATTCTCATAAAGATCGTTTTGCACGATTGCGTCAGTTCTTTAGTTTTTCTAAGATAATGCTTAAAGTGTAACCTAAAATATACTATTACAAATAATTAGATAATAACTAATATTGGACAAAAGAATTGCTAGAAAGCAGCTTCTCAGCACACTCCTCACAAACAATCGGGTCAGCACGATCAGACATGGTTGTTTTCTGTCATTAGAGTTGGATGATCACAGAGCATTTTGATCATGATCAACGAGTTCACTACTTACATTGGCGATCGATGAGTTCCAATAGTAAGATTATCCAATATTAAGGTACATGCCAAGTGTAAATTGGAGTGAGATTCGTGATGACCGCAGGCTAGGGGTTCGGGAACTCAATAAAAAAAAGTAAGACCATGCAAATAATTAAATGATTAGGTAAACAGACCATGAGGATGTTTTTGTTTTATAATCTATAGCTATAGCTAGTAATTTACATGGAATCAGATCACTGTTCCTGTCTAGTATATTACTCCCCAGATGAACAATACTTCTGCCTTAAACCTTTCCCAGAACAAACAGTTTTTTACTTTTCATAACGGGGATTATAAGCTTGTATTGTTATATATGATTAATTAAGAGCTTAACTAAACCTTAATTCTCCTTAATTACTTAATTAGGATCGTACAAGCTTACTACCCAATCTGAATTAAAGATTCTACTTAGTCCCAACAGAAGTGTCGGTAGATCGTGGTGGCATACTGCATTTGTTGATATTATAGAGTAATTATTCTCTGTACCCGGAACACCACGTGGCACTGCTAGGTGTTGTACCCGACCAATCATATAACTCAGATTCATGTGGGGACCAGCACGGGGTGAAAAAAGAAAAGAAAAAGTAATTAAATACACCGATCAGAAATAAGAACAAAACACGTGGACTAATGAGATTAAAGAGGAACATAAAACAAGTGGTGTTCGGGTACAAATAATAATTTCCCGTATGTTAATCAGCAGAGTTGGTTCTTATTCAGTAGTTGGTTATGATAAGCCACATGCACGACGAAGACGTACGCACTCTTTAACTGTATACTTCTTGCACCGTCCATTCCGATTGAATTATATATATGAGATTGTACGTTATATATTCTAATATTCTCTGAAATCTTGGATCAAACCCTACTTGAAGCGAACTCTAAAGATTTTAAAAGTTGAAAACTACCGAAACAATGTATATTGGTTTTTTTTGGGATAAAGTAATGCATGCAATGATCGAGTTGCTGTCTTCGTTCATTATTCTTTCTGTGTCAGCTCCTCGATCTCCTGGGTCAACTCATATAAACCCGATCCATCGAGCCAATTGACCCAGATGCATGCAAATGTAATGGGTCCATTTAGTTTTAATTGATAAAACCATCGATCCAAAGCAAAAACAAAACTAAGTAGGCCCTAAACAGGCAGAACAAGATCTTGACGTGAAAACCGCTAATTCCGACCATATAATTGATCTTAATGTGGCCATGCAACTTGGAACCATTCTTAACGTGGTGAGGTTAATTGGTTTGTCAACCTTCGAAAGTTAAGCGGATATATATATACATACAGCCATTTTCAGCTGCGGACGTCCGCACTAATGGTTTTGGTGTGAATTTTCATTTTATCACCACTTTTCAATCGAATTTCCTCATCTCCATCGTCTAGTATCTAGATAATATTGTATAGATCATCTCTCAGTCTCTCTCCCCACCACATGACGCCGATCGACTCCGTCGTAATTGCTAGATCGATCTCGTTGGTCGTCTCCGCCTCCTGCTAGATCGACCCCGCCGCTCGATCGATTTTGCCACCTGCTATAGACTTCGCCGCCTGCTAGATCAATGCCGTTGTTAGATCGACTCCGCCACCTGATAGATTAACCTAGCACTACCAGAAAATGAGTCTTGGGCGACGAAACAAAAAAAACCGGGCGACGATTTTTTTTTTCGTCGCCTAAGAGGGAACTTAGGCGACGATTTTTTTTTTCGTCGCCCAAGGGAAAAAAATCGTCGCCTAAAGTCCAACTTTAGACGACGAAAATAAAATCGTCGCCTAAGAATAAATTTCGTCGGCTAAGAGGGAAACTAGGGCGACGAAACAATATTTCGTCGCCTAATATATTTATTTCGTCGCCTAAGTTTTTTATCCTTAGGCGACGAAACTGAGATATTTCGTCGCCCAAGATTTTTCATTCTTAGGCGACGAAACTCAAATATTTCGTCGCCCAAGATTCTTCTATATATGAAGAATGAGAACTTTGAAAATTTTAAACATAAATTTCTCTAGTTCTTCAAATCGTTCGGTGTTGTGGAAATTTGTCCATACATAGTTTGTGGAGCTACTCCCAGGTACGTACATATATATGCATATATATATATATATATTGATTTTCAGTTTTATTTGAGTTGAATTAATGATATATATATATATGCATAGAGTTTGTTCCAAGCTGAGTAAGGGGCCATTCTGTCATAGATATGGTTCACAGGTTTGTTTAACTGGATCTCAAGATCACAAACTGACCACTCTTCTCGGTGAAGGGGTCGATAGGGGTTCGCCTCCGTGATCACAAACGAGTCCTGCCTGGTTCCTGTAGGGGGTTCGCCCTCCGTGACATTGACACTTGCCTTCTGAAACCACGGAATCCGCTCGAACTAGATATATATAATTAATAATTAGTATGTTGTATTACATTAATATATATATATATAAAAGATATGTTCATTAAATATTGATATATATATATGTGTTATTTTCAGGATATGGATAAGAGTTGGATTTCTCTTCCAAGATATCACAGAAAATATGCTGAAGGAGTTTGGGATTTTATGCAATATGCGCAGGGCAATGCTGACGGGAGTGGCATGTTCTATTGCCCGTGCAAGATGTGTAAGTGTCGCAGTGATATGCATCGATTTCCGTTGGGGACAGTATGGGACCACCTGAAGAGTAACGGATTCTGGGAACGTTACACATGTTGGATATATCACGGTGAAACCTCATCACGCCCGCATGATCATGGACAGTTTGATGAGACGGGCAGTACATCCAACGATCCAACAACGACCTTCATCAACGACATGTTTCCTCATGACAGCGGTGTATGCCCTGAACGACAGCACATTCCTCAGGCGCCGATGCAGGCCGTCCCTAGAGGTGTCAACACTGCCGGTATAGCCAAGTACAACAGACTTATTGCTTTCCAACAGACCCCTCTGTGCCCAGGTCATGAGAAGACCGTTCTTCAGTGTGTGATGGAGGTGATGCATATCAAGGTTGACACAAAATCGACCGTGACGGCTGTTGATAGGTATCTACAGTACGCTGCTTCGCTCCTGCCCGACGGTCATCGTCATCCCACCACGCATCATAAGGTCCGTCGTATCTTGAGAGATCTCGGGCTTTCCTACATCAAGATCCATGCATGCAGATATGACTGCGTTCTATTCTGGGGTAAAGATGCAGACGGTAATGACCTTGAAGGCCTTCATCGTTGTCCGGTATGTGGGACCGACAGGTATAAGCGGACTCCCGCAGGCAACAGGAAACCTGTTAAGGTACTTCGCTATTTCCCGTTGAGGGATAGGCTGGAGCGGTTGTATATGTCTTCAAAGACGGCCGAAGCTATGAGATGGCACGCTGTGAGGGAGGTGCATGACGAAGACCTCATGGTACACCCTGCTGACGGGGAGGCGTGGAAGCATATAGACAGGGAGTTTCCTCATTTTGCTTCAGAGGTGAGGAATGTGAGGCTCGGGCTGTCATCCGACGGGTTCAACCCTTTTGGGACCATGAGTCTTTCGTACAGTATATGGCCGGTCATTTTGGTGCCTTACAACCTTCCTCCATGGATGTGCATGAAGAAGGAATACAACATGTTGACCTTGTTGATTCCGGGGCCCGGTTATCCAGGTATCTACTTTCCCTTCATATTGTATATATTGCTGTTGGTTCAACACCTCTCCATTTATTGTTTTTGTTCTATATTGTTGGTCATATATAGTCGTTATCTGAATTTGTTGTGGTTGTTGTTGTTATCCAGGGAAGTGTCTCGACGTGTATATGAGACCGCTGATTGAAGAGTGTAAATTGCTTTGGGAGGTTGGTCATCCCACTTATGACTCCCACAAAAAGGAGATGTTCCAGATGCATGCCATGATTGTTGGTACCATCAGTGATTTTCCTGTGTTAGACAGACTCAATCTTCTCCTACTATCAATGTTTTCCTGTGTACCATCAGTGATATGCTATAATTACATATCAATGCTATCATTTGTATTTACTGTTTTCCATACCTAGAGTCTAGCATAGCTACTATATATCTGTACAATTGTAATATTGTAGATCAATGGAAATCACTTTCTATATGGTATCAGACTAAATCAAAGATCCTTACCTGTGTCTCATCTTCTTCCTCTACTTGTTGTTTTGTCTTTTCCTCTCCTCTTCTCGAATCCTTACTCCTCTTTCCGGCTGTGTCTTAGCTTTTCCTTTCTTCATCATTCTTATTCTTAGTAATACAAAAAAAAAAAAAAAAAAAAAAAAATCTCTGCCAATGGCTGCCGGTCACATCAGTACGTGTTATTCATCCTTCCAGTACTGTCAACATGCTGCGTCTCCATACCTGGTGCAGCAGCGACACAATGTCACGTCTCAGTGCCCACAACGTCTTGTCCCATTTGCCGGTGCCCATTCTTCTGTCGACCCGAACTGGTACCCTGATACAGGAGCCACCCATCACATGACCGCTCTGCCTGTCTGTAATCCCCGACCATATAATGGGCCTCACAATGTTTATATGGGAAATGGGGACTCCATGTCCGTTTCCCATACTGGTAACCTTCCCATGTCATTGGGTTCTTCAACCTTCTCTCTCCAAAATGTCTTTCGTATTCCATCAATTCAGAAAAATCTTTTGTCCGTCGCTCGTTTCACTAAGGATAATCTTGTATTCTTCCTTTTTGCCCCAGATTTTTATCAAATCTATTGCTTACGTACTGGTCGTCTCTTGTTTCAGGGCCCGTGTCAAGATGGTCTATATCCGCTTCATTTGTCTTCTGAGTCCTCAGTGCCTCATGCACTCTCCTCTGTTCACTCGTCTATTTGGCATCATCGTTTGGGTCATCCCTCATCTTCCGTCTTGGCTCGTGTGGGGTCCACTCTTGGCTCTAAAATTTCTTTTAATTCTTTTTGTTCTAATTGTGCTCTTAGCAAGTCTCATCAACTACCTTTCCCGTCTAATCATATTGCTGCTTCTTCTTTGTTTTCTGTCATTCATAGTGATGTCTGGATGTCTCCTGTCTTATCCTTCACTGGTTTCAAATATTATGTGCTATTCACAGATGAATATTCTCGTTATACATGGGTATACCCTATGCGCCGGAAAAATGAGGTTCTTAGTCACTTTCAAAAATTGGTTGCCATGATAAAAACCATTTTTCACAGTTCTGTACAACACCTCCAAAGTGATAATGGCACCGAATATGTCAACAAAGCATTTACTCAGTTTTGTGATTCTTTGGGCATCCAACAAAGATTTTCTTGTCCATATACTCCGCAGCAAAATGGCCTTGCTGAAAGAAAACATCGACATATTGCCAATACGGTTCGCACTCTTCTTCTCACATCTGGTGCTCCTCAGCATCTTTGGGCTGATGCTGTTATCACATCTGTCTATCTTATTAATCTTCTTCCCACCCCTACTATTAATTGGGATACTCCCCACACGCGTCTTTATGGTTGTCATCCTTCTTATTCGTCCCTTCGAGTCTTTGGTTGTTCTTGTTTTCCTCATCTTGGTTCTTATGTCTCAAATAAACTCTCGAGTCGTAGTATAGAGTGTGTGTTTATTGGTTACAGTCCACAACACAAGGGCTATCGTTGTCTTGATCCAAACACTAATCGTGTATATATCTCACGTCATGTTATTTTTAATGAAAATGATTTTCCTTATAACAGATCGCAGGTTACATCAAATTCTGCTCCAATAGAATTTGTCTCGTTATCTGTTCCTCTGCAGCCCCAACTGCCGAGCCCACGGTCATCCTCATCTGACCCAGGCCCAAATACATCAGGCCCAAGTCCCACCACTCTATCTGACTCATCGTTGGCGTCACTTCCAACTCCAGAACCACAATGTGTCAATCTCATCTCCTCTTCAACTCCGGCCCTGCCTCAGCCGCTCCCTGTGGAGTCCACCGCCGGCGCCTCTCTGATTTCAAAACAGTCAGTTCCCAATTCCTCAGTCTCGGAGCAGCATGCCATCGCACCCACAGATCCACCATCCTCAGCCCCAGAGCTGCCTGTTCAGTCCGCCGTCGCCCGATCTTCACAATTCGGTGTCTCTCCACCAACAATTCAGTCCTCTGCCGCTCCCTTACTTGTCGTCACTCCACCCTCGGGCTCAAATCCTCCGCCGATCACATATCACCGCCGCCGACAGCAATCCACAGCGGTGACAGAGCAGCAGCAGGTCCAATCCCGATCATCCTCTTCTCCAACTGTGGTCTTTCCAGGCGCTCCACTGCTGTCCAACACAGATCCACCGCATGTGCCTCCTGCTCCTGCCGATGTTGCCCCGGCTTCTCCTCCGCATATTCAGGCTCCGTCCACACATGCCATGCGGACCAGGCTCCGCGATGGAATCACTCAGCCCCGCATTCGTACAGATGGCATTGTTCGGTATCCAATTCCAAAAGCTCTTCTCACCATGATTGATTCAGTTGAACCCACATGTTACTCTCAGGCTTCCAAGAAAGTCGAATGGCGTCATGCCATGGTTGAGGAAATTAATGCTCTACTGAAGAATGACACTTGGTCTTTGGTTCCTCCTGCACCCTCACAAAATACAGTTGGTTGCAAATGGGTCTTTCGAGTGAAGCGCAATCCGGATGGTTCTGTTGATCGTTTCAAGGCTCGCCTTGTCGCCAAAGGCTTCCACCAACAGCACGGTATTGACTTTCATGAAACTTTCAGTCCTGTTATAAAGCCTGCTACCATCCGTACAGTGATTAGTATAGCTGTGTCTCGTGGTTGGTCACTTCGGCAATTAGATGTCAAAAATGCTTTTCTCCATGGTTTTCTGACGGAGGAAGTTTATATGACCCAACCTCCTGGCTTTGTTGATCCCTCAAGACCTACTCATGTATGCAAGCTGCAGAAGGCGCTCTATGGTCTTAAACAAGCTCCCCGGGCTTGGTTTCAGCGAATGCATTCCTTTTTGATATCTGTTGGGTTTCGCCAAAGCTTAGCAGACTCATCTCTCTTCATCTTCAATCATGGTCAGCACATCATTTACTTCCTGTTGTATGTTGACGATATCTTGTTAACAGGTAGCAATGATCGTCTCCTTCAAAGTTTCATTGCTACTCTTGGCAGTGGTTTTGATATCAAGGATCTAGGGCCGTTGCACTATTTTCTAGGTCTGCAAGTTCATCAATTCTCTCATGGGGTTCACCTAAATCAGGTTAAATATGCTCATGATCTTCTCTCCAAGCATGACATGTTACTTAGTAAGCCTGTTAGTACCCCTATGTCTGCTAAAGATACCCTCACAGCCAATCCTGGTTCATTGCTTGACAATCCCACAGAGTTCCGGGCCCTTGTAGGTGCTTTACAGTACCTCACAATTACCAGACCAGATATAGCCTTCGCTGTCAATTCGGTTTCTCAGTACATGAGTCAACCTAGTCTATCTCATCTTGTTGCTGTGAAACGCATTCTGCGTTATGTGAAAGGAACTCTAGGTCATGGTCTCTACTTTGCTCCTCAACGTCAGCCTGTACATCTTTCTGCCTATTCTGATGCGGATTGGGCAGGTTGCCCTGACTCTCGTCGTTCTACATCTGGTTACCTAGTGTATCTTGGATCCAACTTAATTTCTTGGTGTTCCAAGAAGCAGCCCACTATAGCACGCTCAAGTGCGGAGTCCGAATACCGCTCTCTTGCTCATGCCTGTGCAGAAACTACTTGGCTTGGTTATCTCCTTTACGAGCTTGGTGCCCGTGTTCAGTTTCCTATCTTATTGCACTGTGACAATCTCAGTGCCACCTACATGGCCTCCAATCCAGTGTTTCACGCTCGCACCAAACATATTGAGCTTGACTACCATTATGTTCGTGAAAAAGTTGCTCTTGGAAGTCATCGAGTCTGCTTTATTCCCTCCATTGATCAACCAGCTGATTTACTCACAAAACCGCTCCACAAAACCCGCCACTTTCTTCTTTCGAACAAACTTGTCCGTCCAGAGCCGCCAAGTTTGAGGGGGGATGTTAGACAGACTCAATCTTCTCCTAAAACTGAGTCATCTGATTCTCCTTCCATAAAGAATTCATAGCTGTTTTGATTCTATGCTATAATTACATATCAATGCTATCATTTGTATTTACTGTTTTCCATACCTAGAGTCTAGCATAGCTACTATATATCTGTACAATTGTAATATTGTAGATCAATGGAAATCACTTTCTATATCCTGCACGTGGGATGTTGTCCGGCAACGTTGTTAGGGGATACAAGGCTTGTCCTGAGTGCCTTAGCTCCCAGGGGTGCAGCAATCATTGCAACAAGATAGTCCGGATGGGTCACCGTGCTTACCTACCACATGATCACCCCTGGCGGATAGATACCGGGGCATTTGATGGGACCGAAGAGAGAGGTGTGGAGCCGCATAGATGGTCGGGGGAAGAGATTTTAGCAGTGCTGGATGAGTATGATTTTGGGCAGCTCAGCAATCATCCCGATATTGTGGCCAGAATACCTGAAAGACCAGACAGGTACAAATTCTGGACACATAAGAGCATATTTTGGGAACTCCCGTACTGGAGTACGCTGTTGATCAGGCACTACCTAGATGTGATGCACATAGAGAAGAATGTCTGCGACAGTGTGGTAGGTACAGTGCTCAACTTGGAGGGGAAGACGAAAGACGGTCCTAAGGCACGCGTTGATCTTAAGAAAATGGGAATCAGAAAACATCTTTGGCTGAAAGAGGGGAAGAAAAAGATGCCTTGGGCTCCTTACACCGTGAAGCCTGATCAGAAGACCCAGATCTTCAGGTGGATGAGTTGTGTGACGTATCCCTCAGGCGTTGCAGGAAATATAGCCCGGTGTGTGAACTTGCGGGAGAATAAGATATACGGCTTGAAGAGTCATGACTGTCATATTCTGCTACAACGTCTCTTCCCTGTTTTCATTCGACCGTTCCTTCACCGTCAGGTAAATTTGTGGTTAAAATTACGGTTAAGCTGTCGTAAATGGATTTTATATTAAATTTGTGATGTGTGGTTGGCCAGGTTGTGGAGCCGTTAGTAGCGCTGTCAAGATTCTTCATGAAGTTATGCACAAGGGAAGTGAGAAAATCCGATCTCCGGGAAATGCAGGCAGACATCATATACATCATGTGTAAATTCGAGAGGATTTTTCCGCCAAATTTTTTCGATATAATGCCTCACCTGATGATCCATCTTCCCCAGCAATTGTTGCTTACCGGTCCAGTACACTTCACTTGGATGTATCCCATAGAAAGGTATGTTTTATTCACTTACATCTCCAGAATACATATATGTACGTACATGTTCAATAACCATAACGTATAGTTTGCAATCTTATATTTACAGGCAACTTGGTGAGTACAAAGATTATGTCACTAATAAATCCGCGCCTGAAGGATGTATAGCTGAAGCATATATTGCGCATGAATGCGTCACCTACATGAAGTTGTATTTAGGAGCGTCGTTGGGAGCTCCGCAAGCCATGGAGGAACATGCGCCGCGGTTCAATCTCTCTATAGTTTCCAGTGATGTCGAAGTTGGTGGAGCACGACTGTCCGCCGAGTATGCATTGTCGGATGAAGAGATAGCCATAGCGCACTGGTGGGTACTAATCAATTGTGAAGAAGTTAAATATTGGAAAGAGTTGCACCTATCTTTTCCGGAAGTTGATGGTGATCTCGAGTACCACAACATGACGTTCGCAAATTATTTTCGCACCTGGGTACGTAATTTAATCTTCCCTGTTATATATATATATATATATATATATGTAATTATTTTCTATTGCATACATTTTCGGATATTTACAGTTCAATATCCGTTACAGATGGACATGATAAAATCTGATGATAATCCAAACTGGTCGCACGAACTATTACTTCTTGCGATGCAACCGCAACGGGCTAGAGTTTATCCCACTTGCACAGTGAATGGCGTGAAATTTGTATCTGAAGAGAGAGACAGCAGACGAAGAACACAGAATTCTGGGGTGATGGCGAAAGGTCATGGCCTTGACTATTACGGTGTTCTCCATTCAGTGGTCGAACTGGTTTATGCGGAAGGCATGAAAGTGCATCTGTTCAAGTGTAGATGGTTTGATACAGGCGCACAGAGCACGAAGATGGATCAGTACGGCAATTTATCGGTCAACACTGCTACAAGCGCCTACGAAGATGACCCGTTTGTTTTTGCGACATCGGTAAAACAAGTGTTTTATCTTGATGACCTCGCCAGGGGTGACGCGTGGAAAATAGCGAACATTGTGCATCCTCGAAACATTTACCGGGCGGCTACACTTGGAGTGACCATTCCAGGGCCAGAGGCTGATGCGTACCAGGAGCCGAACGCATTAGGTATTCATGATGTAGCTACTGTTCGTCAAAATAATGTTAAACATGGTCGAGTGCTCAGAATTCGTGACGAAGATTCAACCTTTATTGATGTTGATCCAAATGAAGAAACAGACGACGACTCTGACGACGAATTAAGGCATAGATTACCAGATATTAATTCCGATACCGAAGAAGACTCATCGGATGACTCAGATTACGAGCCTTAGCTTAGTTATAATTGAGCCTTAGCTTTGTAATTGTTTGTATACTAAAAGAATATGTTTGTACTAAAATAAATAAAGCACATTTAAATTTCATTGTAAAGAAATTTTTATTTTTACTCTTGGGCGACGATTTTAACAAATATCGTCGCCCAAGTATAATCTTGGCCGACGAATTAGGCTAATTTCGTCGGCCAAGATTAATCCGAATAATTAAAATAAAATAAAGCACATTTAAATTTCATTATATTAAATTTTTATTTTTACTCTTGGGCGACGATTTTAACAAATATCGTCGCCCAAGTATAATCTTGGCCGACGAATTAGGCTAATTTCGTCGGCCAAGATTAATCCGAATAATTAAAATAAAATAAAGCACATTTAAATTTCATTATATTAAATTTTTATTTTTACTCTTGGGCGACGATTTTAACAAATATCGTCGCCCAAGTATAATCTTGGCCGACGAATTAGGCTAATTTCGTCGGCCAAGAGTAATCCGAATAATTAAAATAAAATAAAGCACATTTAAATTTCATTATATTAAATTTTTATTTTTACTCTTGGGCGACGATTTTAACAAATATCGTCGGTCAAGAGTAATCCGAATAATTAAAATAAAATAAAACACATTTAAATTTCATTTGAATAATTAAAATAAATATCCCGGGTCTTTATTTGTTACCAAATTTTTATAGCCCCGTAAGAGTCTCGTCGATTGGAAACTATTCTCAGTTGAAGGTCCGGCCAGATTACGTGATTTGGAGGGTCGAATAGCCGTTTCCGTCCATTTAGGGGTTTGACCGCGCCGATTGACCGGACGGATCGAGCCCTTATCTTTGTCAGATGGAGCTGAATTTTTTTCCACCTACGTAATTCGTTATGCTGGTCAAATCTGACGGTCGGTTTTCAGTTCCTCTTCTCCGATCAATAAACTCACGTTATATGTACTAATGTTGTATAACTTTTTTATATAAGTGTTTAGTTTAAGTGTCGTTTTGAAGACAACGTATACGTAGAGGCCTCAAACGCAAAAAAGTCGTGAAATAAGATATGACCAGAACGGTGAAATACGTCAACCCGTGAAAAATGAAGATATTCCGGTAAAGTTTCGGTGCCGGTTGTTCCGGTCGCACGAAACACATTTATTTCTGCCTAGTGGTAGCCCTATCCCGGTTATTTAGTTTTTACCAAATTTTTATAGCCCCGTAAGAGTCTCGTCGATTGGAAACTATTCTCAGTTGAAGGTCCGGCCAGATTACGTGATTTGGAGGGTCGAATAGCCGTTTCCGTCCATTTAGGGGTTTGACCGCGCCGATTGACCGGACGGATCGAGCCCTTATCTTTGTCAGATGGAGCTGAATTTTTTTCCACCTACGTAATTCGTTATGCTGGTCAAATCTGACGGTCGGTTTTCAGTTCCTCTTCTCCGATCAATAAACTCACGTTATATGTACTAATGTTGTATAACTTTTTTATATAAGTGTTTAGTTTAAGTGTCGTTTTGAAGACAACGTATACGTAGAGGCCTCAAACGCAAAAAAGTCGTGAAATAAGATATGACCAGAACGGTGAAATACGTCAACCCGTGAAAAATGAAGATATTCCGGTAAAGTTTCGGTGCCGGTTGTTCCGGTCGCACGAAACACATTTATTTCTGCCTAGTGGTAGCCCTATCCCGGTTATTTAGTTTTTACCAAATTTTTATAGCCCCGTAAGAGTCTCGTCGATTGGAAACTATTCTCAGTTGAAGGTCCGGCCAGATTACG